>OU824203.1:9394472-12217805 GCA_917499995.1 Ichneumon xanthorius | reverse complement strand
ATTGTTTGACACTGCCCAATTTTTGGTATTTAATTTGGAAAGAAATGATTTATTCAGCAGTGACATCGCTTCTTTGATTGTCAACCGTCCAGATATAAACTTTTTGACGACCGTATAAGCTTTTCTAGACGGTTGCTTTTACGGTCGTTTATTCAGACGCCAATTAAACAAACGACTTCATTGCCGAATCACGACAAAAAATGAGTCGCCAGAGTGGTCGCTTCTGCGGTCATTAGTGTGGTTAATTTTTGGAACAGAACAACCGTCGCTTTTAGGGTCGCTTCTTCTGTCGCTCAGTATACCAGGGATCGAGTAAAAAATAGTACTTTGCGATACTAGTACGGAAAAGCGGTCTTTCAACGAAGGTTGTGAAGTTGGCTGCACGAGCCGGATCGAGAGCTACAACGGCAAGAGGCGAAGCCGAGTGACATTTGTAGCTCGAGAGGAGGCGAGTGCTGGCTACTTCCCAACCCCCGTCGGGAGACCGCTTTTTCGTACAAGTATCGCATACTACTTTTTGTGACAAGTGCACGAAAATTCCCGCTTTTCGTGCCTGTAAAGTGCATTCGGAAAAATAACTACAGTGACAGATAAGTCAGCGCAAAAAGTAACTAGTGTTTCCGCTAGATAACGTCACTTCCGGTGGAAAAAAGTGATTTTCAAATTGGATCTGCGATTTTTCCGTATGACATCACTTGAGGTAAAAAAACTGTGATTTTCAAACGGAAAATGACGTTTTCTATTGTGACATCGCTTCCGATGGTCATAGTTGCGAGCTACAACAACCGTTAGTTAAATTATAGAACTTCAAGTTGAAGTTGATCAGTCGGGTAGCAAAAAACATTTCGATAATACAGCGACTTCCATTCGACAGAATATTTATTAACAAATTTCCTATTACATTCGAATCGCGCAATAGTGACTCTGATCACAGAAATAAATAAGAAACATTCATATAAACAGCGCATTGTTGAACTATAAATAAGATTAAAATTACAATTTATACATCATTTTTTTGTTTTTATTGACAAGCGACGGATTTTTGTGAACAGTGGTTTCTCTGTAGTCTATTATTATATCGGGGTACCCTATACACGCAACGACGAAACACCAGGGGCGCAGGAAAGAAGGCCTTGTTACGTTAAACGAGGTATAAACATAAAAATACTAAAACGGAAGACAAAAATATTTAAATTACAAAATAAAAAAACAAAACGGCGATAGAGATCGGTGGGGTAATGCTAAGAGGGTGCTCGGAGTATTACGTAAAGTTCAACTTTTCGAAATCACGTATACGAGTAAAAAATTTATATTACGAAACTTATCGATACGATTATTATGCGTTGCTATAAATGAATATGGGGAGCGTAAGAGGCTTGTATGATAAAATTGCGATACACGCAAACGGATTTTACGTAAATCTAAGCATAATCAATAAAAATGCTGTACAACGATAATCGACATTACAGTATTCGGCTGTCATCGGCTCTGCGAGTGATAATTGTAACTAGTTTTGTGACGTGTTTCTTTTTTTTTACGGAACGACGGACGATGAATTGTCTAAAACAACAAACGTTTGTTCCTTTCGTTTACGCACCATTGGTTTTTTTTTCTTTACAAATTACGTATCTATCCTCGTACAAGTATGAAATTTTCTACCGATCGACATACTTTTATATACGTCATCATTCGCAATATCACGAAGGATAGACCATTTCTCAAATCCGATATCCCCCTGTCTTCAGATTGCACAGTCACTTAACACCCTCATTGTCATTCGAGAAATGATCTATAATTATTAATTGAGATATTAATGCCACCTAAATTCAACTAATGATACATATAAATTTTTTTTTCTTTTGGACTATACACATTTGAATCGTTGCTTGGCGAATACACCGCGACACTCGAAAAAACAGCGTGGATAGAGTGTTCACACCACTTCTTTCGCCTACGAAGTCTTCATTCGAATACAGTCAAACATTTCACTTATCCTTTCTATGTTCCTTATCCTCGGGTCTTTCCTCGCGGACGGCCAACACCATTCTTAACATAAGAACGGCAAGGACCTTGTCCAGCGGATCCATGAATCCTCGTTGAATCCACTTTGGTATCGTTGTCCGAGCGTGCGAGAAACCCAACTTCTGGAGGATATAGTCTATTCCGTAAGGTTCTATACTCTTGCCCGCCCAAGAGAGTAATCTGAATTTTTTTCATCAACAGACGATTATTATTGTTATAACAGCTAAGATTTAAAGGGATATATCGGTGATATTTTTAAATACCTGACTGTCGGTTCTAAGTGCCACGTTTTGCATCTGTAAGATCGCCAATCTTTAATGAACATCTCAGCCGGGTCGAACTGTTTTCTTTTCCTTTCGTCCTCGGACATTCCGCCTGCAGTCGTCGAGCTGGATGCGTTTGTTCCTGCGCTCGAGTTGGGTCCTCGCCTCTCCTGTGGATCCGGACTGTGGGCTCTTGCTCCTAAATTCTGCATCGCGTGCTAAATTAGATAGAATACGTTTTCGTCGATCGAATGAATCCTATGAGCTTAATCTTTTAATACTTCATTTACTGTTACGAGGGATCATCGACTTACCACTCGTTCTTTTTCTTTGACGTACGAAGTGATGAGATCGTGCAGGAAGAAGAACGCCTCGGCATCTACGGTGACAAATATGTGGTCGTCGAATTCCGTGATGAAGCTGCACTCGACCAACGGCTTTTCACCTAATCAAAAAGGATAATTATGATAACATTGTCCATTTTATATCCAGTCGATCCTACGCCGCTACTCCATGCAGCAGAGCAACTACTTTCAAGGAAATAGGAAAGAAAACATCTAGAACTGGGATTAGTATCGTACGCAATGCTTAAGGTGATGTGCAGATCCTTAAAAGATAAAACTTGTCACTGTTGAATCGCGTTATTGACGATTCCACGAAAATTTTGACGAATTGCAAAATAAATCACAAGACAAGCTGGAGAAATTAACGCCACACCAAAATTATTTTCTGAGTATTGTCGATCTTGTTTTTTTGATCTGTGAAATTTGCCTTCCGTTAACGATAGGTGGAATCCTAATTAATGCGAATCTTCCATAGTATGCATAACTGTTTTACTCTCGAAGGAATTTCATTCAACCTTAATGTGAATTCGACAACGTTTCCAATTCGAATAAGAAATTAAAACAATAGCCATCTTCACTTTCGTATACTTACTATATAAAATATGTTTAGGCAGGCCTAAAAAAAAAAATAGGACAGAGAAGAGAATTGCACAGTACTATAAGAGATCTATAATATCGCTATGAAAAATGACACGAAGCTCGTCAATTATCAAAAATCTTAATATGAAAAATATCACAATATCAAAAAATACGTAAAAATAGAAGATTTGGAAGTTATTGTCACGTAAGATGTAAACATTGATAGACATTGAGTTATGATAACCAGTAGATGCAACATTGAATAGATCATTTCGTGAGCTTAATGTATTCCCAAACGTACCTATTACATCCGGAGTTCGGGCTGTTTGCAAATGTTCGGTTTTCAGGTGGAGCTGCAAAGAGGGCAATGCGAATATGACTTCTCTCGTGTGCGAGTGATCTTGGAGCTTTCCTGTTGTGGCCGACGTACTTCTTCCTCGACTGGTCCCAGTACCGTCGGAAGTGCTGTCAGTTCTTTCTCTCTCGACGGACGGAAACCGATCAACTGCAGGCAAACAAATAAGTTGATTAAGGTGGAGAAGTAAGAGTCTTCGACATTTGGGTCTAAACGTTAAGTACTAAACGTTAAGTACTAGCATCCTCGTCTAACAAACGAGCAAGGGGCAATAAATTGTTTTCTCGTTTAAACGAATTACCATCTATTTCGCTATTTGCAAATGCGTAGTGGAACCATTCCTGAAGAGATTTAAATTGTGGAGGAAAGAGAACACTGCGGCTCAGACGGCACACTGTCGCCATCGAATGATGTCTCGCGTGTTGCTCCTGTTGCTGACCGAGACTTATCGTCAGGGTCTGCACTACGTGGACATCGCAGGTGTTCGGTGCTACAAGAAAAGTATGGTAAGTTACAGGAAATAAAACCTGCAAAAAGACAAATTCGGCGAGGACGCAAATGCTGTTAAATTTAACAACATTTTATTTTGTAATTTATTGGCTGCAAGGCTAAATATAAAAGTGACTTAAATTCGATTCTTTTTTTCGATCTTTCGTCACTTTCTTTGAGGCACCGTGTTGGTATTACTTACATTCCACGCTGGGTATTTCTTGAGCCTCAGTCGCGAAGCTGATGCACGGTTCCTTTAGTGAAAAGAGAGCCCAGCTTTTGCTCTTGAAGTTAATACCGTGGAAACAAGCGAGACTGATATTGCAACCGTGCAATTCCATCGTACCACCCAGAACAGTACCGTTTGTCGGAAGCGAAAATCTTAGACTGCCCAGTTGCAATCCAGCTACTTGGGCGAGTACACGCTGCCAGTGCCTGTGGTGACGGGCGTCCGATATCGCAGTTTGATTCAGCGTCCATGGTCCTGGCGAAAAAAATATTATCGGCAATCATTCAATCCCCAATTTACCCGATGAAGACCATGCACGCAACTGCGGTGCTTCAGGTTTATTTTCTGGGATCGGTTATAATACAAAAATATAGTGGTCTTACCCTCCATAGTTGATCGTTTCTTCTGCTGTCTCTTCTTAAAACTACTGTTGGTACCACGCTGATGCCGAGGTTGCAAAGAACTGAATACTCTTTTGCTGCTTTTGAACTGTTGACTGAAGAACTCGTCGAGTTTGTAGAACATTTTGAGCAAGTCAGCAGTCGTCGATTTGCTTATCATGATTTGAAGTTGGTCCCAACCGAGGTCACCGTGCATGAAGATAATCGCAGGCCTCCTCGTCGGCATGAATGCGTCGCCGCTGTTGTTTCGATTGATCTTCCATTCGTCTCTCAGCGTAACGTCGAGCGACGAAACTCGCGACATTAGAACGCTCGTTCCCATGTAATCTAACCTCAGTTCCAAGGCAAAAAGTTTCAAGCCGAGTGTGTGGTCCGGTTCGGTGCCGGGTTCTTCGCGGATATGTACTACAAATTAATAGAATTTTTTATCCTGTCCTTTCCAAATACAAGTCGAAATGTAAGCGAGCCATGATCCACCAAAAATGTGCGGCAAGTAATACGTACTGTAAGTGTCTATTTTGCTGAGTTCGATAGTTCCTCCGACGATTCCACCCTTGGCGTCGAGACTCGAGCCTCCGAGACCAACGCCAATGTACAAATTTTTATGACCCGTGCTACCTATCGACAGCCTTCCATCCGACCGAAAGTCTTTCGTCATCCATGCTACGTTTCCCATCACATTCCCCATGTTCATGTGAACGTTCAGCCTCGTGAAATTCACGGCAAAGAGTACAAGGGTTTCCCAAGCCGTGGACTCTCGTTGTTTCACTTCTGATGCTGTTTGTTTGTCCGATGTAAAACTCCAGCCCCGTCCGATATCTGCACACAAATATAATATGCGGTACTCCAGAGAAACAAAGAATTTCACAAAAACATCATAAAAAGCATAACAAAACTACGCAAAAATATTTTTGTCGCGCGGTACTTCGTTCATTATAAGGTTAGATGGAATTAAAAAAAGTAGGACGGACCTTTCAGCCGAGTTTGTCGGGGCATATCACTTTCCAAGCTCAATCTCAACTTGTCCCTGTTTAGCGTGGGACTCCTTTCGGGCGCGCTTTTCGACAACGGTTCGCCGCCGTGCTGCCTCTCGTAATGTTTCAAGAGAGAACTTCCCATCACAGCTTCTTCCTGATTGAGCGGTGGTGTACAGTCTTCCTCGGAGTAGGCCAGACCCGTGTTGAGATCCCCAAGGAACAGACGTCTCACTATACTACGACGGTACCAGGCTTTCGGAAAGGCTAGTATTTCCGTTAATCGTCTCATGTCGTATTTGAACGAAGCAGATCCAATGTCGATTATTGCTGTGAATAAAATGAAACATTCTCAATCAGCCTACAAAAAATTATTTGTAAAAAAAAAATCTTTAAAATTTCCCACTTAAGGCGTGAAAAATAAAAGATGTTCGACGGCTGACTTATGCTTACTCGAAAATCGAATAACTGCGCGACTCGTGTCCGCGCCTTTCTTCAATTGTTCACTTTGAAAATTCAATTTACGGCTTCGCGACAGATGAAACTTAACAAACTCGACGTTTATGCTGAGCGAATCTTTCCTCTCGCTGTCCGACAACGGCGACCACTGAGCCTCTTTCAGGCCAGACTTTTTTCCACCGCCGTAGGGATGAAATATATAAACGGAGAAATCGGCAAGACAACCGGTGACGGACAAACCACCGATAGCCGAGCCTCCCTCTTTGCCCGTTGACTGCACGGTCGTCGCTTTGAACTCTCGAAATTCTGTAAGCTCCTCCTCCGCTCTCTTCGACGAAAAAACTATGTCGAGAGACGGCAGTTGGAGCATACATTCCACACGGGATACCGGCAAGCAGGAAAATCTGAAAGAAAAAAATACAGTTGTAATAAAGAATATTAATTGCACAATGAGTTATATCCAGACGTGAGCGACCCACAATGTTAAAACTGAAAAAAGAAATCCCATTCCAATTTTTATAGGACTCATCTAATTACAACGAACCAATTAGTCTCTCGCCTTGGAACGTTAAAGAGTTTTTTTTTTTTTTAGTAAACGAAAAGATCATAATTGTCGCTCACCTGAAGGTGGACGGTTGCATGTGAAAGTACACGATGACATCGACCGGAAAGCTCGCGTAAACATAATTTCCACTGGCGGCTGTAGCAGCCCACGACGAGCTTTCCGAGCTTTCGAGCGGAAAGACCGGAATACTTTGTCCGCCGCCTTGGAAATTCGTTTTGCTCGGTATCGGCTCGAGCGTTTGTTCCAAAAACTCGAGAATGTGAGGACTTATTATAGTTTCCTCGGGTATACTCTGCAGCGTCATCCAAGCGAAAAGACTGGCCTTCTTCGTGCTCGATTTCTTCAACGTCATCGACATCGGATTCAATAGATTATTGTCGGTCGATATCCGTGGCGAAATCGATTCCTCCGGCAATGTTTTCGACTCGTAATGAACCTGTCGAAAAATGTTACGCTGTAATTCACATAAATCGCTCAATAAAATCCGCAAAATTACAAAAATTACCTTAACGTCAAGTCCGGGAATATGAAAGATCGTCAGATCCACGAGCGGCACATTCGAGTGCTGCAGGTATCTCAAACGCGAAGCGCTCGTGCTCGACGATTTCTCTTTGCTGCTCAGATGTTTTCTGCTGCTGCTCGGACTGCTCGGCTGAAACTCGAAAGTTCCACCGGAGCACGAACGTTCCTTCTTCATCCTGCTCATTCTAACAGATCATATAATCAATTCATATAATCGCGTGATCGCGAGATCGTTGGCAAACGACGTGGAATCTACTTACAATTTGAGCTCGTCCTCTCGGGCCGAATCTTTCGTGTGCAAAACGCACTTGCCGCTGTTTACGAGAACCTTCACGTCCAGCTCGAAGTCAATGTTGGGCTCCTGTGGCTTCTGGAAAGCCATGTGTGGCGACGATGTCGTCGACGTTTGCTCCCGACCGTACGAGTCGAGAAGTGGTGCACTGTTAATCATTCAATTACTCATTCTCGTGATTCGGTAAAACATTAACTTAATTACATTTATTTCACTCGGTGGGAAAATTGCGGTTTTTAAGCATGCTTCGCGTGCGAAAAACCCCATTTTCACACCTTGTGAAATAAAATTTTGTTCGATACTCGTGCAAAAAACGTTTTCTGCAAACGTGCTGCAAACTCACACTCGTCAGAATAGTACATTTCGATACGAGTACGAAAAAACTTTTTCTGACGAGTGTGAGTTTGCAGCACGAGCCGAAGGCGAGTGTTGCAATCACACGAGTTCAGAAAACGTTTTTGCGAAAAAACCGCCATTTTCCTACCGAGTGACATAAAAAGGTTTTCCGCACTCGTATCGAAATATACTATTTTTTATTGTACTGCGTGTACGGTCTTAAATTTTCAAATACAAGCTTGTAGTGCGAAGTAAATTTGTGTTTATAATATATGACACTGACCTTCCTTCCATGCTGTCGTAGCTCGACGTACAACTGGTGTCTCTGTGTTTCTTTCTCAGTTCCACTTGTTCTCCTTCGATGTCCATCGTATCTGGCCACTCGAGCTCACCTTCCGGCAAACTCAAGTCCGATCCGGCGCTTGGCAAAGAAGACTGTCTGCACATTGTGTGAGTGTCGCTGAAAGTAACTCTCGGACCACTGAGTCCACGAACGCGCAAAGAGGCCGACCTACGATAACTTACAATTAAAAATCGCAAAAAAAGAACAATGAAAATGATTAAATGAATGTTTCTCTGAAGGACCTACCGGCTCGGACCACTTCTGGGACTACTCTCGTAACTTGCAGAATTTGCTGAATTTATTTCGGCGTTCATATCTTCTGGACTCTCCATCTGATGTTCCGGTGTCGGAGATGGTACGATAAACGATCGTGATCGATACGCGTTCGCTTTGCTGCCCAGACCTAATTTTCCCTTTATTCCCGAAGCCTTGACCGATTGTCTTCTCAATTTTTGTATCATATCCCTTAAAAGGCCAATGGATATTGGAAAAATTACGCTCTATGTTACATGACGAATAGCGGTTTATCGACTTCGATCGTACCTGCGAAAATCTTTGAAAACCATAGCCTCCAATTCGTGCAGACGCTTCATCTCTTGCTCGATGGTACCGTGCGAAGCACCCAACGATCTCAAATCGTTTATTATCTTGGCTTGTTCGTTCATTTCTTTTTCTATCAATTTGGAACGCTTCTTTGCGTCCAGCGAGGGATCGAAAACGAAAGCCGGCAAACTGTCGGTCCAATTCTTCGATTTCTTTATCAATATGCTTTCCTGTTGAAAAAAAGATTATGTTGAACATTTAGTGAAGTCTCTTTGCAATACAAGTTCTTTTATAGAAAAATGAGATATTATAGCAATCATGTGGGATTTGTTAAATGATTTGATGAAAAGAACGATCAAGCTGTGAAAATTAATGGCAGGGTCTAGCGTTACGAGTACATTACCACCACGAAGACACCCCAGGACTTGTACATTTGAAACGCAAAAAAAAAATGTAAATCATACTTTTTTGTTAACCTGACTAGTGCCGTTTTCAGGCTGGTCGGCATCGTCGCTATCGTAGTCGGCCGATGCGTTGGCGTCGTCCTCCTCCGAACCGGTGAGCATCGTCAACGTGTGCCCCAGCGCCGACAGTTGCTGGCCGACACTAACGTCTAGATGGATGTCAACACCCTCCATTTGCCACTGCACGTTCAACAACCATTTGGCGTTGTCTGGATATAAGACAAATCAATATTATAAAGATCGTGTTTTCAAGCAGAATAATGAATTCATTCTTTTGAAATAATCCAACAATAATTACCAGATTTGTCTTGTTTTTGGGCGACCGTTCTACTGCAAACCTCGTAAGTTCCCTCGGAAACTACGCATAGATTCATAATATTGCTGTCCGTCATATCGGGCTTCCAGTCATCCAAGGACGTCTCGAAGTCTTCGGCGAATCTCAGACACAGTCCCACAAATCTGGAATTTATAGTTTAAAAAAATGTACCCTATTTCTCGTGATGATTAATTTATTATCATTAATAATTCTATAGATAGAACAATAATTAAGCCCTTTAAATGGTGTGAAAAGCTATATTGCTGTAATTTTTAGTACCTCATTCGACCATTGTGCCATTACTCAATTCTCCTTGAATTATTTTAAAAAACTTTGTAGAAAAATGTTGTTTTCTCACCGTCCCTTGCTAACGAGACTTCCGCTGCTACACGCGGAAAAGCTTGTATTTTCCAGCGTAACGACAACCGCACCTCGCGATTCTCCGTCGTAGAGACCTCTGTTCATTCCCCAATTATTCGGTGGTAGTGGATTGAGAGGAACGCATATTCCCATATCGTCGACGGTAAGTTGAAGGAACAGCGTGCCCAAATGCGGAGCGCTCAGCTGGCTGGTCAACTGACCGAAGGGCACTTTCTCGAGTACTTGTTGAGTTGCTGTTAAAACTTCTTTGTTGAGATTCGCGCGCTTCTCGTTCCAATACTCGTAAGCGTTTTTGTAATTAAGCCAAACGAGGATAGCCTTGTCGACCGCCATTGGTTGAATGTATATCAACGGACGCTTCAGCGTTATTAGAACGACTTCCTTGTCGTCACCCTGAGACGTCTCCTCCTGAAACGCATTTCGCAGTCCGATGCGCGTGTTGAAGAACGCAAACTGCTGAAATTCCGGCTCAGCCTCTTCGAACATGACATTTTTCAGCAATTGTCCCAGCGACAGATTAATGTCGACTTGAGCTTTGCCGAACAATTTCATGTAAGGATTTGGCTGCGTCGCACCCGAGACATTCTGCACACGATTCGACAATTGAAATTCTACGGCACCGGTCTCGAGACGTACCGCCGAATTCGTTGGAGTTGTTGCCGTCAATTGAATTCTCTGAAACATTGAAAATTCGATTAAAAATATGATTGACCGTATTTTATTTAAGATTCCAGGGTTGATGCAAACAATTTTAAAGAGTCAATCGTAGACATACCTTGATACGTATGATAAGTGAGAATAGAATTCTCTTGAGGCTTGAGGTCGACGAGGGTTCTTCGTCTTCGAGCCACAGAGGCACCGGTTTTTCACCGCCGTAAACCTTTTGCACAACTTCGTTAACTTCTTTCATGAATACCTTTTGCACGAACACTAAGTGGTTGAGAAGATCAGTCGTCAACGAATGTTCGAATATACCAATGTCAGCGGTAGCACTCAGATAACTTCCTTGACGGAGAACAACGCCATCTGAAATATTTACGATGATAATGTAATAATTATCAACGAATTTTTTTTTTCATTTCTCAAGAGCAGAGATTAATACCAATTACCAATAAATAAAAAACCGTAATGGAAGTTATGAAAAAATGTTCATGCATTATTAATCAATGCATTTCTTACCGGCAATTTTACTTTCATTCAAGCTACTGTTTCCATCCTGTATATACTCCGCAGACACGTGAACTTTTGGGAGTTCGATGCTCGCTTCCGACGGCAAATTCGCCTCGGTCACTTGAAGTTTCGTCGTGAAACTGAGGCTGTGACGCGGTAAGTCTATCGTGAATTTAGCTTTGCTTCCGGTTATGCCCGAACTATTGACCTGATCCATTTTGTACTGAGCTTGAAGCGACGGCAACAGAGCTGCTGTTATACTGAGACTCTGAAGGATTATGTGAAATTGCATAACGATCGGCTCGAGAAGACTCGAAACTGGTTGAGGTTTTTCAACGTCGACCGTCGGCGCTGGTGGATAGTGATGAGGACTACCCGGTGCTCCATCCGTTTCGTCTTGCTGCTGACCACGCGATAATCTCGACGAGGTTCTTGTAACCCGCAATTCCTGTTTTGCAAATGAAATTTACGATATTATAGCAGTGTTTTGTTTTGATTAAAATACACAATTAAAAAAATGAACCTGTATTTTTTAAAACGTATTATAACTTGAAAAATCGCAAGAGACCCACCTGCAAGGTTGACGACAGTTGCTTGCTACCTCGAGTCATCATTCCGTGCAGTGCCACCGGATGCTGCGGTATATCAATATTAACAGCCCCAACAGTCAGCAATCCACTGTTCTTATCCTTCTGGCGTCTTGTGACGCTCGAGTACAGTGCCTGAGATTTTCCGACTGTTACTTTGACCACAGTCTGCTGATTTGGTGCGACTCCTTCGAGGAGAACGATCATCGTTCTACCGATTTGGCCAGTCAGGCTGCATTCGAGACTAGCCGGCCGTGATTTCTTTCGGCACGTCAAGGTCGCGTGCAAGCTCGTTATCTCTGCCTCGAGTTTCAAGCCGCTCAATGTTGCCAACAATCTGGTCCTGTGTATCCTCGCGACGCCGAAAATTATTAGTCGGGTCCGCTCGCCGGTCACTACATCTGCCAATGGAATAAAACGTTTACAACAACGAAATCTCTGTAAAAAGGAACTGTTAACGCCCCAAAGATGCAAAACAAATGTAGGAAATAAAAATACATTCATCCATACAATACATACATAAAACGTTTACATTTTCGAACTACTACATCGACGTTTCTTTTTTTGTGGCATGAAGATCGGAACAACGGCAGATTCCTTTGCACGCAACGAATGTTTAAATTTATTAAAGCCTTATTTGTTTGCCTCAAAATGGTCAGCGTTTTTGTGTACCCAAATTTCTACTCACTCAATTCCCTGGTTGGTGGCACAGGCGTCGAACCGTTCTCGGCATTCAGTCCCTTCTCGACATCAGGATCTTTAGTCTCGTTAAGATTCTCATATTTCCTATTGCCTTTGGAATGATCCGACGAATCCGCCGGAATGGAAAACCGATGTGTAATAGTTTTAGTCTCGGGCTTTGTCGCGTACAGATCAAGAAGATAATAAATCGTTTTCCAGCAACGAGGCGTCAAATTCGCGCTATCCTTGCACTTGTCCGACAGAACGCTGTATTTGTCCAAACCGGAACCACTGGGACTGGCGCCGAAACTCGGCGTTATAACACCCTCGCTCAGATTTATGTAACCTTTGACGCTTTTTCCCGTGCTTCGCAACTTTTGCGCAAAACTCTGGGGTCTCGAACGAATACTCGCCGACGGCGATATAACTTTTGGCTGGCTTGGATCGAAAGTATTGCGCAATAATGGCTCTTCCATCTTTTTGCCACCCAATAGAAGTTGCTCTTGAAGATCGGAAGCTGTTAACGAAAAAAAAAATTCGTATAAGCATAATTTAATCTTCACTGAACTCCTTGCGTCCCAGCGGTAAACGAAATTGCTTTCGCATCAATAATTCGCTTGGAGTTTACAACAATGATGTACTAACTTGACGACGAGCCGTTTTTCATAACCGGGTCGTTGACCGTAAGATTCGCGCTGCGTTTGGTCTCGGGCTGTTGTTCCTTGAGCTCCATCTGAGTTTCTTTGACGTTCTGATACATGTTACTTATCTGATGAAGTAATCGCAACAACGGCATGTTGACCTGTTGACTTATGTAGCGAATATTCAGACTAAAATTGACGACAGTGCTGGTGTGCTTTTTGAGCTGTCCCCGTGATATGTAGAGAACGTTCTGCCTTTGTATCATCTCGTCCACCGTCATATCAGCCATTTTTTTCACGTCGATGTCGATGCTGATTTTTTCGCACAAGAACGCCGGCGTCTCCGGTGGTATATCGAGATAAAATTTGCCACCTTTTCTGTTGGGGTACTTGTTGGCTGTAAAACAAAATATTGTTCTCTTTTTTATCCACAACGACACAAATCCGTAGTATATTGCCAATTATTTATTACCTTTTTTCTTATCGATAACTTTTCCAAATTCACTGACGACTATATCGATCCTCATGGTGTCCATCGTCCCCACGAGCGATATATTTGACCCGAGCGAGTCGAGCGAGGATACGTGATTTATATTGCCCGAACCGATTGCTGAAAGCATCTGTTGGGGCATGACGGAAAGGGAGGACAGCAAGGGCTCAAATATCAGATGCGCGTCCAGCAGACGAAGAGAATCTTTCATCGGGTAGAGATAAGCCCCGCTTTGTATGTCGGAATCTTCGGTATCTTCGGTTGTCATCGTGTTGATTTTCGAATCCTGAAATAAATCGGTACCGTTAGCGGACGCTTTCTCATTTCTCTCAGCGTTGGTCACACAACAGAAAGAAAATAAAATTCTATCTATTACGATAGAAAATTAGCGTATGGTTTTTAACTTCATATTCTATAATGTTTTAGAGTTTTCTATCTATCGCGTGACTAAAATCAGCGGTCGTGATTTTGTATAATTGTGTAACAATCAAATATGCAGTTTAAATTTTAGTCACGCATTATATTTTCAGCAGGGTGATGCAAAGCGGGTTTGAAGGCAGGTACAACAAATTCTCAACAACAAAAAATCTCCATCTCCGGTGTCTGATCTACGATTAATAAATTAGATAATACCTTGACCGTCTTTTGTTCGGCGCGAAAGACCTGGGAAAGTTACAGATCACAATGAAAGTATTGCTCTGCATCGAGTGATAAAAATTATACAATATATATTTTTTTTAATATCAACATGAAATTTCCTAAAATTCTCACCCAATTTCCTTTAAGGTTTCCCTTATCGGAATCTTTGATAAATTCTTGCTGTTTAGCCATCCAGCTGTACAAGTCCTCACCGGTGTTGACCGGTCTGTTGGAGTGCTGCACCGTGGGCGAAGTAATTTGATCCATGCTACCAGTACTGTGTTGGCTTCCGTGTCCACCGGAGTAAATGCTTGGATTCGAGCCGAGTTGATGCGAATGCGAAACATGAATCTGGGGCGTTTTTTCTTCTCGCAACGTGCCGTAGCCTAACGAAGAATTTCTTTTTTTATCAATAAATCTCGAGGCCTCTGTAATTTTGTCGAACGAGCATCGGCAACTCATTGTCGAAATTCAATGATCCGACGAGCGCGTCATCGGATTATTGTTCGGTAATAAAAATCTTCAAAATTCCCGATGCATCTTTCTACTGTCACTACAAAATGGCACTGACCGGGTCTGTGACATAGCTCAGTGGATTATCTGCCGTTATTAGAGAATACGGCACAAAAAAATATTTCTTTACTATGCAACAAATAACTACTTGCAACAGATTTCTTTGTAATTATTAATTAAGAAGATTTTATGCAGAATAGCCAAATAAATTATAAAATTTTAAAGATCCGCTCCACAAGTTTCCATAATATTTTTGATTGAAGGTTGCCAATGTATATTTTTTTCGGCCGTTTTCCCTAAATGCAACGAGACTAGCCGCGGGATATGCAATTCCTGCTATTTACAGCATCAAAGAAGCAAGGACTGTAATATTGATTATTTATCCAAGCGAAGCACTAACCCGAAGCTCAATAATGTACGATCAACGCGTATGTGCGTTTTAGAGTGAATCAATCGACTTATCCCCAAACCGCCTATAAATCCAGTAGTTTATCATGCAAGCGGGGTATAGTTGAATTGAATTTTAATCGAATTCAATGAAACCTCTTTAGAAGCGATACCGGACTTACTTATGTTGTTGGGTTCCCGTGGCTGATTGAAAAGGCCACCACCAGTGAGCAACGGAAAGACGATACTCGCCCGCGTACTAACGGGTACTTGCGTGGGTTGAAGTGATCTTCCACGCTTCGTTAGGGCAATCGGTGGTGACGGGGACGTCAAAGAGTCTGGCTCGGGCACCGGGGTTGCCAGGGGGGTTGTTTCTCGACCGCGGGGTGAACTCACCGGGACCGTCAAACCATCACCACACATACCTGCTTATTCCACACCAAGCCAAGACGTTTTCGTTTTTAGGTTTAAAAAAAAAATAATAAAACATACGACGGCATTGACCACCAATGTTATACCCGACTGTATAAGCTTCAACCAAAACGTACACAAATTTCTTGTCGACTTACAGAGTTGAAGAGATAGAAGGTAAGATAGATAGATCGATGCATGTTAAAAAATATTTTTCGTATATACAAACGCATTTTAACCCCGTCACTCCGCGCCAGGTTTTCGAAATTGTTTGTCCGTATTAAGGGGGGTCCAGCTTTACAAGGTGTAAAATAAACGTTTTTTCAGGAATTTTTTTAGAAGGGAAAAAAACAAATGAGCCCAGTGAATTTAGAGTTACGTTTTAATGTATAGATTTAAATTGTACGAAAACAATTGTTTGAACACAAAGCAAAAAAGTACTGCATAGTTATTAGCCCTCTGCATAGTTATTGGTTATTATTTTTCTAAATTGACGGAAGTGATAACAAAAAAACTAAACGACCTATCGACTTAAATCAAAGCGTATTTTTTTCAGCACTAAATTCTCTTCTATGTGAACCTAAAATATTGTTAAAAAAGTCTTTAAAAATCATTTTTATAGCACGTTACAGTTGTTTTTTCTTTCTCAAAAATACATTTTTTTTCAACCCTGAATAAAATTATGATTTTTCGATTTTTCTTTTTTTTTTTGCTTTTCTGAGGTTCACATAGAAGAAAAATATGTAAAAATTTAAAATATATTAGATTTTTTTGTTTCGGTCAAGAATTACGAGCTGCATCTTTCCAGTCCAGTAAATCGGCCATTAACTATGCAGTAATTTTTTGTTCTGTGTTAAAATAATGTTTTCGTACAGTTCAAATATACATTAAATCATACCTCTAAATTCACTGGGCTCACTTATTTTTTCCTTCCTAAAAAAATGCCTGAAAAACGCTTTTTTAGCCCTTGTAAAGCAGGACCCCGCCCTTAAAAAACACTACAGTTTTTTTTTACTCATTGGCAGTTCCAGGTTTGGTACAGAAAGGGTTAAGATATGCTGGCTAATTAGCGAATCGTATGATGATATGCAGTGCCCACAAAGCTACGCTACAAGCAACGCGTGATTATTGTTTTATTTTTATTTGTTCGTATAAAGCAAAAAAGCTTTCCGGGAGCTTCTGCGATAACTCGATCGGCATATCTCTATCTGTTTCAACACAGAATTCTCGGGGAGGTTTTTACGGGGTTACTACCGATCAACGGGCTAGGGTAGATGTTCATTTTTTCTTTTATCAATGATGCTACTTTACTTCTTTGTATTCTCTAATTAATATATGGGGTATTCAAAAATATTGGTACTTTCAACGATATCATCTACCACGATTTCTATCTACCGTGGATGGACAAAATAAATGCATTTATCATCGGGACAATTCGGTTTTATCAAGAGGCAAAATTTCGTCGTTTCGTCAACGACGACTATACCTGTACTCTTGTCCTGGCCGCCCTTGGCCTGGGCGTGTTTGTGCATATGATCCGTGTGAATCAGCATCGCGCACTCGTCCGTTACTTCCTGATCGTCTCCGTCTCCCCCGCTACCCTCACCGTCCGTCAGCAAATTTTCCTGCGTATAAGCAAGCCAACTCTATCTTGTGTTTCGTACGAAGCGATCTAAACCAGTGGAGATATTTTCGCCGAGAACGTAGGTGTGTTCCGTAATGGTATGTGCTTATACAGAAGATGATCGAACGACGCGATCTTTCGGTGAGTTACATTACGTCTGGTCCATTGAGAGTTGTGAAAATCTAATAAGCACACAGCTTAACGAAATTTGTTGTTTATGAATACAATGAATGTAGAGTGTTAGTCGCGAGTGAAGGGGCTTGTTAGGTCACGAATAACGTTGGCCAAGTGAAGCCTGGATGAACAAAATTAAGGGAACTTATTCGAGATTTGTTTTTTTATCATTGCTTCCGCTCGTTCTTTGTCTATGTAACGTGTTTTCATAAATATTTTCAATTCGCAGAGTTTATTGAAAACATTTTCGTCCAAAAACTTTCTTTACAACGCGTTACTACTCAAACTAGTCAACTACTAGTCGAATTTTTAAAAATTTTTTAGATTGTAATCGACGAAAATATTTTTAAAAGGTAAACATAGTTCGAAAAATTGACATTTTTATTCAAGTCCCCTGAATTTTTTCGTACGAGGTTTCCATGAAGGCACAGATGATAATACACAATACAAATTTTCCCTGATGCGAGTATTAACGACAGTGAATGCAACTATTTTTTTTATTATCCCGGCGGTGATGCAATTATGACATTTATCTAAATTCTATATAGGCGCGAAGGCCCCGACATGTGTGCGTAATAGATAAGAAACAGCTTGTATCGTAGTAAGTAATACTTCGAATAAAGCGGAAACAGTAATGCACCCTTTGCGACGCATTTTGTGAAGAAACAAATAAAATAAAAAGAAAAATTAAAAATAATTTCTCAAATGATTTCTTACTCCGCTTTTTATCGCTTATTATATCTTCTCGCTCGGACTTGTTCACACACCGAACGGAGCACTCCTACGGGATTTTTTCATACGTTTACAGATTACTCCATAACTTATGAAAATTATACGTGTCAAAATAAATCAAGACGGATGTTAGACAATAGGGTAAACAAGCCAATGAATGTACAGGGCCAATGAATAGACACTTTTCATAAGAGCACGTGCATAAAAAAAGTTTATTCATTGGCTTTTTCGACTGCTTAACTGTTCATTCATTGACCGGTTTACCGTATATTGAATTTATTGTTCAGAAAAAAAAATTGCAATTTTCAATATTGATAGGGTGAAAAGTTTACTTACGTCGTCCGGATCCGATACGGCAAATGTTACGTTCAATGGCTTAACGTGTTTCATTTTGTAATTGTGCTCCAAAAGCAACGGCGTGTACAAAACGCTTTTCCACTGTCGACTCAGAACAATAACACCCTGAAAAAAAGAAAATAGAAGTTGCACGACGATACTCGATACTGCCAAAGCGTGAGTAAAAATTTAAGACAACCTGTCGCAAGGTTGATAAAAGTGGTAAATCCGCTTCTCTAAGATTGGCGCCAATTGTAGCGAGGTCGGACAGTAAAACGTAGTTTTGCAATATACTGCACAACTGACAGGACGGATCTTCTTGCAAAGTTTTGGCCAATGGTGTTAATCTTCCGTAGCGGCTCTGAAATAGACAATTAAGTTATCAAAAGTTATAAACAACTTACACGCGCTATTCTGGAATGGCGGACTGTGGAGTTTTCTTTTAACGCTAACAAAAGTGCGCTAAAAAATGTTGAGCGTAGCTGTCTCTATGGGAAAGTTCATTGGTCGATTTTGGCTTCCTCATAGAGGAAGCTGTGTGCAAAATTGTAATAAATGAGGACGTAACATAAAAAAATGTCTGCATCTCATAAAATTGAATCGGTCAAAATTTTCCGGAAATGCATTGTAGAAAAATTCTAACTGAAATTTGCGTAATTCGTCGTTTTGAAGCTATGTCTAATTATGTGTTGTTTTTTCCCCGCTGATGATAAATCTCCAAATTATGTTACTCCTAGCCACATTTGACGCATAAATTCGTGTCGGAACGAAAAACCAAATTTTCCGCAAATTTTTAAAAATTCGAAATCTCAGAACATTTAAATAATTAAATCAACTGTCGCCGAGTGTGATACCAAACATTGTACAATATTAGGCCATATCTGTATCAAACTTAAGATCGATACCTACATATTTACTCGAATTAGACCGTTTTTAGTCATTTTTCCAAAAAGAACCGAAAACCCATAAAAATTGACCGTTTAGATAGATTTTAAGCAAATTCAGTACCAACGATCATTGATAAAAATATTATATTTGTGTGCAGTTTTAGGACGTTCGCTCAAAATTTACGCAAGTTAGAACGACTACAGACAATTTTCAAAAAATTCAAAATCGCGTAAAATCTTGAATTGTGCCGCAATCTTCACGAAAATTGCACTCAACGAAGCGCCGTGACCACTCTCCTAGTGTACCAAATTTCAACTCGCTCTCTGAAGCCGTTTCCGATTTATAACCGTTTTAAACGATGTAAATCTGCCACACACACATACATCCAAACGCCAGCTAAAGTCACATTTCTCGACGATTTATTCTATTTTAAGTAGCCTGACATTAAAATCTCGATTTCTTATTACGAAACCACAACTTCCTCTGTGAGTAAGCAAAACACTGTGCATTGAAACACCCGGCGCGCAAGTGCGTCCTTCCAGAGTTCAATAAAGTTACAAATATTTACGATACAAGGAAATTACCTTGATTGGCATGTGAATGGCCTGCACATCCAACGCTTCGGCCATAAGGCATGCGACGATCGCTGTAGATCTCTGATACATACTTCTGAACATATGAACGATACGTATAGCGAATCTGTTGCTAGGATTCATCCAGGCGTTTATAGCGGGCGATGCTGTACTAAGCAAGTTCCAGTCGAGTCTCGTGTAATCTATTTTTCTCGTTATTGGTGTTCTAGGTGGTGCGGCAAAATTGAACCAGACGGTTGTTAGTTCTATCACACAGGACACGGTGTTGCCATTGGACACCCTCGTCACAAGACTCGTGCAAGTTGCACTTGTGTTTATTTGTCCTGTATTCGGTGCGTTTGTCGTTGCGGTCTCATTTTCCGTCGTTGCTGTCGTTGAAGCTTCAATGAGATATATTAATTTTAAAAAAGGTTCTTGAGATTGTTATTTCTCCAACGTATTACTTACCGGCAGCATTGTCCAAGTCGTCGTGGCTCTTAACACTGTCGGTGTAAAAGATTTCGGTATCCGCCTTTTTCGTTTCGTGTCCATTGTCGCCTTTCTCGAATTGCGAACGCTTCACAACCTTCAATTTTATTCCTTCCAAACCACACTCGAACATTATAAAACCGAGCCTGTCCTCGCCGCTGCCGGCTGTGAATTCCTCCGTAGCTTGGGGCGAGCCAATTTGTTTCTGCAACGAAACGAGCATTCAACATTTGCAAAATGTTACATGCTCGTACATACGATCATAATTAATATTTCTTTCGTAAGGCTTTACACTAATTTTCTCCTTGTCATCCGAAGGCTGGTGAAGATAGTAATCGATGCACTTCAGTGGCGAAGTTATTCGCGTGCAGGTAAACAAAACTCTTGAATAGTGGGCCGGTATTGCCGTTATCACAGCGTCTTTTAGTATTGACGATTCGTTTCTCAATCTACGCAATTGCGAGTGAACTTTTCCTATTAAAAGAACAAAAAAAATCTCGTTACACACGTCAACTTTTGTAACGTGAAAAAAACAACAAATATATTTGGAATGGATTTTGTATTTGTATCGTGCATTTTACGAAGAAAAATGTTTCGAATTTTTTTACCTATGCCGAGAGTAACAATTATCTCTTCTTGTTGCTTCTCCGACGTTTCGATGTAAACGGTTTCGCCACCACCAATGTCGGTCACGACCGCGGTGCTTTGGTGTCCTGGCAGAAAAGCCTTACTGATTTTATTGACCTTCTTTTGATTCTGGAGTACGGCAGGCTTGTGAAACGTTTGAACAACTTCGCGTGCTTGTTTTCCTAAGTAAAATCTCGCCGTCATGTCATCGAAACAAATTGCGAACAACGAGACGCACGTGAGATCACGGATATTGTCCAGTGCGGAGAAGGATATTATTTCCTCGACCACGGATGCTTGAAGCAACGTTATGTTCAGCTGAAATTAAACGATTAAGTTGAGATTTAATTCCAGTCAAATGGTCTGTCGGAGCGTGGCAAATTTTCTAATGAAAGTGCTGAAAAATTTAAAAAAAATGTAACATTTCGGTATTGCATTAATACGCACCTTCGGTAGAATAATACTGCCCTGTATCTGCGTCGTGATGCTTTCTTCGTAAACGCTGGTTTGCAGGGCAATTTTACCTGTCGGCGGAAAATGTCTTTCGTTAAAATACAATATATCCAAAAGATTTACAATAATTGTTCCGTTTCACTGACTTTTCTCGTCACCTTGACCATTTTTAATGTTTCGTTCGGCGGTAGATCGTTTCGAACTCGTTTGCACTTGGCTCCAGTACGACAAGCTCTGATCTTGTTTCAGAATGTTGGCGTCTTCGACCCTCGAGATACACTCGCTGTGGAGATGATTGAGGATAGTCAGAGGATGAAGAGTCGCGAGAGTCGGTGTGATAACGTCGATGAAACGTTGCAGCGACTCCAGAACCATCGGGCTTATCATTATGTCGACGTCGCCTTTCAATTTAACGATAACGGTTGTCCGCGATCCCGTTTCGTGCTGCACTGCCAATAATTCTTCCTCGGCGCGTGTCGCACTGTCGTCCTCGCCTGCAAAACAAAACGTGATCTTCATTGTTCTACTTATCGTGAATCGATCCTGAATTTATTCGACCGACAATTCGGGAACGAACCTTCCGATTGAATCAGCGTCGCGTTGTCCCACAGGTACGGATGAGTAGGCGTCTTATTCGACGAGGATGCCGTGGGCGATCCGTCGTTTCGTGTTATCATCTTCAAGGACGTGAAACCTTCGGTAATGGTCTCGAATTTTGGCACGTAACGACCACCGACATACACCAATCGGCCGTCTTCGGTCCGCTTGAACATTGGGGTTGTAAAGGCATCGCTGGCGGACGGAAGTGACGAATCTCTCCAATTTGAACAACGGACCTGAATAAACAAAAGAACGAGTTTTAATTGTAAAGAAAGTCATGGTCGTTGCTTGAATTTACTAAGATTCGCGCCAGGGCAAATATCTAACGTATTGTCGTTGAACAGATGTTTTTTTTTCATTCACCTGCGTCAAGTGGCTGATATAGCTGGACATCAGCAGCGCGGAGTCGACGATCGGTTTGTTGATTTGCATGTGAAGGTTGACCAGTGTCATGTCTTCCTGTGACGAGACCGCCGATATGAAACTCGTCGACGACACGGAGTGACTGTCCGAAGAATCTTGCAGCGTTCCGTTTTCCTTGCTATGCTCGTCTTTTCGAAACCCACTGTTACGATTTACTCGAGGACTCCTGCGATTTCCGGTCGGTAGAGGTTTAGCTCTCTCGAGTGTATGCGCTTTTTCCGCTACGGAAACATTTACGTTCGCCGTACTCTCGACGATCGATAGATCGGACGAAAATTTTTTCTTCATGCTGTCGTTTCGATTCAAAACGGAGCCGGATCCGACGATCGATTGACGCAAGCTCGAGGTTCGACTGCCGCCCAGACCGTGACTAGTGTCTTCGTCAGCGGAATAAAAAGCTTCCGAATGATTCTCGGACGACATCGATATCGTTCGTTGTACCTGGTGAAGATTTTTTTTTTCGAGAAAAATCGAAACGTTAATTGTTATTTATACGACGATGGTTTGGTCACGACGACTTACTTCTTGCTTAAGCCGTTCTTCCGAATCGGATCTTACACATAGTGAATGATGAGAGTCCGATATGTTAACGCCATCCGCACTCTTGGCTGTGGTTGGAGTATTCGACGCACGCGGTTCAGCCGTTACGAGTGGCAACGACTGAGGACTGCCGCTCTGTTGCAACAGCTCGCTGTCCGTTGCATTGAAATAATCCACCGCCAGCTTAGAGTCGGAGGCGCTACTCTTCGGCGCTGTCTCGACCTCCGGTACGCTCAGTATCGATTTGCTTCGTTCGCTGTTCAACTTGGAATCGGAATCTAATTTTTGGGGCAACTGGCTCGATGGACTCGCGTCGACCAATCGCGAATACGGCACATCTTTCATGTTCGTACCTCTGAAAATTAACGAATTAAAAATAAAATATAAGGGCACCCATTTTTTCGGGGAGATTGGGGAATATACAAAATGATCGAATCTTGATCTTGAGTTTCTCAGAGCAACGCTGGTCCTCCAGTTCCATCCGATTGATAAGAGCAGAAGTAAGATTGAAAAGTTCTTTACCGCATCGAGGTATACGAAAATCGTCTTCCCAAGGGTTTTCGTTCACCGGTACCGGCAATGGGGCTTGCCGATGCTGTGCTCAATCTCGTGCTACCAGTTTCATCGGGGTTCGGATCCTTGTTATGATCCATAACGGATCTCGATCTTTCGACGCCAGCCTTCGAACCGTGAGTGCCGTCCTGAAAGACTGTTGCTTTCAGGCCCGCAGAAGGATAACATATATCCTGCAGCGAGACGTCCTGCAAGCTGTAGGGCGGCGTGTGAAATACTAGCTGACCATCGTGCAGAATCGATTGCCCGAAACCTTTCTCCTTTCCTGGCTCGTAGATTCTGCAGAGACAAAAACAATGATATTTATTTTGTTCCTCTATATCACTGTCAATAATCTCGGAATGAAATTTTTTTATATAATACATTACGTTTTTCAAGTGTTTATTTGTGTTAGAGCGGGGCAAAGTACCAAAAAATACTTCAAGTACAAAATACAAAGTATCACAAGTACTTGAATTATCAAATACTTTTTGCACTTGAAATATTTCTCAAGTACTTTTCACAAGTAGGTGAGTAGCGGTAAGCGTTACCTAGGTTTAAAAAAGGTCCCTAGTAAGTTGCACATCGCGCTTTCTTATTTATTATAATTTTGCCCACAGCTTTCTCTATGAGAAACTTCGTTGATCGATGTTCCTGCTTTTTTTTACGACCTTTTAAAAATAAAAAACGAAAATGAGAGGAACATCTTGTTTTTTTGTAGCATTTTTTGTAACATTATTTGTAATAAAGTCCCGTTAAAAATATACGTGTTGGAAAGTTTAGACAGCTAGTTATATATTAATGGAAACAGGATGTCATCCTACTCATCGTGTACCGGTAAAGCGAGCGTATACTCAAAAAGTACTTATACTTGGTACTTGAAATATTAAAAAAGTACTTGAAATACTAAAAACTAATTGAGTACTTCAAGTACGTACTTGAACTACCAAACAAGTATCCGGTACTTCAAGTACTGCCCAGCTCTGATTTGTTCATTTCATATTTACCCCAATTGTGTTGTTAAATCAATTTTACGTCACTCGGTGGGAAAATGACGGTTTTTTCGCACGCTTCGCGTGCGAAAACCCCCATTTTCACACCTTATGTTATAGTTTTCTGAACGCGTGTGATTGCAACACTCGCCTTCGGCTCGTGCTGCAAACTCACACTCGTCAGAAAAAGTTTTTTCGCACTCGTATCGAAATGTACTATTAAAGCATCGTAAAAAAAAGAAAAAAATTCAACCACGTTTCGGATTTGAATTCGCGATCTCGAGTATTTTGTTTTTCTTTTGCTACTTGTCAACCTCGTCCCTGCGATGTCAAACTTGTGGTTATTGTCAACAGTCAATAGTCAATAGTTTGGCCAATTTTTAATCGTCCTTTCGTATCGTCGACGAAATGGGACGATCAAGGATAACTCCTCTGAGCTAGCAATATCACCTTCATAATTATCGACGATAAAGAAATCGTGACAATGGCGGACGACATGGAGGATGTCCTCGATCGAGATTACCTGTTTCTCATATCGTTCGTAAAAACATATTATCCTTATGTGACCGGGGAGAGGGACAAGGTTCTTTGTAATCGGTGGCTGTCGAAGCTATGCAGCGAAAGAGCCCAGGGTATATCGCAAAAGCGAAACAGAAATACGTTCCTCGCGTATTTTCTGATGAATTTGCAAGAGGGAAAAATGAGCGGTCCCTTCGCGAAGCCGCCGGACGATGGCCCATTGCCGCAAGCCCGAGAAATCTTCGCCGCGCCGGAAACTCCGGAGACTTTGGCGTCCGAGGAAGAAACGTCTTCAGGTAATAATTTGGTATCTTTGAGACATTTAAAAAAAAAAAACTTCAAACTCGAGTTTCGCAGTGGTAACGAATTGTTGATCGAAAAGTAAAAAAAAAAAGTAGAAAGGTATTTCGTAAATTATTGAACTCAAGGCGAAGAACCCGAAGAGTTTCAAGAAAGATCAGCAGACGGTCGAACGTACGTGGCTATAAGGTGCTTGCCGAATGGTCAAGGAACATACGCATTCGTGGCATTGAACCTCGACAAGGAAGACGACGAGTCGAAGGATATAACGGTCGTTCCTTGTGCGACAGATAGAGCCAAACTGAGGCACGTCAGAGCGTTGCATAGACTAGCGACCGGCAACAGTCTTGGCAGTCATCCGTCGGAGAGTCAAATGGAAGATTTTTACATGAGGAATATAGAGACTAAAGTGTCCGGTGAGTCAAACATTCATCGAAAGGAACGTCCGATCAATGAGGTCATTAAATAATTAACTAATAGCAGGTTCTTCAGGCTAGTGCATTTCGGGCGCTCACTGTGGACTATAAAATTTAGAAACCGGAAACTCAGATTTCCGCAGATTTACCAGAAATACGCCACTTCCGGTTTGACAACCACATTTTTCGACCAGAAGTGACATCGTATCGGAAATACGTCACTTCCGGTCTAGACATCCGTCACTTCGGGGCTGAAAATCCGCCACTTCCTGCCCAGAAATCTCATCATTGAATCGGAAGTACGTTCCTTCCAGTCCACAGGTTTGTTCATTTTCAAAGAAAGCTGCAGCAGAGCGCTCGATTTTACGTGGAAGGTATATCTATATATCCAATAAATATAGATATACTTTCCACGTAAAATAGAGCGCTCTGCTCCAGCTTACTCTGAAAACGAACAGACCTCATGAATCTCATTTTTCGACCGGAAGTGACGTCATACCGGAAATGCGTCACTTCCGGTCGAAAAATAAGTTTCTTGAACTGAACGTGACGTATTTGGGATCGAATTTTTTTTTTTTCACACGACGATATTGCACAGCCCTATTTGTGCACCGCACTATTGTACACAACACACCGAGACGCACAGAATGGTACCAGAATAGTATAATAGGAGAATAGTTATGAGGGCCATTGAGGAACTTAGAACAAGCGCGGTCTGGGAGTCCCTAGAGAAACCCCTTGGAATCTTAAAAATTCAGGCAAACAAATAAACAAAGAAACTAACAACTTTCCAAAATGTATATAAGATTATGGCGGTAGGAGAGCCAGGAAATAAATAGTAAATACATAAACGCTTTAGGTGATATTTCTCAGCTCTACAAATCGTTGAGTTCGAGCCCAGGCAAGCCTTGCGGTAGAAAAAACTCCGAAATAGCATACTACGAGGTGCTGCTGAATCAGATAGACGAGGAAATAAAGGGTGTCGTGACCGGTGACAACGAGTTGGTGAGATTCCTCGTGAGCAGGCTGGGTCAGGATTTGAAGAAAGTGCCAAAAATGTCGCATCTCTTCGAGCTCACGCCCGAACAGCGACATTTGAAATTGCTGGAGATACTGAGACAGAAGCTCGTCTTGAGGTACGTCCGAGCTTCAAAAAATGTTACGTCGTAAATTGCAATCGTGATAATCGCTCGGGTGTACGAATTGCAGGATATTCAACGAAAAACTCAATGACCTATTGAATGCAGGCAACAAGAGGAGAAGCGTAGAAATTTATTGGCCGAAATGGAGGAAAAAATGTCGACTTTTGGTAATCGTACGGAATGTTGCATGGAACGTTCGGACGAGCCGACTGATTCGATGTGGCAATTGGCGGTCACGAGACCGCTCGCCGAGTCCGACATGCAAAAACTTTTCGACGCGTATCCGGATGATTCTATTGGCACCTTCCTCGATCTACTTGCCGACGACAGACAGGTGATTTTGGAACGGGGAAAACGAAGACAAATAAAAGCTATCGAGAGCATGCGATCCGAGGTTTACAAGGAAGTGCAAGCAGGAAAGGCCGAGTATAACAAAGCTCGAGGGGCATTCAGGTATACCGAAAAAAAACTGCAATTTTTTGTTTTTGTCGCGTACAAAAAAGATACATTTTGAACGCTGTTATCAGGGAGTGGAACGACATACTGTCGGTCGTCGAAGAGACGATGTACGAGGCGGGCAATGAAGCTATCGAGGAAGATTCTGAGGTCGAGGAGCCTCGACGCAACGACGCTCTGCTCATGAATATGATCGCCAACATAAAGGAAACCGAGAATCTCGTTGTCGAGGAAGCTCGACAAGCTGAGATACTGACCGAGAAGATAGCCGACGCGAATATGTGGACTTTTTCCATTCAGGACGACGACGGACGTGATTCCTCGTGGGAGATAAAATCAACGATCGAGAATTCGCGACGGGAAATAGAATCGTGCAAGTTGCTGATCGAGAAGCAAAATAGAAGAATCGAGGAGTTGCGAGGAGCGCTAGATTACGAATGAACCGCTCGTAGGAGCCGACGATCGCGGACAAATAAAATCCATGGGAAAGGGGCGACAGTCTTAAACGGTCATTAGTTGTCGAGTACCTGTAAGCGGCGATGTTTATTCCGTCGGCAAGATCGTGATAGCTAGGCTTGAAGAATCTCGGACCGTTACGATTTTTTCCAAAAAATGCGCAACCTCCGATGCAACCGCATTTCGTCGATTTAACGCCACTTTCCTGTGGCCACAGGAACCACAAGCGCTTCGTTGGGGCGTCGTGAGTCTTCAAATATTTGTTTTGCACGAGATGAAGATTGTGCTCGGGAGTTGGCAGGGAAATTGCTGCCTCGATCACGACCGGACCCATCGAGACCGAACCCACTTCGAGCCAAATGTCCGAGCCATCCCCTAAAAAAACGAATAATCAATATTTATTATTAATTAAATGACAATTTAACGATCATGAATTATTAACTCTTTCGCACCGGCATTCTATTTAAATTTGACGGAGGTACATGGAAAAATCGGTTCGGAAATTTAATGCGTGTTGTGTTAGGCGCGAAAGAGTTAAAACTCATTAGGATCCGAGCCTGACGATGCTAACGAGGAGATCTCGTTAACGTCTCACCGGACATTCTGCTGCTGGCATTGTTGTGCGATCTGCCACTGCCCGTGGTGTTCGTGTTGCTGGCATTGGCGAAATGGCCCGCGGCGGACACGAACTGTCTCGTCAATATCGTAGGCAGTACACCGGTCACGCCAGATTTCACTTGTTGACCGTGCAGATTGCACGTCGAAACGCGGATCGGTGATATCCATATTTGCGTCGCAGTGCCGGCCTCCTGAAGGTAAAGATCGATCGCGTCTATCGCGACTCGGGTCATCCTGTACTTGATGTCTTCGGAACTTGGGCATCTGGAAGACAATTGGAATTTTGTTTACTGGACCAACGTCACATCTACAAAAAACAAATTTTTCAAAAATAACAAAATATAAAATTACCTATAATGATTGTCCGGATCACTGTCGGCGCATTGCAACGGTGGCAGCCCGTGATGACAGTGATGCGGCAAACCAGGAGGTCTCAGTGTATTCTCCGTGTTCTTCGCCATGAGAACAAAAGTCTCCAAAGACGTTGCGAGATGATGCAACTGAGGCGACGTAATTTTACCGCTCAATTTTCCCAATTGTACTTCAATGAGCCAAGCGTATTCGAGAGTCTCCTGGTCCAAGCTTCTCCCCTCGCTGCTGAACATCGCGTGGCCCCTGACCTGAAGAGCGCTCAGCATCAGATGCCCTTGACTCAGGTGCGCCTCCTTGTTCGGTCTCGTCACATTGTCGGTGAGTAGCATTATCGCCGGCGAAAGGAGCAACTGGAGCTCGGTCTCTTTGAAAGCTTTTTTCATCTCGAAACCAAAACGCTCGAGCATTATAACCGGACACGGTGGATCTGTGTCGTTGCAATTCTTGATCAAATGCGCTTGTATGTCGTGCATCGTTATCCCAACTTTGACCTCGATTGGCCTGTAATATCTCGGATCGAAAGACTTCGACTTAGTATCCTCGTCCTCTACCGAGGCCTCGACGCTGCTGTTCTGCAAGTCACGATCTTTGCTTCTCTCCGTGCTAGCAGCTGCCTGGGGTGGACGGCTCTGTTGCATGTCGGTGAACGATTGATAATCGCCGAATATGTTTTCTTTCAGATTAATGAAATTTTTTATCAACGATCCGTAGAGGATCAACGTGGACGGACCGATCTCGAGTTCGAGGCTGACCTTGTCAGGCGCGATGGATTGCGGATCAAATTTTTGCGTACCGTCCTGCGTCCAGTGAAGTCCCGGTGATTTTCGGCAGCGCGGTATACGCATCGGTGACAAGAGTATCTCCTCCTTCTCGGGTGTCGTGATGTTGGCCTGGGGTGTCGGACCGAGCGGTGGACAAGGATGGTACGTGTAATTTATGCTCAAAGCGACTATCGGCACCGACCAACAATCGACCCAGCCCAAACCTCGCTGACAAACGTTTCGCCACTTCTTCTGCTTCGGCATGTCGGCCAAACGCTTCGACGAACCGTCGCGCGTCATGATCTTGGCGTTCTTGTCGAGCGCCAAGAGAACAACGCGATTGGTGTTGACCTCGGGCAGGAAGAACGAAAGGTCGACGCTCTCGCCTTGGATCCAAAAACGCAACGGTATAGTCACCGGTAGGAAATCAACGAAGGGAAGATCGAACGAGAGGTCGAAGAATTCGCCACAAAATGCTATATGGGCGTTTTCCTGATTCTGTGACGAACAATCGACCCAATTGTACTCGTTGCAGATAGTTATCAGCTCGAACTCTTTGAGCAGGAGGCTGAACTTCCACGTGTAGGGGACAAAGTGAAGAATGTCCGGTCTCGATTTGCTCGCCCAGTCGTTTATCATGTCCTGGAAAAATTCTTTGTGCGAATAGACCAAATTGGCGGTCGCCTTGCAGCCGGTGAGATTGAGCATCCACTCTTGGTGATCGTTCCACCTTATGGGATAGTGGCACTTTACACCGAACTCCAATGTTTCGCTCTCGACCAAGCTGCGGTACTGGAGACTCGTCGTTGCCTCGAGATGCAACAATTGACCGGTTATCTTTGTCGTGTATCCGTCCTGGAGTACGATCCATGGCATCGTTATCTCCAAATACGAGCCAGGACCGACGTTAACGTGGACCGCGTTAGTCTCCCGATTTTTGCTGAAGAGAATGTCGACGGTTGCCTCGTTTAACGTCGATAGACGAATGTCGAATGATTGTACCTGACGCTTGTCGCCGGGTTTCGGTGATTTTGTTATTTTCAAATGTTGGTAGTCGTTGGGGAAGAAAAATTTGAACAGATGCTCGCGTTGACGATCGGCCCATGGACCGTAACTGAAATCCGTTCCTTTGCCGCATTTAACGTCTATACCCCATATCGGTGGCATAGCCTCGACCATGTCACCGTTCGCCAGTCTTATCATTTCCGGGTGCTCGGGTACGACACCGGGCTCGTCCATGTAGTAATACACCTCCATGTTGTTAGAGCTCAGTACTACGAAACCCTCGCCCATGTAACGCGGCGGATCGTCAACCATTCCCGTGTACTTCGGACTCGGAGCTAGGATTACTTTGAAATTTTCGGCTTTGCACTTTGTGAAATGCATGAAGTGATCGTGGCGCGATGCTGCTGGCTTCGTCGAGTATACGAAATGCGCCTCCTCGACGGTCAGTGACAAAGTTGTCGGCACTAAACGATTACCGAATACTATTCTTCCCTGAAAAATAATGAGTTTTTAAAAGATAGTTATTGTTAATTTTTTCGTTTTTTTTGTTTTGTTTTTGTATGTTCCAGTCAAAGCGACTTGCACTCACCGTACAGATATCCAGTTTGATAACGGGTATCAAATCTCGCCACGTTCTCGCTATTACATGAGCCTCCTGCCGTCTAATATTGTCGACGTGACGCGATACGTCCATCGCGTTTATTTGTTGACGAGTCTCGTTCGCCGCGTTGCTCATCGACTCGGCATCCCTGTCGTCCATGTTCATATTGTGATTCTCCGAATCCGGAAACATTTGCGACGATAGGCCAAAGGTTTTCTCGAGATGCGAGTAAAGCTGGCCCCGATTGTAAACGTGAAGCTCGAAGCCGTTTAACATTACAGATAGGCGCGTGTCGGAATGTGATAGATCTGGAAAAAAAAGTCATTTAATTTTAAACAATTCATAATGTTATCCTCTCGATTCGAAGCTCGGTTTTCTTTATCTATTTGTTTTTCGAACTATTTGTTTTCGCACGCGACATCTACGCTATCCAGTTAAAGCAATTTGTCTTTCTAACAGAGCTGTATACACAGTAAAAAAAAAAAGTGTACTTTTTACAAAAAATTAGTTTTACAAACGAAAGTACAAACTAAAATTGGTAATGACACGTGAAATAAAAGGACAGGTTTGTATATTCAAACCTAAACAAACGAGTTTGCCACTTATTAAACAAAATTATTTTTACGAAACTTCGTACTCCGATTTTACGAAATTATTTTTTACTGTCTACGTTCTACAATTTGCGAGACATGTAAATGATTTTTTATTCTATAAATAAGTGAATAAATAGCGAATCAAGTTCGTTTATGTACCTTCTGAGACGTCCTTTGGTACATAGCTTCTCCACCATCTGAATATGAGCCATCCGTCCTGTATTCTTAAACTATAATCAGTCGTGATGTAAACAACATCTCTGAACATGATTTTTCCACTGAGCGCGCTCAGTGTGAACGATCCTGCAAATAATGCAAAGTTAATAACAGATCCAGCTTACTGCCACCCACCTCTGTGTCGGCAACAGGTGCAGCTTCTCGTTGCACTCACCGACTTTGACGTAACCCTGTCTTATGACAAATCTGTTCAGCAGCCTTGTTATGATGTATCCGATTACTCGACTATTGTAATAAGCTATGTATATGACCCAGGATATCGCCGACACCAACGAGCATAGCAACCAAATGAAGTTACTGTCTATCGGCAGATCGGGGAGTATCGGATGATCCGAGTAGTTCCAGTAAGCCGGCTCGATGCCGGAAAACGATGGAGCCGTACTGTTGTACAGCTCCGCCTCCGCCATCCTCAATTGAGGTCTCTCAAAAATTCTTTGCCGAATCAATGCCCATCCTGTTCGCCAGCCTGAAACACGCAGACAAAAAAAATTCACCGAGGACCAAAAATTATTGCAAAACATTCGCGCAGCGCTTCAAAAAAATTTCATTCCACCGATACGTACGACTGTCGTTGGAGTAAAAAAAAAAATAGAAATAAATTCAAATACAAAAAAAATCGTAAAAATTTGTAAACATAACCTTGACAGAGCGAACGAATAAAAATGAGAGTAAATCCGTGAGCAGTGGAAGTTCGAAACGATTGTCTGTTCGGCGTATCGAGTTTTATCGGCTATCGATGACTGGTAACGTGACTAATAAACTCTAATCTCTAGCAACCCTACCGAAGCGACCGCAGACGGTCTTATCTGCCACCGATTGATCGGAATTTTTTAATCGCGCTGACAAAAAAAAATGATAAGATTTCACGTCACGAATCCGGGGGAGTTTTCGATCACAATGTTATTGTCAACAAAAACATCTCCGCGATTCTTTTTATTGTTCGGACAGATATAAAGGGAAAAAAAAAGAAAACAACTCGATTGTCAATGTTGGTGAGGGACCGTCGATGCACGCAATCCACTGGACAAATCGTACGGCAATTATTTAGAATGATGTTATTAATCGTGCGAATGACGCGCCGGTTTTCGAGATTCCTCATTGTCACGACACTCACCTTCACCCGTAACCGTGCCGAGTCGCGTTACGATCTTATCGCGATATCCATAGTTTTTTTCATTGTGTTTTCTACCTCGGAGCTCTTTTCGTTACATGTCAAAAGTACTGTCATACCACCGAGGTGTGTATACACAGCTGCGCATCAACACACCGCACACATTCTTGCACGTTTGACCCGATGTGACGCGAGAGCGATGGTGTGCAATTATTCGCGAGAGATCCTCGTCCGCTGATTGGTCACGGAATTCGAGCGTCGGGAGGAAGCGAAACATTATTCACGGCGACTGTACACAGGGTGAGTTTCAATGGGCGAGTTTCGATATCGGCCGCAGGATCTCTCGCGGTCGTCCCGTATCTGCCGCAGACCATGTGAAAACCCTTTGAAATACCTCGAACGAGAAAAAAAGATAAACCAATGATAACTTCTTCGTGCAGCTAATTTTGAAACGCGGCCATCTTTCGGCCCCCCCACCCCGCACTCCTTCCGTTGGCGGCTTTCGATATGCCGCGGAATGTGCGCATAAAGCGACCGTTACGCCTGAGGTTATGAGCGACAATATATTTTGCTTGAGCCCGTCTTGAATTTGGAAAATTTGGATCATTCGGATAATTGACGAGTGAGGTTCCCAGTTAAAGGTACGTTTTTTGCTACACACAATCCTTTCACGAACTTCGTAAATAAAACGAAACCACGCCCGCTCCGGCATCGTTTTCACCAGCGAAGGTGAATCACATCTTTGGTATCGTATGCGACCTGTCTCCTTCGTCAACACTCACATATATGTACAGCCCTCGTTTTGTGAACTGCGTAATATGGTGTAATCCTGTAATCGACACTGCACACAATAACAAAATTAACTGTAACAAGTGATTTGACGTCGTAGGTATCGACGATAAGGGAATGAACGTCATCACGTGTTTCTCGATAATTAGATAAGCGCTCTTTGTATTGCGTCTTTATTGTTTATTTATTTACTACTCGATTAGGCTGGAGTGTGGACTCTGTTGCTGCCCAGACGATAAATCATGTTCGGCCAGACGGGAAACACATCCTTCGGTATGTAGCCTTTGTTGGGAGAGTAAGAATAATTGGGAATTTTTTTTTCATATATATTTATATATACGTATATATGTAATATACATTTTTGAAATTGCTTTGTTCAGGTGGATTCAACGCGTCAACCCAGAGCAGTCCCTTTGGACAATCAGCCTTTGGTAAACCGATTTCTACCACAAGCTTTGGTACTGGGGCAACGCCAGTATTTGGTAGCAACAACACCTCACTTTTCAGTGCTAAACCCACAGGTGCAACCACTGGCGGCCTGTTCGGGAATACCTCAGCTGCGCCGGCGTTTGGCCAGCCGGCGACTACTCAATCGTCCTTCGGAGGTAAATTTTTTTATTCATTTATTTAATTAATTAATTTTTTTTTTTTCATTTATTAATTTATCTACCGATTTATTTATTTATTGACCTACTTTTTAAAAAAAATTGTCTACGTATTTATTTATTTATGGGATCAGCACTTTTACACAAAAAACAGTTTGGAAAAGTGATAACTTTGTTAAAGTGGAAATGAAAAAAATTTCTGGAGTAATATTTGTTGAAAGAGGTTTGCAGAGGACATAGATAAATCGATAGAATTTTATTGCCGCAGCTTTTGGAGGAACGCCGTCAAACACCAGCTTGTTCGGAGCTCAGCAAAATGCAAATACCAATCTGTTCGGAACCGGGGCGACGACGTCGGCTTTTGGACAGGCTAACAAACCTGCGGGCTTTGGCTTTGGAACGACGACGAGCAACAGCCTCTTCGGACAGCCGCAGCAGACGGTTCAGCAAACAACGCCGTTCGGACAGACAAATGCCGCCGCGAACACGAATCTCTTCGGCAGCGGCGGAGGTGAGTGGTTATTCGTTGTTTTGATCTTCTAAGCTTTTAACAGCGGCTGGAAGATGGATAGGAACAATATTATACGTCTTTACTTAGGCTTCAGAAGTAACACAGCTACATCAGGAATGACGGGGACGGGAATGGTGAAATTCAATCCGGTTACCGGCACCGATACGATGGTGAAGAACGGCGTCACGCAGAACATATCGACCCGACATCATTGCATAATGGCGATGAAGGAGTACGAGAACAAATCTCTGGAGGAACTTCGCCTGGAGGATTACACGGCAGGTCTCAAAGGACCCGCTCAGCGTAAGCGACACGACTATGTACGCAAAAAACCGCGATCTCCGCGATACTGACGAACGATTCTTTTCCACAGCTGGCCAAGCAACCGGCATTTTCGGCGCGACAGCCCAGCAGCCTTTCGGGAACTCCGGAGCGATAACGAATACCGTTTCGAGCGGTAAGAGTCGCTACACGATTTCTCTGTCGTCTTGTACTTTAACGATCCCGTTAATTGTAAATTCGCTCTCTCGCAGGATTCGGATCGATGACGAGCGGATTCGGAGCTACGAATCAGACAACAGCGACGGGAGGTCTCTTCGGAAAGCCCGTTACCGGATTCGGCGCCCCAACGACGACCACCAGCGCTTTCGCCTTCAATCCCACAACGTCCTCGAATTTGTTCGGTGTCAACACTCAAGCCAAACCGTTCGGAGGTGCGCGCAACATTGCACTACTCCCGTACGATGATCCGCGGCGAATGAAATTAATAAGTCGCAAATTGGGTATTTTTCAGCTGCCGCGCCGACGACTCTCTTTCCAAACACCAATACCGCACAGCCGGCAACTACTGGATTCGGTGCTATGAATGGGGCTCAAACCTCGAGTTTCGGAGGTTTCGGAGGATCGCAACCCAATCAGGTATTTATATCGCGAATCGTCCGGCCAGCACAGGCAAAATCGTTTACCGATCTGTTCTCGCGTAATGTAATTTTGCGCAATTTTCCCCCGTAGAGCATCGGATTATTCAATCAGAACAAGCCGGCATTCAACATCGCGACGTCGAATTCAGGCTTCGGGGCTTTTGGTCAAACCACTCCGGCGAACACCGGTACTTCCGTCTTCGGAGCTAAGCCGATGGGAACTACGGGATTCGGAAACGCTCCGACTTTCGGTGCCACGGCCGCACCGACGTTCGGTACTACCACAGGTTTTGGCACAACTCCGAACACAAGTACATCACTGTTTAACTCATCCCTGAAACCTGCAGGACAAACTACCGGCTTCTCCTTTGGAGCCACACCGGTTTCTTCGTCGGGACTCGGTATTTATCGCGATCGAGGACACACAAACGATTCGTCGCGGAAAATAATTTACCGTCCTTTTTTTCAACAGGCACTAACACAGGCCTTGCACTGGGCGGAGGTGGGTCTCTGTTCGGCCAAACAAAGCCGGGCGGTTTGTTTGGCACAGGAACTACTGGCACGACGTTCAACAACACGGGCGCGTTGGGAAACGTTGGATTCGGAAGGACCAATTTTGCTTCGGGCATCGGAATGACTGATATCCTTGGCGGCGGGTAATTACTGAATTCACACACGACGATGTGCATTCCCGGTATTTATACAACGATTATACGGATTCGTTATTCTTTGCAGGGTCGGAGCTAATCAAGCGCAACAGAATTCAAGCTCCGTCGCAGTTCACCAACAAATATTGGCACTGGTATCGGCTCCATTCGGCGATTCACCACTCTTGAAGAACCTTTTGCCCGTATGTACAAAGGCGATGTAGGAGATATAATGGAATTATATTTTACACGAATGTCTCTCGATGCATAATTTTATTTCAGGCTTCCGGCAAAGCTGAGGAACTTCTGAAACCGGCTAATCCAGTCTCCAGATCGTTGAACAGTCCACAATACAAAGTATCCGCTAACAACAATTCGCCGAAGATCAAAGCACGAGTCGTTACAGCGTCGCAGTTGTCCAAAGTTCGTTGAATCACTGCATTTGATAGTGATCCTAAAGATATGTGCATGACATCAAATTCCGTCTTTGTCAAGTCTGTATCAATGCATCACGTTAGGAAGAAAAAAAATGTATCACTTGTAAAATTTTATTCTCTGAGTCAACTTCCCCGAGCGAAGTTCGGGCGATGCAAAACGCAATCGTTATAAACTTAATGAAATTTCAGATATCAAGATATATTCAGGGTCATATTTGATAAGCGTAATTTCTGCGATAAAAAAAGGACATTCGTTACTTATTTCTGGGTATTTGCAGAAGTCGCTTTTCGAGGGCCTCGAGGAGGAAGATCCCACTTTGCTGGAGGCTTTCCAACCGCGAGCGAACACCAAGCGCTTGGTACTGCGTCCGAAACCCTTGACGAGTGGCGTGGTAGCGGCGTCCGACGAGAACGTGAACACCCTGCGAAACAATAACGCACGAGACGACAGCGTCGACCCATCGTCGTCGATTGCAGCGATCGATTGCAGCAATGAAGTTGAACCGACAAACAAGGAAAACCGCCGCCGCGAGAGTCATTCGTCCACGGCTTCATGGTAAGTTGTTTGACTATTGTCACTCTCGGAATACGAAGTATATGTGAGATTTTTCTCGCAGGTTGAAGAGGCGAAGGTCGGGCAAAGACTTCGACGGTCAACGTTCACCGCTCAGCAATACAGACATTCCCGAGGAGGCTCACGAAAACACAGTGATAGAGTTTCTATCCCACGACGCCCCTCCGAACGAGAACCAGTCGCCGTCTCATCCGAACCCTTCTGCGAACGTCAGTATGAATTGTTCGCTGGGTGCCGATAAGAGCGCCGGCGATTCGCCTGGAGTTTTCAATGGTATGTACGAATTTTCTCATAAATTGCTGAGGTTCGTCCCGCACGCGAATATTGTTAACGATTTTTCAACTTTCAGACTCGAGTCACGATCTCGACGAGAGTCCGCTGTCGATTCTCCAGCAGGAGTGTGAACCGAACTTGTCGAAGGTGACCCTTCGACGTGTCGGTTATTACACGATTCCACCGGTCGATCAGCTGGAAGAATACGTTCGCGGCGAGACTTGCGTCGTTCCGAATTTCACGATTGGCCGAAAAGGATACGGCAACGTGTACTTTCCGGATTCCTTTGATATCTACGGTTTGAATCTGGACGAGATCGGTAAGCGTGTTTGCGACGGGTGACTTTTCTTTCTACCCATCATTCATTTTTTAATTATTTTTTGTGATTCTGCGCAGTACATTTCCGCCACAAGGAGGTCATAATCTATCCCGACGACGAGAAGAAACCGCCGGTCGGTCAAGGATTAAACAGACGCGCCCAAGTTACTCTGGAACGCGTCTGGCCTCACGACAAGTCTCTCCACGAGCCGATCACCGATCCCTATCGACTTACCACCATGAATTACGAAGGAAAGCTGCGCAGAGTCTCGGCCAAGCATGACACACGGTTTCTCGAGTATCGTCCCGAGACGGGCTCTTGGGTCTTCAAGGTAAACAGTCGACTCACCGATCCGCAATAAACCTGCGAAACGATTTGTAATTATCGTTCTTTTCTCAGGTCGATCACTTTTCCAAGTACGGTCTGAACGACTCCGACGACGACGACAACGATGTTCCACTTGATCCAGGAATGAAGAAATTGAAGGAAGCACCGGGCATGCCGCGCAAAGCAACGGGTGCTCTGAAACCATCGCAAGGTCGAGTCGTGGCATCGACGATGAATCAAAAATGGAAGATGGACAAAGAGGTGCGTTAGATGACGATGTATTTTAATCATGTAGAACGAAACAAAAAAACAACAAACATTTTATTCAATAAACCTGAAATCTCTTTGAGACGAGTACGTTTGTTCCTGTTATTATACCTCGAGATGAATCTCTCTTAGCATTTATTCCAATTACAGTTATCGAATAGCCTCAACGATACAATGAACGGAAGAGTTACGAGTCTCGACAAAACCGCGAGCTTTCATCAGGACGATGACACCGAGTTGGATGCGACTCTTCCGACCAGTGAGTAATAATTTCAGGTTTTGAAAAATGTAATGGAGGCTCGATCGTATTGACGCCTCGTTTGATCGTTGCAGAGGACTTCAGCTGCGAAAAACAACAGTCGGCCCTCAGTCCGACCTCCATATACGCAAGGATCGTCGGCACCGATAGTCACAAGTTACAATTGATGAAGGCCAGTTTCTTCGACAGCGAAGACTACAACGATGTCCCCATGCACGAGGATATCCATCAGCCGTCCTTCAACACTCATTTGAACTCGAGCGAGCTAAAAGAGGACAGTCAGGGCGCGCTACCCTCTTATTATCCGACACTCCGCTCCAATCTCACCCTCCACCATCAACTGCCGTTCGCATCGCCAAAAGATTCGATCTACGATGCTAAAGAAATCAAAACGAAGCAGCCCATGGAAGCGATTGTTGAGAAACCGTTGAGTCTCGGAAGAGCCTTCCCTCCGCCGATCATCAACCCGACAACCGTTGTCTTGAAATTCAAGGGTGAGGTCATTCCCCTCAAGCGATCTATCTGCAGCAGACTGAAGTTCCAATGCATCGCTGACATCGGGATTAAAATGGGAAGAACCTTCAAGCCGAGCTGGGGTCCCGGACTGACTCTCGTGTCGTTGAGCAGCCAAGAACAAGCCGCCGTCGTGCCGCTTCACAATACCTTCAGTCAAATCGAGACCTACGTCTCCGGACGTCTCCTCGACGACACGACGTCCACGAGTATCGTACAACGTCTTCGTATCTTGGGTGGTGCCGGTGCGGATTGCGATCACGTCGAGATATTCAGAGAGAGCATCGAGGGTCACCTCCGAATTCAACTGGATCACTGCATAATGGGCCAAGAAGGCGACTGCCCGGTGATTGGCGTCTCGGTCGGTGATTCCGCGATAGCCGCTCTTCACGCTCACTGCACACAGGCCCAAAAACTCGCGGACGATCCCGAACCGGATCGCCTGGGTTTGTACGCCAGCGACGTGTGGAGACTGTGCGTCAGTCTGTGGGGAAACCTTCCTGACCTGCAGCCTAACGCCGACAAAGAGAAGCACGAGACGGTGATGGTGAGACGAGAGGCTCTCGGTGAGTGGCTCAAAGTAGTCGTGGAAGAGACGGTGCAGCGAGAGATCGCCGAGATAGACACCGAGGATCGTCTCATGCTGTCGCTGCTCTCGGCCAACAAGCTGGAGGAAGCTTGCGAGCGGGCCAGAAAAGTCGGCGACTACACGCTAGCTCTGCTCATGTCCCAGCTCGGCGGTGCCTCCTCGGTTAAAGAGTTGCTGAAGCAAACTATCGCTCTCTGGCAAGCGACCGACGTGGTGTCGGATCTTTCGATGAGTCGATTGAAATTGTACATGCTCGTCGCTGGCGAGCAATTGATCACATGCCGGGACGATGTCGTTAACGTGTGCGAGAATCTCGACTGGAAAAGAGCCCTCGCCGTTCACTTGTGGTACCTCTCGACGCCCACGGCCTCGATCACCGACGTACTCGAGATTTACGAGGCCGCCTTCAGCGGTGTCATATCCGATGTATACGCGGCTGCTCCCTTGCCGGACTACAAGGAGGAAGACTACGACGCTGAGATTGCTAGTGGAAAAAAGACTTACGATCTTTGCTATCATCTTCTGAAATTGTACTGCACCGGGGATCATCCGCTGGAGGAGCTTCTCAATCCGTTGACGCATACTGCAGATCCTCTCGATTACAGACTCAGCTGGCTGGTCCAACAGATAATCGTGGGACTCGGCTACTCGCATCTGTCGGAACACGTGGCGGCTCTGACGCACACGAACTTCGCCTCGCAGTTGGAGGCCTACGAGCTCTGGCACTGGGCGATATTCGTCTCGTTGCACATCCAAGACACCGGAAGACGCCGCAAGGCCGTTCTCGATCTGCTGTCGCGACACGTTGAAATCGACGAGGATCCGGAGTACGTCAAACGCGAGGAGTTCCTTAAGGAAGAGCTCGGTATACCTTCCATGTGGATAAACGAGGCGAAAGCTGTTAAAGGCTGCGCCATGAGGAGATACGGCGAGGCTGCTTGGTATCTCATACAAGCCGAACTGTGGAACAAGGCACACGAAGTCATCATCGAACATCTCGCGGCCGATGCGATTATAAATGGTACGTATTGTCGGGGGTTGATAATTAACGATGTGCAATCGTCAGCGGATTATTACATATAAACATTTAATTAATTCAAAAATTCAATTACTTAAGGTAGTACTAGCGGACAGTTCGACCTCGCGTGAGTTCAGAGAGAATTGCTAACACTTCTCGATGGGATAAACATCTGAAAAAAATCAAGCATATGGAAGGTGCTGATAAGATTGACTTTACACAATAAAAATTCCAAAATGAATGAAACAAACAAACAAATGAATGAAAAAAAAAAAATTGTTTAACCAAGTCCCCAGCAACTTAACTTTGTGTTCATATAAAAACAATCTGTTAATCTTTTTGAAAATCACGTTTTGTTATTAATTGAAAAAGCAATTTTTAAAAATTACACGCAATTTTTAAAAAATTCATACGTATTCAGAAAAATTAACAAATCGTTTTCATAAAAAAAAGTTAGGTTACCAGGTGATTTCTTGGGAATTTTTTTTGCTAATTTGTTAATAACATTTTGGAATTATTATTATGCAAAATCAATCTTTTCAGCACCTTCCATATGGTTGATTTTTTTCAGATTTTTATCCCATCGAGAGGTGGGATATTCACAATTCGTCTCTCTATTTTTTCTAAACTCACGTTGGGTCAGACTATCCGCAAGTACTACCCTAAAAAAATTCAATTACTTAAAAAAAATGAATTAATTAAATAATTTAATTAATTACATTTTTTTATTAATAAAAAATTTGTATTCATTAAAAAATTGAAATAATAAAAAAATTAAAATTGCAGAAAACTACGAGTACTTGAGATCTTTGTTGAGTCCACTGGTACCGGCGGAATGTAATACGCTGGTGAACGGTTGGGCCTATCAGGGTCAATTACTGTGGGATTACATGGGCGTCGCTGTGGAGATCGAATCGTTCGTGAAAAATCGCGACTACTCCGAGATCGGTTACAAGCTCGAACAGCTGCAACCGCAGTTGACTTCCCTGTGCACGAAGATCAATCACTTCCCGTGTCCAACTGCGAAACTAAGGTTTGGAAGAGCGAGATGTGAAAGCAACGAGATTTTTTTTTCAATGATCCTAATTGAGATAATTTTTTGCAGATTATGTCAAGCCGAAATCGCCAAGCGAACTTTGCATCTGGCGAGGAGTCTCCTGCTACTACAGCCCCACGAGAACAGATCAACAGCCAGAGTACTAGTACACCTTGTTTCGCAATTGCCCCTGCCGGAGGATTACGCGCAGCAAGAGCTGCGACCTATAATTAATATGTGCGTCAACGAAATTGTTACTCATTGATAAAGCGATGAAATTCACAGTGGTTACAGCTGTGCCATAGAATCAGGATTCATTTCTCTTGACGTTCGCGATACAAGGATTCATTCGAATTTCAGTAAACAGACCCGTGAACCAGCAAACAGAAAGTACGTACCGTTTTTTTGTTTTTTTATCAATTCGATCTTAAGCCGAAATAACTATTCACGTTAACGGCAACACTTCCATAAGAGATAGATGAATTTCGTCGTGCCAATCGTTTGTAGGCCACGCTAGGAAAGCGCAATTCCAATAATGTTGAAACTTAGGGTATTATAGCTTCATTCTTTCGTCGATGTAAAAAAAAAAAAATATTTTGTAATTCTGTATTAACGACAGTGTTTTTGTATATATACGATAAAGCGAAGGATAATTTCTATTTTTATTTTGACACTTTCTTCTAGATTTTATATTATAGATAATTCATGAAGTAATGATAAATCCGTGATCGAGATGTCCGACTGGATGTAAACTTAATAATGTTTCGATACCATAGTAGCATTTTTTTCTGTCGTCTATGTAATGAAACTAATCTTTCTGTAATTAATAATAAAAGTAATAAAAAAATAAAGCATTTCAACACAATCTTAACTGTTTCTGGCAACAAGCATTTTATTTTACAATACATAAGCTGTGCATGAAATATCTTATCGTTAGTTTATCTATATCACACTATGCTTTCGTCTATAAATACATGGTTTCCTCGGATGAATGATTTGGTTCGTCTTTTTTTCGCGATGAAACGCTTCATTGACAATTTAAAAAAAAAAAAAAAAATCAAAATTTACAGTTTTCGCGTTGAACGCGAAATCTCCTAATTACAACGTTTATAATCGTCCAAGCGACGGATTATTCGCACCTCGTCTCTCGTCGTATTTCAGGATTCTCGTCAATGAATACCATCGAGTTTCTCGGTGCAAAATTACACTCCCATTAACCATTACATTTTTTTTTACATAATTTCGATAATGGAAAGATTGTCCGAAGACTGAAAGTCAATCGTTAACAGAATAATCGACTGGACATCCGCATTACGAGGAATACCGGTGTTTCGTCTCGCCCGTGTTAGGATCGACGATAACTTTTTCCTGATAACCATTCGCGTTCGCGGGCGCGGCGATCGACAGAAGATTCGTGTCGGTCGTCGGCAAGAATTTTCCATCGCCGCAGTCGCGAAACAAGCAATCGGGTTCCTTGCGTTTCTCGTCCTTTCTGTTCTCGTCGTAGAGCGGTCGCATCGTCAGCGAGAGTAGTTCGACGATCAGATAAGAATCCGGTTTGTAGAGTCTAGTGAAATGCAATCTTATGTGTTCCCCGACGTTCTCGTCCTTGCGCGGCACGTAGTTGCAGTGGGGACACGGTGGTGTGAGTCTCTCGATGCCGTGGCGTCGTCTGTGAGCGTCCATCGCCTCTTTGTCGGAGCCGGAGAACGGACAATCCTGGCAACGCATCAGTCTGTTGCTCGTGTCGACGCTCGAACCCGAGACACCTTTCTTCTGCATCATGAGAATCGTCTGTTTGTCCTGATTGGAGGGCTGCATGATCGAGTTGTTGGATCCGGCAGCGACGCCGTTCTCATTGATCGACTGGCCTCCCGAAGAGATAGTGGACTTTCTGCGGTTCTTCGGAGCTCGAGTCTCGACGTTTTCGTTCTCGACGACGCTGTCGTTATCGACGCTTATCGGCTCCGGCTCGAATTGCCGGCGGGAGGCTTGGGCCTGAGCATTCGCCTGGTGCTTCTTGACGTGTTGAGCATAATTAGCGTAGTACTTTACCGAGTAGTCGCATTTGTCGCAACGATAACGCTGCTTGGCGCCGTGGAGGGTCAGATGGACGCGATACTGCTCGCGTTTCTCGAATGCCGAGGGGCATTTATGGCACTTGTAGCGTTTCTCCTTCATAACGCCGTTTCTCAGACATCCCGGATAAACGAAATTCGGATTGCCCCTCATGCAGGCGCCGAACTGGGGATCCGGCGGCGGTGGCGGCCGAGGCTCGCTCGCCTCGACGTGCCTGCGATGCACGACCTGATGCTTCATCAAATTCTGCGCGGTCTTCGACGAGTAATCGCACTCCGCACACTTGAATCTGTTGTTCGAGCCGTGGAGAGTCATGTGATACTCGAGAGCGTCGAGTTTGAAGTACCGAGCTGGACACTTGGCGCACGTGAAGACCTGATTATTGTTCTTCGGATCGTTGCTCTCGGAATTCGTTGAGTAGCCTTGATTCGAAGTGGAAGCCATCTCGACGACGATCCAGGCGACGTTGCCGCCGCGCTGGGACGTCGATCGTTCGTCGTTCTCCGTCGGTTGTCGATCGCTCGATTCCACGCAGGCCGTGTTCGGCGGTGCGTATCTCTGCGAGTGACCGTACATCGACAGCAGGTAGCGGGTGCGTTCCTGATACTCGGAGGAATGTGCTTTCTGGTGAGCCAGAAGGTGAGTCGGTTGTCGGGCGGCGTACGAACACCACTGGCACGAGTACGCGAGCTCCGTGGAATGATAGCGTAGATGAATGCGTAGCTCTTTCTCGCAGAGAAACCGCGCAGGGCACTTGGAGCAACAGTGCACGAGCCGCGTGTCGCGGAGATCCGGTTCCGGACCGAGTGCCGGAGTTCGCGAGAGTCCGAGCAGGGTCGTCAGATCGTCGAGCTGCTGGACGTCCGTACGACCCTCGTCGACGAGGCAGTGCACAGTGCCGAGAGAACCCATGTGCATGTCCGAGTGAGCCTCCATTATGTCGCGACGGGAACACGTGAAACTGCAGTCGGGACAGGCGACGAGAGGTCCCGGCATCGGCGAATTAACGTGCATCATCTCGTGATCGCGAACCTCCGCGCGACGCGACGACACGTGCGGGCAGTGACGACACTTGAGCATTTTGGCGAGAGTCCCGTCGGGACGCGAGACCCAGACCAACGGTGTGTCGGGCAAGGCACGTGTGTCCAACAAGAGAGGAGGCGCGCCGGTGTCGTTGCTGTTGTTCGCGGCAGCGCTCGTATTAGGGGATGCGTTGCGCGGCGCGCTGTGCGCCAATTGCTCGACTTCTAACTTAGAAGCATTTTCTGAAAAAAAAAAAAAAAAAAAAATACGATAGAATAGAATCAATTCGTATGAGCGAAAAATCTCACTCGCAATTACGTCGAGCAAAAAATACATCGTACGATTATTGTAATCTTTAGATAAATATTTTTATTATATGATATTGTAATGTATCGTTGATTTACCGGTATCCGATGATTGTCCTTGAGGAGATTTACGTTTCGATGGAGGCGAAGCTGATTCGATGCTCCTCTGGTGAACGACGGCGAGTTCCTCTCCGTGAAGTCTGGCATGCTCCAAGAGTTCCCTGAGATTGATATTGTGATATTTTGAAATAAGCCCATTTTGGAACCGCTGATCTACCGGAACATTGCATTGTGTACTCACGCTTTAGTGCTGACGTAGTACGGACACAGGTAACACTTGAATATTGCCTCAAGATTCGGACGATGATGGATGCGATGTATTGCCATGTTGGTTGGATCGTTGGAGGTGAACGGGCAATCCGGACAGGTAAATTCATTTTGCTGCAAACGAAATAAATATACATATAGCATGGACGCGTATCTCGAATTAAGTTAACCCTTCACCTACGAGTTCCTCGCCGAGCGAGGACCTCGATTCCGGACGATTCGGCCGGGATCCTTGCTCAGCGAGTACTTACATTGCGCGGTATAAAAATCGATATATCTCAAAAAATATTGATGACATCGGAATTTGGCAAAATAGTTAGTCTCAACGCCGATATTGTTTATCGTCAAATACAGCATCGACGTATATCTCGAATGGAGTTAATTCACTTGTGGAATCCCCGCAGAGCGAGGATCCTGATTCCGAAAGTTTTGGCCGGGATCTTCGCTCAACGAGTACTTACATTGCGCGCTATAAATATCGTTACATCTAAAAAAAAATATTGATGACATCGAAATTCGGAAAAATACTCTTTGAAGAGTAATGTTAACATTATATTTGCGTAAATAATATTTTTATCGTAAATATATAGTCTACTATTGTTATTCGAAGTTTATATTTCGTATAGAAGACAGACAAGGTCGCGGAACCCCCGTCCTGCATAGTCACGCTCGGCGCGAGGCTCCCGTACGTGAAGGTCTAATCGATTAGAGTTTCCACTCTCTCGTTGTCTCTCACCTTATCATTATGAGTTCCCGCATGCTCGGTAGTGTCGTAATGAGACTTTACGTGCGTCAAGACGGTCTCTTTGTTGGAATCACGGAAGTTGCATCGCTTGCACTTCCACAGAGTGCGCCGCGTTTCGTCGATCGGAGTGGAACTGGTTGATGTCGTGGCTAGACTGGCAGTGGATGAGAGTATCGAGACCGCTGCAGTAGAGGTCGGATTATTCTTCAGCAAGGATTGCCCCTGACTTCTGGCAGCGGACTTCAGCTGAGGCGGTGGTCTCAGATTAAGCGCGGTCAGGATACTCATTGAATTCGTGTCGGAATGATCGCCGGGCGATGCCGCAGTGTGTTCCGACGTTTCCGAAGGTTCCTTGGATTCGCCCATTATCAGAAGTTTCTGCGGTGGCTCGTCGATCTGGGCCTCTCCCGCGGGGCATTCATCCAAGCCAGATTCCTCGGCGCCCTGCTGTTCGATCTGACGTTAGAGAAGCACACTTTGTACTATAGATTGCACGCAACGTAAAAGTTATACTCTATATCGATACGATAACGTCAACGACACTACAAGCCCGATGTAAACATTTTCACAGTACACGACAAAACGTTTTTCTACTTAACCAAGCGAAAATATTATCTACTGCTCCATGAACAATGGCGGACGAAAATGAAAAAAAAGGTTTTATTCGAAACTTTACGGCTAAGCGTTTTTCTGACCTGGGCAAGATATTTGTTGTATTTGGAATAATTACGTCGGCCAGTTTCGTCAGTCATAAGAACCCTGGCGGTCATGTGAGCCGGATCTCTAGCCGCCTTGAGCTTGATGTGCTTTGTAATGTCCCATCGCCAGTTTGATCTGTACGCGCAAAGCGAACACTCGAAGGGCTTTCGATTCAAATGGCCCACAATGTGTACGTGAAATCGGCTGGCCGTTGACGCCCAGAATGGGCAATGAGGACACTTGAATACTCGACGTCCGATCGTGTGCCCCGAAACTCCCTCGACCTGCCAAAAGCATTTATCTACATTCAGAAATAGTCGTTTCTACGTTTGACTTTCGGACTTGGGCACGTTTGTGAGAGCGAAAAAAAAGAATTAAAAAAAAATAATATAATGCAACTTAATTGAAATTAAAAGAAAAGAAACGTGAAAATTGAACTTAAAACCCGTACCGACGATCCAGACGAATTCAGTCCTCCGAAACTCCCGTCCCAGTCCACTTGAAACGGAAACTCAAAATCACCGCCGTAAGGGGCGGCTGTATAATTCGTACAATTTGCTGGGCTCTCCAGGCAACTATCGATAGGCATTAAATCATCGGGCGTAGCTTGACAGAGTCTCGTGTGCATTTGGAGATCGGTCGAGCTCTTACACCGCCTTCTACATTTCGGGCACCGCGAGACACCGACGGATACGCTCAGTGCGGTGTGATGCGTCTGACTATGACTCGCCAATTCCTCCGGGCTACTAGCCTCGAAGGTACACCAACACTTTAAATCGTTCGCGCTACTTACGGCCACGTGCGGAAGCCCCGCGACGCTCGCGCTCGTAGTCATCAATCTTTCCTTAAGCTTGTCGAAGAAGGAGGCATTCCTTTTTTCAAAAGAGTCCACAGCCCCGGCCTCCTTCTTCGGGCTGCCAGACTGTAGACAAAAAAAAATAAACAAAAACAAAGTTATCGAAGCTCCGTAATACGTTCGTATCGGGACACTGAATAGGGTATTGAAAATTTAAGCATACCTCTCTGTTACCGTACAGTTTAGCCATTTCCGTGTCTCTGGCTATACGCGCAAGCTCCGGCCTGACTCGAACACGGGGTACTTTGAGCAGCGTAGTCGACGACCCGTTGCCCACGGAATTGCCCGATTTTGTGCTGCTGCCGGGACTCAGGGGTATGAGCATCGGCAGAGGTTTGCGCGATCGCACAGGTGACGTCTCATCGGGTGAGTGAGATTCCGCCAAGTGGCGCTGCATCTCGGAGTCCCACGCAGTTACGAACTGGCAGCCCTTTTCCTCGCATTTCAGCGCTATACATTCGGCTCCGGCGATCGCGTTCCTTCGCTCCTCCAGGGAGCTTCCTCCGATCTCGGAACTCGGCGACTTTGTCGGGCTTCGGGTCTTCGTAGGGGACGGACTCGCGGACTTGAGCATGTCTCGGTAATCGCTCGCTCCCACCTGGTTAGATATTTGTAGAGGAAGCCAGTTGTTACCCATCGACTATGCGACTTCAGAAAGGAAATGATAAGTGTACAATACCTGATTGTAACGTTTGGGACCGTTGCGTGGTTTCCGCTCGAACGGTGTGTTCTGCTTTCGAAGAGTCGAGCCGACCGGTGGCTCGTGATGATTGGTTTCGTGTACAGTCAGACTCTGACGTATGTCCGCAGTGAAACTGCACGCCCTACACTGAAAAGTTCCGCCGCCGCCATGGTTGCGCGTGTGCCTATCCAAATTCCACTGCAAAGTGAGAGATAAGGGAAATGTATGGGAGTCGCGGCCGATAAAGCAAGGACCGAGAGACCTCGCACACTCGCCAGGCAGCTATAACTCTCTTTCGTCCCCTCGTATAAACTAAGCGTTACCTTGTACGGTGTTCGAAAGTCGCAGTCCAGGCACTTTATCATCGGCATGGAATGGTACTTGACGTGTTTAGTGTAGCGAGCTCTGACGTGAGTCATGTATGAACACTTGGAGCATCGGAAAAATCGTCGCTTCAGATGATGAACACGCTGATGATTCTCCAATTCGCTCGCGTTCGTTGCGACGTAAGCGCACATCGTGCATTTGTTCGGTATCGATTCGTCGGACGCGGGCAAATCCTCCAGGTCCTTGTGCTCCGAATTGTAGTGCTCCTGCAGTTTGTTCGGATGCTGGCAAACGAAGCTGCAGTGAGGACACTCGTAACTTCGTCCCTGTTCGGAAAAACAGCCAGAGGATCAGAGGAAAATCGGCGCATCTCCGTATTATTTCTTTTACTGCATAGTGGTCACTAAAAAAAAGCAGTGAAAAAAATTACGCGACTTTACTCGAAAAACTTATTAATTAAAAATAAATTATAATTTTAACTTCATCCCTGTTTGGAAAAACAGCCAGAGGATCAGGGAAAAAGCGGCATATCTCCGTATTATTTTCTTTACTCCATAGTGGTTACTTTGCCCGAAAAAATTATAATTTAAGAATTAATTATAATTATAACTCAGAAAAAGTTTTACCGTACTAGTATCGTACCACATTTTAAACAACCACGTAAAACAACCACTTTCATACTGAGTGCAATAATAGTACATTTCGATACGAGTGCGAAAAAAAATGTTCTAACGAGTGTAACTTTGCAGCACGAGCCGAAGGCGACTGTTGCAATTACACGAGTTAAGAAAACGTTTTTCGCACTCGTATTGAAAAAAACGTTATTTCATAAAGTGTGAACATGGGGTTTTCGCACGCGAAGCGTGCGCAAAAACCGCCGTTTTCCCACCGAGTGAAATGAAACATTTTGCGGTATTAGTGCGGTGTAGCGAACATCATACGCAAACTGTGAAGTAAGTCGCACGCGTCGCACTCGCCTTCGGCTCGTGCTCCTGCGGTCTCGTGCGGCTCATGTGACTCACTTCACAGCATGCATATAAAGCTCGCTTGACCGCATTTGTATCGCAAATCACTAATTTACTCCACAGTGCTCACTAAAAAAGAAACAGTAAAAAAAACTCCGTAACTTTACTCAAAAAAATTATAATCTAAGAATCAATTATGATTATAATTGTAACGTCGTCCCTGTTCGGAAAAACAGGCCGAGGATCAGAGAAACATCGACATGTCCCGTATTATTTTTTTACTCCACATTGGTCACAAAAAAACAGTGAAAGAAATCACTAACTTTACTCGCAAAAATGATAATTGTTGCCTCACAAAAATGCATATGAACAGTGCCAATACAGCAATAAATTATTAACAAATAATTAATTAATTATTAGTTAATTAATTTATTTATTGGCTTTTGAAAATACATTTCAGACGCCAGAATTTTCAGGCTTTGCCTGACAGGTGGTTAGCAGACATGGATTTACAAACCTTTTCCTTGTGTTCGTCCCTGAGATGACGGAGATACTCCACCAGAGTTGGAAACCCTACAGGAGTCTTGCAGGTCTTGCACTGGTAGCTCTTATCAGCGTCCGACTTGTCGTCCGACATGCCGTCGTCCTGTTCGTCCTTTATGGCGATGTGAAGCTCGTTGTCGTCGCTGTCGTCTCTCAACGAATTGTCCAACTCCTGTTCCGGATAGTCAACGCTGCAATTCGCAGTTTCCTCCGCATCCTCAGTTTCGGAGTTGTCGCTCTGTACCTTCTGCGTCTGTGGCGAGCGGTGCTGAGTTCTGGGTCTCAGTCCTCGCAGGCGTGGCGAACGCTCTGCCATCTCGGAAAGCCAGTGTCTGTCTCAGAATTCTGCGCCTCGCAACATCTGAAAGTTTAATAAAAATATTACATTGTAAAAGGCGATCTTGATTCGGCTAATCAACGATGACACTAATTTACAATTATTTTGTTACGTCATGTAACTGGATTATGATAAATTTTTAAACACAGCATAAATTATTTTGCTCCAATAGCTAATTAAAATAAACAAACTATTGTCGAAACGGGAATTTACATTTTCAGCGAAAATTAAATTACTCATTGTCGATATTGTCGTATATTTTCGTAAATATTCTATTTATTCTAAGTCCCATACAATTATAGTGAACTTTTTATATTTCGCTCGACGATTCACCGAATACCTCGATCGTTTCACTTTTCCAGCGCACAATTGTAGTCTAACGTGTTTTTTTTATTTATTTTTTTTCATTCCCCGGTATAGGATAGACCCGGATTCGTCAATCACGGTCCAACTTCCGTTTCCCATATACCACCGAATACCACAAGTCATTTACAAAATTTACTGCTTAAACCACTTGTGCCACCCACCTGATATCGTGGACAGAGGTATATATATCGTACGGCTCCGTATCGCGTTCTTTAACGTAATTAGGGAGCTACGCGATGCAATCGATGTGATCTAACGAGCTACCGCAGCCCGCATCGAGTCCAGTGGCTACGGCCACCGCTAAAGAACAAGCCTCCGCCATTGGGAGACCATTTCCGTTTCTCCTTGTGTCACAATTCGTCAACTTCCGGTTGAAGAAACGAATATGATATTCGTTGGAAAGGTACGGTTTATCCCGGGCGGATTATCGATATAATTTGTCGTGATACCGAACGGCAAGGTGGATCTTTCGGGGGCGTATAAGAGATTCAAGGAAACGAACCCACGTCGGCTTTTCCACTTCCTCCGCGTGAGCACGGATGACCGATCGACCAGAGCAATGGCGACGCACTCCTCTCCTTCCACAGCGTGTTTACGTGCACGCGCCCTGTGTGTCTACTGGCAGCGGAGCTAGCCAAGCAGCCAAGAGATTAGCCGGAACGAGCCGAGCTCGCCCGAACGCGAGGTCCGTCCGCGTGGAAATATCGCTCGTCGGGAAAATCGGAAGGGTTCAGCCGAACGATTTCCTCTTCAGCCCGACGCGGTTTATCATCGGTGCAGAATATAACAGTGCCGAATACAACATCGATGAAACAGAGAGTACGGGCTTATCGGAGCCTCGGAGGAACCGAAAGCGAGCAACAACAGCCCCTCCCTCCGACCGGATGACTCGACTGGCGGCTGCGATGTCGAAGTAGCGCAGCCAGGCGCCATCTGCAATTCCAATTCTGATTCTGACCTCTACTCTCCCTCCTCACCGCCCCCGCTGGCCCAGACCACTTCCCCTACTCAGAGACATCCATCCCTCTCCCAGCGCCCTGTACGCTTCCTCGAGCTCTCGTGTTCCCCGCCAGATATACTAGAAGCCCCCGCGGCGTCCCCGTCCACACGGTCCGGATGGCATTTTCATCCTTCTCCCGGCGAGCCGAGCTCCTTCGCCGCGACTTCTTTTGCCCGGCAGCTTCTCTTGCCTTCATCCTCTCCGTCTTGGAGAGCCTCCCATTCTCACACTTGGATGTTACGAAAGAGCTCCTCGGCGTTCGTATTGATCTAGCTCTTCGTCAACTACCTGAATGCATCTTCTTCTGCCTCTTACCTTTCGGTCCTAGGCCGCTTTGTACTCGGCGACGATCGAGTTGCAGCGTCACCGATTAATTCATTTAGCATACTCGCGAACCTACTATAACCATATTTATTATGCAGCTCATCGCGATGTATCGCTGTCGCCGATGTCTGCAGATAATTACGGAGACCCGACCTACCATCCAAAGATTCTCGATTCGGGTCCTAATGAATGTTCGATTTAACACCTGGTTGAGGAACAATATATAATCCGGTTTCGTACGAAACGGCTCTTGAAAACACGCTGAGAAAACATTGGTACAACTGTGGTGAATCTATTTCAGTTGCAAAAATAAATCATTCGCGCTGCCCTGGACACTTCGAGGTAGTATCTGTACATTTTTATATAGAAAGATTCGTCTTTGAGCCTTCGGCCTCTATTCATCTTTCCATCTACTCGGCAGCCTTGAAGCTATCAATCAGTGTCTAGGGCAATTTTGTAAACGGATCGCTTGTGTCCCAGAGTCTTATCGCACTTCCACAACGTCCGCCATCTTGGAAGAAATATGTTTGCATCAGCTGACGGTCATCAATTATTCCAGCAGTCGTGAGTTATCTCGCCGAGCATCTCGGAGAACGCTTCTCAGCTGCAGGCCTCAATTCCGACTGTCCAGGTCGGGCCAATTTTTGTAAAAAAATATGCTGTCGATGATAGGAAAAAAAAATTAAATATAACAATAGTTTACGGCATTAGCTATTTCAACATCGATCGTCGACGTTCGCCACGTCGCCGCGGTCGCGCGCCTTCTCATCGATGCACGACCGAGACTATAATCTACGGCACTGAATCCTGGAGGTGTTGGTTGATTAGACCTTACGTCGTCGATTGCACGCTCAAAGTCCATGCTCTCTACTCCACGGTGTGTGTGTATATATACATCGATGAAACTGCTACTGCGAGAAAAACATCGTCGGAATAAATCCGGGGAGAAAGGCAGAGACCGTCAACGAGGATAAAATAACGAACGAAGAATGAATCCAGCTGCGTTTCAATCGTTTCGCTGTCGTCGCGATTCGCAGACTTCTGTTCACCACGGGGGACAGGAAGCGTCATTGAGGAAACTGATTAAATATTTCATACGTTACTAAGTATGTAAGCAATAATGTGAGATTCCTGCTTAACCGGCTACCGGAACGTGAGGGTCCGTGACACAACGACTTTATCTGTGAACGAGACTTTATCTCTCTATGAACTCCCATCCCTCGAGTTTTACAGCATTGCTGGCTGTCGATACAGAGCATTTCTCTTTCAATACGATAGACGCTCGCCCGCGAAAAACACACATTGCGAAAACAATCGATTATCGAATGCCCACACTCTCGGCACGCGCTTCTCGCGCGCATCTGACCTGGAATCAAAGAATTCCTGTGGTGATTTATTAATATCTCGGTCAGTGGCATATGATATTTCAGTCGACGATACACGAGCTGAGAAGTCCCTCGAACTTAACCGACAAAAAAGTATCGAAGAGGCGTGTGTTCGAGCAACAGTTTGAGAGTGAGCAGACGACATCGAACCTGCGCATTTCCGAACGTGACATCATCACGCGTCGGCCATATTGTTCTGAGTGCGAAACTATTGTTTTTGTAAGCCTCTTTCTCTCTCTCTCTCTCCCTCCCTCACTCTCGGAGAAGCTTTCGTTCTCTCGAGCACACCGTACTTCCTTCTTCCTCGACGCTTTCCACCTTTCGCGGCGTGTGTCATCCTTCCTGTCTCGCTCGACCGAAGCGATGGGATTATTCTCCATGGATACAGATAGCCGCAGTTGATGAGGTGCAAATTAACGGTGACGAAGAATAAATTATCCGATTATCCGGGGCCACAGAGATCTGATCGTGCAAATTGAGTGATGACAATTGTCGTCGGTTGAATGTCACATGTGATTTTATTTACATACAATTAAAAAAAAAAATGGCAGAGAATCTCGGCAAGCGACCGTCGAAGGGGATATTAAAGACGTCCAGTAGTTTCGACAGCCAGGAGGCACCGAGGTAAATAACGCCGTTTTCGTTACTTATATTTTTCGAAAAAAAAAAAAAAATCTGCTTTACCATGAATCATCGACACGTTCGTGTTACTTATATTCGATTGGTTACCTATGCAGACCAAACAAGGAAACAAAATGGGACGAGATGAATATCATAGCGACTCTGCATCCTGCCGAAAAGGATTACGGCCACATGAAAATAGACGAGCCGAAAACACCTTACAATTACGAGGGTGTCGACAACGAGCACGAGCATGACGAGCTCGACTCCACTATCATTGCTGAAAAGTAAGTTATTGGCAAGGTGATTTTTATAGTTTTTTTTTTTCACATGCGTCAAGGGACTTGAGAATAATACGTATGGTCGTACATTTTAGGCTGGCGAAGTGCAGCAAGCCAAAAATATTTGAAGAATCCAGCGACGAGGAGGACGAAGAGACTCCGGAGGAGCGAGGTAAGAATTGCCTTCGATATTCTGAGGATTGGTCTTTATTTTTTTATATTTGATTGTCAAGCATGCCAATGGGAAACCAGTTTCGCTAGACACGAGAAAATAGTGAAAAACATCATACAATTGTATTAATATTTTTCAATATTTTTAATTTTTTTCAAATTTATTTTTATATAAATTGTAAAAACCATGCGATATAATATATCAAATATACCATCGCATATGTGGGGGTGACCAATTTTATATTCGATTTTGCTTATAACGTCTGATTGTTCGTTTTACTTTTATTGTGCTTATATTGGGATATATATATATTTTTAATACAATTTTTTTAACAATAGTTTTATTTATTTTGATTCATTCAATTTGTTTAATTTACACATTGCTATGTTTATTCGGTATTAAAATTGCTCTGTAGTAAACGCGATAATGTTGTTTGGGCCGATTTCCAATCGCTAATTATGTTTCGCATATCATATGCACGTGGGGCAACCCATAAAATAAACAAATACAATTAGTGTACCGGCAACTTTATCGTCGACCGCGACGCGGGTTTTTATTTACAGAAAAACGGAGAGCATTCGAAGCCAAGAGAAAGGGTCACTACAGGGAGTGGGAAGCCGTGCAGCTCGCGCGAAAAAAGCTTCTCGAGGAGGACGAGGACGAGGATGAGGACGACGAGGAAGGAGAGGCGGACAACGAGTCGGTGGACAGCGACAATTCTGATAATACCACAAAGTGCGTGCCATCCTGTGATAGCGAAAGAAAGTCAGAATCAAACTCGCCCGAATAGACTATCGATGAGATTGAATAATTCAGAATAGATACTCTAAAGATGGTTGAAGCTTCGAGTCGTACGGCTAGTGAGAGATGTTCTTTGAGATTGATATTCTATTTTACCGACATTTACCTCGACCCAACCGAACGACATGTGAGCTCGGTTGAGTCGAGATCGAACGACAGAGATGCGGCGTAGACGGCTCCGAGGAATTTTTGTAGCGATTTAAACGTTATTCGAGAGATAATAGTGTATTGCGTAGGTGACTTACATAGAAACGACCGTAGGTGTAAAATTGCTTATTTTCTGACTTGCACTCGTTAGGCGGCCATAACGAGCGAGGTAAAAACATTTCCTATGTGATAGCGTTGTTCGGAAGGATAGAATCGTAAGGCTTCCAAAATCCAAGTATCAAGAAGTCCAACAAACTAGAAAGTTGTATTACTTTTTACAACGAAATTGCATATACAGCAGGATATTGCGCCCATGAAAACACGCGCGTAACTTAGACTCGCTAAAACAAGTACACATAGAGAGAGAGAGAGAGAGACAGAGTGTGTGAGACAGTTTGTCAGCAACTGAGTAACGTTATATTGGCATTGATCAAATTTCATCCATATCAGATCGAAATTCAATCAAATTTTCTTTCTGTTTTCCTTCATTCATCAACCTTAGGAGATAAAATGACCATTTACAATGAGCTGCAAGAGAGAATTTACGATGCCAATGACGATCGTTCGAACGATACTTCCCGCTATATTTTGCCGCAAGCACAAGGTTCGCAAACCGAATAACTATGTGATCTATCTCGTCACTCAAATTGTAACGCTTATATTTATTTAAGGTTCATCGTTTATATACTTCGAAATACGATGACATTGTGAGTTAATATACCTAGAGAAATAATCGTTTCGTGTTCAACTCGAATGTGTGAAAGGATACCTTCGTAATAGTTATTTGTATGGCGAGGGCGTAGAAAGGGAGTTCTTGACTCGTGTGAAAATGCCGCACGCACTTAAGGCGAGTGCGGCATTCACACGAGTCCGGACTCCCCTTTATATTCCACTCCCATTCACATAATTTTTCCTAACAAATTCACAGAAATCACGCCTTTCCTTTTTGGGAAGTGTGCGCAGAAAGGCAGTAGTGCGAGAAAAACGGTATATCATTTGTACACATGCACAGTTTTTTTTTCGCACGCGATGCGAAAAAGTTTATTTCTGCGCTCGCTTCGCAGGAACGGAAAGCGAGATTTTATGTGCATGCGTCAGGAAAACATTTCATTTTTTTTGTTATTTACCAACCGGGTTTTTTTGTTGTTATTTACCAATCAGGTTTTTTTGTTTCGTTATTTTTTGTGCCGAGCATCATGTCAATAAGAGAAAGATGGAATTGTTTCGTGGCTAGAATCAAATACGTTGTATATTTTTAACGCGCACGTAAGCATTGAAGAACAAAAAAAAAATCGGATAGTATATATAATAGTGGTAGAAACTCGCTCGACTATTCGTAGATTCGTGTAACATAACAGATGGTAGAATTAGCGAAATCGCGCTTCGACACCATTGAATTTTTATCGCAAAACAGTACACGCACACGCTGCAGCTAAATACGACAGGAGGCTTATTTGACGCAGAGCGAAGTATCGTTTGATTGTGACAAAAAAAAAAGAAGAATAATGTAGATGAAAAAAGAAACAGTGTGTACATGTGACGTATGAAATGTTTAGCAGGAGGAAGGTTTATAAGGAGAAGAGGAAGGGAAAGCCCAAATCGAGCGTCGGTTGTTCCACTTGCGGTGCTTTCACCTCGTCCCGCAAGAAATCGGATCATTGAAGAAAAAAAAAAAAACGAAAAAAGGAGAAAAAATGCTCTGCCGTGGATTTTGCTGGTTGCCGAGTAAGAGAAATCGATATCAACCCTGAACGGGATTTCGCGAGAGCGTCAAATGAGAAAAAGAAAAAAGAAACAAATAAAGCGAACCCATGTAAAGACTATATATAGTATTAATGTGGATAGTATTCGACAATGATTACATCGCCGTCCTCGATACAGAATCAAATTCGGGAATAACGCCGTGAGAACGAAAAAAAAAAACAAACAAAAAAAACACCATACAGTTTCACCGTAATTTATTTATCGGCCTATCGACGATTGTGGCTGCATTTCTCAAATGAAATTACGATAATAATATAAAAAAATAAAAGTAACAAAAAAAAATTCACGAGACTTGTGTGTAGTAATTGTAATTCGAGATGTATGAGTATAACTCTAGTGTAGACTACGCGTGTCTCCATCCACTATATAGAAGTCGGGGAGCGTTCACGAGCTCCCCCGACTCCGTTGAGATTATAAATATTGCCGACCCGAGAGGTTGAAGAAAAAAAAATCCATAGATTGTTCGACGTATATATATATCTTTTGAATAAAAATTACCTTGTTGGGTGGATAATAACAACATACTTTTTTTTTCCAATTCACATAGATCTCCCTTTTCGGGCTATTCGTATTGATCCAACGATTTGCGAACCCGCCAGAACTTGCAGCAGACGATTGCCAGCGCGCGAAGACAGCAAGTGTGTCGCGTTACATGCAAGAGAGGTGCGCCAAGTCCGATAAACGGCTCTCGGCTCTCTCGTACCTGCTCAGCAGAGAACAGCTGATGACGTGTCGAACGGCGAGGGCGTTTAGCTCGGCGCGACTCGTCGCGCCGCCGCAGAGTGAATACAAATATCGAGTGTCGAGGTCGGTCATTACATTGTGACGGGATTAAACAGTTTTGGGACTAAACGTGTTTTACCCGGAGCGCGAGAGTTCGGCGTGCAGCACACCGGTATAATCATTGCTCTACAATTTTTTCTCTTCTTCACGCTTTATGTAACGACAGCTCGACGATCGCCGTGACCATGGGTTATGGACCGTAGCCGGGCGATTGCGTCACGGGGCCGAGCGCTGCGTACAACGATAAAGATCAGGCCAATCATAAATCGCGACGCGTGCAGTAAATAGTCTCATTGTTACCGACCGTCCGTCGATTATTTCATCCGATTACACTCTAACTGCACGTAATTTGACAGATCGCGAAAAGATCTCGCATCATCCGCGAACGAGTTTTTTTTTTTACGCTTCGAGTCGGACTTTTCAGGTTTCAAGGTCACCCAGCCGGCGGGGCTTCCCGCAAGAGGGCCCGGGGAGATTGCTCGCGCCACTGACCAATCCAACGTTCCCGCACTAGTCAGATAAGCTTCTTTACCCTCGGAGACACCGTATATCATTTACCCGATTTAATGTAAGCCTCTCAGTCGTTAGCCACAGTCAATCGGGCAATCGTCGGAAGTAAGTGTGAATATTTAAATCCTGTCGGATGCCTCGTGCATGAGACAGTCCGTGTTTACTCGCTATGTGATCGTCGAAACGCCGCGAACTCGCGTTTGTGAAGAAAAATAAACGTTATTCCTTAAGTAAGGACCGCTTGTCGTAAAAGCGTGAGTTTATCGCGAGCGGTTGTTTACCATTCCTGCGCCGAACTCCGTAAGGCTTTTTTTTTGTTTCAATGGTTTCGAATATTTTGGGCTGTAATTATCGAATAAGAGCTATTATAGAGTTATTTATCGCGGCCCGGTCCAATTGACGTGGCATAATGACAATGATCTGCTGGTCACTGCCTCGTTTGATCGGAGCCAATCCTTATCTTGGGGGGAGGGGAGGCGTTACGTCCCTGTTATCGCTCGCTACATTTCAATTAACTTTGTTGCTCAATCTCGAGCCGGCTTCACCGTTGCACACATTTTCCTACACTGTTAGCGAACGCTCGATGCAATAGGCGAGTTTAGAAAAGAAAAATTGCATTGAACGGGTATGAAAAATCGTGATCTGGGGACGCGCGGTGTAAAGGTGCATACGTAGGCGGGGCCAACGAAGCCGGTGATTGAAACTTTTATTCCGTTACGGGTGTGCATGAATGCGCTATCTACTGACGTTATCTTTACGATATATTGGCTAATCGTGTGGAACAAAGGTTCGCCGATTATCGCACACAGGACAATGAATCGGTTATATCATTTATTTTGCAAGGAGATAATGTTTTTTAATACGAAAAACAAAAGGAAATTTGAATGTTAGATTACTGTCTAGAATAGTAATTAACGACACTAGTGCGATAAAACTTTTCCTGGCGATTGTGAGATTGCAGCACGAGGTGAAGGCGAGTCTTGCAATCACACGAGTTGAGAAAACTTTTTTCGCATGAGTATCGTACAGAATTTTATTTCACAAGGTCTGAAAATAGGGTTTTTAGGCGAAGCGTGCGTGAAACTGCCATTTTCACACCGAGTGAAATTAGTATATTATGCTACAAGGGAAGAAAGGACGTTTTCATCACTCGGTACGGAAATGGCCATGTTTCCGCCCGCTTCGCGTGCGTAAAACCACCATTTTCGCACCTTGTGATGAAAAACTTGGTATATCCCTCGTGCGAAACACTTTATCTAACTCGTGTGATTACAGCACTAGCCTTCGGCTCGTGCTGCAAACTCACACTCGTTAGAAAAACGTTTTTCGCCCTCGTGGAGTAATGTATTATTTTACACCGAGTGTGAAGTTTGAAGCCCGAGCGAAGCAAGGGCAGAAATTCACACGAGGTGAAAATGCACTTCCTCCCTTGTGGCATACGATATTTTTTTTCCGGTTTCGTTAAAATAACCACATTTCTTACGTCGCAAAATCGTCATCTTCGCCAATGATCATTACTCCCCCGGGAGTAATGAGCCCTATTACTCCCTGAGGAGTAATGAAATTGTACCGTGCACGCGCACATGTTAATAATGATCATCGGTCAATAATAGGCTATTTTCTGCCCGTTTTGCACGCAAGGAATGTGGTTATTTTAGCGTAGTCGGGAAAAAACATGTTTTTTTCGATTTCACTAAAATAATCACATTCCGTGCGTGGCGATTAAAAATTGCCTATTATGGACGAATGATCATTATTGACCTGTGTACTATTATGGACGAATGATCATTATTGACCGCAGTACTATTTTATTACTCCCGGGGAAATAATAATCATTGCGGAATATGACAACTTTGCGACGCGAGAAATGTGGTTATCGTGGGCTACATTGGAGGGACTGCATATGGGGGTGATTTAGGATCGAAATCCACTCTGATATGCTATTTGGGATTTAGGACTTTTGAAATACACTTCTATTTGCTATGAAAACAGAAATCTCGAGAATATAGCGTATGGGAGTGATTTAGGATTGAAATCCACTCCGATATGGTACATGGGACTTAGGATTTACGAAATCTATTTCCATATGCTATAGAAACCGAAATCTTGAGAATTTAGCGTATGGAAGAGCGGTTTTCCACACTGGGCGAAGATCGCGCACTTCCCTCCGTTGTATATACTATTTTATACTATTTTTTCCGACTTGGCTAAAATAACTACATACCTTGTGTATGTAAAATAACTACAACTCGGGCAGGAAATAGCCTATTATTGACCAACGATCGTTATTAACCTGTGGGCGTCCGCAGTACCGTTTCATTACTCCTTAGGGAGTAATAGCGCTCATTACTGCTTCTGGAAGACCTATTACTGCCGGGGAGTAATTGTTGTTGGTAAATATGACAACCTTGAGAAAAAAGAAATGTGGTTATTTTAACGAAGTCGGAAAAAAAGTGTCGCATGCTACACGAGAGCGAACTGATTTTCACCTCGTGTGATTTCTGCCCTTGCGTCGCTGGGGCAACTTCACACGCGGCGAAAATCGCGCACTTCCCTCCCTTATCGCATCTACATAATAAATTTCATGTCGATTGGATATTCACAACGATACTCACAGATAATCGCACGGATCCTCACAGATCTTACAGATACACTGAAAAAAATATCAATTACTCAAGTAAAATATTGTTTTTTGAATTCCACTTCCAACTCTTACAATTCCATACGAGATTAAAATGATAATATGTCACCTAGTCTTGCCGCCCTTGCTTCAATATCACATGGAATTGTGAGAACTGCAACTAGAATTTTTATTTAAAAAATGTTTTTTGGCAGCCCTCAAGCGATTTTTTTTCAGCGTAGGGGCGAGCGGGGCATAATGGGACAGTGGGGCAAAACGGGACAGTAAAACTGAGAGTAAAACTCAATTTTCCAATAATTTTTGAGTGCCTCATTTTGTCCCAACGATACGTCCGGATTTTCAACCCCGTTTTGCCCCACTCACCACCATCGCCACCATCTAAAAGTTATTGGAAAATTGCGTTTTGCCTCATTATTCCGTTTTGCCCCGCTATGCCATTTTGCCTCGCTCTCCCTTACTCACAGACACTAACACGGATACTCACAGATTCTCACAGATACTGACACACATATCATGAGAGCGCGAAGCGTGCAAGCCAATATAACCGCTACCAATATACTAATTTGCATACCTTAGAATTGAGAAAAAAATCCGTCTGTCTGTCCGTCCGAAAATACAATAACTTTGCGAAGAGACTTCGGATTGCAGAGAAATGTTCTGTTTGTTCTGCATATAAAATGTATTTTTGGTATTGAATTGATGATTTTTTTTTGATGATTTATTAATCGACGCTCATCGCATGCGTATCCGATAGATAAGTCGAAAATGAGCATTCGAAGCCTGTCGCCGGAACTGCAGATCGTCGCGGGAGAGCAATTGAAAGAAAACGATGAAGATCTTAACGGCAATATTCTCTATATAACCGAGTGGCTGAAGAAACAGCCGCACATCGTTGCCCGAACGGATCCTCAATGGTTGGTCAGCTTTTTGCGCGGCTGCAAGCACAGCTTGGAAAGAACGAAGGAAAAGCTCGACGCTTATTACACGATCAGAACTCATCTGCCCGAAATATTTATGAATCGCGATCCAAAGAACTCGAAGACAATAGAAATTCTTAATCTAGGGTTCGTGAGGCGTTTTATTTATTTATTTATTTATTTATTTATTTATTTATTTATTTATTTATTTACTTATTTGTCTATTTGTATTTAATAATTTCAATATCAGAACGTATTTGCCATTGCCGCTCACTGTCCAGCCCGACAGTCCACGGATAATTCTAATTCGCGCATCGATATGGGATCCGAAGAAATACACGTTCATGGATGTGCTGGTAGTCTTCTTTATGATTATGGACCTTCTCCTGCTCGAGGACGATCGGTTAGTAGTTCGCTCAATATTTATATAACGACCTTGTCCGCGTAAACCATTCGTCGCACTATGCATCGTCAACTAATGAAAATTGTTTCATTCCTGCCTACGCAAGGTTGAACGTTCTCGGACAGGACACCGTGCTAGATCTTGCCGGAAGTCGTCTCGAGCACGCTAGTCTATTCACTCCTTCGGTTATCAAGAAAGCCGTCACTTGCTTCCAGGTATAGCCCATTCTGCACAGTGCCGAGTTTCTAGCGAGTTCGCGAAACAACTTCCGGTAACATTAAAAAAAAATTATTAAGTATCATAAATTTCTCAGGAAGCTTATCCGATGAAAACCAAGAGTTTGCACTTCATAAACGCTCCGCCGACCTTCGACGCCATATTCGCCATATTCAAGAGATTCATGTCCGACAAACTTAAGAAGAGGGTAAGGGAATCAATGATGAAAAAAAAAGAAGTTGTGACAAAGTTTCGTCAACGTTTAACTCCCTCGATTCCGCAGATCATGGTTCATAACAATCCCGACGACTTGTACAAATACATACCGAAGAGCGTTTTACCGTCGGATTACGGTGGCGAAGGACCATCGGTAGAGAGCGTGACGAGTAAGTGATTACGAACCACTTCCCTAAAGCATAGACGATAAATAAATACCGTTTGTAGTTATAGAGTTAAAAAAAATGTAAACATTCTGCCGTTGAAAATTAATTCGCAGAGGAGTGGAGGGACAAGGTGACGGACAGACGAGAGTGGTTTGTCGAGGACAAGAAGTTCCAGGTAACGGAGTCCAAGAGGCCGGGAAAACCGATTTCCGGGATGGATCTCTTCGGTGTCGACGGTAGCTTCAAGCAATTAAACTTGGATTAAATTTTAAAAAAAAGTTATACATATCGTCGCGATGGGGGTTCCCACAGGTGTTTCGACGACAAGCGGTTGGATAGATGCACTGTTTTTGGAACACTGTACAATTTGTCGGCATACCGTTATTTATTTTTTACATTTCCGTTCCCGTATTAGTACAAAATGTACAGAACTATTGAATCAATTTTTTTTTCTGTACTCTCGATCGTAACAAAAATATTGTCCACTCGAAAACACGGTAGCCAAAAAATGAACTAAAGTTCACCGAAAACGGTCCATTTTCCACACTGTACCAATCGATCTGGTGATTCACAATAAATAAAAAAGTAAAAAGTTATCTAACTCTCTGTGTAGAAAACCGCATTCCCAGCCGATAAATTTCCTTGACTCGATTCCTCCAGTGAAAACAACACCAGGTAATTTCCCATATTCACCAAAAGTGCACAAAACTATCGACACAATATTTTTTATGGAGTCTCGATTGTATAAAAAAAGTGTGTAATCAAAAACACGTTGGCCAAAAAGTGGACCAAAGTTCGGCGAAAGCAGTGCATTTTCTACACTATATTAAACGATCTAGTAAAATTGACTTCATTCTCAAAAAACAAATTAAAAAAGTAAAATGTTATCTAACTTTTCGTGTAGAAAACCGCATTTCCAGCCGATAAATTTCCCTGACTCGATTCCTCCAGTGAAAACGACACCAGGTGATTCCCCATATTCATAAAAAATTGACAAAACTATCGACACAATACTTTTTGTGGACTCTCGATTTGTATAAAAAAATGTGTCTAATCGATAACACGTTGGCCAAAAAGTGGACCAAAGTTCGGCGAAAACAGTGAATTTTCTACCCAACACAAATCGATCTAGTAAAATGAACTCTATTCTCAATAAACAGATAAAAAAGTAAAAAGTTATCTAACTCCCCGTATAGAGAACAGCATTCCCAGCCGATAAATTTCTCCGACTCCATTCCTCGAGTGAAAACAACAACAGGTAATTACATCGCTCCCCGGTGAGGTTCTCTCGTAGGCAAAGCGCGTCGTCGATCTTCCAGGCGTCGACTGCCGCTAGCTTCCCGTCACTTCCGGTCTCCCTCTTTATCTATCCCACTCCGCACAACGCTGTGCGAGGGTATTTTCGCACGTGCGACGTGCGTTAACGTTCTTCGGTTCGCCGTGTGTAGTCGCGGGAAAATAGAGGCGGGGTTGTCGACGGTGAGGAGAGAATCATGCGGAGAACAGAGAGGCCCGGGTCGTCTCGTCGGGGTCGTCGTCGTCGTCTTCGGCAAGATATTATTAAGGACGTGCCCGGAATTGCCGACTGGATAATAATATTATCGTTCCCCGTGTGCGACACGATATCCCGAGGACGAGGAGTGGATAGGCATTAAAATGAGGAATCTTCGAGGATGTGACGGTGGGCGGCGTGGGGGGGGGGGGGAGGGTAGGTGGATGGTGGGGGGAAGGGGTTATATTACAAGCCAAAATTTCACAGGCAACTGGTCTTTTTGAGAGGCAGCAGGGTGTCCTGGGCAGAGTCCCACTATAGGATATTTTCTCATCACGAACTGTTACGTGCATAATGAGCGAAGGGGTGAGAGCGAGATGAGATTAAACGAGAGGGCAGAGCCGGGGACAGGAGGGAGAGAGAGAGTAACATCGTGTACAAAGACGAGCCCATTACGTATTCACGGCATACACTTAGAGCAAGTACAGTGGGGGCCTTCGAAGTTGGCCCGTTCCCGCACCCGGATAGGTATATTCCCACCCTGCGGTAAGAAGGGAAACAGTGGTTATAAGCTTGCATGAATATTATACCTACCCTTAAGGGGGGAGGAGGGGGGATATGTATTCCGGCATCGATTCCACCGTGTAGTACATAAACACTGCAACAGGTGTCGTCAGACGTACCGAAAGTCCTGTCTTCCGGTTCGACTGGCCTCATTTTTTTCTTCCTCCTCCCGCTTCATCTCTCTTCTCGCCTTTTTAAGGAAAAATGAGAAGGAAACCGAAGTATCCGACGCTCGTAAGAACGAAGAAATTGCTATTCAAGTCCGGGAATCTCACGATCCTCGCAAGGATCTTTCCCGCTTGCACTGCTGTACACTGAAAAAAAATTTGCTTGCGGGCTGCCAAAGAAAAAAATCGTTATTCCGATTCTACTTTCAATTCTTACGATTCCATATGATATTGAAACAACGACGGCAAGACTGTCAAGGTGACGTGTTATCGCTTCAATCCCGTATGGAATTGTTACAATTAAAAGTAGAATTGAAATAATAATTTTTTTTCTTTGGCAGACCGCAATCAAATTTTACTTGAGTCAATGATATTTTTTTTCAGTGTATGATTTATCCAGGGCTCTGTCCCGTCTTACCCCGCTCGGCCGGCACATCCAGCCACACTGAGAAAAAAAATTGGTTGCATTAACCAAAAGTCGCGGTGACATACGTTCAAAGCTGTCATTTGTTTGATACAAATAAAGCATCGTTTTGTTAAACGATTATTTGCTTCAATTTATTCAAAATTTGTCGATTGAACCAAACATATTTTGTTGAAACCAACAAAATACACCTTTGAACTTATGTCACCGCACATTTGCTCAATCCAACCATTTCTTTTTCTCAGTGCATCGGAGACGTGTCGCAAGTGATTGCGTTAATTTAATTGGCGCACGACTGACGAACTACCGGGACCGCCCTCTTCGACGTTCGGAACACGCGTGTTTTATTCTTCAGTCGATGAGACCCTCTTCCGTCTTCTGCGTACACGACAGAGTTCGTCTGACCGCGCACAGCCGTATCCACTTGCGACCCGCGAGCGTGTGTGGGTCGCGACGGCGTCTGAGCCGGCACGGCCGTATCTACTTACATTCGTCTCGTCGCTCGAGAGCCGGCGTGTCTGTGACTGCGCGCCACGGTGCCATGAGAGGAGAGCCGTCCGGACGGTCCGTGGCTACTTACGTACGCTCGACGTACCCCGCCACCTCTACCGTGCACGGGTCTGGCCATCTGTCTGCATCTACTTTACGGCCCGGAACGTCCGAACGGCTTTCGCCTCGCGATAAGGCCTCCGGCAATTGATAATGCTCGCGCAAGTCGAACTTCATATATATATATATATTTTCTGGAGAAGGAAGGAGTGGATACGGGGGCAGTTTTATCGGCAACTTTAGCACGAGGCTTATCGAATTGGGTCAGACGAATGAGTATAATATCGCGTGTCCATAACGATTTGTGTGTGAGTTTGAGATTCTATATGATGATTTTAAATGAAGCCCAGCGGGGAGGAAGATTGGCTCGTTGGCTCGATGGGTTCTCCTTCTGGGGTGGGCGAGGGGGGGGGGGAGTTTCGTTCTCCCACATTACTAATTATTCCGTAAGCTCGTAAGACACGTATCTTCAGAGGCTACACGTCCCGAAGTTCTCCGCAGCGAAGCTCTCGGCCGTCCTATATTGGACGTACGGAGACGACGAGATAAATGAGGGTAGGCGTTGCCAAACGGGCCGTCACGTGACAGGGGAATCCAACCCCTTCGCGCCGCAAGAGCGGAGGTGGAGAGCGCACGATTGGCTGGCGTCGTCGTGCTTGCGGCCCGCATTGGCCTCGAAAGCTCCGAGAGCTCCTGGCGAGAAGACGAGCGCGCGGTGCGACGGAGCTTTCTTCACGCCTACTTCGCACGCGGTCTTCGCGGGCGCGCTTTCTCTTCGCTCTTTCAAAGTTTCCGCAATGTTCTGCCACTCGACGGGTGAGAATCGAAAGGGCGTAACTTGTACGCTTTTGAGACGAGTCAGGCCCCTTCGATCCTGGATCACCTATATGTAGAGGAGAGGGGGCAAAATGGACCTGTGCTCACCGCTTGGGGCGACACTATTTTATTGTGTTTCGCGAAAGAAATATGTCACTTCCGGTTCGAAAAATCTTATTTTTCTATCGGAAATTACGTATTTCGGGTGTGACGTTACTTCCGGTAAAAAAATGAGCTTTTTGAACCGGAAGTGACGTCGCATCGAAATATTTAAGATTTTTATGCGTGACGGCACTTCCGGTTTCAAAGTGATATTTACAAACCGGAAGTGACACCATGTAATTTAAAAAAATGTTTTCTGGAATGTGTCTCGAATGGAGGCTGTAACGGAAACGTGGGAATTATGGAACCCAGGAAAGTGGGTAAAAGAAAGAGTGTGGTACGTTTCAAATGTATTTGGAATTTATTTCGAACGTAACTAGCGATAGAAGTAGCGAGGCCAGTGCTTATTAGTGCTCGGAATACCGTCGACTTCACTCTGGCTATCTACGCCGGCCGGAGACTGGCCGGTATGGCGTTTCGGCGTACGGCAGTCACACAGTAAAAAATAATTTCGTAAAATCGGAATACGAAATTTTGTAAAAATAATTTTGTTAAATAAGTGACAAACTCGTTTGTTCAGGCTTGAATGTACAAACATGTCCTTTTATTTCCCATGTCATTAACAATTTTAGTTTGTACTTTTATTTGTAAAACTGGAATCGGATGGTTGCAATCGGAAAACTAACAAATAAAAAATTGTGGACGCTTGTGGACAATAAATTGTTGTAAAAAGTACAAACTTTTTTTTACTGTGCAGTGTGGAGCCCGCAACGTGCCGTTTTTCCAGCTACGGCAGAATCCCACCTGGGTCTTTTCTGATGTAGAGAAATTGGTGAATGGTCCGTTTTGCCCCAGGGCATAATTTTTTCCCGCTCTCGGGAATTTTTTTCCGAGAGCGGGATTTTTTTTCCGAGAGCGGGACTTTTTTCCTTTCCCGCGCACGTAAGGACGTACACATATAGAATTCACTCAATCGGATCGTGATGGCAGAGGAAGTGGAAGGAAGCGGTTGGTCCCCGGTGCGACAAGATGTTACATAGACTTCGCGTTTGTCCACCTCCGGAAACACACGTGTACTTCGCGTTGCCACTATCTATCCGCGCATTTGTTGCTGCAACGCTCGTTAGTAGTGGTAGCATTAGCGACCCGCTTTGCTGTGCGAGGCCTTGAAAAAAAAACTTCACAGGCGTTAACATTCCATTCTGATTTCAGTACGGCGTTTGTATACACACAGCTGCAGCAATATTGTGGATACAGAACGTGCGCGTTAACGATAAAACGCTCACTTTGCGTTGCGTTGACCTCGCTAGTTCCTTGTTCTCGCTTACTTTCGTCGTTGCCTATATACAGATATATATATATAATGTATATATACATACCGATATACTGTATAGAATCTCCACGAGTAGAGAACGACAATACGGCTGGTGCACATGAATATTACCGAGACGAAGCATCGTTCAGGGACTAATAACGACCATCAATAGCGTCGATCCATTACAAGAGTTCCGCCTCCCGTTTGCCACGAAGAATTCACAATTTTAATTCCTCCAACGCATGCGCAGCGCCTCGGTCAACGCTCCGTAGGTTTTTTTTTTTTTTTTTTTTTAAGTTGAATGTTTCTTTATTTTTATTTATTTATTGTAATCAATTTTTGTATCATTTTGAGTCACCGAGAACACATCAGAGGCCAGCCATCATATCGGAGTTGTAATGATTGGAGTTTCTGGATTATACATTATCTTGATCTTCGAAAGATTTGCTTGAATAACGATATCGAAGGATCTGAAGAAGATTGACGAAGAAAGCTGCGAGGATGGATCACCTACGACGGAGACGGTGATAATGAGGATAAAAAAAAAACTTAAAAAAAAATCGTGTTTAGTTTCAATGAGGCGAGCGACAGTACATTAAGGAGGTTGGAGCGCTCTAAACTAGTAAAATGAGTGACGACTTTAAAAAGATCGTTTATGCAAAGTTTTATTCTTCAATTGACGACGGTACGTGGTCGTTCGTATTACAGCGTATGTCCGTGACCTAGAAAAACATTAACAGCAATTGCCAAAATATTCAATTGTTTGTAACAATTTTTGAGACGTAACATGTTTGTTCAGTTTTTTTTTCGCATAATTGCCCATCTTTTTTTGTTTTTGTTTTTATTTAGCAATCATTCGCTCTCGTTAAAGGAAACGCGAGTGCAATGCCAGATGAAATATAATCCGCCTGAGATAATGTCTGATAATGATTAAATAGTTGAAGCGATATGCATAAATTATCGTTCCATTCATTTATTTATTTATACCTTATCACGGTCACTCTTTTGTTTTTATCTTGACAATTTGGCGTGGAAACAATTGTTATCTTTCCCGACGCTTTCTCGATAATGACAAGCAAATTGATGTTCGAAAGATGTTCGGATTGAGATTGACAAACGATATATATAAATATACATATTTCTTTGTTTCGGAATACTGTTCGGGCACGATTTCTTTTCGTTCACAAACGTTAGCGTGGTTCTCCTGCCTCAAAACCATGTGATCCATAACAAGGAACTACTAATCAAATCTGTCAAAGACATCTCCTCGGTAGTTTCCTCCTCCGATGTTTATTGACGCACTTTATTGCGGATGCCACGCGAAAAGCAAAATTCCAAATTGTTTTATCAGTTGCACGAGTTGTTGGTCCGGAGTTTAAAGATAGACAATAAAGAAGATTAATTATCATAATTAAATGCGCCATAAAAAATAAAAATACAAAAAAAAAAATGCGTACATATGCAGTTTTAATTATTCTCATTTGGCATATCAACGTTGTCGAACGATTCTTCGATCAATTGTGTTAATCCAGTTTCGAATCAATTTCCGATTCTTCGCGATGACTTTTGATCGACATTATCACCAATAGATAGGCGCAGAGAGGATGTTCCTATCGGCGCAATAAAACTCGATATTAATATATAATCTGCATAACAATCTTTTTTTTTTACTACCACTTCACTACCACTGCGCTTGATCACCGAAAGTTTGGTCTCGGTGCATGAATACTTTTTTAACTGACCGTTCGCGGAAGATTTTTTTTTCTCATTCATAAGTTAAATTAAATATTGTTTAATAACATTTTTGTCACATCCGACTACATATTCTTCTAGGTCTGGCAGAACATAGCAGGAGCCAAAATGAATGATTTCCAGAATTTAATTGATTTCACAAAAAAACAAAATTCCATCACTCGTCTTCCTCATCCCCAAGATAACAATCTCGCGCTCACGAGAGAACAACATTCGGAACTGCGCACCAGTACCATAAACAAGATATCGGTTACTCGCCGCGGATCGCGACACAACTTTGGTGAAACCGGAATTCTGCAATTAAAGTGGCAAAAAAGAAGAGAAAAAGGAAACGCCGTCGCGGTCGATATTGGCGTAACATAGAAAACGAATGGAAGCGGATGATAACATCCCAAGAATGTCGGTCCTCTCCTTTCCATTCTCGCGTTCCACAGCGCTCCTGCGCTCGCGCAAATAAACGAATTCTCGAAAGGTGCGGATAATGTTCTAGAAATTGGTCTATTATACCCGGTCAAAGCATATTTGTTCTTCCGTTGAAGCGCATTTTTGCTTGTTTAGAGCATTCTTTTCTTTGGGTGACTGCTTGCATTTTATATTCACGGGAAACGATTAAAATCTGTGGAATGCGTTTGTGTCTGTCCGTTCGTCTGTCACTGCCCGTGGCTGCGCACACTATAATGCAGCTGTGTGCACTTCGCGATAGTTGCGGATTGCGCGACGAGGCAGACGGAGAGAGAATCAAGTTCGAGGCACGAGACGCTCGTGGTATATCAACGTGGATATGTACATAGTAGATCGCAAACGGTGCTGCACCGCGACGACACGCTGGAATGCGGGTCTGACATAATGACCATTGCGCACGGATCCGGGGAGGGAATCATTTGCCAGCAGTGACGACGCTATAGTTATACACACGGTGCATACCCGGGGAAACTATAGACACAGGAACGATCCGTTTACACGTACCTCCGCACTAGTTGTACCCGCGTAAACACTCCGGTCGTCAATCATTCCCATTGTCGTGATAGCGAGTTAAACGAGAAAATAAAATATCTGAGGAATTCCACCGGCGTCCCATATTTTCTATCTGAAACCTCGAGTTTCGTCTACCTTATGGGATACCGGCAATGGATTTTTAAATTACTCGAGACCTTTTCTTTGCTCCCTTATAGACGAAGTTTTTGTGATTTTTTTTTATAGATGTTTGTGAAAAGATTTTTTAGAACGTTCCAAAAATGTCGAGAAGTCGGATTTAGTAGGAGTGCTCGGAGATCTTTGCCTCTTGAGAGAATCGCGGAAAAACCCATCCTATCGTGCTCGACGGGAAAGTACACGAGACACAACGACGGGTTTTAAAAATAATTTTTTCGGTTCGTCGAATTGCTTCTTCGTTACTTTCTCTTACTCACAAAATTTTCCTCCACGGGGAAGTCGAACAGAGTCGCGTCGAGTGCTCAATCATAGAAATTAAAATACGAGGAAACCGCACGAGCCAACGACACGGAAACTTCAATTTTCAGTAGCTTTTTGCTTCCTCATGGAGGAAGCTTTGTTTTCATGAAAACATTTTTTTTTCTCGAGATTTTCATATCAACATGTTCAGAATGTATCAAAACGTCGAAAAATCACATTTAGAAAAAATATCGGGATGGATGTGTGTGTGTGTGTGTGTGTGTGTCAGACCTGTAAAATTTAGTCTACACTGAGAAAAAATAACATAGTAAAAGCAACAATACTGACTTTATACCATAAAAAATAGTTCCCCCTGGGAACAATTTTTACATTTTACATTTTATAGTTACGACCGTGACAAAAAATCATGGTTGCAACAATAATTATAATTTAACCAATTGAATATATAGTATCAAAAACTATCTATATAGACGTTCCCCCTGGGAACTATTGGTATAGTAGAAATACTATTCTTTTTCTCAGTGTATAACTCAAGAATGCCTTTATCAATCGGATTGAAATTTGACACACAAGAAGGTCAGAGTTGCCTCTGTTCGTTACAATTTACGCAACAATTCCGAAATTCTTTCAGATTTTATCACATTTTCAAATTTTCGAAAAAACGTGATTCCGCGCTCTACCTTATATATTTAAAAAAAATTTCTTGCCTCACTCTCTTCCGGTTCGACATTTCTTCGCTTCCTCGTCGAGCGACCTCGAGTGCCGGCTTCCGGTGTCGCTTCTCGCGTCGGACTCGACGCCGGAGACGATGCACGAACGCGAAGGCGTACACAGAACGCAGCGACAGATTGCATGGAAGAGATAGCGAAGCTAAAGCGTCGTCGTCGGTAATCGTCGCTCGCGATTCTACGGGCCGGCGAGTAGAGGAAGGACGGAACCAGAGAGGACTGCACGGCGTGTCTTCGGTTGAAGGCCGAAAAGAGCCGGAAGAGGCACTGGCGAACTATATGCTCCACAGACCGCAAGTATTTTGCTCAATCTACCGTGGCGTCAACTGGCACATGCAGGCTAAGGCAACGAGTGACATGGTCAAATCAATTTTTTTTTTTTTTTTTTTTTTAACAAAGTCCCTGTTTCTTTGGCAAGAAGCGTTCGCAAGAAGTATACGTATACCAGCTCGCGATGGTTCATTTATCGTCGTGGTATTCCGAGCCTGGTGGACGCGCGCCAAAGCCTGGCCGGTGATTAGTGGCCGATGGGGATAGACGGAATGAGATTGCGAATGAGATTGAGCAAGAGTGCGAGAGAGTGAGATATCGTGAGAGAAGCGTGTGTGTGTGTGTGTAATATAAGGTAGAGGGGACGTAAGTTGGGCCTCTCTCGGCAAGACCGCGCGAGAGGCCCCACTACTGGTCTCGGCACCTGCCGTCATTCAATCGGCTTTAAAGGCACAGGTTCTACGAGCCGAGAGTTCAGTTCGGCACCACGTGCCGTCAACGCCGACGGAAATAAAATCGTCGAGCCGAGCCGATCCGATTGAAATTTCATTCGATCGAGAGATTCTCGTCGGCCGATTTCCGAACGGAGCGAACCCGAGATCGGTACGATTAATCTCGAGAGCTTCGCCCAGCGAGATAATTCAGCCGCCTCGCAGTGCGGTGTATTAATAGCAATAAAAAAAAAATAACAATACGATTTTAAACGTATCTCGCTTGACGCGACTACCCGAAGCGATAATTGAGCGTTTCGGAGGTTTTTCGATTCCCACGATTGCTCTCGCGCGGATCGGATCGTAATCGAGCACGTGGGAGTACAAGTGACGCTCTATGCTCGATCGATTTTAAAGGTTGAAAAAAAGAAGCGACCGTGAAGAACGATTTAAAAAAAAAATGCATCTCAAGAAGATCTTCTTGTGTCTTTCGCGTCGGGAGGAGAGGAGGACGAGCGTGACGAGCAAGGGAGTTAAAGAGGACGAGAGCAAGGGATACGTCGTCAATGGGGAACAGGGAAGTCAGTGGTTGCAATTTACCGCTGCTATAAGTGGTAAGTTCTGTGGAATTGTTCATTTACTATTTTTCTTTATTTTTTAGTAAATAAAATAAAACATTTAAAAAATTTTAAAAATTGAAAAACCTCGCGAATATATTGAAACATAAATATCCTGCCGCTGAACCTCCGGCTCTATCCGGGAGTTGTGTCTCGTGAAAGTGAAATTTGTATCGATCGACGTTTTTCCACTATTTTTAGAACGTCATGAAAGTTTCGCAAGCCGGAGTGCACGAATTTATTCGTTCTCCAGGCGTCGAGACCGATCATCGAAACGAGATCGATCGCGCACGATCGTTATTGTATTGAGCACCTGGTAAAGCGACACGGACGAGCGGGCACCGCTTTATCTCGCATCGCCGGCCACAGAATCCAGCCGCGTTTAGTTCCGGTGACAATAGAACAGCGAGCGCACCCTTGCCTAATACTCGACTGACCGTCACAGTTTTGTGTTCTCGCCTCACTGCGACGCTTTGATCGCTCGATCCCCGTCGCGTTCGAGCTAATCGAATAGAACGCCGCCATTTAATATGTCATGATGTATATACGAGAAATAATTTTCCGAGCCGATCGAACGGTGAGATCGCTACCGAGTCGGCTATTCGAGCTGTTATAATAGCCGTATTGCGTGATGCGCGAAAGCGCGAACACTGATAATCGGGATTCTCGGCGCGAGAAATCCACGGAAATTCTAAACACGAAATCACGATAATTGACATTCATTAGACGTGCATTAGACGCGTAAGGATAATAAATTTCAATCATTGGCTTTAATCGTCATCATTCAACCACTATGTACATCTTACCACTGTCATTCAGCATTGACAGGATAATCGTGATTATCTATTTATTAACATTATTAATAGGTAAAAGTGGTGAATATGGCCCACCTCCATTAACACGTAAATCAATTATATATGGACCGGGCCATATTCCCCACTTTTACCCTAGTATTAAATTTTTTAATTATTTGTATTCATCCTATTATTTATTTATTAACATTATGAATACCGATAATATTAATATTGTTTATTGTTATTCATGTTATTGTTTGTTTTTGGAAACGATGATTTATTGTTGGAAAACCATTGAAAATTGAAGATGGAGAAAGATCTCGCGGGGTTTTTTTTTTAATTGTTGACAAAATTACTGTATCGGTATTCCCAGCTCGGGACAGCCGATGTTTCATGAAATCTCGTTAAAGCCGCTTGCGCAAGGGAATCTCGGCGATCGTTTATGCCGAGGCACACTTGGGGAAAAAATGCAATATGTTATGGTTTATGATTCACGTATGGATCTCGAGGCCGGGAGGATCGAGAGTCGCTCTTCTTATTGCAAATCGCGCTCATTACTGTACGGGAACGATTTTTTTTTGAGCATTGCGCAACAATAACGCGGGATACGCGGGTCTCGAACGAGTTGAACGACGCCGATGTAATAAATGTGTAATTTAAGTTGAAAATTAAAGACCGCGTGTGGGCTTAATGCTCCGCAGATATGCTGCAAGCTGTAATCGAGGCCTGCAACGAACCGGTAACGACATTCCCGGTCCATTCGGTAATACCACGATTGAACCCCGTTATCGAGTCGAGGACTACTTTCAAACGTGAAATAATTGAAGTCTGCACGGTCTATTCACTCGCTAATAATCGCGACAGGCCATACTGTGTACACAAACAATCCTTGTTTACTTAATTCTTAACTTTTCACCTTTCTGTATGTAAATATTCGAAAAATTCACTTTTTCATTTTTATACGTGAATAAAAAAATGTTATGACGAAATCATGCTTAGAAACATGTCTCTACGATCAATTAATAAACACTAAATTTAAAGAATATACAAGTAAAAAAACTCTCACCAGCATGGCAAATGTGGACATTAAAGGATTAACACGCGATGAGAAAACGTGTAAAAATCAAAACCCAATGAAGTTTACACCCTTTTAATTCCAGGAAAGCCAGGGAAAAGGGTCCGCACGTAGAAATTTTTCACGAGACATGAAATAAAAAGTTTCGCTCCAAATAAGGGACGTAGGTCCGTTTTGCCCCGGCATTCCGTAATCTTTGGTGTCGCTTCAATTTCGAATACATCATAATTCCCGCAATTAAATATACAAAAAAAAACATTAATATACCCATTCCAAAGATTACCGTGTACGATATTGAAAATCGGATAAGAATAACAGTAAGCCGTAGTAGCGCACCGTGCACGCGTTACCTCCTTTGCATGCCGATGCAACCGTCGATTAGCGATGCATCGCCGATATCGCCAGTATGACTCGGTGATTTAGCGTTAGTTATCGCCGCAGCTTAGAAACTATAATGCGTATGCGAATAAGCCTTTCAATGTCTCGGACGTGATTTTTCCTTTTTCTATGTTTAATTTCCCTTCTCTTTGCGATTCTTCCAGCCTGCCTGTCGTTGATGGCATGCGGAGGTCATCTCAGCTGGACATCGCCAGCGCTGCCGTTCCTCAAAGGTCCGGATTCGAGTTTTCCGGTGACAACGGGCCAAGGATCCTGGATAGTTTCGCTCTACACCCTCGGCGGCATATTCGGCTCGTTGCTGAGTCCCTTCTGCGTCGACAGGCTCGGAAGGAAGATGTCGCTCCTGGTCTTCTCGTTGCCTCAGTTGGCGGGCTGGGGGCTGATAATCGGTGCGAGGAGCGTGGTTATCCTGTACGTAGCGAGATTCGTCGCCGGAATAGGCCACGGTGGTTTGTACAACGCGGGTGTAATCTATCTCGGCGAGATCGCCGACAAGAACATACGCGGTGCTCTCGGTACCTTCCTGAAGATGTCGTCGAACGTCGGTAGCCTCTTCACGACGAGTCTCGGGGCTTATCTGCCTTACTGGGAACTGAACATCGTGTCGCTCTCGGTGCCGCTGATCTTCGTCCTGACGTTCTCCTTCATGCCGGAGACACCGTACTTCTACCTGATCCGAGGCAGGGACGAGGAAGCCGAGAGGAGCCTGATGAAGCTGCGAAGACTCCGAAAGCCCGAGAGCGTCAAGGAGGACATAAGAACGATGAAGGACGCGGTTGTCGAGGGACAGAAGTCCCGGAAGAACGCCCTCTTCGAGCTCGTGAGGACCCGGGGAAATCGGAGAAGTTTGCTGATACTTTTGGGCCTGAAAGCGACGCAACAGTTCTCCGGTCACATGGCGATAGTGGCCTACACTCAGGAGATCTTCAGTCACGGCGGCACGGCCTTGAAGCCAGCGGAGGCTGTCGTCGTTCTCGGCGTGGCACAGTTGATCGCCGGTATCTTCGCTGCCGGCCTCATAGATCGCGTTGGAAGGAGAATCCTCATGCTCTTCTCCGGCCTATCCGCCACTGTCGCCCTCATTGCCGTTGGGTTTTTCTTCTATCTCAAGTACTACCTCAAATCGGACGTGTCCTCGATCTCTTGGGTACCGGTGGCGGCTATAATAACCTACGAGGTCGTTACCGCTCTGGGGATCGGTACTCTGCCTTACGTTCTCCTCGGCGAGCTGTTTCCCACGAACGTTAAGGCACCCGCTGTAGCCAGCGGAATAATCGTGGGCTCCTTCTTCGCTTTCATCGTCGGCCTCGGATTCGAAGCGCTCAACTCCATCGTCGGGATATACTGGACTTTCTGGATCTTCGCGATATCCTGCACGATCGGTACGCTGTTCGTTTACTTCATCACGCCGGAGACCAAGGGAAAGAGTCTCGAGGAGATACAGAGAGAACTGAATCCTTCCACGAATCTGCCATCGGATCCTTGAGGTGCCTCAGTGGACAACTTCTATGTACGATGTATTTACATGGATATGTGTGTATGTATATATACATATATATACATACACACATATATATATATATGTATATGAATTTGCGGTTGGCCTAACGTGGCCATGGACGCGACGAGGAAGCCATGAGCGTTTGTCTCGCGGAGAGAAGATATCTGTGATATGTACACTGGTAGCGCGACGCTAATTTTATTAGTAGAGGAATGCGGCGAGGTTGACTGAACGGAAACGATCGGTTCGTGCTTGACCTCGCTCCTGTCGGAGTACTTCGACTCGCGCGCCCGATTTCACACTCATACACGCCCACATAGACACACGCAGACACAGACACATACGCACACGCACACACACACAGACAGACGCAAACACACTTTCGTTATTTATTTGTTATTTAATTAGACGACCTAGGATAGACCTAGATTTTACTATACTCATCAAGACGGACGCTTCACGATGCTGCGAACAGAAGTCCGCTGGTTGTGTGTTATGTACACGGAGATTGAGCAATCAGTTGATCTAACTAACTTCTGCGGCTAAATAGACTCCCGGCGATTTATTCGGATTGGCCTAAAATTATTTGGTTGCGTACCCATTAATTAATTTGTTGTGGGTAACGAATTAATTTTGCCCGACGCATTAATTAGCTGGCGTTCGACTGATTTTTTGGCCTAAGTAATTGATTTGTTGGTCCGAGCGAATTAATCGCCTGGAGGGTATTTAACCAAGCAACTAATTATCGCTTCACCGAGTAGGGACAAGAGCGGGGCAGAACGGACCTCCGTTTGGGGTGCGACGCTATCTTCATCGCCTCGCAAATAAAAATGACTAAAATTGGCAGGTCCGTTTTACCCCGCTTTGCCCCTGAGTGTTCCACCATTGTATTAAAGATAGATGAATCGTAATAAAGATGTTAAAAAAAATTATAAGACGCATCGTTAGATATTTTCACATCCTCCACGATCATCCGTCGCTCGTTTCCGTTGTACGTGTCCCCTGCGAAAACCTATCTGGCAAAAGCACCTGCAGCAACAGACAATCATCGAGGGCGGTGACAACGGTCGGTTAAATCTACAGAATGAGAATTGTACGGTAGGGTTTCGAGTTTTCGTACAGGTCGGAAAACGAAATTGCCAGAGGGCAAGCCGAGCAACTCCTCGTGCTCTCCAGGCGTGTCCTCCCGCTCCATACTGCGTTCGCACGTACGACAATAATTTCTCGCATTAAGATATTTCTAGCACGTAAAATATAGCGCTGGCCTGAACCCAACTTTTCTGAGACAATAGAATCAGCGATGCCGTCGGCATCGGTACGGATAATCTCATCTGAAGCGCGTCGCTACTTATCTATATATCGTCGGCGGTGGCGAAGAGTCAGCTTCCGGGCACATCTTGCTCCCTCCTCTGCCGCGTAACCGCGAGATGCTTTATTCGAGAGAAATCTCTCGCGCAAGCTTCCGGAGTTCTACGCTGCACGGAAAATTGTTGGTAAGGTATATTCCGTCGAAACAATTTTCGTGACCAAATTGGCGAAAACTAAAACCAAATTTATGGTCGTTTGTCGAGAACGTGCCTGGATCTTTGAGAATTGGGACGAGCCAGAGCGGACGGACGACGCTAAATCGGTAGGATATGCTCTCTTGAGGATTACTAATTAAATAGTAAAATATTAGATTCCTCATCTGTGATGTACTAGCAGGAAGACGCTTTAGAAAATGTGGCTGGATCTTTAAGACTTGGGATGAGCCAGACCGAACGGACGACGTTAAATTGGTCGGATATGCTCTCTTGAGGATAGTAATTAGACAGAAGAATATTAGCTTCCTCATCTGTGATGTATATTAGCTATTCATCACTAGCAGGATGACACTTCCGTGTTTGTTGTTGCAAAAAGACATTACCGATGCCATCCGTGATCGATTACTCCACATTGGTGATAACTAAAACCAAATTTATCGTCGTTTGTAGAGAACGTGCCTAGATCTTTGAGAATTGGGATGACGACGCTAAATTGGTAGGATATGCTCTCTTGAGGATAGTAATTAGACAGAAGAATATTAGCTTCCCCATCTGTGATGTACATTAGCCATTCATTACTAGCAGGAAGACAATTTCGTGTTTGCCGTTGCAAAAAGACATTACCGAGTCCACCTTGACCCATGATTGATTACTCCACATTGGTGATAACTAAAACCAAATTTATCGTCGTTTGTAGAGAACGTGCCTCGATCTTTGAGACTTGGGATGAGCCAGACCGGACGGACGACGCTAAATTGGTCGGATATGCTCTCTTGAAGATAGTAATTACTATCTATCTATCTAATTAGATGGAAGAATATTAGCGTCCTCATCTCTGATGTATATTAGCTATTCATCACTAGCGGGATGACACTTCCGTGTCTGCTGTTGCAAAAAAACATTACCGAGTCCACCTTCATACGTGATCGATTTCTCCACATTGGCGATAACTAAAATCAAATTGATCGTCGTTCGTCGAGAACGTGCCTGGATCTTTACAACTTGGGATGAGCCAGACCCGACGGACGACGCTAAATTGGTCGAGTATGCTCTCTTGAGGATACTAATTAAATAGAAAAATATTAGCGTCTCCATCTGTGATGTCTAATAGCTATTCATCACTAGCAGGATGGCCAACGATAAACACTCCGAAGTGGAAGTTATCGCTTCCTACCGGTGCAAAAACGTATTACCGAGTCCACATTGACCCGTGATCGATTACTCGTTAAACTCGAGCTATTTGCATCTCGTTGGAATAAATCTTCGCCTGTGTCGCAGATATTCGAATTCAACTAGGGATGAGCGGGGCACATCGAAGCTCGGTTTGAGATGGGACTTTTTCATTTCGTATGCCTCGATTTATTTTTAATAGTCCGTTCTGCTCCGCACCTCCCTTACGTCATCGAGCCAACATCACGATACATTTTCAAGCCACAAGTACGAGGTGCTTTATCTAGCTTGTTATTGCTTTCAATATCGAAAAAAATGCTTTAAACCGGCAAATTTGCATCTTTAACAGCTACGAATATACCCGATAACAAACCATACCAGAACACACAGCGCTAACAACTCTACGGCGTAACGGCTCTATCGTAAAATATCTCCTCCACTTTACAACTTCACCGTTTTAAAATTCTACTCATAAATTTCCATAGCGGGACAACTAAACACCGCGGAAACTAAACTCTACCGGTATTATAAGCGTTGAATAAAATATCTATCAGAATGAAATAAAACTCAATATTAATGAGTATTTTTTCACTTTCGTGAAAAATAAAATAAAATTACCTTCTCATTAAATATATATAGTCTAAGAGTCGCTGCGTTGTCGTTAATTTTGCAAAAGGTTAAACCGTCTAAAAATAAACATTCTATTCTATTAGTTCAACCACATTGGATCTGCCGCGATCTCGTCGTAGCTTCGAATCGTGTTCCTCGAAAGAAATGTCGCCTCGCCGTTCCAGCGGAGTTTCCACGACGCATTGCATAACCTAATGAAGAGGGGTCTCGCATTAACGTTTAAGTAGGCGTACGCGGCATCGAACGAGGCACAATTTGCGGCGCGTTACTTCGGAAAAGAAGTGCGCGAGGGAGTTGCGACGTAAAAGTGAGCTCCTGGCAGAGAATCAAGGAGACGTTTCGAGAGAGTGAGTTAGCCTTCGGGTTATGGGTTACGGAGGACAGCGGAGGGACGAAACAGGATCTCTTCGGATCTCGAGCCATCTCCTCATTTCTTGCGTTTGTGTCTCTTTTCTCATCTCGTTCAGGTCGACGAGACATCGCACTCTGCTTAACGTTACTTCTGCGCCGTTGTCGCGAGATGAGACCCTTGCACCTCGAAACCAACCACCCCGACCCTTGGAACTTTGGTACAGCTCCGATTTTGTCACGTCGCCTGACCCGCCACTTTTACGAGCTAGACCGACGCCGCGACATCGTATGTCGCTGGCTCTACCTAAAATATATATTACATCGGTACCAGCACCGTCGCGAACTACCACACTGTACTCGGGAGCGGGAGACGCGTGGGATGCTGGTACGCTCGTTTCGCGGCTCGTATAACACGCTCGTCCGAAACGGCTCAAGTCCGGCCTCGGTTGACCGTATAAAAATCTTAAGAATCTCCACCGTCGCCAAGTACCTACTTGCCGCCGATATTAGAGACCCCGCTATGCGGAAGAGCCGAAGAAAAATTATTTTTACACTATGCCATATCGAGCTCGGATGTACAGTAACAGAGCAACTAGTCGGGAGACTAAACGAGGCTCTCACGCTCGGTCGGTAACGAAAACTGTAATCCTTTTTATCTTCATGGGTCTTCAATGTTTTCGGCGAAACACATGTTAGTGGAGTCTTCGTTCGACAGTGGGGTATAGAGGCTAATAACTTCGGCTTCCACATAAAAGTTTAGCGTTCTACGAAACGAAATGGATTACAGTTTTTGTTACCGACTGAGCTCGGGTCGGGCGAGGGAGTGATCGTGTAGGAGGTTTCGCATCATCTTAAATTCATTGGGTCGTTTGTACTGCGACACATAAGCGCGAGCAACGAGATTGTCTGACGTACAAAATCAAGTGTGTTTAAAATAATGCAGTTTGACGGAGCCCCTTCAATCGGACTCCGTTCAGTCGTACAATCGTTCCTTACAACGGAAATAAATCGTACACCGCCATTTCCCTGCATCGCAAAAAGTTTACGTAGGGGAGAGTGGGGCAAAATGGCACAACGGGACAAAACGGGACAGTGAGGGCAAAACTCAATTTTCCAATAATTTTTGGATGCTCCATTTTTCCAAACGATACATCCGGATTTTTTAATTCGTTTTGCACCATCGCCACCATCCAAAAGTCATTGCAAAATTGCGTGTGGTCTCATTATCCGGGCTACTTTTTTCAATCGACTTCTGGGATGTTTTTTTTTAATTTGCCAGTTTGCAGTACTATACAGTGAAAAAGATTTCTACATTTAACAAACCTTTTTTGTCCACAAATGTTCACAATTATTTTATTACTACTTTTACAAAAAATATTTGTAAAATTGACAGACATTTTTGTAAAACGGACAAGATTTTTTTGTAAAATTAAGATGAAAAGAATTGTGGACGTTTGTGGACAAGAAATGTTGGTACCTATTTTACCGTGTACTTGAGAGGGGCTTCTGTGATTTTTTTTCCAATTTATTTTCCAAGTTGACCGTTCAGGATTCAGGTTTTTTTAATATCAGTATATCTCAGAAAGTATTGGTCGCTCAAAAAAATGTTTAGGAACATTAACTTTTTAATTTTTCATCACCTTTCGGAGTCATAATTTTCACGATAAAGGAAAGACCATTTTTCGTAAACAAAAAAAATGAAATGATTTTTTTCTATTAAAAACACACCATCGATTCTCGTCCCAATTTTATAGGGTATTTGGCCTTGTATGAAAATTCTGAAAAAAAATTCCCATAGTGGAATCTGCGATACTTGCGTAGTAAAAAAAATAACCAAACAAAAAATGTAATTCATATAGAATAAACTCGACTATTATTTACATAAATAAAAGAGGTTTGCCCGTAGCCGGTAAATTTGACTCACATATTTGGGAAACTTGTTTTGAAATCGAGGTTCTTTCAATAAAGCTTGTTGGATGTTGATTCTCTCGTTTGCCCTCTGCTGGTTACATCGCTTACATTTGTAGATACGTTCTAGTGTTCTGTATATCACTTCTCACGTACACGGATTCATGTACACGGTCTTAATTAGTACTACAAATTAGCAAATTAAAAAAAAAAATCTGAGAAGTCGACCGTAAAAAGTGGCCCGGTTGATAAAGAATGCCTAATATAACGACCGAGTGTACGATTGAAGGCGCCTCACTTTGACTGCAGCTACTTTGGACGGACGGTGTTCTATATTTAAAAAAAATTATATCCATCCGTTTTGTAGAAATGGAGCCAATAGTATCTTACGAATTTTTCGTCGTGCAAAGTATCTACTTGCACCAATAATGACACTGCGCTATGTGGAAATGCAGGAGGCCAAGACGTCTGCCAGGAACGTTTCGTTCTTCGGATGAAAAATCGTTCGTGTAAGTATCTCCCCGTAGCTGCATCGGTTGCGTGAAAACTACGAGACAAAGGTTGCCGCAGTGCTGCCAGACAAGAGAATAAATCGCCAGGCCAAAGAAATTATTCAGGCGGAGCCGTAGATACAAATGCAGAGAAGGTAACAAGTCACTCGACAGCCACGGCGAGCGCGCTCGTCCGTCGAACAGAATTAATACTGAGCCTCGTCTCCCCGTTGATACGGTAATGACTTTCCCGTGTAATGTAAATTAGGCAGGAGTAACGCCGGAAGAAATTTTCTCGCGACGGGAACTCTTTCGAAGCTATCAGAGTTGCCCTCAGCGTGACAGAAAAATTTACTTCTGCGATAGAGTGATTCGAGAAACGTCAGATATAATTTCTGGAGAATAAAGGCAAACCCCCGTTGCCGTTTCTCCCATACAGTTTCCGTACTAAGGGAGAGCGTCGGAGGCAGTAAAAAAAAAAAAAAAAAAAAAAATTGGGCACTGGTTCAAGCCGCCGATAGAATGTCTGAAATAACGGACGAGGTGGGGGAGATGGAAATGTCCTCTTATCGCCACATCGTTGCTCATTTGGAATGCACTTTTTACACGTATCACAAAGTAAAAAAGGTTTGTAATTGTAACAAATATTAATTTTCCACAAACGTCCAATTAAATTCTTTTCTTTTTTATTTACATTTTTCTTCTGCCAACAGGCTATATCTGTATTGTATCTGATTTGACTTGATCGATGTCCATTCTTATCAGTGGCTGCTTAATTGTCGCCATTTTAACAAGTGGTAACTGTATCGGCGTTGGTCCACGATGATCAAGGCGATCTTGTGCGATGGATCGGAATGAGTGCATTGAACGCAGTGATCGATACATCGATGACTAGGCATCAAAAGGGCATAAACCCATATACTTTAACATGGTGGATACGCCCATTTGATTCTCACCCGTTGATACAATAAAATGTATTCGATCAGTCATAGGTTGATCGATGCGTCTATTTATCATCAATTGCATCAATCGTTATCATTTATCGGATTACAAGCAGCGCAAGTGCGTCTCGCCGAGGTTTTTCTTAAGTAAAAATATATATATATATATATAAAAATAATATAGAAGAAAAATGAACAAGACATGAAACTCCTACAATTTTTTACAGTCTAACCTGTACATTTTTTTCAAACGATCACAACACTGTTACAGTTGGTAGATCTTGCCGGATGATCGATATATTTTTTTTTTTTTGTTATCGAAAGAAAATGAAACATTGCTTTTTTTACCCAAAAATCGATGCATGTTAATTGTCGGAAGAAATATTTTCTTTTTCGCTTATACGCTCCCTCGCGAATAGCTCCCGACTCCACCCTCGTGCGAAAACCAATCCAGCACGACCGGGGCAACAATACCCTTCGATATATCCGAGTTTTCTTTCTTGACACGATTTTTTTTAGCTGGAACATTGTCCAGTCGAGTATCTAAGAATTCCAATAACTGTGAGAGAAAGAGCCAAAGAGCTCGGGGATAGTGGATGAGAGAGCCGGTAGGAGGACGCTTTGATTGCCAACAGGCAGCGAATAGTGACAGGCCTATTACCGGATGCTAATATAAGAACCTCGTGGCAGACGCCCCGACGCTACGCGACCCCCTCTCGCCGTGGCGTGTTTGCTGCGGTAATATGGAACCGTCGGTGAAAACCGCAAGCCCCATCCGCCCTTTTCGCACTTGCTCTCTTATAACGCGGCGTCCCGACACGAGCCGCGGAGCGGCATCGGCTTCACCCTCTTGCGCCCTTTCGAGCTCTGCTCTCATCGTGCCCTCCCCGCTCCGGGTAATTATATAAAAGAAAACGATGTAAAGGCGCGCGCGTGAGTGGAGGGTGAAAGACGGGCGGGAGATCGAGAAAGAAAAAACACGAGATAGACCGAGGGAGAATGGAAGATGGAAGTTCGGATAATTTCGTATGCATGAAAAGCGAAAGTTATGAATGAGATTTCGCTTTTATTATCTCGTTACGTTTGCACTCCCGGTTGCTCTCTTCCTTCACCGAGTCTTCCGGCTCATGTCGGGCGTGAGAGGTGTCGGAAGCGCAATTGCTTTTATTTTACAAAACGGATATCCTCTCTCCTCCCGTTCGTTCGCCGGGTGTCTGACTGCCGCCTTTCGCGCGGGGTTACGGAGAGTCGGGGGCGTCCCGCGAATTAATTCGCCGCACAGTACACGCGGCAACAACAACGAGGGGGATGAATTAACCGTTGGCCCACTCTTTACGGCATATTTAATTTAACGACGCAATTCGAATTTTACGAGTTTCGCATGCATTCGTCGAGCGACACCCACCCGATGTATGGAACGCACATTTCTGAGGCTGTGCAGAGAGAAACAGGCGAAGGTCAGGCGACTGCATCGGACACATGAGCGCTGTTCAGAGTTCTGAAAAAAAAAAAAATCCCCTCCGACAGGTTGGAATAGGAAAGGAATCGATGGTAAGTCGGCTGCGGAAAAAAAATTATCGGTCTAATAAAATAAATCTAAAGAATACTGAGGAAAAAAAATCGAATCGTGAAAGGCGCAGCAGCTCGTGCAACTGGTACGTTCGGGCATGCAGCATCTCGCCTCGTGTCCGAGAGCTAAAGTTTATTGTGCCACCAATCGTGGAAATCCCCATCTCACGCCAGTCAAGGTGAGTCGCAATCTCGAGAGTTTTGTAAAAATTTATGTATGTCTATATTTGTATGTAGGAAAACGGGTGTAATCATCATTATCAAACACACATGTATTCTCGGGATTCTAGTTATAGCAATCTATTAAAGATGAGAGAAATCATCGTTAATTAAACGCTTTAATGTGGTCATCGGCAGATACACCATTGGCGTCGGACTAGCGGCAAGATGTTTTTCACTCCGTGGTCGATGTACAACAATATCTGTCAGCACAAACCCTTCGCCGAAGCAGGGATCGGAGGTGACTCAATTAACCCCGGAACACGACACGTAGAGTCGCAAAAAATATGTCGTGTTCCAAGGTAAAAAAATATTTTTTCATTACCGAATTTGCGAAAAATGCCCGATATTATTCAGCACCTTCGAGGCCTCTTCACAATACCCTGAGACTCGGCTTGGCGAAGGACTCGTGCGCTGGGTTAAAGGACGAACACGAATCGTACAGACTCTGAGGGGAAAATTAAGAATGCATCGAATGGAATCGTAATGCGATTATTAATAATGCATTTATAATAAATTTTTTTTAAACTATGCGTAACGGCCGATGGAAATTAGTAAAAACACATTTTGCAATTCGGACCCCTACGATGTTGCGGCAGCGACCGAATGGCAACTCTCATTCAAGGCTCCGTGTCATTTGCATGGTTATTCGATGCATATCTGATTCGCCCGTCATTCGAGGCTGAGCGTGAGCGATTTTATCTGCATTTCTCATCGTCGGGCTGTATATCGGGCTGTGGCGTATAGTCGGAGCCGTAGAATCGTTGAGCGCACGATGACTCTTCCATCAGGACTCGAGAGCGGGGCCAGGAGAGCGAGAAAGTCGTTACAGATACGATTGGCCTTCGTCGCCCTTTGACGCGAGACCCGTTGAGAGAGCATCATCGATGGGGTTGACTATTTCTCGAGGCAGAACACGTACCCGAGTCCTTTCTCGGAGTGTAAGGATCGATCGACGATAGAGGGAGGGATCTCAAGTCGCTTTCGTTGTAGGCGAAGGAAACGATTGTTGAACCTCGATTACGTTAGATTACGTTATTCCAGTTGAAGGGAGAGGGGGGGGGGGGGGGGGGTTGTGTTGTTGCATTATTCCACGTGAATCATATATTCATATCAAATACAGACGGAAAACGGTTTCCTAATGAATAAATCGACGGATTTGTAGAAAATAAATCATTTCTGTGAAGGGGGTTTCCATCGATTTCAGACAAAAAGACGTGTTCCATTTATTATTGTTCACGGTAACAAACAATTTTGTCGAAAATCCCCGACGATTAATTGTTCTCAACGGTGATCCGATCATGCAAAAAATCCCGCAGGTTGAGTACCAAAAATTGTAGGAGTTTCATTTATTGTCAATATATATATATTTTACTACATTAAAAAAATGAAACCATTCGTACAATTTTTAATGTTCGGGCGTGGTAATTTTTTTACATGATCGGAACACCGTTAAGGACAATCAATCGTGGGCAATTATCGAACAAATTTTTTTTGTCAATAGAAATAAATAAAAGTCGTTTTGGTGCCTAAAATGGATGGAACCCCCCGTTAAAAGTACAATTTAGCTTTCGCAGAATGGGAACACAGCGATACAAAGAAACGCTTTGATTCCTAGATGGTACGAGAGGCTGACGCAGGAATGCGAGAAAAAGCATTACCGGAAGCTGCGATAAATCACAGCCATTTAATTTGTCGCCGTTACAAATCTCGCGTGAATGAGCTTTCAGCCAATGCTGGTATAGCGACGTGCTACGGGTGTTGGTGGGTTTAATTGTATCTATACACAACAGTGTAGTGGATGGAGAGAGGCAGCATTGAGAGAGCACCAAAGCGGCGTGTGTTGAGAGGGGTGACTGAGGGTGCCTGGCAACTCCGTTCCTTTCCAACGTCGACTTTCGAGTCGGGGTGAACGAAGATGAAAAAAAGGCACCGGCGTCGACGAAGAAGAAAGCAGGGACGGAAAGACCAAGGGGGTCGTGCGGAAGAGAGAGCGACCTCTCGAGTCGAAGAAGCTGCGTATAATAAAACTCCCTTGGCGAAACACCGAGGGAAACATCGAGACTTCTTTCAGGCGTTGATTTATGCATTTGGCAAGCTCGCGGCCAAGCCCGGAGAGTAGTTACACAGTCGGTATACGTTCCAGCTGTAGTAGCAGTGCGGCTCTCGTGACGGCTTGACCCGCAGTTATACAATTCCCTCCCCCCTCACCCCCGCCCCCTCGGCGAAATTACACTACCCTCGTACTGCGGGGGTCGTCAGAACTGCCCTTTTTACGAAGCTTAAATTAGAGAATTTCACAACCAGATGTGGTACCCGGTTCATTCTATGACACGATATCGCATAATAATTTTCCTCTCATTTGCCTCCTTTTCCTCGAGCGTTTACAATTTCTGTGCCGATTCTAAAGTGCACAATTGCCTATTATAGCCTTATATATACATATATATCTCACTGTTCGTTAAACGCGTAAGCGTGTTATTAACCAGTAAAAGAGGGAGATATTCAGCTGCAAGCTCCACTTTATACTTGCCGCAGCAAGAATGCTAAAAGTCACAACGCGAGTTCTCCCTGAGCCGGTTGAAACTTTCGCGTACCGTTGTACCGGGTTCGGGCGGGGCTGGGTTGGGAGGGGGGGGGGGGGGGTGCGATTAAAAATTTGCGGTTCTCTGGTTGTACGGTTACGGAACCGAGGTAGCGGGATCTTTCCCAAACTCTCGGTACTACCCTCGACTCTCATGCATACAGCATGGAAGACTTTACGTCTCGTACTTCGGCAACGTAGTCCCGGTACAATAACGTTTTTTCTTTGGTTCTCTGTTACATATCTGTCTGAGATAAAAGTTGTAACGTAACGGTGTGTCTCCGACGGCGTACGGCTAGGACAAAAGGAAAATGCTTTCGGTACGCGGGCGGAGGAAGAAAACGTTCGTGAAGCTGAAGCTCTTCCTCTCTATCTCGTTGCGCAGGATGTTTCGGCAATAATAATAAATAAAATGCGGCGTATCAGTTAGGGTCGGTGTGCATCTGGATTGCCGCTCTGTGGTTCGCGGCAGCGGGTATTAGATATCGGCTTGCCGTAACGTACCACTGCGGTCTTGGCTCTATGGGCCCGCCGCATGTGCTCTATGGGGCTGGATACTCGTTTCTCGGTCTCACCCTCTCGTACTCCCGTTGGCTTTCTCGATTGGTCGAACGCTCGTGCCTTCCTCTCTGTTCTCGTAGTCTTCTTTACGGTACGTCGTACTGCATTGCTGTATTTCCGAGCAGTTACTGAAATCTTGCTTACGAGTTTTCGTGCACGTTTTTTTAATTTTTTTTTTTCGAGAGACACGCATGTGCGTAATGTTCTCGAGGGCTTCGTGTAATGTCCGTCCATGGGGCCGAAGTGGAGGCACGGGGGAAACGTTAGTTGGTCCAAATAGCTGCGTGGTTATATACGCTCCAGACGAGTACATTTTTTCAGTCAACGGATTAATTGGTTCTGCCAACAAATTAGTCGATGGCTGATCAATTAGTTGGTCGCCAACCAATTAGTCGATGGCTGATCAATTAGTTGGTCGCCAACCAATTGGTCGATGGCTGATCAATTAGTTGGTCGTCAACCAATTAGTCGATGGCTGATCAATTAGTTGGTCGCCAACCAATTGATCGATGGCTGATCGATTAGTTGGTCGCCAACCAATTGGTTGATGACTGATCAATTAGTTGGTCGCCAACCAATTAGTCGATGGTTGATCAATTAGTTGGTCGCCAACTAATTAGTCGAGGGCTGATCAATTAGTTGGTCGCCAATCAATTAGTCGATGGCTGATCAATTAGTTGCTCGCCTACCAATTAATAGGTCGCCAACCAATTAGTTGGTCGCCAACCAATTGGTTGGTCGCCAACCAATTAGTTGGTCGCCAACCAATGAATTGGTCGCGAATTAATTTGTTGGTCGCCAAACAATTTGTTGGTCGCCAAACAATTTGATGGTCGCCAAACAATTAATCTGTCCATCCAACAAAAAGTCGGTTGCCACCAATTAATCGGTCGATCCAATAAATGAGTTATTTGTTACCGGTTAGTTGTCGAATTTGTCGATCCAACAAATCAAATCTTTGCGAACATACTGACTCGTTGGCCGAACCAAATAAATCGCCCAGAGCGTATCCCACCACGTAGAAGGTTGGCAAAACAAATTATCTTTCTGCATGGCTGTTACAGCAATAAACTGCAACATTTTCGAACCCCCCAGTACCCCCCACCATCAGCGCGTCGTTATACCTCTCGTTCTTTCCTCGCGAAATTCGTTACCGGCAGTGCTTTTTTTCAAATTTTTTTATTGCCTTCCCTCACTGAAAATATGGCACTCCCGCCTTTCCATTCGTTTACTTTTTTACGCTCTCGCCCGTACTCGCACAGCGTTACGACAAAAGTTATATTAACTCTACAGTCATAGTGTAATAATACCTCGGTATACAGCTTGTCGGTTAATTTATCGCGAAACGTGCGTGTCAAGTAGAATTATGGAAAGCGTGATGGTTTCTCGGAGTCGCCGTGGGATGAATCCGAGAATAATATTTTTTATTTTCCTCCATACGATAAAGAACGAGATCTTTACACAGATTCCGTCGTAAAGTCGGTTACAACACTTTGGAATTTTCCGTGGCTCTGTTTCTCTCGGGATCCCGACGGAGTCGCTGTAATATTACGTAGGCAATATTCCCCGATCCCTTTTTCTTGCTTGAGTCGAGAAGCACAGCAGCAGCGGCAGCGGCAGCAGGATGCAGAGAAACCGTGACCGTTTCACGTCCCTCCGAGAAACAGAGTTTCTTATCCCGTCACGTTTCGCCCGTGTGTCCAGCGAAAATCTCGCAAGACCTCGGGATTTGGTTGGGCAGCTTCCCGGGACACAACCGTGCGCCTAGAAACGAGAAAGTGCAAGAGAGTGAGATTTCACGGGTTTTTTTTTTTTTTTTTCATTCCTAGCAAGCCGGGCAGCATCACGAGGAGCGAAGAAGGAGACGGGCTTGGGGGGGTTCGAGAGACTTGTGGGTGGGTCGGATAAAATATTCTCGCTGCGTGGAGAGCATTAAGTCTGGCACACGGAAATCTCGTCCGGCACATCGTCAACGCGATCATTCGTCATTCCGTGGAAAGTTTGCTCGCTCACGCTCCGTCTCTCTCGCGCTCGGCTCTCCGGGCGAGCGTCATAGAGCGAGGTGGAGGACGCGCCCCCTCGCGGCCATCCTGCACTGCATGGTCCACAGTTTACGGAGGGCAACGTTTGTCACCGGCTGTTACTTCTCCTCCCTGAAAAATCGTCGTGCAACTTTTGCCCCGGTCCGTTTTATTATACGAGATTTGAGAGGCAAGCAAGACCGGACGATTCTTCTAAAATGAATTACAATAGAAATATGAGCGATGGCGGATCTGTTTGGGCGCGCGATCAAAGAAGATCCCACGTAAATAAACGACTCGACTAAACTTACCGCTTCGATGCTCTCGATGCACTGCGATACCGTCGCGGTACTTTCATGACAGAAGTTAATACATAAATAACACATAACATCCCTGATAGCGGATGTTATGTGTTGTGTAATGGACGCAGTTGGAGCAATATTTGCGACATGCGCTGCACATGTCGCAAATATTGCTCCAACGACGTCCGTTTCGTGGCGTGTGGCTATCGGGGATGTAACACTGTGTTGATATTTCGAATGGCGTTGTGGAGATTTTTCTTTCTATTGTGCAGTCAAAAGGTCTAGGAGCGCTGTTGACGGTCGAAGACATTATGGAAAGAACGTCAAAGAATCGGATGATGCCACATTAAGGTAAACGTCCCAGCTACCGTCATTTTTAGGGCAAAGAATGCGGTTTTTCTGGTTGTATTGTCGGTTCGAAAAAAACTGTTTTAGAATATGCATGGAAGGGGCATCACGAGCGTTGGAACGGAGCAGTCGTGTCTGCGGCGAGCTCCTAAATTTTTGGAAAGTATTGGGAAAATTAATTAGAAAGGTTTCGGACAAGTGCATTGAAGCGTGAGGAAGAGGCATTGGAACGAGTGGAAATGTTGTTGATGGAAAGCGATGACTCAGGAAGGAATGCTGGAACATTTCGTGTTGGGGTGCCTCGGAGAAGTTAATCAAGGGAAAATAAAATGGCGGTTCAGTGTGGAAAGTGGAAGAACCTGGCGAGGAGAGTGCCGGATGGAGGTGAACCGAAGGAAATTGACGGATGATGACGGTAGATGGCGTGGAAGATTGTGGGGTGATTCGAACGGTACAGTCGGCGTTGGATCACGGCAACAACTGACTACTGAGCAGCATGGACGAACTGGAATGGCAATAAGAGGATCGGGGAAAAAGAACTGCGGAAATTACAGAATGGGAGGCTATAATAGAAGAAAGCTTTACAATTGTCGATTTCTGTGGTAGAATAAGCCGTTGGACAAGTATGGCCTAAACGGAAAACAGTGTTTTGTAAAGAAAGGGTGATCAGGGACGATTGACAATGGGCGGAACAAAGAAGTAGAATGATGGAGCATTAAGATAAAGAGTTGTGACGGAAGGAAACTTTATAATCTACCGAGTTTTGTGTTAAAATAAGCCCCTGAAGGCGCGTGACACCGCGAAAAACGGTGTTTTGTAAGGAAAGGAATTAGCGACGATTATGTATATGGAATATTAACGTGGAATGTGTTGGAAAATTGTACTTGGAATACTTGGAAAGGGTTATATGTTTTTATATTATTTTGTAGGGATTTGGAATGAGATTGTTATAAGGGGGTATGTAAAAACCCGATAGGGTACACATAGAAATAAACCTACTACTACTACTATGTGCATAGAAGCCTTCTGAACGCAATTCAGTCATTGTCGAAGTTATTTCTGTAGGATCTACTTACTAAATTATTGTTTTAACAATGCCTCTGTACCGCCGGTGTCTTTCCATCGCTTTTTAGACTTCATGCTGCAGTTTCTGCCACCTCGCCGATCCAGTTTCCGTCACTTATATCCCAGTTTTCGTCATCATCTTATACCCAGTTTCCGCCACTCGTGACGCAATATGTCGGTTCACCAAGTATCAAGTTTCCATCTTTATGTCGGACTTTATGGCGCCATGATACAGATATTGAAAAATTATTTCTCAATATCAATTTTTCGATATGGAAACATTAACTTGAATTTATAATAGCCGCAATGCAACAAGTGAAGGAAATTACTTCATAACCTAATTTTGCTGACGCACTTTCCTTCAGGAAAAATTTAATAAAGAACGGAATCAGAAAATAAATTATTGCCAATCTAATAGATAATATTACTTGTACTGACACCGTTGGTATAACTTTTATTTTTTCATACTTGTAAATGTATGAATTCGGAGAAGTCGTGATGGGGTCGGAAGTACCAAAACGCCAGTTGCCCCACACACATAAATTATGAAATGAAATTTTTTATAAAAATATACGCATGACGACAATAATCAAGAGTAAAATCTGCTCTTCAACATGGCGTCAATTTCTTTAGGCATTAAACGAAAGCTGTATTTATTATTACTATAAATTACGTTCCATGACGGCAACTGGGACAGTGACGGAAACTGGGCCGTTTACGTTTAGTGAGATACTCGGTGGAATAAATTGATATATTTTTTTTACTTTCACGACGTTATGGTGGGTTTAATTTTTTTTTGCTGCAGGTGTCATTGTAGGTTAGGTGGTGTAAGGTTAGAAACTATTTGAGGTAATTACGGGTTGAAAGGGTTGTCATCTCAAATCAACGCGTTATACACTGAGAAAAATGACAGTATTTTCTACTATACCATAGTTCCCAGGGGGAACGTCTGTATAAATAGTTTCTGATAGTGTATATTCAGTGGTTAAATTATAATTATAGTTGCAACCATGATTTTTTGTAACTAACTACAAAATGTAAACGTTCCCCCAGGGAATTATTTTTTGTCGTGTAAAGTCAGTATTGTTGCTTTCACTATGTAATTTCCTCTCAGTGTATCAATGGTTACTGAATGTTTTTTTCCGATTGCGTCCAACGGTCGAAATTTGTTCAAAGATGGCCGCGAGAGCCCAGCTGTGGCTGTGCCGGCTCGCGTCATTCTGTAGAGTTTCTCGGGCGAGTTTGAATCTGGGGTTAAAGGGTGCAAATTGAGTACTCGTTTGTTCGATATACCGCAGTCGTGGGCGAGAAAAATAACAGTGTTCGAGCGGGAGGCGTTTCAAGGATAAAATAATATCGAGAAGCTCGAGCCGCATGGTCGTTTTGGCGCTCCAAGGGTATCATTATCAGTCGTCAGTCGACACGGCATTCGTGACCCCCTTGATTACAAGTTTTTTTTTAATGTATATCCATATATCCGTTTCGACTTTACATTTTCACAGCACGCGAAGGGTATCCATTGAAAAATATTGTATGGAAGTCATGCATGAAAAGTGCTAGTTTTCGTGCCTGCTGCGTGTGAACTACAAATATCTGTCGCATGCGCACATCGAACCGATTTTATGCACACTTCTCGTATTTTACGCACGCTTCTCGTACTTTACGCACGCTTCTTGTACTTTACACACGCTTCTTGTACTTTAACTGTTTATAAATCTATCACCACTCTTGGGCGCTACTGTAGCAACGCGTGACCCCCCACTCCGCGTCCGTTAGTCCCATTTCGGTACGGTTTCGGGCCGTGTGACTTCTAAAGGGTTAAGCACGCTTCTCGTACTTTACATACGAGAAAAAAAATTGTAAAACAGGAACTAAAAATGATAATTCGAGGTACGCGACGCGCGAAAAAAGCGGCCTCAATGCGAATTCCAAATGATTCGACATTTTTATAAATGAGATAAAGTATTGCGACACAGCAACTTTATAATAATTTGGAACAGCGATTTACCTTCCGACGTGACCGAAGTCTCTCGCGCCTCTCGCTCTCTTCGGTCGCGCACGCTTTTCTTGTCCGTCGATCGCACTCTTCTATTCTCACCGCGCGGCATCTGTAGAAGAAACGCGGGGAGAAGGATAGCTCTCGCGCGATCCTGCAATTCCCCCGTTTGAATAAGTTTTCGATTCTCCCTTTGACGTCGGACATTCGTCTTCGGCGAGCTCGCCGCGTCGACATCCCAGTCACGCCGTCCCCTCGTTTGTCTGGATGAACGTAATGACGGAGCGCGCCGGCTTTTTATTACTTCTCAAACATCCGGCGCGTGGAATATCTTAAACCCATACACGCCAGCCATGCGTACCGTTCTCGAAGAAATGAGATGTAGTGCACGTATATAACGTAAAAAAACTGCGACCCTCTCGATGCGTTGTTTTCATACACTACGATGATGCGTAACAACGCGAATTTACGATACACAGAAGGTATATTGGATTACGATAAGTACACCGATAGGTTGCCGGATACGGACGACGTATTACGGGATTTGGCTGATTTATACTGTAAGCTCTGAGAGTACCAATCGCATTTAAAGCGAGGTGGAACAGACTGTAGATAACAAATGGGCTAAACGCCCAATTATTAATATCTTCGAAATTTAAACTTAAAATGAATAAAAATGTACCCTTAAAATGATTAGCAACTTAAGCTTGAATCGTTGAGTTATTAAAAACTTACAACGATCAGTCTTTTTGTAATATCTGAGCAAACGCTGACATTTTAGTTTTCCTAAGAAAAGTTTAGCAACTTCGATGAAAAAAGGATTATAGTTTTTGGTACCGACTCAGACACGAGGTTTCCCATCGACTTGAATTAAAGGTATATTGGATTACGACAAGTACACCGTTAGGTCGTCGGATACGGAAGACGTATTACGGGATTTTGCTGATTTATACCGTAGGCTCTGAGAGTACCAATCGCATTTAAGAGAACGCGTAACAGACTCTTTGGGTAACAAATGGCCTAACCTCCTGATTACTAACGTTTTCGAAATGATTACTCAACATTAATAGAAATTTAACCTTAAAATCATTAATAATTTAAACTTACAATCTTTAATAATTTTTACTTAAGATAATTAATCATTTTAACTTAAAATAATTAATCATTTTAACTTAAAATAATTAATCATTTTAACTTAAAATAATTAATCATTTTAACTTAAAATAATTAATCATTTTAACTTAAAATAATTAAGAATTTTAACTTAAAATTATTAGAGACTCAAACTTAAATTGTTAAGTTATGAACAACTTAAAATTATTAGCATCTCAATGTAATAGTTCAGCAGACGATGACACTTTCGTTTTCCTAAGAACAGTTTCATACCCTTGATGAAAAAAGGTTTACAGTTTTCGTTACCAAAGCAAGATTTGTAAACTTCGCTCACGTTTCGCGTTTTGCAATTTATCAGAGAGGTGTTTTCAATATGTACTCCGGTCTCGAGTGCTCACTCGTCCTTCCACACCCTGTGCGTTACTATTACTTCATCTCGACCTCTCCTCCTCTCTTTCCCTCATTCTGCCTCTCGCGAATTGGTATTTCCCACGGAGGCAAGAACCCTGATATTAGCTTCCGAACGCGAGATCAAAGTAAAGTGATGCAAGATGGCGACGAGGTCCCAAACGTGCGGGGAATGACAGCCGCATGCAAATGACGTGCAGCAGCATCAGGCACTAGCCCAGTTAGCTAATGCGTCCGGGGTGCGCGGAGGAGCTGGGGGGGGAGGGGGGGGGGGGTGAAAGGCATGCCCCGTTCTACCGTCATTGCCGCTGCGGAAAGAGGCTACACGGATATTCCGCGATAGAGTAGCTGACACCCTTGGCGAACAGCTGCGGGAAAGAACGAGGAAAAAAAAGGAAATTAAGTAGATGCTGTAAGATGGAAAAATCGGTGAGGAAGACGAGGGCGAGAAAAGAGCCGAAGGAATAAGAAGCCGCTAGTCGAAGAAGCGTACGGGGAAGCGCAACGCTAGAGAGCGACAAAAGTTTGCGGAACGGTGAATCGTCACGACAGGAGAGAGTATCACGAGGCAGGGAGACACGCGATGCCGCAAAGTCCGGACGAACCCAACGTGCCGCCTTGTCAACGTGAACGAAAACTTCTAATCAGATTTATTTATCGCGAGGACACGGCGTGAATAATACCGCGCCTGGATTGCGTTTAAGTCCGGTGGCAAATGTCCTGCGAGTACGGGGGCAATTGTTGTATCCGAAAAGTTTGCATATAACAGCGCAATGAGACGCTAAATCGCGCAGAGTGGGACGCAAGTAGCACGCTGCCGCGAGTCTGCTGTTGAGGATTTAAATTTTTATTATATTAATTGACTAGTATAAATTACCCAATGTAATTATATAATAAAAGAAATTCATAAAAATTTGAAATATTAATAACAGTATTATTATTAGTATTAAATTAATTCTTTATTCATTAAAAAAATGATTTGCCAATGGATAGAAAAACTTTCGTGGTCGTAGTTAATTGACTGGTAACTTACAGTGCAGTTTAAACGGTTCACCGATTCACATCGCTTGCTGCTAGAGATGTGCCGTGAAGGTAATTACGTTTTAAGTATCAATTGACCACAAAATGGCCATCATTGATCGTCTTTTTCATTCCAGAAAATGTTTGTTGTGCCATGACTGTCATTCCCGTTCGGGGTAATAAATATAGTGAAAACAGCGAAAACATGTATCTAGTTGGAATTTGGTCATATTTTTTTGGTCCCACATTTGGTCAACTTTTTAACAGTTTAGGTTAATTTCAAAAGTATTTCTCTCCCTCGTTGCCTTCGTCATCATTCGTATTGTCATCCATTATCAATTAATTCATCGATGAAACAACATTATAAAATGAATATAAAATGAATTGTTTTTTTCTGACAAATGAGATTATTTTTGAAGTTGGGAACGCGGAGGTTTTTAGAGTTAACCTCGCCGTTGTCACGGTGCGATAATTTCCAGAGCGGTCAATCGACTCTCAATTGACAAAAAATTACCAGTCGCAAAGTCGGCGCCCATCTCTAGGTACCGCCTTCAACTGGGCAACGAGCCGTAGCGTTCGGCGCCAGTAGTAGCGGTAAGGAATGTGTCAGACGCTCCGCACACATCGAAAACGTAGCTTCAGCACTTCGTTTGTCGTTGAAACACGTCGTTGAAGAACAACCAAGATGATCCCACATCACGATATGCAACACAATAACAATTTACCGTCTTAAAAGGCACGCAGTTTTTTTATTCCGCGATCGAAAACGGGATAGGCCGCTTTGGTTCGCAGATGGCGAGGGCTCTTCGCGGAAAACGTGCGCCCCCCCCCCGGCCCCTCCAGCGAGGGGGAGAGAAAGCGAAAGAGAGCTCTTCTCCCGTATAGCGAGTTATGTGCGGAGGGATCCGGCAAAATATACTCGAGAAATCCGGGAAGCCAGCGCCGGTAGGATCGCGGAGCCACGGATTACGATGGATTAGGGACGTTTTGTCATTCTGCCAAAGGTATTTACTACCCCGGTGCGTTCGCGTGCTCCTGTAGGCGGTATACCTGCGCGGCGGTGGTACCACTTCTACCCCCGATATATACATATATAGGTGTATATACATATGTAGGTATAGGGTAGTCGGAGAGACAAGAGAGGACGACGCCTGCGGAGGAAGATCGATGAGGGCCGTTGTTCGGGCGACCTTTCGCCCCCTCCCCCCTCCCCCTTTCCCCCTTCTATTCTCAAAGTATTGTGCCTGCACACAGCGCCGCAACCTCTCTGTTTCTCTGTTTGCGGATCGCGCCCGAACCCCCCGTCTTCTCCCCCCCCCTCGCCCCTCTCTATACTTTCTTCCGCTCTTCTTCATTCGTCTCCTGGCCGCGATTCGTTTTCTATTTTCCATTCGGTGTGTATATATATGTGTATGTATATATAAGTTATACCTATCGTTTGCATCTTCCTTCTTCCTCATCGTCGTTGGAAGCCTCCCGGGCCATATGCAATCCCGCACAGTAGTACAAGAAGAAGAGGAATAAGAATAAGAAGAGGAACAAGAATGAGAAGAGACGGAACTTTTAATTTCACGCTGTTGGCTGCAGAGACCAGGTTGCCCTCGGTCGCAAAAGTCACTGAGGATACGCGCACGCAACCGAGCGATCACTCATCTTCGTCGTCTCGTGCCCTCGAGATAAAGGACGATGTTCTTGGCTCGCGGCCTGGAATCCCTCCTCTCCTTGCCGACGCTATGCTCGCCCTTTACCCTCGGAGTATATACATCTAGACGTGACTGGATTTGTCGCACGAGGTCCGCGGGCGTCATCGTTCAATTACTTTTATTCATATGGAACGTTATTGCGCTGTCGGTGCGAATTGGCGGCAGTCGTCGAATCTCGGAATGCGACTCTTCGTACGGCCGGCTGGTGGGTTGTAACGAAATAAAAAGAAATCCATGCCGCGAAATGTATCGACATAACGGAAGGGTATTATCGCAGTTTTTATCGTTCTGTGATTCAGGGGGAATCTCGGTCGAACCGGGAATGAAGAAAAAAAATTATAGTGGTTTAACAGCCACTATTATTTTTTTTCTATTGGTTTTTCGTGAAAACCAATGGCTCGATTTTAGGCCCACACTGCTATGGGTTTCATGGGGGGGGGGGGGGGGGGGGGGGTGCGCGAGGGTTGGAAATATCTTTTTGCAATCCTCGAATTTTGTTATCGTAAACATAATAATGCCCTTCAGGGATTAGGTCTTTGTCATTCCCTTTACCGTATCTTTTTGGGGTTTTCTATAACCTTTTAAGGGCTCGAAAATTTTGCTCTAAGGTTTGAAAAGTAAAATCCCTAATCTGCAATTCTTCGCTTGTTATCATAAACATTACAATGCCCTTTAGGGATTGGGTCGTTATCGTGACCTTTGCCGTTCCTTCTTGCGGTTGTCGATTGCCATCTAAAGGCTCGAAGATGTTACTCCAAAGTCTATATTTGATACGCAAAATCCGCAATCAGCAAACTTTCGATTTGATTATCATAAACATAATATTAATTATTATTATTATTAATTGTTATTAGTTGTATTAGCATAAACATCATAAATTATTATGTCCTTTAGAGATTCGGTCTTTGTCATCCGCTTTTTGGGGTTTTCCATAGCCCTCTAAGAGTTTGAAAAATGTATTCCAAATTCATTATTCGCTACGGACACTTCGAAATTCGTAATCTGCAATTCTTCAATTGTGTTATCATAAGCATTTTTAATGCCCTTCAGGGATTGGGTCATTATCAGGCCCGTTATCGTCCCTCTTTCAGTTTTTCCATAGCCCTCCAATGGCTAGAAGATTTGATTCCACAGTCTATGTTTGATACGGAAAATCCGCGTCGGAAACGAGAAAAATAGTTATCACCGAATTGCATTTTTCTCAATGTCCCCCCTTATTCATTTTACGACGTCGCGACGATTCGCCTAACGTTGTCGTCGCCGCGATCGTATAGTTTATCGGGTCAAAAGTTTCGTCTCTACGTGACCACCGGAGCTTCGGACTACACTAATAATATTATCCCTCCCGGGTTGTCCCGAAGCCGTGAAAGAAATCCGAGAGCCTGCTGGCGCGCGGTTTGGGTGGAATTCGTGCTGATATACGTTCCACATTTCTTCTCTGACTTTCCCCTCTCCGCCCCGACATTCTCGCAAACTTCTTATGGCGTTAACGCGTATACATGTGTTGCGTAGTGTACACCCTGTCACCGGCAAGACGACGGGGAGACATAGAAACGGGAACACAGAGAAAGAGAGGGAACCTTGAGAGAATTAATTTGTCTCACCACAGTGAAGTTTGTAGAGCTGCATGCACGGTTCACCCCCGAGTAATCGGGTTTCTCTCCGGGTCTTCCCGCGAGCCAGAAACGAATTTAATACCGAGGGACATAGTGCTCGGACGGAAACGTACTTCTTTTGTGCGGGTGTAAACCGTGCGCGTTCCTTTGCCGAGCGCGCTCGCAACGGACAATAGAACGGTTTCTCCCTCGTCTACTCCCAGCGCTTGGTGCGTAGCTCTCATTCTCAATTATATATTTCATCCCGGTCTTTTCGACTCTACCTCTGTAGCGTTCGGTGCAGTGTCAGTTTCCTGTAACGCTGACGGGGCTTACGCGCGTCGGAGGATGCCCGACTTGGTAGTGAAAGACTGCTTTAGCTGGCGCAGTAAATTGCAGTATAACTATCAGAACACCGCTGTTGCTCTGATACCGGGCGACCCGCCGTTGCCCGCTCGCCGAGATACGCGCACGTGGCAACAAACGAGAAACCGGGCGACGAGTAATAACGCCGCTCAACCTCCATACCTTTCTCTTTCTCCCTGACCCCGGATGTTTGACGCTAACGAAATTGTTGCCGGTGCAGCATCGAGGTTGAATGCAAAGAGCACTATCTCACTGACTACCTCAGTGGCGCGGACCGACGATGTACTATCGAGAGCACGTATCCTTTGCGAGGAGAAAATCAAAGCTGGTGGAGAACAGAAACTACCGCAGCTGAGTCAAAGAATAATGTCTACCTCCGATGCTTTCGCCATTTCGTCGTAAAGAACTTCTGTTTTTGCTTTGCTTTATTGAAAAATGAGATTTTGAAACCGGAAGTGGTGTATTTTCCGTCATGAATTATAAGTTTTGGTAGAAAAATGGGATTTTCAAACCTGAAGTGACGCAGTTCAGATATGTCGTCACTTCCGGTTTGGAAAATGGGATTGTCAAGCCGGAAGTGGAATATTTTCGGTATGAAGTCGCTTGCGGTAGAAAAATGGGATTTTCAAACCTGAAGTAACGTAGTTCGGATATGACGTCATTTCCGGTTTGGATAATGAGATTTTCAAGCTGGGTGTGACGTCACAACGAAATTTTTCAAATTTTCTGCCTCACTTCCGGTTTAAAAGTGAGATTTTTTAACCGGAAGCGACGTCACAGCGACATTTTTTAATTTTTCTCTGACAAGTAGTATAATTACCCAGTGTTTATTAGTGCTCGGTAGACTGTGGATATGGCGTTTTAACGTGTGACAAGCCAGTGTGGAGCCAGCGATGTGCTGATTTTCCCGTTACAACAGAATCCCATATGGGCCGTTGAAGGCGGCGCCCGCCTTACGAGCGAAACTACGAGTTTTCCGTATAACAAAAGGCGCAATAATGTAAATTTAGTTAAGGCAAAAGCCGTAAATACGACCGTTTCCTTATAACAGTGATTTATATGTATTAATCGGGGCTGGGCCACATTCGCTACTTTTGCCCCATACTCCGCGTCATATCCGCGGTGTGTAAAGCCCGGTGAATGTCGCGCGTGAGCACGGAGAGGTTCGAAAATCCAATTCTTTGTTACTGCGTATCAAAAGATACTTTTCCACTGTGCGAGCGAGGAGGAGGGGTCGAGAAGCAGTTTTCACGTGTCACGAAAAATCGCGGTCGGAAAGATCGTAAACATGTAATAGAGAGCGTGAAAGTGCGATAGGGAGCGGGAAACGGTGAAGGAAAAGTATAAAAGAGGGGAACGAGGAAGCGAACGCGGATGCGGAGGACTACGTTTCTGTTCGTACTACTTGCCGGGTTATACATTTAATACCGGAGGCTCGCAGGTCTCGCGAGCGGGCGAGAGAGGGAAGAGAGGGTCACGCTTTTTTTATTTTCTCAGCCACCGAACTTTCTGTATTCCACCGCAGCGACAACGCAGATCGGACTTCATGTACTGCCGGTACTGCTGTTTTTTTTTCGCGTTCCTTTCGCGCACCGCAGAAAAGAGCAAAGTTTGTTTTTCTCTCGCGGGTTATGTGTTCTGCTCTTGTCGCCTTAGCTGCAACCCCCTCTCTCATTCATTGTACATATATCCACGCTCTGTGTACGTATCTTCGAGCTTTACGAGCCCGAGGGGCTTCCGAGCTGCTCGGGCGCTGTTCTTGTTTTTCGGAAGGCGCTTACGAGTATATCCGCTACATCTACATAGCTGTAGTTTTACAACGTCTCCTCGTTTCTCGGTCAACGAATGGGGCGAGCGCGCTCATGAAGAAAGTTATGAGGCGTTTTAGAGTACCGGAAAATAACAGTCAAAATGTACGGGCATGCTTTAATGGTTTCCAGTGTCAATTAAAAGGGTTCCCGCGCCCTAAGAAAAAAATTGTCTACAAAGGATAATAATCTAGTGTTATACCAGCAGAAACACGGTTAGCTACTCCGGGTTCTGCGTTTGAGCCGTTAGCTCGAATGTTCGGGAATTATCCAGTTAAGGGTTAGAACCCATGAGAATTACAAATGAACTTTTTTATCAAAACAAGGTTAATCGTGTTTATTTAGAGAAATGTTTCTTATCGTTCATAAGAACAAATGTTTATTACAGTTTATTTACCAATCGCTCAGTACACTTTGCACGCTTGTCTTTCATGAGAAGACTTGGTTTATTGTACATCTTGCTTATCGAATTACGAGCCATTGCTCGGATTAAGTGTATTGTAATCAACCGTAAGAATCAGGAATTCCCAAGAGACTGGTGAGTGCCTGCTCTCGATCCTTTATATATGAATGAGAGAGCAGGCACGTCAGTTTAATATTGTTTTCATGTTTATGGTTTACATTATCTTGTTTATGTCCCCGATATTTGGGTAAACAAATATCGCTCTAAATTCTCTGTCTTCGAACAGAATTTGGAGACGCTCCGATTGCGTAATACCTAACTCGGCAATTACCGAGCCGATGCTCTAATTACCGAGTCGCTCGCGATTGCCTAGATGCTGACTCGAATATACCGCGACGTCGGTGATTCTGTTGTTATTTCGCAACGGCGTGTGCTCGTCGCATGCCGCTGCCTACTTCGATTATTGTGCAATGACGTTGCCGCAATAATCGAGGCATCGAGGTGCCCGGGGTACAACACTAGGCTTTAGTTTATTAGCACTATCCTAAGGGCTAATATACTCATTTACTCATTTACTCATTTACTCATTTACTCATTTACTCATTTACTCATTTACTCATTTACTCATTTACTCATTTACTCATTTACTCATTTACTCATTTACTCATTTGCTCATTTGCTCATTTACTCATTTACTCATTTACTCATTTACTCATTTACTCATTTACTCATTTACTCATTTACTCATTTACTCATTTACTCATTTACTCATTTACTCATTTACTCATTTACTCATTTACTCATTTACTCATTTACTCATTTACTCATTTACTCATTTACTCATTTACTCATTTACTCATTTACTCATTTACTCATTTACTCATTTACTCATTTACTCATTTACTCATTTACTCATTTACTCATTTACTCATTTACTCATTTACACATTTACTCATTTACTTGCTCACTTATTCATTTACGCGTTTATATTGATGTACTAATATACTAATATTCTAAATCTTCCGTATGCCCGATTAAAAATAACAGACGAACATCCGGGCATAAAATGTATTTTTGTGGATAAAGCTTTTATACAAGAAACTGAATAAGATGCGTGAAAATTCTCAGCGTAAGTACCCACGTAGAGCCGAGGTACGCGTCGCGCTACCGTCGGCCCGTTGAAGAGATGGCTGAATTATGTGCCTCGTGATCTTTCAGCTCTCTGCTGCTAAAAGTCTCGTGGGACCATCTTCCGACACCGGGTGTCCCACCTCTTCCCTCTACTCTTCTCTATCCCGCGGCTCATCCTCCTTTCCTCGATATTCTCTTTCCCTCGATATCTCCCCGTCCGCGCAAAGCACGAGGGTCGGAGAGTCACGTTTTCGACCGACAGAGGACTCGGCAAGAACGTCTCTCTGTCGTGAGAGAGAGAGACAGAGAGAGAGAGAGAGAGAAAACGAGGGATATGAAGCACGCAGCAGAGAAAGGCAAAAAGAAGAAGAAAAAAAAAGGAACAGTCCGCGTTGGAGACACGTGTGCTATTGCTCCTGCTTTCGCTACAACTGCCTCTGCTCCGCCGTTCGAGTAGTGGAGGATTGCGTTAGAGAGCACGTGCCGAATACGCAGCGAAGCTCGAGGGGGGGGGGAAGGGGGTGGATGGAATATGTAGTACACAGGGCGAGAAGAGAGGAAGTAACCGTAAGCAGGAAGGAGGGTACGCAGAAAACCTCGAGGGCTCTAAACGAGCAAAGGGAACACGCGTAAAACTCTAAGTAGAGACATCGGCCGTGCTCCAGATAAGGATTGCGATGGGAGCGCCGGAGTGCCGACTGAGAAACCTCACCGCACCTACATATACCTCAAAGCTATTTTCCTTCCTTCCCATTTCATCATCCTTTTTTGCCTCTTTTTTTTTCTTCGCCCCTCCACGACCAGATGACTTTAGCTTCGCAAATTGATTTCTTACTGACTCGCCGCTCTACCGGGACGCAGCGGGGGGAGGGGGGAGGGGGTTTCTCGAGAGAATTGTCAGAAGGTAAAATAGAGAGGCGCCGTGTTGCCGGGGTTCCGTTTCTGCCGGATGCTTCTCCCGAGTCGTGCACTACGTACGAAAAGCGGGAGCGGTCGCGTTTGAGGTTTCACCCTAGGGGGGCAAGGGGGGTTGTCTTTCCTTCTGGCCGTCGTCGTACGGCACACGCGTGTCTCAAACCGCCGCCGCGCGTCTCTCTCTCCCCACCGCCGTTGGCGCGGCATTAGCACGAGAAAGGACGACGGGGGTTGAACGGGCGGGGAGGGTGCGAGTCGGCGAGCGAGCTCTGAGGCCACTATGCGGCAAACGCGAATCTATGTTACAGGAAAGCCGTAGATCTGCCTGAGTTAGAACACGCGGCTTGAGAGTTAGAGAATACAGTATAAGCGGCTGCCGGGGTGGAGTGTAGGGGAGGACAAGGGGTTGAATACAAGCGTAACGCTTCTTGGGGCACTATATAGCCCGGTCGTCATTCTGTCCTCCTTTCTTACCCTCGCGCGCGCCAGCGATCGGGCTTTTACCTTCTCGCTCGGCTCGCTGGCCGCTATTGTCTTATTCCCGTGGTTCGCCACTCAACCCTACCCCATTCACCCTGTCCCTATCACCCGTCCCTTAACCGACGTAGAATCAGGTATTTCAACCGCACGACGACGCGACAGAAATACGCGAACAGGTCGGATCGTAATTCAGTGACGTTCCCGGCCGAGAGATGGCCAGGGAAACGCTATCGAGGGAAGAGTGCGAGGCTCAAGGCGGAACGTTAAGGTTGATATCGATGTACGAGAGGCTTGCGCTCGAGAACGCCTTTAAAAATAATTGTGGGGAAGATTGATGGCCGGGGATAAGACCGGTCAAGGATCATGTCCCAGCGACGCCAGATAACCGAAGGCTATCCTTGCTGCGGCAAGCTTTGATCATAAGAACTTTTTGTTTGTAACTCGTCGGTACTTATTTTTTATGTTGTTTCCATGCTGGTGCATGAAAGTGTGTTAGTTTTATTACTTGGCTGTATGAATAACGTTGATCGATAGAGAGCTTCGGTTAAAAAAATGTAATATTGAATTTAAGTGTCGCTAGTTGCGTGGATTAGTTTGGATTTGCTTTGGGCGGACATGTGTCCGCCCATGCAATATTGCATGTACTATTGATTGAAAGTAATACTCTTTGTTTCTTTCATATTCAGAGAATTCGCAAACTTACAGTGATAAAAAAAACGGTTGAATCGACTAAAGATTCGGGCACAGACGTTCAAATAATTGTTGGTACAGTAAAAAAATTGATTCTTTCACCAATTTTTTGGGTGTTGTCACAAACTAATTTTTGACTCATTAAAATATTTTGTTCGACCAACAAAATATTTATTCGAACGTCCCCACTTATTACATTTATTTGAATGTTGATTCAACCGCTTTTTTTATCAGTATAGTATAAGGAATGGCTGCGAAGACGCACATTTTGTGCGTCTTCGCAGCCATTCCTTGAACAAACCTTTAGTCATTTTTGGTTTTTTTTTTTGTACTTTTATATTGCACACCACTGTGCGGGGACAAGGGGAAGTTTGAAGCTCGCGAAGAGAAGGAAGCGGAAAGCCAGGAGGGTATTAAAATACGGAGTTTTCAGCTATAGCGTTGGGACGAAAATTCTTGAAACGAATTTTCGCATCCAAGTATAATTTCTCTGGAGAAATCTCAATGTCGCCGAGTGGATCTCGAACTACTTTACTTCCGCTACCGAGTCGTCGCCAATGCCTGCAGCCGCGGTGTGTCCCGATGCTAATAAATATTCAGCCTGTGATCAGCGTCAAACGCCCAAGCCGTGGCCCGGGCGTTTGCGTGTGAAATCTTACGATGAGTTACTGTGTATATACATCGCCCGACGGGGGGACGGTCGATGGTCGGGCCGCGGGTTTTGATTTCTCCGAGGACTTCTGTTTCTGCTGTGCGAGAGCTCCGCCGATGTTCGAGATGATCTTGCCCGACGAATCGAAAAAGGTGCACTGAATATTGATATATTTCACAGCGATAACGCATTAAATATGGCATAAAATTATATCCTGTCGGTTAGGGGGGAGGGAAGGTGAAGTGCGCTGCAAAGTGGATCAACCAATTCGACGAAATTTGATTATCGATTTATCAAAATATTTGTCAGTTCCATTCTAGCTAAATCGGAACGCCAGGATGTGAGAAACGTGTGCTCATCGATTTCAGACAAAAACACGTGTTTCATTTATTTTTCTCGATAACGAAAAAATGATGTCGAAAATGTAGCACGATTGATTGTATTCAACGGTGATCCGGACATGCGTGTGTTAAAATCAAAGTATAGCGCAGCTAGGATTGGTCGGGATGCACAATGATCAGCGAACAACTGGTATCATAGCCGTGATAACTTGAAGTGGTAATTGATAAGAAGGCAATTGATAATGAATACCTTCTACAGTAGAACCCCGATTAAACGGGGTTGGATTACCCGAGAAGCGGATTAACCGTGCGTCTTCCCAGGTTTTTTTAAATTTTATTTTTATTATGCGCTGAGCACGGAAAAGTGAAACAGGTAATAGACGAAAATCGAAGGAAGGGCAAGAAGCAAACCAAAGTCACTGAGTACTTAAAAAATAAAGACTATTTTACGTACTATTAATGAAAAAAAATCCAAAACTTTACATTCTAGTTCACACTATTTAGCTATTAAGTGCACGATCTACCAAACGTAATTGTAACCAGTCAAAATAAAGTTGAATCATTAGACATTATTGACTTATATACTTTCGCTATTTAATTCGGATTAACTGGGATTTCGATTATTCGGGGACTCTTCGGTCGAGAGCATCCCGGTTAATCGGGGTTCTACTGTATATTTAAAATGTAATTAACCGGCTACGTAAAGGATATACGTCAGACAACGACTTTTATACTTTTGGAACTAAAAATCACGAGTGTTATAAAGCAATGAATAAGGGTTTTTAAAAGAATTTCGAATTATTTTTTACCCACATGGATTTCCAGATACATGCGTTAATTAGCATGAGCTGCATACGGTGCAGCGTGACAAGCAACATTCTTTTTTAAAAAATATATATTTCCAGACTACTGTATTAGAATTATTTTCCTAAAATAACATCACCAAAAAATCAAATCTACCTGCGCCCATAGATTTTCGAAGATATTACGAGTTGAAGGCGCTTCGAACTTATATATGAATATATACCTAGGCCTCACCCATTGGTAGAAACATGCCCCCCACCACCCCCACCATAAAGAAACGGCGATCTGTGACGTATTTCCTTAAGACCTCCTGATGAGGCATGGGCACGATAATTCTTAATAGCAATAATGATTATATACTAAGACGCATAACAGAATTGCATCGATTGCGCAAATTTTTGTTGTATAGCATCAGGCGGCTGGGGGTTTGAATGGACCGCTGTTTTGATCATAAGGATTTCGATACTGGGGACAAAGAATTGTGAATTGTTTCGGCGCTAAAGAACCGTGCGTGGGGCAACGTCATTCGATCGGCGCATCCGCCAGTCACCGTCACCCTGCTTCATGTCTTCCTCGTGATGGGCTTCACCGAGACCCTGCAACCTCCGTATCATCACTGTCCTAAAGACGCAATGGATTATCGGCTAAGTTACACGAATGGACGTTTAGACGAGGGAATCGGCGGTATCCGTTCAACGATAGTATATATATCTCGTTTCCTACGATAATTTGTGTACACTCACCGACCTCTAACGGTCGTAGTTAATGTAATTATTATTATCATTTAATTTATCATCAACTCATACTCATTTATCAATACTCGCTGTCAACCAACTAAATAACATTGAGCCACTATGCGCGTAGCCACAACAACAGATAACACGCAAATACAAATCACGCACGCAATCTTCCAACAGCTTTAATAAATGGCCAATATAGAGGGCCCAGAAAACACATAAATACAAGTATAAATCATATACTTGTACATGTACATTTTGCAGACTTATCAATAGCAAAAAAACAAACTACAGCAATAAGTTTAATAAACTAAGGAAAAACATTATTTAATCAATCCACCCGAATATAGTGAAAATCTTGAGCTGAAGGACTCCGGTCGATGGCCCATTGGCAATGTCAATGAAAGCGACTTAACAACAACATAGAGAGATGTATCGGAGATTGTATAGACGGTCGTATTTAACGCAATCGTTATTATTATTATTTAATATAATCATCAAATACCCCGGTAGAGGTCAGCGAGTATACACAAATTATGGTAGGAAACTAGATATATATGCCATTGTTGAACGGTTGCCACCGATTCCTTTGGCTAAACGTCAATTCGCGTAACTTAGCTGATAGTCCGTTGTGGCTTGGGGATCGTGATGACACCAAGGTTTGGAGGGTCTCGGTGAAGCCCACCACGAGGAAGACGTGAATCAGGGTGACGGTGATGGATGGACAGGCTGCCGAATGACGTTGGCCAACGCACGGTTGGCTGGCGCCGAAACAATTGACAATTCTTTGTTCTCAGTATCGAAATCTATGATTTCGATACTTTTGCGCAATGTTGGACATTAAACCCAAGCTCGTGGCGAGGGCGAAATAAGGCGCACTATTAATTTACGTGTCGTCGCGTCACGGATATCTTACCAGATCAAGATTAGTTCACACTCGTGCGGCACTGCCTATGGATTATCTGACAAATCGTACGCCGCTCGATGGATCAAGTTGACCGAGAGGGCAAAGCGATTTTGATAGCAGAGCGTTTGAGATCGATCGCAGTACAATAGGCGCGCACGTGGGATCTCGACAGCGGTACGGCGACAACTGGGAAGAGGGATCGATTGGAATAATTGACGTCTGACCGGTCAAGGTGCAATCTACTTTTGCACGTACAGTTGCCATAAGGGTTACCGGTTGAAAATTCATGACACGCGAGACTCATTGTCGCCAGAGGGACTTAGCGCAACAGCCGGACCTCTCGCTGCACGCAGAAAAAAATTATTTGACGGCCGCCGTTTATTTGGTTTAAGTAAAATATTCATTTGATTTAAATAAATATTTATTTAAATGAAGTAAATAGTTACTTAAATCAAATAAATATTTTACTTAAACCAAATAAACGGTGGCCGTCAAATTAATTATTTTTCTGGGTGTGGATGGAGTGATCCACTACATGCGAAAAACCCTGAGGATTGAGTAAAAACAAATTGTAGGAGTTTCATTAATAGTCAATATATTTTTTTTTCTACATAATAAAAATGAAACTATTTCTACAATTTAATATCAAGTAAACATTAAGTTACACGATTTAGAAACGTAAATCAGACAATTTTTAAAAATCATGATTTTCTCGAAACTTTCCACCCGACGAGTCCCTTATCTCCGAGGGTCGACATGGATGTTTTTTGGGTAGCCGGAACGCGATGTGTGTGACGAAATGGCAATCATGCTCGAGCGCTCCCTAGTGGGTGCGCCACACAGGGCCAGAATTGGCACGGCGTCGGGCCAGTGTTCGCACAGTCTCGGCCAGCACCGGTCCTGTATGTCATTCCCACCAGAGCTGCGACGACAGGGCACATTCTGCGCACAGTCGCTTAATCGTTGCACCCTCCTGCGAAACGTTGAGCCCGCGAAGCGAAAAGACGGGAGGATCGGAGATTCTCGTGTGCCCCACGAGGCGGGTCACACTCGCTCGCGACCCCTGTGCATCCACACCCTGTATGCCGTATTTACACGGAGTAACGCTACCGTACGAGATACCATTATGTAGCCTCATCGCTGCGAGAGCGCTTCTCTCCCACCCGCCCCACCCATAACCCAGCATCGTATTTTAACTTAACTGCTATGCATCCCTCGACGCCTAACAATTCATTACCATAATTGACATCGTTAACGTCGCACCGAGTGTACACCTTAAACTCACTCGCGCGCTTCCGTTCTCTCGCTCCCTCCCGAGCTTTCGTCATTCTCCGCTATTTTATTTCCCGGAGGTGAATTCATCCCTTCGCCGATGGACCATGGAATAATTTTTTTTTTAATAAAAGAATAAACATATATATTTTTCAAAGCGAAACCCGTTATCTAGGGAAAGAATTCCCGCGAATTGAAGTCTCGCGAGGAAAGAACTCTGAAACTGCGAGCGTTTGCGTTTTATTTTATCCGCTCCGTACCCGCCGTGGCCGGCGCGTCGACATGATTCTCAAGCGACCCGTCTCGATATCTTCCCCTCTCTTCTCAAAAAAGAAAAGGAAAGACGCATGGAAAATAGTCGACACGGGTACGCGAAATATACATCGATTACGTGCGAGAATTCGTGGTGTCCCTTCCTCCCCGTTGACGCTTCCGTGACGGAAATTTTTTATTTTTTTAATATAACCGCGGGCCTCCTTCGGAAATAGTGCCGTTACGGCGGAGTAAAAAATGTCCGTCCTCTGCGGTCGTTGCCGCTCTGTCGAAAAATTCCCGTCGTATACTTGCTCACTCTCATTCTCACCGAGAACTCCCGACCGGAGTGCTGGACGTATTACGCGTAGAAATGAGAAATGCTTCCCCCGAGTTTCCCCGGAGCGGGACAGGACTCGGCGCACCAGCGCGATCTTCTTCCCCGGCTCGCACGAGTGCTCCGGCCTGCTCGCGACCGCAAGCCTTTGCGAACGCGGCGACGAGAGGCAGAGACTCTCTGTATAATACTCGTGGCGGTGTGGAGGCGCACGACTCCCAGAGGCGTTTTTTTCCGCACCCATCGGGAGGAGAACAGCCACCGCCCTCGCTTCTTTCGTTATATCCGTGTATGCCGATGCTTCGTTCGTGCTGGAAGGTTTTTCAATATCGGCTAAATGGATCCGAGACACGAACAGCGGGGCGGGGAGCGAGGGTCGAGGGGAGTGCAAAGAGAACGGAAACGGCCCTACGCGTGTGTCCCGCGTGAAAACGGGACGGAGCGATGTCGGGGAGGCGAAAGAGAAAAAAAAAAAGTAAAATTCAGAGAGCGAGTTAAGCGCGAGACAGAGTCAAATATTTGCTGAAGGTGTAATTGCTCGCGGCTCGATGTCAGAGTACACCGTGGACGGAGATGGTTGAAATGCCCTCTGCAACTTTCACGTGCATTGTATAGGGAATTAGTATTCCCGCGAAACGAGCGAAACTCATTTACCTTTAAATTCCGGGGAGTTTCTCATTTGTAACTCGTAATATTCGATGGCGCGGCTTTGACGACGGTGAAGAGATTCATAAGCATTCGTGGGTCATGAAAAGGGTAAGTTATTTTGGAGTTTGAAAGAAGATGGCTTTTACGGTTCTGGGTTTAATAAAGCGTAGTGTAATGCGCCCGCTCCGATGTCCGTACGCTGAATTAAAAATCAGGGATTCAGCGTCGGATCTGTACGTGAGCCACTCGCTTAAATTATTTGGATGGCTCGCGCTGGGTATTCCCGGGGAATTTAAATTTCCGAGTCTCGAACCTCACTCGGCTGACCGGTGACCGCGGTCGGTGTCTGGACAAAGTTTCCTGACTCACCGGGGTCGATTCGTTGTGATATCTACTAAACAAAAAAACCACTTTGCGCAAGAGACATTTTTTTAGCGTACTCGATAATTTTAAAGAGATTTGGTCGTTCGACACTAAATAAAATTGAGAAAAAATAAACCTAAACAAACATGAATATCCATGAGTGATACCACGATACGAAGTGATACGAAGTGATATTAATTATTAATTATTCTCAAAGACTATTTTTTTTTTCTTTCAGTAAACTATACCGACAATATATTCATATACATCGAAAGACTATAATATAAACTGAGCAAAACAAAAAATCATTATGAATTTAACTTTGATCTCATACTGTTATATTATATTATCTGAATTATTTTATGTAAAAGGGCTCGTCCCGTAAATAAATAAATAAATAAATAAATATTATTGAAAATTGCAAAAATTAGTGAACATTTTTGTTTTGTTTTAAATACGCATGCTACAACAAAAACCACCATCCACTATTGTAGTCTATTCATGGATAAGACTTGTTATAAACAATTATGCAAATGTGTCACTCATTCGACTACTGTGGAGCGCTCGAACCTCCTCGACGGTACACGCTCGTTATTATTAATTTAATTACAATTTAATTGTTAATATAATTACACTTACCGAGAGTGGCCCTCGTGACTCTCCACATCATAGGTTGAAATAAATTTTACCGAAAATGGCGTACGACAGTGAGTTAATAATTCAGTCGGATTTTACGGCTTTTATATTGCAGACAGACAATTTACGTACGCGTTATCTAAATATCCTTGCAGTCGCGTTTTTATCTTTCTACATACGCCCGAAGTTCGCTCTTCCCACGAGAGATGGCGACTGCTGTGTCTCACGGGATCGCCGCGTGTCTTGCCCGAAAGAGATTTGAGTGCTCGAATCGTAAAATAGAATAACCCCGGAGTTACGAGACCGTCCAATATAGCGACAATAAAGAATAAAAAATGAAGTCGCCTCGTTCCGTAACAAGTTGCCGTAAGCCGTGCGTCGTTAATTAGCGTCGAAAGTGCTGTCGGGTAGGCACACGGTGGAAAGCTCGAAATAATTGAAGTACCGAAGCGGAGCCTGTACGACGCATGGCGTCGTAGATGCCCTCGACACTCTGGGACTGACCATTATTAATATCCTAATTGCGATTGGGGCAACGACGGAACGACAAGGACCGTAGCCTCGTTGGACGGAGATTCCGGTTACATTTTCCCTGTCGTTTAATGTTTAATGGGCCCCGCTAATGGTATCCGGTAGAAATTGGCTTCGGACTTTACGATCTAACGGATATGTGCGGCCTTAGAGAGCGCAACCCGGAGCCGCGTTAGCACTGCCAGGGACGAAACCTTAATGCACCATGGACGAGCAGTTTCGCCGTTTCCGAGCTCCTCCTATTTCCACTGCCCCGTCGATCCTTCCACGTACCGGCAAGATTTAGCTCTCATACAACGTATACGAACATCTTGACGCAGTACCGGGATTAAAGACGCTCGGAAACATCGTAAAAAAAACGGCCTTACAGTAAAAAAAAAATACAGATAGTCAGATTTTAACGATCTAGACATATTCAGGTACTTCCCGCGCGGTCATATAGAGAACCATTAAAGTTCAATCCCAACAACTCTCGATGGTGGAACATCTTATAAATTTTCGGTAAAAATTATTTTTATACGTTGCCGACTTAAAATTTATTTTTTTCACCTATGACGTAAGATACGATTGCTATGGGTAAAAGTATGCGCCGATTGCGGGGGGATGAATTATTCTATTTTGCCCCGCTCTCGGCTACCGATCAAGTTTGGAAATAAAAAACAGGACTTAATGCGAGAAATACCAAGAATTTATTAAATTTTATGTCAACGACATTAAAGTACCATGTTCAAAATGTTAAATTACAGTAATACAGGATCTATCGAAGGTCTTAGTTGCCGAGCGGATTGCCCAGCCAAGGATACTTAGAGGGACACGTAGCGACGCACGACGTCATCCACCTCTCCTCGCCGTTCGACGTCTGCAGTCCGCAGCTCAGTGGCTTGCTGCAAACCTTCGGCGGTTTGTTGACGACGCAAGCACCAAACGGTTTTTTGTCAGGGGTATCCAAGGGCTTCGGATTCTTTATCCACTCGATCGTTTTATTGACCGTGACGATGTAAACGTCCGGCAACTTCTGAACGTAGTCGATGAATCTAAATTGCCCGAAAAAAAATTGTCCATAGCGTTAATTAACATAATGGAACAAATATTTTTACATACGCGATCGCGACCAAAAAAATAATTTATTTGCCGGAAACCCCGCAAATAAATGATTTTTCTGGGTGCGAAGGGTGGGATTTCTGGGTTTTACTATACTTACTTGGCGTAAGCTTTAAAATTTTCCGGATTTCTGAGGAACCAAGCTGCGTGCATGAAGATCGGAAATGGTGCACGATTTCCGTGGTAATGACGATTGAACTGCTTGATTATCCACTGGGTGATCGATTCGGCATCCTTCGGTCTGCGACAAAACCGACAATCGTTTCGCATTAGGACAAGCTATATAAATCGTTGTGCACAGTTTACACAAAAATCGGTCGGGCATCCAATCATTTCGCCCGCGTTGTTCGGTGATACTTCATGATTTCATTCTCTCCCTATTTCTATCACGTCCGACCGGCGCGAGGGGGCAACGTTGCATCCCGGATTATTGGAAATTGGGCCGAAGACTCTAAAAGCAATTACGCGCCGGCGGGAACCCGGCCCGACAGCAATTCAACAATTCTTTCGCCTCGAAGCCCAATTACCCGGGGAGCGGGGAAGGGGGGGGGGGTGGTTGGGTGGGAGATGATCGTTTGATGATTTCGTTCGGGTCTCAGCGTTCCGCGTCAATTAGCGATATGACAATTAGCGAATGTTTTACGGACCGGAGTGATCAACATCTCCGTTAGATTTTGCTTCCCTTCACCCTCTCCCACCTATCCTATGTAGGGTAACGATCGGCGAGTCGATACTCGGCCAATCACTGGTGAAGGTTGGGGAATAAAAAAAATCGGCGCGCCGACGTCACGCCTATCGTTGCCCGGTACCGAACGATCGGCAAAACCGAAACGGGACCGCGCAATTAATTCCGATACGGGCGCGGCAATCAGCTCGATGGCTGTAGGTTAGGTGTGTACGTCATGCGTGAAGTATATACTATATGAGGTTTTGAATTTTAATGCGCGCTGAAAAGAATGAATATCGACCGAGAGAGCAAGCAATCGGTGTCGCCGATCGACGCGCTTGCGTAACGTAAGAATGATGGGTGTGCGTGCTCCACAATTTCTCCGAGGCTACACGGCAACGATTAGCCATGCCTCGATCTCTTTCTCCCTGGAACACCAAAGCAGTTACCAAGATCGTGCACAATGGGCATACACTGATAAAAAAGTACAGTTGAATCAACTAAGATTCGAGCAGGGACGTTCAAATAAATATTTAGTTGGTGGAATAAAATATTTTAATGACTACAAAATATTTTGATTAAATCACCCAACAAATTGTTGAACTAACCAATTTTTTATCTGTACCAACAAAATATTTAGTTGAACGTCCCTGCTCGAATCTTAGTTGATTCAACCGTATTTTTTTTATCGGTGTATACACGAGATTTCTTGTATTCTGGTGTCTCGTCACTGTCACTTGGAGTCCTTCCTTGAACTCTCAGTAATGGCGTGTTGGGAGACGCAAAAGATTATCTGAGAATACCAACATAGCGAATGTAGGATCAACGCAGAAGATATTCGACCCAGGGAAAAATTGGGCCATCGTTCTTCGGCTTGGCTTGCGCAGTATCATCAAAAGGAAAAGATTAAATGCCCTGTAAAACTATTTTTAGCAAATGCGTTCCAAATTAACTAATCTTCGTTTACTAGTTTATTGTAGATTAAGGTAGTTCTTGCGTTTTGATCAAATCTAGGTGAGCAAATATAATATCAAATAAAAAAAAAAAAAAAAATTAAAGAATTTGCAAAGTTTCGAATCCTTTCACCGATTAGTTTTCGCGACATAAGCTTGTAAAAGTTGCCAATTTTTCATGGCAATAGCAGCAGCAAGGTGGAAAACCGCACATTTATGAAATATATGTTCATACTTCTCGACTCGAATAAAAACTCGTTTATCCCATGCAATAAACATTCCTGAATATAATAACGCGACACTAGACTAATTGACCGTACCGTTTATGAATACAATGATATTTTCGATGAACTTTCGGCAAAATTTTGACAAGCCTCGAGTGTCTTGGCGATCGTAGCCACATTTCAATGGCGGTGTGGTAACATCGCATGGATCAGCTGACGTACAATACGCGGGACCCAGTCGAGAATCAATTATTTCAATGAGTGACACCATCTACTTCGGCCATCGTACGAATATATGTTGCAGAAATAGAAATTTGAACATCATTAGTCTATCTTATCATTTTTTACCGTTAACACAACTCAGGTAGACAAGCGCCACATTGGCTCCATTTCGTGGCGCCTGACTAGCTAGGAATGTTCATAATTCTGTAAAGCCGTTTCGCTTTCAATATTTCTAAACGAAAGCGGTGCATTACACGATTAACACCACAAATCCTTTACGATTCTGTCGATAATAATTATTCGCTGACCATCGATTTTCGGGTCGTCGTGTTCCTCGAAAACTATTTTTCTGGGCTTAGCCCCGGCAACGACATTTTTCTTCCAGAGAATTTTTCTTTTCGAAATGACCTTTGCATTGCGGGTTCTCTGTCACGTTTACACGCTCTGAGTCTATGAGCTTATGATAATACAGCGGGCGATCCGCCGGCCATAAAAATCACGGCGTTTGCCAAATTGTGTAATCTTATAAAAGTATATGACCAACTCTAGCCAAATTTAAGACTTCGCTCGACTATTTTCCGTTTATAGTGAAGGTTTCATGAAAAAGAAAATTAGGGAATGATTACACATACAGTAGAACCCCGATTAACCGGGATGCTCGGGAGCGAAGAGTCCCCGAATAATCGAAATCCCAGTTAATTCGAACTAGACAGCGAAAGTGTATAAGTCAATAATGGCTAATGATACAACTTAATTTTTTGACTAGTTACGATGACGTTTGGTACAACGTACACTTAATTGTTGAGTAGTGTGAACTAGAATATAAAACTTTGGATTTTATTTTTTCATTAATAGTACATAAGCTAGTCTTTATTTTTAAGTACTCAGTGACTTTGGTTTTCTCCGCGCATAAAAAAAGATAACCTCGGAAGACGCACGGTTAATCGGGGTTCTACTGTACTTGGAATATTACACATACTTGTGACTAATAGCAATAGTTGTCCACATGACTCATAGTTCTGCAAGAACTACCTTAATGTATGAGGACTTGAGAGATTTATGAAATTTTGTGGAGCATAAAATAGTGACGTGCGAATTTTAATTAAATATTGAAATTACGATTTTGTTGTTGCAACTAATCAAGGCGAGTAGAGAAAAATGGAATGAAATATTTAGTAGATTTTACTGAGAAAATTATGGAATGATTTTTCATACGATTTTGCGAAAGGACTAATATGGCATATATATATATCATACGTTTGAGGATTAAAATGACGAGCTAAAATAAACCAATGAATTCCCAGGCGAGGGGAGAATATAATTGCTATAACGTATAAATTAACGACTGCGCGCCGATCTCGGCCAATGCGAATAAACTTGTCTCTAATTCACGAATATGAATGGTTATGCATTTTATTATTATAAAAAAAAAAATATTTGTGTTTTCCTTGGATTTGCCCACGTCTCGCAATAAATTGAAATTCTAACAATACTCACATGTTCACGCAAGCGTCTACCATACTGCAAGGTATGCCAGCATCGTCGAACCACATGATCATCGGTACCTCCCAGATTTTTGGAAAGCTCGCCGTCGGACACGGAGCTATCGCACAGTCCTGATGACTCGCGTAATCCAGAGTGTAGGGCCACATCGGTGGATCGTTGTATTGCCTCGTCGGCAGAGAGCTGTCGTACGAAAGTCCGAGCTCTTGGAGACCCTGAAAGCTCACGTTGCCCGATGTCTGCAGAAACGGAAGTCTCATCCCTCGCATCTCCGCAATCGGGATTCCCGCAAAGTGATTCGCCATCGTTCTTATGTCACCGAACTCCTTTAGAAACGTCGTCAGATTTATCCCGGCCCAGTAACCGTCGATTTTTGCGTCATGCCTAAAATCCCCCATTACCACCATTCAATTACACGGAAGATTCTCAGCGTTCCTGATCCAAGTTACACGGTAAGAAAAAAGTTTGTACGTTTTACGACGTATTCTTAACCAACAGGTCCGTCAACTTTTCCTTGATAAATGGGTGTTCGACGATTTCAGGCCATAAAACGGATTTTATTTATTTATATCGGTAAAAAAATCGCGTAAAAAGAAAGCTCGTTAAATGTACCTTTTTCCATTACCCAAAAACAAAATTACAGAAGATGAAAAAAAAATTACTTACGTAACGGAGTGAAGAGCAATCTCGTGACCTCTCGACCAGAGATCTTGCACTTTGCTGTAATCGGTGTATTCGTGAGAGAGAAAGTGAGTTACACCGATGGGGCAGCCGTCAGGATTCGTGCGATCGAAGAGTGCTTTGGAGAAGAGATTGTAAGTGAATATTGTGACAGCGTCGTCGAACGAGGACATGATGATCTGGAATCAAGGAAATATTTTCTTCTCATTGTACCGAACGACCTCGATAATAGTTTGCGCGCGGCATACAATTCGTTTTATAATGTAAGGTAAATGCTCCTATTAGTGTCCGTTTAATAATTGTGTCCGAAACATTACGAAATATTTTATACAACTATGGGTATCCGGTCGCTGATATCGATCCCATCGGGAAGTTTAGTTCATTGGCTAACCAAAACCTCCCAAATATGACAAATTATTTATTGTTATTCAAAGGATATGAATAAAAGCGTGAATAAATGACGTTGTTCCTATTAGTGGCACCCGCGATAGAGTTGCACCCATTAGTGGCAACTGAATGTACCTATTAGTGGCCACCGATATTTACATAATCACGAATATTTCTGTTCATTGATCTAGATTGCAACGGGAAGAGTGATTCATTGGATAACCAAAAACCCCCAATATGTATAAGTATCTATTTTTGAAGATACAATATGAATAAAATAATGAATATATGTCTTTGTTCCTATTATTGGCCACCGATGTGCCTATTAGTAGCCACTTTCCATGCGTCGATTCACAATTTCGCCAATGAAAAAGCATACCGCGTTTTTATTGAGATAGTCATAATATACGTTGAACAGTAATGTAAGTGAAGAATTCATGAGGAACATTTTACGTATTGAAAACTGCAACTGGTGTGTCGATAAAAATTGCTATTACCCATAACATAATAAACCTGCCACTAATAGGAGCCCTGCCACGAATAGGATTTACCTTACCTGAGGAATTTTCGACGTCGGTATGGTGTTGCCGCTGTCCGACGTGCTGCACTTGCAATTCGGAAGTTTGCAATTGGACTCCAGGCACGGTTCCGCCAATTTTAGGCCCTCCGCGACGCCCAGCAGAAGGGCGATCGCGAGGATCCAAGTTAACTGAAAAGTCCTCATCTCTTCGCGTAAAGCTGCGAAACAGACTGCTAGCGTTACGATGGCCAACTTCGCTACAGTCAAGGCACTCACTCGGACACCTGATGTTATATACCCATTTTTTTTTATTTTATTTTCTTATTGCAATTATCAAAGCCGAAGAAAATAAATACATTTTTCAGTTTCAGTCACTTGCAGTGTCTACATCCGTCGAGATTGCGGTAAGAAACGTTGTCGATACCGCGATAGTGACTTTGCCCTTTTTATCAAAAATCGAACAGATAAATTTCTCGCGCATTCTCGGAATCGCACTCGACGCCTTATCGCATCATTCGATAGCTCGTCGTTGTTATTAGTCACCCGTGCGAGAGCCCAGTTGAACGCTAGATATTTTTTTTATTGCAGTCGACGTTACTTGAGAGTTTCTAAGAGTTTTCCTGGAAAAGAAGAATGAATAACGTAAAAAAAAGAACAACGTGGAAGCTGCGATATCCCGGCTAGTGGGTGTGAACGCGTCCCAGTGGAGCGAGCCAGTCTCGGTCAGACGTAGATGTATGCAAATCGCTGTGTGACCCCGATATCCACTACTTCGCGATGCAGCATCGGAGTCACAGTATGACATGTGCAGGGAAGGCATTCGCGCGAGATCGGAATCCTCAACGACCGCTATCAGTACGTGCCGTAGAATATCTCGAATGCGGAAAGCCATATTTCATAATGTTTGCACCCGCGCACGATTACGCTCTCACGACTGTCATTAATTAAACTTCCTGACAAAAATGAAACTTTAACATAAATTCTACAAAAAAATAAACGAAGTTTCGTACCATGGACAAACATTTCTTGTCGACAGTCCACAATTTTTCTCTTGCTGTTTTGACATTAAATTAATGTTATATAATTTTACAATAACGATCATATTAATAATAAGATTTGCGTTATTTGAAATTTCCGCTCGGTATTCCGTAGGAACTTCGGGTCTTGATTAATAACAATGATACAATATAAGACCAAAATTGGATGACACGAAAAATTGTTCAGCATCAAAGTTATTTACTCCGCGAAGTTTCCTCGTCCACTAAACCACCACGTCCGTTTCACCTTTCGTTCGGAATCGAAGCAGTTCCTCGGCCATTAATCCCATCTCTGGCACCGTCTTTGTACCGGCAGTAGTGGTAGTAGACGGTTCCGACCGTGCAGAGGACGAGGAGGTGAGGGAACGCGAGAGCGAGGAGGCGGCACCTTTCAGTGTACTAAAACAAAATTGTTCTTGCTGAATATTTTATCCCGTCTGGCCCCTCGCATCTCTCGTCCTCGCGGGCATCGCAAGCTACCCGTTCGCCGGTCTCGATCGTTCCAGGGTTGGCCCGGCCCCTCGGTTCGAGAACCGAGCACGAAACTCCGGGGGTCGCGGCACACGTATCAAACTGAAATGCTCCGCTAGACTTAGGTCCTCCGGATCGAATTACGACCTGTGTATCCGACCCTCGCTCTTTCCTTTTTTTTATTACCCTGCCCTCTCCGCCGATCTGCCCTACCGTCTTGTATACGTTCCTCTTAAAATATTTTCCTCTGCATCCTCGTTTATTCATTTTTTTTTTCTTTCGCGACGAGTCACTTCTCGACACCGATGAGTCCGACTTCGATCTGTCCCCCGGGCATACATGGCGCGACGTAGCGGGGCAAAGCGGACCATTTTTACGATTTTTTTTTCGCGGCACGTCCGTTTTGCCCCGCTCTCCGCTATATACACCTCCTTGCACCCAGAAAAATAATTTATTTGACGGCCACCGTTTATTTGGTTCAAGTAAAATATTCATTTTATTTAAATAAATATTTATTTCATTTAAATAAATATTTACATTATTTAAATAAATATTCATTAAAATCAAATAAATATTTTACTTAAACCAAATAAACGGTGGCCGTCAAATAAATTATTTTTCTGAATGTGCACTCATCGCTGTACCAAATCGTCCATTCTTCCCAGCGAAACGACAATTTTTTTTTTTCGCCATAGGGAAAAAAAACGTGACGTCCGGTACTTTCGTCTCTTTATACAAAATGATAATAATAATTAGCTCTGCAGTGCCCCAGCCCGCAAAAACCTTTCGTCCCCCGGGTCGCCGTTCTCTTTTTCAATATAATCGAGCGTGTGCTCCGCGGAGCGTGCGTCGCAGCCGTACGATCCGGCGGAGAGATAAAATTGGAAAGGAATGAGCGTGACAATGCGACATTCGCAATGGGCGAACATTCTTTCGGCTGTGTCGGGGTAGTTCACCGATACAACGAGGCTCTCCTACAATTTCCTCCCTCTCCCGAGCGCCCCGGCGCACGCTCTGCCAAGTCTTCGCCGAGTTTCGCGAAGTTAGAGGCTTCTCGTTCTAACGCTACACCGCCTCCGGATTTACCGCAGAGAGAAGTGCAGCTCTTCAGAGAAGCGCAGAGGTAACGAGTAGCCAGTGGCGTTCATGGAAGCGCCTCGTTTCTCGCGAAGCACGGGGTAGAGCGGTACGGAAGTCCAGGATGCATCGACCAGGGCGGGGAGGGCGACTATCGCGAGGACGAAACGATGCGGAAGCGCCGCGGCGCCGAGATGTCTGGCGGGTCGCGTGAGACGCCGCTGAGCCTACCCGACGTTTCGAGCTCGAGCTCTGCTACACCGCGACCACGTAGCTGGTACGTTCGGCGTTTAGCTTTACACGAAGATAGGTCCCTTTATTTCTCGTGGAATAAGCTCGCTCCACGCGACACCCGCTGCTTACGCACACTATTGCCGGCGCAGTCGTAGTGTAGAGTGGACCGGGGCAGGTCGAAACACGGGGCAAGTTGAAACGGACGCAGTAAAAATATGAGAATCCACGCGGTGAATATGGTATTCTCACGAGTTACCGATCGTCGTATTGCACACTAATTCCTGAGAGTAACGCCCTCACTGCGCGCGTATGGTACACACCTGTAGGGTAGACAGGGGCCAGTTAGAACGCAGGGCAAGGTGAAATAGACGGATTAAAAATAAGACTCCACGCAGGGAGTGTGATACACTGAGGAGTTACTGATCATAGTATGCACTCCAATTTCTGCGAGTTCTACACTTACTTCATGAGTATGGTACGCACCCTACCTGTAGGGCAAACCGGGGATAGGTAGAACGCGAGGGACGATGAAACAGACGCAGTGAAAAGATGAGAATCCACGCAGTGAGTATGGTATCCTCAGGAGTTACTGATCATAGGATGCACTTTCATTCCTGAGAGTAACACACTTACTGCATAACTATGGTATGCACCCTACCTGGACACAGTAAAAAGATGAGATACACGCAGTGAGTACCGTACTTTCAGGAGTTACTAATCATAGGATGCACTCTCATTCCTGAGGGTGCCGTCCTCATTTTTACTGCGTCTGTTTCATCTTGCCCCGCGTTCCACGTAGCCTTGGTTTACCCTACAGGTAGGGTGAAAGGGGTGAGTATGATCCATACATCATTGATTAGGTGGGCCATATTCCCCGCTTTTACACTATGTACAATGCGAAGATTGTTCGTCAATCATGGGGGGATCGACGGGCGTCACGACGTCGGATTCGTCGATTCCGGAATGTAAACGATGACGGCGAGCATGAGTAATGGCGCGTTCGGGAACGAATATTTGATGCTATACTGGAATTAGCACATACACGTGGCGGCAGTAGGAATTCACGATATCTGGCTAGCAAGAAGAGTTGAGTAGGGAAGAGCGGGGCAAAATGGGACAGTGGGGAAAACGGGACAGCGGGGGTAAAACTTAATTTTCCAATAATTGTTGGCTGCCCCATTTTGTCCCAACGATACATCCGGATTTTCAACAACGTTTTGCCCCACTTATTATCACCGCCACGATCCAAAGATTATTGTAAAATTATCCCGGTTTGCACCACTGTACCATTCTGCAGCGTTCTCCCCTACTTGTAGCTGTTTATTATATTGCGCTGATGTAATATAATAATGATAATGATTATTGTTAGTAGGGCATTCGCAGGGAAAAATGACAAATATGGCATAGCAGGATTATCTATTGACCCGGCCATGTTCAATTCATTTACCGTGTATGATAATCAATATAGTAGGGATGATATAATATAGAGATAGTTTTAGAAAAAGATTATATTCAGCTAAATAACAGAGTTGGAATTTGGCCTAAGACCTTAGGATGAATTCCAACTCTTTTTAGCTCCATATAATCTTTTTCCAAAACTAACTCTATATTATATAATCCCTACTATTCTCATTTAAGTTATACAGTACACGACCACGTTTCTCCCAACCGCATAATTCCGAACGACCGAGTATTTCCGAAAATGACGACCGCGTAAGTCCAATTCGGCCCCTTCTCAAGGTCCGTTACCTGCTTGGTGGGGAAACAAACGACTCCTTCCCTTTTGCTACCTGCGAATGAAATCGTCGCTGCTGTAACTCCGACAATTTTTGCGTATGAAAAGGGACGGTGGGCAGGTAGTGGGGAATCCAACTTACGCGGTTGTTCTTAATTGGATTGACTCCCGAGGATCGGAGAAACGCGGTCGTGTACTGTATTCGAATCTGCACATTTTTTTGCACTTTCACAACCTTAGGAACGATAAGTCGCATGGCAGTTTTTGATATCATTATATTTTACAGATAAAAATAATCGGAACACGTTGTATTGGCACGAATTCATCTAAACGACGTCCTTTAACATCGCCATTGCGAGATTCACAACATAGTTGAAAACCCGCTTTCGCCAAAAGATTCGACGGGACGATTTCGGAATGAACAGAATCGAGACTTTTGATCGACGAGATTAACCCACGGAAGAATTCGTTCGGAGCTTCGGGTATCGATAAGCAAAAAAAAAAAGAAAAAAAATAAAGTATGGGGATAGATAAAAGATAGTTGTGGGAGCGGCATAGCCTCCGGGGCCAAGTAAACCAAAGTCTTCCCGAAGAAACCCGTGCTGCTCCTCGCCGCCGCTGCTTCTGGCATCGTTCAGTGTGAGCCTCACCTAGAACAGAGGTCGAGGGGTCAGGACTGTGGCGGTTAGAGAGCCCGACCTTAAAAGACTCCCTCCCTGCTTTCTCGCCTCCTCGGCGAATTACCCCGGTCTTTCTCTACCTCCCTGTTTCCCTATCTCTCTCGTGTCAGGACATAGAGTATCCGACACGTACACTATTCTGTGGTGTCCTGTAGTACACCAGGTAACGAAACGAGGGTCATGGTCTGTCGAGGCAGAAAGGGTAGTTTTATGACGGGAAAGAGAGCACGTGGATTCCAACTGGAAACCTCCCTCTTCCACCCTCCCTCACGCCACTTACCTTTACACCGGGGCTTTCGCGCACGGGAGGTAAAGCTCGGGTTCGTCCTCATACGTAGCCGATACCTTTAAACGACGCTTCGTCCACTATGAGGGGTATACGGTATTCCACTACCCGATGCTCTTTCTTCACATTCTTCCTCTGCCGGTAAAACCTTAATGAATTTCGTAGCGCACAACGATATAATTCTCACAGCGGCCTCGTTCAATGCTGTACGCGAACCTACGTGTCCCTGTGTACTTTATCCTGCGCGGCGGCAGTACTTTAGTCGGGATTAAGCCCGAGCTTTTAATCGCGGAAAGCAAGCTGTTAGACCGTACGGAAGCTCGCGGAAAAGACGTTGCTCATCCTCGCGTATTTCGTTACGCTGTCGGATTACACGTCTCGTTGCATTCTTTCGCAACGCGAATTGTTTACCGAATTGTTAACGAGTGGTGGCTGTACAGCAGATAAAGGAGTAAACGATGCGAAGAATTAAATGAAACAAAAACAAAACAATGGAACATTTTCTTGGCGGTCCCGAAGTTACGAACTGGGACACGCTGATCTCAGCAGGGTGCAATCAGACTCGAGGACAGTTCGCAGTTTCTTCGTATCACAGGGATAATTCCGTGGGAAGAGTCCCCTGCAGGATCGAGAGAAGCGATAAGGCGAATCTCTGCCTCAATGGCCCCGAAAATGGCTGACCTCTCTGTCCCCCCCCCACCACCCGATGCGAAGGGTGACCTGTACGAGCAGTTAGAGGATTCTCTTGATGCGCCTCAGGGAAGAGAGAATCGCTGAGAGTTTCAGCTAAACGCCAGATGCGATAACAGCTTCGCGGATTCTTGGTCCTCTCCGTTACAACCGTTGCCTGTATCCGATCGTTCAGCTTCCGACCAACATCGTCGTCCAATAAGGGTAACGATGCGCACAGTGACGAATAACAATAACAGCGTCGAATCGTTTCCACGGCATCCACTCAAAGGAAAACCACCGATGGCCGCTGCTCACCCATCCGAGCGGGCTTAATTGGCCTTTGCGCTCGAATTATGAATATTTTATCGTCCCTGTACCGTTTTGGATTTCGTGATTAATCCGACGGAACGGAGATTCACGAGAACGGGGAATAATTTGTCGAATGCAAACTGGATTAATCGGTTCTACCTTTCAAGTATATTCCGCAGGTAGAAACCATCTTCGCTGTGGTCTACGTATGTGGAGATGGGGTAACAAAAAAAAATCGGAAAAGAGCGTTTTAAGGGAAATGGCTTTGATAAATTCATATTTTAGATAATGGAAGAGCTTTTTCTCCGTCAGCCCTCGGCATTATCATACGAATGCCCTTCTCCCTACCCTATCTACTCTTATAATACCTGCGAGCGGGTACGCCGCGTGCGCCCTCGTATGTTCAATCACAGGAACGATGGAGCGCATGGAGATGCAAAGTCGACGAAGATGCCGAAGCTTCCCGTTATCGGTTTCAGGGGAGAGTGGGAAGAATTCGAATATTTTTGGAAAATAGTGTATTATCCTATATGGGACGAAAGTGCGCGATTGTCGCAGAGTGTGAAGTATACTGCCCGAGCGAAGCAAGGGTAGAAATCACACGAGGTGAAAATCCGCTCCCTCCCGTGTAACGTACAACTTCGTTTTTCCGACTTCATTAAAATAACCACATTTCTTGCATCGCAAAATCGTAATATACGCTAATGACCATTACTGCCCCGGTAGTAATAGGGCTTCCAGAGGGAGTAACGAGCCCCTTTACTCACTAGGGAGAAATTAAACAGTGCTGCGCATGCGCACAGGTTAACAATGATTATTGGTGAATAACAGGCTATTTTCCGCCCGTATTGCACGCAAGCAATGTAGTTGTTTTAGCTAAGTTGGGAAAAAATCCACTTTTGCCGGGAAGCTGGACATCAAAGGGAACCTTGAAATGTTCACTAGAGGATAGTCGAAGGTCTTTGAGTAATATTAGCATTTTGTTTTTTTTCACATCAAACAAATGTGGCGATGACCATCATTGCCTGCACTGCTGCGATAAACGGGGTCATACGATTTACGGTCATTGAAGTAACAAAAATAAATGCGTGCTGCCGAGCCTCATGAAGTTTTTCATTTAGTTACAAGCCGTGACGGAAAAATAATAGACGAAACGGTCCACGATGTCATTAATCGTTGTGTTTTATTGAATGTAATTATTTATCTTAATTGTTCTTTTCCGTGCCGTCCATATAAACGTCTTTATTATAATTGTCAATTGCACAGATCTTTATTCTCTTTGAAATCAGGCGAAGTATCGACGAATCAAAGGTAAGAGCTGAGCCTCACCGCGCATCTAATTCGCGGTTTTGATAAGGTGGCCCTATGACGCTTCACGCCTGCGTCAAAATATCGGTCGCTCGCTGACCTATCGACTAATAATCATTACTTGTCCGTTGACCGTCTTAGAGTGCGGAAGGTCAGCCCTCGAGGAGTCTCGTCGATAGTTTGTCAAAGGAAATATTTTGTGTAATTGATTTGTCAATAAAAGATATTGGCGTTCTATCATTAATTGTCAAAAGGGAAGTGAATTGTGAATTCTGGAAGATAATTGGATTAATCCACGTAAGTCAAAGTATAACAAATTCGTATTTCTTGCTTGAATTCTCTCTTCCCTATGGCTTCGCAATCCTACCCGCCCTGTGTTTGTCTAAACGCTAGTCGGAATTTAATTATCAAAGGTTTGTTAGTTATCCTAAACTAGCTGGCGCCCAAAATAAATATACAATAGTTAATATCGTCAACCAGAGCCCTGGCAGTCATTGCCCAGGCCGCCCCAGATGGGATATTTTGTCGAAATAGGTAGTCGAAAAAATATTCCTTCTCAAAGCATAGAACCAATATTAACCGTCCATCCTTTAAATTGTGACCCTCATTGCCCCGAATTGCCATTTAATTTTGCAGCACTTATTCCTACGATTCTAATGTACGTATCAACGTACGAACGTCATACGTATGTCATACGTGTCGTGTAGTCTTCTACAAAAGTGCAAACAGATTTCGATAGACTGGCTAATTTAAGACTCGCTATTGCTCACATTGTTATTGCCAAAGATACGACAGATTCTATAAATGACTTAGCAGAGTGCTTAGCAGAGTTGTTCCTAGATGAAAGATAGTAAAAAGATAGGTGAAATGAAAAAACTACAATCCCTTATAAAGTCTATATCAAAATAGATATAATAATGAGCCAATGTTCGCTCGCTTCGTTGCACACCCAGAAAAAATAAATTATTTGACGGCCACAGTTTATTGGGTTTAAGGAAAATATTTATTCGATTTAAATACATATTTATTTAAATCAAATAAATATTTTATTTAAACCAAATAAACGGTTACCGTCAAATAATTTCTTTTTCTGGGTGCAACGTCAGTGACGAGCGAAGAAAATAATGAGCCAATATTCGCTCGCTTCGTTGCACACCCAGAAAAAAGAAATTATTTGACAGCCACAGTTTATTGGGTTTAAGGAAAATATTTACTTTATTTAAATAAATATTTATTTAAATCAAATAAATATTTTACTTAAACCAAATAAGCTGTGACCGTCAAATAATGTCTTTTTCTGGGTGCAACGTCAGTGACGAGCGAAGAAAAGTCCAATTTTCATGTCATTTGCGAATGCAGCGTAGCAAGGGTGACTCCCATTACCCCTTTCTTCCCGTACTTACCAGCTTCGTTCCGGCGCAAATCCCATCTCCTCCTTTTCTTCGACATTCGCCGTCTTCTTCTTGTCTCCAGGGCCAACCTATATCCAATCTCTTGCTCATCTATTCCCATCGTTCATTCCTGCACGCTCCGTAAGACCGAATATTGGCGAATCCGCGGGTATGCCTCGCCCCTGCCGCGCAACCTTCAGCCTCCCGCGTCTAGACAATAGCTTCTAGCTGGCTAATTTTATGAGATTTCTTTCTTTGACCGATAGACGCGGGGGAAAACGTTTCCGCCGCGAATTCTATATCGACGCGGTTCCAGCGAGGAACGAGGGAGGAAGAGGAAGAGTGGAACGAGGCATGATATTACCACGAAGCAGATATGTGTCTCCCGTCGTGGAGGACACGAGAATTCTTCGCTTTCCGAGAAATTGCCAGTACTTTGCGGTGATTCATGTAAAATTCCGGGAATCCTGGTAAATAGCCGCCTCACCGTATCCCGCCCTTCAATGTTCCTATGACTCATTATACCGAAGTCTTTTGCAAATTTACAGTTCCTCGAATTCCCACTTCGCTCCTCTCTCGGGGTAGTTGTTTAACTCATGCGTAACTGCGCTACAGTTCTGCGTGCAGTTTCTTACGTTTTTTTTCTTTCCGATCCGGCCACTGTTCCCCCATTTCGATTTAATATCGCCAAAGAGACGCGGGCACGCGTTTCACGACCTCCATGGGAGTTGAGCCTAGCGAGACGGAAGAGCGAAGTTACCGCGAGTGGCCCGTGGGGTGTGCGAGAGTCGTAAAACCGAAACGAGAGAAAAAATAATAATAATAAAAAAAGAAGCGAGCCATTGCCAAAGATAGAGTCGGAGATGGATGAGGGACAGGCGGAGTACCCGCGCGTGGCGTCGAATATTGTTTTGTAATGGACTCCGGACAATTTTCGTGTTTACGAGGCCAACCGAATCTCCGACGTCCCTTCGTCGTCTTGGAGGTGCTCGGTATGGAGGGACTTTCTTCGTCTTTCTCGTAACTGACATTGGTCGCGAGATGTCGGCACTACGGCTTCAGCCGCGTGATGTCAATGGCTGAGAATGAAAAGGGCGTAATCGGTATACTGTGACGGCGCGGCTGCGCCCTTCTGTTTCTCGACCGGAGTCACAACCGACGGGTAATGCATCAGGCTGAAATTGCTTACGAGCAGGGACACTTCAGCTCCTTTTTGCTCTCCTCGTGTTATTATTGTTACATACACTGGTCATGGTAACATCGGATGTACCTACCGCATATAACGGATTACGAGCGAGATTTTCTCGGACCTCACTGTTATACGCGGCTGCGTTCCCATGTTAGCCATCCCCGAGGCGTACAGCGAAGTTGCAAGGGCCTGACTGGTCGTGAGGACGAGCTATAAAATAACTGTAAAACAGTGGATGTTACATGAGAATTGAGAAACCACGTCTTTTGACTCGATCATTTTAAGTAATTCGCTACCACAAATTTCAGTCAAGACTATCCATCCACGTAATAAATATTAAATTGAATTTGCACTTCCGAAACTAAATTCCGTATGTAATTTTTATTAATTAATAATTTATTGTCGAGATAAAAATAATTTAAAAATCATCAGAAAATTGTAAAAAAAATGCATTAAAAAAAGTATCAGCCACGAAGTTGAGGGCGACAAAAAAAATTTACAACTAATATTGTTATAATTGTCATATTGCGGTAAAACTATTTATAACAATTTTTTTTTTCATTTCTTCGTCAATTTCGCACACTCGGTCCTTCCGACCCGTGCGAGAAGCCTCGTCCGGCGAACGGGAAGAGCCAATCTCACGAGGAATCCCGGCGAATTGATCGAGTTTGGTTCGCGATTATATCATAGATACACGAGAGGATAGAGAATGGACAGACAGATGAGATGAAGCGAAAAAGGACAGATAGGTATGATAGGTAGGACACGCTAAAGAGAGCTGAACCCGGGACGGGACACGTTCTCGTCGCATAGAAAACGTAGTTCGGCGTGCAGCTAGAGAGCGTCACGGTGTAAAAGGTAACTCTGTTACGTCTCCCTATTACCGTCCAAGATTGCCTTGGGAATAGCTTCGCGTTCGCCGTGACGAAAATACGTCCCGCCCTTCCCTCTCCTACTCTCCTCTCTATCCCTCTCTCTCTCCTCCGCCTCTCTATCGAATTCGTTACTGCAAATTTATAGAATAAGACGCAACGAGGTCAGCCGAGCGGCTACGGCTCCAACGCTTCGCTCGGATGAAGCTAAGAAGAGAGAAATAACTAGAAAGGAATTGTACCAAAAAAATATATATACATATAAATGTATATATATATATTTCGTCATCTGGGTAGATCGATTGTTACGCCTTCCGGAATTTTATTCGACATTTACTTTTTTTTTTATTTATATGCATTATAAAAACAACGACACCAGGTTGTTGGCCAGATGGGAGTGTAGGCTGAGATTTCCACACACCGAACACAGCTGAACAGAATCATGCGCTATCTATAGTACCAAAAAAAGGGAAAAAAAGAATCCGAACACCCGACACAATGAACCACAAAATAAAAACTGAAAATAATGAAAGAAAAAATATAGCACAAACATAAAAAAAAATAAACCAAATAAACAAGAAATGACCCTTGTAACGAGTGTCGCGCGAGATGGGTTTCGGGTACTCGTGAGGCTGACACATCGTAACATTCGACATGCAATGAGAGCAGCGTGCTGCATCGATGACCGAAAAATTTTCCCGAAAAATTCGCAAAGTTACGAATACCCGAAATACAGTTTCGAGTGGTAATGGATATTCGGGGCGTGCTTGTTTGCGTGAGAGTCATGGCGTTCCCGTTGGACCGGGATGGATGAAAATAATTTTCGAAAATGCCGCGTTCCACTCAGCCGCGGTGGGCGGGGGGGGGGGGGGGTGGAAGGGGGGCGGAGGGGGAGGGGGACGTATCTGTGCGCGCCGAGAACGAGGATGGAAAAATAGGCGAGCCGGGGCTCGCTCGAAGGGACGTTGCGAAGTTACGGCGGCAACTGGGGCGAGCCGCGGCAACACACAGTACCGGGGCTACTCCGTTTCGCGTAGAGCGGAGCATAGGCGCCGTAAAGTCGGACCACGGGCGCCGCACGGACGCCGCGTATACCTTCGACCGGGCGAACGAGAACTCCTCTCCGACCTCCCCTCCGCCTCACCCCCGCTGCGGGTCTCTCCGTCTCGCTCCTGTCTGCGTGACGGAGACAGCGAGAACGAGCGCGACTTCGAGGACGACAACGAGCTGTAGCGAGCAAACGGTCCTCGACCAACGGTATAAAGTACTTGCGGGATATACATCGAGTGTGGAAACGCACGGAAGTAAAGAGAAAGAGAGGGGGAGAGAGAGGGATAGACAAAAAGAGAGCCGGCAAAAACGAACGTAGCGAGCCGACGACGGAGGGAGATTAGCGAAAGATCGGGAGAGAGAACGCAATTATACGTCGGTCGGCTACGTGGCTTGTTTATGCGAACTTGCGGAAAGGAGCGAGAGCACTCTCGGAGCCGTCGGCTATAAACTCTCTCGTACTTATGCGCACGAGGCATAATTTTAACGTCGATATCTATCGTTCTCCGCTCGCTCGATTCTATCTGCACACTTGGAGGAGTCGAGATTAAAGAGGCGAAAAAAAAGAAAAGAAAAAACAAGATAGTCAAGATAGAAAGTCGGGACGGTAAGATAAGTCCCAGTGGAAGGAAATTAGACGAGTGGAATATTACGCCTCGCCGGTGTTTGACATCGCTCGGATGATCGGACGGATGAGGTCGCGATAGAGATGTGTATCCTGGTGAAACTTGTTCCCGGAAACTCCCGGAGACGACGGGAATCGGTTTCCCGGGACGGACGTTTTCGGCGAGCGCGTCTTATCGCGACGCGGAAGGCCGTTCGTTTTCTGGGTGGGATGTGAGGGGGCAGAGGAAGCGATTGGACTAGCCGGAGCCGAGGAGAGGTTTTCCGTAACCGAATGGTGACTTAACGTCGTTTATTTCTCGATCCCCCCCCCCGTTCTCGCCGCCAACGTTCTGTGGACCATCAGCGTCGGCGGCTGCGGCCGGCGCTACCACTGGTGGCCTTGAAACAGAAGACAAAACGAAACGGACCGGTGGCGGAGTGGCAGCGTCCCGCTTATTACCGTGCCGTTTCACTCGCTCCATCTCCTTAAAACTTTGCTTATTAAACCGCGCGAGCGAGTGGCTCCTCATCGGACGGATGGGCGCTGGGTCTCGCGCGTTGTTCGCCAGAGGTAAATTCGGCTGCGGTGTGCACAGCGCTGTGTAGCTACACGGAGGGCGGAGTGGAGTCCTCGGCGCGTCGGAGAGCTGAAGAGCCGTAAAGCGAGAGAAAACGAAAGAGGGACCGAGGTTAACATGAAATACTTGGCTTTCGCTTGCAACAACGAACGTACAGATGAAGGCGGAAAAGGCGGGGGTTTAAATGGGGGGGGAGCGCTGGTAGGGCTGGGTGAGAAGCAGAAAGAGCAAGTGGAGTACGGTAGTGCTGTATGGGCGGGTGGCAGAGCGAAGAAACTTTACAGTGCCGAAGGGTGGCTGCTATTTCACTCGAACTTCCTAATTAAACCGTTCCGCCGTTATGATGGAGCCCGGGGCACGGCTTCGACGGCCTCCTCTTCTTCTCTACTGCGGTATCACTGCGAACGTCGCCCGGGCCATCGGGTGTGCCCGAGCGGCGCGCGTGTACACCCTGAGAGAGGAGGATGTTACACGAAGCGGTTACCGTCGAAAGTCGATTAAACTCAAATCAACCCGACGTCTGACGATCTTTCGGCGAGGCTCGCCTTCGCGGCCGTGACGCGGCCGCCCTAGAAGACGTCGCTGATCATTCTAATCGGATAATCAGTTTGGACCGAATTACTTTTGCATTATGTGATATCTGATGCGGCCCGTATCATGGGGCGGATGCAAATGCCTCGCGGAAGACTTTTCATTGCTTTGGTCGTCTTTCGACTTTCGGGGCTTCGTTACGTTTCGTCGTTTACGTGTTAACCTGATTGCAATTGCGGACGCGGTTTAGCTTGGTCGATTATTCTTCGTGAAGCGTTTCTCCGTCTTCGGGGAAACAAAGCAAAGCAAATGTTGTCGATAAGTTTATATATAGGGAAGACCGGGGTAAAACGGGCAGGGGGGCAAAACGGGCACCAGGACTAAAAATTGTAATTTCGTTTTAATTTATTTTTTATGATATGCCGACGTCTTTTTATCAATAATAATCCAAGAAAACGGAAAGATAAACGAACATTGGAGCCAATTTTTTTATGGATGTATATCTAATCTGTAGTGCAGAAATAGCATGAGTAGTTCAATGATATATCATGCTCTTCAGCTCCAGCACATGAACAGTGGGAGAAACCCTGACAGGTGCTGCACTGAATCGAACCGTCAGTTGACTCTAAATATAGTTCCCTGCGGAATAGGCATAAAGTAAAGGACCCAGTTTATGACACTTCTACGCAGCCCTCTCATTTTACGCATGTAAAATCATAGGGATAAACAAGGAGGACCAAGAGCCGCAGTTTCTGACCCCCCGAACCCGCGCTCCCCATTGGCTGCATATCAAATGGTGCGGGGACTCGACTATGCCAGAGGTACCCTTGTCACAAAGTGGGTCCGTGTCAGAAACTGGGTCCTCTACCTTAGGGCATCTTCGAATTTCTTTTGTCAATTGTCGAGTCTTTCCTGGATTCTTTCATATCTCCTTTCCTATCCTATTTTCCTGGATCGTCGTCTGCCTTCCTTTCGATTAATTTCTGGCAATGTGATGCAGTTAAAATCGCAGTATTTCGTCTCCGTCCGTTTGATCATCGCTTATATTTTGCTGTGGTAGAATGAGGAATTATGGCAGATGGAGACGGTGCAGAAGCTGTCGATAGTTTGACACGTTTCTTTTCGAGCAACGATTCAAAGTCGGAGCCAAACGATGAACAGAATTGCGTGGCTTTTAAAAGGGGACAAAATGACCTTGATCCTCTGTTCCTCTTTCCAAGGCCCGAAAAGCCCAGTCCAGAAAGTTTTTTTCGATGATGTTCCATTTGCGTAAATGACGAGCGACAGTCATCATTAGTCATTGAGATTTCACTGAGTGCTTGGTTTAATCCGACTTCAGGTTCTGGACTTGCGGGCCTTACGATTGCTTCCACTTCTGTGTCAGTAACCACTGGTAAAGAAAGGGCTGGAAACGGCAGAGTTCCGGAATGCACGAGCATATCCAATACATCATCTTCGTTGTCTGATGCCTCAGTCAAAGCTTAATCCGTTACAATAGCTGGCGCAAAATCAGCGCCGGAAAAGAGATTAGCGTTGAAGGGCATTATCCCCGTTTTTCGGAATCCGTTTCTCACATTAGACGTTGATTGCTGAGTGAGTGAAGGCGTTTCCGAATAACCCCGCTATTTGAGCAAGAGTTACGACTGCACCGGGATGTCTTCTCATCCACTATTTTACTTCGTCACTGTAATGCAGTCAAATATAATGCATGATGCTTACATCAAGTGGTTGCAGCCGATGAGTGCAGTAAGGAGAAATTCACAGTAAGATGACGCCATTGTCGCGAGCGCAGTCAACAAGCTCCAAGTTTTTCGTGTGCGTTGTATGTCCATCTGGGAGCAGCAGCACGGGATTGCTATTGGTCGCAGAAGAGAAAATTCAGTTTCATCGACATTCCATAGTCGTTCGGCCGTTATCCCGGAAGTCGTGACGGACCTGTAAAAAAAATTATTTTAAAATTAATGAACGGTATTGGAAGCTTTTTTACATAAACTGTTTCTGAAATTTCAAACACATGTGTGTTGCAATATTACAGTAAAATTTGTATTTTTAATGGACATTTTTGTAAATTCCAGTCAAAGGATTTCTAATTTTAATATCTCGTATTTTTATTTTACAATAAAAGTACAGTAATGTTCAATTAACGTAAGTAATGTAAGCAAATTTCAATTTCTAGTACATTAAATTTACAATTTATTTTTACAGTGGGGGTCTGCGTGCAGTTCGAAAAAATTGCCGACCCATAGTCTATTAAACCCCATGGCACGGGCGACTGAAGTAGATTCCGGTTTTCGAAAAGACAATTCCGGATGTCTTGATATGAATCCTTTTAACCAATCTTCTCCGACCATTCCATTGACAATACGCATGAAACCAAATACTTTTCTAGTTCTCTGTTGAACACGGTGCGAAATCGTCCTAATCCTGTAATTGTAGATAATTAAATAATTAAATGCGAATAAAGAACATATTTTAATTTTTCGTTATTTACATCAAAAAAGGCACATAAAAATAGATTATGCTTTATCCATTGAATATTGTAGAGAACACATTTTTATTCCCGAACGTACGCTTTTCAACAACCATCACCAAATCCTGACGTACCTTGACGTACAGAGTACCTTGAACTTCTATACTCTGGTCTGTAGTGTGGTTTGAGGAACGGCGAATTGTCGTGAAGCATCGGAATAATTAATTGCCCCATTGACAATAGACCTCACTGCGCCTGCCATAGCAATGTCACTTCATGACTGGCTATTCGTTGTACTAACGCGGTTTCTCACCATGTTTCCTCTACCATTGTCAATTAACAATAGAAGCAACCACTTCGCCCGCATGTGAGCTTCATGCGAAGTCGTACGCTGCATGATGGCGCTGTGCGTAACGAACTTCACGTGACTCACGGCACGACGGCACGAAGTGGTTGAAAACTGAAGGAATTCCAATTATGAAGGGATGCCGTTAGAGGTTGGAGCCTTCACAGTGGCAATCGTTGGAGACGGAAACGTTTTACAGACCACGTAACCTATTAACACGGTAACAATACGATGTTACGTCCTACGAATTTTCTGCAATTAACTAACTCCTTAAAACTGGCAACACTGACAACGCAGCTATCCATCAGAATGAAAACATCACCCAACTCCTTTCCTGTACCAACGTTTTCTTTTCCTAGACACGCGCCCCCATTTTAATTTGTAGCCGTCTCACTGAACTCCTAGGCCTATCCCAATTTGTTTCCATGCAGCGCTACTTCTGCGTGCGCCGTTGACCATCCACCTTCTCTTTTTGTCCACCAGCATGTCGAGATACAAGATGCAACACTATATAGTTCCTATGACCAGCCCTTTAAAACTCTTTCCCTCCTGCTCTCTCGCATATACTTTCAAGCTTTCTCATTTTCCTACACCCACATCTATTACAACATACACCTTTTTCCGTTTTTCTCGTAACCCTCGTGACCACTTTGATTTACCGGCACCTCTTCCTCCACCCCTGCCTTTAGCATTACAAGACTAGGGTTAGAACTAGGGCATCAGGATCGAAATTTTGTAATCGAATAAGTTATTCTTCGACCGATCAATCTGCTCCATCTTCAGCGAGTATCTGCATCTACGCGGAGCGTGCAAAGCTGTCATCGAAATATCGAGCTCTGGGAGGCAGAGTTCTCCGATAAAAATCATTGTCGAGTTGGCTCATTTCTTGCCAAATACACTGTATTTTCAACAATAATTTTATTGAATATATCTATTGTGCGTATTCATACTAAACATTTATTTGCATGCACTCAGGCCTTCTGACATACTCCCGGAGGCTCGATATCTCTACGCGTCTTTTCCTTCATTAAATCCACGGCAGTACGGCGAGATCTCCGTCCCCGAGTAAAGGGCAACTCTTTGACTCAAAAGAGAGACTGTTCATTGTTTATGGTTCTCACTAAGCGAACTCATTATTCGCCGGTCTGAACGTAACAACAAAACTTGTTTATATCCAAAAAAGGACGTGGGAAAAAATTGAAGAAAAAAAATTAATAAATTAAAAAAAATTAATTTGCTTAACATTTTTTCGGCAAAATTAATTTACTCACCGAATTTTCGAATAAAAAGTTCTCAGCAAATCTTTAAAAAATTCTGATTATATGGATATATATTTTTTTTCATGGACTTTTTTTCATGAACAATTTGACTTATTTTCCGCACTTTTGTTATGTGAGGAACGTCACAAAACTGAAATAAGTCGTTTATAAGAAAGTTAAGACGGCGCCCGTTTTGCCCCCAATACCTATTTTTAGTCGAGTTGGCCATTTTGCCTCCCGGCCCGTTTTGCGCCGGTCTCCCCGTTATATATTTGCGGAATTATCCGATCGATGTTTTTTTAGGTTTTTAAAGCATGCATACTTTGAATATGTAAAAATGGAATTTTCTCCCGTTTATACAGATAAAAAAAAAATACGACAGTATTTTTCGCTTCTGACGTAAATTGTCGTATCGGAAATTGGGCAGACAGAAAAATAAGTGAATTTCGGATCATGGATTTTTTTCCCTGATAGGAGGATCCCATGACACGAGTCAATTACGGCGTTTATGTATAATGCGGAGGTAGTAGTAGTAAGCATAGCAATTTCACGATATTACTATCGAGAGTATAGAACGAGAGATCCCGATCGGACGACATGTTTCAGCCCCCCCCCCCCCCCCAATCGTACTATACGAGATACACACCGGTGGTGTTTCCCCGAGGGAAAAAGTCATAAAACTACCTCTCTCCTCTCCAGTGTCATTTCGAGAGATATTACGGAATCCTCACGATCCCGCATAACGTTCCTTATTCCGACTCACACGACGGTTCCGCAGAGAGAGAGAGAGATAAAAAGAGAGGGAGACTTTTATTGAGAAATTGTAATACACATATATCACATGATATACCACCCTTTCTATTTAATCAAGGATTCAAAATAAAAATAAAATAAAATAACAAAATAAACATTTCAAACTTCATACAACACGAAGCTTGCAGTTATCGAGAATTTTTTTGTTTTGCTTTTTAAAGGCACTCAAATTCGTTTCACGAAAGCTCGAATGGAGCGACTATAGGGTAACGCAAAATTGTACGTAAGCGCGTAACGAGAGGAGGCAGAGAGCCGAAATTTAACCGGAAATTGTAGTTCGCCGTAGGAGAGCGACGGAGAAGGAGAGTTTCCACAGAGTTAAACGAGACTAGGTCGGCTCCTCGACGAACGTCGTTCCACCGCTGTACAGTTTCGTCCTTACCGAGGATTTGCCCCGGCATGCATACGAGCACCTGCTGCACGGACACAGCAGGAGAAACGGCCCAGCGCAAGCGTGCACTCGAAAATCGGACTATGGAGGCTCCGCAGTGCCGTAGAGCAGTTCCGTACTGCTTCAGTCGGTGCGTCTATAATGATGTACGTTACTGCACGCTACTCTCGCTAACGAACACAATTAAAAACTGAGGGTCATCCACTCCGAACAATTACTTGGACGATTTCGACGTCGAGGACCATACCGCCACCATCGTCCGTTGAGCAATCGAATTTGCCGATGGACGAGCGGAGTCGAGAGCCCGGCAGAGGGACAGAGAGCGAGAGATTCGTCGAGGGTTCACGAGTTCCAAATTACTTTAAAAAAAAAAAAAAAAAAAAAAATATCGCGGACGTCAACGAACGTTCGTTCCGGTTATAAACCAATGAATCTCGAACGATCGAGTGTACAAACTCTGCAGAGTAAAACAAAAAAGGTTTGTCCACTTAACAAACATTTCTCGTCCGCGAACATTCATAATTATTTAATCTTGTTAATATTACAATTTTTTTTTTTCATTAGTCTTTTTTTATTTTTTTGCTCGTTAAATTTACAATTTTTTCTTGTTAATTTTATAATTTCTTTCTCGTTAGTAATTCCATTTCTTTTTACTTGTTAACGTTACAAATTTTTCTTGTTATTATACTATTTTTCTCGTGAATTTGTGAACTGGAGATGTTTGTTGAGTGTAGGAACGTTCTTTCGCCGTGTGAGTTTCGTCTACCAGAAATTTTTGGGTCAATGAGTTATGAGTTGTATACACAGTGGGACGCACGTGCGTTAATTAGTTAATTGTTTTCGTGACTTATTAGTTTTGATAACTTGGACTGTTACCTGAGGAGCCTCCGAAGAGGATACCGCGTTTTCCCGAGAAGAGGGCCGAGATGAGAGCTGAGATATTACTTGGATTGTTTCACCGTTAGAATAGAAATGATTTTGGGGGATAAGGCTATTCCGCGCCGACCCTCGGTTGTCCCTCGAGACCCGGCAGATTACTTAATACGTGACCCCTCTTTTTCCCTCTCGCTCCTTCTCACAGTCCTAGAAATTTCGAATTATCCGATTGCCCGCCGAAGAAGAAAAAGGTGTTGACAGCAGTTTCCGCCCGAGTCTCCTCTTAATCACCGTCCGTTCTCGCGGACTTCGAATTGGCAGAGTAACGTCGGTTATCAGGTCGAGTATATATAGTAGAGTAGAGCGAGGCAAAACGGACCTCTGGCATAAGACAGTCCGTATAAACGGTCCGATTTGACCCAGAGAAAAATAATTGATTAGCGCAACCAACTACAGTGTGGTTAAATTCGTTCCGGACGATTGAGGCGGTTGGTCCGAAAAAATTAGTTGGTTGCCGAACTCCTAATTTGTTGGCGCGATAAATTAATTGTTCGGCCCGGCAAATCATCGAATTCGTCGGCGTAGCCAATTAACTTGTTGGCCCAACGAGAAAAATCACCCGTTTAATCATGAAGTTGCTTGTTGCGGCAACAAATTATTTTTCTTCGCGCACCGTTCCCCTTTGCCCGATCTCACCTACACACGGAGAAAAATGCTTTTGTTGTGACTCCGATGTGACTCTAACAAAATGCGGTTCTTTAATAATTTATTATCGGGGCAGTCCCAAATTAGCTACTGCAATAAAACAATTTGATTTTGGGGTGACGAATTTTCTGTCCCAGCAACATAGTTTGTTGTCGCTGTATTAAGTAAATGAATTAGATACGTTAAACAAAGTTCTTGGCGTCCCAACAGCTTTTTCGTCTCCATTCAGCGACATCCTAAACGTCCATAAGTTACGCCGTAGTCCGTTACCGGATAACACCGGCTTCGGCAGAAACTTCGACCCCGGTAACCGTCACGTATAGAGAGTATCGATAGAATGCCCGCTGCAGTGTGGCCGGACGAAGGCCGAAACCGGAAATCGAACATCTTGAAATCTCTTTGCTCCTTTTACTCCCCGGGTTTCGACCTCCCTCCTCCCATCCTCCAAAGAAACCCTTCCTTTTTTCACTCCCAAACCGCACACGTTCCTTGCACTTATCCTCGTGGCAAAGGCACGCTCCTTTTTTTTCTCTCTCCTCCCTCTCTCCTCCCTCCCGTTCGCTTTCCCGCTTCCTTCGCCGCATCGTTCCTCTCGTCTCTATCTGGTCCGACGTGCTCCCGCATGCCGAGCAGACTGAGCTGAAAAGAGAAGCGACCGAATGAGACTTTGCGGGGAGATCGTCGCCGAAGACGGCGAAGTGGAGCAGAGAAGTGGAACCGGCCGGGGAGAGCCGGAAAAAGAAGAACGGCACTGCGATAGGAAGAGCGGGGGCCCAGCCGGGCTTCTCCGTGAGACGGGTGAAAGAAAGACGAAAGGAAGCGAGAGTATAGAGAGTATAGAGAGAACAGCCGCGAGAGGAGTCCCGCGGAAGGGAAACAGAGGGAAGCCGAACGGAGACGGAAAGAGGAGCCGGAGAACGCCGACAAAGTAGGGATGGAGGCGGCGGGTACTGGTCTTCCGAGAGGAATAAAGATGGTGGTGCAGAAAGTGAGAAAGAGGAACGGAGAGGAAGAGAAAGAGAGAGAGAGAGAGAGAGAGGGCGAGAGAGGCCGGAAGGGAAATGGAGTGAGCTTGGCTCAGTCTCCACTCGCCATCCGCCAGTCGCCTGAGCTGCAAGCTAGCCGGTCGACACCTCGCTGATAGCTTTGATAGCTATTCCCTTCGTTCGTGCCGAAGCTTACTCACTTACTTATTTACTCACTGGAAGCGGTTTCGCGGATACCATAAAGTACACCGACGCAACTGTATAGCGTACTTGAAGAGTCTTGATAAAAAAAAATATATATATATCTATATCTACTCAGCCATCGATTATTGCGTAACGGAGATCTCGACGTTTCGTCGTCTCTTCCACGTGCGGTTTTGATCGCGAGGGGAAAACTTAAATTGCGACAATTTTAGTACCCGTTCGGACATAACGATAAACCGTTGTTTCGAGGTGTGAGCAGACTTTCGGAAAATACGGAAACCCTACGGAGAATAGCGTATGTCGAATTTTTTTCGATCAATGATTATTTTGCTGATTATCGTCGACGTAGATCTTGTTAGAGACGATTTGTTTTTTTTTTTTTTTTTTTTTTTGGGAGTGAATCTCTACAAGTGGCGCGTGGCGAAGAGACCGATCGATCCCGGAGCCGCATGTTGCCGCAACCTTGAATTTCCGTCAGCCGGTTCCAACTTGGTCATTCCATTAATCCACCGTTTCGGCATCGTGCTGCGATGGCATTAAAAATATATATATATATATTTTCTAATTGAGTGATCGAAGATCGGTCTCTCCTCGCTTTTCTCTCGAGGTTTCGCACTTTTATTTCTTTACAGAGGATTAAAGTGATTGTATCTTTATTGCAGATCCTCGATCGTTCGCTGTGCGAGGGAGAAGAGGCTGCAGTGAGACTACGGCCAGTGTCCACGGTTTATGAGGAAAGATAAATAACGCGACCCTTAATTCGATCATCCGAAATTGAATCTCACCGCGGAGTTATTTGGGAAAAATATTGAAAAATTCTCCAATGTGTTCTCTCTATTAAAAAAATAACGACACGATCATTTAACATCGAGTTTATCCTACGTGAGTGCATCGACGAAAGTGTGAACATTTAACAAGAAAATTGTTCGTCACTGCAATCCAGTTCCGGTTCTCGAGGTCCAACGTTATCCCAGCGAGATCGGTGAGCTGATAATAATTGTTTTAATTACCATTCTACCAGCTTATGCTTTAACGAAGCGTTAATGATATTCCGTGCCACACGATAATCCGCGCGGAAATATATCCGGAAATATATGAAAAGCACATTCGACATATCGAATTTTTTTACGCTTATGGAACGTAATTATATTCTACATATATTTCAGATACAGAACTTTCCGCGAAAATATATTGCATATACGCATACATTACATTGGGTAAAATGTCGTGAACATGTCGAGCTACGAGCTTATAAGCTTCTGCGGACTACATTCTCCTACATATATAGAGTCGTAAAGATATGCTTCGTTATTATAATTATTATATAAGCAAAATATCTTACTTATGCGATCTATATTTTTTTTTAACAATTTTGAAAATTGAAACCACTAAATACTAAATGTACCATGCATAAGAGGCAACTCGAAATGACGCGGTAATCGGGGTGGGCCATACTCGCTACTTTAACCCAATATGCTTTTTTAATGTGAATCACTTTTTACATCGTGAGATTGAGGTCGCTTGGTGCCTCTCTGTTCGTTAAATTAATCGGACTTTCTCTGTCAATTGATTGACAGCATGATTAATAGATTGCAGATACATATCCTAGGTGATATATATATTTACATCTATAGGTATAAAATATATAATAGTCGATAACGATAGACAGAACGTGAGCGATCCTTCGGCAGCGGTATCGTGTGCTACTGCTTTCGCGGTCGGTCGACGAGATAATTAATCCGATAGATTAAGCCCGCGGGGAGGGGTAGAAGCCATGAGGGGCGGAAGGGGGGTTCGGGGGGTAGAAGCGCGGGGCTCTTTAATGGGCTCGATGAACCGTCGTCGGTTCCGTGACGCTAAAGCCAGGCGCGTATTCATCGTCGCGAATTAGTCGACGAACCACGCAGATTCATTATGGTCATGCTATAGCTAAAGGTCGTAATGATCCTGGCATCACTGACGTAATGAAGAAAAATAGGTAAATAATACCCCTCAAATCCAAATACATTATTCAACACCAATTTACAAAAAAAAAAAAAATCCAAGAAATTAAAATGTTGAAAGAAAACAATAACACCCCTTACTCTCTCGTACTACCCCTCGACGCATTCACCCTTTTTCGTTCCATATAATCTTTTTTTTTGCTCTCCACTTTCACCCTTACATTTTCGCCGACCCTCTCGTGATAATAATAAAATCCGCCCTTATGATCGAATAAACGCGTGACCGTTAGATTTTATCATGCGCGCAACGCTGTCTCGCGCCTCTTTCTCGATCCTCACATTCGCAGTGCGGACTACTAAAGCCCACGCGCACTCTCTCCCAGTCCTCCCCAACCCACATAACTCGATACTTTATTTCCATTTTGGTTTTTGCTTCATCGAGCAATACGAGCCGGCAAAGAACCCATGGGGTGATTCCTCCTCTCCGATATACGCGTATCGAAGACTCGGAGACGCAAGGGCCCAAGTCCAGTGTCGGATCATCGAAGTTACGCCCTTATGTTCCTCGGGCGTTCGACCTATCCGTACAGGTACACACGATATTCGGCCGTTCACGCTCGATGCAGACTGCACCCAAAGAGTCACGTTACGCATGCCACGTACCGTACGTGTGTCTGTGGATGTGACGGGTATTCAAGCCGGTAATGGTTAGTATCGACCTTTATTACGCTATCGGGTAGAATTTCAAATTTTTCCCACCCGGTCGTGTTCCAGTTCTTCGGCGCTGATGCGAAATTATTACGCCTCCGAATGTGTCCCAAATTGACACAGTATCCCGGATATATTTCACGGGCGTCGTGTTCTCTCTCGACCCCACTCCGCTTCTTCACCATATCGACTCCATATAATTTTATTTAACGCTTTCAATCCGGTTTCGCGCAATATTCAATTACGATTATTGCAAATGTAAATAGACTCGTTAAACTCTCATCGGCGAACGGTTTCGCGTTAATACACCGAGGATATTTCAAGTTCCGTCCGTGAAATCGGTACTCTTCATGACGACCTACGACCCGCTGCGCTACCGAACCGTCCGCCGAGCGATAACCATCGTCGGGCCTCCATAAATAATGATTTACGTCCAGTCTAATAATGATCACCCTTCGAAAATGAAGCAAACAGTCGAGCTATTTGATATCGCGTTGCAATGCGTCCGAGCGACGCATCGCGGCCTCGCTGTTCGCCCGGTGGTCTATAGACGAAAATTTCGGAACAATGCGGATGATACGCAGAGAGAGTGAGAGGGGGGGGGGGAGGGGGAGGGGGAGGATGAACGAGGGAGAGTCCGAGAGAGAGTACGTTTGAAACGACGTGCGGGATTGCCCAGAGGCTCGACAGGGGATTCGATCGATCGAAAGAGTGCAGCCGAAGTGGAGAGTGAGAGAGCTGTTGGGATAAAGAGAGAGGAGGTGGTGGAGAGGGGGGGTCTACGATCGAATTGCGATTTCGCGTATCGCTTCGTGAATTCTAGCCCGGGACCGTTCGGACGCGCGCAGTGCGCAACAGGAAAATCCTGTAATCGCATTCTCGATTCGTACACTATGCGCCTACCTCTACCCTACTTCTCCATCGGCATTCTGTCCCATCCCGGCCCACCTCCGTCACCCCCTCCCCGCCCTCCCCCCTCCCCCCGGTACCGCTCCTCTCCTCTGTGTGTGAAAAGCGGGACGTGCGTCGGACTCAAATTATCGATGCTTATCACGACAACGAGCATAATGGCCGATAGGTACCGGGAAGCGTTATATCTGCCCACGTGGTGATTTATCGAAATCGAATACAGGAGAGCGGGAGACATATAGACCCTCCTACCGACGCGGAGCGGTTGTGGATGCACTCTGTAACGCGGGAATATACATATCTGTGGTTGGCTGACGCGTACACTATTTTACGGATGAATTGACACCGTCATGGAATTTTTATTTCGAGAAAATTCGGTGTGTGCACATTTCGTTTGCGATTTTGTTCGATCGGATGTTCGTCGAAGCTGGCATCAACGCCGCGTCGAGGGGGCTCGTGGGAGTTAAGCGGGAATTAGGTGGTGGCAAACATTATTTTTCTTTTTTGTAAAGTTTTGAATTTATATTTTTACCGATTTTTTTTTTTTTTTTCGTCGGAAAGTTCGCTGAGGAACGTATGCACGGAGCGATAGCAAATTTTTCGCTTTCGCAGCAAAAAGCGTGTCGGGGCGGAAAATTTTTAGCTGTCGCAGCGAAGAATTTGCTGTCGCTCCACATATACATATATACAATGCAGTGTAAAAAAAATTCTCACCTGAAATGGGGGACAAGTGTCAGGTCCGCGGTCTCCAGAAAAACAGTCCCAAACATAGGCCAGAATCAACGAACGACAAAAGCGTGTACCCAATTTTATAAAAAGTCCCCCTTGTTTCCCCTATTTTCAAAAATCCACACAGAAAAAAAATATCATTGAATCAAATAAAATTTGATTGATGACTTGTTTCAATTCTACTCTGAATTCGTACAATTTCATACCGGATTGAAATGATAACATGTCACCTTGACGGTCTTGCTGTCGTTGTTTCAATATCATACGGAGTTGTAAGAATTGAAAGTAGAATTGAAACAAACATTTTTTTCTTCGGCAGCCCGCAAGCAAATTTTTTTTTTCAGTGCATGGTCTCCTTACGCGCGCGCCTCGCAGGGCGCGATGGACCGTCGTCATTGCGTTCTCGCCCGGCGTTCAAAAGCCGAGTTAACACGCGGGAAGGCGCCGTTTCCGATGATACCAAGGGCCGTAACGAAGAACGAAAGAAAAGGAGCTTACGCGTTCGTGCCAGGAAGAGAGTCGAAGAGAAGGTTGTACAGGGTGTGAGAATGAGAAAGGAGTGAGCAATGGTACAGGATGCGAGTGCCGGAGGGGCGGCGAGAGGGGGGGGGGGGGCGGGCGGCAGGGGGTGGTTGGATTGCGCGGGAGAAGGCCGGGGAGGGTAGCGGGGAGCCATTACAGTAAATCCTACTTTGCGCGTGAAAACACAGACGCTAAAGCGATTAAATTATTAGGGGGTTGGCTGGCGAGCTGGCAGCCTGTCGGAGGTAGAGAAAGTGAGAGAGCGAGGCGGGAAGGTACGATGGACGAAGAGGCGAAGGGAGACAACGCGAGAGAGAGAGCGAGGGAACGAGGGAGAGATCGTTGTGATCGCCCGTGGAGTACGGAGTGAGGGAGAGTGAGGTAGAGAGGTGAAAGAGTAAGAGGAAGAGAGAGAAAGGGTGATGTAGAGGAAGGCTGCCGAGGTTCCACCGGTATAAAGGGGGGTCGGGTGGAGGCATGCACAGCCCGGCTGTGTTAATAGTTATAGAGCTGAACTACGGGGGTTGGCCGTGCACGCTATAATACCCAACTAACCGTCCGACCTCGCCTCTGCCGGAGCTCGGCTCGTCGCCCCGCTGCCGCCGCTTCCATCCCCGAGTGGAAATCGCCACACCGTCGTTACAACCATGGAGTACTCTACCACGGTGTCCGCACAAGCGCCCTGTTCCTCGACCCGTTCGTTCTGGCCCTGTTGTTGTTAATTTGACTGTTTTGTTGGTCGGTAAACGTGACCTCCGAAACGGGAAGTTTATAGTTGGGCCACTCATATCTCCGGCACAGCTTCCACCCTGGAGCCTCCTGGGGCAGAGCGGGTCACGGTGTCCGAGGTTTTTTTTCTCGGGTCGAATGTTACGCTCCTGTTGAGCAGTGCTCGCAGTTTCGGCGCAATCGACTTAATGCTCCAAGACTTCCGGACAAGTTTGGCACATCATTTCGGAGGAAAACAATGAGATCGCCGTTCTTGATGAAGAACTAGAAACTGCACACTGCGATACACCTAATATACACAGTAAAAAATAATATCGTTAAATCTGAATACGAAGTTTGATACACATAAATCTGTTAAATGAGAGACCGACTCGTTTGTTCAGGTTTGAATATATAACCTGGTTATTTTATTTCCCGCTTCATCAACAATTTTAGTTTGTACTTTTGTTTGTAGAACTAGAGCCGATGGTAGATGGTGCGATCGGAAAATGAAAAGGAACCAATGAAAAATTGTTACCGTTTGTGGACAATAAGTTGTTGTAAAGAGAACTAACTTTTTACTGTATGGCATATTGTGTATCATCTTTCTTTTTCTATTTTGTATGATCTTCGTACAGTAGAACCCCGATTAACCGTCATGCTTGGGACCGAAGAGTCCCCGGATAATCGAAATTCCGGTTAATCCGAACTAGACAGTGAAAAAAGATAAGTCAATAATGACTAACGATGCAACTTTATTTTGACTAGTTACAATGACATTTGGTACAACTTGCACTTAATTATTAAATAATATGAACTAGAATGTAAAGCTTTGGATTATTTTTTCGCTAATAGTACGTAAGCTAGTCTTTTTTTTGGAAGCGTGTGCTGGCACCGCACTACGCACATAAAAAAGAAAAAAATCTCGGAAGATGCACGGTTTCTCCGCTTCTCGGTTAATCCAACCCTGGTTAATCGGGGTTCTACGGTATTTAACTTTTCTACTATATGACATACGTACGATGGAACACGACAAAGTCCCCCAATGAAACAATTAGAACACTGTACCCCACGACATTTTATCCGATGATTGCCTGTACCACCGTCGTATCACTGCCCACACATGTCCGTATGAAGCTTTTGTGAGACAAAATTGATCGTATGAAATTTCTTTTTTTTTTTAACCGATCGGAAAGGACTGCAAATCACACCTGAACAGGGTGATTCGTTCTCCCTTGTATAGATAGGTTTGCGGATTGTTTTGTTAGCAAATACCTCATTGGCGCAAGAATGATCAGTGATAGAGCATCTTGTCTCGCCACGCGAAAAGGACCATCGAGATGTGATCTCGAGATGCCTATCACGATTTCTCGTCACCCTCCACGATAACTACATAATTCGAATAAGAAAGATATCGGTGGTCCGACAACGATCGCGAAGGAGTTAAGCGGCAGCGTGGAACATTGCGACGGAACTGGCGAACCGGGATGGAACGAAGCTTCGCGGATGAGGGGGGGGGGGGGGGGGTAAAATAAAAGGGGCAAGACCAAGGTAGAAATAGACTCGAGAGACGCGACTGAAAAAAAACATTGTAGGAACCGGGAGTAAAGAAGAAAAGTAAAGAGATAGGCGAAGGAGAAAGAGGAATAAAACGCCTTCACCGTATATCTCCGATGAGATCTGACCGGCATTTATCAGCATCCCTTCCCGCGTGTCTGACTCTCGAGTCGGTCCGCGCTCTCGCTCTCTCGGTTCTCTGTCCCTCGCAGCTCCTCTCCTTTTAACTCTCTCCGGCAAAATCGGGCGTTCAGGGTGGTCTTGAACTATCTCCCGTGCTCAGACCCTCCGGTGTTCCAGACACGTTTTTCAGCGTAGTTACCTCTTGCCGGAGCCCTCCATCTCGTTCTTTCCTTCTATCGTTTCCGAGCGCACTCCAGCATTGACTTGGAAAGTTTATAAGCGGGCCTATATTACACGGTCCACGGATATATTCCAAACTACGAACGTCGATGCTGTATTTTATTCCACGCTCATATCGATACCCCAGTTACAACGGTTAAACTGATACGGAATTTACCGTGCGGAATTTATTATTTCGGAACGGGAGATCCCGGAGTCAATTGTCCGTGTAGTTCGCGGTACGGAGAAAATCCGTCGCACAATTTCCTGTACCGCTGCCGTTAATCCCTTAACAGCCAAACCTCTGTCTCGTTGAAAAAATAAACACATACTTTTATTTGACGCAATATGTCGACAGTGCGACTTTCGGGCAAAAGAATTTTTTCATTTCTACATCCGATATAAGAATTTTTTATAATGCAGTTTAGGTAGAAAATGTTTGTCAGTAATATAGAATTTTTGTCATTAGTATAGAATTTTTGTCATTAATATAGAATTTTTGTCATTAGTATAGAATTTTTGTCATTACTATAGATTTTTTTAAAATTAATATAGAATTTTTCTTCATCGCTGTTTTACCGACGAAGCAGATTTCGTGCTGAAAAAAGTTTTTACAGCTGTCATCAAATGCCGACTATTTCTGGCACCTATTTCAATGGGTTACGTGACAGGTGTTATGCGTGGCTCGCTCCAACGTGCCGTAACTCTCCGAAACGTTTATCATGGATTGGCCCAGTAGTAACAGACTCGCCGGTTAGCGCCCAGACCGAGCGCCGTGAGCGAGCTCGCCACGGTTCGAGGCTTGTTTTAACAACTTTTTGCCACTCGAAAAAAAAATGAGAAAAAAACCCTTTTAGATATCTTAACACCGGTAAGAGTAAACATTCCGTATTGCTCACTTTGTGTGCGCCTGCCCGATTGGCCCACTCGAACAGCCAGTAAACGCCAGGGCGAAGCTCCCGCCAGTCTCTCCCTTTCTCTCTCGGGAGGGTAGGAAAATAGCTTCAGGGAAGGCTAATACCGCCATCGAGTATAATCTGGTACTATAGTTTTACGTAGTGTGCTTCGAAAAATGTAGTGCCGCAGCGTCATTACACACGAAGAGCGTTTCGCCGCACCGTAACACGCTCCGCTTTTTCTTCTCCTCGCTCCACTCCCGTTCGTTCTCCTCGTGACACGCGAGCGAGAATTTCTCGTGCTTCGTTCCTTCTTTTTTTTTTCAAATTTTATTTTGTATTTTTTTTGAACTCGCATTTTGCGATCACACGCGAGCTTCGTAGTGGGTAACTGTATCGGCGGCTCGTCGTGTGTAAACCAGTCGGGCACGTGGGAGGGGGGCAGTGTAGGTGGGTCCGAAGTGTGTACGCACGTGTCGAGTGGCCTGTGCACTCTTTTCTTCGCCCGTTCGACGCGATCGTGCAGTAACTGCCCACTAAAGCCGCACGGGCCGCACAAATCAGTCCGACAACGAAATTTAGTCTGTGCAGGTAGGTAAGTACCGACGTATAGTTAGCGAGCTATGGCCGGAGCCTGGGAATTACAACTCCAACGCGATACCCGTATACCTGTAGCGATATCGGAAACGTCGCGTGACCATACTGCGTGCGAGTGAACGAGCTCACCCTGCGCCGGGACCGTGGAAGTCTCGAAATTGTGCAAGGACCTTTTCTCCCGGTATAATACACCGATGACTCTCCTCTTCCCCCCCCCCCCCCCGCCGGTAACGTTATCAACGAGTTAATTAATTCCGAACGAAATTGCCTCCGAACATTTCACCCGTGTTCTTCTTTTTTCCCCCCGCTTTCTTTCCGCGATATCTCATTATCCCTTTGTAAAATTCACCGGAGCTTTTCCGCGCGGACCTCCCTCAATTTTTTTGTTGTCTCGTGTTTTAGGAATTGCGCGTCGGGAGCCGCATTCGCCGTCCCGGCAATGGAAATCTTTTTACGGCTCACTCTCTCCCGATCTCCCGGTCGGTTCTTCGTCGCTATCAGCCGAACCCTTCCACCGTGAGCCACCCTATCGCCGGGCATCAACGTTCTCCTGCGCGGTATACGTACAGCAATTCTGTACATGTAGCTCGCGTTCTACGGAGCATAGTGGATGCTGCAGCGGCATCAACGGGGCTAGCACGCGCTATCCTTGGCCCTACGAGTTCGAAGATATTCCAATACCGCGACGGGAGAGAGGGAGTAAGTGAGGGTTCGCGCACGAAATGAGAACGATAGAGCCTTCGACCTCGGCCCTCTCGACCTCCGGGGAGAGGAACCCTCTCGACGCAACGACGACTCGAATACCCCGGTGCGATGGTGCGCCGGGACTCGTAACGTTCCCATCTGCATCCCTCCTGCAACCCCTCGCACGGATAATGCACACGTAGGCTCGCGTGCGCGTGTGTGCGCGTGTGTGTGCACAGGGTATATAGTATAGTGTAGTCGGCAAAGATACCTGAGAGTCAAGGATCGCGTCGGGACCGCGAGTAAATTTGCATTCGGATGCGAATGGCTCGGAGAGATGCTCCGCTCTGCCTCCGCAGGATCCGCTGCGGGAGGGACTGCGAGGGTGCAGCGGGAGAAAGGCGGAAAGATAGAAGAAAACGAGCCGGGGCAAAAAAAGGGGGGGATGGAGAAAAAGGGGGTCATAGAATGAGAAAGGGAGCCCTTTTCTCTTTGGGCGAATAGCGACGCTGGTGCGCATCCGCTATCGGATCGAAAACGTGCGAGCGAGCTCGGAAAGCCCGTGGGAACACGATGATCCGGAATCATGGAATTTCTTTTCTTCCGGTTTTCCAACCAGAAACTCTAGCCATTCGCCCCTTTTTTTGTACATGGTAATACGTAGATTCTCGATTTTCTGATCGGGTAGGCGGTATGTGAGGAGAGAAAGTAATGTAATTACAAAAAATACAGTCGGGTTACGATTTTGAATAGTATATTATACTAGAAGGGAGGAATGTGTGCGATTTTCGACGAGTCTGAAGTTTAGTGTAGAAATCACACGAGGTGAAAATCCGCGGCCTTCCGTATCGCATATGATACTTTTTTGTCGACTCCGTTAAAATAACCACATTTCTTGCGTCGCACGATCGTCATATTCGCCAATGACCATTACTCTCCTGGGAGCAACGGGGCTTCCAGAGGGAATAATGAGCTATATTACTCTCTATCGAGTAATGCACGTGTGCGCGTGTGCACAGGTTAATAATGATCATTGGTCATAGACAATCTTCCGCCCACGTCGCACGCAAGAAATTTGATTATTTTAGCGAAGTCGAAAATAGTACATTTCGATACGAGTGCGAAAAAATTTTTTCTGACGAGTGTGAGTTTGCAGCACGAGCCGAAAGCGAATGTTGCCATCATACGATTTCAGAAAACGTTTTTCGCACGAGTATCGAACAAAATGTTATTTCACGAGGTGTGAAAATGGGGGTTTTCGCACCTTCGGAAAAACCGCCACTTTTCCCCACCCACTTTTCCCACCGAGTGAAATAAATATATTTTTTACATATCCATCCATCCGGTCCGAACGCACGATACTTTTCGAAGAGACTTTGGATCGCAGCGAAATTTGCAGTGGGTCATCTATATGTTAAAAGTACTTCCAGATATCAAATGCAGTTGTGGTATTGAATTTCGCATTGATTCATCCATCCTTTCCGAAACTTTGTCTCAAGCGGGGGAAAAAAATGAAAAAACGATTAAAAATGGTGATAAGATTGTGTCTATTCCGCAAATCTACTTGAACCAAAGTACTCGTCAGAAAATAAGTGTTGAGTAGTCACTCGAATAAGACTTAAAAAACCATCGATCGTAAAAAAAGTCTCCACGCAATGAGTGAAAATATGGATAATATATATTTTTTCCCCCGATACCCAAAAGTGTCGCGGGGTTGTCTGAGATAAGGGTAGTCTAGTCGAGTATATGGGGGGTGGATTCACCACGTCTGCACTCTCGTATTCGCATCTCGTCATAGCTAACTCTCTTTCGCGTCGAGCTTAACGCGCGCGTTCGCTTCACGGCGTAATACCCTTCGGCAGCGCCAGTAGCGACCACTAATAATATTTCTCTCGCTCCAGCGGCGTGAACGCGGCGACGAGGGGATGAAGGTAGAGGGAGAGCGAGAGAGAGGAGAGAACACGCCGACGACGACGACGACGTCGGGACGCGAGGCGCGTTGAAAATCGTCCTGCACCGCCGAAGCGTTGCGGTGTTGCGGCCGAGCACGAATACCCCGCTGTCTGCGGGGGGAGGGGGGAGGAAACAAAAAACTGCAATTAAAAAATAACTGCTCGAAGTTTACGGGCATGGCTTGCATATTCACGAGGCTCTTTGGCGGCAGCGTTAACATGCTTTTGAATTCATTAAACACGCTCCGCGATAAAGCGAAGACGCGCCTCTCTCTCTCTCTCCTCTCGCTGCTTTCGTCGGGTTCCTTCTCCGCCTCATTCGCCTCCTCTATCTCCGCACCAACCCCCTCGGCGTATACTTGTTCCTCTTCATTTTTATTTATTTTTTCTCTTTTACGTCTATCACCTGTATTTGCTCGATAATCCCTCCGACGGCGATTTCTCGTCTCTCAACACTTATTATTTTCCTCTCGTATTTCCATCATCATTTTTTTTTTGGTCCCTCTCAGTCTCGACGACCCGGCCAGGAAGGCCGAGCGTGTCGACGAGCGGAGTAGACATTTCTCTCCGTCCCGCGAGCCCGCAATTTCTCCGAGTGATTACGAACGGCTCAAGGGGGTTCGTGACGTTCCTATCGAGCCTCGAAATCCTACTTGCCTCCCACCGCCATTCTCCCTTTCCTCCCTTCACCGAGCGTTTCTTGCTCGCATATTCTCGTTATTCGACCGAGAATTCAGCGTCCGGACTAAAAGACTACTGCAGTCAGTCAGCCGCTTGACCCATGCCAACCGTGGGGGAAAAAACGACCTGGCGGTACGAACGGAGCAAATTCTTCCCGGACTGAAATCGGCGATACTGGTGTTAACTCTGCCAAATGGCTTGTCACCGTTCGAGCACGAGAAACGAGTGGCTGGAAGGAGTCGGGAGACGAAACAACGAGCAGAATGTCCATTGGACTCTTCCCGTTTTCGCCGGGGACACAGCCGAACGGCAGCTTTCGCGAGCCGGGCATAAGTCAGACGTCCACTGCCAAATTGAAGCTGTTATGGTCCCGGTGTAGAATACATTCTTGCTCGGGCATCGCGAAACTACGTAAATGCCTCCGGCCTCCGCGGCCCGTTCTCTTTATCCCTGTATCGCGTCAGAGTTTACTGCCAAATCGAGCTATTTAAATCATGGCCGAACGATTGGACCGACTGGCCACCCCGGCCGCCGGCAGCGTGTTTCTCGCTTCGTCCAACTTCCTCCTTTCTCGTCCGAGCCTCTTTATGGGACAGCCGGAATAATGGCGGTGAAATAATGATGTATCAGTCTGGGTCTCGTTCGGGTTTATATACTCCGCGAGGAAACCTCCTTTGCGCGACTCGCGTGGCGTTGTATCGTCGTAGCTGACTGTACACATTTATAACAAACGCGCGACGCGAAAACGCTCCGGAGACAAAAGAATATATTTATTTTTTATGGAACAATTCGCGTTATGACATTGGACTGAATTACAGTCGTTCCCGAGTCGCCGAGCTTCTTGGATCTTCTCTCGAATAATTTTTCGACGGATTTCAACCACTCTTTCCCCCCGCCACATGTTATGTGGCGATGCTCAAGGTTTCGAAACAAGAAGAAGGGTTTTATTTATTTTTTCGGTTAAAATAAAATACTTTGGAAAATCTCGTGCGATTGATTTTTGGTAGCGGTGTCGTGAACAGGTGATAATATTTTCGAGTTCGAATCTGAAAAATTGCAGGAGTTTAACTTTTTTTAAATTAAATAGAGAAGATAAGAATAATTATTTGTATGGCATGAGCGTAGAAAAGGAGTTCTGACACGACTCAGGACTCACCGTTGTACGCCCCTCCCATTCACATAATTTTTCCTAACATATTCAAGAAAATCATGCTTTTCATTTTTGGGAAGTGTGCGCAGAAAGGCGCTAGTGCGAGAAAAAATACCATATTGCGGTTGTACGCATGCGTAGTATTTTTCTCGCACGCGATACGAAAAAGTATCTTTCTCCGCTCACTTCAAAGGAACGGAAAGCAGTATGTGAAAAAAAAAATTATCTTGAATTAAATTGAACTTCTGCAATTTGTTGCACATTGATCGGAACACCGTCGCGAACAATCGATGGCGCGCATTTTTTTATATAATTTTTTTTACCAATGAAAAAATAAATAAGCGAAACGCGCTTTAAGGTTTCCGAAAAAGTAAATTGCTAACGCCGTTCGTCGGGGAGCCATCGGCGGGACAGACAGTTATCCCAGTGCACATCATAAAATGAACAACGTGTCGAATGGCAAATTTTATAATTAACCGGAAAATAAAATGCGACTCGGAGGGAGGATAGGGTTGCGCGAGAAGCTTGTTGCAGGACTCGCGCTTCTGGCCCGTCTGTGTCTGGCCAAATTATGTTTTCGTTTATCTGTACGCTCACTCCCTCCTCGCGCGAACAAATATACACTACCAACGCTTTTTCGTGTACATTAACCCGTTGCGTCGGATGCACTTTAATTACGTGATTATGAATATGTATATTCTCGGCTCTGGCTCCTCCCTCCTCCCTCTCATGCACTCGATGCAACTTCGTTATTTCACACGCTTTTTTTTACCCCCTTCCCCCCTCTCCCTCCCCCCTCATCAACCCTCCAGCGGCTCTCGGAGCTCGCACTCATCCGCCACTCGTTTATCTGTATCCCACGGGGAATTATACGAATTAACGCGAATCGTTTGCCCGTGAATGTATTCAACTGAATTTCGCTTACTGCCGTACAGACTTCGGGGATGATGAGCGTATTAAAAAATAAAAATAAAAATAAATAAATAAATTTCGAGCAACGATCGATTGTCTCTCCATAAAATTAATACAGACACCCATGAAAATAGAGTGTGAAAATGGTCCCTCGGCTGAATATAGTTTCGATTATTAAGGCGAGGTCCCAACCTCCCAGCCCAATCGGGGTCCGGTCGGGACCAAAAACTGTAATCAATATCTTCTTCGCGGACGCCGAACTTTTCCGGTAGGAAGCAAATTCTTACTCGAAGCGCGTCTACATCCGGCTTCATGTAAAATTGTACTTTTGTGTCCCTACAAGTTGGCGGGGCTAAAAAACTTACATTTTCTGTTACGCTGGAAAGAAATATCAATGACTTAAGTAAAATACGCTTGCGGGCTGCCAAAGAAAAAAAATTGTTTTTTCAATTCTACTTTCTCATCTTGCAATTCCACATGGCATTGAAACGATTACATGTAACCTTGACAGTCTTGCCATCGTCGTTATACCATCCGGAATGATTGTAAAAATTGATTCAATACTTTCAATTGTAAACATTGATTAAATACTTCCAATTGTATAAATTGAAAGTAGAATTGAAATTTTTTAAAATTACTTCGGCAGCCCGCAAGCGATTTTTTTCGGTGTACCGACCGCGATATCTGGCGTTTCTCTTAATCTGCGCGCAGTGGACGAGGCCTGGCGAGATAGAAACATCGACGGAAGTCGTGAGTGTCGAAGGCTGATGGGACGACTGCGATTCCGTGTATTCTCGCCGAATGCTCGAGGAAACGATAACAATTCGTCACGAGGGGGTCGTCTCAACGGTGTCGTCGCAGCGCGGTATCTGGGACGCGTCCACGATGAGATCGAAAACCGATATACGGACCTGTGCAGGACTATTCAACCCACCACCCCTTCCTCCCTCCCTCCCCATACCGGCAAGCACAGTTGAAAGCGTCTAAGTTTGCCGAAGTTGGGTCGGTGGATGGTGCGTTATCCCACATCCGGACTGTCGGGCGCGCGCGGCCTTCGCTGCCTTGGCTGTAATATCCATTCGGCTCCTCCGTGCCGACAAAACCATTCACTTTATACCCGGGAGAGACCCATCTCCTTCTCTCGCCCGCTCTCGGCCTTTCTGGAACTCCGGGGGTCGTGTTGATGTCTGGGCTCTTCAACGCGCACTATCAACGGGAAAAGCATCGCAATACTGTTATCATCAGCAATTTGATAAATATTTAACTCTCGTCCGAGGGATATCGTAGACGGGGAAAACAATAAAAATAAATAAGGTCTGTTCATTTGTTGGAGGTTTTCACTTCGTTGCGTCCAACGAATCGTCGATACTTTTAGTTCTTTTTTTTTTGTGGGACCAATAGTAAACGTAGAACTGTACGCGAAAATATTTTTGAAGTGGAGAAAACGGCGTGCTCGATGTTTCTCAATTGTGGAAGTCCCGGGTCCTCGGCTGGCGATCTGGAGCAAAAAATTTAACGGGTTCTTACTTTATGCATTACAGTTTATAAAATTAAAACTAGAATCGGGAAGAAAAAACAATTGAATAAAAACTAGTGGGCTATCGAAGTCAAAGTTTGATTTTTTTTTTACCAAAAATGTTTGCAGTTTTTTTTGTTTATAAAGAAAAAACGTTTTAATATCTTTGAGTAATAATAGTTAAACCGATCGAGAAGTTTGACGCCCGCGTGTCAGCAGAATTTCAATAAATCCTATTTCACCGTGCAGCGAGAATCGTTTTATGAAAATTTCGATCCAGCCGCGATCCGTCGAGCAAATTGAAATAATTGTGAGATTAATGAGACAGCAAGGCCTTCATGAGAACGTGTCTAAAATTCCGATCTCCCTCATTGATTATCTCGCCGAGACGTGAAACTCCTCGACAAGTGACTTCCGTCAGGCGTCGGTTCGGTTCTCTGTGCGGCAGATCGGGCGTTGATTTTTATCGCGATATAAAAGCTCAAGCGGCGACAGACACCTTCCCCCCCCCCTGGCTCCTGCGGAGACGAAGCTTCGAACCTAATTTGTGTCTTCCTCGAGACCACGGCAAGAGCTTCAGCCGACGACGGCGAAAAGACTTTTTTTTCTCCCCTAAAGCCTTATCGAACAAGCACGTGGCATCTTTTCCGATCGTTTCCCATCTCGTTCCGCGGTTTCTGCACGGCTCGTCACGACGCGGAGGAATACAAAGATAAGTATTTGCCACATTAGCCGCGGAAAAAAAATATATGTAGAGTAAATCAGGGTGAGATGGCTAGACGTGTGAGATCGCCACCCATAATATCTTTTAAGGTAACAAACGAATTTCGCCGCCGCTTGCACAGTTTTTAGTATATGTGGATACAATGCGATTGTACAAAAAATGTTAAGATTGTACGTGCAAGGGTCAGTACCAACGGTGAATCTCTATTTCGAGGTAGCCAGAAGTTTCTCGAGCTATATTTCAAGCGCTCTGGAGACATTCTAAATTATAATTTTGCCAGTAAATCAAAATTGCACACTATAGTTGGATCTGTAGATCTTTCAAGAAAAGATTGGCGCGTAGTAAAACGATTAAAAAAAAATTCCTTCCCTAAATTCAAGCAGTGGCTATTTATCCGAGAAAATGGGTGATATGGCCACTCATTTTCCGGCAGGCATGGACATTTGTTTTCGGGGGATATGACCATGTCAGTTGTGGCCATGTCACACGGATATCGCGGGTGAAATGGCCACGTCAGTGGTGGTACGCCACAGCCTGCAACAGCAGGCGACGGCCATATCACCCGGATATTGCCAAGGAAAGCATTTTTTTTTTTTAGTTTGGTATCTGAAACATTTGACGGAGGCAATTGCAGTCTTTCTGTAGTTTATTTAGACAACATAAAATATAGTAAGACATGTTTTGTGCGAACCCGATGTTTCTCTAGGTCTAATTGACTACCATTATTACTGGGAGGTTATTCTCGAGTCATTCGTTTGCAAAACGTATACGTGCTATGATTGTATGAGTATAAACGTATGAATGAATGCAGCGACAGAACGTATACGTTTTGCAAACGAATGACTCGAGAATAACCCCCCTGTAGCCATGTCATCTGTAGTGTCCGGGTGAGACGGCCGATCGCAAATATTTATTTATAGAGCTACAATTAAATCACCCATCGAAAATATCGAAAGGTCTGATTGAGTTACTTTACTTCGAAGTTTCTAGAGTTGGTTACAACTAAAAATTTTAAAGTTTAAAAAATGTTAAACCTCAAATTTTCGTTGTCTAAAAAATCATGTCCAAGATAACATCGGCTTACCCTACAAGTAAAAAACAGGTTTTGAAGAAAGGGCAAAGACGACCTTAGAAAAATGTTGAAGCTGCAGAGGGACGTGAAAGCGGATAACCACGAGGATGAAGAGATATGTAGGTCGCTCCTCGTGGCTTAATGGTATTGCATTGCCGGTGCAAGGAGAGGCGAGGAACGAGTTGTTGGCACCGGGTACCGCTCTTTAAAATTAAACGAATCGACCTCACAGAGTATCTCTCACGGTCGGAACCACCGAGGCTCACCTGGGTCGTTTCGCGTTGTTTCCGTTCGTCCTCGGACGGTCCCTCGCGTTTCAACCCTTTCCAGCTGAACGTACGTATAAACAGCTGCACAGAGGGAGCGGTACCGTCTACCTCTCTCTGTGCTACGGTACACCCGCTCGACACGTAACGGGCGTACGTGATGGCCGAAGAGGAATCGTGAAACCGGCACGTTTTCCAACGTGCCTCTTAAATTCACAACGGGGCTCTCATTTTGCTCGTATAGCCGAGCTCGAGACTCCATTCGCCTCGACTGCTACGCGCGAATAAGGCACGAGGAGAGACGCGGAGAAAGAGAAGCCGGCTAGAGGTGGCGTGACACTTGGTCCGCTACACCCCCTCGCCCTCCCCCTTTCGAACGAAAGAAACGTGGCGAAGAAACAAATGCAGAAAAAGAATGAGTAACGGAGGAAAAGAATTTTGAACTGCGGAGAAGGAGAACGGGTCGGGCGATGGAATTCTTGGAGCGGAGTTATGGCATTCCACTGACGGGGAAACATTTGTTTTTTTTTTAGTTACCGTATCGAATTGGCCGTCCGCGGGCGATGGGACGTATTTAAATTCTCGATAATATAATCGATACGTAAGACGGAAAATTAATATACTTTGCATGTCGGTCATATGAGCGTTGTACAGGATCGATTGAGGTTGATACACGGTAAAATAAAATACTGTAAAATCGGAATAATGAAAAGACACATGTCTTTTTTACTTCTCTAAAATGAAGAAAAAAAATTATGGACTTTTGTGGACAAGGAATCGTTAGAATATCACAAGTAGGATAAAAGTGGGGAATATGGCCCGGCCCATATATCATTGATTTACGTCTTAATCGAGGTGGGCCATATTCACCACTTTTACCCTAATTGATCCATTGAGTTTGTCGAACGCTGATCAACAATTATGTACAATATTTATTATCAACGACCAATTTTTTTTAACGACCCTACTTCCGTTCTCAAAAACAAAAAACTGGACATATCACCCGGCATGACCGTATGGCGAAAGAGATAGCGCCGTCTGTTGCTATGCGGCGAAGTGGCGTCGTCCCTTGCCTACCCTTCCCCTGTGCCACGACAGCGGGGATCGTGGCTAGCGACGCACCCCCTAAAGGGGTCGGGGGGGGGGGGCAGGGGGTGGAGGGGGGGAGGGGGGGGTGTGGGCGACCAGCTGCAGGCGAAAAAGTCGAAGCCAGCATTGCCCCACTGTCCACGAAGGGATGCGAAACACTGACTGAGCTATTCACTTTTATCTGTTTTGTACATTTACCCCCCGCCCCCTGATATTGTCCCCGAGAAAGCCCCATGCCCTATAATATACAACACGAAAATTCGTTAGCCTCGCCGGGAAAATCGGGTCGGGGATATTACCGGGAAAATTAGAGAATAAAGAGGTTCGACAAAGAAACCGAAGGGCTCTCCGGGTCTCGCTCCCGCAATTTAATTAACCATAAACACCGGGAAGAAGGAGGAACCGGTTGGTAAATGCGGATGCGAAATTCGAGCGACGGGATAGTGCGCCGCGGAAGAAATTCGCTCTTAACGCTGTACAGCATAGGCACGGACTATTATAACGTCAATGTCCGCATTATCAAACAGCCAGCTCGCTCGCGCGCAGCCGGGCGCCGAGGGGGAGGGGGTTTATTAAATATTCCCGGGCAATCGGGCGGGTTTAACCCGATTAAAAAGGGGAAATCGTTGTGCGGTTTAACGAGCGTGCGACTCACCGCTGGGTAGGAATGAGACGGGAGTAACGTAAAGGGGGTGGAAAGAGATCCGGATTGTACGAATCGAGGAGTAAGAGGGAGAGGGAGAAAGTGAGAGGGAACTCATCGCGCCGCAGCTCGACGCGAAATGTACGGCTTTAAGAAAGAGTTCCCAAGGAAATAGGGAAAAGGGTTGAAAGGGTGTGCGTCCGTGTGATCAGAATGGAAGCGAGAGAGGACGAATAAAACGCGAAGGAGAGGAAACGCGGGGAGGATAGAGCGAGTGGATCGAGAATCGGAACGGAGAAGGAGAGTCGAAGGAAGTCTGAAGATAAGGCGGTGAAAGAGCGAGGAGAAGGACGAAACGAGGGAAACAGGCGCGGTGGATGCTGAGGACCGTCGGTTCATCTTGAACCGCTAATGAAATTCCTGGCTCCGCGCTCCCCGCGCCTTCGCGAGCGAGCGCGAGGAAAAAAGGGAGAGAGATCCTGCGTCTCTCCCTTTAAGTCTCATAATCTTTTTTTTTCATCCCCTCTCGGCTAACTCAGCTTCTCACTTCCATCGTTCTTCCAGTTCGACGCAACGTTTACCTCTTCGCTTCTTCCTGTTATTTTTCTTTTTTTTTCCTTTTTTTTATACACTTCCGACCCCCTCGTACATAATCCCTCGGCTCCTCCTGTCGATGTTTATATTCCGCTTAGGATTTGTACCGGAGTCGGCTCACCTCGTAATTAGAATAATAGCCGAGGAGTTAAAAGTCCCATTGCTTCGTTCGCTGGTTTTATACTAAAGTGTACTAAAATTACATGGTCGCCGTAGAAAAGAGGAGTTAAAAGTCCCATTGCTTCGTTCGCCGCTTTATACTAAACTGTACTAAAATTACATGGTCGCCATGTGCAAAGTAATTTGCACATGGCTTCCTTATTTATTACAACTTTGCGCACAGCTTTCTCTACGAGAAAGACCGTTGATCGATTTTGGCTCATACAGGAAGCTGTGCGCAAAATTGCAATAAATGAGGAATTCTTTGTTGCACTTTTTCTATATAAAAAATGTAAAATATAATATAAAAAAATGTTTAGGTCTCATAAAATTAAAAAGGTCAACATTTTTCGTAAAATTTATCGTAGAAAATCGCTAACTGAAATTTGCGTAATTTGTCGTTTTAGTGCTTTGTCTAATTTATTTCCCCCCACTGATAACGAATCTACAAATTATGTCACTCTTAGAGCCACATTCGATGCATAACCTGGTGTCGGACAAAAAATACAAATTTTATGAAATATTTGAAAATTTCGAAATCAGAAAATTTAAATGGTTAGATCAATCTTCGCCAAATGTCATAGGAAATATTGTATAATGTTATTCCATTCCCATGTCAAATTTAACCTCGACACATTCACGTTCACTCGGATTATACGGTTTTTAGTTATAAAAAAAAAATCAAAATCCCACAGGGTAAAAGTGGGGAATATGGACCGGTTCATATATCTTTGATTTACGTGTTAATCGAGGTGGGCCATGTTCACCACTTTTACCCTAAAATCTGACTGCTTGAATAGACTTCGACCATTTTCAATGCCAAAAGTCTTTCATAAAAATATTATATTTATGCAGTTTTAGGACGATAGCTCAAAATTTACGCAAGTTAGAGCTCTACCACAGAGAAGTTAAAAAAAATTTTTAACCGCTTAATATCGGTCTGTGGCCCGATTGGAGATATGGAGCGTTTTTGTTTTTTTTTTATTTGAAATTTTCTTGAAGATTGAGATCTTCAAGAAAATTTCACTGAACGAAGCGACGTGACTGTTCCACTAGTGTACCAAATAGCCTGGTACCAGTGTACCAAATCACCTCGCCGTCTCCAACAATTTTCCAGTTATTGCTGTTTTAAACTATCGAAATCTGTCGCACACGCACACGCACACGCACACGCACACGCACACGCACACGCACACGCACACGCACACGCACACGCACACGCACACGCACACGCACACGCACACGCACACGCACACGCACACGCACACGCACACGCACACGCACACGCGACGCACACGCACACGCACACGCACACGCATCCAGACCCCGGCTAAATATCGCATTTCTCGACGTTTTAGACTATTTTAAGTACTCCGACATTAAAATCTTCGATTTTTACGAAAACATAGCTTCATCAATGAGGAAGCAAAAACGGTGGAAAAAATGTACCGAACTCCCATCTGACTCTCGTTGATAGAATAATAATTTTTTTCCGACAAAAATTCAGACTAATAGTTCCGATACGGGTAACTCATCGGCGAATCTCCAAATCAATCGTTATTCGATAACCTGTCAATCTGTAATTTAATTAATGATGATGGATATTAACGTTTTCCATGGCCTCTATATCGTACGAAATTTTTCGGCGCAAATGTACTTCAATTTTCGACACATTGTTTCGATTAATTAAGGATTCCTGGCGCATACCTTTTTTTATGTATTCTCGATATTTGCTTCCTCGCGGAAATAGCTTTATTTTTGTTCCGAATCAGCAATCCTTTCCGTCAACCGAAAAACAAAAATTCCCCCAAATGACCTTATCTCTCTGACCATTTTTTTAACCCCCTGAAATTTTCAAGATTTACACAGCCTCTTTGACCTTACCGCTTATGCGTCGAAATTAGTAATTCGCCATAGCTCTTTAAATCACACTCCTCTGTGCCATAAACTGCAAAGGCAGATAATCGCTGCTCTCTCGTACATTCTCATACACGCATCAATGGAATTCAGTCTGAAAAGCTTTCGATGGCCGATACAGAACGAGTGCGATTGGTTGACACTCATTTATTATCTCGTTTTTGCTCGGAATTGGCGAACGGCAAGAGACTCCATCGAATGTCTGGCAATTGCTATTGAAATTAATTAATTAACATACCTGATACAAGTTGAAACGTCATTACGTCGTCCAGCGTGAGTTCACGAGTTTGTTAACTCGGCTGATTTTTATTATCGTTTATAAAGCTTATTACCCGTACTCTTGCACCGTATTCGGTATGTAGGTCGGTCGAATAACGGTCACATAATTAAAGCCGCGCCGCAGCAACGAGAAGTAACTTCCAGAATAAATTATTACGATCGATAAATTAGAGGAGAATTGATAGCGGGAATACGCTCCGGGTGTTATGCCGCGGTACATGACACAGTGCGACTTGTCACACGTCGTTAATACAGCTCTCACGTGCTATCCTCGTAACACGGTGCTACATCCGTGAAATTCGCGCTCCGGTATTCTCCACGTCCATTTTCCTGCATTAGCTGACGCAATGGCTGCGGAGATTGTACACATGTCGGTGGAATGGCCCGACTGGCTCGTCTCCTCGTCTCCAGGCCACGGACACGTCGGCCTGTTTACTTTTCACTCGTCGCCGTGTTGCTAATAAACGACGGCTCAGAAATCTTAAGGGCGCGAGTCCCGTTCCGAGGCGCACGACTTACGTCCTTCTGACGCGCAGCCGTCGATGCGAGGAACGGAGTTTCCGGAGCCCACCGTAGGATCATCGAATTTTTTCGCCACGAATCTTGTTTTAAGTCACATCAGCTCGAATCCTTGTCGGTAATATTAAAGCGTCCAAACAAGAAAAATACTCGAGAGAATGTTGAAGAAAACTTTGTCAAGCCTTTCTCCATTATCCGTAATATAACGGTAGTGGCGGTGCGCCACCATGGATCAGCCCATGTTTACTCCACCGTGCCGTGCCGAGTACGTTGAGTATACGACTCCATCATCGAGGCCGCTGTATGGGAATTTTCCTGGCGACGGCAGGGTTCTTCGTCATTCGCTTTACCCCACACTGCCACGCGTGTAACGTGCTATACGACCGAGCCTCGTCACATATCCGTTTGACATCACTTGCCTCTAGCTATATCGAACGGTGAGAAACAGAAGAGTCTGTAATCCCATGTTAAAGCATGCCGGTTGGGCCCTTCTGGTTCTCAGTCGTCGATACAAACTCCGCCAAGAGGGACGGCGGAGTTGCGATCCTGAGTCACGATAGTACGTAAGTGAATCTCTTCCATACGTTCAAATTCCTGATGGTGCTTCTCGGTGCATTGGCGAAGGACTCCCTTCCACACATACCCGACCCAGAGATATCCATCGGATTTTTCTGTCTGTATACATGTCCCACATATACAACGCTTTATTCATCGATTCACCTATATACCGAAAAGTAACGGTATAACCTCGGGTCTTCCCCCCCCCCCCCCCCATACATCTATCCATCCCTATAGGTGAAAGTTCCGTCGTCGAGTGGCGTTGAACGTTGAAAAATAGTGGATTGATTGATAAACGATGACGAGGTGGCCTCCCTCCGGACTATCGTCGATTCTCGACGGGGTGGGAGAGCGGGAGAGACTCGACGTCGCGTCACACGCTGGTCCCTCCCCGTCAACCGTCGGTCGCATTATTGAATTTCTCTAACAAACGATCGACTTTCCACACTACGGAAAACCCCTTCTTCCGGCTTCGTGGCTCCGGTAACGGCGTCTCTGCTTCCTTCTCCCACCACTCTTTTTCTTCTTACTCCTTCGCGTCTTCTTCTACCTCTGCCTCGGCTCTCGAGAGTCAAAACAACCCCCGCAGAATTGTCGACACCGAGACAGGAGAGCAGACGCTGTGTTGTTCTCCTTCCTCGGAGCTTTCCATCCTCCGTCGTCCTACTTATATCTTCGCGCGGTTCGCACCAACCTTTCATCAATGACATATCGTCCTCGTCCTCGAGGTTCGAGCCGCCTCATCGACTTCCCCGCTACAAGACCCCTATTCTATTCCTCGCCGAGCATTCGGATCACGTACGCATTCGTCGTGAGCAAATGAAAATTGAGAATATCGATGAAAAGATGCGGAGACTCTTCACCGGGGATGCCGCCGAGAGTCCCATTACCCTCCCGTCATTGTTGTATACGAGCGTGAAGAATCCGAGTCGAATGGGTTTTTATCTCGTTCTCGTCGAAATAATAAGTCGATCCTTGGGTGAACGAAAAGTTTGCGCGCTTCGTTTTTTTTTTTTTTTTTTTTCGTCCTCTTAGCCCCGAGGCAGGAGGTTTGGCAGAAGAAGAGGAAGAAGCGAAGAAGCAACCCTCCGACGTGCACGAGTCGGTTGCGTTCTCGCAAGAAAATTTAGCCAGAGGGATGACGGGCCGTGAATAATGTTCCGAGCATGGAGAGACCCGTTCGCCTTCTTGCGGGTCAACGACAGTTTTGCGAAGGTTTTTCGTTGCCCGACGGAATCCACGTGCTAGTTACTGCCGTCCGTGGAGAGAGCGCAGGGTGCTGTGTGCTTGGGGGTTCAAGAAAACAAAAAAAAAAGAGGCAGGCCGGTGAGTGATGCGTGGATGGTCGAAACAGGGAAGATATAGCGTGAGGTCGAATTATTAAGGAAAAAAGAAACGCGGAGCTGAGGGTTAGGTGACAGCTGCCACCTACCTACTGGGAATCGACTTTACGCTCTCTGCATTTTTATATCCTCACCGTGCGTAATTTTACGCTTCCGGTTCTCTATATTCGCAAGACTCGCAGGACGAAACCGGCTGACTACGGAGTCAAGAATAGATCGAAATTTTTTAAGGAAAAATAGTTTTTTTCCCGACTACGCTAAAAAGTGGCCATATTTGTATGCCTGCAACAGGGGAGGAAAAGTCTCACTTTTCCTCTCGCTCGTCAAGAATCGTCAACTTTCTATCCCCGTTATAGGCTTAGAAAATATAGTCACTTTTTAGTATAGTCGGAATAGTGTACTGTGCCACACGGGACGAAAGTGCGTCTTTTCACCGAGTATGAAATTTGATTCACACGGTGATTGCAGAAATTCACACGAGATGAAAATGCACTTCCTCCCGAGTGGCATAGGCTATTTTTTCCCCGACTATGCTAAACAGTGGCCATATTTATATCCTTGCAACGGATGGAAAGTGGCCGATTCCTATCGTACGTCAAGAACCGGTCACTTTCCACCCTCGTTGCAAGCATGAAATATAGCCTTTTTAGCGTACCATTTCCTCCATTAGTGGCCATTTCCGCCCGCTTCGCGTGCGTAAAACCGCCATTTCCGCAACTTGTGATGAAAAATTTCGTACATCCCTCGTGCGAAACACTTTTTCTAACTCGTGTGATTACAGCACTCGCCTTCGGCTCGTGCTGCAAACTCACGCTCGTTAGAAAAATGTTTTTCGCCCTCGTGGAGTAATGTACTATTTTTTCCGACGGGGCTAAAATAACCACATTCCTTGCGTGCAATACGGGCGGAAAATAGCCTATTATTGACCGATGATAATTATTAACATATGCGCATGCGCGGTACAATTTCATTACTCCCTAGGGAGTAATAGGGCTCATTACTCCCGCTGGAAGCTCTATTACTCCCGGGGGAGTAATGGTCATTGGCGAAGATGACGATTTTGCGACGCAAGAAATGTGATTATTTTAACGAAATCGGAAAAAAAATATCGTATGCCACAAGGGAGGAAGTGCATTTTCACCTCGTGTGAATTTCTGCCCTCACTTCGCTCGGGCATCAAACTTCACACTCGGTGGAAAAACGCACTTTCCTCCCTTGTGGCATAATATACTAATTATATCACTTTTTTCCCTTGCAGCATAATGGACTATTTTTTTAACCTTTCGCGTGGACTTTCGTTATAAAATGCTGAGCCGGGAATGAAGGAGAAACTGCACAAAAAAAGAGTGCAGAAAAGTTCCTCGCGCATGCCTTCCAGCTTCAGCTTCGCGAGTCAGCGAAAGACCAAATCGTCACCGACGCTTTTGACTATTTCGAAGCATTCCGGGTCAAGTATTTCCTTATACAGAGGGCCGCCGTGCACGGTGGGCGGAATGGTAGGTTAGCAAACGTAGACAAATCAGTTACACGGAAATAAGTTGGGAAACTTTGAGCAAAGGAGGACAGAGATCGGTGAGGCAGTGAGAATGGCGTGGGTGCGGATGAGACGCCGGGAGGTGCGGTGTTCGTTCGCGAAACGAGCCGGCCCGGTAATGCCGAAAAGCAGCGTGACGGAAGGCTCCCGCAGCGCGATGCGATGCGACGCTTCTCTGCCAGACCCCGTCGAGTTCGTAAACGTCACTAAATTATTATTAAACGGAAACTTAGAACGACACTTAATTACTTAACAAGTTGTCGAGCTGCCTTCTCGAAAAGCAGCACCAGCAGAAGCAGCGGGATCTCCTGGGAGGATGGGGGAGGGGGGGGGGGGGAAGGGGTGGTTGGTCGCTCGAAGTAGACGAAGAAGAACACGAACAAGAATAAGAGAGGAAGATCATAGACGAAGGAGGAAGGACACAGAACTGTAAGCCAAGCTTGGGAGCTTCGAGAGTTCGAGAGGAAGATAGTCCCCCAACGGAACGTTGAAGTTGGAACGGGAGAGCGAGATGAACGGTGAGACATATCGCCGGAGAGAGTGAGAATTGGAAATCCCACGTTTCGCGAAAGCAACGGAGCAGGAGGTCCTCCGTACCCCGAGCGAAAGAGTAAGGGACGGAGAGAGAGTCGTTGTCGGCCGGGTCCTCGGCAGGCATACGTTTCCCTATCTGCACCATTAAAAGTTAATTGGAGTAGAAGCCCTCTCTCGCGAAGCGCTCGGCGCAAGGCGAGGAAAAGAGGAGAGATAGAGGAACGGAGGGAGAGTCGCTGTTATTCGAGGATGGTACTGCGGCGGCACGGCGGGGAACACAAAGCTGGGATGGGCTGTGAGAAAATGAGAATCAGGGTGCGAAGGATAGTATAGACGGAGGGGAGGGAAAGAAAGCTCTCTCGCACCGCGAGGGAAACGCAGCGCGAGAGGGGGGAGAGCCCGAGAAGAAAGCGTATATACGTCGAGAGAAGAAGGAAGAAGAAAGACGTATAATAGAGAGGGCCCGAGAATATCCTCGCTGGGGCCTCTTCGTCGCACCGTTGCGGAGGAGCGCGGCTCTCTCCGAAATGGAAAGGGGGAAGAAAGCAGGGAAGGGCGTAAATCAGGAGTTATCACCTCCAGGCCAGCCCTCTTCGCGACGATCCATATTCCCACCCGTTTACCCTTCCTCCTCGCTCCTCGCACCTCCGCGCTCTTCGCCATCCACCTTCGCCGTGTTAGACCTCTAAGACTTTGGGTTCCTCAGCCAGCCGGAACATCCGCCAACCGCGGGGACTTACGCCGTACCGAACTCTCGTGCGAGCCCGGAAACCGAAGGACCCTGCGAGAAAGAGCCGAGGACCAAAAATCTTCATTACACATTCGCCTAACAAATGTAAATCGTCTTGGGCGACTTAGACACGCGGAGAATCTGTATGACGGGGAGGGAAGTCGAAGCCTCGGAGAATTCGACGTTGATGCGCCGAGGCGGAAACTTTGGGAACATTCGATCATACGTATGACGATGAGTCTCGGGGGGCCGTGAGACCGAGAAAGAAGATACCCCGCTCTCGACAAAAAAAAAGTCCGAACGCACTTCGTAGAAGTTTCGATCGACTTCGCTGATTTCACTTCTGCAATGCGTTGCCATACCTCTCACTGTATCCATCCTCGTTGGCCCGAACGGCAAACACGCGCGGCGGGTAAATGGCCCCATGTTGATCCAATTAACTCGGATATGTTATCCGCTCAGTGTCCCTGATAGAGTTTCGTGACGTTTTCGCATTGACGAAGATATACAGGAAAGGGAGCCGAAAGGAGGAGAGGTTGGGTCATTAGTCGTACGTCGCTATCTCGTCGTATCGTTGGTGCACCGTTGACGCGTGGGTATACCGGTCGAACGGTCGTTGCGCGAAGGAGAGATACATGACTAAGAGGGGAAGAGAACAGAACGTGAGGAGGAGGAAGAGTCCTTGCGAGAGCAAGGGGAAGAGAGAGAGAGAGAGAGAGAGAGACGGTATACGGCGAAGATAAGAAAAGTTTTGAAAACGTTGCCATAGCTCGAGCGGGGAGGAGATTCGGATAGAGGTGGGCGGTAAGAAAGTCGTGTGGCAGTGGAATCGATTACGTTTTATCGAAATGGAAGGGACGTAAGGGAGAGAGGCCGATGGCGAAATAGCAGCGAGGCAGGCAGACGAGCGAGGAGCCCGGAGAAATAACGACGTCCGCTTTCGTCCATCCCAATAAGGCGTCGTGTAGAGAGAGAGAGGGAGAAAGGGAGCGAAGCGATGGGAACGGAGCGAACTAGCGGTGTTATGTGGAATCTATCTGGTTGCGCCGAGCTGCGCGTGTCTGACTCATCTTCCTCTAGTCAAACAAGAACGACGCTCCGGCGGGACGGGGATCGTGGAAAAAGGCACGCGAGACGACCTTACGATTTCACGTCGAGGACTCGGCTCACGACCCTCCGTTAGTCTCATTGTGCCCGCGGTAATTGGCCACGACGGATATCTTCGTGATCCCTGCATGCCGCGCTATTTTCGCTTCGCCGGCGCACTGGGTACATCCAGCTCTGGCTCTAACGCGGATAAAAATAATAATGTAATATTCCTCGGGTTATAGATATAGAGGGTGCAGCGTCCTCGACAGTCCTTTTTCCTCCCGGAGCAGACTCGTCACTTTTTATCGGCTCATCTCGTATATTCGTCCCTTCTTTCGAGTGTTTTTTTTTTTTTCACCCCCCAACGATCCTGCCTGGTTTTCTCGTTCTTTCGTTACCCGCTCGCGCGGTTTCGATCCTGCAGAGTTTCCACGTACTATATACGATATGGCCACCTTGTCCGCTTGGAATATAATTCCAACCAATCGCTTCCCTCCTCTCTCTCCTTCGTCTTCTCCTCTCTGCATCCGAATCGTCCCCCGAGGAACCGTTCCGAATATTTACCGGAGCCCGGGCGAAGACGAAGCTCCGGTGGCAACTTAGGCCGGCCACTCGCCGAGAGTTTCGAGTGCGAGAGAGGGACGTCTCTCCGGCGCGTCTTCCGTCGGAGGACAGAGGCTGACGGAGATGGGGAATGTGTACTATACGACGGGTAAGAAGAGACGAGTCCTGTAAATCAGGCCCGGCATTTCGATCCACCGAGCCAGACTGGGTAGGTAGATAGGCGGAGGCAAGGTAACCCATGAGGAAACTCTCGAGTATACTCCGGACCAGATAGTACTCGGCACAAAACGACTATCTCTCGTCCCGATAAACGTGGACCAGGCTGTGGGCTCGATTCAATTCCGTACAGAGCACTTCTCGTTGACCCTGAGACAACAAGAGCGCGGGCGGGATCGAGGCGGGGGTGGACGAGTAACGGAGGATAGAAAAGGAAAAAGGGTGAAATGGAACGGGCGAGACCCCGAGCGACGAGCGTTGGCGGTGGTTACGTATGGAGATTAAGAGTCGACGTCGTCGCGGAAAAGCTTGCGACTCCGCGAGAAGGATACTTTCGCGGAAAGAATAAAAGGAAATAAAAGGAATCTCGCGATATGCATCCTTCTCTACGAGTGGCTGCATTCTACCGACTCCCTTCACCTTCTCGCTACTCCCTACCTCGCCTCCACTCCTACGCTACACTTTTCTCTTTCATTTTCTTTTTTTCGCTTTTTTTTCTATCTCCTCTCGTCTACGAGATCCCGGAGTACGAATGCACAGGTATACTTCGCACCGGTCTAGTGCATAGTGGAGGATCGTCGAAGCGGAGGGTTGGGTAGGCGTGATCGTCGGATCGGAGGAGAGTCCGCCAATGGCCCCGGAGGATGGGGATCGATGCTTTTATTTAAATAAGACGAAGCCCCGTGTCTGAAAGGGTTCTTAAGGCTCACCGGCTGTACAATAGATATACTATGTACGTGTATATATATATATATTTATTCGAGTAGAATCGCATCTCACCCTGGTGCGCCGAAACGCATTAGACTTTATATCCTTTGTGTATGTGTGGCGCGATACTTTTTCTCGCTTTCACACCATCACGAGGTGGAGGAATCGGAGCGATTCTTTTTTTTTACGAGTGGTCATTCCCAAATGGATGGCACGGTGAATTAGGTTTATAGATTTAACGAACATTTCTTCTCCACAAAGGTCCATCCTTTTAAGTTTGCGTTTTTTTTTCATAGCATCATATTTTTGGCTTCAAAAATGTTTAAATTAATCACATGCGAAAGTGTCGATATGCCAAGCGGATTAGTACATAATTTGAACAATTGCTCGGTCCATCAAATTATGTATTAATCCGTGTCGTGTCAAAAGTCGTCGATATATGGATTTAGTATATCCCGGAGTCATATTTCATATACATATACGCCCGCGTATATTCGACAGTGCAGAGGAGAATCTTGCCGCGCGGATATAAAGAGATCTTATTAAAAGATTGTCGGTCTTAGTCGCGTCGTTTAGCTTTCGGATATAGTCGCGAGTGGGCCGCAGCTAACTTTCTCGCTTTCGCAAAACTCGTGGCCGAAGCCTCGAAGACCGTTTTAGCTGCGAAATAATTGCGGTACTGTCGGCGGACGAAAGTAACCAAAGTGTTCGCATCTCTCCGCAGTTTCATTCATTCAATACTTCTCTTCGACCGAAATGTAGAAAAGGAAAAAATGCTCTAAAGGAACATTTTTTTTATTTTTATTAATGTTCCGTTCCAGGTATACCCCTTGGGGGTTTTTACCTTAGCCCCCCCCCCCCTAGCCTAACCGTGTACCTATTCTAACACTTTCCTACCCGCAGTTCGCTAACCTACTCTAATTCCGTGCGTCCGCAGCCGACTTACTTCCCCCTAACTGTACCGCATTCGGCGAGGACACAGGGAAACTGCGGAAAACTCATGTCGGTACAGCTGGCCGTATTCAACTGATCCTCCGGTATTTCTGCACTTGAGTAAAGTGCAGAAACACCTAAGTTTCAGAAGAAAGCGCCTCCGGCTCACCAGTCGATGCGCCAGCTAGCGCACGGCTAAGCGGTCACCCATCCAAGCACTGACCGCGAACGATTGTGCTTGACATGGGAGACCACCGGAGCCGTGCGCCAACCGCGCATCCACCGCTGTCGGTTTCTAAAGTAACATTTTTACAAACATAAAAAAAGTTATGTTTTTGAACAGTCAAGAGGCTTCGGATCGAAATCCTCGGTTAAATTTTTTGCGCTTGTGTCACGGATCCGTTCGTACTTTCGTTTCCGGTCCTCCGTCCTTCCCGAAAAATGCATGATACCCCCGTCTACACTTTTGTACAGTTATAGACTTCCGCTGCTCTCCGCTACGAGAAAAAAAAACGAGTCTTCCTCGTTTTCTCCCTTGTGGTATTGGCCGGGACGTATAGAAATGTACCCAGAGTTGCACGTATACGAGCGCATTGCCGCGCGTATTGCCTACGATACACTCAGGTATATATATCCACGTGCATACTTCCTTCTTCCACCTGGATATGTCTCCCTCGGGAGGACGCATTTTATATTCACTTCGGTTTCGGCCAAGTACCGATAAACTCGACAATTTTATACGGGCCGTCGTTCCCCAAGTACGCTCGAGTCGTCCCTGTGCGCTCTTGCCTTCTCGTGCCTCGTCCGCCTCCGATCCTCACTCCATTCCAAGCCACATTCGTTCCTCTTTCGCTTCCTCTCCTCAAACTCTCCGGCTATTCCCGATCTTCCTATCCGCTCCGCTACGGGTTACGTGACGGACGTCTTTACCGGGCCTCGGCTCTTCGGACGTTCATCTCTCGACTTTCCGACTTCTCGGCCTGGACCCGCCTCCGCATCCCCGTGCACGCCGCTTTATTTTCATGCACAACCCGAGCCACCGATAAGAAACGCGTCGTAGAGATAGACGCACCGTAAGACCAGATTTTTTGTAACACCGGTTGATCCTCGTCGTTATTCGTCGAGCTTTGTGGCTCGGACTCTCGAGCACCCCTAAAGATGCACCGAGAATTTTTGATCCAAGCTCCATTTGCCTCTGGACCACTTACTGCGACGATTTCGACGCGATGCCCGCAGTACATTTAACCGTGAAAATGTACGGACGTGGCTTTGGCAAAACCGACGAAGGAGAATCCTCGGGATGATAGCATAAAGCTCGTTCTTCCGCTGGAAGGTCTCTCTCCCGTGGCTGGGAATCTAAACGGACGCGAAACGTCGGACAATTTCATGGAGCCGGGAAGCGGAGCTTCGAGTACCGAGGTCAAAGACGAACGTGGAAATGGAGAGGAAAGAAAGGTGGAGAAGATTCGAGAGCAGTTGGAAAAGGGGACCGCGGCAGGTTCGCCTGGAAGGCAATACCCGATGTCCTACAAGTACGTCGCTTACGGTACACAAGCAAAAAAATTTATACGCTGCACCACGAAAGTCCCTCTCCCACCACGCCCGGAATTTTATGTCCGTGAGACTGCCGGTCGGGGTATCCCGGGGTGAGTGTGTTACATTAAGGCCTGCGAGGGCGAAGGAGAAACGTACCGCACCGTCGACACAGCCGCGTATATATAGCGATACCGGCATACGTGTCCGGACTTTGTGAGTCAAAATTTTATTCGCCTTCCATAAGGGTGACTCGTCGTGGATGCCGAGGAAGCGGTACCGGTACCGAGAGCCACCAGAGCTACCGACAAAAGCTGGGACGCCGGTGGTTTTAAGATCCTGGTCCACACTGTTTCCTCTTGACATTTCCCATCCACCTTCGCTGCTTCGCTTCTGGAACTTCGTTATTTTCCTTTGTGCATTTTGTTCCGCATACAAGGTGATAGTGAGGAATGTGACCCGGTCCGTACATCATTGGTTCGCGGGCTGATCGGCCAGGGCCATATTTGCTAGTTTTACCGGCCTAAGCGACTACTTCATGTTTTGGCAGAACGGACCTGAACTACCGACAAAAGCTGGGACGCCGGTGGTTTTAAGATCCTAGCCCACACTATTTCCTCTCGACATTTCTCTTCCACCTTCACTTCTGGAACTTCGTTATTTTCCTTTATGCATTTTGTTCCGCATACAAGGTGATAGTGAGGAATATGACCCGGTCCGTACATCATTGGTTCGCGGGTTGATCGGGCTGGTCCATATTCGCCAGTTTTACCGGGCTAAGCAACCACTCCATGTTTTGGCAGAACGGACCCACAGTTCATACCCGTATTTCGGCGGTCATCCGAACTACCGACAAAAGCTGGGACGCCGGTGGTTTTAGAATCCTGGCCCAAACTGTTTCCTCTCGACATTTCCCTTCCACCTTCGCAGCTTCACTTCTGGAACTTCGTTATTTTCCTTTATGCATTTCGTCCCGCATACAAGGTGATAGTGAGGAATGTGACCCGTTCGGTACATCATCGGTTCGCGGGCTGATCGGGCTGGGCCATATTCGCCGGTTTTACCGGCCCAAGCAACCACTCTATGTTTTGGCAGAACGGACCCACAGTTTATATCCGTATTTCGGCGGTCGCCTGAACTACCGATAAAAACTGGGCCGCCGGTGGATTTAAGATCCTAGTCCACACCGTTTCCTCTCGATATTTCTCTTCCACCTTCGCTTATAGAACTTCGTTATTTTCCTTTATGCATTTCGTCCCTCATACAAGGTGATAGTGAGGAATGTGACCCGGTCCGTACATCATTGGTTCGCGGTCTGATCGGCCTGGGCCATATTCGCCAGTTTTATCGGCCCAAGCAACCACTCCATGTTTTGGCGGAACGGACCCACAGTTTATACCCGTATTTCGGCGGTCGCCTGGAGAATAGGGCTTTACATGTTACGCGATAGATTGAGAAGCAGCAAGCGTTAAAGACCCACTTTGTTGCCAAGCGGAGCTAGACGTCCGGAGAACGTGGGCTCTCTCCACCTCTTCCCCGAGTCGCTCAATCGAATATCCCAGATGGGCAATAACGCCCAATTCCCGGTTCGCCCCGAGCCCCGGGCCACAATTTTCTTTAACGATCATCACGCTTTACAGCCTCGACGATTATACGAGGTAGGAAGCTATTCGGAAGGGCCACGGAAGGGCTGGAGAGAATTAATGGGGCGTATGCGATGCTTCGTATGCGCGCTGGTTCGCCGCGTTTCTCCGCCGTCCTCGTGCTTTATTATTTGCTGTTAATTGTACTTTCAAACCTCATGCTGCTGTATTGCCGAATGTTTCTAATAACGAACTTCCACACCGGCATTTTGCCTTCTTTTTATTTTTTTTTTCGACTTTTTGGTACCATTTCTACGAAGCAGGAGCGGCGTGTCTATTCAACCGTATTACGTTTCGTCCGTCAATTTTAGCAATCTTTCCCTCGCTCGTTGTTTCCGTGACGTTTTATCGGATATCCGAGGCGCAAAGAGTTCTTGCAAAACCGAGCGTCAAGGACTCCGGCGAATCGCTGCAGAGTACATATATATATATATATATATATATATATATGTACATACCTGCTATCCAAGCTACTGTACGGCAGGGATAGTTCGTTAAGAAAGAATAATATTTGGACGAAACTGGCTGGGAGCTGGCGCTGGTGAACGGCACCGGTTACGTTCCTCACTGCTTCCCGTTGAAAGAGTGAAGGAGAAGACAGGGACGAGAGGAAAGATCGTCCCCGTTTCCGTGGCGCACGATCGTCCCGTCTCGTCTCCCTGCCCAAAACTTTTCCCTCAACTTAGTTTTCTCACCCGTACCGCTCCCTCTGCCCATCCACGGACCGACAATTTACCAAGTAACGTTTCGTAATGCCGTTAAGAAGTCCCGAGAACAAGCGGGCGATTTCTTACCCGGAAATTCTCGTCGTCTATGCCGATGTATATGTGCGCACATTTTTAGGATTCTAGAACATGATGTCAGCGAGCCAACTTGGCCCTGTTTTGTCCCAATTTAATAATTTGTTTGGAATACAGTGGAACCTCGATTATCCGAACCTGTCCAGACCGGGTCCAGTTCGAATAATCAACAATTTTTATAACAGAAACGCAATTTTTGTTGCCCCATTATAACACGTATATAAATAAGACATATGGAAATGAGTTCACGGTACATATTAAACTTCAAAACATATTTTTAACATATTTCTGACATTGAATTCTTATTTCCACGGTTCTGTGAAATACAGTGGTTGCCTATTATTAAATTGCCTAACGCTATCTAAGCGCTTTTGAGCAGCACAAGCTCGAAGTCGCTTCAATGCGAACTACGTATGTAAGGCGATAAAAATGATTTTTTAATTATTTATTATTATTAGAATTTGCAGAATGTTTAAACTTATAATATCTGCATCGTTTTTTAGGTGATTTATTGCCTCGAAATCAATTATTGTGCCTCGACAGCTGTGTATCGGCTCGTGCGAGGACCATGTGTGCCAGTCTGTCGTAGCTTCTTTTCGCTTGTTTTCCACTGATCCGGGCTTGGTCGTTTGTCTCGATTTGCAGTTCCCCGAAAATTACTATATGGTCGCTCGTGCTGATCGCAGGATGGCAGTCGATTTTTGTGACAATGTCAGTCTCATTTCCTGATATGATATTGAAAGTAGTCTCTGATGCGCACTGTCCGACTCCGCAGAGGTGGGTGAAAACTCACACGCAGCGGTGCTCGGGAAAACTAGGGAGAGAGCGGATTGACGCTGGAAGAGGAAACGAGCGCTTCAACATACTTGAACACGGGCACGGCTCTTGCCGCAGCGAGCAACACTGCATAATGCTTCGCGCTAACGTTCTGATAACCGAGCGTTCAGATAAATGGATTCGTGGTTCGGATAATCGAGCGTTCGGATGATCGAGGCTCGGATAATCGACGTTCTACTGTATATCAGATTAGGCGGGAATTCGATGAGTGCCCTACTGTAGGAGTCCTGAAAAGTTGGTTGCGGAAAACATCGAACCACCAGCTGAACTATTACCGACGATTTTCATGACAGGTTCAACCGGTGTGGTCGAAGGTCTCATCCGATCGTCCAATCGATCCGTTCAAAGCCGCGACGTATCGGAATTGGCTGTTTTTATCGTTAGCGAAGCAACATCTTACAATGGTTGGGTACAATTCACGAGGCACGCGCGGCTCCCGAATATATGGATGGCACGTTCGTTCTCCGACCGACCTGCAGCAAATCTACCCCCCCCCCCCCCCCCCCCCCGCCCCGCCCAACGAAGATTGCACTCTCCCCTGAAAATTCGTTACTCCGCCTGTCCCCGTATTTCAGCACCCCGTACACATGTGCGGGAGCTTCCCGAATGTCCACCTGTTCCCTCATCGTAGGGTCGGCAAACAGCGCTAGACACGGAAAGGGGAAGAAACGAGCTTATAAGCGCAACGTGTGCTATCCGGCTGGCTGGCCGGCTCGAGGAATGATACACGATATTGCCGATCGGGCAGGGACAGTCAGCCGGCTTGTTTCCACCGTACAATATACGAAAGGTGTGCAACGTGGTAAATTGAGATGACGGCGAGGGCGGGACGGGGTGAGAGGATGGACCGGGCGCGCGCTTCTGGCTGATTCGGAGGCATTTACGAAATGGTCTCGAATCGGGGAGGACACCGTAGCCGATACGCGAAAAGAGATACGGTGTCGGAGGATTCGAACGGATCGAGCTCGTCTGCACGCATACCGCGGAGGGCGTACAGAGAGGCCTCGTCTGCAGCCGCGTGGAACGAACGTGGATGTGGATACAGAAAGGCTCTTTCTCTACGTAGATTCGGGATGCGCGGAGAGCCGGAAGACAATATGTTTGGATTACAGTGAGCGCACGCCGGTGCAACGGCAGCGGCAGCTTGCTAGGTGCCCGAACGTGTGCGATAGTCCATAGGAAACAGTGGTAGTCGTGGCAAGGGAGAATGGGATAGGGCAGGGAAGATAGGAACGCGCGGCTCCCGAATATATGGATAGACGGAGCGAGAGACTCGGGGATAGAGGATAATAGCGAATGGAAGAGCGCGAGCTCGCGCGTGTGTGTGTGTGTTGCACGATACAGCGCGAGCGAGCGAGAATGGAGGCGGTAACAGTCCTTCCCGATACGTCGGGGCTAGACGCATATTTCTCACTTAGGAATTCACGTGGCAGCTCACATTAGCCGCCCGACGGGAGCCAATATAGGTCTACCTGTTGTTTTGTTTAACCTGCGTGTATTACCAGGTACTCACTATCCGTATCGAAGGGTGGCAGCACGAGGGAGATCTCCCACCCGGTTACATTCCGACTCCATTTGGGTATTTTTGTTTTTCCGAAACTTTCGGCTATTTTTGCATTGTACACGGACATATAGAATTAGTTGGTCCAACAAAATACGTTGTTAAGTAGGCTCCAAGCGACTCAGTTGGTTTGATCAAAAAATCAATTGGGTGGGTCAAACTATTTTTTGGTTTCCAGGGAATCCATGTGTTCGTGAACAAATTACTACGGTGGCTAAATAAACTGATTTACTGCACTGAGAGAAGGATCTAGTAAAAACTACCGATTATCTAAGAACAATTAACGTAGCACATAGTACACAGTAAAAAAAGTTTGTACTTTTTACAACTTATTGTCCGCAAACGTCCACAATTTTTTATTTGTTAATTTTCTAGTTTTACAAACTAAAGTACAAACTAAAATCGTCAATGACACGGGAAATAAAAGGACAGGTTCGTATATTCAAATAAGTGACAAACGAGTTTGTCATTTATTTAACAAAATTATTTTTACGAAATTTCGCAGTCCGATTTTACGACATTATTTTTTACTGTGTAGTAGGGAACTAGATCGCCACCTATGGCAGAAAGTCTGAGATTTTCCAAGAATTTTTACCATAATATCTAAGAAACATTTTTATAAATCCGATACGTCCTACCATAGGTACCCGGGGCATTAGGGCATAGGTGGGTGCCCTAATGCCCTACTACTATGTACAATGGTAATATTTCTCAAGCCGTATAGTCATTTTTACTAGATCCTTCTCTCAGCAATTAGTCGACTGACAACCAAATAATTTCACGCTCCGTTGGTTGCAGAAACTGATGATTTTTCTCCCTGATCCTTCGATCAGAAAGGTGTACACAGACGAACACCGTTCGTTCGATTGACAATCTTGCATCTCATGTCCGACAAGTTTTCGTATATCGAGTCGAACAATAGTTGCACTATCGCGCGATTATCGGCCGGATGTGTCGAGGGCGTAGCACCCTGTCTTTGAATATGTATCAGCCGAACAGTGGTAGTAGCAGAGTTGCGGCCGACACGAAGAGAGAGAGAGAGAGTGGTTCATCGCGAAGCTCGTCTCGTCGTACAATTACTACTACAACAGAACACGGAGAGGCCAATACCGCATCCACGTTGCAGCCTTTACCTACTACCGCCACACCATAGAATACTATATTGTTTGTCGGCTGCGGTAACCCGGCTGCCCCTGCTGCATTCACCTCTCGCCCTCCTGTGGAAACGGGCCTGGCCGTCGAGAGTCGTGTCCGTCCGGGGGCGGCTGCCGGCGTTGCGCCGAGCCGCGGGGGTGTGCAACACGGGAGAGACTCACGCCTGTGCGAAAATGCCCCGCCGCCCGCGTTATTACGCTCGCGGATACGGCGCTAATTCGCCGCGCATAAACCACCCTAGATTAAAATCATTTGTTTGCATTTTTATGGGACACGACGAAAATGTAAAGCTTCGCGGCGTTTTAACTGTGCGGAGCCAGCAGCAGTACCGACTGTCGTACCCGGCACTTCGCCTACGATAATATATATTTATTTTATTTTTATTTTTTTATTTTCGTTTGTGCATGCGACCGAAAAAATTCCTGCTCAGCAATTTCGGACGGATCACGCCCGGCGTTGTTTGTCCAGTGAAACATTATAATCATCGGTATGCAAAGAATGGATATAAACAACCAAATAAATACAATGTAGATGGTACGCTGTTAAAAGAAAGGTTTGTACATTTGACAGTCATTTCTGCCCCTAGCGTACACAATTTATTAACTAGTCGATTTTAACATTTTTGTTATTTTCAAAGTATCATATTCTTCACGTAAAAAAAATTGTAATGGGTATGACAAAGTTTTCATGACTAACCAGGTGAGATTTAACCATTGGCACCGTTACGGGACCGCACCAGTTCTCGAGGGTCCTCTTCTCGCCCGACCCCGATATTGAGTCGGACGAAACATATCGGCTCGACGAAAAAACGTTATTACCAGGCACAGTATTGAAGCACATGCTCTTTTTCGTAGATACATCATGGTTTGCGAACATCATTCAGTGACCAGGAATCTGCTGCACGTTCACTTCAGTAGTACATTATGATACTAGTGCGATAAAAATCTTTCTGACGAGTGTGCGTCGCAGCACGAGCTGAAGAGGAGTGTTGCAATCTCACGAGTCAAGAAAAAGTTTTTGGCACGATTATCGTACAAAATTTTATTCCACAAGGTGTGAAAATGGGGGGTTTTCGCATGCGAAACGTGCGTAAAACTGAAATTTTTGCACCGAATCACATAATTACATTTTTCAACCGCAACTGACGTTTTCCCGTATGACGTCATTTCCGGTCAAACATCAAGATTTTCAAACTGGAACTGACCTTTTCCTTCCGGGTGAAACTGAGATTTTCAATCCGGAAGTGACATCACAAAGAATTAAAAAAATTGTTCTCTTTCGAGCAGTTGGGCAGTCGCATTACCCAGTGTTTATTGATTTGGAGTTTTGGCGTACGACAGCCAATGCGGAGCCAACGATGTGCCGTTTTTCCACTTTGGGCAGAAACCCACCTGGGTACTACTATGCGGATTTATTCGAGTAATAACAACCAGTATCGAAATATTTATCTTATATTATATAGTATATTTTTTGCCATGATGGAACTGTCGCCGAATTTTTTTTTCTTATCGCATACTTGACGTTACCGGGTATTGGAATCGAAGGGAATAGTCAGAACTTGAGGCAGTTTCTCTACGATCTAAGCCGGTGTAAGCGGAGAAACGGTGAAAGGAATCAACGAGGCGTTGGTCCATTGCGGTATAATCCTGTTAAATCCCACGGAAGCTCCTCCGAAATTCAACACCGGTACGTGGTTAATCGAGACTCCACCATGCGCCAGGGTAAGGAGAAGAACCGTTCACATACGTTGACAATGTCCCTCTCCATCTCTCCTCCCGATAACTCACATTCTCGATCGTATAACAGAACCCTCGGCGTTTCCAAGTGCTAAACTCGGCTCGTGCCTGATCAGCCCAATCTATCCTCGAGCCATCAAACAAAGTCGGATTAGCGATTATACGACGTACCCCGTCTGCGTCTTACACGGAGATTCGGGTGTGTGCATTACACGTGTCCGACCAAGATTTTGTTATCGCTGACAAATTCACCTTCGGTCACGTTCGCCAAGGTGATCTTTCGATCACTTTTCGGTTTCCCATCAGCAGATTCCTGGGGCAGTATGATGGAAAACTGTTTGGTCCCCGGGACGATCGACGAGGCCACGAAATCCTGCGGGGACCAAGTAAAGCCGGGAATAAAATCGATAAGCCTGGGAGCTGAGTCACGTTCGGCAAGCGTATCATCGTCCTTTAGCAAGGAGCTGTGGTATAAAAACCATCATAAACGATATGGTTTGTATTATAGAGCGAATGGCGGGCGTTGAGCACTATCGCCGGTCGAGGAAGCCGATTATCGGTAAGGGGGTTAAAGGTCAGCCCTCGCGAATTGCATCACCTCGCGAGACTTTCGGTTTCGCGGATCGGGGGACTACACGCCGGTGGTTTAGCCAGGCCAGGAGCGAAAAGCCGTGGCACGCAATAGCCTTCTTTTACGATCGGAACGTAGCTTTACCCTGAACCGCGTCGAGGCCGGGTAATGAGTTTTGTTAAGCCACCGAGAAGAAGAAGAGGAGGACGGGGGAAACGTGCGGCGGCGGCAGGAATAGAGAAGAAGGAGGTCGAACGCTCGTTGGAGATGGAAGTGAAGAGAACGTTCGGCAAAGGTTATGCCGACGTTAAAGGACACCTGCTTCTCAAGCTTCCTTCGGATTCGAGACGAATGCTGGAAAGATCCTTGAGTCGGTTCTCTCCAGATAATTGATTATCGTTTAGAGCAATTAAAATTTACGAAGAAACGTGTCTCCCTGACGTCTTCGAGATTCCGGAGACGAGTGGATATTTTCCCGCGACACTCGATGCTCGTTCGTCGCCTCGACGGAAACGAGACCCGCCGACGAGATTAGTTGGCGCTTTATCGGGAAACCAGACGACGAGCCACGTATCTTCGCCGAGCTAAAATCTTCGGCGGCCCGCCTTTGCGACGATGGTAAAACGTGACGAAAGGATGAAACAAGTTGAAGAAATGTTTCACCGGCGGTGCCGTGAGCGGGCTTATACCCTCGCCGGTATACGGCGTTCGGGGTGGGTGGCGAGGCGGGGGGGGGGGGGGGGGGGGGTATTACAGTCGGCGCCAAGAACGCACCAGGCAAAGCCCTTTTTATTTTTCCCTCGAATGATGTACGAGTATGCCACATACAATATTCAGTGCACTCTCTCGCCACTCGATTCCATGCGTCAAGCTGCTCCCCTACGCCATCCACCGCAGCAGCATCTCTCAGACTTCTTATTCCTGCTCTTCTCGTCTTTACTCTCGACTAGCTACCGCGCAGACTTAAAGCGCCCTCACTCCTCTTCACCGTTCCCTCAACTCCTTCTGGCATTCCGTCGGTGCCGCGGAAAACAGCCTGGAAGCCGAATATAGGCGAGAGACTGCCAAACTCCTGGGTCAACCGGAAAGTTCCCGGCACACGTGATCTTGTCGGAGAAAAAAAAAATACATCTTGAATTAAAAGCGTCATCGACGAAATTAAACCAGTCCAAGATGTGACTCCAGTTTGCAGAGGGGTTTTTCCCTTTAACCGCTATAAAATTCGATTCGCTCACGGGTGAGCGGCGCACCCGCTAATATAGTAATATATAACGCGGCCAGATGAGCCCGAGTTCTCCGGGTTATACGAATAATATAGTATATGAATTGTACGAGAGTGAAACGAACGTAGAGTGGGACAGTCGGAGATGGAGGGAGAGGGACGGAGAGTTGGCCGACGAAGCGAAGCGTATCAGGATTTATGGCTGGCGGCTCATGAATTATCGATGGTAATGAGTCAACTCGTGACTGTAATTTGACGCATATAATATTTAGTGCCTTCCCCGTTCTCTCGGCTGCTGTATGGGGCTACCGGTGTACCACTGGTCTGCCCAACGTTCCTCCACGTCCTATTACCACTGGAATCACGCGAGAAGCAACGCGTTTTAGCCTAAAGCCCGGAACGGTTAGGGAAACGCGTAATATAGCTCACGATATTAAGGTGATGTGTGGAAGCCTCTCATTCCCGTTGACTTGCCATTTGCGGTTTCGGAGGGATTAACCGAACGAGCAGTGATCACTCTTAACGCCCACTTTTCGCGCCCGATAGCGCACTGTCGATGAGAATTTTTTATAAGTAGCGAGTGACGACTCATGTATGTGAAATATAAAATGTAAAAGAAATTCACACCCTCAGTTTTATTTTACAGAAGGTTCATGCGGGCATATAAATGATATATGGGCAGAGATACGACGGTGATACAGGCAAACATCGGATTTGGTATGACGAGAAAAGGGAATTCTCCGGCACAGTGTTCCACCTGTTCCTTGGGGTTTTCTTACGCAGATACTGTGCAGGATAAAAATGTAAGGAGAAGATGGTGCGAAATAGAAAAAGACCGATGATGTATGCATCTTGGTCATGTTCTCACAATGAATGTCTGTCATTCCAGTAGGGCATGGTCCGGCTGGCTGATAGATCCCGGTACTGGCATGGGATTGGCCAAGCTCCCGGGCTTCACGGGGTCTCGTGCCAGTGCTGGGATATTCACCGTCGACGTGACCTATCCCACCGGGGATTCTTCATTCTCCATGGTGATGACCCCATGCCTTCGTAATCTCACTGTTTTCGTCTGAGGCGACCGCAAACTTTTTGAGGAAACTAGTAACTTGGGACCGCCTGTGTTTTCACGTGAAAATTTGACGGCGTCGACCCCTATGTTTTCACTCAAAAATTTGACTGCATGCTGTTCAACCCCTATGTTTTCATCAAAAAATTTGACAGCACGCAGATCGACACGTACGTTTTCACTTAAGTATTTCACTGCATGCAGATCGACCCCTATGTTTTCACTCAAAAACTTGACTGCATGCGGATGGACCCCTCTGTTTTCACTAAAAAATTTGACTGCATGCAGATTGGTACCGAGCAGACTCAAGCAAGTTCTGCTTTCCACCGAACTCTCCGTCTCTGACTGAAACTCGATTAGCAATAATCGACGCCGATACCCAAAGCCCAAACTGATTCGCTGTCGCAGCAGTTGCCTTCGGTATCGAGAGTATCGCGAGGCGTGTGTGTGATAGTCTCAACTATCGGAAAGTCCGCAAACTCAGCTAGAGAACGGGGTACGCGTAGGTGGTCCCGGGTGACTATGGTCTCGAATTAGCCGCTATCGGTACGTGACATCGCTCGTATTCTATGCCAGAAATTATGCTCCCGTGCGATAGAACAGTGTCGTACGTGGGGTGTGCTGTGCACAGCCAATATAGTGCGGACCGAACGGACCCGGTAATTCGGAAGCTTTCCAGCTGGCACGTTGCGTCGGACATTCCGTTCTTTGCGCTGCGCCTATCCGATAATCGGTTATTTTGCTGCGACACTTTTAGAAAAATTCTCGTATGATTTCCGACATTCCTCGTCGAATTAGCGGGTACGACGGGACGGAGAGCCACCCAACGTTTGCGTGCCAGCTTCCATTGTATCGGGTTCCGAGAGACACGGAGGAACTCATCGCGCGGATGTATCACGAGTCACGCTCCGTTGCGGCGTCAGGCGGAGAAACGTCGGAGAAAGAAGAGCCTCTATTCTTTCTTCTTCAGGGTTCGCAGGGCTTGTACCAGCGGTTGATGCTGGTGCAGCGAGCCTCGGGCTCAGCATCCGCGGCGAGCCGGTGCCGCGTGAGTACTATGCAAAGAGGAAATAAATTCTCCTCTAGCCGCTCAGCGAAAACAGTACGGGCTACACCTCGCTTCACGTCGACGAGTGGTACGTGAGCCCCGGGTACTCGCCGGGGAATACGTGCTCCGCTCTCCTCCGCCAGTCCTCTTTCCCTCTTCTCTCTCGCTCCTCGGAGCCAAAATAAAAAAGTTGCACCCGGCTTATACCCCGAGTCAAAAAGTATACATGCCCGTATAGCAGGTTCACATGTAGCACCGTACACACTTTGGCGGCGAAACGTTAGAGAAAATAGTTACGAAAATAATAATAACGGATGAGATAGGGGGAAGGAAAACTAAGCTCACGAGCATGCCGCTACTTATTTGTTGGGTTCAGCTCGTAAAAGTTAACTCGGGCCATCCTATCGCAGCTTCTAATGCCACGAGAACGAGGCCACAATCATTTTTCCGCGGGTTCTCCATGCTATTTCTTCTCGATTTTTTTTTTTTTTTTTTTTTTTTTCATCTGGCATCAAAAGTCGTATCCCTTAATCCTGGCGCAGTAATATAATTCTCTTGTTCTTTTCTGCAATTGCCTCGCGGTCTCCGTCGTCGATGTGGTGGGAAACTGTGAGGGAGGGACAGAGAGACAGTGGGAGATTTGTGAAATGAGATAAAAGAATGGAGCAAGAGGAAAAACAAAGCGGATCGGAGACGTGAAGAACGCTCTTGCAACAATCCCGGATGAAAAACGAGGGAAAAGAGCATCTTTGGCAGACACACAGAACGAGAATACAGCGAGCGCAGCGAGCAGAAGCAGCAGCAGGCAACTCGTTCTCTCGTCGCGTGTGCGCGATCGTTTTTCCCCCGACCGAAATATCAGTATCCCGGAAATCGGACGACCGTGCTCCGTTGGACTGGTCGACTGTCCGGCGTATGTGCCCAGAGTACCCCGGCCACATGGGCCAAGGGAGAACAGAGAGACTTGAAGGGAGTAGCGCTAGACGGGGGGGGGGGGGGAGCGAGACAAACCGGCTGAGTTATCGTTCGCGGGCTGCTCTTTGGATGCGCCGCAAATAAACCTTCTCAGCCGGAGGCAACTGCGACTCTTGCTATACCGGCAACGTGCATCCCAGCCCTCACGAACATCAGAGCTTCCTCCCATCTCCATCTCGATATAGTATATTTCGCTCTTGCGCTCAAAGCTCCCGAGACGAACGGCCGAGACGTAGGTACATGGCGCATAAATTTCACCATTTCCTAGCAAAATACTGACGATAGGTATCGGGTGGTAAGACACGAATAGGGAATCGTGTATAGGACCGTTGTGCGTTGTTACCGTTTTGCCCAGGGGAGAATAGCTCGGACGGAGAAAAATGATTAGTTGGGTAGACACAGTGCATCGTTAAATACGCTTCAGGTGATTTATTTTGTGGGGCAAACATGTTAGTTGGATGCCAAACAATTTGTTGGTCGAAGAAGAGCTAATTGGTTGGGTCAAAACGGCTTGATTAAGTCAATCAACGGATTAATTGGGTCAAGCAACTGATTAATTGGGTCAACCAACTGATTAATTGGGTCAACCAACTGATTCATTGGGTCAACCAACAGATTCATTGGGTCAACCAACTGATTCATTGGGTCAACCAACTGATTCATTGGGTCAACCAAAACTGATTGATTGAGTCAATCAACTTATTAATTGGGTCAACCAATCCTGCTTGGTAGGCCAACCAACTGATTAATTGGGCCAACCAACCGATTGGTTGGTAATCAATCTGTTAACCGAATCATAGCTTGGAGCATATTTAATCAAGCCCTTGATCAAAGGAACTAATTATTTTTCTCCGTCCACCCGACAGTATCGAACGGTCGAACCACTGTCTTTGTATGGTGAGCACTTTGCTGTCCTGTACTCGCACAATAACCAATTAGTCGAGGATCCCCTGACAGGATTATCGCTACAACAGTGGTGGCACAAGGATCGTTTATCTAACGTCTCTCATCTGACCGTGCAACGAACGCGTTAACCACGCGTGGATTAGTAGGGTCCTGATTGCATATAAACCACAATATCGTGATTGGTACGTCGAAACCCGAGAGTTTATAGACCCGCCATTCGATATGCTCATTGCGCGATGCTCGTATTCATCGCCTCCAACCGTTGACGTTTCGGAACCGTGACGCCGTCACGAATTACGAAAGACGCAACATTACCATGATGCATACGAAATTGCCGGGCTCGGATTGCACTCAGTACGGAAGCGGATGAGCCTTCGGTGATTTCGGAGAACCATACCGAGATGCATCGTCCGAGGTAACTTTACACTGCGTAGTGGAGGCGCACAGGATCGGGGATAGCTGCGGAGGAGCGATCGATCATCGCTGAAAGCTCTCGGGTGTAACCTTCGAACGATATCTCGAATCCGGAGTCCAGAGATCGGGGGGGATTCATCGGCTCGTCGATCAATCGACACGCGTCTCTTGTTCCCTTGGCGACGGGTCATTGCCAAGTTTTACCTCGTTATTACTCGAACTCGCAGTTATTGGGTATGCATTCGTCGGAGATTCGACGTATTACTGAGGGATTCCAGTTCAGCTCTTCTCCGATACTCTTTCTCCCGTCCCTGCGGACCGCCGCGAACCTTGAACTCTTTTTTCGTAAATCCCTGATTCCCGTACTTAGCGCCAGCTCGAACTTTCGACCCTGGGTTCTCGTCCCTGGCCCCGGAACTTCTGGGAACGTTGAACACGCCGGGAGATTGCCGGAGAGAACGAAGAAACTGGAGGTTCGAAGGACATCACCACATGTGCGAAAGGGAGAGAAACCGTGCGGGTATACACGACCTACGTGGGTGGAACTGTGGATGAACGCAAGGGCGGTTAGGGGTTGAGAGCGTGGAAGGAGGACGAAAGGGAGAGAGAGGAGCGAAGGGGCGAGCTAGCTCTAACTCTAGTTCTCGGGTTAGTTGAAGAGGCTCGCTGCAAGATTTACGGGGGCCGGTAGACTCGACATATTCTTCCCCGAGGTGGCTGCTGCTGCCGGTTCTACTGCTCCTTCTGCTGGCGCTGCGGGCTCCGAGCTGCGCGGCACCGCGAGACGTTTACGGACGAACTCCGACCCCTAAGCGAAGACTAACTGGCGCAGCCCGGCAATAAAATAGCGCATCAAGCTGGAGAGACCGCACCGACGCAACGCGCCTCTTGCCTTCTCTTCTCTCGTCTCCTTCGCCGTATACTCACCGTTATAGCACCGCACATACGGGACTGTTGCAACGGAGACCGGCGAAGCGAGAGATGCGCGAGCTGGAGAAGCTGGCTAGGAGCAGCGGTTCCACGACCGCGAATGTACAAACGTGCGCCGCTGCAAGCTGGTTTACCAGGCTCGCAGTAATGTTGCATGCATCTCCCGTCTCGTGTCACGCAATGGGAGGAAAGAGCCGAAGCTTGCTTCACCCCGTTCCCAGACATTCTCGAGACGAGGTGAAACTTTATCAAGTGCGAGAGGGACACAGGCTAACCTTAAGACCCAGAAAATTTCGGCCACGGTTGATCTTACGGGTAAAAGACGAGAACGTCGCCCTGCGTCTAATGACCCGGCAGGATTATGGTTTTCCTTACCGACCGAGTTGTATCATCTCGTCTTCCTGCCATTGTAAAAAGAACGAAACTTATTATAAAGCTTTTGAATGAAGGTACTCAGAAATGTGGTACATATTGTAATGAATATCGTACGATAAGATGGACGATTAACCGATCGGTAAGTGACATGACGAGCCGCTCGAACAGCAGGGCATTTAACGGACAAATAAACGACCGACTTCACGGCGATTGTAGATTTTATCGAAAGTCTTTTTCGAGACTTTTACACCAACAGACGTATTGACGGTTACGTACCGATTAGATTTTTATTCGGGCTAATGAGCATTCCGCCTCGCGTTCTTTTAATAATCAAGTCCGTTTTTATTTCACTCGGTGGTTAATATATATCTGCATATATGTAGTTTTTTAAAGACACTTACATAAGTATTTGGTCCCAAAAACATGACGATTTTCAATTTTTTTCTAGCGAGGGTATTAGAAAGAGAAGTTTGGGTTTTTGCAACATGGTTAATACAAGGTGTTATGAAGTTTGAGTTTTTTTGTAATATCACGATTAAGGTCGTTTGTTATTAGCAAATAAATGAATATTTTTTTAAGTCATCCGGTCATTAGATAGAAAATGTTATAATGAAGGAACTGTTCAAATTTCAACTCGATCAGACGAATAGATTTTGAGATACGATGTCCGTTATTAATTGATATTTTTTCAATTAAAAAAACAAACAAACTTAATATCACCTTGTACTAACTGAGTGTACTAACTGAGTGTACTAACTGAGAGCCCGCCCTTGTCCTAATACTCGCACAAAAAAAAAAATGTTGAAAATCAACTTGTTTTTTGGACCAAATCCTTATGCGAGTGCCTTAAGTTAACGCCGCTTAAGGGGCAGTCTGTATACCGTAAGTCGAAAATTAGATAAATAAATCAAATTGTTTCCAGCACCGTGGTCGCCTAATTGCTCGAAAATGTATAGCCGATGAGTTCCAAGCCCTTCTTACCGATTACCATCTCGCGTCACACTGCGCCTCCGCAATTCACTTAGATTTATGCGACAGAAGGCACCTGTAAAATAAACTACTTCACGTTGAAGCCAAGTAGCGTCGGAGTGTTTGAAGATCCGTCTCCCTCGTCGTATAGCTATATTATGAACGTAATACGTACACCGTTGATCGTATATACTCTTCCGCTATGGGAGACAGGTTGAAGGTCTCCTCCGACTCCGTGGAGGACCGCGAGGTAAGGCGGGATCCGTGGGGACTGTCTAAACTTCGTAAGTTATCATTGGATCCGTGTGTGGCTCGTGGAGCGAGTGCAGAGAGCTAAAGTTTCGAGAGGCAAACCGGGAGATCATCATCGTAACCTGATCCGTACGGACAGTCGCGAGCCCAGACATACTCTGTGTACGATAAAGTACCGACCTGTCGGGGACGAAAGGGCTCGAGACTTTACTCTGGACCACGATTTCCAATCGGCACTTTTGCCCACGGTCGCGAAATTTTCGCCCCCATTCACCCACCAATCCTTTCTCGAAACTCACTCCGGACTTTTCCTCCGGCGACCGCGCCGAAGGAAAGCTCCAACCCTTCTCCTTGGCCAACTAAAAGAAGCTAAAAATCACTTTTAAAAAATCCTGAGAACGGAAAAATCGTGAGAGTAGCTCACACGGTACCTTTCGATCAAAACCGATCGCGGTCGAAGCTGCGGAAAGCCCGAGTGGCACCGTTACGCGGCGCAAGTAGAAAAGTCGAGGGTGCGATCAGACCGAGACCGGCGAGCCCGGTATACGCGCTCGCAGCTGCACGTTACTATTTATATGCTCAGTAGTCAATAGTTTCCACATACGCCATCAATGCCTCTGACGAATTGCACGAATAGTCGATAAAAATCATGTTTGTTCGTTGCACGACAGGCGCGTGTGGTCGGCGCTCGTTAAAGTATCGTTTCCGTGACGAGAATCGAGAATTCCGTATTGCGATATTATAAACGAATATATATGTTCCCCGCACGCGCTGCATGGCGCCGCATCTTGTTGTCGAGCGCGTTATAACCCCACCTTTGAACCAAAGCCCTCCACCTCCTCTTCCTCCCCCCCCCCCCCCCCCCGCACACACCTGCTAATGCAGTTCCGACTATCGGTCTCGCTGTACTCGCTAACTCGATGTCGGCTAACCATCGGTGTGTATAAACGTTCGTGTTGGCAAAGTCTCGTCACGTACAGCGTAACCGGGTAGACGGTTAACGAGTCTGTCGCGTCGTTACTTCGCAACTAAGCAAACACTAGACCAGCTCGATTCCGCCTCTCTCGTGCGTCTCCCAAGCCCCCCGCGCCCGCTCTCGTTGCGACCGCGCTGCATCACCACTTTCCCCGTTGTAATAACAATTAGATAATGTAACGAGAGTGACGCGAAACGGTGGCGGAGGGAAAAGGGGGGTAAGGATCGGTATACGGTAGGAGAGCTTTTAAAGCCCCGGCAGTGGCTGTTTGAGAGCCCGCTCGGCCACTTACAGAGCGTATAGAAATTATAAGCCGAGTTTCCTGAGGCGAGAGCTAGGCGGCGGCAGGCAGGGAGGCAGGCAAGGGAAACAAGCCACCACAGGCGTCGTGCGATCGTTGCCTACGTACACGATACACCACAGGCGGGGATGCCGAGACCTCACGGTATCCGTGCGGTACTCCCGCACCACCGACGGATTCAAAGTTTTCCCATTTCAACGTTTTCGCAATATCGCCACCACGACCGACGCACCACTGCACGACTACCCCGCTGCAACTGCACAGCGAGAGCGAAATACGTGACTATGAAAATATGATGTGCAGTATACACCGACTGCGTGTTACGGGTCTAATTCCATTAAAACATTTTTTATTCTTTTTATTCCTTTTTTTTTGTTCTTTTTATTTTTTTATTTTTATTTTTTATTTTCGGGTGGGAACCCGAGCGAGTCTCTCGCTGTCACTGCGAAGCCGGGGCTCTATATTAAATTTGATAAATAAAAAAAGCCTTATGATAGCCGCGGTATAGCTTCGGGGCTTGTTTGGATAAACTAGGTGCGAATTTCAGCCGGTTGTCTGTTACGCTGCACCCCGTTCATACATGCACGACAGTGTGTACAAACGGCACAGGCTTTCGCGTCTCTCTATAGGTATAAGCGCGAATATACTTTTGACCATAGACTCGGAACCGAGCGACGGGATTTCGCGGTCCACCGTAATTCCGTGCAGTATAAACGTCCGCGCCGCTGTATATACACTTTGTATGTACGAATCGACGGTTCGCCCCGGTGGCAGCAGGTAGTCGAGGGCAATTTTTTTCGTCAGGTCGAAACAATTTTTATTCCCGCATCCACTCTCAACGGCAACAGCGGCGGTGTATCGTTCTTTGCCCCCCACCCCTCATCCCCTCTCTCTTTTTTCCTCCCTCGTGTCCCCGAATCTCCCTCACTTTCTCGATCTCTCTCGGATTTCTATATCTATTTATTTCCCGAAGCTTCGCGCTCTTTCTCTCTTCGGCGCATCGAGCTGCGTGGCTCTCTGCGCTCTTCGCACGTATAGAGTATAAACGTGCGCGACTGAAACTCTCGTTGATTCTCTCCGCCTCCCTCCCTCCCTCCCCCTCGCCCTCCCGGACCGTGACAACAGTTTTCGCTCCCCCGTGAGCGGTAAATCACTCCCCGCGTCCCGTAGTGTACCCCAATGCTCTTCATTCTCTCCTTCTTCCTCGTCTTTCTTTTCTCCCTTTGAGCCCTCCCGCTCGCTCCCTCGCTCACTCTCGTCCTCTTCTGGCCGCCGCCACGGTCTCGCGGGCCTCGAACATTTATCAATTATTTCGCGTAAACTTTTTGCCCGTCCCCCTTCGGCCCTCCCGTCCTCCGCCTCCTCCTCCTACGCCGTTCGCTGAGCGGCGCGCGGATGGTTACCCTCGCGCTCTTGCTTCGCTCTCTTTCTCTCTCTCTCTTTCTCTCTTTCACTCGACTACACAACGGACAATCATGTAATTCAGCCCACGTTCGTTGCACCAGCGGTGTCGTCTCGAGCCACCCTTCTTGTTTATTTACGTAGTACTACGTACCGTGGATGCTGATACCCGGTGAACGGCCGTGTCCGCGACCTCTTTGAGCTTTTCGTAAATTGCTACGGGCGAGTTGTTAACCCAAATGAATACGCAAATTTTTGGAAATCTTTATAACCCGCGGGACCGCTGTTAGCGCTTCTGTCATTTGGTATTGAGATCGACTCAACTCCTCGACGCTGTTTCGAATCACCAAAAGTTTTGGAAGCATCCACTTTCAATTTTTACACCCGAATAAAGAATTTTATGATGTAATTATTTTCGAGCTATTTGTAAATTGCTACGAGCGAGTTGTTGACCCAAATAAATACGCAAATTTTTGGAAATCTTTATAACTCGCGGGACCGCTGTTAGCGCTTCTGTCATTTAGTATTGAGATCGACTCAACTCCTCGACGCTCTTTCGAATCACCAAAAGTTTTGAAAGCAACCACTTTCAATTTTTACACCCGAATAAAGAATTTTATGATGTAATTATTTTCGAGCTATTTGTAAATTGCTACGAGCGAGTTGTTGACCCAAATAAATACGCAAATTTTTGGAAATCTTTATAACTCGCGGGACCGCTGTTAGCGCTTCTGTCATTTAGTATTGAGATCGACTCAACTCCTCGACGCTCTTTCGAATCACTAAAAGTTTCGAAAGCATTCACTTACAATTTTTACACACGAATAAAAAAATGTTATGATGTAATTATTTTCGAACAATTTGTAAATTGCTACGAGCGACTTCTTGACCCAAATGAATACGCAAATTTTTGGAAATCTTTATAATCCGCGGGTCCACTGTTAGGGCTTCTGTTATTTGGTATTGAGATCGACTCAACTCCTCGACGCTCATACGAATCACCAAAAGTTTTGAAAGCAACCACTTTCAATTTTTACACCCGAATAAAGAATTTTATGATGTAATTATTTTCGAGCTATTTGTAAATTGCTACGAGCGAGTTGTTGACCCAAATAAATACGCAAATTTTTGGAAATCTTTATAACTCGCGGGACCGCTGTTAGCGCTTCTGTCATTTAGTATTGAGATCGACTCAACTCCTCGACGCTCTTTCGAATCACTAAAAGTTTCGAAAGCATTCACTTACAATTTTTACACACGAATAAAAAAATTTTATGATGTAATTATTTTCGAACAATTTGTAAATTGCTACGAGCACCTTGTTAACCCAAATGAATACGCAAATTTTTGGAAATCTTTATAATCCGCGAGTCCACTGTTAGGGCTTCTGTTATTTGGTATTGAGATCGACTCAACTCCTCGACGCTCATACGAATCACCAAAAGTTTTGAAAGCAACCACTTTCAATTTTTACACCCGAATAAAGAATTTTATGATGTAATTATTTTCGAGCTATTTGTAAATTGCTACGAGCGAGTTGTTGACCCAAATAAATACGCAAATTTTTGGAAATCTTTATAACTCGCGGGACCGCTGTTAGCGCTTCTGTCATTTAGTATTGAGATCGACTCAACTCCCGACGGTCTTTCGAATCACCAAAAATTTGGAAAGCATTCACTTTCAATTTTTACACCCGAATAAAAAAATGTTATACGAAATTATTTTCGAGAGACCTGTTCGAGCTATTTGTAAATTGCTGGCGAGAGTCGGTGACCCAGATGAATACGCAATTTTGTGGAAATGTTTAAAACCCGCGGGTCCGCAGTTAGCGCTTCTGTTATTTGGCATTGAGATCGTTTCAACTCCTACATGCTCTTCCGAATCGCGAAAAGTTTGAAATAAATTCACTTCGAATTTTTACACCCCAATAAAAGAATGTTACGATGAATATTTTCAAAAAATATCTCGTCGAGCTTTTTGTAAATTGCTACGGGCGAGTTGTTAACCCAAATGGATACGCAAATTTTTGAAAATCTTTATAGCCCGCGGGACCGCTGTTAGCGCTTCTATTATTTTGTATCGAGATCAACTCAACTGTTCCACTCTGTACCGAATAACGAAGTTTAAAAACGATTCACTTCGAATTTTTACACCCGAATAAAAAAAAAGTTACGATGAAATTATTTCCGAAAAACATTGTCACTGTTCATCAATTTTTTATTCAACAGAATATTGTGTATCGGGTATGTTTAATAAGGGGTTAATTTTGCCAGAACAATCGGGATATCGCTTGATCAAGTACTTAATTAGCCGCGACCGCGGCGCCGGTCACATTTGATTAACGCGAGCAAATATCGTGGTTTTCTGATATTCAAAATGTCACGAGTCAAGAGAGTGAGAGAGACAGAAGAGGGCGAGAGAGGGAAAGGGAGAGTGAAATAGCAAGGAGTGAGTGTAGCAGATTCAAAGTGCCTCCGGGGCACTCCTATATCGGGGCGCAACGTCGGGCAGCCTTCCAATTTGCAAGTTTCTCTCCTCTCGATACCCGCAACTTTTCTAATAAGTGGCCCACCCCCACCATTGGGGGAGCGAGCGAGCGGTTTCGCGAGAGAGATAGAGAGAGAGAGCGCGTTAGTTCCACAGCGGGCAAATGCCCGGGCGTATGGGACCGGAGTGCTCGTGGTTCGAGAGATTTTTCCCAACGATATTCATTATTGCTTCACATTTCGACGTGTACCGAGCTTCACCGCAGGGCGAGGCTGTGCTCTCTGGTATACCGAAACCCGGTAATAGCCCGAAGGGCGGACGAAGAAATAGCTTCGACTCTTCGGAAGCTCCACCGCGGGCAACGCCGAGCGTCTCTCGTTCTCTCCGTCCACCCTCGCCCTTATCGTTCCCGTCGTTCTCATCGTCCTCGGGAGAGAGAGAAAGGCACGGAGAGAGCCCCGTGTACGGGCGAACATTCTTCGAGTACCTCGAGCTTAAGTGTGCCGCGCACTTTCGAGAAGCAGTATAGCAATATAGAAACCTCAGCTGTACAACCGAGTGGTAGTTGTACAAGAGTTTGAAAAGTTGTCCTATAGGAGCATTACGTGGGCTATACGTATTCATCGAGGTGGAGGCGCACCGGGGTCCCGCGGTCTCTCACTCGATGCAAAGCTTCTTCGCTAACAAGATCGTCGAGTTGCGGCACGGAATGATCCGTCCGACCGGCTAGGTACAACGCTTCACGGCCCCTTGCAACTGGCACTGGCCGGCCGGTTAAGAGAAACTGTTGTATGCCAAGTCTGACTTAACGCCGGGACGTAACCGCTTGCACTCCGCAAAATCAGCGGCACACTCAGTAAATTCCACGGTCTGCCGTAACACGGACCGTAACCACTTGCACGCCGCAAGGCTCACGGAGTCAGCTCCGAACTGCAATACCGAGAGTATTCGGGGGATGGGGAGGGGGGGGAACTCGTCCCGACCGCTGATTTGCTCCCGCTGTCCGCCGCTCGCCCGTCCGAATCCCGGATCGTGTCTCCCTGGACACATCCGAAAGCAATCCCGGCCTCATTATGGGGAATATTACCTGGATCCTCGGGCCTGACGGCACGCTGCGGATTTATCAGGAAAAGCTTCCAGCAGGAATAACACGGGCCGCGGAGACGAGCGACCCTTCAAGCTCCTCGCCGCTCTCACCCTCGATTATCGACAGTCCGAGCGATATTCCGTGGCGCATCGAGGCCTCCGATAGCGCGTTTCCAATTGGACCGATAGGAGAGTCTCTACGCGAGTCAACTACGAATTTATCGTCGGGCTGATGGTTCCCCGGGGATTCGGTGGGAAGACGGGGACGATGCTCTCTCCTTTTCCTCGTTCTCCTTATCGATCTTTCTTTCTCCCTCTCGCGTGACTCGGACGTTAGCTTCTCCACGGGCTCCTTTATACTACACCCGGAGCACACACGATACGAATCCCCTTACGCCTCGGACGGAGCACCGATGTGCCTCATTCTGTCTATGTAATCTCACCTACACGCGTGTACGGTGTGCTTTTCCGTGTCTGTGTCGTGTACGTCGAACCTCCTCTATGGCAACGTAATTGCGCACGTACGGTGGGCGAGGAGAGGAGGAGCAGGAGGAAGGGTGAGACGGAGGAGACAATAGAACCGGCCCGAAGTATATCGCCGGGTCAGCCAAAATCTAACGACTCATCGTCCGGCTCGCCAATCGTTCGATGTTAATCGCTCGTAAGATGGCGAATTGCGAAGCTATGGACCTCTTCAACGGTCTTCATTCGTCTCGACGGAATCGTCAATCGAACCGAGGTAAATCACTCCAGCTTGACAAATAACGGGCATTCGGGGGGTTTCCGGTCCGCGAGTCTCCTTCCCGACGCCCAGGATGACGTATTTTATTCATTCGTCCCTTATCCCTCCGGGCTTTCTCGCCGGTTATTGCCGTACGTCTTGTATCTTTGAATTTCGTTACGCGTACGCCTCGATCACACATCGAAGCGTTGTTTTATCGTTGCCCGGTTACACCATTACCCGTCTTCAATCTCCCTGTCTGGGCTTCGCTCCGCTCCTGGCCACATTGTATCTCACGGACCGGCCGTCGAAATTCTCTCGTCCATCCCCTTGGGAATCTCCGGGCGTACCCGTGGACCGTACGCACGTATTTCTGCACCACCACCGCAGTACCGTACAAGTACCACACGGTGCCTAACCGTATTTCGTTGCGGTACCCAGAGTAGCCGGCGGACCGTCGGACTCCGGCTTCGCACCCCTCTTCTACGTGCCGCAAAACAATTCCCTCGGTCGTGCTGAACGCGCGCGAGAGCGGCTAACGTCTTCGTCTCCGATTCGCCACCTGAGCACGGACCAGGCTGGTCCTCCTCTTCCGCCCGCGTCTGTATGTTTCTTGCTCGTTTCCCTTCGTTCTCGTCTCCGCTTCGCGTGTAGAGGTAAAACGCACCTACGTATACCTCACCATGTTATATACACTGTGGACCAGCCGCGCGTTTAACGCCCTTGATATATAGCCAAACCGAACGGAAGAACGAGGGAGGAGAGTCTCCGAGCGACGAAGAAACCCTCGCGCTATGAGCTGCAGGTGGACGCTGGATCTTCTACGGGTCTCGTGAAAACGGAAGGAAAATGAAGAAACAAAAACTACAATAAGAACCCATCGTACGGGAATTTAAGGAGGGTCGAGCGCGACACTCGGAGGGGATAGGCTCGATGGCGCGCAAGGTGCGGGGCTGGTCGTGTGCGAGTGAGAGGTCCGTCATGCGGCCTCTCACTCTCAAGTTGTAAAGTTCCATGTAATTGCTTATTATTATTATTATTATTATTATTATTATTATTATTATTATTATTATTATTATTATTATTATTATTAACGGTGAAGAACAAGGGTTTACATTTTTATACAGAGATTCCTGACAATATTCTTTACAGTTTTCAATAATCTGTTTGCAACGTTTCCGCATGAACTACCCTAGAAACATAAAAATTCATCGCTTATTTTCAATCTGCTATAAGAATCAATGTTGTAAGTAAAAAAAAAAAAAAAATTCTCGAAAACGGTGACGACGAACGCATTCAAACTTTGCAATTACACTTAGACCGTGCATATCAATGCGTAAAAAAAATCAGCATGCCTTTCTTGATGACGTTGTAACGCTCGACTCTCCTTAAATGAGTGTGTGTTGCGGGTGTGAGGAAGCAAAATGCTTATATTCGTAATTTTAGACCACTGATATCACAATTTCGCGTCAGCGACGAATCCGATGAGAAAATCACGCATTACGGATGCGGCAATGCAGGTTTTTTAAAATTTCTCCCTCGACTGTTTCTGTATCAGTCTTTGCGAAGTGGAAAGAGCTTTGGAGAATTTTAGAGGAGCGAATATGAGGAACTATTAATAAAAAAAAGAAAAATAGAGAAAAAAAAGAAGAGTGGGAAGAAGAGAAAAAGACACGAGGCTGATGATTCGAAGCCGAGTGAAGCCAGGATGTAGCAAGCGAGGGTAGCAGAAGTTGGCCGGGCGACGTGGAATACTGCTGGTCGACCGTTGAGACACTGCAGTTGTAAAACGAAGCACGTTTTGTCCGACCTGAGTGTTCCCGAGACAAAAGACTAGAATCGAAGTCACGTGGACGCTCCCGTTCTTCGGGGTCGTTAAAAATGGCTGACCGAGGAGGGTTAAATTTACTGCTGTACACGTTTTGTCTTCCGTTGTTCCTTTACTTTTTCTTTTCTTCATTCTTTCCAATCTCGCCCTCCCGACACTCGATAATTGACACGATTCGAAACAAATTGTCTCCGCGCCCCTCTCCCGTGAATCAAACTCCACATAATAAGATGTTGGACCATCCGGGCTTATCCCCCCGAGGAATAGCAGCACAGTGAGGAAAACTTTTGGAGATGCACATGTATACATTTTTATCCGAGCCGAAGGTTTGCTCACTGCTTCTTCCTAAAAGTATATACTTTGTACGCAAATATATATGCCATATACTTGTAGATACACATACTGTATATGGGTATACCTGGAGCACAGTGGAGATACCCGGCAGCGAGCCGGTCGCACGAGTGGAGTTACCCGTTAACTTGCTAAAGTTATTCAATTCGTGCAGGACTCTCGCCACTTGTAAATTTATTTTGCAATTCAATCAAGCAGCCCCTCTGCTCGTGGCCTCGTAAATACAGTACAGTAGCTTTTCGCATGTGACTACGCGGGTTCGAAGGTGCGCGTGCAGTTTTAGCCGTGCCCGGGCCAGTGGCGGGTCCGTGTGTGTGTGTGTGCGCGCAGCCGGCAAAGAAGTACCGAGGCGGGATAAGGCTGCGAAAGACAGAAAGGGAAGACGAAAAAAAGTAGTAGGAGCGGGTGGAGAAAGGAGCGGACTTCCTGAACCAGGAGGTGTGGCGTTCTGGCACGTGTGGAGCCGGAACGCGAGGCGCGTATACAGGAACGAGCGGTGAACGTCGAACCCTCTACCTTCTGTGTACTCCACCCCGGGCTTCTGTACAAGCTTCGTGTCGAGCTCGGAGAAAGTTTTCGCCTCGAGACGCAGCTCGAGGGGGTGAGAGTCCCTCCTAGTGCCGGGGCTACCCTCCGCAGAGTTTCTCACACCAATCCTAGCGCGACCTCCGCCACCACCCTACTCCCCCTCCCCCCTCGACCCCGCACTTTTTAGATTTTCTGTTTACGAATTTTCTTCGCCCGTTTCGCAACCGTCTGCCTCATACCATCTTTCTCACCAGCTACGGGGATGGCGGCGGCAACTCGTCGTGTTTTTCTATTTTTCTCTACCCCTCTTCCCCCCTCTCCCCTCCCCGTTCCCTCTTTTCGCGATTCTGTCTCGCGAAGTAGCGCACAGCGCGCACAGGTCAGAGAAACGCCAAAGTTGTTCGCCGGCCGCTCGCAGTCTCGGAAACTTTCAGCCCATTGGCACCGGGCTTTCTCCCCGCGCTGGTAACGTCTACCAGCTACCTCTCTTCGCTCCAAACCAGTTTCTATCGGTTCGTCTGTAAGACCACCACCACCCCCTCCCTTTGCTCAAGATATTACCGACATCTCGGAACGAGACGTGAGAAACGATGGATGAAAAAGTTTTTGAGCATCGTGGATAGTACGTCGGATTCGATTTTGTACATCGAATGCAGGACAAAATCATTTGTAATTTTTTTGTTTTTTGTTATTCTACACTGAGAGAAAAATCGTGGATGGAGCGAACACACATGAGAGGTTGACCCAAATAAATATGGTTGGCTCACACTCAGAAAAAAAAATTTATGTGACGGCCACCGTTTATTTGGTTCAAGTAAAATATTTATTTCATTTAAATAAATATTTATTTCATTTAAATAAATATTTATTTCATTAAAATAAATATTTATTTCATTAAAATAAATATTTATTTCATTTAAATAAATATTTATTTCATTTAAATAAATATTTATTTCATTTAAATAAATATTTATTTCATTTAAATAAATATTTATTTCATTTAAATAAATATCTGTTTCATTTAAATAAATATTGTACTTAAACCAAATAAACGGTGGCCGTCAAATAAATTTTTTTTCTGGGTGCAACCTCTCGGTGAGGTTAAATACGGCGAAACTAATCCTGAATTTGAATCAATAGATCTCATCGAGGCTGAGCCAACCGCAGTGAGGTTGATTGATTCAAATTGAGATTGACTCAACCTCCATGAGGTCGATTGGTTCAAGTTCGCCATAAGTTTCGCCGTATTTAACCTCACCGAGAGGTTGAGTAAAGTTTATGTCGTTAACTCAACCTTTCGGTCGCTGAGCCACCTAAATCGTCATTGAACCAACCATATTCGGTTGGCTCAAGAGCCCATGCATGTTCGCTCCATCCCCATTTTTTCTCTCAGTGTATAGAAATTCTCTTTTTGGATATTTTTTGCCGGCTTTTGGGTGATCGGGTTTCATGATCGGGTTTCAATAGGAGAGGCAAAACGCATTTTCAATCGAAACTTTTAACGACAAAAAGTTTCTACATTTGACAAACATTTCTTCTCCACAAATGTCCACGATTTTTTTTGTCACAACTTTGCAAATTTTTTTCATTAAAAATACGGTTCTTTGACCAAAAAAAAAAATGTAAAGTTAACAAGAAAAAAAAAAAGGTTGCTCTTTGTGGACAAGAAATGTCTGTCAAGCGTACAAACCTTTTTTACCGTGAGCGGGTTCGTTTCTCGGGAGTTTGGAGAGGGTTTTTGCTCAAGGCAGAAAGTGACTCCCATCAGGCGAGAGGAGGAAATACCCGCGGTGTTATGTCCCATAAATACGACGAATACCATAAAGGTCGCGAGAGAGTGAAACCGTGTCTGGCATACCGGGATGGATTTCCCCGTGCAACAGAGCAGTCTAGACTTGAACGGTTAAACGTGTGTAACAGCGGGGCGAATGCCTGTTTTTCCGCACAAATCGATTCTGCGCGCACAAACGTCACACTTACCGTGTCCCGTTCGATGGAAGTGCCGACGTTCATTTGGCATTCTACACATTTCGTTACTCCCCGCATTCGCGGTAATAGGTACATGAAAATGCCGTCATTCTGTATCGAATATGCTGTACGTAAATGGTCCATTTTCCCGTCAATCATCGCAAACTCCTTTGACATTGCTAATTCGCCATTTGATGTTACGCATTAAATTGGTAATATAAAAGTGATTGTTGGTAGCGTTAATTAACATTTCACCGTATGCCTCACCGCGAAATATAATTTCGTTAAATTAATATACAATCATGCCTTTCGTGAAATTCAATTTTGCGTACCATAATACCATTATCACGGGAGCTACCGCCGAGCAGCAAGGTACAGCGTGCCGCGGGTCGCAAAAAGAAAAGTCGGGACCGACGTTTTCACCGTCGACAGAAGGGGAAGGAAGCACGAGAGAGTCACAGAGGGAAGGGAGAAAGGTGGAAAAGATAAAGAGATAGGAAAAGCCTGTGGTGTAATAATATACGACGAGGTACGCAAAGGCGACTAATTAGTCATACTTCGTCCCTAAGGCTGATAAATTGTTCCGACATCGCCGCCACCGCCGACGCCGTTGCCTTGAGGTCGTTTAATGTGCGGGCGCAGTTAAGGCGGGTTTACCTGTCTTCGCCTCTCGAGACAAAGTTCATTTCTCGGTGTTGGAGGTTTCGCCGTTCTCGAGGCCCGAGAAGAGACCATCGAAACTTGGCGGGTATCGCCGACGGTACGCGCCGTTATCGCGGCGGAACCTTGTGATAAACGTCGCGACAGCATCTCCGCAAAATTCAAGAAAATTGCATCGACCTGTATCGGCCATGCATACTTTGCACGAGAAACCGCGCCAGAAATGCGTGCGAAATGTTATTTTTACTCATTAACGCTTACAGAACGTTCCGGAGCGTGTAGAGCGCATCCTCGGCGTACTCGAGAATTTTTTATTTTTTACCCCGTCTTTTCAAATGCCCTCGTATTTTAATCGACGCCACGTGTGCAACGACGAGGCGAAAATATTTTTCTCCAAACGACGAATTTCCATTTCCTAAAATTGTAACTCGGTATCTGTGTCACGTATTTCCCGGATAGATGCGGAGTCACGCGTGACCGGATCGTCGTTCCTCCTCTTCAGCGGATTTTTTTTTTTTTTCATACAAGCTATTCGCGGAGATGAAAGAGATCCTAGAAACTCCCCTCCCCCCGTCCCTCGGTCGCTCGTCGCATCGTGTCACACCTTGACGTAATGACGCAACGTAATTACCGGTGCATTCATTACGCGTCACGTAGTATCACTTGTCAGTGTGTACATGCATCCCATTCGTTTTTGCATACACTGTACCACCGCCTGGGTTATTTTTAAAGAAGCCCGCGAACCCGTGCCACATCTCGCGTCGAGGTGCAGCAGAAGCGTATCGGGCTCGAGTTCGTTTTTTCACTCTCTAATTCGTGATTCGTGCGGTACACGTCCAGGATTCGCGCTCCTACAAACACCACCGTTCGCGGTGGAGTATGGAAGATTGGGGCAATGTGGATCACCTAAGGGAGAATTCAATATCTTAGTGGAAATTAGTACATTTTGATAGGAGTGCGATAAAACTTTTTCTGACGAATGTGAGTTTGCAACACGAGCCGGAGGCGAGTGTTGCAATCACACGGGTTCAGAAAACGTTTTTCGCACGAGTATCGTACAAAGTTTTATTTCACAAGGTGTGAAAATGGGGGTCTTCGCACGCAAAGCGTACGCCAAACCGCAATTTTCCAACCAAGTGAAATACAGTATATTATGATACAAGGGCGGGAAGTGCGTGATTTTCGCCGAGCGTGACGTTTGCTGCCTGAGCGAAGCGAGGGCAGAAATCACACGAGGTAAAAATAGACTCCCTCCCATGAGGCACACGATACTTTTTTCCGACTTCGTCAAAATAACCACATTTTTTTGCGTCGCAAAATCGTCATATTCGGCACTGAACATTACTTCCCCGTGAGTAACAGGGCTTCCAGAAGGAGGAATGAGCCCTATTACTCCCTAGGAAGTAATGAAACACTACTGCGCATGCACCCAGGAAAATAATTTATTTGACGGGCACCGTTTATTTGCTTTAAGTAAAATATTTATTTGATTTAAGTAACCATTTACTTAATTTAAATAAATATTTATTTAAATCAAATAAATATTTTACTTAAACCAAATAAACGGTGGCCGTCAAATAAATTATTTTTCTGGGTGTGCGCACAGGTCATTGGTCAATAATAGGTGATTTTCCGGCCGTATTGCACGCAAGGAATATGGTTATTTTAGCGAAGTCGGGAAAAACCCAGTTTTTTCAGTAACCCAAACATCAGATGGAACCCTGATACATCTAATGTAAGAAAGTTCAAGGTCTTTGAAGAAAATAATCAGTTCGTTGTGATTTTTTTTTACACACGAAATAAATGTGGCGGTGATTATCGTTGCCCACTGTTGTGCCTAATCGAGTTCACCCTAATTACCGGCATAGCAGCGACGAAGATAGACTGGTGTCGCAACCACTGTGAAGTTCTCATTTGGTTATGAGCATATAACCACGAATCAATCTTCAAGTACCTCATTACAATGTCCGTGACTCGGGTTTGGTGTAATTTGTGAACTAAGTGTAACAAAAATGACTCCCATTAACCGAATGACTACCGTTACCCCGTTCTCTCCTAATTCGTCCGGTCCACGTCCAGGAATCGCGCCGGTATAACCACCACCGTTGGGGCTAGCGTACGTCGAAACCGTAGCGTTACCCGCACGAAAGTGGAGAACGAAACGTACCATACAAGCATCGTACATGCCTATATGTGCATATAGGCAATTCTATGTATCGAAGTACGAGGGGATGGGCGTAGTAATGAGTACTAGTAGTAGTGGCAGTGACTTCGCAATGTGTGCTCGAAACAGCCGTACGCTCCGACGGAATTCAATTCAATGCATAGCAAATGGAAGCTGGCGGCCTCAGTTGTAACGCCCGATGCCCCATGCGCTCCCAACTGTTTCCTCCTCTTTCGTCTTTTTTTTTTCTTTTCGGTGAGGGCCTCGCTGCACACAGAGGTGCAAATAAAAATTGTAGAGTCGAGGCAATACGTACGAGCGCTCGTTCTTGCACGGTTAAAACGTAGGCACACATCCACCCGTTTCCACACACGACTCGGAAAGTGCTAAATAATGCAGCTTTATCGCTGCGCGTCCGGTCATGTACTGCCGCTACTACTTGCCGGCGAATGGCTGACTGGGCGAAGCACAACGAGCGAGCAGACGCCTTCACGAAAGGCCGGGAGAGACCCTCGGTCCGCTACATACAAACATAGTCGTACAAACGGCATTTTACCCGGGTGTCTTCTTGGTTTCTTTGCCCTTGCCCCGGTACCTCGATGCACGTAGGCACGGATAGGAAGAAGGTTCTTGAAAAAAATACGAATAAATAAACATAGGTGCGAAAACTTCGTATAAAAGGCAGCTATAAATAAATTGAACCTCACGTACATCGCATCAACAACTTAACTCTATATAATAGGAAGTACAATACAATTTTGCAAAACTTCACTCTTGCACCTCGATTGTCCTCGCCGATTTGGCTTCCCCTTCGCGAAGGCGACGAAGCGAAGACCGATGAAGTTGCTTAAATGCTTCGGTGCTCGAGGCGAGAAGACTCTCCGGTTGACGGTACGAGAACAGTTGGTATTCATTTTAGCTAGGATTCTAGTTCGTCGGGTTACGACTATGAGGGGGTATATTTTCAGCGCTCCGTTATGCACATTACGAGTTCAGTCGAGCTGAAAAAAAACAGCGTGCCGAGAGTCGTAAAAGCTCGTCGACGGTGCCGTTGGATGCCGAGGAGTGTACCGGAGAGAGAAAGAACCTGACGCTAGTTTATTTTCACTCTCGATCATCCAGCTCGCTTTCTCCCGGGTTCTTTTCCCCGTCGCGTTAACCCTCTCTCTCCCCTTCGACGTTTCTTGTTTTTGCTCTTCGTTCTCGTCCGCTGCGGGCCCCCGCGGGCGATAGAGTATATATGAACCCTGTGCATATGACGGAGAACCGTGCCGGAGAAAAATAGGGGCGAGTGAAACCGTACGTACGTAAGGTGTGGCAATACGGGGGTTATAAGAAGAACGGCGAAGGATCTGCTCGTACAGTAGAAGGAGTAAAAGGCGGACCGAGAAAGAGAGACGCACATAAATTTTACTGTCCCAGCAGCACGCGAAGTCCGCGTCCCTCAAGAGGGTATCATGTAAATATATAAGCGGGAAGTAAACTTGGCCTTGTGGAAATACACGTAAACGCGGGACGGATATATCGGTATGGGTACTCTGCGGTATAAACCCCGTGTCGCGTATCCACCTATAAAAAAAAGAAGAACCAAATACGAAGGGATGAAACGCGGCTACTGCAAGAGACTGACGCAACCGAGTTACGAACTGAGTCGTATATTATCCTTGGTATTCCACCTCAATCCACCTTCGTATTCCACCTCAATCCACCTCAAGAGTCGATCGACTCTAATAAGAAAAGCGAGCTCCCTGTTGCTCTTCTTCTACCTCATATCCGTCTTTCTCGTATGAATTCTTGGGTCTACGTGAATTTATCAAACGCGACCGATCTCTATCCTTGAACCCGTATTCATTTAATGCTTATAGTATTTCTTTTATATGTGAACATGGATCTGCAAAAACGACACATTGCTGACTCCATACTGGATCATACGGGAAATACGTCACTTCCAGTATGAAAATCTTTTTTTTTTGTTACTCGAAGTGACGTCATACCGGAAATACGTCACGTCTGGTCGATAAATGAAATAAATGAAGTTTCAATGATACATTTTAAATAGGGGAAAAGTGGTGGATATGGACCACCTCGATTAACATGTAAATCAATGATATATGGACCGGGCCATATTCCCCACTTTTACCCTATACTTAAAGTGGACTTGGAATGCACTAGAGTGGATCCGAAGCAGATTCATCGTCTTTGAATAATATTCATAGACAACGAATTTACGGAATAGAGCACAGGCTCTAATACTGTCGCTGGTACAAACGCAACGGTTACATTTTGCGTCGAGTTGATATGTTGGGTCTCATTCAATACCGGGGTTGGGCGAATACGAGCTTGAGCGCCGGGCGAGTACAAGACCCAGAACTGGTGCGGTCCCATAGCCGAGCCGATGTTTAAATCTGGGTAGTAATTTGGAACGGGGCAAAATGGGTAAGACAATGAATAGAGGCCACTCGAAAGTGTCTGAAAGGGAAATTCATAAGGATTGTGGTTCGGGGCAAAATGCTCTAACCCTCAACCTCACAGTTACAAGAACTTACATTTTTTTAATTCACACACAGTTAAGATGTACACCATTTCGCCCCGCTCTTCCCTATATATCGAGTCCATCCTTCGCGACTCCTCCAACTGTATATGACAGAGTCTAGTCCAACCGACAAACCGGAAATGGAGAGGTGGACACTCTTGGCGAGTCCAGACATCTCAGAGCCCTATCGAAGCATACGATCCTTTTAACGCCTTCTCCGGCGTTTTCCTCATTCCTCTCCTAGTTCGGCCATCGGCCCGCAGTGCACGGGACACACGTCGACCACGAGGAAGATACTCCCTCGGCGTCGAGCAGCCCATCGTCGTCGATCTTATTTCGGACAGGAAGACATCTTTCGAAGCGGGCAAGCGGTTGTGTACATGAGTAAAATCAATCCGTTTACTAGTACACTGTACGGTCACTCACTTCTTCGATCGCTTGTCGAATGCGTCAAGATAGGAGGAGAGTCAGAGTCCGGGAAACCTCGAGACGTCGATCTTGGCTCGACCAACTCTCGAAGGTCCGGGCCTTAAAGCCTTCATCTTACCACAGGCAGGAGATTGCAGTCTACGGACGAAGCAACTTTCCTCTAGGGGTATTGTACTCCTTCAATCGCATTAGCAGATTTCTTCCGACCCGTACCTTTCACTGTTTTCACTCCTTCGTTCTTCTTCACTACACAAGTTCGTATAACAACCGCGACAGTTTTGCAGAGGAAAGTTTGCGAATACCGGCCAGTGGGTTATACCGTCCAGGCTGTTTTTGAAAAGTTCACTAGTCGACATCCTGAAGTTTGTACGTATCGAAGATTTTTTTTTTTGTCGGAACTTTACTTCGAACCGAGATATCAAGGTTTTCCCTTGGGTCGCCGGCGTTCTCGGACTCTCCCTTGGCACGCGACGGCGAATCATTAATAATCCAAACTGATTATCATTGCAACTGCTCTATCACTGATGTTTCTTCGCCAATCTCTCTCTTTCGTCCATCAAAAGCCCAACTTATAGGTATCGTATAATACCGGATACTTTCCCGTATGATATATATCTATCAGCGGTCTCGTCCTTAGTGCGCACTCAGGAATGGCACGCGATACGAGAGCTGTGGGGCTTGGGTAACAACGCGGTCGGGGTAAAAATGACGAGGCTACCCGGGGATGAAAGGAAGAGGGGTTCTCGTACCGTGAACGCCCCGAGAGTGTTGCCACGACGGGAAAGAAAACCGAGATAGAACAGACTTTCCTCGCGAACTTACTGCGCGATATCTCACTGGCCTTTATTCTTCCGTCCATTTACGTCCTGTTGTTCGCCCTCGTGGCACGCCTAGCCGAATGACCAATAACTCGACGCCTTATCCCCCAAATTAGACGTCTCCGACTTCTCCTCCGCCGTCTCACTCTGGCTCTCCCCGCCTCGGCCGCTCGTTCTCTCCCTCTCCAGACTTTATTTTTATGCTGCGAGGGTCGGTAATGGTACCGAGGGAACGTAAGCTCACCTCGTGGCGGAGCAATGGAGTAGTTCCTCGTACGACGTTCTCCTCCGACCCTCTCCTCGACACAGCAACAGCGGAATACGTTAGACACCGAGCGTATACACACGTCACCGATACACGTGTAGCGCATACCGTGCCACGACACTCATGCTACACACACGCGAAGGAAAGCACGTAGCATTACGAAGAGCAAGCGGAGAGATGAAAAGGAGGAGCATGGAAGCAACAGCGGCCCGGCATCTTCTTCTCTTCGAGCCGACTGTCACTTTTATACGGGGGCCCCTACGTGGGGGTATATTTTTATGTTGTCATACACCGTCCCGAGCATCCTCCGGGCGTCCGCACTCTACCCCCGAAAGCTAGTGCGCGATCGTTTACGGTCGCCCCCTCGCCTCGACGAGGACGAACCGAGGAAACTCCGAGGTAGTCGGAGCGAGGAAAAAAATTCAATTCTCCGACCGTGAATTTTCTATAAAGAAGCTCTCCTCGAGAGACACTGCTAGCCTCTCCCTGCCATGAGCTCCCGTTTCTCCCGCGGTCTCGTAAAAATGGGCAGCGCACTTATTTGCGCGTATGGCAGGGTTTTTCTCGTTTTTTTTTTTTTTTTTTCTTGGTTCTTTCTCTCCTTCGATCCCGTCGCGAGGAATAACATCGGAGGATCAGCGGGTAAGCCACCGGTGATCAGTTTATTGTCAGGCTGACTAGTAAATCATCGAATGGTTCTATCCCCTGGTTCGTAATGCGTGACACTTTCGGTGGCGTGTAAGTAAGAGTCGTAAAGGCAAATGACTCTGAGAGACACGTTGCGGAGTCTATGATGGACACTGCGCGACCTGGAGTTTCATGAAAGCTTGCCGGTTGAGCGCGAACAAAGGACAAGGGACATACGAACATGGGGATATCGAACGAAACAAAGGCGCCCGGCGGCACCGGGAAGATGGCTAACCCCATAGTCACCCCGCACGACTACCGGGGGAAGAGAGGAAGCGAAGGAACGGAGCGAAAGAGCTGGGAAGGAGAAGCTCACGGATAACAAACAGCGGTACAAGCAGTGGAACGGAGAAGGACGGAACGAAAAGAAAGAGGTAAAAGGGGTGAACGACTGAAGGAACGGGCTGCGGCACCCCGTCTGGGAGGCGGCGGGAGGAAGTTATTAGAGCACTTTGCCAGGTTCAGCTTCCGGAGGAGGATGGCAAGCGAGGAACCGGGCGAGCGGGCAGACAGCGGCGCATTACACCGTCCAATATAACTCGGCTTATTGTGGTTTATCGCTTTTGGTCTTTCGCTCTTTTCTTCGGTGGTACCATAGGCACAGTCTGTATGTATATACATGTATATGTGCCGACTACAGTGGGATCCACGTGCGTGGTTCTCGGCCCTCGTGGGACTTCGTGGGAGCCCCAACTAGGGGATTCGCCGATCACAAAGTTTTATCTTGAGAAAGAGTAGATGAGGTAGGTGGTTGCAGACCTGGACCTATCTGTCGTGGCACAAACGGCACAGAGGAAAGTGAATTTTTGGGGAAGGGCATCAACAATCGAAGCCTCGTCAACGGCAACTAGTGAACCAGCTCGAGGAAGGTCAGAAGCGGAAAAATAAATGAATCCTCTTAAGACTTCCAAAGCTTCGTTGGCTTTAAAAGTACTCGGAGGTTTGTCGAGTGAGTGGAATAAGTTTCGATATAAGGGAAACAAGGAATGCGCTTGAAAGATATATGGATGTTTCGGTTTTCCGTGGAGTTCGAAAGATACCGTTCAAACGTACATGGGTCAAGCGGTCTATTGGGACGATGCATGAATAGTTGACGAACATTCCAAAGTGGATGCTGAAGAGTACGTTTCCCGATAGTGACCGCGAACCGGCTGGAGAGTTTCTGGTAAAAATTTTTGAAACCATAATCCTCAAAAGCTGCGAGAGCACAAGGCAACGGCAGGGTTTCAGTCCGCGGCGCACAATACACAGATACGGAGAGAAAGTAAACGGGCAAACATGTGAGCATACAGGATCGCCGGGCACTATACCAGACACTGGCTAGTGTGTACGCGAAGCCGACTTGACAAAGTGGCGAACAGTGGCGGTAGGTGGGCGAACACCCTGTAAAATATCCCCGGGGACGATTCTCGAGGATTACGCAATCCTTCCTGGCGCGAGCAGCAGCAGCAGCAGCTCGCGTGTCCAACGGCCGTTGGCTTGTCGGCCGAGCCGAGGCTGTACCCCACTCGCTCTATACCACGCCATCCTACGCCGACTTACGGTCGCCAGGTATTAAATCCGCGAAAAGGAATGGCCGCGAGACGCTGGTTCGCCCTTTCCCCATCTCTCATACCTTCACCTGGATCCTTATTCTCGCAAAAAAAAGGAAGAAAAAAAAATTGAATATAGTGGAACGGCGAAATATGACGCTCTAAGTGATGGTATTAGTCCTGATGGTACCAGCCCGGCGCCAGTCATCGTCGCCGACACAAAAAAAAAACGCTACTTTTCGCAAAATTGCCTCTAAACACTGGGCATAACTAATTGTTGCCAATTCTCAATTCCACGGTTATATCTGATGTATTTTGTCCCGCTGATGAGGATTCCGCCACTTATTTCACTAACACTCCGATGTTCCATACTAAAACTCAGGTCGGAAGAAAAAAAGTGTATTATTTTTGGCCATTACAAGCCCGAAATTATTCTTAAGCTGGCGCTATACGATACAGTCCACCGTAGTACAGTTATAGTGGTATATATGTACGCGTTAAATTCTCGTTCTGCCGTAGAGCTTGTGATCAATGAGATTCGGGTGCGGGGATCGCGTGAGCTCCGCGCGCTCGCGCTCGGCGTCCCTCCGGTCGTTACCGGTATTCGAGATCGGTGTTTTAATAGTCTCCGCTCGTACTTTCCGCCGTCGCACCTTTTATTCGGTGTGTGTAGCCGTTCTCTCTGCTGGTGGTGCTCCGGTGCTCCCGTGCTGGCTGACGAAGCGGCGGCTCGTGTAATGAACAGTCCGCTTGAGCTTGAACGGGACAAACGGTCCGAATGACATATTACCGGGCGTACGCGTTCGTGTGTATCGCGTACGAACAGCGGCGGTACCACCAGTGGCTGCGGAACCATCCCCTCGCGCCAGCAGATTGGAGTGGGACTGCTGCTGCTGGCGCTGTGGAAGCGAGTATGAGAACCGGGGGGTTGGTTCAACTGGAATGGGACAGAGGGTTCGGTGCCGAGTGCATGGGGGGGAATCCCCGCTGCAGACAAGGATCGTGCACGAGGACGATGAAGAGGAAGGGAGAAACGAGAGAACGAAATAAAAATGCGGGGAGGCACGAGAAAGTACACGAATCGCTGAAATGCAACGAGTGAGACTGTTGAGCAAATTCTAACTCCATACTTGTTTTCCTCTTCGGTGCATACTTCATTTGGACAGGGATTGTTTTAACTTTTGGCACTCGAGTTGAGAAGATTCAAGCGGGAGAGTCCAATAAAGATGATATTCGACTTTCCGTACCGGCAGACTCGTCCGAGAAGCCGATACCCTTTCTACGAGAGGACACGTGCCTCCGGTTGAAACGAGGACGCGGGAATTACGACCACGAGTGGAGCCGGTCCACGAGAGCGTCGTGCCTTATCGTGCCCTGTGTGTACGGTGTGTTATAACGAAAATGGCGAAAAAGAGGCAGAGACCGCTTTGTAGATCGTAGTGGAAACTATCGACAATCCAGGCGTTTGCGAGGGTGAGGAAAATTTCTTGGCGATGAAGAGCGGGCGCTTAGTCCCGTAAACTCGCGACGTAAGAAAACAGAACGTCCAAAATCGTGTAACTCGTCGTACACCACTCTCTGCCGTATTAAATCGCGATATTTCAGAGTTCCATGGAACTGTTCTTATATTTCATCCAAGTATCTCTGGAACATCGCCGAACCCACGGCCGGATTCGGTGATCGGCTGAGTTTCGAGAGGCCGCAAGAGAATACCGGGAGCCTCGCGAATTCGATGGCAAAGGAAGAGTGCCAGGGAAAATAAAAGAGCGAATCAAACTCGCCAGGTATCCCGGGTGATCCGCCTTCCAAACCGGTTGCGCGACTCGCCGCATTATCCTGGGTCCGATCTCGGTTGATACTTCTTCGCCGCGTCCCTCCGTCCTCCACCCGGCTCGTACCCCGAATAGCCCTTTAATCCTGCCGACGGGGCCGCGGTGGACCGCGCGTGAGGAACGAAAATCCGGCTCGAGAGAAAGAAGAAATTGGTAACCGTGTCCGTTGTCGTGAAGCGATCTGAACGACCGGGAGTGCGCGATTGTAACCCGGGAGGAAGATCTTCCGGGTCGAGAAGCCCACACGCGGAGAACGTTGATCACGAACTTTCGGGACCGCGAAGGGGAAGAGCGGGAAGGAACCATACATAGCCGGCTGTATTATAATATGATTCATGAGGAGGGATCAACGAGCGCCGAACCGCAGGCGGGAACCACCATTCCGATATCGTCCGCGAATGTAATATTTCTCTAAATGGGACATGCTGTCACTGCCATCGGAGGCATCTCGGAAGCATCTCGGAAGCCGGAGTCGATAGCCGCTGCCACTGGTCGACCTGACGAAATTATTATCGCAGCCGGAAGAATTTATGAATCTGGATTACCCGTTCTCTTCGGCGCTCATTGCCACGATGCCTCTTTCCGTTATTGGAAACCCACGAAACCCACCGAACACGAAACGGCGCCGATCGAAAGGAATTCATCAATATTATTTCGATCGCGTCGCTCGATCGGGCTCGGATGACGACAGAACAATTCCTTCGGCTACGTAACATTCGAGGAACGCGTGCACAGAGCATAGACCACCCCGATCGATCGCGACTGGGTGAAGTACCGGAAGCGTGAAAATCCACGGTGCATCGGATCCGCTTCGGAGCCCCACAATACCGTGGAACCAGCGAGGTACGGTCGGACGAAATGAAAATATGTAAGTGCGCGACCGGGTATCCTCCGATACGATATTAGCCCTTACGACTCGGTGACTCCTCCGCTACGATGGTCTCTCGCAAGCGCAGCTATTTCCCCCGGCTCCTCCGGACTCAACTGTATTTCTCATGAGTCCGCGATAAACTCTGGGTGGTGTCCATTCACCTGATTAAGTAGTTTTTCCAATGTCATTATCACAGAGTCCGCATCACCCAGTGGCTATCTCACACTCGAATTACCCCGAAGTGTAGTCGACGAAAGGAAACTGAACAGCCGCAACGGAAGGGGTCCGGCCAGACGGCTCGAGAGCGACGCTTTCGAGAAATTGATTTCAGTAGTAGTCGCCGTACACGGCGTCCAGGGGCGCACTAGAGGTATTAAAACGGACAAGCGTCGACCTTTTCTCGACCTCCGGGTACACGGGAGGAGCCTTATAGCGTAGCGCGCGAGAGGACGAACGTAATCGTAAATGTGTACGAGGTGAGCGCAAAACGTTTTCGTCGGTGGTTGTGTACACCTCCGAGTACACACACCCTACCCAGGCGGCAGCGCCATCGCGACCCTATACCGCATGAGTTCGGACGCTGGACCAACGACGCTCGACTTTCTTCCATTCAGCGAGTGTAATCGCGAGGTGTTAATGTCGTTGCGCGGGACCTGGATGGCGAGACTGCCCGACAAGGGTAAATATCGCGTAGGTGGGTAGAGTCGGGCAAGTTGGTAGGTCGAGAGGAAACGGGACGGAAAGTGAGACGGGAGATCGGAGAGGATTTCGAAACGGCAAAGCGTCCACCTACTAACGCAGTCCTGGTCCACCCATCCGACTGTATGGCCTACCGGGCAAGGGTATGTACCAGATGCAGGGGGAGAAGACGGCTTGCCAGTCTCATAGTGGACACACGGTGTGTGTACCAGCAGCCTTGACGATCTCCCGGAGTTTCGGTATGTTCGGTGCTGCTCGTGTATGTCTGTCACGAGAATCCGTTACTTGGTGCACACTCGCCGGAGGGGTCGGTTTTGACTGCCGTAAATGCCTCGCCCCGTCCAGCCTGTACGCCCGAAGGAATATAGGTGCACGACAGGCATAGCGGTGGAGGAGTTCTGTTCAGTTGTATCCGGATCGTATACGAGGCTATCGCGAGCAGGGGGTACGCGTATAACTACTGTGTATGTGCCTGTGGAATAGATAGTGCCGCTGCTGTTCCGCGGGCCAGAAGCGAGAGGACCGCGCGGCGGAGGGTCGGGACGGGAGAGAAAAGGGGTGAAAGGATGGAAGGCACGGGGTAATATGCCGGTAAGTGCACCAACTGCCAGCCCGGTCGAGCTCGTACTCTCTCGTATTCCGTATACACGCCCCGGTGAAGCTTCCAACGGAGAGCTTCGGGCTATGGTACATCGCTGGACCTATATACGAGAGAGGGAGGGAGGGGTGGAAACTACCCTCGGAGTTCTTGAGTCGTGGTGAACGAGCGAAGGGAACGAGGTTGCGGCCTCACGGCTTCCTCTCCGATCTCTTTTTCCTTCTCTGTTAATATACAGCGGTGTACACTCTCACCTTCTCGCTTTTCTTCGCTCATCCTCGATTTTTGTTTTCTCGGAATCTTTCGTTCGTCCAAGTTTTCCACGGTTCCCGGAGTACTTTCCTCGCCCCGTCGGGGAATGGTATTAGTACACAAGCTTACGACCGGTTTGTACATTCACTTGTTTCGGATGTTCGAGCATTTTCGCTCCCACGGATGAATGATACGGCGCCTCTTTCGCCGGGAAAGTCGTCGAGTGTTCGGTGATGCCCGGAGACGAGGGCCAGGGTTGCGAGAGGTTGTTCACGAAGGATTCCACGGTATACTGTACGAGGAACGAGGCTCGCAAACGGCCATATCTTCCCTCGCGACCCGTGCACCGTGTACGTGTATTATACGAAGCTCCGGGAGCCGGACCAATAAAGTTGATAGTTTAGTTGGGCGAGTCGAGTCGGCCGGGGGTATGGAAACGCGGCGGGTAGTTGTCGCGTCTGGAGCCTCCCGAGACTTTATGCTAATAGAAGTTGTTGCGGAGCGCTCGAGCTGTTCCTGGTGCTTGGCTTTTCCACCGGTAGCTATAGCTCTCGTTCGCCAGCGTGTGTTGCGTGTGCCCACTCGTTTCGGCTTCACCTTCGCGGCGTCAGGCCCCGGCTACCGGGACTCCAAACAACTCCGCGAGCACTTACTTATCAAAGTGCAAGGACATTCTTGATTAAAATTCATGCCGTCGGACGAATGGATTCGCTTCCCGAGGCGTTTCGGAATTTCTTTCCACCACCCTTCTCGATACTCGTTCACTCCGAGATAGCAGAGTCAGCGTTCTTTTTTCGAGACGGCCAATCCGGAGCGGTGGGGCCAATGCGCGAAACACAGGCACACTTCGCGGAACTGCCCGCAGTTCTCTCTTTCTCACACCAGCTGGCCTGACCTCGCGGTTCGTACAAGATTTGCCCATAAACACGACTCGGCCGCGAAATAAGGAGCCACTCAAGCCGGAATTCCGAATTAGTTCCGTGCTCACCTCAAGGTACTTGAGGTGTGAAGTTGGAGGCGTCTAACTTGGTAACGGAAGAACAATTTCACAACATCCGCCCCCGTCGTTTCGTGCCTTCTCTCTCTCTCTCTCTTTCTCGCATCAGCCACCTTCCGTGTCTCTGTTTCATTCCCTCGCATCTCCCCTCGTCTTCGTTCACCCGGCAACCTTCTCGCTCTCTCTACTTCTCACGCTCCCTTACTCCTCAGTGGAGCCCCTCCGACTTCATCATGCTCGCTTTCTCCGCTTCCCTATGTTCTCATCTTCCTCTCGTGGCCCGTCCTTAGCTTCTCTCGGTTGCGAGCCACCCCCATCCTCCCCACCCCTCCAACCCGGTCTTGGGCTTGTTCACTTTCCCCCGTAATTAATTCAAATTCCGCCCCGACCACTTCCGCGGCGTGGTGGCAACTCCGCCAAGGGTCTCGCAGCTCGTCAGGTAGCCTCTTCTCGTACTACTCGCAATTTCGCCACGCGGTGTTGGAAACTCTCTCGCTTTCACTCCACGCTCTATGTGTTTTCAACTATTCGGCCAGTACGGATACATTTTTTTTTTATTATACTCCCAGAGTCGACGTTTCTATTTTTTTTTATCCTCCCCAACTTCCGAGCTTCGTCGGGAGTTTAACGGAGGATGCTCAAAGTGATTCTGTTTTCCTGACGACGTTTTATTTTATTTTTTTTCCTCCTACAAGCTCCAATTATTCGCAAGTCGTTTTCCCGCTACGGCTGCAGACAGGATCGCGAATGTTACCGTACACCTTTCACTGGCTATGCTGAGGGTGGAGTACTTTCATCGAAACGGGGATGCCGAGACGTGGAGGAGACTGGGAAAAAACGGTATGCCGGGGCAAAACGAATTTTGTACAGATTTTTCGAGGCACATCCGGAATGGAGGACACTGATCCGTTTTGCCCCGACGCTCCGTTTTGCCACGCTATCCCCTACGTATACAGAAGACACGTAATTCCGTCTCCCTTTGGCGACAGCGAACGTCACTCTATGCGTTTTATCCCTCTCGGGCAAAGCTTTTCCTCGAAGTAGGAAAAGCATCCGATCCGCTAGAGCTACGAGCCATGGATCTACAGATCTGGATACCCGATTGAGTCACTTCGCTAAGCCAGAGATAATCGCCTCCTCGCTGCGTCGACGTCGTCCGTCCGGAGAGACGAGAGCCTCTTCTCTCTTTCTCCAGTCCCTCCTTCTTAATGCCGATAGTGACTTTGGTATCCCAAGAATATACTCGTGTATCTGCTATACCTATACTATTAATGCTACGTCTGTTCGATGTTAAAAAGCTTCGCTCTCCGCACCGATGCGAGAACGATGTCGTCCCTGCTCGAGTTTGGTGCGGCATCGGCGCTGCTGAAGTGGATGCATTATCCAGTCGGCGTGGAGGAAAGCACGTCATGTAAACTATCGCAAATTGATAGCTGTGGCGAAGTACTTTTGAAGTTGAGTGATTTCGCAACAACAATAGTACTTTGCGATACTAGTACGGAAAAGCGGTCTTTCGACGAGGGTTGTGAAGTTTGCTGCACGAGCCGGATCGAGAGCTACAACGGCACGAGGCGAAGCCGAGTGACGTTTGTAGCTCGAGAGAAGGTGAGTGCACGAAAATTCCCGCTTTTCGTGCCTGTAAAGGGCGTTCGGAAAAATAACTACAGTGACAGATAAGTCAGCGCGAAAAGTAACTAGAGTGTTAAAAAAGTGTGCGCAAAAGTAGCTAGAGTGTGAAAAAAGTGTGCGGAAAGGAACTAGCGTGTGAAAAAAGTGTGCGGAAAACAAACTAGCGTGTAAAAATAGTATCTACAGCATTTTTCGCGCATCCTCTGCTAGAAAGTGCCACTTTCGACACACTTTGCAGGCACGAAAAGCGGGACTTTTCGTGCACGTGTTACAAAAAATATTTTTTTCCCGATTGCGCTAAAATAACCACATTCCTTGCGTGCAATACGGGTGGAAAATAAGCTATTATTGACCGATAATCATTTTTAACATGTGCGCATGCGCGGTACAATTTCATTACTCCCTAGGGAGTAATAGGGCTCATTACTCCCTAGAGAGTAATAGGACTCATTCCTCCCGCTGGAAGCTCTATTACTCCCGGGGGAGTAATGGTCATTGGCGAAGATGACGATTTTGTGACGCAAGAAATGTGGTTATTTTAACGAAATCGGAAAAAAAATATCGTATGCCACAAGGGAGGAAGTGCATTTTCCTCCTTTGTGGCATAATATACTATTAAAAAAATATACTGAAACAGGCTGCTCCGAAATACGAAACTATACTGAGGCTCCTCGGCGCACAATTTGTACCTTCGAAGTCTTCAAAGAAAGACTGCGGGAACAGCAGATAGAGATGTGGCCCTCCATCCTGAGATCTGAAAATTGAAGCGGGTACATGTGGCGACCAACTACCACTCTCAGAAAGCAACAGTTCCGATCTATCGTTACTCATCCTCGGGCTAAAGCCCGGGGTAGACCTTCCATTCTCTTGGGATGATAAACGACGCTCCCAGTGGGTGAAGCAAGGCAGAACATTACAGTCGTCGTAGTCGTCGTCGTTCGCTTCCTCGGTATGGCATAGCTATCCCACTATGGGCTCTCCGTAACAGGCGTGCACTCTTCGCATCCAGCACTCTTGATATCATCCACTCGTTTTCTCGTCGTCTCGCTCCCACCGCCCCTCTACGGAGCAGTACTTCGCCTAGTCGATCCTGAATTATCCCTATCTTCGGGATCGAGGGGTCAGTAAAGAGGGAACCAAAAAAAAAAAAAAAAAGATTGAAAGACCCGAGTCGCTGGGTGTGCCCCGTGCCGACAATGGCGGAAGACAGAAGATAGAACGTGAAAGCGTACTATATATCGGCGAGCTTGCCATTTGCGTCTACGAGAGAAGTCGTGTCTTTCTCCCGTACTACCTTCACGTTCCCCTCCCTCCATACTCTCCTCGAGTACCAAAGTTACGACGTTCCACGATCCTCCGTCGTTCCTTCATCTCTATGTCCTGTAAGTAGGATACTTATCGTGCTCGAGCAATGTCGCGGAAGATGTACGTAGGATACTCGGAGAAGCATCTCTGCTCAAAGATCGCTAAATCCCTGTCTGCGTTCCATCGGCTTACAAATAACTTTACTCGCTACGGTCCGAGAATAAAACTCGGAAGGTCGACGACGCGTCATCGAGGGATCGCTAACCCTTCCCGTTCGTTCTTCGAGTACAGGGTAATATTCCGGGTTGTGTGGCCTGCCAGGTGACATCGCCAAACTTAACAAAAAAAAAGTGGTCGTATCATCCAGAATTACTCTATTGTTATCGGAGAATTATTGGAGAATCCTTGCAACGTATACGGTCGAATTTCGCCGATCAGTCACTTAACCGCGTCAACGGTGTAGCATAACTTGCCAGCGAGATGTGCCTGAACGTCACGCTGATTCCGCATGAGAATTTCGCGTATGTATCGCCCGGGGTTAGCGGGCAGATCGGCGGGAATAGAGAGGAGACGGGCGAGCCTGTGGAATCCCCGAACGCAGTCTAGATAAGCCGCGAATGACAACATTTTGTCAGCGTAGCTGCTCCTAGGGCTGTGCTAAAGGTCGGCAGTCCTCCGGTGCTGGATGTGGCATTCGATGCCCGGAGCCTCGAGCACGCTACTGGTACGAGTGAGATCCCGGGGGGGTTTACGTCGTGCCAATGTATCGTCACCGTACCCGGGATTACCCGGAGCTATCAGGATGGTCCAATGGCCACTCCGACCTCGGAACGGCCACTGCCGCGATTCCCAGTCCTGCATCCCTCTCTCCTCCCTCCTCTCAACGGGTTACTATCCTCTGCTGACTACGACCGACACTGATGCAACGGCCCTTGCCGTTTCCGTTCGTGGTAAGACCTACCGGGCGTTTGCATCCGATCTCCTCTATTTGCATCGACGATACCGCTAATACAGTGGCCCCAATGTGTACAATCGCGAACAGTATTGTGCGTACGATTGTATTCGCCGTCTACCTCCTCGGCTCCGATGTACGTAGAAATTAATCGACAAACAAAAGGATTTGCCGGTGTGTACGTGTGGAGGAAACTGCATTGCCGAGGATCACCTTGCCGAAGGGATCCGCAAGCGGTTGAGGCTCATCGATCGATCTCCTCTTCGATGTACTTCCCTTTCGATACCGTCCGCAGTCCCCGCGGATAATCGCTGGAAGTTTATCGAGTTCACTCGCGAGACGGACGTTTCAGTTTTTATTCAACATTTATCACTGATTCCAAGATTATTCATCCGAAGCCATTAAACGCGAATACATTAGCATTCACTCGGTGGAAGAACCCTCTAAAACTTTCGCGATCCCGTAAGATTTCGTTTCTCTCGAGTTTTCCCAGGGAGGCATCGGAAACCCTGGAGTGAAACGAAAAAAGCGGAAAAAGAATAGGTATAGGAGAAAGGCGGCCAGGGGGGGGGGGATTGTGATAGCTGGAACAGCGAGCGGGTAAGGTACGACTGACGTGGCCTTTTAGGGGATCGTAAATTCTGCTAAAGTGAAAATTGGGAGAGCGCTGTACGTTAACGAACTTATGTGCGCCGGAGAGGAAGGAACGCCAGTGGTATATACAGGGGGGGGGGGGGGGGTTTCTCGCGGTGCGGAACGCGAGAAACGAGCACGCGGCTCGATCCCGGCGCTCTCCGTGGCCGTCGTGCCGCAGTATCTTCTTCTTCGGACGTCCGGACCCCGGTTCGCCCCTTGCGTACGTGAGCGCTCTGGGTGCTCCTTACGAGGTTTCCGACCGCGAATCTTCCTCACGAGGAAGATTGTCCGTTCGCCAGGGTTTCGGGTCTGACCACGACGGACTGCCACTGCTATTCCCACTGCCCCTCGTGCCTCCCGAAATTCGTGTGTACCGTGTAAGTGGATACAGCCGGATGTGAGCGGACGAAGGTCCGCGCTCAGAAATTCGAACTAACCTACCAGCGATTACCGGATAAAACATCGGAATGAGACTCGGAGCATGTATAATTCGATCTCTGGTAAACGAGAATGAATCAGTTCGGTTGATTTGCTCAGCCGCTACACTCGCAACATCCTCCGCAAACCGGTATAGGAAGCCCGCACCTACACAGCGTAGAAGTTTAAACGTAACCATCGCCGAATCTGGCCGGAGAAACGGAAGTGGAAACTCTCCTCGTCGAGGTATTTCGTGGAAAAAAAAATCTTGCGTAAACATCCAATCCCCGTAGTTGGTCCAGAACCCTATTTTCGCTCGCTAGCTCCGCTCCGCTCCGCTATACTTATATACATCGTGCTCCAAGTTCCATATCATCCATCTCTTTCCCGTCACCCTCGGTGCTGCTCGAGGGTGTCTCTCTCGCTCGGACAAAGGGTACGTCGGAGTACGGGTAGGGCAAACTAATCAAGGTAATCTACACTATTTGCACGACTCACCCTCCCTCATACTCTCTCTCGGCCTCACTCTTCCGCCGGTCGAGCCCTCGGCTCTGACGCTACCTCCATCGCCCGCGCGTGTAAAACCGTCGAGGGGGTGGGTCGAGAGAGATAGCGTCGGTTCCTTCGAACGCGCGAAGCTCCGATGCCGTTGCCGGCGCGGAAGCGAGAGGGCGAGGAAACGTGTGGACCGAATGAAACGCGAGACACTGCCACAGGCGCCGGGATGCAATTGACTCTTACATCCCTGAAATACAGTCGCTGTGTTACACGACCTGAGGCCCCGACTGGCGTCACCCGACTAGAGTCGATGCTTCCACATGCACAACGCGGTTCCTCTCACACAGGGAAAAGCTTCGGGTATGTTTCGGCACCGAGCGCGCATGAGGCGAGTCGGAACAAAGCTCGGTCAAGAGAATCCAAAAGATCCGCAACGAAGCGAGGTGGTAGTCGATAATATGCGAACAATAGATAACGGCGACAAAGGTAATGAGAGCTGGCGAAGACCGAGGCAAAACGGATCCTCCATTTTCGGACAGGCTGTTTTTTTTTGTCATCGAAAAATTGGTAAAAACAGTCCGTTTTACCCTGATTTGAAAGCGAAATGTGTAATACAAGAATGTATGTCGACATTAGAAAACAGAGTATCCGTACTGCTGTTATAAAAGTACACGACTGAAGGTTCTGGTACGTATTAGATGTGTGTGTGTGTGTATTGCTTTAAGAGCGATTTGCCACGGCAGACGGGGGCTTTGGCGTTGTACGGAGTAAATTGAACACTCGTGTTTACTGAAGAGCAAGTCAGGGAGTCGAGTGTAGATAGAGAGAGAGAGAAAGCGGGGATGGTTTAAGAGGGCGAAGATGAGGCGGAGGAGGGTAGGAACTATGAGGTATGTGAGCGAGCCGAGGAGAGCAACTCTCGACTTCGTGTCAATAGTACGGTTAAAGCTGCAAAGTACGAAAGCACCTTAGCCAGAAGCAGCGGCAGCGGGAGAACCGGCAGCGCTACTGGGCACCTCATGGGCTGGCGGACTAACGTGTCGCGCCGCCAAGACGACGATGCGCCAGACGGATCCACCGCACTCTAACTCCTGTGCCTTCCTCCCACTTTTCCCCGTTTTCTCTCCGTCTCTCCCCCGCGTGTGCGGATATGCGTTCCCGAGTGCGCTTAAGCTCTTCCCTGGGTGCGACTAAAGACGATGCCGTCGCTAGGTGAGCATGGAATGAAGATGGAGAATCGGGATGGAACAAGAGGGCGGAGGAGAGTCGGAGGCGTGAGACCGAGACGGAGATAATATATTGCGCTAACAGGCACGGACTCGGGACAGACATGCCGGGACACACGATTATTATAACGGGCAGCGGCAGCCACCGTCGTCGTCGTCGACGTCGCTGCTCCATAGTAGTACCATCAGCACCGCGTCGCGGCTTTGGCTTCGTGACGCGGTGGTTGCAACTTGTTCATTACGCTCGAGTCAACTTCGAGTTGGGATCCTGACGAGGGAGGGAGTTGCCTCGCTCCTTACACTCTTGTCCCTGCGCTCTTGTTCGTTGCGCGACTAAACCTTTTCCCTCCTTCTCTCGTCATCGCTTGCGGCTGCTCAGCCGCTCATATTTCTCTTGGGTACAACTGCAGCCGGAGGAGCTCTCTGCGCACTCCAGTCGTTAACTCTCTTCCCTTTCGCTGTCTGTCTTTCCGTGTTGTACTTGGCGGATACTTTCGGGGCCTGTTTTTCCCCGGCTGTCCTGTCGGCGTTGACGAGGCTAATGGTAATCAGGCGATTGGCGGACGGAATCGCTGTTATTGACTGTGAATGATTACCAGGTGTCCAAAAAGGCGATGATTCTCGCGCAGGGGTATTAGACGAAAGAAGTGCAAGGTTACGGATAATTCAATTTAACCGGTGAATAAGAAGAAGAGGAAGAAAAGTGACGGCGGATTTTTGCAAGGAGCCTCGGCGAGGTTGGCGAACGGAGGGAGGGAAAGCGAGCTTGCGGAAGCTGCGACGGAGGAACGCGAGTGCCGGCCAAGTTATTATCGAGGCACGCCGGAGCTAATTTACTTTTTAAATAAATCCTGGTAGCTCGTTAACCGTCGGGAAAAGCGAGCACGAGGTGTAGGTGAAGCGACAGTATACCTACCCTGGGAGTTTCCTTACAGGGACGGTGCAAAGAGGTCTGAACCGCAGGAGAGGAAGAGAGAGAGAGAGGGAGCGGGAGAGGGTGAGTCGAATGGGCTGCCACAGAGCTCCCGTTTTCCCGGCGTTGCGGAAAAAAGAGATCACCGATGTGGAGAGGAGCGCGGTATCAGAGACCCCGAGGGGTAAAAAAAAAGAGGGCGAAAGGAGTCGAGGCCGCGAGACTGCAGCCGCCAACCATCGGCGCCTCGCGTACTTCTTTTCCCGATAAACCCGCAGCTCGTTTCGCGGCAAGGAGAAGAGGAAAGTGTCCCTTCTCCTAGCTAGAGAGCCGCCACCGCGCGCTTCGGAGAAAACCCATTATTTCTTCGAGATTCGAAGTCACACTCGACCAAATTATTCGATCCTGCTTCGGCTGCTCAGTGATTAATGTTGGCGGCGACGGCAGTCTGAATTTTTCCTCACTCGAGTGTACCGAGAAAGAATTGCGTGCAACCAGCGTTTTTTTTTCTTTCTTATTTTTTTTTGCCTTCCCCACTTCGTCATCGTCGCGCTGAAAGTCCCAACGATAGATATTGAGACTGCTTCTGCTTATTCTTCGATAGGACAGAAAGTCGGAGGGGTGAAGCGAGCAGGAAATAAAGAATATATAACAGGGTCACGACGTGCCCGAGTCGATTAAAAGTTAGCTAACTCACCGACTCTGTAAGCGCGGTTTCCGTAATCACTCTCTCTTACTCTCTCTCTCGGCTTACCCCCATCCTCGCCCCCATCTCTCGCCCCGCCGCAAAAGTTTGACGGATCGAAGTAATTTTTAGGCGCATACGCCGACGGATATCACGGCTGGCACGCGATATGATTTATCTTTTTCTTTTTCTTCCCTTCTTCTTTCACTCGACCGTGAGAGTTTTCTCTTACAGTGGCGTTTCAGCGACTCCAAACTGCCGCGGAGATTTAGATTCGTTTAACGCGAACAAATTTCTGTGCCGATCGTGTGCTTAATTCGAAGTTCGGTACGTTTCGGCTCCCCCTCCCGAGAGTAATGGTATAGCAGGTCGTAAAACCCCCCGGCGCCTCTGGCGAATTTTAGCCGGTGCAGCAACGGTGCAAACTAGGTACGTTATCAAGATCGACGTGTGATCGAGAAAGGCTCGCTGCTGCAGTACCCTGGCTGATCCACGCAGAATGTGTGGGAAATAGACTGTATATAGTCGTGCAGAAATATCCGCGTACAGACGAGCTTCAGAGCTTTTCGATGGATCACCAGACTTTTGTCCACGGATCCGAATATTTGCAGTTGAATATACGCGACGGTAGAAAATCTGACAAACTTACTAATTTGGTCGAATTTCATTGTTCCTGTTATATAAAAAAAAAAGACGATCGATGGCGGCGTGCAAGTACACAAGTCTCGCCGGGAGTCCACCCGTGTGCATTCTTATACCCCAGCCCTTTATAAACCAGTAGTGATAAATCCCCTAGAGGCACACCGAGGACCCAAAGTTTTCGACATTATTTTTCTAAATAGTATTTCGTGCAATAAAAAGTTTGGTAACTACCAAACTTCAACCTCGTTTAGAGAATTTATATCTCGGGCCTCGCTGCTTTTACCTATACCTACCTTCGAATATCTCTCTCTTCCTCCTTCTCCCTTGCCCTTTCCTCCCTGTTCAGTGTGTTTTCTCAGTTGGCCCCCTTCGTTGTTCTCCTCCATTCGCCTTCGTGTTCACTGTCTGCTTTCCGTATTTTTTTTTTACTTTTTTTTGTTTGTTTTTTTTTACTTTTATTCTTACCCGTTTTGCATGACCCCAGCGAATCCTCTTTATTTTCCTCGAGCGGCGTGCGCCCTCGAGCCCTCGCTAGCCAAGCACCACTAGCAGCACCAGTGTTAACTTCGGCTTAATTGCTTTAATTACGCACTCTCGCCCGATGTTTTTGCTTTGTTTCTGTTTTTCTTCCTCGTCCTTGTTTATTTGTTTTTTTTCGTTTATTTATTTATTTTTTCTACCGTCGCGGCTCCCACCGCGCCTCAAGCCACTCATTGTTTTATTCGAGAAATACAAAGCTTTTCGCGAAATGCACCCGAGATAACGACTTCATATCGTTGAGAGCCAGCGACGCGTGCGTAGATGAGACTCTATAAAGCTACTGCCGCGGATGAGTACTCGTATCACGTTTCGTTATTCGAGATATACGTATTGTATATTAAATCGCACAGCGCAGAACGGTCGAAGTAGGGAAATGTCAGTATTTGAATGAGAGCACTCGTGAAAACAACGTTGCACCGTATGAATATACAAAAATATATTTACCAATCGTGAATAACGTGTAGAGTTCTTTTTTGATTTTTATATTTTTTTAACGTGTATTACAACGTTTACAACGTCTCGAAGCCGGGCACAAAGTTGTACCTGACCATTCGAGTGAACTCTTCGTCTTGTTATCGACTGGAAACTCCCCCGAAGTTAATGCAAGTAGAAATTCAACGAGTAGCGAAAAGCGGCAAAGGGAGTCGGTAACGACGATACATCTTCACGAATTGGGCATGAACATTATTCATGAAGTGACTGACTTTCTTTGCAAGCTGCTTCGCTCTGCTCTGCTGCTGTACCTACAGACGCGAAAGAACAAGATCGAACGGGCGTAGTGGAGCTTAGCGAGAATGCCCCCCTCCCAAGATCAGACCCCGAATAGCTCATAATTAATACGTCAAGAGTGACTCGAACTTTCCTTTCTCCTCTCTATTCGGGCTCCATTAGCATCGGGTTGCATCCCTTATACCGCTGCTGCTTCGATCACTGTCAAGGATTTTCTTCATGGACCTACTCACCGGAGAGTTTCCTCGAACAACATTGTTCCTTCGACGATTCGGAAGTAATGGATGATCCCTGAGTAACCCGATGACCACGATGATGTTCGGAATTCCCAATGAGGAGAAATAAGCACAAGTGCTCCTTTCTGTCCGTGGGAAATTATTGGATACATTGAAAAGTTTATCGACGAAACGGTACGACCTTTTGATAGGAAAAGACGCAGAAGGCAAACAGTCATGTTGGCGCTAGATATTGTTACCACCGGGCAACCAAATAGATGCCTTCTTGAATGATTGCACACGTTACGCCACGGCTGCTTCGATCACTGTCAAGGATTTTCTTCATACTCCTACTACCAAAGAGAGTTTCCTTGAACAACATTGTTTTTGCATCGATTCGCGAGTAATGAATGATTCTTGAGTAACCCGATGACCACGATGATGTTCGGAACTCCCAATGAAGAGAAATAAGCACAAGTGCTCCTTTCTGTCCGTGGGAAATTATTGGATACATTGAAAAATCTATTGGCGAAACGGTACGACCTTTTGATAGGAACAAGACGCAGGAGGCAAACAGTCATGTTGGCTCTGGATATTGTTACCACCGAGCAACCACACGGAATTCTTCTTGAATGGTGGCATACCCTACATCGCTGCTGTTTCACTATGAAGGATTTTCTTCATGATCCTCCCCACTAGAGAAAGTTTCCTCGAGCAACATTGTTCTGCCGACGATTTGCGAGCAATGGATGATTCTTGAGTAACCCGATGACCACGATGATGTTCGGAATTCCCAATGAGGAGAAATAAGCACCAGTGCTCTTTTCTCTCCGTGGGAGATTATTGGATACATTGAAAAGTTTATCCACGAAACGGTATGATATTTTTTTTATAAGAACAAGACGCATAAGGCAAACAGTCATGTTGGCGCTGGATATCGTTACCACCGGGCAACCAAATAGATTCCTTCTTGAATGGTTGCACACCTTACGCCGCTGCTGTTTCGCTCACTGTCAAGGATCTTCTTCATGGTCCTACTACCATAGAGAGTTTCCTCGAACAACATCGTTCTTGCCACGATTCACGAGTAATGAAATAAGCACAAGGGGGTCTTTCCTCTCCGTGACGAATTATGGGATACGTTGAAATGTTTATCGAACAAACGGTGCGACCTTTGGATAGGAACAAGACGCATAAAGCAAACATTCATGTTGGCTCTGGATATTGTTACCACCGGGCAACCAAATATACTCCTTCTTTAATGGTCTTGAATGGAATCGCTGCCGCTTCAATCTCTGTCAATGAACCACCAAAAACAGTTTCCTCGAACAAGATTGTTCCTGTGACGATACGCTAGTAATGGATGATCTTTGAGTAACCCGATGACCACGATGATGTTTGGATCTCCCAATGAGGAGGAATAAGCAAAAGTGCTCTTTCCTCTCCATGAAGAGCTATTGGATGCGTTGAAAAGTTTATCGACCAGGGTACGAGCTTTTGATACGGAACAGCTAGACGCATAAGGCAAATAGTCACGTTGGCGCTGTATATTGTTACCACCGGTCAACGGAATACAGTCCTTTTTCAATGGTCATAGTGTACGTAGACTCGTGTTTGGGTACAGATCGAACCCATTACCTACCTTATAGACAAGTTACCCATGCCCCGGCTCCGTCCGTTCCACTCCGTCTCCCTTTTTCACCACTTTTACCAACCGCAAATGCGGGAGAGTAACAGAGAGACGAGGAGAAGAAGGAATAAGGGAGGTACCGGCGGAGCGCATAGCAGCCCAATGCGCAGTGGAATGGTGCAGCGTGTTCCACGAAAGGTCCACAGAGAATGGGGATATAAATTGGATCAACCGACAGCGAATCTCCTCCACACCCATACACAAACCCACACATCCACGCACGCACGAACACATACACACACGTACGCGAAACTGGGAGGAGGACAAATCGCCGATCTCTAAAGGCCAAACGTTTTCCTGCATCGATGGCGCGCACTTTGGCACAAATCCTTCGTTTCTCGAACTCCCTCTCTTACCCTGCTTTCGCTTTCTCACTTTTTCGACGTCATTGACGCTCTCTCAGTACTTCGGCGAATGTCCTTCGAACTCGGAATTTCACCGCGGCAAACGCGTTTCTCTCGTTCCACTCGGTGTGTGCAAGCGAAATGGAATTCGCGAGAATTTTCTCACCGTTTCCATTGCCGAGAGAGAGAAGGAGAAAGAAAGAGCGAGAGAGAGACAGGGATGAAGAAAGGATAATAGAGTAAAGAGAACAAGCAGTAAAATGACTAGGGACGTGCCGGGCAACACGAGAACTTCCGAAATACTCTGAGCTCGGTGAGGTTCGAGTTAAAGAAAAGCTTCTCTGCGAACCACCGACCAGCGAAGATATAGAGAGAGGGCGAAAGAACGGCAGTGTATAGTGTTCATCTGCGGGGTATATACCTACTACGTGGCGGTATACTATTATACCCAGGAAGAGAGAGAATTCGTGCCCACGGGAATTCACTTAATTTCGCTCTCGAGCTCACTGAATGGTATTCCCTGTTGGAATTCGAGTGACTGCGCTCATGGCCGGGTCATCCTCCCTCACTCACTTCCCCTCGTCCACACCCTTTGTTGTCTTATAAACCTCGAGTCTGGAGTGCGTTATGGACGAGACTGGGTCGACTGACTAATGAAAATCCCTTACGATTTTCTCTCTCGGCTCGGCGGCATCGCGATGCTAATTGAAAAAACGAGAATTCTGTACTTTTGATAAATATAAAATTTCCCGTTGAACACTTATGTTTTCAACGGGAAATTACATCATATGAGAAAACGTCACTTTCGGTTTGAAAATATCGGTTTTTCACTTCCGCCTTCAAAACCCAGTTTTTTACCGGAAATAACAACATACGTGAAAATGTCACTTTCGGTTTTACAATCTCGGCGTATGACGTCACTTCTGATTGAAAACTTTCGGTCAACCTGTCGAAAATTATTTTGGAAACCGACAATGACCTTTTCTTATATGATGTCACTCCGGGTTGAAGGCTAAGGTTTTGAAACCGGAAGTGACGTGTTCCCATATGACGTCACTTATGGTCAGAGACCGAGATTTCGAAACAAGTAGTGTCGTTGTAACAAAACATAAAAAATTTAACAGCGTGACGTTACTTAAGGTTTAAAATGTTGATATTCAAATCGGAAGTAAAATTAAGAAATTTTTTATTTTTTTCTGAGGCAGATTCGTGGTCTTCGAATGAAATTCGCAGACCATGAATGTACCGAATATACCACAGGTTCTAATACCGTGTCGATCCAGGGCCAGCGATAGCATTTCTCGTCGAGCCGATATGACGGTCCGACTCAATACCGACGTCGGCTGGATACCGGGTTGAGCACTGGAGGGCTGGTGCAAAACTTTTGGCAACTAGTGCGGTCCCATAGCTGTGCCGATGGTTAAATTCCTCCTGAGAGAGCATGAATAGTTACAAGTTCAAACGATTATAAACCCATATGATCTAAAGGTGGAACGATTTCAAAACCGATGATAACATGGTTAAATGGTTACAATCACGAATAGTCATAAAGTCGCATGGTTATAAACCGCACCGATCATAATGCCGAATGATTGTAACCGAGAATGATCATACACCAAAAAAAAAGTTTGTACTTTTACAACTTATTGTCCACAAATGCCCACAATTTTTTATTTGTGCATTTTTCCGATCCCCCATCCGGGTCTACTTTTACAAACAAAAGTATAAGCTAAAATCGTTAATGACACGGGAATTAAAAGGATAGGTTTGCATACTCGAACCTTAATAATCGAGTTTGTCACATATTTAACAAAATTATTTTTACGAAACTTTGTATTCCGATTTTACGAAATTAATGTTTACTATGGAAGGTCGAACGATTATTCGAGTTTACCACAACATTCCAAATATACACTGAGAAGGATCTAGTAAATATGACTATATCGCTTCTGGAGATATTACAATAGCTCATAGTAATAGGGAACTTGGCCGCCACCTATGACAGGAAGTACCGGATTTATAAGCATTTTTCGTAGATATTGTAACGAATATAGAGACGAGGATTGTCTGAGACACACGATATTCATAGATGACCAGAATAGCCCGGTATGACAAATGACAAACATATAGATTATCGCTTAACCAGGTGACCACTGTATTGATCGGACTTTCATAGAGAACAGACGTTTGACAATTCATGCTCGAGCTATTTAGCTGCAATTGTACTGAATAATATCCTCCCCAAAACCAAATAAGCGCGTTATTTATACCGCGAGTTCGTAACTATATTTTGGTAAAAATTATTTGCAAAATCTGCTCAAGAAATTCAGCCATAGCTGGCGCCCTAGTTGCGTACTACCACGAGCTATGGTCAGTTTTCTTCGATGACCGGTAGTTTTTACTATACCCTTCCTTCAGTGATAGCAGGTGGAACTCGGATTCCACGGGAGCGATCTCTTCTTCATCGCGACAATAAATAACAATATTTCAATATTTACCACTTAGCACACTCGCCCCTCGAGCCCTACATATGTACGAGTACGTAAATACACCCATCCTCACTAGTATAATACGAAATCGCTTGGAAAGGGGAGATGATACCGGTGGTCGGTGTGCAACCAACTTGGCTGCATTCCCAGTCTCAGCAGGACGTGGAAGAGCGAAGAGGAGGAGGAGGAGGAGGAGAAGGAGAAAGATGCAACGAGAGGATCCCGGAGACGCGCGCGACCCGTGCAACCCTCTCTTCCCGTACGCGTATTTACCTCACCCTCCGGTTTTTCTTGCTTTCACATTCTCGCGCTCTGTTGAGATAGGAACAAGTAAGTGCTCGAGGGAAACCGGTTGACAAAGAGTCGGGAGAGGGTACAGAGTGAGAAAAGAAGAGCCGGGGCGAATAACGCAGACGCGCTTACCCGGGAAATATGCTCTCGCATTATAAAACGCTTCGGAAAATTGTCTGTTTCGGGTTTATTGTCCGGAAAAACTGTCGCGCCGTTCCACGAGCGGGTCTCCGGTGTTATACGAGGTCGCGCTACCGAGAGCTCGGGCGACATTGTCGGGAACCGACAAGACGTAGTACGAAGATGAAAAGAGAGAAATATGTATTTTTCTCGTGAGCCTCCGTTTCGCGCTATTATTGCAATACCTTCCCGCTGCAATTATCACGAATATTCGGTGTCTGAAGAATCGAAGTGAGAAGCTTGATCGCCAAGAACGAATGATCGATCACTGTCGGGTTCGCTGTTTTCCGGGTGACGGACGAGACGACGTCGGAGTCAAAAAGCTCGGTGGATTTATGCGTCTGGTCCAGATGCGAGTTTCGCCCGGTAACCCGCGCGAAATTAGGGATATGCGATTTCTAATAACTCGAGCGGAAGCTTCCAAGAGTACCCCGGGCCAGAGCACTGCACTGGTGGCAGCTACGAGAATCGAGCTTCGTGTGCCTCGGAGAAAGCGAGATGGACAAGCGAGGGGGAGAGAGAGAGACTCCGAATACGTCGCTTGCCTCGGCGACGACGGAATCCGAATGAGAATTCGAGTCCGAATCCGAAATTCGATACTACTTGGCCGTCTGCCATATGGCACGTGCGCGGGACCGTTGGGAACGGCCAAGCTCCGATGCTCTCCTCTCCACCGCTCGTTCGCCGACGGACATCGTCAGCCTAGAAAATCGCAACTTACTCTCGCCCGTCTCTATATCGTTGTCCGTCTCGCGCAGTGAATTTTTTTTTACCCTGCTCTCTTTTTTGCTCGTTCATTCGGTAGATAAAAAAAAAGTTAGAAAAAAACATTGCATTGCACTAAAGAGTTACCGGAGCGTAACGATGTAATAGATGAACCAGAAAATTATCGGTTTTTAGGGGCTCGCTGTTCCGTCGCTTCACCAAACACTGTTACGAAAACTCATTCGCGTTACACACAATCAATATGGATAAATGGATGGTTCTAGTGTGTACTCGTATATTTTGCGAATTTCTCGATTCGTCCGCTGGCACGAACGTGACAACCGTCCGATTTACGCAATCGCCCGTGGGCCATCGCGTGTAAACATGTAACTGTGTCATACCGTCCACCGTACACCGTCGATTGGTATTGGTATGGACGATATTGCAGTCGACGCATCGGGCGAGATAGTCGCGAATGAACCGTGGAAAAAACTGCCACCAGGGTTTTTACTTTTCAGCGGAGACAACTTTTGATGCGACGCTTTTGATGCTTGTTCATTTCCCTCGCGAGAAATCAATTTTTTATCATTTATTGATTATCTACATAACAATAAAGTGCATGTTGATTGGATACTCACACCGATACTCACCGATACTCATCGATACTCACCGATACTCACCGATACTCACCGATACTCACCGATATTCACCGATACTCACATCGGTGAGTATCGACTCACCGATATTCACCGATACTCACCGATACTCACCGATAATAATAATTTTTTATCATTAATTTCTTATGATATTAATATAATGGGAATCCATGTTTTAACGTATATTTTAATTCCGTGTTGCTTGAGCCCAAATAAGTTGATGCGGCGATAATGATTCTGCACTGAATGAGACCAGCATCATGGCCAATGAAGGAGTAAACTGCAGGTCGGTAATTTTTACGGAAAAGTGTTGGTGTAGAATCGGATTTCGTTCTCCACTTGCTTTTTTTCCGCGTGAACTTGTCGTACACCGATCAACAAGTCGTTCGATCTGTTAGGAAGTACCGTTCGTACTACTACATGGCCTCAGATATGTGTCCTATCGTCTGGTTGGGTATCGGTGTGAGGCATACCGAGCCACTGGTTCAGTTCTATTCTGTAGCGCACACACAACCCATGCGATCCGAGGCCGCCACCGTGGGTTGACAATGCCAACCTTTGGACCGTCTCGAGTCGCGACCCCGGAATGCCACACGCGCCAAGAGCGTGCTCGCTTCTCCGAGCATTAGCAAGTTCGGCGGTGACAGAGGCGGCAGTGGATGGAGCTCCGTATTGGTTGGACTATGCGTCAATCTCACGAAACAAACACGCCTTACGGATGAGTTCTGTCTTCTTCATTTTTTTCCTCTATCATGGCCGCTCGCACTTTCCGGCATCGCTTATGGTCATTGCGGTGTAAAATTAGAATTTCTTGCCGATGCGAAGCATACTCAGTCGGTAACGAAAACTGTAATTCATTTTTTAATTTAAGGGGCAGTGAAATATCGCGGTCGGTAATGAAAACTGTGATGAACTTTTCTCAAGGGTGCTAATTTTTTTGAGGAACAAGCAGATTCGAGCCGGATGGTAATTTCGCATCCGGCACGAATTCATTTTTTTCTCAAAAAAATTATCACCATTGAATAAAGTTAATTTAAAAATTGCAACTATCCCTCTCGCACGCACAGCTGTTTCACTTCCCCTTAAACATTTCGAGCAGGTTAGTAGCGTCGTCATCTAAACAGCATATCTGACGCTAATAATTTGGTCTTGGTCAGAAAAGTTCCGCACCCTTGAAAAAAAAAAAATCAATCGCGATCTCGTTTACCGACTGAGAAATACTTCAATACCAATATTTTTTAAATAAAAGTACAACCGAGGTTTTCGTGAGTAGACTTTGATCGAGACGGATAGTCAAGATGACCAATATCCGGTTAATAAGGGAAACCATGTGAAAGGGAAATGATCACGTAACTGGTAGCGCCAGCGGATCGTTCAGGGTACGCCGGTGAGTCTGACAACTCAAAGCTCCGTGTCTCGCGCAGGGACTTGGCACATGTTGACATGAAGGGACTGAATAGGAGACCACTTGGAGGCAACTTACGTACATGGTACGTCGATGAACAATGGCCACGCGAAGAAAGGCATCCATTAATGCCATTCTTTTCTTTCGGTATTGCAACTACTTCGGACACATTATTCCCTCGGGTTTGACTTGCGGAACTCCATCGCGGCTATAATACCTGCGATGCATGGCTAAGATATGTTTTTTTCATTCGTTTTTTAACCAAGACCGCAAAAGACTAAACTCAAAGCGCTACCGCTAGGAAAGTACCGTAGTAGACGGACGCAGTACGGTGGTACGTATCAGTATGTGTAAGCTCAATATCGCTGTTCACTTGGTCCGCGGGTTGGTGGAACGAATATACGTTGACTCGGTTGCTCGGCCGTTATAACCCGGGACCGCTCCCGTGTTGCTGGAACGAGGTATACCCTCGTTGGCTTGTTGGTCGTCCGGCTGAACGGCAGCGAGAGAGCCCGGCGAGAGAACCTGCTTGTCTGCCTCGTGTGGTGTGCCGTCCACCGCGGCGGCTCCTCCGTTTCTAAGAGGATTACTCTGTGGTTCTCGTAAAACCTCCTGTGCCGGGGGGGTTGGGGACGGTGCACGGACTCCTCGTACCGCCTCGTAGACGGGGCATCAAAGCGCGCACCCGCCGAGCCTCGCCTTTTCTCTCTTCACCGAAATTTTCATTCCGCTTTATCTCCCCCTACCCCACGGGGAAGACTCCGCTCCCAGGAATATATTTGTACCGGGAGACCCCGATTGTACTTTGGTACCGTCGTGGATCCAGCGGAAGCGGACCGGGGGAAAGCTGTACGGGCGGCATTTGACTTTGCGACGCGGTGGGAGAGATTTAGCTGAGGGCGTACCGTTGCGAAGGGTGTACTCGATGAATCCTGTACATACGCATGTCTCTCGACCTCCGCTCACGACGCCGATGACGTTTCATCCAGGACGAAAGAATGCCAGAGACAAAGCGACAGAATATCCAGGGACCAGTCTCGAAGTTATTCGTCCGAGAAGATTCCCGAGTCAAGCTTTATCCTACGTTGTAAGAAAGGGGTGGAACTGGAGGGGCGGTCTAGCGGAGTATCCCGACGGTATTACTTCTCGTCTCCCCCCCCCCCCCCTCCCCCCAGCCGCCGTCCCAGAAAAGAGGTATATATAGCCTGAAACGGCGTACCGGAGAGGCAGCTACCAGTCGTCTGCCCGGGTAGAGGTGGTAAGTATTCGCGGCGCGTCCTCCTGAATTATCGCGCTAGTATTCCCCGGGAAAATGCCACTAAATCAACCCTCGAGCTGTCCCTCTCACGCGGCTCTCCGCGCGCTATCGCCCCGCGCTTTCCACCCTTCCCCGGTCCTGTTCCTCCCTCGGCGGCGTCCTTCGCCCCCCTTCACTCTCCCGCCGCCCAACCCGACTCGAGGAGAGCTTTTCCCGCGAAATGCTACCGACTCGCCAGCCCGCACACGGCAAGATGCAAATACGAAGACGCCGTCGTCTAGCCGGGCGTTCGCCGGCGTTATACTTGCACCACCACCACCACCACCAGCCCCTGGCTCTCCGTACCTACCGCCGAGGAACGAAGGTACGCCCGAGCGGAACCCGGCCAGGGAAACCCGAGAGAGAGAGGCAGCTGAGAGCCAACGCGTGTGAGAGTCGTTCGGTTGAAATATTGTTGCTAAATAAATAACGAACGGTGTAATATGCAAAATTACGAGAGGCTTTGGCTTTCCTTCGGTGCCGCGCGCCCGCGACGTGCTCGCTCTCGCTCCACATCCGCCTAGCGGAGGTCTGTGTATAACTACAGCTACACCGTGCAGACTTTATAGAGCAACCGTAGTCGAGCGTCCCGGTGCCCACGGCTGATAACGCAGTTTTAACTTGGCCTCTCCTCCACCCCTTCAATCTCACTCGTACCGCGCGCACTCTCTTTCTCACCCTCGTTCTCTCCTTTTCCCCCTCGCCCCCGTTCACGTCCAATTGCGAAACGAGAAAATTCACTGCCGCGCTACGCGACGGGACTACGTTGATTAGTCGCGTCTACTGTGTTTTTCCACTGTATGTATAACGCTTAATATGCCACCGCATAGATATACGAGGGAGGGCTTGCGGTGAAATTCTGTCGCGATATTCCCGGAAGTTTTATGAATTTTATGATATTTTTTTTTCTTCGATTTGTTTGTTGTTGTAAATAACAATCATTCCGAGAAGTACTTTGATTAGGGTGGACAAGTCAATATGGGGTTATTATCCAATACCCACGGACGAAGAAAGCTAACAAATGCTAAGATATACGGGGAGGACTTGCAGTGAAATTCTGTCGCGATATTACCGGAAGTTTAATGAATTTTATGATATTTTTTTTCTTCGATTTGTTTGTTGTTGTAAATAACAATCATTCCGAGAAGTACTTTGATTAGGGTGGACAAGTCAATATGGGGTTATTATCCAATACCCACGAACGAAGAAAGCTAACAAATGCTAAGATATACGGGGAGGACTTGCAGTGAAATTCTGTCGCGATATTCCCGGAAGTTTAATGAATTTTATGATATTTTTTTTTCTTCAATTTGTTTGTTGTCGTAAATAACAATAATTCAAAAAAGTACTCTGATCAGGGTAGAAAAGGCAATATCGGGTTAATATCCAATAGCCATGGACGAAGAAAGATCACATATGGAAAGATGCACGGGGAGAGCTGCGGGGAAATTCTGTCGCGATGTTCCCGGAAGTTTAATGAATTTTATGATTTTTTGTATTGTTTGTTGTAAATAACAATCATTTCGAGAAGAACTCTGATCAGGAAGGTAGAGTCAATATTTCAAGATGACAAAAGCAAAGGGTTCATTCATAATCCAATACCAGTGGGCAAAGAAAGCTCACAAATGGACAGAAAAGGATTTAATGAATCGGTCCACCTCCCCCCTCCCCCCTCTCCCCCCTCTCCCCCACTCTTAACGTGTAAACCCTTGACTTCTGTACTCTTTCTTCTTGTGCCTTGCACACTTATTTTTTATATATATTTTTTTCGTACGCGAGTGGCGCTTGTAAATCTTCGCACGCTCTCCGAAGCGTCGTGAAAAGTTGTCCCGATACATTCGTTCTCGTTCCGTTCTCCGAGTGTATCTCGGAGAATCGCCAAGTGCGAAAACAACTTTTCGACTGGCCGACGTGTACGCCGGGATACAGGGGAACGTCAACGGTCTCGTGCTTTCGTTATAGTAAGTATAGTTTTCCAAAGTACAAAATTCCCTTCTCTCCCTGTCGGCTGGGAGACCGGTTTCCCTCTTCTCGCCGGCACTCGAGACGAGATTAAGTCGCGCGGCTCGCAGGAGTTACTACCACCGGATTCGCACTCGTACGTTTTACTACGTGCTCCGTGTAATATCCCACAGAGATGTGGGAGACGATCTTATTTCTCTAAAAGGTTTGCGGCGTACAGACCGGTATCCTTGTATCCGGCGATGGTTATCACTGGAGTCTCCCAAATATCCGGGATATCGCCGGAGACTCCGTTACTCTCAATGACGAGAGTCGCGGATTGCCGATATACAATTTTCACGAAATATAATGGAATATGTCCGGCGATGAGTATCATTGGAATCTCCCGAATATCCGGGGAATCGCCGGAGACTCCGTTAGGGGAGAGCGGGGCAAAATGGGTCAGTGGGGCAAAACGGGACAGTGAGGGCAAAACTCAATTTTCCAATAATTTTTGGATACCCCATTGTGTCCCAGCGATACATTCGGATTTTCAACCCCGTTTTGCCCCACGGACCACCATCGGAACCATCCAAAAGTTATTGGAAAATTACGTTTTGTCTCATTATCCCGTTTTGCCCCGCTGTGCTATTTTGCCCCGCTCTCCCCTACTCTCAATGACGAGAGTCGCGGATTGCTGATATACAATTTTCACAGAATATTATGGAATACAACACACTGAGAGAAGGATCTAGTAAAAACTACCAACCATCTAAGAAAAATTACCATGGCACACTGTAGTAGGGCACTAGGGCGCCACCTACGGCGGAAAGCCGTAGGTGGCGTCTTATAAATCAACCATTCTTATAAATCAGATACTTCCTACCATAGATGGCGCCCTAGTTCCCTATTAGTATGTGCTATGGTAATATCTCTCAAGCGATATAGTCATATTTACTAGATCCTTCTCTCAGTGTAGTTATGATTTTATATAATTTAAGTAGTATTAAAAGAAAATTTATTGACGATGCTATACATTTTTTTAAATCCATTTTATTATACTAAATTTGATACCTACTGTGACGGATGGTCGATTGGTCAGGCAGAGTAATGAGTCGAGTCGGAGAATGATAATGATTTGAGCTTTATTAGTCGGAGAGTGTAATTATTCGGAGGTGTATCGCACTGGTCGTCGGTCGGAGCTGAACTGATTTGAAGTGGGCGGGAAGCTGAGGGCTTCGCGGTCGCTGTTACAAAGGAATAAAGAGTCGAAGGATGTTTAGTCTAAGCTAGATAAGTGGACGCTCAGGGCGGTCCTTAAGGGCTTCTCTGAAGAGTGTATCTAACGGAAATGCTCCGTATCGATACGCTCGAATAAATATTAAAAGTTCAAAAGTTAAATGATTAGGCTGGGGTCGTTACACCTACACTGAGAAAAAAAAATTGGTTGCATTAACCAAAAGTTGCGGTGACATACGTTCAAAGCGGTTATTTGTTTAGTACAAATAAAGCATTATTTTGTTAAACGATTCTTTACTTCAATTTATTCAAAATTTGTAAATGGAAATCTACATTTTTATTGTACCAACAAAATATATCTTTGAACGTATGTCACCATTTGCTTAATCCAACCATTTCTTTTTCTCCGTGTAAGGATAATCATAAACATTGACAAAGGGCCATCAACTTTAGTCCTTCAGCCCTATATGATTTAATTTACGTTAATTGGGTTAAGTTAGAACCTAAGCCAAGCTGGACCCTTTCCCATGCTAACGGTGTTTTTCACGAACCCTTCGGCGTGATGTCGGCTCGATATACAACTTTTCACGGTACGAATAAAATGTAGACACACGATTGGTAAAACCCCTCGACCATCCATCGATGCAAAAAATCAATCCACGATTCTTCCCTCGATAAGCGGAAACACTCTCGCCGCTGTTCCAGCCGCATCCCAAAAACGGACCAGCGCGCGGTGCTAAAACAGAAGCTTCGTTATACTTCAATCGCGAACGTCTCGTTATCCACGCACTCTCGCCCGCCGGGCTCTTTCCACGTATCTACGGTATATTTAAACCGACAGAGAACAGCGGCATTGTTATAAATGGTTCGGGTATACGAGAAACGCCGAGAGCGAGAGTGAGGCGGAGGAAGAGTGCCAGGGCGGTCCTCTCGATGCGACGTGGCGGAGAATCGTTACCGGCGGCCACCGTCGGTGGTGCCTCTATGTACGAATGCACGTGCAACAACCGTACACCGATGTACACGTAAAACGTTGGAACGCCGCTTTGGCAGAGCGCGTTATACCGCACCAGTAGCCGAAGCACCTACCGGCCTAGGATACAATAAATAACGCCACGGGTAAAATAAAGTGGCGTGGGAGAGGATCTGGTTGCCAAGCGGACCTGATTACCGTCCCGGTGTTTAAGCCCGATGCCGCATACATTCGGCCATGCACACACGAACGCGGACAGACACACACACACAGAGAGCGGACGGTGTTGCAATCCGACTGTTTACTCGCGTCTCCGCGGATCTGCTTTCGTGGTATCGGTGCCGGGCCGCGTCCCGTCCATGATCGGTGAACGATACACACCGATACCGGCGCGGGAGCAACCACGGATGTGGAATTCTATGGAGCAGCACACCGCGATGCGATTCGCGGGGAGCGAGGTGTACGAGGAGGTGGATGCAGCTTCGCGGCTGCGGGATATCGCTACAGAAGTCCTGTGTGCCTCTTGATGCCGGTGTACAACAACGATAGTACGCTGTTCGGGCAATGGCAGATACGCAGCAGCAACTCGAGAATTGCCGCATCGTCAGGCCGGATATACACGCCGGTACGCCGGTTTAATAGCGCGCATTTGCCTATCTGACTCTCCTTTAGCCTGGCAAGAGCGAGGCCACAGCGGGGACCCGAGAGTGGGTGAACTCGCGCGTGACAAGGACGACGCTCGCTCGGTCCTTGCACAGAACGATATCCAAATGGCCATCGTCATCGGGAATCTCGCGGTCTCTCTGCGTTGCCCCCACTCTCCGTCGGCCATTATCTCGCCGCCGGTGAAGTTGGTAAGCAGCTTTGGTAAACTTGAGGCCAACTTGAAGGCTCGCGCGACGATAAGAAGTTGGCGTATGCGGCATAGCTTTAGAGACCAGCCTCGATGGTGCATCAGGTTTTCGGAGCGGACGAACTAATGGGATGTCATGAGAGAACGAGGAAGAGGCAATAAGTACGTGTTCCGTAGCTCGAGGATCGGGTGGGAATATTTTTTTTTTTTATTGCGGTTCAGATTGAACACTACAATCGATTTTACGGGTCCTCTTCCAGGTCCCAATTATTCCTGGATTCCTGTTCCTAATTCGATTGTCGGATCCAAAAGAGTTTCACACGTATTCGGGAACGCGCTCGCAGGTTGGCACGGAACATGCCGGCCTGTCTCCGTCGAGTACAATGCTGCACAGTTGAGGCGCAATACGATTTCCATGTCTTGGCTGTAGAACGCCCCACGAGAAACTCCTCCCTCACCTCTCGCAGCCTCACTTCGCTCCTGCGGGACACGGTGCACCCGTGGCTCACCGGGACACACGTACGCGTCTCGGTCATTAATCTTGATTCCCGGACACAGTGTGTATACCCGTACCGTACGTACCGGTATAGCGGGAACGTCGAATCCATTGGAATGGAGGGCGTAATGCGAAGAAAAGTCTATGCGCGTCGCGCCCTCCCGGGAACGAAACAGCCGAGACGAAGCCTCGATTTCTCACGATGTATATCGACGAGTATTAGAAGGAAGGTGAAAGTAAACGAACGGGTGCGAGAGAGTTAGGCAGAAACAGCGATAACGCGAGACAGCGTAGCGCCGAAGGCTATTTGGATCTCGCCGTGTAAGCTACGGCGACAAAAAAAAAAAATCCTTTCTCCCTCGCTCCAATTCTCCCCGAGTATAATAGCATACGTGCGTGTTTGCTCCTCGACGTCCCGACGATAGGAGATGCGAAATCAATTTTCAAATTCAAGGCGCGAGACACATCCTGGAAAAATCAGTCTTCCCTCGGCTGTCGAGACGACGGAATAAGAGAGAAGGGGAGCGATGAATGAAAAGAAAGAAGAGTTTATAGTCAAAGAAATTATTACACACAGCATGAAAGGTTTCGAGATTTAATAAACTTTTTTTGTTCACATCCATAATTGTTTTTCTTAATTTTACAATTTTTTTTGTTTTTTTTTAATCAACGAACCGTATTTTTTTAACATAAAAGATTATCAAATTAGCGAAAAAATAAAATTTTAAGCCTTTAGTTGTATTAGCAAATTTAATGAAAAATGTTCAAAATTGTGAAGATTGTATGTATTTGCAAAATAGTAAAACGGTGGAAATTGGTGGACGACAAATGTGTTGTTAAACGTGGAGGCCTTCATAGCCATGTACGACGCAGATTGTACGAGTTCGTTCGGTACAAGTTCTCGGTATTACGCCAGACCGATTGTCTTGAGCCAATTACTTAGCTTACCATAACGCCCGCGATATCACGTTGCAAAACGGCACATATCCCTTCACACGGTGCCTCTCCACTTTTCCGGCAAACTTGCGGTGCACACATATATATATATATAAGCGTGATAATATGCGAAGCGAAGCGAGCAAACCGCGAACGAAGACTAGCTCTCGCGCGTTGGCCCTGTACCAAGGATTCCACCGCCTGTCACACGACCAATTATCTCGGCGAGTGCGGCGCGAGAGAGAAAGAGAGTGGAAGAGAGAGAGAAAGAGAGGAAGAACCCGCGTAGCTCCAGCCCTCGCACGCTTCCATGCTGCTCGTGCTGCTCTGATGCTCCCCTGCTGGAGGCCAGGGTGGCCAACGCCGAGGTCACCGAGGTCGCGAGAAGCACCCACTTGGCAGCCGGCCTGCCCGCGGGGGCTGCTGGTACGCGATTGCACGTTTCACGGGCGCACGAGACCAAAATCGGGAGAAAACGAGCGAGAGAGTAACTTGACGACGGAATCCGGCGCTATGGTATTAGAATTTATCGCTAGGTCGGGCAAAAGCTTTGGAGTCTCTTCGTGTCACTGTCCCGTAAGCCCTTTCTAATCCAAATGCGATTTTCCTTTATTTGTAGTTAATTTCATTTGATCACTACTATGGCGCGAATACTCTCAATTTCGCAGATTTTTGTTAATCCGACGAGGGATTCATAGGCTTCCATGACGATCAGAGTACCTGAACCGATCTTGCGCCAGTGCTTGTCTGTTAACAGAAATCCCGACAGCTCCACCTGGGCCATCGCAGCTGAAATCGAGGGTTGATACATCGAGAAGGATCACACCCGGGGGTTGAACATAATTCGCATGGATTCTCGAAGACGCTCGTAAACTGTGCACACTTCCCGCAAACTGGCGGTAAAAACCACGAGACAAGATGTCAGGGAGTCTGTACGGAATAACGAGATTTGCGACATGAAGCATCCGGCGAACTTGGCATCAAGCCCAATCGACACGCTCGAACGTAAAACTTTCGTGACCCGCCATCCGTTTCGGTCCGCACTTTTCAGCTTCATCCCTGCATCCCCGTGCGCATTATCTAGCTCTTTCCCTTCGGGTCCCTCGATCCCTCGCGCTTCACCGTTGAAAATGTCGACTGACTCGCATACCGTACACTCCGGGAATTTTCATACACGAAACCGGCGTTGACGAAAACATTCACCACCGTACCTGCAGTGGCATGGAAAGCTGTTACAGCTTCTCTCGCTACGCAGTCTCGGTTCCACCTAATGACGAGCGACGGACGGACCCCGAAGTCGACGAGACGAGGAAGCGGAACAGGTAATAGACAGACAAGTCCGGATCTCCGTTTCGTTATGATCCGACAACGAGTTCCCCTTGACGGAGCACCCTTCGCAGCATGGACGAACGAGGAACGGAGCTGCTCCTATGCAAATCTCTCCGTTTGTTTCTCATATAGACTGCCACACCCTCGTCTCCTGCGGCTACAGAGCAGAGAATATGATGGGCCACAGGCTCCAGTTATTTCGCACGCCACCTCACTCTTTTTTCTCTCCATCCGTTTAATTACTTTCGTGACTTCGCACTGGCCATCCCACAATCTTACTTGATCCTCGTTACCCTATATCGATATACCCAAATTTGACGATCGAAAGGAGCGTGCATCTCTCGCCCAACGAAGCGCGATTGGGTATCCGAGAGATTTAGAAGACTGCAGCCCGACGAGGTGCGAGGAGCGAGAAGATGTACAAGCGAAGAGCTATCCGACTTCTCATCCTGTAACTGCGCGAAGCGGGCGGCTCTCTGATGGATAAGTGGTAGGTGTAACTTTGAGCGAGAACCACGTGTTGCAGCCGCCTCGTTTCACTCGGTTCTCTCTCGCGGGCGCGGTGCTGGTATGTGTGTGTGTGTGTCTCGGTGAAGCGTGAGCACAGACAAGAGAGCTAGGGAAGAGAGCGAGAGAAATAGCGAGGCTGAAGGCCCACCGATGTGGCAGAAACGCGCCAGACGGATTGTCTGGCGTGTCGGGCCATTTCCGGGTAAGCTTAGTCGCGCCTGCTCTTCTTCGCAGGATTCTCTTTCTCCTTCGGCTCTCTTCTGCTCCTCGCTTACCATAGTCTATCCATCCTTTCGACTCTCATAGCGACGTCTCTTGCTCTGTACCGTTCCATTGCCACCTCGTACCTACGCAATTTTAGTTCTCGGCGCGACGCGAACGAGTCGACGAACAACTGCTCCCGCAAACCCGGCGATGTCCTAGACTCTGTCGGGAGACAAGTGGAAGAGGAAGATTGCGCACTCGGTACTCCGTACAAAGACATCTCGGGATTGGTGAAAGAAGCTCTACTCAATGGTATGACAATCAATGAAATAATTCACAAGAGAATGAGCGAAAAGTGAACTCGAATATTAGCGATGTTCAATGTATCGCTGGAGAAAGAGTTGAAAGATAGTTTGACCCAAAAGTTCAGCACTCTCATTCACCCCTTCGAACCTGATCTCTTCTTCGGTACGCACTCGTATCAGATCCTTCAGACGCAGAGCATTGTGTTTTCGTGATGTCCTAAACTCTGTCGGGAGACAAGTGGAAGAGGAAGATTGCGCACTCGGTACTCCGTACAAAGACATCTCGAGATTGGTGAAAGACGCTCTACTCAATGGTGTTGCGATCAATGAAATAATTCACAAGAGAATGAGCGAAAAGAGAACTCGAATATTAGCGATGTTCAATGTATCGCTGGAGAAAGAGTTGAAAGATAGTTTGACCCAAAAGTTCAGCACTCTCATTCACCCCTTCGAACCTGATCTCTTCTTCGGTACGCACTCGTACCAGCCTCTTCAGACATAGAGCATCGTATTTTCGTGATGTCCTGGAATGTGTCGGGAGACAAGTGGAAGAGGAAGATTGCACACTCGGTACTCCGTACAAAGACATCTCGGGATTGGTGAAAGACGCTCTATTCAATGGTGTGACGATCAATTAAATAATTCACAAGAAAATGAGCGAAAAGAGAACTCGAATATTAGCGATGTTCAATGTATCGCTGGAGAAAGAGTTGAACGATCGTTCGACCCAAAAGTTCAGTACTCTCATTCACCCTTTCGAACTTGATCTCTTCTTCGGTACGCACTCGTACCAGCCTCTTCAGACGCAGAGCATCGTGTTTTACGGGGAACTACGGCAGACGCGTCGAGCAACCTCTCTTTTCGCAAAACATGTTCGTAGCTCTAGTCGCGGTTTTGGCAAGGACTTGGCCTCCTCGCTGCTCTTCGTCATTAATCTAGCTTTGCCCGGAGGCTGTGGCTAGCCTCCTCTCTCACCTCATTTTCGCCCTCTCTCCCTCTTCCTCTTTTCCACAACGTAGGTATTATACGTACTATGAGTTATTACTTGGACGAGTATTAAGCCCACACTGTGCTCACCGAGCACCTCGCGGTTTTGTGCTCACAGGCACACAGGAATCTCGGTGCCAGAGTGATGATCGACTACGCCACCCCCCCTGGATTCATCGCTGTTCTTATATATTTCTCCTCGTCTTTACCACTTGAGATGGTTTATTTTTCTTACATGTAAGCAACAAAAAACGAACGAGACGCGGAGCCAATAAATGTTCTCTTGGTATTCTCGCTCCAGCCATTGGAGGGTGTTACCCTTATCCTTCTCCCGGGTTGGCCAAAAGAATCAATCGACTGTCTACGGCTGACCTTTCGGGACTGCTCACTCACCACGTGTTGTACTTTACACTGTAATGATACAGTGCACTCTCCCGTACTCGACCTCTCCCTCATTCTCTCTCTCTCTTTCTCGGTACGTCGAGTGAGAGAGTCACGTCTCGCCGAGCATAACGAGAGGGGTAAGCCCCTAAGACCCAGACAACAATGAAACCCCCACCGAATTTTTTTTTTTTAGTACTTCCTTCCACTCGCGCTTCTTGTATTCATCGCCTTATTCCATGTATCCTTCGTCTCTCTCGCCGCGCTCTTTGACTATTCGGCCCCGAGGTCGATGCAGCGATGAGAGGAGTGCAATTTGCTATGGCAGACGATAGGAACATCGATTTTTCGATGCCCGGGCGGAAGGAGAGGCGGCGGAAATCGCAGAGAAAGCGACGCGAGGCCGGCAGCCCTACAATCACGATACGAATAACGTAACGAAAAATTCCCGCGTACGAAGCGGGCGATACGAAGCCATTGGTAATCTTAACGAAGAGCAAAAAATTGCACATTGTGCCGGACCGGGGGGGAACAGTGCGCGATGCAACGCGGGACAGCGTGCCGGGTCGCGGAGAATATGGGTCACGTCATCTTTCTTTTTCCACTTTGCTCCGTCTTTCCCTTGCACTTTTGTCCTGCACAATACCTGTACAATAAAACATCATGAAGTACCAAAAAAAAAAAATTGCTGAAACACCGGGCCCCACAGAATTTTGTCCTTTCATGACACCATATCCGACGTTTGCATGGATTACCGACATCTCTGTGTCTGCACAGTTATACGCTCGCGAGAACCTTTTATGAGATAAAACCGAGCGCCTGATTTTTTTTTTTCTTTTTTTTTCCACACAGTCGAGTCGGCGGAAAATCGCGACTGAACAGCGTATCCCCGCAGCACACTGTGCCCCGCTCTCCCACTGTGCTACAGTGAACAGCAGGAAGTTCACTGCCGGCGTGCGCGGAGTCTCTCGTAATAAAATGAAATTAGCCGAGCTGTTTCTGGTAGTGTTTCGATGCGGGGCTGGGGGGGGACGGTATGGGAGAGACAACGGAAGGGGTTGCTATGCGCGGGAGAGAAAACCGGCCGTCGTGCAGCGACACACGAAAGGTCCTCCGGGCGAGAGAAGGAAGAGTGCGAGGAACAGCCGGAGAAAGCGGGGGGGAAAACGCGAAGAGTATGGAGAACGCGAGTGGCGGATAAGGTGGAAAGAGGAGCGCGCGGCCGAGACAATGCGCCACCTCGATTTCGCACGCCGTTGGATTACGATTCGAACTCACCGACGCGACGCCCCGGGGCCCTCGGGGATTTCCGTGCGGAATTGGTATGTCGCGAGTGCCTCCGTTCTCGTAGCTGGGCGCCCAACGCCCTTCTTCCCTCTTCCTCGATCTCCGCCCCTCTCGTCCTATCCCTTGCCTGCCCACCGCAACATTGGAGAACACGAGAAAGCACGGACCCGACGCTACGCCACCGGTCCCTGTGATCGTTATCTCCATTATTTCTACTTTTATATCACCAGCCCCGCCGTGCCGCGTGCGCTTTTCCATCGTCTTCCTCTTTTGTTTCGAATCGATCGAGCGAACTGCTTCCCGAGTGTTATCCTATGTATCCACGATATATTCACGAAAAAGTGTACATCATCCGGACTGACGAGAAATGTTGCTGACGAGATCGGTATCGCGCGGTGGGAGGCTCGGTTGCTCTGTCTCTCCCTCTCGTACCGTTGGACGAACCGATCGATCTTTCGTTTCGCGTTCGGAGTCGGCCGAGCGAAAACGCGAGGGCGAAGAGAGCATAGCGACGTTTTCTCGGTCACCAGCGACTGCGATATTGCAGCAGCTCGTTCGCCAGCCTGCCGCCCACCCGGAGGCCAAACGACAGGCTGGTACCGCTCTCGGATTAATCTACTTTCCGGTTTCCTCTTCCGTGCCAACGTACCTACCTACCCGGTTCCCTCTTTCCGTAGCCGCTACCAGCAACCCTCTCGGCCTCCCTCCCTCTCTCTCCCTTTCTCCTCTCTCATTCCTTCGTATCCTTCGGCTTTACCCTCTTTCTTCTTTCCCTCGAAGCCTCTATCTATATCCAACGGCATTACACTTTTCTTTCCCTCTTTTTCAACCCAGGAACCACCTCTCGATACACCAACATCTCGGACCCTTTCAGTTTTCTACCCCGTTTCCTCGCTCGCTGTAGAGATACAAAATAGCACGCGAGGATCGTAAAAAGATCCTGACGGCGAACCCCTCTTCGTCCATGTTATACGTGAAACACCGTACAAAGCACTGTTACACGGCAACCCCGAGTGCTTTCCATGCAAATGACTTCAGCTGCCTTTACTTCGCTTGTTCAGGAGGAGCTTAATAACTGATACCGACTACCGTTAGAACAGACTTGAGGCGAATACACCCTTCGCCCGTTGGTCCGACCTTCGAAATTCAATTACAACTGTATTAACATTTACTTTATTATTTTCTTTTTGTTTTTTTTTTTTACCCTCGAACATCAGAAATATTTTTGAGCCCCTTTAACACCTGACATGACTCCACCGAACCCGGCATGATCGACGTTGGGTTGCTCTGCCAAAAATGTATAGTTTTAAGTTTTATTGCAGTGAAATAAAAAAACAGACGTTGTCTGTCGAGGTAGCATCACGGTATAGAATAAATTAGATTCTTTAGACACGGGTCAGAATCGATGAATTTTCGCTGAAACAATGTTTTCTCCACGAATCAATATTTTCTCGATGAATCGATATTTTCTCCACGAATCAATATTTTCTCGATGAATCGATATTTTCTCCGTGAATCAATATTTACTCGATGAATCGATATTTTCTCCATGAATCAATATTTTCTCCATGAATCAATATTTTCTCGATGAATCGTCATTTTCTCCACGAATCAATATTTTCTCGATGAATCGATATTTTCTCCGTGAATCAATATTTACTCGATGAATCGATATTTTCTCCATGAATCAATATTTTCTCGATGAATCGTCATTTTCTCCATGAATCAATATTTTCTCGATGAATCGATATTTTCTCGATGAATCCATTATGCCATTATCCAGGGTTAACACGAAAATCATATCCCCATAATGTTAAATGGATAGGAATTTGATGGATAGTAGGAAAGAAATAGAACGGAAGAATACAAGTATGCGAGAGGGTTGACCGTCCACGCTTGACGCGGCTCAACGTTTCAACAACTTTAATCGAAGCCCTCTCACTCTCATTTCCGCTCTCACCACCTCTCTCTCTCTCTCTCTCTCTATCTCCCACTCTTTCGGTGTGGCCGTAAGTGCAAAGCGTTGTTCGCTCGGAAAACGCGCATGCGAAAGGTTACTGCTCTTCCTCCATTTTCCCCGCCACACCCTCAGGCCAGATGACCAAGCTACCACTGGTATACTATAGTTTCGATGAGGCGTTCGAGAGACTCGCGAAGAGAGTCCGTCGATCTCTCCGCTCCTCACCCCGGCCCAGTCAACCCTCTCGCTTTATTTGCATTCAAGCCCCTCGAGGCTTTCTCGCTCGATTCTCGTTTCTAGCACCATATCGACGCGACGCGAGGAGTTCTGGCTCGCCTATGCAACGATATCCCGAATTTATCAATAATTTCCCACCGATTCCTGCGGGTAATCAGTGAGAGTAAAAAAACAATAATCCGGTAACCTCGTGCGATTTTTTCAGTTCGGATTGAATTCAACTTTAACGCCGTTGAATCCGACGTGAGACGATTGCGGAAGCTTTTCGCAAATGGATTCGAAGCTTTCGAGGGTATTTGGGAGGGAGACGGAAGGTCGAAGAGGAAATGTATCAGTTTCGACGAATTATCGATTAGTTGCTGAAAAACGGAGCGGAGCTAGTCTCTTTTTTTTCTTCTTCGGTTAGTCTCGGTGCGAGGGTGGAAGACGGAGTGTTCGGGACTTTTTTGCCGTTTCTCACCCTCGTCCTTCGGTAACAACGGGCGTGTGTGCCGGGCGTATAATATCGAATGCCATCGATGAATTCAAAAGAATGGGCATAATTTAATTTGTTCATTTGGCAACCGTACCGCCCCGTCGGTTAATTAATAAAAGTAATCGAATGAAAAGGCCTCTGTGAAGTAACGTACGAACGAATACCTACGGGTATTACTGCGCAGCGGTGTATAATGTACGCAGCACGAGACTGTAGAACGCCGCCGCGGCAGTAGGGAAAGAGCGAGCCGGGCGGACTTGCCAACGGCAGGTGAACCCAGCTGCTCTGAGTGGATTAAACTGAGGTAATCAACGCAAATTGATAATCCTACTTTCCGGGTAGGCAGACGGTAGCGCGCAGCACCTCAAGCTCGAACATCCGACAACGGTGCTGTAGAGCTTGTAGAGCCTCGGAGATCCGGAACTCACCTCCGAGCCGAGCTTAATATCAACCTGCGAAATGTGTTTCTTTTTCTTTGAATGAGAAAAAAATCCGGTGTACGTTGGGCTCGTGATAGATCTGTTATGTGCGTATATCAAGATTGCTCCGATAAACTGTCCGATAGACCGACTGATAGATGAGTGTCTTAACACGAGTCTCTTCCCTTCTCGACATTACTCCAATCCACTCCTAACAAGACCATACTGCGATTGTCTATCGATTCCTATCGAAATGATCGATGATTCGATATTTGTACTGTTCTCATTTTATTCGTCCTATAATCGGTCGGCTTCGAAGTGACGTCATACGGGAAAACGTTAATGCCGGTTTCAAACTCTCATTTTTCAACCGCCATTGACATCAAACGGTAAAACGTTAAAGCCAGTCAAAAACCGAGATTTTGAAACTGGAAGCGATATTTTACTGTATGACGTCATTTCCGGTTGAAAACTGAGATTTTTAAACTGGACGTGACATTATAAAGAATATTTTTTATTTTTCGCTGAAATGTATCTTGAATGCAGTCACTGATAGAATCATATGAATTAAGAAACACAGAATATATCCCGAATATAAGGATTAAGGAACAAACGAATGAATTAAGGAGCGCGAAGCGCGCACAATACAGTATCGTCGAGGACAAACTGTGTTTTGATGCACGAGTCGGTATCAGTGATAAAACGTTAATAGGTAAAAACAAAAGAAAACTCAGTTAAGCAGGAACGACGACGACGCGTATGTCAGGAGGCTCTCCGGCGCGCACAGTTGCCCCGGTAATTTCATCCTCTCATTTCCAACCCCCTTCGTCAGTCACGTCGATGCGGCAGGGGCGGAGCGGAGGGGAATGGCCGTAGATCGGATCGCCCCTGTCGATCGTAGATTTTCACCAGAGGGGTTTGTTCGACAGGACATCGAGTGTCGATCGGGCGTTGCACGCGCCACGAAAAAAGAACCGGATTGGCTTTAGCGCCACCCCGCTGCTGCCACACCGGTGAAAGCGAAAGCTAATCGTATTTCTTTCCACGGAATACCAATGCTGCTCCCGCTGCTGCTTCTCCCCTCTCCTCCTCGTACCGGGTATATCGGAGCGTGTTCTCCTGCCCGTTTCAGCCCTCCTCCCCCCCCCCCCCTCCACCCCCTGTTGCGAGGAAAATTAGATGAAACGAGAGACGAAAGAGTGAAGCTGCGCGAGAACAAGAGCATATATATCGTGGGCAACGGAAAATGAAATCGGAAAGGGGCAACACGAAGGGAGAGTTGTGTACTCCCGGGTGGCAGAGGGCAAACCGGGATGAAACTCGGGATAGGGTTAGAGGCCGACGTGGCGAGCACAGCGGAGGGAGAGAGGCCGAGAGGCCGAGACGCGCTTTCTCCAATCATTCTTACTCCTCTCTCATAATGAAATAAACACGAGAGACTCCACGGACCCGTGCCGCGCGGTGCCCGTTCGCTCGCTGTGCCGCGTCGACGCTGATTGCGATGGAGTTGCCACAAAGCTTAACGACTTCGTTAACGACCGCTCTCTCCCGCTGCACGGGAATTGTCCGGGATGCTGCGCCGGCTATACCGACGAGACCGATGGAGACCGAGAGCGAAGAGCCTCCACTGCCGACGCTCCTGCTAATATATAAGGACCGTGCAAAATATTCTGATGCAGTCCGCGAATGCACGCTCCCGCGCAGGCAATGCTCCGTCCCGACTCGGAGACAATTTTATTTCACGCAAACAAAGTTTCGGAGGATTCAGGGCACCCTGTACCGTACACAGTCAATTAAGGTCGTTCGTGATGGGACAAAATGGAACGGTAACATTTTTATGCAAACGGGTCGAAAAATGTATCCACGAGGGTAAAAAATTGCCCCCTTTTTCCAGCAAAGATCGCACGTGTTACCGTTGAAACACGAACTTTTTATGGTACCAACAGTAATTTTTTGTAATGATATTGCCATGCAAGTTTCGTGGATTTTTAGCTACCAGGCGCTCGGCTGCAAATACCATTAAACATTAGTATTTTATTCTCTTCGATGACGATTTGATACACGCATCGTTCGATATTGAACTCTACTCATAGCAATCTCTCGGTTTTGTCGATAATTCGTTTCTCAGCAAAATCGTCGGTCGAATTAAAGAGCCACGACGGGATATTCCAAGTCTGGGCGAGACAGTCCAATCGTTCAAGACGGGAAAAAAATGAATGGTGACATTTTTATTCAACCGGGTAAAAAAAAAATATCCATGAGGGTAACCATTACTGTTCGTTGCATCAAAGATCGCACGTGTAACCGTCGAAACGCGAACATTTTATGGCCGAATCGTAATTTTTTTTACTGATATTGCTATGCAAGTTTCGTGGATTTGTAGCCACCACACTGGTAAAAAAGTACAGTTGAATCAACTAACATTCGGGCAGGGCCGTTCAAATAAATATTTAGTTGTTCGAACAAAATATTATAATGACTCAAAAATATTTTGGTGAAATCACCCAACAAATTGTTGAACTAACCAATTTTTTTAGCTATAACAACAAAATATTTAATTGAACGTCCATGCCCGAATCTTAGTTCATTCAACCGTATTTTTTATCAGTGCTGGCGCTCGGCTGGAAATACCATTAAATATTAGTATTTTATGTTGTTCGATGACGATTCGATACACGCAACGTTCGATATTAAACTCTACTCATAGTAATCTCCCGGTTTTGTCGATAATTCGTTTCTCGGCAAAATCGTCGGACGAATTAAAGAGACAGAACGCGATGTTCGATGTCGGAGCGAAACAGTCCGTCGGGCCTGTGAACCTGTCCGAGATGCAACCGCCCCCCATTCGGCGCTTTGAGAGACACAACGCGGACACGAGTCCACGTTTGCGCAAGCTTTTATGTAATAGCCGGGCGCCGGAGCGCGGTTTCTGGAACGTGAACGGCTCGACTTGTTTATCGAGCCTCGCCGACACTCCTCGAGACTCTCGTTCTCTTTGCTCTCCGGACGGGCTCGGGAAGAACACAGCGGAGTTCGAGATCGTCTTGTCGCCTCGTCTCTTCTCCCTCGAAACTTGGGCGGTGGTCGCTCACTCGCGGTTCCCCGACGCGGATGAGAACGCGAGAAGGAGAGAGAGAGGAGAGTCGGCCGCGAGCGCGAGGCCGACCTTCGCGTCGAATCTCGAGTTACAACAAGTGGTCGCGTTCGCGAGACAGCGCGAGCACCGAGAGTTCCGAAACCCCCTCCCCCCTCCCCTGCCTCCTCGTTTCGTTATGAAGTCGCGGATGAAACCTCGGGAGGAAAGAGCCGAACCTTCGTCGAGCAAAAATTCGCGGCGTTCGATGCTTCGGTGAACAATTAAGAGCTTTGTCGGGAAGGTGGAATTTAATTTTTTTTTTCTTTCGATTTTACTGATGATTTATGAAATCGGGATTAACGATTACTGATTGGAGCTGATCATCTTAATTTATAGCGAAGCGTGCTCCGATCTGAAATTCGTAGAATGGGTCATTTTTTTAGAATTCCTCGGATCGGACGAACAAAAAAATGGCATGGGTTACTTACTCTGGGACGACCCAAACGACCCAATGAAAAAGGTTTCGAAACTTCGTCGAATAGCCCTTTTATTTAATTCGAGACTTGAGGGCTGCCCGGATTATTTTTACCCTCGATCACGAATCCTCCACTTAGGTTCCTCCCAGCTCGATATTTGATTTAAGATAAAATGTCCAGCCATTACCAGCGCTAAATTGTTTCTGGACGATGATGATGATGATACCTAACGATCGAATAATCCTGATGCTAAAAATGCTGTTTGCATCTCGTGTGGTCCCGACAGCGACTTTTCATGAGGAACGAATCAAGTAATGACGACGGGCGACCTGACACGGCCCGTACGCTCTCACATACATGCACTCACTCGACCCACGGTCTTGCTCTGCCCACTCTTCTTCGTCTTCTTTCGCCTCTAATGCTCTCCCCTGCTGCTGCTTGGCTCCGGCACCGGCAAACCGTGCGCCCGGTTGGATATCTTTCGTTTCTTTTATTTTTTCATACTGTTTCATTTCGTTTCTCTTCCATCCAACTCTGTACGTCCAGTACGGCACGATATACTGTACGGTCTATATAATGCAACGTAAGTCTCCTGGTCTCTGGTGCTCGCGTCGTTATAGTGCCGCACTCCGGAGAGCTCGGTTATACGCAACCGGTGAACGTGGGCGCCGCGCTCCTCCGCACCGGCATATTTTTATCCCCCTACGAAGATTAACGTTGCCGATGCCCTTCTCACTGCTTCTCTCTCGAGCTCGGTCCCGACTCATCTTTCCCCTTACCCGCGATGCACAAACTGTACGATATTGTCGCTACAGTACATCGCAGCGGAAACGAGACGATATACGAGCGAAGCTACCAACGTGTCGCGAGCTTGAAACTTTATTGTTTTATCGTAACCGAAATACAAAGACCTTCCTCGATGAATTCCAATGTTTGCATTGAGCTCCTCGTGAAAGAACCAAAATTTCAACCACCACTGAAATCAAAAATAAACACAGACAGATGCTCATTCGTGCACCGGAGTCATTAATCGTGGACCACCATTTTTCAACACGATCCAACACATACATAATACAACGGAGAGTAAAAAAAAGTTTAAAGTTGACATTTTCATATCACTTCCTCGTCATCTCCCTTTATTCGCAAAGCTCGTTCTATTAGAAAGCATTTCCTGTATTTTCGGCTTCCGAAAATACGAGCTGTGCGATTAATGGGTATTATGAGGAAGCGATATGAAATGGTACATTTTTCACAGGGTGCGAAAAGGGCAGTTTTGCGCAAAACTCATTTTCATACCGAGTGCAATAAAATGTACAATACTCGTGCGAAATAGTATATTATGCCACAAGGAAGGAAAGTGCGTATTTTCACCGAGTGTGAAGTTTGATGCCCGAGCGTAGCGAGAGCAGAAATTCACACGAGGTGAAAATGCACTTCCATAGAAGATTAGTTATTAAAAAACAAAAATTATAATCCATGCATACCGCTCCACCCGAACGAGCGACCCTCAAAACAACAGAGGCAGCACGCACGGAAAGCACCCCTAAATAAGGCCTGTACATGTGGAGAGCTTTCGTCTAATTTCTCGAGTCGCTTCGCCCCGGTTTATTTTCCAGCAAGAAAGTGAAAAAGCCGGAGAGTCGACTCGAGTCGCGGAGACTCTCTTCCGCTGTCGAGCGATATGTAGTCACGCGAACTGGAGATCGCTTCGCCAGTACGTCAACCCTCGTCACACGGGATTCCTCCACCCTCCGCGGGGCGGTGGGTGCTCGGAGCGCAGTGAAAACGAGACGGAAAGTGCGTACCACGCGTCGAGCCCGCGGATACAAAGCCTCTCGTACACGGTAGCGAACCTTCCTGCCGGGCGTTTATAGGGCACTCCTTCGTCACAGACGCTACGTGTGAACGCTGGACCAATGAAGCTTGCGCGAACCTTTCCTGTAACCAGGAGAGCTCGCATCGCGCGCGATGGAAGCGCGAGGCTGCCAGTGAGGAGAGAAAAATGGCAAAAAGCGCGTTGTCGTTCCATCCTCGCTTCTGCACTTTTGCCTTCTCTCTCTCCAGCTGCCAGCAAACCTCGCGGCGGAAACCGTGGGACGAGCTGTGTGAGCGAGAGGGAAAACGAACGGGAGAACCCCGCGGGCTAAAGAGAGACCACAGGCGCGGAGACGAGAGAGGACGGTCGTGAAAGAGAAAAGAGGATAACGGCGCAGTGTAGAGATGAGATGAGCTGCGAACGAGGGGGACGCCAGTATGGAGAGGGCGAGTGAGCGGAAGAGAAGAGGAACGATAAATGAGAGTGTCGCACAGAGTCTATAGGAGTTATGTGCTTCATCGCGCGGTGACGATAGTACGCGTGCGCCTCCTCGCGATCCGAGAGTCAGCGTAGGCACGTACGTGGCTCACGTTCGTACCGCGAATGTCAACGGAGGGGAAAAAAAAATTTAAAAAACGTATGACCACTCGGTAGAGAGAAACGCGCGGGGCCGAGTCGGGCACCGCTGTTCGCTTCCGATTTGCAGATCCGCGGTGCGAAAAAAAAATGAAAAAAATTTTAGACGTCCAATTTCATATCTCGTAGAAGGTTCGTGCCGATCATCCGACAATGACACGGGCAAACATTGGGATTGATATAGTGAAAATAAAAACATGAGCATCGTTGGGACAAATTGTGACAACTATTTTTTCGGGCTACTTATCGCGATGTTCTATTGTTGAATCCATGTATCGGAGAAAAGAAAAAAGGTACGCCAAAAAAGTTGTTATCCTTCGTGAAGAAGTAACTCCTCGATGCCGACCATTATCTTGGCTAGTTCATTATCTCGGTTATAATTTAATTCTCTTCTCAGGCGATATTTTTCGTCAAGCGAACATTAATTTCTTTCAATTTTTTTTTTTTTTTTTTTTTTTTTTAACAAAACGCTGCTTGCAGTTTTGCGACGTTTTTTTTTGAGCGTGTTCGTCTGCGGAGTACTTTCTTTTTCCACTGGGCGCATTCCAACTGTAAATTGTGTCCCGCGAGTTTCGGGAGAACGAGGGGTTGGCGCCTGGTGACTCGGCCTTGGATATTAACTACCCTCTCATATATACCTCGAACTATATAGAGCTTCACCGACACGCACAGTTTTTCTCTGCGTCGCCCCCCCCCCTTCCTCTCGCTTAATGAATTCCACCGCATACAAATCCACGGATACATAGCTATACGTATACGCACTCGGTTTCTGAAACTGAGGGGGGAGCGAGTCACGAACGAGTTCTTCGCGTTCCTCTCTCTCCCTCTGTGCTCGGTGTACATTTTCATTATATATTTCAAGGGAGAGTTACAGAGGCGCCGGAGGATCGCTGAAAATTCAATTAGTTAATTAACCGAGAGGCGGTGTCTCTTGAATCTTTTTACCGAACCGCAGTCTCGATCGCTGTACCGTACTGCAAAGTAGCATCGATCCAATTTTTATGTCAATCGATTAGAATTTTTTCTTTTTAATCTTCTTACCGCATACTCTCGCTCTTCATTCGCAAGTGAAGCGTGTATTCGGATACTCGTTACGGTTAACCTTGATCCGGCAATAACCATTTTTTTTTAATACGCTCGGAGGTTGGCGTAAACACGTAGGCGGATCAGGTAACTCTCGATGCGGCCTTATGCGCTCGAATTATAGATTGCGTTACGTAGGTTTGACGGCAAGTGTATGTATCGCTGTCCCGTACATTGATCGTCCGAAGGCGGTTGCGTCAGCGCTCAATCGTCTCGGGCAATGAAGTTCAGGATCTCGAGCTCGAGCCGTTCGCGACGATCGCACCCACGCACGAGCGCAATATCAATCGCCGCGCCCGATGCATCCGAGACGAACTCACGTTCACTTTTCTGCAACGGAGCGATGAGCGATCCTGCGACGAAGTAATGTGTTTCCGCACCGCCATTGTATATACGGAACGGTAAAAAAAACGTATGTACATTAAAAAGATCTTTCTTGTAAAAAAAAATACAGATTTTCTTCTAGTTCATTTTATAACTTTTTCTTCTCAACGAACGGTACTTTTAATTGAAGAAAAAGAATTGTTAAATCAATCAGACAAAAAATCAAACAAAAACAATAATAATAACAACAACTACAACAACAAAAATCACAGTAGGTATATAATGTTGACAGCTGATTCGTAGCGAAACGCAAAATGCTCGGGAAATCATGCATTGAGCCATTGTGAAGTAAGCTTAATTTGCCAATTTTGCCTTTTCATCGTAAAGCCGTTTGAAATGAATAAAAAAAAATGTTAACACAACAAGTAAAAGTAATTAAATGTCTGTCAGATGTGCGAACTTTTCTACCATGCGAGATGCGGAAATTGCCGCGAGGATGCCGTGTAGCGAGTGCGTCTTCGGCTCGTCTCCATTGCCAATGTTTCCAACTATGCTAATTATTTGTTACAGCTTGTAACTCAATCCTGGAAGTTTAATATTCAGTCTCGCGATATCACGCTTCGTCATTATCATCGTCGCCTTTTATTTCCAACGCTGCGAAGCGAAGCCGCTTTCAGGACGTCAGGGAAGGCTTGTAGTCTCAGAGTGGCACATCTCGTCTTTGGAATTCCGCACGCGACGCTTATTTCGTTGACGGTATTCGCCGGGATGCGGGGGTGGAGACCCCAGATGGAAAATTGGGTTGCCTCCCTCATCGTCTCTTATGCAGCCCTCTACCGTATCTAACGACAGTACTCGCTCATCCGCTTCGTTTTCTTTTTTTTCTCTCCCTTTTCAGTTCTCCGTCTACCCAGCAGTATATACGAGTACATTTTTCACCGTGTCCTCGTTCACGCGTAAGCCAGCCAACTTTGTACGGTATCGCGGGTCTCTCCTCTCCGCCTTGCATGTGTTTAGATTTTTCTTTCCGTCGTCGTCGTCGTCGCCGCATTTGTATCCTATACGAGGACGTAGATAAAAGGGAAACAGGGAAGAGGAAGCGGTACGGAGACAATTCTCCGTGAGTTTCCCCGGAGCCCGGTGGAACCAGATGCGAAGGACTCACTTTCGAACCCTCGCCGCCTTGAGAACAACTTCACGTACGACGATAAATTCGAGGGTTGCATCGACTATTTAAGAATTCAAGCCACTGCACGCCAGAGGAAAAAGGAACATACGGAAAATCGAGTTCCTCGGAGAAGCTTTCGGTCCGAGGGGGGGGGGGGGGCGTTGCGGGGCACAAAAACACCATGCCACGGTAGAACGAGGAAAATAATAAGCCGCATTTTATCGTCACCTGGAAAACACACCGCGGAGAAGGAATTTTCTCAATCTGTTCGATTCGAAGAGGCGAAACGAGTGGCCGTACCAGAACCCCGTACACGGGAGACTCGTCGTATATGAAACATTTCGATGCAGCTCGCGATCAGAGCGAACGATTCTCGTGACCCAGCTGGAACGGGATTAAGAAGTCCCGAACGCTGGCGGGGTCCGTGCGGTATTTCCGAGTGAAAAGAGGGAAAGAGAAAAAGCTGTTCCGGGCCGGATTCTATATTGCAAGAGAACTCTCGAGAGATGTTGCAGGGGGATGAAGGAAAGAGGGACAGATACGGCCGCGGGAGGGTTGGGGGGGAGGTGAAAGAGTTATGGTATATATAGAGCACGGAAGAACAGCGACGAAGGCGAAAATGGAGGTGAAGGCGAGGAGAGTAGCTCTCTCATCCCGGCAGCACCAGCAGCAGCTCTCGATAAGCTCCCAGGATTTCTTCGCGCGGTCCGGGTGGCAAAGTAGTTCCGGCTCTTTCCATTCCGATACCAGGGTGAATATTTGATCTCGGAGTACAGGAGTACCATGGAAGAGTACTCGCGCGAAGCACAGCGGTAAAGCGGAGGTCGAGGGTCGAGGGCGAAGGAATAGCGCGGCGGAACAAGACTGAGGCGCCGGTCGAGAGACGAAGCTGGGGAGACACGGAGAGGACGAGCGGAGGAAACTGAGGAGGAACGCCGTGGGCGCCCGCTGCGGACGATAGCAATAGAAACAGAGGAAAATGGCGGAGGAGAAGGAAATGAAAGGAAAAGGTTGGAAAGTAGCGAGAGAGAACGGGAGATAAAGAAGAGTGCTTGGATATAAATCAAGAGAGCCGCCTGGCGCTTGCTCTACGGCCTATGAATAACTTTGTTATTCCGACCCGTAAAATTGCTCTGTCCTCTCCTCTTCCCCCCGGCCCTTCGTGCCGGAGCAGCGGCAGAGGGAGAAGAAGCGGCAGCCAGGCTCACGCGGGACCTCGAGACCTGGCGAAAAGTGGAAAGCGCTCGTAGCCCGGCATCGCGGCTGTACGGGGTTGACGGAGGTCGCGCGGGTGAAGGGGGCGAGGGGTCCACCGGCTACGGAGAGTTTGCGGATGGATCCGTCCGTGGGATCACGAGAAACTGGCGAAACCCCCGAGCTCACGATCTCGCCGAAACGCGCGAGCGCACGGGGAGAGGCGAGGAATACAGCTCGTACACCTAACTCGAGAGGGAATAGGAACGGCTTCAAACTCCACGAGACGCGAAGCCTCACGGTGGGTGCCTCGCGGATAGTTTACATACTTTGATCGTTCACCCACGAGAATCTCTCAGGGTCGCAACTTTACGGTGGGACGAGAGGGCGTCGGCGGAATCGGGAAGGAAAACTGGCGTATGATGCAAAGAGGGTGGGTGAGGAAGGGGGGCGGGGAGGGGTCCGAGAAGCTCGGTGAAAAGTTTTCCCGATGCTGTTGGTTCTTCCACCTTCGCTGGCTTCTTTCTCTCGTCTCGTTCCGGGACACCGCGATATATCCCGCGTAAAATGATGAGCATGGGTTTCGATCTCGGGGAGAACACGATGGTCGGGACCGGACTCGAGGATGCGAATCGTCGCTGTGGCATCGGGAAGAGTATCCATTCCGTGCGAGCTTCGCTCGAGTGTGTTCATCACCGGTATCTCGGAAAGAAGCTTCGCTATCTGCAAGGACGGGTAAACCGGAATATCGAGCGTGGAGGAAGTCGAATGAGCGGAATAAGAAGAATTGTATATCCACCTGACGCGGAGGAAAAGAGAGACCGGAAACGGGTGGCCCTGCGTCGCGAAGCAGGAACGCGGGGTAGTTTCTTCGGGAGAGCGTCTGGCGAGAGGAGATAAAGGAGCGTGGAAAATCCACAGACGAGTACCCCCGAAGGAAACTCGTACGGTCTGAGAGAGAGAGCGCGAGAGACACAGACGGCAAAGGGAGGAAGGGCCGAGGAGGACGAGGAGAAATATAGTGCGGAGGAAGCGAGAGTATACGGTTCTGTATGTGGAACACGGCACGCGCGTATAGAATAAATTTGTATATTGTCGCCGGCAAGTTGGATTTTCCTTCGGTCTTCCCACGGGAAAAGCTGCGAGGCGGAAGGCGCGAAGGGGGCGGCGACGGTAGGAAGCTTCGCGGACAGGGAAGATGAGCCAGGCACGAAGATGAGGTGGGAGAAGGGAAAGATGGAGGAGGGACATCGGTGAAGAGATCGTCTATCTCGACGTCTTTGAGTTGCTTACGCCGCGCGTTACATTCTGAATCTGTAATAGCGAAGCACCGCCAGCATTCGGGTAGAGACAGAGAGATGGATAGCGACGATGAAGACGGAGGAGGCTGACGGAGAGTGGAAGAGCGGAGAGTGGAAAGCGGTGGGGATATTTGTAACGGTGTATTGCCGGGTCGAATGGTGCGAACGAGCTTGCATAAGATGGCCTGGATACATTGGTACGTGGAGAGTGGCGGGGGAAGGAAAAGGCTCTGCTGATTCGAAGTTAATCTGGTATTCCACCTGTATACGGTGAGGAAGACTAAAACGACGACGAGAAAGGAGGAGACGACTTCGGAGCGTGCATGTGTATCGTTGTTGGCGCCCCAGCTGCACATAGCTTGTACAGCCGAGTCCCAGACGACACCTTGATACAACCGGGACCGAAGGGCGCGGGGATGGGGGACGATAGTCGGGAGACAAGAGTGAGGAAGGAAGCAGCAGCCACGGGATAGAAAGTATGCAGCGCGAGAGGTGGAGCCTTGATTGCGAGCTGGGACTTCCTGGTCAGGACCCCGAGGTTCTCCCGGTGGGATTTGGATACAGCGGCGCGGTGTCTTTTCCGACTACAGCATCAACTCCCCCCGAACAAGTGTGAAAAGGATGAAAGGAGATGATAAGGGAATTGGCCGTCTGACCGGTAGAAAAAACAAATATATGGCGCAAAATCCGATCCCACCGAAATTCGCGTATGCGAAAATAAGATTCCCAGCGGGCCCGAGGGATTTGGACGGTGACTGTGCAAATATATATTCCCGAAATGACGTAGCCTATAGGACAAACAGAGTGCCACTGGATCGACGTTTTTAGCAAACTTCATCCGAAATATACGCAAATACGTGAAGACTGAAAAAAAGGAAGCGTAAAAAAAACACCCACGCACATCATGACGGGTATTTTTGGTTGTGTTTGCTGCACACGTGCGCTGGTCGAGAATTGAGTCGCGTGTAATCGTGACTGACGAGTACAACGCGTCGAGGCTCCGCTCTCGCATTTTACGATCGATGCTCCCGCGAGTACTCATCTCACCGTGATTTTCGTTCCGTGTATCCGCTCCCGAAAACGAACGGATGGTCAGCCATTCGCACACCGAGCGTGTATAGAGATCGAGAGAGTGTAATATAATCGCCTCTCACGGGCTCGCAAGGGAGGTGGCGTCGGGCGCCGACACGACCGAGCCGTCAGAAACAATGAGATATAACAGCAAAATCAACTTTGTGGCCTGTCTACGGATTACTTTGACCCGCGAGTGCGGCGTCCATCTACGCCCATGGCCACGGGCATCAAAGCGAAATGATGATAAGAGGAAAAGGGAAGGTCCGAGCGAGGGGAAGCTCGTGCTGAGAGCGATAGGCGAGAGGAAATGGATACAGAGATGGACCGCAAGGACACACGAGCAGGTGAGAGGGTGGCTTAAGAGACTCTCGTTGGACTCGGGCGCTCAACGTCATTACCGCAAACAACCTCGCCATCTTTTATTTATATCATTAGAGAGACGAGAGGGGAAGGTGAACGGCGAACGCTGAGGGCCACTAGGAGTCCACTCTTTATGCTACGGCCTCTCAGGGCTCGTAAGGGAGCCGGTCGACAGGGATTCGTCGCGACCGTTTCGCAGTCCGCGGCGGGTCTTTCGTCATTTGTAGTGAAAAAAGGTCGGGAGGTCGGAAAGTAGCCTTATGGGATGGATGGATCCCTCGGTGACGCTGGCAATCTTCCGTTCTCCGGCTGCATCAGGCAAACGCTCCCCCTTTTTAATTAAAACAAACTGAATCAGCGGGCTCCGGAACTTTTTGAAAATGCAAATCGCCGTAAAACGATGGAGTGCTTCGAGGAGTTTGGGAACAGTTTTATCCCGTTGCAGAGCCCTGATAACGCGAAACAAGAGCGTGATGGAGGGTTACCATTCCAATTCTCTGGAAAAATATGGGGGGTTAAAAAAATGTACCGGACCACTTTTTCTGTTGCAGAGCCCTAAAAATGTGAAACAAACGCGTGATGCTGGTTTAACATTGCAATTCTTTGAGTAAAAGTTAGGGGTTTAAAAAAAATGTTCTGGACCACTTTTTCTGTTGCAGAGCCTTAAAAATACAAAACTAGAGCGTGAGATGAAGGATCAGCATTACAATTCTTTGGGTAAACGTTGAGTGGTTTTTAAAAAATATTCCGGACCATTTTATCTGGTTGCCCTGAAAATGCGAAACAAGAGCAATTATTTCGGTAAAAATTGGAGGGATTAAAAACATTTTCCGGACCACTTTTTCCCATGGAATCTTCCAGCCAATTTTGGTACAGAGTCAAACGGAATATCCTCGATGGCGAAGCCCCCCCTTCTATGCCTCGAGATTTCCAGCACGCAGTTCTTTAGCTGGTTAATGCAGAGCACCACAAAAAGTGATTCGCAAGACGCAAGCTGGAACAAAATTATTTTGGTTGCAACAACATGCTCGATGTATTATGACGTTTGGCGTTTTCACGCAGTCGAGAGACCATCGCGCCAGATTCCCATCCAGGTATATACGTCCACTTATCGATCCTCCATTGCCCTGTCCTCTTTGCATATCCCCGCTAATTAATGCTATTCAACTGCGCGGTGCGGACGAGGCCCTCAGTAGTATATCCTTCAGAACCGCGTCCTCTCCTGCGCCTCTATCCCCGGCAGAATCCTGACCGGCCCGGTTGATCGGTTCAACGCGCGCACCATTCTCAAGGGTCTTTCCCAATGAGCGCCAGATCCCGTCCGTCGAATTACATGCGTCTCTGTAATATCCCTCGACCGCATATGCAGCCTCCGGACTATGCCATCGAATCGGCACCGTTAGCGTGCGCGATTCTAGCGCGCATTAATTTCTTCTCGACTAATTTCGTATAATCAATGCATCCCACCCGATAATCGGGGAAACATTTTACCAACAGTCCAATGACCATCGGAATCACGAATCTGGGTAGGAGGAATGCTCGATGTTTCATTTCGCGCGGACCGCGTATAGAATTCATGCGGTGCGAATTGACGATTCGGATCATCGGACTCCCGGACTCCGGTGCAATATAGCCCGGCGCGCACCAGCGCGACGCCGGTCTCTCCTGGCCGGGCGCTACCGTCGATAATCGAACATCAATCATCCTTGGAATTATGCTGAATTAATTATTATTGAGTGGTGCGCCGGCGGCGCCCACGTATCAACTGATGCTGCTCGCGTACCTACATGCTTCCCGCTCACGGCTCCGCCGTCCCTACACCAAACGTCAATGTGCTACTGTACCGTGCTACGGCACCGGGGGGGCTCGTATCGTCGAGCTTACATGCACAAGCAGAGTCGAATGGAGAACACAGGCATCGATTCTCACCGAATACTCGGCGCACTTGCCGATTGGCAGCTGTATCCCCGGCAGTCGCTCTCTCTATCGCATCATCACTCCGGATGTCTGTATATCCTCGGTCCTCGCGTTCGCTTCACCGAACGCTCCTCCTCATCCTCCTATCTCACTCTTTCCCTCGTCATTTCCACTATCGCACGCAGGCTGTACCACTACACCGCGATCTATTTCGATCACGGTCTGCAACTGCATACCCGTTGCGTCACGTCTCATCAACGTCCGCGACCCCCTCGGACGGGGACGAAGAAATGTGTCATATTTGCGCTCGCAATAAAAACGAAACGAGAAATATTTAAATGCTGGTGGCAAAAAAATACCACACGAATCAGTGTGAATGTGTTTTCCTATTTGTTTGCAGTGCGAATGTGTTTTCCTATTGATGTCTCACAGAATTGGGCTGGGGAAAAAACACTCAAAGAAATGGATTTTAAGACTGTCCGGTTATATTAAATACGATCATAGCACTGGTTGGCATTTAGATAGGATAGGTCTGGGCAAAACGGGGTAGCTAGTAAAGGGCGTTAAGGTACTTTTTGGAGCTATGAATTGATTGGATTACTCAGAGCGACAAAAGAGAATTAAATTCGTGATAATTGTTCCTAGCGTCCGAGAAGAACTTCGGTTGGGGGGACGATGGGCTGTCTCTTGATCTCGCCCTTCATCCCGAGAGAGGCAACATTTTTTAGTTCGGCTCTATTGTTGGGCTGCCCATATGCACAGCATGTCCAGAGTCCCCACTCTGCACTGAGTCTTCCCGAATGTTTGAATGAAATTCCAGCGAAATAATACCGTACTCCATTTTACCCCCATTAACTACTCATCTACGCTGGATTGGACCTGCTCCAAACATGATTATCTTTTATCCGTAATAATTATCGCGGTACACGTGTAACGGCATTCGATAAGATTTTTCCCTTGTACGATACGTGTTCTCGCGCAATAGCGACGGAGGGTATTAGAATCGCGCCCGACTACGAATTTATAGGTTTATTTGATTTATTCGATCGCGTTGCTCTCTCTCTCCCTCTTCCGACGCGCTGTTCCGTATAGCGCATGGCATACAGTATCGACAGCGATACTGCCGAGTCGTCGGTAACAAAAAAAAAGAGGTCGAAAGACGCGCGAGAAGGGAGAGGAACCGGAGAAGATAGTCGAGCCGGCGGAGAAAAGAGTTGAGGAAAGTGGAGGCTGAGGACGAGAGTGGGTGACGCAGCTGGGACGTAAAAACGCAGCTGTGAAGCACGGTTCGGTGTTCCGAGCTTGCAGTGTATATCCACGGATGTACCGGTATCGCCGAAGATATAAGGGTGGAGAAAGGGAGGGAGGCGATGCACGAGACGCAGCGGAATAACGCACGCGATATTTCCGATGCGAAATACGAACGGGTTGAATTTCTCTTTTGGTATTCATCCCTTCGCGCCCATGCGCTATCGAACCCTCCCACACTCATTTTTCTTCTCCGCCGGGGCGTTTGTTCCGGATCCCTTGGCGATATGGCATTTAAAGTCTCGTCGCGGTCGGGGGATCTTCTGCTCTGTTCCGCTCTTGCTCTCGAAAGGTGATGTCTTTCTGCATCTTTTCGATGTGCCATTTTTGCCCCTTTTTTGCTCACAAAAAAGGGTTGTTCGAGTATCCACATGTCTTGGCTGTTTGCAGCGTTCTCAAGTCCGGCGCGTTTCGCTTCTACAGGGCAAAGCGGATTAAAGCGGAGTCAGACCGATCTTAAGGTAATCCTTGCGAATGTTCATTTGGCATAAGTTTCAGAGAAATGAGAGGGAATTGCAAACACTTCTGGATGGTACAAATATCTGAAAAAAAGCATATTAAACTTGCTTAAAAGATTCATTTTGCATAATAATAATTCCAAAATGTTAATAACCAAATGATGAAAAATAAAATTGTTCGACAAAATTCCCGGAAACCTAACTTTTTTTTTTATGAAAATGATTCGTTCGTTTTTCTGAACACGTATGAATTTTTTCGGATTTTTAAATTCACTTTGAATTTTACGACTTTCTACACATTTTTTTCATATAAAAAGAAATCAATTTAGAGTGAATATAAAAATTTGAAAAAATTCATACGTATTAAAAAAAGTGAACGAATCATTGTCAAAAAAAAGTTAGTTTTCCGGGAGATTTGTTGAACAATTTTATTTTCCATCAACTTGTTAATAACATTTTGGAATTATTATTAGGAAAAATTCATCTTTTCAGCACCGTTAATATGCTTAATTTTTTCAGATTTTTGTACCATCCAGAAGTGTTTGCAATTCGCTCTCATTTCTCTAAATCTTATGCGAAGTGAACACTATTGGCAATGACTACCTTAAACCTTCGAGTTAAGATCCGGAGGCTCTTTCACGCTGAAAAAAAAAGTTTCACCAATTCTTCGTCACTTCTCCAGTAAGGGACAGCGGCCGGTGTTCGGCCACCATCATTTTTATTTCCCGCTACATCAGCGATGCGTCAACGGATGCTTCAGCAGTTCCGTGAATGCGTGATCAAGAGATGAAAATAATGGCACGGGCGCTCTAACTTCCGACTCGTTTATCGCATCGTTCCAGCGTTAACATTCCTCGCTTCGCGTCTCGTTCGAGTTTTCATGCGGTGCACCGTAAGATGAAATATGCGTACGAGAAAGACACCCGGCAAAAAAACAACAACAAAAAAGCCTTGAAAAAAAAGAAAAAAAAAAACATTGAAGGGAATGAGACGAGAGCAGTCAGTCCCTGCGTGCATTATAGCCCCATCGCGTCGAAACGTCGCTCGCATTCTCTACGTGCCAGCCGTTGACGTCGAGGAGGAGGACGCGGACCGGACGAACGGTAGACGAAGAGAGCGAGAACGAGATTGAGTGAAAGATGAGCGACGTACAGCGGCATATTTTGTGCGGTCTTGCACACGCACGCGGGGAGGCTTGGCTGGCTCCGCAGGGCCAAGGGAGAGCGAGTGACACGCGAGAGGACAGACGAGAATCGTCGGCGTTCGTTACCCCGCAACGTATGCAACTGTCGTATATAGAGCCGCGCCGCCACCGACGCGCGAGCCAGTAGGAGCAAAACCCTCTCGGCTCTCTCATCGCGCCCGGCAATCCTGAATAATTCAAATGAATATCAAGCCCCGATTCGCCTTTTCCCTTCTGGCGAAGTAAAAAAAAGGTAAAAAAAAAGAACTGCTTCGTTTCGGAGCTACTCATCCTGACTCGTCCATCTCGCGTAGAAAAAGAATAGAATGTGGAACGAAGCCCGCTAAAAGCATGGCTCAAAATGCGCCTCGCAACTGAGGTAGATGGCTGGCCAAGGGTCATGGGAATCCCCGATGATACGGCCACAGGTTTTCAAAAAAAAAGTTATAGCTGTTAGAATCCCGTTGTTCGATGCGAATGAAGCTCGAATAAAAAAAAATCCTGTTCAAATTACGATTAACCGATTTCTGTCGTAGTGGTTATTCAGGTTTGGTTGTTGTTTTTGTTCGAAAAAATATGTTATTATACCTGTTAAAATCCTGTCGTTCTATACGAACGCAGCTCGATAAAAAAAAATCCTGTTCGGATTTTCCTGTTCGGGAGAGCGCGGCAAAACGGGATAATGAGACAAAACGCAATTTTCCAATAACCTTTGGACGGTACCGATGGTGGTCCGTGGGGCAAAACGGGGTCGAAAATCCGGATGTATCGTTGGGACAAAGTGGGGCATCCACAAATTATTGTAAAATTGAGTTTTGCCCTGTCCCGTTTTGCCCCCCTGTTCCATTTTGTCCCGCTCTCCCCTGCGATTAACCGATTTCTGTCACAGTAGCTACTCAGCTTGGTTTTCAGCTTCGGCAGAAATTACCATCAATGTCTCACATCCACAGAATATGGAAAATCACTGTCCGCACTCTCCGCGATACCGTGGATACGATTATCGCGCATCCTTTCCCACAATCATTCATTACTTTATTACCCCCGATGCGACAGATGCTGCGGAGTATAAATTCGCTGAAACGTTTAACGTCGCGACTCCTTTTGTCTCGTCGGGAATCGATATTAGCTGAGCTCTCTCGGCGCGATAAGCCTGTCGTCACTTCTGGTCGCGGGTCTTCTTTCTCGTGCGGACGTATAGACTGCCTTTGGTACGTATCATACAGACACACTCGTACAATACGTATGGACGAACGACATACTCCCCTATCTCGTCCCACCGGTCGGAGGATCGGGTGGGGGGGGGGGGGAGGAGGGGGGTCTGTCTTGGGCCATTGACGCCAATGCGAAAATAGCCGAGAGCGAACTAGGCTGGCGCCGTAAAGTACGTTTACGAATCGTTAGAACGTCGCCCGATCGGCGCGAGCGAATAAGTGAACTAGCGGAGCGGTAACCCGCGTGATGCCGAGCTCACGTACACTGGTACGTATATCGAGTGTCCTACACGTTTCCACCGTACCCGGGGTAACACACGTTTCTGTTATAACCCGCGTCGCGTGTTCATCCGACCGGATATTTAGATTCGAAAAGCCCCCCCCGCGCTTCCCCTCCCCCTCGTCCCCCTTTCCCGACAAACGTGAATAGTACATGCATCGACGCAGAGGATTGGGAAATTCGGCTGCGACGGGCGTTCACGACTCGCTATAATAGATCTGGCTATTTAGTCGCCGATATGACTGTCTCGCATACACCGTACCGGGAATGTCTATATCGTCGTTTCAAATATGGATTTTGATTAAAACTATCGCTGACATTGTACCGTCGCGCTGGCGTGAGCGCGATGGAGCCGGGCAAAGTGATACGCTGGGGGCAAAACGGACTATCTTTGTCAATATCGTCGCGAAACACGAAGGAAGATAATCGTCATATTTTTGTCGCGATGGTGTGTTTGACTTTAAAAAATGTTTACGGTTAAATAAAAGATTTGAAAAAGAACTGAGCAAATATGGTTACAAGACAAAAAGGACTCCCAGTTGTTGTCCCATGATTTTTTTTACGTCAATAAAAAAAGTCTAATCCCTAATGGAGCGATGGATGGGGGACGGATGGTCCGTTTCGCCCCCGGCTTTCTGCTAATTCGGTTCTCGCATTATCAACCTTTCCGGGACTGTATACACAAATACTAAGATAAAGATCCGGGTCCACATCCAGCTGGAGACCACTCTCGTCGGAGCCTTTCTTTTTTTTAGTCATAATGTCCGAGCCGGGAAATGAGGAGCCAGGAAGAAAGACGCGAGGGTGAGAGAGTGAGAGAGGGCGAGCGAAAGAATATAGAGGTTGACGTGAAAATAGAAGCTCCTCGAGAATATTATCCGGTCGCAGTTAGCGACGAAGAAAGAAGCAGAGAGCAAAGTACAGTCCGTACTTATATATACATGTACATATATATGTATATAGAGTGAAAAGCAGCGAGCTTCGTTCAGCCTTTCAAGAGTCTACCTTCATTTTTTTTTTCTCTTTTTTTTATTCCTCGTCCAGGAGAGATGCACAGAGGCATCGGCAGCGGACGCGCGAGCTCTTGGCTCCTTTAATATTGCCTGCCAATCTTCTAGTGTACCCCCGAAATTACTCCACCGCTGCGCAGAGACTCTACTCGAATCAACCCTGTCCTCCTTCTTCTCTTCGTTATTTTCTCGAAGGAGCAGACCATCGCCTTCGTTTTTATTTTTTCCTGGAATGGCCCCTCTTCTCGACGTAAATTTCGCCGTACAGTCTCGTGTAAAAAAATCATCCGGCTGTACGGCAAATCGCGGGAGATGTATGCGTCTATGCGTCTACCAAAAGTTCCCCTCGCTAGGACGATTGTACACGCACAATTCAGATTCCAAGTTTGATATCTACTTATAGTCTACAAGTCTACAGTCTGTCTACAAGTCTACAGTCTGTCCACAAGTCTACAGTCTGTCCACAAGTCTACAGTCTGTCCACAAGTCTACAGTCTGTCCACAAGTCTACAGTCTGTCCACAAGTCTACAGTCTGTCCACAAGTCTACAGTCTGTCCACAAGTCTACAGTCTGTCCACAAGTCTACAGTCTGTCCACAAGTCTACAGTCTGTCCACAAGTCTACAGTCTGTCCACAAGTCTACAGTCTGTCCACAAGTCTACAGTCTGTCCACAAGTCTACAGTCTGTCCACAAGTCTACAGTCTGTCCACAAGTCTACAGTCTGTCCACAAGTCTACAGTCTGTCCACAAGTCTACAGTCTGTCCACAAGTCTACAGTCTGTCCACAAGTCTACAGTCTGTCCACAAGTCTACAGTCTGTCCACAAGTCTACAGTCTGTCCACAAGTCTACAGTCAGTCTACAAGTCTACAGTCTGTCTACAAGTCTACAGTCTACAAGTCTGTCTACAAGTGTACAGTCAATGAGGACTGTGGTGTATATAGATCACAGTCTATGTGCTATTCACTTTAGGTCTCTGTAGACCTCAGTCCGTACGGTATAAAGACGGTTAGTAGATCAAAAAGTTGTTCCGCTCAACATTTTTATCTGTACAGTCTGAAGTCCATCGTAGACTTTACACCTAAGTCAATTGGACTATAGATTTTGGTCAACATAGACCAAAGTTCATGTAGACCCAATTAAACGAGAATCGGACTCGACAGCAATTCTCGAAATCTCCACTCCATGTCGGCAATCCTCCCGGTATGCGGACTTTACGTCCACTCACGTAACAGGAGCCACCGCCGGTCTACCGTAGACCGGATTTCGTATGCGTTGTGGACGCTATCGCTGTAATTTAAGGCAATTCGCTTTTACCCTCATTCCGCAGAGTCGTATATTAAAAAGACAGTTTTATGCCCGAACAAATTTAGTCCTGCAAAGCATCGAGATCCAGCGCGATCGTTAACGTAAGTCTATATGGGCCAGAGCGTAACTGGATTATGCGCTGTACAGTGTCCCGCGTACTTTTAATGTTCCCCGTCGTCGGGAGGAATCAGCTGGCCCGGGGCGCGAGATAGCTCCCGAGGTGTCGCGACGATATGGGGACAGAAAAGCTCTGGCTCTAGTGCTCCGGCCGATTATCGTCCGAGCCACTTCCTCATCGACGTCTGCTCGCCCCGAAAATGACCCGTCCGCTAATAAAGTACGCTCGCGGTGGCCGCCACTTCTCCTCGGCCCGGCACTCGGGCTCTCTCTATCCCGTGTCCCCGGAAACCCTAAAATTCGAACTCCACTCCGTCTCCGCTCTCGACTGCGACGAGAGACGCCTCCCCGACGCTGGACCGACGCCAACTCGCCTGTTCCAATGCTCTGCTCCGCTGACGCTAACCCCGCCGATGCCGGGGACGCCGAAAAGGCAAGTGGAGTACGTCGACGTCCGTTCCATTTTACTTTCGCCCACTGTCTCGTACCATCCGTGTATCCTCGGGGAAGGCCGGACAAACGAACAGTTTTCGTGTGTATTAGTCTTCTCGTCTCTGCTCTCCGGACATTCGACGATCTTTTCGCACCTCGTAACTCGCACGTCCGCGGGGGACGTGAGGAGGGGGGGGGGAGGATGCGGAACCCGAGATTCCTCATATATCTCACTCGGTTCTCGCTCATCTCTCAGCCGCGAGTCGGCCCGTTACTTACGCTATTCATAGGTTCGACGGGGGAGTGTTCTCCCGCGAAAGAAGATGGAGCGAGAATACGGGGTTCGAAGCTTTCGGACTGCCGAGCGAGCGAAGCTGGAACGCCGGTTGGGAGCGAGAACCGAGACTCGATGGGGAGCCGGTGGGCGAAAAAAGAAAGAAAAAAAAAAAAATTGGGTACATGCGATTCGCGAGTGGAAGACCGTGCGGAACGGTGGCACCTGTCCAATCTAGTGTGCCGTACACGTGGAACGGCGGTCGAGCAGCAACAGCAGCTGACAAGCGGAAGGGGGGAGGGGGGGAGAGGGGGGGGCGAAGAGACGAAGCGTACAGTTGGTGGAGGAACCCAAAAGGAGGAATATTGCGATTGAGCGGCGAGGGAGGTAGAACAGAAGATTCGGTAGTAAGAGAAAAGGGTGGAAGAAACCAAGATGAAGAGGGAGCATGAAAAAAAGGAAGAGCGAAAGCGAAGAATGGGATAGAACGAAAAGAGGGAGAGTGTATAGACCTCGGTTCTCCCAGGCGAGCACGAAGAGGCCGTAGATGCCGTCACTGGCGCGGATTGTCTCGGCACAATCTCGGAAGACCTCGTATACGCGAGCTGGTTTTCCTTTTATTTAGTGTGTTTTTTTTTCTTCTTCTTCTCCTGCTACCTCTCTTGTCCCTCTTGCTCTAACTTCTGCCCTGCGAGGCAGCGGCAGCAGCAGCAGTAAGGTAGCGGCAAAGCAGTGGCAGGTGCCCAGCGTCTCGTAACGACCACTCACTTTTTCTCCGACCCTTCCTTCCATCCCTCCATTAACTTCTCTTTCACTCTTCGCCATTATTGGACACTCCGTGACGTCCCTTTGTTTCATCGGTGCTCTCAGGAAGTAGCTGTGTTTCAACTTATCAGGCCCCGCAGTCTCGAACTACGTTGTTGAATGGGTCAAAGAATTTTTTATGCAACATCGGTTCCTCAATATTTTCTTTTTTTTATTAATTAACCTCGACGGAAAGATAGATTGGCCGTCGAGGCAGGATGAGTTTACACTGAGGAATAACATTTCAGGGAACGATCGGTGAGAGAGCGCTCATCGGTGCTCTCAGGAAGTAGCTGTGTTTCAACTTATCAGGCCCCGCAGTCTCGAACTTCGTCGTTGAATGGGTCAAAGAATTTTTTATGCAACATCGGTTCCTCAATATTTTCTTTTTTTTATTAATTAACCTCGACGGAAAGATAGATTGGCCGTCGAGGCAAGATGAGTTTACACTGAGGAATAACATTTCAGGGAACGATCGGTGAGAGAGCGCTCATCGGTGCTCTCAGGAAGTAGCTGTGTTTCAACTTATCAGGTCCCGCAGTCTCGAACTACGTCGTTGAATGGGTCAAAGAATTTTTCATGCAACATCGGTTCCTCAATATTTTCTTTTTTTTATTAATTAACCTCGACGGAAAGATAGATTGGCCGTCGAGGCAGGATGAGTTTACACTGAGGAATAACATTTCAGGGAACGATCGGTGAGAGAGCGCTCATCGGTGCTCTCAGGAAGTAGCTGTGTTTCAACTTATCAGGCCCCGCAGTCTCGAACTTCGTCGTTGAATGGGTCAAAGAATTTTTTATGCAACATCGGTTCCTCAATATTTTCTTTTTTTTATTAATTAACCTCGACGGAAAGATAGATTGGCCGTCGAGGCAGGATGAGTTTACACTGAGGAATAACATTTTAGGGAACGATCGGTGAGAGAACGCGGGGTGTTTTATCAGGCCCGATAGCGAGGGATGGATATCTGGCGGATACCTGAGGGGAGACTTTTTCTCTTAATTTTTCTTCTCTCCCACGATCTCCGTCCCTCCATTCGTGTAATATAACGGCTCGCAAGCGGTGCGGCAAGCACCATCGTACCCACCGCAGCATCGCACTCTCGAGTCCCTTCTCTCGCTCTCCTCTTCTCGGCCTGATTGAGCGCGGCGAAACTTTTGGCAAGCGAAACTAAAAGTTTTCACGTGCAGCGAGAAAGTGCCGGCTCGTGGATGCAGCGGCAGGAGCGAAGGCACTGAAGTGGCACCGGAGAGGAAAGAGAAGTGCGAGAAGCGGGAGAACGAGGGAGTGTGTGTAGTACACGTTCGTCCTGCTTTCCCGGCCTCTCGTGCTTCCGCTAACTCCTATTGCTCTGCTCCGAGCACACGTTCTAGCCCAGCGATCAAGGAGCTGTTACGAGAGAACGAGGAGGACGAAGGCGACGAGAGGTTCTCGCTTCCATCGTTTCCGTCACCAACTGCACCGTTCAGCGAGCGTGCAACTTTATCGGAGATTAGTGTAAAATGAGGGCGCGAACCGAGTTCGAAGAGGTCTCGTGGGAAAAGGGCTCGAATGTTAAAAGCAGCCTCTGCGGAGAAAAAAAAAAGAAACGTGAGTACGGAAGAGGCTCGCCAGGAGAGCTCAAAATACGGCTCTTAAGTGCGACGGAATGCCGGGGCGGGACGAAACGGACCGTTTCTGCCAATTCCTCGGGGTACATAAAAAAAAGCCTCATATAAAATAGCTGGTCCGTTCTGCCCCGCTCCGCCGTAAAACAGTTCGAAGGACGCAGAAAACTCTCGGAGAATTGATCGCGGCGAGGGAAATGCCGCGACGTCGTTTATTCCTTCCTCCGGGCGTACCGAGGCTTCCGGTTTGCCGCCGCTGTTTGAATAATCGCGGTTTTGCGATACCTCGGAGGATTTCCTCCCGGGACTAAAATTCTCAACTATATTTACTTCTTTTTTTTCGCAATACACACCGCTCCATGCCAAGCAGTGACTCGACCCAACTATATACGCCCGACGTATAAAATTGTTCTATTTCTTATCAACTGTTGTCGCACAATAATGCATCTGCAGGAGCAATTCCACCGTGGAAACAGTCTCTCTCTCTCTCTTTCCAATCGTCAACAGTCGATTTCACATATAAAAATTTCGCGGAGTTTTGTTTGCCCACCGGATTGTCGTCGGGTACACGGCAAAGAGCGCTCGATCAGAAAAGCTTCCGGTTTTCATGAGATCTCGCACTCTCTGACCACTCCGGAATCCGAGAAAAAAAACCCCACCGAAAAAAAAAAATAAAATCGATCGGATGTGAGTGTCGCGATAGCTCCGCACAAATACCATCGCCAATTCTGGCTCCACATTGTCGTCGTGGTGGTGCCCCTCGACGCTTTCACAATTGACCCCATTCACTACTGTAGAGTAACATACTATATAGTACCTCATACTACTATCGGTGACTGCATCCGAACTGAGTAAAGCTCTGTACGGTCGACTGGTATTGGATCGTTGACGGTGCACCGGGTATAACATATCTATATGTGCTCTTGCTGTATAGTTACCACCGCTGGCCGATAGCTCTGAGGGGTCGCGCAGCAGCTTCCCCGACGACTGGCTCCAAGTGCATCCGTATGCGTGCGTGTGTGTTCGAATGTGTGTTAGTCTGTGACGCGGAGCTCGCGCTCTCCGTCGCGGACAAAGTCCCCTGGACCGAAAGTCGCGGTAATGGTGAGAAGGAAGAGTGGTGGCTCTCTGGCTCTGCGGATCCTAAAGTGCCCGCGCGGCGTTCCCCGACATGCTGGCTGGTCCAGTGTGCAGCGGCGCGAGGGTCATCGACGATAGCAAAGGGAGACGGAGAGGAAGAGAGCGAGACTCCGCCGGGGAGACAGAACGATAGCTGCAGAAAAGTGACCGGTCCTTGCGACGATCTCCCTCTTTTCTGCTCTGTCTCGCCGTTCGGCCGGAGCTGGACGATGTGAGTCGGTGATGGTGCCTCGAGTGGACGAGGGAGAATGGAGGAAGGACGATGAGGAGCCGAGGGAAGAGAAGAGGGAGACCGCGAAGAAAGAGAGAAACTGCCCCGAGGCTCGGATCGCTTCGACGAGGGTGACCGGAGAAACGAAAGGGGTGTGTGAGCGTGAGACCTTTTCCTCAGCTCAGCAACAATAATTACCCCCCAATGGTCCGGTAGCCACCCGGCGACGAGCTCAACGTGCAACTGGTCCGAATCATCGGCACTCCCTGGAGCTGTTAGTAGGCGAGCGGGAAGTAGCTCCGACTTCCGTTTGCCTCACTTCGCTGTTTATCGTCCAGTCGAACGAACGCTCTTCTTCCTTAGTGGGAATGAAAGCCAGGACTGGTACTGGCCGACGTTGGGCGAACGCTGGCCGACTTTGTGCCAGTACTCACCCCTTCTGGCATTCCCGCTACACAGTAAAACAGATTTGTACATTTAACAAACTTTTTCGTCCACAAACGTCCACAATTATTTTGTTGTTAATTTTACAAGAAATATTCATAAAATTGACAGACATTTTTGTAAAATGGACAAGTTTTTTTTGTAAAATGGACAAGATTTTTTTGTAAAATGGACAAGATTTTTTTGTAAAATGGACAAGATTTTTTTGTAAAATGGACAAGGTTTTTTTTAAATGGACAAGAAAAGAACTGTGGATGTTTGTGGACAAGAAACGTTGGTACCTATTTTACTGTGTACGGTTATTCGCCAGGTCATCTCGCCCGATACTTGTCTACTTAAGCGTATAGTCTATACATACCTCTGTCTACGTAGACTGGATTCTGCAGTCTGCGGTCTCGAATCTATCGGTCGAAGTCTACATAGACCGCGGACTGGAGTAGACCAGCGTACGACTCGACAGTTGTTGAAGAGATCTATGTCTGCAACCGTCCCGTTAAACGGACTTTTGGTGGACGCACATGAGTAGATCTGCCAAGAACCTATCGTAGACCAAATCCTTCTTCACACGGTTCGTTCGCGCGATCTCGGTCGACGAATTTTCCTGCACCATCGAATCCCTCTCGAACTCGGCTGCCGTCGAGAGGGTAGCGAAGATTGAAAGAGAAGTGGGGATAAAAAGAAAAACAAAAAAAAAACAGAGAAGAATCTGTAAACCCTTGCACTATCTGGATGGATAGCGTGAAGGCGTATAGGGAAAGTTTTAAGTATTTATCTGTGTCTTGAAAAGTTTCGTTGCATCGTAAGCTCCGAGAGTTTACGAGAGTAAATTCTATACTGTAGTTAGAGGATATAAGAACGGCGGCAGAGCGGAGGGGGGAGGATCAGGAAAAAAAGAGAGAGAAACAGGAAAGAGGCGAACCGCCGATAAATTCTACGGAGTGAATGGAGTATAGTTATCGATAAATGAAGAAGAAGAAGACGAGGACGAAGAAATGCCGGGGAAAAAAAGTAAATTCTCTTGCCTCGTGTTTCTTTTCGATAAATCGAGGAAAATGTCGAATCCTCATCATTGTGTACGTTCATCTCCCCGCTATCGGGAACCGTGCATGTTCCTTACCTACTGTATAAGCGAGGGCGTCCCGACGGCGGCGTCGCGAAAGCGCCTCGGAGTCTCTCTCTATACCCCGTCTTTCGTCGTTATACACTCTACTTTCGTGACCGCGTATATATACGTAAAATGTTCGTGACTCAGACCGTGCTCGCGTCTCCACGGCTGCTCGCGCACAAGATTACTATCCTGTCTCTCCTCGGGACACGAGTTTAACCGTTACATTAAACTCCACCAAAGTCTCTCTCTCTCTCCCTCTCCCTGTCTCCCCTTGTACCTACGCGGCGAACTATAATACCACGTAGCTTTTCGCTATAGTCACTGCGGTGATACCCGCGCCGTAAATGTGTGCAAATATATATATATATATCTATAGCTTTTGCAAAATTAGCGAAAGGCGAACGTTAACCCGACTGGTTGATTTATCAAATTATCAGACTCGTCCTTTTCCGTTACCGTGAATATCGATACCCTGCCACGTTTCTCTCGATCGAGAGGCGAGCTTCGAAGATTTACAACGATTCCGCAATAAGCGCGGTTCGTTGCTCCAAGGACTAAATCCTAAAGATAAGTTTCATAACTGTTGAAAAAAGGTTATTCAACTGCATGACACTTATGTGAATAAAAATGTTCGAAAAAGGTCACTTTTGAAAAAATTCATTGACGATTCATTTCGACATTGACAGCGTAAATAACATAATTTTATGACGCAATTATGATCGCATAACTGTGTTCGGGAGGCGTTCGTACCCGTCACATTTTTTGCGGCATTTTTTGGATCGCGGTCGAAGAACATATTCATTTTCGTTGATGGCTGTTTCACCGATATGACAGACATGACTGGCACCTCAAAGGGTTAAGGTAAACGATCCAGTTTTCGTCAGTGCACGCAATTTATACTACTAATAAAGACAGTTTTCGTTTAACACAAAAAATGTTGAAGATCGGTTTTTACTGTTTATAATTGCTGCAATATGTGTATAAAATTTTTCATTTAACAATTAATAGTGTATGGCGCAACTCGCGTTTCGGTACTTCCGAGCCAATTGCTATCAGAGCGTTCCAGTCGAAGCATATCGTGACTTCTCCGAATGCATTAATTTACAAATATAAAAAACATAAAAGTTATACCAGCGGTGTCAGTACAAGGAATATTATCAATTAGATCGATAATAATTAGTTTTTTGATTACGGGCTTTATTAAATTTGACATGACGAGAAATGCATAACCAAATTAGGGTATGCTGGACTTTCCGCCACTTATTGCATCGCGGTTATAAATTAATTAATTAAATTTATTTTATTTAATTTAATATAAAATATTAATTATAAATTGCACAAATGTATGACTAGTACATAAAATCTATGATGTAAAATTTAATTTTAACGGCGCCACACCATTTTGAACAACAATTTTAACTGCACCGAAATGTTAACGAACGGACGCGCTTAAAAAACGGTCGGTGCCCTGTCGAATTATAAATTGAAGTTAATATTTTCATATCATTTTCACCCGTCAAATTATTGAAAAATAATATTTGTACCATGCTGCCGTGAACTCGGACATAAAGATAGAACCTTGGTACTCGGCGATCCGACATACTGCGGCACGAGTGACGGAAACAGGGTACACGATGATGACGAAAACTGCGACATACGTGACGGAAACTGGGTACGCCAGGTCACGTAAACTGCGGCCTGAGGTCTAAAGAGTCACGGAAACCCCGGCCGTAGAGAGGGCACCATTGAAACGATAATTTAATAAGTAGATCTTACTGAATTCACTTCAATAACGGCTGAATCGTATTCAGAAAGTTTCGATGCATACATTGAAACAGTTTTTTTCAACAAACTGGCTTTCGCCAGTGTATAAATAATCGAAAACCGTGTTCACTGCTCTGAAGATAACGGAAACTGGGCCGCTCACCTTAATCACCGTCTGCTTACACACACTCCATGCGACACAGTCTTGGAACTTTGCGAAGTAACTGAGATATCAGAGAAAAAAGAAATTGGCCAATAAAGAGAAACTATCCACACAAAATTCGTACGATCCGTGGCGACGAAGCACAAAACCAAGCGTAGCTGGGATGAGTTCATCTCCGCTAATGTAACACGTACAGGCCAAGTTAAACTCGTACATCCTTCTTAACGCCGGTATAGAGAGTGACGCTCGGCGGTCTCGCAGTCTCGGGCAATTATGCGTGCCCGAGGCGGCAACGCTTCGTCGTTGATGCCGTACCGGTGTACGCACTGTGGTCCGGATTCGTGCTGCTGTGATTTTGCTTACACTGCCGCTCGCTGCGGCATCGATGACGTGGACTAAACGTCACGCCTCGTGTCGCCGAATATTTTCGAAGCGTCGCCGAACGATTCGGTAACATTGACTTTACGAAGCATTTCGTCACCAATCTCTTGGAGGAACGAAAAAAAAAACCAAAAAAACTACCGAAACGACTTTGAGCGCTTGTTAATGACGAACAGAAATTCGGCTGGAGCGCCGATGTTGGCGAATTACAAGGAGGAAGCAACCTGCTGGCGTTACCAGACCGGATAGTCAAGGGTGGTTTCGGAGTACACAGAGGATGAGCAGAGGCGCAAGCGGCGGAGCTCCTTTCTGGAAGCAAGCCATTACCTAATCGCTTAACCTTTCTGGCGTCTAGCCTGGATAAGCGCCGATATATGAAACTACCACTGGCTGCTGATTTCTGCCTCGTGTTTCCTGTACCCGAGACCATGTAACTGAGACGCTTTGGATATTAGCTTTGATTCAAGACTGATTTAACCGTCTTATACTCGGTAAAACAGATTTGTACAATTGGCGGCGAGGCATTGCAAGGAAAGTCTCAGCATATATATATTTTTTTTTTTTAAACTGCTGAGACGATCGCATGTGCACTTCAGTATTCAGTTACGGAGGACTGCACTGAAAGGGTCGGTGCACGAGTAATACTTGAATCGCCATTCCCACAGGATGTTCGAGAAATTCTCAATTCCTTCCTCGCTCTCAATTCGCGGAAGTAGCTGAATCGCCGTCCAAGTTTCTCATCGCATAATCCCTTCACATCCGGACGCCTATTATTCCAAAGCGGCGCCTTGCCCGGTTACCTTCGGTCCGAGCTCCTTCTCAGCTTCCTGCAAAAGAATATCGGGAAAACAGCGCGCAGATCCAGTCCCTCTCGTCCGCGAGCTCGTATACAAAATTCAGAATTAATTTCGAGGGACCTGTGCACGAGCGAGCTAGCTCGAAACAGGTATCGCCTCTTAATATCGCCGAGCAGGCAGGGGGTTAAAACACGGCTGCACCTATACAACCCGCCGTGCTCGCATAGTCTAGCATAGACCAGCTAGACGAGCATGAAGAAAAAAAGAAAGAGTGGTTGGTTGTGCACGGTGCAGGGACGAAGGTCGAATGGCAGAGAGCACTACCTCTACCTACTTTGTTGTACCGGCATACCTACCAGTCATACCGACCCGAGATTCCCGCGAAACCGGCTCGTAGAATCAACGTTGAGACTGGTCATGGTTTTCCGTTTTTTTTTTTTTTTTTTTTCGTCGGAGGGTCAGAACACGCTGGTACCAGTGACGGACAAAGAGGAGCGATACATGGAAGCGGACCGGAGTAGCGGAAGCGAATGAGAATCGGAGAATGGACTCCGATGTACGCACACAACCGTAGCTTTAATGCCATAAGGCCATGTCTGTTGGTGCATAGCGTATATGCCCGTGTGCCCTTCTGGCGTGGGGCCATCGATATGTAGCGAGTAGCAGGAAGAGCATGGCGAAGGGCCACCGGACGAGGTCAGAGACCGGGCAGGATCGAAGGGCCAACGAGGGTCACGCGTGTCTAAAAAAAAAGAACTCTTTCCCTCTCCGTCGAGACTATCTTCCGCGTGTACTGATCTTTTCCGTTTACGTTTGGCATTCGGTCCTCCAGGGAGGGGTAGGAAGTGCGTCGCGGCATATACCTTTGCATTATAGAGTCTTAGGAGGATACGGTAAGGACACCGAGGACGTCCAACGGAGATATCCGGTCGTCTTTGCGGATGCCTCTCGTTCCTCGCCCGATCGTAAAAGCCCCGGTGGACCTCGAGATTATTCGGGAAAATGCACGATTTTTTTTGGCATTTTCCCCTCCACCCTTCTCCCGTGAAATACCGTGGGTGAGATGAGTCACCGAGAAGTACGCCGGAAAGGAGCCGAAGAGGAGGGGGGCGAAAGGGAGGAAGCGGAAAACGAGGGAAAAGTCGGGGATAAAAAAAAAGAGATGCCGCGATGCCGAGGGGGAATGCCGGACTCTCCTCCGGGCTGGACCATGGGAGCGAGGGACGTATAGGGAGGTATAGAGCGGAGAAGCAGAAACGTGACCGGCCAAACGGTAAACGACAACGTCCTTTCGATTTACGATGGTAAGCTCTCACGGGAAAGTTCATTCCGGACAGGAGATCCTCGATTCCGTTCCGGCGGAGCAGGAGAACGAGATGACGTGGTCTATTCCTCTCCCGGTGCTCTCCTCCGTACCCGATCGTTCTAAGCATCCTACTCTCAACTTTCACGCTTCGGTTCACATGTAATTTAAAATCCTTGCCGAGGTAAGCTGTATACTCCTCGGAAGCAATTTTCCACGATGATTCATCGACATCGGGCTGCAAACTGCGAGCCGCCGCGGAGTCAGTCGGATCGATGCTAGTTAAGAAATTTGTGTAAATACGGGGTATAATTTCAAGCTGGCCAATTCGGAGAGTAGTCGGATTAGTCATCGGTGGCGAACGGCGTGTATGACTGTATGGATGGATATTGCTCTCTGCACAAACTGCTTGATATACAGCATTGCGGAGTAACCCCGGTTACATAGCACGAACATACCCGACCTCTACCCTGCAATATAGAGTGTAGGTTGCGCTCTGCGACGTTATTATATTCCGACGTTGGGGACAACACACAAGTGAGTCACCGTGGAGAGAGAGAGAGAGAGAGAGAGAGAGAGAGAGAGAGAGAGAGAGAGAGAGAGAGAGAGAGAGAGAGAGAGAGAGAGAGAGAGAGAGAGAGAGAGAGAGAGAGAGAGAGAGAGAGAGAGAGAGAGAGAGAATGAGGGTGAGCGGGCAAATTACGATCGATCGTCGACGTGTCGCGGCGTCTAGCGCACGTGTTATATTTACGTTATTATGTATACGAAAGGAGCGGCGGGGACGGCGACGTGGATGACGGAAATAGACAAAGAAATTGAGAGAAAAAGTGATCTGACGAATAGCGACGTAACGCTGTTAGGATGGCCTGGAAGGCCGACGACGACGGCAAATCGCCGATGCTCTACGATCGACGGTCTCTACTTGTCGCGGCTGTTTCACCGTGTTCGCCGGGCAGGGAGCTTCGGATAAAAATTTATTCTCTCCACGCTTCCCTTCGTCCCTGATCGCATTATAGACCTGGAACACGCTGGCAACGACGAGAGGAACGATGCCGCGAGCCAGCTATCGCGGAAGCCCGGGTAAAAAAAAAAACTAAACCAGTTGGAGCTGCGGAGACCGAGGCGAGAGATGGAAAATTCCGCTATATCGTGAAGAATGTTTCCAGGTCAAAGTTCAAAGTCAACAATTTCCGTCAATGCATTGAGAGGGTTTTTTATAAAGAAATTGACGATTCAGAAAGGTACGAGTTCACTGTAAAAAAATTCGTATGAAATTTAATGTACCGGACTGGCGGTTTTTGTGCAAAAACTGGTATATTGAATCGAATATACAATTGTGATGAAAAAATGAATGTTCAGTGTACTAACAATATTGGAAATACTTTATTTTTAATCATTTACTTTAATTTCAATGTGAAAAGTACATCAATGCTGCACTGTAAAAAAATTTGTTTGAAAATTAATGAACGATATTGGAAGCTTTTTTACATAAAATGATTCTGAAATTTCAGACACATGTGCGTTGCAATTTTACAGTAAAACTTTTATGTTCAATTACAATTCTTGTAAATTTCAGGCAAACGATTTGTACTTTTGATATCTGATATTATAATTTTACCAAATAAAAATTATATCAATCACTGTAAAAAGAAATTATAAGTTTAATGTACCGGTCCCGAAGTTTTTATGCAAAAACTGGTACATGACATTTAATGTAAAATTGTGACAAAAAATGAATATACTTTTTCATTAAAATTTAAGTAAATTATAAACAATTACGGATTTCCAATGTTTTTAATATACTGAACATTAATTTTTCATCGCAATCGTACATGAAATTTAATATACCAGTTGTTGCATAAAAACTTTCACTCCGCTACATTAAATTTCATACATTTTTTTTTTTTACAGTGATGTTCAATCAATGTGAGTAATGTAAGCAAATTTCAAGTTAGAGAACATTAAATTTACAATTTATTTTTACAGTGTGACGAGGCCGTTCTTACGAGCGAAACGACCACAGATATGAATGGACTGAAAGTAGAAAAGATGAACCATATATGTACGTGCTAATCGGAGTGGACCATATTCGCCACTTTTAATGTATAGATCCTTAGCCATTCCTTTGCGACACTCACCGGCAGTATTGCAAGCCATGCTTCGAGCGAGCGTCCGCCCACACACATTTTTTTACGCAATTTCTTTCAATTTGAGGCGGGATTGAAAGTACCTAAAACATTGTACGTACTTTGAGATTTTTTTTTTAAACAATATGTCCCTCCGTACGTATTGTACCAGATAAAAGATAACGAATATTGTGTATACTATAAAAAGCGGGATGGAGGGAGAATAAAAATGCACGAAGATAAAGCCTTATCGCGGTTCACACTTGTACACGGTACGGGGAGAGAAATAAGTGAAAGTATAAAATAAAACGAGATGCGTATCCAGCGCTTGTCGGCCTTCTTTCCCGCTCTGCCGCTTCGTTATTCGGGATCTCTTCTCGCTCTTCGATCCATCGACAACCGAGACGAGCGGCTATACGATAGCGATGACGATAGTTCGTTTCGAATGGCGCGTTTTTACTCGCGTTTTTACTGGCTCGCAAGAGCCCCGAAGAGCGTTTCACGTTCTCCTCTCCGTCGTTCTCTTGCACCATGGCTTCGTGTGGAAAATAGAATATCGAGATACAAGTGTCGCTATACAGACGGGGACGCGTGCGCGGAACCGCGACGGAGGAAACGGTGAAAGTGAAAGCCGTTCACGCTCGCTACTTCTGCATGCAGAAATCCTCGAGAGAGAGATGTCCCGACTGCAATGCGGGACTGTTGGTTCCTTGCAAGAAAATGTCACTATTGCGATTTGATTAAACGATTATGCGAATTCGCGATCGGTCACAAACGGTGACTTTGATGAGCAATCAAGACGATACATTCCCGGGGAGACGTCAGCCGATACGGTAGTAGCAGTACGAAGTATTATTTTGTTTCACGAATAAACCCTGCAAAGTCAATCGGCAATTATTTTCTTTATGCACCGTAATTATCATCGGGAATACTGGATGAGTAAAGAACGTTACTTTAGTTCCATTTATCGTGCTCCACACTGCTGAAACAAGGCTACAAAAAAGTTGAAAAACACGAATTTTTGTATTAAATACATGAACCTGAAGATATCTGTATGACATCAAATTTTATCTTTGGCAAGTCTCAATCGGTGCACGGCTTTAGGAAGAATAACCAATTATTCACTTACAGAATTTTGATCTCCATGTGAACTTCCTCGAGCAAAGTTTGTACGATGCAAAATACCACCGTTATAACTTGATGAAATTTGGACACGTGCAGATATCTTCAAAGTCATTTAAATACCATGCTAGTCCTTTTCCATGCCGAAGAGGCGTCCCCAAAAATGTCGTTAATTATTTATATAGTAATCGGTATAATAGTAGAAGTGCGAAGTATTATTTCGTTTCACGAATGAACTCTGCAAAGTCAATCGGCAATTCTTTTCTTTAGACATGACAATTATCATCGGAAATACTGGAGGAGTGAAGAACGTTACTTTAGTTCCATTTAGAGTACTCCACAATGCTCAAAAGAGGCCACAAAATAAATGGAAAAAGATGTCACGACTTTTTGTATAAAAAAAAAAAAACACCCTAGTAATTTTCCATGCCGAAGAGGCGTCCCCAAGAAATTTCGTTCATTATTTTATGTAGTACAAACGTCACGGTAAATAATTTTTTTAATTTTTACGATGATAAGATAACATAAAAAATTGCGTACCCGTAACTCGGATCCGACCCAACAGTCTCGCCTCCTCGGTCCCTCGAACCATTAAAAAAAACGGTTAGTCAGGGACTTTTACGTCGACACATATACATATATATATTTTTTTTTATTGTCAATCCCACAGCGGCGAAGCTCATGAGGCGAAATATCGCGTGGCAATTAAGGATCGAATGAGGGGCGGAAGGGGGGGGGGCATCAGGCAAACTTGACTCGGCGTCGAAGCGTCTCGACACGCGATGTCGCCCTCGGACCTCCCGGCGCACCGTCGAGCAAACCTCGGATTCGTCTCCTTCCTGGTCTCCCCGCACATTCAGCGCCGCGTTGTTGCAAGGCGTCAAATTTTATCGCTCGAGATTAAGCGCGCCGAGGGTGAAACCTCGAGAGCTCTCGAAGTTTGGGCGAGCACGAGGAGCGAGGGAGTGAGAGAGACCCGAGGCGCTCGACTTGCACTTACGGAGCTCGCGGAAATATCGTGTCTCCTGGTTTCTCACACAAACACACGTCCGTCCACCCATACAACTCCTCCCGAACAGTACGTACCCGACGAGTTATCCGCAAAGTCAGAGCTCCCTGTTCGCTCTCTATACACGTGCGCCGCAGCAACCTTGTTATCTTATTGTACTGTTGTGTGATGCGCGCCCCGATGTACCAACAGCACGAAGGGAAACGTCTTGGCGAGCAGGTTTCTCAAATCCCCCCCCCCCCCTTCCGAAATGCGCGGTTCTCCCCTTCGTCTTCCGTCCCCCCCCCCCCCCCTCCGCGCGGTCCCTCTTCTTCAGCAGCCTCTGCAGAACCAGCAGGAGCTGTGCCGACGTAGCTGCCGAACCACTCCGCTCTGCAGCAACCGGAGCTGCCCGAGCTGCATAAGAGAAAGAGGGAACGTTCGCCAGGACGAACGGGCAGAGGGACGTGCGAGGGGTGGGAAAGAGAACGAGATACAGTCGTCTTCATTATGCTAATGCCGCGTCCAACTACAGCTGACCGCGGCCCAAAATAGATGTAGATAGCGCGCTCGGTCCAGCGTCTCCCTTTCTCTGACGAGGGGTTGCTTAGCTCGATCTTGATTCCCCTCCGTCTCTCGCTTCGAATGTTTGTAAACGGTCTCGCATAAACCCCCACCCCGGTTACGGAATTCTTGTTTCTACGTTATGTACGAATACCGGAGTTTTTTTTTTCTCTAAGTTTTTCACCTCGATGCAGCTTGGTAGTAATGAGTTCGGAGCGGGCAGCTACTTTTCGACTTTCTCTAATTTCTTCGTCATACTATTAACTATCGGCGAAAACTTGGAAGATCGGTAGAGACTCGGCTCGACAACGCCGATCGATTATTCAAGACTTTGATGCCAGATGTATCCTACTTGGCGCTTTGATGAAACAGCTGTTTTAAGAAATGCTTTAATTTTTTCATTTTTTGTGTCTGGAAATATTTTGCGGATGGTAATGGCATTTTATGGAATGCTTTACGAGCATAATTTCGTCACGGATTTTATTTGTTTTGACTCCAACATTGTTAAAACGATTTTTTTATTTTTTTAATACATTTTTCAAAGATTTCGATTTAGGTCGCTTGGTCAGATTTTTTTTTTTTTTAGGGAGAGACGTTTCGGACTTAAAGGGTTAAAATCAACCCGGCCGACATCCGCCCAGTCTTGCCTGTACCGTCTATGAACTGTATCATTAGAAAGTCAACTTGTGTAAAATAAATTTCGTACTGTTTGTTTTGCGATCTCCGCGTGGATCTCAGGATTTCTCAAATCTTGCTGGATGCAAGCTATTCGATACTCATCGTCCGTTTCATACTTTGTACCCGGCACACCGAGCGGTAAAATAAACTGTCGGGGAAGCCAGGGTATTCATTACTCCGCTTCACCACAACGTATTTTGTCGTTGCTTTTCATTCCAACGACACGACACGGAACGCAACGCGGAAACCGCTCGCCCGCGCTTTCGAGCTGAGAAATTGGATGTGACAGATAATCATTGTTATTAATGCGAACCGGCGAGGCGTCGAGGGTTACTGCCTCACAGTGTAGCAAGAGTCTTTGCCTTATTTCATGACGAGCTATCATTTTCTAACTGACACATCGAGAAAGCTTAATGTTTCTTATGATTCCGAAGTAGTCATTAATTTTTTTTTATCTGCTTCTATTTCTCGCTCGATCGAATGTTCCGCGATCTATAGATCCACCTGTGCCACTTACCGTAGCGCCACCAATTTTATCAGATCCAAGGATCGTCAGCTCTGGCGTAGTTCACAGTTTAAAGAGAAAGTAAAAAGTTCATACCTTTTTTAAACTTCGCTTGCCCACAATGCCCCACAATTTCTTTTTCTCAATAACTTGACAATTTTTTATTCAACGGTGAATAGTATTTTTTACAAAAAAAAATATGTAAAATTAATTTTTTTTATCGTAAAACTAACAGGAAAACATTATGGTCAAGAAATGTTTGTCAAATGTAAGAACCGTTTTTTTAATCTGTTTCCATTTCCGCTCGGAGGAATGTTTCGTGATCTATGGATCCGCCTGCGCCGCTTACCGTTGCGTCACCAATTTCAACGAAAAGAAGAGATCAATTTCTCCGTCAACTCTGGTATAGATTCCAATAAAGAAAAGTAAAATGCCCACAATCTTTCTTTCTTGTTAATACGACAATTTCGTATCAACGAGGAATTGTATTTTTTTACTAAAAACAAAAACGGTAAAATGACTTTTTTAATAGTAAAATTAACAAGAAAACATAATGGCCAATAAATGTTTGTTAAATGTAGAAACCGTTATTCTATCGTCTACAGTACATCGCAAATTTCGCAGAGGAATAAGCGAGTGTACGAGATGCTTTGCTTGCTTCGAGAGGCACGAGATACTCGAGGGAAGCGAGTGAAATCGTGTACCACATTTGTAAGCCCGTGGCTTCTCTCGTTAGGAGTCCATTACTCGCAGCAGCAGCAGCGGCAATAGCGGAATAGGCTCGTTCGACGCTCCGACGACGAGGCCGTCGTACTTGATTATTTACGATAAATTCTAGTTGAAACTATTGATTTTCACCGGACATCCGGACGATTATCGACAAACATGAGAGTCAAGGAGAGAAAAAAAGAAAAAAAATATATACACGAAGACTGACATAAATGGCTCATAATTAGTATGAACGCTTCCGCAACAATAAAAGTGAAGTTATCGTCGGGAGTTCCTCGAACATATATATTCCACGTTGAATATTAAAAACTTCTGTTCCATATATACATCGCTGAAAATGTTTTTAAAGATCATCCGCAAATATGAGAGTGAAGGGGAAAAAAAAGAAAAAAAAACGATACACACGAACACGGACATAAATGGCTCATAATTATTATGAATGCTTCCGCAACAATAAAAGTGTAGCTACCGTCGGGAGTTCGTCGAACATATATATATACCACGTCGAATATAAAGAATTTCTGTTCTATATATCCATCGCTGAAAATGCTTTTAAAGATTCTCTCGACTCTCAAAGTAATAAGGCCACGTAGGGATACTTTGGTTATCTCGCTAGGAGTCTGTCTGTCTATCCGTGCCAAAAGCATTGAACGCTCGGATCTCTCCCGAGACTCTCCGAGAGAAGTCTGAGCATCGCGGGAGGGCACGGAGGAAGAGGGAGATTCACAAAGCATGAAAAATTCGTAGTCGAATATATCGACAGGTAGGCTGTGTGTCTCTCGCGGTGCGTTGCTCGTGGAAAAACGGCGTGCTCTCTCCTGGTGTATAGAGAAATGCATGCATGCACCCAAAGTCGCTGTACGCCGGCTTATCGTGCCGGGTTTGCTAGGCTACAACACCGGCTACGGGGAGCTTTCAACGGCTGCGAAATCGCGAGAGAGCGAGTATCCGTTTCCGACGTTGCTACGAAAAGTTTTCTTGTAAAGCCCCGCTCGCACTCGTGTACTCCACACAAATATGCACATACGTGGATTATGTATATATGTACGAAAAATGCGAGGTTATGGGCAAAGTATATGCACGGTAAAAAAAAAACAAAATGTTTGCGCATTTAACGAATGAATTTTTTGTCCAAACTTTGGAATTTTGTTCCACGCGATTTAAACATTTTTTGCTTCGTTCATTTTGCCATTTTCTTCAGTTAAATATACGGTTATAGTTGACGTTTTTTTATTTTCGTTTAAAACATTCTTGTGGAATATATCCATTGACTGAAGTTACCGGCAAAGTTCATGCATGGTAAAAAAATGTTTGCGCATTTAACGAACAAATTGTTTGTCCAACCTTGGCAATTTTGTTCCACGCGATTTTTATTTTCGTTAAAAATATTCCTGTGGAATATATCCATTGACTGAAGTTACCGGCAAAGTTCATGCATGGTAAAAAAATGTTTGCGCATTTAACGAACAAATTTTTTGTCCAACCTTGGCAATTTTGTTCCACGCGATTTTAAAAATTCTTGTTTCGTGGACTTTACCATTTTCTTCAGTTGACAATCCGGTTAGTTGAAATGTTCTTAACTTTCGTTAAAAATATTCTCGTGGAATATATGCAATGACAGAAGTTGCGATATATCTAGTTTTATAATATTTGGGGCCCGAAGCTACGACTGCACGAGTCGAGGTCTCGGATCCAGAATGCTCATCGATCGTCCGATCGATGACGACGAACCCCTCCGAGTCACGTCAGCTCGTCTTTGTATAGAACAAGGCCCGCTTGTCTCGATCAGGAAGCTTTGTCAGCCTCTCGTGTGACAATCGCGAACTTTCTCTCTATATATATATATATATATATATATATGTTAGTTTCCTCGAAGAGTGCATTAAGTCTCCACACACGGCTCGCGTTCATTTAAAAATTTTAAACAAATATTTTTTTTAATTAGCGAGAAAATACATTCGTCTGTTCCGAGGTAAAGAGCGCGGATACAACTGCACGACAGTTCGAAGGCGCGGTCGAGTCGGATCGCGAACCGTCATCGAGTTGCGAGCGGCGGTGACCGCGCAGCTGATGCGCGATTACTATTCCGCAATTTTACTTTTTACGATGCACTACTTCCCACACAGCTGTAATATTCTCACGGCGAGCGAAGTTTTTTTTTTCGCTGCGTGACTCATTGACAGCCTCGTCTTTGTACGGAACGACATATTTCTAATTATAACGAATAAAAAGAAAAAAATACTTAAAGATAAAAATAAATAAAAATATTTCTTCGCGGAATGTGCGACATTTCGTGGAGCTCGTTAGAGAGAAGGAGGTGGGGGGGGTTGTGATTGCTGATTTCCTTGGGAAATCTCGTTAGTCCGCCGCAACGAAGTTTAAGGTCGCCCGAGCGATGTGTACGTAATAACTATGGTGCAAGAGATTATTGTCGCGTCGGTCATGGCGTCCGTGTGTGCGTGCCTATGTTTCTTGGCAACATCGGCAGCGGCGCATTACCTCATCGTCGTGAGCGTATCGCATTTGCTCGAGTGATACCTACGCGGACCAGCGGGAGAGTGTACAATACGTCGTACTTATACGCCAGCCCGCCGCAGATTATTTCCCAAGGACGTTGGTTTCCCTGAGCGAGCGAGGGACCGATAGTTTCAACGAGGAAGCCAACGATCCTAAAAAAAAAAACTTAACCTCAAAGCAAGATTGCAACCTAAAAAAAAAAAAAAAAAATAACATCCGCTAGTGTTTTCCCGCGTGTCCACTAAGAGCAAGCTCGTTTGTAGCTCGTGACCAATGTATCAGCCGCGGGGACTGCGGTAAGTCTCGATTCTCCTCCCACGCACTACTTTTCTTTACTTACTTCGTTCTCGTTGTCGCTTCTGCGTACGTAATATCGTAGCATCGCGCGTCCGTCCCGTTCCTTTCCTCGCTTCTTTCCCTTCTCCGTGTCCTCGTCTCATTCCTCCGCGACACGTCGAGAAACGAGATTACCGCCTCGGTCGGTGTATATACGCTCCGGCAGTGTGTTGCGCTATACGCATGCGATACACAGGGAGCCCGAGCGAGAGAGAGATTCCCTCGAGCCCGTGCTTCCTCGCACACAGCCGCGCGTCCGCCCACCCACGAGTGCGAGCGAGGGAGCAAGAGCGAACACGACGGATGATAGAGTCGGGCGGGCTATGTGGGTCCGAAGGCTCGAACCGTGTTGCCGGTTCTCCTCCGGCTAGGCTCCGCGCCGAGAGCCGAGGCATGGAAGCATCCCGTGGTCGTACGACAGTAGAGAGTATTATACCACGTCCGTAGGCTACCGGCTGGCGACGTAGTGGCGACGCCGCGCGGCGTTAACGGCAGCGGAGGAGAGGCGGCTGGAAGGGTAGGCGGCGAGGAGCGCGGGCGAGCGGGGGAGGGGGGGTGAGCGGGGGAGCGAGACGCATGCGCGAGAGAAGGCTTATCGAGCCGCGGAGGGGCGTCCCAGGACGCGAGAGGCGACGGCGGTCAGCAGCGCTGCTTGGCCGTGCTTGCGCCGGTTTGGCGGCTCTGTGAGCCACGGCGGCGCGCCTGCCTGCATCAGCCAGTGCCAGCGGCACAGCACGAGCACGACGGGACGAGAAGGATGTCGAATGGCGAGGGGAAACTTGTAAATTTCGCCGGAGTGGGGAGACCGACGGCGAACACACTAGGGCACGGCTCTCCTGTACGTATTAACCTATCCCTGTAACTATGTGGAGTACAACCACGGAAGTGGCGAGGCGGAGAAGCATAATACCGCTTGTACAGTAAAAACACACGCACACAGTCGAGGGAAATCCCCTTCCACCGGTCGCCCTCTCGCTCGGCGCGACGGCGATAGCACCAGCGTTCCTCGTCGAAACGCCGTAGCAGCGGGAACGGCGCGTGAGGGGCACGGCAGTGCCGATGATGGCGCTCGCGTCGCTCGAGCAGTCGCTGTCGCGCCAGGCACTCGCTCCAGCCCAGACCTCGAGCCAGTCGCAATTCCGTCGCCTAACCAGCATAGCTCGCCTCTTTACCTTTTCACCCTTTACCACGTTAAACGCATCGCGCGAGAGAGGGCTTACCGCCGCAAAGCTGCATCAATTCGCCGGTGTCCCCCGTACTTCCCCCATCCCCTCCAGAAACCACGACACCGACATCACCACCACCTCGTCCCCCCTCCTTTCGCCTGTCGGTCGCCGCTCGTCTGCGTTCGCCTCGTAGCTTCGTCGTTCGACGCCGTTGCCACCAACGCCGCCGCCACCGCCGCCGCCTCCGCCAACGCCGCGGTTTCACGTTCAAACGTCGTACGCGCCCCGTCGTCGACGAGACATCGTCGCGCATTCTTGTCCAGTGGTGTCGAGCAGCCGGTTATACGATAACGGAAGCTACACGTTAACTAAAACATCAAAAGAAAAGAAGACAAGAAAACAAAAAACATTGTTACAAAAAACCCGTGATCGTTAATAGTTTTTCGCGTACGTCGCTGTAATCTTCGAAAAGAAAAAAAAAAAAAAAGAAAAGTTATCAACAGTTTGCAACGTCGTGTTTGTTTTAATAAACGAGAAACTTGGTCGTGTTAACCGAGGATTCAAGTGGATCGGATATATATATATATATACACATATATATATATTTCTAATAGGAAATAAACACACGGAAGACACGAGCGACTCGCAACGGATCACGGAACTCCAGTCTCGCACGGCGAGGGGAAAAACAAAAAAAGAAATCAGCCGAATTTTTTTGTCGTAGCAATCAAAGGGATCGGCGTTCGCTGTGCAGTCATCGAGAGGATATAAAACGTACGTGAGATCGAGTATTCAAAGAAATATTTACAAATAGTTTGACGAGAAGTGATTTAAAAAAAAAAAACGTAACGAAAATTTACGACGTATGACGCATGTGTGGTCGGGCCTATTCGTCGGGACGAAATGTCCGGCTTCATTTATTTATTTTTTTCAGTGACTGTGTTACTACGCGTATATTATGTCATCGACGTTTTTCTTGCTACACCGCACTCGAGTGTGTCGTTATTTCCGAATTATCGCCGGATTCGAGCATCTCCGGTGGTTTAAAGTAACATAAAAGAAAATAAATAAAAAAGAAAGGAAACTAATGAAATATCTATTCCGCATTCGCGCTCCTCCGTTCGAGGTCACGCGGGTACACAGCTACGTGCCGGTCGCGCACTCGCACGCGCGTCTCTGCGTCAGTGTGATTTTCACCGTGAAACAACCTAGACGAGAATGAGAAAAATGAGGTGTCGAGTTTAATTGAATCGTCATTTCTCGCATACCGTCTCTACCGATCAGCTCCTATCGCGATTTTTATTATCTACCACCTGCCGCGAGCGAGCTCTGATAATAAACGTGCCAGCGAAGCTCCCCGCGTCCAGCGCGTGGTACAACGAATTTTTCCGTGCACTCGTACCGGCCTCGTTACTCCCCGCCGCACACAATCTACCGGCGTGTTTTATCGCCCCTTGTCACTTGCTGGGTAAAAACTCGACAAAAAAAATATATAAAAGTAAAAAAAAAATAAATAAAAAAAAAACTCCACGGAACAACGGAACGCTCTAAATCCGTTGAACTCTTTGTTAATGTCACGCAGTGCCGAACCTCCGGACAGTCAGCACACCGAGTGCGATGCCCAAGCCCCGATAAGAGCTCCACGTTTGCCGAGAACATTTTTTTTTTGTTCCCTCCGTTCCTCGTGCGCGCACACATTCGCCTAACGCCTTTCTCGCCGTTTGCTAATCTCACATTAACGTCCAGCGTCTCCACGGTGCTTGGCAACAATGTTTCTACTTTTTTTTGTATACGGAACCAAGAGCCACGAGGCTGCTCACGAACCGCGCAGTCCTCCACTCTCACGCGTGTGCGCAGTTTTTTCTTCTGTTTTTATTATTTCATTTTTTTATTTTTAGGCTCCACTCTCCTTGCTTTCTCATACGTATCTCTGTGTGTCAGTCGAGACTACGCGTCTCCTCGGACCGTGCGGACGATGACGTAACGGCCGAACGATTAAACGCGTGTCCCTCGCTAACTCGGGAGTCTTATTTACGGAGATAATTTTGTATCTCTCGACAGCTCTATCCGTCCATTGACAAATTCGTTGCCCCAAATTGTGTACGCTGCTCTTTTTTTTTTATAAAGAATACTCATTTTCGTAAGAGCTGCGGCATGAACGACATGTGAATCTTTTTTTTCTTCATTTATTTTCTATCTTCCTGCTTTGCTGTTTAGACGGTGAATCATTCCCGAGTTTTTACGCATCCGAGAGATTGTACCGTAGAGAGATGTTAATTGGACGGATGAAAGCTGTGTTGGAGCGGGGAGGGCTCGGATGAAAAAAGAAATCATATTTCCTGAAGGAATTCATTCCTCGAAGGACTTTTTATTTGTTTATTTTTTCTGTAAAGTGTAAAGACACGAACGTTGCGATAAGAGCATTTTTTGTTGTTCTTTCTTTGCTGGTTGGGTTCCGAAACGTTCTCGAGTTTATACGCAACGAAAGATATACCTTGGGCAGATATTGTGTTAGAGCGGGGAGGGCTCGGACGAAAAGAGAAATCATATTTCCTGGGCAAATTCATTCGTCGAAGTTATCTCCCTATTTATATGGTTCTTACTGTGCAAAGTACAAAAATCTCGTAAAATCTGCGGCACGAATGTTACGATATAAACTTTTTTTTTCTATACTGTTTGAACTGTGAGCCGTTCTCGAATTTTCACAGAGCGAAAGATATATCGTAGAGTGATATTAATTAAACCGATGAAAACTATTTTAGAGCGGGGAGGTTTGGATAAAAACGAAATCAAACTTCCTGCACAAATCCATTCCTCGAAGTTACCTCCCTTTTTTATATGTTTATTTTTGTGCAAAGTGCAAAAATCTCGTAGGATCCGCGGCACGAACGTTACGATAAGATAATTGTTTTTTTCCCCTTCACTGTTTAAACTGTGAGTCGTTTCCGATTTTTTACGACGTGAACGATATAACGTAGGAAGATATTAATTAGACAGATGAGAATTACGATGCATGATGTACACACGTTACGATGTGAGCATTTTATTCGTCCCCTTCCTTTTATCTTTACTCTTCAGGCTACAAGTCGTTTCGGCTTTTTTCCGTAGCAGAGGATATACCGTAGGGAGATATAAATTAGACAGATGAAAATTCCATTAGAGCGGGAAGGGCTCGGATGAAAAAAGAAATCGTATTTCCTGCATAAATTCATTCCTCAAAGTTTAATCTCTCTTTATATGTTTCTTTTTGTGGAAAGTGTAAAAATCTTGTAAGATCTACGATGTGAGAATGTTTTTATTTTATTTTCCTTTCTTTACTGTTTAGGCTGTGAGTCGTTCTCCAGTTTTCACGCACGGAAAAATATACCGCAGGCAGATATTAATTAGACAGATGAAAATTCCGTTAGAGCGGGAAGAATTCGGATAAAAAAGAAATCATATTTCCTGCATAAATTCATTCTTCAAAGTTACATCTCTCTTTACATGCGTCTTGTTGTGCGAGGTGCAAAGTGCAAATCTTTTAAGATCTACGGCACGAACGCGGCGATGTGAAATTGTTTTTATTTTTTTATTTTCTTTGCTGTTTAGGCTGTGAGTCATCTCCAGTTTTCCGGCAGCGAAAAATATACCGCAGGCAAATATTAATTGGACAGATAAAAATTCCGTTAGAGCGGGAAGGATTCGGATAAAAAAGAAATCATATTTCCTGCATAAATTAATTCTTCAAAGTTACATCTCTCTTTACATGCGTCTTGTTGTGCGAGGTGCAAAGTGCAAATTTTTTAAGATCTACGGCACGAACGCTACGATGTGAAATTGTTTTTATTTTTTTATTTTCTTTGCTGTTTAGGCTGTGAGTCATCTCCAGTTTTCACGCAGCGAAAAATATACCGCAGGCAAATATTAATTGGACAGATAAAAATTCCGTTAGAGCGGGAAGGATTCGGATAAAAAAGAAATCATATTTCCTGCATAAATTCATTCCTCAAAGTTACATCTCTCTTTATATGTGTCTTGTTGTGCAAAGTGCAAAGTGCAAAAATCTTTCAAGATCTACGGCACGAACGTTACGATGTGAAAATGTTTTAATTTTTTCATTTTCTTTGCTATTTAGACTGTGAGTCGTTCTCCAGTTTTTACGCAGCTAAAAATATACCGCCGGCAGATATTAATTGGGCAGATGAAAATTCCGTTAGAGCGGGAAGGATTCGGATAAAAAAGAAATTATATTTCCTGCATAAATTCATTCCTCAAAGTTACATCTCTCTTTATATGTGTCTTGTTGTGCAAAGTGCAAAGTGCAAAAATCTTTCAAGATGTACGGCACGAACGTTACGATGTGAAAATGTTTAAATTTTTTCATTTTCTTTGCTGTTTAGGCTGTGAGTCGTTCTCCAGTTTTTACGCAGCGAAAGATATAGCGCAGGGAGATATTAATTGGACAGATGAAAACTGTGTTAGAGCTGGGAGGCTCGGATGAAAAAGAAATCAAATTCCCTTCTCCCGGTCGGCGGGCAATCGTTAATTATCCGTTAATCCCTCGGGCGAAGGGAAGCCCTTCCCTCTCGCTCTCGCGTTTCTCGCTTCCCACATTCATCGTGTCCGAGCTCTCGGCACAACAGCGGCCCGCTCGGGGCCGACCCGCGTAATCGCCTCGAAAATTCGTGATCGGTCCTGCCCGTTCGCTCGCTCGCCTCGCATCACCGCTCGGGCTTTACGTAACCGCGAACGAATATTTTAGAGGAGCAATTACCGAGAATCGCTGACGCGCTCAGCTGTTCGGACGATCTAGCCCTGTTCGCTCGACGGGAAAGTACGACCAGCCCCGGTACGATCAGGTACACCGGTAATTCGCGAACAAACGCGGACGTAACTCGTTTATATCGCCGGCGAAAGAAATAGATACGTCTATAATCTTCGCGTGCAAAGCGAGCGTTCGTAATCGTTGATGCAAATTTCGACACACACTTTTTTCTATTCACTCGAGGTCGAAAAGGAGATTCTTAAAAGTGGAAGTTTTTGTGAGACAGGAAATGCATTTTTTTCAATAATAATTTTTATTTATCGTTTCGAGATCAAAGTCCCTTTTTCTGGAAAAAAAAAGAAATTGACACTTTTTGGCAATCATTTTTATGACCCTGAAGATATCTGCACGACATGAAATTTCATCTTTGGCAAGTCTCTGTCAATGCACTGCGTCAGGAAGAAAAACAACATTGCTCACTTGTAAAATTTTATTCTCTAAGTGAGCTTCACTTCACTTCACTTCACTTAAACGAAGTGAACTTCTCCGATCGAAGTTTGTGCGATGCAAACACACAGCCGTTATAACTTGATAAAATTTGGTCTCATGCAATTGTCTTCAGAGTAATTTATTTTTTTAATTCCCGCTTTCAATTTTTATGTGCACCTCGATGAAAAAAAAAAAAAACACAATTGAATCATGTTCGAAAAACGTTATTCGCGATGCGATTTCCACTTCTTTCAAATCTGCCCAAACATTTAACTTTATTATATTTAACAAAAAAACAAATCAATATATTTTCCATAATACCCGATGAACGAAAGTGCACAATATAGTGGTTGGGCATCGAAGCCCCGACTGAATGTACCGACAATAGATTTACGATAGAAACTTTGATTGCGGACGCACCGTGCGCCAACGTGACACGCCGCGTCTTCGCCAGTCCGACAAAAAAAAAAAAGAGTCGGCACTCGAGTGCGCGAGATAGGAAACGGTATCGTTTGAGTAACGAGCGCATCTGTCGGAGGGAAAAGAAGCAAAGAAAAAAAAAACCATAAGAATGAGACGCAGGAATGGCCGAGCGAGAGAGAAAGGTCGAGAGAAAAAGCACGTGCGAATTAATCGGGAACGCGGCGGGGGGGGGGGGGGGGCGAGGCGAGGGACACGGAGTTGAATCGGGTCGGTGTGTGTACGAGCGGAGAGGAGAAGCGCCAACCGCTCGTCGCTGCGTGGAATGCATCCGGCGTGCTCTCCTCTCGTTCTCCTGTTTCTCGTTGCCGGGCGCGCTCTCGGTGCTCCGCCGGTGCGCTCTCGGGCCGCGCGCTATTGCGAGAATACCGAGGCAGCGTGCAACTTCCGGGTATCTTTAAACGAGGCGCCAATCACTCATCGTCTAGCCGCGACTCGGGATCTCTCGAATGCCGGCGGAGCGCCCGCGCTCGTTGCCGAGGAGAGCCGGTGCTCTCCGTGAGCTTTATAAAACCAATTAAGGTTGCGCGTATTACTTCGCGAATGTATACGTACCGGGGAGCAATGGCAATGGTGCATCGCTCGAGAGAGGCCAGTCAAATGAAACGGGAAACGGCGAGCGTCTTCGAGCCAGACGAACGCCGAGAAGACCAGTTATTAAGCTACGTTCCTACTATTTTTATCTTATTTCATACTAATGATGCACGTAACAAGATGGAATCGAGTTATTGTTTCCTTTCGTCGCTCACCGTTGCATAATATTCGCGACGGGCGTGAGCTTCGAAGTTAACTTCTCTCGGACGGTAGAACAAACTTTGTAGAACTCAGTATTTTTTTTTCTTCTCTCGATTCGCTGGGTTGTTCTGATTTTATCGTATTTTGTTTTTATCTTGATAGAGAATACGAAAATGGTAAAATTAAGAGAAACTTTAGGGGACGATAAATCGTTGCCGAGCGTGAAAAGCCTTGTTTTCTGTTGAATTCTCGATTGGATTGGTTCGATGGAAAAATTCGGTGTGAAAGCTCCGTAAAAGTTGGGAGCATTGGCCCGACGACCGCCCGCGGACTCTCGGCGGACCTCCTTTCTTTCTCTCTTTCTCTCCGGAGCGACTCGTCCGAGCGGTCCGGCGTTTGTGCCCGTATAATTCGAATCCTCGAGCGAATCACGCTGCCGCCGGCCGTTCTCCGGTCGTCCGGCTCCGTGCGTGGATCCCCGGCTGTTCTCGAATCGCGACCCCGCTTCTTTCTCCCCCGTATTCGAGAGGCCCGCGAGCGTGATGGACCGAGAATAGCCGTGGAACGAATAAACAATAATAAGATAAATGAAAAAAAAAAAAAACCACAGGAGTGCGGGCTCTTCTTGCATGGATGCTGAACGGACGAATGACGATTGCGCCGCGGACGTCGAAGGATCGACACGTTAACCGCTCGCATGCGGTACGTGGGACGAGAATCTTGCGTAGGTGGCGACCTTTAATCGCTCGATCACTCGGACTGCGGAGAGAACGGGAGAAAGGATGGTTTATCGTTGTGCTCTGGGGCAAAACCTCCTGAGAGCGCCGCGCTAACAAATCTTAACTGACAAACATAATCTAAACTGAACCTACGACAAAGCGAGCGAAACGGAGCGCGCACTGAGAAAAAAATATGGTTGGGTTAACCGAAAAAATATGGTTGGGTTGTTTGGTACAAATAAAGCATTGCTTTGTTAAACGATTGTTCGCTTCAATCGATTCAAACGGTCATCTTTGTTGCACCAACCAAAGAACACCTTTGAGTGTGTGTGTCACTGCGCCTTGGTTAATCCAACCGTTTACGTTCCTCAGTGCAGCGGAGAATACTTGGAAACCGAGCATAAGCACGAAACGTTAAATACAAAGTAATATAAGGATGGTTTCGATGGATCTGGAAAACCGGGAAAAGTCAGGGGATTTGTTGGGATCTGCAAAAGTCAGTGAAAAGTCATGGAATTTTGTTTAAATCCTGAAAATTTTTTGAATCTGATGTTTTTCGTTTAATTCTGTGCTGCACGACGTCTACATTTTTTGTTTCAGCAAACTTGTCGACTATATAGAGCATGTTGTTGGATTTTTAATATTGTGAACCGAGTTTAATATATTAATAATCATTATATATTATGTTTTACGATATTTTTAATTGTCCTTTCCTATCCTGATCGATAGAGGGGAAAACTTAAAATTTTGCTCTGGAAAACCGGGAAAAGTCAGGGAATTCCAGTTGAAGAATTTCGTGGCAGCCGTGATGAGCGAATAAGAAAAAAATTAAAGTAAGAAAAAAAATCGCAGAAAATAATAATAGTATTATTGATAATAATGACCCACGATATATTATACGCATCCATGGTCTGCCTGCAGAGTGAATAAACCGAGCGGGAGAGGATAAGCGAGGATTCGCAAAAGATTAAATTCGTTCGCAATACAACATCGGGAAGCGCGAGTTGCATTAACGAAATTTGTCTCGGACACTCGGCAAGCTGTGTTTTACAACTTTCAAACTCCATTAATCCACGCTCCGATACTCGTTATTGCCTCATCGGCGACGAGACTTTATATCAATTATTTAATCCATTGCTTCTCCCCATTCTCTCCTTCACCATCGGGCACTTTCTCGTTCGACTGTCTGTGCAGCTCTTTTGCGCAACGGTGGCGCAACTTCCCCCCACTCCGCCAACGGACGCGCTCACCGTTTCAACGCTCGCGTTCCCCTCGGCCCTCCCCCGTCACCGGGTATAGGAAATAGAAAATCTCTGCCCCGAGACTCCGAGAAGATCAAAGGAAAAGTCCGAGCGCGGGCGCAGAAAAGTTTTCCCGCGAGGTTGTTACACAGTAACTTCTCCTCCGAATGATATCGTCGCTACTCGGAGCCATCAGATTTGTGGATAAAATGTAACCCATTCAGCGCGAAAACGCTACATTGTTGCGGTGAATTTTACGCGGAAGCTTCGTCGCGATTCGTGCGAAGAAAAAACCGTCTGCATGATAAAACGCAAAATTAAAAACAAAATTAAATAAAGTAAATAAACGCGTAGTTCCCGCATCGAGCGTCAAAAGTTTCTCACGTGTGTTACGTGTCGAGCATTTATACACGGTAGACGAATAAATTGGCGGTTCAACGTTCTTTTACTCCGGATCGTGCGCGAGCTACGCAGTTCTTCCCTCGGACGATTTCGAGCGCTACTGTTATTCGTACTACGCGTTCACGTAATACTCGCACCGTCTATAGTTATAACCGGGCTGTCCCCATCTTCCCCCTCCCCCGTCGCCCCCGCAGGCCGATGCGTTGGCGAGAGACCGCGCGCTCCGTCGAATCGACTCTGGAACGCTTTTTATAATCGTGACTCACAAGCCGCTTCACGGGTATCGTAACTTTTTTTCTTCTCCTCGCCACTTCGCCGCGGCGAGTCTCGTCGTTGTCCGACGTTATATGTATGTATATATATATATATATACATATATATATATATATATATATAAATGTATGCATATAAAGGCGGCGAAAGGGAGAAGAAAGATCGATAAGGGGACAGCTAAAGGCCATCCAGCTGTCTCCGTTGTCCATACACAAACATACAAAGACATACATATGTATATATATATATACATATTATATAAATCATGTACATAAGGTTTGTAGCTCGAGGGTGAATACAGTCTACGAGGAGATACGCGAAGGTTCGTCCTCGATATCGAGTGGCGTTGTAAAACTCCTTTTGCTCAACCGGTTCAGCGAGCTGCCCCCGCGCGGTCTTCTCTTCCATTTGGAATTTTTTCGCCGCGGGGAGCTCTCTTCCGTACAAAAAAAAACATTAAAATGTCGTCAAAAATAAAAATATAATAATAATAATTAAAAAGAAGCCCTGCGAAGAAATTGGTTAATGCACAGTATTAATAAAATAATTTGACACACTGCCCGATTAATAATAAGTCTGTGAATCTTACGAAACATTGCTCTTCAACTTCCGCTATTGTTTTTGTCACATATTTAACTATCTTTTTTTCTTTCCAATCACAAAAACACGGTACCTGTTGAAGATTTTTTTTTGTAATGGTAAAATTAGCGAAAGAAATTTTGTTTATACGTCTCGACGAGGAATGATTGTCAAATGTCCCAACATTTATTCACCGGCGCGACAAAGAGTCTCGGCGTGCGGATGAAAAAAAATCGAGTAGCAGAATTAAAGCGAAGTCGTGCCTTGAAATTTAAACTGCGTGTCCCGGGCAAGATGGAAGACGATACAGCAGCCATTATGTATATATACATAGTTCACCCCGGGCACAGGAAGTGAAAAAGGGATGCGCTCACAAACAGGAGGAAAAACAGTCGCGCGCGATGGCTGTCGGGAAATTTTGTGAGACAGAGAGAGTGAGAATGGGCCAAGCTTCTGCTTCAACTACGGTTACTCGCTCCGAGGGGTTGAAGTTACAACCTAGTGAGAAAGCACAAAGGAAAGCATTCTCTCAACGCTAACACGAGCTTAAAAGCTTCCAGTATATAGCGTATATACTCAGTCTCTTTCGAGATCTCTCTCTCGCTCTCTATCTCGGTTTTCCTCGCTCCTACAACTTGTTCCTCGACGCCACGCATCAGCGTCGAGAGTACAGCGGTGAAGTTGCGGACGAGCCCGGGACTAGAGTGGGTGACGAAACGGTTCGTGCAAGATGAAGCCCCGACGTCGGTGGGTGGATGGGTGTGCCCGCCCGTTTCTTGTTTTAATTTTAGCCTCTCGCCTCTCTCGCCTATGACGAGGCGCTCGCGGTATAACCGTACAGGCGTGTGTTACACACACGCGTGCCACGTGTAACGCGGTCGCAGCGAGTGAGGGAATGGAGGGAAAAAAAAAATAAAACAAAATAAAACAAAATGACGACGGAAGGAGGGAAAGAGTCAGTCGCAACGCGTGCCGTTGACCCGCAAGCGAACGTAACCTACTAATATTAGTGGCAGTTGTAAAAGAAAATTTATTGACTGTCACTGTAAAAAAAAATTATTTCAAAATTAATGAACGGTGTTGGAAGATTTTTTTACATACACTGGTTCTGAAATTTCAAACACATGGGCGTTGCAATTTTACAATAAAATTTTTATTGCTGCACATTTTTGTGAATTGCAGACGAAAGATTTGTCATTTTTATATTTGGTATTTTTATTTCACAAAAAAAGTACATTGATGTAATCAATGTAAGCAAATTTGAAGTACCAGTGTATTAAATTTACAATTTATTTTTACAGTGATGCTACAACTTTTTTTTTACATCTGTTATGTACTACATTTTATACCTAAGAATAATAAATCATATACATTGACCAGGGGCCATCGACGGAAGGTTTTTATTTTTATCCTTTCCTTACGTTACGATTTATAAATTGTTGTAGGTTTTATTCGATGATTCTACCGCGGTTGCTGGCCATTAATTCTAATTATTGATAAATCGCGTGTGGATACTAATATAATTTTTTATTTAATTTAAAACTCTCGCGTTTTCTGGATGGCCCGATATTGAACAGAAGATCGCAATGCTTTTCTTGTTAATTGCACAAATATTTATTTTGGTAACATTAACAAGATCATATTTCTAGACTTCCTGGGACAAAAATAGTTTCTTGAAACTACGAACCTTTTCCTACCGTCCAGCTTCTCCTTAACTCGATCTATTCCACGTCGTTTTTCCGTTTACATTAGTCCGTATCTTCTTCTCGGACGTTTCTATCATCAACTTTCGGACCCAGTAAAATTTCTACCAACGTTTCTCGTCCACATACGTTCGCGATGGTTTCATTGTTATTTCCACAAATATCTTTTTTTTACATAATATTACCGAGACCAAATGTGCAGACTTCTCGGGACAGAAAATAATTTGTTGAAACTCTGAACCATTTCTTACCGTCGAGCTTCTCCTTAACTCGATGTATTCCACATCGTTTTTCCGTTTACATTAGTCCGTATCTTCTTCTCGGACGTTTCTATCATCAACTTTCGGACCCAGTAAAATTTCTACCAACGTTTCTCGTCCACATACGTTCGCGATGGTTTCATTGTTATTTCCACAAATATCTTTTTTTTACATAATATTACCGAGACCAAATGTGCAGACTTCTCGGGACAGAAAATAATTTGTTGAAATTCTAAACCATTTCTTACCGTCGAGCTTCTCCTTAACTCGATGTATTCCACATCGTTTTTCCGTTTACATTAGTCCGTATCTTCTTCTCGAACGTTTCTATCATCAACTTTCGGACCCAGTAAAATCGGCACCAACGTTTCTCGTCCACAGACGTTCGCTATGGTTTCATTGTTATTTCCACAAACCCAACATGTAGATTTCTCGGGACAAAAATAGTTTGTTGAAACTACGAACCTTTTCCTACCGTCGAGCTTCTCCTCAACTCGATGTATTCCACATCGTTTTTCCGTTTACATTACTCCGTATCTCCTTCTGGAGCGTCTGTGTCGTTCGTCACAGCCAGAGCGCAACCGGAAGTGGTTCTTCCTCCGCCGGCCTTGCGACCGGAAGTCATGGATGAGAAGCAATTTCTCCGCAGGACCATGGAGCCAAAACCGCGCGATTCCCCCGCCGCTGGCGCTGTTCTCTTAATAATTCTCGGCATTCCCAATCAGCCTCTCTCTGTTCCTGTATAATCAGCTTGTCACGGTCGGCTTATCTTTTGCGCCGGTGGGTTTATCCGGGCGATGGTCGCCTCGTTGTGCACAGAACGAACGCGCCGCGGCGCTTATTGTTCTCCGTTCGCCGTGAACCATCTCTGTCCCGCGGCATCCCATCGGGCGAAAGGGGAGGGGAGAAACCCGCTGGTTCGACATTGCCCGCGTTACCCCGTTAGATTTTCATCGTTGCCCCGGGAATTCGCCGTTTCTCCGGAACGGACGGAAATTGCACGTTTCGAAATTTCACCGGGGACCCGCGAAACTGTGGTCCTCCCTCGCTCTCCCCCCCCCCCCCCCCCGCCTTCGTCCTCCCGTTTATACTCGCCGCCGAATATCTGGGTTACGTCTCGGCGGGTACGTTGACCGAGCCTCCCGTCGATATCTCACCCCCTCGTTCTCCACTCTTCCCGGTCAATTTCGTAATTGGGTTTCGATTCGAGTCCCCTGCGCGCCTGCCCGCCCCGACTGTCCCCCTCGCCTCCCCCCCGGGTTTCGTTATTATTGTACCTTGAGCAGAAATTGTGCCTCGAACGATCGCCGAGTATCAGCCTCGCAGCCCGATATCCCCCTGGCCAATCTCACGTTCGCAAATTTACCTTATCGTATCTGTCCGCGTTAATGCACACCGCTATTAATACGAGAGCCTCGCCTGACGGCATCGTGTCCGGATATTTTTTTTTTATTTTTTTTTAGCCATCCCCCTCCCTTCAGTCGCAAAATTGATTGCGAGCCTTTGACAAGTTTCATTGCTCGAAACCCGAGATTCTTTAATGCCGGAAAAGGTGCAACATAAAAAAAAATATATGAAAAAAAGGAAAAATAAAAAAATGTCCAGGCGAATGGAGTATCGAACGGAATATCAAATTTCCATGGAGTCTATCGTGTCGGACGAGTGGCGTGTGTGTACGTGTGCGAAGGCGAACGGCGGTTCCACCGCGGCTGTCGAGAACCACAAACGCAAAAGTGTGTCCCTCGATACCCCGTTGCCAGTGGCAGGGTTACCTCTCCTACGCCAGCTACACTGCAGGCAAAACCGAGCTCTCGAATGACACAGGCTTTTATGCAGCCTGCTTCTCCCACCGGCCAAGGACTTCGATCCCCTGCACGGATGAAATCCATTCGATACATCGGCGGTGTAGCGGCTCGACTGACCGCTGTAACTTTTTTCTCCCGGTCGGTTTCCCTTTGAATAATCTCGCTTAAAAAAATAAAATAAAAAAATCAATTAAAGAGTAATAAAAAAATATGAGTCTGTCTAATACAGTAAAACGACTATACAAATGCATTAACTTCATATGGCGGGGTATCGGCTCGACTGACCGCTGTAACTTTTTTCTCCCAGTCGGTTTTTCTTTGAATAATCTGGCGTAAAAAAAATAGAATAAAAAAATCAATTAAAGAGTAATAAAAAAATATGAGTCTGTCTAATACAGTAAAACGACTATACTTCGTATCACGGTGTACCGGCTCGAAACGCATTAACTTCATATGACGGTTTATCGGCTCGACTGACCGCTGTAACTTTTTTTTTCCCGGTCGGTTTCCCTGTGAATAATCTGGCTTAAAAAAATAAAATACAAAAAATCAATTAAACTGGAATAAAGAAAGGAGTCTGTCTAATACAGTAAAACGACTATAGAGCTGCATTAACTTCATATGACTGTGTATCGGCTCGACTGTAAATTCTTTGCTCCCGGTCGGTTTCCCTCTGAATAATCTTACCTAAAAAAAAAAATTAAAAATTATTTAAAGAGTAATAAAAAATGAGTCTGTCTAATACAGCAAAACGACTATACAGCTGCATTAACTTCATGACCCGCGTGCAGCTGCGCAGCCTCGGTAAACCTATAACGTTACGCAAGGTGGGCAATGAAATTGCATCCTCTCTCTGTCTTCTCCCTCGGCTGGCGAGCAAGTAGGCCGTGAAGTCTGGTGTCTGCTGCGTTTCAACTCGGCTCTCGCGTGACAATGCGTCGCATTGTGTGCGTACGTGTACATAAGCAAAATTGTACATGTTTGGGTATATCTCATCTACCCTCGTAACAAAACACGACAAACTCGTTTTTATCTCGTTAAACTCATAGTTATCGATCGCCGGGATACGCGTTGTGCGTTGATAATTTATGCGGCTCCTGATTACCGAAGCTGGAAACTATCAACGAGCAGCTCCGGCCGTGCCGTGAACGAAAACAAAAAAATTATTTCTCTTGGCGATTATAAATGTTTGATCGAAACTGCCATCGGTTTCGCGCTTACCGCCAAATAATGCATCGAATTATGTCGACGGGAAGATAATTTCGGAACGATTCGACGATTTTAAGAATAACACAGGCTAACGATTTTTTTCACTTTTCAATCGTACTCTGATAAAAAAAATACGAAAGAAGTTGAATCAACTAAGTTTCGGGCAGGGACGTTCAACTAATTATTTTGTTGCGGCAGTTAAAAAATGTGTTAGTTCAATAATTTGTTGGGTGATTTCACAAAAATATTTTTGCGTCATTAAAACATTTTGTTCAAACAACAAAATATTTATTTGAACGTCCCTGCCCGAATCTTAGTTGTTTCAACTGTACTTTTTTTATCAGTGCATTGTCGAGGACCGAAAAAAAAATTAAATTTCAGCGAAAAGTCGCGTCAGAAATTTAAAAAAATACATTACTTTTGGCCATTATCAGTCGCAAGTTATTCCTGAGCGATAGCAAAAAAAAAAAAAAAAAAAAATTAATGTCTCTTCCAACGAAGAGTGTTTTGTCGGTGCTCGCGAGGTGAAACGCGGATAGCGCACAGGTCCATCGGGGAGGCACACACGGCGACACTCCGTGCGGACGCGTAGAGTTATCTCGCCGTTCGGGGGCGAGAGAGCGAGAGAGAAAGCCGGACCTCGTTATCGACAATTATTGTCGGCCCATTGAATATGCACACGCCGCGACCGCTGCCGCCGTCGCCTCTCGCTGCATATGCATTTAAACTCCGTTACGACAGGTTTGCCGACCGTCACACGAACGCGCACACCTATGCGCTCGTACAGCCTGCTTTCTATATATGTTAATAGAAACGCTAACTCGCGTTAATTCCGTTTCGACTCCTACGCCCGACTCTGCCGCGTTATTCGCTGTATTCTTCCGCGAGAGACTCGCGCGATGATAAAAAAAAAAATAACGTGAAAAAAAATAAAAATTAAAAATTAAATTTAATATATGTATCATCGGGAATGCATAAATCTATAGAGGCGTCTGAGTCGTTCGGGCGTAAAACGCGAGCGAATCGATCAAAAGCCGGCAGCTGCGTGTATTACCGCGAAACATAAAAAAAAGAAAAAAAATCAGCCTGCAGAGAGTTAGACATAAAATGTTGCAAAGGCAAAAAACCCGATGCCAAGAGCTCGCAAAGAAGCGCCTCCCGTCGATGCCGAGAGCGCGCGCCGAGAGAGACAGAGCGGAGGAAAAAAAAAAAATCCAATTAGTTAATTCGATCGAGTCTCCATATCCTCTCGGGCTGCCTTGCCGCGGCTCTCGATGGCCGCGCACATACGCACGGGCTGCGCGGAGCTTCCGCCTTACGCTCCACACCTCCCGCCCCGCTCTACTCTATTTCATTAAGCTAATTTCGAGTTTTTATTTCAATGCACTCAATGTGGGAGCGGTGCAGGCGAGAGATACGTACAACGACGAGGGAAAGATAAAAAGAACGAGGAATAAAAATTTGAAAAAATAAAATGAAAAAATTGCGCGAGAGATCGAACGCATCTGGTGTGTGGGGGGAAAAATGAGGAGAAAAAAAAACAAACTAAGTGACGTGTGTGCTCAGCTACTGTGTACCCTCTCCCACGTGCCGGGAGCGCGCTCCACGGCCAGTCACCGCAAGATAATCGGGAGCAGTCGTTCGTGAACGTTAAAAATCATTTCCTACATGCGAGGGTCGCCCGTCGATCGTACGCTCGGCTCGTACACCTCCGATATACGATATCACGACGACTATGGGCGAGGCGAGCGGCCCGCACGCATCTCTCGTTCGCACGATCGAATCTTCACAATCGAGCGTAATCGACAATCCGCGGCAGCGTCACTGATGCGCCCATCGGGCAACGGGCGGGAATAGACCGCACACGGATCGCGACCGCACCTCTGTTCGATATCTCTCCCACTCCCTCTCTGTCTCTCGGTGCGGCGGCTATAAATAGAACTCGATAAGTACGGGCTCGCACGCTGATCAGCACGATGGTGCAACGCGCGCTCGTGTCTAGGGATGATATAAGAAAAAATAAGAGAAAAATAAAAATTGGCCCAATATTGCACGCTATTCCGAGGAATATAGAAAAGTAATCTCTTGTCTCGCGGGACACGAACTGCTGCGGATGCCGCGTCACAACTCCGCGCGGGAACACCGATAATCGCGAAAAGGCTTTTCAGGCAAATGAAAAAAAAATTCTTTTTGTTACTAATTTTTATTGAAATAAATAAATATTGCTTTTTAATATTTAATCAAAATAAATAAATATAGTTTTTAAATATTTAATTAAAATAAATAAATATCGCTTTTAAATGTTTAATTAAAATAAATAAATTAAAGTAAATTAAAGTAAATAAAAATTTATTTCGAATGATTATTTAGTTTAAACAATAATTTTAAATAAAAATTTATTTCGAATGATTATTTAGTTTAAATGATTATTTTAATTAAATAAATCATTGTCAAATAATGTTTCCTGGCGCATTTGTGGGCTCCGGCCTGTTGCGGCAGGCGAGCGGCGCATGGACTGAGCGACACGAGAGCCTTCGATGTTTAGAAATTCCTCTCAAAACGATTTATCTCTTCATTACTTTCTGGAGTAAGTGAACCAACGAGCTCGATCGCTCTCCTTCGGAACGCTCCGTCCGCTAGCCAAGAGTCGAATGTCCCGCGCAACGTTTTCTTTCAATCTCCGCATATGCATATTTTCCCGCGGACCTCGGAAGAGATGTATTGTCGCGACGAGACAATCTTTCCGGGTTCCTTCAGACTCCCCGATTCGAAACAAATTTCACGAGACGCGCACGTATTCGTATCCTCGCGATATAAACCGCGGCTCCGTCGCAACTTTGAAACTCCTCCCAGCGGCATAACGTTCGCTATATACGTAATATAAAAGTGGATACACATACACCCCCGCGCGGGCTTCGCTGTCTCGATGCGCGCCGGCACGAAATCGATAAGATATCGCGTGGCGCGAGCGAGCCGGGCTCTCGAGATCCTCTTCGGCGAGGAAGAGGCGAGGTCTGTGCATCCTACTGTAAACACAGATATATATATACACACACACATTTTCCCACCGAGTCAGTATCGTGTGTATATATTTGGTATATGTGCTATCTAATATATGATTCGAGTCTGGTAGACAGAGTTTCGTGAAGGCTATGCCGCGCTCCCGGTGTGCCCCTGCTGCCGGCCAGACGGAGTTTCCGTCTACCTATGCTCCGAAAAGTTCTGCTCGACGGAACTTATTGCGAAAAGCCCGGGCAATAAGTAAAGGGGGAAAAACATTTCTCCGACAGAAACGCCATAACCGGAGAAGTTGGAAATGAAGAATTTATCGTAATACCATGTAAAAGAATCCGCGCCGATTGTGCGGAGTGAAGAGCTGGTCTAAGTGAGATCTGGTTACGATCGAAACGATGTTGGGCGAAAATTTAAGGTAGTCCTCGCAATTGCTGAAATGAGAGGGAATTGCAAACACTTCTGGGTGGTATAAAAATCTGAAAAAAATGAAGCATATTAAAGGTGCCGAAAAGATTAATTTCGCACAATAATAATTCCAAAATGTTATTGACAAATTCATGAAAAATAAAATTGTTCGACAAATCTCCCGGGAACCTAACTTTTTTTCGTATAAAAGTGCTCCGTTCACTTTTCTGAATACGTATGAATTTTTTCAGATTTTTAAATTCACTTCGGTTTTTTTTTATATGGGTAAAATGTGTAGGAAGTCATAAGATTCAAAGTGAATTTAAAAATCTGAAAAAAATTCATACGTGTTCAGAAAAATGAACGAATAATTTTCATTTAAAAAAAAGTTATGTTTCCGAGAGATTAGTTGAAAATATTTAATTTTTATCCATTTGTTAATAACATTTTCGTATTATTATTATGAAAAATTAATCTTTTCAGCATCTTCAATACGCTCGATTTTTTCAGATTTTTATACCATCGAGAGGTGTTTACTATTCCGTCTCATTTCTCTGAAATGAATGCGAAGTAAACACTATTCGCAAGGACTACCTTAAACGGCTCGCTGCGGTCTCCTCGGGAAAACTTTCCATCGGAATTTCCCGCGCACAATTTTGAGCGCGCCTTCTACCGTACGCGGTGAAAAAAAGATGATAAAAAAAAATGGAGGATGCCCGAATAGCAAAGAGGAGAATTCACCGGGGAAACATAGTGAATCGCGATGTCGAACGGAGGCCCGCGGTAATCGCGTGCGGCTCGCTTATCGATTCGGCCACTGGCGGGCCTGTGTGTTTCCGATTCGATGGAACAAGTACGCGGCGCACACGTGCACACGTCCATACGTCCATACGTGACGTTCGTGCAGTTTAACTCGCTCGCTCGTTCGCCAGCGTATGCCGCCGGTAAATCAGCGTATCAATCGCGGCCGCGTGTCCGCCGCGGGTAATCGATGGTAATAATTAATAAACGAGTCCGGGGCGCAATTAGCGCTCGTTGCAGCGCGGCCGTGCCGCACTTCTCTCTCCGATTCTCTGTTCTTCCGCGGCTCGCTCTCGTCGGGCCGCCCGCCTGCCGGAGCGTCACGTTGTTTCAGCTACGGAATCGCAAAAAGAGCACATAATTAATCAATCTATTTATTGGTATAATTATTCCCGGGACCTCGGCCCCTCCGATCAACCAATAAACGGATTTGCCACTGGAGGGCGACAAAAAATTCACAACTCCGCGGGTTAAAAAAAAATATCCGGAACGCGCCTATTGTATTTTTAACTCACGTGCGAGCCACCGAACGACTCGCTGATGAAACAAGAAAGGCTCTTAGTTAAGGTAGTCTCCGTGTGCGTGTTTGAGTTTTATAACTGAGATAGAAAAAAATATTAGAGTTTGCGGGAAAAAAAGAAAAAGCACGGTAAAGTAAAATTCGAGTGAGATTGTCGCGTGTTTGAGCGTAGCACAAACGAGATATAACGCGCGAGCCCGATAATGTGCCTTATCATTAAATAATAATAATAATAATCGTCATCATCACAGAGAGGTATTTAACAACTAAAGCAAAGAAAATTCTCTCATTGATAAATCACGATATTTATCACTTCGGCCCCTCCGATCAACCGATAAACGGATTTGCTATTGGAGGGCGTCAAAAAAATTCACAACTCTGCAGGTTACAACATTTTTCCGGAACGCGACTACTGTTTTTTTAACGTACGCGAGAGCCACCGAACGACTCGCTGATGAAACAAGAAAGGCTCTTAGTTAAGGTAGTCTCCGTGTGCGTGTTTGAGTTTTATAACTGAGATAGAAAAAAATATTAGAGTTTGAGGGAAAAACAGAAAAAGCAACGTAAAATAAAATTTGAGTGAGATTGTCGCGTGTTTGAGCGTAGCACAAACGAGATATAACGCGCGAGCCCGATAATGTGCCATGTCATTAAATAATAATAATAATCATCATCATCATCACAGAGAGTTATTTAACAACTAAAGCAAAGAAAATTCTCTCATTGATAAATCACGATATTTATCACTTCGGCCGCTCCGATCAACCGATAAACGGATTTGCTATTGGAGGGCGTCGAAAAAATGCACAACTCTGCAGGTTACAAAATTTTTCCGGAATGCGACTACTGTTTTTTTAACGTACGCGAGAGAGCGATTCGCTGACGAAACCAGGGAGGCTCTTTATTTTCTTCTCCCTTCTTGCCCCTTCGGCCCGGTATCGCGCAAAAATCTAGCTTTTGAAACAACCCCGTGTATTTATTTTTATATTTCCATTATTTCGCGAACGGGCCATTTCGTTTCAACGTTGATCGTTATACATACATGTATATTCGACCGCGGATGGACGCGACGGAACGAGGTCGATCTCTCGTTCTCTCCCGCGCGCTTCCCATCACCGTTTCTCTACTCTCATCCTTCCGCTCACCCACCCGCGGTGCTACCCACTTTGCGTAAGCGGCTTACCCTAGCTGTTGAGAAAATTGCGATACCGTGCCCCCCCCCAACTTGCCCCCCTCCCTCCCTCTTGTACATTACAGCGTAGTAAGATAGTGTATATGCGCACCTCGTCCCCACGTGTATTCTCTTTGCCGTATAGCAAGATATATTTCTCCGACTATCTTACCATACTGCTGATTACGCTCCTCCTCTTGTGTCATAAAAATGTTTTATGCTAAACCCGAGTGCCGCCAACAGTTGGGTATTTCCACGGCGCGGAACGTTTTTATCGTATCCCTTGTAAAGATTTTTCGCGCGCTCGTTCTTCCGCGATTGTGCAGCGTTGCACTTTTGCTCGAGAGAATTTCGTCTCGTTCCGATCTCGAGCAGGATCGGCCGCGAAACCGGTCCCGAGCTGTTCGGGGTGAAGAGCGAGGAAAAGATTTTTCAGGCTCCTTCGGATACTTTTCGGTCCGTTGTGCCCCCCTCTATAGAATTAATCTTGCATTGGCCAATTAACGAAATTCAAAATACATTTACCGTTATTTCACGCATACAATTGAATTAAAAAATTAAATTAAATTAATGCATAAATAAATAAATTAAAAAATGCAATAAAATATATGAATAAATAAGTAAATTTAAAAATGCAATGAAATGAATGAATGAATAAGTACATTTAAAAATGTAATAAAATAAACGAATGAATAAACCAATTTAATAATGCAATAAAATAAATCGATAAATAATTGTTTTTTAATAAGACCCCGTACTGTGAAAAAAATTGTACTTTTATTCACATTTGTTCACAAGTTTATTTATATTTTTTTTTCCCCTCGATGGTTCGCACTGTATCTTCGCGAAATAATATTTTTCTGAATTAGCTGTAACGATCGTCGGCAATGAATTGGGCGGTGTACTGATCGACATGTTTTTTGTTCTTTCTGCTTGCAGATTAAGGAGGAGAGTACCTGCGGATTAATCGAGAGACGGGCACGTGCCAGGAGCCGGAACGAATGCGAGTAAAGGAAGGGACGTAACGCTAACTCGCCGAGTTCCCCTCTCCCCCCACTCCCCCCCTTCTCTTTCTCTTTCACCTTGTCCCTGAAATCCCGCCTCGCTCGAAAACCGCCTATATCCCCACTAGCCGAATTCCTCGCCGCGCTATCACCCCGGTTCCCCTTTCTCATCTTCGGCCGCTCACATTCGCAATTTACCCGTTCTCCCGGTTCCATTCGTCTGCTCGTTTACGCCCCGTCGATCTCTCCTCGAATCAAAGTCATCGAGCGATCATCGCACACGACTTTATCGCAGCGGCAACTCAACCAGATCCGACAGTCGAGAAGCACCCGGCTTGAGAGCATCACGCGTCGCACGGAACGAAAAAATTAAAACAAATAAAAAAATAAAAATAACGCGAGGCTTGAGATTTCCTCATTTAACGGCTCCGAGAGTCGACTCTACAGTGCGCGTGCGCAAATAATCACAAGCATCCCTCGTGAAAAATTCGCTCCGGAGGCTTCAGCTAGATCTCCCTCAGTTGCGCGGGTGTTTGTGCCGGAATTTACCCCACTCCGTACATTTTATACTTTATCCCTCGCCCCCCTCTCCCCCGCTCCCCCTTCCGCCGACAACGACGGCCTAAATTCAACGTTAAAGTGGGATCAGTCGCTATCGAGTTTTTATCACCAATCTCGCGCAAAAATATCGCTGGAATTATCCGGGCTTTTTATGAAAAATCGTTAAATTAAAGGAGTCGCAACGAAGCTTTAACGATTATTCGATAATAACCGATTGCGAGAAGGCTTTAGCCGGGAGTAACGATAAAAAAAGAACACACGATTGATAATAAAATACGGTAATCGTTGAGGAAAGGATAATCGACCCTTTAATCCGAGCATCGTATAAATATACATCGAGTAACCAGGCCTAAAATTCAAGAGGGAAAATTAATGTATTAAAACAAAGAGATAAACAAATACACTAAAAAAATATCGCCCATCGCGCGTGTAAAGAAGTCCAGTGCCAGCCGAGATCTTTCGAGATCTCCGGGGAAGATATAACAGAGAGAGGTATATTGGTCTTTCAAAAAAAAAAAAAAAAAAAAAAAATACAGAATAAAAATATACCCTTCCGTGCATGTTTGAGGCGAGCGAGAGATCTCGAGAGTGAAAGATATACACGCATGTGTGCCAGTGAACGAAAGGTAGCCTCCGCGTGCGTGCTTGAGTTTTATAGCTGAGATAGAAAATAAAATTTAGAGTTTCAGAAAAAAAAAGAGCAAGATAAAGTAAAATTTGCGTGAGATTGTCGCGTGTTTGAGAGAGTCGCACAAACGAGATATAATCCGCGAGCCTGATAACGCGCCTTGTCATTAAAAAAAAATAATAATAATCACAGAAAGATATTTAACAACTAAAGCAAATAAAATTCTCTCGTTGATAAATCACGATAGTTATTCGTCTTCGGTGCGTGTGCAATTATACGCAAGGGGGATAACGCAAGGTGGACGTTAACACACAAACGGGGCGAGAAGACGGCAATGTTCAACATGAACAGCCTACTTAACGGCAAGGATTCCCGCTGGCTGCAGCTGGAGGTGTGCAGGGAGTTTCAGCGCAACAAGTGCACCAGGCCCGACACGGAGTGCAAATTTGCTCATCCACCGGCCAACGTCGAGGTTCAAAACGGACGGGTCACTGCCTGCTACGATAGCATCAAGGTGAGTCGGTCTCTTCGAGCTTTTATTTTATATAATGATGAAAAATTCCGAATTTTTGGAAAAAAAAAAGTATTACAATCAAGAGTTTCAGTCGATTTTTGTAGACAGACACTCTGTATCTGTTGAATAGTTGCTCGATGCACGCGGCTCGTATATATATAAATCTGGCATGACCGAGCTTCTCGGAGGCCCGTCGAATGCTCGTTGCCTAGCAGTTTAGCCTCTCGTCGGAGGTATTAGCGTCGCGGAGCCTCCCTGAAAGACGACATTGTTCGATGTGCACGAACGCGACCTCGTTTCCTCGCGAATGTATATAGAGAGCTTCTGTGCTCGCCACGTTCGAACGTGTAACAGCCGCGAACCTAAGAGATCGGAATATAATTTCGTCGACGGTGAATGACGAATATCCCCGCATTTTATCGATCTTAACGCTGAGACTTCGGTGATTCCAGGTAAAAAAAATAATAATAATATTTTTATTATCGATATAAGATAATTGGATGAAAATACAGTCACCAGCTCCGATTACAAAGATCCGTACGAGTCCTATTTTTTGAAAGACCAAAAAAAAAAAAAATATTCAAAAACAATATCTATAATTTGTTATATTCAAACCAGAGATTTTTTTTCACGGTACGAACAATCAGCCGCATGGTATTTTATATATATTTTTATGGATAAAAAATCTGACAATATTGATAAAATTGATAAAACACCTTTGTGCCATGATTAATTAACTCACGAGGTCATAAATAATCATTGCCAAAGAGTTTTTCGATCGGTGTACAGGTGGATTTTTTGTTTTGTTTTATAGCTCGACGATAATAAACTGGCGTTTTTTCCTCTCTTCCGAAGAGTGTTTCACTGCACGATTAACCCTCGAGCGATATGATAAAAGAGAGAGACATATACGCAGATATATGGAGAGACCCTCGGCAGGAGCACTTCAATTCCGTTTCTACGTTCGCGTTATCGATTCCAATTACCTCAAAACTTTCAATTAATTCAGCTGTCAAGCCGTGTTGCACCGCGCGTGGGCCGTGCAGCAGCAGAAGCCGAAGCAGCACAAGCTCGCTGGGGACACACGAGGCGAGGAGGCCGGTTAACCTCCCCGGTTTTCTCTATCTATCGCATTCTCTGTCGATTTTCTCTCGGCTCTCGGGGCCAGATGTCACGGCTTCCCCAAAGCCTCCCCACCGCCCCCTTCGCCCCCCCTTCCTCACTTGTTTTATCGGCTCGTTACGCTCGGTCGACCCTATTGGCGTTTCTTTCTATCTGTCGACCGTCAGGTGTCCTCGTTGTACGTTTTTTTCCTCAGTTTTTATCTATTTTTTTTTCTTCCATTTTTTATTTTTACTTTTTATTGTACCTCCTCCAACTTCTCTCCCTTCTCATCCCGATGCATTCCGAATCTCCCTTTTATTTTCGAATTTTTTTTTTTTGCGCGATTCGTTTTTGTGCCGTCGAACCTCCACGCGGCGATTTGAGATTCGTCGAGCGTGTTCTCCCTCGATCGCGAAACAACCCTTTTTTTTTACGGAGGTGTTTTAACGCCCAGTTTCGAGTCTGTGCCAGAACAACGGAGCGCACTTCCGGGAGGTCAGACGCGGAGAGTCGAGGAACAAAAAAAATTGATAGATCGGCAAGATCGGGCCGATCGTTTGGGCGAGTCGCCTCGAGTTTGAACGGCGCAGCGGAGTGACGATAATTACGCCAGGGCGAGGAAACTCTCGGTCGCCTCGGAATTTCTATCCGTCGCGGGTTTCGCGCGCCTCGCGGCGACGATAGTTCGTGCCCCCTCGTCTCGTACGTGTCCGCGTTGGTTCGCTCTCTAGTTAACCGAGGATGAGCGGATCGGGCTCACGCAGCAGCGGCGGCTCGAGCGTTGGCAGACACGAAAAACATAGAGGCAGCAGCTGCCGCGGTTCTCTCTCTCTCTCTCCCTCTCCTGCACCTGTCGCGTCTGTTAGCCACGACCGAAATACGGGACTACGAGAGAGACCCTCTCTAGTTCGGCCCGACTTTCGAGTCGGAAAATCGACTACTAAGAACGCCGACGGTGGGGAGGGGGGAGCCGCAGAGAGACACACGTACCACAGTATTTCGGCACGGGAGAAACCTCTCGTCGCTTTTCACGCGGTTTCTCCGCCACCTCCCGGTCGCTCTGTATCGCATATCCTGCACGGAGAGTTCGGGTTTCTCGAGTTTCGCACGATTCGAGAAAAACAATCGAGATTTACACCGTACTCGCCATTATTCTATCTAGCCATTTTCGCTCCCGTTATCCGTTCTTTGCGCTAAGCGCCCGACAGAAACACATTGCTTAAATTTACCAGTATTAACGCTTCTTGCAAAGAGATGATAATAATAATAATAATAATAATAATAATAATAATAATAATAATAGTAATAATAATAATCACATTAATATTAACCTTGCGCGTCTACACTATATTTTTCAGAGACAGGGTTTGTACACTGGGGCTTTTAGGGAACAGTCGGGTTTTCAACGTTTTCTAGGCTTTCAAAGAATCTGAAGAAATTCTGGGTTACTTCTCGAAGTGTCTACTACATGGCCCAGGAGTTGACAAAGTCAAAAGTTTAAAACCGTTGTTAATAAAAATTGAAGAATAGTCGAAAGAGCGGAAAAAATGTAGAGTTTCAAATTTCGACTGTTCCTTCAAAGACCCTTCCTTCAAAGTGTACACATGCAGGGTTAATATTATTGATAATAATAACAGTAATGATAATAAAAATAATAATATCAATCTATAACACGTTAACTTGGAAGCTCGCGCATAAAATTCATATCGATATGCCCCACGCGATAAAACTCCTGGCCGCGTTTCAAATTCAAAAAAATCCGAAGAAATAAACAACCGAAAATAAAAAAAAAACATGTCTGTAGCGGGCGATGTTTTGTATGCCCTGTATCGAGTTTAAGCTGTTGCCTCTCTTTCTCTCGCTCGCGCGACTGTCACGAAATGTGTGCAATATCCATATTTCATAGGAATATTCTTTGAAACGACAGCTGTTAAACTAGCGCGCTACGTTTCACCCCGTGGTCCCGTACATCGTTCCGCCAGGATTCGTGTAAACGTTTCTCATACACGCACAAACATCGTGCACGTCGCAATGTGTACGGACCGTGCACGGAAAGTCCTACTCCCCTGTCTCGTGGTATATTCTCTTTGGCGCAAAGCCGCACGTGCATGCGTTCACGTTATTCTGCATAGGTAACCGAGAGCGGGGCAAAATGGGTAGGTGGGGCAAAACGGCACAGTAGGGCAAAACGCAATTTTCCAATTATTTTTGGATGCCCCATTTTGCCCCAACGATACTTCCGGCTTTGTTGTCCCGTTTCTCCTCAACTGTTTCATCCAAAAATTATTGAAAAATTGCGTTTTGGGCCACTGTCCCGTTTTGCCCCATCGATGCTTCCGAGTTTGCGGTCCCGTTTTCCCCCAACTGTCCCATCCAAAAATTATTGGAAAATTGCGTTTTGCCCCACTGTCCCGTTTTGCCCCGATCTTACCTATATGCGTGTTGGCAAAATGTTCAGATACATATTTATCCGCACGCGGCTGACTTGTACAGAGATATGGATAAGCAAAGAGCGTGGATAACAATGCACAGCGGTTTTGGATTGCCGTGACGAATCCTCGATTGCCGGCTCTGCTTCTCCGGGTGCGCGGTTGACGTCGTTCTCTTCCCTTCGCACCGATCGTCATTAAATATTGCTCTCCTTCATTCGCCCACCTCGCCGTTCCCTCTACCACTCCAGCTTCACCGCTTCTCCGGCAAAGTCCAAGGACTCGTCCCTCGATTTCGCGATATTCAACTTTTATCTGTCCGCAAAGATTCCCTCTTTCGAGCGAGAGAGACGGATGCAACCTTTGGATATGAAATATTATTAATCACGAGCACACTCCTCCGGATTCTTTTATGAATTCGCAATGAAGAGGAAAAAAAAAAGAAAAATCTCGTATAACTTTACGGAATAATTTACAAGAGTGAAATGCTTCTGACAACGTGGACGGCAAAAAAAAGGGTTTTTGTACCTTCAACAAACATTCCACATCCGCAAACCCCGACAATTATTTTTCCGGATGATTTTACAATATTTTTAAATTAAATATACGGTTCCTTGACAGAAACAAAAAAAAAAAAAAAAAAAAAAAAAATGGTAAAATGGACGAGAAAAAAAGTCGCGAAGTCGCCGGACAAAAAAAATGTTTGTTCGATCTGCGGTCTTTTCTTTTCCTCGTGCAATGCGATGGGCCGATCGTCTTCGATTTTATTGCAAACAGGTAAAAAAAAGAGAAAAAAAAAGAAGGAAACAAACTCGGTACAATAATATCGTTGTGGCGACAATGTTACCGAGTGACACGAAAGAGTCTATATTTCTTCGGTTCGAGCGTCGCCGATATCAAGATCGATTCGCCTCGGCGAGTCACCGACATGCGAACAGACAGACGCGAAGAGCCTCGGTGTGTGTACTGGAAAGAGGGGAAGACGCGGAGAGGCCGCGAAGTCAGGCATTGCGCTAGCGGGCCGGTGAGCCAGACAGACAGACAGACAGACGGACAGACAAGCAGCCAGACAGCGCGGGGAGTCGCGCAGCGAGTCTGACGGGTGCAGGTATTACATCCTGCGAGGAGAACGACGGAGAAAGAGATATAACTGAGCAGCTCTCGAACCAGCTCTCCGGTGTACATCCTTCTCGTTTTCCCCTGCTTCGTTCTTCTTTCCGATCTCTTCAACTCCCTCTCCGAATCTCTCGACTGTATCGCGACCGTACAACTATTCTCTTTACTCGATCGCACCGCTTGCCTTCTTCCATGCCGTTCCATCCGTCCTACCGCGATATCGGCGGGGACACTGATATTACAAACTGCAACGCGAATCCCCCTCCCGGGAAGGAATCCAAGAGACCCTTCGGTAGGTAAATCCTGCTGAACGAGTCCGATCCTTTGACACGGGTAAACCTCGTCGAGAATCCTCCTGTGGGTACACCGAACGATGTTCCAAGTACACGGTAGCGGAGAGCCTGTAGAACGGAACCTTGGGGCAAAAGGGACCTTCTCCGCAAGCAGGAAAATGCATATTAAGATTTTAGCGACCCACTGTAAAAAATTTCACGAAATATACAACATGTTTAATATACAAAGTTAGATGAAATATACAACCTCGCTAGTTGAAATTAGAATTAATATACATTATATTTGAATTTTTTTTGAATTTTTATAATTTAATCTTAAATGGAATACCTTTATATTAAAATTGCCGGTGGTGGCATTGAAAATTACGACATCGGTGTATGAAAATGATGTTATTATTACAAATATTGTACAAATAATATTGTTTTTAATATACCGGTAACGCAAAATTCTTACATACGTGTCAATGAAATTTCATATACTGTATATGCATAAAACTTCATAAAAATTTATGAATTTTCAAACAGAATTTTTTTACAGTGGATCTTTGTATTCTAAATTCGTTTTTTTTTTCAAATATATTTTGATACTGCCTGCTGGTATTTGGATAGCGTCACGTGGCATGGGTTATCTCAAATGTGCAAGATTTGTAAATATTATCAATTATTACCCACATGGTAAAACAGCGAGTATGAAACTATTTGGAATGGGCAGATCGCTCATATCTTGCACTCCATTTTTTCTCGTCGCTCTTGAGACGATACAGTTTTTCCTGTCTAGCGATTTTTTTTTAAACAGTCCATCTCGCCCCGCTCTCTCCATTACATACAACCCGAGAATTCATTTGAATCTTGGCAAAAGCGAAGTCGTTGCGCGGAAGACTAAAGAGAAACGATTTCCTTATCTCCTCCACGGCCAAACGAGGTTTCGCAACCCTCTTCTCTCTCAATTTCTCTCCCCCTCTGCCCCCCGCAGTCTTTCCGTTCTTTCAATTCTTTTCATTATTACTCCCCCGGTGGCCTCCACCATCGAACTTACCGAACGTTTACGTAGCGTACTTGCCTTCCATCCACTCCCGTCCCCGCCCACCCATCGAGCTCCGCGAAGCTGCAGTAAAGTTTCTCCGTTTGTTACTTTATTTCCTTCCTCCCCTGTATATATCTGTACGGTCCCGCAAACTTTCAACCGCCGAGATTCCCGCGAGTGTGGGCAGATAGTACCCCCCCCCCTCCCCTCCCCTGTCGGGTTGCACTCAGGACGCTCTTTTCGTCTCTTTTAGCATGGAGAGAGTCCCCGTTGCAGTTCTCCGCCCGTATCTATCTGTCGGTCGGCGTCGCATGTAATTTACGACCGGACGGCATTAGCCGCTATGCTTGTCCCCGTAATAGAACACAGAGGGACAGAGGGGTGGAATGGTACAGGACGGGAATCCGTAGCTCCGGTACGAGCGTCTGTATTCGTCGAGAGCCTAGGCCCATGTGCATATATGTCCAGTATTCTCTCGGTACCGCCTCGCAGGTATTCGCGGGCACTTGTGTGACAATATGCATTCGGGCTGTCTGTGTGGGGTTCGTTGTCGGTGGGGGGGTTGCACATCGTGCTGCAACCCCGCGACGCACGGAGAGAGTTTGTGCCGGGCGGGCGGTGTGGTTCAAGCGGCGGACCAGCAGTCGGGGATGCTGGAGGGCAAGGCGCGCCGATGGCATTCCGTGGTCAGTACGGCATGTGCCTATATGCCGTCATGTATTATCGATTCCCGGCTCGTCGAACCCTGTAACGGCTATAGGGTTAGACGACGGGGAGTACCGGTGGAGAAGGCTATATGCTCCAGCGGGACATCGGAAACCCCGACCCTCCGGCAGGACCCTCAGGAATGCCGATACGCCGTCCGTATAGCTGTATGTTATCCACCTACACTCTCGGCCCCCGCATATCTCCGGGGATTTTACTCCGCGGACTCCGCGGAAGCGTTAAAACGCAAAAGCTCAGATGACTCGCGTAATCGGTCGGGAGCAGTCGAAGTTTCGGCCGGAAAAGGTAAAAAACTTGTTTTCGTAGACATGCGGGTTGGACGAGGATAACACTCGGGTCGTAGGTGAATGCACTGAATAAAAATATCAATGAGTCAAGATAAATTCGCTTGCGAGGTACAAACAAAAAAAATTGTTATTTCAGTTCTACTTTGGATTCTTGCAATTCCGTACGGGATTGAAACGATAACATGTCACCTTGACATGTCTTGCCGTCGTTGTTTCAATATCGTATGGAATTGTAAGAACTGAAAGTCCGCAAGTGATTTTTTTTTTTTTTTCATTGTCGGCACGGAATGTGCTCGTTTCGCGTCACGCACTAGCGAAGATGATTTCCCTCGCGATGCGGCGGAATGCACACACAGTAGAGCGTCATTACGGACTGATTGATAAATCGCGATCGTCAACTCCACAGTTCTAGCGATATATTTTTACCGTACTAACACGCTGCTGTGGTCGCGCGCTCGCTGTTAGTACACATTTTTTGTATATGGAGCGAACAAGGGTCCGTCATACCGCGTCTTCTTTCGCAGATTATTCGTACGAGCAACCATGAAGTTCCTAAGGGGTACGAGTATCTGTGAGTGTCTGTGGAAGGACCATAGAGAGAGAGAAAGGGGTATTTATCGCGCACCCTGGAACCGAACACCGTAAAAAAATTGCAAATTTTATGTACCGGTATTGGAAGCTTTTATGCATAAAACAGTATATTTAGTGTACAAATAGTATGTAAAATTACAGTACTTTTAAAGTCATTTAAAAATACTTGGAGTATTATTGAAGACCTTTTATTTAAAACACCAGTTTTTTAATAATTTTTTTATTTGCCTTGTATACATTTTTCATAGCATTTGTATATTAAATTTAACATACTAGTTTATGCATGAAAGCTTCCAATGCCGGTACATTAATTTGCATGCAGACATTTTTGACACTGAAGTCCCCTAAGAGAATCGTGCCAAAACTGAGCAAAACTGAACAGATAGACGGACGGAGAGGCAAATTCAACGACTTTGCTTCATATATATATATATATATATATATATATATATATATATAAGATAATACTAGTGTACAGCAGAGGTAAGAGAAGATTTGAAACGGAGCGTAATATGTCTAGGGCGAGCAGGTGCGCGATTATTACTCGGGGCGCGTGCTGCCGCGATGGATCTGCAGGATGATTTTACGAGGGCGAGCTTTCCGTATAACGCTCGAGATTGCCCGAGGATCGTAATCTGCGTGACAGACCGTCGCCGCGAACGTCGTACGATAATTTTATAGCGACGGGAGACCGGAAGTAACTAAAATAGAAAAAAAAAATGCCAGGAACACGAACACTCCGTCGCCCCTTGAATTATTCACCGAATCCCCGATGTATTTTTCGTCCCCCCGTGTTAAAAAACAATCAATGAGGCGCGTGGCCGAGAATCGATGTACTCGGGATCGTAAAATCTCAAATAAAATCGAGACGTGGATTCATCCCCCTGCCCCCCAGCCGTTAGGGACCGCGCAGAGGGTCGTTAAAAGTCTGCCTAGATAGAAGCCGAACGCGCCGGGAAGCACCGCGAGTATCGAGCTCCACCCATTACTTTCGAGTTCGATTTTTTTTTTTTTTTTTTTCCTCCAAATATTCGTCTCGCTCGACACTGCGTTTTGCTCATTTTCTCGCCGGGACAAGGCGCTTCAGCTGTGAGAATTTTTAGACTCCCGAATGTCAGAGTTCAGACACGTGGGTAAGATTGCCGAACGGGGAGACTGAGAATCACGGTAACCTGGAGAGATCGCTTCAGTTCTTCAGTGAAAGCTGCTGCTCTTTAGTCCACCAATATGGAACACGAGAGTATAGAACAGCGCCATGGGAGAAACGCATCAGCGGCTTCTCCATCCGGCTGAATATTATTCGAGCGCGAGAGAGCTTAGAAATAATAACAATCATTTAATAATAATAATAATAATAATAATAATAATAATAATAATAATAATAATAATAATAATAATAATAATAATAATAATAATCTTTTAATAATAATAATAATAATAATAATCGTTTAATAATAATAATAATCATTTAATAATAAGAATAATTTAGAGCCAATGAGGTCACACGCTCGCGGTATAATGTTGCTCGCGAGGCGACGTGTGGAAGACGTCCGCGTTGAATAGGCACGCGATGCGCGGCGGTACGGAGAGTTTCCTCGGTGATAACTCGATGCCCGGATAGAGGCGGGCTTTCTCGTACGTACGCGAGGGAAGAACAGTTCTCCCGACGCTGCGGGTAGGCAGGGGACTATTCTTGGATATGTGCGTTTCTCCGGTACACGCGTCAAAGCAGTCAAAAAGTACTTCCGCCATTACCGCGAGGACCGGAGCGGCCTCACTCTCCATTTCTCTCTTTCCAGAGAGAGAGAGACGCAGCGAGAAAGGGAGAGTCAAGCCGACGGTGGGAAAGAGCGAGAGCATAATGACTGGATGCGTGTGTGTGTGCGTGTGTGCGTGCGTACGACGAACGGAGGGATACTGCCGGTGATGCCGGGGAGGCTCGTGCACCTAATAATAGGCGAGAGATGGGCGTCGTTTGTTCGTAAGCCGTTATACCCGAGGATCACCGCTCGCGCCCGCCCGCCCGGCAGCGTCTCTCTCGGATTATGGTCCAAGTCGTGCGTGTGTGCGAGCATTCGCCGCTCGTTGTGTGCCGCTCAGGCTGTTGCGCGAGATAAATAAAAAACGTAAGAGTCTCTCGGCCCGTATACGAGCCATACGCGCTGTGTATACAGCACGCGTGCTACTGCTCCTCTTTTTTGCCTTCTTTTCCTCTTCTTTCTAGTCTTTCCTCGGGTCGATGCGGTTGCGTCATTTAATGCAGCTCTTCAGGAAAAAAAGATATAAATACGGCGAAGAGGAAGAGTCGAGCTCGAGAGTTGATTCTCGAAAGAATGAAAATAGTGTATATATATATATATATATTTCCCGTGACTCACGCACCGCTGGGCTCTAGCCGGAGGAGCGTAGTTGCAGATAAAATACCTAGATAAGATGAAACAGAGTAAGTCCGGCGGGGTGGAAGGCGAAGGGGCGAGGGGGAAGCTCGAGAGCAGAGTATCTCGAGTACTCCGTTGCTGTAGGAAACTTGTACTTCAGAAAATTAATAATTCATTTTTAATCTCGATCTGAATTGTCTTGATATACCCAGTTTCGGAACAGAAGGAGATCGCCAGCTCGCGCGGCCTCACCTCACCTCCCGCTCGCCGCTCTCCGCTCTCCGCTCTATTCTGGATTTAAACCGCGCCGGGCATAAGTTTGGAGCGTGTAAGAGCTGTAGGTATTGTATAATGTCGAAAAGTCGGTATTCTCTCGGTACTGTCATCGTTCCTCCTCCCTACCCGCTCGTTGCTAACGCCGCGGTGCACTCGAATTACAAATTTATTCTTCGACTCCCTTAGTTTGTGTGTGGGTGATGAAGGTACATAAATAATGTATAGGCATGCCCGAGCAAGCGTTATCCAGCGCTCTCCCTCCCAGCGAACACGTCATCGTCAGCCCACACTCTCTTTTCCTTACCCCTAATCGATACAATAAGAATTAACAAATAGACAGTGAAAAACGTTTGTACTTTTTACAACTCATTGTCGACAAACGTTCATTTTTTATTTGGAAAATTTCCGATCGTACCGTCCGGGTCTAATTTTAGAAACAAAGGTACGAACTAAAATAGTTAATGACACGAGAAATAAAAGGATAGGTTTGTATATTCAAACCTGAACAAACCATTTTTTTTTACTTATTTAACAAAATTATTTTTACGAAACTTCATATTACGATTTTATGCCATTACTTTTATTAAATTACTTTAAATTAAAAGAACCGTGTACGGTTCTTTTAATTTAACAAAAATGTCTTATCCGCCAAGGTTCAAAATGTTGTGTTCTCGTTAATTGTACAATTTTTTAAACAATTTTTTATACGGTTATATTTTTAACGAAAAGTTTATTTTGAATGGATACATTTTTATTTTTTGACTGTTGAACCGTTTAAGTGTATATCTTCTGCGTTTTTCGGAGTCTCCCGGAGCGGCCCCTCTAAGGAGGTCCTGCAGGCGCTCGCGCGTCTCGCTTGGATCTCGGAACTACGATCTACCGCTGAGAAACACGAGGGCGCCATCTCACATAGTTTTATTATTATTTTTTTTCGCGTTAAACGGTGCGTGGGATACGCCATTCTGATTCTCAGTAGTCGATATAATCTCGACCTTGTTTAGGTACTTGGCTCAACCTACGCCTCACGCTCGGCCTCTCGGCAGATCCGAACTCCACTCGACCCTATTTTCTACCGGGGTTTTTTTCTTTCTTTTTTTTCTTCGTTTATCACACTGTTTTACTCGCTCCACCTTTCTTTCAGACCTTTTTTCTCTACAGTTTCTGTGCCTTTACTGCCCCGACACTTTCACTCGCACTCCACTTCCAGGCGTCTCGTGCCGATGACTCGGTTTTTTATTTCTTTTTTTTGTCGTCTTTTTCAACGAGTCTATAACTCTCTGCGTAATCGTACGACATAGCAAAGCTAATATTGACACGCCCATTTTTTTTTTTTTTTTTTTTTTTTTTTTATAGTTCCGTCCATGCTAATTCATTCAGGCAATTATTTAATATCGTTTAAATTTACATAGCCGGCGTATCAGCGCGATATCGCGGGCTCGCCTTGTCGGCCCGGCGATTTGTTCGTTCGACTGGATGAAACGATTAACACCCTTTCGACTCCGAATCCCGTCAGTGAAAATCGGATGAAGCTGCTTCTCGACGAAATAAAATAAAATAAAAAATAAAATAAGTAAAGTTAACGGAGTAGGGGAAATCGTTAAATTTAATTACTGCATCAGGCCAGCTGCGCTCCCGGGCAAAGAAGCATCACCGGCCTCGGACACCTGTTTGATCTTAGCTCGGAGAGTTCTCTTCTTTGACGGCGCACCCGTTAATTTTCGTCTCTGGTTTATCCTCTCGTCTTTCTCTCGTGCCCTGTACTCAGTCCACCTTCCGCCCACCCTCTCCCTGCCGCAAATCGCCACTGCCTCGCGCGGACCTTCGAATCTCCGCCCTTTGTCGAAAATCGTCAATTAAGAACGTCGGATGTGCGGCGAGTCAGTAGAGGCACGTGATTAACTTAAAGTAAACGTCCGGCCGAGTGAATAGTGTCGTCGATATATTTTATGATTTCAACTTTAATTATTTGTCGATTGATGCGGTTTTCTGCACAGTGAAAAAAGTTTGTACTTTTTGCAATAACTTATTGTCCACAAACCTCCACCATTTTTTATTTGTTAATTTTCTAGTTTTATAAACAAAAGTATAGAAACTTAAGTTGTCAATGACACGGGAAATAAAAGGACGGGTTCGTTATATTCAAATAAGTGACAAACGAGTTTGTCACTTATTTAACAAAATTATTTCGATTGTACGAAATTATTCTTAACTGTGCATCAGCGTGCAAATCTTAGCCCGTTTTCATCCAACAAATAAGTAAATTTATACTTCGAAACATTTCATATAAATTTGAAGAAATAAAATTCACAAAATTTTGTTATCAGAATATCTATACGTATATAGCGATCAAGTGGATAAAAAAGTATATTCAGTCGCGGCACGCGTCATAATCGCGAAAACTTTTTCGGTACTCTCGGTAATTATTCGCCGGTTTTTATCTGCGCGGCAGTTCCCGACCGGCGTTCGTTTCATTTCGCTTTTTCTCCCGCAATACGTACGTTCCTTTATTCGTCTGTCGCTTTCGCTCCTCCTCGCTCCGACTCCTACAGTCATATACATATGTATATATATATATTTTTTTTCTTTTATTTTTCTCTATCCTCGTTCCTCATTTTTTCGCGAAGCCCGCGAGCTCAGCCCGGTGTGAGAGAAAGAGTGGATTAACTCTTCTTTTCCATAGCAATCCTCATTCGCTCCACAGCGTGTTCGCTCACTCGCGGCCAAGAGCCACGCCAACCTCCCACATCCGTGCTGAATTTTCAAATTATACCCGGCAGATTACGCGGATAAAATTCAGCTGTAACCCCCCCGGCCGCCCATAAATTTACATATCGCGGTTCCGCACAGTGTGTACTCCGCACATGTACACGTCGTGCTCGTACCCATGCGAGTACAAGTACACCGACCTTACCAACGAAAGCGCATACCGCTCCGAGCCACGCGAACACGAACACGCGTCGTGAAGTAGATAAAAAAAAAATTGTCCTCGGCACTATTTCCATTCCTTCATTTTTTTTGGTTTTTTTTCTCGATTCCGTCGTTTTTGTAACTCGTTCTCGGGGCTACCTCGTGTCTCCTTTCTTCGCTCCGCCGGGAGCGATGGATGGAAAGGTAAAAATGCATTCGAAGGGTAATTAGCGAAAGAGCCGCCACTCGCAAGCGATTCACGGTGAGGTACGCAGGGGAGCGATGATTTTGTTTTTTTCAAAGGGATGACTGCACGCGCATCGGGAAACCGCTAAGCTTCCCTCGAACCGGCCCAATTAATGGTAGCTTTCCGATTATTTTTTTTTTTGCAACTTTTGCCCTCTCAATTCTCTCTCGTGTTTTCCTCCGTGACACGCGAATTCCCGAGAGCGGGTTCCGACGGTGTCGAGGACTCGATCGGGTTACCCGCTCTCGTCTCGGCTTACGAGCGCGACAGTTATTTTTAACCGAGATGATCGTCAGACGAGAACCTCGGTCGCACAGCGCAATTCCTCCTCTCATTTCGCCCGAGCTTCGCCTCGCGATGTAAGGCCGTTCCGGTGTACATCGAACGTCCCCCACTTACCCTCTCCTCTCCCCGGGGATACGAAATGATTGGATTATTAGCCAGTTTTATCTCACCGCGCACTTTTGCCACGGTCGTCATTTATCATCGGGGCCGAACCGCACGTCTTCGCGGGGTCTTTGTGTACGACGAACGGTGTATTTCAACAGGTAGGCAGTCGAATGGAGGAGGCTCTGAAAAGGACGGACATCGATTTCGTCACTGGGCGACTTTTAACTTTCTATCTTGCGGAGCAGAACGCTAATGCCGTGAGAGAGACGAGTCGGGGAAAGGTGGAGCATAAGAGCGGCTGAACACACCGTATTATCTTTGGTTCGTGCGAATCGAAGCGTAATCCGCGTAGACGAGCGGCGTCTACAATAATTTGAGACCTAATTTTGGCCTCAGCCAGACGATAATGGCCATTAAAAAAAAAACGCAAAGAAAAAATTCTTTTTAAAATACCAATAATTTAAATATACTTTTTTAAACTTTTTAATGATCATGTTAAAAAATTTATATCGGGGTACCACGACAGGGAGTGAAACGAGCGATAGATTCGCGATCAGCGGAAAAAAATTTATCACGCGCTGCTCCGAAACGACGAATGACAGCAGGAAATAGTATATTATGTTACAAGGGAGGGAAGCGCGTGATTTTCGCCGAGTGTGAAGTTTGCTGCTCGACGTGAAGCGAGGCCAGAAATAACATGAGGTAAAAATCCACTCCCTCTCGTGTAGCATACGACACTTTTTTCCCGACTTCGTTAAAATAACCACATTTCTGGCGTCGAAAAATCGTCACATTCGCCAATGACCATTACTCCTCTGGAAGAAACAGGGTTTCCGGAGAAAGAGCGAAACGCCCTATTACACGGTAAAAAATTATTTTGTAAAATCGGAGTACGATGTTTCGTAAAAATTATTTTGTTAAATAAGCGAAAAACTCATTTATTCTGGTTGGAATATTACAAACCTACCCTTTTATTTCTCGTGCAATTAACCATTTTTGTTTGTACTTTTGTTGGTAAAACTAGAAAATTAACGAACAAAAAATTGTGGACGTTTGTGGACAATAAGTTACAAAAAGTACACACTTTTTACTGTGTGCTTCCCAGGGAGGAATCAAACGGTTCGCATGCGCACAGGTTAATTATGATGGTTGGTCAATAATAGGCGATATTCCGCCCATGTTGCACGCAAGGAATGTGGTTGTTTTGGCGGGAAAAAAAGTCTGAAAAAAAATTATTTCAGGAAAAAGTCTGCAAAAAAAAAAACAGTCGATGAATTTTTTCGCGCTGAATGAGAATCCAATGACTGTTCCAATGATCAACCTAGACGACGGTAATGGCTATAAACGAAAAAAAATGTCTGGTGCGACTCAAGTTCCCCGTGGACAGCGTCCGTCTACGCTGAAGAGCGGGGCAAGACGGACACTCTTCGCCAATCTTTCCCCGGACATAAACAAAGAAAAATGCCAGTCTCGAATGGAGGACACGAAAGCTTTCGACGTTTCGAGAAGAGTACGAAGGTCGATATCGGCGGGACCGAGGGAGACTGAAAACGGAGCGGGCCGAGGGCGAAGTGGAGAAGACGTAAGAAGAGAAGGAGGCTCGCAGATAGGAACGTGGCGCGAGGGAACAGTGCTCGGGAATGTACGAGAGGGGTGTCGGACGAGCGGCTGTCGAGGCAGGGGCTGTAGCCGGTGGGCGAGCAACAGCCGCTGCCGCTGGCTGCTCTTTTGTTTTCCGAGACAAGAGGGCGATGGTGACGGTGACGGCAGCTCCGTTCCCTCGAAATCCGGCGAACGGCCTGGATCTCTCCTGTTCGGGCGATGCGGAAGCTGCCACCCCTCGCCTCGCCTCGCCTGGTTCCACTTCCTCCCCGTCTCAGTATTCTTCCCATCCGGACGATAGTAGTCTCTCCAATCTTCACGGTCGATAATAAAAAGTGCTCCTGAATTATTCGTCTCTCGCAATTTCGCATTTCTCTTTACCCACTGCCGATAAACCGCAGTTTCTTTCGCGGCTGGCATTCCCTTTGATCCCGGGCGTTAATAACCCATTGATGTCTTAAGTAAATTATGCACTCCGGTTAATGCCCCGTGCGTACGTGAGGCACGGAGCATACAAGCCCCCCCGTTGTGGAGAGAGGTGCGAGTCGCACCTCGTGCCGACTCCGCAGTTTGTCCGCGGCTCGGGGCTGATGCATCTCTCTGAACTCGTGACAATCCCCGAAGCCCGGAAGTGACCGCCGCCGTCGTCCCGATAATTCGGTGTGAGGCCACTGAGCGAGCGAAACCATATACGACGCGATAGAATGTCGCTCGGCTTCCGTGTATCACGCTTTACCATCCCGCCGCCATCGGCGATACGCGATAGCGCGCCATGGCGGAGCTCTCCTAACGCATGTATGCTAATCGGGACGGGACACACTTGTGCACTCCGCCGGTGATGGACGGAACCGGGCGATACGATGGGGAGCCTCGATTCGGGGCAAAATGGACTCTTTACCATCTTTTCCCCTCTTAAAAATGTTTCCTTTCACAAAATAAGGTCGAGGCACCAAATCCGGCCAAAGAGGCGATTGGTCCGTTTTGACCTCTTTTAAGGGGGGTTTAAGGCTGCGTTTGAAGATTAGTTTGCGTTTCTATCTTTGTATCCATTATAGTTGTATTTTTATTTTCTTGCTTCCTTGCGTGTTTCTTCATATTCTTTATTCACTCCCTTCTCTTATTTTTGTTTAGTCTTCTATTCTCATTAATTCTAGGTTTACTTATTCTTTTTGCTAATCGCTCTATTTCTTTTGTTATCTTGCCTCTGCTTCATTCTAGTGTGGTTCATACAGGTAATATTTTGGTAGGTTAAGGTTCTATGTCTATTTCACGGTTTGCGATTTTTCATTTGTTTTTTTAATTTTGATGTGTATGTCTGCACGGTGCTCTTAGGGACTGTACTCCAGACCACGAAATAAGCATTTTTTTTCTCTCTCTCTCTCGCTTTTTTGTCGACCCAAAATGATGCGTATCGGCGTGGTGTATCAGTTTCCGGTGCTCAAGGCTTCCCCGTTCTGGTTGGTTCCTTCCCGGCTGCGATATGTGCCGGCCAAGCCGACACGGCGAGCACTCAGGACGCGGAGGAAACACGGCATGGAACCGTTGGGCCTTGGTTCGGTGTGCGCGTTCGCCGAGAAACAGCCGTCCTCTATCACTGTACTCGCCTTATTCCTCGCCTCGTTACAGCGATAGTGTTGCGAGTCCTGCGTACTGTGTGCGCCAGAAGTACAGGCATGTGCGCTGCACACAGACACGTATACACGCGTAAAACAGGTAGTCCCGGCATAATGAGAGCATTGTTCCGGGAAACTACAGTCTCATTGTTACCAGACGCGTCTCCCGTTCGCTGGCTTTGCCTTGGCTCTCCTTTGCCTCCACACTTTTCTTCCCATTCCAGCACGCCACGGCCCTCTCGCTCTTCCTTATCCGCGACTCTTCTTCATCCGCCTTTTCATTGTCCCACCGCTCACGCGCTCACTCGCGTCCACCTCGTTTTCCCTGGTTCTTTCTCTTACCGGCTGTTTGGGCACATTCGCGCGATGCTCGGTTATTCGGGCGATTCCACTCGTTCAACTCTCACGATCTCGGTGCTTTTTTATGTTTCCTTTTTCTTTCTCGTCACTCTTCTACTGGGAAATTAAAGACTGGGGCCAGTCAAAGTCTTCGCGTTTGTGAATTCTTATGTTTTTCTTTATTTATTTGTTGATTTATTTATTTATTTATTTATTTACAACGAATGCACAGTTGCAAATTGAATATCTAGTAAGTTACAATTAGTTCCTCATTTTTTTTAAATGGGTGACAATTTTTCGCATAAGATGCATCACTTCGTGGCTCGGAAAACAAACTCAAATTAAAAAATATGACGAACAGTCTACTGACGACATCGCTCCGAAAGAAAATTTTTCCACCAATTCAGTCTTGTTAAAAAAGGCGAAAAGAAAAAGTTACCAAACTCGAAGATAAAGTCAACCGACAAGAGTGATTTATTAGAGGGGTAAATTTGCTGTGATATGAGAAGCCATGCAACGACAGCCGGAAAACCCTTCGGGCTGCAAACTGATTGTCCACTGACTTTCGCCCTTCGGCTTTGGTCCTTGTGCGCGTCGAATAAAAAAAAAAAAACCCACGCCGGTCGAAAAATCGAAAATCTCTCGGACTCAATGGATTCATGCTACATCACTAATTCGACGCGCCTCCGGCATGAGGTTTCGTTCGCTCTTGCACCTTTCGTTTCGTCGTACTCGAAACTGGCGAAGACCGAGCGGAGCGAGACCCGGTCTTCCCCCGTCCATAGCCGCTGGCGTCGAGAGGGAATTCGTTGCGTCATCGCCTTTCATGTACGTTAATACGGGTCAGCATGATGCGTAAGAATACTGTGTGCCCTCGCATATATGTTCACATTACTACCGCCCGAGTCGACTCCGAGACTCGGTTGTTGAAACTTGTTCTCCACACTCGGCGGAGTCGAGTCATTTCGACGGGAAATATTGCGACGCTTCATCAATTTCTCGTCAGTCATTAATCCGGGGTTTCAGGCGTGTTTTTATTTATTTTTTTTTATTTTATTTTTTTTCATCTCACCAACTCCACTCGACAGTGTTTGCTTCGTAGCTGCTCTCGTCTCGGAACTTTCTTCTCGTAAATAATTCGAAGAGATCGGATCGAATCTGCACAGCGTCATGGCAACAATTTTTATTCTCGCTCGTTCGTTTTCCTTTTTCCGCCCCGGCCATTGCCATGCAAATGCACGCTTTCCAGCAGTCTCTCCTACGTCTGCTTCGTATTCCTTTTTTCTCTCTTTTTTTGCCTTGTTACTCGAGTACGATCGTACCTTGGACCTATTGCACGGTATTTATTACACGGGACAGCGAGCAAGCCGGGCGTTAAGTTGGTATGCAAAGAATCCGAGTGAGAGAAACCGTCGAGTTATACAGAAAACCGATCGTGATCGCGACAAGGCGAGAGAAAGACTGTGTGCGCGCGCGCGTTTGTGTGCAATTCCCGCTACGATCGGCGCCTTATACGCATCTCGAATTTCCCTCGATTGCGATCGTCCCGGCATTCCTGGAAGTCCAACAATCGCAGAACTCCTCGCCGAGACCCATCGACGTATAGACTCCGAAGATTCGCGCAGCTTCTCCCGTTCTGCTTTTTCTTCGCCCCCTTATTTTTTTTTAATTTTATTTTTATTATGCGAAGCGAACGTGCTAAACTCCTCGACCGAGCAAATAACGCCGGTCCGTTTTAGATCGTTCGCTCCGCCAGAGTCGGAGTCTTGAATTTTCCATCTTCCTTCGCCACAGTTACGTAGCGAGGAATTATACGGACAGGAGTACGTGTGAAACTCGGATAGGATCTAATGTACGAGAACCGTAGAAGAGAAAAGGCGGGGAGAAGCGACCGAGCAACGAGCAGCGGAGCCTCTCTTGCCAAGTATTTTTTTCATCTTTCTCCCTTTTCCTGCCCGAGACACGTCGACCTCTCTTCTGTCCTGTCACTTCAATTTTTTTTTTTAATTTTCTTTTTTTTTTCTGTCGCTCTCCGCTTCTCATCTCCAACTTGGTCTTTTCATTATCGATCGACTTCGTCAGTCTCCCGCGTACATTTTATCGCGAAACGACTACGGCGGCTGGCTGCTCGGGCAGAACCGACGAGGAAGAGAACCACCGCCGTCTTCCTCGTTGCCGCCGAGTCGGAGTTTTCTGCCTCGCCGGCACTTAACCCGATCTGTCACAGCGATTTCGTGCACTTTCCTGCGGCGACGTGAAGACCTCTATAGCGCGGGGCGACGAGTGCTTCCACATGTACTGCTACCACTACGGTCTCCCGATCCCAATAACGCGTTTCGTCCGCGACATCGACGTTTTTCGTTATCTTGCTCTTTTTTTTTACCTTAAATTAAATTACATAAATTCGATAAAAAGGGAACTCGCTCACCATTTTTCATGTCCTGGGCATTTTATTTCTCGTGATCGAAACACCGTCCGCCCCGTATCGGTTGTAACCGTGAAGTAAAAAATAAACAAAACAAAAAAATAAGAAAAATAATTAATAAATAAGAAAAATAGTTAATAAATACGAAAAATCATTAATAAATACAAAAAATAGTTAATAAATACAAAAAATAGTTAATAAATACAAAAAATCATTAATAAATAAGAAAAATAGTTAATAAATACGAAAAATAATTAATAAATAAGAAAAATAAGAAAGTCGGGTGCAGAGATTAAAATAAATCTTCGGTCACCGGACGCCCTCGACGGAGTCCGCGAGTCGCAGTTGAAACAGCAGCTGTGCGAAGATCCAGCTCCCGGTTTGCAAGGGGAGGAACAATTAATCTACTGAATCCTCGCCTCCGTGGCCCGATTCGATTGAGTCGATTCACTTGGTGTGAACGCTCCGGCCGTATATAGCACAGTAGTCCACCGGTTGGTTCGACGGAGTCGAGGATCCTCGAGCCCGCGAGGGAGAGAGGCAGAGAAAGACATGACCATCGGGCCCGGGGAACCGGTCTCTCGAGTCGTCGACTCGTGACCTTCGAGTTCCAAGAGGATGCTGCCTGCGCCGCCGCTGCGCTGGGCCGCGCGATGCTGCGCTGCAGTTACCATGCACGCGCCCACGAGGCGTCCTCCCCCTCGTCCGGCGTCGTCTCGGAAGCGAGCCTGCAACCGCAGCGGCAGTTATCGCTATCCCACATTTAGGCATCCCTCACACCGGAATGCCGTTCCGACCTCGATCCTCTCCTGGCGCGCAGTCATCGTTTTTTTTTTTTTAATCCCCGACATCGAAATCCACGCGAAAAAATTATGACGGAAAACCATGCCAAGGTAGTTTTCTCCCAGACGAGCTCAGGGTTGGTTCGCCACTGTCCGGGTTAACGTCGAAACAACCCGGTGCAATTTTGCACCTCTATCCCGTTCAGTTCCCGACGGGAACTCCGAGTCTCCGAGTTCTCTACCGGCGCCTTTATACATATCTATGTATATACGTATATACACTTATGGACTTGGCTATTTCTAAAGTTCGCACAATGGTTATATTGTCGGAGTATACGCGGAGTCGTGCACAGTTCGAGCTCTCTCTCGCGGTCGGTCGCCGCGCGTCTTGTTTACACCGTCGGTGTTCTGCTTCCAGTGTCGGGTAACTCTAGAAGCCCCGCGGGGCTCTTGCGCGAGAAGAGAGCACGTAATAAAGCTGGCGGAACCGAGCCGTTCAGTGCTGGAGCGAGAGGGGGGGAGGGGGGGGGGGGGCTTTAAGGCCGCATACGTCGCAGCCAGCTTGGCTGTTTTGCCCACCGTGTAAAAAGAACGACTCCGCAGCTAGAGGGAGAGAATAAAGATAGCGGGAATGATAACTGAGAGTAGGACAAAACGCGCCGGGTCTCCGAGAATAAAGACGGAGCGGGAGACGGATGGGGAAAGGAGCAAAGCGAGCTGCAGCGTCGGGCTAGAACAACTCGTATACTTACGTGCCGGTGATCGCACGACCGAGAGTTCAGTGGGTTTCGAGGACACGGAAGTTCACCAGCGAATTTCCTCTTATCCTTCTCTCCGCCCCCCCCTCCCTTGCCCCTTTCTCTCGCCTCTCACTTGCTACGGGTCTCTGAATTTTCTATCCGATTGATCACGGGTAAAAAGAAAGAACCGGGTCGAAGGATCTCGTTAGCTTGCCTCTGGCGTGGAGAGGGGGATCTAGGGAAAATTACAATATCGATGGTAAAAATTACCATCTTGCGGTAGTGGGTGAAAGAGTTCTGTTAACAATAGTTTTAACCATATTCATGTTTTAGACGGTGGTTTTTTTTAAATTTTATTTATTTATTTTTTGTTCCATTCGAGCAGAACAGTTGAAGTATCCAATGTAGCGCGAGGCGACGAGTGCTTCCACACCCAGAAAAAAAATTATTTGATGGCCACCGTTTATTTAGTATCAGTAAAATATTTATTTGATTAAAATGAATATTTATTTAGATTAAGTAAATAGTTACTTAAATGAAATAAATATTTATTTAAATCAAATGGGTATTTTACTTAAACCAAATAAACGGTGGCCGTCAAATAAATTATTTTTCTGGGTGCACATGTATACTGTTATCACTACGATCTCCCCGTCTCAATAACGCATTTCGTCCACGACATCGAAGTTTTTCGTTATCTTTCTCTTTTGTTTACATTAAATTAAATTAAATAAATTTGATAAAATAATATCGACAAAAACGGACCTCCTTCACGATTTTTCAGATCCTGGGCATATTCTTTCTCACGATCGAAACACCGTTATGAGCCGTAGATTCCGGGGCAGATTTTCCAATTTTTTATAACTGAGCAATAAAAATCAAGAACAAAAAATAAGAAATTTGACAGTATACGGTGCAGAGATTGAAATAAATCTTTGGCCACCGAAAAATTTCAATATCGACTGCAAGGTGGTAAAAATTACCACCTTGCAGTGGTAGGTAAAATAGTTCTATTTCCAATAGATTTAACGATATTCATGTTTTAGACGTTGGTTTTTAATTTTTATTTTATTTATTTATTTTTTGTTGAATTCGAGCCCTACAGTCGAAGTATCGCTGAGAGACGTGCCTAAAGCTACGATCTCGTGGTGTACCATCGAAAGCCGAGAGAAGTCGCGGTTGTCGTTCGTCGCCAACACGGAAAGACTATCGTCCTGGGTCCCCGGGACCGTGATCTCGTCCACCGGATAAGGGATTATCTTCTCCTCGGTAACGTGGATGCGGGAGAGGGGCCAAACGGGCCATCTCGCCCGGATAACTCTTCCGATGCTTTAGCTCGCTGCTCCCGTTGCCGCGGCTGCTCCCCGTGGCCGAGTTTACCGGCCCGCGCTTTCACCGGACGAATTCTTTCGAGCATCCGCCCGTGTCTCGATGCCAAGCGCGTTTCAGCCGCCGCGGATTCCCAGTCTGCCCACGAACGAACCTTATCTACTCGAAGAGTTTCACTGATTGCCCCTGGAAAATTCCTCGAAGCCCCTCGCACCAGCGCTTCGGCGAATTAATAACTTTTCCGCCGTATCTCGATTTTGCCCCCCTCCCATTCTCACTCCGAACAGGCAATCCCGACGCTCTTACAATATTTGTTAACGAAACACACTCGGAGGCAAAACCAACGAAGACGTTAGTCACGAGGCCGCGCCGTCGCCGCGCGCCGGTATTGATGGTTCAAGCGAGGTCTTCCACGAACCGGCGTCTACGTGTGTGTGTGTGTGTCGGCAAAGAGTGCGAAAGGAAAATGCTCACGTGCGAGCCCGCACACGCCCCAAGTGTCGTTGCAACGAGAACACGATAAGCTCTCGCGGCTTTCCTCACATCTCTCTTCCCGTACCCGTTTCGTTGTTCGGGCTTTGCGGCCGCAAAGAAAATTAGCTTTACCCCACTAGCGAGCGTTCCTTTTTTTTTCCTTTCTTTTTTTCCATCCCTCTTCTGTATAATATACACAGAACACACACTTGGGCTGCCCGAGGGTCCGTTAAACTCCGGCTACGAAGAACCGAGGGAAACGCGGCGCCGGTGTGTCTGGAGAGTATGAGAGACCCGACGTCTACGTCGTGTCGCCCGGACTCTGCCAGACTGCGTGACGTTGCTGCTTTGTTTCTGAATAACTACTCCCGACGCATGATTTTTTATTTGTCCTTTATATATTTTTTTTTGTTCTCGTTTTTGTGCCCGCTCCTCGAGGGTGTATTACCGATATCGGCCCGACGGTCTCCCGTGTACCGGAGCCTAATATAAGCCTTCCTATCGCGCGAATGGCCGATAATGCGTTCCAGGAAAGCGTCGCCGGCTCGCAGTGGACAGAGGGGACCCGGTCTGTGTGCCAATCGGTATATACGCGGTATCTTACCAAGGACTGCGTGATCGGTACAACCGGCTTGGTTTTATCTCCGTTGGCGAACGTCGAAGGCTTTCGGCCGTTCCTCGTTCCCCGGATCGGCAGGATTGCCGGTGTGTTGGTCTGTTTAATCGATCACCACCGTTCAGCGATCACGTGCTCGGCGTTCGGTGCTCGCTGTGTGTGTGTAGTCTCACGGACACGTGAACCCATGGTTTACCGTTGGGACACGCTGATCGAGAGGGAAAGAAAGGAGTTAAATGTCGCGTTTCAGCGTCCATCGGGAACGGCTCGGCGCATTTGCCATGACGGCGACACGGTGTGCTTTGGCACACAGTCGAACGAGCGACGAGTCTGGCCGTGACGATGCTCAGCTTCCCACGCCGAAAGCTCCGCCGGTAATCGCCTATCGCTGGTACTCCACGCTCGGTGGGGTTAAAGTGGCGAATATGGCCTACAGCGATTAGCACGCAAATCAATGATACATGGACTCGGCCACATTTGGGCCTTTTACCGTAAGCGCAGAGACTGTACAGTAACAAGAGCGTTTCTGAATGAGAGCACTACAAAGGGCCAGTATTGGCACAGCATTGGCCAGTGTTTGCCCAACGTCGGCCAGTACCGGTCCTGTATGTCATTCGCACCAGGGTATGGGTTTCAAGTATTCTCCCCCACTGTGGCAGTGCCATTATGAGAGAGTTGGCGATTGGAGACCGCCTAAGTGGAAACCTTCCCAGGTGGGGTAGGTTTGCTCGATGGTCAACATCGCAGCTCTGGCACGAGACCGCGCCAAGCCGGGAGTCTGGCCAATCTCGCGTCGGTGCTGGGATGTAACAACCAGCCGGACCAAACCCTACCTGGGTCGATACCTCAGCTGCACAGTGAAGTTTCGCTGATCAATTCTTTAACACCAGCCGAGTATTGCCCATGGCTCGGTATTTGCCCGTTCTGCCCTGATAGTGGATCCATCAAGAGATTCCCGAAACTCTGCACTGTATCACTGAAGATTGCTCGCTCGTAAACGGAAAACCTCTTCGACTCGACGCAGCAGTCGGAAATCCTTCGAGTCGTGGCGTCGAGCATCTGGGATGATACTCCGTTAGACTACGTCGACCTTTCCCTGTTTCCCAAGATCGTCGTATCCGAAGATGAATTTATCAGATTCGTTGGATTCTGCGAAGTCCCCGATGCAACTTTCCCCGGCGGAATGGCCACATTACCGCGGTTCTCCAGAATCCAACCCGTCTCTCGGACGATGTCTCACTGTTCCCGGTAAACGCGAGATACCCAACCGTTTTCTCATGAATTTATCAATCCCTCCCTCCCGCACGTGTCCCCGCGGTAAACGTGCGGCATTCGGTAATTCGGCCGAGATCACCGATAGCAACGGGTGGACCAGAAGTACCAAGGGAGAAGCCGACGAGGAACCGGGCTCAATATTTCAGGGCGCGCAACGCGGAAAATGGCGTGCATTAAAATTGCCCCATGGATTCTCCGCGTGGAACTTTCTTCCTCGTGTACCGTCATCCTGAGAATATGGATTATGGAGTATACTCGGCACCCGCGAGCGAGAAACCGAGAGAGCCGGGAACGGAAGCTTTGTTAGGCAGATGATTCCCTCGTGCAAGTCCCTCGTTCTCCCCGCTTCTCGTCTCCCACCCCCGGTCCTTCATTCTCTCGCGCGTTCTCTCGTCTTTCTCAGTTTCGCAGAGAAGCTCCGTGGACGCCTCTCGCCCGCACCCACCAACTGGCCGAATGATTTGATTAGAGAACAATGGGTTTCCATTAACAACCCTTCCCATTCTGTCACTTCTCTGTCTCGGTCTCCGGTCCGTCCTGCCTCCTCCAGCCTCGTGTCAATCAGCTGACTGTTACACCCTCTTTCGTCCCGCTCCCGCATCTCCTCGCGCACTTTACACGACGTCATCCGATCACGCGTTCCATCGACAATTTTGCTTCTTTCTTTTCCAACGCCGCACCGAATCGCCGCCGGTATTTCCCCATTCGACACTCCATTATCAGATCGATGGCATTATTGCCCGGAATTAATTGTCATCGAGCAGCGCCGATGCTGCTTCTGTTGTTGGATCGACCATGTGTGTGTGTGTGTGTGTGTGTGTGTGTGTGTGTGTGTGTGTGTGTGTGTGTGTGTGTGTGTGTGTGTGTGTGTGTGTGTGTGTGTGTGTGTGTGTGTGTGTGTGTGTGTGTATGTGTGTGCGTGTGTGTGTGTGTGCAGAGACCGTTGGCTAACTGGCCAGCTAGGCACTGACACGCTCGTCATTCAGCGATACACGTTGAATCCACATATTATAGCATTGAGGGAGAGGGAGAGAGTCAACGGGAAATGGGTTATCGATCCGAGTAACGCATAGAACCCGAGCCGCTACCGCATCGGTGCTACCGTTACCGCTCACACCAAGTTCGCATTGTTACGTAATCCTCTATTTCTGACAATTTTTTTTTTTTTTTTTTTTTTTCATATTTATTCTTGCATGCACGGAGCGACGAATCGACTCGCGGTTTTATTCCGAAACAGTGACGGAGCACGCGAGGTCGCGAGACGCGAATCCTCTGCATGGATCTAATTAATACCGAGGCGCGCGGCAACCCGCGTCCCCGCTAACTAATGCTCCAAACGAACTTAAGCAAACTCGTTCCCGAATACGTAACAGATCTTCTTATGAAGTTATTTATACACGAACACGAGTTTCGAAGTCGTGTTATGCACTCGAAGCCCAGCGGCGTGAGCGCGACTCGAACGCTCGGGAATTATTTCAAGCCGGCTGCGGTGAGAGATTTTAACATTTGTTGAAACTTAAACACACTGGTCGTTGACAAAAAAAATTATGAAGTCGACAAGAAAAAATTGTAAAATCGACAAAAAAAATTATAAGGTCGACAAAAAAAAAATGTAAAAACGACTAAAAAAATTATAAGGTCGACAAAAAAAAAAAATTGTAAAGTCTACGAAAAAAAAAGTAAAATCGACAAAAAAAAAATTGTTAAGGCGACAAAAAAATAATTTCGATCCCTTGTAGATGTGAAATGTTTGTTAAACTGTTACTGTGTACATTCCAATTATTTGTCGCAAAATCGAACAACTGTCGATTCAATATTTCTCGCACATCCACTCGTCGACCGTACGATGTGCCGACTGTCGAGTTTGTTATCTTATTCCCAATTTTTCCCACTATTTTTCCGGCGGTGTGCATTTTTTTTATTTATTTTTTAACACCGTTACACGAACGTTACGGAACGGCATACAAATATGGGGATGCTCGGGTTGCGAGTGGAGAGTTCGCGAGTTATTCCAATTCGCACGTACGATCGAGCGTTTTCAATTGGTGTACAACGACCGGATCGCGGGGGGGGGGGGGGGGGGGCTCGTCAGCGGTGTGTGGAAAAAAGAGAGGGAGACCGCGACTCCGCACCGAGGGAACAAAAAAACGAGATGGAGAAGATTCGCTCGTGCATACGGTGGGGAGGGATTCGGAACGGTTCGGGCGCGTCGCGCTTTTCCATGGATCCCATTTTAGTTTCAGTCGGTTCGCGCGCGGCGCCAACCGGCCCATAAATACCGACGAGTCATGTCGACGCAGTCAAAGGGTAAATCGTTACCTATAATTGTCCATCGTCGGGCTGGCATGGATGTGAGTGAGGACGCCCGGAGCACGAGGCAATTGTCCGTTTGCTACGGAGACCCATATGGGCTTTTTTCCCCCCGTGTGTGCACAGCTTTTCCGCTGAAACATCACAGATAGGTATACAATATCCGCAGCAGCGGCAGCGGGACTCGGCAGCGGCGACAACCGAATTTTATTCACAAATGCCCGGCTCTGTTGCCAATGGAGTTTGGCGAACGCGTGGCGCTCTCTACAAAGCCGACGAGAGACCCGCGCTCCAACTTTTTACTTCTTTTTTTTCCGTCCCCTCTTCAATCTCATCGTTCGTTTTTTCTTTCGGATCCGTCTATCGACGCCCCCTCAGCGACCCTTGTTCCACTTTTTGTCTTCTTTTATTTATCAGCTAACCCTTTTTTTTTTTGGACGCTCGCTTTTCAATATATCCCTTTGTTTTGTCCTCAAATTCAAGGCTCACCCACATGTACGCTGTGCAGCGTGGATTTTGTCCGTTCGCCCCCCGCGCCACAAAGAAAAAAATAGTTGCATATTCACGAGACGGAAACTACCGAAGAGGCGAGAAAAAAAAAACCGTACGAGAGGTCTCGTCGGATCGCAGCCGCGGAGCGTTTTTCCGCCGCCAGAAGCGGAATATCTCGGGCGCTTCAGGATATACGCTCGGCGGGCTCGGGGCGTATCATATCGCACCGAAGTCTCGGTCGTTATGCCGCTGGAAACGCAGTCGGCGCGTGACGCGCATTTAACAATGTAAATAATTCAGGGCTCAATTACGTAAATTGGGAGGGCCGCGCGAGAGAGAACCGTCGGTAGTGGAATTCATCCCCGGCTCCATCCGCCATTCGCTCTCGCGTTCTCTCCCCGTTCAGCTTTCCTCGAGTCCCTACGGCCCGCTGTAACGCGCCAGCAGCGCGACAGACCTTCGGCGACATCCGCAGCCAGGCTATCGCGGTTTTATATTTATAATACTATCGTTCTATCACCGTTCTCCCGCGTTCGTCCGTCATCCCCCCCTCCCCCCCCCCCCACCCTCCTCGGCGCTTCCGCACCCTCAACCTCTTCCGCTTTCCCCGCGTTAGCCACTCCGACGCGGCTTTTAATAAACCAGTTTGTTGTATCTCGAAATATCCATCCAAACCGGTATATTTATCGCCGATCCGATTCCGATTGTGAGGAATGGGTATGAATTGGCGCGAATTGGATTAGCACGAGATTCCATTGATACAACCTCCCCTTCCCCCCCCTCCCGCCCCTCACCGTACTGGATCCGCGTTGCGAAATATCGAAAAGTGAGTCCTCCATCTGGCGAAGCGCTCGGTCTCCCGGAATCATCGTTTATTCATTCGCGCTCCGGGAAATCCTGAATCATTTATGATCGTAAAAATGAAATATATTTTTCGATGTATCGGGGAGAGATCGGGGGCAGAACGGAACACCGGGGCAAAAGGGACCCGTCTCCTCCCTTCGAGATGGGACTTTTTATGTTCGGGTGTGGAGAATATTTTTCTTTAAATGGTCCGTTCTGCCCCCCCCCCCCCTGTCCCAATACTGCACTCGGGCTCGTTGGGCTCGCTCGTTGTAGGCGTTTTTTTCCCTTCCACCGATTCCGAAATATCTGTCGATTCTGTATCAGATCAGGAAAACACCTAGCGAGCCGGAGAGAGTGGCCAGTGATGCGTTTGATTAAATTTTCTCACGGGCAAACAAGTCGAGCGTCGAATTAATGCCGCGGATTATCGACGTTATTATCGGACGGTGGAATATTTCATCGGCTGCGATATATCCTCCCTTTCCATCGGTGCCCTCACTCTTCGTTCCGGTAATGTGCCTCCGGTTGCATTATAACTGTGCGCCCGCAGCTGCGGGAAGTCCCGCCGAAAATTTCCGTGGGAAACAATTTAGCGAGGATAAGGTGAGCAGACAAAAATCGAACAACGGCGGCTAAACGAATGGCTATCGGAAATTTTGCGAAACAGAGGGATCCCCAACGACCTGAGGATGGAGTTTCGTGGAAAATGCTTCCGGGGAGTTCCGCGATCACGGGTAGATATAGCGACGGGCGGCAGCAGCACCATCAGCGACGGTAGTTTCAGAGGAACCAGACGTATATTTCGTCTTCGCGGCGCGCTTCGATTATCCTCGGATTCCCTGCCGAGGCCGCCGTAGTTGGTCCGCGCTCTCTCGCGCTCCCGACGAGTCAATGGAGCGCTTGATTGAATTTCCTGCTTTACGCAAATAAGTCGCTCGTTGAATTAATATCGATCGATCCCCGAGCCGGGCGCTAGACATCGGCGAATCGGTTCAACCGATACCGGCATCAGGAACAGTTCTCTATCGTTGACGATTCTCTCCGCTAGTTATCGAATGAAATCGTTCGTCCTCGACTGCCCCGAATTGTTTCCGCTCCCTCGCTCCTCCGCCCTCCACGGTGTATCTTGCTTTGCCCGAATCGATGCCGCCGATTGAATCGTGTAAAAAAAAATCTATCCGACGATAGAGTCCTGATAGACCTATCATGCGATTCTACCGAAAGTCCGTCTACCCGGGCCATTGTACGATATAGATTTCGAAAATAACTGTCGAGTCTGATGGTTATATACTCGAGTCCGCAGTCCATGCAGACATCCGATGCATGGAACGCGCGTAACGACCCGGGACTCTCGCAAATATGCATTTAGGGATTTTCTTCCCATCATTTGTATAGCGAGTGAGTATTTTTTTTCTCCCTGCGTCCTCACTGCCCATTCTCCAAAAATACGCGAGCCGGTAGCGTATAAAGTCGTAACAAAAATTCTACCCGCGGCTCCCGAATTTTCGTGTATATCTCGGGTAGCCAGCGGGGTTAAAACCAGCGGGAATCTTTTCAACGAAGAGGTTTTTTGCTGCCAGCAGCAACGGCGAAGGGGTAGTCAGGAATGCCTCGAGATAAGTAGATATCCAAGCGGTAATTGCATGCTCTCGCGCTCTCCTCCGTTCACGCTGTCTGTCCCCGACCCCTCTGCCACCCCTTCCGCCCTTCCGCCCTTCCGCCCCGCGGGGCCACCCTTATCCGCGTTTTCACTCCCATCGTATCCTCCACCATCGTTTTGTTTGGGGTCATCTCTCTTCCTTTCTGCCTCATCTCTTCTCAACCCTCCCTTTTTCACCCTTTCCCTCGCCCGTTTCCAACTACCACCCCGTTCCGATTTTCTCGTGCCATCGTCGATTCCTCTTTCTGCTTTTCCGTCTCTCCGTCCCTCCCGCTTTCGCTCGTGGCCCAGCAATTTCGAGCTCCCTCAATTCCCCCCCGTTAGTCGTGACACTGCTCGCATGTACGCCAGGACCCCGGATGCCCATTCTCTTACCGAGCGTCCTGCGGATGAAGAAGACAGAGGGAGAGCGAGAACCGGCGAGATATATAGAGAGTCGGGTTGGAATCTGGCCGCTGGCGTGGAATACGGCTCCCGCTAATTCGCGCTAATCTAATTTGGCCCAAGCCTCCTACTGGCCGAGCAGTGACGGGTTGAAACTACTCGCGAAACCCGACAAGGGCCCTCCCTCTCGGAAACCTTGGCACCCCGGCTTTTCCGCGCGATTCTGCCCGTACTGTATAACAAGCGGAAGACCGCACTACGCCGGGGATGAGCATAGATTTTCGTCGAAAACACAAATGAGTTTTGTTTATATTCATTTTTTTCGCATCATCGGAATATCGCTCAGAAAAACCAATAGGGATTCGGTATCCAATTTCTTAATCATAGACAAAAAATAAATAAAACTGTTGCCGATGTTTTCACTGAAATCGATGAGACCCAAGAATAATAAAAAAAAAAATTCAAATATTTTAAGAGGACACACAATTATAGGTCACAGTATTAGCGTGGAAGATTTTCGCCGCTGGTCTTCCCGCTTCCTCTGTCTCGTTCGTTTGCTTCCCGGTTACGATAAATTCAAGCCCGGTATAAATTCTCTCGCGCGATTTCCGTCTCCTCCTTGCGTTAAATAAAACTGTTGCCGACATTGTCGTCGACAACACAAATGAGTTTTATTTATATTCATTTTTTTCGCATCATCAGAATATCGCTCAGAAAAACCAATAGGGATTCGGTACCAAATGTCTTTACCATAGACAAAAAATTATAAATAATTTACCATATCTTTACCATAGACAAAAAATAATAAATAAAAAACAAACTGATGCCGGTGTTTTCACCGAAATCGATTAGAGCCAAGAATAAAAAAAAAAAAATTCAAATATTTTAAGAGAACACAATTATAGGTCGCAGTATTAGCGTGGAAGATTTTCGCCGCTGGTCTTCCCGCTTCCTCTGTCTCGTTCGTTTGCTTCCCGGTTACGATAAATTCAAGCCCGGTATAATCCCCTCGCGCGATTTCCGTCTCCTCCTCGTGGCGCTCTCTCGCAAGCTTGCGTTCCTCGGGGTTCGCAATCGCGTGGGTATAGCGCGACAGCGTGGCTTCCGGTGAGGGATAGAGAGAGGAGGGGCGCGCGAGGGAGCGGCGCGGAGCGGAGCGCAATCCATTTGCCGGGGAAATGCAGTGTAATTGCAAATCGTAATGGGGCTTGTAGGTGTGCGCGAGGTAGCAGGGCCATGCCATTAGCGCTGTATCACTCGGTTCTGCTGCCGCTGCCGGTGGTGCTCCTGCCTCTTCCTCTTTCCCTCGTCGTTCCTTCGCTTCTTCGCTTCCTCAGCAGTGGAAGCGGCACGTGAACCAGCGGCATATCCATTGCCTTGGGGAGGGTTGACTTGAAAAATATCCTACGTGCGCAGGAAAGCCACAGCACCTGGGAACCCCCGAGCTTTCGCCTCTCCTCTTCCGCTCCCTCTCCGGATAGCGCCCCCGCGACGTTCTGGGAATTAAGAGACTGAAATGGAGACAAACGAGAAGTAACAGGACTCAAGATCCTCCTCCGCCGTTCACCGTTCCGCATTGGAGTCCACAGTCCGTCCCGGACGCTGAATTTCTTCGCGCCGTTGAATCGAAATTCTTGGATTCATTAGCAATCACGCCTGCCATACAATTTTTTTTTTTCTCCGCCAATTTCGTGACGAACGACGAAAGAGTGAAAATCACGGGGAGAAAAGATCCACGGGGATGAGCGGGTCGGTCGGTTTCGGGCCGGGTGGAATGTTGCCTTCGTTAATTGTTGTTATTTCCGGTTGATTGATGGTTTCGCGAGTACAATGTATGAACACGGCGGGCGGCTTCGGGCTTAATGAAATTGACATGGAGTACTCTCGGGGACGAATAATAAGTGAGTGGTCATCGAGAGAGCGTTATAATGAAGCAGTAATGCCGGGTTCACGGTAAACATCATCGGGTTTGCCACCGCCGGTCCGGCCCTCGGACGATTAACACTCGTCCCGCAATAAACGCGCTTTAACTGCCGCTACGCGTATTCCGGAGATTGTACAGCGGCGGCAGCGACGGGGATGGGGAATAGTGAGAGAGAGATATAGAGCTGGTGAGAGATAACATAGGCGGAATAATAGAGATACGCGAGTCGATCGTATCACGCTAACCCGGTGCGCGATATACATACATGCATATACATGTCTGTCTCATCCCTGCGTAACCCAATCTATTCGGCGTTTAATGATATTATAATTTCGTTAACGGCGCATCAATTTTGTAACCGCGATCCGATGGAGCCCGCTCCGACTCGAGCGCTAATTTTCCGTCCGATAAAACACGATGAAAGATCGCCGAGCGCAAAGGTTAATTCGGGAATCGTTAATTCGCGAGCGCGATAACACCCCACGGACTTTTCCGTCGGGTCACGGAGATTCGACGGAAGAGAGCGCGAAGCTCTCTCGGCTGTTGGCGGACTTTTTGCAGCCGCACGTAACGGAACTACCAAGGGTCCGTCGTAGACCAGATACCTCCCCGGTGAGATTTAACCATCGCCACGGCCTCGGGACCGCACCAAATTCCGAAGGTCTCCCCGGTATTTAGTCGGTCCCAACCTGTCGGTGACCTTTTCCCGTATGACGTCACTTGCGGTCGAAAACTGAGATTTTTGAAACCGGAAGTGACGAAATGTTTCAAATTTTTATGCGTGACATCACTTTCGGTTTAAAAGTCGAATTTTCAAACCGGAAGCGACGACGCAAGGAAATGTTTCAAATTTTTCTGCGTGACGTCACTCTCGGTTTAAGAGTGGAATTTGTAAGGATCTGGGATTAATATACACCAAGGGTTTTCGGAATTAAATGAAACGTTTTATTTCGTAGGTACAGTACAAAAAAGGCCTGTTCGCGTCGCCGACCTACTCGCTTTGCCGTTTCGACGAGCACTGCGGATTATCGTGCCGATCGCGCGCTCCTCGATCGTCACGGTAGTGACGTCACGCCGGAGAGCCCGCTACTTCCTTTTATTTCGGCGATAACTCGTGGCAGTATTAAAAAAAAATAAAAATGATACCTCGGCAGGTCTTACAAATTTTCAAACCGGTAGTGACATCACCGACATTTTTAAATTTTGCTCTGCCAAGCAGTGGCCTAGTGCTCGTTAGTGCTCGGAAGCCGATCGGCTTCGCTGTGGGTACCTGCGTCGATCGGAGCCGATATGGCGTTTTGGCGTAGCCAGTGTGGAGCCAGCGATGTGCCGTTTGTCCAGTTAAGGCAGAATCCCACCTAAGTTCTTTACACAGGATGTTCTCCGTTGAGTGACAGCCGCGAACGCGAACTTCTTCGTACTGGACGGGAAACGGATCAGTTGAACGATCATCCGAGTTGACTCGCGACCAGTGAGATCTTTCGAAGCGCGGCAGAGGCCCAAGGAGAATCCGTCCGGTGTGGCAGCTGATCAAACATAAATATCGTTGGACCGCGGCGATACGCGTAGGCGGATGACTGCTGGCTGGCTAGCTGGCCTTCCGAGTCGCTCGCCTCGCGACCGACGAGAAGAAGAGGTTTTAATGTATTTGCGTTGGCTTCGTCTCGAAGTCCCGTCGAGATTTGGACGAACCCGTCGCGAAGTAGGCATGTAGAACTGTTCCTCGCGCGTTCGTCGTCCTCCCGTTCAGACTGCGAATCGAGAGTTTATTAAAGCAGCCCGCTCTTGAGAATTCGACTCGGGAACGCGTATCTTCCGTATTACACCATTCCCAGTTACAAAATAGCCCTCTATACCGATTTAGAATAACTTATGTGACATTTAATAGCCATAAAACCCGCGCCAAATTATCGTGTTCCCGACTCTAATGTTACTCTGCATTTGTCTGTTTCAGGTGAGTGTTCATAGCCAAGATTCAGCGCAGCATGTTCTCTGAGAGTTTGCCGACACGGTCGTGGTGAGTTTCTCACGCGCATTTAAAATCGAACAAATCCCAGCGACAAGTCGTTGATTTCCCAACGACTTGAGAAAGAACCTGATCAACGATTGTACGATCGGGGGACATGCGGGAGGGGGGGGGGGGGGGGGTAAGGAGGGACGGATACGCCCTTCCAGTATCTGGGCGCAGGCTGGTATTCGTCAACTTTACGCTTACACGGCACGATCGGGTCGGGCTCCATCGGTTTTTACGTCCCTGTACACTGGAGTGGTTTAGTACTTTACTCTGTACTATACTGTACGACAGGCTACGTAGAGGGTGTAAAAAAGTCAGTGAGAATAAAAATTGTCTGGAGGTTGGGCGAGTCACGTATAGTCAGAAAATTCTTCGGAGGAACCCCGAGATGTGGGATCGCTGGGGGGGTTGGCACTGGTGCTGCGCTTGCTGATGGTGGATTTCGCCGATCCTTCGATTCGTGCCAGATTTAACGATTCCGTGTTCCTGGCTTCAACCCCCCCGGGTTCCGGGCTTCGTACACCCTCGTAAGCCCCTCGAGAGCTAGCTGGCATCGCGGACGCAATGCCTAGGAGGTACCAGTGGCACTGGTGCTGGCGCTGCTACTGGGCAACCCTTTCGGAACGACTGTTGAGTAAAGATGGGACCGAGACGCACGTCTGGATAGTCCGAGGGGTTGGAACAGTACGTCGGGACGTACGTGAGACGGCTCGCGCTCCTCTAGCAAGAGCCGGAGCGAAGGAGAGAACGACGGATAAGACTGGGAACCGACAGTGGCCAGGTCGAAGTGAGGAATAGAGGGGCGCGGGGGGGAGGTTGAGACGGTCCGCAGGGCATGGCCGCTCCGAAGAAGACTGAAGGAACGAGGACGTCCCGACTAGTTGGGTTATAGGGTTGGGTAGACGTTGGAGGAGCAATAAGGAATTATTGCGGTACCATCGACAAACGGCGACTACGTGGCTGCACTACCTAACATTCTCGCCGTCCTCCTCGTCGCCCTCGTTTCTTCCAGTTTCCCCTCGCTTTTTCTTCCGAACCTCCCCGCGGCCCCGTCTTTCGTACTCGCCTCCTTTCGACTTTCCACGAAACTACTGCCCGCCGCTTCTCCGCCCGACTCCCGCGCGAATCGTCAATATGTAATGCTCGGGCAAGCCTCCTCCTCCCACCGGCCACCTTGGATCCTCACTGGCAGTGCACCCCGTTCCAAAACGTTCTATCGAACGGGTTGCCCTTCTGCCTGCTCGCCTCTTCGATATTTCATTGGATTTCATCCGATGCTTTTTCCCATTCTTCTCGCTTCCTCTCTTGTTCCTCTTGCTCTCATTATTTTCGGATCGGATCGCGGATGCGATTGTTTTTTTTTCCCGCTCCCCCCGGAACGAACCACGATGGAAATTTGATCGGCGAACGGAAGCTACTCTAATCTATCAATCTCCTCAATGAGTTTTTCGCGTCTTGAGATATCTCAATTAATTGATCCCCGGGATGATAACAGTCGCGACTGCGGTTACGTTTCATTTCTTTTATCATCGAAGCTTTTCAGCTCTCCGCCACGCTTTTGCCTTCGACATCCTTTGGCATTAATGTAAATGTTATTAAGGCTCGGAGTGCCTCGGCCCTTGGAAACCTTTCTTCCCGAGATGCGATCGTAGCCGCCGCTCTCGAACGAGCAAAAGGCGTCGAGGGCAGTACTAACTCGACAAGGACCACAAGTATAGGTTCCGAGGATCAACTATACGACGAGTGCGCGTCTGGGAAATAGGTCTTTCCGGCCACGTACAAGCTTCACCGGCAGCTTCGCGATTGGAAACTTCCTCTCTCGGTACGTGGGCAGGAGGACTCGAGGACGAGAGAAAGAGAGAATGGGCGCCCCGAAGATAGAGCTTTCGCGACATTGCCGACAATTTGTCGAACGAAACTTCAATTTTCCTCGGGTGAAGTCTCGTTCGGGAATACGGGAGAGTTCCGTCTTGCGGGAGTTTATTGTCGTATACGTATACAAAGCCCGACAGACGAGGGTGTGAAGTACTCCGTTAGGAGGAGGAAGAGGACGACACGACGGCGGGTGGAGAATAGACGAGGCAGGTTTGACGCGAAAGTTTCACGAGATAAGGGAAAGACGGTAAAGCTACAAAGTATGCTTCGAGGGAACAAGAAGAAAAAGCTCGTTGCAAAGAAGCAACCAAAGCTTCGGAGCCTGACGCTGGTTGGGGATACAGCAGTAGTTGTACGTCCCGGGAGCGAAGGTGGCCTCCCGATGGAGGTTTGTCTCCTCTCCTTGGCCTCTCAGCAATTCCGTCACGTACGCGTCATAAGTCCTCGCCGCCTTTAAGTAAGAAGTAACGCTTCGCTCGGTGGTACTCGAGGCGGTACACTCGAGTTCCTAAGTATCCCGAGAGCCTTGCCGCGGAACGTTGAGGAGAGAGACGTTTCTCGGCTCACCACCACTATTCTCCTCGTCCTCTTCTTCTTGTTCTTCTTCGGCTGCTTCTTCTTTGTCGTTGTCACCCCGAACCACAGCTCTTCCTTCACCATCAGCGGCATCGCTTCCACTGACACCACCACTATTAAGATCCTCGTCACAGGTAGGCGCGCGGGGGCGCTCTCCTTCCAATGGCAACGACGAGTTCGTCTGGGGAGTCTCGAGACCGTTCCGGCGAGGTGCCGGAAAAGCAGCCCACCCTGCGCCCGGAGTTAACTCGACGGGGCGCTGGTGGAGTACGATGCAGGCTCGCTATTGGGATCTTGGTGAGGTTGGTACTGGTGCGGGAGACTCCGGTAGTGTGCGGCGGTCAGGCGTCGCCGGCATACCAAATCCATGGGGTATTCCGGTCATGTAGTCTCCGGGGGGGTCCCCGCTCGGCTTCGTGACGACGAGGCATCGTCTCCTCGTCCTCCTCTCCTCATAGTTGGCCTCGCTGATGCTGCTGGCAGGGAAGAGAGGCTCGCACACGAGCGGGCAACTGGCTCTGGATGCTACCCACCCGTTTCTCCTCGTTCCCGCTAGCCCGCGACCCGCCCCGGTGGTATTAATTGGCTTACGAGGCGACACTCATTAGCACTTTGAGTAAGAGGGACCCGGCCGTTGCCAGCCCCGTCGTCGTGACCGTTCCACCGCTCGCGCTATCACCCCCCAACGAGCCCGGTTCTCTCTGATGCACCTGAAACCCTCCAGCATAGAACGCCCGGGAAGTACCTACTTTCCTCTTCTTTTACTTTTACATACTGCTCCTTCTGCTCGGTTTTCCAAACAGTGCATTTCCATAGACCGACGGAATATCGGCCTTTCGCCTTACAGTCTACTCGCACCTACGGTGTTTTTTTTTCTTCTCTTTTTCTCGAATATTGCACACACTAAGAATTGATGTAGGGTAAAAGTGGGGAATATGGACCGGTCCATATATAATTGATTTACGTGTTAATCGAGGTGGGCCATATTCACCACTTTTACCCTACACTTGTTAAAATTCTTATGAGAGGGTTCTGTAGAGCTGTGTATACGCGCAGCCTTCGTGGTACACGAGAAACTCTGTGAAATAGTGTTATGGAGCAGCCACGATTTCCGCGATGTATACGAGGAGTAATATGAGACGAGGTACATCGCTGCGGAACGAGGGGTACATAAGAATGGATCATCTCGTTGTTACGCTGCACGAAGACCAAGTGATCTCTCCTGATCTCTCGTCCCTCTTACGGTCGGGTGAAAGATAGATAGATAGATTTATTAGCGGTCCAGTAACGTCGGTTCCAACAGGTCCTCCAGGCACATCGGCGGTAGATCTTTTTGAAAATAGAGGAGGCGGAGTTTGCGAAGGCTCGCAGGTCTTCATAATACCTGTCAGACTGCACAGCTCGCGGTACATCGAGCCAATTCATTCTCTATATAAACTCTCCCTATACATCGTTCGATGCATTTTATTTTTATATAAATACGAGGAGAGCGATACGTCGTTGTATATCTGGCGAGATTGATCGTCTCCAAGCGGAAGGATTCGAGACAGTCGGTCCCGGTTGGCTTATCAATACCAGCTCTCGTCGTCGGGGGCTCTCGAGTCTCTTGTCGAGAAAATCGAACGCCGAGAGAGAGAGAGCCGCGGTCGCGCGGTTCGTCATCGATATCGATAAGCCGATCAATCACGCACCGTTAGACAGTATCAGGTATATCCTGTCGTCGTACCTTGCCTCCGTATATTCCCTCCTTCCTATCTCTTACCTACAAAGATATATAGCTCCGGGGAAGTGAACAATTTACCACAACATTGCTACATAAAGTATCCTGTGACGTAGAGTATCATAGATAATACCTAGGGTAAAAGTGGGGAATATGGCCCGGTCCATATATCATTGATTTATGTGTTAATCGAGGTGGGCCATGATCACCACTTTTCCCCTATCCGCGGAGAGAGGTTCCTTTAGGTTCTCGTTGGTTCAAGGAATCCCACTATCAACTGCAATTGGAGACGAATTGTCCGTTTCCCGTGCCTCCTACGACAAGGATATTTGGTATCGGCGACGTAGCGGAGGACTCGAACGCATCGTAACGCTGCGACCCCATTCTTGTGCATTATCGCGACGTCGTGCGCCCGTAGGGAGTGATGAGTATTGAGCATAGAACACGATACACCGAAACCGTATAGTATGCAGCGACGGTTTCGCCAGGCGGCCGGAGCGTGCGGACGTTATGGGACACCGAAGGGATTTGTGGTGACCATCGTTGGCGCTCATGCTAACGGCAGCAAGACGAGCATCGGCCTGGACGGGCGGACCAGTCGGCAGTATTGAGCAGTGGATCGAGGCTCGATCGTCTCCACGGTTTCCTCGCATTCGCATAGTCGCGGTTGTCCACTCTCGCCCTCCCCTAGCTAATCTGTGTAGCGTCTCTCAGCGTCCACCCCTTTCTCCCTTAGTCCTCCGATACTCCGCGAATTCTGGGTAGATCCAATTTGATCGGAGGACCGCAGCATCCCTGCTTGCGTCTACCTTCTCCAAACCCTAACTCTCTCTCGGTTTCTCTACCATCCGAGGATTAGCGTTAGGCAATGCAATCCTTCGACCGTTCTCCATCTTCCGCACGCCTGTTCCGTTTAACCGCTTGATCCTTCCACTAGCTTTGTCTCCCTCTCACGCATCTTCTCGAATCCCCGGCTCTCACGATTCCGTGTGTTTCTGCATTACGGACCATTCTGTCCGGCGTTATACAATTTGCGAAGCTAAACTCCCTCTCGCGCTCCGTCGCGCTCCCGAGCTTCCCACGAAAGCTCCGTTCCGTTGTCCACAACCGGACTGGCTCGTACGCATATGAGACCGCATACATCCATATGGTTACCAAGCGCGTTTGCGCGCGCGCCCTGCTCGCCCTCTCCCTCCCTCTCTCTCACTCCCTACGTCTCCGTGACTTGGCGCCGTAGACAATGTTGCTCGATAAGGTATTGTTCCAGCACGTCCACCCTTGGCCGTACGAGAAGCCCCGTCACCCTCACAGGTACATATTACTGACACTGACGCTCGCGCCACTGTTCTCCTCAGCGAGCTCGCTGAGGGAGAAACCCTCACAAGCCCGCTACCTACTTGGCCAGGGACGCAACGCTCTTCCTCGCATTTGTCCCCTCAACCACCCCCTAAGGGCCCAACGGGTGAGACATACGCTGATTATACCTATACTGACCGTGTAGGTTAACACACACTCCCGTCTCAGCTCTGTGTACTCTCCACTATTATACGGTGTGCACTTTGCCGTCTCTCTCTCCTTCCCTTGCATTCGCTATCCGTGTCTCACATTCCCTAGCCGCTCCAACGCGCCTCTCTCTCCCTCTACAGTGTACTTAATATGCTGGCCGACATATCCAGAGCCCCAGGTAGAACAACCACTACCGCGGCTGCTGCGGCTGCCCTATCGTTGCGCTATTTGTCCAAATTACATTTATTATACCGGCGAACAATGGCAAATTATAACGCCACGGTACTTATGCTTTACGAGCGTCCAGGGTCCCGCTCGGGTACGACAAAGTAGAAACATACGCGAATCCTACACACGTGGTATTTCCTCCCCCCCCCTCCGCCCACATACGTGTGTTCATGCGCATCGATGTATGAGGGGATCTGCGAAGAGGGTCGACGAAAGATGTACGGGCGAGGGAGGGTTGATGTTTTCCATCGAGGACCTTCTCAAAAGTTTGCCCTCTTTCGCATTGTTGTGAGAGGACCTATAAACCGAGATTGCCGAAAGGGACGAAAAGTTATGTGCCGTCGGGCCGGTGCAATGTGGCCTCTCGAACGAGGGGGAAGGATTGTCGCTGAGCGGGGTGGAGAGGGAGCAGCGAGCAACAATGCTCCGGGAACAGTGAAATACCTGCCTCTTGTTCCCACTTCGCGGACTGAGGTATCTGCTTCTGTTCCGTGGCTACGGTGGTTTGTGCCGTCGGCAATCAGACCCGGGCATTGGCACACAGGAACGGCGGACGTTCCGTCGCAGCTCGGCTTCTCTCAAACTTGGGAACGCTCGGATACACCGAACGCTCTAGGCTTGGCGGCACGTTAAGTAATTCGCAGTTGTCGCATGCACAGGGTTCAGACTGCGCGCTGCCGCCAGAGCAACGGGGACAGGAAACGTCGAAGTACGTCTCCTCCCGGAGTTTCCGGAGTCATCGATATGGTAGTCGCAGTAATACAGTGGAGCGGTGGCGATGGGTATAGAACATTGTTGTTGTTGTTGGTTTGTTGTTGTTGTTGTTGTTGTTGTTATTGGAGGAGTAACCCGAACGCACCCGAAGAGCCGAACACGGCGATAGAATGCAGTCGCGATCTGCATCTGACACTCGTCGCCAATCTCTACTTTCAGTCGTACCTCCTCATTCCTTTTCATCTTCCTCTCGCTCCCGCTCTCTTCTTCCTCCGTTTCCAGCCGTTTCTCGCCAGCGGCTTTCCGTTCGCGCCGTACCAATCTGTCGCTGTCTCTTTCGCGTAAGCTCTTCGGAAAGTCGAAGCAACAGCAGAGCCCTCGGCTGGCTCTCTGTTCGCGACGGGTATTCCACCTGACACAAACATGCGGGAGCGCGGAGAGCGAGCGGCGACCGGGGTTGGGTGGGCGTACGGTTTGGGTTGCGATAGGGAAAAGCTTTTCCGCCGAAGCTTGATGCTCTCCGTAGGCGTTTTCGCCTATACCTCTATATCTTGCACGAGTACCAGCGATCCTGAGCGTTCGCGACAGGCCCCGGCGACTCCGAGGGTAAGCAAAACAGAGTGTATGCCCGAGGCAGTTCTCAGCTGCGCGGACGAATCGGACTTTCGGTCCTGTCCCCTCTCTAATGAGGAATGCGCGTACGTCGAATGGATAACGAGAAAAGAGAAGACGATGAGGGAAAGAGGGGAATCAAAAGAACTCGAACCAAAAGGCCCATTGCGAGAAGATTAATTCTTAATCTCGACTGCATTCATTCATTCTCTTTGCTCGCCGAATTTCCGCCTCGGGCAAAGTCGAAGGCCGAGAATGGTGGCGGCGGTGGTGAGACTTTTACCTGCTCTTGCTTTTCACACTCAGCGAGCGCGGGTTGATTTTGTCTCGGTGTATGGTCTACGGCAAAACCGCCCGGGTACACCGAAAAGAGAGGGGCAAGGTATGTGTACCCAGGCGCGGAAATCTCGTTCCCCGGAAGCTCTTGCGCGAGATCGCTGGAGCTACTCTTTTGGGTGCCGCAGCCGCCCCGCTCCGGCCCCTCTCTTGATTTTATGAACGCGAGCCTGGGCGCGATGAATATTGGGAATGTCGAGACGAAAAAAGGGGACAAAGCAGCGGGGGCGAGTGGGGGACGCGAAGGGTGAACCGGGCGAACGTCGACACAGCGCACCATGAGGGCGATGGCGGCAAGGCGGGCACGTGCTTTTCACCAGTACTTTTCCGCGGTGTACCGTGTGGATATCGGCGGTGTGCGGAGGGCCGGAGCGTCAAGCTTCCGCATGCTGCACGGTGCTCTCGTCGACCTCTTTTGAATCCATGGCAATGCCGCCCGCTCGGGACACTGGCCTGTATATATGCATGGGCTTATACCGTGGCGCCGCGCACAGAAGGGAGGCTGCGAGGGTGGGGACCAGAAGGTTCAAGTCGAAGCCCAGGAGCACCGCCCGAGTGACGAGGAAAAGTGGGTTAAATATGCAGGGTGTTTGCCAGTGTGTCCCCGTGCAAGCGCTCGAGCTGACTTCATCGGTCTAATTGCGGTAATGCTCACAGCCCAAGGCACTTTGGCCCCGCTCCTCTCTGTCGTTTCTGTACCCCTTTCGCCCCCTCTCTCTCATCCTCACTTGATCCGCTTCCTTCGCTCTCCTCACCAACCTTCGCCCGTAACCTTCGAGCCCTTACAACGACGGATCGCTCTATGACATCGTATCTCTGTCTATCCTGTCGTATAACTTCTCAACTACGAAAAGCGTAATCATGCTGTTGACAGTGCGGGTACTCGGTGCACAGGGTTTCACGATTCTCTCTACAATGTATGTGTGTATGACTTCCATACGGTGCGGTCTCCACACATATGTGCACATCCATGGAGGTCGAAGCTCGCGTTGCAGTTACGTGAATAAGTGACAATGTTAGACATCCAGAACGTTCCGTCTGCATGCGGGATTTGTTGTCGCTTCACTCGCTTCTCGTCTGCTGAAACTACTGTGCTCGTATGGCGGTACGCGACTGGGTTGTCGGACCTAAAAAAAATAACCAAATTTCTGAGATTTTTTAAACGAATTTTTATTATCTGAGAATTTAGGATCAGATTAATGAAATATATGTTATAAGCCCGCTGTGCGTATAGTTGCATTTTATTGAGAAATGTTCTATTCTTTCTGCGAGTCTCGACGATGGGATATTCTTCTCATTGCCTCGCACGGAGCTCGCGCTGCGGCTGTGCCATGCTTTTCGCGAAAATAACCGTACGACTGTGTTGTCGTTCCTAAAAAAAAAAAAAAAAATTCTGAGGATTTTTAAACGAATTTTTACTATCCGAAAATTTAGGATCAGATTAATGAAAAATATGTTATAAGCCCGATGTGCGTATAGTTGCATTTTATTGAGAAATGTTCTATTCTTTCTGCGAGCCTCGACGATGGGATATTCTTCTCATTGCCTCGCACGGAGCCCGCGCTGCGGCTGTGCCATGCTTTTCGCGAAAATAACCGTTTTAGCGGAAAAGCTACTCGGCATTATTCTCTTGCTTATCGGAAAATCCGATCGCTCGACGTGTGCCGAGAAAGCCAGTCGTTGTTGTCGCGTGAATAGGGGACAATTTTGAGCGAGGTTTTTCTTTTTTTTCCTTTCTCGCTTTCTCTAACCTTCTCTCCGCACCTACCGTCTCGCGTCGCTCAGACCAGACCGATTTTCACGAACCCTTATCGCGGCGCACCGCTCTTCACACTCTGCTCTCTATCCTAAAACTCCACACACACACACACACATACACACCCGGGGTCCTTTGCACACAGAGATTTTTCCTCTGGCTCTCAGCCACCCTCGATTCTCTGTAATACAAGTCACAGTTATATTTTTCCATCACGTTTTTCCCTCCCACGACCGCCTCGAGATTTATTTATTTTGTCGCTGACTGGAAAACGGTTCTCGCGAGTGTGACAAGAATATTGTCTGAATTGCATCGCGAAAACATTGCCGCACCAGCGTCAAATCGGCGCCTTTCGCGATAATAATCGTTTCGGATAAGCTCGCAATCGGATTTAATTATCAGTTTGCCCGAGGGAGTTTCGCAGTCCTCGATTATTCGAATCAGAGTTCTCACTCGGTTGGCTCGTCTGCCTAAGTACTCCTCCCGCCGGCGACGCTATCGGATACGGAGTTTCGTTTCTCGGTAAAGCGAGCGGTAATCTCTTGCATTATTCACCGTCCACGTGGGTGTAAGTCGGGTGTAGCCTTTGGCCTCGAATACCCCTTAACATCGTTCGCCCCGGTTTATCGCTTGCTAGCGTTAGTCCTACGAGAGTCGAAATTTTTCCATGTTTCGCCCCCCCCCCCCCCCCTCACCCCCCATCGCGGGTCTAACCCCATTTCACCGACGGATCTCCGAGCCACATCCCACACCCGAGTTGACCCTCGAGAAGAGTTGTTAAACTTAATATCCGTCCGTTTCTCGCGCTCTACAACGTGATGATGGGGCCGATCGTAAAAACACAAAGGTCCTCGTCTTTTTTTTGCCAACTCCACCGAGCCGAGTTCCGACGTATATCGGGTCAGGAAAATATTATTTTATGTGTACGGTTTGAAAGGGGGTGGTGATGATTTTTCGGTCACGCTCAGGATACGTTTCTTTGTAGAATACCGTATTACGAGTATATAGAAGAACGTTTTTGGAGAAAAATGTATAGGATAGATTGTGTTGACTGACTCTATGAAGAACTGACTGTGCAGAACTGTCTATATGTAGAGCTGTGTATATGTAGAACTGTCTATATGTAGAATTGTCTATATGTAGAACTGTCTATGTGTAGAACTGTCTATTTGTAGAACTGTCTATATGTACAGCTGACTATATGTAAAACTGACTATATGTACAGCTGACTATATGTAAAACTGACTATATTTACAACCGGCTATATGTAGAAGCGGCTATATGTAGAATTGACTATGTGCAGAACTGAATATATGTAGAACTGACTGCGTGTAAAACTGACAATGGCTAGAACCGACGATGTGCAGAACTGACTATATTTGGAACAGACTATGTGTAGAACTGACTATATTTGGAACTGACAATGGGTAGAACTGAAATATGTAGAAAAGACGGCTTGCCGGGAACAATCGAATTTTCTATTACATTATCGATGTAGCGGCGGAAAAAATTTCGGAGTAGTCGCCGGTCCCGATGATAAATCGAATGTGAGCTCTGTCGTTCCCTGCTTGTTCCTCGTATACAGGCGTGTCCTCGGCGAACTATCAGGCTAGAGCAGTATCGACCTGTCGGCGATTCAATTGATCGAGGAGAACACACCCGCGGCATTACTCGCGATACTAGACTGCGAATAAACATACACGTCTATCTTTAACGAGGGAAAACGGATTAACTACGGTGCGATCTCTCGTTACCAGAAAAGCTCCGGCCGTACACAGAGTATACGCACTCTCAGCGATAAATCAACTCACTTCCCTTCCTTCCTTCCTTCCTTCCTTCTCCTCCAGGCTTATGTACAAGCATTCTGCATATACCTAGAGAGCAAACGGGTAACCGATAACCGCAAACCACCAGGGACGGGCGAGCGCAACCCCTTTCCACACGGAACACTTGAGATATATCCGTTTTGTTTAACTTGCACGTCAGATACTGCCCGGCTATAGTGTTTTCCTCCCTTTCATTCGGCGACTCTATAGAGCCCCGCCGCTGCATAGCCGTCGTGCCACGTTCATTTGTGCGGCGAGTCTCTTAAATTTTCGAGAACCATGGGACATAAATGAAGCGAGCGAGGGAGGGTGGGTTCAGCCCGGGGATCGTCGAGCAATGACGAAATATAGGGAGATAAAGAAGGGCGAGGTGAAAATAGCTGTTGCGGAACACACGGAACGTAGAGGCAGTGGGGGAGGGGAACGGGACGAGAAAGGAGACCTTGGGTGAGTCCGGGATATCTAATAAAGATACCGGTTGTATATAAAGGGCAGATAAGAATATACAGTATTCTGGGTCACGTGCTCTATTACAGAGTTTGCCGTGCTATATCGTTGTAGGTATTCTCGTCCCTAACGACGTCGCCCCCCCCCCCCCCCCTCCATTCCAACCCTCCTATCACCACGTGTCACACCAATTGCGATGAAATTAATTGGACACGCAGTCGTTTTATTACTCTCGCGGGGTTATACGTATCTGCTATGATAAATACACTCATTAAGTAATTTACGACGCGAAATATGCGAGGGGCCCGCGGAGGGAGCGGGAACGTTCGCTGCAACGTCCTTCGGTCTATTTCTCGTCGTCTATTAGACGCCGCATCTTATCGTGCCGGAGGGGAGGCGTAGGTGGGTTCGGGCTATATCAAACTACCGTGTATTAGTTGCATAGACACGGCAAACCCCGCGGACAAACTGTATATATTTCGGGAGAACCAGCCCGAGTAAACGGAACCACCCCTCGTTAACTCATTCGCCCCCCTTGTACGAGCGTTTTATCAATTTTGCCTCTCCCTAAACTGCCTCGAGCGCGGGGCGGAATCGGGCCCTCTGTGCTCGGCCGCGATCTTACATCGAGCTCTCGTGACAAGCGGCGGTCTCGGGACAGTGATCGAGAGAGCGCCGGGCATGAAACTCGGAGGAGCTCGCTCGTCTGACCGGGCTAGAGACAAAGCAGGAAGGAAACGAGCCAGGATGGAGAGCGAGTCTCGCGTGCGTCGATCCCGAAACTCCGTTTCCCTGTGTGAAACGACGCTTACACAGCGGAGCGCTGCCGACCGCGCCTTTATCCGAAGAATATTGGGGTAACTCGATTTTATTCGCCGTTTAGTCGGGTTCGTTAAGAATCCTGTCGAGTCGCGTGTACGATGTAGCGGGAGTGTTCTTGGAATGTCTTGGAAACACACATATTGGGATATGCGGGCTGGAATTTTTTTCTTTTTTTTATGGAAACTGTCGATTTCTCGAAAACATCATCTTTTTTTTTTGGGAACTATCGATTTCAGGAAAATATAATTTTTTTCTTTTTTTAATGGGAACTGTCGATTTCACGAAAACATCATTTTTTTTCTCGTTTTTTTCAACGCTCTTGAATGACTACAAGTAATAGTCTGAAACTTCATACGAAAATTGACGTCAGATATTTTTTTAAATATTTTTTATTCCTTATCAGCCTCAAACTGTCTTTAAGCACGCGAAGCGCCACGACGCCGTATGTCTACTACGACATACGGTAGGCACCGGTGGTCGGATGAGAATCGTTATTCGCTACTTTCACGAATATCCTACATTCATTTTTCTTATTTCATTAAAAATTTACTTCCGAGCTTAACACACGACCGACCGCCGTTGGTTCTTGTTTACCCACGAAGAGCTCCATAAATGTATTTCAAAGTCACGGGACGTCGTCGTCGTTGTCCTCGGCCGGTGGTGTATTGAAAAGATGCGCGCGATCGAATCGATTCGTGGGTGGCGTACCGGAAGTTATACGATTAAATCGCGATTCCGTGAGTCCGTCCGTGCGTGGCTCCCCTCTCCCTTTACTTCGTTCCATTCTCTTACGGGGAATATCTCGACTTCGGAAGCCCCGCGGGGCGAGCAGCGTCGCTTCAGCATCCACTGTACGCCAACCGTACCCTTTCGCCCTCTCGTTCCCTGGCAGCGCTCGTTTTGCTCCTCTTCCTTGGCTTTTCCAATCCCCTTCGACTCGCCCCCCCCCCCCTCCATCTCCGCAGCGTCTTCCATTTTCTTTTCTATACAGAGCGCTCCGGCACACACGGTTCCTTGGTCCATTACGCGTCAGGAATACGAAAGTACAACCCGCACCCTCTAACTCGCTCACCGGCATATCTTCGCTGTTCTCCTCGCGCCTTTCCGCGTCTCCTCATCGTCTCGCCTATCTTCCCCAGTATATGTTCCTCGCTATCGTTCGCCGCGCTCATCAATCCGATTCCAATAGCCGCCCCCCCCCCCTCGCCGAACGGCGCGGAAACTCGAGCGCGTTTCATCCATTCGATGAGGAAGATGAAGACGCGATAGCGGGGAAAAAAATCCCACGAAGGAGTAAAAAGGGAGACGGAAGAATTAAGGGGCCGCGGAACGACGAACGTGAATGCTCCGCCAGATCCGATCACCTTTGTCGCGCAGTTGGCAAGGGATTCTACGGGATCTCATTCGCAAAAAAAAAAATAAAAAAAAAATAAAAGAAAAAGAAAGACAATTCGGCGTGAGCAGTAGTAGTAGTGCCCTCGACTACTGCGACGTACTATGCTCCGAGAATGTAGATCTAGCTGAAAGAAGCTCAAATTCGTGAATGGTGGCTAGCCCCAGCGAGTCGCGAGTTCCTTTCCAGACCGGTGAAAGAGGATGACGGCGGGGGTGGAGGGGGCGAAAAAAACTGCGACGAGGAGACTCAAAAATAAACAAAACAAAAAAGGAGAGAACGTCGAGCACAAGCTCCGATGCGAAGCGAAGAACTGCTGGCCCTTCTCAGCAGTCGAGACTCGGGCAAAGCACTCGAGCTCGCTCAGAGTCGAAACGACGACGGGAACTGGTCTTTCGCAAAGCATGTGCACACACACACACACACACACACACACGCGCATACTCTTCCCCACTCCCGCTGTCCTGGCAGTATACCGGTACATGGATTCTCCCACGCGAAGGGCGAGCATAAGGATGTGTAAGTCGAGAGGCGGTCGTACGAAAGCGACGCTGTTTTGTACCGTGGAACGGAACTTGCGATAGTATAAGGTTCTGTCTACTTGAACGACGACGATGTTGCCTACTGCGCTTGGTCCTGCTGGCGAATACGGCGAGATAGCCCGCCGGCGAGAGAGCCTCCTCTCTCGCTCCCCATAGTGGACCCTTCGCCGGGCGAGCGCGAAGGAAAGAGGTATAGAGAACGAGAGAAGCCGCAATGCCAGGACCGATTGATTTACGTTGCTCGTTACGCGGTCCACCGCTCCGAAGAGAGAAAAATAAATTGATAGAGCCCAAGATAGAGGTCGGGAGTTGGATCCGCAGAGGCTGATGCAGGACCGGCCTGAGGAGGAAGGGACCGGAGGAAATACAAGGCACCGGTGAGTAAGTGGGAAGACCGGCCGGGGGTGTACCGTCTCGGCGAGAGCGAAAGAGATCGGGATCGAGCGAGGCAAAAAAGAGAAGCACTTGGCGGGAAATGCAAAGCCGAGAAGGACGAGAACAGTTGGCAGAGATGCGGGACTGGAATCCTTCGGGGGGGATTCGATCATTTATCCGATCCTCGCAGTGTTCATTGTTCTCTTGTGTCGCTACTCACGCTACAGGGTGCAATTTTCCTGCCATGCATTCTTTCGACGACACCTCTGAACTGGACCACGATATCAAGCTGCAATAGTGTTCTTGACCCACCGACCCATCGGTTTTTCCAAGCAACGATGTGGCCTTTTGGCGATCGGCAACCAGTGCCAGCGATGTGCCGTTTTTCCAGCTACGTCAGGATCCCACCTGGGGTAGCGCTTCGGGACGAATTTCTCTCGTGTCTCTCCTATCGGCGGCGAGGTACTTACGGGCCAACGAAATTTTGCCATCTTTCCAATCGAAACTACCGTCTACCCTCTCCTCCTCTTTCCCGATCGGCCCACTCGATCGGAGTTCCACAGAGTACAACGACAACCTCTCCCACCCGAGAGCGAACGATTTGCCACGATGACATCGAAATTGCAGAGAACGGAGCACATTAGCCGCTATTACTTCCATTCCTCTCCTGTCATCAGGCAACGTCTCGGTCCCTCTCTCCGGTTCACCCTTTGCTTCGTGTGCAGCCCGCCACACGGCACACCCCTTCGTTCCGTCTCTCTTTCACTTCCGTTAGTTTCTTCAGCCGATTCTCCCGGTACAGCTCCCATTCGCCAGAACAACCCCTTTTCAACAATTTCTCTTTCGCGCAGCGACTGAGCAACCTCGTCATACCTCGCTCTCCGCCCTACTTATTCTTTTGCTCCTGTTCCGACGGTACGACGTACCCTATGCACGTGTGTGCATTCCGTGAGTATATTCTTCCGCGACCTCGTCCTTGAGATTGCCGAATCGGGCACCGCCCGTCGAGCACCTTGGCATTTGGAGTCGGCCAATGGGGAATAGTCGCATCTATCAAGGCGTGTTCTCAATCCGCTAGCCGGTTGACAAAGTGTGTGTTTTTTGGCCTTCTCTCCTGCATCTGCCGCAGCAAATTGACTACCCAGCCGGAATACGTCGCGACATGCTGCAGCCTACTTCCGATCTCATCGATGCGACCCTCACTCTTAATCATCGTTCGACTTTTCCCAACCCCAGTTTAAGGAGCCTGCGATCCTCTGTAGCGGTACAAGTTTTTAAGGTCTTCTCCACGTGTAACCGAGCGAGGCCGGCCAGTTTCCCGAGGGGAGAGGATTTAACTGCTAAGATGGGGTCGAATTCTCGCCGCGACACGCGAGGCGGAGACGCTCCCTTCGTGGATTTACGTTCTAATATAGAAATTTCATAAAAGTGAGCTACCGTCGGGGGATGACGCTGTGAGACACCCCCAACTCCCGACTACATTGTCCCGTCTCTCCCTCTTTCTCTCGCCCGTTCTCAGAGCCACCAGTGAGCAAGCACCTTGTCCTACGTACGTCATTCTGGGAGACCCAGCCCCAAACCCCTGCCGAATTTCCGGTGCTCCTCGCTTGTGTACCCGCGTTCTCCTCAGCGCCCTTTCGCAACCACTCCACGGCAACGAGGCGCAGGGTTACTTGCGCAGTCTCCGGTTCTCTAATGTCGCAGATAGCCAAATGTCCCGGATGAATTCAGGCTTCGCGACTCTGAGAAACGGTCTCTTATCGTTTTGCTGGCATCTATCTCTTTGTATATACGTAGTAAGCAGCATGTACTCGGTACACGCCGTATACTCGCCTCTCTCGTGCGCCCCAGCGTTCTCCTTCGCTCCGTTCTCGTCCCTCCATTCTCCGGGCACGGTCTCGCTCGTTCCCCGTCTCCTCGTACCGATCGTTCCCACTGAGGCGAAGCGAACTCGCTACAAAAGGTACCGTCGATTGATATCTCCGAAGCCTCGGATTGGCCGGGTCCCCCCCGGCTCGTACGTATACTTGTCAGACTACCGAGATTCGACGGCCGAGAGTGCGGACCGATAGGTCGCGCGAATAACCAGATTTATTGTAAATAAATCTAGCCACGAGATACACGAGTCGGTCGATGCGTTACGGAGGCGTGGACTTTTGTCGCTGATGGGAAAACCGTGGGTGGGTGAAAAATTTTACAGCAACAAATCTACCTCACATATTTATATTTTTCTGAATGCGCACAGGGAGATGTATCAAATTGATATTCAATATAGCCAATGAAATTTGCACCCCTTCTCCCCCCCCTCCCCCCTTGCGAGGCGGCTGGACGCATCAAAGCTGCTGGCGATGCTGATGTGGCATACTGCGTACAGTATATGATACACGCGGCGGGAGGTGGCCTCGGTCCCTCTCACATACACGACGGAGAGAAAGAACTTGCGCGAGCGGGTGAGTCGGCGGGAGAGAGAGACGCGAGGTATAAAATATACTTAATTTGTATTCGGGCCACGATCCCTACCCAACCGGCTTGCCTAGCCGGCGGGAATACAAAATTTTCCGTATTCAGATGCCCCACGACAGAAATTGACTTTATTGAGGTTTATCGATCCGCAATATTGTGTTCCCTCGGCGTAGTCGACGTCCTCCGTGCCCAGCTCTTCCTCTGCCCCTACCGCGATATCCTTTCGTCGCTACGTTTTTTTTTGTCGCGTGTGTGCGACATTGCGCAACTCGAAGTGAGGCTCGCCTGTGCGTTGGGTTTGTTCGGGACACAATTTAACCAGCGGACCCGCTGTTCATTGTCCATCCCGGGTAAATAAAAAAAAACTGTCTATGATAGACTCGTGGTAGGTCTGTAATGTGCAACCGCCCAAAGTCCGCCGACCGGGATTGAAAGTAACTGTTGGGGCTGATACCTTGTCTCCTTGACTCTATCGAAAGCACCCAGAAAAAAAATTATTTTACGGCCCCCGTTTATTCAATTTAAGTAAAATATTTATTTGATTTAAATAAATATTTATTTTATTTAAGTAACTATTTTCTTAATTTAAATAACTATTTATTTGAATCCAATAAATATTTTGCTTAAACCAAATAAACGGCCGTCAAATAAAAAAATTTTCTGGGTGCGGACGTCAACCGGGACGATCGCAGACGCGCGATACCAATGGTGGACCAGGTACTTTTTCCATGGGATTCCACCGTACCACCCACGGGGAAGAGGCAGTTTTGTCGAATAAAACCCGCGACGAGCCGCTCCGCTGCTCGCGACCACGGTAAAGGTCGACTCATCTCCCTCGCCTCCGCGCAAATCGCGTATACTTCGGATACGTCGTTGCGATAAAGAAACGGGAGAGTCTCGTTCCCGAAACTTGACGGAAAAAAAGGCCCCTCGAGGACAAATGCAATGGAAAGAATGAGCAGTAACGACGAGCGTGACCGAGGCAATTCGGGGGTCGAAGAAAGGAATGAACTTTGCCGCCGAGGATCTCGGACTACTGGATTTCTGGATAAGAGTCCTTGAGTTTGTTGGCTATATAATCGAGAGGGAATCGCGAGAGCCACCCGTTATATCGCGAATCCTGCTCCTCGGCGGAGCGGCGGCAGCAGGAGCGCGCAGCGCACAAAGAAAACTGTCGAGCTCAGAACTTCGGGGAGCGAAGGTGGTGGCGCGGTCGTCCCTGTGCCGGAGCTTCTTTCGAGGCAAGGATGGGATCCTCGCTCGTCCTTGCGCTCTTTCTGTTTCTTACGCGAGCCCCCTCGTCCCTTCTTCGTCGGCCACCACGCAGGACTGGTTTCGGTTCTCACAGACTCCTTCTATTCCTCCGCATCGCTTCTTCTTTGTGGTCCTCGTCGTACCCTCGCGTACTTGCCCCGGTCGAAGGATGCTTTGCCTTCGCTTCTTTTCTCATTCTTCCTCCTCCTCCTCTTCATCCTGACTCTCCTCTCGAACACAATCTTGCCCACCGCCACTCCCGCCGCCGTTCGCTCCGTCCCTCTCTCTCTCTCTCTCTCCGCGTTGCCCTTCGCTCTCCTCCGCCGATGCACTTTTTACCAGGAACGTACAATAAAATCAGAGACGGATAAGAGGATTCGGGGAGTGGCGCGAGAGAGAGACCGCGGCAACGTCGGCGGCGGCGGAGGATCGTCCTGCAAGAAGAAACGAGTCTGGCTCCTGCGGACCGTATCTCACGGCGACCAGTGTGCTGGATCGTGAACCGAGCCAGTATGAAAGAAGGAACGCAAGCAGCAGTGAAAGAGACGAAGCAAAAAAGAAGCTCACCCACCATGGATTTACGAAAGCTGTTACGGGAACGATTTATCCCTCCCACCCCACCCTCTCCGCCCCCCCCCCCCCACCCCCTCGGTAAGAATTACCGTGATTGCCGATATAGACACGGGTCTTACCCGGCTGTAGCGAGGTATAAATTCGCGAAACTCTCGCAATCTTCTTAACGCACACGCAGCTGCAATCCTCCTCCGTTCACGAGCTCGGCACTTGTTCTGCTACATGTGTCGCACGATCCTCCGGCCACCCGTATCGTTCCGACGCAACTTTCTTCCGTTGATGTAATATTTTAACGATACTTTGGAAACTCGTTTGTACTTTCTTTCTCGAGCCGTTCGATGTATCATAGCGCTGAGTAATGTCTCAATCAATTCGTATCTTCGTCCGATCGGGAAGGGTCCGGAGTTTCCGGGCGGACGTTATTGAAGGAAAAGCCGCGATGTTACATCTCCAACTTTCCGAAATTGTACGGTAGGGGAGAGCCGACCAGTGTCCTCCGTTTGAGACTCCTTTTCGAGGCCCTCGAATTGTTTTTTTTTATTTATTTTTTTTTTTAGATAATCCGTTTTGCCCCGCTCTTTCTCCCCTACCTTCGCGTCTCCTCGAGTGACCTCCCCGGTAGAATAGAAAAACAGAATATCGCTCTCGAAGCGTATCGCGATGGGGAGATTCCGACACGTGCGCGACGATGAGGACGGTAGAGAATCGGGGAACGGTATAAAATGGCACGAAAACGAGAATAAGAGAGTGCGAGCGAGAAAGGTCACGAGGCAGGATGAACAACGATAGGTGGAGAGGTGGAGAGTAAAAAGGCGCAAGTGTGCCATAAAAAAAAAAAAAAAAAAAAAAAATCGAGACCCGTATCGCCGGAGGGACGCGGAGAACGGGCTTGCTCTCGCGCTTGCCCGAGAATGGTTTCTATCGCTCGAGAATATTGCCTTGAATATTGCAGCCTCCGGACGTTCGCGTTCCGGCACACGAGTGGGCCCCGCGATTGTGTGGGTCGCCGATGCCTGTACACGTATTCATTCATGAATACATGCAGGGGGTGTGTACGTGGTGTATTATACACTTACACGTGAGGGGAGAAGGACGAAGTCATAGCCGGAGCCATAAGCCCCGGCACGTCATAAGCGAGGGTGAGGGAGAGGACGAAAAAGGGCGACCTTATAGCGCGATCGCGACCGCCTTGGTACGACGCGTACACGATTTCTTAACTCTCTTAGTGCACGATACCGGGGAAGGCACGGCGCCTTGTTCTCTCCGAGGGGCCCTTCGAAAAATATTTGGGCACGGCCGTTAAAGCAAATGGCCGGTAACGGCCGGGCTCGCGTAATGGGCTATGCGCCGGCCGCGGCGGACTCTATGAGGCGAACGAATCGAGGGGCCGGAGGGTAGCCAAGGCATTTCGCCCTCGCACTTGCCAGCGCGATGAATATCCTCGGTTCCTTTCTGCCCCGCAATCGTGGTGAGAGGGAACTCGTTAGTTTCTTCCCGGGAGGATCTCTCACCTCAGCGTCGCCCAACCGACCGGTCCTCGCATTATTTCCTCCTGCGACCTCTTCGCATGCGTTCCCGCGGCCGAAGTCTTGCGTTGGTCCGCGTCCAGAACGAGGGCCGTTAAATCTTTTAACACAAACGTCTGAGCGGGCAATGGTCCGGGGTTGGAGATCCGCCCTTTCCCCGACTACCCACTGAAATTCCACGTGCACAAAAAAAAAAAAAAATCCGCTCTCCCGTAGACCAGATTTTGTACACACAACAGGTCCATCAGCCCGGGGGCGTTGATTCCCGAAATATTTTCATTCGTTTTTCGCAGCCTGTGAATTTCCGTCGATATTTCGGTGCGCGGTCGACGATTCGCAGCTAGCCCTCGGTCAAAATAATATACACGGTGAGCACTCTGGAAATCAAGAGTCGAGACGAGAGGGTTGAGCACGAGAGGATCCGCGCTAAAGGGTGCTCCGCTGCTCGATGCTGGCTGGCGCACAGTCAGCGAACGGTCCGCGCTCCCAGCACTGCAGCAACAGCAGCGGCAAGCCTGCGAGAGAGTATTATCTATAGGGTAGCTACTACAAACGGTGCGGGCTCGGTACAGGGACAGCTAATTATTTAGACACGCCTGGACGCCACCCCATCGATCACTCCCCGCATCGGCCTCCTTTCCCAGCTCCGCTCGCCAGCACGTCAGCCACTACTCGAGCTCCGTGTGTGCGTCCACACTACAGTATCCAGTGTGCAATCTATAATGTACCGCTATACCGATCTCCAACGCATACGCGATGCCGCGCACCTATACCGCCCCTTGACGCGTCGTGGATAGTTGGGGCCAGTTTGGAGAAGGGCGGCAGCGTTACCGAAGTAAATGATCAAATTAGTCTCTCCCCGGATCGAATAACCCGGGACGCAGTGCCGGCGTCTACTGCAGTCTTTTATCAGGCCGGCCAGACCGTGTCTGTGCCCACTGCATCCGGCTAGATCGCGAAAGTGAGGGGGGAAAAACGATCGCTCCGATACGAGCGGCACTCCGCGAAGAGTCAAGAAAGAACCGCGTTACTTGTGCCCCGCGATGCGAGAGCTGTTTCACGCTACATAAAACATTTTATTTCTCCACTTACGAAAACGCATTACGTATTATTATGTGGTATATCCAGAGATTGTTGTACAGCCTCCAAGACCGGCGCGGGAGGGAGGGGGGGGGGGGGTAAGGTGCATGCGGGATTACGATATCGTTGATCGCGACTAGCTCGCGCATAAAGCTCGCTCGGCGTATAAGGTGGGCCAATGTTGCACAGTTTTTTTGAGAGGAATAAAGAGAGCTTGCAGGCGGAGCTGGATATTATCCTCGGTTATACATAGCTATACACAGCCGATAGAGCCGGTGAATGGGCGTACGTGTGTGTGTATGTGTGTGTGTGTGTCAGGTACCTTGTGCGAAGGAGAAGGAGGAAAAGACGGAAAGGAGAGAGGGAGCATGGTGCTTAGGTGGATTGTGTACGGAGCGTAACCGAAGGCTCGCGCTCCGTGAAATTAAAATCAACCACCTCTAACGTCGCAATCTCTATTCTCCGGCGCGGCCATGGTATACCGAGAGCGGTGGCAGCGGAGGCTGAGGTTCTCCTGCATATTTCCGTCTTTCGTTCTTTTTTTTTTCTGTTTTTTTAAATCCCGTCTCTCCTTCGCCAACGTCCCGTACGCAGGCAGAGTTGCCGGGCGAGGAGGATGCAGACGTGTCGGAATAGTTTTCTCAGAGATCGCCCCAGCTTGATCGTTTTCCTTATTGCGTAAGATCCGTATACGTTTGTCACTGGAAATTACTTATTTCTCTCGAGATTTTTTGGTAATGCCCATAAATGATATTTTACAGTTTCTCAAGGATAACCAGCGCTATCCACGCTATTGCAATCATATAGCAATGATTGCCATCCACGAAATATTGGACGGTCCATGACGGACGCTTCAATATTTCGCGATTTTTCTAGACATGGTTTTTTCTTTTTTTTTTTAAGATCGGATCTCTATCGAGCCATTCGCTCGGGCCAATGCATGTAGTACCCTCTTTATGGGGGTGCGTCGACGAGTTCAATCGGTCAGCCATATAATAGACCCTCGATAAATATTCTTGCAAGAAACAAGGGCGTGAACCTCTCGCGTACACGTCGTTCTTCCCTTTACGACGTCTCCCCGGTACTCCGTATATCCACAGCGCCTAGCGTCATTTCTATATCTTAGGTAGACCGCTTACCCCTCGATCGATATTTACACACATATGGTTTTTCTTTTTTATTATTATTTTTATTTGCCGGTTAAAGCCCGGCTCGCGCAAAGCCCTCGTTTAACGCTCTTCTCCGCCGTACGTGATGCTTCAACTCGAGAGGGGATTACTCTCGAATATTATAGTCCCTGGGATGATAACCCCCCCGAGGCACGAGCCCTAACCACCTCCCTTTCCCTTCTGCTACCTCGACCCGGTACTTACATATATGATTATGATGGAAAGGTAAATACGTTGCACCCTGACTGCAGAATATAACCGAAACCCATGAAAGCCCGACGCAGTCTCCGCGATTCTGGTTTAGTCAGCATTCCGAACTCTGAACGTCGACCCGTCTAGCGCTGACTCTCTTGTTCTTGTCTATTCCTCCGATTCTTGTTTTCCCTCGGCATCCTGCCCCGTCCCACCTATGTTTACTGTACCGTCATACTACACGCTATACAGTCATAATAATAGGTCTCTCGCGTGCGCCACGTACGTCGTACCGTTCCGCAGGAAGATCAAACGATCATGCGTTTGCGCTTCGTGTAATGCACCACAAAGATTTCATCCCCCGTACGTGGAACATCAGTCGCTATAGTCGCCTGATTGGCAATGAAAGACTCCCTTGGCTTCGAAAGATTCGCTGACACCCGAAAAAATCTGGTCCGCTGTCCGGATGGAGTCGTTGCCTGTTAGGGTAAGATTGGGACACTGAGAAAAAGAAATGGTTGGATTGAGCAAATGCGCAGTCACATAAGTTCAAAGGTGTGTTTTGTTGGTACAACAAAAATATTTGTTTCAATCGACAAATTTTGAATAAGTTGAAACATATAATCGTTTATCAAAACAATGGTTTATTTGTATCAAACAAATGAAAGCAACTCGTCTCTCCGGCGCCTGGTGCAGAGCCAGCAGACTGCCTATGGACGCCTTATCGACCCCTTTGTTTATAACATGGACATAGAAGACCCTTTGCGGGCCTCACACGGAGGACCCACCAATCTCAAGTACTAGGACTAGACGCCTCGCGTCGTCGAGCTGGCGAGGCATTCTACGAAGAGTCTCCAAAGCGTGCACATCGCGGTCTCAATATTCGATCTTGTATCCGATAATATCTTTTGTCAACCAATATACGATTTTATATTATCCACGGTCTACGGTTTCTTACACAAATAACAGCTTTGAACGTATGTCACCGCGACTTTTGGTCAAACCAACTACTTTTTTTTCTCAGTGGAAATATCGCCCACTCCGACTAGCACGTAAATCAATAAAATATGGACCAGGCCACGACCACCACTTTGTGCCCTTGAATTCTGTAGATTCCTACGAATCGGTAGAGCGATGAGTCGAGCGTTAATTCCGTTACTCGCAGAATTCCCAAGGATGTTGCGCAGGTGCACCGGGTGTGAACGACGAGTGATTTTTAGCACGTCGATTTATCGTCGCTCGCCGGAGTGCATTAGAGTCTCGTCGCGAACTGGACATGCGGGAACGTGGGACGGAGAAGTCGACGACGAAGCCGAGTAAGGCCCAGAGGCGCGTAAGAGGCTTCGCGTGTGTTCTATTCATCGGCGACTTTGCATGCCGCCAGCGGAGTGAATGGCTGGAATTGCGGAGTGTCCTGACGGACGACATGTAGCTTACGCCACTTGCGGCACATCCCTTTGCCACCGTACGGTTTTGCTCCGGTAAAGCGGACGTACACCAAAGGGGGGAGGCCCCGAAGGCGAGAGGCCGTCGGGGCGAACTCCCGGCGCGAAGCGTGTGTCGTCGGGCGAGAGAAACGGGAATGTTGCAGCAACCTCGGGGAAGCGTGTGAGTGTACAAACAGGGCTCTCTCTCTCTCTCTCTCTCCGGTCGTGGGATAGGCTAACGACTTTCTGATGAGGCAATGTGGACCGCAACTTCTTCGTAATGGACTCTATGTGGGTGTTCGCGTCTCTCGGCGACCTCGTCTGTACCGACTACGGTCGAGCGCTGGTGGCCGGTTCGCGTTCGCACACACGATGGAACCATGTAAAGTCCCACGGGCGACGGAAACGCGGTAGAAGCGAACAGGGCTCAGCGCGGCGCTTCCGGCCGATCGCTCAATCCGACTTTTCTTCGACCTCGCCAACCGGCCACGACCGGTGAACTCTCGGATGCGTTTCGTCGCGCCGATCCTCTTGCGACGTAAGCGTTTTAACCGCTTTCCGTCCGGACACCGCACCGATGGTGGTAACCTTTGAAAAGTCGCGATGCATAATCCAGTCCCCGGAAAAATAAAAGGGACTTGACAAGTGGAAAGAGAGCAAAATAAAGGGAGCGATCCCGTAGACTGGGATTTGAGTACTCGAAGACAAAAGGGATCGTCAAGTGTCGCACACGAGGGAGATACGACGAAGACGACGAGTCGACGGAACGGGGAAGAAATCAGACGCGTACGCGCACACTCGCACAGGAATAGGAGGTGAAATGCGGGAATGGACAAAGAGAAAGCGCGAAAGCGAGGCCGCGAGAGTCCGCGATGGGGGAGGAACGAGGAGAATGAGTGAACAACGAGGAGAGAAACGATGATAGTCAGCGAGGCGTGTACGCTGGAACGTAGTCGTGGATCATGCATGTAGGCGTATTACCGTGCATCATGTATGCATATTATGTTGCTCGGTGGACTTGTTTCATCCTTCCTCCCTCCATCATCTCCCTTCCCCTCCCTCTCCTCCTCCTCCTCCTCCACCGTGAATTATGAAACAACGTGCTTAATGATGCGCCGGCAAATTCAGCCTGCTGTAAATTTCTCCGAGCCGGGTTCTCTGCGGCTGCGGTGGATTCAGGCATCAGGGGCGGAGGTCAGGCGAATGGGAATGAGCGGGGGGAAGAGACAGCCCGAGAGTACCGAAGTGAAGTTTTAAACCCTCTCTCGCAACAGCCTGCTCGCCCGTCATTGTCATTCTCCGGCAGTGCGCTGTCCCTCATCTTCGGGCCCCATCCGACCGTTCCCTCTTTTCTCTCGGCCGCCCATCGTGTTTTAGCACACTTACACCTCGTACACCGACGCGAGCCACCAAAGATGCCCATTGTACAGACACGAGTAAACCCGACGTACCCAACTTACTGCGCTCTCGTCGTTGTTATTCGCGCTGTACCGATCGCTGTCTTTATCACCCTCTTCAGCCCCCCTCGTTCGTCCGTGATGCGTGAATCGTCCGGTCTCGCTGCCACCTAGCTCGCCAGTGCCCAATTCACTCTCCGTCTATCAAACCGTCTTATCCGTCCCGAGATATTCGCTCCGAGAATACATCAGCCGCGCCATTCTCAGTCAGCGTCCTCGCGTAAAAGTGCTATAAATAAGATCTCGATAGAAATTAATCGTCCTCCTCCGAATTGTCCCGGCATAAATTTTCCGTTACATTTCTGGATTACTATTATCAGCGCGGAGGCTCCTCCAGCTGTCTCTCCTATTTCCGTTGACGCTAGTTTGCGCTCGTTAATCCTACGTGAGAGCAAAACTATCCCGTCGTTCCTCTGCCCATTATACGCTCCGGGAACATCGCCGGAGCCCCATTGCTCATAGCGACTCCCGCGTCTCTTCACTCTCGTTCTCCTCCTCTCTCTCCATTCTCTCTGGTGGTTCATGGGTTTTACGAGGTTTAGCGTGTATGCTCACTATGTTGAAGCTCGAGTGGCTACGGGAGAGAGAGCGGCGTGAGCTACTACCGTCCCTACTAGTATGGCCCCTTAAGCGAGGTTCCGCCGCCCCCGGGGGCGCCTCGCCGCATTATAGTAGTCTCGCACTGGCTGGTCCTCTCCTCGCCCTCGGTCGGCTTCTGAAATTAGAAAACTTTTTATGTACGCCAATTTTTAACCAGCCGGCACTCCTCAACGGTAATTACTTTTTAAGCTTCTCCCTCTCGCTCGCTCGTTTCTCGACCTTTCGACTGCTGATGCTCTCACCGCCACTCGATTTGCCAGCTGTACGACGAGCATCCTCCACACCCTCTCGGGACTGTATATTATCTTGAGCAAACTATGGGGCTCCGGTACCGCGAACGAATTTTTATTTTTTTATGTGAAAATATCTTTACCGGGACTTCCGAGTCGGGAAGTGTCCTTTGAAGGGCGTCACGGCCCTTCTGGAAACTCGGTGGAAAAAAGTCAATGGCGTCCTCAAAAAGCGCCCCCGGCGCTTGTGGATGTTAAGTGAAAAGAACAAAAGTGCCCTTCCGGAAATTAGGCAATAAAGTCGGAAGTGTACCGAAAAACGCGTGCTTTTGGTAACTTTCATTTTCTGTATCGGCTCTATTAGCCACGGTCAATGTCCGATCGCCCTGCGCATGACGCGTTTCCACCCAACTCTTCCTATCTACCCAGGTGAGATTCTGCCGTAACTGGAAAAACGGCACATTGCCGGCCCCACACCGGCTGCCGTCACTTCCGGTTCAAAGCTGAGATTTTCAAACTGCAAGTGAAGTTGCAGAGGAAATTTATTTTTCTGCGAAATATATCTCGAATGCGGATCCAATACCCGGTTCGGGCCAATACCGGCTTGAACGCCGAGCGAGTGCAAGCCGTGCCATAGCCGCGCCGATGGTAAAATCTCACCTGGGTACCCGCGCCAGTTTCTACCTTCTCCCATGATTGTCCCGCCATTTTCGACCTTTTTTCTTTCTCGTATATAACGAAAGGTGGAGTTCCCTCGATTACCGCACTTTATTTCTCCCTCCCCGCCTCGCTCTCTCCTTCGTTCCCTCCCTTCGAGCGTTGCCCGTGATTCGCCGTTCTCGCTCGATTGAGGCGAACGAGGCGCAGAATGAAAATTGCTAATGGAGGTAATAGAGCCTGACGAACGGCAAGCACTGAGTTTCCGTGTCATTTAGCGATGTTAGCCGAGCGGGCGAGAGAGAGAGAGAAAGAAGCCAGCGGCAAAGGTAGCCGAACGAGAAGTACGGGCGTACGAATGACTCCACCCATGGCCTCTCTCGCTATACTATTACGGGCGCGGACCGGAAGATATAATCCAGTCGCGCTACGCCGTAACTATACGGGGTCAGTGGGACGTCTCGCGTCGCGGCGCCCGACGTCGCGTCTGGCCTCGGCGATCCGTCTATCCTCGTTTGCGCTTTCATTTGACAACCACCGCGAACATAACACAAACCTACCACGCCATCCAACATTTTTTAACGAATTTTTTGTCTGTTTCTCTGTTACAGGTGAGTCTCAAAGAATTTTCTGCCGCGGAAACGCTCCCTACCGCTTAGACGAGCCGGTCCAACAAATGTGAGAAAGAACTAAATGTATTTACAAAAAACTGAGAACCTTTCGCAATATTTCGGAGAGGATAAGTGACCCTGACGAGGGTTAAGACAATGAGCAAGTTCACCAGCGGATGTTGCATGCCATCCCGGTTACGTCGGGACGATAAGCAGATAATTCCTTCGTTGTAGGATCGCGGAGCAGCGAGCGGCTCTATCCGGGGCGCTATAAATAAAAACTCATTTACCTCGTCGTTGCCGTTTCTTCCGCGGTAGCATCTGGCCAGACGGGCAGCGCGGGCCGGTCGCCGCCGCGTCGGTGCCGCCGACTCTGTCACGGATACTCAGCTTCGCCCCGTATACCATCCGTTCGTATCTTCCTTTATTCCTCTCTCGGTTGCCGTGTTCTATATCGCGCCGGGTCGCCATCGCGCTTTTCCTCCCGACGGCCCCGTTCACCAGCCCGGAACCCTCCACAGCGGATAAAGAGAAACAGTCGGGGCGACCATTAAGAGCGGGACGGCGTTGCGAAATGAATTATTAGCCTCTCGTGTAGAAACGAGACGCGGCCTGGGTGGAAGATCCGAGGAAACGGCAACGAATTGACTCGAAGAGTGTCTTTAATTTTTTTTTTATTTAAAAAATGTATCTTAATTTTTCCCAAATAAGGAGCGGCGCCGTTTCCTCGCTGTTCATCGGCAATGTTTCTCGGATTATCCTCATGGTCGCTACTATCAATTCGGCCGGATATCGGGGGGCTTCGGGAGGCCCGCGATAATACACCCAGGAAAAAAATTATTTCACGACCCCTGTTTATTTGGCTTAAGTAAAATATTTATTTAATTTAAGTAAATAGTTACTTAAATTAAATAAATATTTATTTAAATCAAATAAATATTTTTCTCAAACCAAATAAACGGTGTCCGTCAAATAAATTATTTTTCTGGGTGTAACAGTAGGTCAAAGAGTGCCTTTCATTTTTTTATTTAAAAAATGTATCTTAATTTTTCTCAAATAAGAACCTGCACCGTTTCTTCGCAGTTCATCGGCGATGTTTCTCGGATTATCCTCATGGTCGCGACTATCAATTCGGCCGGATGTCGGGGGGGTCTTCGGGAGGCCCGCGATAATGCTCGGCTTACAGTTTCGTCCGCCCGCGACGCAGCGCGGGACTCTTAATTACAGCCGCACGGTTAACGAGTACCAAAGGAAGAGGAAGTTTGAACGAAGCGATGCCGAAGGATTTTCCAACGAGAACAATTCGCACGACGTAGGTGGAGAGTGAGCGAGCGTGTGCAAGCCCCCGGCTCCGAGCGAAACGCGCTCTCTCGAGGAGGAAGCGAGGAGGCTCCACGGTATCTGTAAAAGCCTTCGCCGAAGCTGCAGGATGTGCTCGCCATGGCGGCAACGGCACTGCTCTCGCTCCCATTATGAGAGCGTTATCCTCCTCGCTTATCGCGACTTCGCTGGCAATAGAGGCGTTGATAACGCCACCCCGTTGAGCAAACATTTGAGGAAGCGCTTCCCCGTCTCTTTCTCACTTAAACCGGGGCCGTCCTTCGCCCTTCCAGCAGCTCGCTACACTGTACATACCCGCTGTGAAATTCCTTCGTGCATGTACAGAAATTAATTCAGCGTAGTAACAATAGCCCGGTACTTTCTCTCTATCCTCGGGGTTCGCGATTGCAGAAATTATTCGCTCATTATTCCCCCGGAGCGAAGCTCGTTTGCACTCTCTCTCGCTGGCGCGTCCGCCCGCCAGCGCGCGCGCGCGCGCGCTTGCAAACGACTTTCAACAAAGTCCAAACTGACGAGCTTTGTTATACACACCGGGACTTCGGTATATTAACTTCGTTATATTTTAACCGGGCAAATATAGTTTTCCCCGCGGAAAGAGGATGAACGGAGATTTGCGGATCAAACGCGCGAACGGGACACACACACACATACACACACACAAAAGTCGATCCGTTCTTCCGTCGGTTTACCTGGGTCGTAAAGCCGGGCATCTGTGCTCGGCCGCGGAGACTTTGAAAGAGTAAAAAAAAAAAAAAAAAAACGAACGACGGTCTCCCGTTGGTCTCGCATGGCGCGAGTGACAGCCTCAAACAGTCTTTCATCTTGAAAAGGTCTTCCCATCCTCGGTTCTGCTTCGCTTCTGCCGCCCTCCCGGCCACCCGAATCCTTTGGCTGTTCCTACGACGTCGTGTTCACTTCGGTCTATGTAAATTTACAGTTATATGCCGGGCCATATAATTACGTGAAAATCCACGGGAACTCGGTGCTTCGAACTCGACGATTGGCGAAGGGCCCCGAACGAAAGGGCGTATCGCGTACACTAAAAAAAAATAATATTGCTTGCGGTAAAAATAAATATCGTTAAGGTAAAGGTACTTGAATGGTCAAGATCGTGCCGATTCAAGCAGTTCTCAATCGGCGAACGACTGAGTTTTTTTTTAACGTGCTCAACCAACGCCGAGCTTAAAATTATTAAATATTTATAAAAATATTTAATATTCAATATTTATTAACATAGTCAATGTTCAATATTTATTAAAATATTCAATATTCAATATTTATTAAAATATTCAATATTCAATATTCATTAAAATATTCAATATTCAATATTCAATATTCAATATTCAATGTTCAATATTTTCGCACTCATATATGAAATATTTATATACGAATATGAATTGTATATGAAATCTACGTAAAATTATTGCAACTCGAGATGAGTCTAAAAGAATAATCTAAGATACATTACTGTTTCGATCTTGTTTGAAATTGCGAGAATTCGAAGTAGAGTTGAAACAACAATACATATATATATGTTCAGCGTACAATCTATTCTTGTTTCTTATCAATTTTACTTTAACGGCAAACAACTACAGAGTCACCGCTGGGCCATCGACGATATTTCTAAACTTCGTCTTCCCCCTCGTGTTTGAGGGAACGTTGAAACGAGCGCGCCGATAGAAAAAGAAGCGTTTCGCAAGACGACGTGTTCGATCCTTAATCGGTCCCTCTTGGAGAGAGAACCTCTCCGTGAGGAAGCCTCGGGGCAACGTTGCAGCGTCGTCTTCTCGATGAAAAGTTTCCAGAGTCCGTGGAAGCACGTTTTTTCTTTTTTTTTTTTTTTGCGAATCGGCCGATCGCGCGCGGTCTGCAACTAGTTCGGAATCCTTTTTCTCACTCCGCTATCGTACTCTCTCTCCACCGCAGTCACTCGTTTTTTTTTCGCCCCTCAGCTTCGTCCACCTACTTGCCACCGTTCTTCTTCATCCCGTTAGACTCCACTCGTTTCCTCGATTCTTCATTCTTTTTCACATTTACAGCGACGAATATCTTTTTTTTACCGAATTTTATCGTCGCTGCGTTATAATGGTTAAACGAAATGTTTGTCACTCGTCTAATTTTCACTCCTCAGCTTCGTCCACCTACTTGCACTGTTCTTCTTCATCTAGTTAGACTCAACTCGTTTCCTCGATTCTTCACTCTCTTTCACATTTACAGCGACAAATATTTTTTTTTACCGAATTTTATCGTCGTTGCGTTATAATGGTTAAATGAAATGTTTGTTATTCGTCTAATTTTCACCCCTCAGCTTCGTCCACCTACTTGCACCGTTCTTCTTCATCCAGTTAGACTGGACTCGTTTCCTCGACACTTTATTCTTTTTCACATTTACAGCGACAATTTTTTTTTTTTTACGAATTTCATCGCCGCTTCGTTATAATGGTTAAACGAAATGTTTGTTATTCGTCTAATTTTCACCCCTCAGCTTCGTCCGCCTACTTCCCACCGTTCTTCTTCATCCCGTTAGACTCGACTCGTTTCCTCGATTCTTCATTCTTTTTCACACTTACAGCGACGAATATTCTTTTTTTTTTACGAATTTTATCGTCGCTGCGTTATAATGGTTAAACGAAATGTTTGTTATTCGTCTAATTTTCAGAAGCGCAATATCCACTCGGGCGAGGTCGAAGGGAGAGAGAGTAAGCTGGAAATTGGAAGGTCGCGTCATCGGTATGCCGAGCACCCGGCGCGGTAGTGTTGTGCCGCGAGGCATGAGATTAATTGAAATAATTAGTAGGAAAAGCGACACACACACACACGCACATAGACACCTAAAAACAGGAGATGGGAAGGCAAAGCTCTGCGAAGGTTCCAAAGCGTTGCTGGATGCTTCTCGGATACATGTAAAGAGTGATAGAGAATGGCAAGTGTGTTAGTGAACGGTGCGGTAACGCAGCGTGCGGGGGTGGACCGAGCTTCGGATGAAACGGGGCTTTCGCGCCCGAAGGAATCCAAAAGCAAACTCTAACGTATACGTACACGTTTCACCAACGAGCCCGTTTAATCAGTAGCCACCGCGATTCGCGCGTTGTTATACCCTTCGCCCCTCTCTGCCCCCCCCCCTTTTTTACTCGCCTCGTTTTCCGCGTTTCTCTTCCTCCTCCTTCTCCGACCACCATCGTCGTCCCTTCTATCTGCTCCTCGCTAACCCTTCTTTTTTTCGTAGACACAGAGCGGCACAAAACAGAATACGTGGATAGTCTCGCGGATGCAACACGCTCACCGAACTATCAGCACAGAGAGATCGGTCGAACGAGCACCCATTAAGATTCAACCCTCCCGCATTTTTACCCACGGTTGCCTTTTTTCTCTCTTTATCCCCTTTTGCCGATATTAATCGCCGCACAAATAAGCTCGTTAGCCACGCTATTTGCGATATTTTCCCGTAGCTTTTTTCTACCTCGACGCTCGGCTATTATCGAATAAATTGAATCGGTGATACACACTTTTCTCGAAGCTTTTTTTTCATCGCGTTCGGTGTCGTTCATTTTTCTGCCCTCTCGATGTTGTTAGTTTCTTTTTTTTTTTACTTTCTCGTCACGTTTGAAGGTCTGAAGGAGAGATAGTATTTCAATTCAAAAATATTCCGCTCTCACATTATCGTCAAAGTACATATTTAAATAACATGTAAATTTACATGTTCTGGAATAAAAAAACGTGCCAAAAAAAATAAAAAAATTAAAAATTATGTTTACCCCGCAAACAGATTCAGCCGTTCCGTTTAAAATAAACTATTTTTTTTTGCAAGAGTGGTGAAATTGCATAGAACAAATTAGGGCATGCTTGCCTTACCATTGTTTCCTATCGACTCTCGTTTCACATATTTTACATGATCTGCAGTGCAAAAAAAGGTGTCGTTCATTTTTCTGCCTTCTCAACGTTGTTAGTTTTTTTTTGTCACTTTCTCGTCACATACGATGGTCGTAAGGAGAGCTGGTATTTCTATTCAAAAATATTCCTCTCTCACATTGTGGTCCAAGTACATATTTTACATGTACTGGAATGAAAAAAAAGCATTTTACCGTCTGGGTAGAAAATGCCAAAAAATTATAGTACAAAAAAAAAAAATTTATGTTTTTTCCGCAAAGAGATTCTGCTCCGAGTATCCAGCAGAAATTGAGTATTCCAGCATGCCCCCATTATCTTGTGTTGGTTCCTTTTACAACACAATTTTTTTTTTTTTTACAAGTCCGCTCAAATTGCATAGAACAAATTGAGGCATGCTTGTCTTACCATTGTTCCCTATCTACTCTCGTTTTACACTAGGTACTGCTTCGAGAGGCGATTCTCGGCGTGGAGAATGGATCGAAGACGAGAAGCAGAAGGGTACGGGGATGCAAGGGCGAGGACGCCGGTAGAAAGAGTGTAAGGGAACGGGGGTTGGGAGGGGGGAGAGTTTGGAATAGGGTATAGGAAAGTTTGAGGGAATGAGAAGGCGACGAGGCTTCGGACAGCAGCGGAGGTCTCGTTTTGCTTCTGGCGCACGTTCCACGCCCCGGAAACTTTCGGGGCCTTCTTTCTCGTCCCTCCAGTCTCCTTTTTATCCCTTCTGTCTTACTTGGAGTGCTCACTTTCTTTGTTCTTCGTGTTTCTTGTGTCGTCATCGTGTGCGAGGGCACGGGGCATGGAAAACCTTCGTATTAGATTGTCGAACACTGGCGTCCCCGCTATTGGCGCAGAGGAGAACGGGGCAAATTGGGTTGAACGCTGTGAACTGCGGCGACGGGGCAAAATGGTGTACCACCAAATATAACAAAAAAAAATTGAGCACCGAATAGACTGGATGTAAAACCATGTCCCTGAAGTCAATGCGAATTAAAAAAACTGTCGGTTCTCGTGGCGATGATGAGGTCAAGGGGACTGACCCATTTTGCCCCGCAAACCGCACATTTTCTCGGATACTCGGAATAATTATTACCAATTCCAATTTTGTTCAAAGTAGATATGAATTCTGTCTCTGGACTCATGGAAAGCTTTCTCTCTCGGCTTGCCATCAAATATTACAAACTTGCCATCAAATATTACAAAAAAATTTGAACACCGCAAAGACTGGATGCAAAATAATGTCCCTGAAGTCAATGCGAATTAAAAAATCTGACTGACCCATTTTGCCCCGCAAACCGCAAATTTTCTCGGATACTCGGAATAATTATAACCAATTCCATTTTTGTATAAAGTTGATATGAAAGCTTTATCTCTCGGCTATCCCATTTTGCCCCGTTCTCTCCTACATTCTGTCTTTGGCCTCTTCCGGTACGTGAGGGGGAGTGCTCGTGTGTTTCGTAAATCGGTTTCCAAAGTCATGAAGCATCTCGTGCCTGCTTTATATCGAGTCTCGCGCGAGACGATCGTCTCGCAAACATTATTCCCGATATACTGCCACGATATGCGAACAACTGTCCCTCCTTCGAGATTTCCAAGTGTGCGAGGGTGTGGCTCGGGCACAGTGTGCCTCGCCACATAGAGACACCGTATCCGCGGAGGGAAACGAGAAACGTGTGTGCGCGCGCGAGAGCGTCGAGGATCGTAGATGGTAACGAGAGAACGAAGAAGGGAAAGGCAAAAGAGGGACCGAAATAACGAACGGGCCAGTTCGACCAGCGTCGAGGAACTGGTATAAGTCAAACGGGATGGGGCTTTTACGAGTCTCGAGAGGAGATAGCGTCGAGGAGCCATGCCACGCGCGCGCCCGATCTCGCCCGCCCCATGGCCAGCATGTTCGAATATGTCGAGACCAGCTCGCCCACGGGGCCGTTAAAGGATGGTTCAAACTCGATTTTTCGCCGGTTCTCCTTCCACATCGAGACCTCGTGCTTCGACGATTCATCTTGCCCCTTCTCCCCCCGACATCCTTCGCGCATATTATATAAAAGTCATGTTACTTTTACAAATGTCCTTGTAACGATCGACCCGAGACTCCGCAAGACAGTACGGTAAAAATGAATGTGTGAGTGGGGGCAAAGTGAACAATCGTGACCGAAAATAGGATTTTTGAAAAATTTAGTTTAATCTTCAACGCGAGTCTATTTTCGCCTCTGACGGTTCAATAGCGAGCTCGCGGGTGACAAGTCCCGAGGATCCAATAATTGCGTCCTCACGGAATTATACAGAATTCACTGTACACATTAATTCACTGTATCGTCGGAACCGTCGGTAAATTATGCGGCAGGGATAAATAATTCTTTCACCGTTATCGGGAAATTTCAATTGGGCGATGCTCGTTAAAATATTCGGTCTCCGTTGCTCCCGCGGATCCGGGCGACCTCTCGAAGCTGGTCTACAACGGGGTGGGCTCTATAGATTTTAGCAGCCACCCTCTCTCCCTCGGGCGACACCGTTGAGGTCTCATGAATGTTCGAGTTACGAAACGGAACGACGGCTTATCGATTCCGTATTATTTTTATCCGGCGTTATTCCGGTCGATCGTCGAGAGCGCCGGGATTGGGGACGATCCTCGTCGACTCCTGGGATAAGTGGGAGACGAAACGAAAGCTAAGATTGGGAAGAATCCGCGAGGGGGCGGAAGAAATTTAATTTCTTCGTCGTGGTAACAAAGTACTGATATATCGTGTTTTGTCGGAACGGTTGCCCACCGAAGTGCCCGATAGGTGGACCGAACCCTCGCCAATGTGTTGTTCCGTGGACATTTCGGTGGGTCTCCCAAGAGAGTCTGCGCCGTATAGAGAATGCGAGAGACGGACCGGTGGTTTCGTATAGTCACGTGAGAGCGTTATTAAAAACGTCGTAGGAGGGTCTCGTAGTTTTCGGAGGCAATATGCGGCCGATGTTTGCTCTTGCACGCGCACACCGGCATGCCCGGCAAGGCATGAAGCAGCAGCAGCAGCAGCAGCAGCAGCAGCAGCAGCAGCAGCAGCAGCAGCATCATCCACAGAACCAGGGATAGAGGAGGTTTCGGATTCGAGAGTATCTCCAGCTCTCCTCGGCCGCCGGGGGTGTAGTGACGCGTGTGTGTGCACGTGTGTGTGTGTGTGTGTACAGCGGGAATACACACCCGAAACCCCCTCTGGCTGCTCTCTAATTCAGCCTGCTCGAGCTCGAGCTCGCTCACCCAGCACGTCGCAATCTCCAATCTCCACAGAAAGCGAGCTGGCAAGCCGCACCGGTCCCCACTCGGTTATTATCGGTCGGCAGACGCGAGAAGACGTTATTATCCTTTGCACCTGAGTTTCCCTGGAGAGCGGGGAGAGAAAAAAAAAAATAAACGAAAATGAGAAAGAATCCTTTTTCTTTCATTTGTATCTATTCTTTCTAGCTTTTCGAAGCGGAGTCTCGTCTCTCCCGAGCGACGTGTATTTTCTCTCGAAAATTGGCGATCGATTATTTTTTTTTTAATTCTTCTATAAGGGAAGTTATGATGATTTAAAGGCACTCGACGATAGAGCGTCTATCGATCAAAGTGCGCCGTTATGGACACAACCGAATCGATTCGTTACAGACCCGGCTCATTGAGCCGCGCGAGACGCCGAATCCGGAAAAACGAATGAGATCGGCGATGAAGGGCCGAGGAGAGATAACGGGGGGGGCAAACCGCCGGCGAGGGAGAGGGAGTTTATATAAACGCGCGAGAGAAGAAAGGATAGGTTTGTGGGGTGGAAAAAAAATCATTGCGGGCACGGTAGCTGCAGACCTATCGGTCTGGCGATACATGTATCGCTGCACGGTGAGCCAATTCCCAGCGATATTTTCAATCAGGAGTATTAAAGCGTTCGCTCGTGCAATCAACGCTTTTTACCCTCATCCCGCTTTTCTCTGTATCATCTGACCTGTACGGTGTATGAAATCTGCCCCTCTCGCAATGGTACCGGGCTCCGCGATATTCATTACCAAATATTTGAGTTTAAAATGGGAAACATACACACTCGTTTCGAGGGCCCATAGACGACCGTTCGCCCGTGTAACACCAATGTGGAGGATGACCGATAGCGATTCATATGGTATGCACGTATGATAACTCATGCACCCTCCTATGCGCACTCCGTGCGCTATGCCAATCTGCATCGAAATTTCGCCATTCAACACGTTCATCCGCTCATTTACCCCTCTATCACTCTACCCTCCTCGTCTGTCCGTTTCAATTATCGAACTAGCATTGATAAAAAAAAAATGCGTTTGAATCTACTGAAGATTCGGACAGGGACGTTCAAATAAATATTTTGTTGGTCGCACAGAATATTTTAACGCCTAAAAAGTATTTTGGTGAAATCGTCCAATAAATTGTTTAACTAACCAATCAAGCTATATGAACTAAATATTTATTTGAACGTATCCGCCCGAATCTTTAGTTGATTCAACCGTATTTTTTATCAGTGTGACCCTTAATAATAATAATAATAATAATAATAATAATAAATTAATATTAATAATAATACTCACGCTAATTAAAAAGCTATTTGTTTTCACATATAAGGCAAGAGGGCTGCGTTTCCCTTCTTACATACACCCGGTCCGATCCAGTCTGATTTTCGGAAGTTTAGCGATGGTATTTAACTACGAAATTCGGTAGAACTCCCCGGGTACGTGAAAGGTGCTGGTGGCTTGTTTGTTTCGTGTCCACACTGTGTATTTTTTATCAGTGTGGCTCTTAATAATAATTGTAATAATAGTAAAATTGATAATTAATTAATATTAATAATGACACTAACACTAATTAAAAAGCTATTTGTTTTCACATATAAGGCAAGAGGGCTGCGTTTCCCTTCTTACATACACCCGGTCCGATCCAGTCTGATTTTCGGAAGTTTAGCGATGGTATTTAACTACGAAATTCGGTAGAACTCCCCGGGTACGTGAAAGGTGCTGGTGGCTTGTTTGTTTCGTGTCCACAGTGTGGACACGTACCCCGCATCGCCGTCAACTCTCTCTCTCTGCTCTCTCGTTTCCCCGACAAATTTTCATTTATCCTGCGCCACGGCTCGAGCGTTGCCGGCATACGTACACAGGCGAAGGGGGAGAAAAGTCGAGAGCGTCGAGACGAGACGAGGGTGTACGAAGAGAGAGACTGGGACGAGCCAAGAGAACTCGCCGGACGGACAGGGAGAGAGGCTGCGATCCACCGGGCTCTCTTGTTGATCGAAGGTGCAAGGAATAAGAACGAGTTGCTTTCTCCCCCGCGTCCGTCCGTCCGTTCCCTCGTGTCTGCCCGTTTCCGACTCTTTCCACTCCTAGATTCGTTCGCCGGGCGATTCCTCGTTTTGCCTCGTCTCCGCGAACGTGGCCAAGAAACTTTCAGGAGAATCGTGGACGCAGCCCCTTCGCCTCTCTCCCACTCGATCCTCGCCCCCGAAGCCACGGACGGAAAGCGACGCAGAACGTCGGCTCTCCTCGCTCGGTCGTCGCAGTCACCACTTAGTACTAATTCCCTGTGAACTTTTCGCGAGTGGAATTTCGATGTCGACGGAGCGCTCCAGATTCTCGTGCACACCCTCCGAGTGTCACCCATCCGAGAATATCCCGGTCCCTATCTCGTTCGCCCCGGCTCCTCAGGCAGCTGCTGTTTTTTTCGACAATTTATGTCGAAAAATATTCCCTTCCGCAGTGCACAGGTAAATATACATATGTATGTAAGGGGGTTGCACGGGTCGTCTCGTTCCTTGGAAAAGCGTAATAAGATTGCGCGCACGGGGTTGGATAGAGGCGCGTCCCACGTTCGCTTCTTATTTGTTCGCCGAGGGAGCGGAGTCGAAGGAACTTCCGGTTGGCGGAGGGCGAGACGCTAAGGAGAGCGGGCACGGAGGAGAGAGAGAAAATAGCTGCACGACCGTCGGCAATAAATTTCAGTTCGTCTCTCCCTCTCTCACCTTTGCCCCGTCTATGCGGCGGTGTTTGGAAGGGGTGGGGCTGTGTGTTTCTCCATGGTTTCCGCTCGGCTGCGCCCGACGGGAGCCTTTTCGAATTGTCGTTAACGGGGTCAGGTGCATCCTCCGGAATCGAACGAGAAAAGTTCATATTTAAATTTGCCGCGTCGCGCGGCTATTCCGGGATAACGGGTGAGGGTAATGTCACCTCTCGGGCGAGATATCTGCACGACACCGTTTCAAACTCTTTCTTTTATTTTTTAACCTACCGGTTAACTATCGCTCAGCCTTCCCGGCCGCGAGGTCGACGAGGCTGATGTATCGATGATGTTATTATTCTCTTATCGTTAGCGTGTACAGCATATACACTCTCCGTTACCGGTAGTTGTTCTATAACCGCACAGTAGATACACCCCCAGAGGGTAGAGGAGTTAAATGCAGAGAACGCGAGAGAGCTTACGTGGGATCGTTGCCGTATCCGACCCTAGGATCCTCGGGGCGGATCGCGCGGCTTAATGCATTCTCCTTCCTGCTGGCAAGTATAACATCCCCGGGCTCCCGGCATTAGCACATCTTGCCTCGCGTTTCTGCAAACAAATAAAGTCCACGCCCCTTATCGGTTCTTACCAGAATTCACGAAAAGTCCGCGGATAATTTTCGCTCGAGATCGTGTGCGATAGCGGGGTGCGAACGAGGACACCGGATGAACAGCGCGAGCGCAAGAGGGTGGAACGTTGATTCCTCGAGTGCGTATGCACAGCCTGATCGGATCTTGGGCGCCGCACATGGTGCGGAGCACTAATGTCACTGAATTATTGAGTACAAAGTCTACGCACGCAAATGCAGGATCTCACTGCGGAGGGCTCTTCTCGGCAAACTGTTAATACGACCGCAGTGCTGTTACCCAAACCCTTCCGTCGGTCCTTCGACCCTCGAGTTTATCGTGTAGTGCAGCCCGCCACGACAGCCACGGCGAGGAGGGAGACTCAGGACCCGCGTTAAACCGTCACATATTAGGCATCGTACGAGCCTAACGTTCCTCGGGGTCGAACACACGAGCGAATGTCCGAGTAATTCGTGAGAGAGGATCGTCTAATGACGTTTCGAGGGGGACGGGAATGTCTCGCGTACGTTACGCACCGTCTCGCGAGCGGGGGGACGAGGGTTCTCTCCTCAGCGAGAGGGTCGAGAGGGGCTCCGGTTGGAAAGGAGCGACAAGAATATAACGGCGAAAGGGGTGGGACCAGATAGAGGGAGAGATACGCTCCGAGGGCGATCAAATCCACGAGCTTTGCATTCGCCAAAGGGCTGAAATTCTCAAGAGTCTATAGCCAAGGAGAGAGCCGAGACCCGCGCGCTATCCGCTCGCTCGTAAAATGCAAACGCGGCGCACACGGAGAGGCGAGCGCGGTGGAGAAGGAACAACGGAGTTTAAGTTCTCGTACAATCTTCTCTCCCAGGACCGCAGCGCCACCTCAGAGATGCGACTTTGCTCGGCTATGCCTTAACGCGCCTCTCCTCTCTTTCCGGTTACACGGCTCTACCTGTGTCGCTTGCTCTTTCCAGGCGGCGGAGCTGAGAGATTCGCTTTCTGGATTCTCGTCCCTTCCCCCCTCCTCCGGGTAACCTCCGAAGAGCGTCTCGAGGCGAAGCAGGCCTGGCGTAACCAACCACGGCCAACGATAATGAAATCCATAAATCCGTGGAACGCGCACTGGTGGCCCCGACGGCGAACCGCCGGGGTCTGATGCAACTCCGTCCCTCTCTGCTGGGATCGCATCGGGTGTCTCCGTCCCGTGCCATTCTTCTCTCCGCTCTCCCTCTCACGCTATCTCAGACACCGCTTCCCGTGGCGTTTTGTTGGAAAACTATCGGAGCAGTCGCGGCTCCGCATAATAATCTTGTCAGTCACACGAGTCTCGGGCCCGAAGCTGCGGAGTGCGCTCTCCCGGAACACGCTGGAGGACATCAAATTCTCTGTCTCGGAGCCGATTTCGAAAATTCGTCGCTCCGAGCGAATGACACCCGACACGACTGCGGCAGCGGTAACCGAAATTTCTTATCTTCTCGCCGCTATCGCGCGGATACCACGCGGCCACTGGTAACCCGAAGAAAACCTCGAGAGCCCGAACTTTAATACCGGTGCACCGGAGAATTTCGTGCTCGCACGCCAACCAGCGGCTTCGGAGGATTAACCCCCGTGACGGCGAACGGACCGCGTAAATATCCAAACTTCGATGCCGGGCGCCCTCGTGAAAGTGCGAAGCTGGGCGAGAGAGGCACCGGAGGGGGCGAGAGGAAAACGGCCCTCGTAACTCCGGAGAAATTCGCTGCAGCCACCCTTACACCCTCGTCCCCGGAACTTCTCCGGGTGTTTCTCGCACGGCTGGAGAGTGAGATCCGCCATCGCCGCGACGGCCGACCGAGCTTTCCCGGAGGGCTCTCTCTCTCTCTCTCCCTCGGGCTCCCGAGGCTCCTTTCCTTCCTTGGAGCTTTAGGGCGTACCGAATACCGCGCGTACTCTCTGACGGCGGGGCACAATGCACGCGAGCATTCGGCTATACCGTAATGTAGGTATTGTTCGGAGGTATACACGTATCCCCCCCTCCCTCTCCCCCCTATTACGTGAGAGAACACCGCGAACCGAATGGAATGTGTATTTGGGAACAAATACAATTTGAATGAATCAGCAGTAAAGTCGAAATGGCCGCGAAGCGATCCAAGGTTATCTGGACCCCGTCCTCGAGCTGCGTTTGCGGGGCTGAGGAAGAAACAGCTACGGTATTATGTGCTCCCGGAGGGGAGCTCCGGGTATCGCGGTTTTTTTTTTTTATTATTCTCGTTCCTCTTCGTTCACTACATTGGCGTCTCGTTCGCTTTCCATTTTTTTTTTTTTTTTTTTTGTTCGTTTACCCCTTCTCCATTCCTCTTTGGGCAATGTCTTCCGTTCTTTCGTTGCTCCCGCTTCGTCCCACGATTTTTTTCCCCTCCTATCATTCCGCAGTCTCTCTCTCTACGGTAGAGCGCACATGCACAGCTTCCATCCAGGCGCCGTACCGTGCGCCGTGGCTCCGTGCAACGTCTCTAAATCCCTGTGCGCTACCAACACAGCGGCGGCGCTCGCGTACACGCGATACCAATTCCCCAGAAACTGCGACTATGGTCGTGTACGGGAGAGCTCTTCCCCCCCCCCCTCTTTCGCCTCTCGTTGTACTTCGCCGCAATAGATAAATAACGTTACTCCGACTGGCGGCTCCCGCAAGTTCCACCGTAATTTTACCCGACTCCTGCTGCTCCTAGTTTCCTCACGAGATTCGCAGTTTCGATAAATAGAGCACGGGTATAAATAGATACGGGCATATACATGAACCGGTGTGTATCATTTATGTTTGCTTCGGCGAGAATTGCGGCGTGTTAGGTACAATGGGACGGGCCAACCTCCGACCCTCACCCACACGCCCCCGCTCGCCGTCTTCCACACCCGAGTTAAAGTACCGCTGATGTGTATACACATATATACATATTTTTTACAACCCTTCGGAGGCTACTCGTCGTCGCGCCACTGACACCGATAAAACGCGTCGCGGGCATTAATCATGGGGAGAAAAAAAAATGCGATAAGCACAAACGTTTTCCCCCGTTGCGGCGAACGCGAACGACGCGCGTCGTATATCTGTGCGCCTGCTTTTTGCATCGACAGCTACTCGGAAACAGTTCTCTGACCCAGCGACAATATAGTGTAATATAATAGAACCTTATTTGTTTTATAACATTTAAAAAGTTATCCTGAATCTGCCAGAGATTTCGGTCAGAGAAGATATTTTTTCCGTTTTACGGGGAACAGTAGATAAAAAAATCTCAGCCAAGCAGCCGATTCAGAATACCTTTGTTTATCGCTTCTCCTGTAAACCGACCGTTTGGCGAAAAAGTGACATCTGTCGATGATTTCGTTTGAGCAACGTCGCTAACTTCCATTCCATCCGTTTCCGTGTAATTCTCGTGACGATGTTGTGTGCGGGTCGTATACATTTCGAACTTGTCGTTAACGCAATACGGTCGATATCTGCCCGACGTTGTGTGCGACACAACGTCCGACCGTCTCTCCCGCAACGGCGCGCTCGTCTCTCCGTGTGTGCGTCTGCATATCGCGGACGGTTTATCTACTGCGGTGCTCTCCACAGTGGTTCGCCGTGCTATACCGTGTGGGGTACATCGACGTGCAAGCTCTCTTCCACCCCCCCCCCCCCTGCACGTTCACCAAGAGCTGACTCTCGACCCCCAGAGAATTCCCCAAACGGCTCGGGACTCCCGCAATGCTCGCGTTCATTCGTTCGCCCGGTCGACCGCCGCCGCCGCCGCATCACCACAATTCGTATTCTCCGACCTCCGCACTATATCTCTCTATAGTCCTCTCCCTCTCTGTACAATGCAAAGTATAGTGTGCATTCTCCATACCTTTCCTGGATCGACTGACCCGTCGACCCGACTCCAACCCTCCCACAGAGATCCCGTCGAGATCGACCGGCGGCCACTGTGATTATAAACTCGATCTATCGCACGAAACGGAGATACCACTGGTCGTTGCCTCATTGTTCCGACGAACCTGCATGCCCGTCCGAAAAAAAAGAACCACAGTTGTACCCGATTGAGAAGGGAAACCATCGGGTCGACGATGTACTGGAAAAAAAAAAAAAAAAAAAAAAAACCCAAAAGAAAAACGGAGTATCAATTTTCATATCGAAACCTAAATACGTGAGGTGGGAGAGCGGAGACAAAACGGACTATTTTTAGAAACTTTTCGCGAAACGTGAAAAACGTCTCTATCCAAATGGAGAATGTTGGTCCGTATTGCCCCACACTCCTCTACACGTTCCAGCGACTGAAAAAACGAAGAAATCTCGATAGTCCAGGTACTTGTAAAAAAAAAGCACATCCCGCTGCGCGCACTGGATTTATTTTGTTCCTCGAATATTTCCATATTGGGGATATAGTCGAGCGTAACGCTCGGGAAGGAGATATAGCGGGCATGACTCGGTGGAAACACTGTGGTAGTACAGCGAGGCGAACAAGCGAAAAGCGGATGGCAAGAACGGCAGGGCGGAAGCGAATACCACGTTAATTACCTGCCAGCGGGGTGATATAGGGTAGGATCGTTGGAACGTTGTAATAGCGAAAAAGATGGTCCGGTATCGGTGCCTTTTTACGTTCGGCGGCTAATGGCTTCGTCTCGGGCTGAATATCAAAATCTTCGTATCGGCGGGGCACGACGATTTTATGAGGACGTGGTCAACGATGATCGGGACTCTCGCAACTGTTGTGTGTTTCTCATCGCCGTTCGTGCCGATCGTGTCGCGGACGGACCGACGGGGAGGAACCGAGAACACCGGCGCTGGGCGAATTCCGACTTCCGGACAGGAGACACCGGCATAGCAGACGATACAGCCGGTCTAATTATCGGAGGCTGGCTCGTACAGAGAAGCCCGTGTGTACAGGCAAAATGGAAGATATCGAACAATACGGGGTGATCACACGCAGAGCCTCGGTCGCGTTTCTCTTCTGTCCCCGCTATTTCAAGCAGACGTCGTTCGCACTCGGTATCTCACCTGCAGTCCGTACTACCGCAGCGCACGACACTTCGTGCCGCCACTGCAGTGCAGTCCTACCTAGCCTGAACTTCGGTCTCGTTGCGATACGTTATCTTCAATAAGCGTATGCCCTGGGGATTCTCTTTTCCGTTATACCGACCGAGAATCCCCATTGATTTCCACCCATCTGCGTACTCTTGTTTGCGTGTCTGTGCACCTTTGCGTGCCTGGGTGCGACGGAGATTCTGGGAAAATGGATGAAGGGAAAGGGAACGGGGCAGACGCGAGATTAAGTATTTCGTACTATCCGCTAGACACTCGAGAATAATTTGATGAAAATAATATTTTTATTATGATTTTTAAGTAAATTGATGTCTTTTGCGATACGGCAGGAATTTATTTCCATGTATATTCTTTCGGGTCTTTGCAGTTTCTTCTACCGGATTTACACTCATCTCACGCATTTCAAGGTTTCGTTCTTTTGGATTTTTCGTGTCATCATTCCATACAATTTTATCAAATTGTCTTATAAAATTACAAAGTGCTGGGCCAGGTTTGTCTCCTAGACTAGATTCAATTCTATGTTCTAGCTCACAAATCGCCCCCAGCTGTCCAATTATCTAAATTATTTACGATCACTGTTTTTATCCCCTTTCTTGCTTCATTGCAATTGAGAATGAGGCTAAGGTTTTCTTCTTTTTTTGCATAAATTACACGTAACCTCTACCTCAGCTTTTACCCATATTTCCTCATCTTATTTTCGCCCAGGTTTTCATTGTATTCTGTTCTCACACCTTTATCTGCTCAGTATCCTTCAGCCTCAATACGGAGTTTCCCATATTTAACTACATTGGTGTTTTTTTTATACATAGGATAGAGAAGTAAAAGGCACTGAAATTGAGAACAATGGTCCGTTTTGCCCTCCCCCCTTGTCACACGGACTCTCTCTCTTCCTTCCATAATTAGTTTCTCTCGACAATTCTATATCGATAGTATCGATGTTGCCAGATAAAAAAAATTAATGTTCGCCTTTCAAGTTGTATTTTTCATCGACGTCGGCCGCACGGAACGGTCATTAATATTGTCGCAGCGTGTCTCGCTAATGCGTCGAGTTTGTACGTAGCCGGAATACCGTGGGTTTCGCTGGAACGTAGGGAAAGCCGGAGAATCGCTGCAGGGAGAGGGAGAGAGGGAGAGGGCGAGAGAGAATACATGCACACGCAGATCAGTATAGCTGTGTCATGGCACGCGTGCCGCAGCGATGCATCACCGAATGACGGGAATCGCGGCGTAACGCGTTCAACTCGCCTGCTCGCAAATCACACGGACCCGCTTTTCGACCCTGCGTGCTTCGCGTCGCTCGATTCTCCAGCTCATCCGTGCCAGCGTCGAGGGGTACGGATTCTCTACGTTCGAAAAAAAAAAAAAAAAAAAAAAATCAACGTTGCCCCAAATACGTCCGACTGAGGAATTGCGAATGAATACCTGACAGGCATAACTTCGCGTTCGAGGGACAACTTGACAAAATCGTTTATTCGACGATCGAATTTGTCAAACACAGGCGAAATACTGTTAACAATTTTTTTTAAGCCCGAAGAAACTTCCGATCGAGGCGTTGAAATATTGAGAGAGTGGAGAACAATAAAATTATTAGTGGCATTTCGTGACCGCGCGTCGAAGGGCGCTCGGCATGACCGACTTTTTTTTTTATCGCCAGTCCATCTCGCCCTCTCTCGTTCTCGCCGCTCGCTTCACCCCCCCGTCCACCTCGTGTCGTCGTTACTCCCGGTTCGTACTCGCGCACACGACACTGAATCACGTGTCATAAAACTTGGCCTGCCCTCCCTGTCGCGTAATCGCGGTGCTCGATAAGGCATGTACACAGTCCTGGTACATGTGCACGCCGCAATAATAGAATTGCCCTGAGAACCGTCGCGCGGAGCCGAGGAAACTACCGGTTAATCGAAAGTCGGTCGGCTACATGGGCGATGCACGCGATACCATGTTGCAGAGGCGTACCACGCGTTATAAAATAAAAAAAAAAAAAAAACGCGCGGAAATACTGAAAAACCTACGATATGGATTTCGAAAATAACTGGCAACTTCTACTCTCGTCCACTTAACTCTACAGCTCTATACAGACTGAAGTCATGGGTAAAAAAATACTTTCTCCATCGAAGCGGCACAATTCAATCGTAAGAATGGCGCAAGGAGTGGAAAAAAAGTGTCGGATCGCTGTTCTCGAAACCTGTATAATACAGCCTGGAACGAGCTCGGTCGTGCGGTGCGCCAGCTCGCGTGAAGTACACAGTTAAATGTATACAGTACACGTTCGCGGACATAAAGCGGAAATGCGTCGGCGTCTCGCGCGCAACGGGAAAAGTTTGCTGCCTCGAGGGGGTTGGCTCGCCCCGTCGTGCAGTCGACTCGGCTCGCACTCCTCCCGTTGACGAATGTCGGTGGCGAGTGCGGCTTCAACCCCTGTCACGAGTCCAACCTCTCTTCGGGCTGTGTTCCGACGGCTTGCCGCCGAGCTCCCGACTCTGCTTCCCTCTTGAATACCGGTACTCCGGTATTACTCCACCGCGGAGCTAGTCCTGCATGGTTTCTTTCCACCTCCGCAGCGTTGAATTGCGGTGTGCATCTCTTAAAATATGAAGCCGGGAGATCGGCGCCGGACCACACCGTGGGAGAGACTAGCACGAAGCTCCGGGGTATAAAGATGATACAGCGAGGTTGCGAATCTCGGTGAGATGAATTTTTGAATAATATTTCTAACCAACCTCGCCGCCGTACCGAACCCTGTTAAAAATTCCTACCCCACTGGCACGATGCCTCGCGAACGCCTGAATAGATTCCGGAGCCGGGGCGGCCGAGATCTCATGATTGGATAGAAACGTCGACAGGATGAGAAATCTCGGTTTAAAAACCGGCGGGCCACCGAGCTCTCCGGGAGATGGACCCGGAGATGCGCCCGGAAAAGCGAGTCAAACCCTCGAAATCCCCAAATGCACCTCATCTTCCTCATTAGCGAAAATCAGCTATTAAAAAAAAAACTTCATTTATGATAAAAAAATTCTTTTGAATTTGTTATCATAAACGAAGGAGGAGGAGGAGGTCCAACAATATTTTCATGTGGTTGGACCGTAATGCATGCACGAAGAAAGTTTCTGCGACACGGTACGTTTTCTGATTCGGGTCTAAAAAATTGAGAACGTGAGATTTTCGTGTTTAAACATTTTTGAAAAAGATTCCGGCATTGAGAGAAATTAGAATATTTCTCATCAGATTTTTTCCGCTTCGGACCGGAGGGGTCGGGGAAGCTCGGACGCTGCCGTATCGATCATACGCGTAATCTTTTGAATTTTTTATCATAAATGAAGGAGGAGGAGGAGGAGGTCCAACAATATTTTCATGTGGTTGGACCGTAATGCATGTACGAAGAAAGTTTCTGCGACACGCCACGTTTTCTGATTCGGGTCTAAAAAATTGAGAGCGTGAGATTTTCGTGTTTAAAAATTTTTGAAAAAGATTCCGGCATTGAGAGAAATTAGAATATTTCTCATCAGATTTTTTCCGCTTCGGACCGGAGGGGTCGGGGAAGCTCGGACGCTGCCTTATCGATCATACGCGTAATCCCACGAGCGCCATGAGACGCCGAGCTCGCGGAGTTTGATGGATCTTCGGCTAAGCGCATGTGTGCATACAGAGCGCGTTGGCTCGACGGTGAACGAAGCGAAGCGCGAGTTGCTGCTCTCACGCTCATTGCGGCTCTTCAACGGTGCACCGCTACTCTCTTCGTACCGAGTGTATGGACTCTTCTCGTGTCGCGGTTATCTCGGTGGTCGGGACAGATAGGCCAGGAGCCGGGTAACAGTGCAGAGAGCCGCTGGCGATGCTCCGGCAGCTCTCGGGCTAATTAATGGCTTGCGACTCACTCGCTCCGCCGGGAGGGCAGGGACGGTAACTGCGAGAGGCCCGCGCTTGCCTTTCAGTGTCGTGAGCACACGATCGGATGCACGGTACCAAAATCGCAGACCGGCGGAGGGAACAGGACGGAGGACTACAGGATGATCAGGAGAAACGACAGAACGGCGGCAGAGAGATAGTTCGAGAGTGGTGCAGCGAACATTTGCGGAGCGAGGATCGACGGTATAACCGAGGTGAGAGAGGGATCCGGAAGGTAGTATAGAGAGGAGACAGGGTAGGAGATAGTGAGGGAGAGGAGGAAGGTTATCGAGAGTACGCGCGGTATTGGCAGACCATTTCCCCGGCAAATAATTGGAAATGCAAACGGAATACGGTCCTACCGTCTCTCTGATAGCTCGATAATTGAGTCCCTTATCGGTGTTGAAATGCTTTGGCGAGTTCTTCGTCGGCTAACCAAGGATATGTATGTATCCCCGGTTGCGGCACATAGGACACCCGGGAAGCGAGACCCCCCTCCCCGGTGTACCTATGTGGGATCGCTTAGTATGCCGCAACTGGAATTCTTGTAACGAGGTAAAAATAACCGTGCAGCTCGTTAAGCTACGAGCTTGCTTGGTCGCGTAAACGCTGTACATCGGAGTAGATAAGTCGCTCTAGGTCATACCAATTTGGATGACAACTGATAACTGATGCAATTTGCATTCGACGAGTTTGTCGTTATGAATAAGCGAACCGAACGGCCGACAACGTTTGCACAGGGGATGTAAAAGTGAAGAGACGAATATACAGACAGCGAACGGTGAATATGGACCAGCTTTTTCGCATAACATATGAAAAAATAACACATACGACACGTATAAAAAATAGGTAAAATATTTTCGCCAAAAAGTTTCACATTTCGTACATAGTATTTTGCATGTATATTTCTTGCATGTATCTATGTATATGCTTAACCATTCCTGCGCTGTGGCTTTCCCGTGGCAAAGCTTTGGCAAATATGCTGAGTCGGTGAAACAGTCATTTTCAAAAATACCTCTTTCAATATTGATACAAAAATGGTGGAAAATATTTGACGTGTAGTCATGCACGGTAAATTATGTTTTTCACATATGACCCAGAACTCGATACGGAAAAAATATCGAATGTTTGAGAGAAATCTTTTTTTTTTTACCGAAAAAGCTTCTCTTGAAGGTTTTCGTTAAATCGGTCCGCCGCATTCGCGAAATTCACGTTGCTTCGCACCGAAGTTTCGGAGCTTTGTAAACGGCTCTTCATCTATTATGAACCGCGGACCAGCTACTGACTTATGTAAATCCCGCCATCGTGCGATCGACAGGGGGTGGCATAAGGTCGGTCGGACGTCGACCGGTACCGGATGTTTCGTTGCTACGGGCAGTGGAGAGAGGTACCCGCCGGCGGTGAGCTCGCTCAAGCGTTGGCGGCATCGACGGTAACGCATTTCTGGCCGCTACTACTGGTATCACCATTGCTCTCTTCTGCCTCTCTGCCTCGATGGTGTTGGTGTTGCTGCTGCCGCAGCAGCAGCGTCATGGAACACCGCGGCGTGACGCCAATTACCCAAAGGGTCGACCGCGCTGTTTTGGCGCGCTCGCACGCGAGAACCGAATTACCGGCCGGTAGGCAAATACCGTCGACGAGAGGAGGGAGGAGGAGGAGTAGGAGGAGGCTCGGTAGGAAATGGTGGAGAGAAACTGCGAGGATAACGTTGTAACGAGAGCCCAGAGGAACGGGTGTTGGTCCAGGGCGCTGGCCAGGGCGAGCGAAACAGGCAGTTAATGAACACTTTAATTTTACCCCGTTGCAACACGGTCATACACTGTCCAGTTTCTTGTTTTTATCGTCCCGACGCTCGAGCTATGATTGACCCACTGGAACCTCGAGTTAAGGGTCTCGTGGAGTGACGAGGCCGGAGGTTGCTTCGCATATCCGGCTCGTTATCCCGTAACAAGTCATCGCACCTTGCGCGGTTAATATTTGTCGCGGGTAGCGAAATTTAATTTCCATAAGTACCGTCGCCGGTGCGGAAAGACCAGCGCGCCGGGCTTTAGCGTACCTGAGGAAGCCTCCGGGCACGGAGCTGAGGGACTACCGGCTTCCCATACGTCCAGCGGCATGGCTTCTTCGCCCCTGGCCGTGCCCCAAACTGCGGCTACCCGGTGTCGTATTATAATATTGAAATTTTTACCGTCGACCCCGAATTCACCGAGCTCTCGTCTCGTGTACCAAGGGCTCTATTTGCATTTTAATGGACTGCGCGGTGTGCCGACAAGAGAAGCGGCAGTAAGTGAGAGGGCCACGGTGAATATGTACCTCGGCGACGTCAACAGGACCGAAAAAACTGTGTGTTTCGCTGGCCCGCCGTATCGTATGTCTGACGGTTGAGGGGGTTTAAATAAAAGTAAAAAGAGAAAAACTTCACGAAAGGGAAAATGAAAAAAAGAAACGACGAGCGCACTCGTCCGTCTTCCTCGCGCGGCATGAATCGCGAAACCTCTCTCACCGTCCCGCCTCTCGGACTGGTATATCTTTGGGTTTATTTATTTCACACAATCGCACGTTAACCGCCTCGTCGGGCACTTCGGCACAATTAACTTTCGAGACTCCTCTCGCGATTACCGGCATAATAAAAACATAAACCCGGCGCTTCATTGCATATAGATGATAAATGCGGCGATTATCTTATTTTTATACAAACGCGACATTCGCGTAATTCGTTCGCTTGTTTCGTCGCGAATATACTGCGGCCGGGTCGGGCCGGCGGCGTTGGACAAAAATGTTTCGACGGGGCGGCAGGTTGACTGGGAATATACTATATCCGCTTGCACAGGCTCGACTCCGCTGGGTGATCTCTGTGAAAAATCTCCTCGCCGCCCTCCCCATGCGTTGACTTTTTCGCTTTTCTGGCCTCCAGTCACTGGACGATTTGTGCGCTTATACAACCGCGTGTGTATGTATTTGCACGCGGATATACCGAGAGCATAGAACGGCTGGTGAACGGAACCGCGGTGGCGTTGGGATAGAAAAAAAAAAAAGAAAAAAAAGGAGGGGACTGCATACAATGGAGTCATCGACGCGTCACGCGGCCGATTACCAGTCACAATTCACGCATGAACGCTCCCATTATTACACTATTTGTCAACTTGCGCGTAGCATGCGCGTAGAAAAACAATCTGGACGAGCGTGAAATCGCGCGTTTTGTACCGGCGGTCTTTCGATCCTCCCTCAGCGGGAATAGAGAGAGGCCCCCTGATTGACTTTTCCGACCGAGGATTTGACGCAACTGTCACTTACAGGCTTTTGTACAGAGATATGGATTATCCGACGCTTTAATGGTTTTCTTTTATCACTTCCGGTGTAAAAATCTCACATTTAATTCGGAAGTCACGGAAGAAGAAATGTGTAAACCGGAAGTACCGTCATACCGGAAATACGTCACTTCCGGTAGTAAAATGCAATTTTCAAAATCAACGTGACGTCACAGAGAATTATTTTTATTGTTTTCCACCACCCAGCCCGGAAGGCCATTGGCTTCGCTCAAGCTGCCTACGCCAGCCGAAGAAGGCCCGATATGGCGTTTTGGCATAAGGTCAACCACCGATGCGTCGTTTTTCCGGTTCCGGCAGAATTCCACCTGACATTGTCCGTCGGTTTGACCGCGACTACTGACAACTTTCATGCATCGTACAGAGATGGATCCTCACTTCTGCATATACTTCATCTATACACATGCGTATACATGGATATATAGAATAGAAATATACATATGTGCATGTGTATAGGGTAGAATCCGCAATTACGCGTACGCGCCGGTGCGAAATTTCGCAGGATCCGCACGTTTAATCGCCCGGCGTCGGTGGCAGAGTGGCACCGTGCACGCGAATTCACCTCGCTCCGCGCACGGATGCCACTCTTTCGTAATTACCTACCTATGTTAATTACGCGGCTTTAATTCCCCTCCACCGCGCCAGTATACCGCATTCTGTCTCTCCCTCTCCGACCTACCCGTTTCACTTCAACCTCGGCTTTCGTCCCACTTGATTCAGCTCATTCTGTCTGTCTCTCTATATCTAGCTGTGTAACTACCTCACCGGCTCGCTATTTCGCCGAGCTCTCACGTGTGTGTTTATATATATGTTAACAACACTGCACGGCGGAATAGGGATGGTTTACACGCGGCCGGCCGCCAGTTTTCCCGTTCTACACCTCCGGACCCGTTGGCCCCTGGCTTCTCCTATACCATACTGATTTTGTGTGCTCCCGCCGGGCGTTTTCGTAATTACCGGGACGGTTGTGCACTCACGAAATCGAGCGATATCTGCACTTTCCCGGTGTACCGTGTGTATGCGTGTTTCTCTGGATGCCGCTTGTGTTATCCAGCCGCGCGAGTTTCCCTCCGATTATTTACCGGCTGTTTTATCGCCCGACTTGTTACCCCCGATCCTCCGCTAGGCGATGTGGAACAACAAATACTATTCCACAATTTTTTTTTTTTTTTTTTTTTCAACGTTTAGTTTTGATTGTCACCCATACATGTGTCCGTAAACGGAGATCTTTCATCGGGCGCGGCTCGCGTCGGTAATTGTCGCTGCAGTTATTCAGAGTCTCGCGGTTCTCTCGTTACGAATCGACTGCGCGCTTCGTTACGTACAGCAATGCGAGGTCACGCATTAGATGAATCAGACGGTGTGTTACGGAGCTTGAGTTATAGTATCCGTTGACTTGCCAGAGATGACGCAATCGTTCCGCTGTGCGCGGCGTTCGACAAATCCATAATTTTTATTTCGACACGCCCGCATCAACGCTTCCTCGCGATGATCGTCGGAGAGTGGAGTTTAGGTGACGTATTTAATAATTTCAGTAGGACTCCGTGATGTTTTCTTAAACGAGGAACTACGCCGATCGTACGCGAATTCGGACGACACTCGGCTGCTAAACGAGGTTGCGTCATGGCTTTGAAATTGCTGCGGCGCGTCATCGACGGCTTTGGATCCTCATGGCAGGCACGCGGGGATCGGCGATACCGTATAATTCCGTCATCTGATATAGCGAATGCGATGATGGCAGGCACAAAGCATCGCAGAACCGTTCGTGAAACAGTTTACCTATATATATAAATATATACAGTACGTACATTTAAGAGTATAACGAACCGACACAACGAAGAACGGAATCCTGTTTGCTCCTCACACCCGCGCATCGTCGGAGTACCCGAACACGCGGGAGTGGCAAGTAAGCTTCGCCCACGGATTCACGGTTCAGCGAACGAGTATACCTTAAGCTGAGCGATCAAGCCCGGGTAAAATTGTCGGTGTAGTTAAGTTCTCCGTCTCGTCGTTTGCGATAGAGTACCAGAAGTCGGGACCCGCGGCGGTCTCGGTCTTGGCTTCGGCGACCGTAGAAGCACACCCGCGTGGGGGGATGACTTTGGTAATCCCCGGATATGGCTGTCGTGTCGGCGCTGGCGAAGTCTGGCGCGTCTCCTCCCTTGTCCGGAGTGTAGTGGAATATAACGATCTACAATCCGACGAAGTACGGCGCGAGTCCTTGGCTACTCGCACGGATGCTCGTGGAAATTTTGAGGGAATTTCCAGAGGCTCACGGAGACTCAGCTAGGCATGAACACTCGGTAGTGGGTGCCGGTGCGTCTTTTTTTTTCGTTTTATCCTCCGACCCTATTCTCCGTGATCCAAAATTCGGGATCTTCTTTCTCAGCATCGTTTTCAGGGTTAAATACTTTTAAAAAACATGTTATCAGAAATGCATTGCAAAGTATTGTAGAGCGGGGCAAAATGGGGCAACGGGGCAAAACGGGGTTTTTGGGCAAAACGTCATTTTTCCAATAATTTGTGGATGCCCGAATTCGCCCTATTGGATACATCAGGCTTTTCTGTCCAGTTTTGCCACCTTGTCCGATCCAAAAATTATTGGAAAATTTAGTTTTGCCCAAAAACCCCGTTTTGCCCCGTTGCCCCATTTTGCCCCGCTCTCCCCTATATTGTTTTTGTAATGCAAAGGCAAGGTTTTTAGTATACCTATCCATAGCATTTAATTTGCGAGTGGTAACTTGCCGGGTGGACCCAACGAGAGGCGATGGACAAAAAAAAAAAAAATACGCTGAGATTGGGAAATACATTGCCGGTGACCAGCGGGTGAGCGAAGTAGGAATGGGCGACGGGAGGACGAAAGTCTGCTCGACGGTATATATAGTGCAAGTGCCGGTGCGTCTTTTTTTTCGTTTCATCCTCCGACCCCATTCTCCGTGATCCAAAATTCGGGACCTTCTTTCTCAGCATCGGAAGGTTTATCTCGAAGGAACCTCGGTAGGGCTGTGTCGTTGTGAATTATTGTCGTTCGGCTAATTACCATCCTCAATGACAAATTGAGGGGGGGGGGGGGGTGTAAGAACTCGCTAATGCCGATACGAATATTCGCGTCGGGGAACGGAGTCGCTGTTACGAAGCGTGGCGAAGGAGCGGAACACGGTACGAGGGAGGAACCGAGAAATATGGCTCTCCGCGTACCTATACCATCGTACCCGGAATCCACGCTTCCCTTAATTACAACGACCCCCTTCTGTCTCATTATTAAGCGACCTAAACAAACTGCCGTCATATAAATAGTTGGATTTTCCCTTGTCCTCCGCACCTTCTTCGCATCGCGCCACCAGTCCTCGACAACCTCCAGGCAGCCCCCGCGAGGAAGGACCTTGACGCTTTTCCGAGCTAGGCGTCCGACCAGCCAGCGGAGGAACCCACCACCCCCAAACTGTGTACCCGTGTTCTCTGGCCCAGAGTCCTATAATTAAATTTACCCCGTGTGCTCCACGCGTTCGCCGCTCCAGTTCGGCTCTCTCCCTCTCTCCCGCGTTCATTTAATCGGACACCGCGGCGTTAACGTAATTAAAAGCACATCTCTTTCGGAATTCATCCCCCTTGAAGTACGCCACTGCCCGCCGTTCCTTCCCCGCGCGCCTCCCGTTCGTGTGCTCATCTCTGCTCGCGGACCTCCTGGCGTTCCTTTATCTACCTTATCTGCCTCCCGGCCTCGCGATCTCGTGTTACCGAGGCGCATTTCGTTCGCTCGTTCGGAGCTGAAGAGATTGAAATTACCAACGGCGCGTCGTGCCAATGCGCTGCGAGTACCTCCGACGGTTTGCGTACACGTCTGTTTAACTCATCGAATTCTCCTCACCTTCTCGGTTACTCGAGTCAGACAAGACTCGGTGATTCGTTCCCGCCTGCCAGCAGTCAGCCAGTCAGTGCACCGGCTTCTCTCCAACCCACGGAAAGCCATCTTATCCGCGTCTGCTACTAGACGTCAACTCTTGGCGCACCAACTTCCCGTCTCGCTCTCTCTCGAGACTAGTCGCGCAATTTCAGAAGTGTCGAGGCAGCATTTCCACCCAGACTCTATTAAATATTGAGAAACGCTACCCTCGCCTCGCCGTCTTCAGTCGGCCGGGGAACCCTCTCTCGACGGGAGACTCGACCCTGGACACCTTGATGCAGCACTGTCGGTGTAGAGCGGGCGGGAGGGCAAACGCATGCCGACTCCATGAGATATTCAAGAAGTCGACTCTCGAAGTATCCGGAAGGGCTTAACCCGTCTTATATTGAAGGAACAGGGTGTACTCGAGAATATCTCGCTCGTCCCTCTCTCCCTCACTCTTTCCCTTCTTCGCAGATAATAAAAGATTAATATTTTTTAAAAAGGGTTAAATATTTTTTAAAAACATGCGCTGAGAAAAAATTACATAGTAAAAGCAACAATACTGATTTTCTAACATGGAAAATAGTTCCCAGCGGGAACGTCTACATTATATAATTACGACTATGACAAAAAATCATGGTTGTAAGCACAATTATATTTCAACCAATGGAATGTATACTATCAGAAACTATCTATATAGAGGTTCCCCCCGGGAACTATTCGATATAGTAGAAATTACAATTATCCAACGAGAGGCGATGGACAAAAAAAAAATACGCTGAGATTGGGAAATACATTGCCGGTGACCAACGGGTGAGCGAAGTAGGAATGGGCGACGGGAGGACGAAAGTCTGCTCGACGGTATAGAGACAGAGGAAAGAGGTCGGGGCAGGAAGAAAAAGGAGGACCAGGATAAGGAGAGGGCCCGGGTCTCGCCGTCGAGAGACACTCTCGCGAGATTGAGCCCGAATTCAATAGGGGATGAATAAAATATAAGCCAGTCAGTCTGTGCTGGGTGGTGGTTCGCGCGACGCGATCCAGCGTCGGGCCCGTATCGCCGGGAAGGCTGGGAAGGCTAAGGGTGCCCGACCTCTCTCGTACTCTTGTAAATAAAAAAAAACAAAAAAAAAACTGTATTCGACGCCGAGTCGAATCTGAGCTGATGCCGTTTCTCGGTATAGGTATCGTACTTGCACAGCAGCGAGAAAGCGCTACAAGCCGGGGATGTTTTCCACTGGCAAACTTCTCAGCGTCGATCGCCCTTCCCTTGAATTAGTAATTCTCCTTATTCTGCCTTTGACCTTCGCAGTGACAAATTGTTTCAATATTTCCGGTACATTCGACTCCGTTTCGTTCATCTATCGGTCGCGTCGATCGGAATCATCAGCGAAAGTGTAAATCGGTATTAAATTAATAACAGTCGGATTATAGAATTTTACGATCGGCCCGCGTAAGAATAAGATGCGGTACACCCAGAAATAAAAAATTATTTGACGGCCCCCGTTTATTTGGTTTAAGTAAAATATTTATTTGATTCAAATAAGTATTTATTTAAATTAAGTAAGTAGTTACTTAAATGAAATAAATATTTATTTCAATCAAATAAATATTTTACTTAAACCAAATAAACGGTTGGACGTCGAATAAATTATTTTTCTGAGGTGTAGATTCCTGCCGCGTCTATCGCGTGTCTCTACGGTACACAGTAAAAAAGGTACCAATGTTTCTTGTCCACAAATGTCCACAATTATTTTCTTGTTAATGTTACAAAAAAAATCTTGTCCAGTTTACAAAAATGTCTGTCAATTTTACGAATATTTTTTTGTAAAATAAACAACAAAACAATTGTGGACCTTTGTGTACAAAAAAGGTTTGTCAAATGTACAAATCGTTTTTACTGCGTGCACAAAATTTTACACGGTCAATATCTACCGAGTCGTCATCAGATGCCCTCCCGATGATAATTCACCCGATGACACAACTCGCTTATCTCGCATCGCGTTTCAATCTCATTTCAATAGCATTTCAATCTTTCTCGGGCATTTTACCGAAGAATCGAAAGATCCCGACGGAGGAAGTCAATGGACTCGGCGGAGAGCAAAGGAGAGCCGTGGCAGCAGACGTGAGAGGTTGATCGTTGCTCGGGCCCCGAGCTCGGTGAACCCGCTGAACCGTAGTCGGATGAGACGGAGAGATCGAGAGGGAGCGAGAGGGGGCGGCAAGAGCCCACGATCGATGCCCCCGGGGTTAACCGTGAGGAAGACAAGCCCCGTAGCGTTAATTGCCGGGGCCGATCGCGCGCATAGTGTAGAGCGTCAGAAATAATTGGACGAACGGGCGAGAAGAACGCGAAGGTTGTTCCCGATTCAATCGAACCTTTTCCTATCTCGCTTTCTCCCACTCCGCTTTGACTCGCGGCCTCGCGGATTTTGCAGCATCCCTCCCCCTGCGCGGCGTCTCTGCAACGCTGTATACTGCTATACCTCGGGGGAAATTACACTCGAATACGACAAACGCCGCTGGGCGCGGGAGGACCGCGAACCTCAACGATCTTGCTCCATCCACCTCCCCCCTCCCCCTCCCCCGCCGGTTCTCTTCGCTCCCGGTTTACACTCGGTTTTAGAATTTATTGTGCGAAATACGTCTCGTTTTATCGACTTAACGACTGCCAGAGAGCGAGAGAGGTAAAGACAAAGGGATGGAGGGAACAGCGAGAGAGTCCCGATCGAAGGCATTACGCGTGCCGGAATCAAGTTACGAGCGAGGAATACATGCAAGAGGTTACAGGCTGCGGCATACAACCGGCGGTGTACGCGATAGTCATAGCCCGTACCTATCTAACACACGAGCAATAAAATATCGTCGTTATATGGACCCCTGCTCCCGCGATCCCTGCCCGCTCTCTTCCTCATTCCTTCCTCGAACAAGCAAAATTAATACCGTCGATAAAGTTCGGCGAATGGTGCGGAATAGCCCACTGAAAAAAAAAAAACAAACAAACAAAAACGCAGAGGGGAAGAAATACCACATATGAATCATGCGCGCAGGAATAATGGACGAGATGTCTAGGGAATTTTCGTCTCGAACCCTCTCGTCACTACGGAGCTTCGATCTGCTCCAAGTTGAATGGGAACAATGAGTCGGAAGAGGATTTTTTTTTCTCATCGTTTTTTTTCCCTTTCTTTCGCTCCTCTCTTTCCTTTCAATGTGTCCTTTTCGGAGCCGGTGGAAAAGTTCTCACAAACGCGGCTTCATCGACGACAATGCAAAGACACAACGGTCCTCGGCGAGCGGCTCTCTCTACGGCGCTGGAGGTATATATACGCCGGACGTATGAATGTATGGACGTATTATAACGATGGGGTGAGGTGGCTGGCCAAAGGGTTGTGGCTGTGTGCGCCGTCGGGCTGTGTGCGTCGCTCGGCCGTTCGGCGAGCTCCTAGTTCGGCCTCTCGAATTACCGGGCACCGAGGTAGTTTCGAGAGGGCCGGAGAAAGCTTCGGGACTAATTTAACCCCGTGCGAGTGAACGGGCGCGCCCTCTCCTACCTCCCGCTGTACACACAGCCCAACCCCCGTACACCCCGTATATAGTATACGGCGTTTACCATAGCAATTGGGCAGGGTGTCCTCTCACTCCTCGTTCACCCGACTCGGTTGACTCGGGCGGCCAGTCGCTTATCGGTGAAATATCGGTAACTGCACGCCGGTCCCTCACTTTCTCTGCCCCCCTCCGCCTACGTTTAGGTATTATACGCGATAATATATATAATGCGGCACCGAAAACAGGATCCCCCTCCTCGCGTCGTTGGCCCCGGCAATATTTCGCGTTCATAGCGTCGCTAAGCCGCAACTAACCGCCTTGTTAGGAAGTTACTCCTTCTACTCCTTCGCTCCCCCGTGCCGCCCCTCCCTCTCGTTACTCCACGTCCCCTCCCCCTCTCTATCCCACCGCCTTCCCGCGCTTTCTCCAATTTCTCCGGTCCCTCCCATTCCTCTTTCTCTTTCGTCCTCACTTCGGTTCCCCGATCTTTCTCCGTATCTAACCCTCTCTCGCTGGTTCCTCCGCGGAGAGACCTCTCGCAGACGTGTTCCTCGCAAAACGGCGGAGTCTCGCATCCCCGACTGCGAGAGCCTCGCCGCTACTCCAACCCCGGCACGCCCTCCGGATACTAAATCATAACTTGAGAATTTCGCGTGCAGCACGAGACACCTTTAAGACCTTTAACGCAAACTTGCCAGGGTTTCGCACTGTATACACACGCGCACGAGCACACTGTCTCGCACGTATGTATTCAGCATGTCCACATCGCCGTATATTCCACCATACATGTATGTGTGGTAACCGAGAGTAGCGAAACGCCGCTACTGCTGCCCTTGCAAACCTTTGATAACCGTGCAGCGCGTCTCACCCCCCACGATCTTACGCCGGTATCTTCCGAGCTCGCTGGAGATGGGATATTAGCGCGAAAGGGTTTCCCTCCGAAACTCCTCGACTCGGGCTGACGGTGATACGTACACCGTGTATGATACTTTGATAATGCAAAATTGATTGCAAATTGTCTGCCCTACAAGTGTTGACAATTAATAACTTTCTCGTCGACGGCGTTATTCCGCGGCATGCATATTAATGCGCGATACATGAGTCCCTGTAACGCAAGCTAATCCATATTATCTTTTTTGTTTGTTACAGGTAAGCTTAACGAGTTTCACAACAGATCTTACACACGCACACATACGCAAGCACACGTCCCTAGCGATAAAATTGGGTGAGTACAAAACTGAGTACCGAAATATGGAAGATGAAAAGTTTGCCCGGTTAATTTACGCAGGGGCCCGATAGTACATGCGCGTAAAGTGACGTAACTGCACAGGGTGGGTGGTGGGGGGGGGGGCGAAGAGGGCTCGAAAGGGACGCGCTTCGGTGGAACCGGCTCTCCGCCCTGCAGTGCCAGCATTATCACGGACGATATAGTTTCGGCATAAAACTCTCGTAAAGCGATCGACGACCCCCTCGTCGCTGATCGTTGTTGCTACCCGGCACGGATCGAGCGACTCGGGCGCCCGAGGTTCCCGTACAGTTGGCCCGTAATGCGTCCAATGCCGAACGAGCCGCTCACCGAAGTACCGAGTAACCGAGGGTTCACGGTCAGCGACGAGCGGGGCCGTTCGTTGGGTCCCAGCGGCGGCTCGACAGCACGACCGGACAGTGAAATTCGATAGTCGAGCGAACGAAAGCTCCTCGTCTCGGTCCTGCCTTCGCATCGCTTATCCTTCCGGTGGGGTTCCCTCCTTTCCGCCATTGTCTCGCGCGTCGCGCACTCCGCGCCCCGGCGAAAGAATGCGTAATGCGCCGAGCGTTTACGCACACCCTTGGCGAGCGCGGAGAACCCTCGCGTCCGCGTTAAACTTTCTCGGTATACATCGCGAGGCCAAATTCTGCCATGTTTGCATTCGCATGCTTTGCGCGCCCCTGTTTTGCCGGAGCAAACGCCGTAGCCGAGCTCCTGCACGCGAACTCTCACGCCGCTGACCCAACCCGCCGATATTACTTCGATACCACCCTCCAGTAAGCGTTGGCCCCTCGCATGATTTTCCCCGTCGATGCATAACTGTTTAATTATCGGGGCACACAAAGGCGCGCCCTCTGACGGCCCCGCGTGACGTAACCGGGTTACAATGACGATCAATCGAGGACGGGCGCTCCTCGCGTGTTCCCTGCTGGGAAATTAATGCCGACGGAGGAGATAGTACTTGCCCTTCCTACGAGGATGCATTTGCCATTTCGTCGAGGATCGGTGGATTCGTTATTTCAAGCGGGGCCCCTTTTCTCCTTCCTCTGTTGTTCTTATTTTCCATACTCGCGCGGCCGTAACTCCGGACGAAGAACCGCGTGACAAAGCTTCCCTCGGACCGAATAAAATCTCAAAGTTACCTGCCGGGGATGGGCGCGCGCGAGCAGCATAAGTTCCTGTCTTTCTTCCACTTCCTCGACTACTTTGTTTCCAAACTTCGTTGCCCGGACGATCCACTTCGTTTCCAAGTTACGTTTGGGCCACTCATTTCTCTCCCCGTTACCCTCCGGCGAACGAGTGGGCGGAGGGAGGGCCGGCGGGGGGCGACTAGGTAAGGCCCGGCAAAACTTTTCTCCCTCGTTTTCTTTTCTCTTCCCATCTCTCTCCCCGTAGCGGTGCGGAGTCCCGGCCGGCAAAGCCCGAGCACGTTCTCTTCCTAAACCCTCTCGCGGAAAACGTGCCCGGTCTGCACTCCCGAGTCCCGTCTGGTAACTATCTCATCTGCGAAATTACGCTCTCTATATATACATAGCAGCCGCATCTTCGTTGAAAATAATTCGAGGAAGCTCGTTTTCCGTGATCGTGGCAAGAAAAAAAAAAAAAAAAAAAAAAAAAAAAAAATTCGTCAATCTTCCTCTACAGCCGGTGTTCGTCTGTTCTTCATTAAATTTTTAGCGCACGACCATGCGAACGAATCCCCGTAAAATTCTCCTCGCCCGACGAGTTTTGAAGGTTAAAATAAAAAGAAGCTCGTCGAAGAAACCCGAAGGGTCTCCCGCGTTTCATAAAGATTCCAACCGAGAGTAGTGGAGGAACCGTGTCCGGGATGGAAAGAGAATCGAGGAAATGGAGGAAGAAGTAAAGAGGATAAGAGAGCGGGAGAGGAACGAGAGAATAAAACCGGCGGCTGGGAGGCGCATAGGCTGCTGGATTCAATTACTTGGAGAACAATACCGCTTCGACGTCATTGTTTGCTCGACCGCTCGGTTGAGTTTTCCTGGTTCGGGGACGACCCTCTCCGCCTGACTGCCTGCCTCGTCCCTCTTTCTCTCGTTCACGTCACCCCGTGTCCCGTTACGCTGGCACGATATTTTGTTTGTCACTGTAATACCAATGTCTTTCTCCCTCCCCGGCCGGCATGCGAGTTGCCTTTTCCTCGTGTGCGCGCCTGCAGGCAAGAGCATTTCCACGTGTATAGACCGCGCCCGGAATCCCTGCGCCGCTCCGATGGAAACGAACTCCTCTGTCTATGTCCTCCGTCGCGTTCTATACGCGGGTCCTATAGATTCATGTATCCGTGGAATCGTCTCGTCGTTCGAACAGCCATCCGGCGCATCGACCCTTTGTAAATGCCGGGCGCCGTTACAGCCGTCCCCCTCCGACCGGCGGAGCAATGGCATCATATGCGGAATCGGCGGAGCCACTTGCTCCATGCAAAATCGACCGCGAAGAACAACTTCGATCCGCCGCAGCGGCGGAGACCGGCACGGAACAAAAAAAAAATTAAAAAAAAAACAAAAAAGAATGGATTTTATTTCTCGTGTCGTTTTTGCACGAGAGCCGTGTTCTCTCGGATAGTTGACGCACCGATCGCCCGGCGGACCGGGTGCACGTGGTGCAGAAACAATGCACCTGCGACATGGGAACACCTGCCTCCACGCTAGGTGAATCGGGTTAGGACGAGCTATTCGGCGCCCTATGTTTGTCAGAAAACGTTTCCAAACGGGCCTCACTCGATATCCAACGAGCGTGTTTGCCTCTGTGTCTGGCCACCGGGAGAGTTACCAACCACACGGAGGTCGATGCAACACGTTCGGGCGAACTGAGAGACGGGATATCCTATTGTGCGCAACATTTTTTTTTTTTGCGCAAACGTTTATTCGGAACAAATTTTGCGTTTGTATCGGTCACGGAGTGATACGATTGTGGGGAATAAACACGGCGCAGTGACGCATGCGGAAGTCGGAATTTGTGTTCGTCCGGCATTTTTGCGCTCGAGAGTTGAGACCAATCGGTTTTGGTACTTTTTGTTTTGTTTTTATTGCAACCTTCTCATTTTCATCGATCGGACTTCATTCTCGCTCTTTCGCCGTGAGTTTTGTTTTGTTTCCCCCTGCCCATTTCATTCATTCCCATCTCCGCTATGAGCCCGCATCCGTATAGCTCATTCGAAGGGTTCACGCGGTTTTGCCTACCGGCTCCGCGGCAGCAACCCTCACGCTCCCCGCATGAATATTTAACCGTTCAACTTTTTCGCCAAGCTCGGCTGGTCGGGGAGGTTCCCGTCGAGTATTCGAGCTGGAAGCCACCTCTATCCTTATCCGTCCAACTTTCAGCGGAATAAAGGAACGAGAAGTGAGGTAGCCAAGAGGAACATAAGCGGCTGGTTAGAGGCGGAAGATTGGCGTGGCAGAGATAGAGAGATCCAAAGGAAAAGTGGTAGATTGTGGAAAGGCGAAGATGAAGAGAGGAGCCAGGACGAAGTAGTGTCACAAAGTATAAGAGGTGAACGACCGAGCAAGTGAGGAGGTAAAAATTACGCTGACTCTCGAAGAGGATAAAAGTGACGAGGACGCGAGGGTAGTCCGTTTCTTGGAGTTTAAGGACCGCGGGATAATAATGAATAATTTCGTGGTAAAGAGACCGAGGGGGGTCTGAAGGAGGGGAGGATGGAAAGGGAAGAGGTACGGCTTAACCGGGAGTACTTTTTCATGGCAATGATATCCGTTAAAGTCCGCCTCTTAACAGGTACGTCCGTACTCTCGAGTCCCGGAAAAATAAGAGCCGTAGAAAGGGGAAACGCGACGCGACTCGGAAGCCCGAGTACAAAAAAGCCGCGGCTCATCCGGCAGACCGCCGGAGCAGCGACGCGGTGGTTATCCGCTCTTTTTTTTAAATTCCGATCCTTGGCTGCGTCAAATTTTTTATTCGTCCTGCGCTGTGTGTACCTCTTTTTTGTCTCCATTCCCCGCCAGCTTCGACCGTTCTCTCATTCACGAAATTACCTGCCGCGTGCGTGTCAGGTATGGGAATTGGGATGCGTACGGGGAGGTGCACCGCGAGGGTTTGATCTTCGCGGTCGGAACCCGCCGGGAAGCCGAAAAGTCTCCTGTAAACAAGACTCTTTTCACCAAACAAACGACGGTACTCATGCGTGCGCTCGAAAAGGCACGATCTATGAGCCGCGAGGGGTTGTGAATCTCGTTCTCATAGTCCCGACATAGACCCATCAACCCCGCTTTTTCTCCTTGACACGTGCCGGCACACACGATGACGAGAGAAAAGATCTTTATCCTTTTCAAATGATCCGTCAAATCGCATGAACGCGCCTCTCTGTATGGTATGTATCGCTTACACAAAACATCCCCATGTAGGCACCCATGCCATACATCGAGGGTAACGATGCGGAACCCGCGAGGAGTCCGCACGCAGGTATACTTGATCACATGACTATGAGCCTGGTTAGATTATACCTCCATGAAACGGAACACATAACATGTCTTTCACGTTTGGGTGTTTCGAGGGGGTCAACAGGAGCAACAGGGTATAGGATTTCCGTCATCTCAGGTATTCCCCGAGTACACAGCGTTTCGGAGTGTTACGAGCCTCTTGGCCCTTGCCGACGTCTTGCAGGGCGGTGAGACGATCCTCTAGCTTTGCACTGGAACTACCTGTACCTGGCAAAGCGAGAATGAGGGAGATCGAAGGAGAGCGGACTGGCGTAAGCTGCAGTGAAATACGTGCCGGTGAAGTGGCTATGGTGTGAAGCCTTGAAGGGTTGAGAGAACGTGGCCGGAGGTGGTCTCCATGCCGGAACATCGTAGAACCAACAGTAGCAGAGGAGTAAGACAATGCACCGGGTACGAACTAATTGGTAGATTTCCGAGCTCCTAGTGGACCGAGAAGATTAACTTCTACTCAAACTCCACGCGCTTCCCCTACCGTATTCTCGACATCCACTTCGTTTAGCTCATCGCGGCGGAGGGTGAGCGATACAATAGTTGGCCATCCGACGCTTCGGATCTTGGCATGGTTGTGTCCTCGCTCTTCGCGCGAGGATATCAACGTTTGTCGAAGGGCCAACAATTACGTCGCTTGTCCTACCGTCGATCTCTTTCTCCGCAATTGCACACTTAGTTCGCACCGAATTTAACAAGTTGACACGATATGGCGACGTCAACGGGGAAACATTGTGGAGTGAATCCTGGCCGCGAGTGTATTAAAGAGCGGTCGCAGCTACGACAGGGATCAAGACAAGTCGGGCTCCGGGCAATGGCTTCGACGTTCCTTTCCTCGAGTCTGTGAACATAAAAGTGTAACGCCCCGTCGTTCGCTCGCTGCAACGAAGGGTTAGCAAGTACTCGGCGATCGGCGAAGCTTTATAGGTAGCTTAATTGGATGTTTAAGACCTCGTAAACTCGCGAAGAGGATGGGTCGTGCTACTGCATTGCTTCGGACAACGACAAGTTGATCCTTGAGAAAACGCAGGATTTTCCTTCGGACACTTTGCTCTCGAGATTACAATCGTCGAATTGAAATACGACAAACGACGGAGACTTATTTGATTAGACTGGCGGTAATGACGAGTGCGGCTGAATCAACTTATTATTTTTTTAGTCGGGATTTTCTACGATCCCTTGCTGAGAAAAAGGATGGTATTTCCTACTATAACGAATAGTTCCCAGGTGGGGACGTCTATAGGGGAGAGCGGGGCAAAATGGGGCAACGGGCCAAAACGGGGTTTTTGGGCAAAATGAAATTTTCCAATCATTTTTGGATCGGACAAGGTGGCAAAACTGGGCAGAAAAGTCTGATGTATCCGATAGGGCGAATTCGGGCATACAAAAATTATTGGAAAATGACGTTTTGCCCAAAAACCCCGTTTTGCCCCGTTGCCCCATTTCGCCCCGCTCTACCCTATAGATAGTTTGCGATAGTATATACTCAATCGATTAAACTATAATTATAGTTACGACTATAATTTTTGGTCATTGTCGTAACTGTAAATTGTAGACGTCACCCCTGGGAACTATTTACTATGTAAGTTTTTCTCAGTGCGCTGGCTAAACATTGATCCGAGACAGTGGCCTCGGTGTGCGCGAGATAACGAACAGGCATGATTGGCGAAACGCATTGCGGGGAAGCGAGTAACTCCGATGAAGAGGAGTAACGGAGTGACACGCCCGTATAATTTTAAGCTTGCATTCTGTGGTATCTCACAAGGGGTTGTAATTCAGCGCGGCTCCACTTCAACCCCTCCCTCCCCGTTCCCGCCGTAGCCGAATCCTTTTCCCAACCCTCGGAACTTGTGTTCCGCGGCATAAAGGATGAAATGAAGCCGGAATACCACGCCCTTGCGCCCGTAGCACATAGCCGCACTTCCATCGCCGCTACTACTGGCATCGTTGTCGTTGCTTCTGCTGCTGCCGCCGCTGCTGTTGCTCTTGGTAGCGTAGTTTCTGCAGGGTTGCCACAAGCACCTTCGACCTCCGGCACCGCAACTTCTACCGCCTGTCAGCTTCCACCTTCTCTCCCTCACAGCACAACGGAGCGCGGCGGCAATCTTTCGCTTTCGCTTCTTCCTCCACTGGGGGCTGCTCTTCGTTCTCGACGTCACTTCCGCCGTCTCTTATCTCGCTCTCTCTTTTTCATGATGCCGCTTTCCGGTACGACCGCTTCCAGAAAGACCGCTTTTCGCCGCGCGCTTCTTGTCGCCCCCTTTCATTCCTTTCACTGTTCCCTTATTTCAACTCGAAGGAATTTCCACTGTTATTGAATCAATATTGTGCAAAGCTATCGGGCAGCAAGTGCCGACGATACTTTTGCGCTTGGGTGTACAACGCCGAGGGAGAAGCTTCCGGAGAGGAGTGACTGATCGCACGACGAGGAAGGAGATAAAGGAAGCGAACAAATTTATACTCGTATAATAACTCTCGAGTCAGTCGGATAAAGAAAGCGATGTAAATTCGGAGGAAATGGGAGATCAATAGATTTTTAACTGAGACAGAGACGAAGCCGAAGACAGCGGACGTTCGTGGAAAAAAAAAAACTCTTCGCTGAATCCTCGCTTTGCTCAGCACCGATAATTGGCTGCATTAAAGAGTCCTTATCGTTCGCTTCCTCTTCCGATATATCCGTTATCATATTTGAGAGAGATCCTTCGACGACGATGTCTCTGTGGACTCCGAAATAAAGAGTAACGTTGCTGGCCCGATAACGAGATTCAATCTTTCGAAAATACACGCATTATAGCTTTCTCATTCCCGGCTAAACGCGGCAATATGAAGCAGTTCTTAAAAAATTCAAAAGTGTTCTTCGTACCGTCATTTCCGGTTTGAAAATTTCAGTTTTTGACTGGAGGTGACGTCATACCGGAAATACGCCACTTCCGGTTTGGAAATCCTATTTTTTGCGTGGCTGCAGCCGCTGGAACGTGTCAGCACATCTCCGCGATATTTCTTTCCACGCGATCTCGTCGCACCTGCTCTGTTTCCCTCGTTTCATGTCACTCTTGACTCAATTTGCGCAGTTACGCTGGTTTTAGGGATTTCCCCGGATACAGTATTAGTTATCGGTATCGGTAGTTCGTTGGTGGATCTACGAGCCAAATTGATTCCACACGATGATGGACAATATGATGTCCAAACGAAATTGAATCGAATGAGAAGTGAGCGGAACGTGTTTGTACAAGGAGTCAACTGAGAGTGCACTGATAAAAAATACAGTTGAATCCACTAAGATTCGGGCAGAGACGTTCAAATAAATATTTAGTTGGACGAACAAAATATTTTTATTACTCAAAAATATTTTGGTGAAATCACCCAAAAAATTTTTGAACTAATCCATTTTTTAGCTGTACCAACAAAATATTTAGTTGAACTTCCTTGCTCGAATCTTAGTTGATTCAACCGTATTTTTTTATCAGTGCGGGATTACTCTCGGTCAAGCTATTAGATGACACTAGCCGGGGTGGCCGGGTAAAACTTGGCGAAACTTACGAAAGTGAGATTGGGATCGAGCACTTCGCTCGAAGACGAGGGGGGACCGGACGGGAGTTTCCGTAGATTTCCGAAGACGAGGTAAGGAGGAATGGGCGAGAAAACGACCAACTAGTATGCGGCGCAAGCACAAGCTGCGAGGATACGTGAAACATATTAGGCTCCGGGACACGTGCTCGCGAATGGCGGCATGAACTTTTTTTTTCTCTCCACTCTCAGCCGTCCGTCTCGGGAGAACGGCGCACCGGTGACATTAAGCCGCGGAGCTGTTTCCGCTCCTCGGTCGTCAGTCCGAGTAGTTAGGCCGCGAGCGCCAAGATTGAGCCATCAAAAGTTTTCGTCGAATTTGCCGGCGCCATCGGGAGTCGTCGACGACTTCGACAACTCGCGTTCTCTTTTCCTCCCTCGTGACACTCTGATACATGGGTTAACCAACGAAATTGGAAGAAAGGGGTATTAAATTACGTTTGGCGCATACGCAAGCGAGTACGAGAGGTCGGTAGGCGAGTGTCGTGAAAGCCACGTGTATTCTCAGTCGTACGGTCTATCGGCGATAGACCATCAAAGTCCTGGTGAAACTATTACGTCGTTCAGCGTCCATTGTGGCCCGATAGTTGATGAGTTGTACCGAGCGTGCAGGCGGGGACCGTCTATCCGCATCGAACCGGATCGGATCCCATCCAAACTCTCTCACACACAGGAGGCCAGGATGACCTCGACGGTCAATCGACGCCAGGCACGATTCCCAACCCGGATCGGAGATTAGATTGAATCGTTGCCTCAAAACTCCGGTGTAGCGAGGGAGCGAGCGAGACCGGCCGCGCTAACAGCAAGGGACGCACATACGTCTATCAGCTTTGCGGCCAGCGACGATTTGATCGAGTCCGACCCGAACGGGAATCATAATGTTCGCTTCCTCTCCCATCGTTTTACGAAAAAGCTCTTTGAGTCCCAACGCCGCATGAGAACGGCGACTAATTCGTTGAGAAACTTATCTTCCTCAACATCACCGCCTCTCGATGCGCAAAGAGGAAAATAAGATAAAGGAGAAAAGTGACGTCGGTATTTCGGCGAAAATACGGGCCACTTGAGATACGCGAGAACGGTGGAAGAACGAAAAGTGGGCGAACGCCCGGAACGTCCTATTTCGCTTTATGAAATACATTCCACGAATTGTTTCTCTCGCCCGGGTGAACCGACGTTTTTCCGCTTTTTCCTTCGGTTTCCTCAACCGGTGTGAATGTGTGTGTGTGTGTGTGTGTGTGTGTGTGTGCTCTCTTACCTTCTTACAGTATTTTCCTCGTCTTTCCTGCTTCAGCAATATTCCGTTCCTTTCTCTATGACTCACGGAACGTGGCACTTGCGCGTTGTCTACACCCTCATCTCGTTTCTTTGTCTCTATTCATCTCATACCTCTCGGTTCGTCGCGCCGTACCGATTTTCTCCTCGATTCATCCTCGTTCTCTCTTCTCTCGTTTCGACCCGGCGGGGTCGCATTCGATTGCTGGTTATATACACTATCCTCGTAAACTATGTATCTATGTAGTATATATATATGAATAGCATACTGTAATAAGGAATCGGAGCAGCAAACCGGCCAGCTGCGCTCACTCGAGCACAAATCCCCTAGCGAAACAATATTCAACTAAGTTTACCCCCCGCCCCCTCCCCCGACCACCCCATGACTTCGCTTTCCCGCTTTCTACCCTTCCCGAATTCGACATTCTGCGCTCAATCTACCTCGGGGATGTTCCGCTGCAGATACGGCACACGAGTTGCCTCTGCGTTTCAACGAATAAGACAGGGTAATGACATTGTGCCGTATCTTCCATTCATCTTGTTGGTACACTTGTCGATAAATTCAAACAATCGTAACTGATCTTGCTTTAGCTTGTTAATTGCAATTCCCGACATTCACCATAAAAGGCCTCATGTCTCCGCCTTCAAGTTAATTACCCGATATGAGTTATTCCATTTGCCTCTCAACGATAACGACCGTACTGGACACAGTGACAATTTATTCGCGATGTCTTCATCCGCGACCACGTATACGTTACTTTTTCCGCTCACCCACCGGTCACGTTCCTCTTCACCCCGACAAGTTATACAATTTAGGGGGAAAAGAACGATTTTCTTCTGGAGCAGCGCACTTGTGCGCAACGATGGAAGCCGTGCCGCTCTGACTAACGGACCCTAACACGAGATCCCTAACTTTCGTTACCGCCCTGAGAATTTATTATTCCGAGTATAGCGCGGGGTGGTTTTGTGCAACCCTCGTCCACTTTAACGCAATTACGGGAGCGAAAGAGACGAGAGGATTGGAGGAACTGGAGGACGGAGCGAGGGGGAAAAAACAGCAGCGGAGGACGAAGAGGAAAATGCGAGGAGGAGAGGAGTCCAAGGATTTTTCGAAGAGACCATAGGAGTCGTGTGGGTTCGTGCTTTCGTCTCTATTCGCGAAGCCCCTTTATTGCCGAGGTCAGCAAAGAATGGATAGTACAGTCAGACTGCTTGGCAAGTCCTCCCTCATTCTCTCGACGTTTTTCTTTCTTTTTTTTTTTTTGGCCCCCAAGATCTTCTCGTGTCGACCCAGAGAGACAGTGGATTAGATATAGATACATTGACGAAGCCACCAGACCCGACTGCCAACCTCCGAATTTGAGTGAGCCGGTGTGCAGACAGTTTGAATTCCAATTCCGAGAGCGGCGGGTCACACGATCCGAGATAATAGAGACACACATACACACTCACACACACATGGACACAAAAACAATGGACAGGAGAAAAGGAGTCGGAGACATTGTGGGAAAGGCGCTCGATAGAGAAGAGCTTGTCCCGGACTTACGAGGAGAAGCGGAGTAAGACCGAAAGGACGGAACAAGGTGGGCGACTTATTTTTCCCTCCCGATCGATAATACCCAAACCTCCTTCCATTCTATCCGTCATCCTCTTCCTCTATTTACAAGCTGACTCCGTCACCCCTTCCGCGCTGGGTCAAGCTTGAACGAGCTCGTTGAATTCGTTGGGGAAGAAAATTCAAATTCAAACATCGGGGACAGCGTGGACGGTATAAAGATGAAGGGCCGAGGATAAAGAAGTAGAGGAGTTTGTCCGCTCGAGGAAAAAAAAAAGAAATAGCCTTCAACCGACGCGGAGGGTATGGCACGAGGGCCTGGTGCCCAAGGTAGACGTTCCGCCCGTTCGTCTCTCTTCGCACTTTTCTCTATCCCGTCGTATGCCGCAGCCTGAGCCCAACCCTACGAGTTAAGGAGGCAAGGGAGTGGTTGGCTCGAAAACGTGGGCACGAGTGTGGCAGTGTGGCCTCGTCCTCTCATCCTCATCGTCGTAACCGCCTCCAGGGCTCCGCCACAACCGCCCGGTGGTAGCGAGAAAGGACGGCGTAGCCGGGGCAAAAAGTCGGAGGGAGACTGGTTGACTGCATTGCGCCGTCACGTCTCACGGGACTTCAGGGGTCCGCTCCAAGATGGTTCATTAGTTGTCGCAATGCAGGACCTTTTCCCAGCACTCTTGCTCTCTTGCCCAGCGTGTGCCGAGGCGCCAGTCGAGGTCCTCCTGCCCTCCTGTGCGCCATACACTACCTTGCTACTTCTCCGTCACTGGCGTTTCGTATCGCAGCCATTGCCTCACCGCCACCGCTCCCCTCCGCATCCACCTATACATTACTCCGGGCAGCTTCGCCAAACTCCTCGGTCGCCTCACCTCCGTCCTCCATCCGGCATCCACCTTGTCTTCTGGCCTCTTCATTCGCCGAAAAAGGAAGGAGAACATTCTCCCACGCTCGACGTCCTTTTTCTGCCGAGCTGTCCTCTCTTCCACCCAGCGGGACGATTCACTTTGGTGAATCCTCCCTCTCCGCTGAATAGAACCGTCGCGTTTCCTCGCCCACGGAGGAGGAGAGCCGAGTCGGGAACCTCGAAACCCCGGGAATAGCAATGAAGGATATTTTATCCAGTCAAGCGTGGCCCGGACTTGTCGGAAAATCCCTGTTTTGGATGCAGCAACCCTCCCGCCACTACCGCGACGACTCCTCGTGGCTCTTCTCTCTCCTCCGGCCAACATCCCCCATGTGCTTCTGCTACGCTCTCTCTTCCGTAACTCGCTCGCGACCCGACAGTTTTCCGTCTTTCTACCGTGCACTACTTTCTCACTTAGCCGATCCTCTTTCACCCTTTCGAGGACATTTTCTCTACCTATCCATTTATATATCCGTCCAGCTAGGATGTGTCCGGCTGTAGTCCGCTATCCGGCAATGCGGATAGAGGGAAAGTCAGGGCTTAGAGAAACACATTATACACACTGCCACAGGAGCTCCTATTTCTCTTCTCGTTCCGGGATATACGAACTCGAATAACGTCCGCGCTTCCGCTCGTGGATCGCGTAGCCGCTCAACCTATCGAATCGAAGGGGGAGGATTACAAATTGCCGTGGTGCGCACCGCGGAATCGAACGGAAATATTACCAATCGTAAATCGAGAATAACGCGATTCCGAATAAGCCGGCGGAACGAACATTATCGTTGGTACGGCGAGGTCCGCGATAGATCGATCTTAATTTTCACCTTTAATGGCGGTTGCTCCCCGAACCGCTAATCCGAACGCGAAGATGAGACGAATAAAAAGCGACGCGTTAATGTAACCGAGAAAAGGAGGAGGCGGCGGAGACATCGACCTCGACGGACGAAGGGTGCTTTCCAGTAGTTTCCAGCAGAATTAAACCGAGCGCGAATCGCTCTCGCAAAAAGGATTTCGCCCTGTGCGCGGCGCCTACGGGGAACCGGAGGAGCAAAGACAGCGGGACATCCCTCGTTGGTGGGCGCCGTTGGTTCTTCAAAGCGGAGCGGGAGCAGAGAGCAAAGAGAGGAGCAGCGGCGGCTCGTCGGCACAGAACGCCCAGCAGTGGAATCTTCAGTCGCCGAGGCTCCAGCGAGGACGGAAGGGAGGCTGAGCGCGAACTCACGCGGCTCTCAAACTCCTTTTCTTAATCTTTTCTGAGACAATCGTCGTCTCACTCTGGCCCGGGCTGGGGCGTTTTGTCTCGCTTCTTGCATCTCCTCGCCGCTCGTCCCCCTCACACTATCCCGGCGTGATAATTTAATCCAGAAGTTACTGAATTAAAAGTTTCTTGCTGAGCAGTGTGCTACCGAAGCTCGTACTCGCCCGGCCGCGCGCGCCTGTACGACGAGACTCACCCGGCTCGCGGGGAAGCCCCCTCTTCTGTTCCTTGCCCGACTAGATCCTTCCCGGTTGTCCCGGCACTTTATCTCCTCTCTCTCGCTTTCCGGCGATCCGCAAGAGCTTCCCGTAATATCGCGTGGAAAATAAGCGAAAAGAATTCTCACGCCTGTATCGCGCGACACACCGGGCTCGCGCTCTCGCTTCGGATGTATATCTTCCCGACTCGCAGTTTTAATCTCGCTATTTCCACCACTTCGACTTAATTAATAAATTTGTCTCGCCGTGGCGCAAATATTAGAATTGCTAATTTTCGTAAACACGTTGCTATCTCTGTCAGCCGTCGCACTTTTTCTCCTCCCTGCCCTTACGCTTGCCTCGTTTGGCGAACCGCGGTCCAGGAGCGGCCAAATGAGCTGGCAGTAACCGACGTCTCGTCCGGTTATGCTTCTCATACTTTTGCCACAATTAATTTTCGCCGTCGCAGCACCGCCGCCGCTCTCCCGGTCGTTTGCTCTTTATCTCGCGCCGTCCCCTGGGGGGGGGGGGGGGGGAGAGATATGCATGTGGCTATCGTCAAGAGTGCCTATCGGGCGAAAGGAAAAGTGGAGCCGCAGCGGCAGTTGTCAGCAAAGTCGGACGGAAAGACTGCAAACTGAACGCGCGGATAATCACGAGGAAAGGGAGATTCAAAGTTTCCCGGGAAACGAGCTCGCCGTCCGAATTCTAATTTCTTCCGCAAAGTTTTACCCGGGGGCTCGTTTGGAAAATGCGGCGTCAACATCTACCGAACCAGGGCGCGAGCGCGCTCGGGTTTGTCTGCCGCTTTCGGTCACTCTTTTCCGTCTCTATCGGACACTCCCAACTCCAAAGAGGATCCTGCCGGTTGAAGAGCTCCAACCCCCCCCCCCCCCCCCCCTCTCAGGCAACGTTTCTCTAATTACTACTTCTGATACGGTGCGGGGTTAATTAATGTCCCGTCTTTGGGATCCGGCGGTGACTCATCGCTCCGGCGAATCGAACCGAGTAATCAGCAGCGCTAGGTCGCTTAACTCGTGCGCTTCCCGCAGTCCAAACCTTGTTCCATCGCGAATAGTCGCTTCCCCGCGTTCTCGTTCTACCGTAGACGTATAGCAGCCGCGTAATCAACTAAGATATTCATTTCGTTCAAAGTTTTAACCCCCTCCGCCCCCGATCCCGTTTTATCCCCCTGGCAGCTGGAAAACGTTCGTGGCCGCTTATCCATTTGAGAACACCGATCGCCCGATGTTGAGTGATACGTTTACTGCGGTAAATCCATGATTGTATCCTCTCTGTGACGGATCAAGGCTGCGGTGTGCCTGATAGGAATCGGATGTTGTTTCGTCGCTCGACTGGCGAAACACGGTACTCAGGAAGTGCGCGAGTTACATCAGCCCCTCATGCTCTCCATCCGGTGTCACAGTCGACGTCTGCTCACGGACAGGAATATCGAGACACCATAATTAGCAGTCGAGCTTCACCGAATCCCTCAGCCTCCTGTCGGATTAAGTTTTCGCTCGGTCCCGACTAGCCTCCGACCTCTGTAAGATCAACGCTCTGCATATCGCGAGGTGAGGAGGCAGCAGGAGGAGGATACGATGGCGATGGCGAGGGTGATTAATGAGGCTGCTCTGCGAGCCTTTAATCAGACATAGTTTCTGATTGGCTGCCACGCAATGATTCCCAACTGCCTCGTCGGCATCCCACCAGCCCTTCCCACCGTCCCGACTTCGTGCAAACAAACTCGGGCTAATTTTGCAATTTCCCAATATTAGTTAACCAGCCCGGCTGCCGAAACAACGAGAGCCTTGTCGCAGCGTGAGACACCTCCTGGTGGGAATGACACACAGGATCGGTGCTGGCCGACGTTGGGCGAACACCGGCCAACGCCGTGCCAACACCGGTCCTGCGTGGCGCTCCCACTAGAGGCGTATCGCAAACTTGTACTTACTTACGCGGGAGGCGAATGCGTGATAAGGTAGAAACAAAAAACCTGCGGCGTCAACTTTTTCCTGCGCAGAATGCTGCGGATACCGTAAATTTTTCATGTATCTATATATAAATATATGTAGACCGTACACACCACGCCTCGCTCGCCCTACGCCGATTCTCGGTAATCCCGTGACTACCTCGCGCACAACTTCCGGCAAGCCTCGTGCGTTTTACCGGCGTGCTTTTCTAGTACAGCAGCCAGAGCTAAAGCGAGACCAGGGGCGTTGGTAACTCTGCGCCATATGCAGAAATAAGAGGGCTGGGAATTGAAGTGGAAATAGCCGGAGACACAAGCGAGCCAGGCGAAAGCAGTGGAAGCGGTTGAACTAATGCCAGTAGTATCGTGAGCTTCGCGTGCAGACCCGAAGGGATAGCTGGCTGCGAGGGCGCCCTCCGCCACCACCACGTGACTCACTGACGTCTCGCGCCAGTGAGTCACGCGCTCTGTGCGATTCACCAATTAGCAAACTCGCAACGATCAGATATCACTGTGTGGTCTAACACTGCGTTATCACGGTGAGTTCGTATTTTGGCCAAACCGTCGAAGAACGTTTGGCCGTACCGTGTCGTAGGTCCGATCGTGTGACTCGACGGTTCTGGCGAACGGCTTGCTGGCGTCGCCGTACAAGGGTCTACGACCTTCCGCAAAGTCTGTCATTGACTCATCATCGGTGCTTGGACAATGTCCAGAAGTATCCTTCGACGCTAGTCACGCTGGGGCGGCTCAAGAACGACCCTTGCCGAAGGGTGACGCAGGAGTCGTTGAATTTTGCATGGAGGGTCTCAATGGAAACGTGTACTTTTCCTGTGCCAACCGAGGCGGCCGACACGACAGCGTGTCGGTGACGTCGATTACGATTCTCGAAATTGCTCTGCATAATTGATTGCCGTACCTGGAAACAAAATGCACCCTTATGTGCCCATTACGCCACCCCTGCTCACCCCATGGCGAACGTGCGCCAAGACGTGTCTACTCGGGGCACATCGGTTACTACGCGCCCGTAACTGTCCCCGTAACATCGAAAGTAAATCCTGATGTCTGTATTTTTTTTTATTTTTATTTTTGTATGCTCCATCGTATACCCTTCTCGGGTTTTTACGTAACCCGTCCCTTTCCCCCCTATCACCCCCTACCCGCACTTCACTAAGCTACCTAACTTCCAGTGCGTCCGCAGCCGACTTAGCTACACTGTACCGCATTTGTCGAGGACACGGGGAAACTCCGGAAAACCCGTGTCGGTACAGACGGCCCTATATTTTTCTGATTCCTCGATGTTTTAACATCGAGAACTCAGAAAAACTGGCCTGCCGCTCAACATTCGATGTGCAAGCCGGTGTGAGGCTAAGCGGTCACCCATCCATCTACTGGACGCAAGCAAAGCAACTTGACTCGGGAGACCGCCGAAGCCACACACCGACCGCGCACCTAACGCTGTCGGTCCCTGATGTCTGTATAATCCGCTCAAATATTTGAACAATTTTTAAACGAAAAAGACAAAATGTGAGGCTAATGGGGAAAACGTGCGTATCGTTTTTATTCCGGCGATGTTGCCTCTGTTCGAGCTGTCGAAAAGCATCGTGGAACTTATAAGCGAAACCGAACGTAGATTTTAATGTCTCCCATTCACATCGAAGCGTGCTCTTATCCGTATATATTATCGACTAGTGTCGGGAGAACAGGGACGGGTTTTAAATCTCTCCCCCGCACGGTTTCGCAGCAAGCACGGCGCGTTAACGTCAACCAGCGGTCCAGAGGGGGTTCCAGGAAAGAGGGAGTGGTCCGCGAGGAAGGCAAATGGGCAGTGAGGGGAAGGGTTATTGGTTTTAATTTATTTAATGCTTCGTAATGCTTCGCTTCGCTGGCGGCTTATGATTTATTTATCGGCGCAGGCGATGCACGATGGAAACGTATGGGCCGCGAGCTAGTTTGTAGCGGGCGGTGTACGGCTCGCTCGCGCTGCACCCTGCTCGCTATCGCCGACGCGATTCATGCATGCATCCCAAGCACTGGCCCGTACTCTCGGGGGCAACCATTCAACCGTGTACGATTGCGTATCCGTGTATTTTACGCGGGTGACACGTGTGTGATCGCGTACGTTTCCCGCCTCAAACAATATCCAATGTGTCAGAAACCCTCCCACGCATCGCGTCACAATGGCGCTTTGATTTTCGGAAATTTTAGCGAGCAATTTCGCGGTGACTGTAAATTCTAACGGATAGTGCGACCAGATTAGTGCCACACCGTGAGAATCGCGAATACACCGTACCGGGAAGTTGTCCACAAGAGTAAACTGTGAATTCCACTGGGTCAGAGAGACTTTCGAGTCCGCTTTCGTTACTGCCGGTTCGACTTCTCCGGCTAATCCGGCTTTTAAACGTCGTCGGATCTCCGACGATCCGTGGATAAGACGAGCCGACTGGGAAGCGACTTTGCCCTGAGCGATACGATGATTCAGCCTCGCAGGCCAGATCTTTCCCAGCTTCCTCCTACCGTATAAACTCCTCCCAAGGACACCGAGCGAAGCACCGTCGCTCAATTTACCCTCGAAAAATAAAGCGCAACATCCCCCTCGATCATCCAGCGGCTCTCTAATTATCGCAAATACGGTGGTTGAAACCGGCTAGTCAATCGAGAGTCGATGCTCACTCATCTCGGTACGAACCACGACGAAAACTTGCGGCAACTCGGCGACGTCCTCGTTGCTGACAAGGTTTCTCCTCGTACACACCCCTCGTACACACCCCCACCCCTCGTCTTCGGAGTTTCTAAACTCCGAACCGATATTATATAGTAATCCGTGTTGCGGCTTGATATGATTTTGCCGCTGCCACAACACGGTAGTCGATGCTCGTTCGCCCAAGGTGGATGAACACTGCGAAGTTCATGGTTTCCCTTAAGTGATAGATAGACGAGAGATTTGCCGGATGACATGCATAGTCGAGGCGCGGTACACAACGAGGTTGAAGAGCGCCGAGCGGGTATATCGCTGTATACGCCGATGAACGATGCGAACGGCTGTAGGAAAAGATTCCATAGAAGGAGCCAGCGGAGAAAGGAGATTCGCGTCGGGCCGCGGGGTCTGGAGGAAGGTGCGGCATGACACCCCAGCCAGTTGAGCCAGGCAACGGCGGAGCCAGAAGCCAGGGAACATCTTATAGCGTGGCAAAGTTATGCTCCCGACCAGGTATAACTTTCGATCCGAAAAGTGGTGACAGGTTGGCGTGGCTGGATAGTCGGAAGCGGCGGACTCTCGAACGGCGAAGTGCCTCCGAGGGCCGTTGGATGCATTTTTCATGTCTCCCGGCCGAAGACGTAGTATGAGGGCACGAAGAGCGAGGGCTTTGGCTGAAACGACTGGAGCGCGAGGCTGGCGTATCGGCCTTCCCTCAACGGTATATATTTATGTATATCAGTGCCGTAGGTGGCCCCGCGCTATATATCCGCAGTTACACGGGCCCGTGTAGGTCAGGCACGATGGAGGGATACAGGACAGATCCGCGCTGCAAAGAGAGTGCATTGAATCGCATTTATACGCCGATCAGGACTGTTGAGAAGGGAGGCAGAGGCTTCCACCGGCCAAAAGTATATCGGTGTGACAGACCCGAGGACTCACTTCCGAGGGAGGTAATTTACTTTCGGTGCATAGCTATAGGCTAAATGGGAGCCAAGTTTCGAGACCGATGGATCCAACCCGGATTGGAGATCCGTTCCCGATCCATCCTGTCTTATGGAGCTCTCCGAGCCAGGGCCTTGCGGAATTTATTATATCACTCAGAGGGAACGAACTTCCTCGGCCTCCGCTCCTTTTCTTTTTTTCCTCCTCGGGTCGTTTTTCTTCCATCGCCGACGCTGATTTGCTGGAAGGCAAGGGGTGGATAAGGATATAAGGTATCGGGGATATACTTCAGGAGGGGTTGGTCCGTGTTAAAGCGGTCTACCATTGACTTGCGGTAGATCCGTAAGTCCGTCGATCGGCGGTTGGAGACGTTTGGATTTCCAAAATAACTTCTTTTTTTTCTTCTGGTGCAGAGAGTAATGTCGCTCGCAGATCAAACGGGACTGAAGACCTCGCAAGGGACCTCTGCCTCTCTAATTATCCTGCTTGTCCCGAGACTGCGACTACTCGAAAATATATACCAGAGCTGGGCAAATACCCTAAGTACTTGAAGTACTGAGTGCTGGGTAGTTCTTGAGTACTGATGTAATGAGTACTGGCAGCACTGAATTGCTGAAGTTCTGAGTACCGAGCACTGACTCTGTACTTGATACTTCAGTACGTACTTCAAGTACGTAGTGTTTTTGCCCAGCTCTGATATATACGCGGGCCTCGGAATAGTCTCTTTATTCTCATCTATAGACCTCTGTCTCGAGATCCGCCAAACTTTCGAGACGAAGCGGAAATATCGAGACGGCTGCAGGTAGCGGGACTCTGGCGGAAGATCGAGGAAGATGGAAACGATGAAATAACGAAGTGTTGCTCATACCGGGGAGAACGGCGAGGGCGCAATGGCGAAGGGATCAAGGATATCCTCGAAATATTCTGGCGGACCGACTCTTTTCTGCTCCTCGGGGCGGTGGGGAAAGGCTCGTCGCTGATAGCCGTGACTGCTGAGAGTAAGCACCGCGCTACTTGAGATTTCAGACTCGTAGGATACGGCTTCGGGCGGATGTACCTTTTCTCTGCCTCGTTCGCGTTTTTTAACGCCAAATCTTTTGCTCCCCCCGCTATCGCCCAAACCCACCCGATTTTTCTCCGCCCCCCATCCGCGTCCCGCTCCTGCTGCGAATGCTCTCGTCTCGTTGACGTTTTGGAAAGGAACATTTTTTTTTTTTTTTTTCGTTACCTCATACCGTCGCATCGACGAGAGGCCGCAAAGTTCGACGAGACTTTGAGACTCGGGAGAATACTTAGCCGCTGTCGTTGAAAAATGGTATAGATAAACTCCGTTGGTGCACTCTCGGTGGGGCTTCCAAAGGATCGCAATCTGGCCCGAGGCGTACGCGCTTTCCTATCTCGATTCCAGAAGCACCGGAGAAAGAAATACAGAGGGCGAAGGAGAGGGAGCGAGAGAGGGCCGTCGGATAAAAGCCGTAATTAATTACGCAATTACCCAGGCCCTCTTTAAAGATAAAAACCGTATTTTTCGCTTCGATGCGGATTGCGCGAGAAGAGATAGAACGAGAGAGAGAGAGAGAGGAAGAGAGAGACGGATAAAGAGCAAAAGTGCACCCGGTTTTCTCGCTGCCTCCCCAAGTGGGGAACCCCTCCGGGCGCGCTACCTCTTCGCTATCTACCGCACAAGCCCTCCACTCGCGCGCGCTTCGCTTTTTCCGCTCGTTTTGTTGCACGCCCAAGTTTCATTTCATTTTTTGTTTTTTTTTTTTAAATCCCTCGCTCCTCTGCCCTGAGATTTTTCCCATCCGCGGGGGAACGACAGCCTGATTTAGAGCTAATTTTCGACGAGCTCTCTTCCTGTTTTGCTTGCCGTACACTCCCTCGGCTTTGCACTCCAAATTACCGACACCCTATTAGGGAGAAGAAGCCGCTAGCGTGTTGGCGGATTTTAATCATTAATCAGATGAAATGACATGTACTACATGTTATCCTCCATGATGGGAACTTCTGTCGCGCCGAAAACGACTTTTTTCCATTACTTTTTTTTTAACCCTTATTATCCAAATAATTCCCGGATTATCCTCTTTATCGTGTTTTTCTCCCTTTCGAAAACGGCAACGTTTTCGAAATGGTTCGAAAAAAACGGGTTTGGAACTAAGCTGATTATCGTATCTGGTTTATATTTCTCTGTTTGAAAATACCTAAAATCGTATAACAATCATATACTTAATCTTACATATATATTTGTTACAAGATGTTTGAAATTTGTCTGTTTTTTTTTGTACTAATTTCCAAGAATCCAGGAAATACTCCAAGGGGAAACTCTCCCAGGTGCTGATTATTCTAAAATCTTATTCTACGATTTTCGGTCGAAAAATTGATATTGTAACGAATATCGTAGCTGACTATTCGTTAAGACACACGGTATTAGTTAGGTTTGATATTAGACGAACGAACGGACGATCGATATGAGATCGATCGTCATGTTAGACAGTCTGGACTGACACGTCTAACCGAACAGACGTGTGACAGTTCATGCTCGGGATATTTAGATGCGATTGTACTAATAATATCCGCCCCCAAACTAAATACGAGTGTTATTCATTCGCTCGATCGTTACAATATTTTCAAACCGGAAGTGATGTTTGTTCAATATAACGTCGCTTCCATTAGAAAAATAACATTTTGAACTCCCCCTCCCATGGGCGAATAATCATTCGCCTATTTTATATTCTGTGCGGCTCGGTGAGCTTAACAAGCAGTTAAATTCACAACCCGAAATTCCATAGTCCATAGTGAGCCACAATAACCGACTACTAGAACAATAAATTATACAGTCTTATTTGCATATATTATGCAGAATTATACGGAATTTTACAATACTAATAAACTTAATAATTATCCTCCCACCTTGATAATATTTTATACGAAAATTCGGGTGTAAACTATTTTTTTTTTTTTTTTTTAGAAAGATTTACAAAGCGTTCTTCTCGATCGCGCTAGTTTCGCCACTACTGTATAAAGTAGTACGACAAAAAGGTTCGAGTCCATCTCCCGAGAGATAACGAGCGAATGCGCGATCGTCGTCGGAATTCCCCTATCGGGGCGATCGCATCATCATCGTTGAGAAACGATTGGGAGCTCGTTAATTCTCATAGGCATCGGAATAAGAGATGCTGAGAGCTGAGGAAGGAAGCTCGATACTTCGAGATCCGCCCGGGCACGTTCCGGGTTTCCCGTGATTACACCCTAATTCGTACGAGAGCACACACACCTTCGATATCGGGGCTCGTCGAGTGCGCGCGGGATATCTCGGCTTTGCCGATCCCCGGCACGTAATTCCGACGCAACGAATAGTCCTTTTGATGTGTATGCGCGTGTCTGCTCGTGAAAGTATACGTGTGGCTGCGGGGGAACGAATCGTCCGCCGTCCGGCAGAATCGAGACGTGGGAAGAGCCCTTGGGACTTCCAGAAGCTCTTACCGCTTTCCTTCCATCCATGTCCCTCTGGATTCCCGCTCGAGAGCCCGGTCCTGATTTTCACCCTATTCTCCGAAGTTTTATTTCATTTTTTTTTCTCCCCCGTACCTCGCCTTCGTTTCCGTTTCCGTTCGCGCCTAATCACCGATCGGCTAGGAAAGATATGCGACGCTCGCTGGTCTTTGGGTTGCGAAAGAAAAAAAAATGTCTCCTGTGATTCATGCACCGAAAATCATGATTACTGATATTCGCCGACTTTCCCGGTACTTGCACTGAGAAAAAGGATGGTATTTCCTACTATAACAAATAGTTCCCAGGGGGGGACGTCTATATAGATAGTTTGTAATAGTATATACTTAATTGATTAAACTGTAATTATTATAGTCACAACTATAATTTTTGGTCATTGTCGTAACTGTAAAATGTAGACGTCCCCCCTGGGAACTATTCACTATGGGAATTTTTCTATTTACTATGGGAAAGAACAGTTAATTCGTACAATGAATTCGTAATTGTCGTCCGCATGAGGGTTTGGATTTTGACCGAGTTGTGTCCAACATCCGCCGATCCTTTAATGTCCGTCTATATTCCACCGTGCCGTGTGGCCAGCGTTTAGCGGGTACGATTGGTGGGGTTGTAAATTCGAAGGACGAGGCATGAAGTTGGAGTCGCTCGGAGGAACGACGCAGGAAAGATTCAGCTGAGGCAGTGAGGGAGTTTCTGGAGCCCCCAATAGCTACCAGCATACCGTGGCATTTTCTGACGTGCTGCTGCTTCTTGGACGGCTCACCGGATAACGTGCCATGAATCTTTCATGGGACCGTATACCATACCACCACGCCGACCGGTTGGTATACGATCTCGTTCTATTTCGTTCGAATTCCCAAACGGACGCGCTCCGGCTGGGCTCTCCCTCCCGGCGCGTGAGAGCGCCATCAGGGCACTTGCGACGCGTCAGCGGAATCACGATGCGGCGTCGACGCGGACGTGGTGTCGGGCAATAATTCTTCTGTGTTACTGCCAAAGGAGTAACAGCTGAAGCAAACCCGTCCACCTTTGCGGAATAACACGTTGGGACGAAGGAGAGGATAAAGCGGGATGAAGGCGGGCTATTTTTTCTTCCGCGAGGACCAAGATCAACACGAGGAACGCCGAGAGACGGAACGAGCCGGGGGCGGTGAGGGACGGATGTAATATGGATCACGCGCGTCGATATACCGACGTGATCTTTTCCGCAGGATCGTCGGCGGGACTCTCGACGTTAAAATCCTATTCGAATTCGATGTAGGACGATGATGGCGATAGCGGAGAGAACCGGCGAGGACGAGGACGGCTTGGCTAGGCGGCAGCTTCGAGGGGCCGCCGAGATCCTGAGAAGGGCCATCGCTCGCCCTCGAGCCTCATCGTTCATTCATGGAGCATTTACTCCCTATTCTCGTAAAGCCAGCCACCCTTCTTCCGAACGGACTCGGGACGGTCTCGTTTTCCTTCCTCTTCGTCTTATCCTTCTTCTGGGTCTTTGTTTCTTCGGCAGTCACCTCGCTCGACCCGGACATTCTCTCGTTACATCCTTGGCTTGTCCTTCGAAATGGACCGGGATCCGTCGGATATGATATCTTACTGCGGGGGGGATTGCCCGACGTTGGGGCATGACCGCACGTCGGGGAGACTCTCTTTCAGGAATAGCGGAAGAACGAACCCTGAATCATTAAAATGTGGGGATGCAGTCAGTGATGTGTATCTTTCGAGGAACTGATTAAATGGCACGATAAGGAAATTACATAGCATTATTATCATTAAATAACAATAATAATAACATTAGCATTGTAACGACCGAGCGAATGAATAACACGCCTATTTGGTTTTGGGGCGGATATTATTAAGTACAATCGCAGCTCAAAATCTTGACCACTAACTATCAAACGTCTGTTCTCTCTGGAAGCCTGATCAAGACTTCTGTCATTTAGTCCATCGATAATCCGTACATTTGTCATTTGCCATATCGAGCTATTCCGGTTATTTATGTAATATCGTGTGTCTCGGTCCATCCTCATCTCCATATTCGCACTATTTATTAATTAAGAAGAATTTTAGGGTTACTATCTAGTACAGTAGTGTTGTAGTACTGTTGCGAAGCAAAATCGATCTGCGCTGACAATTCTAATTGAAATTAACAGTTTTCGGAGTTGGCGACGCCGAATTCACCGATAACGCGACCGGCAACTTTACCGATAAATCTAGCGATGATTTACGGGTAAATCCACAGCGGGCACAGCAGCACGAATCAAAGGCTCGCTTGCTGAAAGGAGCGGCGGAGGACATCACCGTCGAGAGACAGACTTTTCGAACCCGATATGTTCGGAAGGTCGTAGTACCGTATGTATCTCACGGGCCATTATTATTGTCCGTTCTATCGGGATCGTTCAATCGTGACTCGACAATACACTGTGGCAGTGGATTTGCATTCAGGCGTTCCCGGTTTATCTACCTTGAGGAGTAAATTGTATTGGTCCGTGCACAGACAATGGCTGGGGGTTGGATCTGCTGATGGCTGTCTCGGGCCGATCGGAGCGATCCAAGAAGATCCCTCTCTCTCTCTTCCTCTCCCTTTACAGTTGCTCGGTTTACCGTGCTCGCCGTGTCGAGCCCACGCTCTCGAGAGCCCCGATCCTTCCTTCCTTCCTTCCGACAAGAGAAGGAGGGTCCGTCCGACCTCTGTGGCCTGCCGACAGTTAAACCTCCGATAATGGTTGCTCTATTGCTCGTGGCTCGATCCTCGCAAGCGGTTCTTAGCGCGGCCGCCTACTTCAGCTTTATTCGAGCCGCCGGAGATAGAGAGAGCCATAAACTTTGTACGCTCGACCGCTCGATGTGGTCTGCATAGGTACGGACCGGTTTGCGCGCCATTGAGATCGACTGCTCGCGATTTCGGACAATCACGCTTTATTGCTATTTTTTTTTCCTCTTTTTTTTCCTCAACACTTTCCGATCTCCAACTCGCACCCTCGAGGTCACCGGAGTGAGGGGAAGAAATTCATGAGTCACGAAAAAGTTGAAATAATATATATAAAATTATAAGTCGCTACGCGGGGGCTCTCCGCTCTGAATGACGATCGAGCTTCGGCAGGAATTTCATCTCCCTCAATCTCTCCTCTGTAAAAGCCACGAGAAGGAAAGAGCGATCGCGGTACTGCGGAGCAGCTTTCAAAGTTAATAAATTCGCCAGCTCTTGGTTTTTTTTTTCCTCTCTCGCTCTACTTCTCCTCCTTCCACACGGCGAGAGACCAGCCGAGAGTTCACTCTCTTCTTTTTTTTCCTGTCCCCGTTTTCGTCCTCGCCCTCACCGCTGTCTTTCCACCGTCCCCTCGTCCTCCGAAGCTCCTATCTCTCTTTGTATCGAGGAGAGGAGGAAGAGATTGAAACTTAGTTTGAGCGGGCAAACGAGCTAACCGGATTTAATAATATCCTATACCAATAATAAATCAAGTTTATATTTAGTGGCTCCCTCGCGCAGCCGGGCTCTCGGTAGCGACGGATTCGAACCGATACCACTCGAGCTATTTGTTCTCAAAATACGAATAACCGCGGTGCGCAAGACTATCCCCTGTAGCCTCTCAAAGAACCACCATCGTCAAAAACACTGCCACGGATCAAATTAATATAATAATAATCTTTGCCTACATGGATAGAAATGTCTATTAAAAGTTTAAATAGCTTCCGAGAAAAATGATCATAGAATTGTGATATTTACAATGATGTTTCCCATAATTATGGTACTTTTTTGAAAAAATTCCCATTTCAGAATTAAATGGGAACATTTTTGTTATTACTTCATTTTTATTTTTCTGTATAGGTCTGATAAATAATTCGCGAAAAATCTCACCCATTTGTTAATGATCGGCGACATAGTAGAAGACTGCCATACAATGCAGTAATTTTTGTTGGGCAAAAATTGCCAAGTTTTTATTAATACTTGCCCTCCGTGTACTGCACTCTGGCATTGGTCTTTTGTTCGATCGACGGTCGTTCCTAGCTCTTCCACCCACCGGCAACACGAACCTCGATCCTTCCTCTTATACATCACCCGCAAAGGTGTACGCGCCTCTCCGCCGATCTATAGAAGGAGGTTAGTTTGTAAGGTCATAAAAAATGTACGAAGTAAATTATACTGTACGTGGGTACGTTATTAGTGCCGCATTGGCGATTTATAACGCGATTCGAGAACCGCCATAGGAGAGCGCGATCCGGCGCCACGAGGGAAATCTCATCGGGCCGCGTTGGCGTTCAAGATTTTTCTCAGCGGCGAGTGGATACGGCGCGTTCGTGATCAGACGGGGGCCGCGGAGTCTCGCGTAACTCGCCGACTCAGAATCCGAAGTCCACACGTCGTCTGCATGAAAATAATTTATATAATAAGAATAAAAAAATAAAAAAATCGACATATCTCGAAAGACCTTTTTCGACGTTGTTCTTTAAAATTCACCACTCGCCCACACACGCGCGACAGACATTCGCAAAAAAAAAAAAAAAATGTTAATAATGCAAAAACTCGTTTGTGGTTAATGGAAGAACGCAGCTGCGCAGTTTTTTATTTTTTAACCTATGCAGACCGACTCTACCCCCGAGAGGGGGTCCGGAGGGGGCGGAGCGTGAAGCCGGCAAGGGGTGCGCGGGCGGCGGAAGGGAGATAGTAGTTTGCGCTGTCGAGCTGCGAATTACCCTGAATTTACAGGCAGGCGAGCGTAACGGCTCGCCTGCGGTACCTACATGCAGCGGCATGGTAGGTGCACCGGGGGGGCCACTCTCGGCGACCAGTACGAACCGGCTGAACATCTGTGAAATTCGCATGCATCTTTCTCCCTCTAAAACTACCTCACTCACGTTGGCACTCCGAAACCGAAAAGAGTTACAAGCGACGTGAAACGCTCGACACTCAGCCGGTTGTTCGGCAGCGCATTTGAGCCTATGACGCAGTCTCGTGTGCACCCGCTCTCCCCATGGCCTCCGAAATCCGTGGAAAAAAAAAATACACCGGGAGAAAAAAGTAATGATAAAACATAACATGCATCCAACGCGCGATTTCCCTCGGATCGACGAGGAGGCGAAAGAAAAAAAAATGCCACTTCGTACATGGTGCACCGGGCATGAAACCGATTATCGCTTTAATCGGACGATCGAACAGACCCTGCCTCGTGTCCCGCCGGTGGATTGAACTTTCGGCACCCGCGGGGACATATGCACACATTTCCATCCGGCTAGATAAACATTTACGTCGGCTGCAGCGGCGCGCATAGTGTGTGCTCGCTTCTCGCATTCGCAAATCGGAGGGCGGGAATGGGAATCAGATATGCAACCGAGCCGATTCTCCGCCCCCTCCCCTCTGACCCCTCCGCCCCCGTTCGCGCGGCTATGCGCTCATGCATAATAGACTAGACACCGCGCGGACTCGCGATTGAATTGCTTTTCAAATATCGTACAGGTACAAAGTATCATACGCCTGAACGGCGACAAATGATGTATGGCATTTGCTTTGAAATAAACGTATTCCGGTATAGCACCGCGTTGTATAATACTTTGGTTAAAATTGGCGATAAACGTGTCGAAATACGTATTTATATTATCTTGGGACTTTGCTTCGCGTGTCCGGAATGCGCTGACCGACTTTGTTCATTTTGTTCTTTGAATAATGTGTGTATGTGGGTGCGTGAGTATGGGGTCAAGTATTTTAAAAAACTGGTCTGTGGTGAAGTTAAGTTAAGGCCGTTAAGTCTGACAATTGGCTACTTCAGACCATGGTTAATCAATCGGTCAGTTTACCAGACAAGGGATCGGTCTATGGATCGGTCTATGGATCGGTCTATGGATCGGTCTATGGATCGGTCTATGGATCGGTCTATGGATCGGTCTATGGATCGGTCTATGGATCGGTCTATGGATCAGTCTATGGATCAGTCTATGGATAAATCTATTGATCGGTCTAAGGATTGGTCTATGGATCAGCCTATCGATCAGTCTATGGATCAGTCTACGGATCAGTCTACGAATCAGTGTATGGATCAGTCTACGAATCAGTGTATGGATCAGTCTATGGATCAGGCTATGGATCAGTCTATGGATCAGTCTATGGATCAGTCTATGGATCAGTCTATGGATCAGTCTATGGATCAGTCTATGGATCAGTCTATGGATCAGTCTATGGATCAGTCTACGGATCAGTCTACGAATCAGTCTACGAATCAGTCTATGGATCAGTCTATGGATCAGTCGATGGATCAGTCTATGGATCAGTCTATGGATCAGTCTATGGATCAGTCTATGGATCAGTCTATGGATCAGTCTTACACTATTTTGTTTTCTATTTTCACCCTCGCCATTTCTTCTGATTTCCGTTGGTAACGGGTGTGAATAGTCTTAGCCACCGAAGTGTCTGGTTATTTGATTGCGAGAGCGAAAAGCAATGTGAGGTCGAGCGTGAGAGCGCGAGTTCATTACATTAGAGTCCAGTTCGACGATAAGAGTCGCCGGCCACACATTTAAGTGGTTCTACTGCGGGACTTCTCCCTTCCGATCGTTCCCTCCCTCTGCAGGATCGTGTGTACTCTGAACGCCGCACGAACTCGTTTCCGCGCTGCTTCGTGCCCGTTCCCTGAAAGTATTTGCCCGCTCGAAAAAAGAAGAAGAAAAAAAAGAGGAAAGAAATAAATGCAGGAGGCAGTAGAGCTCGAGAGCCACCGGTACCGCTATTACTACCTACTAGCTTGTGCACAGTAGTAGTATAAAAGAGACCCGGGCTCACCCGTAGCACCGCGAGGCTTTTGGCTCAGGAATCTTTCGTCGGTTTATATTCCGAGGATACTCTTCCCTCCCTCTCTCGTCACTCTCCGGCTTCATCAGTAAAAACCCGAAGCTCTCCTCTCTATCCCCGAATTATCATTCAAAAAGAGGACCCAGTAAAAAGAAAAAGAAGGAAAATCAACGAGTAAGAAAAAGAAAAAAAGTGTTTGGACCATCTCATCTCGCCGTCCTACCACAGATATTTATCTTTCGTTTCTCTCCGTAGGTACTATTCCGTCCTCCGCCACTCCCTCTCGCTTCCCGTCGCAATCCGTTTTGCAAAACAGAAATTACACGAGAATCGTGCTGGTACGACCGCGATGATCCTCTCGATGCCCTCCACCCCCAGCCGCCAGATAGCGGGAGATGTGGAAGGAGCATTATCATCCGGTAGATTACTGGCCTTCGGCAGTGGAAATGTCCACACGTTATTCTATCCGATGCGGTAACACACTTGCCGTTAACCCGATGGTCCGCATCACGACTGGCATACAACTACCCCGCGTCTGCCCCGAAAGGACCATCGGGGTGACCGCACGAGAGTCACCACGCCCTTTGTTATATGATTATTGCTTTAATATACCCGAAACTATAAGAGCGAGGTTCGCTACTACCGCCTTGCTCCACGGTCTCTGTATACATATATATATATATACGCGCACGTATAAGTGTACTACACTATAACGGAATACGCTCACCCTGAAACCCTTCCTGGGGAGTTTACCCTCCCAGAGCCATAGTCAGCCGGCGGCCCATTCATTCTCGAGTACACGTTCTCCACTTCGTCCTCGTGAACTGTTTGCTTTCTCTCCCCCGGCCCTCCCCCCTCTCGCCCACCTCTCCAGCTCCTTTTCTCGAGCCTTTTCAACCCCCTTGCTTCCCTTGTGCTTCTCAATTTATCTCCGCGCACTCCCTCTCACTCAAGCCCTGCCTGGCTTGACTCGGTTGCGTAGCGTTGAACTTTGTCATCTACGCTCTCCTTTTTTCTACCGTGGCTTTTTTGGAAATTTTGGAGTTCCTTTTTCGAATTTTTTTCGTCTGCTTTATTGAATGGACCAGGCCGCGAGATTCATATCCGATATCCGGCGTGCATGCATCGCGATGTTCCGCCGTTCCCGACCGGGCACACGCGGAGTGCCGCGCACAGCGAGAATTGATGAGGGAGCGGAGGAGAACGATCAGCGCTCGACCGGGAGCTAATCGTAGAGCGTCCAGGATGCGGCGGAAACGCCGACCGAAACTCGTTCCTCCTTCCGGGATGCATTAACCGCACCCGGTGTACCCCGGGCCCGCGGCAAGTCGAATCTTACATCGCCAGTCGCGCCTCCTCTCCGCCTTTATTCGAATTTTCTCACGAACTCTTCTGCCCCGATTTCCCCGCTCGAATCAGAATTTAATTAAACGAAAGCGCTGTATGATATTCCGCGATCTTTCGACGCTCGTTTCGCCGGCCCGGAGCGCACGCGGGTACGTCGTGCCCGCTCACAGGGATACACACAAGGATATAATACCAGTTTAACGCGCAGGTGTGCAGATAACATTGAAAGGATTCTTGGTGTACCACTTGGTCGTTTTCACGCGTTAAGCTCTGCGGTCGGGGGGGGGGGGGGGGGAGAAGAAAGCTGAGGGAACGGTGGAAAGGCGTTGGCCTTAGTAATCCGGAGACCGAGGGAAAGAGGAGCGGGACTGGGTAGCACCGAATAGAACAGCCTGTAACGTCTGTGGAAAATCGCCGACGCTTATTTTCTTCCGCGTTCAAACGCGGAAATATACGACAGTGTGAGAGAGGGGGAGGGGGAAGGCAGGCATTCGCGTCGGTGAAAGAAAACCACGAGAGGAGAGCACGCGGTACAGCCTCGCGAGGCAGAGCGGCAGAGTAGTGCAGCACCGCGTGGAAATTAGTTGGAAACTTTGGCGGTGGTGGCATACAGCTTCTTCTGCTTTCGCCTTCTGTGTACACTCCACACATGCACGACCGAGTGGGGAAAACGTATGTTGGTAGTAACGGCGCCTAGCTAACTGGGGAAATTGCCTGCTGGGCGCCTCCGGTCTATGCCCGGAATAATTCGTTCGCGTGGGCCCACCCAACCCCCTCGCAAACCCACCCGCCTCCCACCTTTCCCACCCCACCCGTAGACCCGCACTTCCGTAACCACCGGGCTAAACTATATTGCATACTTTGTTTGGTGTTCGTAGCGCACATATATGAAATTACATACGGAGGAACGCACACGGGAAATGTTATTACAGTCGCGGCGGTGATACCGCAATTGTTATACCCACGGTAAAATGGATGTACCAGTCGCCGACCGCGCGTACCGAACATTGACGGAGCGGGGATGTTAGGGAAAATGTTAACGTGTAAATTTTTTTTTTTTTATCCGATCTACGATAGACTGGCGGTAGATCCATTAAGTGGGTATAGAGAAATTTCTCTAAACGGGATGCGTACAGGTGACACAGATTTTGAAAAATGCCTCTCAAGTTTGAGGCTTGTATGCTCGAAGTTTACGGCCCGTGCAAACGTCCGTCCGCATCAGCCGTTGCAGTTGCGCTTGCCAGCCGTTGAAATATACGGGACAAGTTGTCTTTCGTTTGATAATCTTGGCTTCGGATATTCGGAGCTTTTTCGTACCTTCGCAAAAAGCCCGAGGTGGGGGCTCCTCACCTCCACCTCGTGCCCCGGAGGCTGAAGGAAATCTGGCAAGGCTCCGAGCGGTCGAAACTTATATTGTTATTCCTCGAAGAAAAGTGACGCCGTCTCGTAGTCAGCCGGTTGTAACCCCTGGCAAGCAGATACATAACTCGGACGGTACGTGTATCGTGCACGATGAGCTTAAAGAAAAGGTGGCGGCGGAAAAGGGAGAAGAGTCGACGCTTAATATAGCCTGACGTTGGCGATGGGGGATTAAAATAATTAGCATAACGAGGTGACGGGCTATGCAACCGGCGGATACACACGTAACCTTCGGGATGTTGGTGAGGAATATGGGTGTGCGGTGTCGGTAGCTCGCGTGTCTCGTTCTCTCGACATTCTCGAGGTTGGCGAGAGAACGTGCGGACCCCCACGGCACCCGGAAAGCATCGGGTGCAGGCTGTGCGCGCGGGAGACCCACAGCCAGCTCCAATTTCAAAACCCCGCAAGTGGGCGGACCGGAAAGGATGGTGGAAGGTAACCGCGCGTAGCCAGCACCAGTTCTCGTACTCCGCACAACATCCCTCTCCATCTATCCGCGCTAAAACCCTTCTCGCGTTACTAATTTATTATCGAGCCATTGCGCTCACCGCGCTCCTGTTACGTGCAGATTTTTCAATCCACCTGAACCCGCGACGACGACGACGACCCCCCGACGGCGTGCTTCGCCTGACCTCCCTGGGATCGGCATCGAAAACACATACCAATCTATTTTTTTTTTTTTTTTGCATCACCTTAGCTACATTTCGGGATTCAAATTAAGAGAAATCTCGACACATCGAAGTGTCTCGTTGACGACTTGCTCTCAAGCCGATTGCGATGGAACTTCAGTCGCACCGGGATGGAAACGAACACCTCTTGGTTTCGTTATCAGTTGACAGTATAAAATAATTTCGCAAAATCTGAATACGAAGATTCGGAAAAATTATTTTGTTAAATAAGTGACAAACTATCTTGTTCAGGTTTGAATATACAAATCTGGCCTTTTATTCCCCGTGTCATTAACAATTTTAGTTTGTATTTTTGTTTGTAAAACTAGAGCTGGATGGTGCGATCGGAAAATTGAAAAATAAAAAATTGTGGAGGTTTGTGGACAATAAATTGTTGTAAAAACTACAAACATTTTTTTTACCGTGTACGAGAAAATACGTCGGAGTATGTGGGCCGGACCATTTTCGCCCAAACGTTCATGGGAGGCAAAAAAAAGCAAGAATTCCCCTCCATCTGTAAGGGGAAAAATATTATTTTAGGAGTAAAAATAAAGTGAAAAACAATAGTTTGAAGAATAGAGTGTAAATAGTAATTTACGATACTAGTGCGATAAAACTTCTTCTCCAAAGTCTGAAAACGGGGGTTCACAAGGTGTGAAAACATGGGTTTTGTGCATGCGTGCGTAAAACTGCAATTTTCGCACTGAGTCTAATAAATATATATACATATACGGTTTATTTTTTCAACGAAACAGGATATGTCTCGAGTCCACAGACTCTCGGATCGAACTACCTCCCTGTTCTTATCGAACTCGCGTTAACACACGCCCTTATTCCCCTCTCTGTGTCTATCCGCAAACGGTACATAGTCCCTACGCCAGGGACTTTCGGCGCTAACTTTCATTCTCCAAATCCAGCCCTTCACACATCATGATTTTTTCTTCACGTTTTTCATCGCCCCGCAACGACCCGTAAAGACGACTCTGAAAGAACAGCTTCGTCTTACTCTCACACTCATACCCTCGCGCTTATCAGCCTTCGAAGAAAAATATGATTTTCAACCCTTAACACACCTAACACCCCTTAATCTCACACTACTCCCGAGCGCCGATGCTCCATATGGAAAAATAACCGTTTGATCTAATCGAATCCTCTCTTTCTGTTGCAGGTACGCATACGACTTTCCTCATCCCTCACGAACGATAATCAAACCCCTCGATATGTCCGGAACAAGGTTGTATCAAAACAAAGCAAAAAAAAAAAAAATCTACATAGTTGATAGTCTGTAGTCGAGAAAACAGAAAGCGGTTAATCGAACTAGTCTTGTAAGCCAGCTCGTAAATAGCATCGTTGCGGCAGCGAGCCGCAGGATCGTCGGAGGATATTATATTAGCTTAGGTGGGAGCTCCTCGACCACCCCCTCCAGCGAGGTTGCAACAAGCCCCGGCATGTCTAATAATAGTTTCTGCCGAAGAGAGGAAGCGAGAGAGAGAGAGTGACCTCGTCCACGCGAAGCTCTCCCCGGGTACCGCGGACGAGCCATCAGCCAATAACACAACGGCGAAAGTTAATTAACCGTCCTGTCATTCTCCCCGAGTGAAATGGCTAAAAACCTTCGGGAAGACTGTACACGCGGAGCGACGCCAGGGTGTGCAGTCGTGGACGAGGGTTGAGAGAGCTCCGGACTATAAATCATTTCGACCTCTCGCGCACTCTTCGGCGGTGACGAAAAAAAGAGGAAAAAAGAAAAGGCCCGATGCGGTTCGCGTGCAACGACGACGAGCAGCGCCGGAGACGACGAGAGAAACGAGACGACGACGACGAGAGGACCGAGTTGAGAATTGCAGGCGGGCGCGTACGTTCCGGCTAACGAGGCCTCGTCTCCCTCGCTGACGTCGTCGTTTGCTCCTCCGCACTGCTCCTTGTTTCATTTCGTTTTGTCTTCTTTTTCTTTCCCCTCTTTTTTTTTAGTTTACAACCATTCCTCCCAGATCGCCTACAAACCTCGCCGCTGTCTCGTTTCCGAGTACAGATTTTCCTCGGCCGGAAACTCGTACAAACACACGTGAATCGAAGAGATCTTCCGCGCGATAACTCCTGAAATCATACCCTTAACCTACCCCCTCCCCCGGTCCCGCTCGAGTGCTCGAAGCTTTGGGAGTCGAGAGTATGAGGGTAGCACGTACGAGCAGCCTGTTTACTCGATACGCCGCCGCTGCTCACTCCCCCCCCCCCCCCTTCCACCCCCGAAAGCCAAAAGCCCTCGAGTTTAATAAAGAACGAAGGAGCTCGTGTTCCTTGCAGTCATATTTGTGTACGCTCCACACTTCCCCGGCTCTAATGTGATGTACGCGTGTAACGACGGCTGGGAATCAAAAGGGCGCAAATTGCGTCATTTTGCATGGAGCTTACGCCCTTTTGTTTCTCGGAACTGCGTCAGAAGCGTGCGCGAGCAAGGGGGCGATGACGACACGGGGGCGTACGGGAGAACACGAGAACGACGACCGACGAGGCCGCTCGGGGGTACCGCTGAAGAAGGGATGATGACGCGAACGCGTTAGCGTCAGGGGGTGTGTATAGCCGCTAGTGGCGTCGGGCAATGGCACCGGGGGTGTATATATATCGAACGTGTAGGATACGTGTGTGCCTCTCGGTTTGCCCGAGTGTGGAGAAAGGATGGAAAGTGGAGAGAAAGAGAGGCGCGGAAGGGCGGCGGGGGGGGGGGGGGGAGGTGGCAAACGCGTGTTATGTGCCTGACATTTAAATATCGCAGACGCCCGGCGTCGGGGGAAGGCCCCAACGGGGCTAGGCATTACTATCGATTGCGATTCCAGATAGCGACGTATATTGCATATACTTTCCTTCTCATTTTTTTCTTTTCTTTTTCTCTCCTCCTATTCTTTCCTCGGCGTCTCGTGTGTTCCAGGTCTGTCAGGTTTCGAACCACCCACCCCCAACCCCTTCACCCGCCCCCCCAACCCCCTGCGGCAATGTCTTCCGAATGGTCTTGTTTGCTCCCTTTTCCACGAAACTATTTAAGAGCTTTTCTGCCCGTTTATCCTCGAACTGTACGCACTGTTCCGCCGCGAGGGAGTCTGACACACAGCCGTACGGCGAAAAGGGTTGTATATTCAACAGACCACAAACGTCCGCAATCTTTTCTTTTACGGTTAACACTTTAACGGTCGAAGCACCCTTGTCGGGGATGAAAAAAAAACATTATTTTTCTCAACTGCTCGACACTTTCTGTATCGCGTCATGCGAAAGACGTTGTTTTTGAAAAATTTAGTTAAAAAAATATTTTTACTTAAAAATGTTAATTTATTTACCAGCTGCCACTGGTAGCTGAAGGGTTCATTTGACAATATATATTTCGTTAAAATTTCGATTCGTTGGCAGAAAAAAATTGTAAAATTTACAATCAAAAGTGGACCTGGGACGAGAAATGTTTGATTAATGTATGAGCGTTTTTTTACTGTGTGAAAGAAATTTGTGATATCGACGAAAATTTCATCGTCCCGTTATCGGTCGGAAAAGGGGGTTGCGAAGCTTCCCGCGCAGGGAGCGGTAACGAAAAGAGGTGTGCGCAACTTCGAGGCAACGTCATCGTCATCGAGGGCACGAGGCAGCAGCAGGCAGCGGGAACGTTCGGAGTTTCGCGTAATATCGATTGCAACTTTGGATATTCCCCCTCGACGAAACCCCTCTGTTCGGTTTCTCTCTATCGCCCTTCGCGTCACAGGTTTGCGGGCGCCACTAACCCCGCTTCTACTACTGCGAGGGCCAAAGGAGCAAATACCACGCTAGAAGTAACACGCGACTGGTACGGTACCAACTGTATTGATACACTGTGCGCCGAGAACTTTTGGCAGCAATTGGTTTTGTTCGAAAGAGAAAGGCAGGATACGTACGTGGCAATACAGCCGGGCGCATACGGAAGCCGGTAATGGCCAGACACAGATAGGCGTTAGCTCGCCACGGATTCGCGTCGGGAACGAACTGTAATTTAAGTCGTGGGAATCATCGAATTTATCATTAAAATTTTTTTTTTTTTATATATCGCCGCAGGAAGTTTGTTCGGAAAGATTTGACCGGCACACACTGAGAAAAAGAATAGTGTTTTCTACCTTAACGAATACTTCAGAGGGGTAACGTCTATATAGATAGTTACTGATAGTATAGGGTAAAAGTGGGGAATATGGCTCGGTCCATATATCATTGATTTATGTGTTAATTGAGGTGGGCCATATTCACCACTTTTACCCTATATTCAATTAGTTAAACTATAATTATGGTTGCAACCGTGATTTTTTGTCATTGTCGTAACCATAAAATGTAGACGTTCCCTTGGGAACTATTTTTTATGGTAATAAGTCAGTATTGTTCCTTTAACTATTTAATTTTTTCTCAGTGCATCGATACACTGAAAAAACATCGCTTGTGGGCTGTCAAAGAAAAAAATGTTTACTTAAATTCTTACAATTCCATATGATATTGAAACAACGACCGCAAGACTGTTAAGGTGATGTGTTATCGTTTCAAACCGGTGTGAAATTGTAGGAACCGAAAGTAGAATTGAAACAGCATTTTTGTTTCTTTGGCTGCCCGCAAGTAAATCTTACTTGAATCATTGGTATGCTTTTTTCAGTGTAGCGACAAAGTTAAGAATGCCCCTTGATAGAAACAGAACATTCCGCTCGAGAAATATCTGACGCACGGTGGCCCCAGTCTGGCCTTCTCTCCCCCCCTGGTGTTAATGCTGCGCGAAGAGATACCCAAAAAATTATAACCTTCTTCTCGAAGTAAAACCGAAAATTCTCGGTTCTCGGGGCCGGAACTTTCGCAAAGGTCAACCTTTCGCCTCTATCACTTTTTTGCCTTGTCTCCCCATCCTCCCTCCTCAGCCGCGCGTTCGCGCACAAACACCCGCGCAATACGCTCACATAAACGCTGCACTCTCGACATACGCGGCCTTACCCCGTTATTCCACAACCAGGGGCCGTTTGAACGATTTATACGATTGGCCAAAGCCATATCTCAGAAAGTTTCGCTGCGTACAGTTTGCGATACGTAACTCGCCCGTGCTTCGATATTTGCGAGTTTTCCCGGTGCTCAGAGGCGCGCATCCTCGAGCCGCTGCACCGTGGAAGGGAAATTCCGGCTGTAATGTATAAAGAGAGAATAAGTCATACGCGGGTCGTTCGGGCAGAGCGGCGTCGTCTCCGGGACTTTTATCCGATACGGGAGTTCCCCGATGCGCATTCTCTTCGGGCCTCTGGATCGTAGACGACACTTCGCCTCTTTTTTATAGAACTTTTTTATGTTTTATTTTATTATATTTTTTCAATTTTTTTTTTTTTTTTTTTGGGAACAATCCTGAAGGTAAGAAATTGTAACTCGGTGAAGAGCTGGAGGGAGCCGCTCGACACCCTCCGGACTTCGGAGTCTAACGAGGTTCTTGAATTTTTCACGCCACCCCCGATCCATCTGTGACCCCTCTCGAAGTATCTCGGTCCCAGTGCGTCTCAACACTTTTTTCTTATTCCTTATTCCTCTCTCTCTCTCTCCCCAGTCTTCCCTCGTGGTACTTTGCCTCTGTGGCACTCAGCGTTGTGTTATTATAGTATATATACCCACACACCGAGCCATATATTCGAAAAAATATTTTCCGTTACGGGCGTGCCTTTCTGTTTTTTTTTCTTCTCTGTACAAAGGGTCCAAAAACCCGTACTTTATCGCCATACCGGAGAGAGCGGCGGGAGACCCCTGCTTTGCCGAGCACTTACGTCATAACTTTGCCCCCCCGCCCAGCCAGCACGGGCTACTCTCGCTTCCGCGTGTAATATTCGTTGCCCGGAGAACAGGCGAAAGAGCGTCGTCACAACGGGGGCGGAAAGCATAGAGAGCATTGGCGAAGGGACCGAAAGTAATGTGGGTTCGCTCGGTGAACGGGCGTGCGGGCAAACGCGGAAAACTGAGCGAGATTTTTTTATTTTTTTTTTTTTCGCCGCGACCGAAGAGCAAGCGAGAACGATCGGCCGTTACATTCGCCAATATTTCATCGCGTTTCGGTCTATATTCACTTTTTTTTATACCCTCGAAGTTTGATGAGCGGTGTCGATGGATGAGATTTTTTTTTCTTTTTTTTTTTGCGAAACTGGAACGGCTCATTTCGCGATCTTTGTCATTTGGTTCGGTGGCATTTCCCTCGTCAAGTCGCCTCGCCATCGAGGAGTCATCGGCGCAACCGAGAGGCACGAACCCGCTGACATACCTCCCCCTCGTGGATCTCAAGAAATTTTCAATCAAACGCGAGGAATGCCTCGCCATCTACCCGCAGCTCACTTCACCGCCGGAGCCATCTACATCGAATGCCAGGACCGCAAATAATGCACGGTCGTCGCCGAGGACTTTGGGATCCCGATGGCGGGGGCGTCGGGAGGCTGCAGTGTCGCGCGTATCGGCGGCATCGGTATTCACTTTATATACGGCAGATGCCGCAGCATCCACAGGGATGGAAGAATCGTCGATGCAGCCCCCGATCTCTGGCGGGTCCGAGCTCGACAATCGGATCGCGCAAAAGTACGCCGGAATTATTGACGGAGGGAAAGTGACAAAAGGAGAAGACATACGCGCGGCTCTTATTGGCACCGAAGCAGCGGAAAAAAAATTGCGATGGGTTAAAAAAAAAAACCGTCGAAGGTAGAATGCTATATATACTATGGTGGTGTGTTACGATATAAGGGAGGGAAGTGCGCGGTTTTCGCCGAGTGTCGAGTTTGCTGCACGAGCGAAGCGAGGGGCGAGGGAAGCGAAATTACACGTGAAAGACCACTCCCTCCTGTGTAATGTACACAGTAAAAGAGATTTGTATATTTAACAAAACTTTTTTGTCCACATACGGACACAATTATTTTGTTGTTAATTTTACAAAAAATATTCACAAAATTGACAGGTATTTTTGTAAAATGGACAAATTTTTTTTTGTAAAATTAACGAGAGAAGAATTGTTGACGTTTGTGGACAAGAAACGTTGGTACTTATTTTAGTGCGTACGATATGATTCGTTGAAATAACCACATTTCTTGCGTTGCGAAATCGTCATATTCGCTAATGACGATTACTCACCCGGGAGGAACATACACAGTAAAAAAGTACATTTGTACATTTAACAAAACTTTTTTGTCCACATACGTCCACAATTATTTTGTTGTTAATATTACAAAAAATATTCATAAAACTGACAGACATTTTTGTAAAATGGACAAGATATTTTTGTAAAATTAACAAGAAAAGAATTGTTGACGTTTATGGACAAGAAACGTTGGTACTTTTTTTACAGTGTACGATACGTTTCGTTGAAATAAGCACATTTCTTGCGTTGCATAATCGTCATATTCGCTAATGACGATTACTCACTCGGGCGTAATTAACCTGTATTGCGCACGCGTACTGGATAATAATGATCATTAGTCAATAATAGGAGATTTTTCCGCACGTGTTGCACGCAAGGAATGCGGTTACTTTAGCAGAGTCGACAAAAAGGTCTACTTCAATCCTGAGCTTTATCCTACCGCAAAACTGGCGCATGTTCGAACCCATGTGAAAAAAATCTGACCTACCACCGACCGTGGCGACTGACGTGGAAGTATTAAAAAAAATTATTATCTCAGAACCGACGCTCCGGTGTGTGAGTAAAATATCACTCGCGTACGTGAGTGGAAACTGGTGGGTAGAGTGAAAAATCCACATGGACGTCAGGTTTCACGGTTGGGAGAGAAAAGAGCGGATCCCAAAGCGACCCGGTCGACCGGCGTCCGGAGCTTATTTATGCGCTCGACCGAGTTTTCAATCGCATGTTATGAGAAGCGCCGAAACCCGGGTCCCTCGACGGAGCTTAATGCCCCCAGCGAAAGAATCCCGTCTGTTGCTCTTCCAGAAACGCGATACCGTAGATAAGTCGAATTCCTTTCGCCACGCGCCGGGCTCCATATTCGAAAAATCGTCCATCCTCATGCCCCATCGCTACGGTTTTATCTCCGGGCGAATAACTGTGACTCCCGATCTTTCGTACGAAACGTTTACATAATTCACTCGACCGTTCCTCAATGAATTTTCAAACAATTTCCATCCATACACAAACGCACCCAGACCGAACGCTATATTTAGCAATTTGTCCAGCTCCCTCTTCGTATATATTTTCCTCGTGGTATCGCTAAAACAGTTTCGCGATCGTTGGAAATAAAACTCATCAATTTCGCGTGCGAAAGGAAAGGGAGCAACGACGGTGAGAGAGACACAGAAACTTACGGAAAGGGGAGATTGCATATCATGGAAAGGAAGTCGGCGCGGGAGGGCTGCGGGGCTTGGATACGGCGAAACGGATAACCTGGTTGGACGACGTCCAGGTACTGGCTGCACTGTTCTTCCCTTAGCGGAGCCCGGCTAGCGCCCGGCTAAGACCAGCTGATCGGCCGTTCTGACGCCCGCGTGGGAATGGGGATGCAGTCAGTGTGGCGCCACGATTCTCGTCGCCTCCGTCTCCATGTTGCAAACACATATCTACCTACATAGCTAACGGCAGCGGCGGCAGCAGCACGAGCGGCATGTACCTAGCTAACATACTGCACAGTTACGCCGTGCCGGGCCACCGCGTGTGCTATCCATCAAGAAACATAAAGCCCCAGCGGGGTGTCTCGCGCGGGCACACGAGTATACCTATACACCCTCGTAAAGCCAAATTATTTGTTGCCATGGACACACAATGCGAAAACATCTCGTTAAACAGCGAATTCTTAAATGGCCATTCCCGCTCGACTCGTGCTTCCTGGGGAGGGCGCTCATTGCTCCGCGCTGGGAACTTGAGCGTGTCGACGGGAAACCTTTCGGCCCTTGTTTTGTCGCCGTCCTTTCTGATCCCAAGCTATATATCGGGCTAAGCGACAAAGTTGTTTGCCACTCCCCGGTCATTGGCAGGTTACGCAGTGAATTTTGTTCACTCGGATGAAACACGGATATACCAATTGCTGTTTTTTTTTTCGCTTCCGTGCTTCCAATTCCGTCGTGTAGTCGATCTCGTCGCCCCATTTGGGCGAGTTCTTGTTACGGATATATATATAGCATTGGACAAATGAGGAGAGACATTCTGCCGAAGCTACGACAGATATTTTTTCCCAAGAATCACTTTAACCCGTCGCATTCGAGGCGCCGGATCGGTGGGGTAAAAGTGGTGAACGTGGCCTGGTCCGTAGATCATTGATTTTCGTGCTAACAGGGGTGGGCCATATTCACCCGTCGTCGGGTCATCAAACACTCGTTTTTTCCGCAATTTCTAGTTTCTTCTTCGAGTTCTCGACTCTTCCAGTCTCGATTCCATGTTGGTTCGAGCCAGAAAGATCGATGCCGGACGGATGAATGCTCCACGCGGTGCATAAATCCGGTGGCCTACACTACACAACGCCACTTCTCTATACATCTTTACACCGGAGAACTTGACAACCATTGAACTATATTCACCCTCGTGGATTTATCGATTTGGCATGAAAAGAGCGAACGAGTGCACGCCCCGCGCGACACCCGGCGTCTTTGGGACTCTGCGAGGTTTACTCTCCGTTGATACGGATCGGGTGACGATGGTCGAAGGTGTACATTCGCAGGTACCAAAAAAGATGAGGTCGAGTACAAACAGGATTTAAAACGAATCGATGCAGAGAGCGGGTGGGGTTTCATGCTCTACGAAATAAAGAGAAGAAAAAAAAAATGTTGAAATAGAGTAAAGTCACTATTTGGCACAGTTCGGGGTGCTCTGGTTCGAATTTTCTATTGAAGTTGGCCGAAGCCACGTCCGGAATCATGATCGGCGTTGCAGTTCCTGCTTGGTGTGCCGGTGCCGCTGCCGCTGCTGGCTGTTAGAAAACGTTGAGAAAAATCGTCGAGGAAACGTGTCGAAAAGTTGGAGCCGCGATCGATCTCTCTCTCTCCTGCGCTTTCTCGTTGAACGCTGAGGGGACCCGCCACTGCCGCTGTCGATCCATTGGGTTGAATCGAGGAAGGAGCCGAACGAGCGAGCGAGGATGAAAAGAGCTGGCGGGGAGAGAAGGAGGGACAGAGAGTGCGGTACGTCTCCAAATCCAATCTCCACAGCTACTTTGTATTCCCGAGCGTCGATCGGCCATTCGCTCGCCTCGTCGACTCGACATTCATTTAACTTTCGCCCTGTCTTATTTCACGTCGCTCTCTCACCCGCGGGCGAATATACCCAGGCATTAAGAATCGTTAAGCTGCCTCCTTCTCATCCTCCTCCCCTCACCCTCCTCTTATAATCCCTCCCCACGGCAAATACTCGGTAGTATCTATCGCGATTTATCTCAGCTTCTTCTTTGTTCTTCTTCACGAAGGCGCCCCTCCCACCCCCCCATCCTCGGTCACCGATCGCGATCGTTTATCCCACTTTTCCGTTACATCATCTGCTCCTTATCCTCATCCCCATAGCTCCTCCGCGGAATTGACGAGCGATCGGCGTTCGAGAGATCGATAATTGGATTATCGGGACGATACAGTAGTGGCAGTCGCTCTGAGGTCGGACGATGATGTCCAGGTGAATATGATCGACCTATGATCGACATGGAAAATATCAAGGATCACCGTGGCTTTCGAAATCCGTTAGGGTAAAAGTGGGGAATATGGCCTGGTCCATATATCATTGATTTGCGTGTTAATCGAGGTGGGCCATATTCACCACTTTTACCCTATCTATCGCTTCGATTCGATACCAACGGGTTCGGCGGAAACCGGGACGAGTGACGCGGCAAAAGGGGTGGTCAAGGGCCGAGAGTCATTGGGAAGCGGTCTCGACGCGAGCGACTCCCGGACTGCGCGGCTCTTGGCGCTGTCGCTCAAACATTGTCGTCCCCGTCGTCGTGGCGGAGCCATCGTGGAAGGAAAAGGCACGGGGCCGATGCCACGGTTGTGTAGCACGGTGTGTGTCCGATGTTATCTGTGGTTGCCATGGGGATGCTATTGATTGGCCGACGCGCCGACAGACGTCACGGGAGTCGCGGCGCCACTCCGACTATTGCCCGCCACTCCCCGTCGCCTCAGCCACCCTCTAGCAGAACACCCCTTCTAGTTCCTCTCTCTCTCTCCCACTGGGTCCCTCTCCTTCTCGCGCGCGGCTTTTCCCTTTCCCGGCTCACCCTTGTGCGGCGACCGTCGGCTCTACACCCTCGATCCTCGCGAAACCCACCTACACACGCACACATGCTCACCCGTCGTCTCATTCTTTGCCTCGTCCGCGCTTCCTGTTCTTCTTCCTCTCGCAGCTTCTTCCACGTCCCTCACCGCGCTCTCGCTCTTTCCTACGCTTTCCCACCGGTGATAGAAGGAGAGAGCAAACACGCGCAAACCCGAGAGTCAACGACGCCCTCGTGCGCTCTTTAAACGCTCCGAGGAGCGCGAAACTCCCGGCTCGGCTGAGCATATCAGCTGTTCTCCGGTACTCCGCCAATTTTCAGCCGGGCCAAGATTGGATGCTCAAGCTCGATGGTTTGCGAACGCGGCCCCTCTCGTCCGCGTCCTTCGACGAGTTTTTCTTCAGATCCATCTCATTAGCGCCTATCTCGATCACGGGGCATCTTGCCTAAATAAGGCGAGGCTGCGTCTTCCCACGGTCTTGTATCCGGCGAGGTTACCGCGGAGAGGAAAATAAGGGGAAGCGAAGAAAATGATCGTAACGAGGGAAAACCCGCCGATGCCGGAGAGTAGGGTTGTCGCGTTGACGAGGAGGACGGGACGGCGAAAGAGAAACGAAACTAATAATTGTGGTCCCGAGTCGACCGTTACGAATCCACCTCGGGGATACAATAGGAAAGATTCTTTATCCTCGTTTTTTTTCTCTCGCGTCGATATACGTCCGCGACGTGTCTCCCACTCGACGATGGATTTCTCCCCGATGAACCGGAGCCAGAGCCGCAACGTGCCGAGCATCTTTCGCTCGTGAAAATATAACGAAGCAACGGCTATTGCCGTTGTTGGCAACCCGCAACGATCGAAGTAAATTCTCACGTTCGACCTTAATCAACGTCACGACCGGATTTCCAATACTCCTCGCTTCCATCCCGGAACAACCCCCAACCCCTCGGCGATTCGTTAAAAAATATTAGAGAAAAATCTTCCGCGACTACGGGGATCGGCAACGGAGAATTTCCGAGGGGAAATTCTGTTCTCCGATCGTACGCCGGGTCTCATTCTATGCGCGCCTCGTTCGATATGTCTGCATGAAGATTATCGGGCATACACGTTCCGAACGGTGTAAAAAAAAAGTCTGGTCTTCGACAGACTCGCGGTAGATCTATCACGTGCGTCAACAAAAAGCCCTGCCGGAGCTATTCCCTGAGCGAAATTTTGGAGCAGATTTTTTTATTTTTTTTTTACACGAGCTCCGCAGTTCGCGCTGTTGCGGAAGCTGGAAGTGAAAACGGAACCAGAAAGCGCGCCGCTGTGCGACTGGGTGGTGTAACGAAAGGCATCGACCCGGCTGTACACGGCGAACAGGAGAGTGGGATATCGGTTTTATAGTTTATCGTAATTTACGAGCGTGTTGAGGGTAGATTTAACGTCTCGGATGTGCGAATGAGGCGCGCGCCTGGAGGGACGACGAAAAACCGGAGGGGTCGCGCCTGGAGGGAAGCGCGAGGAAATCTCCGAAGAGCCGCAAGGTATATAACACGCTGGGAGGAGCGTCGAATCGGATCGGATATAGCGCGTAAAAAAAAAAAACGAAGGATACCGTGCGGAGAAAAAATAAAAGTAAAGAGCGAGCTTAAAGTGCGGCGTAGATGGAGGGCTGAGGGAAGCAAAGTCCCCGCGGCCGAATCGAGTTCGATGTAAAAACGCGAATTCTTTCAGTCTACCTCAGCCGTCTCCGTGTATTCCTTTTACTGCGCTACACCCACCGCGTGATTCCATTGCGCTGCCTCGGGACTGTTATTTTTCTGTTATTCGCATAGAGCCCCGCGCTGTATATAGATACTGTACATAGTCAAGTAAGCCCATCGCGGAGAGGAGGTGCACGAGAAACGGGCGTCGACAGGGAAAAATCTCAAATAAATCCCTTCGTAATCCCACATCGTTCCTCTCAGCCTTGCCGGATTTTCACTGCGTTCTTTTATACGCCAGAGGGGGAAGGAGGGGGAGATAGTGCTCTCTTTCTATATTCTCTTTTCTGTTTCACTCGACGTTTTGCCATCTCGTGCACAAAATCTCGATGTCGTCTACTGGTTCTACGCTCATTGACCGTAACTGTCGAAAAGGGCCGGGCCTCTTATCTTCTCGGCGACGGTGCCAGTGATCTGCCTTCGTGATCGCTGAGAAACAGAATGAGGGTCTTGAACTCGAGTTTTGTACGTCACTTTCTTTAGAAAATCAATATTTCGAAACCGGAAGTGATCTTTTCCCGTATGTCGACGCTATCGGTCAAAAACGGAAATTTTGAAACCGGAAGTGACGTTTTCCTGTATGACGTCATTTCCGGTGTAAGAGTGAGATTTTCAAACCGAAAGTGACGTCAGAGAGGAATTTTTTTTAAATGTCTCTGCCAATTGTTACCCATCGCTCATTAGTGCCCGGAAAACCGTTCGCTCTCGCTACCCACACCAGCCGAAGAAGAACCGATATGGCGTTTTGACGGACGTCAGTCAGCGGAGCCAGCGATATGTCGTTTTTTTCAGTTACGCCAAAATCCCACCTTGGTGACGACGGACGCTTGCGAACGCGCTGGGAGGAATGAAGTTCGCTGCCCTCTTGTCGTCAAGCACGCAGAGGGATTGGATTAGAAGGTCGATAATCCTGGTCCCCAATGTTCCTTGACCGTACAAACACGATTGGAGAGCACGAACCCAAAGGTCATCCCGCACAGACCAATAAATTCGGCCGATCTTTGACGTTCCTTCAATTTTCTTATTTGGCGTTATCCGGGAATTCGAGGGAACGTCGGGAAACCTTGGGAGATCCTCCCGATCGGCGCGTCGATTCCAGACCGATCAGTCGAAGGGAAATTGAATTGCGAGACGAGCATTGAATATATTCAGCGCTAACATACCGAAATTCGAGAGGTTCGGGGCTGCACAAAGGATATTCCCTTTCTAAGCTAGCCACACCGATGCACTCACACTGCTCGGCCGAAGTAGCGTTACAGTTACTGTAATATCGGGAGATAGGAATAAGGAGAGGTACGTGGTGGCGGTAGGAGTGAAAACGGGCGTTGGGTCGATCCGGAGAGAACTAAAAAGGCAACAACGAGAGAAAATGGAAGAAGACGTACGTAACGACTCCCAAGGGATCGTCCCAATCAGCTGGCAAAAGCGCGAGCCCGGACTAAAATGTTCAACCAACCGAGTATATAACCAGCGCCGTGTGCGCACTACCACCGTGTGGAGCTGATACCTGTACGGAGAAAGAACTGCGTGGAAAAGGTACCAGCGGGTAAAACGGACCGGTGTCCTCACACGAGATGAAACCCGGTCTTCCATGCCAGACAAAAAGTGGTAAAGACCGCTGGTCTAGCGACGGTGTTCCATCTTGCCCTTCCCCGCCTATTCTCGGCTCATCGAGCTAAAAACACTTTTTCATAGAAGTGGATTGTTATTATTATTATTATAGAGGTATCGCATACCGTTGGGCGATAGTCGCCTCATTACTCCCCAAATTTTGACTTCGGGAATCGGGGTGGAGTAAGGGGAGCTCCGGTGACTCTACATACGAAGTTGGCGTGATTAAGTACAAAAACGAAACGATACTCGAAATAATTGCGTTGAATAGGGACCAGCGAGAAAAACGGACCGGTGTCCTCTCTCGACATGAAACTCAGTTTTCCATGCCAGACAAAAAGTAGTAAAAACCGCCTGTCTAGCAACGGTGTTCCATCTTGCCCTTCCCCGCCTATTCTCGGCTCATCGAGCTACACTGAGAAAAACTTACATAGTAAATAGTTCCCAGGGGGAAAATTATAGCTGTAACTATAATTGTAGTTTAATCAAATGAGTATATACTATCACAAACTATCTATATAGACGTCCCCCCTGGGAACTATTCGTTGTAGTAGGAAATACCATACTTTTTCTCAGTGTAAAAATACTTTTTCATAGAAGTGGATTATTATTATTATTATAGAGGTATCGCATACCGTTGGGCGATAGTCGCCTCATTACTCCCCAAATGTTGACTTCGGGAATCGGGGTAGAGTAAGGGGAGCTCCGGTGACTCCACATCCGAAGTTGGCGTGATTAAGTACAAAAACAAAACGATACTCGACAGACAGGCTGGCGTCGAGCGGCGAATGGGAGGAAAAAAAAAACAAGTATAACTCTCTAATAAACTATTTAGCCGGCCGGGCGGCAGAAGTCTGCGGAGGTGGTGGTGGATGGTTCGCGAGAGAGAGAGGGAGAGGGAGAAAGATCGGGTGGCTCGAAAGGGGTGGAGGAGTTTCAGTTTCCGGGTGATCTGTGGCTCCCTCGCCGTGAGAATCGATGCCGCCGGCCGGCCAATAACCATACATCGCTCTGCTATCACTCCCTTGGGGTATATATATACACCGGCGTACTCATAGACGTACATATATACCTTCATGCATACTTGGTACATTCGCAAACGTGACCGTCTACCAGGCACCCACTATAACATCCTCTCGACGACTTCGCGATCCTACATTTCCCTCTTCGCCTTGTTACGAGCACAGCGGTTATACGCGAATATGCCTGCGACCTCTTCGCTAAGGGCGAAAATGTGGCCTCACGATTTTTCCCGAAACGTATCACGCATCCCCCGTACAAAGAACGGGCTCGCACAGGAGTCGTAAACACGTGCCCGCTCGACGACAAAATCGCGGAACTTTATTTTCCAACCCTCGTCAAGCGAGCTCTTCCTCTGTTTTTCTGCTTTTCCATCTCGTTGTATCTCCGATCGACTCCACGCGTCTCCTCTTCCTCGTTGCGAACAGTCTATCAAACCTACCCCACCCGACCATATTGCGGTATAAAAAAAAAAAAAAATAGCGAAGGTATAAAGGATGATTCCGGAAACGGCGCGACCGCGGAATCTCAGCAGGAACGAATTCCAGCCTCGCAATCTTCGAGCCCCGTCTCTTATCGCCTTTATCCGCGATTCTGGACAAATTAACTAATTTGGCAAGAGACCCAGCCGAACGACCCGCGTCGGGTTAATCATTCGCTCGGAGAAAAACTGATAAGGTCACCCTTCGGGGTATGCGCGGAGGCGCAACAACGCCAATCGCGACATCGATCCCGAAACGAATGAGCGCTGTTTAATTCGCGTTCTCGACGGGACACGGTGGCGCGAATCGGGCTCGTGCGGGGAGGAGAGAGCCGGGATAGCCCAACGGGAGAAAGGACCCGGAAGGGTGGACGCGCGGGTTGGGGCAAAGGTCATCCCCGCGGGGCAGAAGCGGACGGAAGAGGTCCGTATGCCACCGGTACCGACGGTATTTATGGTAATGAACTGAGTTAGTTTGAACCCTCTTTTTCAACTCCCCGGCTATTTCTCTCATTCGTTTCTGCGCTCCATCCACCGGGCGTTCTCGCTCTCATATCTTTTTGTTCAGATTTCCTCCCGGTCCTCCGGAACGCTTTCGGTGAATTTCGTCGGTCCCGCTGTGTTTCCCCCCCTCCCATCCCCATTCCTCCCGTTCTTCGTGCACAGGGACACGTACACGAGTATCCCCGTTTTGTCACGCACACACCGCGCCAACAGAATAGACCCGCTCTCTCGCTCGGAGATTCACAACTGTCGACGTCGCCGCTGTTTGCCCACCTAATTACGCGGAATTCATAAGTTGCCGCAATCCTCTATCTACACTCGGCACGTACCCGGTCGACGTACCGACGAGAGCGGGAGAGCCCGGAGAGGGAACGGGAATCGTGTCGGACAGATATCTCTTCTGGCACCATTATCGCGGTAGCGGCGATGTCGGTAGCGGGCAGGACTCGCTGCCTACATGCACCGCCGTCTCTTGGACCAGCTTCGTCCATCTTATTCTTCCTCTCGGTCGTTCCGCTCGTTTTAGCTCATTTCCAAGAGGCAGGAGAGGCAGCGGCAGGAGCAGCCTCCGCGCTCTCTCATCACGCCCATTATTGCGAAATGAGAAAAGCCGCTTACCGGCCTCTAAGCCTCCCTCCAACCCCCGCCGTATTCCCGTATCGTCGTTAACATTTCGGAGCCTCCGGGTCCTCCTTCTTCCTCACTCTTTCCCGGTTTTCACGTGTCTGATGCCACGGTTCTCTCTCTCTCTTTCTCTTAACATTCTCGATAACGGGAAAGGACACTTGGCAGCGCGGCTCCGACAATTTGCCACCGGGAGCGGCGGAAGCGACCTGGAGGAATCGCGAGATTGCCCGTTGGGGATGTCGCTCGACCCGCTTATTAGCAAAGATTTTATCGAATCCCGGATCTCCCGTTGTTTCTCTATTTCGAGAGACCGCGAGGAGAAATTAAGAATGAGAGGGCAGAAAGTTCTCACGTATTTGCCTCTGTGTATAGGGTAAAAGTGGGGAATATGGCCCGGTCCATATATCATTGATTTACGTGTTAATCGCGGTGGGCCATATTCACCACTTTTACCCTAACGATCGTTTCAGTGACGTTGCTTCAGTGAAATTCCATTCGACGGTAAAAGCAAATACAAAGACCAACGACTTTCTTGGTTATTGAGAAAACACGAGGCTGCAGTGAAAAGAGCAAGAGCGCAGTTAGGTCGCTGCAGCGACATGTGCGCAGTTACTTCTTACACACCCAACGTAATATGAGTAGTCGCAAGAAGACTGAAGCCCGACCGCCTCGGGGCGGAAGAGTAGTGATAATGTCTGTCTCGTTTTACCTCTCCGGGCAACCTCGCGCTCTCTCCACACGGTTGTCACTCGTGCATTCTACTTGCAACCTGTTGCTTTCTGTCTCTCCCACCTTACTCGGAATCTGCCGCTCTCTCTTCCTTGCCCTTCCTCCGGGCTCTCTTAGCGAGGCAGCAGAACCAGCGAGCAGCGAGCGATGCACCGCTGGTAAGAGTTACACCCTCGCCACCGTCATCCCTCTCACTTCCGGTCTTGAGAGTGGTGCGCGCTGCTGCGGCAGGCCGCAGAAACGTCTCGTACGAGTTTCTGTGCACTTTTTTCATATTCCTCCATCGCGTGTCGTTTTTCCTTCTTTACCTGCGACATCAGCCCGCTTCGAGAATAATTTGGGGCTGGTGATGACCAAAGACAATCTCTCTGGCTTGCAATTGTTTATCGCCAAATCATCCCTAAAGGAATTATCTGAGCCACATCTGTCGATAGGGGAAAGCGGGGCAAAATAGAACAGTGGGGCAAAACGGGACAGCGGGGCTAAAACTCAATTTTCCAATCACTTTTGGATGCCCCATTTTTTCCCAACGATTGATTAGGATTTTAAACACCGTTTTGCCCCACTTACCATCGCCGCCACCATCCAAGAGTTATTGGAAAATTGCCATTTGTCCCATTATCCCGTTTTGCCCCGCTGTCCCATTTTACCCCGCTCTCCCCCATAGCTTTTCGCATTGAACAAGAAAAAATACAGTTTGAACAAATGAATTTCGCCCACCTTGGAAATCGAGCGTGCGACATTGGCCATTCATTCGACCCCGACGAGAGAATTCCGCCTCGCAGGAGGCAGCGATAATTGATCCCCGCAATCTTTGAACTCGCGATACATAGGCCGTGGGTAGGGCGTGTGCAGCGCAGTATAAAGTACCAGGGGTCTAGAACTCGTCGGCAGCGAAAACACACAGCCGCGACAAGGTGCCGTCGTCAGGATATTGCCTGTCCCCCCAGAGGGAATTAGCGGCAGCGCTTTATCAACGAAAACATTTGTACGTCACGAGTAGGGCGTGCCCGAGACAACCGGGCGCTCCGATCCCCCTCGTTTTTATTTCCCTGCTTTTTTTTTCTCCTCCTTTTTTTCAGTGCCTTTTTGTCGTTCTCCTCGGTTCGCGGAGTGCGGAAGTGGACGAGCCAAGCGAGCGAGAGAGGCGCATACACACACTGCCGCGCACGTTGCACTTCGAAGTGCTCTCGGGAACTCGAGTGGCTCGTCGTGCTCCGCCTATGTGTTGCCGCGAGGAGCGCGATGGGGAACGCGCCACGTGCGCCCCGTTAGCGATTCCCGGGGATCCCCATTAATTTTTACCTTTTTATCACGGCACCCGAGCAGACTTCCCTCCCGGTTGCAGTCGCGGTTGCCTCGAACTTCAGCTTTCGCCGGGAGTGAATCGCCCCGGAGCGCGGAGGGAAGGGGTTGCCGGGGTGAGAGCGGCGTTAAGCGACGAAAAAGTGGGCACAGAGGATTCGCTACCGGGAGGGTGGAGCTGGAAGACGGAGCAGCAGCGGAGCACACAGCGTCACGCTTCACTCGCTTCGAAAACAAGACGATTATTGCCGCCCATACTGGTTCAATGCTCACTCCGAGCTTTGTGGTTGATGAGCCCAGCCGATTCTCTCCGTCCCCTTCCCGGCGCGATAATTTTCCACCCTCGCCGCCCTCGACTGGCGTCTTTGCCGTTGTAGGGTAGAGCGGGGCAAAATGGGGCAACGGGGCAAAACGGGGTTTTTGGGCAAAACGTCATTGGCCAATAATTTTTGGATGTCCGAATTCGCCCTATCGGATACATCAGGCTTTTCTGCCCAGTTTTGCCACCTTGTCCGATCCAAAAATGATTGGAAAATTCGGTTTTACCCAAAAACCCCGTTTTGCCCTGTTGCCCCATTTTGCCCCGCTCTCCCCTACCCCCGGCTCGTCGTGTATCCCCCCTCGTCGACGGGACTGAGATACTGGAAATTCGGTCTCGGCCATTCCGACTCGGCGGCTCGGCCGATAAAAAGCATCCCTTTCGACCCCCCTTATTCCTCCCTCAGCGCGGTTAAATAACCCGGATAGAGTCGCGTTCCCAGAGCCTCTGTTATTTCCTCTTGTTTTTCCTTACGTTCTCGAGTTTCTTTGGAATTTCACGTCGCCGCTATATTGCGAATTACGCTCTCGAGGCTATCGGGGTCAGTCGGAGTCTATCACGGGCGAAACCCATTTACGCAGTTAACGACCACCGATCCTTCGTTAAATACTTGTTGGCCACGCCTCGGACGTGACTTCCTCCGGCCAGTCGGTATTTTTGTAACACGCGAAAAAAAAAATCGCCCGAGCACCTTTACCGGAAACTCCTACCATTGTCTCGCCGTCTCTTCGGCTTTGTGGCTTTTTTCCACGGCGATCAACCCTTTCCACCAACCGACGAAACACCTTCCGGGGCTGTTGGAGCGCGAAAAAAAAATCTCCCTCCGCGCGTCCTCTCGGCATTTGCGAACCGACTCGCGGATTTTACAACCGAATGGGCTCTCGCCGGTGGTAGATGAGCGAACGCACCTGGCTGACGAATGCGACTGCTGCGAGGAAGCAGGGGCTTTTTTTCTAATTTCAATTCTCCCCCCCCCCCCCCCCCCCCACATAATCCGCGGGGCCGTTGGAAGGCGTTATACTGAAAGCAACACATTGCTCCGTTCACCTGTCGCATATCTGCGTTATTTGGTTCTTATCAATAATCTCATACACCTGTGAAAGTGAGTTTTCCTCTAGGCTAAAGACATGAAAAATGCTCATACCGACTTTCCATTTTTGGGTTACGTTTCTACGCTGACAAAAAAAAATCGTTGGCTTAGCCAAAAGTCAAAGTGACATAAGGTCAATGCTATTTATTTGTTACAAATAAATCATTGTTATGTTGAACGATTATTTGGTTCAACCGATGCAAAATTTGTCGACTCAAAGAAACATTTTTGTTGCACCAACCTTTTCTATTTCTCAGATTACGAATCGTTCACCAGATATTGTCGTGTCTAAAAGAAAGAGAACGTTCTTGATAGAAAAAAAAAATACTAGGAGGAATCGTGAGCCGGAACACTTCGTGCTCCTCAGACTTTCATGATACCCGCTTATTCGCAGCTTACCTCCGAGTCCGTCCGATTTACGCTGCTAATTGTATTTTAATTACTACCATCTCAGACGTCGTCCTGCTCGCTCTATACGGTCGTGGTTCTTCCGTGGCTAGGACAAATATCACTCTTATACGCGTGCCTGCTTCTACTCCAGACGAGACGGCACCGACCGTAATCGCTAATATAATTACAATCGCAACAACCGCGCGCACAGTGTTTCTGTATTGTACCGAAGCGAGAACGCTCGTAAAACCATTCCAGTGTGGCGCAAGCCCCGTGTGCGGGCGGCGCCTTCGCGTCTAATTATTCCAACGATAGCCCCGGCTGAGCGAACGGGAGGGTCCTCGAGGCTTCGGGCTAAGTTCGCCGAAGGGGTTGACGCTAGCATGCGCTCGAGTAGTCGCCCGAAGGTTTGCCCTCTTCGTGTTCCTCTGTGTGTGCTGCACCATTGAGCTTCCCCACATGAGCACATAGGCATGGATACGCGAGGGCCTATACGGAGGACATCGTACGTGACTCTCTCTCGCAATTTCCTCCGCTTCGCCCTTTGATGTTCCTCGAGACTTTTAGCCTGTCTCGGACCACGCGGCAAGAGAGCGGGAAGGTACCGAGAAAAGAAATAGGAAAAGGGTTTTTACTTTTTTCTCCTTATTTCTCTCTCATAACACTTTTATTCCACTTCGTTTCTATCTCATACTTGGAAAGTTTTATGGTCTCTCCCTTCCGTCTCTATCTCTCGTTCCTCCTCCCGACCTCTCGTGTTTCTATTTAGATTTTTACGCTCCGTTCCTCCATCGCGCATCGCCCTCCTCCCTCTTTCCTCTCGGTTAAAAGACCTTTGGAAAATCCTCCGAGGCAGCGCGTCGACTCCTCTCCACCTCGCGATCTTCTTCTTCTTCTTTAAGAGTTCCAAGGAGCGAACGAACCCGCTCTCCCGCCATCCCCAAAGAGCTACTCTTCCTTTGACGCCTCTAATTCGCCAAATTGTTATTCTTTGAAATGCCGACGCCGCCCGGCTCGCCCCGGCGAGAAAGCGCCCGCGATGCCGATCCTCTTTTCCCTTCATCCCTCGCCTACCACCGAGAGAAATCCAACTCTATGACGCCTCGCGTGAGTTCGTTACTCCTCTGTCTATCTTTCTTCTATCTCTGGTTCCTTTACCGGCTCACTGTATACTCTATCGAGCCCCTTGAAGGCTCGCGATGAGTTTTCACGCGATGGCTTCCTCCCGCCCGTTCTCCACGCTCCCCGGCCCTTTGACGGGCTTTAATTCCGTTTATCTTTGTGCCTAATCAAAAGAAAAAAATCCGTTGCCAAAATTAGGCGTCCCGGAGCTTGTCGTTATTACCACTTGGAGCTTCGGCACTTCTTCTTTTGTTTAGTGGTAAACATCGAAAAAATATTATCATTTTTTAAACCGGATGGCAAACCATTTTGAACCACTGTTAAAAGAAAGGGTACGAGGGAGACGAATTGTAAGTGGAGAGGAAACAAAAAGAAGGCAGCGTTGATCTTAGCCGTCCGTCCGGCTATTAATTCGTTAAATTGCGCTGACGGATCGAGACGCTGAGAACTCGAATCCTTCCTCCTCCTCCTCCTTCCTCACGGCGTTCTCAGGACTCTCGTGCAAATTATCGCGAATTCTCAGGCGCGTGAGAGGGTGGCGGAGCCGGCGAGATTGGCAGTTGTTACGGCCGACGGGGTGCCCCGGAGTTGAACTTGTGTTGGTCCAAGGACGAGAGGGATTCCGTGAGAACCCCCCCGAGAAAATGAGGTGGGGCGAGGGAGGGACCAGCCGACGAGGATCGCGGATAAGTTCCGCACGGACCTGAGGCAGCACAACCCTTAACTCGAGAGCCCGAGACCCGGCCCGTACGATGCACTGGAAGCTAGGGTGCTTCAGCGTCACCTCCCTCCGCTAGACACTGCCGAGATTCGGCGAGTTCTTCATTAAAAGATAACTCGCTTTTCTCCAAATAATTCGTGGTCCTTCCGCTGATTGGAGTTAGTCCTCGAGACCTCGGAAGCGTTTGTCCTCTCTCGGCCGGTGTCCTCGTCGCCATCCATCGCGATCTTTCTTCACCCACCTTACAGCCAGAAAAAAAAATTATTTGACGACCACCGTTTATTAAGATCAAGTAAAATATTTATTTGATTAAAATAAATATTTATTTGATTAAAATAAATATTTATTTGATTAAAATAAATATTTATTTGATTTAAATAAATATTTATTTAAATTAAGTATATAGTTACTTAAACGAGCTGAAGGACCAAGGTCGATGGCTCGTTAGCTGATAATGTTACCATAGATTCATGTAATCAACGAAGCATATGTAACATACATGAATGATCGAGAACCAATTTAACATCTTGCTAATAAATTACTTGTACTACTACGAGTTACTTAAATGAAATAAATATTTATTTAAGTCAAATAAATATTTTACTGTCTTAATAAACGGTGGCCGTCAAATGAATTTTTTTTCTGGGTGTACTCACTCCGATCGAATCGTTCGACGGTATATAAAATTGGACACGACTCCAGGACGCGATCATTTTCCGCCGTCGCCGTCCCGTCCACCTTCTCGCGCGTCTGCATTGCCCGTCGAGTCCGTGTCTCGATCGGAGAGCGCGCAGTCATCCGCTTTTTTTTCGAAGTAGCTGATGCCGCGCTTCGCACTCGTTGAATAGGAACCCCGACGACGGCGACGAGAAGAGATGTCCCTATCGTAAAAGAAAAACGATATCGACAGGCGATCTAATCAAACCGAGAGACGCTCTCCTCGATTGTCAAGGAGAAAAACAGGTTTCCACTCTCTTTTCACCGTCTTCAGCACTTACACCGCTGTCCACCGGTTCCCATGCCCCTTCGATTCTCTACATCTCGATTAAGCAAGTGCTGCGCACTGCGGGAAGCCCGATAGCAAGACTGTCGAGAGGGAGAGAGAGTCTTGCTATACCCAGCGAACCTTCCCAGCAGTTTTCGAATTAACTCCTCTTCCGCGTCTTGGCACAGAGCCTGGATGTCCTGGTCTCGCGAAGCCGGCCCGAGGAGGGAGAGGAAGCTCTGAAAAGACCCGGTAGCAATAGCTTGGAGTAGAATCCGTGCTTCGAAGCAAAGAGCGCGATGGGTGAAAGCGAGAGAAGGAAAGTCGTTGGTTGTCGATCGAAGTTGCCGGGACTCCGTAGTTAGCTCTCTCCTCGTGGGATACACCAGATACAAAGATGTAGATGCTGCTGGTACCGACTCAAACTTGATGTTTGCAGTGGATGATTCCGGCTACCCTCAGTGTTAACGATGGTTCTGGCTGTTCCAGCGTCGTCGCAACATCTAGCCCCGGTGCTGACACCCATTCCCCCGGTCCCGATTCTACCGGGTAATGGTCGAGTCACGAGGGCATGATGCGTACGAACCGGGCGGGAGTGGCGACGGGGATTGTTGCCGAAGAGAGGAAGAGTGGTTTGTCGGTAGTCGCGGTGACAACTTTGGAGTGGAAGGGTACATCAGAGAAGAAGGGTATGACGGTGGTTGCGAAACGTGACCAACCTGTCTGGAATCGCATCAACCCCTCGAGCCGGCTGCCTCGTTTTCTCAGCTCTCACTCATTCCAAGCTTCGTTATCCTCCGCACTCCGGCAACTCCTCGGCCGGCGTTCCCTAACTGCTTCCGTAATGTCGGGGCCCAGCGGGGCAAAACGGGAGAGCCGAGAAATAAAGCCCGTTCGGATGAGTCCGTTGTCACGAATTAACTACTTCCGTAACGAGTAGGGTAAGAGTGGTGAATATGGCCCACCTCGATTAACACGTAAATCAATGACATATGGACCGGGCCATATTCCCCACTTTTACCCTACTCCGACTATTGACAAATTGCGGTTTGGGCCAGATTTTGTATCTTCCGATCTCTCTATGTCAACCGCTTCGAGAGTCCCCGTTTTACCCCAAAACACTTCGGTGCTTCAATGACTTTTTTCGGAAAATCTTGCGGCACGCCACTTTGCCCCGGGCCACCGCGTATCTCAAGACTCTCCGCATGTCTCAGCGTCGACGTCTCACTGCGATGCAGTTTGTTTGTCATTCCTTGCTTCCTCTCTGCATTAACAACAAGCTTTCACAGTACATCGTCTCCGTCGGCACGACCCTCTCATATAATTAATGTAGCTCAAACTTCCTAATTGCAAGACGCAGAGACGTAGAGTCGTGATTTATAGAAACAGACGGACGAAATAATGGGGATGGTGTGCGCGAAGTAGCAGAATGTTAACTTCCGTAGGTACAGATATACCGCGGTTGGGTGGTAACAGACACGATACAACGATTAAAGTCGTTTCAGCATGAGGGTGGCCGGCATGAAATACAACTGCGTCATTGCTGCGCTAAACGTATACATGTGCACATTAGCTCCGGGACTTTGACGCGTACGTTTCGGATGTACGTTCCGCCATTGAACCTTGACCCCGCTGTGCCGTAAAGACGATTTATTCGAGGCCGTACCAGCGCGTCACGAACTCCTCTTGGCGCGCAGCTCTCGCTATTAGGAGGCTCCGTAGTGACAAACGATATAGCTCGTCGGCGTCGTTTCACCGACGTCGGGCTGGTGAGAGGGAGAATGGGATGGAACAAGGGCGACGGGGGTTTACCGGATGGACGTTTCCTCTTGTACTCTCAAACAGCCCCCGTTCCCCGGCGCGACCGGCTAGGATAACAAAGTCCTTTCTAATCTCGCTTATAGCTTCGGCGCAGAGGGAGGGAAACGGTTAAGAGGGAATCCTCCTCGCGGCCTTAGATTCCGTAGAGGGCGTGCTAGCCTCTGGTTCGACGTGGCTTTGCCATCGGCATTTTCCGCGAACCTCATCGTTGATCCTATTATCGGACGGCGAAGCCCCTGCGAGGCAAATGTCGGGCGACTTTGGGAAGGCCGCGCGACGCTTCCTCGTCTGCACCCCCAACGAACAGCGCATAACCCTCGGTCTCTCTCAGCAGCTCCATTTTCTTCTGCTTCTTCCTTCATCCCCGTATCTCCCTTCGCTATCTCCCACCCACCGTTACCTTCCAGCTGCTCGCTCCTTCGACGGGGGGAAACCCCATGTCGCTCTTACCGTTCACCTACTAGCCCGATCATCGCCTCCTTCGCCCTTCCTCGTGAGGTTTTTCGCTCCCCGGTGTGTGTTCCTCGCCGAGGCCCGACATACTTTACTTACATCTTTTATGCTCGGCGGCAGCGGGGTAAGAAAATCGGCTGGGAGAGAAAGAGACCGAATAAGTATATAAGATTCTTCGAGGGTGACGCAAGTAGCAGGAAAGCCGGCGTCGTCCGTGCGCTCCTAGCAGCGGCGGCAGCACGAAATTAAGGCAAATTGTGGCCCGCTTGGCGCCATACGACGCCATTCCCGAAGGGAAATCGATATGCAAATCTACGCGCAAATCCTAGTAATCTTGCTGGTCCCCGCACCGACCTCCCGTCGGCTGCTCACGCTAGAAAGAGATAGAGACAGAAGGAGGCTAGAGGGTTGCTTGACGTTCGCTACCCACCCTCGCGCCTGCCAGCACATCACGCGCGCTGGCATGGTCGACTAGGAGCCGGAGGAGGACGTATACCCGCGTCTCGGTCCTACCATGCCGAGGCACCGGGTGCACGAGGTTTGCTCGTGCGAGCGAGAATGTGCCGAGGGGATGGCTTGGCGGCACAGTGTCGGCGTTGACGTCGGGTCATAAAGCGGGGTTAGCCCCGGGGTCTGAAGGATCGTGTTCGTCGGCCACCTTAGAGCAGACGAACGCGCTCGTGGGATTTTCCTTTCCCCTCTATGTCTTCTTCCCTCTTGTCTCCTCGGTCGCTCCCGCGGTCCCGATAGCGCGGTGACGCGCTGCGACGGAAGAGCCACTATCCGTGTCCTCGCTCAACCGAGGCTCTCGCGATAGACCTTTCCCGAGTCTCTCCCACCAGAAAACTATCGAGATCGAGACGCAGAGTTATCCGGTTGTCTCTTGCAGATGTCCTATCAATGAAAAAAAAATCTAATCGGAGATAAGGAGGATCGTTGACAATGGCAATGAACTTGTTGCTCAGCGGCGGACCGGGTGGGGAAACGTTAATTGAGAGATTCTTGCGATATCCGTAACAAGGCGGCAAACCGAAACAATGACACGCGAATATCCGAGAGTCTTTTGTGGCCTCGTCGACTCGCTTTGTCTTTTTTTTTTTTTTTTTTAGAACGCTTCATTTTCCGGTTACAGAATCGCCGAAGCGTCACGCTCAACCCATTTTTCCACAAGTTCTTTTTGTACGATGGAAAAAAAACAGTGAAGAGGAAACCCGGGAAAAAAAGTAATGATTAGTGAATCGCAGTCGCGCTTGCGTACTTTTACCGATAGTGGTACATAACCGTATGTGCAGACGTGCCCGTTCCTGGAATTAAATCCCGTAACGACGTTGGCTTTTACGGTCTGCTCGGAATCGTTAGAAGTGCCGAGTATTAGTTACCGGATGTGGACACAGAGCGATAAAGAGAAAGAGAGGGCGAGAGAGAAACATGAAGGGGGAGAGAGACAGAGAGGCGAACAGCGAGCGATGGATAGAAGAGATTCGAGTCAGAGTCGGTACGTACTTGAACTCTCTCTCAAACTTCGCTCGTTAGGTACATAATACTGCATTGAGTAAAACGCTGACTATGCGACGTGCAAGTGGCGCCGACAGAATTTATACTCGTCTCACTCTACTTCACTGTGTACTGATATTCGAAAACCCGCGAGTTATATCCAACGATCTGGAATAATGTGCGGTAAGCGTTGTTTGGCTAATAATCTGTATTCGTACGTGGTACAGTTAACTTATATCGTTCGTCAACGGCCGGAAGGGCGTATGATCAAAATTTAATGAAGAAAACAGGGAAAAACGGAGCTTAGTTTTGAAATGAGCGATTGATATATTGTGTTATTGAAAATCTTGATTGTTTACCGGACGCGTCATCACTTCCGGTCAAAAAATAAGATTTCCAAACTGGAAGTGTCGTATTTACGGTATGACGTCACTTCCGGTCAAAAAATGAAAATTTCAAACTCAAAGCGACGTATTTCCTGTATGAAGTCACTTCCGGTCGACACATATTTTCATATCAAACGTGCCGTCACAACAAAATGTTTCAAATTTTTTTGCGTAACGTCACATCCGGTTCCAACTATCGACTTTGACCACTTCCCTTCTCACCCTTTTCTTTTATAATTTACACACTACACGGAGTTTCATCAGTGGGTCAAAACTTTAACTCTTCGAGGTGGATGAGAGGTGCCCATTATAGTATACCGAGTAAATCTCAAACGTGCTTAATTAGGCGATATTCGAGTACTAAAGGGTCTTGCGGAAGCCGGGCCGAGGATTGGTCGAGGGTGGCTTCCGAGACCTGCAAGCTAAGGCGCACACCGAGCCGAGCTAGGCCGCCCCCCCCCCCCCCGCCCCTCCCACGAGTTTACGTTCTCCAAGCCACTATTACGGAAAGCCACTGGATTTCCGCGAGGATACACGCCGACTGGCGGTTAGCGGCTGCAGTAGTAACAGCCACCGAGGCGCTTGGCTCCGTAGTAGTTAGGGCGCCGCGCCATCCCTTCGTCGAAACGTCTTACCTGAACTAATATTGTTAAGGTCTAATTAGTGCTCCAGCGTCTTCCTCGTCCTTCTCCTTTTGCTTCCTTCTACGCTTTCTGATAGTTCCAGCGCCTGCTCTACCCGTCGTGCATCCTTCAATCCTTCCGTCTGTGCCTTTCCTCGTTTCGCGCAAGTTTAAGCTTCCCTCGATCCCAGCGACTTCAACAACCTTCCCCCCACACTCGAGGGAATCAAGCTTCTGCACACCACTCGTGTAACCCGTCTATTTTACACAAGTGTAACGAAGGACCAGATCGCTGAACCAATCGTCCCACTGACCGTGCAAAAAAATCTGTCCTACGATAGAACACCGAAACATTTGTGATCATTTAAAAAATCTATTGTAGATTTTTAAAATGGGATTCACAATCTATAGGGGAGAGCGGGGCAAAGTGGGGCAAACGCAATTTTTCCAATGACGTTTGGACGGTGGCGATGATACGTGGGGGTAAAACGGATTCGAGAATCCGGATCTATCGTTTGGAGAAAATGGGACATCCAAAAATTATTGGAAAATTGAGTTTTGCCCTCACTGTCCCGTTTTGCCCCGCTTCGCCAATTTGACCCACTCTCCCCTATTGCATGTTTACAATCCTCCCGCCAGGCGCACTTCCGGTAGACTTCCGGCGTAATATCTTTTCCGCGAGTCAATGATCGACTACATTGTTTTTTGCCCAAATACGCTTGAAAATGATCGACGCGGAATCTCTATACTTGTTTGAACCGAGGGGCTCATCTGCCGATGTAATCCGGCAAATAGCGGCGGGCAAACGGACAGAGGATGAGAGAGAGAGAGAAAGAAGGATCGGTGCGATCGAGCGAAACGCGGCGACACCGCGATGCGGACATAACATAGGTACCGTATCACGGGTATACCGATTAATTTGATCCGCTATTTATGGAGGTCACTGTTCCAATGGACCATGTCTCTCGTAATCGATGCTGCGTTTATTGCCAATCGGCTCGTTGATTACGCCGGCTTTCCTGCCCGCTCGGTTTCTCTCTCTCCCTCGTGGTTTCACAATATTGACTCATTTCGCGGTGGTCATGGCACGAACATATCTCCCTGTACGCGATACCCCACGCGTGTCCGCAACAAGGTGTACGCGTTACGCTCGGAACACTTTTTTTTTAATCTCCGTATCGTCTATTACGGACCTCGCCGGAGGCCTTTCCGTGATACCTGAAATTTTACACCGTTCGCCATTAATCGACCGCGCCGAATTGCGCGCCCCAGCGTGCAACTCTGCAGATTTTATTAACGAGGTGGTTTTTTTTTTCATTTTTTCAGGGACGATGCAACAGGGAAAAGCCGCCCTGCAAGTACTTCCACCCGCCACAGCACCTCAAGGACCAGCTACTGATAAACGGACGCAATCACCTAGCCCTGAAGAACGCAATGATACAACAACTGGGTCTGACACCTGGACAGCCACTTGTACCTGGTCAGGTGCCCGCAGTGGTACGTAACTTCTCCTTTGACTTATCCATGCATAATATACATAAACTAGCAATATACACACAGTATGTCTATTAACACACTCTGCACAATATCATGCTCTTATTTACTATTTGTCTATCCACGTATTATTATCCCTCTCGATGATTCATCACAAAACCCCCGTAACCCCCCGACCCATATATAAATTATTACATAATCCCATGATCAAGGGTTTATCGCGTTCTCTACCTTTGCTACGATACGATCGATCACAGTTAGATGTAACTCACGCTGCGTTGATTCTCGCTGGCTGGCAATGGGAAACACCCTCGAATCTCAATTTATGTTCCAAAACGTAGATAGCACGAAATCCATACGAGGGGATGAAAATTGGCCCAGTTACAGGATAGAAAAAACATATTCGAGCGTTACATTGTCATCCAACGAAATGCGTAAAGAACATTCTTGCCCCCCCCCCCCCGCCCCCTTGAAATATAAATTAGCACGCCGCATGTTTTATTTGGTCAGTGTTGCCCCCTGCTCTCCTTCGGTATATTTAATTGAATCAGTGTTTTTTTATGTTTTTTCAATAAGGTTCGGATTAATTAAAAAATATTATGTATATTCGTCGATATTTATACATCTATATATATACATACTGCATCTGTAGAGAAAATTTCGGCGCATGCAGCGTGGACGCGTGCCTAATTTCCATACACTCGGAATTATAATTTTGTGATTTTTGTTCGGAGAAATTGTTCACGGTTTAATCCATGTGCTGTCGGAGTGTAAGAGTGAAAACGCACGCGTGCCCGCACACGTCTTGGCTCCATGTATATGCATATATATATTAAATAATATATATATATATATATATACACATATATCTATTGTCCCAAGAACGGTATTGTCTCGCGTGTTATATGAGTTCGATTAACAATGATAAATAAAAAAAATGCCCATCCACTAACCGCGACCGTATATAGCATACATTACAAAAAAAAATAATTACAAAAAAAAAGAAACAAAAAACCATTTATTTATTATCACTGTACTACACGTATGACCGCCTGTCTGTCCCCTATGTTTGCCGCTGTGGCGCCTGTGGTTGTGGTTGATTGTTGGTGTGTTCTCCGATCGCTACAATATTGGCGAACAGGAGTCCCAACCTCCTCCGCCATCGCACCATCACCTTCAACAGCAACTCCAGCAGCAACTTCTCGCTACCCACGCCTTTATGGTAACTCCTGGTTTTGGTTCGGCTTTCACTAATTTTTAGTTTACGATATACTATATAGACTTATTGTATATTACGATGAAGCGAACAATTATGGGATATCGAACGGTGGAAATTTTGAAAAATCATTAAAATAATAAAAAATCTGACAAAAATGTCAACATTTCAAACAATTCCAAAAATGTCAATACTCCCATTGGGCGAAATTTTGGTGGACGCGCATAAATCTACCGCGGCTCTACAGTAGACCGGATTTGTCTTCTTTCACATGTCTGTTAAATTTTTATCTGCAAAAAAAATGTATCCCGTAGAGTATTCTCGTTCTATCGTCACCGTCGTTACGTATAATTGTTCGCCGTGTATAGCTAGCGAGTACACGCACTCGAGCGAGAGCTTTCGATATTCTCTTGTCGATTTATCGGCGCACAACAGTCAGTAGTAGTAGTTGATAGTTGGAGATTAATACATAATAGTCATTTCCGTCATGCATGCGTTATAGAGATACATTTTCCGTACGCACACACATACACGCTCGCTCGGATGTACAACGCTCACACACGGTTTAATATATTACAATATAAACCTGTTTGTATTTGCTTGCGGGAACGATTGAAGCGTGATAGAGAGAGAGAAAGTGAGAGTATATCGGCCGATTATCGCGCGAGCTTTGCGCGGAAATTGCGAGGGTGAGAGCGATGAGCTGTTTCGACGTTTCCCTCACCCTCGTTTTCTTCCGGACCATTCGCTCTACCGTAGACGCAAAAAAAAAAAAAAAAAAAACACAATTATGGCACAAATGCTTCTCGTACGTATGTGTAAAAACGCGTGAGCATGCGATTAACAAATACCGATCGAATGAGAATTGAACGAGGCAAGAAAAAATAGAAAAAACGGTGAAGGGAAGAGTGATGCTTGCTCGTGCGAATGAGAACGACAGTGAAATGAAAGAATGAAGAAAAAAGGAAGAAATAAGCCTTTTTTTGAATGACAAAGAAAAAAAAATTGTAAGAGACGGTTGATTAGGTATATATTTTCTATGCGCTAAAAATTGAAGCTAACTGAGAAACCTGGATGTATTCTGGGCCGATTGATTTCGCAGGCAACCAATCCTTACTTGACCGGGATGCCGCAGGTGAGCAACACGTACACGCCGTACTTCACTCAGAGCCCGATAATGCCGACGATAATGGGGCCCGCCGATCCAACGGGAGTCGGTAGTCCTCTCGGAGTGGTACCGCAGACGGTGGCGATGCCGCAGAAGATGCCGCGTACCGATCGTCTCGAGGTATGTCTACCACCAAACTACATTCAGCACGGTGGCCAACACGGCGCCGGGCCCCAGTGCTCGATGACCGGCCCGAATCAGGCTGTTTACCATCAGGTCCCAGCAGGTCCTCCCAATCAGGTCTCGCCCGTATCCACGATGCAATCGGTCAATCAGTCTCCCTCGCCCACCACTATCACGACCTCGGTCTGCACGCCCCTACACAATCCCCATCCCCACCATCATCCACTCCACAATCTCGTCTACGTCCACGCGTACTATTAGGCCCGCGGCGTCGTTACAACGCAATGAAAAGAGAAAACGAAAAAAAAAAAAAACAAAAAAAAATAACCAAAACAAACAAACAACAAAAAAAAATACAAAGTACGTAGGCACTTTACGAAAACGTATGATAATATTAATAATAATAATGATAATAACGAGGCCACGGAGGGAATGGGAGAGGTGGCGAAGCGAAACGGAAATAACGATGAAAAGCTGAAACGTGAGATTCTCGAGGGAGAACCGACGAGAGTCTCGATGCCTCGGTCGAGAGGGCAACGTCGAAGGAAAAAGTAAAAAAAAAAAAATGAAAAATGGGGTACCGTGAGATAGACACGGAGACAGGGATGGATAACTTCCGGTAGTCTTCGTGGTTATTAAATATTTTTTATCCGCAAGAGACGTCGTTTTGTAGAAGCCCTCTTGAACCGCGAGGCGTTGACCGTCGAAACTGCCTCCGACTCGCGCCCTCGTGAGGCTTTTCGACCGATCGATGGGGAGGGGGGGGGGGGAGGGGAGGAGTAGATTAATAAGTTTTCGCCGACTATGAGAATGGAGAGAGAGAGGAGTCGAGTACTGCGGAAACGCGAAGGAATGAGAAATATCGAGACGGGCTCACCGCACACGTGCTCGATTGAATTTTTGAAATTCGAGGAAAGACTTTCGACGCAGGGCGATACGAGTGTGCGATAATGATTGTATATATGCAATCGGTATGTATGAGGAAACACACGAAGAAGCAAAAAAAAAGGTACGCGTAAGCCCGCTTCAGCCGGCGGGTAAGCGTGTTTCGACTATACCTTGTATAGGCGTAGGTGACTATATAGGTGTTGCTCATAGTTTTGTAAAAGGAAATGAAAAAAAAATTGAAAAATAGATGAGAGATGAGAGAGAGAGAGAGAGAGAGAGAGAGAGAGGATGAAAGAATTTAAAAAAGAAAAAAAAAGCTGCGTGTGCAGACACTTCTTTCGGTATGGTCGGCCGCGCGAGACATTTAACTGAGATGACGATGATGATCGAAAGGATATATTATTAAACAAAAAATATATTTAGGATATAAAGAAAAGCATCTCTCTTCGGGTGAAACGAGATAGTGTACTAATTTATTTACACGTACTAATGTAAACTCTGTTCGACCGTCACGCGTACTACCACCAATGGCCATAGACCACGAGTTAGGAATGGTATAGTTTTTTTTTCGTCTAATTTAATGAAAAGAAGAAAAAAATAACAAAAAACTGAGAGCATAATAGAATTATAGATTTTGAGTCAGATAAGAAGAGGGATGACGCGACAAAGAACGCGACGAAACAGGTGCGAGGTTGTTAGTCCGCAGATATTTTTTAGCTCGAGCGAACGCATCCGAGACTTGTTTCCCGCGCAAGTACACGTACATATTAGGTATTTAATAGTAATATTTAATATAAAAATAATTTTAAAAAACAATAAGATAGTGGGAGATAACGTACCTAATTGCGGTCTCTCGATTTTCCTATGTAGTAACTTAACGATTTAGAAATTAAAAGAGGCCAGTTCGAAACTTTGAGAAGCCAACTCCGGAACCGAGTACGAGTGTAGGGACCGACTGCGCTTCGGAATCTATGCCTAATGGGATCCTCGGATCAGAGGAATTTTCGTGAATGAATCGTGAAAGGAATTGGTGCGGGTTTAGCCGGGCTCCGAGGTACGAAGTGAGAGTGCGGAAATTCTACCGTGCGTTGCGCTAATGAAAAAAAAGGTAAGAGGGCTTCGTGAGGTTTCTCGTCGCGACGCTCGAAGCGCAAACCACCCCGGTGTGTCATATTTTTTTTACAAGCGAAAAACGAACGGCAAAATTAACTCGGGAAATTTTTCAATGTCCCGGCGATTTTTCTTGTCTATCCCGAAACGTGTCTGCAGTTGCTCGGAAATCGCGCACCTGGCTGATACGCTCGTGCCTTATCGAAAAAATAAACCCCTTTTTACAACCCCACGATTCAGAGAATGAGAATGAAGAGCGCGCGCGCTAAGTTGTTACATTCCAAAAGGTGCATTAATGTATTTACTGACAAAACGACACGTCGGACCTGCTTCCCTCGTCGAAAACGAGAATCCTCACTTTTCCGAGTTACTATCTCGGATTCCCTAGAAATCGGACCCGGCTAAACCTTTCGCAACTTCCACTTATAGACGGAGAAACAAAAAGGTTTGTACATCTTACAAACATTTCATGTCCACAAAAGTCCACAATTTTGATTCTCGTCGAATTCACCGTTTCTTTTTTTGCCAACGAACCGTATTTTTAACTAAAAAAAATTGTACAATGAACGAGCACAAAATCGCGGACACTTGCGGACAGGAAATGTTTGCAAACTGCGCGAACCTTTCCAAACGTGTGCATAGTCGTATAAATTGATACTAAAGTATCGGCACGAGTATCTCGGGCCAATCGACGAAAGGCGTTAAAAAACTATATTTAGATACGTCTCGTAGCGGATAAAGAAATGAAAAAAAAAACGAAAAATTTCTAGTGAAACGAAATACAATTTTATAGTCGAAGACAGGAGGGCATAAGCGTAAAGTGCCGATGACCCAATGAGAGTGTCGTTTTTGCACGCGTGCAAAAAAAAAGACGAGAGCCGAAAAGCCAAACGGTCGTGTCGCAGTTGACTTGTGCGGGTGAAAAGATTTGAAAAAAGGAATACTCGAAATGCAGAAAAGTCGGTAAGACGATAGAACAAGAAGATTCTCCGGTATCAAAGTCGTTCCCACGTACCTTCGACGATAGGTAAATCTTGTTACATAGCTTTGGGGCTACGAGGTTTTCCGGAGAATATACGCGAAGAAGAATTCCGCGGGTGCGTCGATGCCTGTGACTTTTTTATGCGATCAAAGAAACTTTTCCTACCGTTCCTTCCTTATACTGAGCCACCTTTGAAACTCCCTGCCCGCGACGATCCGCGCGATTCCTCGCGGGTCTGATTTGGTTGAAAAAATATGAGAAAAAAAATAAGACGAAGGAACGTGAGAGAAAACCTTTCCCGCAATCCCGGACGGCGCACCGTTAAGAAAGAAACAAAAAAAGAAAGAAGAATACGGGCTTAACGCAGACCTGAGTGTAACGGAATGAGAAGGAAAAATATGAAGAGATAACGGAGAGAAAAAAAGCATAATAATAATCATACGATTTATTATAAATTCTGATTGACTTTAATTGGACGTAACATGAACGTGGGTGAAATTCAACTGATCGTGATGTTTCGTCCGAAGCCATACGGAGAAGAGTAATTGTTATCTGTTGTATTTTTATTTTTCATTCGGTTCTTCTCTCTATTCCCACACTTCTACTTGTCTGTCGATAGCATATCAATATTGATTATTATCCTTATGATTATTATTATTATTATTATTATCTTTATTATTATTATTATTATTATTATTATTATTATTATTGCCATTATTATCATTATAATTATTACCAATGAATTCTTCATTATACATGGATTGCACGTTTGATTATTATATCGGAATTATAACGTCTAATAGAGATATACATATATGTGTACAAATATGTACGTATGCAGGTTCATATAGTATATTATAAAACGTAATTTGTGACTTGCATGCGCGAGTCCGGGTATTACATGCATACGCACATAAGGACATATGTCATATGTATATAGTAGGTAGGTTAACAAATTGATTGATTGTATTTTGTATCACTACAAGAACCGGTAGCAAAGATCGAAAGGAAAGAGTTTTTATGAACAAAAAGAGTTTTTTAAAATGACGCGAACATCGAAATTTCTATGGGACGACCATTAATTGTTATATTCGTTGAAAATTTTTTATGCGTGTAACAAACAACGCTGAGTTGATTAATCTTGATTTGTTAATTTAAATTTTTTATAATAAATAACAATTGGTTAATCGAGTTTCGAAATTTGCTTCCGGATACCACGAGATGTAACTGTTTATTATCGTTCAGTGATCCCTAAAACCACTCCCCGGTCATCCGAGATCCATACCAAAACCCGCCCAATTTTTCTACTTTTACAAAACTTATTTTTCGCCCCCATTTGTCTCCGTTCCTTGGACCCCCCCCCCCCCCCCCCCCGATCGCAAAAACGTTTTAACTCTTTAATCTCTCCATCGGGTATAAATAGTGCAACGAGCGACTCGTTAGTTTCGTTCGTCTGTCGAGCGAAGAGGTATTTGAAAGAAAAATAATGAAATATTAAATAGCACACATGAACCAAAAAAAAAATAAAAATAAAAAAGAACAAAACGAAAGAAAGAACGAACGATGAGAAGAAAAAAAAAAGTATACACAATGTGATATTGTTAATTGGATATTACTTACGTATAATTACCCACGTATTGCAGATGTAAGGAAGGAATCTGAGATATTTGATCGATCGATTGTTTAACTAATCACGATTGGTTTTATGATATTAATAATTATACTATTGAGTAAAATAATAACAATAACGATGATTAATAACAAATAATCATAATAATACCTACTTGTGATGATGTACTGCGATGACTTGCATTAAGTCCGGGTCACGCGAAAAACTTTTGATGATGGAATTCAAATAAAAACAAATATAATTCAAACTAAACCAACCTGCATAGACTGTGTTTATTGCGTATCTCGTCAACTACTTTTTTTAAATTAATTTTAACGTCATATATCTTTGAGACTGAAAGTTTCCTTTTTTTTTGGGGTTGTGCCTCTCTCTTTTTGCAATTTAGTTTATGTATTATCTTTGTTTCTTTTTTCGTTCGTTTGTATTTTTTTTCATTGCAATCTTTTTTTCGTTTCGCCACACTGCGGCGATTATTTCTAACGCTCACTGTAATTCGCTAAAGTATCTCGAACATACCGACAAATACGTTTTTGTTTATCAATTATTCTCAACTTTTTTTTACGCTCTCTTTATTCCTCGTCGGAGTGCATCCGACGATTCGTGTATGGACTGATGCGTAAATATTATACAAGTGTTTTCCACGGATCGCTCTGGTGGCTCTGTTCGTTAAGTGAAACGTCAATGTCGCTCGATACGTCAATTTTTGAGCTTTACCGGTAAAGGTCAATTCGTCGGGAGATGCGGCCGTCGATGTCCAGCCGTTTGCGAGCCGAGAATTGGCATACGACCTGGAACGAGGCCAGCAATCTCGCGATCGAGAGTGACTCGGCGTTGTTGATTTACAGAATTGAACGTAATGAAACAGAGGCACCAAAATCGTCCGCTTAGTTTATACGGTGTCGATCCAAATATTCCGTTTAGATGTCAAAACTCAAAGCTTCCCTTTTACACCCCATTTTCCACGCCTTCGCTGTTTCCACCCTCCTATACATATCCGCTCCTCGTAACATACCAATGATAAAGCTACACTCGATCGAACGATTGTCCATAGATCTGTGTGTCATTTAAACATTTTTTAAAAAATGCTTGCTGCCTGTTATTTTTAAAATTTTATTTTTTCACATACCCGTTAATACACAATTGAATCTTGATTCACTAAAATGTCTTGGTGAAAGGATTTTTTTTAAACTGGTACGACCGTCAAATGATAAAACAATACGTAGAGGTCATTAGAATAGGACGTTTCATTGATCAGGAACCAATAGATTAAAAAAATGGTGAATCAACGCATAGAGTATTGCAGTAGTGTATTAAACGTAGAGAAAAAACCAGTTTCACCTCTTCGCGTGCCGGAATATTTGAAGCGATATGGAGCAATGTAAAACCTCCGTCCCCAGCCCGATACGTGCTCAGTCAGTAACGAATATACATTTTACACATGTTACAAATGTTATAGATTTTTTAATTTTTTTTCCAATGGTGCCAAACTTTTTCTAGGGAGATCAAATTATTGGCCGCTCTGTCAAATGAAGACTATAATAATTTGCGTCTAGTTATTTCATTTTTATTAATTTTGAGGACCCTGAAGAAAAAAAAGTGGATTAAAATGTATGTTACCGACTGAGTATGTTTCACGTCGTCTTAAGCACTTTTCGACGTCACCTCGTATCTCACAAAAACACTATTGCGACGCTCGACTGCCGTAACTTTAATTATCCTCGATATTTTCTGATCTAGATAATGTATAACGCTGGTAGTGCCGATTGTATTACGTTCATTTGCTAGTAGCGTCGTGTCCAATGCGAATGCTTTACCTCCCTGGATCGCTGAAAGAAGAAAAAAAAATTTAACAAAATTTTACTAATGAATAAGTAGCAAAAACAAAAAAAAAAGCATTCGCAGTGGACGACTGCATTTCTTTGCACCTATAAACTAACTTTTTTTCTTTTTTTTTCAAGGCTTGGTCGTGTACTACTACATTGGCGATACCTTGAATCTTTGTCGCAAATTTACTACTATTAATTGTTTTATAATTTTTTATTTATTTGTTTCTATTTACATCCCTCCCTCCATCTCTGTCTAATCGGTATCCGACTAATGCAAATAATCGTTAAACGGTACGCCCGGAACTTTATTTTACAGCCAGGAGGAGGGGGCTTGTACGCAAAAACGCATGTTAATTATTTATCGATAATGTATACGTGTATATATGTCTACGTATATATGAATATCTGTGCGTATTAATCAATTTTTTTATTTTACGATAATGTACAACAAACACTGTACACTCTCATAGACACCGACAATGATACACGCATATATACATGGAATACAATAAATAGCGTGGATATTTAGAAAACGCTAATCGGAGCTCACGACCGATGTTCACTGTCGGACCAAAGTGCACCTCGGTCCTGAACCTTAGAATCTACTTTTTTCTTTATTTAAAATTTTTCTTTTTGTTGTCTCGATGTTTTCGTTGTTCTAATTGTAATGATTATCTTTGATTTTTCTTATATATTTTTCAGCATTCCCTATTGTGTCGATAGTTAATATTTTTTTTTTGTGTTTCCACGAATCGCGTATGCGCTAATTTCGTACGGGGAGGGGGAGGGGCATCGTACTCGAGAGTGTCGACGCGAATCGTTCGATCTTACAATTATCGGCGAGTCGACAATTCCCGAGTCTCTGTCCCTTCCGGATATGATAGAATCGTTGTCGATGTGTTGTTGTGCCGTAGACATTTTTTGGACTGACCGTTTCTTTCAGTTTATTGGAATGTATAAGAACGGTAACGCATTATTATTAAACTATTACCGAACAAACGTACGAGAACGGATAAACAACGCAAAACAAAACACACGAAAAGAAACTACACAGAGCTACACTCGCGACACAGCTCCAAAATCACTCTCTCTCTGGCAAGTCACTGTAAACATTCGTAGTGTAATGTACACGTGTGGCAAACCACGAAGGCCGAAGAGAAATGCATAAATGCACCGATACGGCACAAGCACAGCTAAACATACACGAATGTGCACACACCACGGGAGACACTTGTACTTACTCCTCTTCACCGAGAATGCTTTGGCCCCAACAGTCCAATGGCGCAATCACAAGAGATTCCCAAAATCGCTTAAAAAAAAAAAAAAAAACAAGAACCACGCTCTCGAATCACACACGACGGAGCGTCAGATAAATGGGCGGAAACATTGGGATAACTCACGAACACACGAAAAATTCGCACGGTGTCAAAATGATGCGTGTGGAGAGAACCTCGCATGTCGCATAATAAATGTACGCTGTCTCTTTGCTAACGAAACACGACACACACGAACAAAGCACACTTGTAAGCAACATACAAAATTTTCTTTCAATTCCTATCGTGCAACCAATGTCGTATCACATACAATATCTCTATATCCCGCTCTTTCTCATTTTGATCCTTGGTATCATTAAAGGGCAGTGGAAAGCGAACGTCGGCGCGCGATCTGCATCGAGAGATAAAATCGTGTAAAAAAAAAACGAAAAATTGGTCTACGATATATTCGCGGTAGATCTATCACATGGGTGTATCAAAAGTCCTCCTACGCGGATTATTGCAGACTCGCGATATTCATTTCGAAAGTAACTGCACCCTGAAAAAAAATTGATTTGACGGCCACCCTTTGTTTGGTTTAAGTAAAATATTTATTTGATTAAAATAATTTGAAATTAATTTGATTAAATTAAGTAAATAGTTACTTAAATGAAATAAATATTTATTTAAATAAAATAAATATTTTACTTAAACCAAATAAACGGTGGCCGTCAGATAAATTATTTTGCTGGGTGTGCTGAGTCTATATCTAATTATCCTCGATCTATTTAAACCGGTAGAATAAATTTATTTTCGCCTACCGTAACTACTTGTTCTTTCTCTCGATGACGATTCGCGTACCAGTTCCACTGTTCTTTGCAAAAAACAAAAAAAAAGAACAAAAATGTATCACAAGATTATCGCGTGCACGCGTCTATCAGCTGCCTGGTCTCTCTGGCTAAGTTATTACATACATTATATAAAAGTTACCTGCTTACCTGTGTGTGCGTATATCGTCGTCGCCGACTTATTACTATATATACTATAATACATATATATCTATCGCTTAGATAAATCGTATTGCGCGTGGACGTGGGTGTGGGTGCGAACGTGCTTACGCGTATATATACATTATACATATACCCAGGTGGGATTTAACCATCGGTACGGCTGCGGGACCGCACCAGTTGCAGAGGGTTTTGTACTCGGCGCTTAAACCGGTGTCCGCCCGACCCCGGTATTGAGTCGGACCCAATATATAGGCTCGACGAAAAATGTTATCGTTGCGCCTCTACCGTACACTATCGGAACCTCTTCTCTATTCCGTAGATTCGCGGTCTGCGAATATTATTCGAAGACCATGAATCTGTCTCGCGTCCACTCCAAATACATTCGAAATGTATCACGTACATTATTTTATTCGCTTTCCTATGTTCCTTAATTCACACGCTTCTGTCACTGTCACCGAATTTTCTTTTTAACGACACTTCCGATTCAAAGTATCACTTCAAATCGGTAAAATTTCGTACCGGAAGTGACATCATAACGAAATTTTTCAATTTTTTCATGTGACGTCACTTCCGCTTTAAAAGTGATATTTTCAAGCGGGAAGTGACGTCAAAGATTTTTTTCATGTGTCTCGAATTCAGCCAGTGACAGAAGCGTGCGAGTTAAGAAATCCAAGAAAGTGGGTAATATATTTGGAATTCATCTCGAATGTGGCGACAGAAGTAGCGACGTAGTAGCCTAACCCAGTGCTTGTTAGTGCTCGAAAGACCGTCGGCGTCGCTCTGGCTGCCTACGCTGGCCGGAGAGGGACCGACATAGCGTTTTGACGCACGGCAGCCACTGTGGAACCAGCGCAATGCCGTTTTTCCCCCCACGGCAGAATTCCACCTGGGTATATATCTTGTTGCGCCAGGCTATGTCGAGCGTGTGTAATGCACTCTAATATTCTGTATAGGCATTATAAAGCGAGTGTGCGTAAATTCTCGAGGAGAATAGGCTTGGATCTCCAGCTGGACTAGCGGGAGGGGGGGGGAGTCAAACCTCCCCCGACTCGTGTAGCATATATATATACCACATAACTACCATACGCTTTGTCTCACTAAATAGCTAACCCGTAACTCAAGCATTCACACGACTAATTACGTAATACTGTGGTAGATATTGTTCTATTATATCTGTGCGTAAAGGGTAGAGTCATGTTTAATTTTTTTTTTATATATATATATATACGATAGTTTTTCCCGAGACGAGGAAAATTCTGTCGATTAGGACAGCTCGTAATATCTTTATACGACTATACAATATATCCATTAGCTGAGCTGCTTTGGTCGATCTATCGAGCGTAATGTTCCACGAGTAAACGTGTATTTAGATGAAAAAAAAAAAAAAAAATCATCAATTTGGCTGACGAGCGAAAGCTTCTTGTGGCGAGCGCACGTTGTAACAACGACGAGGCTCGCAAAGTGTGCAATCTTGTTCGAATCAATCTCGAGAGAGATAGAGAGAGAGAGAGAGAGATACACCGGTGAAGAGCAAAATGTAATCATTAGGGATACTCGTGTCCCAACGACCGAGAACAAAGGGCCAATTTAGCCTTCGTCTTCCATCGGTCCCGACGTTCGAAGCCTTCGCTGTAGCGGGACACATCCACCACCGGGTAGCATACGCGACCAAAGCCAACAGCTGCCCCCCCCCCCCCCCAACATTTCCCCACCCCTCTCACATTCTCTATCACTCGCTATCGCTCTTTCTATCACACCGAACCACCCCCCCCCCCCCCGCCCCGTCTCTTATCGCGCTCAACCTCCCGTCTACGATGTGTAATATCTCTGTAATATCTGTACCCACTACGAGCACACCTACGTGAACAATATACAGTGTAGAATCTCCCAGCAACGTATTACTACACTGTGGCAGTGTGTATCTATTTTATATACGTACATACGCATATATGTATGTATATAGAATCGGTATGAGCTGTCGCCGCTAATAAACACTTGCCTAGCATTATAGTCTCTTCAGCAGCCAATTTTTTCCGCCATGGATATCGTTCACATTTTTCGCATATCTGTGCTGTATAAAAAAAACATCGGTCATTTTGCGTGAATATTTCCTGTCCGCAATGGCCAGCATTTTTTTTTTTTTTTTTTTTTTTTACTAATTTTACCATTTTTGTTGTTTTCAAAGAACGATATTTTTTTCAGTCAAATTGATGAGAGAACTAAAATTGTCGTTGTTCGTGGACGAAGGGTGGTCGTTAAATGTGCAAACCCCTTCTACCGTGTACCGTTGTTCCGGTATTTTCAGATTCGGATATAAAATTTTCTATCACTTCGTAATTCGCGGATCTTACTTCGCGAATCGGCCAAGAGAATCGAACGATATCCACGGATGGGAGTACGACTGTCCTCGCCTTAAGTAGACACCGATGTTACCCCCCATTGAATCCATTACTAAAACCCCGATCAACTCCCCATAGTCGAGTAATCTTTCGTCATTGCCGTCGTTGCCACGTTTATTTCGTATGTAAATACATCTCTGTGTCCTATATAGTATATATAGAATTTTATTTTTTTATTTTTTGTTTGGAATTACCGGTTCCGGCAATGAAAAGAGATGAATTGTTATATAATTCTATATAGACACTCTTGTCATTAGCGTATTTTTCCAGAGCCCGAATAAAAAAAAAAAAAAAAAAAAAAAAAAAACCCCTCAGCCCAACAGTAATCCCCTTATTTATATTCACCTGTACCGAAAAACCACCCATGTACCATCACCCTTGCCCTCCATAGATAGAGTGCTATGCCATGCGTGTTCGCTCTTGCTGTAGGTATGTCGCGAGTTTCAACGCGGGGCGTGCAAACGCGGCGAGACGGAGTGCCGGTTTGCGCACCCCCTCGAGACGGTGCAGGCGAACGAGGACGGTTCTGTGACGGTCTGCATGGACGCTGTCAAGGGCCGATGCAATCGGGACCCCTGCCGCTATTTCCACCCCCCTCTGCACCTTCAAGCCCACATTAAGGCCGCACAATCTCGGGCTAGCATTGCGGTAATGCATTCTCTCTCTGTCTGTCTCTTCTTCTTCTTCTTCATCTTATCCTTCTTCTGTTTATTTTTTATCCTTTATTTTATTTTTTTATTTTTTCCCTATTTCATTGTTGATATTTTCCAATTCCCGATCCCTGTGTAACCCCACCTCGCTCAGTCAACAAGCCGCAGTCTTTTGCTACGGGGTATCTATTACATTAATCTGCAGTATTGAATTATCGTTCCGATCCCGCGATTCGAATCTCTGTGATTTACTGCTCCGGGGCAAAAGAACGACTCTCCGAACTCTGCTGGATTATTGTTTTTCTTTTTTTTTCTTTTACCGTTACGAAAAAAAAGAAGAGTCATTCATTCGGCTCAAACTACTTGCCAAGTCTCATTATTCATTTTTACGATCTCTCGAGGAATTACGGAAATTGGATTTCATGTTGGATTTTCGCAGCGGATTTCCAGCCTTCGACTTATCAGAACGTTCTGGTGTCGGTGCACAGTGAAAAAAGGTTTGCGCATTTGGCAAACTTTCGTTTCACTCCGCAGAGATCCATGATTTTTGTTTGGTTGATTTTACAATTTTTCATTAATTTTTTGTTCTTGTCAGGAACCGTATTTTTAACTAAAAATTGTAAAATTGACTGAAACGAAAATTGTGGACGATCGTGGATAATAAATGTTTGTCAAATACACAAAGCTTTGTTACCGGCTATTGTGACAGTATTTCTTTTTTTTATTGTAGCAAATTGTCTAAATTCTAAATAATTTCATCTTCGAGCTCCCGATTGACTTTAATCCTGTTTACTATTTCCCCACCTTTCATTGTTTTGTCTTTCTCTCATCTCTACCGACTTCTCCTATAGTTTGTGCTGGGTACGCGTCGAAGAAGCTTCGGGCCGCTGCGTCGCCTTTCGCCAATCCGTTAAATATACATATTTTTTTATATCGCTATTCTCGCACTATCAGCCTCTTATCCGGCCTCGAGCACGGGATCGTGCGTCATGCACTTAACACGTGTACAAAAAAAAAAAAAAAAATACGTACATACGCATATGTGCATAATGCCCAAAGAGGCACGCGACTTTGACTCTCACACTTTCGCCTGGGTGAACAATTACTTTTTTTTTCACTGCCAGCCGATAAAATTGGCCAAACGTCGCGCAGTGGTTATTCTCGTGGAGAACGCTGCCGGGACGTGAGAATCGGTTCAATTTATCTTCCAATCGGCCGATTACGTCGAATCTCAGAGCCAACAAGCCAATATAGATTCTCATATTTAAAAATATTTGTTATTTTATTTTTTTTCGACAATTAAAAAAAATATCCGATCGATTTATTGAACGAGGATTCTCACCTGCCGGTCCCCCAGTTTGTCGCTTTTGTGTTCGTCCATCTATCTATCCTGTTTGACGTTCTCAGCCATGATCGTAGTGTTTGTAGCGAGTAGTAGAGATCGTTTTTTATCATCACCGACACCACTGTTCTATTTCTCTCTTTTCTAGCAGCCTATCGCAGCTATCCAGGTGCAAATATTATACCTAGTTGCCAAATACACCAATCTCACCTGATTACCTAGATCATAAAAATGATACCGTTATCTTTGAAGCCACATCCGAACGCTTCGTCGAAACTCGAACGCGCGGAGGGATCGATTAAAAACGATCGGTTGTTCCTTGCTTTCGTCACATCGCATTAATTTTAATAGACAATTTTTTCTATAGACCTACACTGTTTTCGTAAATTATTAGTATAAATATGTATTATATACATCGCCTAGAATATCATCATAGTATCCCTTCGTAGCTCGAGTCTCGTGAGACGGCCGAGGATTTATTAAAAACTTGTATATAAAAAAAAACAAACGTAGTGAATTACCTCTCATGAATGACACAACGAACACAACCCTGCTGACAAGCTGTGCTGCACGAACCCCGGCTATCAACCCCGCTGCTGTTTGCTGCCCTACACAAAAATGCCTACACTCGATGAGCAGGGCGTCGCGAAGATTTTATTCTTGCAAGTGGAAAAGTGGAACAAATCGGTTGGATCGAGACCGTCGGTAGCTTCGACGCCGGGATAAAAAAAAAAAAAAAAAAAAAAACACACACCAATTGCCGCGAGCGATTTCCGGCGAGAAAGCGTCAATCTCTCGGTGTCCTTCGAGGTAGAGCCCAGCGTTGGAATATCGAAGGCAGGTGCCTCGAGCTCTTCCGGGCGTCGGAGAAGAATCTCCGACGATTGTCTTCTTTATTGTGGTCGCTCGCCGATCCTAACGGAATACGGTCTGCTGTATATTCCGCTGTTGTGTGCTGTCTCGAGATTCAACCAGCTGAGTTTCAGCTACGTGCTTTCCGGAGGAAGAGTACAAAGTCTGTCTGACACTCCCGTGACAATTTAGAGCAATTTGTGCTCCTTGCATGTTAAAAGAAAAAGAAAAAGAAAAAAAACTCTTTCCTCACAAATGCGTCGCTTCAGGAATTGGTTCGGTCGACAAAATTCACTTTTTTTTTATGATGCACGTGGAGAACACACTCCGTTCGATCTCTCGCTCTTTCATTCTACTCTCGGTCGACACTCGTATACTCGGTCCCAGCGATTCCGGTTTACAAATTACAACAAAAAAAAAGAAAATAGTGGAAATCCAAAAAAAAAAAAAAAACGAGATACGAGGGAAACGCAGACATTTTCAGCAACGTCGGCACGGATGAGACTACGCTACACCCGGACACTCGTGAGAAGAAATCACGCACGGATTCCGGCAGACCAGCTTGTTGGCAGGGAAGTCTCATTCTCTACAAATGGTTTACAATCACCGAAGGGTGCATCGCCGTCACATATTAATTTTCATATTACAATCTTCGCCTTTTTTCCATTTTTAATTTTTTTTTCCTATCATACCGATCGTGGATCACCTGGGAACTCGTATTCGGGCATTGAATATCAGTTCCGAGTTCCGATTCTCCCGTTTTTTTAAATCATAAATCATTAATAAATACCGGTTGCATGTCATTTTCATATAACACAATGCACTCTTTGGTGTGGCGGCACCATTAATGGATGTTTGTCAAGTGTAAGACATTAAAGAATCCCCGAACGATCGAATCATTAACACTTGTTGTACCACACACAGAGTACATAGGTGAGGACGGGGCAAAACGGGACAGCTAAGAGATACTATTTTCCTCCTCAAATAGTACCAAAAAAAAATGAAATTTGTAATTATTGTTCCGAGAGTATCCGAGAAAATGTGCAGAGGGAAAATTTGCGTGGGGTAAAATGGAGTACTTTTCAACCCCGCGAGCACCACTCGGCCCCATCCAGCCGAGATTTTTTAATTCGCCCCTATTTAGGAGGGACTCCATCATACCTCTCCGGTCTCTCCAGTTTTCCAATAATTATTTTCAGCAAATTTCGCGGTATCCCATTTTGCCCCACGTCTGCAGTTCACAACGACCCCCCATTTTGCCCCGTCCCCCTATCACGGATAAATCATCGACACATCCAATTTATTCGAGACTGTTAAACACCAACCGACTGTAATTACGTAATTGTTGTTTCCACGCACAGTAATCAACTTTTTTTTCACCGAGAGACAGCGTATGGCACTCACACACAGAAACACAGAGATACACACACACACACACAATCGACGACAGCGTATAGCGGAACGGCAACGACAAACCGAGGAAACGTCGTCGAGCAACAACTTTTTTCCCTCGTCACGTGCTCGGACAATCGACGTGTGTGATTCAACATATGTGCGATTGTTGTCGTTATTGATTTGCTCTTTACCTTGCATTAAAAAAAAAATGATTTTTCAGGAAAGATTTGGACGAGCCGCAGTACCGTTTTTTTCAATTATAGATATAATCTAATTCTTTTCCTCCTCGGACTTGGTCGCTAATCCTTCCGCGTGGAAGAGTCCGCGGTGTCGCTCAGACCGAGGCAAAACTGTGGACGGCGAGGGAATCTCTGCAGTTAATTATAAAATTTAATTTCCGCAACGCAAATATATGTACCTGTGTAATTATTACGACTCGTGTGTACGTAGTGTGCCGATTGCAGGTTTTTTTTCGTGCAACGCGCCAGAAATCAGAAAAGCCAGACGCTGTAGACGAATGGAGTCCTCTCCCCCGTATACGATCGACGCTCAACCAAGTTATTCTCTTTTCTGCCGTAACGCTTTCTCCACATTTACGCCATATCACCGTTAATCGTCTTATATTTTTTGTATTTTTTTTACGGTTCATCGTGCAATTTATAATTTGCTATGTTTATACTCACGTTCGTGGAGTTCGCGCGAATCGGTATAGTGACGGCCGACTCGCGCGAATTGCCCGACAATTTTTATTTTCATATTTTTTGTTTGATTTTTATTTGTATTTTAATAATTCGTGACCACACTAGCCACGGTCATGAAAGACCGTTCTCGCAGGCGAGCGGAGCCGTTGCCGTATTACAGTGACGATATTATTTATTTTCAACGATAGCGCTGTTATCGAATTTATCAATATAAACGATGTGTCTTTCCTCTGTACTGCTATATTACAATTGCCTACACGATATCGATTCGTAAACAGATCTTGTTATGTAATCTCGTTATATTATATTGTTATATACATATTATATATATATATATATATATATCGTCTATACTTGCCGACTGTCTGCCTAGCCTCAACTGGTCTTATTTTCTTTTTTTTCATTTTTATCTTGCCCTCTCGCTGACGATGCTTCATGCTTGCTGATACCAAAAACAATCTCCGTGCGCTTCGCTATCCGCCAATTAACGCCTGCCGAAATTGCCGACGAAAAAACTGTCCCGAACGCACGACTGACCGATCACCGCCCGCCAAACGTACATGCGAAAAAAAAAAACAAAAAAAAAAACGCAATCCGAAATACCATCGTCGATGGTTAATGCTGGGCCGCACGAATGATCTTCACTTACGGACGGAATCGTACGGATACGAAAAATCGAAAAATGAACGATACAAAAAAAAATATCAATAAATGAACGAAAAAACAAAAAAATTACAAACGATGTCATGAAATCGGATAAGCAGACGGCGTCGTTGCCTACGAACGTGCCGGGAATGGGCGCAATGGCTGGTGGAATGTCAGGAGTGCCGGCATCGGCTGTACCCGGAGGACTGCAGAACGCGAGTATGGCGAGTATCGAGCTCGGAAAGAAGCGGATGCGCGACACCAATGATGATCTGCTAATGGTACCACGGCTTATGCATGATGTACACCTTCCTTTTCGTAGCGGAACTTGTTCGGTGACTGGTCTCCGAATTTTTTTTTTCTTTCGCAATGGTTTTTTCCAAAGATTACCCTGGTCGAAATTTTGTGAGCGTCCCAGCGGAGCCTTATCGGAGCCTTACCCGGCCTTATCGGGCCCCGCCGTACCGCTCAAAAATGTCCACCGGGGTAAGTTTCTCGTCCTGGCCTAAACGCAACATTTTTATAATTTTCTTCACGCGTTATTGCTCGAGACCAGACGCCACGGTTCCGGAGTAGCCGTATTTTTAAGTTACAGATATCATAGTTACTGGCGATTGTAAATACACTGCCGAGAGCGCTTAGAGCTCTAGCTCCTTTTTTGTCGTTTCTAAAAAAAAAAAATTGTCACGCTCCCATCTGTGTTACCATAGTTACACAAACTACCACAGAGAGACACCCGCGGAACCGATATTGTCTTGGAAAAAAAGAAATCGTAAATACCGCGGCGATAGAAGCGACTCATCCGAGAATCGCGAGCCTGGCTTTTCCATAGCTTCGCATCCACGATTTTTTTTTTTTTTTTTTTTTCAATTACTACCCATGATCATTCGCTTCTATGGCTCCAATGAACACGCGCAACAAATTATTCTCTTCACACGGAGAAAAATAATTAGACAACCCCAACCGACTGCGTGGTTAAATACGCTCCAGGCAATTACTTCGGTTGGACCAAAAAATTAATTGGATGGCCCAAAAAATTAATCTGTTAGCTCGACCAATTAATTGGCTGGGCCAGCCAATGAATCGGTTGGTAACCAAACAAATAGCCGGGAGCGTATTTGACCACACAGGCGGAGCACCTAATTATTTATCTGCGTGCATCCCCCCTAGCTCCGAGTGACAATTGGTCTTCTTTTATTTTTATTTTTATATATTTTTTTTTCATTATCGCTTACTCTCTGTCGTACTTTGCAATGTTGTTCATCCCGGAGCTTACACGCCTCGTAATGTATTTATAGATCGCTTACGGAAGTCTCTCATTTATCAAATGCTCGATTCAATTTGTTCGCGACCGTAACATTTCTTTTTTTTAATATTGTCAATAACCGAGAAAAATATCGTTCAGTGATTTTGACCGAATCGAGCTTTTAAATCAGAATACGGACGACCGTAAACCCCTCTGGCAGTTCCTTCAGCAAAAAAAAAAAAACGAAAAAAAAATCGCAAATATTTTTCGAGATCGATTCACGATCGGGCATATTAATTTTGGAAATCTCTCGTTCTATTGTGAATCCGATCGAACGCTGCAATTTCATTTCGTTAACTTAAAGAACCACCGAATATGAAGGAACGGCACGTGGCCAACCAACGAATGAAAATGCAGCGATATCCTAATGTCTAATTCCAATTTCAAAAGTCGCGATCGAGGGCTTCCTCGTTCCCGCCGTTTCGCGCGAATAAGGAAACGCGGGAAGGAAGGAGACGAGAGGATCCGACCGCCGGAATTGGATCTGTGTAATTCCGAGCTTGCGCCGATGATGCATGTTGTGCTTTCGCGACCCCGAGGTGATGGTGCGACACCGACGTCATCTCCTCGACGCTCTGAGCGACAACGAGAATTAAAAAAAAACACTGTAATCGTCGAGGAATGTCGCGAAAAAAAAATCGGCGATTCGACCGACTCGATGAGATCCTTGCCGTTCTTATTTATCTTGCTCTCATTATAATAAATATTTCTCTCTCGCCGCGATACGTCGTTAGAGTCACGTCGAGTTTGCCGATTGAGCACCTTTAGATCGCTTACGTCACTATTATTATACTACACACAGCTCTGCATAATTTTCATTTTTTTTTTTTTTTTTCAAAAAATTTATATTATTTTATTTTTATGTCAATAATTCTCTTGATGATTCGCGATCTTGAGGCCGCGCGATTATCATTACGCTTTACGCTGCGAAGGAAAAAAAACAGCAAATTACAGAGAAAACGGAAGAAGACGTGGAAAAATGAGAATTTGGAAGTTCCAAGGGTTCGCGCTAGGACGAAGGAACGAAGCGGGACCAACAAACTTTTTGGCTTTCAAGCTTTCGCACCACGTTCGCATTACAAAAGCTTTCGACTAAAAGTTCTCGATATAGTCATTACATACAAACATTTTTTTTTTTTTCATTTGGCTTCTCACATCTTTCGCAAAAAAAAGAACAATAAAAAAAACAAAAAAACGTTTCATTGGTAATCGCATCGTGCGCAGCTGCTTACCTTCATATTCAGTTTATTCACATATCTTCTTCTATACTACTTTGTCTCTCATTCTTCCTTGCTGTTGGTTTTTTTTCTATTCTCATTCGTTTCGTGCCGTTTACGCTATCACCCCGTTAATTCCTTTTGCTTCTTTGCGATCTCAACGGTCGAGATCGTTTTGTAATTATTTTCGTTCTCCACTGGCGAACGCCAATCGGCCGCCCAACATCGAAAAAAAGAAAAATGGTACCGGATTCGCTGATAAATATTTGCAAGGTATTTCGTCAGAGAAAGAAAAATAAATAAAAATAAAGAATAAACTTCCTTTTTGAATCGCGATTTTTATTTGTTTTTGTTGATCTCGCAAAGCGGCATCGTTAGCGATTGTTCTGTTACATCGGCGAGAGTAGTTTTTCTTTTCGTGTAGATGAAGTGACCCGAGTCGAGAGTTTCGTTTCTCATTTGTTGATCCAGGAGCGATTTTTTTCATATTCCGAGTTGCGAAACTGTCTCGCACGCTCGGGCTCCCAGGAATCCGGTCTGCAAGTTTAATGATGGCTGGTGTTTTTTTCGTTTTTTTTTTGTTTTTTTTTTTTTTTTTTTTTTGCTGACATGACTTCCACGTGTTAGAGTCAAAGTTTTACAGTGATCCAACAAGGATAATCCTCGTCGTATGGGAGCGTCGCTGCAAGCTGCGTCATCGGCACAACTTACACTAACAACCCTAAACTCCTTCCATTCCTTATTCCGACTCAAGTCAAAATGAAATATAAAAAAAAGTAAACAAAAAAAAACAACATAATCTACTTGCCTTGTCCTCGAATCTAGTTGAAACCTATCCTGTCTTTGTTGCAGATGGATACCAAGTCGTTCGGGTCGTTCTACTACGAGAACTTTGTAAGTGCCGACTAAAAGAACACAAGCCGCAACAGTATTCGGTATAAAAAAACAAAATTCGCGTTTCCTTCCCGAGATGATTGCAATGAGCCTTGAAGCTGATCGACAACGACCGTTTGACCCAGCTTTCTCAATGGGAAAGGAGTAAATGTAAATGGAGAAAAAAAACAAACATTGACAAAGCTGTGGTTGGTTTCCGGGACGTCGCATTTTTTTGCTCCCTTCTCGTCGAGGTTTCCGCGGATCTTCGGAGTGAGAGATTAAAAAACGAATAATCTAACGCAATCGTATTTCGTCGTTGATTTCAGGCATTCCCAGGAATGGTACCGTACAAGCGTCCGGCAGGTGACAAGTCGGGAATGCCGGTCTACCAGCCAACCGGTGCGACGACCTACCAGCAGTTAATGCAGCTCCAGCAGCCCTTCGTGCCTGTGTCATGTGAGTACGCTGGAACGCCACCCCTTCCCCAAACCTCTAACCAGTCGGTAGGATCCTCGCAAAACTCGGTACAGGCGCAAGCAACGTCAACTGGCGGCGAAGCTAACGGTCACGGGATCCTCGTGGACCCTAACAATCCTCCGCCGCCGCCACCCTCGGCCGGTGATAATAAGCAGGCGGCAGCGGTCGCAGCTGCGGCTGCAGCCGCGGCGGCGGCGGCCGCCGCGGCGGTCGCCAATCACGATAACGATAATGCACAAAACTCTCCCGAATTGAATCATCACTCGAGTTCGCCCCAAGTAGGCCAGCTGGCACTTCCGGCGCCTCCGTCGATGAGCAGTCCGATGACCTCCATGGCGGGACTGACGTCGATGCCCAGCGTGGCGAACCTCACGTCCATGGCGAACATGTCATCTATGGCGTCAATGGCGAACATGGTTAACGCCAATTCAATGGCGAATCACTACACGATGGCCAACATGGCTAACCTAAACGTACTGAACACGCTGGGCATGGCGCCGAGTTTCTCGATGGATCCGGCGGCTCTCGCCAAGGAGGTGGCCCAGAAAAATTACGCCAAGGCGATGAAACTTAGTCAGGCCTCGCAGCCGTACGGAATGAATCCTCTCAGCGCTTTGAATTACACCGGGGTAGCGTTGAACAAGCAGGCACTCGCGATGAACCAGCAGGCTAGCATGGCAGGAAACGCCGCGCCGAGGCAGATGATACAGAATCTGGGTGGAATTCCGGGAGCACTGGCCTCCCACCTACCCGCGGGCTTGCTCCACTATCCGAGACCACCGACCGCCGCCCCGATCAACCCTTACTCCCTTATCCGTCAGCATCAGCTCCTGCCGTCGCCTTACATGCAAACCTCCCTTCACGGGATGCACAGCGGGGCGGTTCATCAAGCCAATCCCTACATGCAGAATCCGTACGCCTTGCTACCCGGGATGGCGGGAGTACCCGGATCCGGTGTTCCCGGAGTACCGACGGCGGTTCCCGGTGTGCCGCAGCTTCAGACCGCAAATCCTGCGACGATCGCGGCTCAGCCCCAGGTCGCTATACCCGCGAGCAGCGGGGTCATAATGCCGCCTTACAAGAAAATGAAAACTACGTAAGCTACGGAAGCGCTTTATTTCGTGTCACGGTTCCGGGCGCCGCTTAGCCGAATCGGTCTCGGCACCGTTATCTCGTCAATAGACCGTAAACCTGCCTCACACGATTGGCTTCTCAGCTTGATGCTGGTATGATAATTTTTTATACACAGATATCTCGTACCTAGAAAAACAAAATAATAATTAGGTACATGACTCTCGCGCTCAGTTCTCACGCTGGAATTGAGTCCATTGGCGATTTATCGAGTCGTACCGTAAACGACCCCGGTCGCCGCTTCCCCACTGCGACACGGTCCAGCCGAGGTCGGTCGACATTGAAGAGGAGAAAAGAAGAAAAAAAAAAAAAGATATAAAGTTGCATGAATATAGTTTCATTTTCTAGTCAGACATTGTCGGTCAACAGTGCCTTAACGACTCGATCCCACTGAACCGCGTTTCTCTTCGAGAAGATCGACGAACTACTATCCGCAAAGTTCGATTATTCAGAATTCAATATTTGTTTTCCTGTTCAAATATTCGCCTTTACTTGGATGAATATGATGCGTACTTGATACACGTATGCAGTAATTTTTATTCTGGGAAAAAAAATCGTGTCTTGTGAAATTGATATATATATAAATTTTACCGACTCGTGGTTGTTAAACGATGACCCGGTTCTCGTCATCTATCGAGACCCGGTCACTGTATGTTTTCTGTTTATCGATCAAATATTCTCCATTATTGCATTATAATCGAGCAAATTTTCTTTTTTTAACGTTCTGTTTATTAGTTTGTCATTACTTGTTATATTCGCTGTTAAACCGCGATCCCTCGTTAGACACAATTTTAATCAGTTCGTGGTAAACTATTGTTTTTATTTTACTTTTAATTTTTTTCTGTTCGTATTTTTAATTCCGTATGACTACGAGTTACCGCGTAGACGAATTTCCTATGGCTTGCCCGAGAGAGCGTGAGAAGCTCGCACCGTAGTTTCACGCTTTAGAAGAGCGTTATTTTTTATTAATTAATTGACTATTCTCGCACGTTATATTATTCATAGTTTTTACTACATGATTATTCGTTGATCGTTCTATATCTTGGATAAGTTTCCCGCCTCTATAATTGTATAATAAAAAAAGAAAAAAAAAAAAAAAATCATATGACCTATATTGAACGACCTATGACTCAACGTGAGAGATTCAATACGAGAGAGTTTTATTGCCCCACGATGCCCGCAAGACGGTGTAATCGTCTCGCTCGTGCATTTAACTAATAAAAACGACAAGAACGTGCAACCTATAAAAAAAAATGCGCAATCCCGTGAAACGCGCCTATAATCTCGAAGAGATATCGACGAAGACGGATAGATAAGGGTGTCGACTGGTATTCTACTGTAAGAGACAAGCAAAGAATAATCCCCTTCACCCTCTGCGTGGAGCGTACTCGGTTTAAGTTCGAGCATTGTACCGCGCAGCGCGATATACCATAAACTCACAAAAAATGTGAAAAATTGATAAGGACTCTCAAGAAGCAAATCGAAAAAACTTACACACACACACTCACATATACACACACACAAGAACATACAAATGGAGAATAATCGATGTAATGTATTTTTATGAGTTTATATCCTTCCGATAAAAAAAAGAAAAAGTGGCAACGAGGTGGTATAAGAAGAGACGAGAGTGTGCGAAAGTGAACGAGCGCGAGAGAGGACGGTGAGAAAGTGCCAGAGTGGATGAGGATTATAATGGGTTTCCATATAATAAAATAAATGTCGTGTTTATTCCTCGTTGCGCATGTATACATCTATAGTTCGAGCGTATATACAGTAGATAATAACTTTAAACAAGTTTAAAAAAAATATATATATGAAGAAAACACTTGCCAGTGATTTGAACACTCTTTGAATTGAAACACATACACATATATATATTATATATAGAAAGGCTCGAAAAAAAAACCGAAGTATGCGAGAGAAATTGATGGAAGGTGATGAGAGTATATACGTCTGTATGCTCTTCACATTGGTCGAGTGAAAAAGAACGACATACATACCACACGATATTCACGAAGCACAAACTCAACACGTGAGAAACAGTACACGAGACATTATGATACCAGCTGAGCTCGAGAGAAACACATGTCGCCGGCACATGGATATAAAATCCCGGCGTAGATTTTACGTAGAGAAAAAAAAATGAAGAAATATACGTTTTCAGTGAGCATTGTATGATGATGATACGCTAGGACTTGGGTGTACGACGGTCGAGCTATCGAGGATCTACGGGGGACTAATGACGTAGGCGCGACCTTCTCGGACGGGTTAATTATTCGCGACGTTAAATAAGGCCTCGTTTAAATGAGTTAACGAGTGTTGCCAGTTGCGAAAACTCTCGTGTAAATGGGAACTCGGATTTATTTAATTTTTTTTTTTACGCAAACGCAAGAAACGAGGGATCGAAAATTAAAATCCTCAACCAAGTCGGGCTCGTGCCGAGAGCGAAAGAGAGCCGTGCCATCGTCGTTGCTTACGTCCTTGATCCTTCTAGCCCTTTGATCCTCTACGAGATTGAAAATGGCTCCTCCGGGCACGGCGAAGAGAGACTCGCATACACGCACAAAGAATAAAAAACAAAGTAAGACGAAAAAGTAAAAAAAAAAAGAAACAGACTCTACAGTCTTTTACATTGTGTTTGATACAGCGCGGTTGATAAAGCGCAGTTACGTTTTCATGCTCCGAACGAACCGGCAGTCTTCCAGTTGTAGAATCGCGCATAACCGAGGGAGGGACTTTTTTCGTCCCCTTTCACAAATTGTCGTATAACACAATAACTCAGCACACCATATTTCAATATCGCAGTCTCGCGGAGCCGCGTTATTCGATAAAACCGGGAACCATTTTCGATCTCACGGAGAACTTACGGGGGCCGTCCATTGTGATAGTATATAGTATGTATACCATAGTGCCCTAAGCAAACGAAAACAAGAAACGGACACGAAACACACAAACACACAGATCCATAACACACACTTAATTTTATGTGAATAATATACATGTCTAGTTTAAGTAGACGAGATTGACATCTCGAGTGCAAAGAGCGCCTATAAAATATTGCGAAATGAGGTCGGTAAATCCGAGGAATTAAAAAACAAAATATATATATATATATCTTCCTCGTTTAGTGACGAATATTCGGCATTTGTTTTTCCATTCGAAATGAACACTTTGAGTTTCTAAATGGGGCCGAATATTGAACAACGGAGAGAATATAAATTTATTATGCCCAGCTTGCGAACCGGTATTCTAGGGTTGTCTCTTAAATGTTAGTTGAAACATTATTAAATTGGAGATTTAAAAAAAAGCATCATCGAGAGGGTGGCTGTTTCGGATTCGCGCCCAAGGCCTAGTTCGTCGCGCACATTTTATCGTTTCCGGACACATTTTTAATCGAATAATATTTTAATAAGCGAATCGATGTCTTAACTATTTTTGATAATTCGAACTCGAGATACGACGCGGTATGTTTGATGTTGACGACCCACTACTATTGATCTCTTTTATAACACGTGCGAGAGCCTAACGTCTATAGTGATGTACAAACAATATTTGTTATGCGCTGTTTTTTTTTCGTTTTAAATTTAATATATCGACATTCTTAGCTCGTTTAACGCGAACGCGGTCGTAAAACGTCCGGGTCATGGGTGTCGAGTCCGTCGAACACAGCGGAAGTGCCTTCCCTTGCACTAACACTCAACTGCACACAAAAAAAAAAAAAAAACACGAACACCGCGCGTTCTAGAATGAGGATAAAAAAATGAAAGAAAAGTACACTACTTACTTATATTACCTACATAATATAAATATGATAATATTACTGCGCAATATTATTGTTGCATATAAGTTGCGTGCAACGAAAAAAAAGAAATAATAATAATAATAAACAACATACTTTATTAAATTACTTATAAATATATAGAAAGAAGAGAGGGACAAAGAAGTATATATACTCGAGTCTTCGATTATCAAGGAGATATATATATGAGAGAGATAATAACCATAAAAAAACAAAAAACAAAAAAAAATACAAACATTTTATGATGTAACGACATATACATGCATACAGGTAGTATTTATTATTGTGTACTGTACTGTCTCTAATTCTTCATGTACATTGTTGGATATACACTTACACACATCCACGCATAATGTATAGTACCTATATATCGAATTACACTATTTACGTGTGACCCCGGGAATGCAAATGCAAAATCTCTTCGAACCCGACAAATGCAATTTTCGTATCGCAAAATATTATAGAAAAAAAAAAAAAGAAAAACCTGGAAATGCGCTTTCAATGGCCCTGAATGAAGTACATTCTCGCGCGTCGTTTCACGACCGGCATTGAAATTAACAAAATGCTAAATCGAGACTCGTTCGACTTGACTGTGTCAAAAGTCTCGTCTGATCGAAGTCTTTCGAGGTCGAATGCGTTTTTGCGCATGCACGCTCGCGGGGTTTTTGTCAGGAGTCAGCCAGTATTTGTAATAATAATGCTTGAAAAATGCATGAATATTTGTTTTATTAATGCTTCTTCTTATTTCATCTCTATCTATCGACGACGAGAAATTCCATCCTCCAATCCCGAGTCGGCTAATATCCCTCGTAATTTATTTAAATATATATATACACACATATATATATATATACATACATATTTTTTTACTATTTATATTTATATTGTGTAATCGATATTGCGTCCATTGCTCATAGCCTCTTATTATATACTATATATATATAGCCTCTTGCTTCCTGCTTCCCGGAATATCGAGATATAGTCCTTTGGATATCACCACGACTTTGGTGCTTGCGTTGTTCACATCCCCTCTATATCATGCCATCCCGAAGCAAATCACGCCAGTTTATCAAACGCCGCCCCTCCCTTCATCTCCGATCATTTCTCACCCTCCCCTCCCCGTCCGGCACTCCGCTCGAGATCCATTCAATTTACTACCTACCGAGCCCGCTCTTATCGATCATTCTCTCCAGGTCTACGAACGAATCAGAAAGGGCGAGTTGGCTCGGCAAAATGCAAATCATCATTCGTCCGGATCAACCTGGGGAAAAAATAATTCTTTTATCGAACGTTTTCAGTTCTGGAATGCTAATGAAAAATCCCTGCCGAACCGCCCCCTCGATCCGTCTCGTTCGTACGCCGCTCGGGAGTCAAGCGCACAGTCTATTAAAGAAAAAAGAAAAAATATATATATATATCGTAGATGTTTATAGCCGCTTTCGATATCAGAAGAGAAACCCACCAGGAAGCGAGGCTCTCGCGCATTTTTATAAGCCTCGAGAGACCTCGTCCACTGGTGAAGTTGCGCCGTTGCGATCCTCGCACTTGTGTTCTTCTGTACTACAACTGTATCGCCTCTCTATCACTACCTTAACTCCCTTCACTCCCGACCCCCCTCACCCCCCTCCCACCCGCCCCCCTACAACGCTTTCCAGCGCTTTAGTTGCAAATTTCTGGTATCCGGAGGGACGGAACCTGGCACGAGAGAGGCGTCTGGCAGGTTATACTCCCTACTTGAGTATATTTACTGTAATACATTTTTCGATCCGCAAAAAAAAAAAAGAAAAAAAAATCGAAAAGCAATCGCCACAAACGCGTTCCTCGTGGCCCGGACGAGCGGCGGATCCGTGCCGTTATCTATTCATCATCTATTCGAGGACGATAACGAGAGTGAAATAATTAATCTTGGTGATACATATTTTTAAAAAAATGGGCTCATCTACGGTCTAATAAAAGTGATAAATAAAATTTTCTGCTGATAGTCCCGACGTCATTCGAATATCTTCCTAATCCCGATCAGCTTTAGCCGTATATCTTGCTGTAGAAATTATTCATAATATGCACGACAAAACTTTCGGACGTGCATCGTATTTACGTCGAAACGAGAGAACGAAAAGAAAAATATACAAAAAAAAATACAGAGAGAAACCAATAAAAAAAAGGTTTACGAAACGCTTGAGCCGCCGATAGGCAGCATATCGTTATTCGCACTTTTAGTTTTTACAAGCTGAAAAATCTCTACGTAGTTCACTCGACGAGCGACGGGGGTACGAAAAAAATGCACCGAACAAAAACCACACGCACCAAGCTTTGAATTCCGGCGGAAAATCGTTTTTGGGTACGAAGACGCCCCGAATCGTCGAATTGCAATTTTTTCGTCGCCACGGTCGCTCATCTGCCATAGCAAGTAAGTTGTTGCAGCTTTGCCGCATCCAGGCTTTTAAGGGTACACATCGGACTGGCTGTGATATTGGACGAACGGAGTGCGCGCGATTTCTACTGGAATCTAGCGTAGATCGCCCTATGCTACTTTCAAAATATCCAAGTGAGCGAGGACTGTGTGAAAAAAAACATGCCTATTCACTGTTTTTTATTCTGAAGCTTTCTTTGCAGATTGTTGCCAAATAGTTTTTATCCAATTTTTTTTTTTGATTATCTTTCTTTAACTCGTAATTATTTATTTATCATGCGTGTGTTATTATATTACGCTTCGACGCATGACCACACAGAGGGTATCCCACATTGGTGTGCTATTGCGTGATTCTATTGTTACCATCTATAATAGTTCAACTCTTATAAAATCTTAACATTTTTTATATCTTCCTCCTGCAAGCAAATTGTTTTCTATATTTTCTTTATTTTTATTTTGTATTTTTATTCTTTATTTTATGCCTCGCTTCGCGTTGATTGCACACATGACGAGGAGAATAGGACAATGGTTGACGTTTGCTAGGTAGAGTAATAATAATATCTCTTGGAGCCGGTGAATGCAGCGTTTCCACGTCGTGCAAACCTGACACTATAATCGATACACAGTGGAAAAACTGCTCCCACACGTTTGCATAAGATACTTACATAGTTCGGCCTGTCTTTCAACGTCACTTATTAATTCATCATTATATTTCTCTAGTGGTTCGCGCGCAATGTCTTTAATATCGAAAGTTCGATTAGCGAGACGTTTTTTAAGTTTTCTTTTTCTAATTATTTTTTTTCCTTTGTATTAAGTTATATTTCTTGGGTACGCTGCATGTAATTCATGTTCGTTCATGATATTTCTTTAAACTTTCTGTTTCATGCTTGCCCTCGCCTCTGGACTGGCCGCACGACTTTGAAACGAATGAATAATTTACGAACACCGCCAACGCTTTCATCCCGATTCCCGTCGATCCATCCATCCGTCCCAACGAAATATAAATGTTAAAAAAAACCAAACAAAAAAAAACACCAACCACGCTCGCCGGTGACAACATCCAATCCCAAATATTGTCGATAATCCGCCGTCGGATATTTCGGCCGCGGAATGACACAAAAAAAAAATCCATCCCGCAAATTTCATTATGTGGCGATTGTGAACCTTCTCGAATCCATCCGACGATAATAAAAAAAAACAAATCGTAACACGCAATCCACGTAATGCTGCCTTCACAACCGCGAACTGACCAACTGCCAACTCGATATGGATTGACATCGATTAATTTTGCCTCGTTATAAAAAAAAAAAACAACAAAATACAATTGACAAAAAAAATACCTATTCCATATTTGTCCGCTGGCGATTGAACGAACGAAAATTTGGTGTTGGGCCTGACATCTTTTACGACGACACATACGCTGGATCGCTCTATTGGTGGTCGTCACCTGGTCTCCTTACGCTAAAAAAAATGATAAATATATATAAAAATTATATATATATATATGTAACGCACGCCACCAAATACGACACCGCTGTTCGAGACTATCGGTTTGGATTGCTGGATTCTTGGTGGTAAAACTGATTGACCCGACACACACACACACAAAACACAACAAAAATATCTATATCGCTGATGGCTATTGCCGATCATTACGGGGTAATGTCGTTCGCGTGCATCAATTATTATCTCTTTGCGTACACAAATTCAATTAAATTTGTTTAATTGTTCTCACACACTGAAATGGCCTTTATATAATCGGTGAATTTATTACACTCGTTATTGTCCTTTGTATTCACCTAATTGATATATATATTTTTTAATTAAATGCTGGCTTGGTATGTGTGCACTGCGGCCGCATTATCGCCATGCCCGCCCATCACCCGTAAACATTTGATTAAAAACAAACAAAACAAAAATTCACACCCCGGTACATGGTTGATCGTAAAAAAAAAAAAAAAAAAACTAAAAAAAATCCCAAATTCATAACGTAATCTCACGATGTCTGTTCTCCTCGTTCGTAAAAAAAAACTACGTTTGTTTACGTTGACTTTTTATTGATTTGTTAATCCGGCGATTTACGAAAACTACAAATGTTAATTATTGTCATTCAATGTTCTTATTTTTATTTTCATTTATTTTTTTACCATTAATCTTCGATTTATCACGACATCTTTTTTAATCATTTTCACGACGAGAACGCTTCGACATATTCGATTTGTAATAACGTTCGTACATTCATATATATATATATATTTAAAAAAAATATATATCTACACGCCTGCCGCAACCGCTGCCACGTTTCGAATTGTTTCGGACATGTACCTGGGTGCTCCGAGGGGACGTTCAACGTGCCTCCTTTCATTTGGTGCGTTCTGTACTGAATTCGCTATTCGGATGGTAATGAAAAAAAAAAACCGAAAAACGAAAAAAAAAAACCGTACGAACACTGCCTCGTTTGCTGCATGTGGATCGCCTTAGCAGCCTTAGCCACTGTCGGGGCCCAAGTGGTCCCCCCAAACGCTCACTGTGTCGTCTACACAGACAGCTGCGGACAGGTAGACTCATTATTGTAACCAGTTTTTACCCGGTCTCGAGTCTGCATTATGCGCTACATCTACGAGTGGTAAATTCCCGACGACAATTTATTTAAAAAAAAATAGTCACTTTTCTCAAATTTCCTGTGATAAAATATATATATTTATTTTTCGTGACCCTATCTCCTTATTGCCTCAGCAAGCTCGGTGTCATAACGAAGATTCAGCGCTCCATAATGCAGGCCCGACACTTTAATGCCGCTAACATTCAAGGATAAAAAGGTCGAAGGATAAACCTTAGTCGCTCCCGGATTAATCTGCAAACTGCTTCTCCAAACACGAAACAGCTCCGTGGCTTGAGTTTATCGTTCTACATAACAGCATCTTAATATCCGAGAGCGAGTTTCAAGGTCATCCTCAGTCCTGGTTAATCTTGGCTAACACGTAGCTTTTGGGGGCGTCTCCCTCACAAAACTGCTCACCGCAACTATAACAGCGAAATAACCACTGCCTTATCTGGTGTTTGTCTATTTATCATTATTGCAATTATTATTGCGCTACCTTATACACGGTTTACCGTTATCGACACTATCTATCACGATTTTTTATTTATAACATTCAACGAGATAGGAGCACGCTTCTTTCAAGATTCAATGAGAATTACAGTCAAAGTGATGTCCAGACTATCTTTGCGGTGAACGATTCGAGTCAATTTTTTTATTTTTTTAAATAATAATATTTTTTTCATAAATTCAACAAATCAGTTTTGGCTCTCGCGACTTCGCTGTCATTATGGTGCAAGAATGTTACAACCGCATAGTATCACAATTTTCGCTTACGTAGAAAAAGCTTACGACGCATAACATGGACACTCTTTTTTTTTTGTTTGGTCGGAAACTGTTAAACCGTCACGTGGAAGCGACGAATTTTTATTCGGCGCGTTTTCTCCCGATCCCAAAACAATCACTATGAAGACGAACAAGAACGCACAACTCAAATCTCGTTGTCGATCGTGGCTGTCACGTTATGGTTGCGGAGATCGCAGTTGGAATCTAAGAAAAAAAAAAAACAAAAAAAATACAAGAACGATATAGTGTTGAACTTATTTGCAGTAGAATATATTAATTTTGAAAGCTTACAACTTCCCTCATCTCTTATTCGTATACACGCCAAATCCCGCTGACGCTCCGCTGCCTCTTGGTTTGTTGCGTGGACCACCCAGACCTCTGCCCTTTTTGACCCCTTTTTTGAGAAACCCCTTTTTCGTAGCCTATACATATATATATATACATATAATAAAAGTAGTGAGTGAATGTGTGTGTTTCAGTTGAATTCACGCACACGAACCAATCGGCGGTAGTTAGCGCTTGGCGATAATCGAACGCTTGGGTGATCTGTCGAATTATTTGATGTGACCTTCAAATTTTTCTAAGCCTTGCTATAGTTTAAAAAAAAAAATCGCATATACGTCACGCTGCTTAAAAAAAAAAAAACTCGTTATTGACGTTGCGCATAGGCAATCTTGTTGATAATTTAATACGAGAATTTAAAAAAATGCACACACAAACCGGTTTATGTATCACTAACGTTTTTTCGTGGTCTCGGACGCGAGAGACAAAATTGGCACTACAATCACCCAAGCACCCGAAGCCCCCTTCTCCCGGGCCATTACTTGCATGACAAGACTCTGTGTTCGTAGCGAATTATCTCTTTATGCGATTGCAAGAATTTTTTCATTATTCGCAAGTTTATATATATATATATATATTTATTTATATATATATATATGATGTATCCTGACTCCACCCTCAAAAACCACCCCCTCATACGGACGAGAATATCCGGGCGTCGACTTTCGTTTTTGCGAGTCGCGTGTATCTATTTTTTAATTTATATCCGATACGTCAATAATTCTGTTCATATTTGCACGCTTATATGGTGAAGCCTATGGTATTATACTTTTTTTAAATCGCAATGAATAATCATCATTGAATATATCTGTCTGGTAGGTTGTTTAATGCTATGATCTAACGTTTTTGCTAACACAAATATATATATATATATATATATATTTGCATAATATATATATATATTAATTATCATCTCTGGAAATTGATGTTTATAATCCTTTCACTGCGTTTTATTCTTATCGTACGATTTTATATGTACAAGCGATCTTCTCTATCTATTAGATACGCGTGAACATGTGTGTATATTCGTTGACGCATAAATATATCCAATAATTTAAAATTGTTTAAAGTGTAATTTTCATTTTTTTTTTTTTTTTTTTTTTTTTTGAGAATTTATCTGTACTATGCCACAACACATCATTCAGCGTCCAGTTTACGTTTTTTTTATTTTCTTCATTTTTACTCGCAGCTTTCGAAGTATATACTTGTTTGATCGTTGCTACCGGAAATAAAAATGCATGTATATTCGTGCGTACAGTCATTTTTTTTTTTTACAAAAAAAAAAAATCACCAAACAATTAGAGACACGTCGATACACAAAGATTATTTTTACACACATCGCAAATTGAGATTCACCATCGAGTTGTACGTTTTTTCCAATCGATGTCGAAGGGAGCTCACCGAAGCCTCTGTCCTCTGTTGCGTTTGTCTTTTTTTATTTTCGATTCCGTTTGCTCTTTTCAATTAACAAACCGTACCTCGATTAACAGTGAAACTTTTGTCTAGTCACTGAGCTGAATGGCCCGCTGAGAAGAGGGCTTACGTAACTGATTCGCAAATTAACTTTGCTCTCCCGAGCGTGTACACGCTCCACTCGAGATCTCGACCGTAGTCTCGCGCTAATCACTCTGTTAACACCGGGAGGAACAATATCGGTGAATCGAAGCCCGTTTCATTTGCATGACGGCGAAAACGTTCGTTATTTACCAGTTTCGTCGAGTCCACAAGGATCCGAGCAATTTGCGAATCAACAAGATAATCCTTTTTCATAGGCACGCTCCTTCAACGTATAAAGCGTTGGAAATATATCCGATTTACGAACAGAACGACTGTGGGTCGTACGAAACCGTTTTCAAATTAAAATTCTCGTTCTTTTTATCTTCCTTTTGATTGTTTATTTATTTATTAACGTCAATCAAACCCCGTTGAAGTAAATTTTTCGTTTCCCTCGTCCCCCTCACAATAATCGACACATCGAGGCAAGGCTAGCTTGCGATTTAATTTGAGACACGATACGAGCGCTAGGGTTCCCCTGTTTGATAAAAAAAAATTAATAAATTAAAAAAAAACGTTCTACTGCAAATTTACGTATAAAAGTGTTGGACGAGCGGTCGAGTATTTTGGTACGGCTGTCGATAGCCGATTCGCAAACAGCCTCGACCGCTCGTTCATCCATTAGTCATAATTACCTTTAATATTCACATTCGATCCAATTTCTAGAGCATGCAATGTACCGTGAATATGCTCTAACAAACTGGAGAGTTTGGGAGGGAGTGGGAGGAGTGTGTGCGTGTGTCTGAGTGAATGCGAGACTCATATGTTTGTTCAGGTTTCTTTTACCTTTTTTTTCTTTCATTTCATTTTTTTTTTAATGAGACTAATGATAATTTATAGAACACTCGAGTATACAGATACCGGCATATATTTATTTTCAGTTACTGGACACCCTCCCGGTGTGCCAAGATTTTAATCGACAACTGTGCAACCGTCCCGCCTGCAAATTCATTCATCTCCATGACGGTGAGTATCGGAAAGGATCGTGTCATTCGCTCGTTCAAGTTCCAAGCTCCAAGATTCATGTTTCATGGTTCCAGTTTCCAGTTTCCAGTTTCCAGTTTCAAATTTCATGTTTGAAGTTTCAAGTTTCAAGTTTCAAGTTTCATGTTTGAAGTTTCAAGTTTCAAGATTCAAGTTTCAACTTTGCAGTTTCAAGTTTCAAGTTTCATATCAACAAAAATGTTGATAATATTTTCTAGCAAAGTGCTCAACACTTATGACCTAGAAAGCCTCACATACAACTTTCCATCCTGAAGTAAAAATACATAAACCATGAACTGACCCAGGAAAAATCCACTGGAAGTTACGAACTATTTTTATTCGTCCAGTTCAATGTTTTCCCCTTGTGTTTCAGGAAGCGTGGAGGTGGTGGAGAACCGCGTGACTGTGTGCAGGGACGCGGTAAAAGGCGCCTGCATGCGGCCCCAATGTAAATATTACCACATACCGGTGGCCTTGCCCCCGGCACCCCTGATGGCTATCAGCGCTTCCGCAAGTCCCTAATCGGCCCTTCGACGCTGCGCGAACGAGGAGCCGATGAGGTGTTAATCATCACAGGGTGAGGAGAGGCAAAAATTAACGAGCGATCGAGAAGAGCCCTGTTCGGCGGTCCCCGAGAAAAACAAAACCGGAAGTGAAGCTGCCTGAGGTGTCCACAGACTTGAGCGTCTTCTTCTTCTTCTTCGTCTTCTTCCGGGTATCGCAAGAGGAAGAGAACCGCACTCACGGAAGTAGTTCCACGAGAGCGCCCTTCGCCCTACGCTAATCGCGACCTCGTCGAAGCGTCCAGATTCCTTCATAAAGAGGAAACATAAAAAAAAAAATTAAAAAAAAAATTAAAAAAAATGCGCTCTCGCAATACCATACGGTGCTGTATCAATCGAGCGAGGCTCCACGCGAATATTGCGACATTTTTTTCTTCCTCCGTTATCATTGCCGTTTCCCCCGACGACGAGAGGGTCCAAGATTGTTGAATGACCTTGGGAACCCCGTGTATCCGTAACTCGCATTATTTTGCTCCTTAAAGCGCGAGAACAGTATCATAGATAGGTGACAATAATGTTTAAGTCCTCGAGGTAGTTTTATCCATCGCCCACTTAGGTGGCTTATTCGCCACCCAGGTCTTCCGACTCTTTGAGTTATAAACGTTTCGATACCGAACTCCGCGAAATTTTTTTGGCGTGTTCTCAATGACCTTCAACGATCTCCAAAAAAAAAAATTATCGTCCGTCAAAATGATACAATGATACATATATGTTCTTGCGACGTCTCCGTAACAACCCTCGGCAGACTCGCTCACCCGAACCCGGCCAATAGATTTTAAGCGATAATTATTTATAATTTACGACGATTGTTTGTTATAATCGCGATATTTTTTTTAATTGTTAAAGAAACGTCTCCGCGACGTTATATTATTGTTCTGTATTATCGCGATGTTGTTGTCAGCCGTACTCTGTCTGGGGCCAGTATTTCCGGTAGGGTAGTCGACGTTTCTTCTCACCGGAAGACGACGTTAACGAAGTGACTGGCTCTCTATCCGATACGTTGATTATTCGTGAGAAAAAAGAAAGAAAAAAAAGGAATACCGAAAAAAATCTGTATTGTTTTGTTCAGTTGAAAGTTGGTCAGTTACGTTACTTCGTGTTATGCATAATTTTTTTTTTCTCGTTATTATTCAGTGATATTATTGACGTATTAATTAACGAGTTAAAAAAAAAATAGTTTTTCCGATCTCCGATCCTAAAGCCGTTAGTGTGTAATTACGGGCTCGAGATATGATCCTTCGAGACACTAAAATTCGTGATCCAAGCTTCCCTGGATTGTTCTTTTTTCCTTTCGAGCCTCGGACGTTTGGGCGCGTTCGCGCGTTGTGAATCTCACCGGCGGGGCGGAGGGGGGGGGGGGGGAGTATTGCGCGAGGAACGTTACAACGTTTTGTTCCATAAACGCGATATATAAAATATATAGCGTTCTGTATGTACACACAGCTGGGTGGGTGTAAAAATTGCACACGTTCGCAGCTGTATGTGCGCGTGGAGTGCAATTCTATTTCATAAGTAGGCTAGCTAGGGCTCCACGAGCCGACGCGACTAATGAATGATCAATAGATACGTTGAGGTACGATACCAGCAACGTCATCGATTGTTAAGAGAGAACGAAGATTACGACAATTTTTATACTTATAAAACATTGTGAATCACGATTATTATATTTGTTTATATATACGTAATAATGTAAACGGAACTGCGAGAGTAGGAATGTCGAGAGTAATTGTGAACACCTACGACCGCATTACCGAACCGGCAAACAACTGAAAAAAAATGAAAAAAAAAATCCTTCGAGACAACTCATGACAAATTATACTCAAAAAAAAAAAAAAAAACTCAAAATAATTAATAGCCGAGCGTCAAATTCGAAAATAGGCCGACGAGCTATTGAAACCTTTTTATACGAGCTCAATGAACTTAAAGTATCGTACCGCGTGTGAACCTAATTATACTTTACCGACAAAAAAAAAAAAAAAAATCAACATTCGCGTATCATCCAAGAACGCGGGGTTTTTATCGTTTGCAGTGGCAATATTATGTATTTCGATTGTTCGATTGATACTTTTACATTGATATTAAATATATAGGAATGGCCAGGTGTCGTTATATGAGAAGTTAAAAAAACAAAAAAACGTTCACGTTCTTGGCAGGTACAGAGAGAAGATCGGTAAATTTGAGATCAAAAAGATAATAGCCGTCCAAGCGAGACTGGAGCGTCTTCCTGGCAAAATGTATATCGGGTGTAAAGTCGAAGTCGGGGCATCGAACAAAAAAAAAAAAAAACAAAAACAAACAAAAAATGAAAAATTGCACTTTTGAGCTAGTCATTACGATGGGTTCGGGTCCTTTGCGTTCCTCTCAAGCGCAACACGAATCTGTTTTTTTTTCTTCTTTTTTTGTTTTTAATTTTCTACCGAACGATCGATCGCGATCGGTCGGCCTCTTCAATAATCAGAATATTTAATATAAACGATATTTAGATGTAACAAATTTAATCTAACAAGATAAACTATATTTAACGAGTAAATAGAAAGAGGATTAACGAGTAAAGCAAGTGAATGTTCCTGTACAGCATTTAAGAATCAAACGATACTCTTATCAAAGTGAAGAGAAGAGTAGAGATAGAGAGAGAGTTACATACACACAGACATTTGGTATTAAGAAGGGAAAGATTCGGAGAAGATAGACGACGTGACTAGCCGAAAGTTCAACTTTGTAAATTATCCGTGTACATAAGTTAGAAGTAACTATTGGGGGGGTTGGGCAAAAAAGAAAAACAATGAAGGTAACGAGATAGACGAAATAGGCGGATAGGTTCGAAGATATTAAATGTTTAATTTTAATTTTTTCTTCATTTACGTTAACCGTTCTGTTCGGCAATTTTTTAAACTCATGTTCGATTGTTCTCTTGCATTTGTACGGATTTATAAAAGAAAATAACTCGTAGTATGAACGATACGATCTAAATAATGTACGTGCCGATGATGGTGCACTTGGCTGTGTAGCTGGGTAAACGTGGGAAAAAATAACATTGACCCGTACCCGTTGACTAGTTTTTTAAACATTTTCGTCGCGTTAAATCCTTGTACAGAGAGGGGTCAGAGAGAACGTAAAAAAAATGGAGAAAAAAGAAACATAAGTTCAAGGACGTTTATTTATTTCTTGAGTTGCTATTGTACTCTTAGAACTGGCGCATCAAGTGGCGATGTGGCCGACTGAACAAAAGAAAAAAAAATTAAAAAACAAAAATCGATCGTAGACGGAAAAGGATATTATACGGACGAGTTCCTCCGTGCCCAAATCTAGCGTGTACATAGAAATTTATTATACATATATTATATATAAATAGGAAAAAAACACATGTAGTAAGTACAATAACGTGCATCTTATCCGATTAGGCCAACGAAGGATAATTCAACGGATAACTACATTTTTAATTTCGTGTTTAGTAACTTTATAGTTCACACGTTATTCAGACATCCTAAAAAGAAAAGATTTTTCATTTTTGCTCTCTCATCCGAGACTCTGTACTCGCGGTATGGAGAATCGTGATAGATTATAAATTCGCATGTCCCCATACAGATTCGAAAACGAAAAAAAAGGAAAGAAAGCAAAAGAAAAAGCCAAGAAGAAGAAAAGCCGAGATCAGGTAGATGGAGACATATCTTTCCCTTTAATACCAAACCCCGTGAATTACGTGCAGGAAAATGACGAGAACATTGTTTCTGTTCTTCTTTTTTTCTTATTTTTTCCATTCAAAACAAAAGTGCTCCACTCCGTTCAATCGGTGGCAATATTCCGAAGCTATTCTAAAAATTTCTATACGAAGAAAAAAACGAAAAAGAAAGAAAGGATGATTAAATAAACCACACAGACACCACCTTCACGCATACACACAAAAAATAATAATGATGGATCCACTGAAGTTTGAGCTTCCTAACTTGAGTCAAGGGTTTTAGCTGCTGCAGCAAACAATCACGAGGCAGACGAATTTTTGTAAACGAAGTTATCCGATTTGGTCCGAGCTTGCCATCCTCGCCCCAAGGCGGTGCCCCCCCGGGTTAACGTTGAGACTTTTTCGACTTATCCCGATTCGCAAGAGAATAATACGCACCCCCTCACGGCGATTTTGGAGCTTGGACTCGTAACGCTGACGCTTGGAATAAAACGCTGCTTCGCGCGCTGAATATTTAAAAAAAAAATGCACGTTGATCGAACTTTACGAGAAAAAAATATATAAAAATAAAAAGTAAATAAAAATCGTCTTTGACGTTTGATCCCCGTCGTTATCTATCGTTATACGCTCGTGTGTACCCAATCTAGCTTCTCGCGCGCTATGCAAATTTTGGCCTACGCTGTAACGAAGAAGAAACAACTAAAAAAAAAAGTGACACGAACACTATGTATTCGCCCCGTAGGGAGAGGAATAACAGATTAACTACGTCGAGAGAAAAGGAAAAAGAAAAACGAAAAAAATTATGATACGAAAAAGAAAATAAACAAAAAAAAAATACAAGAAAAAAAAAGAAGAAAATAGTAACGTAACGAATAATTATATTACAGACCGTCCACAACGGGGACAATCCTTTCCCCGCGACGATTGAACACCGCGCGCGGCTTAATTTCTCGAAAGCGATTTTTAGTATATAAAAATAATAAGGAAGTACTTGTACGCGTACGAGTTTAGTTGGTAGGTTTTTACAGATAATCAATTTAGAGGGTCCTTAGACGACACTGTCACCACACACCTCTCGGTAGGACGTAGGTAATAACAGAACGAATATATATTTTCGATTTTATTCTACAGTAAATTAACTGATAAGTGGGTTACCCGGGGAGGAAACAAAAAAAAAACAATACACACGGACACCCTTGAGCCGCGTTATAGTTCGATGCGGTAAATACAGCGAAAGAGTTATTAAAGGTTTTTCCCGTTAATAATCAAAGAGGCGACAATTAGAATTTCTCTGCGGGGCGAAACGTGACGTTATCGTAAATAGGGTATCTTCCTTCGTTTTTTGGGGCATTAAAAGAACTCTCTATGCCATTGACATTGAAAGGCCCTCCGTGAAAACGTTCGACTTACTTCGAAAAAAAAACAAACAAAACATGCAAACGCAATCGTCTAGTTGACAGTGAACGAGTTAGTAGATCGATGTTGTAAGGAAATAATTTCCAACTAAACAAAAAAAAAACGTACGAAGACTATAATATTTTCAAATTAGATTATTAAAAGTAGATTGATAATAAATATGTCGTGCCCGTTGGTAGTTAGGAGTTACGAGGAAAAAAAAGCAACAGCAACAACTAATTAGATGTTAAAGTATCCAGCCTAAGCTTAATAGCTTTACCGTAGACAAGCGAGCGTAAAAGAAAAAAAAAGATGAAAGAAAAAAAACACGCATGATTAACACCCCTTTGTAATAAGACAATTTCGGACTACGCTGCGGAACGTCTTGTATTAACTATCGAACTTCCGATTTCGGTTTATAATTAATACTATTCTAAGTGTCTCTCTTTAACTCACTCTCACTATCCTCTATATTTTATGCCCGGTGCCGTTTTAAGACTCGCGCACGTAACGCTTAGTGTCTATAAATTACATATATGTGCATTGAATAATCTAATAATTATATTATGATACCGTTTACGTACCGTAAAAGAAAGAAAAAAAAAAGAAAAAAAGAAAAAACATTTCTAAACAAAGTATAGCGTGTAGAAAAGTCGCAGCCCCACCACCAGAACCCCTCTCCCCGAGAAATTATTAAATTTTTTCTGAATATCCCGTAGGCTAAATTCTTGTGTCTCGAGAGGGATATTTATAATTGTTGCGATTCTTAGATACGTTAGATGTGCGAAGCAAAAAAAAAAGAAACTATATATATAAAGACATATATATATGTAAGCATCGCTTTGACTGTTAGCATTCGGCTGCGCAATGTTTTCCCACACAACTGAATATACGCGCTCGATAAGGCGTTGTTTTCATTTCGCGCTACGCGAATTATAATTCGATCTGTGTAATTGAAAAAAAAAAACGAATCGGTCGCTTGCATCGAATAATTTGCAAACGTATAGAGCTGCAATATCGTGCGCGCGGAAGGTCTGTTATCGATCGTCTGAAGATCTATCGTAGAATTTTCTCGCACGTGTCCTAATAGCCGATAGATATTGTTACGGTCTAAATGCGACACGCTGTTGGCGTCTACGCGATATTCGCTTTTACGTGAGCTTTGGCGGCTACTGCAGATATGAAGCTTGCTAGCCCCTTTACCCCCCCCCCCCCCTCCCCCTCTATTCCACACGGTAAAAGGGGGTTTGTACGTTTCTCGTTCACAAGAACCACACATTTGTTTCATTTCCATGTTATAATTTTTTTTGTCATTGACTCGATCCTTTTACTTAAAGAAAACGGTTCGTTGAGAAAAAAAAACACAATAAAAAAAAGTAAACAAATACGTTAAAAAAAATGGAAAAATTAACAACAACAAAAATGTCGAATTTTATGGAGAAGTGTTTGCTAAATGTACAAACTTCCTTGACTGTGCACGCATTTGCTGGGAGTCCTTGCAATCAGCCCCGCAATTAACGCGATTTACCCCCCCCCCTGTCCCCCCAACGATCGGACGTCTTTTCACCTTTCATTTCCTATCTGCCGGGCGAGTTTCCTCCTTTCTATCATTATCCTTAAAAAAAAAAAAAAAAAAAAGAGTACCGTAATATATCCATTCGTGAAGTGCTATACTTGCTCCAGCCCCCCCACCCCCCTTGTGATCTCTCTCTTGCCCTGCTACTAAAAGAAACTTCCTCCCTCCCCCCCCTTGACTACAAGTTCTCGAAATGAAATTAACTTAAACATTTAAAGAAAAAAAAATCCGTAAGTAATAAATAACAAAAAAGTAAACGATTAACGACAGCTATTGGAACTTAAAAAAAAAAGAAAAAAAATGGATCGCGTAATATATAAGAAATTTATGAATTTACAAAGATATTTACACATTTAAGCGTAAAGGGAGAGTCTTCTGTGGCAACGTAATATTGCAGAAACTACTAGTAACGACATTTAAACTAACTTTATGCCGGGGTAACGTTTCGAAATAATTCCCAAAGGGGCTCGGATACTTCCGCGATGTGAGCCGAGTCGCCCGAGGGTGATCGACGTGTGCCCCGACAGTGATGTAACTAATTAACATGTAACTCCTTAACGTTATACTTTTACCGGTGGTATCTCGACGATTCCCCGACGAGTCATTCGCCGTCTTGCGATTCCAATTGGAAAGGAAAAAAAAAAGAAAGTTAATTGCAATGTACTCGAAGCAGCGCCCTCGGGACAATCGATGACTCGTCGTGAGATCGAAGGGCTGCACTCGCCGCCGGCAGTTTGTGATATATTTAGTGAAGACGAAAAATTGACAAAAAGCGGTTGTTATTCAGAATAAAAAAAAAAGAATAAAAAAAATAAAAAATAAAATAAAAAAAGATAAATGAAGATGACGAGAAGAAAAGCGCCTAGCGATTTTACATCCACATACATACACACACTCTCACACACACCACGATATTATAGTGATGTAACGGTAAAATGTTCTGCTGACGAAAAAAAATGAAGAAATTAGGTATACCGACGGTCGCGGCACGACGTTTCGTTGCCGACATTCGTTCGACTAACGACTAAGAGTAACAGACATAGCAACGATCGTCGAGAAAAAAAAAAAAATTTTGATGAATAGCTATTATAAGAGGGTTTGAAGATGAAGAAGAGAAAAGAATAAACTGATGATACACACGACACACACTATATATTGTAATATTATTTTTCGAACCTAGTAATGTAATGTAGATTATATTATGATATTGTAATAATCATTTCATATAGCAGTAGAGGGAACGAGGTGGTTGGACGTTTAAGAGATTAAATTAAGGTGGGCCCGGAAGCTGGAGGCCTGATGCTCGCGGGAGTCGTTCGTAATATTTTTACCAAGTTTCAAGGATATCGAGTCGATTCGAATCCCATGAAAAATAAAAAAAATTAAAAAATAAAGAAATTTAAAAAAAACTCACGGATAGCCCCGCGACACTGGGCCTCATTGCCAGACGTTCGTGTACTGCCGTGAATCAGTCATTGATATTATATACACTATTTCGATCACACCACTCGTGATGTAATATTTTTATTCCCTCGACGAGATTAAAGAACGATATTCGAACGTCATTTTTTCCAATAACTCATTACATTATATATATGCATATATATATTTCGAAACAAAAGCATAATCACGAGCTAAACAATACAATCCGTCGTAATTTCCAAACCATCTGATACACAAAGATTTAAACTCCGACAGTTTCGTATTTATTCGTTGACTGAATCATCGCTGATTTTAAACGGAGGAACGCATACGCACCGCGGCAACGTTATTGAATGGTGGCGTCTGGTGATGTTTTTCATTACTCAATATCTGTCTCGATATTCGCGTATATTAATTTTTCTAGTAATATCCCGTAAGAATGAGGAAGGTATGAGAATAAAAGTGTACAGTGGAAGACGAGTTGATTATATGTACGAAAATAAAAGAGGCAAGGCAAATCCACTCCTTTTACCTATGTCCTTATATATTATTTCTCGAGCTGGTCATTTTCCCTCAGCCTGCGGATCAACGTTGAAGCATTTCAAACTGCACGAAAATTACTTGCTTCAAGAAGAATCGAAGTTCAGCGTTGAAAGACAGCGTGTATAACGACGATGCGAGACTCTTTACTTTACGACGTGCGACGTGTTCTGGAAATACAAAAAAAAAATGCGGTCCACTGGTCGATGCCCGAAATTTTCGAGCACACTATAAATATAATAAATACGTAGAATTTAAATACTCTTCCATCATTACTCGAAGACCGAACCCGCCTCTATTCTCCATTACTATTTTATTGCTTAGGTTTTTTTTAATGAATTTTCTCTGATAGGACTTTGTTTCGGAGCAAAAACAAACAACCCTTCGCCGCTTTCTCGCGCTCGTCATTTTCCCCCAGCCTGTGGATCAACGTTGAAGTATTTCAAACTGCACCAAAATGGGTTGCTTCAAGAAGAATCGAAAATAAGCGTAAAAGACTCAGTGACGATGATACAAAACTCTACTTTGTGCCGTGCGAGCTGCTCTAGGAATACAAAAAAATAGAGGACCATTGGGTGAGGCCCGAGATTTTTGAGTACATACACTATAAAAAAAGTTCTCCGTACGGATTTTTTTTCAATTCCACATTTTTTAAGAGCCCGAAAAATGCCACATTAGCGTAAGTATACACGGTCGTCTCGTTGTCACTAAAACATATTTTTCAACTCGGCGGCGACACTGCTGTGTCTCTTGATATGATAAGTATATAAAATTTAAATATTTTTCCGTCGCTCATCTTGTCCAGCGGTCCTTGAAGTCCTTGAAATCCTGGAATGGCCTTGAATTTGACCCAATGTCCTTGAATTTTTTATTTCCCCGCAAATAGAGCTTATTTAAAAATGTATATTACTAGCAACCGTCCTAAAAAATGTATATTACAGTGCGATAACACGAAATGACAGCAAAAATTAGCTTAATGTGGCCATAAATCATTTCGCTTGTGCCGTCACGACGTGCCGCCGCCTGTCGCGTTCCGGCAGCCATTAAGCCGTCATTTGTCTATTGGCGAACATTCGTGCATAGTGAGTAGTTTTTTTTCTGTATCGTTTCCAACGTAAACAAGAACGGTTATCGAACTAAATGTTATTTTGTACGTCGCACGCGATAATGCATATATTCACTTTTTTTTAATGTCCCAACACAGCTCTGGGAATGTCCTGGAACTTGTTCTTGAATGTCCTTGAATTTCGTAAGGACTTTTTACTGGATACCATATCACGACTCGAAGTTCGAACTCGCCTTCAATCCTCCATTATTATTTCATTTTTTAGATTTTCTAAAATTAATTTTGGTTTTTTTCTGACAGGTTTTTTTTCGGAGCAAAAACAAACTCAAACGCTCTCTCCGCCATACTAGGAACATAAAAATGGCTAATTACGACGTAAACGTACTCATTTTTCCACTGCTCAAACATAGATTTATTATTGTCAACATTACACTTTATACATTAGTAATGATATGAATTTCCCGTTCTGGATGAGAGTTAATCTATTAAACTACGCGCAAAGCTTTAACAAAATAGTTACAACCCTTTCTGTGTCTCACGATAAGGCTCTCACTTTCACTCTCTATCTCTTTGTATCATATAGAAAACTTTCAAACCCCGCCCGGAAACTATCATCGCCCGGGGAAAAAATATATAATGTCACGCGAATATGACCTGTCGATATTCTATATGTTTCGGTAAGGTATATCGGTCTCGGAAGTCCTACGAAGCTCGAAGTTGTGGATTATCCGCGAGTACATATCGGATGTTTGCAGTACGACAGATTTATAGTTTTCTGAAAAGTTTTGACAACTCGTTACTTTTATGTGCCAAGTAGAAGACAATAGACACTGCAATTGGATCGACGCGGTTTGACTGTGCGTTCGAATGCTTGAAAACGTGTAGAACATTGTTTTTTTTACTTTCCATCGTGGTCGATATCTCGATCGCTATAAATAGACGTCTATGTAATTGACAATACTGATTGATCACCCGCCGTCCGTTAACCCCGTGGCCAGCGCGCACTCGAATTTCAGTCTGATAATTTTCATTGAGAAGGCTAAGCGATAGATTTTCCACCACGCTTATCGATACCAAGGACGCATGGCTTCCAGAGTCCCCACCACTCGACACTTGTGATATTTTATCATTGTAGAATTAGTCCATTCCGGAACATCCAGACTACCTCCATGGATCGGTCTCGTCGAACATCCTCACGATGTTATCCCTCAACATTTTCTCTTGTTCTGTAATCCAGTGATTAAAAGAAAAAGAAGTCATTAGCAGAGTGCAAGCTGCGCGCATAGTACGATTAACGAAAACTCACCCGGCGTCAAATTCGCAATGACGCACTGCTTCCTGAGAAACTCCAGGCAGAGATTCCTGGGTAAACCGAACGCGTGCATGTTGCACGTAAATGTTCTAAAATCGAAATCGCAGTATCAGCAAAATACCGCTAAAGCGAGATGATCGTGATAAGGTCTTGAGAGATTTTCGACGTTACCCCAATTGGCCAAAAACTATGTTGGCTTGAAATTTGCGATCCTCCGCCGCTATCGTTTCCTGATCGAGAGACTTCGATCGAGGGGGCACCGGTCTCATGGCCCTCTCGCACTGCACCGCGTCGAAGAAGGCTGCCGTCCAGAATCGCATCGACGTCCATATAGGTTGAACCCTCAGATGAGTGTACAAGTATTCGCGATACGGCTCCAATCCCGGTACCTCGACTGAATCAAACGGATACATTAAACCTTTTTTTTCTCGTACCGCCCTACCGGAACCGAGCCCATATAGCACGAATTATTTTGAAATCATTTTAGAAATATTTCCAGTCCTTCAGATCTTACGAAATATTTCTAAAATATATGAAATATAATATTTTGAAATAGTCTATGAAAATATTCCAACGAAACATTTCTTAAACCTTTTCAGAAACGTACTTAATTTCGCAATTCATCTGAAATATTTCTGAAACATAGTGATAAAATATTTTGAAATATTTTTTATTTCATGTTTCACCGAAATATTTCTACTGATGTTCCGTGTTTAAGAGGGTGTGTATGCAATTTGAATTATTTCATGCGATCTTTCACACTTTGGTGAAATGTAAAAAAAAAAACAATTAAGCGAAATATGTCTGAAACATTTCAATGTAAGATTTATGAGCGGACAAAAAAATATTCCCAAATAGTTTTAAAACGTTTCTCACCATTCTTTTTTTATATTGATAAAATATTTTCGATACTTCAAAAAGTTTTTATGAAAACCTTTCAAAAATATTTTCTTGCTATGTGGGAGGTGACCGCATACTGCAAATAGACTAATGCACAATGTGCAATGTTGCGACTTGCTCTAGACTCGCGGGTAACATTTATTTTAACGTCGTCTTTTCTGTAACCCTTGCAACCACCATTGTATAGTCTTATTTATATGACTTGTAGTTGCATGGGGATCGCTCGAGTCCATCAAATCAGAGTTGCATAAAGGTTAAAAGTTTGCACAGAGTGATCAGTCTCATTACAGTATACCCAGAGTCTCGTCATAGCCGCGCAACTCGCAGATGCATATCTAGACAACCCTAGTGCGACTGCGACTAGGATGCAACTCCGAATCCATGTTTGCATCAATTCCGGTAGGTCATCGAGAGAGAAAATCTGCAAAATGTTCACCTTCGTGATAGAATGTAAAGCACATATTCATGAGGCTCTTCGCTGGTGCGAAGTCGTCAGCTTCGTGGCACTCGAAGAGCGCCACAGCGAAGTGTTGGGCTAACGAGTAGAAGGAAGCTTCCGACACGCAAGCTCCGGCCCTCCTCGCGTTCACCACTCTGGCGAACCAGATTCTACCGGATTCTGTCTGCAAAACGATTTTTAGTTCGCGGGTGAGTACGATCGATTGTCGACAACGCATCGTTGTCGCCTCGTCGATCTTTCAAATTCATAACATACAAGAACCATCTGGCCGAAATTGGCTTTCTGTTCCTGATCAATGGTGTTCGGGGCCTCGAAGAGAAGCGGGACGAAAGATTTCATGAAATCGGCAGCTGCCTCCTCCGATTGGCTGTCCGCCGATAAACTGGAAGCCCATGACTGCACCGATCCTGAAGATCCTGTATCGATACAAAAAAGAAATGTTATAGGGGAAAAGTGGGGAATATGGACCGGTCCATATATCATTGATTTACGTGTTAATCGAGGTGGGCCATATTCACCACTTTTACCCTAAGCTATGGGTACTAGTTATGTGTGTTCCATCTGTACGGGCTCCTTCCCCTTTTCTACCCCACCACTTCCTCTCCCCCTCCCCCCCTCACGCCTGCCTCTGCAGCAAACTTATCCCCGTACTGTGTCGTTTTCGCACACTCTGATGTTCCCGGCGACGGTTTGATAACTGTCCGACGACAGTTTCAGCGACGTTGTTCTGGGCCAATCGAGTATTTTGTCGAGTGCCGTCGCTCATTAACGTCCCAAAACTATCTGACGACGTTTTTATTGTTTTTGAAAAATCGTAATCGTCGTGACAACTCTTTCGCAACGTTTACTTAATTTTTTAACTTTTTACCACGATGGAAACATCAAAACATAGAATAAACGTTGCGAAACAGTTCTCATGAAGATTGCGATGTATTAAAAATCCATAAAACCGTCGTCAGACCGTTTCCGGGCGGAAATGAACGACGTCGCTCGACCAAATATTGGAACGGTCCAATATTCTACAGGGTAATCACCAATCTCCGAAAAAATTGCCCCGCTCCACGATTCGATGCGCCAGCCAGCGCCTGGCTAGGCGGTGCTTTTTCCCCAGTAAACCATGTTTCCCCATCGGTACCCATCCAAGTACTGACCGCGAGCAGTACCCACTTAACAATTGGAAAACAACAGAAATGGCAGACTTCTTAGATGTGCTCTGAATTCATTTCTATATGAACTCAGAATGTCCTCTGAAAGATGTCGAATGCGTCGATTTCGGATCACTCGTACTACTCTCAAATATCTGAACTTAAGTAAGTCTTTTTGTGGACTCTTTTTATACGTATTGTCCCATACAATAATAATCCAGAATATTAATACAATATTGATCCAGAATATTAATGTACGGTGCAATGTGCAATACGTATATAAACAGTTCTCAAAAAGACTTACTTAAGTTCACATGTTTGAGATGGCTACCAGTGGTCCGAAATCGACGAATTCGACATTTATCGCAGGACATTCAAGGTTCATATCGAAATAAATTCAGAGCACATTTGAGAAGTCCGCTCTTTTTTACGATCCATTTACGACATATATATGTCGTCCAATTGTTATGTGGGTACCGCTTGACTTTGGGGACTGTCAGAGCCACATACCAGCCGCGCACCTATCGCTGCCGGTAATAAGGTGTGATATTCAGGAAGGTAGAAACTTTAATGCTCACCGGATCGCTGCCAAACCCTACGACCGTCCATGTTCGAATCCAAGCTCGTGCTTGGTCCGTAACCGTCCTGGTCGCTCGCCGAGCCGCTGCTGCAGGGTATATCTGGAAACAGCGATCTTCAGGAAACGACTCGTCGATCTTAATTCTCCAAAGCTCGGACGGTTCGTTGCCGAAATCTAGAGACGATTCTCGCATACCATCGAAGCTTTCGTATTAATCCAAGCACACCGATTCTATACGATTGAATTTAAGGCGCGTTTGCGAATGTAATACATTCACATACGCACGTTATAAGTACATTCACTAAGAAGCACGAGATAAAAGTGTAACACCACGCTCTACATTAATTATCTCTAGTCCTCGTGTATACGTAATTAAAGAAGGATAAACGAGGCAAGTGGATAAGCTAACACTCATTATGCAGTCTATGACTCTACAGCGTATGTTTAACACGTCGAGCCGCAAGGAAAGTTGTCGTCGCTTATCCATTAATCGTTGTGTTTTCGACGCTCCCCATTAAGTACACTATCTAAAACACACGTGTTACAGACTATTTTCTCTCCCCGTCACGATACAAAGCCACGTGTTACGAAACAATAACGATATCGAACGAACGCACATATTTTGCATTTGCATCGAACGACGGTGGGAACATAAACACGCTCGAGGGCTGGTTTAGCGTAAATAACAGACGCGCTGCGGTGAACTCTAAGTCCACACACACGGGAGACAATATTTAACGACACAATTGCAGTGGACATCGTGGGGTATCAACTACACTGATTCCGATTTACCTAAACGAAAAACAACCGTCTCATACCGATCTGGAGCCCTCGCTTTGCAACCGAATAAAACAAACAAACAAAGACAAAAACAAATGAAAATATTATATCGTTTACAGACCGGCAATAGTGGCAATATAGCAATTTGCTCACGGGGCAAATATAAATATAATAATAATATAATAATAATTATAATAATAATAATAATAGTAATCCAATATATAAATAAAAATATCCGAGAATGTAAATTCGAACAGTCGCCAGAAGCGTTGTTATTCTCACCTGCTTTGTAATTGAGTTTTTCGTAAGGATCAGGCCCAGTCGCTTTGATATCCTTTTCCTGGAGGGGTTCGATGCTCTCCACGCTGTCCCTGTCCGGACTCATCTCGTCGTCGAGCTTTACCTCCTCCTTGCGGGTGGTGTTCGATCTCGAGGAAGCGATTTCCTCGTAGGTCATGCCCGGTGGATACTTTCTCGATCTCGAGTAAGTCGCCGAGCCCTGACGCTCCAGTTTGTGTCGAGCCATTGCCTCGTAGTCCTCGTAAGAGAATCCTGGCCCAAATCTTGTCGGACGGCAAAAGTTGCAATGATTAGGAGTTTAATTCACCGGTCGATCAAACCCATGAATGGTAGGGGTATGCATACGTCTCGTACACATACCCCTACCAATGAGAGCTAATTTCAATTTACTGATTGATTCATTCATTATTTTACTCGCATGATTAATCAAATAATAGTAGAATAAGTCAGGGTGATACGGCCACCCGTAATATCTTTTAACGTAACAAACGAATGGCGCTGCCGTTCGCACACTTTTTTGTATATGTGGATACAATATGATTGCACCGAAAATTATAAGATTTTATGTGCAAGGGTCAGTACGATATATGTCCTGCAATTTCCGGGTGATATGGCCAATAAAACCGTTTTCTTTTTAGTTTGGCATCTGAAACATTTGACGGAGGTAATTATTGTTTTTCTGTAGTTCAGGTAGACAACATAAAATATACTAAGACATATTTTGTGCGATCCTTCTATGCTTGCGCACAGGTTAATAATGATCATTGGTCAATAACAGGCGATTTTCCGCCCGTGTCGCACGCAAGGAATATACTTATTTTAGCGAAATCAGAATTTCTTTTTTATTTCGATTGCCACGCAGATTATCAGAATTTTTCTATTTACTTCTGTATGCTTGTTATTTATGGAAACATGCCTCGTCAACATAAACGCTCCGAAATTCGTTATTTGTATATATTGCTCAGATAGCCAAGCGCCATAAAAAGTAACAACATTGGCGAAATATTTGCGACATGTGCAGTAAATGTCGCAATTATTCCCTCACCTCTACTTTTCGTGGCGATTGTCTATCTGGGTGGTTTCGTGTTTTTCGTATGCGTGCGGCATTCGTTGCCCATCGATTATTACATTCAAGTTAAGATCAACGTTCGGAATCATTGATTAATTTCCCATATCTATTTTTTAATTTTCTTCCTCCTTATTGTCTATGCCGTCCAAAGTCAGCTGTAACTATTGCACCGGTTACAGGCAATATTAAGAGAGAAAAAAAAATCTCATTTCATTGCAAGGCTGTATCGAGTGAGACCTTATCGATTGGAAATTGGCTCTCGAAAGGGGGACAGCGATCGTGTTACCTAGGAGGCCGAAGTTTTCGTCGGGAAGCCAGATCGTTTTCCTGATTGAGCTCGCAGGAGGAGGGATGCGGCGGCGAGGAGGCCGGGTCCGAAGGACTGGTGTTCAAGTCGCTCTCCTCCAGGCTGCTGCTCAGCGCCGAGCCAATTCTGTTGCCGAGTCCCTGGAGATACTCGCCACCGCCACCCAGCGCCGATCTCATGGACCTTAGGGCGCCTTTCGTTCTGCCCATGAGGGATCCACCCCCGTTAGATGGAAGCGCCGTCGTAACATCGACCATCGCCCACGCCGCGAAGAACCCCCGACGACTTTGAAGAATTAATGCGACCTCCTTGATGAAAGCCCACGTTCGGCTGAAACGAGAATACGTTCGTAGATTAACGGCGGCCAATAGACGTGCAGAATAAGTAATCCGGACGCTTCCATCGAGAGAGAGAGAAGGGAAATGCTTGCCGCTCGACTGCTTACGCCACGAGCGTTCCCGACGTGCCCACGTGTACATCTATGAATTTAATTGCCAGCTCGACCTTCGAGTTTCTCTCTCTCTCTCTAGGAAGACCGCGCGGGGTAACGTGTGCGACCGCTCGCCAAATCGCCAAGCCGACGATACCGCAATTTCCGATAACGAGCGCGGAACCGGATCACGTATGTATGTGGGACAAGAGGCGAACTATTTTAGCTCGAGGTGTACGGGGCGTCTGTCGAGGAAAAAAAGAATTCATCGTAAGAAAAAAAAATCGCTTGCCTTGTTGCTGTGCCAACTGGCTGACGCAGGAGGCTCGAGGAGGCAATCTTTTTTTTCGCGATTATTTTAATGCTCCGCTCGAGATTGAGACGAAAGTGACGTTGGAATAGGATTCGGTGAGGGAAGTCACATGGGAGGCTTCGATATGACACGGAAAAAAATTCAAGGTCAAGGTCGTGGAATATTTTTTTCGCGATCACCGATGTCGCGCTTTAGTTGGGGCCAAAGGTGACCTCGGATTCGTATTCGGCACGAAATGTCACATGGAAATTGTGTGGGCGACAATATTTTTTTGGGACTCGTCAAATTAGCGCACAAAAAATGCCAGGTCATCGTTTTATGCTTTTATTCCACGTTTACGCTTGTTTCCGGATGTATTTTTTATCGCTAATCGCGAAACCTTTACATGTTGTACTTCTGTCTGAATATTCCATATGTAAACTCGCGCCAGAAACGTTAAAGAATATTATTTTCGCGACAATGCGGCTTAAATAATTTTGCATTTATGCCGCCTGATTCGCATATCGTCGTCGAGTTAGCTATCCAAGTTGTTGTTCTTAAAATTTTGTAACTAGACGTAGTTTCGATATTTTGGCATTTCATAAGACTTCGTTTATTTTTATTTTTTTCACGTTGTGTGGTATAAGTGAATATGTTTACTTATTTATGCGTCGCACTCTCTCAAACTGCTATTGTCCGTTTGCCAAACGGACAAATAGTAGGGGAAACCGGGGCAAGATGGGCCCCCGGGGCAAGATGGGCTAGTGAAAAATCGGGCCGACCCGGGGCGTAATGGGCCACCCCGAAATGATTAAAAAACATATGAAAACCTGGAAGGGAAAAATAAAAACCTTTCGGAGCCAATGACAGAAGCAGAGAAAACGCAAAATAGGGAAGCGGGGCAAAAAGGGGTACAAAAAACAAAAAATTGGAAAATTTACGGGTAGCCCGTTTCGCCCCAGAAAATTTTCATTTGGAACGGGTTATAAAACCTATGAAAATATCATTGTTGGGTGACAAATAGTAGATTATACTTTCGGCAGCGTTGTAGCCGCGTTATTTGTTTAGGGGGCCCATCTTGCCCCGGTGTCCCCTACATTGAAAGCGCGAAGCGTCTGTTACATAGAGTAAAGGTTTTTGGCACTTGTACTACAAGGTGGAACGGGTACATCGATTGCAAGACTCAAACGTTGGATTTCAATATAAAGCGACTTTGCATTCGATGGGGGCTCGTTTAGCTGCTTGAAACGCATGAATATTGTGTATTTACATAGAACAAAGGTTGTTGGCTCTTATACTACAAGCTGGAACGCCTACAGCGATTGCAAGACTCAAACGTTCGATTTCGATATAAAGCGACTTTGCATTCGGTGGCATACATAATTACGTATCGCGACTGTAATTCGTTCTAGCCGGCGAACATATCAGAAAATAAATGAAGTATTTTCGTTGCTTACTATTTACAAAGCATTCCGGAACGGGCGAGCAGCGCCGAGCAATGTTCCCGAATCTACCTATCTATCTATATCTATATATCCATCTATCTACCCGCGTAACTACCTGTCTTTTTCGTCTATTCGCACCAGCGCAGCACTGTATCTGTTTGTATCTTACCTAGAGTGAGTTTCGGAACGCGCCTCTGATGCAGTTTATTCGGCACATCGGCTCTGTTAACTCGATGAATATAATATAATTAATATAAATAGTGGTAAATGTATTTATTGACAATGTATTACATGGTACGGTGATACATTTGCGCGATTATTTACATAATATATTCCTCTGCTATTAAGGGAAGCCGGGGCAAAATGGGGACATGTACCCCGTTTTGCCCCAGATGGTTTTTTTTTTTTAATATCCTTTTAAAACCAGTGCCGATACAATTTTGGTGTGAAAAACAATGGATCTATGGTTTGGGTGTCGTTTTAGCAGGTTTTATTGCTTAGCGTCCCCGTTTTGTCCCGGTCTACGGGGAAACCGAGGCAAAACGGGGACGTGGGGCAAAATGGGGACATGAACCCCGTTTTGTCCCAGATGGTTTTTTTTTTAAACCTTTCAAAACCGGTGCCAATTCAATTTTGGTGTGAAAAACAATGGATCTGTGCTTTCGGTATCATTGTACCAGGTTTTATTGCTTAGCGTCCCCGTTTTGCCCCGGTTTCCCCTACCATTGCTAACGGGCCATCGACCTAAGTCCTTCAGCCCCTGATTCGCTTTTTTTGTACAGATGTGTACGTTTTCGGTAATTAATATAATATAAGTGCATATATTTACTTATTTCCGCGACGTACACTCTCAATCTGTTATTGTCCGTTTGCCAAACGGACAATAGTAGATTGAACGCTCGAAGCGCATGAATCTTGTGTATTTACATAGAATAAAGGTTTTTAGCATTTGTAATACAATCTGGAACGGGTACGTCAATTGCAAGACTCGAACGTTGGATTTCGATATAAAGCGACTTTGCATTCGACGGCATACGTAATTACATATAGCGCTTGTAATTCGTTCTAGTCGGCGAATATATCAGAAAATAAATGAAGTATTTTCGTTGTTTACTATTTAGAAACACGCGTTCCCGAATCTTCCTACATATATCTCTATCTATCTATCTACCCGGGTTACTACCCATCTCTCTCGGCTATTCGCATCAGCGCACCACTCTATCTCTTTCTATCTTACCCAAAGTGAGTTTCGGAACGAGCCTCTGACGCAGTTTACTCGGCACATCCGCTCTGATAACTCGATTAGTAAGACCGGAGCTCACAGAGCACGAATCGATTAAACGAGCATGTTTTGACGATATGAGCCTCGAAACGAGCATCCAGCGCTTGCACGTGCGGGACTGATTGATTTATCGAAAGTTCCGAGACTCCGGAGACCCGGCTGTGGCATTGCCGATAGCAATAGCGAGCGAGGTACGTCCCCATGGCGAACTATCGAACAGACAACAGGTGTCGAGAAAAAAAAAATCGATCGATATCCCTTTGAAACGGTGCATAAACAAATATTTGAAAATAATTATCTCGGAACTCGAAACAATGAATGGGTGCGTGAGTGTGAAAGCTACAAAGAACGAGAGAGCCCAGCAGCGCCGGTGGGAGTAAACAATAACCCTGTTACGTGCGATTTGACAAAGAACAAAGTGACCGATGGAAAGTCTGCGCTGTACCTTTGCATTATATACTCGGTTTATTCGGCACATCGACACTGATAACTCGATTAACAAGACCGCAGCTCATAAAGCTCGAATCGATTCAACGAACATATCTTGTCGAGCCTCGAAGCGATCGCCAAAATTTGTAGCAAAATTCCGAAGGACGGAAAATCTCTACTAAAAAAAAACTTGACGCCGTTCCTTCTCTTTTATTTCTCCCTTTCGGATCGGGCGCCCGGTACGATAACTCACACCGAGGCCGAACGCAGTCTTTCCAGCTCGCTGCTGCCTATCTCGAGGGTAAAGAGTGGCTGCCTCAGCGATTAAATGTCGACAAATCAATCGAAAGTTCCGCGAATCCGGAGGGTCGGGTGTCGTATCGCCGATGGTAATAGCGAACGATGTAAATCCCCATGCCCAACTATCGAACTGCCAACAGGTGTCGAGAAAAATCATTCAACATTTTTTCATCGATATCCCTTTACATCGATGCATAAATAGTACATTGCTGGTACGACAAAACTTTTTCTGACGAGTGTTGCAATCACACGAGTTAAAAAAACGTTTTTCGCTCGAGCATCGTACAAAATTTTCCGAGCGATATAAAAATATTTGAAAATATTTGTCTCGGAACTCGAGACAATGAATGCGTGCGTGAATGTGAAAGCAATAAAGAACGAGAGTCTAGCAACGCCGGTTCGAATAAACAATAGCCCAGTTACGTGCGATTTGACAAAGAAATAAAGTGACCGACGGAAAGCCTGTGCGATAATGTACCCTTGCGCGATATATCGTTGTCGGACATACGGTCTATTTCCGAACGATTAAAATGTATTTATAATTGCCGGCATTCGTATCCCGATAAACGAGCCTCAGCTGCGCGACATCGCAGCAACACGAAGTATATTGGGTTCCGAGAGAACCGCAGTGCAGGTCGATGCATGTATATCGTATACGCTCCACTACCTTCTATTCATACGGTTCGCCGTGATGCGGGCGCATAACTACGGTTTGTCGTCGCTTCCGCCGTATTTTTTTTATTTCCCAATAAAACAAGTCGAGTGTCTAGGGTGAACGGTGGAATATCAAACAGCGTTCTATTTACGCCCCCAACGAGTATGCAAAACAAATTTGACCTATGGTAAACAAATTTGCCGTGACCTTCGATATGGATCAAAGATCAACCGACGATACAGTGACGGATGTAAAAAAAAGAAACTAGGGCTGCGAATGGACAATAGACGAGTGCAATATTTTTCGGAATGAAACAGCTTTCATCGCGAAAATCAGCTGCTGCACTGCATGCCTTACGTACCCTCTGATTACGGTCCACGGTGATTTTATAGGTAATGTTCCATGCGAGATATTTTTTGTCGTGCAAAATATCGGTGAATACTTCGGGCGAGGGAGAAATTCCGCCAGTCCACTCTTCCTCGGTTGCCGGAGGGAACCACTCGTAGGCACACGTGTTTGACGACTAACGTATACTTTCCACTTCGCGTCTGACAGACGGCCAAACGCCGCATAGAACGCTTTCTTCCCTTCCCTCCTCGCGTACCCTCTCTCGCCGACACGTGACAGCGTTGTTACCCGCGCAGCCGCGCGCACCGATCAATAATTCTTGCACGAGACACCCCTGGAATAGCGGGCCGTGTCGCATCCAGGAGTGACGCCGTACTGCAGTCGCTGCCGGTAACGAGCCGACCACGAGTAACAAACTCCGTTTCGCTAAAATAAAGTCAAAACGAAACTTCTCCGAAGTCTCGCGCCGTCGGATCTTCAAACGCACGAAAAAATAAATAAACAAAAGTAAAAAAAATTCTTTGTCGTTTGAGCAGGTTGTCAGTTTCTCTGTATTTATTAATAAAACGTGGTCCACTTTAGGTCTATATAGTGACTAGCACACTTGGCTCTCGGAGACGCGGCGGGACGGTCGAACCCGGGGTGTGCGCAAACCGCATCGGATTATACGATTGATCGCGTTAAATCTATTATCTTTCGTCTATTCGATTAGATCTTTGGATAGGTTTAACGACGTATTTTGAATTATTTACTTTACATATATCGATTAGCCATTTACAAAAATGAGGCGTTGTTTTTTTTTTGTTATAAATAAATACCTTCGGCTAACAAGTATACCGGCTATAGTGAATAGAGACGAATAAAGAATGTTTTAAATTATGGCTTTTTTCATAAACTACATTACAACACTGTTTCACTTCCACGCTTGTTTCTGTGCTTTCTGTGATGCGAGTTTCTTAGTTACGTATGACGATATCACCAGAGCCGCGAGCACGATAACGATGAGGTAATAATCGAAGTCTTCCTTCAGGACGTCGAAGGTCTTTGATGGCGCAACCCGTGTATAATACAGATCTGAATTGGGGTTGAGAAAAAAAAATTGAACATATATGTATATTAAATGTTGCCAAGTTATCCCATAGAAAGGCGATTACTCACCGAGACCGTGCACGAAGACTAAACAGGTACTCTCAAGGCCACTGGGACTTGTGTGAATTCCGGACACTCTAAATACACTTTGGTTATAATTAACAATGGCATCCATGTGAATCGGTAATTCTGGCATGTATGGTATCACTCCTTCCTCTCTCATCTCGGGGTTGATAGGCCTTCTCGGATCTACCATCATCCATGGTAACTCCAATATCCCACCGTTCGCCAAAGACACTATTATGTGTTTGCTTGTTATCCCCTTCTCGGTTATTGTTTCGCGCATTGATTCGATCGACGCGGGAAAGATGAATGCCTGTCTTTCGACGATCGGCAATCTTGTTGTTGTCAATGACGAGAACACTGCATAAATAAGGAGTAATGTTAGTCATACGTGCTGTCCAGTGTAGGCGTAAGATAAAATATAAGGACTTGGGGGATTTTAATTCTTTATAGGATTGCAAATCCTTATAGGATTTCAAGTCCTTATAAGATTTCAAGTCCTTAGAGGATTTCAAGTCTAGAGGATTTTAAGTCTTTAGAGGATTTCAAGGACTTGGAGGATTTCAAGGTAAGGCCAATTACCTGTGGTATTACTTTGCATCTTTCCCTCGTAAAGTTCCAACGAAGCAATCTCAGTTCTTCGACTCTTCTCGTTGAAGTAACTGTACAGTACCCAATTCTCCGAGTGCACAACGTGGATAGGTCCGCGGACCCGTTTGTGCACTACGGAGAATATCATAGATCCCGATACGACATCCAGAAGATACAAGTTAAGCGTATCTGTAGAGTGTATTTAAAATTAAACGACAATGTTAAATAAATTGTAAGTTTGATTGCAACAAAACTACATACTTTTATGCGTGCTGCCGACACCTTCCGTGACGATAGCGACGAGGTTTGGGTTTATGTACTTGTACAGTACAGATCGATCGCCTAAAACGCGACCCTGCGAATGTACATGCTCCAGCGGATTCTTCGACACAACCTGAGCTATCTTTTGGGTTTTCGGAGCGAGCACCAATTCCCAAACTTTGTGGGCAATCAACTCCTGCAAGAGTGGACGATTAGACAAAGCCTGCGAGAAGCGGGTAGTCACGACAATCGGATAGAATCTGTTACAAAACCTGCGACGTGCTGTACGAGAGTGAAAAGCCAGAAAGTACACCCGTCGATCGATCGGCGGTGAACAGATAGGCGTTCTTGCCAGCTGCTGCCGCCACAGCCGTCGCGGTTTCCGGATACACGTGAACTTTGTCGCGACTGTCCAAGATCAGTATGCCGCGAAGAAATTCCTCGGTGGCTGCATGCAAAAGCATGGATTGCTTTATTTTGTAACCCAATTTCTCGAGACCTCCAAGGGCCTGGCCCGTAATTGGGTTGAATGTGTAAACTACTCCCTCTCCGGTATTCTGAAAATATATGGATAAAATACAGGTTTATAATCGATTCACCGGTACCGTAGATAGTTTCCTCGTTCAAGATATTTTTACAAACCTTGTCCGTGGCCAATAGAGCGCACTGAGGAGGATGCGGGAAATGAATGCTGCCTCGCTGAACATAGAGGAGCATTGTATTGGAATCCTTCGTCAAACCCTCTATCTTTCCGACCCTCAGTTGCCATATTATCTCGCCCTTTCTCGTCTCAATTCCGTACAGCTGCGAAGCATACATTTTAAACCCTCGTCAAAATCTCTCATCGCCTTCGTGTTTCGGACTTATTATCACGATAGTTGTTGTCGATTATTTACCTTTCCAGGCGCAGTGGCGACAACGATCATTTTGTGTAGGCCAAATTTGTCCCTCACTAGATCTGCTCGTTGACTGGACAGTTGCGGTATTACGCCGAACACGGTTTGAAGCAACGTTTTCGCTTGGTTGGCCTGGGCGCTTATCCTCCTCATCATCATCCCTATTACATCCCCTGATGAAAAGCAACGGAAACGTTAAAAAAAAGGAACGATGCAGGACTCAATCTGCGGAGCTCAAATGTAATTTAATAAACTCATAAAAACTGCTAATCAATTCACGTCAGCGGCAGCCACCAAAAAAATCAAATCTGCGTAAAAGATACAATTTTTGACGTAGATGATGGTAATTGTATACTTGGGTATATCCGATTAAACGCTTCGTCGCACTAGCCTTCGACGCATGCATACGATGAAATAGAGCGATAGCCATGCGATTTTTCTATAACAATAAAAAGTCCGCTCGACGGTCTAAGATCTCGCTAATCCGAGGAACCTGCTAATTAATAAAACCAAGCTATCTACAGAATCCATGGACGTGTGTAACCATTCGAAGTGTCGAATTTACGTCGTCACGAGCGTCATAAAAAAATATAGAAAAAAAACAAATCAATCCAAACCAGCCTGTCCTGTTTCGCTACTTACATGAACCGTCTACATCAATACCTGCCGGCAGCCATTCGTGAAAGAAAATTAATTAATATGACTTAGCATTGGTCAACATATCGTAGTTGTAGTATCAATTGTTCGATCGCTGATGTTCGTGTATGCAAATCATCGTTATAATGAATCATCGAATGTTGTCTACGTGTTTCCAGAACGGGGTATGTTCCCTAATCGGAGCTTGGTAGGATTCATCTCGTGAAAGAATGTTTATCAGTTCCGAACCACCGTAGTTGATGAATTGATTAGAACTGACGTGTTATATTATATATGTATTTAACTTACTCTCTTTCTGATCGAATTCAGTTTCGATCGTCTGATCGCGATCGGACATCGGCAGCTCCAATATTTCCACGGCTACTATATTGGCCAGGGCCTCCTCCCTCGACCATATCAATTTATTGTGCTGCAACAGAGCGACCCCGTAATCTTCCGAAGATACGAAGTGCAGGCAAGTCACTCCGGTCGCTTGTCTCGGGCACATGGAAGCCATGATGCTCGGTGCCAGAAGGGAGTTGTGTATTATCGATGCGGATAGATTCGGCAACGGCGTCGAAGTGAGTAGCTCGAAGGCGTTTATTTCTGTTACCTTGTGGACGAATTCGTTGAATAAAAATTATATACGCAAAGTAAATTAATGGATCCGACGATCGATCGAACAAACTGATGTTTACCCCGTCCTTGTACGTTGTCTCCAGAAGTACTTTCTCGTTATCGGCTAAAGTAACGTACAACCCGGCATCGCCGTTTATGTCTCTCTGGATAGGAACGGGTACTTTGCCTACGGCAATCAGACGCTTCCTCAGGCCATTGTCTGCACTCACAACGACGACGGAATCGTCGCCGGGAACCGATTCCAGTTTGTACGGTCCCTGAGCTCCGGCACCGAATATCTTATCGGTAACGATCATCGATGCAGCGTCGGGAGTCGGATCGGCCGTATCGAACAAATTAACGAAAAATAGTATCCCCAGTGTATTGCCGCCTTTGAGACACGCCAAATACGGCGCTGCCAACACACATCTGCAAGTTCAGAAATCCAGTGTCACAATCAATTGAAGGACTGCCGGTCTCGGCATCGACGAATCGTCTCACCGAGTATCCTGGTCCACGGACGTCGCCGAAACTTTTCTAGTTTTCAATTTTTCACCGGTTTTACTGTCGTACGACGTCACCTCTACGCCGCTGTTGTAGATAGGCAATATGTGGTGCAACGTACCGTCCTTAATGTGCCATTTAACATCCTCCAGCCTGAGCGATAAAAATAAAACACGATTAACGATCGCGAAAGTCCGATCGCTCAAACGACATGGATCGTGAGAAAATTTATCGCGAAATAATTTCGCTTTGCAAAAACTATACATTTACTAGGTGAAAAAAGTAACTGGTCATTATGCAAAGTGACAGATTTTTGCATAAGTGAAATATATCTTCAAAATAACGACATATATGCATCTACATATATCAGAGCTGGGCAAAGTACCAGAAAATACTTCAAGTACAAAGTATCACCAGTACTTCAAGTTTTTTTCAAGTACTTTTCGCAATTAAGTGTGTAGCGTTAAGCGTTATCTGAGCGTTAACAAAAAAGTGCAAAGTAATTTGCGCATAGCTTCGTTCATTGTAAAAAATCGCTATCTGTAATTTTCGTAATTCTTCGTTTTGATGCTATTTTTCAAGTATTCTTCAATTTTTATTCATGAATAATAAAATCCATAATACATTTTTTTTTTAATGTAATTAAAAAGAAAACAAAAAGGGCTCCTTCTTATACCGCCTTGTCTGTAAATATGTTTTTTAAATAAAAGAAAAACGAAAAAGGAAAACCTTGGTTGTTTTTTTGGAATAAAAAAAAAATCTCGTTAAAATGATCTATTGAAAAGTTTAGACAGATAATTATATATTAATAGAAACAGGATGTCAAGCTACTCATCAAGTATCCATAATGTACGCGTGTACTCAAATAGTACTTGTACTTTATAAGGGAATTCATTAAAAAAAGTAATTGCAGTACTAAAAAAGGACTTTTCTACTGCAAGCACATACTTAAAGTACCAAACAAGTACCCGGTATTTCAAGTAGTGCCCAGCTCTGATACACATATATATAGTGCTCTCTGAAATAACGAATCAAGAACCTTTCGGCATTGTACAATCCCACTGTGGAAAATGATATAAATGGCGTGTCTGGTCTGAAAATCCAACACGATAGTTTTAAATTATTAGATACGTAATTAGTTATATTTGCATCCCGACATTCGTCTAGATTAAGAGTATGAAATTATATCATCCAAAATGAGTATTCTAAAACACACCTTTCAGGGTTCTGTTCCGCGACGGGCCACGCATTCAGAATGTGCCCCGAAGCCAGATCCCAGGCGCGGACTATCGCCGGTACTCCGCCGCTCACCGATATCAAGTCGCCGTCGCCGGAGTTACCCAAGTATCTGATCCGTCCGGGATAGCCTTTCTCCAAAACTCGCCTCCATAGAATCTGGCCTGAGGGTGTCACGCGAATAGATAATTCCTCCTAACGTCAGACAAGAATCAATGAATCACAAATTAATCTGCGGAGACTCACCGGACTTGATATTGAGTGCTGCGACAACATTCTCCTCGGTCGCGACGATGATCTTCTTCGCTGTCGACACGGTATCGAAAGTCGCGAACTTTATTCTTCCAACGTAGTTTTGTCTCCTGTTTCGAGAAAGAAAAAAAAGTAAATAAATACAATTAATGCGATCGGATATACGCGGTATGAAATTGGAGCGACTGTCAATGGGAGTTCGTGCATGCGTGTCGATTTTCAAGAGGCTCGCGGCGACTGGCGAGCCTAACCACGCACACGCCGTCGAGCCAGTTATTTACCAGTCAAACTTTCCGACTTGATCCTCGTAGAGTCCGAGCGAGAGGCTGAACAGTCCGAACAACACGAACAAATACTGAAATAGCTGTGCATCAGCTATAAACCGGTTCATGTTTCCTCTGAAGCTCCACACGAACGGAGTCATGATAACGAACAAACCGAGAGGGCCAGTGTGTGTCCCTCGAGCTTCTGCTAGGAAGCGGCCATATTGAAAATGATTAGGCACATGACCCCTACCCTCTTTCCAGGCGTTTAAATGACCGATGAATTATTAAATGCCCCCTTCCTTGCCCAACTACGGTGGAGGGGAAAAAAAATATATCAAACTCATAATTGTACAATAATATACAAGGTGTATGTTTATTATCGCTGGCACTTCGCCACTGGGCTGAAGCCGCAAGGAAAGAAAAACAATGTTTATTATTCGGTAACGGGTGATTGTTCGATCGTCATATAAAAGTATAAAAGAAAATCGATAATTAATCTTAGTTTACGAATTAATTATAATAAATAAAATATTCATTTATTCAACGATCTGGAAGGCTCGAATCCGGCGTTGCCTCGCAGATAAAACGGGAGCCGAAAGTCCCGTTTTTTTTTGTTTTTAATTTTTTGTTATTCCTTAACATCGCCAACGCCGTCAGGATTTATCGCGAACATCGCCTCGCTCTCGGGCAAACACGGCGAATCGTATATTTTGCATATCCTCGTCTCGCCCCTGCCCTTGCGCAGGGACAATCGGGTCGTGCTCGAGTGAGCGATTATGTTGCCGCCGATCGGTTTCTTCTGATCTCCACCGAACATACTCGCCACCCCGTCCACGTTGGCTACGACTTGATTGGTAATCACCACGGCCACCCCGTGCTCGTCCGCGACTCTTAGAAGCATCCGTAAAAATCGGGCGAGATGGATCTGCCGCGAGTTGAGCTCGCCGCGTCCCGTGTAGTCGGTTCTGTAGAGTCCCGTGGCGCTGTCGACGATCAGAAGCGCGTACCGCGACTCGGTCATCATCGCGCTCGCTTGAATTATGAGCTGGGTCTGGTGATCCGTGTTGTACGCGCGGGCGCAGGCGACGTTGTCGAGAACCGAATCTCCGGCGATTTTGTACCTCTCGGCGACGGCGATCAATCTCTCGGGTCGAAAAGTTCCTTCTGTGTCTATGTAGAGGCACTTCCCCTCCGCGCCACCCATGTCTATGGGCAGCTGGCAATTAACAGCCAGTGTGTGGCACAGCTGAGTCTTTCCTGTTCTGAACTCGCCGAAGATCTCAGTTATCGAGCCCGTTTCTATTCCACCACCCAACAGCCTGTCCAGCTCCGCCGATCCTGTGGTGACGTATACAATGTTGGCTCTCATCTGATGAATCTCTGTGGCTGACTTAAAGCCCATGACTACAAGCTTCGAAGCCTCCTGAAGGATCTTATCAGCTTTGCCCTCGCTGATGCCTTTTATCGCCAGGAGATGCTTCTTCGGCGCGTAAGCCACGGACTCCACGGTGTAGTATCCGGCCTCCTGGAGTTTCTTGATGTCAGCGGCCGTGATGCCGTTGCCCTGGGGAAAAATAGGTTAACCGTGCTGTTATCACACAAATTTCCATGTAACATGTTGTACACTGTACGGACAGAAGGCAAAGAGTCTTTTACATGACATCAAATTTTATCTTTTGCAAGTCCCAATCAATGCACGGCTTTAGGTAGAAAAAGAAATTCTTCACTTGTAAAAGTTTATTTGCTACGTGAACTTCCTTGGGCGAACACAGCCTTTATAACCTAATGAGATTTAGTCTCGTGCAGATATCTTTGGGGTCATAAAGAGTCGACATGAAATCTTACCTCGAGAGTCTTGATGAGTTTCGCTCCATCGCTGGCGTCATCGAGCACCTCGTCTTCATGAAGAGATCTCGTTGTTGCTGTTGCTCCGACGGACATTGTTGTTTGTTTGTGCGGTGCTCTTTTCAATACTTATTCTCGATCGATTGCAGCAAATTGCGGCGAATGTTGGATTGAGAAATCAAGAACGCGGGACAGTAAGCAGTTCCGTTACGATTGTTATTCTGCGACGCTGAAGAGACAATAATCTGGCTGAACTCGACGAGACTTGTCTTTGTCAGGGGGAACAAAAATAAAATTGGCGGTTGCAGCCTCCAGCTTTTCTGTCTGGCTTCGAATTTAAACCCGGTCAGCTGACGGCTCCTAGAGTAACAATGTGCCAACGTGACAACTCGATAAAGAGACGTGGGGACATTTACGTGGTGGGGTATCATTTCGCCAGAAAATAACTAGGTAAGCGAAACAGGCGTCGGTCCGAGCGCGCACGAGAGTGGCGAATCGAATGCTCTCAGCGAACGAGAGAACAACGAGGAGCACGAACAAAGTCACCAGCGCCAGAACGACGCGACGCGTGGTACTGAGGTGCTTTCGATTTGGCGTTTCTTCGTTATTACAACGTGAGTGCGCATGCGCACAGTCGCTTTTTGGTACGCATTCGTATCATTCGTATCGTTGTTCATTGTCATGACATTAAATGATTGTCAAACGTTGTCACCGACTGACGATTTTTTGTTTTAAATAACCCAACACATAGAATTGATAACAACCATGATCGATCTCGTACTCTCGAAGGGACAAGTCTTCGTGTGGAACGCCAAAGGTAAATCGCTTACAGATAAACATTCCATTTAACTAACTAACTAACTACTACCGACTCTCGTATTTTTTTCAGACTGGTTAACGCTCAGAAGCGAGCATAGAATCGTCGGCGAATTGATCGGTTGTTTGCCAAAAAAATCCAGACAAGACATTCTTCATGGCTTGCCTCTGATGCTCCAACCTGAAGAAGTTACGCTTCTGCTGGAGAAAAATGTCGCCAGGCTAGTCTCTTATGGTTGTTTGCAACAGAAACCAAGCGATAGTTTGAAAAAGGCAGTCGATGAGTACAGAACAAAGCTGTTTCATGAACAAGAGGAATGCTTGAGGGAAGAGAGGAAGCACCAGGTTTTTTGATATTTCCATATATTCCAAATAATATCCCATGTATTCAAAATAGTAACCCATAAATTTCAAATACTTTTATATTTTATTTCAATGGATCACTCCTTTTACATGACACATTACAGATACATTCCCGGTAACAGTGATGTCTGAGATTGTAAGATGGCGTATGTCACAAAAATAAATGAGAACTAGCGAACAGAAGTTCTCAATATAATCAAAATAAAAATACAATTTAACTGATTATAAATTCCTATAAATTGAAAAGAATGTGGTTATAACTATAAATACAAGAAGTATGTATATTTCCTCCAAATTGCTGAGCTCTAATTATTCATAGCTCACGACGACTGAATTTGCTGGTTCCTTAAACACGTTAAATGAAAGACCTGTGAAATTCAAACCTGAATACTCGTCTGCGGGTCTCACAATTTATGAGATCGCTGAGTTCCTCGTAGTATTAGTATGATTTACATTCTCATGAAAGACCCTCGATGTGGTCAAACATGCTACAGCTGAACTGTAAACTGTTCAGCTGTGGCACTCTGAAGTGAATTTGACTAAGAATAATATCCCATATATTCCAAATCATGTTTAATGCAATTTTCACAGCTTTTTTTTCACCTCCAGGTATGCACGATGATGGACAAAATAGTGGAGGGCAAAAAGAGAAAGATACTGGGAATAAAAACAACTAAGAAAAAACTGAAAAAGCCTCTGGACGGCGAAACGCGTGAAGCACTAGATAGTATAGAGATAGACAGGGAAGCGTTGATGGCAGAGGAAATGGCCAAATTGCCAAAGCTTGAGAAAACAGAGGCTCTGTTGCAAATTCACACAGGTGAAGACATTATTTGGGATGGAGGAGATACTGGGAAAAAATGCAATTACTCCGCTAGTTTTTATGTAAGAACATCTTTAGCGGGACTTTTAAATTAAAATCATCTCAAAAAGCAAAATCGTCAAAGCCCCCCCCCCCCCTTCAACGCAAACCCATCCTCGACCGATTATTCCGAACCTCCCTGGGTTGAAGTCCCCCCCAGGAACTACCTTGTACACTTTTACACACAATGCTTTACTTTGAAAAGCAGTTTAATTATTACTTTTTGTTGTTGTTGTATTCCAGCATATCCTTGGCTGAAGGAGGATGATGTTAAAACGGCAGAATGGAATTATCCACGCACCAAGGAGGAAAGACTGAGACACAGAACATACAAAGATCTGTGGGAAAAAGGATTTTACGTGTCCAGTGGAGAAAAATTTGGCGGGGATTTCCTCGCATATCCAGGTTTCAGAATATAAACACGCGGTTTTCCGATGTTCGCGCCAGGCCGAAAAGCCTAATGTTACGAAAATGTCTTCCAGGCGACCCGATAATGTTTCACTCTCAGTTCATAATCGAGTGCAAGGACAAGGACAAGGAAATAGCGATAACGGAGCTGGCGGGTCAGTGCCGAGTAGCCTGCCACGTTAGGAAGACCCAAGTATTTGCGACGTTCACGGACGACACCGAAAGCGACGTCAAATATCAATCTTTTCAATGGGCCGAATCCAACATGTTCTCGCCGATTTGACGATAAACTTTTTACATTATAGAAGTCTCGCACTTTTTTTACATTTTTATTCGAAGGTCGATAAGGTAGACTAACAGTTTTATCATCGGCTAAAAGACAATTTTTATTAAACAATTATTAAACATTTTTTTGGAGCAACTTCAAATAAGGTCAATCAGTTTGAATTTCTCGTGCTGCTTCTCCGGCAAAACATGGAAGTGCTTCTTGTAAATAACCTGTCCCTCACGTCCGCCATAGCATCTTTGAATCCATGTGTGATCCCAATTAAGATTCACCTTCTCGCAGGTGACTACTACCTTTCCGGGCTCCAGAGCCCATAGGGTGCCGTTTTTACCGAATCCAACCTTGATAAAAAAAAGTCATTATCATACTATCTATTCGGTCGGACAAGACTATTTTTCTATTTTATTAAGCACATATTTTCGTGATATTGATCTATTATTGCAAGAAAGCATTTTCCGACCGACAAACGAATAAAGAAAAATATATGTATATAATGAAAATCACATTTAAGCAAACGAAAGTTTGCAAAGCAAATGCTCACGTTTAGTCCCGGGTGGAATCTCGTTTTCAGCTGAGTGACCAAAATCTTTCCAGCCGGCACTTTGTGCCCGTCTTGAACTTTCCAGCCTCTATGTTTCGGTCTCGGATGTCCCGGCTTGATTCTCGTACAAGTACTCGATTTCTTGGACGCGTGACGTACGGTTACTGCGTTAAAAAAACAATACAAATCACCAAATTAATCGACCCTTTCGTTTGCAAGATAAACCTTGAATTCGTGCAGCGTAACCCGAATGATCGTGGAGTTTACCTTGGCTACATGTCGCAGGGGTTATTAAATTTTTCTGGACACTCCGGAGCGATGAAATCATCAGATTACTTAACGATGCCATTCTTCAAAAATTTGCCAGTTTCGTCCCCAGCGTATCTTCTGCTCAGTATTTATTACAATTGGAGGGATAAGTTTGATCGAATCTGAGCAGAAATATTAAGCAGACGAGCGATCAGCTGATAGACTGAAGCAGGCGCCGCCGGGTTCAGCACCTTGGAACAAAAATGTACACGGAGAATGGGGATCTACGATGCGGAGGTCGGTAAGAATTCTCACGACCCACCGCCGCTAATATATTAACTTTCCGGAATGCGTGTACAGTCAGATATTAATTAACGATAGTAATAAAAATGCAAAGGGGGTACCCTTACAATTTTTTTGAAAAAAATGGTTTTTGGAAAAAAAATGTTCACACATCGACACACTTCGACCGTCGTCGGCGCCGTTTCAAGCAAGCAGACGACACACAAGGCTAGTTTTGATCGGGTAACTACTAACGCCGCGGTAAGCAGCGGTGTTTCGTATTCCGATGTCAACGCGGTAATATCGTTGCGTTTACGCTTAGCGGCATCTTTCGGCGAAAATCTGTAACTTTGGGACAAGCAGATATCTGCATTGCCGACCCTTCGTACCTCTGAGCGTCGGTAAATTACCCCCTCCTTGGTGAGAGTATCGTTTGAAATCCCTTTTTAAGTCGGCTCGACTTGGCGGGAGATTCAAAGATTGTTATCCCATTCAGTCAGGACGAGTTACCAGGTGGTGAGTATAGAACGTTTATCCGTCGGGTTTTATATATTATTGTCAATAAACATTACGCTATTTTACTTTTTGACTCTAATATGCATTTGTGTCTGAAGATGTCGGACGGAAATTGCGTTTAAGCACGTATATCGGGTCTCTTGTACAGAAATGGTTTGTGAGTCGTAATGTGCTAGAGACTTTGTGTTGGGAGAGGTTGGTAATAATAAAGGATTCGTTTTCGGCCACCTATATATGACCTATGTGTTACCCTTCGGGTAAAGCGACCGAAACGGAAGTCGACGGCAGCGCTTGCGAGTGACTCGCGTAGTACAAATTCCGTCTCCCCTCTCGCGGCACAGGCAATACTTTTCACGTCTACTACGCTAATATCTTTATCTTTTATGGAACAGTTGCGTCGTATAACCTGTTCACCCAATTCCCCCAGCTACTAATCATGTTTATAAATATGAGAATTTGACAGTTTACACGTCACGGTATTGACAATAGAAAACGTATCCGGAACATGTAGATAACAGACGATTCCATTGAGCATCACCGAAAAATGCAACACACAAATATTATACGACTGTAACATAAAATATTATTTATTGTAAAGAAAAAAAAAAAAAAAAAAAGAAAAAAAGTATAATCAGCTTGTCCGTAAAATGACAACTGGCCAAAGTGGGCACGACCATTCCTTCACCATCAGACAAGAGATACAACGTTTCGAGAGTGTGCACCCCTCTATTTACGCTATTTATGACCTGATAGATCTTATTACTGACACTCATATTGCCAAACAAATTCGCGAACATGTCGTCGCCATCGAAGGTAAACTTGTATATTTTGCATTCCACCCGTGTCAACAGCTGTTTTATCCGTGAGCGTTTATTTCACGTTTATTCAACGTACTTTCGCAGACTCCTTCGTCAACAGTCACGAGTGGACGCTCGCGAGAGACGTTCCGGAGCTGCATCTTGGAATTATCGGATCGTGCGATTCGGGCAAGTCGGCACTGGTCCACAGGTACCTAACCGGGTCTTTCATGCACGAAGAATCGCCCGAGGGAGGACGTTTCAAGAAGGAAGTTTTTATTAACGAACAGAGTTATTTATTGCTCATCAGAGATGAGGGCGGAGTTCCCGAATCGCAGGTGTCTACAATCTCTCAAATACTTTTTTTTATTATTTATTTATTTATTTATATATTATAGAATACGGGGTAAGTCCTGTATATGTAAATGTGCGATAAGTGTACAGTGTGCGATATGCATTACAAACCTTATCTACACACCTGTTGTCTAAAGCTACGCTGGCAAAAATTGAGCGTGTCTAAATGTGTGATGGGAGACCTCAAACAACTGACTAATATTGGTGAACTCATTGCCCATCCATATGAGGCATGGAATCATTCTGTTGTGCTCACTTCATAATTAGTTTGATATCTTCACTGCAAAAAAATTTAGTGTGAAAATCAATGAACTCTATTGGATTACAGTACAATTTTTATATTCAACCAAAATTTTGGTCAATTTCGGGCAAAAGATTTGTAATTTTGATATCTGGTATTTTTATTTTACAAGAAAGTGCATTAATGTTCAATTAATGTAAGTAATGTAAGAAAATTTAATGTTCCAGTAAATTAAATTTATAATTTGCTTTTACAATGTTTGTTTATAAATAATTGAGCATACCTCATCATCTTGGTTTTATTATAATTATTATATTTCCTCGTTTGCCCGAAAATAATTATTAGTGTTAATTATTTACAAAACGCATAAATCGATCTTCGAAAAAAAAAAATGTCATTGACCAATAACAAATGTTTTTCTGTTTTCAGTTTTCCTCGTGGATAGACGCGGTACTGCTCGTATTTAGTCTAGAGAGCGAGGAGAGTTTCTCTGTGGTATGCGGTTACTATAATAAAATGTGTTCTTTTCGGAATATGTCCGACGTACCAAAAATTTTAGTAGGCGTCCAAGGTTCGTTTTAAAATTTCTATGCCCCATCTTCGAGCTCTTCGGGATGTAAATTATTCGTGAAATTATTATTATTATTATTTTTTCAGATTCGATCAACGACAGTAATCCGCGCGTTATAAAGGATATTCGGCCGAGAAAATTAGCCTGCGACCTGAGATGTCCTTATTACGAGACCTGCGCCATTTATGGCTTGAACGTGGAGAGAGTCTTTCAGGATGGTGAGCTCTCGACAAAATTTTTGCGAACGCCTCTCGGCCAGCGCCCAATTCCCGCCCGCTCAACACCGACTGACGTATTTAATTTCAGTGTGTCAAAAAATAATCCAAAAAATATCTACCAAACATACCCGATGCAACGGACAAAATTTGGGAGATAACGAAACGAAATACTCTATACCTGTGATTTCAAAAAGCTTGCTGCCACCTACCAAAGATCCGGAAACGGGCAGTCCTTCGAAAATAAATGTAAGCACATGACTAACGGGATTTCCGTAACATCGATCTATCGATCGTTCGAGGATGTGTTTTATCTTCAAACATTATCGTTCAGATATCGGAGAAGGCGGAGGAATTTCTTCGACCGATGCAGGACAACATAACACAGTGCGAATCGGCGTTGTCGAACGATAGTTTCCAATACATTCAGAATCAGCACGGCGAGTTTCGCTCCTCGATTTTAACGCCGACGACAATCAGGTAAAATCATCGGTCCACTAGTTCGTAATATATTGAATATAAATATGTATTAACGATATAATCTCGATGCGCCAGGAAATTTCGGAGAAAATCTAATATATTCACGCCATCGAAGAAGGAGAAATACAACATGGGAGAGATGGGAGTGGGTAGAGAAATACCTGTCAAGCAGGGATATCTCTTCAAGCGGAGTAGCAAATCATTGAAGGAGCGAAAGAAGAAATACGTAACGCTGCTGGAGGACGGCCGATTGACCTATCACTCGAGCTTGCACGATTACATGAACGACACCAACGGCAAGGAGATATTGCTTCAGTACGTTACCGTGAAGGTGCCTGGAAAGACGCCGAAGGGTTCGAAATCAACACCGACTCAAGGTATCACGATCATCGCCCACATAGCCAAAGTTGCATAAGCATAATTTTCGTTCAGCAATGGTATGGCAATAGCCGATTAGCCAGTTTCGATCATCCAGCGATTTTGTAATTATTTCAATAAGACGGGTAAAACATGCCTGTATTCGTACCGAATGATATTTCCGGGAGCGTTTTACCCTATCGAATATTGTTTCTTGCAGACGACGGCTTCGAGTTCTCGATTATATCACTGGAGAACAAAACGTGGCACTTCGAAGCGAACAACGCGGACGATCGTGAAAGTTGGATCGCCGCTATCGAGCAGCAAATATTGTCGAGCTTGCAGAACAGCGACGGCGACAAGAAAAACGAGACCGAGGCTTTCAAGATGCACTGTATCAAGAACAAAGTGTCGGGCAATGATGCATGCGCCGATTGCGGGGCTGCCAGTAAGCGTCGTTCACCAATTGCTCCTCTTTGAAAATGTGCACCAATGATCGTTCGCTAAACTCGCTCCTGTTTGTTTATCTTTCAGACCCAGATTGGGCGAGTCTGAATCTCGGAGTGCTGGTGTGCATCGAGTGTTCCGGAATCCACAGAAACCTGGGATCGCATATATCGAAAGTGCGGTCCTTGGATCTCGACGACTGGTCGTAAGTAGGGTTACGATACAAATATGTAAGGTAAACGTCCCAGTGCAAGAAATATGGAAATATGTACGATTTTTCATGCATGGACGGGGACTGGGACTGCTCCCTTAAGGCAGTCCTTGCGAATAGTGTTCACTTGGCAGAAGTTACAGGGAAATGAGAGGGAATTGCAAACACTTCTGGATAATATGAAAATCGTAAAGAAAATCAAGCATATTAAAGGTGCAGAAAAGATTAATTTTGCATGATAATAATTCCAAAATGATATTAACAAATCGATGAAAAATAAAATTGTTCAACAAATCTCCCGGAATTGCCGGAAACTGAACTTTTTTTTTAATGAAAATAATTCGTTCACTTTGAGTACGTATTAATGTTTTTCAGATATTAAAATTCACTTTGACTTTTTTTTTATGGGAAAAATGTGTAGAAAGTCACAAAATTCATACATATTCAGAAAAATGAATGAATCATTTTCATTTAAAAAAGGTAGGTTTCCGGGAGATTTGTTGAACAATTTTATTTTTCATCAATTTGTTAATAACATTTTGGAATCATTAATATGCAAAATTAATCTTTTCAGCACCTTTAATATGCATGATTGTTTCGGATTTTTATTCCATCGGGAAGCGTTTGCAATTCCCTCTCATTTCTCTGAAACTTATGAGAAGTGAACACTATTCGCAAGGAATACCTTAAATGTGGAGTCATTGGTACTTTTTATCTTATCAATGAGATGATGAGCAATTGAATTTTGATACATTTAAATTATCCATCAGAGCGGGTCAATTGAGCGTCATGCTAGCTCTGGGTAACGACATTGCTAACGGAGTTTGGGAATATTGCCTCAACGGAAAACAAAAGCCGAACTCCGAATCGTCGAGAGAAGAGAAGGAGCAGTGGATCCGATGGAAGTACGAGGAAAAGGCGTTTCTACCACCAACCAATCCGAATATATCGCTTGGGAAATTACTGATCGATTCTGTTTGCCGGTGCGTAAACCATCGGATTATGTTTAAACAATACCCGCTCAAAATAATGCTCGGAACAAGCGTGAATGCTTTAGCGAAAAATTAATATACTCGAAGCGAGTCATATATATACTATTGCCTAAAAAAACGTAAAAAATTGAAATTTTCAAAATTAATCGCAACATTTATTGTAGGAAATTGCAAACTGAAATTAGCGGCTTTCGTTGTTTTGAGGCAATGTTTAATCTATCCTCTACCGCTGATTACAAAACGAGCACTTATTTTACTGTCTGCGTCATATTTGATTCAGAAACTCGTGTCGAAAATATCCCATCAAATTTAAAGGGATAGATTAATATTCGTCAAATTTAATACCAAACATTGTAGTGTGTTATGGTCCATACCCATACCTCGACACTAAAATCTATCTATATTCTTTTCGAAAATCGAGCTTCCTCAATAAAGAAGCAAAACTATTATGTTTGATTCAAGCATTATTTTTCTTCGAGTTAATTCTTTTTTAAAAGCAGGATTAACTGACTGTAAAATGTTTATTTTATTTTTTTCCCGGACGAACAGCGGCGACATGCGAGCATTCACGCTCTGCTTGGCGCGATGCAGTTACGAAGATATCAACATTTCGGTCAGTGCCGAGGACCTCCGAACTCCTTTGCATCTCGCTTGTGCGACCGGGAACCTGGCGATGGCTCAACTTTTGATCTGGGTAAAGCTCGGCTTTCGATGAATAATTTTAAAAACTGTAAGTTTCACATATTTAAAAAAAAATTAACATCTTAATTTTTCAGCACAAAGCAAATCCACAAAATCTCGATCACGAGGGACGAACATGCATGTCGTATGTGAGAGCTCTGGAGAGAACTCTCGACAACTCGTCGGACTCGATGGAGATGCAGAAGCTTTTGGAGGTATTGGAGCAGGCGAGTATTTCGAGCGTCGAAGAGACGGAGGCGACCCAGTATTAATTTCGTTCGGCCGAGTAAAGCGATGCCTCGATAGGTACGGGGTCGAGGCATTTACGAATTGCAACGAAAACTCGTTGAGAAAAATGCTTTTTTTGACGAATTTATGAACTCGATTGATTCACATTAACCAATCAAAACCGAGGACGGCATATTCTCATCGATTTTTCTGTCGCACCAAACGTGTTTATTGCTCTACGTACTTATCGTGTCGGGCTAATCGTCGATCAGCCCGACTTTTATTTAAATGACGAAGTAAAAAAAAAGAACGCTCGTAGCGCCGTCGGGACTCGAGTGCTTTTTTTTCTACGACGAAGAAACTCTCGCGAATTTAACCGTGTTATTCTTTGTGTATCCTCGAGCAGGATTTTTATTAACGTCTATGCCTGTAGTGTCTGTCTGAATAATTATTTCTTCGTCCCTCGTTCCGTCGGTATAAATTTCTTATCAATAGTTTCTGACTTGTCGGTTTTTAAATGGAAAAAAATGCAACATTTCATTGTCATTTTTATCGATTTACACGATTGTTCTTTCGTTACATTCGCAACTCTCCTGGTTAAGAATGAAGAAGAAAAATATATATATAATAAAAATTGAACAAAAAGTATGTAGCAATACGAAGTTAGCCACTGGAGAGGCGTGAGAGGCGTACCGAGAAACGTCTTTGTAAGGTAGCACTGTATTATCCTAAACTCACTCGCGCGTGCACTTTAATAATTAATTCATTCTCACGAATGATGAATGTTTAATTGTGAGTAGTGAGTCAGCAATCAGTCCGCATGAATTATGCATGATATAGTTATATATATACATATATATATATATATATATACATATTATATATATAATGAAAGTGAAAGATCTAGGCAAGATAATCGAGTGTGCGCTGTCAATGACTGAGAAGTACAAAAGCACTCATGAATCTAGTTATATTTATACATTGAATGTATTCGAATTTATGCTTTTAAAATTCTCATGTTAAATGAAATATACAGTATGCGGTATTGTCTAACAGCCGTGTCGTGTCATAAATCGACAGCTAACGTCGTTCAATCTTCGTTTTACACTTTTAAGCCGAGTCTTCTGCCGGGCTCCTTGTTGATCACTGTATAAAATTTGTCCCCAAAATTAATTGTCAAGAATATTTTTTTTTTTACATATTACTCGATCAAACATTGCCAAACAGATCGAAAAGTTTTCTCACCGCAGAACGGATAAATTCCCTCGGTGTACATGGCGAAGTTTCCTCGGGCCGGAAACCGTGGAGTATCGAGTCCCATCACGGTGCACGAATCTACGGTATCGCACTTTTCGGCAAGAATAAAATTTTCGTACTCGAGACTGGCGTAATCGGCGTGGTAACGAAATCCGAATATGCAGTTCTCGTTTATCGCGGCCGCCATGTACCGCGGTGCACGAGAGTGGCTGCAGGCCACTAAATTGTAGAGTACTTGAAGGGCAGAGATAAAATTAATCTTACGTTCGCGAACATGGTGTCCTGTAAAAAGTCTGTACGATATTTAAGGACAATTTTCAGGACATTTCCAGGTTGTGTTGGGACATTTGCAAAAAATGAAAAAATGCATATCGCGCGTGGCGTACGAAATAACATTTAGTTCGATAACCGTCTTCGTTTACGTTGAAATCGATTCAGAAAAAAAAGTACTCACCATGCACGTATGTATATATGTATCTCAGGGACACTGAGATACACATTTTTGTAGGATGGTCGCTAATAATATTCATTTTGAAACAAGCTAAAATTTTCGGGAAAATAATAAATTGAAGGACATTAGGTGAAAATCAAGGACATTCAAGGAGAGGCAGAATTCAAGGACAGTTCCAGGACTTCAAGAACTTCAGGGACTGCTGGACACCATGACGAAGGTCGATCTTCATTTGTGCACGCGCTCGAAAACTTACCGTCCATCTTCATTTTCGGTATATCCGAGAACTTTTTGTACATAAAGTTTTCACCGTCGAGAATGCAGTTGGGCTGATACAGTCCGCCGTTCACGAAGAAGTCGACATGGCCGACTTGCACGCTCATGCCCAAGCCCAGAAAAGGCAGGAATGGCCTGCCGTCCGTGTGGACAACATCGATAAATTTCGCGTCTTTCTCGTCCAGTCTCACTGCTGGATGCCTGCCTTGGAAGCCCGGTTGTGCGGGATCAAGAGCTGAATCGAATTTTATAATTTAGAGGATTGCAGTTTACCATCAACGTTATTGTTGTGATGGTAAAAAAAACCAACTGTGAAAGATTAATTCAAGCTCTACCGGTTATTCTACCGATTCCGGCAACATTCTTGGCGGCATATGCCATTATGTGAGCTCCCAGACTGTGACCAAACAAATGGAAAGTAGATGGATCCGCGTCAACCTCCGAAATCAAACGTTCGATAACTCTGAAATTATAACAACATTGAAATAAAAACGACAACAAAAAAAAGTTTTAAGGTAATACTAGAGGACAGCCTGAGCCCACGTGAGCTCAGAAAGAATTGAGAGAGAATTGCGAACACTTCTCAATGGGACAAAAATCTGAAAAAAATCAAGAATATGGAAGGTGCTGAAAAGATTGATTTTGCATAATAATAATTCCAAAATGTTATTAACAAATGAATGAAAAAAAAATGTTTCAACAAAACCTCCGGCAGCTTAACTTTTTGTCCATATAAAAACAATTTGTTAATCTTTTTGAATATGTATGAATTGTTTCAGTGTTGTGTAATTTTTGAAAATTACGTTTTTTTATTAATTAAAAATGTAAAAACGTTTTAAAAAATTACACAAAGAAATTCTGAAAAGATTCATACGTATTCAGAAAAATTAAAAAATCGTTTTTATAAAAAAAAAAGTTAGGTTGCCGGGTGATTTGTTGGAAAATGTTTTTTTTCCCAACTGTTAATTTGTTAATTTGTTAATAACATTTTGGAAGTATTATTATGCAAAATCAATCTTTTCAGTACCTTCCATATCCGGATAGACAAGCGCCACAAAAAGTAGCAGTTGGCGTAATAATTGCGACATGTGCTGCACATGTCGGAAATATTTCGCCAATATTGCTACTTTTCATGGCGCTTGTCTATCTGGGTATGGTTGATTTTTTTCAGTTTCTTATCTTATCGAGAGGCGTTCGCAATTCCTCTCTCAATTCTCTCTGAACTCACGTGGGCTCCGGCTGTCCGCAAGTACTACCTTAATAAACGTCGACTGACCGATTCTAACAGGACGCTTTATTAAAAATTTTCTGTTACCTTTGTACTTCAGCACCGACGATTCTGGCGTTCGAGGCAGCCTGGCAATAATCGGTCGTCGAGCCCGAAGCCCAGTCCACCGTGAACATGTTACCATCTGACTGAAGATCGATACGTCGTTAATAAAACGGAGGGAAAAAAGCCTACGATATTCGTAGAATCTTGAAGATCGGAGAACTGACTTTGGACAGGATGGCCTTGGTCAAATTTTTAAACCATGGAACAGTGCTGTCACTGAAGTATCCGTGAGTGACGAAGTACGTTGGCTTGCGCTTGTCGAATTGAGGAGCGAGATTGATCGTTGGCCATGTTCGCACGTACGTCCCGTTAAGATTATTTCTGAAAAACAAAACAGATATCGTAGCGTTACCGTTCACCGCGTTGATCGAATCGAACAATCGTAATGTTACCTGTTGTGGAAGTAGAAAGTCGTGTTGACTTTCTGAGGATTCTGAGGTGCCGGAAAGAGTCTCAGCACCATCAACCACGGATAATCCATGGGGAAACATCCCAATTCGTCGTAGCACGTCGGCTGTACGCAAACTTTTAACGAACGTCGTTTTATGCGATTTATCATGGTGATTTATTTTCATTTAACGTACGAGCTTCAACTTACGTACAGTCGCAGCGAGAAGCCCCAGCTGCAAAAACAATTGCCACACTACCTTCATTGTTTCCTGCACGAAAGTAAAAAAAAAAAGAAATGGAATGAATTTATAGAAAAAAATCAGCGATGATTTTGATACAATTGTCCGAACTGGAGCCTTTATATAGCAAGCATGGAGCTTCGTGAAAACTTTCCATTCAGTACAGTGTTTAAACAGGTGCACTTAATGCATGACTCAATAGCTATCGAAATCCCCTCGATCAACACTTTCGCGATAGATTATTCGAGGTTTACCCGCATTCGTAGATTAAATTAAGTTGAAAAATCATCAACGGGATTATCAAAAAAAATCGTCGACATACTTACAATCGCATTAGAGCTTGTATAAAAGTGTATACAAAAATTTCTTATCGGTCACCCGCACGTTCCTCGTGGGAGATTCTGTACATGGGATCTGTTTCGATCCAATTATAATATTTATCTTACGTATGCAAAAAATTGTGGGTAATTTGCGTCAATTAATTTTGTACGAGCACGACGAAGAGATTGACACGATTGTACGAGTTCGAGCTTTAAATAGCAACCATAAAGCTTCGGAAAAACCTTTCAGTCATTATAGTGTTTAAACAGCTTGACTTAATCGATAACTAGTGAAACTCCCTCGACCGACACTTCTGTCGGCTAATACATTCGCGATACGATTATTCGAGGTGCTCTCACATTTGTAGACTAAATGAATTTATAAAATCGCTAACGGGATTATCGAAAAATCGTCGATGTACTTAGAATCGCATTAGAGCTTGTATAAAAGTGTATACAAATTTATTACGGCCACCGACGCGTCCCCCGCGGGAAATTCTGTACATGGGATCTGTCTCGATCCAATTATAATATTTATCTTACATGTGCAAAAGATTGTGCGTAATTTGCGTCAATTAACTTTGTGCGTGCACGGGACCGCCGCTGTGACGTGAAAGCTTTTGTCTCCTTCGCTCAGATCGCTTGAAAGTACAAACACACTTGATATAACGAGTGCTCGTTAAATGTAATCGATGAATTACCAAAAAAATTGATTATCGTCAAACAATCGATTGCTTATTCGAAAACACTGTGCTATCCAGTTAATTGATCACACCTGGAATGTAAATATTCGGCGGAAATATGGTAATCTTGCTATAGTGCGTTGTTCCGGATAGACCGGAAACGTTCCAGATAGGTAGACAGGAAACGATCGTAGTTGGGACAATATTTGCGACACGCGCTGCGCGTGTCGCAAATATTGCTCCAATTACAATTAGCTTGCCTATCTGGGGTAGTCGTAAATTTCGATGATCTCTGTCTCGACGATAACATGCCTCGCCAGGAGGTGGGCGACCTTTAATTACAACGACAAATTAGCCAGCGCCGGAAGTTAATTTGTCGTTCCTACGAAACGAACGCTTACGCTCTAGAGATTTCCTTGAGTGTGGCGTACGATCCAGGAGCTTTTAGAGTATAGATCGTGTTGTCGAGTAAATCGGCGAATGACTTCATCGGCGATTCGTCCAATGTGTACAGCTTCAGAGCGTAGTCGAAGAACGAATGTGACGTGTCCAAAGAACAATTCAAATTGTCCTGTACGATGAGCGAAAACTCCAGACACAGATGGATTCGAGCCATGGTCATGGGTTTCATTCTGAAAATACATTCCGCGCGTGTATCGACTCACTCCGTTCGTAGGAAGTTTTTTTTTAACTCGACCACTAATTCTCAATGAAAAGAAGCAATAAACCGATATTTCTTCGTGCTGAACTCCCCGGTTGAAACTTTCGACAATTGTTGCCGCATGTCGTACAATTCGGCGAGGTTCGCGCGCAGCAACAAGTACGTGTAGTCTCGACTCATTTTTTCCATACCGATGTCGATAACGAGCTCCAAGGCAAACTTCCGGCCAGCGAAGGGACAACAATCGTTTGTCGGGACTGCTGGACACCATGACGAAGCTCGATCTTCATTTGTGCATACGCTCGAAGACTCACCGTCCATCGTAATTTTCGGTATATCTGAGAACGATTTGTACATAAAGTTGTCACCGTCGAGAATGCAGTTGGGCTGATACTGTCCACCGTTCACGAAGAAGTCGACGTGGCCGACCCGCTCGCTCATGCCAAAGCCCAGAAAAGGCACGAACGGCCTGGCGTCCGTGTGGACGACGTCGATGAATTTCGCGTCGTTCTCGTGCAATCTCACTGCTGGATGCCTGCCTTGGAAACCCGGCTGTGCGGGATCGAGAGCTGAATTGAATTTTATAATTTAGAAGATTGCAGTCTACCATCAACGTTATTGTGTTGATGGTAAAAAAAAACCAACTGTAAAAGATTAATTCGAGCTCTACCGGTTATTCTACCGATTCCGGTAACGTTCTTCGCGGCATATGACATTACGTGGGCTCCCAGACTGTGACCAAACAAATGGAAAGTAGACGGATCCGCGTCAGCCTCCGAAATCAAATGCTGGATAACTCTGAAATTATAACAACATTGAAATAAAAACGACATTAAAAAAAAAATTTAATAAACATCGCCTTACCGATTCGAATAGGACGATTTATTTTTAAAAATTTTTTACCTTTGTACTTCAGCACCGACGATTCTGGCGTTCGAGGCAGCTTGGCAATAATAGGTTGTCGAGCCCGAAGCCCAGTCCACCGTGAACATGTTACCATCTGACTGAAGATTACTACATCGTTAATAAAATTGAGGAAAAAAACCTACGATAATCGTAGATTCTTGAGGAAGATCAAAGAACTGACTTTGGAGAGGATCGACTCGGTCAAATTCTTAAACCATGGGACGTTGCTATCGCTGAAGTATCCGTGAGTCACGAAGTAGGTTGGCTTGTGCTTGTCGAATTGAGGAGCGAGATTGATCGTTGGCCACGTTCGCATGTAAGTCCAGTTAGAATTATTTCTGAAAAAAACAGACATCGTAACGTTACCGTGCAGAACATTAATCGGATCGATCGTAATGTTACCTGTTGTGAAAGTAGAAAGTCGTGTTGACTTTATGAGGATTCTGAGGTGCCGGAAAGGGTGTCAGCGGCATTAACCACGGGTAACCCGTAGAGAAACATCCCAATTCGTCGTAGCATTTTGGCTCTGTGTGAACTGAACAAAAGTCTTTTTATGATGTATCATATTGATTTATTCACGTACGAGCTTCAACTTACGTACATTCGCAGCGAGACCGCCTAGCTGCAAATACCATTGCCAAAGTACGTTCATTGTCTCTGGTGCACGATAGTAAAAAAATAAACAACAAATTTATAGAAAAAATCAACGATGAGATTGACACGATTATATGAACTCGAGCTTTATATAGCTAGCATGAAGCTTCGGAATCACCTTCCAGTCAGTATAATATTTAAACAGCCGGACTTAATGAGCAGCTAATTGAAACCTCCATCGACACTTCTGTTAGTTAATGCATTTGCGATACGATTATTCGAGGTGCACCTACATTAATAGACTAAATTAATTTGGAAAATGACCGACGGAATTATCGAAAAATAGTCGATATACTTAGAATCGTATTGGAGCTTGTATATAGAAATGTATACAAATTTATTATCGACCACCGACCTGTTCTCCACGGGAGACAATTATAATATTTATCTTACATATGCAAAAAATGTTGCGTAATTTGCGTCAATTAATTTTGTAAGAGGACGAGACCGCCGCTGTGAAGTGAAAGCTTTCCTCTCCTTCGCTCGGATCGCCTGGAAAGTACAAACACACATGATATAACGAGTGCTCGTTAAATTTAATCGATTGATTGCCGACAAATTGATTATCGTCAATCGATTTCTTATTCGAATAAACTGTGCTATCCAGCTAATTGATCATACCTGGAATATAAATATTCGGCGGAAATATGGGAACCTTGCTGTAGTGTGTTGTAGTCGTAAATTTCGATGATCTCTGACTCGACGATAACGTGCCTCGCCAGGAGGTGGGAGACCTTTAATTAAAACGACAAATTAGCCATCGCCGGAAGTTAATTTGTCGCTGCTCCGAAACGAATGCTTACACTTTAGAGATTTCCTTGAGTATCGTGTTCGACCCTGGGGCTTTCAGAGTATAGATCGTGTTATCGAGCAAATCAGCGAATGACTTTACCGGCGATTCGTCGGATGTGTACAGCCTCAGAGCGTAGTCGAAGAACGAATGTGACATGTCCAGAAAACAATGCAAATTGTTCTGTACGAGGAGCAAAAACTCCAGACACAGATGGATTCGAGCCATGGTCATGAGTTTCGTTCTGAAAATACATTCAGCGTGTGTATCGACTCATTCGGTTCGTAGGAAGTTTTTTTTTTAACTCGACTACTAATTCTCAATGAAGCAGAAACGACGAACCGATATTTCTCCGCGCTGAACTCCCCGGTCGAAACTTTCGACAATTTTTGCCGCATGTCGTACAATTCGGCGAGGTTCGCGCTCAACAACAAATACGTGTAATCTCGACTCATTTTTTCCATACCCATGTCGATAACGAGCTCCAGAGGCAAACTTCCGGCTAGCGAAGGAACAACGGCGTTTGAAGAGGTCAATTCTGATACGAGCTTGGCAAAGCGCGTCGAATCCGTTCCGTTAATCTGAAACAGCACAGTTGCATTATCTTACAGTCCTTCGAAGAATCCGCTTGGCGAGTCTTATATGTATCTAGAAAAGTTGTTTGTTCCTCCCAATTTTCAAGAATCCAGGCGATCCCCCTAGAGACTCGCAAAGCCCTGATTATCACAAATTTTCCTAGAGGATTCCCTCCCAGGCCCTGATTATTCCAAGTCCCTCTCGGGGCTCGTAAGGCCCTGATTAATGCAAGTTCTCCCAGAGGACTTCCTGCCAGGCGCCGATTACTGTAAACCCCCCTAGGGACTGATCACTATTCCACGGTATGACGCCACTTCCGGTGGAGAAATGAGATTTTAAAACCGGAAGTGACGTATTTCCGATAAATCTCACGGAAATTTAAATTTCCGATTTCAAAATCCCGTAGTCCATGTCCAGATAGCGCAAAAAAATGAGGTATCAAAAAGTGATCCCGATGCGTTCCATATGTCAGGCTGGATGGTATTCGAAAGTTACCACCTGTCCAAAAGGAGAACTTTGGGACGTAGAATAGCTTAGTGTTACCATCCGAACGGGCATATGTAACCGATTTAGTCCACTTTTTGATACCTGTTGATCATAAATTCTGTCTGTTGATAATAAATTCAATAAATGATGTACCTGAGGCTTGTAATTGTTTTCGACAATTTCCTCGAAGACTGTGTGTATGCAATCCGTCATTTGGGCATAGTCGTTCGAGCCTATTACGAGCTGCCAGAGCTGATCGGAGAAATCGAGGTTTTGCCTCGAAGATAGCTCGCTCAAGTAATTTCGCAAGAGCGCGTTATCGTCCAGGTCGGTGTCGTTCTCGAACGGACGTTCTTTCGCCCGACCGGAACCGCTATCGTCGTCCACGAAGGCATCGTCGCCGCACAACAGAAGGCTCAATTTTTCCATAATATTATCGGAGCCCTGAGAATGTATCACGGAATATATAGAAGGCTCAATTCGATGTATACTCATAAAGCCACATTGTCACGAAAGTATTTATACCTTGAGATACGGAGTATCAAAGTCGTTTGGAAATTTCAACGGCAGAACGCTGTATCTGCAGCTCAAATTTTTCTTTTGATACGATTCAAGGATCGACAGGTACTTGTTCAGCAGCAGCAGCTGATCCCACAATTCGCTCAATGGACTCGCGCTCCATCCTGCCGCGACTTCGAGTATCTGCGAAAAAAAAAATCTGATAGACGTCCGATATCTCGCGTGTCTTGCGACGAAGATATTCGACTCACAAGGTGATTCGACGCGGCTCTAACAGGCGGGAGAAAGGACAACGAGCTCCAACTCAATTCCACGGCGAGATATCCCTCAAAGTCGCTTCTCCGCTTCTCAGACCAATCTATCGTCCTCCTGCTGGTCCCATAAAATTCGTACAAGCTGAAAATCGAGACTCTCACCTGAAAGAGAGAAAAGACCGCCAAGTTTTCAGAATCACGTTCATATTCATCTCATGCAAATTATGAACGTTTATTATTCTGGGCTTTAAGAAAGCGCAGCCCATGGTTCGGGTGAATTACGACTATTTCGACGTCGCTTCAACGATTAAAATGCCGAGTCTAGAATCTTATCGAAATTCGCCGAGTCTAGTATTCTTTTCGAAATTAGTGACATGCCGACTGCCCACTTCTTTTGGGAAAATTTAGTCTACATGCACCGCTGAGACCGACAAGGTCGACACAAACATTCCACGTTCCTATCTCTCGGACGATGTTGAGCGCTCGTTCGGCAACTCGGAGAATTTCCTCCTAAATATTCTACTTTGTCTGCGCCAGTAGTTAAGTTCAATATCTTGCTCTCTCGTGATTGACCAAAATCGACCCTATTCGTGTTTTTCTATGAAAGTGTTCTTATGTTTATTGTATTCTATTTGTATGTACCATTAAGGTCCCAAATGTCTATTGTTTGTTAAAAGCTAATCTTTTTAGCCAATTTGTAAAATGTCTTTACCTGAAACAAATAAATATTCAATTCTATTCTAAATAATTAATCAAATAAATAAATAACTTATAAACGTTATATGCACCTCTCTCTCAGGCACCAAGGACAAATTACGATGTTCTCGCATCAGCGAAGAACAGTCGGTGATCTTTGAGTATCCAACAATGCCTCCGATGCATACTTTCATAGTAGAGAACCACCTTGCTTCGATGAATGTACCAACCAAAACTGTGTTCTCTTCGTCCCCTCCGTTACACAAGGCAAACAATGGCGATGTCCATTTACCACTTTCTTGTTCCAGGCATAAATTGAGAATAGTGCTGAAAATATTTTTTTTTAAATGTATGCTTGTACAAAAAAAAGCATCAATGTAATAACATAAAAATGGGTAATGAATTAACTGATATAGGTTGGTTATTCTCCTACCACACCTTTAGGTTCTCTGAATTTTTACAATCATGGCTTTAGCTCATAATAGCGCACTACAATAAAAGAAAGAAATTACAAAAAAAAAAAAAACTTTTGTACAGCATATTTGTACACTATACACTATTTGCATATGTACATCGATGTTAAAAGAGCTTGATCCATCCATGTTAACGCATAAATCAAAATTAACATAACATCCGAGTTTCTGACGATTCACACCTTGCTTGTATCTTTCCCAAGGGTAAGTGACTCTCCTCTATCCTGGACCAATTCCTGGTCTCGCCGACAATCGTTATATTGAACTGATCGTCTCCAAAGGAATGATAGAGAGGAGATCCGGTGATGTCGTGATCTGGAAAATAAAACCGTGGCCGGTCAAACGATTATTGAGCCGAAGCATTGATGTGCTCACCTGTTGCTTCCAAGGATACATTCTTCAGGTCAGTTATCACAGGATTCTCTATCTTGATGGGTGTGACCGGTGTGACTATCTGCAAACGAAAAACGGTGATCGAAAAAATTCGTTGCAGGAGGAAGACGAAAACTACATAATAATGTATTTTGGAGCAAGCATTTAAAACAAACGTACTTTCTTACAAACTAGTACTATAGCAGGCTCATCTCCAAGCTCCGGAAAGAGCCTATTTATGTACGTGAAATTGGTGTTTTCGGCAACAGCTCCTGTATTCTGTACGATACGTTCGACAATTGTTCTGTCACACATTTTTGTAATTAAATAATGCAGTATATTTGTTTTTTTTCTTGTTCATTTATTTGAATCTGTCAGTTGTAAACGGAAGTGTCTCACCGACACATGGCGGGTTCGCAAACGCACATCGCAGCCAGCGACATCGCGCAACGGATATAATTGTACCGTGGGAAAAAGCTGGTATCTGCATGGCCGACAGTTCGTGTTTCCCAGAGTCGGTAATTTGTTTCGTTCCGTTCGGATGTGAAGTGAAAAAATAGTACATTTCGATACGAGTGCGAAATAGTACATTACTCCACGAGGGCGAAAAACGTTTTTGTAACAAGTGAAAGCTTGCAGCACGAGCCGAAGGCGAGGGCTGTAATCACACGAGTTAGTAAAAGTGTTTCGCACGAGGGATGTACGAAATTTTTCATCACAAGGTGCGAAAATTGCGGTTTTACGCACGCGAAGCGGGCGGAAAAGTGGCCATTTCCGCACCGAATGATGAAAAAACTTTTTCAGCACGAGCCGAATTGCAATCACACGAGTTCAGAAAACTTTTTCGCACGAGTATCGACCAAAATTTTATTTCGCAAGGTGTGAAAATGGGGGTTTTCGCACGCGAAGCATGCGAAAAAACCGCCGTTTTCCCACCGAGTGCAATAAACTCCTTTTTTCAATCGGCTTGCGGCGATTTTAAACGATTTGTATAGTATTCAGCTAAGCCGCGTCACTGGGAGTATGTATTGAAACGTTTCGTTGACGGAATTATTTCTTATTGTCAAGAAAGTGGACTATGTTTTTCTTTAATCACGAGCGTACATGTCGGTTAGGGGATTTCAAAGACTAAAAGTTAAGTTCAGCGGACATTAAGCCGGATGGAAGGCAATGCATTCGAAGCTGCAGTGCGTTGGGGAATTTCGTGCAGGGTTGTGTTGGCAATGGGACTTGATTTGCATTCGAGCACCTGTTATCACCCGGTCACGTACCGTATTTTTACGGTAAAAATATGGTAAAATTACAGGTTACATTTCCGCTCGCATATCTATTCGAGCCGTTAGTTGGCTCGACCGAATGGACGGTTCAAAAGTTCCCGCTCGCGAGTTTCTCGTCGATCCGTGCGGAGGGCACGGGCCAATGATCGCAGCGAAATAATTCTCCCGACGTTCTATAGAACCATCACCATTGGCCGAGAAAGATTAAGCGTCTGGGAGTACGCGTTCGGATCATCGTGTGTGATATCTCCGGTGCCAGAAGAAAACGGGATGGGCAGGGTGTTGCGGGGCTGCGACTACCACTACTAACACACTTTTCTCCCCCGAGAGAGAGGTGTATTCGCGTTCGACTCGTTGTTGTTGTCAGTCAAGATAACTCGCGTAAGAACGTAGTACGGAACGCCAGTGAGAGCCGAACGTTCGTCTCGCGTTTGCGCCGCGAGTGTTGAGAAATCATCGATAATGTCAATACTTCGGTAAAAAAAAAAACACGCACAAAAAAAAAAACAATTTTTTCACAAGAAAAGTAACAGTGATGCTGTGAGAGAAGAGACAAACGAAAAAAAAAGAACTGAAACATACAACACCAAAAATAACGCTAAAGAGGTTTTCGGGTGAAGTAGTAATCGCAGTGATGATACGGGATCTTCGGTGGCAGTGATAAAGCGCGAATCGAAGGCATCGGAAGAGGTGCAGCAGCAGAAGCGGGCAGCGGCGTTGTATCGCTGAGCCAGTAGGAGCAGCATAAGCGTCACGGGGAAAGAAAAAAAAAGAGGAAATTAAAAAAAAAGGAAAATCATCACAAGCTAAAACGAGGTACGCGGGGGTAGTCGGGGGGGGAACGGTGTTCGTAAGATTATTATGAAAAAGTCGAGCAAACACCGAACGGGTGTGGGTAACATTTCGACGGTGTGCCTGTCCGAGGCGAAGTCGGACAGAGGCGACGCGCAGGATAATCTTACGACTTTTTACATGAAGGAGCAAGATATACCCGAGTATCTCGAGGACTGCGGTCTAACGACTTGCTCCGCCGGCGTCGAAATGCCGGAGGCCTGCGATTTAATGCGCGACGCGAAGGATCATCAGCATCACACGAAGGAGAAAAAATTGTCGACCGCCTCTATATCGACGGCCGACACGAAGAAGACCGTGACCGTGAAGCATCCCGAGTCGAACAAGCCGAAGCCAACGGCCAAAAAGTCAAAGCCCATACAGGCCGATCTGGACGTTGCCAAGGAATTCATAAGATGCAGGGACGATTGCGTTACGCGATTGGATCTCAGCAAATCGAGCATAACCAATCTTCCGAGCACAGTTCGCGATCTGTCGCTGCTCGAGGAGTTTTATCTTTACGGCAACAAACTCTCGACTCTGCCGCCCGAAATCGGATGTCTAACGAATCTTAAGACCTTGGCGCTCAGCGAGAATTCGCTAACGAGTCTTCCCGACACACTCGAGAATCTCAGACACCTCAAGGTTCTCGATTTAAGGCACAACAAGCTGAACGAGATACCCGACGTAGTCTACAAACTAACGTCGCTGACGACCCTCTTCCTGCGCTTCAATCGCGTCAGATACGTCAGCGAGAATATCCGAAATTTGACTAATCTGACTATGCTGAGCCTCAGGGAGAACAAGATAAGAGGGCTTCCGGCGGGCATAGGCAGACTCGTAAATCTCATAACGTTCGACGTTTCGCACAATCACCTCGAACACCTGCCGGAGGAGATAGGCAACTGCGTTCAACTCTCGACTCTCGATCTCCAGCACAACGAGCTACTCGACATACCCGAGACCATTGGAAATTTGGTCGCCGTGACGAGGCTAGGGCTGAGGTACAATCGTCTCTCCGCTATTCCAAAGTCTCTAGCGAATTGCAGACTCATGGACGAATTCAGCGTAGAGGGCAATCAGGTTTCGCAGTTGCCCGAAGGTCTGCTCTCTAGCCTCTCCGATCTTACGACTATAACTCTATCGAGAAACTCCTTCGCCGCCTATCCGTCCGGCGGTCCGTCCCAATTCACGAACGTTTACTCGATAAATTTGGAACACAATCAGATAGACAAGATACCGTACGGGATATTCTCGAGGGCAAAGAATCTTACTAAGCTCAACATGAAGGAGAATCAGTTGACCGCCCTGCCGCTCGACATCGGCACTTGGTCCAACATGGTGGAGCTCAATCTTGGCACCAATCAGCTGACAAAGATTCCCGACGACGTGCAGTGCCTCCAGAGCCTCGAGATTCTGATATTGTCGAACAACCTGTTGAAACGCATTCCTGCCAGTATATCGAATCTAAGGAAACTTAGGGTTCTCGATCTCGAGGAGAACAAGATCGAGTCGCTGCCGAACGAGATCGGGTTTCTTCGGGATTTGCAAAAATTGATACTACAGTCGAATCAGGTTACCTCGCTGCCCCGCGCCATCGGCCATTTGGTTAATCTCACTCATCTCAGCGTCGGTGAGAACAATCTCAATTATCTGCCGGAGGAAATCGGTACACTTGAGAATCTCGACTCTCTGTACATAAACGACAACGCCAATCTTCACAATTTACCTTTCGAGCTCGCGCTTTGCACGAATCTCAGTATTATGTCGATCGAGAATTGTCCGCTTTCGCAGATACCCGCCGAAATCGTTTCCGGCGGTCCGTCGCTCGTTATACAGTTTCTCAAGATGCAAGGACCCTATCGGGCCATGTAACGCAATTAGACGGGGGCTGAGAGCAGTACGCGCGTTAAAATTCCGTCTTTTTATTCGATAATACGAAATTTCTTTCGTTACCTTCGTCGCTCGCGTCGATGAGCGACGCGGGGCGGGAGGGGGGGGGGGGGACAAGACAAAAAAAATTGCATTATTTTCGAGGGGCTCTCTCGCACGTCGATGCGTTTGTTGGATTATTATTACATATTGTTATTATTATTATTATTATCATTATTAATATACCTGGCATATCGGTAAACGATAGACGCGATACTGCAAATGCTCTTGAAGTATATAGATTGAGGTGAGGAGGAAAAAAAAGAAAAAAACTAAAAAGTTATCTATGCGGAAAGATTCCTCCGCGGAATCGTTGGCGCACTTGTATATCTGTGGAAAAAAAAACACATGGGAGAAAAAAAAAAACTACGGAACGGATCGATCGAACGATCTGTAAGTACGCGACGATCTTTATCGCTGAATGACGCGTTATATTTCAAGACAATAGAAGCGTTCGGATGTACGATCAGTTCTCGTCAATTCTGCCTGCATTATCATGATCCTCCTTGTACGTTCATCGCGAAAGACTAAACTGTGCGTGCGTCACTGTGTGTCTCTGTGTGTGTGTGTGTGTTTTGTGCGTAAGACTGAAGCGTGCGATTGGGAATGTATATCCAAGGGACGAACGCATCATTCTCGACCCCCATTAAAAAAAAAAACTAAACAAAATCATACAGGAGGATAAGGAAAGGTGCCAATCGTGTGTCAATGTGAAAATATTTTCTCACCAATTCTATGTGCACATGCTGCGTTAAACGCAACGCATAACTATATACATTGGCGTACATAAATAAAATATAATTATATGTATGTATATCGAATATATGTATGTATATATTTGATATATATATGTGTGTCGAATTGACTAACTCTGTTCGAGCCATTCAGATAGCGATATCGATTGCTAAAGGCAATTCCATTTTACCATCTAAAGTTTATCGTCATATCTTCCTCCGCCACGAGAAAAAGCTTGAGTCAAGAAAAAAAAGAAATACACTTTTACAATTTTTTTTTTTTCAACGGTCACACTTGTTGTTTTGCATAATTGGATTAATGACGTTGAAAAAAAAAAAGTGAGAGGCGGGACTCCACGAGTTTTTTTAGAATGTCTGACTAAATTATACTCGTTCTCTTGTCGGACACGTATGTAACCCAATTACGAACAGGCTTTGGGCTAACTCGTTCACGACCTTCCACCACGTCTGCTAAACAAATAGTTCCGCTGATTTTTATTATATATGTATATACATGTGTATGAGGGAAGCGAGTGTGCTCTTCCGCGTTAAAACAAAAAAAAAAGTAGGTGAGAGGGCGAAGGAGTGACCACTTTGGCCGTCGGATTATTAATAAGTCAGGGGAATATAAGTAACGGTCGAGACAACGCCGACGAAAACTCGCTTAATTACGGGCGCGCCCGACGCGTGCGTTTACAGTTTTGTAATATTATCGTTGAATTACGATGGTTATTAATGAGAATACGAGGGATTGTCGGCGAAACGGCACGTGACTGACGGAAATTTTGTATCGCTCGTTCCGACAGCGTTTTTTAGCTCCGAAGCGGGCTGTAAATTGAAAAAAGTAAAAAAGAAAAAGAAACATCTCCGGCGGCGCAAAGTATAAACCACTCGGTCCAGACAATGCTGTGAGAATTTTCACGCTATTTCCAACGTTAAACGTAGCTTATTAAAATACCGTTAAACTAGCTTCGAGACGAAATATTTTGTTATACATAAACGCAAGCCATTTTTCTATATGTACCTGCATTTTCAAATCGTTGGAACGCTATATGTATGTAATTGTTACATAAACGGAGCCTTATCTTCAAAAGTTAAAACGACAAAGAAAAAAAAGAAAAAGAAAAGAAAATGAGGAAAAAAACGATATATAATCTACGTGTATCTTCCCCCGACGATTGCTCCTTGCATTTTTCTTTAACTTCGTATGACACCGCGGAAAAGTGAGAGAGACAAGTTTTTTTTTTTTTTTGTAATATACGTAATTTCTAGTTGGTAAGCAAATTTTCTTGCGGACTAAGGGAGAGCATTGTTTTTTTTTATGTAAATTTTACAATAGATGTATTAACGGAGATGAGAGACAGCGCGAGCCGGCAAGGTCGCACCCGCGGGACTATATCTTGGACGCGCTTCGCACAGATCGCAAGGAGATATGTAAACGCACAACTCTTCCTTTTATTTTTAATCTATAATACCCCATTAGTTTCCACTATGATAATTAGTCCAAGTACTTTAACTGATCCCGCAGTGCGAGATAATATTATATCGAGTTATTATTCGACTCTCTCGCGACGCAGATTCACAAGGTGCAATCGAAATGTGCAAATGAAGTGAAAAACGATAGATCTCCAAAAAAAAAAAAAAAAAATGGAATGTTTTAAAAAGTTTAATTATTATGGTCGTGCCGCTCCACGATAAACAGTGTGAATATTCTTCCAAGTTACGCACATTAAAAAATGAGTTATTCGACACACACACACACACACATATTTACACGTGCGTGCACGCACGCACACGCGCGCGCGCCCACGCACGCACACACACACACACACACACACACACACACACACACACACACACACACACACACACACACACACACACACACACACATATATTCTCTCACACACACACGGCCCTTTTTAGCGACTACATCCCTTTATTGTTCAGCTCGACCTGCAATCGAAACTCCGTGTAAAATTATTATGTATTTTATCTAAAAATCGGGATCCCTACCTTCATTCTTCCTCCACTAGATTCAGTTGCTGTTTTCTATCACGATTCTATAAACGTTTCGTGTAAAAAAAAAAAAAAAAAAGTATTTTTTATATGACGACGATGGGTCGAGAACAATTGTTGCCGATTATTGTAGTGATCGATATTTATCCCGCTCGACAAACGCTTACTCGTACCACTTTTTCGGTTTTAAAACTCGGCAAAAAAAAGAAACAACAACAACAAATATGTACTCGTAGATTATTAATTCTGTAGCGAAAGAATCGAAGACAAAAAAGTGTTACTTATATTGCGGCATCGATTGTCGAAGATAAGTTCAGAGTGCCATTAGTCGTATTCGTATTGTGTAAACCGTTTCACAGACCGTTTAGAGATAGAGCGATGCCTCCTCCCGAATCCCTCCTTGTCCCCTCGTTTGCCGCTCTCGTACATTGTTCGTCTTTTTGATATAGAGATTAAAAGAAGAAATAAAAATAAAAAATAAAAATGATTGTCCTCACATTCAATGAGCAACGGTGCGAATCACCGGAGAAAAATTTATTCCAACAGAAAGTTTGAACAGACGATAAAATAAATCGCGAAACGATTCCTATAAATCATGAGAACCCCGTTGAGTAGCCTGTCGGGCGCAAAGTTGTGTGTATAATTTAACGATATGTAATATTAATGTAACTCAGTGTATATTGAAACAACAACACAACAACAAAAGATAAATATTACTGTATAAATATTTCTAAATATACAAATGTACTAAAAAAACGAAACCGATTAGAATTCTTTTACTCACCGTCGACGCGAAACTCTACAGATTGTTGATAACGATCTTTTGTACCGATGACCAAAAGACAAACTTGTTATCAATCGTCGCGACCTGCACAACCTTTGTCCGTCAATTTTGACGAAATGGAACTTTCCTTCTCCGAGAATTTTCACCTCTTGATTGCTGCTTCATTCTCGTCTTGAGCTTCTCTAAAATAAAATTAAAACAAGAAAAAAAGGTGGAATTAAGTTCCTGTTCATCCAGCAGCGATAGAAGCAGCTTCAGCGATTCTTCCAACTCCTCTTCGGGTAATTATTCCTCCAGTGAGAGCGCTTCGAGCTGTAGCAGTAGCGGCGATGCGTCACGAAAACATCTCATAAGGGTTGAGAAAGACATACAAAAAAATATAAACGCAATAATACGAAGGCGTTTAATAGTATACGCTTATTTTTTATCGGAAAATAAATATTAATTTTTTTTATAATTCCGCACCAATCGCGATTTTGCCTACAAAGCTCCTGTGGTTAAAATAATTGTTTTATTATCGTGAAACAAGATCATCGTGTCGTAATAGTACTTTGCGATACTAGTGCGTAAAAGCGGACTAAAGTACTATTTATTCACTGAGGTATAAATTGGTCATTTTTAAAACTATTTTTTATAAAAAAAAATTACGGAAGAAAAAGAAGGTTGAATGGAGTTCCAGTGGCTCGGGTTTATCCAGCAGCAGCTCTAGTGATTCTTGTAACTCCTCTTCGGACAGTCATTTCTCCAAATGACAGCGATTCGAGCAGCAACAGCAGCACCAGCGTTAGCGACGGTGCACGACGAAAAAATCTTGTAAGGGTTGTATGACCATTTTTTAAATATAGGTACAAGAATAGTAAGGCGTTTGATAGTACACGTTTATTTTATTATCGGAGCAATCGGTGTCGCTGCCGAGAATAAATATTAATTTTTTAAAAATTATTTGCGTCATTCGCGACTTTGCCTAGAAAGCTCCTGTGCTTAAAATAATTCTTTTATTACCGCGAAACTGAAGATTATCCTGTAGTAAAAAAGTCTTTATCTCGACGTGAAATCTTCTGAAGATGATTGATAACGATGATTAAAAAAAAAGCTTATCAGTCGCGGCGAATTGCCCAACCTATGTCCGCCGTTTTCGGGAAATTGCACTCTCCCTCTTCACCGAGAACTTTGGCTTCTTGATTCTTGATTCTGCTGCTTTATTTTCTTCTCGGGCGATCAGCTCCGCCGCCGTCACGAAATCGTCATTATCGGTCACAGGGAGAGGCGTCAGGAAAAGCCGCGACCATTCTCCGGACTTTACTTCCTCTATCACCTGAATCTGAATCTCCAACGCCGAAACTTCGTCCCGATACTTATCTATTTCTTTCAACAAGCTGCAAAAAAAACAAGTATATAAATAAAAATCCACACGAAACAGGTAAATTCGCGGTGGAGAAAATTGTGAAGATGAAAACCGTAAAATAAAAAAAAATCAAATAAAAAATATGAACAATACTGAATAATCTTCGGATCCATCTCGCGATACGATTCGGCTATATTCAGCTGATGCTTCGCCTGCAACAAGTTCTCCTCGAGACCGAGGCTGTGAGCTTTTTTTTCAGCGAGCTGCATTTTCAGCTTATCGACGTCGCTCCTCAATTTCACCACTTCCGGATGTCGTTCATCGACGATCTCCGCAGATTTACGATGATTGCGCTTCGGCATGTCCAAGTACTTGTTTAACAGATCGGTGAAATCGTTAACCGCCGAAAACTTCCACACTCGATCGCAAAAATCATTCATCTTCGTCCACTTTCGATATTGCAATTCTTCCTAAAACATGAAAAAAATGGGTCACATTATTTGTTCGTACCATAATAGATTAAGGTAGTCCTTGTGAATAGTGTTCACTTCACATAAGTTTCAGAGAAATGAGAGGGAATTGCAAACACTTCTGGATGGTATAAAAATCTGAAAAAATCAAGCATATTTAAGGTGCTGAAAAGATTCATTTTGCATAATAATAATTCGAAAAAGTGATTAACAAAGTGATGTAAAATAAAATTGTTCAAGAAATCTCCTGGAAACCTAACTTTTTTTTATGAAAGGGCTTCGTACACTTTTCTGAATACGTATAAATTTTTTTCAGATTTTCAAATTCACTTTGGATTTTTTTTTATTTGGCAAAAACGTGTAGAAAGTCACAAAATTCAAAGTGAATTATAAAATCTGAAAAATTTCATACGTGTTCAGAGAAATTGAAGGATTAATTTTCATAAAATAAAAGTTAGATTTCCGGGAGATTTGTTGAACAATTTTATTTTTCATCAATTTGTTAATAACATTTTAGAATTGTTATTGTGCAAAATTAATCTTTTCAGTACCTTTAATATGCTTGACTTTTGTCAGATTTTTATACCAAGGAGAAGTCTTTCCAATTTCCTCTCATTTATCTAAACCCTATGCGAAGTAAACAATATTCGCAAGGACTACCTTAAGGATGTTTGAGCCGAAACCGCAGGAGGGGAACGGGAAATGCGCTCAGCTGACCGCGTTAGTCAGTGTGCGAGTGAGAAACGCATCAAAGCAAACGGTTAGAAAGAGATAGTCTTTCGTTTCTTGAATTTATCTCAGAAACAAAACCATTAATCTTATTGAAATTATGACACAATCTGTCTGATAATATGCTCTTCGCTGTGGTAAGTTTTTTATTCGAATCTTTTTCTTCAAGTTCTGGCGTTACCGACCGGTTTCCGATACGTTTACACGGTGCCTTATGTAGCTTTGTACGCGCATTGCCAAAAAACTGCATGGTCAAAAAGTCTGAAAAAATTGCAAACGATTCAGTGTGTCTTTGTCTGCAAAGTAGCAAAGTTTTATAGCGATCGAACAAAAACGCGCTTTGGCCCAAATATGCTTAAAAATTCGTAAGCATGACGCGTCGATCACCAATTTGCGCTTATGTTCTGCGACTTCTTTCTCGCTAGTTCGTAGTTTAAGTCCGGTCTCTCGAGCCATGACCTCGAGCAGTTCGAGCTCGAAGATTTTGTTCGTCAACTTTTCCGTCGCTTTTTCGATCGCGTATTCCTTGCGTTTCTCGTCCTCGGTTCTGTCGTCAGCGAGATTGGACCTCGATGTTTTGCCGTGCGGGAATTCCATGTCCAACGGCAATGTTTATCGTTAAAAATTGCCCAACGAGAGTCAACTTCTATTCTAGCAACAGTAACAATAGTCGACGCTTTTATACCAATCACAAGAATTCGAATAGTTCGTCGACGCTTAACAGCGCCAACTCCCGGCCCGCGAACGAAACAATCCGACGATTGACGATTATGGTTGTTTGTAGACGTTCGTTGTTATAATTTATTAGACGCACAAATCTGACAGAGAGATGTATCCGAACGGTGTGAAACTCATGAAAAAAACGTAAGTAAATTAGCTCTAAAAATGTCGAGGATTCTTCGCCGACGAAATTTGTTTCGATTAATTATCGTGTAAACAACGTTTGCCTCGGAGGTTAAGCCTTCGACTCTACGAACGTCGTCGGACCGCGGGAATGACAACTGCGGGGCAAGGAGATCGATGGAACGTACAATAATTTTTCTTATAATTAATTGTTGCGTTACAGAAATCCGTATCCACAAGGAATGCGATGTCAAAAGTGTCTGGAAATGGGACACTGGAGTTACGAGTGTAAGGGAAAGAGGAAATACGTTCACAGATCGTCGCGCACAGTACAGTTGAAAAAAGCTCTGAAGGACAGAGAGGAAAACAAAACGTATGTTACTAATTAAGAAACTTTTTTTTTTCCGACTTTGTTAAAGTAACCAAATTTCTTGCACGCAATATGGGAGAAAAATCGTCTATTATTGATGAATATCATTGTGCGCATGCACAGTACTATTTTATTACTCCTCAGGGAGAAAAAAAAAGTCCGGGAAGAAAAGAGTACCATAACATTCGACACGCTGTACTGGCTTAATCCAGACATGTGTGTTCGCAGGTGATGATATTGTAACGGCATGGCATTTTGATACCAAAAGCTGCTAGCACAGTTCCAGCTCACTGTGGAGATTCACATTGACATTGTGGAGATTCACAGCAAGCTGCAATTGTGCGAGCAGCTTCTGGTATCAAAGAATGGACAAACATTTTTTTGTTAAGCAAAAAATGTCAATCCGTCTTATGTATTATGTATTATGTAGTATACAAATTGTATACTACATAATATTGTATACTGCATGTGTGTTGTATATTTAAATGTTATTTGCCTCATGTGTTCAGTTCACAACTTTTGAGTTCTATGTGAAGGAGTTGCTCCGTCAATTTATAAAAATGGTGTGCTTTTACAATATTGTCACCTGTGGACAAATATGTCTGCATTGTACCGGCACAGTGTGTGTTCTTGTGGTGGTACCGAGTAGATCCTGCATTGTCAGTTTTCTCATGTAGGAGAACTTGTTACTCCCCTGGGAAACTCTATTATTCCCCAGGGAGCAATAGTCATTTGCGAATACCACAATTTTTCTACGTAAGAAACATGGTTGTTTCAACAAAATCGGAAAGAGTATCGTATGCTACATGGGAGGGAGTGGATTTTCTTCTCGTGTGATTTCTGCCCTCTTTGCTGGGACAGCAAACTTCACACTTGGCGATAATCGCGCGCTTCCCTCCCTTATAGCATAATCATGGTGTCCAGTGGTCATTAAAATCCGTGAAGCCCTTGAAAAAGTCCTGGAATGTCTCCCAATTTTGCCTGTCCTTGAAAAAGTCCTGGAATATCCTTGAATTTTCTATTCCCCGCAAATTTGAGCTTGTTTCAAAATGTATATTACTCGCGAACGTCCTAAAAAATGAGTATCCCAGTTTCTCTGAGATACATATATACATTCGCCATTAGTCAGTAGTTTTTTTCTGAACCGATTTCAACATAAACGAAAACTGTTATCGAACTAAATGTTGGTTCGTACGTCGCACGCAATATGCAAATTTTCATTTTTTTTATAAATGTCCCGGCCCAACCTGGAAAGGTCCTTGAATTTCGTACGGACTTTATACTGGACACCATGATAATATACTATTACGATACTCGCAGACGCTTTAATTCTATGTCGTTAAATTTTTCATCTTCACAGAGAAGAAAAGAAGAAACCAGAGATAAAGAAGCAACGGAAGAAAAAGAAGGTGGAATCAAGTTCCAGCGACTCGGGTTCGTCCAGCAGCTCCAGCAGCAGCTCTAGCGACTCTTCTAACTCCTCTTCGGACAGTGATTCCTCCAGTGACAGCGATTCAAGCAGTAGCTCAAGCAGTAGCTCAAGCAGCGGTAGCAGCAGCAGTAGCAGCAGTAGTAGCGGCGGCGCGCGTCGAAAAAAATCTCATAAGGGTTGAGGGACAATTTAAAAAATATATAAACATAATAATATTAAGGGATTTGACTGTACACGTTTGTTTTGTTATCGGAGCGATCGGTGCCACTGGTGAGAATAAATATTAATGTTTTTTTATAATTCTGTTTCAACCGCGATTTTGGCTATGAAAGCTCCGGTGGTTAAAATAATTGTTTCATTACCGCGAAACTGAGGATTAAGATGTTGTAAAAAAAAGTATTTATTTCACTGAGGTATAGATTGGTAAATTTTTTTTCAGAAAGTCGATTATCGATATTATCGCAATACTTCGTATTCTTCAATCGTCCACAGCTTCGGGAAGTATTTGCACGATAACTTTGCGTTTGGCGTCGTACGTGAAATTGTTGCTCTTGAATATGTCGCTCTCGTAGAACGGCGCCAGATTGTGCACATCGATTTGTTTGGCCTGTGAGAATCGTGGGAAAAAATCGATAATAACAATTTTTCTTACGTTCAAATTATACGACAGAGGCATTCTCGCGCCGCAGATCTTACCCGATCCAGAAGATCCTTCTCGCTGACTTCGATAGTCGTAACGCGCTGACCCCGTATGGCTCTTTGAAATGCCAGAGTATCGAGAGTTATCTGACGGAGTATGTAGTACAGCAGTTCACTGTGATCCTTTTTGTATGTCAGATATTTCTGGAACGTCTGAAATTCAAAGGCGTTTAAAGGTCAATAGGTCGGGTTCGCGGTTGTTCAGCGAACCCGTCAAAAAATCAGTCGTCCAGGTAGCGAAAAGACATCTGGTATGAAAAAGTGATCTAAATGGGTTTACATACCCAGGTAGCAAAAAGACATGTGCACGAAAAAGTTATCTAAATAGATTACATATGTCCGACCGGTTAACTTTTGGACGTCGAATATCTTCGAGATAGGATTGATACGAGGTAGGATTGATACGACGTCCAAAAGTTAACTTTTGGGCGTACTATAGTTCGGACGTAGGATATGTCCATCCGGGTGGTAATTTCCGGATACCTTGAGATCACTTTTTGATAATTAATTTTGTTGTGCTAACCAGTCGTACTCGCATTGTTGTGAATAATGGAAGATACTCACTTGTCGCATGCTCTTCATCACCGAGTACTTCTGGGTATCGACGAAACTGTCGAGGGCCATTCTTATCGCGAGATTAACGTCCTCCTCGCGTACGTGATCGCGCAGATGCATCTTCGCGCTGGCTTCGGACATGCGGATTATACTCTCGATGTGTCGAACTGTTATCGGTAGACTTCCGGTTGCCTGTTGTTCAAACATTTATCAGTATAATTTTTTTTTTTATTCTCCCCGCGAACTTCGAATTATCTCTAGGAAAACGCGCGAACACTCACGAGACTCTCCTGCCTGAGCTGACTGTACAGCTTCGCTACTTTGTCCTGATCGATATTCGTCAATTTCGGATGAACGTTTTGCTTAGCGTAGACGATATATTTCTTTAAAAGTTCTTGCGGTATGGTGATGTCGTTCGAGCCGACTTCCGGCTCGGCGGCCATGGTCTTCTCCAAATTCGCCGGGTGATGTTTGATGTGCGAGTTCACGACGAATTTCGCCAAGTGCCTGTCCTGCATGGGATCAACTTCGTCCTTGACTATGCAGAGGATGTCGAAACGAGAGATAATCGGCTCCGAGAGATCCACCTGATAGAACGCGAAAATTATTAATCGAATACGGACGAATGACAAAATATCGAGTCCCGCGAAATTAAATGTGTTCGACAAGCTCTTACGTTTTCGGCAAACGTCATACTGGCGTCGTAGCGACCACCGATGGGATTCGACGCGGCGATTACCGAACATCTTGCGTGCAGCGAAGTCACGATTCCGGCTTTCGATATTGAGATACTCTGTTGTTCCATGGCTTCGTGGATGGACGTTCTATCCTGATCGTTCATCTATGAGACGCAAAGAATTTTCTGTTCAAGTGTACATACATCGATGATTTATTTATGATCCTGAAGATATCTGCATGACATCAAATTTCATATTTGGCAAGTTTGTGCGAGTGCACTGCTTTAGGGGGAAAAAATCGTTCACTTGTAGAATTTTATTCTCCAAGTGAATTTATTCGAGCGAAGTGTGTGCTATGCAAAACAGCCGCTACAACTTCATGAAATTTAGACTCGTGCAGATATTTCCAGGGTGATATTTATTTGCATGGGTGGAGCCTGCCGGTTACCTTGTCGAACTCGTCGATCAGACAAACACCGTGATCGGCGAGAACCAGAGCTCCGGCTTCGAGAGTCCACTCCCTCGTGGTCGGTGATCTTCTCACGTAGGCCGTCAAACCGACCGCCGAGGCACCTTGTCCCGTTGTAAATACCGCCCGAGGCGCTACCTTCTCTGTGTACTTCAAAAATTGCGATTTCGCTGTTCCTGGATCGCCGCACAGCAGGACGTTGATGTCGCCTCTGATCTTGTGCTTGTTTCCTGTCGACCATTGAAAATTTTATAATGGATCTTTATTCATTCGTCGGACGAATTTCATCGTGAGATTGAGGAGTCCCACATTATTTTTGCCGCAACTTCAAGCGAGTAGAACGCCCTTCTTCTGAATCGTTAAACTTCCGAAACTTTCTTTTTCCTAATCGTCAAATTTCCAAAACTGTATTTTTCCGAGTCGTAACATTTCTAAAACTTTATTATTACGAATCCTCATTTTAACAAACGTTACCCTTCGGAAATAGTAAATGGCCGAATATTATTCCTCCGATTCGTCATTTAACAAAACGTAATTTTCCGAATCATAATTTCACCGAACTTTATTTCCTCGAATCTTCTAAATGGCATGTATCTAAAAAGTCATGTATCCGAATCTGATCTTGTGGATGAAGTGAATATCAATAGTCAGGGCTTATCTGAACGACACCGCGAAACTGCGCAATTTTATCCACTGCGATGCATAAGCGTAAGATTTTTTACGAATAGATATAATAGCAGATTCTCTCATATTGTCCAGTTTTGTAATTCGGTTGATTGGAAAAGTAACGTTCGTTAAATAACGAATCGGGAAAATGTTCGGCCAATTGCCATTTTCGATGAGTAACGTTCGCTGAAATGAATACTCGGATAAATAAAGTTATGAAAATTTGTCAATTCTGAAAGATAAAGTTTCGGGCCTTTGACGATTCGGAAAAATAAAGTTTCGGCACTTTGACGATTCGGAAAAACAAAGTTCTAAAAGTTTGACGATTCGAAAGAAGTGCATTCGGACAAATGATCTTCGGCCATAAGTCAATTCGGCAGATTCAACTTTCGGCAAAATAATGTGACTCCGCTTGAGAAAAAACGTGAACAGTACCGGGATTCTTCGACTCGCCGCCAAATATCGCGAGCGCCAGTGCCCGCTTGATGTCATCGTGGCCGTAGATCGAGGGACCGATACTCGCGACTATCCTATCGGCGATTCTGTGATCTTTGCTCAGAGCAAGTATACTGCTGATGTCTTCCTCCGTCAACGATTCAACGATATCTTTCGAGTCCTTGACGTGCAGGTGATTCGCAAGCAATACAGTGGAGAACACGGGAAATCCCTGTTCGGTGTTCAGAGAACCGTCGTAGCTGTTCGTGTAAATGCCGGTAACGTCGACCTCGTCGCCTGGTTTGCACCGGTCGCAGAGATCGGAGAGAAGAATGCAGTCTTTGCTACGTGGAATTCTGCCGGCCGGTATTCTACCCGGAGATTCTTGAATTGTGACTTTCTGATAGTTGCGATATATCGTTTGTTCCATGTTGATCTGCAATAAAATATATATATATATATTGTATATATATATTAGCGCAGGTACGTTATTTTCGTTGGATAAAAATTTACGATGTTTTACCGACCATGAACGGACCCATGCTCTGACACTCCGGACAAGAGCCCGGCTTGACCTCCGTGTTTTGCGACTGTACAAATGGACCCAGGACGTAACCACACTTGCTACAATCGTACTTTACGACCGACAGTTGCGGCAACACTCCCGTAGTCGCTGTGACGACTCCGAGTGTTCGAACCAATTGATTGAGATGCAGTTTGCGGAACGTACGGAGTTCCTCGATCAGCGGCAGTTCGGATATTCTGACGTGAATCTCCGACGTGACTCTCTCGTAACTTGGGAATATCGTGAGAACGAGTTCCTTCGCGACGGCGTCGAATATCTCCAGCATTTGAAAGGGCGCCTCGGGCAGGAAGTACGCGAGGACGTGCTCCTTACTGGCGAGGATCGGAAACTCCACTACGAAACTGGACTGTGAACGGAAACGGATTAAATAAAAAAAAATTAAAGTGCTCTATTGTAAAATTTGAATTTGAAACAACAAATACCAGCAGAGAAATCGTCCATTATCGCCGTATATACCTGATTACTTTCGCACATATGCCTTATACGCTCCTTATACATGTAGTGGCCCGTTTCGTTCGTGTGTGTACGCAGAAAACTCTTGAAACGATTGATGATTTCCGTCCGCGGTCCGAGCATCATTACCCATTCTTTGACCGTGTGACCTTTGGTGTCCTCGAGATTCTCGATTGATTCGACCATCTGCAAGCCGTCGACGAAGACGTTAATACCGCTTTATTTCCTTCAGTTTTCTCCCAAGATTAATGTTTACCTCCGTATCTTCTATTTCGCCGGTCGCCGCTTTTTCGGCCATGCGACGCTTCCGCGTTTGCGTCTCGTCCTCGTCGCTGTCGTCTGCAATTCAATATTAGAGTAAAAAAATTGGCTGCCGACAAAAAATACGATAATACAATAAGTCGCTAATAGCACCGTGGGATACTTGCCGTATAGAAGATCTCTGTCGTCTCTGAGAGTCCCGTCCGCGCGGTCGCGTTTTCGCATCGCCGATTCGGCGGCCGCGCGATCTCCCTCCGATATCTCGGAGTAATCCTCTTCGTCGAGCATCCTCGGGTCGTAACGATCTAGTCCCGGCATGGGACGATAGTCACTGTAATAGAGCACAGCAGTGAGTAAATTGCATTACAGAATAATGAAGTGAATTTGAAAACATCTCCAGTAATAAGAGGATGTCCCTTCTAAGATCTGTATTAGTCTTGTGTTCTAAGATCGGATTATCTAAGTCTCTCCAAGATCGAAGTCTATTCAGGGGACTGCCAGGCACGGATTTAGATATCCTAACTCCGCGCAGGTCAATGAATCTGGGTAATTTTTATTAAAAAATGTTTAGGACACTTTTTATGTAAAAATCCAGCCAAAGATACTTTTCCATAAAAAATCATGCGATAAAATTGAAAAACAAAATGAAACTTTTAGTCTTCACAGGAAACAATCAGGCATAGATTGTCCTAACTCCATGCAGGTCAATGAACCTGTGTATTTGTATTACTACTTTTTTAGGACACTTTTTACTGAAAAGTCTAACCAAAGATGCTTTTGCATAAAAAATAATGTGATAAAGTTAAAAAAACAAAATGAGGTTCTTAGTGTTCCCAGCAGACAATCAGGCATAGATTATCCAAACTCCACACAGATCAATGGCCCTTGGTAAATTTTATTACTTTTGACTAAGTTTTATTATGTTTTTCTACTTTTTTAGGGAACTTTTTGATAAAAAGTTCAGCTAACGATGTGTGTGCACAAAAAATGTGATAAAATTGACAATTCAAATGAAATTGTAGGTCCAAAGAATTGGAGTATTTCTCATCCTAACTCAACCGAGGCCAAAGTCTTCCTGGGACACAACCAGGCACAGATTATCTTAACTCCATGCGGGTCAATGAACCTGGGTCATTTCAATGACTACTTTTTTAGGACACTTCTCACTTAAAAAGTCCAGCTAAAGACAATTTTGCATAAAAAATATGATAAAATTCAATGATAAAATGAAATTCTAAGTCCAAAGAATCAGAGTATTTATACTGACGATTATTTTAACTCAACTGAGGTCAAAATCTTTCTGGGAGATTATCTTAACTCCATGTAGGTCAACGAACCTGGGTAATTTTTATTACCACTTTTTTAGGATACTTTTCTCTTAAAAATGCAGCCAAAGATGTTAAATAAAAAATAATGTGATAAAATTGAAAAACAAAATGAATTTCTAGGTCCCGAGAATCGGAGTATTTGTACTGACGCTTCCATGTTATCTCCGAACAGTTCCTCTCCATCTTCCTCCTCTTCGTTTATGTTTTCCTGAGTAGCGTCGCCGAGCAGATCCCCTTCGTCCTCGAAGGGCTCGTCCATCGACGGAGCTGGGGAGGTCATGGCCTCCCTGAGCCTGTCCGAAGGCACCGGCGAACTTGCTTGACTCTGAGAGAACATATATTAATTTATGACAAAGTTATAATTATTTTGCAAATAGCGTACGATTAAGTCGGACGATTATAATAACGAGTAGAACGATAGTTTGAGGTTCGACGATAACGCTTGTCGAACTCCACTTACCATTGTTACGACTTTACGATTCCACAAAACAATTAACTCAACGAACTGTTTACCAAACAAAACTATCCGACATCAATGCTTAATTAAAAACGCCAGCGCTGCAACGATGACGAGAACGGAACAAAAAGTGTTGTAAAAAAATTAAATAAAAATAATACAAAACAAGCGGATAATTTTTGGCGGTAACTGGACGCGCCGGTTGTGTACGCCAGTGTACGCCGTTCTAGCGTGCAGTTAAGTTCGCGCACATTCCACAGGTGCGCGCACGAAACTGAAAAGTCTCTAGCTTTACGAGGAGGGGAGAAATGGTAGCCAACATATAGTGCTTGAATGCACAAAATGTTTTCCGTAGCATCTGACTAAAAACGGAATGTGAAGCGGGTTAATAGGTAAAAACATGATATGCTATTTAATAGGCGAAACGATATAATAGAATTCGCCTACCCTACTACCCTAAAAGATCGGTAACGAAATTGATTCAACACAAACAAGACGGAAAGTACTAATACTAGTAGTACGTGTATTTATTGGCATCTAGTTATAAATATTGACGATACATAACAGCTTGTACATACATGTTAATGAGCCATCGACCGTAGTCCTTCAGCTCAAAAGTAATGCCTGATAGACAAACGTCACGAAAAGTAGCAGTTGGCGCAAAATAATTGCACCTTGTGCCGCACATGTCGCAAATATTGCGTCATGTCACATGTGCAACTTTTCTACTTTTCGTGGCGCTTGTCTATTTGGGATATTGTTTTCCGGAAACATTATTTTTGCTTTGAAGATGTTTACGATGCCAATTTAAGCATTGCAGATTACTGGATAGACTGACTTTAGAACATTACAACCGCACACGTTAATATTTTCGAGCGATAACTTATTTTCATCAAGCTGATTTTATACTTTCTCTCCCTCCAAACGTTGCACGGGTAAGTTAACAAACCAATGAGGAATTGTCGTTTTCAAACAACGGTCTCTCATTGGTTGACTAAGTTACCCGTGCGTTGTGGAGAGAAAGTATAAAATCGGGGTTGTTGAAAACAATTTTTCGCTCGAAATATTAACGTCTGTGGTTGTTAATGTTCTAAAATCCTGGTACTTGGCTCACGGCGCAAGTCCAGACAAAAACCAAGAAGCAGAAGAATGTTCTAAAATCAGTCTATCCGGTAATCGGTAATCGGTAAATCAGCATTAGTAAAAATATTCATTTTCGCAAAAAAATATTATTTTCCGTGTTCCGTTTGTGGTAAATCAATTTTGTTTTCGTTATTTTACGGCAGAAATGTGAATTGCACTATATCGTATCGCTTGTTACATAGAATGATGTTTTTACCTATTGTCCGCCTTATATTCCGTTTTTAGTCAGATGGTACTGAAAACATCGTGTGCATTCGGAAACCAATATGTTGCCTGGAGAAATGGATGAGTTTTATACTTGAGGCTCACTTCACAACAGGGAAATATGTTCAAATTTGTCAAGGCAATTTTTTGACCATCAAAATCATCTTTATTACAAATTTATTTAAGCTCATACGAGCCGGCACCTTCTTCAAAATTTATGGACATACTTGTATATATTTATCCCCGATACAATACATAAATTAATCTCAAAAATGAGAAATAAACATTGGGATGATTATTTGGTGAGAGCGAACTTGAGACTCCTCAGAGTAGCAATTTCACTGGGTATTGTTTCCAGTTCGGTCGTTATGTTTGCTACTCTCACAGCCAGATAAATAGAATCTTGAAATCTCTTTTGTGCAGTTCTGAGATTCTGAGGCACCAGAACGCCAAACCACCTTATGGGATCTTGTGACTTTACGTCGTTGTCCTTCGAAGGCTTCAGGCTAATATCAAAAGTTGGCACTTTCTTTCCGCCGATCTCTGACGTGTTCGTCGACAATTCGAACAGGGAATTCATTTGACCGTCCTGAGGAATTTGCAGGCTTCCGATCGACTCCTTTCCTCGTATGTATCGAGCCTTCGCTAATTCTATGTTTCCCTCGCGTATCGTATTCTCCAGCTGCATATTAGCGTACACTTTTTCCTCAATGAGCTCCAACGATCGTAGAGAAAGACTGTCGAGCTCTTCGCAAACATCGTCGATGCTTTTTTCCATCTCTGAAAGTCGATAAATTATTTCTTATCGCCGTTTCGACTTCGGCTAATGACAACTATTTAACACATCGGAGGTTAGTTAACCTGAAAGTTAAATCGTCCTACGACTCTTGTGAATGGGGTTCGATGATGTTCGCTTATAATTGTGCGTTGACTACGAATAATGTTGCGTTACGCTTAGTACAAATAATCGTAATATATCGCGATAATTTAGCGTAAACACTGTGCATAACTTGCGCATAGCTTATGCAGAAGCTGGCACGCCTATGTTTTTGTTTACGTTGTGTCAGTTGTGTTCCGTGTGTTCCTTAATTCATCTGTTTCCGTCGCTGGCTACATTCGAGATGAATTTCAAATACATTTGAAATTTTTAAGATGGGTGTTTGTAAAGCGAAGTCGCATTACGGAGGAATAATATATATATGTTTGAAATTCCTCTTGTTTGATGAATTCAAATACAATTTCAAATGCGTCATTTCCGATTTGAAAATCTCGGTTTTTCACCGGAAGTGACTCCGAATAAATGTGACTTCCGATTTGAAAATCTTGGTTTTTGACCCGAATGGCCGTTATACTGGAAATACGTCACTTTCGGTTTGAAAACCTAATTTTTCATATCTCCGGTATGACATCACTTCCGGTCGAACTGAACGATTGTGCACCGAACTCCGATTTAGACGGCGATCGACAGTATGTCAAATGACACCGAACAATTCGACACAAAAACTCTACACCGAGAAACTTTCACACTCTCTCGGTGTAGAGCGTTGTGAAACAAACAAAAAGTAAAAATGTAAAAGATCAAAAAATTTATGAACATTTACAGGACTCTTCAAGGACTTCGGGTACCGGTAAACACCATGATCATACAGGTAACAAATCAATGAAGTATAAAATTATATTTTATAACATGCAGCACGTGATATCGCGCTGATGTACAAAATGTGCTCTTTTTTTACAATTTTCTATTTATGCTATGTACATTTAATTATTGGCAGGCAGGTCAGTCCTCAGTATCGACTAGTCTGAGACACGAAGCATTTTCTCCCGACCACCGATACTTACTCCGAATCATTCGCGTCTATAGACCTCAATGTACTGCCCATAATTCGGTTGCGGAAAGTGAGCGTGAAACCATCTCGCCACAAGTCTGTAACTCTTCAGGAAAGTCTCGATCCTCGGAGAAAGATTGTCGAACATCACCAAGAGATGCGGCAACGCGACGTCCCTTCTCTCGACATTGTCCCTTAGCCATGGCGCAGGATTCGCAAAGAATTCATCGGCCTCGTCGACGTAATCGGGTAATTGCCGTAAATTAGGTTCGCAGGTCAGAAATCTTATGGGAACATCGACGTGCAGATGACTGTACATGGGCGTCGCGTGGCAAGGAGTCAGAAACATGATGTCCGTTCCGTTAGCGCCCGCGCCCGTCAATTCCTGTTCCAGCGATCTCATAACGTCCAAAGTGCCTCTCTGATGAACGAGACACGAGTAGAGACCAGGCAGAAGATTGCTCAATACAAAGACGGCAAGGAAAGCTTTCCTCTGGAATTCGGTGATTCTCCATCCGAACGGAAAGCCGTTCGTACAGACATAAATGAACATGGGCAGCAGAGGCAGAATAAATCGGAATTCCTTGTGACCGAGAGCCGAATAAACACCGATGGTCCAAAAGATAACTATCATCAATACAATCTGCCTACGATGAGACGTGGAGTTTCTTGTGGCCCACAGAGCAGCCAAAGGAAAAATTAATGCATGGCAGCCCAGTACTACAGGCAATCCTTCAAAAATATACCAAAGCGTATGCTGAGTTCCATAAAAGTCAGCTACATCACTGAGTGCATTGACCTTGAAGAATTCCCAAGGTGTTACAACAAAAGTACCGTAACAGAGCGAATCTATAACTATGGAATAGAATAAGGTGCAAGATACAGCGACGGCGTAACTTTTGGCTAAATCAATAATATTTCTGGAACTGGTGCAAATGTGATAGAGGCAGAGAGGAGTCCAGATAATAGCAGCAGTGGGTCTAGTTGCTGTGAGAAAGCCAACTATCCAAAGGAATCCTGAGTTTCGGACGCGTCCCTCGGGCCAGGGAAATATAGACAGGGCTATGACAGTCAGAGAAGTTTCTAAGCTGTTGGCTAAAGTCCTGCTGGCACAGTAATACCAGAACCAGTTAGAGCACAGGCTGAACAGAGCCCACTTGCTTCTGGTCCACAGGTAGAATCTGTAGTCGGCGTAGCCACTCAGTAGAGCCTGAAAGACTCTGGGCAAGGTCGTCAGTAAAATCACGTTGTCCAGACGCGCAATTGCCAAGAGCCGGTACAAGATCGACACGAGAAACGGATAGATGTAACTGCGAATTTTCGATCTCCATTCCCACGTGAGATAACCGTACCCGAAGGCCAGTCGGTGCGCGACCTCCAGCGACTGCCAGTACTCATCGGGCACGTGAAATGTCTGCACGACGTAAACGGACGTTAACCTCCAGAGGACGAGGAGTAAGAGAGTGCTGGGAAGCTTCGTCGGTAAGGCCATTCTCGATGGCGTCGCGATGAATCGCGTCGCCCCGTTGCCGTTTCGTCGAACTCGCTGATGTACCTTCGCAAATAAAAGAGCCAAATATTAATCGACGAATATGATGTTTTCCTCTCTGCGGAGGTTAGTCCTCGATCGGATCGGCGTGTCGGGCTGCGTTCATCGTACTAACTGGTACTAACCGGCGGGCGTTTTCGCAGTCACGCGGAGAGACAGAGTGGAAAGAAGAGCGAACGCTTAGTGATGTAAATTCGTCACATGACGGATCCTCCGACCGTCACAGGACCGTTAAATTACCGCTTTTGTGACGAATTGAGCTCCGTAAAGTTAGCCATACAATTTTAATTACAAAATTTGCAACTTATACAATTCGATTGGTGGTCGTTTGGTGATGATTGGTAGCCTAATTAAAACGTTTGGTGGTCAATCGTTTAATTACAATAATTAAACGAAAAAAATAAGGGCCAAAGTTGGCCAAATATCTTTTTTTTCTTCAAATTGTTTCAAATAGGGCCCCATCGATGGGGAATCGTTTAGTGGTCAAAAATAATATAATTAAAACATTTGGTGATCGCTCGTTCGCATAATTTTTTTTTTTATATTAGTGCGTCTTAAGGTGATGTGAAATACCGCCGCCGGTAACAAAAACTGTACTGCATGCCGTTTTGAGACCGAAGTCTGCCGACGAAAAAGCAAATTGACTTTCCCTGGAGAATCGACAGATGCAGGGAAAGACAATTTTCTTTTTGCTCGGGAGTCTGCGGTCTCAAAACGGCATGCAGTACAGTTTTAAATACCAGCTGAGCACGGGGCAAGTGGGCGGGAGGGTGTTCCACATCACCTTAAACGGACGTAGTTGGAGCAATATTTAGGACATGCGCAGCGCATGTCGGAAATATTGCGCCAAATGCGACCTTCTTCTTTCATTATCGTAACTCAACGATTGATCATGAAATGTTTTACCCAATTACCATCAAACGACCACTAATCGAATTGTATAAATTGCAAATTTTTCAATGAATGTTGTACGGCTAACTTTATAGAAAATGAGCTTTAAAACAACCGTCATACGACGGTTGTTTTGTAGTCATTTAACCGATCTAAAAACTGACGGTCATTTTGCACCACTTCGGATCGCTCAACGCGACTAACTTCAGACGAATAGTTTACGCATAGGGAAAAACCGCGACGCGCGTTCGCCATTGCTAAAGTCGATACCGCGTCGAAGAAAACGTTGGTCGATATCGCACGCGAGAAGTGGCCCAAGTCACGCGAGATCGTTCGCTTTTCCGAAACGAGAAATTGAAGTTCGATTATCCGTTTGAGAGAGAGAAAATAATTCGTCGAACGCCGGTGGGGGGTTGTTTGTGTTTCGGGGACAACGCTCCCGGCGCGGTGCCTCAAGGCAGCGGTAAATTCGTCGGTCGTTTTATTGAAAGAAAAGAATCGCGGAGGACGGGAGAACCGAACGGAGAAACGATGTTGCGCCGCGAGGCGATCGAATCGCAAATAATTATGCAATCATTTTGACAACATTACAGAGAGACACAGACGCGAGGTCTCTCGAAGAGTTTTAACCCGAGAACGGAGAGAGCTTTCCCGGACTCTGAAGCTGTTTCATGAACCGAGAAACGGGGGAGAAACTGGGCTTTATGGCTGCGACACTGTACATGGACAACGGCAAGGACTCGCCGAACACTAACGGCGGAAAATCGGAGATCGTCGACGAGCCGCCCAAGAGCGATGGTCAAGTCTCTCTTTTCGCTAAAATGATGGAGGAAAAACACACGTACAAATACAAAAAGCTCGTAGTACCAATATCGATGCGTAGCATCTATTGGAAGTTCTTTGGTTTTCCGGCCACGGACGAGGGCGATATTCTAACTAAAGTTAAGATAGTCTGTATACTGTGCAAGACGCAGATAGCTTACAACAGAAACACAAGCAATCTGCGCATGCATCTGCAGAACAAGCATGCCCAAGAGTTATTGGAGTTGGAGTCCGGTAATCCGCCCAAGCGTCCGAGTCTCACCCAAGAGGCTAAGGACAGGAGAGCGCAGAAGCGGCTCCTCAAATCTACTCTGACACCGGCTCAACACATCTATACCACCAGCGCCGATGGCACTGTTCAGATAGACGGGGATATTCAATTCGTTACTGATCCGAATATAAGCCTCTCCAACATCGAGGATGATATTGGTACTACAATCAAATCGACCTTGTATTTAGCTATTTGCTCCTTTGTAAAAACTTACAAAAATAATGCTAAATCAGTTGCAAATTGTATTCATTTACAACAAAAAAAAATTAACTGGAGGTAACTACTGTATGGACTACACTGTTTAAAAAAATTGTAATCTTAATATACCGGACTGGAAGTTTTTATGCAAAAATTGGTACATTAAATTTAATGTACAATTGACATGAAAATTTAATAGACATTTGAAGTGAAATTTAAAGTAAATTATTGGACTTAAAGTACTTTTATAGTAAATTCTTTAAAGCAAAGTCTAAAGTTTTTAATATACTATACGTTAATTTTTCATTACAATTGTACATGAAATTTAATAAATCAGTTTATGCATGAAAACTTTCAGTAGCGATACATTAAATTTCATACGAATGTTTTTACAGTGTAGTCAAAGAGTGCTAAAGTTTCACAATTGTTTATCTAAAATATTGGGCATTTATTAACAGTAACCAATGTTGATTTGTATTACTGCAAGGGGAACTATTGATAGCGATGTTTTTGCAAATGCATAAACTGATAAAGGCAAATTTCCATGGCGATACAATTTTCGTTCACCTATGACGAAAAAGAATCCTATTTTTCAACCAATTTTAATGTACCATGGTTCATTTTGTTCCTCAAACGTTGCTCTACAAATTCACCAAATCTATATTTTTATAATTTAGTCAGTTTGAAAATGACGGCAGTTTGTTTATGGAACAAAAATTCACTGGTTAAACAATGGGCCTTATTTGTTAAACGGTCAAACCTGCAAAAAATGTACTTGGTGAATTTGTAGAGCAAAGTTTGAGAACCCAAATGTGCCACGGTACATTAAAATCGGTTAAGAAATACGGACTTTACTTTGAATAAACCAGACAAAAAATACTATAATGGAAATTGGCATTTACCAGTTGCTGTTCTTGCAAGACGATCATGATTAATATTCCTCTTAGTTGAAGACACCTGCAATAATATAAATCAACCCCCTCCCCTGTCAATAAATGCATACGATTTTGGATAGACAATTGTAAAAATTTAGCACTCAGTTACGTCAAAAAAAAAAACCGGAGATCTTTCCGTGAGCTTTGTTAAAACAATCTCCGCTTTTCGATGACGAGAAATTAAAAAAAAAATTAATTTAGTACAAATCGTCGATTAAACATTTTTTAAAGTCTGATAACGATATTTAAAACGCAGGTTTTCTTATGTCCGAAGATAATCCGGCCTCGCACTCGAGCATCGACGGTAAGGCAGTTTCCGACGCTATCGCGGAATTTATCGTGATGGATCTTCAACTACCGGAAGTCGTCGAGGGCCGAGGATTCCAGCGTCTCGTCGCGACCCTCAAATCGCCCTGCGAAATACCTAGTAAAAACAAATTGGAGGACGAGATAATACCGAAGGTTTACGAGTCTTTCAAGGAATCCGTCGCGGCCAATCTGGCTTGCATAGTCGGCGAGTTCGGCCTGGCGGTCGAAGAGTGGAGATCGAATTCAGGCGAGAACTACGTAACGTTGTCGGTATACTATCAAAACACGGACGAGGCTATGCTGGAGTGCAAAGTCTTGAGCACCATGCACGCGCCGCTCGATTGGGGCGAGGCCCAGTGGGGCAGCGTTATCGACTCTACGCTTCTCGATTGGGACATGCGGATAGAAAAAATTACCGCCGCCGTAGTTGCGACGTCGAGACACGAGTTGTTGCAAGCTCTATCCGCACGAGGCCTCGCACTCGTTCCGTGCCTGTTGCACACGCTACAAGTGTGCGCTCAGGCATGCTTCGAGAATCCGGATGTAGCTCATATTCTAGCTAAATGTCGAACCGCTATAGGAGTAATCGCTAGTCACGGACCCGCATCGTCGACTCTGAACATGCAGGAACAAATGTCAGAGGTACGCAACGAATATCTCGAAGAAGTCGTATTCGTGACTCGAATTTTTTTTTTAATTTCGCTTTTTTATTTTTATTTTATTACTTATTTTTATTTTTCAGTTGGACGAGAATGCCATGGTCATAGATTACCCGCCGGTATGGACGTCCACGTACAACATGCTGGAACAAATGGTGATGAGGCGGCACATAGTAGTTCCCATACTGGAAAGCATGGAGGGTATAGATCGCGAATCTATCGAGCTAACGAACGAACAGTGGAAAATAATGGCCGATCTCGTGAACGTTCTTGAACCGTTCAAGGTCACTATTATGACGTTGAGTGAGGAGAAGATGCCCCTCATATCGCTCCTGAAACCGTTGCTCTGGCAGCTCGTGTCATCGCATCTAAAAGTCAAGGAGGACGATAGCGAAATCGCGAGGTCCTTCAAGGAATCGCTCTCGGACATGCTGTGCGAACGTTACGCGGACAGTAACGTTACGCTTTTACTTCAAATTGCCACGACTCTCGATCCTAGGTAAATGATAACTTGTACCTTACTCGACGGATTGTTGTTCGTCTCATAATTTAATATCCCTATCGTGTGAACCAGAGCTGGGCACTGTAGTCAAAAATACTCCAAATACAAAGTATAAAGTATCACAAGTACTTGAAGTAGTAACAAGTGCTTTTTGTACTTGAGGTAACAAGTACTTTTTGTACTTGAAGTATATCTCAAGCGTTAAGCGTTATCTAGACTTAGAAAAAAGATGCAAAGTAATTTGTACATGGCGTACTCATTTATTACAATTTTACCCACACGTTTCTCTTCGAGAAACTTCGTAGATCGATTTTGGCTTCCTCGTGGAGGAAGCCAAATTGTAGTAAATGAGGAAGCCATGTGCAAATAAATCGCTTTGCACCTTTTCTTCGTACAATAAAAAAAAAATGTACATTTCATTAAATTTAAACTGTCACAATTAACCGTAATTTTTTTTATTGTACAAAATCGCGAACTGCAATTTTCGTAATTCGTCTTTTTAAGGCTATTTTTAATCTGTTCTTCACTTTTTTCATTAAAAAAAATCCCGTTAAAATTATACTTGAAAAGTTTATACAGATAATCATATATTAAAAGAAACAGAATGTCATGCTACTGTCATGTCATCGAGTATCCGTAATGCGAGCGCGTAATAAAAAGCATTTGTACTTGGTACTTAAAGTACTAAAAAGTACTTGTGTAATTCAAGTATATACTTGAAGTATCATACAAAAGTACACGGTACTTTAAGGACTGCCCATCTCTGGTCTACATGTACCAGCTACTTTTTCTCTTTTTGTTATTGATGTATATTCTTTAAATAGTTGTAATGAGAGAATACTTTGTCCGTGCAATTTCAACTTTTCCTATTTGATCCTCTGGACCGTGATTTTCAACCGTCCTGTAAATGACTTCTGCCCACGAATAATAAATAAATAAATATCCGTTTTTATTTACAGATTCAAACAGCTTCCGTACGCCACGGAAGAGGACAAGACTATGGTCGCCACGCCGATAAAAGAGATGCTCTCGAAGCTGATAGAGGAGGAAACCGGCGATCAGATAGAGCCGAAGATCGAGGAAGGATCCTCCCCTTGCAAGAAGGGCCGAATGTCCGGAATGGAACTTTTGCTCGGCGGTCTTTGCGCCACGAAGCACGGAATACCCGCTGACGAAAAGGCCGATCTCGAATTGATTCAGTACCAGTCCGAATCTACTGCCCCGTTGGACTACTGTCCGCTCCAGTGGTGGGCCAAAACATCGGCGAAGTGTCCGAATCTCGGTAGATTGGCTCGAAGGTACAACTGCGTTCCGGCTTGCTGCGCTCCACCGTCGCGCATTCCCGCTGAGGCTCAAGTTATCTACGACACGAGGCGAGCCGCGTTGCCCTCTCACTTAGCCGACAAACTTCTCTTTCTTCACGGGAATCACGCAGTTTGAACGGATCATCCGAGTTTCGATCGAACACTCCACTGTGACTGAGAACAGCACCTGCAAGAATGCTCCGAAAATAAGCGAAGCATTTTTTTAACGCTCGGACGCATTTGAGACGGCGATTCTCATTTTCTTCAGTGATCCGCGGCTGTTTCGTTTGCCGATTACGGACCGATGGAAAGTTTTTGAGGTACTGGATTCGCGTGCTTTCATCGTCGGCAGATACGTTCGACTTTGCTTTCTCAAGGTTGAATCGTAACTTTATTACCTCTCAAGTAATTTATTTGTACAAATCGCACTCGTTTGAAGTTTATCGTTATCAGCCATCAGATACGCACGGCAGCGAGAAAGATATCGATTTCAAATTATGGCTTCACGTCGATTATCGAGACAATTATCAGTCACAATCTGCATCGTTATAGTCTCACGATAACAACGTCCGTCGGGTGCAATGTTAGTTACTTCGAGGATGAACCCTCTCGATGAAAAAACCAAAGTTACCGTGCGCCCGAAGCTGCACTCTCTCGCATGGCCCTCGCGAACGAATCCATTCGTAGCGAATCACAAATTTCTTTCACGTGTTTATCGTCGAATGAATCATTGTCATCGATTGTCAAGTTTCGAATGATGGCGTAGGCTTTACAAATTTTTTTTATCTTTGAAACGATAAAGATATTTATCCAAAATATTAACGTATATCGCTTGGAAGGCGCATTACGTTGTGTAAAAAGTTTACAATCGTACTTTCTCGACCCTACGTTAAGGAAACGCGTTACTATTTTTTAAATAACATCCCGTGGATAGTGGGATCCGTGAATAAGTACAAAAAAATCTCATTTTAATACGTAGAGTAAGATATATTTAAAGTTAGGGAACGAAGGGTCAAATAAATGATTGATTTACTACAATCGTGTCCTTTGGTAATGTCATCACTTTTATTCGTCCTCTCGCGATATAAACGAACAAAAAACGATATCAGTTTATCGGCTTTAGGAGAGACTCAGTTCTTTCTGCGTCCAACTAGAGCCCTCGTAAAATATTGAGTCACCTATCCTCAGCGATGCACGCTTTAATAAGTAGTAGTAGAAAACAAACTATTAAGACGATTAGGCGAAATAAAGTTATTTTCTTAAATAAAAAATAAAATTTAAATTTAATTGAAAAATCGATATATACCAGTTATCGTGTTTCGGAGAGACTCAGTTGTTTCTGCATCCAACTAGAGCCCTCGTAGAACCTTGGGTCACCTATCCTCAGCGATGCACGCTTGTAAAAGTAGTAGTAGAAAACTGAAACTATGAAGGCGATTATGCAAACTGAAGTTATTTTTTAATTTAAAAAATAATAATATGAAGATCGATAAATACCTGTTCTGTGAGCGGAGTAGAGGCAGTGAAAGCCTGTGGTCCAGTAATGCTCTAACGGATGAGACCAGTGGAGAGTTATGTGCCATATGTGAAGACTTATGCTCAAAACTATGTACAGAACGCACAGGACGAGAGTCGTGCGAAATTTGACATAAAGCAATTGAATCAAGCCAGCCTATACAAAAAAAGTGTGTTCAATCATTTCCTTCATACATATCGGATCTATAAATTATTTGATAAAAGTTTAGGCACAAAAAAGAATTCACGTTACCTGAAAAATATACGTTGCAAAAAAATTGATGAGTAGCACGGTCAGAGCAACAATGAGACAAAAATCTTGCACGCTGAAAGAGTAAACAGATGAATATAGAAATATTAGGCTAATAATTATTTTGAGATTAAAGCGGAGCGAAACTCACACGTAGAGCGTAAGCAGATCGACCGGCTGAGGCTTGGCGAAGCTCGAGAAAGAATTTACACAGATGTCGAACAGTAGAAGGGTGTATTGCAGGCAAACTGTCACGGGATATTGTTTGGAGCTCGGAATATTCATTTACTCGCGTGCGATCGCGAAAATGGAGTACGTACACGACCTTTTTTGTTGTTACATTTGAAATATCGTTGCCATGACGACCGATAATTCTGGATTAGTTCAACGGGCGACATCTGTTGGGGTACAGAGTACAAGGTAAAAGAAACTTTTAATGTTTAATTAAAACAAGCGATCTTTAAATTATAAAACATTATAATTACGATTTTCTAAGCGGTCGTCGATAACACGTCGTTTTCGGCACTACATTTCGTCGCTAAAAATTGTATCCCCTATGTTTACTAACAGAGCTGGTCAAAGTACTAAAAAATACTTCAAGCACAAAGTATCACAAGTACTTGAAGTATTATAGTATCTTTTGTACTTGAAGTATTTCTCAAGTACTTTTTGCAATTAGATTCGCAGCGTTGAGCGTTATCTAGGCTTTAAAAAAAATGTGCAAAGTAATTTGCACACGGCATCTGTGTTGCAAAAAATCGCTAACTGAATTTTTCTTAATTTGTCGTTTTTGAGCTATTTCTAATTATTCATTCTTCACTTTGTATTCATAAAAAAAACCATTAAAAAATATCAAAAATTTGATTAATAAAACGCCAAGGGACGAGAAAGACCCTTTTCGTTTTTCAAATCAAATTCAAACGAAAAGGGTCCTTTTCGTCCCTTCTCGTTTTTTTAATGGATTTTTTAAAATACTTTTTTTGAAATAACTTCTCTATCAAATTATATTTATTGAAAAATTTAGACAGATATTCATATATTAACAGAAACAAAATGTCATGCTACTCATCGGGTATCCGTAATGCGAGCATGTACTCAAAAAGTGATTGTACTTGGTACTTAAAATTGTAAAAAAGTACTTGATGTACCAAGAATTATTTTTGTACTTCGAGTACGTACTTTTGAAGTACCAAACAAGTACCCGGTACTTAAAGTATTGCCTAGTTCTGATTAACAACATCGAAAGGACACAGCGCATTGCGAACGTTCTCCAGTGATCGCTGAAATACTGAATCCATGTTATTGTAATCCAGGCTCCTTAATCGCATTTCTTTTTCGGCGAATAGTCTACGTTTGCTAACAAGTATTTCGCGCAGCTCCGCGTCCGATACTATCCACGACAATTTCACAGCTCTCAGAAATTCCTTTGCCATTCACGAACTTTCTTTAATCGTCTTTTCGGCGGGGTATTACAAAGCAGTCGTCTATAATACGTCGTTTTCGGCATTTTTTTTCGGTATTACGTTGCGTCGTTCAAAATTGAATCCGCAACTTTATCAACGACATCGAAATGACACAGCGCATTGAGAATAGTCTCCAGTGATCGCTGAAACGCTGAATCTTTGGTATCGTCGTCCAGGCTCCGTGAGTGCATTTCTTTTTCGACGAATCGTTCTCGCTTGCTGACAAGCATTTCGCGCAGCTCCACGACCGACAATATCCGCGGTAATTTCACAGCTCTCGGATATTCGTTTGCCAAGTCCTGTGCCGTCCACGGACTTTCCCTAATTTTCTTTTCAGGGGGTAATTCTGAAGATGCATTTTTACTTTTATTGCATTCGAGAACGCACATGCTTATCTGAAAATTGGTATTCAATTAATCGCACGCATACGGATCGCGTTTGTGTGATTTCCCTTGCTTACAAAACACCCACCAAGTCAATCGCTTCTCCGCGAGTATATTTTGTCTCCCCGGGTGCCGAGGGCAGACCTTCGCCGATATTCGTAAAAAGCAATTTTACAATCGCCTCCTTGAGCCTCCCCTTGTAATCGGCGTCGACCGGCAGCCAAACGTTGATGCTCACACTGGTATCCAGAGATTCCACATAGTGCCACCAGCCATTGGGAACCAACAGTACCTGTCCTGGCTCTAGTTCAACGACCCTTGCATTCTCCTTCATTCTCATAATCGTCCGTTCGTCTTCACTTGTGGGGCTGAAGAAATTGAGCCTGCTGTAAACTGTGGACTCCTCGTAAGGGACTCTCGTGGGTTTTATCGTACTACTCGATTCCGGCGGAAAGAGGAGCCACTGCTTCCTGTACAGAAAAGGAAAACTTATATTTTAACTGTATTTTCAACATTGGTGCGTGCCTTCAATATAAATCAATTTAAATCAATATAATTTAATATAAATTTATTAATGAATCAATTAATAATGAATTAATAATGAATGAATTAATGAATCAATATGAATCAATATACATTAATATAAACAATATAAAAAAAATATCAATGAATTTAAATCAATATGAATCAATATAAATCAATATAAATCAACAACCAAACCTCCCATGTATTTGAGCTACCAAATTGCATCCGTATGAGTCTTGATGACAATTTGTATGAGCTCCTTTGCTGCCTATCCACAGAGTGGAGTCACTGCCACTCTTTTCGAATCCAAATCTCCTCCAGTCAACGGATTCCAAAAACTCGGGTCTGTCCCTGAACCACTGATGCATGTATTTGTAATCGAAGTAGTACCACTTGTGATCATCCTCGGATTCCGTTTTCTCCAAGAATCGAGATATCGTCATGTACTCCGTCGGACAATTTACGTCCCACTGGGGCTCCTGCAAAAAAATAATCATAGTAATTCATAAATACATTCCCGCATGTTCTGTCAAGAAACGCGTAAGTAATAAAATACATGATATTCGCATTAAGTTTACAGGTGTTCTCGCGTTACAGCCGGTTCTGAATGGTAGGGATTCGTCGCCTAATATTTTTTTAAACTCATCGAGATCCCAGCGTAGAAACTCCGGATTGTTCGAGCCCTCGACATTGTCCCGAAAGCCGGTAAATATGATCGGTTCCGCGAGATCTGCAACCGCTTTTCCGATAGTTTCGGCAGAGAGCATTGTTTTTGTTGTTGTCTTGTAATCGCCGAGAGTGTATCGTTTGTTGTTATGAAAATCGATATAGCGATGACTGGAAAAACGATAGGAAATGTTGTGCAACGAAGTTGCTAATCCAGCCTCTACGAGAATGCACAGTGTACTCGTTTCGAAGTTCCTGAGCCGGACGTTACCATGCTACGGTAATCCTCGCGACCGCGTCTTCGCTCTCCCCGTCGGGTAACATATGTAAGTGCCCGAATGCACAAGAGATGTTTTCAATACCATCTCACTAAAAACGGAATGTAAGGCGGACAATATATAGGTAAGAACCTGATGCAATTTAGGAGGCGAAACGACATAATACAATCCGCATTTCTCATGATTTTTCCCATGCTGATTTATCCATTACCGATGACTGCATAGAGTGCTGTTAAAGCATTAAAAAGACTTTAAAATTTCGAGCGTAACAATATTTTCAACAAACCAGATTTTATACTTTCTGTCCGCGAGGCACGGTTTAGTTAACCAACCAATGAGAGATCGCGGCTTGAAAATGACAAGTCCGCATTGGATGGTTAATTTCCCCGTGCATCGTGGTGAGAAATTATAAAATCAGGTTTGATGAAAATAATGTTGCCCTCGAAATATTAACATCTGCGGTTGTTAATGTTTCAAAATCAGTCTATCCCGTAGTCGGTGAGAGATAAATAGTCATGGTGGAAATCATCAAAGGAAAAAATCATTTTCGCAAAAAATCTTTATTATTTTCCGCGCTTGTTTGCATCTGCTTGTTTGCGACTCAAGTTTGTTTACGATTATTTACGGAAGGAATGCGAATTATATTATATCGTTTCGCCTATTAAATGCATCATGTTTTTGGCCTATTGTCCGCCTTACATTTCGTTTTTAGTAAAATAGTACTGAAAACAGTGCATTCGGACACCTATAAGTTACCCTCCCCGTAAGCGGCTGAGAATTCGTTCGTGAAAACGCGGCCCGGACGCCACGGCGATTGAGGACTCGCCGTGTTGGTGACGTGTCAGCAGTACACCACGTGGATGCACAGTCGACAAGCGACACGTCGCATGAGTGGGTGGCCCCGTATACGAGCTGCGAACGCGTCGGTAAACACGTATACCGTTGCGGAGCATAACTCGCCACAGTTGGCACCTTTCGTTCGCCAAGCGTCGACTCTCGTCCTCTCAGTTTGCCGAAAACCATCGACCGGACGACGAGTCTCTCCAATATCGCGATTATATCAACCGAGTGCTTCGTGATCAGTGAAGAGCGAGAAATTCCATAAAAATGGTGAGAAACACAGTTTAACCTATCGTAATACAAAAAATTTATCGACAAGCTGGCTCCGGAAAATCTGTCGTAAGTCGATCAACAATTTTTCTGATCAAATATGTTTTGTATGTTCGCATGAAATAATGAAAAACACCAGCCAGCCGCCCCGAGTTCAACGAATGTTGGAGCAGGTGGTCGTTCGCCGAGCAAAGCCGTCGCACCGAGAACGAGCGGTGCTGGTACGGTGAGACAGAGGAAAACTGCCCCGGCTACGTCCGCCAGAAATCGCAATACGGGCACCAGTTCCGGTGGTATGTGGAGATACTACACAGATGACTCACCGGGAATCAAAGTGTAAGCGAAATCTTTTCCTTCCGATTGAAACATTTTTTTTTAGTAAGGTAAAGGTACCAATGGGCGGACACTTATGGGAGCGGTCCCAGTTCCTGGACATGTGTAAAAAATCGTTTTTCCAACACTCTTGTCCGGCCACTGGGACATGTCCAGTCATTGGGACGTTTACCTTTCCACATAGCACAGAAATATTTTTGAAAGGTTTCAATATTTTTTTAACATATTGAAAATATTTTATCAATATTAAAAAATAATTGTGAAAGGTTTTAAAAACATTTTGAAAATATTTTATTGTTCGCTCATAAATCTTACATCGAAATGTTTCACTTAAATGTTTTCTGAACATTTCAACAAAATGTTTAGAAAAAATTATATGCATTATAATCGCATATACATTATATTTAATATTGCATTATATTCATTATTGAATGGCATATACACACCCATAAACACGGAATTGAGTAGAAATATTTTGATGAAACATGAAATGAACAATATTTCAAAATAGTTTATCACTATGTTTTGGAAATATTTCAGATGTGTTGACAGATCGAGTATGTTTCTGAAATATTTTGATAAAATCTTTCAAAATATTATTTTCATGTATTTTAGAGATATTCCCTAAGATTTGAAAGATTGAAAATGTATCAAAAATAATTTCGAAATATTTCGTGTTATGTGGGTCGTATATTGTACAGCTTTGTGCGTGCATAAAATATTCACGGAGGATTCATTTTGTTTTTTGTCTTTTTTTTTCCAGAGGTCCCGTGCCCGTGCTGGTTATGTCTCTTCTCTTCATAGCATCTGTGTTCATGCTTCACATCTGGGGAAAGTACACCCGATCTTAAGGGAATGATTTATCTACGAGGCTGCACACTCTTGAGACTGTAAAAGGTTTTAGCGGACGAGAGCCCTGCACCGAGTGCATAACAACGTAATTGTCCGAATTCCACTGGAGTATTTCGATGGATCGCGCGGCAAGCCAGAGGACCCGTCGACAAGAACATTGAACTCTGAACGATGCTTCCCCGAGCGTTTATCCGCCACCGTTTATTGATATTCCGTACATCCTATGATCATGTTTTAAGTTATTCGCTAAATCGGCCGAATGGCCGATCGACTATGATAAATAAATTTTGATATAGAGTTATTCCGTTTACACCCGAATAATTTCGTCGGGCCGGAGGGAAAGCAAAGCAATTACATCGAAACGGCATTCGTTGCGGTAAACGAGCGGTAGTCGTTAGCGCGACGATGCGCCATTAACGTTTCCCAAATTGTGCACACGAGTTCATGAACCTGAAGATATCTGCACAATATCAAATTTAATCTTTGACAAGTGTCTGTCAATGCACTGATTTGGGAAGGAAAAAAATTGTTCACTTCCACTGTAAAAAAAAATTCGTATGAAATTTAATGTACCGGACTGGAAGTTTTTATGCACAAACTGGTATATTAAATTTCATATACGATTGCGATAAAAAATTTATGTTCAGTATATTAAAAACATTGGGAACTCTTCATTTTTTATAATTTACTTTAATTTCAATGAAAAAGTATATTAATTTTTCGTCGCAATTATACATTAAATTGAATGTACCAGTTTTTTGCATAAACATTTCCAGTTCGATACATTAAATTCACAATTTGTTTGTACAGTGTAGAGAATTTTATTCTCTAATCTAACGGAAAGCAGCCGTTATAACTTGACGAAATGTGAACTCGTGCAGATATCTTCAGGGTCGCTTCATTCGCGAAAGCATTTATATCTTCTCATTGAGTGGAAAAGGATCGCGCATTTGACGATGTTTGTCGTAATACATAAGATAGACATATCTTTATTTATACTGATTACATCCATTGATTAAACAAAATCATCGGCACAATGAGAAAAATGAAGAAAACAAAAAAAATATATATATATCTCAGTTTACCTATCGAGAATATCTCAAAGCTGTTTTCATTTTACATCCGAAGTTACTAAGGAGAAATGAAAAATTAATGTTTCCCAAGTTCAGAATGTTAAGACTTGAGAGAAGAAACAAAAAAAAGAAACCTCCGTTTTCGTCAGGACTATGCCGTCAAGATTAATTCGTGACTAACAAAAGTAACGCCTGTGAGGCGTACTTCTAATATTTAATATTATCAATATTACTTTAATTGTCTAAAGCTACGGTGTCTCATACAAAGTCGCACAGTGGTTACAGTAGTCTCTCAGCGTAACGAAGCCGATGCTCGTTCGATATACCATTACGTTTTAACGTAATCTCCGTCAATTCGAAGTCTCGAAGTCTTCCCCGTTTATTATCTAGCGTCCGTCCTTGAAGTTGTTCGAACCGAAAAGATTCTGCCTCTGCTGCTGAGAGTATCCCGAGAAGTTTTGCTGTGGGCGCCAGTTGTTCATGTTACTGCCATTGCCCTGCCAATTGTCGGAGCCGAGAGACTTCTTCGGGTCATTCAGCGTGTTCCAGCGTTGTTCGTTCGAGCTCTGATTTCCCATGTTCGGCCATTGAGGCTTGTTGCCTCCGCCCATGGACATCCCCTTGTTCTGCCAACTGCCGGTCATCTTGTTCGACCAGTTCTGGTCCATCTTGTCCTTGCCGTTGTCCCTTCCCCAGTTGGACGTTGAAGCTTTGTCGGTCTGTTGCCATCTCGGCTTTGACGCTTGGCCGCCGTCGTCGCCCCACGGATCTCTCGCGTCCTCGGGCAGATCGCTCCAGTCCTCCTTGTCCTTGTTGCCGTCCCTCCACGCGTCCATCCGATTGTTCGACTGTCCGTAAGTCTCCTTCCCACGAATGTTCCAGAAGTCACCGCCCGATCCTTGACCACCTCCTCCGCCTCCGCCACCGCTTCCCCATTGCTTCTCGTTTTGCCCCTGCATCCAGAGATCCTTGCTTCCGGGCTTCATGGACGTAGTTTTGGAATTCCAGATATCTCCGCCACCGCCCATCCACGTTCCGTCCTTGCCGCCGTCCCACTTGTCCTGACTAGCGTTTTTCCTGAATCTATCGTTCGGCGTCGAATGATCCCAGTTCGGAGGGTTCGAGGCTCTGTGCGCGTTTCTATCGCCGGGACGTTGTTGCTGTTGTTGCTGCTGCTGCTGCTGTTGCATTTGGCGCTGATGCCAGTTGTCCTGCTCGAGCGCTCCCCTGTTAGGGATGTCCCACTCGTCGCCGAATCTTCTGACCGGCGAGACCGGACGCACCGACGGGGCTTGCTCGCGTTGTCGGGGCGGCGAGATTCCTCGTCTCTGAAGATCCGGCGCGTGCTGCTGCTGCTGCTGCCTTCCCTGAAGCGCCGTCGGTCTTCTCTGGAATATTTCGTTGGACTCCTGCTCGCGCGGCGGGGACATCAGCCGACGGGGCGGTGAAATCGGACGACGAGCCGGAGAGATCGGACGACGTGGCGGAGACTGCGGCCGTCGCATTTCCCCTCCGGCCGGCTGGGGAAAGGCGGGCATGAATCGCCTCGGCGGCGAGAGCAACGGACGCTTCGGCGACGATCCGCGGATGTTGGATTCCAGTTGGCTCGACAAGGGCGGTGGTTTGTTCATCGTCTGCTGACCAGCGCGATTTTTCTCGTACTGATTCTGACGATTCCAGTTGTTGCCCTGATTCTGCTGCTTCCGGTAATTCTCGCGACCCTGCGAGCGCTCGGGTCTTCCGCGAGCGTTCGGAATGTCGAGAGGACTTATTCCGGACGGCATGACCTGGTTCGGCTGAAGTGGCGGTCTGTTGTTCGGAAAGAGCGGCATCGGGCCTTGATTCGGCTGCTGATCGAATTTACGGTTTGGCGTCGTTATCAGGATGTCCTGAGGCCCGACGTCCTGGACGAAACGGTCCCTGAACATCATCGGGTCTCTCTGCATGTTGTGCGGCGGCGGCGAGTAACCCGAATTTCCGGGCGGCGCGATGCGATCCCAGACCGATCGGGGCAACTGGCTCTGGAGCTTGTTGGTCTGCTCGAGAACTATGTTGAGGACTTTGTGCAATTGCTTCGCCGTGTCGACGTCAACCTGTCCGCCCTGACCGCCCAGTCTCTGCTGCGCTATGTTCAGGAGCATCTGCTGCTCCTGCACCTGGGCTATCAGAGCCGGATCCATTCGACCCTCGGACAGCCTCGCACGGAGATCGGGATGATGCGCGTTGTCGCGCATTCTCTTCTCCGGCAAGGGTTGACCGCGCATCATCGAGACCTCGTTCGCCCAGTTGCGCTTGCGCTTCTGTCCCGCATTGCCGCTGCCCTGCCCGCCTCGAGGTGGGACTCTCGCCATGGGATTCTTCTTCAGGGTCGAGGCGAGCTTCGGTCTGTTCGGCTTCGCGTTTCTGTTCGATTGCTGCGGAGTCGGACTCGCCGGGCTCATCTTCGACGACTGAAAGGATTTCGCGCCGGGCTTGCTCTTTGCGGATTTCTTGGCGGACGAGGGCTGCGATCTGTCCGGCGAGTGAGGTCTCTTTCCCTTCGGTGGACCCTTGCTCGGGTTCTTTACGGGATTTTTCGCAGGCGCTTTCGCTCCTGCCGCCAGTGGATTCTTTACCAAGGTTTTTGGCGCGTTTTTCACTACTCCCGTTACCAAACCAGGACCGACTACTATGCGCGAGCCAACCACCACGCCCTGACCAGCGGCTTTCTGCTTCTTCATCTTGTTTCGCTTGTTCGCTCTGTTGTTCGCTCTCTTGTTCGCCAGTCTGTCGGCGTTGGGTTGCTTCGTCGGTGGCGTGCCCTTCACGCCGGCTTTCTTAGCCTGCACTTTGGGATTCTTCCCTCCGGCGGCCTTGTCGTTCTTCACCGATCTCTGCTGCTGCAAGTGCGGCGCGAGACCCGCTCGGAATTCGACGTAACTCCAGAACCAGGGCTCGTGCATCTTCTGCATTATCAGACGCTCCATTCGAATTACGACCTCGAAGTGGGGACCAGTCGGAAGCGTGTCGACCAAAACCGCCCGTACGGGCATGAACGGATTTCCGAGATCACCGTCGGCCGGACGGGTCAGCTCCAATATCGCGCGAACGGACTGTTTCGTCAATGTTGTGATCATCACGACTCGGCGCAGCGTGGGAATTTTTCTGAGCGCCGTCATCACCTCGATGGCTGGAATAAATTCGAGAACGTGGGTCAATCTACCATCTATGTGTTGGATCGGCGCGTTCAAGCGCGCGCTACTCACCTCTTCCTATCTTAGTGTTGGCGTTGATTATCGCCGACGCCTTCGTGTTCTTGAGAAGCTTCGCAACCTTCGTCATCATCTCGTTCGGCGGACCCATCACGAATGTTGTGTTCTGAATTTTATTCAACTCGCTCGTCATTTCGGCCTCCTCGACCTCGGACGGCGCATCGAGACCGATTACTTGTCGGCATTTCTGTAAAAAAAATGTATAATAATAATCATGATTTTTTTTTTATTTCTCTGACATTCGTGAAGCAGACAATGTATTTTGAGACCGAAACGCGTGGAGATGGGTTTACTCACCGGGGCGATCATGAGACCGAGCAAACCGAGACCGCAGCCAACCTCGACGACTGTGCTCTTCGGCATCGGACTGAGCAGATCACCGACCGCCGCTCCCAGTGTCTCGACTCCGGATGCGTTGCACCAGAAATTCGTCTTCGGCGCGAGTTGGATCTTCAGACCTGCAACGGTCTCGTCGAGAGCCTCGGAGCCTGCCAGGAATGTTATGTTCGTCGTCGTTATGTTCCCAACTCTGAAATAATTTTACATTGTTAAGAATATACGTACTCAATTACTAAATAATTGATCTTGCCACTTAGGGAAGAGCGGGGCAAAACGGAAGACTTTTTTTGTTCTATTAAATAAAACAAACATTTTGCACATAGCTTTCTCCATGAGAAAGTTCACTGATAGATTTTTGGTTTTCTCATAGAGGAAGCTATACGCAAAATTGTAATAAATGAAGAAGCCATGTGTAAGATCCTTTGCACCTTTTTTCGTAACTTTAAAAGATTTTTACATTTCATCAAATTTAGACTGTCAAAAGTTACCACAGAATATATCGCAGAAAATTGTTAACTGAAATTTGCATAATTCATCTTTTGAGGCTATTGAAAGCTACTTTTCACCGCTGATTACAAATCTGTAAGTCATTTTACTCTTAGCGTGATGTTTGATTCAGAAATACGTGTCAGGCGTAAAAGACAAATTTTTCAAAAAAATCAAAATGTTCAAATTTCCATGTTTTCTCCATGTTACCTCCATATTTGATTTACTCGAATTAGACAATTTAATTAATTTTTCAAAAAAAAATTAAATTCCATAAAATTTGCCTGCTTCGATAGATTTCGGCCAAAGTTAATACCAAAGGTCTTTCATTGTAGTAGTATATTTGCATGCAGTTTTAGGTCGATAGCTCAAAATTCATGCAAGTTAGAGCAACCACGAACTTTTTCAAAAAATGTCATCCGGGCGCCAGAAAAATATCGCATTTCTCGACGTTTCAGATTCTTTGAAGTACTGTGACATGAAAATCTCTAATTTGTTTTTGTCTTGCGAAAATATAGCTTCTTCCACAAGAAAGCAAAAATGCTTAATAAAATAGTCCATTGTGCCTCGCTCTTCTATAATGCCTGTCGAGTATAACGCTTACTTGGCGATCGACTTGCAGTACAGAGATTTGACATTGCAATCTTTTCCCGGTCCACTCTCGAAGGTCTCCTTCAATTTCTCCATCGTCGCGTGACTGATTTTCTTGCCGGTAGCGAACACCATGAGCTCGTCTTTGCTGTTGCAACGCACGAGAAGCCAGAGCCAATTGTGATTGCCGTCCGAAGCTCCCTTGTCGTCAATCCCCGTGTCCTCCTTGGAGTCATCCTTGTCCTTAGCTTCCGATTCCTCGTCAAGGACAGTATTAACTTCCGAAGGTGCGCCAGCATTGGCCGTTGCTTCCGCAGCAGTTGAGTCAGCCTCGGCTGCGGCTTCTGGAGCGGCGTCACTTTTTGCCTCCGCTCCGTCCGCCGACGCGTCTTCATCCTTGCTCGGTTCCTCGTATTCGCGGTCGGCGGATTGATCGACACTTTGAATGAATTCTTCAAACACCTGTACAAAAATCGAGATTAAAATTCCCCGCGACGTAAACTCAGCTGATACAACTGCCGACGCGCTTAAAAATTTTTGTTTGTTGAATCTAAGTCGTTATATATAAAATATTTAATAGACTTTTATATATAAAAATATTGAATCGAGAGTATTTTTCTTTATCATCGGAGCCAATCATGCAGTAGAGTGACAACAGTCGTAATGAACGTTCTCATGAAAAACTTTTGAACGATGAATAGTAAATTGAAAACAACAATAATTTCGCGCACAGCGAATTTTGTGTGTTTCCATCAGGACATCCGGGCTATCATTGAGAGATCAATGACGCTGGACTTGTAGTGTACGCAATGCCATTCGGAGTACTGAATTTTCACGGGCGCCCGAGGGTACGTAGACGTTTTGCCAATTTATCAGTGGAGTTTCTTGGGGAAACCGCTTCACGACGAAATGTCGGTAGCGACTCAACTTATCCAGAGAACAATTGCATTTGTCCTGCAAATTGTCTCTTTGAAATTTTATATATTTTTTTATATTTATTTTTATTGTTTTTTTTAACGCTCCGCATCGTTTCACAGTGCCTCACAGCAATTCTTGCTGGTTTCGTGTATTGCGTATTTCGTCTCTCGTGTCTCATTGTCCACAAGGGATCGAGTTGGTGGATTTTGCAATGTACAATCCACAGTGGATTTTTGCAATGAATAAGAGACGGATGAAGCCGACAGAGATGTCTCGTCGTTCCATTGATTCGTCGCGATCTTCGATCGTAGATCATTCGAGCTCTCGGTCCGTTCGAGGAGCGTCTCTGCCACTGTCTTTATTTATTTAATTTTTTTTTTGCCCAACTCGGAACCCACACGGTACTAAATCCGCAATCATGCTTGCAGACCGTACCGGTCATCGTCCGGTTGGCGAGCCCCTCGGTGATAACGGAGGACTATTATTAATCTCGACAGTCCACCCGCGAAGCATCGTAAGCTGAGGTGAAATACCTCGAGTATCCTCGACGACACGAGATCTGCGCGAGGGTCAGAGCCCCGCGGAGTCGTGTCGAATGAGGCGTGTGCCTCGGATATATTTCCTTTCAATCTTGCCGAGACGCAGAGATGAACATTTATTCGGATAACGAAAATGTCGTGCTTCGCAGAACAAACGACAGACGTTTGTACAATAAGAAAAATGAATTGTTTATTCATCAATTAATTTTTTAAGTATTCATTTTCTGCAATGCTATTAGAGCTATCGGAATAAAATTTGTGTCGATCTCTGGTTGAAAGGATTGAAGACACGATATCGCTTGCAGAGCCCCGCGGAGTCGTATCGAATGAAGCGTGTGCCTCGGATATATTTCCTTTCAATCCTCTCGAGACGCAGAGATGAACATTTATTCGGATAACGAAAATGTGCTCTGCGGAATTAACGACAGACGTCTGTACAATAAAAAAAAATTGTTCTTTCATTAATGCCGATCAAACTATGAAAAGTATTAATTTTCGATAATGTTATTCGAGCTATCGGAACAAAGTGTGTGTCGATCTCTGGTCGAAAGGATTGAAGACACGATATCGCTTGCGACAGGCGTTTGAAGAGAGACCTGCATTTTGCATTGCTTTTCGAGCGTTTCAACTCGATTATCAAATCGTCATTTTAAATCAAGACTCTCACAAACAAAACGTCCACCCATCCCTCGCCAGTGGCGATGTTACGCGCGCATGTGTATTATTTTTTTTCATTTCATTAAAACTCGAATGCAGTGCTGAATTGCATTTACGTAGCAAAAATAAGTGTACCTTGACAACACGCATTACAAAAGGTGGATATTGGGAGGCATTATCTGTATTAACACCCGACCCATCGGTTGGACCCAGCCGCCAGACTGTTTCTACTTTCTTGTTAACAGTCCCTTCAGCGCTGTCCTCCTCCTTGTTTGTTGACTCCTGTACAGGCTTTCTGCTGCCTAAACATGCCACATTATATTTATCATCGGTTTGCTCACGGTATTATTATCATCGCCGTTATCTAGCGCGATTATTATTATTATTCTTTTTTTTCTCATAACAACCACAGCAAGCCCTCTCAAGTTACAACAGCTCGAGATCGAGCCGTCTCTGAAGCGTAAACTGAGTTACAGTTTTGTCGACTCATGAGACGATGTTGATAACGTTGCAACGTGAGAGGCCCCAGTGGAACGATCCCGTGTGGAATCTTATTATAATACGTGTAGCAATAATGAATTATTCATTAAACAGTTGTTTCCACCTAAAACATATTGAAAATTACGTTAGGTACATCCTTTCCAGTCCCAGAAGATTCGACGTCTTTTCATCGAGAATAAATTATTACTAACGTTTCACGGTTCGCGCGACTTTCGCTTGAATGTGTAAATCAATGGTGTTTGTATAATGTTCCGGTGTTCTTGCGAAGGGGGTGGAGGGAGGGCGAAGGAGTCTCTGTATGGTATAAAATTTATCCCGAACGGGATGAACGAAGGTCGATCGCATCGCGGATTTTCAACGATGAAGATCTCCCTCGACGCAGCTATTCCTTGTTCAAAGGGCATAGGCGTTTTGCATCTATTCGTTTTCTTTTCACGCACTCCGGGAATCGGACTTGTGAAAGGTTTTTTTTTTTATGGTACCGACGAAGGGTGTGTATAAATGCTTAGATCTTGACACACTACTGCTTGTAGCATACCAGGTCCATTTTTATTTTGCGATTCATGTGTGAATATATGTGTGTATTTATATGTGTGTGTGTGTGTGTGTGCTGACGAAAAAGATGCGAACTTTGTTGCATCCACCTTTTTCCGTCAGGAATGATTACCGTGTTGTTTTCCGTTCAAATCCATTCGTTGCTCATAAAAAAATCCTTAGATTCTTAAATGCTGAATGGTTGATTTTTTAGAGGGGTCACGAGGGGTTTATCGTTTGCACGACAAACAAGTTTAATTTCCGGCGAAAACGGCGTGAGTCGAAAAACCCGAATTACATTCTACCTATCAGCGTATCGTAAGTTCTTCAGATCGGAGATGAAGATTCAAAAACTCACAGATAAACTTCCATCGATTGGTGTGCGGCCGATCGAGGGGACATCGGCGAGGGGTCTCCAGATGGCAAACGGGATCCTTGCTGTGCTCCAGCCACGGCTTGTAAGTGGGATAAGATAGTTCCAGCACGCGAGCCAGCTTGGACAGCCTCTCCCTGACCGTACCCAATTTAGCGTTTATCTGTAATCGAACGCATTATTTATTTACAATTGGGTATAATTTACTAGCATAGAATAAAACATACAAGTATAGAATATATATTAGGGTGTTTAAAAAAAAGGCATTGTTTTTTTAATTTCCCTACCACCTTTTTAAAGTCCATATTTCGATCTCAAATTCAACCTCGCGAAAGGCGGTACCTAGCAAAAAAAATCCTAAGAGGTGCGACGAATGCGGCACCTCTTAGAATTTTTTTGGTAAGAACCGTCTTTCATGTGGTTCAATTTGAGATCGAAATCTATACTTTAAATGGGTGAGAGGAAAATTAATTTTTAAAATGTCCTTTTTGTGAAACACCCCAATATATATACGTAATATATAGTGTACGATCGAGCTGTTTCTATTTCTCGATAAAACTCGATATATTTTCTTGTTAGGAAAGTTAACATTATATGAGATGGCAATTTATAAATAGTTGTCATTACATAATTATCTGAGTATACAATGTATAAGAGAGGTCGAATACTAAAGTGATCTTTTACTTCGAGGAATAAATAAATAAGCAATGTTAATATTATACTGTATAAAAATCGTTATAAATCACGATCTCGCAAAATAATAAAAAATTATATTTAGTTATATTAAATTAGTAAAAATCATATTTAATCATTAAAAATGATAGTTATTTTTAAATCTTTACTTGATTAATTAAAGAATTGATAATACTTGCCTTCTCCTCGTACCAGGCATGCTCGGGCAAGACCACAGGCACAACCTCTTTGTCCGCCTCCGAATTTTCAGTATTTTTCTTCTCTCCCTCAGCCTTTTCGCCCTCCGGCTTATCTTCGCAATCCAGATTTATCAAATCTCCGACATCGAGTTGTATCACCTCGTCGTCCATGGTGTCGTCCTTAGGATTCTCTGCGTCCATCGATATATCCGCCGTAAAGTCGATTCCACTGTTCGCACTTCCGTCCGACGGTTTCTGTTTCGTCTCTCCGGTAGCGGTGGCTTCTTTCCCTTCGCTTTCAACTTCCTTTTCAGGATTGGAAGTCTCGCTCGGCTTATCTTCTGCTCCAGTCGTCGGCTCCTCCTCGCCCGTGCACTCGTCCACCACTTCGAAATCTCCGTCCTCGAACATGACTGCCTCGGAATCGTCCACGTTGAAGACTGGTGTTTCTACGCTACCTGCAAATTTATAGAAACTTTTTTAACCAAAGAAATCCACTTGACTCAAGGTCGGTCGAGGGGCGGGGCTGGAACGAAAAGTATCGCAAAAAAAAAAAAAAAAAAAAAAAAAAAAAATTCTCTTTTCAAAATTCTCAAGCGAGTAAAATTCACGATTAAAATTCGGAGCGGACCCAACGGAGCGTAGCCGACGCGTTTCGATGGCGTAGAGGCGTCGAGCAAGATTTGCGAATGATTCGTTGATTCGCGAGACTCGCCGTCGCCGAGCCAGTGGTCGCGCACTTACGTCAGCCTCGAGCTAGCAGTTACAAAGAACAATTCATCGAACTCGGAGTACGCGGAATTGTAGGTAAAAAAAAACAAGTCTCACCCATTATAACGATTAGCGCCGAGCGTGGTGTTAAGTATCGCTGGGCGAGCTTGGTAACGGGTCTGAGAGAGCGACGGCGGAAGCGAGACGACCGCGAGAAGCGAGAAAGACAAATGACGCTCGGGAAGCCAAGCCCCGCTGGGACACACGATCGCGAACTGAATTTGCTTGCGGTGCGATACGTACCTCGGATAAATTTGCCTTTCGATCGATTAACTTGTCGCTCGATTGATCACTGACTCGCGGGCATCGTCGCGCGAAGATATTTGGGACGAAATTATTTAATTGTTTAATATTGGAGTAGAAGAACAATGACCGGTGAACAGATGAGAGCTTCGGAGCTAACGACGCCGACTGCCGACTGTGCTCGGATGACGCGCGAGTCACTCTCACTGGCGGGCGTCGGGCGTACTAAAAGCGTCGAGATTAGAGATGTACAGTGACGGTCAGAAACGGGCTCTATACAGTTACACACTGACGGTCACAAATTGTCACGCACATCTATATAGTTGCACAGCGACGGTTAGAAACAGACTCTATATAGTTGCACACTGGAAGTCACAAATTGTCGCGCGCATTTGTATAGTTCTTCTTCTTCTTCCCGTGGTTTTATGCCTCTAGGCCACGTACCAGCTCTGTATAGTTGCACCGTGACGGTCAGAAACGGTCTCCATATAGTTGCACACGGACGGTCAGAAACAATCTCTATATAGTTGCATACGGGTGGTCACAAATGGTCACGCGAATCTATATAGTTGAACAGTGACGGTTACAAATGATCACGCGCATCTATATAGTTGCACAGTGACGGTCAGAAACAGCATGTGTATAGTTGCACACTGAGGGTCAGAAACGGTCACTACACATCTCTAGTCGAGATATTTTGCTGAGCGCGGAGGAAGCTCCGTTGGAAACTGCCGTAGGGAATAGGGATCCAATGGTTTCGCGGCGTGGCTTCGATGAACGGCAGGCTTTACGGTGCAGACTGCGGCGGGTGGAGTGGGGATGGGCGAGGGGGAGAGGTGAGGCCGGAGAACGGCAGTCGGAAAACGGTAGGTCGACGGACGCGTCCCATTGTCTCGTGCGCCGGGCGGAGTGGGGGTAGGCGAGGGGGAGAGCGGCGGTCAGAAAACAACGGTCAGGCAGCCGCGCCATTGTGCTCACGAGTCGATCTTTCTTTCCGGATTAACCCAAAACAATTAAACGTACCTGAACAATCGATGCTTTGTAGTCATGTGATGACGATGATCCCATTGAATCCTTGCAGTTTTATGCGCCTGCAGCACAGTTTCGTTCGCAAAACTACAGTTCTCTTACAGTGAAATTTGTGAATCGAAGTTTGGAGATCGCCGGCGCGTTGATGCAGGTTCGGTAAGCTGGATCGTTTATTTATCGACAATAATCTGTGAATCTTCATTTATTATCGGTATTTATTTATCACTTTTCATAAGATACAATCAGTTGAGACTCAATCCTGAACCTTTCAAGTCTTCATGATTTCGACTTTGTCTTTTCGCAATTTGGTAAGCGGCACACGCGGTGGCCCGGCTTATATTGGCGTCAGAATAGACAGAACGGCAGTTGATAGATAGATCAGTTTATTGTGTCCTGGGATAAATGGCCTAAGGACCAAGCATTACAGATAGGCGGTACATAAAGTAAAGCGAAGTGTGCACTGACAAAGCATAGGATAGAACAGATCAGAATAGTTTACTATTTAATTAGATACACATACGGGTGTAATAATAATAACAAAGCAGAAAGAAAAGAAAGAGCGCTGAAAGATTAAGAACGCTTAATGATTAATTAAAGTAAGTCGCAGTTGACGGAGTCGTCATATGATGACGATAAACCCCATTGAATCCTTGTAGTTTTACGTGCCTGTAGCACAGTTTGTTTCGCAAAACTGGAGTTTTCTTACAGTGAAATTTGTGAATCGTGGTGCGGAGACCACCGCCGAGTTGATGCAGCTTTCAGCTGGTCTGGTCTCGACAATTTTTAACCGTTCGGTACGCTGGATTATTCATCGATAACAATCTTCGCGTCTTCATTTGTTATCGTCATTTATTTATTATTTTTCATCTTAATATACAATCAGTTGACGCTCAATCCCAAACCTTTAAATACTTTCTTCTTCTTTTTTGCGTACGGCTTTAGGCCAGTAGTAGTTCTGAGACTTTGGGCACAGTCTCAGAATTCTTTCTTCATGCTTTCGACTTTGTGAAGTTTGTGAATCGAAGTGTGCAGACCGCTGGCGAGTTGATGCATGTTTCAGCGGTTCGAAGCGCGTATGAGCTTAATATTTTACACCGTTCGGTAAGCCGGATTGTTTATTCATCGATAATAATCTTTTAATCTTCATTTATAATTGTTATGTGTTTTTAATTTTTCGTCGTAAGACATAATCCGTTGAAGCTCAATTCCAAAATGTTCGATTCTTTCTTCATACTTTTGAACTTGCTGACGGTATACGCGGCGGTCCAACTTACATTGGCGTCAGATTAATGCAAAACAATTGAACGTACCTGACCAATCGACGGTGCTTTGTGTTCATATGGTAAACGATTACCCTTATTGAATCCTTGCAGTTTTACGTGCCTTTAGCACAGATTGTTTCGAAAAATGCCACTTTTCTTACAGGAATATTTATGAATCAAAGTGTAGAGACCGCCAGCGAGTTGATGCATGTTTCAGCAAATCGAAGCGACTCTGAACCCAACATTTTGCATTCGGTAAGCCGGATTGTTTATTCATCGCCAATCTTCATTTATCACCGTTATTTATTTATTATTTTTCATCGTAAGATAAAATCATTTGACGCTCAATCCCAAAGCTTTCAAATCTTTCTTCATGCTTTCGACTTTGTCCTCGCGCAATTTGGTGAGCGGCATGCGCGGCGGCCCGACCTGTATCGGCGTCAGAATTGGCATAGCTGCTTTCATCGTCTCGACCCAGTGTCCTAAAAGTGCCACGAATAATAAACGCGTCATTAATCATAAAAAAACCAGGTAAGAGAAATGCCTGATATTTAATTGAAAGCCTTACCGTATTTCGATATAGCGACAACCGCTTTCGAGAGCTCTTCCTGTTTTTCTCTCGCCTCGGCGCCTGCCCCTCTCGCGCTAGCTTCCAGTATTTTCAATGCCAACTCGGGAAACATGTTGACGCTAGTCGGTATGAACGAATCCATTCCCACAGCGCATCCGGCAGATATAATCTGCAACGAAGTTTAAAGTTTATTCCCAATGACTCTGAAGATGTCTGCATGACACCAAATTTCATTTTTGGCAAGACTCTGTCAATGAACTGCTTTAGGAAGAAAAGAAAAATTGTTCACTTGTAGAATTTTATTCTCTGAGTGAACTTCCCCGAGCGAAGTTTGTGCGATGCCAAAGACAGCCTTTGCAACTTAATGAAATTTAGTCTCCTGCCGATATCTTCGGGGTGATTATTCCCGTGGTGAGCGAGCTTTTGTCACGATTGACCCGGATACGTTTATTGGCCATTGTTCCCTCGCGTACCTGATCGCTTCCGAGAAAAACAACGAAACGGCCGCAGTCAGCGCGCACAGCCTGCGATCCCTCCTCGAGATTCGTGCTGGTGAATTTAATTCCAACGAACGACGGCACCTCGTCCCCGATGGATTCCAAAAACCGCCCCATGTGAACTTGTTGATGGGCAGAAAAATTTTAATTACAAAAAGAACAAAAAAATAATGAGTCATTGTTAAGGAGTTGGTGGACCTGCCTGTTTTACCGACGGAACGTGGCGATTTCGTAGAATCGACTTTATATCATCAACTTTCTAGGCATATGCTTCAAATTTTGAATATCAATTTCAAATATCAGGACTGTGATATTAGCCATAAACGCTTCGGCGTGCTCTTGAATTTTTTTATTGAAAACGTCCAAGAAATGAAGAAAATCGAATATTAGAGATTGTCGCGAAAAGCAATATGGCCGCTCAAATTTTCAAGAGCATCTACTGTGTGGGATACAAAATAGACTGCAACTCATATACGTAAAACGAAAGTGCACGCCGATTCTCTGAAATTCCCGAATATCCCAAAATGTTACTTACACAAAGTGTTACTTACAAGGATTTATTTTGTCAGGCAAATGAAATCCATGTAAAGTGTATTCTACGTTTGCATTTACTGTTCACTTGTGACAAGTGATCGGCGCCGATAAAAAGCGCATGAATGTAATGTAGGGTACGATGTGCAGTCACCGGTGCATCAATCGTGCGATTACATTCGTGCTTTTTCGCAAACTGTAATATTCAATTTTCTTAATTCCTTGTACCTTGTTAATAAAAATCCGACTGTACGCCGAAGCGTTTATGTCAATGCATGATTATGTTCCACACGATTTAAAGCATATGCGTAGCACATTAATAATTATAAATATAAAGTTATAGGATCTTGAAAAATCAATATTGGATAGTTTCTATTAATTTACTATAGTACATCGAAGTATTCATTTTATAGAAAGATCTCTAACATATGTTCCTTATTATGATTGAAATACTACTTAGGTATATGTAAAAAGCAATGCCGGTCTTAATCAAATAAATAAATAAATAAATAAATAATAACTAAGAAATCGCCTAGTTACGTCAGTAAAAAAAGGTAAGTACACTGATAAAAAAATGCAGTTCAATCAACTAAAGATTCGGGCAGGTACGTTCAAATAAATATTTTGTTAGTCGAATAAAGTATGTTAAGGTCTCAAAAATATTTTGGTTAAATCATTCAAAAATGTTTTGAACTATCCAATCTTTTAGCTGTACCAACAAAATACTTGTTTGAACGTCCCTGCCCGAATCTTTAGTTGATTCAACCGTATTGTTTATCAGTGTAAGGAGCCAAAAAAGGGTCCAGCATCCACTTAATCGTAACTCTAACTGCACTACTCACGATTAACGTTGGTGAACATCGGAATGTGGTAATACAAAAGCGGCGTTCTGGGTGCAGATTCGCCGACGCGTTTCAGATAATTCACGAGCCCTCGGTTATCGGTCGGCTTGAAATACAATTCGGGCAAACAGAGCATGGAGTCTGCCCCGATTTCCTCGGCGTGGCGTGCCTGAGAGGGTTAAATGGTTTACATAATGCTGGACCGAAGAGAATTTAGTCTAGCGAATTACCCGCGTCACATCCACGCGGTTTCTTCGAGCCGTGCACTCCGGCCCGAAGCATTAATCACGCGAGGCAATAAATCTTACGTACAAGCTCGAGAACATCGGGTAGCGGAGCCCCGCCAACTTGAACCATCAAATGCAGCTTCGTTGTTTTCACCGCTTCGGCCCACGCCAGCGCTACCGACTTCCGTTCGACTACCGACATCGACGTACCCTCGCCGCTCGTTCCATTCACTTTTCGCATAGTCAATTAGACTCTCATAAATAAATTTATCGTTTATCGTTAATCATTGTTCGCGATCTACGCGATGGATTTTCTCACCCAGCACTCCTTTGACTCCACGATCTGCGAGATATCTGGCGTACTTCGGTATCACTGATAATTCTAAATCCAATGTTCTGCAATATGGATAATTCAATTTTTATAGAAAAAAACAAAAAAAGTTAAAAAAATTACTTCAATTTTTTTTATAACAAGAAATCAATTTAACCCTTTGAAGCACGGTTTATGACAGGTGATATACTTCTTTGAAACTTCATACTGAGGGGTATTTTGAAGCGTTGAATTCGAATTTGAACTCAAAATGCAGATATTCAAATATGGTTGATCCAATGTCGTGGATACTCAATTACAAGTTAATGTGTAAGGAAAAATGTGTGCTTCAAACAGTTAAGGAAAAAACAATATTCCATTTTTTTACCAAATTTTTACCAAATATTTTAAAAAAAACAAATGTAAAGAAGAAAAAAATGTATTTAATGTTTTTTACAAATAAAAAAAGGAAAGGAATTCAAAGAAAAAAAAATTGAGTTAATAATAGTAACAAAAAAAATGTCCCTCGACAATTAACTCACTTTTCGTTGAACGGTGTCAATACCGGGATCACAAAGCCTCGGAACGAATACGGTAAGCGCTGGAAAAAGAATCGCAAGACCTCGAATAACAGAATGAGATAAAAAAAATAATCATAAGATGTACTCGTACATCGTATGAATACATCGTAAGATGTATTCATCTCGTTTGGTACACGTATTCGGTTAATATTGTAGACGGTGACATTTGAATATCGCGTATATCAACTAGCCCATCGTGAAATGTAAGTAACAAGTACAACTCTATAATTACCGGCATATTTGCTCGTTCTCCGTTTGTTGGTTTCTCGTGACGCTCGCCGTCTCCCCGATAGTCAGCTGTTGACTGCGCGTCTGCCGCCAGGCGGTCGGAATATTTCCGACTTTCACGAGTGGCGATAAGAGAGCTCGCTCGAAAAATATTTATCGAAGCATCAAAGTGCAGCAAAGTGGGGAACGCTCGTGAGGCTCTGGGACAATTAAATGAATCCTCGTTATCTATAAAAATGCTCTTTATGTTTATTTACATGTAGATCCTTCAACAATGTCAATATTAATATTATTTTAATATTAATAATAATAGTAATAATTCAATACAGTATGTGTATAGTCTAAATGGCCGCATGCTGTGGGTAACCTGTTCCTCGTAACGAACGGATACTACGGTTTATAAATAATCACGCCAAAAAGTTTCTAATTTTATTAATCGTTTATAATGCCTTAAAATCGGATCCTTTCGCCACGCGTTTTCACCTGTTTCGTCTCTTAAATTTTTAGTTTTTATTTTTTTTTATTAACCTGTTTGTCACGGGTCTAAGAGAGATGTTTTACGAATGCTCGTCGCGTATTTAGATTTTCATTTATTTTTATTTTATTTATTTTTTTCATTATATTTATATCTTTCGTCGCTAAATTGTACGATATAACTTAACGTGCCTAGTGTAACGTGCCGTACCGCGAATAGCCGGACGCGCTTGTTTGCTCCTCAATTTCTCATCGCTCGCGGGGTTTACCTCTTTATTATTATTATTATTATTATTATTATTATTGTTAGTATTATTATTATTGTTATTATTAGTATTATTATTATTATTATTCTCTTTTAACTCCGGACCGTATTCGTACCCTGTTTCAGCGCGATTTTTACTCGGGAGTCGCTCTGACCCAATGCGTTAGTTATAGGGGCAAAGAGACTCCAAGGTTGGGGAAGGGGCGTGAATACGGACCGTTTATCTTCGTGTTATACTCGATTAGAAGGGAATAACTGATGTCTCTGAGAAATCTGGCGGTGCAGGTTGAGATTTGGTACTATGATGAATCGAGCTGAGAGGAGGCGACAACTTCTGTCGGCATCCGATACAGAACTATATCGGATGGCGATAGAAATTTTCGCCTCCCTCGAGTGTCTCGGTGTATCGTTTCAAGGTCACCGCTCGGGCAGGCGGGAAAACGTTGATGGGAACGCAAGTGGAAAGGTCGTTCGAGAGGCAGAAATAGAAAATCGAGGATTCACTTGTTTACACACGAGTGGTCGAGTAGAACGACGAAATGCCAAGGTTGGGGAAGGGGCGCGAATACGGACCGTTTATCTTCGGGTTATACTCGATAAGAAGGGAATAACTGATGTCTCTGAGAAATCTGACGGGGCAGGTAGAGATTTGGTATTCATATGAATAATCGAGATGCAAGAAGGCGAAAACTTCTATCGGATGGCAATAGAAGTTTTCACTTCCCTCAGACGTCTCAGTGTATCGGTTCAAGGTCATCGCTCGGCCGCGCGAAGACTCCCGAAAACGTTGATACCAACGCAAGTGAAAAGGTCGTTCGAGGGGCAGAAATAAAAAATCTAGGATTCACTTGTTTACACATGAGTGGTCGAGTAGAACGACGAAACGCCATGGTTGGGGAAGGGGCGCGAATACGGACCGTTTATCTTCGGATTATACTCGATAACAAGGGAATAACCGATGTCTCTGAAAAATCTGGCGGGCCATGTTGCGATTTGGTATTCTTATGAATAATCGAGATGCAAGAAGGCGGAAACTTCTATCGGATGTCAATAGAAGTTTTCACCTCCCTCAGGCGTCTCAGTGTAACGGTTCAAGGTCACCGCTCGGCCGCGCGCGAAGAGTCCCGAAAACGTTGATGCGAACGCAAGTGGAAAGGTCGTTCAAGGGGCAGAAATAGCAAATCGACGGTTTACTTGTTTACACAACAGCGGCGGAGTGGAACGGCGAAACTCCAAGTTGGGGGAAGGGGCGTGAATACGGACCGTTTATCTTTGTATTATACTCGATAAGAAAGGAATAACCGATGGCTCGGAGAAATCTGGCGGGGCAGGTTGAGATTTGGTAATATTATGAATAATTAAGCTGCGAAGAGGCGAAAACTTCTGTCGGCATCCGATGGAGAACTATATCGGATAGCGATAGAAGTTTTCGCCTCCCTCGGGCGTCTCAGTGCATTGGTTCAAGGTCACCGCTCGGCCGCGCGCTTAGAGTCGCGAAAACGTCGATGGGAACGCAATTACAAGCGGGAAGGTCATTCCCGGGGCAGAAATAGAGAATCGACGGTTAACTTGTTTACACACGAGTCGCCGAGTAGGACAACGCTAGATACTGTACAAACTCGCTTTCTGTTCGAAGAGGTTGCCAGGCCTTAGGATGCAATAATAAGCAAATTATAAGAGCCAAGCGTCTTGCACCAAACTCCGAAGCAATAAACACAGCCGTCGCGTGTGTTTAATTTTCGACGACGAAAATAAACTTTGTAGCTAAATATCGTTGTATTTAAGACGTTGACTGTACGGCCCCGGATTGTTTCTTTTTCTTTTTTTTTTAAGTAACGTTTCGCCACTCCTGTTGCCGGGCCACTCGTTTCGCTTCGATGCCCCAAATGAAACGAGTGGCCCGGCAACAGGAGAGTGCACAGCTGTGTACGGTTCGTCGAATAACGGAGTTCGCGTACTAACTATAATAGTTACTAGTTCGGTACATATGGAATAGACTCGTTGGCTCGTTTCTGGTCGGTAACACACGCTCCAACGACCTTCGAACTTCGCTTTCCTACCTTACCGACCGTACGGCCGAGCGACTTCGAGTTCATTGTACGAGCAAATTTATTTAGTTTATTTTTTTTTCTTTTCTCTTACGAACTTCGCCTCGAGTGACCAAACAGAACGGTGCACGGCTAATGAGCAACCATCGATTTTAATCTCAACGCCCCCCCCCCTCCCTCCCCCTCCACTTCCAATAAACCGATGATATTTTCGAAACTCTCGAGTAGTGCTCAGCGAATTGAAGTACGAGCTTTTCGCACCGGGTGTTTTTCTCACAGTTTCGCGCACGGTTCGACGAGCTTCTGCGGTCTGTTTTCAACAGCAGCGCAGCGACTCTCAACGAGCGAGCGAGAGACCCGCTGCACTGCCTGCTCTTGCTGATTAATGCGCGACCATCAGCAACCACTCGCCGAGCCCGTTGACCCAGATTTTCCGAGTACCAATCGCGCGTATGATAATCGCTCGAGCATTCGCGAGATAGTTTGTTCATTCGAGACCATTTTTGTTTCTTTTTAATTAAAATTTTTATTTTTTTTTTTATAAAAAAAATATTTGTTTTTGGAACTTTATTATCATAATATTACTCGAGCCGGACATCCGCCAAGGTCATTTCGGAGAGGGTCGCGCGGTTTTTCTTTCTGAAGTAAGAACATCGGAGAGAACAAGAATTAAGATGAGATGGAAAATGCCTGCGCAGCCCGGCCAGCCCGGCTAGCGGCAGAAACTTTTTGGCTTCGCATTATTACCTCGGGTGTCTCCGTGTACGTGTAATTTATATATATATAATATGTATATATGCAAGAGTGGGAGAGAAAGAGAGAGATCGCGTTTGTGTATGTTTCTGTGTATTTTTTCTGTTAATTCTTTTCATTTTTTTTTTCATGTCGTGTAAAAAAGTATATATGCAATTTTCGTAGTTTACACGATGAGTATATTACCATTGCGTATCGTGAGATGCATTTTTTATTATTATTATTTATCGGTATTATAATATTATATAGTACTATAAACGCAACGAGATCCTCCGGATATGTACACGAGGGATAAATATTTTAATTGTAATGTTTATAATGTTACATTAATAATATGCGCCCGCGCGGCTCAAATGCATCTCGCGTCTAGATCGGGCGAATTAATGATAAAATTTTTTATTTTAATTTTCATTTTCATTATTTTTTTTTTTTTTACTATTGCCGCTTCCGGCACATCGAATAAAAACTTAATACTGCTCGTGGTTCCTCAAGAAGTCGGTTAATCTCATGAGAATGGTCCCAAATGTTAAAAAGTAGTTTCGTGTTTGAGTTTGACACGATCTTTTTTTTATCTTTTTTTTTCTTCGTAATTATAATAACGCGGTAGGGGCGCTGAGGGGGGTGGGCTGAGGGACGGGGAGAACGCGGGGGATGGTGTTTACTTTTTCTTTTTATATCAAGCTTCTTTTCTACCGTACGACTTCTTACAGACTGGCGCTGTTTTTCTTGCATTTGCATTTTGTTTTCTAATTTTTCTTTTATACTATATTTCAGTATAATAACGAATCCTACAAACTAATGTTACTATAGTCTATATCGATGCTTGCCCCTCGAGCCGCGATTTTTTTTTAACCCTTCAAGAGCACACGCGGTCACCCCAAAGTCGTAAAGTAAAACGCAGTTTCGACATCGACCGTGATGCTCGATACTTAAAACTTTTGTTTTTATTAATTAATTTTGCTACGAAAAATTTCTCAAGATTAAAAAAAAAGGTTCATTATCGTTTCAGAAGTGTGCACTGGAAGGGTTAATTTCGAGACACGTTGGTGTAACTCGTTTCTCTCTCTCTCGAGTCTCCGTCGCGGCAACGAGACTCTCGCCGGATCGCTTTGAGTTCGATAAAGCAAATCCGCCTTGCGCTCTACACGAGACTAGAATTTTTCTTACATACATACATCTCTTCGTTTAATCGAAGTATACGACGCCCGCTACGGAAAATATATAATGGTAAAGACCGGCGGGTGGGGGGGGGGGGGGGGGAGGGAGGACTGGAGGGCGGTGAAGTCGAGAGAAGAAAACGGAACGAGATATATCGATCTACTGTTATACTCTAGTGCGACGAGATATAGGTTTTTTTTCGTTACAATTTTTTTTCTTCATTTTCGTTTCGTAAATGCACAACGAACGCGAGCAAGCTGTACCGTAATCGTGTGTCGCTTCGTGTGTCGCTTCATTTGTCGCTTCGTGTGTCTCCTTGTCTTCGCGTGTGGAATGAATAAATAAATTATTCACGACGTTGGGCTGATGGTCACAACGATTATTGTGGCGTCGCGCGTTCAACGGATACACGGAAATCTCTGGAGGAACGAGAAGACGACAATTTTGTTGTTATCTTCCTCGACGAGTGTAACAAATGATTGCGTGCAGCGAATCGATATTTGCTCTCGCTGCGAGGCACTCTAAAAAATCAACAACGATAAGAACAATGTATGATAATAATTTTTTGTTTTTGCTATTATTGCAATGAAAGAATTGCTGCTCCCAACTATATTCGTTGTAGAAAAATAAGAAAACCCTATGCGCTTGTTGTGAGCAGGGCTGGGCAAATCCACTAAGTGCGTGATTTAGGTATTGAAGTACCAAGTACTTGAAGTACCGAGCACTGGATAGTACTTGAGTACTGTCGTATTGAGTACCCGCGGAACTTATCTGCTGATGTTCTGAGTATTGAATACTGACTCAGTACTTGATACTTTAATACGTATTTCAAGTACTTAGGGTCGAATTTTAAGACGATAGTTTTCAGTTATGTTCGCACTTGAGATCGAACTTAAGATCCAAGATTGGCCGAACTCCATCGCGTGCTTTAGATCTATCTTCAGTTCGAACTTAAGTTTACACTGAAATTCGATCGTAGTTCGAGTTCGAACTTAAGTCTGAAATTAAATTCCATTATAGTTCGAGTTCGAACTTAAGATCGAACTCAAGATCGAACTTTAGCTTGACATCAGGTTTGAACGTAAAATAGATCTTAAGCACTCAGTGAAGTCCGGGGCAAGCTTTGATCTTAAGTTTGATCTCAAGAGTGACCTTAAGTTCAAAACTAACGTCTTAAAATTTGACCCATAGTCTATTTGCCCAGCTTGTGGCACGATGGGGGAGCGGATGCCTCGCTCGAAAAAACGCGATGGCCGCGTTTGGTGACTTTGGGCGACCTTGGGCAAGGAGAGAGGACCGGAGAGAAGTAAATACAGTAACGGTATGCAGATGTGTGCGATGTTCGGATGGTTACAATGTTGATACCGTTACAATGTCGTCGTTCACATATCAGATCTGTCGTTTTATACCAGTGTTTCCGAGGAACGCTCGAGGGATGCACCGAACTCCGGATGGACCATAGCAAAGTGATTTGTTCTGTTTGTTTGTTCGTTTGTTTACTTTTTTCTTTCTTTTTTTTTTTTAGTTTAACGATAATGTACATCTCGACCTTCTCTCTCTTTCTTCATTCCCACTGTATAATTGTGTTGCGAGCTTGAGACTCTCTAAGTAAAATCTATTTAATTAATATTACAGCTATATAATCCGTAAAAGTATTGTTGTTTTTTTTATCGTGACTCTTCGAATCGTGACATCAAAATTTTTTACATCGTTTGTCATCGGTAATGAGTGCGTTGATGATTTCATCGACGACAAAAGGCTATTTTATATATATATATGTATATATCTCATATATAATACTAAAGCTTGCGGCGCTAGAGCCCTTCGCGAATAATATTGTTGCAATAAAAATAATAATAATAAAAACAATAATAACAAAAATAAAAATGATAAAGTGTATACAGCTTGAGTGGCCTCATCTTCTAAAGCGTAAAAAAAATAATCAAGTACGAGTCACAGTGTTCTATTGGCTTTCAGGCACACACGAGTTTCATTACTATTTGTTTTTTTTTCTTCTTCATTTTTTCTGATTATTTCTTTCGCTCTCTCTTTCTCTCTCGCTCTCTATCTCTCGTTCTCTAAACACGAGCAGTTTTAGTGTATTTAGGCGGTTTTTTTTTAGTGCGTGCTTTTTACGCGATTCGTTTCTGAACACTGAGAAATATTATGTTTACATATCATATATATATATATATAGATATATATATATATATTCATTTTAAATGGTATGCATATATATTTTTATATCTTTTGTACCTTGGCCAGCTTTTTGTCGCGCGCGCGAATCTTCGTCACGTGTGTCTCGATGTATTGTATAATAATAGGTATAGAGTTTGTTTTTATTTTTATTTTATTTTTTCTCATGGTGTGTGTGTGTGTTGTCTGCGTGTGTTTGTTGCATCAGGGTGATATTTCGTGGAGTGACAATAATAGAGAGTGACCGATAGATCGATCGGTAAACACACGAGTGCACACGTTGTTGCCGTAGCGTTAAAAAAAAAATTGCTCGGCAAGATAGTGCTATAGTTACAGTTCGGTCCATCCCTTTTGTCCGTTCACCTGTGTACCTGTATGTATATCTATATACATATATATAATATATATATATATATATATATGTATGGTTGTGTGTATTTTCGGTTTGTACATAACATGTAATCTCTAAAAAATCACTGCCGCGGAAGAATCTCGACGTTGAACGCTTTTTCACCGCGCTCCTTGTCGCATGTTCGTCCCATCGTTTGTTTGTGTTATTTTTTTTTTTTACACCTTTATTATTATTTTTACTTTTTGTTTTCATATCACCTCGATACCGAAGGGAAAGAGATAAAGGGATGAGAAACGCTTCGCCGAACGTGGTATCTGCATAGCTGTCGTCCGTGTGCGATCGTTTATGCGCACCACACTCAACGCTTCCTTTCTCATCCGTCCGGTCGTACGGTAATAGTATAGAGCTAGTGCTATAGCTCCGAGCGCCCTGGCGGCCCTCTTTGTTGGTTTTTATTTAAAACTTGTTTTTTATAAAAAAAAAGAAAAAATATATATATATATATAAATAAAAAGAATCTCTCACGGCTGGGGAGAGCGACGTCGCGCGCCATCGTCACAGGGAGGTCGTGCAAGAAACTCGTTCGGTAGGTGTCGTTAAATAAACTCACGTTATATACATACAATACGCAAGATAACGTATTCGTTCGGTGGTTTTTTTTTTCTTTTTTAGATTTATTATTCGTTCATCGGGCTTCCTTGCGTATATACCGTGGGCGTCGAGCACCTCACCAATTGTTCCTCCGTGTGGCGAATAGCGATGAAAGGGACGTCGCCCTCGACTGCCACTATGACTTCCATACCCTGAGCTTTCTCAGCGATACCTTTTTGAGATGAAGAGCAGCGTTGAGGATGTCCGATTCCCGGGACTCTTCACCGTCCGAGTGTACCTCGCGTCTGCGTCCCGGCATGAGAAGCCGATGACGAAGACCCCTCGAGGTCGGATCGGAGAGAGCCTCGGCAACCGGTACCTTCTCCTTGCTCGAACCCGGCAATGACACCGAACGTCCCACTGAGAAACCCTTGCTAAGCCTATCGAGAGTAGCGGGAAGCAAGTGCTTCCTAGGAAGCGCCTGTTCCCGTTCCCTCAGTATGAATCTACCGAGTGTCTTCCAAAACGCTTGAGTACTGTACACGTTCTCCTCGTCACGGAGAATCCTGAGCTGACGATTCCCGCTGCCAACAGCCCCGGCACCGCCCCACTCGAGTTCCTCGACGAGTGCGAACTTCATCGGATCTTCCATTCTCCGTGCCTTGACGAGAGCCTGAGCGAGAACGTCCTGAGCCGAACTGCTGACCGGTACCCTCAGTATGGCGTAAGGAATTTCCGGTGAGACGTTGTATATGCACACGAGAAAGGTGTCTGCCTCGTCCCATATGTGCATCGAAGCGTCGTGCTCGGGGTCCTCAGCCTGGAGCTTCGAGTGACCGGCCGTGCTGCGGATCGACGCCAGCCAAGCTCTGCTGCTGGGATCGTCACCGACGCGCTTCAGCAGGAATCTTCCCTGGCCCTTCCACAGTGCCTGAGCCTGGAGCGGATGCTCGTTTGGGTCGAGAACTCGCTGTGTCGGCAATTCCTCGCGATCCTTCTTCTCCCAACCCCGCGAAACCTCCTCGACGAGGATGTACTCGTCGACGTGCTCGGCCGATATGCCCGCTTTCTGAAGAGCCTGGAGCATCACCTCCTGGGTGGTGCTCTCCTGAGTAACCTTCAGTATCGTGTAAGGCTCGTCCGGTATGACGTCGTAGACCATGAGAAAGAACATTCGCCTCTTGAGGGTGACGCCTCCGAGGCCGGGATCGACGCTGCTCAATTTCTCCGGAGCTTTGCTCGAGGAAGGACGCTTCGACGACTCCTTGTGATCGCGGCAACAGGTGTTGTAATCGAGCGACTCCTCCTCCATCCGCGAGTAGACGAACAGTGTCGAAAGAGCTAGAGGCTTGTTCTTGCAAGACCTGAGTCTCACGTGACGATAACCCGGTCTGAGACACTTCAGCGGCAAGACACGCTGGGCTATCAGATGGTGCGAGCTTGCCTCGACGATCCCGAATCGCAGAAAGGCGAGGTCCTTGAACATCACTTGGAAACAAAACTTCTCGTTCCATATTGGATTGAGAGAGTTGTTGTGAACGACTTTGGTCTTGTGCTTGGCGCAGTCTATTGGAATGCCCACCAGTTCGATCTCGACGTAGGTACTCGTCAGGAGATTCGTCGGCGATATGTACTGACCGGAAACCACCGAGAGGGTGAGATGCACTGAGTGCAGACCGTCAAACTCCTTGTCCCATGGATTGAATCTTCTGTACATCATGTGACCCTTGTCCCACATCACCGATGGTTTTCTCACGTAGCCGCACTGCCCGTTCTGCTCGTACATCGCCGCGTTCAGGTGCAGAGCCGCGTCGTCGGTCTGGTAATTCAGCGCTACCATCTGAATACCGAACGCCCAGAATATGACGGGATTGAAGTTCGACGAGTCTATCCTCATGCCGGCAGGATAAGTCCTTATGAGCTGAGTCTCCGCGTGAGCGACCACACCGAGCGGCTGCTTCCTGCAGATTTTCTTCGCCGCGCTCTCGTTCAGCGACGAACACTGAAAACAAGCCGGCATACCGCGACTCGAACGAAAGAGGTTTTCGATGTTGCTACCGCCGCTTGCCACCGATGCCGAGGTCGACAACGACTGCGGCGAACCCGTCGACGACGCTATACCGCCTGTTCCTATGCCGGCTATGCTGTGCCTCTGAACGGTTCCCGTGTGACTCTGGTGACGGGGCTTCACCGGCGGTCCCGTACCCGGTGTCATGTTCAGACCACGAAATTTTATCGCCTGCAGATATATGACCAGGTCGGAAAGCTCCTTGGCGATCTGGCTGCTCTGCTTCTGGGACTTGTCGTCGACCGCCGGATCGGACTTTAGACGCTGATGGGTCGCCACTTGACCACCGCCCAGATACCTCTCGTAACTCGATACCGAGTTGTCTGAAATGAAATCGACGTCTGCGAGTTACCGGTCGAAGTATCCGAATTGGGGAGGTAATTACACCCAATCAAAAGAATGGTTGGAAAAGAAGAATCGAGTTTGACATTGTAGGTAGGGTAGAGCGGGGTAAAATGGGGCAACGGGGCAAAACGGGGTTTTTGGGCAAAACGTCATTTTCCAATAATTTTTGGATGCCCGAATTCGCCCTATCGGATACATCAGGCTTTTCTGCCCAGTTTTGCCACCTTGTCCGATCCAAAAATGATTGGAAAATTTAGTTTTGCCCAAAAACCCCGTTTTGCCCCGTTGCCCCGCTCTCCCCTACTAGTAAAGGGCAACAGGGCAAAATGAGGGAGTATAAGGAATAACTCGTCCGTTTCAGTCCGGAGCTATGAATCTTCCTTTATTAGGAGAGAACGGGGCAAAACGGATTATTTGTACCAGTTTCTAGCGGGACTTGAAAGAAGTCCCACCACGGAAGTAGGTCACCGGTCCGCTTTGCCCCGCTTGTCCGTATGCTTATTTCCAGCATTCTTTTCTTTGGGTGGTGGCATTGGTAGAAAAAAAAGATCATCGAGGTCCCATTTGCTCACCATCGACATTGTCGTCTTCGTCGTCGTCCTCTTCATCGTCGTCGTCCTCGCTGAAGTATTCAACGACCGACGTGCTGCTAACGTCGGTTCTCATCTGCTTCATCGACGACGCACGATCGGACATGAGCATCTTGCCGCGATGGCTTACGGACGGATGCACCAGAGGACCCGTCGGATCGACGACGAGCTTCTTGTTCTTTATGAGGATTCTGTGACGCAATTGGGACGGCGAAGGCAGCTGTGGATCCTCGCTAAAGTCCGTTTCGTAGAGAAACTTTGTCACGAGTTTCTCACCGAATACGGACTGGATTTTTAAAAAATCGTTAAACCATGACACGTTAGCGATAATAGTACTTTGCGATACGAGTGCGGTAAAGCGAACATTATACGCAGATTGTGAAGTGGGTTGCACGAGCTGTACGAGTACCACAGGAGCGCGTGCCGAAGCCGACTACTTCCTGTGTCACAGTCTTCGTACAATATTTGCTATAGCGCACTAGTATCGCATAATATTTTATGCAACGAATGCAGGAGAAGTCCTACTCCGTACCTGCTCATTGTGGCGCTGTACCGCAAGGCGTACTGCGCTTGCATCGTACTTTTCGCACGCTTGAGCGTGCGAAAAGTAATAACTCTAGTGCAAAAAGTAAAATTGGACGGATGTGTGCATGCGTCGGGTATTTACTTTCGCCCCTCTCGGCAGGTACGAAAAGTAGCACTTTTCATGCAAGAGTTGCACAATAGTACATTATGATACTCGTGCGATACAACTTTTTTTGAAGTGTGTGCGTTTGCAGCACGAGCCGGCAGCGAGTGTTGCAATCACAAGAATGAAGAAAAAGTTTTATACACGAGTATCGTACAACATTTTATTTCACAAGGTATGAAAACGGGTCGATTACACACGCGAAGCGTGGGTAAAACTGTCATTCTCGCACCGAGTCGAATAAAGCAAATTTGCGTGCGAGAAGTAAAATCGGGCCGATGTGCGCATGCGCCGTCTCATTACAGCACGCCCATTAAAACGACACTTACGGCACCCTCGGCAGGCACAAGAAGTACGACTTCTGATGCATGCGATACGAAAAGTCAGTTTCGCATCCGATGACGATTACTCACCTGAAATATCTGTGCCATCCGTGCCTGCTGACTCTGCGAGCAATGGTTCTCGATCGACAGAATAACCGGATACGGCGAACTGACGAAAGCGCTCCTGTCGATCGCCTCGACGACCGAACGGAATGGTATCTTCGTCGTAAAAGTGTGACCGTGATATATCAGTGGCGAACCGTCGTCACCGTCCCAACAGTCGAGCTCGACGCAACGACAACCCGTCAAAAGAACCTTGTTAAAAAAAAAAAACAAACGAAAATTCATCAAATCATCAATCTCACCGTCAAATTTTCTCCACTCGACCATTTGACCATCCCGAGTAGAAATTTTCGAGTGTTACTTCGGGCCCTGATAGGGTCCTGATAAGGCCTGACAAGGGCCTGATAAGGCCATATCAGGGCCCGATGTAACGCTCGAAAATCTATACTTGGGATTGTCCATCTTCCACCAACCGGTACACTGAGAAAAAATGACATAGTAAAGACAACAATACTGACTTTTTACCATAAAAAATAGTTCCCAGGGGGAACATTTACATTTTATAGTTACGGCAGTGACAAAAAATCATGGTTACAACTATAATTATATTTTTACCAATTGAATATATACTATCAAAAACTATCTATATAGACGTTCCACCTGGGAACTATTGGTATAGTAGAAAATACTATCCTTTTTCTCAGTGTAACTATTATCCTTACCTGAGAGTACAACTGAACCGACGACTCTCCCTTAAGCTGGTGACCAGTCAGGTACGTGTTGTGCGAACTGGCGATGTAGTACTGCGACAGTGGCTGCTGCATCTCCGTGTCCGACGGTGTTGCGTATTCGTTCGGAAAAGCGTAATTGTCCTTGTCCATCATGTAACGAGCGAAGCCCTCGAAGGACAAGCACCACTGCGTCCTGAGCGCGGGGTCGGGTTCGTGCCTCTGTACAATTTTAGGATCCTTTAACTCTCAGCCTCCGGTCTCGTCCCTTGACAAATAATTAGCTCCAGACGCCCCCCCCCCCCCCCCCCCTCGTACCGTAACCATCCTCGGGGCAACAAGAACTCACCTTCACAAGAGCCTTTATCTGCTCCTCCGTGAACTTCTCCTGCTGGCGGGATTCCAGAAATTTTGTAAACGTCGCGAGGGTTATGACCTGCGACTTGGAAGTGTCGACGCCCGAGCAATTGTTGACTATGCTCGCTGCGGCCACCGCGTCGAAAATCTGCTTCTTGTGAAGATTCCCGCTGGTCTCGTACTCGTGAGAGTCGATGGAGTTGTTTCTCGTCAGAAGACCTTGGCGATGAGAAATCAACAAAAATCAATACACAAAAAGAAAATTCCTTCGACTCGGTCGGGTCGGTTTGTTTAGCTTCGATTTTTGGATTCTCGCCAAAGACCCACCGATTCGTTGCGGGGTCGCGTCGCTCGTCTGTCTCAGAACCGACGTCCTCAGGCTGAAGTCCCTGAGCGATCCGTCGCTCTGACTGCGACAAGTTATCGCCAATTGACCGAAGAGATCGCGCAGATCTTTTCTCGCGCGGAGACTGAACGATCGGAAGAGGGCAACGAACTCGACGAAGTTCATCTGGGTCTCGTACATTATGGAGGTCGCGCGCGCCTTGACCTGCCACGGCGCCTCCAAAGTGCCCGAACCATTTCTGTCCTTCTCCCTCGCCACGCACAGAAGGCTGTGTCACAAATTTTACGCCCAATGTGCATTGTGCATTTAGTTTTTTTTTAAACGATACACAACGACATAAGGTAAAGGACCCAGTTTCCGACACGGACCCAGTTTGTGACAGGGGTTACTCTACACTGAGAAAAACTTACATAGTAAATAGTTCCCAGGGGGGGACGTCTACATTTTACAGTTACGACAATGACCAAAAATTATAGTTGTAACTATAATTATAGTTCAATCAATTGAGTATATACTATCAGAAACTATCTATATAGACGTCCCCCCTGAGAACTATTCGTTATAGTAGGAAATACCATCCTTTTTCTCAGTGTAGCATAGTCGGCTCCCCCCACCATTTGATATGCAACCAATGGGGAGCGCGCGTTCGGAGGCTCAGAAACTGCGACTCTTGGTCCTCCTTGTTTATCCCTATGATTTTACAAGTTTAAAGTGAGACTGCGTAGAAGTGTCAGAAACTGGGTCCTTTACCTTAATTCTATCTGCCTAAACACACTGAGAAAAAATTAAATAGTAAAAGCAATAATACTAACTTTTCACCATAAAAAATAGTTCCCAAGGGGAACGTCCACATTTTGTAGTTTCGAAAATGACATAAAATCATGGTTGCAACCACGATTATAGTTTAATCATCTGAATATATACCATCAGAAACTATCTATATAGACGTTCCCCCTGGAAACTATTTGATATAGTAGGAAATACTATTTTTTTTCTCAGTGCTCAAGATCCATTATTAGGAAGAGAAGAAAACAAAAAAAGCGCGATAATATCGAAAGGTTGACTTTTTGTGTAATTCCTGCGGTCATTCGCTGTTGCACGAAGCTATAGTATATGAATACACTCATATACTATATATAACATCTTGTAATAATTAATAATATCTAATAAAACTGCGTACGATCAAAGTGGTGAATACGATCTGGTTCATATGTCATCAATTTACGTCCCAGACTGGGGTGGGCCGTATTCCCTGCTCTTACGCTATGTATATGTACACTGTAAAAAAAATTTGTTTGAACATTTTTGTTTGAAGCTTTTTTACATAAACCGTTTCTGAAATTTGAAACACATGTGCGTTGCAATGTTTACAGTAAAATTTGTATATTTCATGAACATTTTTGTAAATTTCAAGCAAAAGATTTGTAATTTTAATATCTGGTATTTTTATTTTACAAGCAAAGTACACTAACATTTAATTAATATGAGTAATGTTAGCAAATTTCAAGGGCCAGTGCATTCAATTTCCAATTTTTTTACAGTGTTTCAGAGCTGGGCAAACACACTAAGTACTTGAGTTATGTATTGAAGTATCAAGAACTGAGTCAATGTCCAGTATTCTAAACTTTAGCTATTAAGTTCCGCCAGTACTCAATAACTAGGGGAGAGCGGGGCAAAATGGCACAGGACAACACGGGATAATGAGACAAAAAGCAATTTTCCAACAACTTTTGGATGATAGCTATGGTAATCCGTGGAGCAAAACGTGGTTGAAAATCCGGATGTATCGTTGGGACAAAATGGGGCATCCAAAAATTATTGGAAAACTGAGTATTGCCCTCACTGTCCCGTTTTGCCCCCTGTCCCATTTTGCCCCGCTCTTCCCTACCCAGTACTCGGTACTCGAAGTTCTTGCTACTTCAATACTTAATTCAAGTACTTACACTATTGGCCCAGCTCTGATATGTATTCGATCTATTATATAACGCGTATTTCCGGCGTCGAACGTGCCGCGCGAAACACGCTGATACCGCTCATAAAAAAAAAAAAAAAAAAAACAAGCAAATGTAAGAAAAACCAGTGAAAAAGTTGTGGCGTTGGAAAATTGCGAGGTATTCATCGTGAAAAACTTTTTCCATTGGAGTGGAGAAAAAGCGACGATTGGCTACGCTTTTGGCTCGGGCACGCGAGTCCCATATGCGAGTCCCGTGGCGGTTTTGCTTTAACGAGTACAAACTCCGGGCGAAAGAGCGACGGGGCGGTACAGAGAGAGCCGTTGGGGTCGCGAGCCGGTGTGGCGGAGGAAGGATTTTGTGCAGAAAACATCACGTCTCACCCTCACCTCCGCGACGCGCTGGTAACCGCAACAAAAGTTTGTTTCCCTGTTCACGGTGGGAACTTCGCGCACCGATAATCGCGGGGCCGCAATCTCCCGGGCAATAAGCTACGTTTCGCGTACTCGCAATCGAGAACAAACTTTCCCCGAGGACTTCCCTCCCGTTGATCTCTCTCCGTCGCTTTTTCATCCACAAACATGTCTCGCTCGGTTCCGTCTCTGTGCCGCGCCAGAGTACATCTCCGAGGGTCGCACGAATGATCTTGCCCCGACTCGGCGTTAACCACGAGCGAGCGGCTTTGAAACGCGACCCGATTTCTTGCTGGTTTCGTGTGTATGTACGATGTACATGCGCAATGTAAACTACGCGTTCACGAACTGGTTTCGGTAATGAAACACGTCGTACGGTACATGGCGCCGGCTGCTCCACAGCATCTCGAATACGTCGATGTGATATTCCACTTCTAGTTCTGTTTCGCCACATCCAACTTCCACCCACCCCGCCCAACGCCCTCCTTTGGGAAACTGGCTTTACGGGAGATTACGGGAAATGCAGATTTACACATAGAAATTTCTACACACCTTTGCAAGCTCGAGTAAGGCAAGTTCGAGCTGACAATCCTATCGGCAGAGCCTGGCGGGCTTCGAGGCGGCATTCGATCTCTGCTAGCTCTCGGCGAAGCCGGTACGATTCTCGTCAATGATTCACGACTTCCGGTTATGTGGCGCAGGGGTGCGGCCGACAGACCACCGTCTGACGAGGAGGAGTCGTACTGCTTGAAGCTCAGCTCCTGTTCGTTGACGCATCGTCAGTTTGATAGAGTTATTGTTGAGGAGATTGGATCGGATTGGATGTGATCGGTTTTAACAATGCTAAAACATCTTTGGCCGGAACTGCCAAAACTGCGTTTTGTCGATGCAAAACACCCAGGATTTATTGATTCGTGAGTTGATAATCTGATCGTTTGGGTAAAATGGTAATGTCAGTAGAACCTCACTTATCCGAGCTTCCACTAACCAAGCCTACGCGTTATCCGAGACACCCAATTGAGAGTCCGAATAGTATTTATCCGAAAGGTCATTTATCTGAATCGATTCGTACTGAAGCTCTGGGATTCTTATTCATTATTTAGTTATATTATTTAGTTATATTATTTAGTTATATTATTTAGTTATATTATTTAGTTATATTATTTAGTTATATTATTTAGTTATATTATTTAGTTATATTATTTAGTTATATTATTTAGTTATATTATTTAGTTATATTATTTAGTTATATTATTTAGTTATATTATTTAGTTATATTATTTAGTTATATTATTTAGTTAGGGTAAAAGTGGTGAATATGGCCCACCTCGATTAACACGTAAATCAATGATATATGGACCGGTCCATATTCCCCACTTTTACCCTATATTATTTAGTTATATTATTTAGTTTTGTGATCCGGTTGATTGGCGATTCGGACGAATAACGATTCAACTACTTGCTGTTTGGAAGTTTAACGATTCTGGAAAATGATGTTCGGGAAAATTATTAATCGGAGAAATGACCTTCGGTTAAATGACGATTCGGAGGAATAACGTTCAGCCAATTCAACAAAATGACTATCTCCGAAGAGTAACGTTCGCTGAAGTGAAGATTCGGAATAATCAAGTTTCACAAATTTGACAATTCGGAAAAATAACGATTCGGCAGTTTGACCATTCGGAAAAATTAAGTTTCGGAAGTTTGACTATTCGGATAAAGTGCGTTCGGACCCATGACTTTCGGCCCTACGAAGATTCGGCCAATTGTAGTTTCCGCAAAATGATGTGGCTCCAGAATCTTTATGCAAGTGCAGTCAGCCGACGCTACTTAGCTCTACAAAAAAAAAATGGTAATTACCTTGGACAATGCGTGGATGTTGCCAATAGACTTGGTCTTTTTTCCCTTGACATTGCGCCGACGAAGAGTCCCGCTGTTGGTCGGCGAAAGGGTTCCAACGCTGTCGGTCATCGACCAGTCGCGACCACCGAAGATTCTGATAGCGTCGGCGGTCATCGGCTCGAGGCAACCCTCCTCGAAGAACAGCTGAAGATATTTCTCCTTCAGCCATCTTGATCTTCGGTCGGTGAGCTGCTGCTGGCGTTTGAGGCCTCGCAGGATCCAGCAAAGACCCATGTACCATATTCTGTCGTAGAACCGAACAACGACGACAAATCAATTTTCACAAACGAACTTACGAAAGTCATAAAGAGAAAAAATATAATTAAAAAAAAATGGTCCTTCAACCCGTCCAGCGAACGCTTCACGGATTAATTCGCTCAACGAAACGGAAGTTCGCGAGCGACCGCGCTCGCTGAATGTTCACCGAGCGGGTGAACTCGCATGGACTTTTATTTAATTCACTTTTCCTGCGATATGATTGCCGCCGACCCGCCGAACCATGCAGAGCGCCCTCATTACCGTCTTTTCATCTGATGAAAAGTTTCGAGGCCGCGAGACTACGGCAGATCGCGTGAAAAGTTCGATACCGACTCGAAAGTTAGGATCGTTTGGGAAAACACGACAACATGTCGAACATGGAAAGTTGATTTTAACGAAGAAGAAAAACTTGCCAACGACGCGTTCGAAACGGGTAACTATATCGATGACCTAATTCCATAAGGGCACACTGAGAAAAAATTACATAGTTAAAGCAACAATACTGACTATTTACCGTAAAAAATAGTTCCCAAGGGGAACGTCTACATTTTATAGTTACGGCAATGACAAAAAATCGTGGTTGCATAGTTATAGTTTAACCAATTGAATATATACTATCAGAAAGTATCTATATAGACGTTCTCCTTGGGAACTATGCGTTATAGTAGGAAACACTATCCTTTTTCTCAGTGCATATCGGTTGTGTGTAAGCATAGCTTATCCGCCCTTTCGGCATTAGATCGATGTAGTCACAGTTGTTGGTGGCGCGAAGTTTTGATATTATGAAGGATGCAGACCAGAGATGGGCAGTACTTGAAGTAACGGGTACTTGCTTGGTACTTTGAAGTACAGGACTACTTTTTTTTTAGTACTTCAAGTACTTTTACTACGATTTCAAGGACCAACTACAAGTACTTTTTGAGTACACGCTCGCATTACGGATACTCGATGAGTAGCATGACATCTTGCTTCTATTAATATATAATTATCAGTCTACAGTTTTCAATAAGTATAATTTTAGGGAGTTTTTTTTTGTTATTCCATTAAAAAAAGGGAAAGTGTTTCTCCTTTTTTACCCGTTCGTGTTTTCTCTTCAAAGGAGAAATGTTGCCTTTCCGTTTTGCTTTTCTTAAAAAAAAAAAAAAAATATATATATATATATATAAACGAAGCGACCCTTTTCGTTTGATTTAGTGAAATTTTGATGTCATTTTCTTATGAAAAAAAGTGAAGAATGAATTAAAAGGCGCCTCCGAACGACAAATCCCGAAAAGTTAGTGATGTGTACAATGAGGATGCCATGCGCAAATTACTTTGCATCTTCTTGTTCAGCCAAGGTATCGCTTAACGCTACAAATCTAATTACAAAAAGTACTTGGAAAAAGTACTGATAAATACTTCATGTAAAAAAAAAAATACTGAATTCTTCAAGCACTTGTGGTACTTTTCACCTCGTATGTACTTGAAATATTTTTTGATACTTTGCCCAGATCCGATGTACACAGAACTTTTTCAAAATTCATAGAATACCCATTGTTCGTTCCCAAGAATTTTTGAATTTAAGAAAATTCAATAATAACCTAACCAATGAATTTTCTTCTGCATTACAGTAAATCCTCCCCAAGTAGAAATCTTAGGGCTTTCAACCTGGCCCTGACAAGGCCCTAAATAAGCTTGCCCTTATCAGGGCCGGATCTACAGTTCCAACATATCTGCCTGAGTGTCTCTCCTCGCATCATCCGCGATTGATCAGAAAGTCAAAAACGAAGAATTTATGGCGGGTCTTGTTGGATGCGCGAGGTTTTGATACATCGAAAGAAGAGCTCCAGATTCTCGGCGAGATGCTCGTCGGGATTATCGGCGATATTCCTACCGGGATTCTCGCCCAGAATCTCACCCCCGATCGTATTTCTCTGCACATGTCTACGATATGTTTTAGATCAACGCTACATATATATATTGCGTGCGTAAAAAAAAGACAAACTCACTTGCTGAGTGCCGGCGGTCCGAGAAGAAGTATGAGCCGATTATCGGATAGATTCGAGCCGTACATCAGGCCGATACAGGAGTCGGAGCCGGGAAGGCCGTATCTCTTGCATATACCGCGCAGATCCGCCTCTCTGTCTCTGTCGCAGCATCCGATAGTGACCTCTTTCACAGACCCGAGATCGAGACATCCCTCCTCGAGGCTGACCGATGCGCAGTCCGGCTGTTGACCCGTGTATCTCGCTACCAAACTAGCCGGAACGCTCTCCTCCGGATTAGTCGTCAGCGAGAATTCGCCGGGATTCATTCCGAAACTCGCGCTGGCGGTCTTGAGGGGACTCCACGCTGGTTTCTCCCACACAAAGGTGCCGCAGGCGCGATCTATTCGGGCGTAAACGAGCGCGGTCCGGGAACTTCCGCCCTCGCAGTCCCAATGGACCAGCGTCGTTCCGTGGTGAAGTACCTTTTTGGACACACGATACGATGCTCGATAAAACGATGCCTCGAAGACGCAACGAGGAAGTACAGCGACTAAATGAAATAGGATTCAATCGACTAAAGACTCGGGCAGGGACGATCAATTAAATATTTAGTTTGGGGATGAAAATATTTTTATGCCTCAAAAATATTTTGGGGCAATCATTTTTTTTTTTTTTTTAGTGGTGAAACAATCTTTTAGGTGTAACCAACGAAACATTTGTTTGAACGTTCCCGTCCAAGTATTTAGTTGATTTAACCGTATTTTGTTTATTACTGTAGTTTTTTTTTGTAAGAAAACATCTAAATTTAAGACTCCTACACTGAGGAAAAGAAATGATTGGATTAAGCAAATGCGCGGTGACATGCGTTCAAAGGTGTAATCGGGTGGTACAACAAAAATGTTTATTTCGGTCGAAAATTTTTGAATAAATTGAAGCAAATAATCGTTTAACAAAACAATGCTTTATTTGTACCAAATGAATAACAGCTTTGAACGTATGTCACCGTGACTTTTGGTTAATCCAACCAATTTTTTTTTCTCATTGTAAAGTAAAAGTGTCCTGAAAAAAGAGTTCTACATTATTCCAAGTCGTGCCCTTAGGGAGGGAATAATTGGGACCTCTCAGTGGATTCTCAAAACCCATTTCACCGTGTTTGTCTGATCCATAAAAAAAAAAAAATTTTAAACACGCCCAATCCTAAAAGTATTGAAGATGTGTTCCCATGCGATTTTAGGGAGCACGCGCAGTTGTACTCACAGCTAATTTTTATTTTATTAGATTCTCTCTAAAGGCTATTAATTGTAGTATTTATTTCCGGAAACGATGCTCGTGTTTATTTTTCGGGGATTACCTAAATCCGCGCTACGTAAGAGGCTTTTCTTTGAACTAGTAGTCGAGGCTCCGCCGTGACGCAGTTTTCGCATCAGGATTCTCCGACGCAGCGCGGGAATGTAGTTGTGTGTTTGCGTGTGTGTTTATATTCCGGGATGTTGACTCTGTCTTTTATCTAAAACCTCGGGGCTCGCCTCGCCGGTGCTCGGTGAGATATTATTCATGCTCGGGGAACGACGCATCGGGCGGACTCTTTTTGAAAGGAAGGAAGCGAGCTCGGACGCGGGTTTCGCGTAATCCTTGGAGTTTCCGCACGGAAGTCCGCGCCGATCCCTTTCGATCCCGGTTTTTTACGAAATTACATTAACGTGTTTATGTGTGTGTGTGGGTGTTTTTTTAAGTTTCCTACCAAAACAAACAATCAGATTGGAAAAAAATAAAAAATGGCGAATGGTCTTTCGTTTTATCAGTGCCGCGTGATTGGTTGTTGAACGAGGGCGGAAGTGGGGTCAAAACGGACTATTTTCACCCATTTTGTCGCGGTAAATTAAAAACATCTCATCTCGAATGGGAGATCCGTTTCGCTGATTATCGTCGAACTGTATTGGTTCAATAATAATCGTCCTTCGATACACTATGTACATATAGATGAGGACATTGATGAGTTATCGATTAGTCGTCGAAAATGCACTTCATTTTATCGGTGCTGCGAGATTGGCTGTTGAACGAGACGGAATTTGGGGCAAAATGGACTACTTTTACAAATTTTGTCGCGGGACATTGAAAAGGTCTCATCTCGTATGGGGGATTCGTTTGGCTGGTTATCATTGAATCATATCGGTTCAATAATTCGACACACTATATATTTATCGATGGGCACATTGATGAGTTATCGATTACTTGTCGAAAATGCACGCGCATTAATTAATGACGACCATGAGATTTATTGGCGACAAATAGGAGATGTATGTATTTTCCAATAATTTTGGATGCTCCATTTTGTCCCAACGATACATCCGGATTTTCAACACCGTTTTGTCCTACCCACGATCACCAGCCCAATCCAAAAGTTATTGCAGCCAGAAAAGTAATTTATTTGACCGACATTCACAAAACAATATTTATTTGGCTTAAATTAATATTTATATTGATTTAATTGAATACTTATTGAAAATAAATAGATATTCATTTAAACTAAATAAAAGTCAAATAAGTTATTTTTCTGGGTGTGGAAAATTGCGTTTCGTCCCATTATACCGTTTTGCCCCACTGTTCCATTTTTCCCCGTTCTCCCCTATATATAGGTATATATATATAGGTACAGAGAAAGCGGAGTCTTGTTGACACGACGTGAGGGAACAAGTGCGGTCAACAGAACTGGCAGTCGTGACGACTTATCGACGGGTCGAGTGAGCGAGCGAGTTGGAGAACACACACGTACGCTCGAGAGGATAACCGGTGCGGGATCCTCGGGATTCAACAATCGAACGAGCCCCGACAAAGCATCCCTCGTTATTCCGCGTGCCAAGTTGCCCGGTGACGCTATAAACACGCGTACGTGCGGTCGTTGGAACGCCCGAGCGACCGCACCATTCTCACTTTATGCCTCGAGCGCTCTAATAGCGCACCGCGATTGTTTAAGCCGGCGACGCACGACAAAGCATTCCCTCTCGCCTCTTCCGGAACGACGCGTTAGCAATTAACGAGGAAGTGGCATCGACAGATTGCGACGTGAGTGACATGAATAAATAACAATATTTGATGGTTTTTTATTCCTATACGGGAATGCTAGCTGGGAAAACGGGGCAAAATGAGCCAATCTTGTCGATTTCTCGCAGGAAACCAACGTGGTGTCCAATGGACCTTCAAATCCTCGGAATCCTTGAGAAGTCCTTGAATTTTATTTCGAACGTATTTTCTTACGATCAGTAGAGGGGAGAGCAGGGCAAAACGGACCATGCTTCCCGATTTCTCGCGGGAAACCAACATGGCGACCAGCGGTCCTTGAAATCCTGGGAGTCCTTGGATTTTATTTCGAACGTTTTTTCCTACGGGCATAGTACAGGGGAGGTCGGGGCAAAACGGATAATTCTTGCCGATTTTTCGCAGGAACCAACATGGCGTCCAATAGACCTTGAAATCCTCGGAGTCCTTGAATTTTATTTCGAACTATTTTCCTACGGACACGGTACAGGGGAGGGCGGGGCAAAACGGACCATCCTTGCCGATTTCTCGCAAGAAACCAACATGGCGTCCAATGGACCTTGAAATCCTCGGAGTCCTTGAAAAGTCCTTGAATTTAATTTCGAACTGTTTTCCTACGGACACAGTACAGGGGAGGGCGGGGCAAAACGGACCATTCTTGCCGATTTCTCGCGGGAAACCAACATGGCGTCCAACGGACCTTGAAATCCTCGGAGTCCTTGAAAACTCCTTGAATTTCATTTCGAACTTTTTTCCTACGAGCACACTACAGGGGAGGGTGGGGAAAAACGGACCATTCTTGCCGATTTCTCGCGGGAAACCAACATGGCATCCAGCGGACCTTGAAATCCTCGGAGTCCTTGAATTTCATTTCGAACCTACACCAAACACCATTATCAACGAACCATATTCTCGTCTCGAATGGAAATGCACGGGTTCATTTTGCCCCACCTCCGGTTGTTCAGGGACGAAACAAATAATAGCAAGGATTGACAAACCTGAAGAAGGTGAAGGTCCATTCCATTGTGAGGCGCGGCGACAGGAAATAGTGCGACGCCGTGGTCGACGGCGAGGGGTTGAACCGGCTTGTACGAATCAAGGTCGAGGTGATAGTCGTTCTCGTCGCACTCCTCGGCCATGTAGGTCTGCTCGAGGGCCGTCGTGTGAACGCTCAGTGTACGATGCAGCGAGCCCGTCGTCGCGTCCCGACCGCGGGCGTGACGATGCTGATGAAAGAGGGCGACCTTGTCGAGCACCGCTCGAGTGTCGCTGATACCTTCGGGCATGCCGAAGAAACTGCCCCGGGAACTCCATCCGGACGGCGCCTCCGCGTTGCTCTCGACACCGTCCCTCGAACCTGGATGCGAGGGTGAAGGCACGTTTTCGAGGGGCGCACCCTCTTTACTGTTAGTCCGCGAAGTCTCTCTCTCCTGGCCGAACTCCGGTGGTTGCTGGAAAAACGGACCGAAGAGTCAACGTCGATCGCTCTCGTCGTCGAGGCGCAAAATCTTAATTTACTCGACGCAAAAATCCTTATTCATAAGACGGCAAATTTTTTTTTTTTGCATTTTTAATAGGGCTCGTATTTCCGTAAAATAATAAGCAGACTAAAGATCGAACATGGATATTAAACGGCGATTAAATTTTCGACGAGTTGGATTCGATTCCAGGCGCAGTTGCAGCGACAGTATCGGTGATCGATGCTCGATGATACCGGACAGAGGATCGAAGAGTCAACGTCGATCGCTCTCGTCGTCGAGGCGCAAAATCTTAATTTACTCGACGCAAGAATCCTTATCGATGACACAGCTAATTTGGTCATTACATTTCTTTTTTTGCATCTGTAAGAGAGCTCTTATTTCAGAAAAAATAATAAACAAACTAAATATCGAAGTCAGATATTAAACGTCGATTAAATTTTCGACGACGATCGCGCTCGTCGTCGAAGCGCAAAATCTTAATTTACTCGACGCAAGAATCCTTATCGATGACTAATGCTAAATTTGCTGTAATTCCTAAATTTGCTGTAATTTAGTAACTAACATTTTTTTGCATCCGTGGGAGGGCTCTTATTTCCGTAATATAATAAACAAACTAAATATCGAAGTCAGATAATAAACGTCGATTAAATTTTCGACGACGTTCGCGCTCGTCATCGAAGCGCAAAATCCATATCGATGACTAATGCTAAATTTGCTGTAATTTCTAAATTTGTTGTAATTTAGTAACTAACATTTTTTTTGCATCTGTAGGAGGGCTCTTATTTCCGTAAAATAACAAACAAACTGAATATCGAAGTCAGTTATTAAACGTCGATTAAATTTTCGGCGACGATCGCGCTCGTTGTCGAAGCGCAAAATCTTAATTTACTCGACGCAAGAATCCTTATCGATGACTAATGTTTAATTTGCTGCGATCCCTAAATTTGCTGTAATTTAGTAACTACATTTTTTTTTTGCATCTGTACGAGGACTCTTATTTCCGTAAAATAATAAACAAACTAAATATCGAAGTCAGATATTAAACGTCGATTAAATTTTCGACGAGTCTGATTCGATTCCAGACGCAGTTGCAGCGACGATCCCAGCCTCGACGATATCGGCGATCGATGCTCGATGATTCCGAGCAACGAGAGCAAGTAGTTTCCGCCGGCCTACAACTGTCTGTGCTGCTGGAGGCCGATAGAAACCCCTGTCCTCGTAGTCGTTTCACAATATTTCCTTCGGCGATTGGTTTCGTTTTTTCATTTCTTCTTTCGTTTCCTCGGGAGTTTTGTTTTCCGTAACAAAATTGCGAAATTTCTTCGGCGAGCCGCGAGGGACTCGCGATTGGCGAACAAATGCACGTTCCTTCCGTCATCCGTGCACTCGATGGAAGTCTCCGATACGACGTACCGTAAAGCGAGCCTTTGCTCGAGCGGACACGCAATCCAAGCTGGTACAAACCGGACCGAGACGGAGGGCCAAAAGTCTGAATGACAGCTCTTGCCTCCGGTTTTCTCGATCGCTGGCTTTTTTATTATTATTTCTCTTTTTATTCTCTTCACTCGCCCGGCCCCGTCACGTCCGACCCTATGCCGTGCTTCTCGGCTTCGCGACGACGGGAACGCGAGCAAATTTTATCGACGAGAAGTTCCTTGGTCGACTGCCAAACAGCCCCGTGTATCGTTAATCCAAAATCGCGAACATTCGGGCGAGATGCAAGCTAGATTATTCTTCTTCTTCTCACACCCCCGTCGGGCCCTTTTGCTCGTAATCTCGTCGTCCTTTCCCGTCGTCCTTCATCAACTGGCAATTGTTTCGCCACTTTTCGATTCGACGGAGCTAATTGGCTCCGGTCGATATTCTCCTAATTATAAACTCCCGTTCTACCGTGCACGGCGCTAACGCGGTAGCGCATAGCGATACACATTGTAAAGTTGCATTCGTGTGCTTCGATAAAAAAATTAAAAAACAAATTAAACGGAAACCTGAGAGCAAAATTATCGAATGACAAAAGGAGGACAAAATTGGAGCGCAATTGCACGTTACGGTGGATCGAATTGGCGCGCAATTGCACGTTACGGTGGATGAAATTCGAGCACAACCGCACTCGACACTGGGAAAAAATTACATAGTAAAAGCAACGATACTGATTTTTTACCATAAAAAATAATTTCCAGGAGGAACGTCTACATTTTACAGTTACAATTGCGAAAAATCATGGTTGCAACCATAATTATATCATAATTATATTAAATACATACGATCGGTACCAATCTATATAGACGTTCCCCCTCTGAACTATTCGTTATAGCAGGAAATACCATCCTTCTTCTCAGTGTACGCGCACCTGTGCGAAGAACTCCAGAAATGTGATTTTTGCGACGATTAATCGAGAAGAAAATATTTTCTAATTTTCGTTTTTCTAGTCGAAGCTTTCTAACTGCACCGCTGGTTTGCGTAAATGGGGCAAATTACTGCGCATGCGTGAAAGTGTCCATGTCTCATGTAAGCCTCATGTGCCCCATGCGACGATCAGAGTCGTTCATGCCACTAGCTCTCTTTCTCTCGAAGAGCCTCGAGAGTTTACCTTCGCGACGGAAGCGATGACCTCGCGCAGCTCGCGAAGAAAAGCTCCGAAGAACGGCACGACCGGGCACTCCGGCATTGCGAGGGCTCGTGCGAGAGCCCGCTCATATTTGGACGACAGTAGCGCCGACGAGAGATATTCCAGCACCGGAAGTGGATCGTTGACACTCTGCCAGAATGGCTTCAGCTTGTTTGACCTGAAACAGAGACATTGTTTTTTCTATATAGTTAACCGGCCCAGATCATCGTTCACTTCAGACCAGAGCTGGGCAAAATGCACTAAGTACTTGTACGTACTGAAGCACCAATTACTGAGTCAGTACCCACTATTCAAAACTTCAAGAATTTAGTTTCTGCCAGTACTCAATACGTCAGTACTCAAGAACTACATAGCGCTCAGTACTTCGAGTACTTGATACTTTAATACATACTTCAAATACTTAGAGTATTTGGCCAGCTCTGCTTTAGACTAATTAGGCATTTTTATTTTGTTCTCTAAAATGTTTGTATTAACTTTTCATTCTAAAATCTTCATTTTGTTTGTTTCTTTGGTTATTAAACGGATTCCTTCTTCAGATTTTTTTTCTTTTACGTGTAACTTAGGCCAGGACCTGACACTATAAAAATATGCTATGTAACCAATACAAAAACATTTCTAATGCTTAATTTCATTTTTCCGCCTTAATTCTATATCACTTGTATCTTAGAACTAAATATCAACGACGCGCATGTTTTTAATCAGACCAAAGAACCTTCTGCCTCGCACTATTCCGAAACCTGTGAGCGGCAGACCAGTGTATTGAAGCTATGGGTGGTTCGCATTACCCAAGCTAGCTAATCGTGCTACCGTAGAGTTAGCAGAAAATACGGAGACATGATTTTTCTCATGGAAAATAAGAGGATTCGTGTTTCTCAGTCCACTAACAGGGACACGCAATGATATTAACGCCGGTCTGTATGCACTATTGATTGAGCCGTTCAAGATTTTGAACTACCTGTTCAAAATCTTGAATATATCATGAAATTCTCTTAGGGACTCTGAGGAACTTTAATATAAAAATTTACTTTTTTGTTATGAGGAAAACCAAGAATTAAAAAATGTTGCACTCTCTTTTTTACGCGTGTTGGAGGTCTCGAAGCTCTTCGCAGAGCTTCTCCGTGACACGCCATAGTGTCGAAGCGGTATGTCTCTCTGTGTGCAGAAAATGGAAGAGTCATAAAAAAAGATTGATAGTGTAAAGGGGATCGATGCAAGAATCATTATCGATGACTAATGCTAAATTTGCTGCAATTCCTAAATTTGCTGTAATTTAGTCACTACATTTTTTTGCATCTGCAGAAGGGCTCTTATTTTCGCAAAATAATAAACAAACTAAATATCGAAGTCAGATATTAAACGTCGATTAAATTTTTTTTTTCCAAAAATTTACTTTTTTGTTCTGACTAAAACCAAGGATTAAAAAATTTTGCACTCTTTTTTACTCGTGTTGGAGGTCTCGAAGCTCTTTGCAGAGCTTCTCCGTTACACGCCATAGTGTCGAAGCGGTATGTCTCTCTGTGTGCAGAAAATGGAAGAGTCATAAAAAAAAGATTGATAGGGTAAAGGGGATCGATGTGATACCATCAATCATCGTATTTCTGCACTGTATCCAGCATAAGCTCTCCGCGTACGAGCGCTTCTGATCCATGCACCCTTTACGTACGGAGTACAATGGGGTGGTAGCGGAGTGGAGTTGCGTCCTAAAGCGCGTCTCTCCGCAGTAGCCCCGTAGTTGATGGTGTCGCATAAAATTATACATTCTATATACAGAGAGTGCACTATACCGATTGTCGGGAGGGAATAAAGGGTTTCCTTGCTCCCACGAGATGCGCGGCACAAGATGCCTCCCGAAAAGGCGACTTCCTCCCGCGAGCTTTTCCGGCGTCTGGTTGTTCCGTTATACGAGACGTACACCTCTTCCACCGCCGCTATGAAGCTGCGAAAGGCTTTACTGTCGACCGTAAAAAACTGGTCTCTCCGCATCGCTATCTCGTTATCTACGTCTCGCGCTCACTTCCTGTACTCGTTTGCTTCTGCGTTGCGACTGGCATCGCCGGATGGAGAGCGAGTCACGCAAGATAACATACCTGTTGTCAATTAACTTGGGAAATTTTAGTTTTGCTTCCTGATAGAGGAAGCTGCTTTCGTAAAAAAAAATTGAGATTTTAATGTCAGAGTACTTAAAATAGTCTAAGGGTCGAATTTTAAGACGTTAGATTGAACTTAAGATCGCCCTTGAGATCGAACTTGAGATCGAAGGTTGGCCGGAACTTCATTGTGTGTCTGAGATCTATCTTAAGTTTGGACTTAAGATCGAACGCCAGTTCCAACTTGATTTCGTCCTTAAGTTTGATCTTAAAGTCGAACTTGTGTTCGAACTTAATACCGAACGCGAACTATAATCTAATTGGAGTTCAGACTTAAGTTCGAACTTAAGATGAACCTTAAGCACGAAATCAAGTTCGAACTGAACATAGATCTTGAGCACGAAATTAAGGTAGCTCCAGCGAGTGGTGTTCATTTAGCCTAAATTCGAGAAATTCGGCCAAGAATTGCAAACACTTCCCGATGTTATAAAAATCTGAAAAAATTCGGATTTTTCTTGTTTTTTACATGGAAAAATGTGCAAAAATCAAGTCAGATTATGGCCCAGAAACATGTTTTACATGTCCAAGAATGTAAAAAAAGCATTTTCCCATTTCTGTCCGTCCGTCCGTCCGTGGGTCTGTATCGTCCGAAAGCGCAAAAACTTTTCGAAGGGACTTCTCATAAGAGAAAAATTTGTTGCGTGCCTTTGACATGCCAAAAACGTAGTTTTTGGTAAGGAATTTCGAATGTATTAATTCATCCTTTTCAATTTTGCCTACAGTTCGTCAGCTTTAGCGATTGACAGAGTTGCACCATACTGCCTGCGAGCGTGGTGTGGAAAGGATATCGATCCTCAGTCTCCCCGGCTACGGGGCAAAACGGCAAAAAAAAAGAGAAATCGTTTCAAGCGGTCCTTCAGTAGACTCGCATAATAGATTCTCAAAATTTTTTTTACACGCTTCGTTTCCTCGGTTCTCGGCGCGGCCACTCGTCTATACCGTCGATCTCATTTTCACCGGCAAAAGATCCGTCGGCCCTCCCAGGAACACAATTAATCATCCGCGCGCGCACCGCCTTACTCGAACAAGTGTTTTTACCGATAACACCCGTCGCTGCTTGTATCGCGTTAACGTCGAGGAAATAGCGTGATTACTTTTCAGCCCGGAGTTCCTTTCCATTTGCCCGATAGCGTCTTGGCTCCAATTTCTTCGTCTCATTTCCAAGATCCGACGGAATCTTCGCGAATCGCGGGAGTGGAAATAGTGACTCCGGCGAGGCACTCGCGGGAAACTCGACTCGTACCCTTCCAGCGTTCTCGGCATTGTCTCTTTCCTCGTCCCGTTCTTTACATTTCGTCTCTCACTCGCAGGCTTTCCCCGGCACAGTCGAGTACACCTTTCCGAGCTGCATTATTAAGCCTCGAGTGGAGGATGCGTCTCGTCCTTTTCCCGCCGATTACAGCTGGCACGCAGGTCCTTCCAGTGCCCGGCACTCGCGAGCCAACAGTTGAAACTGGAAAGCGTGCCTCGCGGCTTGCAAACCCTTCTCTCCAGAGAGCCAGAGGATTTCCTGACGACGCTGCCGCTTGGCGCTGCTACAGATCCGTGGATTCTGCGTCCATTAGGGACCATCCGAGAACTCGGCGTGACGCTCGTGAACCTTTACGAGCCACCACGATTCACCTTCCGCGCCAAGTATACTACCTGGGGTGCAATGATACTCCGTCAGTTAACGAAGCTAACGAACTGCCCGTAACAAACGAAACATTTTTTGTTACTGCCCGTAACAAATGAAACATTTTTTGTTACTGCTCGTAACAAATGAAACATTTTTTGTTACTGCCCGTAACAAATGAAACATTTTTTGTTACTGCCCGTAACAAATGAAACATTTTTTGTTACTGCCCGTAACAAATGAAACATTTTTTGTTACTCCCCGTAACAAATGAAACATTTTTTGTTACTGCCCGTAACAAATGAAACATTTTTTGTTACTGCCCGTAACAAATGAAACATTTTTTGTTACTGCCCGTAACAAATGAAACATTTTTCGTTACTGCCCGTAACAAATGAAACATTTTTTGAAACAATTTTTCTCAACGATGCTGGAATATATGTAGGGTTGAGCGGGGCAAAATGTTGCAACGGGGCAAAACGGGGTTTTTGGGCAAAACGTCATTTTCCAATAACTTTGGTATGCTCGAATTCGCCCTATCGGATAAATCAGGCTTTTCTGCCCAGTTTTGCCACCTTGTCCGATCCAAAAATGATTGGAAAATTTAGTTTTGCACAAAAACAGTGTTTTCTAACTTCCCACACTCAGAAAAACAATTTATTTGACGGCCACCATTTATTTGGTTCAAGTAAAATATTTATTTGACTTAAATAAATATTTATTTCATTTAAGTAACTATTTATTTAATAAAAATAAATATTTATTTAAATCAAATAAATATATTACTTAAACCAAACAAACGGTGGCCGTCAAATAATATTTTTTTCTGAGTGCACTGGCTCATGGATCATAGCGAGTGGGTGACCGCGGCAAAATGGACCGCTTTAACGAAATCTTTCGCGAGACGTGAAAAAAAAATTCTTATGTGGAACGAAGGTCTCCGTTTTGCCCCAATTTCCTTCTCTAATGATTATTATTATCATTATGATCATTATTATGATCCTCGGCAAACGACTTGCCTAAAGCTTCATCGGCTTTATCCCGCTCTTCACATCTCGCTTCCGCAATTGATTTTCCCGTTAAATGTTACAGCCCCGAGGGCAGACGGTGGATCCAGAGGTAAAACAGTAGGGAGCCATAAGTTCCACGAGCCAGACGGCTCGGCGTAGAACCCAGTGAATTTCGCCATTCGATTATTCTGGGCGACACTGTCTCCGCCTCTCGTCCTCGCCTTCCTTCTCGTCATCGCGATAATCGTGCCGTTTATATATGTATATATAAGCGTTTCCGGGAGCTTCCGCCACTAATTTCCATTTAATTCCCGTCAAGAGACGCGCAACCTTCCGCATGGATGGTTTATTATCCAACCCCGAAGAATACCCACCGCGCGGTTTCTGCCGGAAGTCGGAGATCGCGGGGAGGGGCAGACACGACGATAAGTATGAAAATTGTGTGAGAAACTTTGCGATGACGGAGACGCGGAACCCTCCGGGCCAGCCGCGCTTAAATTTTCGCTCCTCCTCGTCTTATAACCGACTGCCGGGTCCACCTGAAAACTACACCCCTTTTACTTTCCGCTCACGGCACACGACGCTCACCCGGAATCGAATTACTTTTTACGAGCGCTACGCTCCCCGTACCCTATCCGTCGTTCCCCCGATATCTGTACCATTATCTCGAGTCTCTCGCTCTCTACCGGCCGTTCATCGCCGGACGGTTTAATTCCGTTACTGCTTTCCACCCCGGCCGGCCATCCTCTTCCCGTCGCCGTTATCTGTCCCATTGCACCCTCTCGCTATACAGCGGAGCTTCTTTCCTCCCCCCACCCCCCTCCGCACCCCTCGGCTCTAAGAGCTTTAACGACCGTTTCGCGGACTTTGTTCGCCGTCCCGCGGTCCCGAAGAGAGAAACTCCGGAGCCTTGGGATTTCAGGGCGCTACGGAGGAGGCTGAGCGGAGAGATCGTCCACCTTTGAACCCCCCGTTTATCGACTCGACTCCTGACTTAGCATCCCGAAAGAGATCCGCGCGCAGCTCCGGATGATCCGCAATGTCTTTGAAAAAATTTAAATTAAAATAGGAAAATGGACGGAAAGGGGGTGGGGGAATAAATATTTAGGGGGTGGTTGGTCGAGGGCGAATAACAGAGATGAAACAGAAGGTCGATCCTACTCGACTTCGTAATATCGTGGAACGCAGCGCAGAGAGCGGGGCAAGATGGGAACGCTCGGGAACGAAGTTCCTTTGAGTCCGCGAAGCTGGGGATTTACCGTTTGTTGGCAAGAAATATTAAATTCTTGATGATTGTTTCGTCCGGTAGAAATCAGTGCTCGGGGTAAAATGGAGCACCTCGCAATCCCATTATCGTTACGAGAACCAACATTTCTTTTATTCTTCTCAGGTAGCCCATTTGGCCCCGCATATGCGGGGTCTTCGGAGTTTCCATTTGACCCCAGAATGTTTGCGTTCCCATCACCAGCGAAGCACGCTAGGAGGCGAATCATCGTTTCGCAAAGTTTGCGGTGTGCCATTTTGCCCCGTGCGCCAATTTCGCCACCGCGCCACTCTCTTCCGCTCTCAATTCACTCGGCCGTCGCCTCTGCACCATCCGGGGAGCCTCCACGTAATAATATGATGAGCCGATTTACCAACCGCGAATTTCTCGATAACCGATCTCCCTCGGCAGGCGAGTTTCGAAGGAGCGTACGAAATCCGGTCGGGGATGCCGGGCGGTCCGCGAAGATGCTCCCGGAAGTTGGAAACAACCGGTGGCGGGATTGAGCGACAAGTTACCGTCGCCGGTAACAGCGCCGGTGTAGCGAAACAAAGTGAGAACCAAAATGGCTCGACACCAATCTCGAGCCGCGTGAACTCCGCCCTCTTCATTCTCAACCGTCGATATAGCTACGCAACATGTATAGCTGCTATCCAAGCCTCCGTGCTTTCCTCGCTGTCGGAGAATGTGCTATGCGTCTCCAGACCATATATACACATATATATATATATATATATATATATATATATATATATATATATATATATACAAGGAAGTGAGCAAACGCCTCCCTGAAGGCGATGTCGGGTAAACCCTGAAGAGGTTCACCAACACTGAAGCGATTGGTAACGGCTCGTGTGTACGCGTGACATCGACGAAGATGGTTTGGAAAGTTGCTCGAGGGACAAAGTGGGGTGGGGAATAGATAAATAGATAGCAAGAGGGAGAGATAGGTGGGGGGGGGGGGGTGAGAAGACGCAGAGGCTGGAGAGCTTACAGAACAATAGCAAAAGTTTCACGGAACCGGTAAAGCTGCATCCACCTTGTGCCCCATGGCGACTTCCCTTTGCCCTCCCCCCTCCCCACCCCCTCGCCGTTCCTCGTTTCACCCGCATTAGTCGCGGAAAACTTTATCCGTTTATTTCGCCGTGCGACCGACTGCACCACTCTCCGTCCGCGAGTTTAATGGGGTAACCGGGTAACCCGGGAACTCCTCCCCGATCGTGACGCGAGACGCGAAGCGCAGGAATCGGCTGCAAGGTTCTCGACGATATACACGGAGACACGTATCATAGAACTTACTTGAGACCGGCGATTATCTCCATTGCTGAGTTAAAGTTCCCGGTGTTCCAGCAGGTCTGGGCCACTCGCAACAGACACGAGAGGAGGGCCTGGCGTTCCTCGATCGTCGAGCCGCTCGTTATCGTGTGGGTTACCCATGAGCTCACCTATGGAAAAGAAAAGTGGAACGGAAGGTCGCCCATTAATCGTCGCATACATTCATTGTCGGACTATGATTTTTTAAAAATATATTGTTAAGACATTTTTTTTGTAAAATTGAAGGGTTTTTTCGGTTCCTTGTTTGTTATCGGACGGTGATTTTTTAATTATTTTTTTGCACATTGTTAAGCATTTTTTAAATCGAAGGATCTTTTCGGTTCCTTGTTCATTATTGAAATGTGATTTTTTTTTTTATTATTTTTGAAATATATTTTTAAGAACATTTTTGAAAAATCGAACGTTCTTTTTGGAACCTTTTTCGTAACTCGTTGCACCCGTTGCTTTTCTGGACCGCATGAATAAGATGATTCGGAGGTCTCGCAGCTCCCAAAAACAATTGACTTGTCTCGGATCTCGAGACCCAACGTTAGGTAGGTTAAGGTTTGAAGTATGCAGGGATCCGGTGAAACACGCAATTGTAATAAAAAAAAAATACATTATAAATTTTTTTTTAAATCGAAGGATCTTTTTGGTTCCGTGTTCATTATTGAACTGTGATTTTTAAAAAAATATTTTTAAATATACTTTTAAGAACATTTTTGAAAAATCGAACGTTCTTTTCGCAACCTATTTCGTAACTCGTTGGACCCGTTGCTTCCGGACCAAATGAAAAAGATGAAACAATGGACTTGTCTCGGATCTCGAGACCCCGCGTTAGGTAGGTGAAGGTTTAAGGTATGCAGAGCTCCGTCTCGACGCGCAATTCTCATACCGCGAGATTGCCAAATCGAATTTCGCCCTGTTGTAGAAATTACTGCGAACATCCTCGTCGACCCGTCGTGAAACTTTCGCCGGAAGCGCGCCGGCCACAAATCTCGGATTTTCTCCACGCGCCGCACAGCGGGAGACTGCACCGGGCGGTGCGCGACCACGTCCGCGGACCTGAATTCATTTACCTCACTCTTTATTTTTCTGTCCCGTGCCGGATGGGAGTCCGCGTGTTTGTCTACACCGTTCGCAAGCTCAACTCGCCCCCCCCCACCCTCGCCCCCTTCCACCCCGGCTCTCGGGTGGCTCCCACGAAACGTCGGAACCGGCGAAAGAAGCGCCGGGGCTCGACCAAGAGAAATTGAAAGAAAGAAATGAGAGAAACGGCGACGCAAGGAATGAAGAGAAAACGAGTTGAAAGGGGCAAAAGAAGAAAAAAAAAAGCGTCCGGACCCTAAGAGAGAAAGGGTGATGAAGAAAGTCCCGGGGGCGTAACCTTGTCGTGTGTGTCGTCGTCTCGAGCTTCCGAGTCGAGTGTGCGGCTCTCCGTATAGATCGCGCACCGGTGAAGAGAGAACTCGGAGAGAAGAGCCGGGAGATCCGGAGGACCGCAAGATTGCAATACGCTCGGCGTACACCGGCTTGCGCTCCTCTTCTCCGCTATGTGAGATTCGAGGTCGGCAGGGGTTGGTGCGGTTGGTCGCGAATACGGCACCGCGTACATGCAGCTTCCTCGCCCCCTCGAGCCAGGGTACACACTAAACCCGGAGCGCCGCTGTCCTGTGCGCCGCTCACGTCCGTGTCCGCACCGCGACTTTAACACACACGAGCAGGGAGTGCTTTTCCCATCCTCGCTTTAAGTCTACGTGACGAAGTACGCGAGAGGCGCGAGCGCGCGCTGAGGGCCGTGAGCGCACGGATCTTGGTCGCTGCTCCATTACTTTCCTTCGCTATGTTTTTTTTTTATTCCTTTTTTTTCTACTTAAGTTCTCGCTCGAGCTTCCCGGCTAGCTTGGACCGAAAGAAAGGGGTGTTTTGCTGACGGAGAAGGAATTTGTTGGTACAAGATGTTTGTTGCGGTGACAAATTTAGTTTGTCGGTAGGGGAAGCCGGGGCAAAACGGGGACGTGGGGCGAAATGGGGACATGTAGCCCGTTTTGCCCCAGAGGATTTTTAAAATAACCTTTCAAAACCAGTGCCAATACAATTTTGGTGTGAAAAACAATGGTTCTATGCTTTCGGTATCGTTTTAGCAGGTTTTATTGCTCAGCGTCCCCGTTTCGTCCCGGTCTACGGGGAAACCGAGGCACAACAGGGACGTGGGGCAAAATGGGGACATGTACCCCGTTTTGCCCCATATTGTTTTTTTTTTAAACCTTTCAAAACCGGTGGCAATACAATTTTGGTGTGAAAAACAATGGATCTATGCTTTCGGTATCATTGTACCTGGTTTTATTGCTTAGCGTCCCCGTTTTGCCCCGGTTTCCCCTACAGTAGAACCTCGATTATCCGAACCGCCGCTGGTTCGGATAACGTTTCTATTATCCGAACCACTGCGCGAAATTCGCGTTTCATTACATTGTTGCGCTACAAGCGACAAGCCAATTCAAGAACGCTCGAGCTCACACAGGACTTACACGACACTACCGTGCATGCGCGTCAGTCGTATGTGCGGTATTTGTTAGTTTCTCAGCCGAGTAAATACTCACTTAAGGTAAAGGACCCAGTTTATGACACTTCTACGCAGAGTCTCACTTTAAGCGTGTAAAATCATAGGGAGAAACAAGGAGGACCAAGAGTCGCAGTTTGTGACCCCCCCCCCCCCCAACGTGCGCCATCCATTGGCTGCATATCAAATCGTGGGGGAGCTGACTATGCTAGAGGTACCCCTGTCACAAACTGGGTCAGTGTCAGAAACTGGGTCCTTTACCTTATTCAAAATTTATTTTCGTTATTCTACTAGTGTCGTAGTTTAATGCGTTATGGATTCAATATCCAGTCCTTCCACCTCTATGCGCAAGCATAATGTACTTACGGTGGAAAAAAAAATTTGAAACCCTTTCGAAACTCGATAAAGGAAGACTACGACATTGTTAGCGCGTTCGTATGATGTTGGCAAATGAGGGATTTAAAAAATTTTGCTGCGAAAAAACGTACAACGAGCGTTTCGGCAAACGAAAATTGTGGATATCGTGATGAGGAAGGTTTGAAGTTAACGTTTGAATATAAAAAATACATGCATCACGATATTCCTCAAATATATATCATATAATTATTAAAAATACGTGGGTACTGCCCATTCTTCGATATGTATCGTGCTATATCGCTTAACACAGCTTCACTGTTCTGCATTGAGAAAAAAAAATTGGTTGGATTAATCAAAAGTCGCGGTGACATACGTTCGTTTTTTTCTTCTTTTTCTTTTAGGCTCGAAGCAAACCGAAGTCACTGAGTACTTCTAAAAAAGAATAGCTTACACAAAAAAAAATAATAAGCATAATTAAAAAAAAATATCCAAAGCTTTACATTCTAGTTCACACTACTTAATAATGAAGTACAAGTTGTACCTAATGTCATTGCAACTAGTCAAAATAAAGTCGTACCATTAGCCATTATTGACTTATCTATTTTCGCTGTCTAGTTTGGATTAACCAGGATTTCGATTATCCGGGGACTCTTCGGTCCCGAGCATCCCGGTTAATCGGGGTTCTAACTGTATCGGGATAATAAAACCAGCTTGCAATCATAGCAACATTTGTTGCTTGGAGTGATTTGCTACCGCAACAAAACAGCCTTTGTTACAGTAACAAAAAAATTTGTTATATGACTGAGTGGGACGCATATATGTGCCAAAAACTTCGACGACCTCGAGGTAAAGAATAGAGTGGAATTGCGTGCTCTTGAAATTTGCTGTTGCGTGTGGATGTATAAACTGCGAACATACCTTTCGAAGTTTAATACATCCATACACAGCAAATCTCAAGAATTTGCAATTGCAAATACGGACATTATTTTCAATAGAATAAAATTATAAAACACAAACGCAGTGAGTTAATCTTCAAATAAATGTATGCACGTTTCTATAATCATCCTATTACCAGTCATTACGCAGTCGTCAAATTAGAGCAGGCGTCGTTTGTTCTCATAGCAAACTAAATCGTCGCATTAACCAGAAAGTTTTGTCGTGACAGCAAAATTGCTTCTACGTCGTAATTTTTTTTGCTGCTTTTACTAATCGTTTTGCTGCGGGAACGAGGTCATTGTCAGCAAAACTCATTTTGTTAGAGCAGCTAAACCATTTTTCTCCGTGGCTGAATATCGCTCGGACATATTCGGGTTGGTGCTCGGATGCGAAGCATAATTGCGGCGATGTTAAATCTGATATGGCGGTTAGCGAAAAAAAGTTTAATTAATTTTAACAACCGATTTTTTTTTGCCCGCTGCACTACCTTCGCGATCCGGCGTAGCCGCAGACGATTCGTCGATCTTGGTCGCTGCTCCATTACTTTGCTTCCGCGCTGTTTTTTTATTTATTTATTTTTTTCTACTAAACTTCTTGCTCGAGCTTCCCGGCTAGATTGGACCGAAAGAAAGGGGTGTTTTACTGAGTATCGCTCGGACACATCCGTGTTGGGACTCGGACACGAAGCATAATTGCGGCGATGGTACATCTGATATGGCGGCTACCGAAAAAAACTTTAATTAAGTTTAACAATCTATTTTTTTTCCGCTGCACTATCTTTTCCATCGGTGCAGCCGCAGACGATGCGTGGCTGTTCCGGCCCGTGGCTCGAGAGGAAAACGGATGAGGGTCGTGCAAGACCGTTTCTCTACGGTATAGGGGAGAGCGGGGCAAAATGGGACAGTGGGGCAAAACGGGACACCGCAACCAAAACTCAGTTTTCCAAAAATTTTTTGATGCCCTATTTTCTCCCAACGATACATCCGGATTTTCAACACCGTTTTGCCCCACTTATCATCACCGGCACCTTCGAAAAGTTATTGGAAAATTGCGTTCTGTCCCATTAACCCGTTTTGCCCCGCTGTCCCATTTTGCCCCCCTCTCCTCTACATGAAAACGAATGCGGGTGGTGCAAGACCGTTTCTCTACGGTATAGGGGAGAGCGGGGCAAAATGGGACAGTGGGGCAAAACGGGACACCGCAAGCAAAACTCAGTTTTCCAATCATTTTTTGATGCCCATTTTCTGCCAACGATACATCCGGATTTTCAACACCGTTTTGCCCCACTTACCATCACCGGCACCTTCGAAAAGTTATTGGAAAATTGCGTTCTGTCCCAGTAACCCCTTTTGCCCCGCTGTCCCATTTTGCCCCCCCTCACCCCTACACATGTACATACATATGCATACATACATGTGCGTACATGTGCATACATATGCACTCGGCGAAAGGTTTTGTAAAAGTGGGGTACCTCATTAAACCGGTTGATGAGGGTCTGGACCGAGTAGGCAGAGGCCGTGCCACCGAGCCACAGTTCCTCCTCCTCGGTCTGTGTCGAGCTGTTGACGGTGCTCGGCGGCGTATCGGTACCTCGGTCCCTGCTCCACTGACGCCGATTACCCGACGCCGAAGACGATGGCGAATCCGGTGTTTGCTGCTGATGCTGCTGCTGTTGCCGCTGCTGCTGTTGTCTCGACGCCGCCGCTCTCTGTGACGCTGCCTGTGTCAGATCCTGCGCGACGTGTCGGAGATACTCGCACGGCTGTACCTGATAGAACAGCTGATACTCGCACTCGGCCAATCTGAGAGCAACCTCCTCGGGGAAGTGCAGCAGCTTGTGCAAATCCTCCAGCTCCTCAGAGCTCCGAGGCAGCTGCGGCTGCGGCCGCTTCTCCAGCTCTGAAATTAATTTCATATTAATTGGCAACGTCGAAAGCTCGCGCATCGCTATTGTGGTCGTTGCGTGTTACCGATGCGTGTCGCACGGAACCGCTTTGAGATACCGGGCGCTATCGGGGGGTCGGGGGGAATCACTGGGGCAAAACGGGAGAGTGTGGGCAAAATGCAATTTTGCGATAATTTTTGGATGGTCCATTTTGCCCCATAGATACACATGGATTTTGTGCCTCGTTTTGCCCCGCTGTAGCATCGAAAAATTATCGGAAAATTGTGTTTTGCCACCACTGTCCCATTTTGCTGCGCTCTTCCCTAGGCGATAATTTTGAAAAGTGCAACTTCCGATACATGGCGAGTGGAAACTGAGGGAAAAGAGAAAAGTTTTTTTTTTTAATTGACTACTTATTTTTATAAGGTATGTAAATAGTCGGAGTTTCGGTAGAGCGAAACTTGAATTTCTTACTCGATCTTTTATGAATGAATTTTTCTTTTCTCGGGAATAAATGGATGAATTTCTTTTCACTCCGGGGAAGAAAAATACCGTAGAGTTATGTGGATATTTTGTACGCGGATGGAACTAATTATTACCATGTCCTATGTTTGCGCCAGGGGCAATTCAGCATTGCGAAATGGCATCATATTCACGATTGCTATCTGAATATGAGACATTAGTATCGTTGTTTCTTCTTCATATATTCGCATAGCTAAAATCTTAATATTCCAGTCGCAAAAAAAGTTAAAGAAAAATCAGTTTGGTCTTGCAACCAAACGGATTTTCTTTTAAATTTCTTTTTAATTAGCGAGGACTTAATTGTCGCAAAACGACAGTCCCCTTGCTACAAAAGGATCTTCTTGCGTCGAACGGATTAAAAAAAGTGGCTCTACTTATTTTTTCCAATTCAATTAAAGTCCCTTGTAATCCGAGCAACGAGAAAAGTGCGGGTGGCTATGGTTGTGTGAGTGAAGAAAAATGAGAAAATTCAAAGAAAGCCCGTTTGGTTGCAAGACCAAACCGATCTTCTTCTTCGTTTCTATTTAACTGACGAGGATTTAATTGTCGCAAAGCGACAGTACCCTTGCTGCAAAAGGATCTTTTTGCGTCTAATTAAATCTCCTTTTTGTTCAATTCAATTAAAGTTCCTTCTAATTCGAGCAATAAGAAAGAGTGCGAGTCGATGTGTGTGTGTGTGTAAAGAAAAATTATAAAATTCAGGAAAAGGAATGGCAGAGGTTTTCTTTTCGCCGAGCGAGAAATCACGCGACCCCGTTTCCTCCCGGAGGGTATAGCGTGTCTCGCACGATTCTCCCACACACTGTGAGGCGCCACGATTGTATAGTACAGAGAGGAGCCACACCCCGTAATAGTGCATCGGGGGGGTCGGGAAGAGCGAGGGGGTCGCGAGGAATTCCGGATATGTCGGGTGACCGTGGATGCATGTGGAGGCGACGATATTAGCATGTGGCGCGGATGGAGGAGGATGAGAAGGGTTGGAAGGACGAGAGAAGCCCCGGCACGGAAACTGCCGAGAGCAAGATTTGAGCTCGAAACTATGAAATAGCGGAGGAGTCAGCGAGGGCGTCCGTTATCCAGGCCGCATTCGATCACGTGTAGGAGAGAGCGAGGGAAATCGGGCCCGGGGCAAAACGGACCGCTGTAAAAAAAATGCAATAATTGCTCGAGGGACGTGTTAGTCGGAATGTCGTGCAGGACCGGTGTTGGCCGACGTTGGGCGGACACTGGCCGATGCGGTGCCAATACTGGCCCTGTGTGACGCTCCCTCTAGGGCCTTATCGCTTTATGTCTTTCATTTTGAACCGAACGACTCTTTCTTTAAGGAGAAAAGGGTCCTTTTTAAGGGATTACGTCACACAGCGACTTTTCTCCTTTTGGATCTAAAAATCACAAGTATTATAAAGCAATGAATGATTTTTTCACCACATGTATACTGAGATACATGAGCTTAAAATTGTGTCAATTAGCATGAGCTACATATGGTGTCGCGTAAAAAGCAGTATTCTTTTTTTTAAATATATTTCCAGACTATTTTATTAGATTTTTTTTCTAAATTAACTACATTCTAAATTACTACATTATCAGGAATGCATTAAAAAAACAAAATCGAGCTGTGTCCATAGATTTTCGAAGATATGACGAGTTGAAGGAGCTTCGAACCTGTATATGGATAGATGTCTAGGCCTCAACTACTGCCAGCAAATTCCCCCCACTATTAAGAAACGCCGACCCTGTGACGTCTGCCCCTAAGCAGAGAAGGGTCCTTTTTTAAGGTGGAAAGGGTCCTTTTGTAAGGTGAAAAGGGTCCTTTTTTAATATGGAAAGGGCCCTTTTTTTAAGACAATGTCGTTCGACTATTTTCTTACAGTGGTCCGTTTTGCCCCGCTCTTGTCTAGGGTGCAGGTCTCTGAGAACCGAGCTGGTGACGATGGAGGCGAAAACGTCCCAACTTATAAACGATGCCACGGTGCGAAAAGCGTCGAGAGGCTTTCGACGTTTCTGTTCCGGATCTGGTCGAGGCGGCGGAAACTGAGATAGCCGGAGAACGAGAGAACATAAGAGGACACTGGAGCGAGCGAGTCGGAGAGAAATAGGGGGTACGATCTCGATAATGGCCTGTCCGCGTTTATTTACGGTACAACTTATCTGGACACTTCCCCGTCCATCCCCGCCCGACGCTCTCCATTCGCCGAGCAAGCTCAGCGGAGTTGGAACTCGAAGCGTGCAACGGTTCCACTATCGGGTAATGCGATTGCGGGCTCGGTAACAGAAAGTTTCGCATCCGCGACGTCGGCGCATTTCGCACCGCGGAATTTCTCTACCGAGATTTCCCGGCAGACTCGTACACGCGCGCCCGGAAACGATAGAATTGAATTGTCATTCGTCGAACAACCGGAAGTGCGAGCGATGATTCAATGAGAATCTCCCGGGGCTCGCGATTTACCCGGCCGGCGGTCGGGCAACGCGTTCGCGAGAAGTTGGAGCGAATCGCGACGACAGCCGACAATCGCCCTGGTCGTTCGCTCGCCTACCGGTCATCTTCGTCCTCTTGCAATGAGAAAAGCTATGAGAAAAGAGTTTATTCAATATCGCGAAATAAATATGCATTTATCGGCAACCAATTTTAGCCGAGCCAAAATTAAAATTTAATTGACCCAATAAAAAAAGTTAACCCAATGCATCAAAAATAAGATTTAATTGACGAAAAAAGAACAGTCAAACCATTGACCCAAAAATAAGATTGGCATTTAAAAAAGTCGAACCATTCAATCAATAACAAAAAAATTGTTTGGCTCAATTAAAATTTATCGGCAACAAATCGAGCCACACATAAGATTTAATTGACCCAAGAAAACAAATTTTAACCATTGAGCCAAAAATAAGATTTGATTGACCACAAAAACAGTCAAACCATTGAGCCAAAAATAAAATTGACCCAAAAAAAACGAAACCCATTCGGTCATTAAAAGAAAAATTGTTTGTCTCAACGAAAATTTGTCAGTAGCAAACGAGTGTTAGTTTCGCCGTGTCCAACACGAGATTTGTCGACACTAAGTGAACTCTTTTCTCAGTGCACGAAGATCCCGATCTCGGTGCGCTCGGCCGTGACTGCTCCGTCATCCGTTAGCGGGTACCTTAAGGCGCGCCTCGTCTTAAGGTGCATCGTAGAGCGAGACAAGACAAACAACGAGCTATGAACTCCCGTCGGAGAGACGATTATCCGCGTTCTTACCGCCATCCCCCTCGTCTTCGTCGACGTTCCCGTTCTCCCTCGTTCCATTTATTCGGTCTCCCGCGTGGAAATTTCCTCGTCGGAACGCGTTGCCTCGGTGTCTGCGTGGTCGTTGACAGCGCAACGAACGGAACTGGCACTATCGTTAAGAAGAGAAACCACCGGCAACGGTGCTACGTACACAGAAGCCCCGGGAGCTTCGTGTAGTTACATACCGCTGTACTGTGCCAACAGTAATTAAGGAACGAGCAACTTCCCATCCGGGAGTGAGCAGTCCCGCGGTCCATCAGCCCCTCGTCAAGGCTTCGTGGAATAACCGGGCCGCAGATCTTTTCTCCATTATACATAAATTAACAACTCTCCGCTTCCGCCTCCGTCGCTTCGTCGTCACAGACGGCAAGCCGACTCGATCCGGTCACCGAAAAATCGTACTACAGTGGAACCCCGTTTATCCGAGGTAAACGGCCCAGTTTCCGCCGCTGTCCCAGTTACCGCCATTAATGGCAATTTATACTAATAATAAATACAGTATACGTTTAATACAAACGAAATTGACGGCATGTTGAAAAGTGGTTTACTCTTGACTAATGCCGTGATGCGTATATTTTTTGGAAAACGTTCCCTTTAACAATTGAAGATGGCGGAAACTGGGCCGCTTACCTCAATGTCGGGAGAGCGTACACTAAAAAAAAAAAAATGCCTGCGGGCTGCCAAGGAAAAAATTATTATTTCAATCCTACTTCCGATTCTTACAATTCCATTTGATGTTGAAACAACGCCGGCAAGACTGCCAAGTTGACATGTTATCGTCTCAATCTCGTATGCAATTGTAAGGACTGGAGGTCGATTTGAAATAATCATTTTTTTCTTTAGCGGGCCGTAAGCGAATTTTACTTGAGTCATTTTTTTATTTTTTTTCGGTGTAAGTCGCATAAGTGAAATCTCGGATAATACGTATAACATACTCAATTCAAACTTGTTCTGCTATTGTGTATTTGAAGAAATAACACACCACTTCATATAAAGATTAACTTTGTCAGTTAATTTAGTTATTTGTTAAATACTGCCAAGGTGACATGTTATCGTCTCAATCCCGTATGCAATTGTAAGCACTGAAAGTTGAATTGAAATAATCATTTTTTTCTTTGGCGGGCCGCAAGCGAATTTTACTCGAGTCATTGATTTTTTTTTTCAGTACTTTAACATGTTTTTTTATGTTAAAAACAACAAAAATTAGGACTTTTGGGATTTTGTTTTTCACGATAAACAAGGAAATAAGTGCTGGACCATTTGTGACCGAGACATGTTCGTTAGATTGGGCGTGGGCCCTTTTTATAATTGGGAGGCAAAGAATGTCATTTAACATGTTTTTTTATGTTAAAAACAACAAAAATTAGGACTTTTGGGATTTTTTTTTCACGATAAACAAGGAAATAAGTGCCGGACCATTTGTGACCGAGACATGTTCGTTAGATTGAGCGTGCTTTTTTTTCTCAGTGTGTACACGGCGAACTGGAGAGGTAGAGAGAATTCGGTTACGAGAGATGGGGCACAGGTGTGCCGTTACGGAATTTCGATATTTCCATCGCGCGAGCGGGACATCGCTGTCGAATGGAATGAAACAGCTGTCGGGCTCCGAGGAAGCACGCTTCAATTTTACAACTCATGATTTTCGTGAAATTTCTTCGGGGCGACCGGAGAGCACGGTGGCTCGGCGAACGATAAATAGCCAAGGGAGCGATAACATTTCAATGGGTCCCTCGGGACACGGGAACGCGGCTTCTCTCTCGCTCTCCGATATAAAACTTTCGCGGAATTCTCGTTATCGCCGGTGAAAACGTCGGTGTTATCGGAACTCAGGAATTCCCGTCGATCTCTCCGTGCACGGTTTATTATTCAATGGTCGCAGCTTTCCGGTTAACCTCCTCGCTCCTCGATTGCCCCCCGGAATAAGGAAATCTCGTAATTTGTTTTCTTCATTTAATAAAAAATTGTACAAAAATTTCCACTTACAATACATAAAAAAAAAAAAAAAATCTTACGCAACCGGAAGCTACTCGAGTATGCAAAGAAGCTAAGAAAAAGAAAAAAATCCGGCAACATTGAGTGCATTCGGTATAACCATTGGGGCCGTCGGTGAAAGAAGTAGAGACCGAAGTAGCGGAAGGAGGTCCGGGGGGGGGGGGGGGGGGGGGTCGCAGGTTGGCGATATTGAGGAACGAAGTACGAAAGAGATCAGAGCGTTCGTTGATGAATAATTTTTGACGTAGTTCTCGAGTTTCCCCCGAGGGCCCGCTCGCTCTGACGCAACCTCCGCCGTGAGGGTTGCAGTGGGGGAGGAGACGTTGCGACGCAAGACGGGCAGGGTGCAAAAGGGGGGGGGGAGGGGGGCAAAACGGAACACCGGTGGCAAAGGGGACCGTTCCAACAAATGTTTCTCTCCACAAAGAACGGGCTGCTCTCATGGTGGAGGACTGGTCCGTTTTGCCCCTGGGTCCCGTTTTGCCCCCCTCTCTCGCCGTACACCCCGTAGTGTATATAGCCCTTTGATTCGAGCTCTACCGGCGGGCTCCTCCTCCTTTCCTTTGTCGTTCCTCTTACTCATCGTCGTAGTAACCCGCCTGGCCATTTCCATTTATCTACTTCGCTGCGGGATACTGGCCGGTAGCAAAGCTCTCGGTACACTCTCTCTATGTATCTCCCCGGTACTCCGCGCTCTCGTCGGTCGGCTCTGAAACCCGTGATACCTTAACAGATTCCGGGACTACATTTAACGTGGCTGCTACAACGGCTGAGGCGTACCTAGTCGGTACATAACGTCACTGAGCAAACGGTAATTAACGGACGGCCGAGTACTCCAATATATACATCTATGCGATTTTGAGTCTCGGCGTCTCGGTGCGTTGTTCCTTGCTGAATTATAACGGATCGAAGGGATGCGCGCTTTATGCCCGGCTTCCGTCGATTCCGGAGGTCTATTAAGGATATCCTTACCAAAAGTCGTACCGAATTTCTGCTCGATCTTAATCAAACTTATGTGGTCTACAGAAAAAAAAACACGCTTTATTTGTGGGTATTTTTTAAAGATTTTTTGACCGTCTAGTTTTTTTGCAACGCAATTTCAAAGTTACATATTTTAACATTGGACGGATCGGATCTAACATCGAAAAGGGTATAAGGTAAACGGCCCAGTTTCCGCCGCTGTCCCAGTTACCGCCATTAATCGCAATTTATACTAATAATAAATACAGTGTACGTTAAATACAAACGAAATTGACGGCATGTGGAAAATCGGTTTACTCTTGATTAATGCCGCGATACGTATATTTTAATAAAATATTCCCTTTAACAATTGAAGATGGCGGAAACTGGGCCTAAAGGTGTCGAAAACTGGGCCGTTAACCTTAATGTAGCGTTTTTCTTCGCCAATTTCTGTTAGATTTGAATAAAAAACTAATCGACTGAAGAGCCTACTTTACTATAGAGAGTGTCGAAATTTGAGAAAGATTTACGGTCTCGTTTTCGATGGCCGTTAAAAAAACTAAGTGCCCCGTCGCGTTTCTGGTAAGGATATCCTTAAGCTGGCAGCGTAAGCTGGCACTAAGTCCAAACTGTTTTTTAGTGTCTCGAAATAATAGGCTTTTTACGGGCTCGCGAATGCCACTAAAAAAAATTGTTGGGCTCATCGCTATCTTGAGAAAATCGGAATTGAAAAGTGGGTTTGCCAGCTTAACATTAAGTCAGTGGTACGTCCTACCCAACTCGTTAGAGTGTAAGGGAGTCAGTAACACAGTCGATCTCTCTTTTCGGGTCAACGCCGGGCAGCGCTTTACACCGGGGACGGAGATCTCGCCTTTAGCACTAATAGTTTTATGGTGGAGATGATTATCGCGAGTTTACTCTGCCACCGTTACACTGCCACCGTTTATTTGTTTTAAGTAAAATATTTATTTGACTTAAGTAAAATATTTATTTGATTTAAGTAAAATATTTATTTGATTTAAGTAAAATATTTATTTGATTTAAGTAACTATTTACTTAATTTAAATAAATATTTATTTAAATCAAATAAATATTTTACTTAAACCAAATAAACGGTGGCCGTCGAATAATTTTTTTTTCTGGGCGTGAATTGTTTCAATTGGTCGCAGTTTGAAGATAAATCATGTATGTCCATGAACAAGAAACCAAAAAAAAAAAACAGATATTCCGGGAAAAAGCTGGACATCCCTGAGCAGCATCTGAATATGTCGTCGAAAGACGAGTCTTCGCCCTCGCAAAGAAATTGTAAAATGAAAGTCTAACTACGTGCGTTCCGGCCGCGGTGACGCAGATTGCCTCACGATCTGCGCGAATGAGCCGCGGCTTTGCCCTGGGACGAATAGGCGAACAGAAATCAAAGCCGGTGAATAATCGGGACCTGATCCTGATAAGGCCATGAAAGGGCCTCATCAGGCCCCGATGTAATTCCCTGAAATTCGTTGCAGGGATGAATATCGTTTTGTTGAATAATTTCAATGGGTAACAGTTTTGGGACAAATTATGTAGGAGAGAGCGGGGCAAAATGGGACAGTGAGGTAAAACGCAATGTTCCAATAACTTTTGGATGCCCCATTTTGCCCCAATCGACACATCCGGATTTTCTGCCACGTTTTGCGGATTTTCGGCCACCACTGGCCCGTCCAAAAATTATTGGGAAATTGCGTTTCGCTCCACTGTCCCGTTTTGTCGCACTATCCCATTTTGCCCCGCTCATCTCTATATCCATGAGGAGAATCCCCCAAAAAAAAAGTATACTCCGGAAACGAAGTGGACAGTATCGGAATATTTAGTGGAAGGATGGCCCCGCAAAGTAATTGTAAAATGGAAGTCTAAATACGCGCGTACCGGCGGCGTTGACGCAGATTGCCTCACGATCTTCGCGAATGAGCCGCGGCTTTGCCTCGGGACGGATGGGCGATTCCGATCAAACAGTAATCAAACGGCGAGCGAACGCTGGGATCAACGCGGGGGGTTAACGCAAACGGAATTAAGCGTTCGAATCGAACGGTCGTCGTGCGCCTCGAATTTCAATGCATTAATTTCCTCCGAGGATATCGGCGAGCTGTGTAACCGATCGTGGGGCAAAACGAGACCCCGTGAACAAACGGACTACCTTCGCCAATTCTCCGCGAGCCTCTCGAAACGGAGTCTCACCGCGGGATCCGTGGTCCGTTTTGCCCCCGCCCCTGCAACCCCGACCCTAAAATCGAAAGATAAGAAAAATAAGCCGAGACAGCGGGAAGCAATGAAAAGCACTGAGGCAACTTTCACGAAACGACGTTTTTCTTTTTTGTTATTACCGTCTCTTCGATTCCTACAGGAGTGCTTTTTTCTATACAGATATTGTCCGATCCGCGGACGAAGGGCTTTTCCATTACCATTTTTATTCCCTCCCGATCGGGTCTCGATCGAACGCAAGGTAAGTAGCGTGACACGAAACCGCTGAGGTGTATTAGGGGAGAGCGGGGCAAAATGGGACAGTGGGGCAAAACGGGACGGTGAGGGCAAGACTCAATTTTGCAATAATTTTTGGGTGCCCTATTTTGTCCCGACGATACATCTGGATTCTCGACCACGTTTTAGCCCACGGACCACCATCGTCACCATTCAAAAGTTATTGGAAAATTGCATTTTTTCTCGTTATCCCGTTTTGCCCCGCTGTGCCATTTTGCCCCGCTCTCCCCTATGCGGTAGATTGTTATTATTCTTTTATTTAGTTTTTTCGCTGAATCGCGTGCGAGTCTCTATCATAGAGAAACAGTTTCGCGGAGTCGCGGTACGACTTCGGCCCGGAGTCGCGGTACGACTTCGGCCCGGAGTCACGGTACGACTTCGGCCCGGAGTCACGGATAAATGTAAGGCTGCCGTGCGGCGCCCCCCCAGGACGACATCCCCTTCGATCTTCGTCAACGTCCACGGCCTCCGATACATAGCTTGTTTGGTATACGGCCGGTGTACGAGTAACCGTATCGCAGGTGTAGGGTAACATGCCCGGCGCCCGGAATCGCTGTGTATTCGACTAGTCGACCGATACTCCACGGGGTAGCGCAAATATTTGATCGCCCCAGTGGATACACAACGGCGACGAGGGACGAGGAGGAAGAGTCCGCGAATGTTGGGGCGAGTACGTGCGCGTAAGAAAATCCGATCGGATAATTCTCGTCGCGGATTCTCAGCGGAGGACGTTCGGCCGGATTTCGCTGACGGCGGAAATATGGAAATGGCGGAAGGGTTCGAGGAAAGGGATGAGGCGCGTGAGGCGAGGATCAAAGCACCTCGTTCGTAGACATCATTGTCGAACAATTTATGACTGGTTCGACGACTTTCCTTATCTTCGGGGCATAGAGAGAGTCATCCGGATCGGTTGGAGCAGAGGCGACCGGGGCGAAATGAAACGCCTTTATTATCGAGTGCTGAGAGACCAAAGTCCTACTAAAGTTTGTCTGTACCAACATTTTTTAAATCTATATTTCGCTATGTAATTGAGATATTAAGGTTTTCCTTCGGATGGTCGAGATTTGATTCATTCATTAAAGGGCCCATGGCCCATGGTACTTCGATTAAACAATTTGCCACATCACCCCGTAAATGACCCGGCGTTATATTCGAAATAATATAAGGTAACCAAAGTTTGTGTCTACCAAACATGTTTATCTAAATTTCGCTTTGTTATTGGAATATTAAGATTTTCCCTCGGATGCTCGAGATTTGACCCATTCATTAAATGGCCCCTGGTGCTCCGATAATAAAATTGGCCACATCACCCCGTAAATGACTCGGCGTTATATTGGAAATAATATAAGGTAACCAAAATTTGTGTTTAGCAAACATGTTTATCTAAATTTCGCTTTGTAACTGAAATATTAAGATTTTCCCTCGGATGGTCGAGATTTGACCCATTAATTAAATGGCCCATGGTGCTCCGATAATAAAATTGGCCACATCACCCCGTAAATGACCCGGCGTTATATTTGAAATAATATAAGGTAACCAAAGTTTGTGTCTACCGAACATGTTTATCTAAATTTCGCTTTTTAACTGGAATATTAAGATTCTCCCTCGGATGGTCGAGATTTGACCCATTAATTAAATGTCTCATGGTGCTCCGATAAAAAAATTGGCCACATCACCCCGTAAATGACCCGGCGTTATGTTACAGATAATATAAGCACACGTACCTTATCAGGTGATGGAGCGGCCACGTGGGGTGGAGGGTGCGGAGGTGGCCTAAGGTCCTGGCGAGGTCCGAACGGGCGGCACGTGATCGTCTTTCTGCTCTTCTTTTTTTTATTATGCGGATGGCGGTGCCGTCGCTGGCGGTGGTCCTTGAGGGCCTCGAGACCGATCCTGCCGGTACTTGCAGTACCACCGGGACTCGTAGGGTTCAGCCTGACGAGTCGAGTGGCGAAAAACGCCTCGCATCTATCACGCCTAATATTACAGCCGGTTCTGTTGATCCGATTTTTTTCTTCTTTGTGTTGCAACCGTACAGCCCGAGGATCGCCGGCTACATCAAGATGGCTCCATCGATAAATCCACCGGGAAGAAGGGCGGCCGTTTCTCCGCCCTGGGAATCGCTCGACGCACCGCGCTTCCCTCAGACTCGCTCCTCTCTACGCATAGGCAGTCGCTCCTCTGACACCCGCTGAAAAATAAAAGAGGGAAAAATCCGTGGTTTATTATTGAGACGTGGAACGGATTTATCGGCAGTACGGCGGTTAACCGCGCGAAGCCATCTTGTTCGGTGCGGGATTGGGACGAGACACTCTCTTCGCTTCCTCCATTTAACTCGGCGAAGGATTTTCTCCCAAGCGGAGAGAAAATTCGTCCTTTTTTTTTTTTTTTTTTTTTTTTCTTTCTTCACCACATTTCGTGTCTTACTGGATTTTTCTCGACTATCATCGGCACGTCCGGCAAGCTCGGAGCCATACGCTTGGGCTCCCCTCGAGGACGGAGCCGTAGCTAACTTTGTTTCGACACGTCAAGGGAATACCACGAGACACTGCGTTAACGCTGATCTTTTCTCGCTCGGCATGTCCTCCGTATCACATCTGGTAATTGTCTCAATATCTTTCCCATGGATTTTCTTTTCATTGCTTTTAAGGGAGATAGGATAGGAGATATGGATCGACTCGAAAACAAAAATGAAAAAAATCCTTTTACATTTGCACAACAATTCGTTGTTCACAAATGTCCATAATCTCTTTTTTGGAGTTAATTTTATTTTTTCAATTAACTTATCGAACTCGCCGCTCCGATTTTACAGTCGTTTATTTTTATGTGTACAAAACGGGTAACACGTATCTTTTCTCTCGGCATGTTCTCCGTATCACATCTGGTAATTGTCTCAATATCTTTCCCGTGGATTTTCCTTTTATTGGTTTGAAGGAAGATAGGAAAAGAGGAGGATCGACTTGACAGCAAAAATAATGCTTTTACATTTGAATAACAATTAATTATTCACAAATGTCCATAATTTCTTTTTTGTTGTTGATTTTATTTTTTCAATTAACTTATCGAACTCGGCGCCCCGATTTTACAGACGTTTATTTTTATGTGTACAGAATGGGTAATACGTATCTTTTCCCTCGGCATGTTCTCCGTATCACATCTGGTAATTGTCTCAATATCTTTCCCGTGGATTTTCCTTTTATTGGTTTGAAGGAAGATAGGAAAGACAGGAAGATAGGAAAGGAGATATGGATTAACTCGACAGCAGAAAAAATAAAAAATGCTTTTACATTTGAATAACAATTAATTGTTCACGAATGTCCATAATCTCTTTTTTGTTGTTCATTTTATTGTTTAAATTAACTTATCAAATTCACTGTCCCGACTTTACAGTAATTTTTTATGTGTAAGAATATTTTTTTTGTTATAAACTAAATTCGCGGTCACATTATTCGGTTGGTATAGCTAAAGCATTTTTTTGTCGAACAATTATTCGCTTCGGTCGATTCAAACAAATTTTTTTATTTTACCAAGCAAATAACGCCTTCGAACGCCGGTGATCGCGTCTTGGTTAATCCACCAATTTCATTTTCTCGGTGTACAAAATGTGTAAGAAGTATCTTTTCGCGATCAAAGGCACAATGGAATTCCAAACGCCTACGCACTGTTTGCAAACACGAAATTTCGTTCTTTATCTTTTACGACTGTCCCGTAATGGTAGCATCTGTTCTCGGTCTGAAGTTATTTCGTTGCCGCACGCCACGTATTTTTATTCGTGTAATGACGTCGAACATTTGTGACGGGCGAGACGAGCGAAATATCTTTTCGAAAATGCCCGAACTTCGGGAATCCGCTGAGAGTTAGAGGTTTTTTTATTACATACCAACGTACGGGTAACACGTAACAGGCTCGTCTCTCTTTCCCGTATAGTGGAGTACGTGACGCGAGATGAAGTTTCAAACTTTATTCCTACGTGGAAAACGATCGCGCCGTTGCGGAGCAGTTTTTTTTTGTATTCTTTGCCATAAAGAGAAAAAGAGAGAAAAAGTGCTCGGGGGGGTTGGGGTGGGGGGGGGGGGGATGGCGTATAGCGAAAGAGGATGCGCGGCTCTACCCTCGAACTATTTTGGAGAAGCTCCGCCGGAACTTCGGGAATTGCGGAAGTTGCGAGAAAATTTTTCTCAAGTGTTGCCCACTTTTTCGAATCAAAATTTTTTCGAAAAATTTCACTTCGAGGGAGTTTCGCTCGACGAGGTTCGAGGGGCAAAAAGAAGCCCGCGGGGCAAAACGGACTACTTAAAAATCCATCGTTGGAAGTAAAAAACCCTCAAGACTAAAATGGACTAAGTTGGTCCATTTTGCCCCGTGGTCTCCCCTACATTAACCTCGGGTGAACGAAGCGTGCAGTCAGGCGCCGTGAGAGCTCGAGTCGTGCGTTCGTGTGTGGCTAGCCCGCAGGTTGAATTCGCTGTTTGTACGCCATAGACTTTAACATGGTCGCGACGAAGTAGCGAGCTAACCGGGAAACTCGCCAGTTTACCGACTTCATATGTGCAAGGTTCTATACAATTACGTAATACCCGAGTCTCCTCTCTATGTGGGCCTCTATATTGCGAAGTATCTACCTTGATATACGCGTGAAACTATAGAGCAGGACACAAAGGCGTCGCTCCCTTTCAACCCCATTCAGTCGGTGGGAGTACAAACGCGAGTGTTTGATCAAAGTTCACGAGGGGGAAGAGAACAGCGCGCAAAACTGCAACCGTTACAGCAAGCACAGAAAGACTTGATCCGTTGCATGTTGCAGCTGCATCTCTCAGTTCCAGTGTAACTTTCAACGACGAGATCAACACTACCACTCCTATTATCGTTTCAATTTTCGATCGTCGGATCTTCCTCTTGGGACTATTGTTTCCGTTTATTTTAATATTTTTTTTAAGTACTTGCAATTGAAGATATGCAATATATCGCTTGGGTAACATTTGAAAAGCTTATTTTACCTGTTTGAGGTAAATGTGAAACTGATCCGGTTTATATACATGTAATTGGTTTGTTTCAAATTCGTGGTGGGCCATATTCACCCCTTTGACCCTGTACACAGGAAATACGTTCTTCTCGGTTCAGTCACGCAATATCAAATCAATTTCATAACGTCGGCAACATTTTTACGAGCTGGCATGAAATGTCGGTTTAAAAAAAGCTGCGTCTCTCAGACTCAGCGTAACTTCTAAAACGACGAGATCAACACTATCACTCCTATCGTTTACCGTTTCAATATTCGATCTTCGCGTCTTCCTCTTGAGAAAATTGTTTCAGATTTTTAAAAAAATGTTATACTTGAGAATCTTCTCAAGTATAACATTTTTTTTTAATCTAGCGGTATTGTATCTACAATACCGCTTGGTTAAATTCTGGCAGTAATTATTTTACATGTTTAAAGTAAATGTGAAAATGGTCCGGTTTGTATGCATATAATTGATTTTCGTGAAAATCGCAGTGGGCCACATTCACCCCTTTGACCCTTTACTCGATTGCACACCAATTTCTTCCACTCGGCAACATTTTTATACACAGGCATGAAATCTCGGTTAAAAAAAAGCCGCGATCAATGTTTCGTTTTAAAAATTAATAACAGTTTTCGTTACCGACCGAGTCCGTTTCGCTTTGCCCAAAATTTAAACGAAAATCATCGAGTCCGCCGAGAGGCGAGAAAAACATCGCGAAACTTATCAATCAAACAAATATTTTCGATTCTCGTGCCGATTACGGATAACCGTATCGACGCATTGTTACGCGTCCTGATGTTTCAAATTCGCCGTTAACGAAGTAAAAAACAATGGAACAATGGTACATGTCGACGGGAATAACGGTAAAAGCAATTGAAAGATAACCGAATAAAACTCAGCAATTTTTTTGTCCCCCACAGACCTCCCGATAACGCGGCGGGTCGCAAATTTTGCCAATAAACTTTAACGCCCGTACGTACGAACCTCGTTGGTTTTTGTTTTGTCCTTTTTGTTTCTTTCTTTTTTACATTTTTCACGATTAACGCGCGCTCCCGCGTTAATCGAGTCCGCGTCTGTTCGCGAGATAAAATAGGTTTGTCCGGTGAACCATTGCAAATTGGACGAAAGTGGTAATTTTGAATTTACGAACGAAACGCTTTATCGACCAGTCGAGTTTTGCATTCGAGCACATACGCGAAACATTTACAATCCGCGTTTCACATTCGCCCCGAGAGCGAATAATGATCTACCGACATTTCCGCGCAGCCCGCCCTGTAATGAAAGCCCGTTTGCACTGCCATGAGCGGGAATGTTTGTCGAGAGTATATTATGTTCCCGAATTGCCGCATGATTTACCGAATGATTTATTCGAGCGTCATCGACGAATCGACGCTCGCGTTTCGGTATTAATTGTACGCAGTTATCGGTTGCATTTTACTTTTGTTGCACATGTATATACATTTGAAAATAATTATTCGACTGATCAGTCGGCGCCGATGGACGATGATGCGTGAATAAAAATTATAACGACGCTGAATCGAGCGATACGCGCGGGCATTTCAGCGCAACGAAAATGTGACTGCGGGCGGGTTTGAACTTTGTGAAAAGTTCAGCGGGCGAGATCTTGCAGGAAAGTTTCGCTGTGCCGAGCGGAATGAGGGAAAGACGGAGACAAGGCTTCGGCAATTATTCGCAAACTTTCGGTTGCGTGCACGCGTGCCCGCCGATCCGTTATGAGCAGAAATTGGTTTTTTTTTTTTTTTATATATACAGTTTTCGTCTGCGACGTCTTATTTTCTTCGATATCGATCGCCGCCCCCTTTTTTATCGTCGCGGGTAGAACGGCAGTCGCAGCCGGTCGTGCGCATTATTAATATTTTCAAGACCCATAAATTAGATACTAACTAAAATGGAGGGCGTGCGAGTTTATCCAGCAGGTGAAATCTACAAAGGCAAAAAAATTTCCTCGCCTCGAGTGATTAATTTTTTATTCTTTTATTTTTTTTGTCTTTGCAAAGTAAAGTCGCCGGAGGTCATTGTAAGGGACTATAGCGACGAATTTAATTTTTTTCTTGTTTTTTTCTCCAAGAAAGGAGAAATATTCGGTCTCGAAATAAATTCAAGGACCTTCACTAATTCGCATCACTTTGAATCTGTGTATTTTATTCCGTGCCGGGTCTTAATTTTTTTTGTCACAGTATAAACCCGTCAGAGGTCGTTTCGAAGGACGAGAGCAGCGTATTAATTAATTATTTTTCCAAAAACATATTCCATCGCGATATTAATTCAAGGTAGCTCATCCACTGGTTTTCACTTCACGTCTTCGTATTTTACTTGTACGATCGCTTTTTTTATCCGAATTAAGCCCCATGTGAAATAATCTTATACGAAAATATATTTTTAATATATTAAATACACTTTCCCGAACATTTTTTTATACAATTCATATGAGATATACGCGAAATATTTTTAAATATATATTTAAATACATAAAATATATATTCTCGCCTATACAATAAGTAAATAATTTTGTATACAGAATATACAATATATACAATATATTTGTATATAATATATTGTCCGAGGCAAAACCCGGAGAATTCCTTCGCAAGCTAACGAACTGGCCGAACTACATATCTGCGGAAAACCAATTGGGCAATTTAAAAAAGCTGCGAGCAATTAAATCATTCGGTTCGAGTAAAAGTCAAAATAGATTTACGGAAAATAGTCAGAGAACGTTTATCACATGTTATTGAGAATATATATTGAAAAATTGTTATTGGAAAACTATGCGCGTATATTATTTATATCAAGGGGCTTGTCCCTTTTAAACAAATAAATAAATAAAGAAATATATTTTCGCGCGAAAAATTGGTCATTTATAATAAACATTTTTGACCGACAGCGATAGGTGCGCGGTTGGTGTGTGGCTTGGCGACCCCAAAGTCAAGCAGTACCGCTCGCGGTCAGTACTTGGATGGGTGACCGCCTAGCCCCGCGCTGGCTTGCGCATCGAATCGTGGAGCGGGAGGCAATTTTCTCGGAGATTGGTCATTACCCTGTCGGAACGCCAATCTCTGGGGAAAGAGCGGTCTGTGTATGGCCAGGTTTTCCGCAGTTTCCCCTGTGCCCTTGTGCGAATGCGACACAGTAAGGGGCTAAGTCGGCTGCGGACGCAATCCAGGGGGGAGGTGGGGTGTGTAAAAGGGGAAGGACCCCGTACAGGTGGAAGACATAAATAAAAAAAAAATAACAAACATTTTTTATATATTTTTCGCGTATATATATATATATATATATATTTCCCCGTCGTGGAACTTGGTCCGGAGTGTAAATGTTGTACTCCGGAGTATTTGCTCACCCGCCGTCCGGACTCCGGCGAGGTGCCCGCAAACTGTCCCGTACGTCGGAGCGTAATATGCAACTGCAATTCAAAGCCCCGATACGGCGGGTCGGAAACGTACCCATCCGTGTAGTTTCACGGTGCGCGAATACGCGGGTTGCGTATAATCGGCATTATGTTTTAAACACGATAGCGGGGAGGAAAGCTCGTTCGGAGAAAAGCGCTGACGTACATGGCAGCGACGATAAACGTTTCGTTCCTCGGAAAATGCACGACAAGAGGAGCCCGTTCTTCTGGCGCATATTGAAGTTCGCCCACCTACGACCTTACGTTCTCCACCCTGCGCGCCCTCCGCCATACGTTTCTATGCATCCGGCCGCTCTCCCCTCCCGAGCACGGTTATGCTCCTTCTCTGACCCACCGGAAAGCGCGGTATTGCCGGGAATCTGCGAGGGGAAAAAAGAGGAGCTCCGTTGAAGGACGCTCCTGAAAACTAGCCACGCACATACACACACATACACACACACACAGAGCCTCGGTGAATAGCAGTCAGGTGCAGGATGAAATTCAAAAGACGACGAGAAAGGAGAGTGGATGGCGAATACCAACTTTTCTCTCTTTCACGTTATATTATTCGCGGTAAATTTGTTGATCCCCCTGTATTACCGCAATGCACTCTAGGGTAGATCTGCATGGGCATATAATCTACTATCTGGATAATACCTGCCTGCACTAATTAGAGCAATTACTTTCCTAATTAGAGTTCAACCTGCCATGCAGTTGTATATATGTGTATGTACATGTGCGGGCGGATTTGTGTACAGAGGGTAAGGGGGTGAATATGACCCACCCTGGAAAGGGACGGAAATCTATTTGGGGCGACATTCAGCAATGTTACTCTATATTTATATGGATTGGAGCGGGGCAAAACGGACTATTTTATCAATTTTTTTGAAACATAGAGGAAAAGAAGTCTCATCTTCGATGGGGACACGAGTCGATTTGCCCCACTCTCCTCTTTATACATATATATTTTAACGAATATGTAGCTGACTATTCGTTAAGGCACACGATATTAGGTAGGTTTGACAATAGACGAACGAACGGGCGATCGATACAAGTTCGATCGTCATGTAAAACAGTCTGGACTGAGACGTCTGAATGATCAGACGTGTGACAGATCGTCCTCGAGATATTTAGCTGTGATCATTATTAATAATATCCATCCCAAAACTAAATACGCGCGTTATTCATTCGTTCGGTCGTTACAATATATATACAGTAGTAGGCAATTGAAATGGAAAAAGGTTATTTTGGCGGAAGTATACGTGAAAGGTTCTAACTTTTGCCAAAACTGGCGAAAAATATCGTGTACCACTTGAATTGCCTACTACTGTATATGTGTGTGTGTGGGTATGTGTGTATGAGGATGTTTCAAAAAATACATATTAAAAAAATGTTCCTCCCACCTTTTTAAAGTATAAATTTCGATCTCAAATTGAACTTCGCGAAAGGCAGTACCTAGCAAGAAATCCTAAGAGGTGTCGCATTCGAGGTATGTATTAAAAAAATGCAGCACTTCCCAAACTTAATTGTCAAAAAATATACTTCTGCGGGGTGGGAGCTTAACTTTTTGTCATATTACTCTATATGATGGTGCAGGATTATCATTCTTGTTTTCCGTTATTCCGAGCTCAATTTTTCATTTTCATTTTTTTTTTAATTCGAGAGATACCCTCGCGTCGTTGTCATTTGTCAAATGTATTTCGCGACCTCCGTCCCCGTCCGTTATTCTGGTGTAGCAAACGTGAAATTAATTCATCGCGCGAGTGATGAAGGGGAACGGGACGGAAGAGTTGGGAAAGCGGGAAGGTTGATGCACGCGAGGGAGTGTCATCCTCACGGAGCAAAAGCATATAGGGGCTCGCAGGCTCGGGGAATGAGAGATAGGACCATTGTTTCGCCGCGTTGTAACGTCGATAGTCAGGACGGACCGGGCAGGGGGTGGGAGGGTGGAAGTCCCTTGCAACGGAGAGCCTATGCATTGAAACGGCTGTATTAACTGCGTACCGATTTCCGAGCACGCGAGCCACCGCTTATACACATACACACGTACATGCATACATGCATTTCACGTTTATTGCAACACAGTGAAAGGACCGTCGACAACAGGCCGAGAGAGTTAAAAATAATTTCGTCAAATCGGAATACGAAATTTCGTAAAAATCATTTTGATAACAAGTGACAATCTCGTTCGTTTAGATTTGAATAATAGAAACCTGTCCTTTTATTTCCCGCGTAATTGACAATTTTAGTACTTTTGCTTGCGAAACCAGAGCTGGATGGTGCGATCGGAAAATTAACGAATAAAAAATTGTGGACTTTTGTGGACAAGAAATTGTCGTGAAAAGTACAGACTTTTTTTTTAATGTGTATATTTAGCGAGAGGAAGAATGCTCGGGAGATAACGAAAGATTTTTCTCGGGAAAAACTTGTTTGATTTTGTGATGTAACACCGAATTGGGAATTATTTTCCACCCGTGAAGAAACTAACGGAAAGATGCTTGGGTCGATTTCGGCCCAGCAGCTTCGGCCAAATTGCATCCGAAAGTTGGCCGATAAAGGGACGAGGCTTATGTGAAAGTCACGTGACCGCCATGTGAAAGTCTCTCGTGGATTCTGGCATTCACAATCGAATGAAAAGCCTCATCGAAAGCCGAGATGACATTCGCTTTCGATGTGGCTTTTCTTTAGACCGTACATACGAGAACCCTCCAGAAAAGTTTGTTGCAGTTTTTGATATCGACTGAGTCCGAGATGGACGGATAGGAAAGATGTTTCATATGGACTTAAGGGCATGTGATATAGAATCGGTCGGTAACAAATCTGTTTTTGTCACACGTGCATGAAACGCGGCACTTTACACGGCAGTCTTGCGAGCCGAAAGTGGCCCATTGCATGCCAGTTGTGAACCTGTGGTGAAATGACAGAGTCGCGCATGCGCAGTTCGCATTTCGTTCAGTTTCGTCCCTTGGGAGTTTACTTTTCACGTTTTCCACCCTGGAGACATAACCTCACTTTTCAGTATTCGTCTCGCGCGACTGCCATTCCAAGTGCCGCAGATTCATGCACTTGTAACAAAAAATATGATGTGTAACGACTCGTGTGATTGCAGCCCTCGCTTCGCTCGGGCCGCAAGCGTCACACTCGTCGCAATCGCCAACTTTCGACCCTTGTTGCACAATATACTATTCCCTATTTTCGTCGCGACTATTAATATTTTGGACAAAAGCAAATTAGGTTTTCGTAGACTATATATTGACCGTACACACAAGAACTCGCGAGAAAAGTTTATTGCAGTTTTTGATATAGACTGAGCCCGGGATTGACGGAGAGGAAGGTGTTTCATATGAAAGGGCATGTGATAAAGAGTCGATCGGTAACAGATCTGTTTCCCTATTTTCGTCGCGACTATTAATATTTTGGACAAAAGCAAGTTAGGTTTTAGTAGACTGTATATAGATACATGAAAACATAACCTAATTTCCTTTTGTCTGAAATATTAATAGGTGCGGAGAAAACGGAAACCGTTTTTTACCGACTTAGTCTGTATCACATGCCCTCAAGACTAAACCGTTAGTTTTGCTGTAGGAGCTGAAGGACTCGTTGCGAATCGACCGGTTTATCCAATGGCGGGCACAACGGTAAAAGAATTTTTTTTTATTCAAATAAATATGCTCAATTTGCCTTTGAGCCGGTGCGCAAATTCAGCGAAAATAAAAGCTTTAACAGGAATCGGCGAAAGCAATATATTTTTTTAATATACGTTTTCCCAACGATTTGACGATACACGGAAAATTGGGTGAAACCCGAGCGTTTCAACGAGTGCACTGTACAATCGAGCGTTTGCAAATTCCAAATTGCTGGAACGTTTCACCGTTAAAAATCAATCTTTCCCAAGTTATCGATATTTCCCCAAAAAAAAAAGAACAATTCAACCGTTTTGTCCTTTCCCCCATTCCTCGAAATTCCAAACTTTGAACTTCCGTTCGGTCTCTCCTGGAGCTTGCTGCTTCGTCGGTTCCGTGCCTTTTCAACGGAGAGCGAGAGATCCGACAATCCGATACCTGGATTCTCTCCCCCCCCCTGAATCGGAATTCTACGTACAATGGTTGGCATGCCGTCGAATCGAAGTTCCACACGCGTGCGTACCATTCGCCCTTCGCGAACTGACGAATGTAGCGATGCATATAGCGCTAGCCTACATGAATGCGGGGCGAAACGGACCACCGGTGCAAAATGGACAATTTTTAAAATAAATTTGCGTGCCATAAAAAAAGGTAAAAAAAGACTCCCACATGAAGAGGAGGATAAGGGTCCGTTTTGCCCCGGTTATCTTCGGCCAATGAAATACCATGTGGCACCGGATGCAAGTACATAAAACTATACAGTCCCACTGCGTCCCACTCGGAAAGCGTTATCCCCGGGGCTACTAGAGATATTTGCCACGGCAGGCAGTAAAAGTGAATCGGGAGCGAATAGAGCAGGGTAAGAGTCCCCAGTGGAAACAGCTGTGTCTGACCCCACGCACGCTTTCACTACTGCGCGAGTGTTTCCGATATTAGTTGCCTCGTCGGCCACACGAGAATCGGGCCGGTGGACGAATAACCATTAGGAGGACAAAGTTGAGTGCTCGAACACGTGTGTGTGTGTGTGTGTGTGTGTGTGTGTGTGTGTGTATGTGTGTGTACACAGCTACACAGCTATGGTAGGGGAGTTTCCTATCACAATGTCAGATGGGCAAACTATCCGGCGACTCTGCGATGAAAATAACTTTCTTTTTTTTTATAGTTGTCACATTCCACTTCTTAATGAGTCATAAAAGTCAATGTCTTTGGAAACTTTTGAGATGCATAGCGCATAGGATTACACGTGTTATTTATCCACCTCATCCCCCACTTTCCATATCTTTCGCTCTCGCGGCTTGGAGGAGGCATTATGCATCTCTCGCGTTTCGCAGTGTTCCGTAGCAAGGTGCATAGCTCGGGCGCACAGGTGGCAGGGCGGCTGTGAGATTGCACCGTAACTTTGTGAGCTAAACGACGGCGTGTGCGGGAAGATGCAGCTACGCGGTTAGACACACGACGGGTCGGGGGAAGTAGTTACGCGGCGGAGAGGTATCATGTATTACGGAAGCCGGGAGATGGCTTGTGTACTCCAAGTAGGAGCATACGTACGAGCATGAAAGGCATCCGAGCGCAATAGTACGCGATTTCAAGGATTCGCGGCCGTGCTTCCGAGAACCAAGTAAACTGGCTATACCGCGCCAAAGTCAAACAATACTGAAATGTCACGGGTCTATATGACGTTATATAAAAATAACACACGTTAAAATAACACGATACTAAAATAACACGACACAAAAATAACAGGTCAAAATAACATGATACGAAAGTAACGCGTTAGAATGTTATTTTAAGGTGTTATTTTTGTAATGTGCTATTTCGAGGTATGTTATCTTTTACGATGCTCTGACGGAGCATCCAACCCGCGAAGTCCCGTACCAAAACTGGCGAAATACTCTGAGTACTTGAAGTACGTATTGAAGTATCGATTACTTGAATACGTATTGAAGTATCGAGTACTTGAAGACGTATTGAAGTATCGAGTACTTGAAGTACCTATTGAAGTATCGATTACTTGACGACGTATTGAAGTAGCGATTACTTGAAGACGTATTGAAGTATTGATTACTTGAAGACGCATTGAAGTATTGATTACTTGAAGACGCATTGAAGTATCGATTACTTGAAGACGTATTGAAGTATTGATTACTTGAAGACGCATTGAAGTATCGAGTACTTGAAGACGTATTGAAGTATCGAGTACTTGAAGACGTATTGAAGTATCGATTACTTGAAGTACCTATTGGAGTATCGATTACTTAAATACGTATTGAAGTATCGATTACTTGAATACGTATTGAAGTATCGAGTACTTGAAGTACCTATTGGAGTATCGATTACTTGAATACGTATTGAAGTATCGAGTACTTGAAGTACCTATTGCAGTATCGATCACTTGAAGACGTATTGGAGTATCGATTACTTGAAGACGTATTGAAATATCGAGTACTTGAAGTACCGAGTACTGGACAGTTCTTGAGTACTAACGCAGTGAGTACTGGCAGAGCTGAATTGCTGAAGTTCTGAGTACTGGACACTGACTCAATACTTGATACTTCAATACAAACATCAAGTACTTCGTGTATTTGCCCAGCTCTGCCCCGTATATGTAGGCTCGCCCCGTACACTCGAGGAAGGATCTCAGAAAAATTACCAAGACATAATGTAAATTTCGACCAGGCAACGTAGGACATTAGCGCTACCTCTAGCGATATGTGAAATTTTCATAGGGGCTAATTTTTACCCAACCCACAAGGTAATTTTTTCCAGAAGGTAGGTTGGCAAAATTTTGCGTATCTGGCTAAAAATATGGTGGATAAAACTAAGAATATCGTGAATAAAAACTTATAATTTCGTCGATCAAATTGTTTTTGTTTATGTATACATGGAGAAAATTTGAGCGACATAATATGCCGGTATAATCTACAAACCTAAATCAAACGCTTCGCGATTTTACTATAAAATTTCTAAAAAAAGTACATATGTACTAGCAAAAATTACGGGACATTCGGGTAGTACCTGCGAACACCGAAAATTACGCTGTAATTCCTGTACACCAGAAAGCGCTGTCGGTTTTTACCAGGTTTATAGGAATTTCCATCAGATCCGTCTCTCAGTGTAGAAACTATCGGAGCGTCACGCCAGGCCTCGTCGGGTTCTTGTCAAGCCCCTCATCAGGACCCGATTCAACGCTAAAATTTCAATCACCCTCTTTAACACTTATCTTAATACCCCCCCATTTAATTCCTCTCTTTCCTTAATTTTATGTTCCTTTCTCCAATTTTTTTTTCTTGATTTTTTAAAATACCACCTTAGCCTGAATCGTGCCAACGACCTCAACTTTAAAGTCGACACCCTTAAGGGTGTCGTTGTAGTTCCCGCACATTAGAAAGCGCTGTCTGTTTTTAACACACTGAGAAAAAAATTACATAGTAAGAGTAACAATACTGACTTTTTACCATACAAAAAAGTTCCCCCGGGGAACGTCTTCATTTCATAGTTACGAGAATGACAAAAAAGCATATTTGCAACCATAATTATAGTTTAGCCAAGCCAATTGAATTTATTCTATCAGAAACTATCTATATAAACATTCCTCCTGGGAACGATTCGTTATAGTAGGAAATCCTATCCTTTTTCTCAGTGCAGATTTATAGTAATTTCCATCAGATCCGTCTCTCAGTGTAGAAACTATCGGAGTATCACGCCAGGCCTTCTCGGGATCCTGTCAAGCCTCTCATCAGGACCCGATTCAACGCTAAAATTTCAATCACCCTCTTTAACACTTATCTTAATACACCCCCATTTAATTCCTCTCGCTTTCCTTAATTTTATGTTCCATTTTCCAATTCTTTTTTTTTTTATTATTTTTTTTTAATACCACCTTGAGCCTGAACCGTGCCAACGACCTCGGCTTTAACGCCGAGTTAGAATAATGCCACGCCCGAGCGCCCGCGGCGGGCTCGGGGTGACAAAGAACCGCGGCTTGGTTGTCAAATGAAATTGCAGTTACTGCCCGGGGCGAGGATGAGGAGAGAAATTGAGGAGAGAGAGAGAATCGTGGTAGTGCGGCTGCCCCCCCCCCCCCCCCCGCATACGACCCAGGCGGTCGCGCGTGTTTTACGAGGCCGGCGTGAGTGCCGAGAGTTCGTCATCATCGCGAGGCCGACCATCCAGAAACAGCATCAGCATCACGTGAACCGGTGGCTCTGAATCCGCGGCATGAGAACTCTCCGCTAACTCCCGTCGGTAGCGCCGGAGTATAAAAGAATATTCAGTCCGAGCTCTCGCTTTCTTCCATCCTCTTGTTCCATGTGTCTTCCTCCCCTCCGAGCCCTTTTTTCGGTGTTTCATCGCTTTCTCTCCCGTTTCTATATGTATATGTATATGTATATGTATATGTATATGTATATGTATATGTATATGTATATGTATATGTATATGTATATGTATATGTATATGTATATGTATATGTATATGTATATGTATATGTATATGTATATGTATATGTATATGTATATGTATATGTATATGTATATGTATATGTATATGTATATGTATATGTATATGTATATGTATATGTATATGTATATGTATATGTATATGTATATGTATATGTATATGTATATGTATATGTATATGTATATGTATATGTATATGTATATGTATATGTATATGTATATGTATATGTATATGTATATGTATATGTATATGTATATGTATATGTATATGTATATGTATATGTATATGTATATGTATATGTATATGTATATGTATATGTATATGTATATGTATATGTATATGTATATGTATATGTATATGTATATGTATATGTATATGTATATGTATATGTATATGTATATGTATATGTATATGTATATGTATAGAACTGTTTTTCTCTCATGCCTCCCGCACCATCACGCGGGATACATTGCATCGGGTCGTGAATCCGTGACTATTCTTCTCACGTAGCGAGAAACAGTGTGAGAGTTTTTGTCAATAGGGGGCGAAAATGGGGTTGCCGGGCGCTCGGTTAATGCCGCTGCCGCCGCTTCTGGGCCATCGGGGGTTTCGGTTTCTTCACTCCCCGTCGGACGGGAGGGACGCGAAACGGTTGGCGAGAGAGGGATGCTAACGGGGTAGGGACACGGTGAGGGTACTGTGAGGGTAGGTCCTCTGAACCGAGAGGGAGCGACGGGGATGGAACGGTGAGGAACGAAAACACCGGATAGAGAAATCCAACGAGACGAAAACTTAGTCCTCGAGTCATTTCGTTGAGTCGCTTTTGTGCTCATCCGTTGACAACCGTAGTCCACCCCCCCCCCCCCCCCTTCCAACCCCAAAGGTGCGAGACTGGCTAGGCGAATCCATCTCGAACGTTATATGTGTTGATGCTCCTTCCTAGGTTTTTTTTCGGTCATTTTATCTCGTTTCGATCTTTGCATTTTCTTTCGGTTTTTATTCCGTTTTTTGTGTTAATTTTTTTATGCCACCTTTTTTTACGCGAGTGTAGGGGAGAGCGGGACAAAGTGGTATAGTGGGGCAAAATTCGAATTTCCAATCATTTTTGTATGCTCCATTTTACCCCATCGACAGTTCGGATAATAATTCTCCGAAATTAACTAATAATCGTCTCAATTGCCAAGGTGCCAAATTGCCTGAACGATACGTTCTTCTTTATTCGTCTTTTGTTTTCAAGTTTTCCCATCGGAACTCGACGAGCCGCGAGTTTCATCGGAAATGCTGACAAGTTTGTTCACGTGTGTCCCCATCACCGCGCGCCCGCTATAGTAACGAGGGAAGCGAATTGTTTGGTCGGAAAAGGGGAGGTCGGTGTTCGGTGTGACGCCGCGGCGAGCGGAGAGCGAGAGAATTCCCATCTCTCTCTTTCGTTTCTATCTGTCCATTTCACGTGGCTGGAGTCCAGCCAGTAGCAGACATGCCTGTTTGCCCGACGAGTTGGACGCAGAGGTTTGCGCGCATGCACCCTGCACAGCCGGGGGGCAAAGTGCCGATTTCAGTTTCGGCAACGAGCTTCGCCTCCCCCGACTGGCACGGCTCGTACCTCGAATACCTCGCGAGTCCTCACGCAGGTGTACACGTGAAATCGTATCTGTATGCATGGAAACGGTGTCCACCCGCCCGTGTAGAAATTTTCGAGCGTTACATCGGGCCCTGATAAGGTTTTATCAGGGCCCGATGTAACGCGCGAAAATTTCTACTCGGGTGCCGCGGCTCCGATGGCAACGTCGCTGGCAAAGGGGAGGATTCGATCTCTATCGTTAACTAAATTGGCGATGTAAGGATCGTCGCGATACAAACGGAAGTCTACGAGAGGGGAGATTTTTTTAAAGGATTTTTAATTTTTTAGGAGAAAACTAATATGTTTTTTTTTTTTTTTTTACAATAATCAATGTTTTCGAGGTTCTACAGATTTTTTTTAAATATCGATAAAGTATATTATCTGGAGTGTTATTAATGAGTATCTTTACTGGATTCACTTATTTAATTACTTTGACAGTTTAAATATTGTTTTTTATTTTAGGCGAAAAATCTTTTATTCGGAAAAAAAAATTGTAAAAATAACAAGCAAAAGTATGGAATATTTAATAAGTTTTACATATTTTTTTTAGCCGTGCCATAGTGGGAATGACACACAGAACCGGCGATGTACGGGTTCGTGTGCTAAAATCGGAAGTCGGCACACGAAAAGGCAATTTTTTAAAAAAGATTTTTAATTTTTAAGGAGAAAACCAATATTGTTTTCTTTAATGTTACGATAATCATTATTTTCCGGGATTCTACATATATGTATATTTTTAATATGAAGCATATAAATTATCTCGAGCGTAATAAATATCTCTACTAAATTCACTTATTTAATTATTTTTACAATTACTTTCTTTTTGTAGTTAGGCAAAAAACTGGTTTCTTTTTTAACGGACAAAAAATGTATAAATACCAAGAAAAAGTATGATATATTGATTAAATCTTTACATCTTTTATTAACCGTGCACAAGACCGGCGCTGTCCGACGTCGGGCGAGCACTGGCCGACGCTGTGCCAATGCTGGTCCTGCGTGGCGCTCCCACAAGTGTGTTTGCTTGCGATACATCGAGTCACAGTCGCGGCAATAATTGCGACGGTTGGCTTTGATTTTTCTTCACGGTCGAGCAATAATCGAGAGTATTATTGTAAACGCTGTTCTATAATTGATTGAATCGCCGTGTGTGTCGTTGCGAAGCTCGATTCCCGCATTATATCCCGATCGCCAGTTATTAATAACACATTGTAATCCCATGCAACCTCTGGTTATGAATATTTTATAAGAATAACGATTGAAACCAACGTTATAAAAAGCTCGCGCAGAAGTATGAAAATGGTCGTTTAATTACGCTAATGATAAACTCATCGATCCATCGTAATCCATGGCCGTTAAAGCGGGAAAGGTTACCGAACGTAACCTTTCCACTTTATCTGTGTCAGGGGGGCGATTTTTTTTTATCTCAATATCCAGACTGCAAGTTCCAATCAGCTCGCCCACTTTGTCATCGATTCTCTTTATTCCGAGGCGATAATAATATGATAAGATTTCCGTGCCGGACGAGACGGGCGGGACGGACGCAAGGTCAGGGTTACGATCGCGGGGTGGAAAGTGAACGGCGAGAAGATGAGACGCGATAGCGTAGTTGATAATGATGCTTTAAGTAACGATTGTCGCGTTCGGCAATCGCTAGTCGGATGGCTGAAAAAAAAGGTTCCTTCGGGGCTGAAACCGTTTTCTCCGCCCATGAAGACGATTGTCCGAGGAGTTTGTTTAAGGTAGTCTTTGCGTCGTGTCTGGTGCCGCCTAAGTTTGAGAGAGGAATAAGAGAGAATTATAAACACTTCCCGATCGGATAAAAATCTAAAACGAATCAAGGTTATGGAAGGTACTAAATAGATTGGTTGTGGATAATTATAATTCCGAAATGTTGTCAACGAATTACTGAAATAAAAAATTATGCAACAAATTACTAAAAAAAAAATTTTCTCATGAAAATGATTTATTACTTTTTTTGGAATACGTATTCATTTTTTCAGAATCTTATGTAATGTTTGAATATTGGGTTTTCTTTATGTTAAAATTTGTTTAAAATCGCAATTTTCGAACATTACAGAAATTCTGAAAATTCAAACATTACATAAAATTCTGAAAAAATGAAGACGTATCCAGAAAAATTGACAAATCATTTTCGTATTAAAAAAAAATAGATTGCTGGGTAATTTGTTGTACAATTTTTATTTTTCAATAATTTGTTAATAACATTTTGGAATTATAATTATGCAAAAATAATGTTTTCAGCACCTTCGATATGCCCGATTTTTTTTCAGATTTTTATTCCATCGACAAGTGTTTGTAATCTCTCATTCCTCTCGCAAACTTAGGTGGCGTCAGACATGGCACAGTGTTATGTCTACCTTAACGCTGCTTCCGGGTTTCCGCAATCATGATAAAAAAAATAAAAAAATAAAAATCAACGAATCGGAACATAAAATTAAATAATTTCAACTCTCGAATTTTCTGCACTGCAGCAATTAAATAGTTCTTTTTTTAACCCGCAAGTGGATTATCCGTTGGGCTGTGCGCGATCAATTACTTCCACGTGCATACCGCGAGGTCAGCCAATATAAAAAAAACTGCACGAAACAAAATTCAAATTAATAGCTGCTATATTCGGCTCGTTGTGCGCCAGAGGCTTGTATTTTGCGACAGGTTCGAAGATCGCGCGTGCAACGGGCGCCGCGCGAGGCTCTCTCGTTGCGCGTTGCACAACGCTCTTTATTTTTCGCGATATTTTTTTTTTAACACGAACCGTTCCCGTTGCGACGCGCGACATGGAAAAGCTTGGCGTATTTTTCCCTCGATTTTATTTATTATTTTTCTTTCCTTTTTCATCCTCCACTTTATTTTTGCAGCTAGCTGTTTGTATCCTCATACGAATTTTTTTCCCCTCTCCGTTCTCTCACCTCCGCTCGTTCGCAACGTCGACCCGGTAATCTTGTATTTATCTTCTCCGACTGAACAAGGCACCGCGGGATCGCGTAACTGAATTTCATTGAGAAGTTCAACTTTAAGAAACTTCAAGTGGCTCGCGAAACGTGCCTCGAAGGATTTTCTCGGAATCGCTGTACGTAACCGCGGTGATAGTTTGTCCGATTATGTCACGCGTCTTCGCGTCATGCCATTTCCTTAATGCATAGCAAGAATGCGTAATATTGTCCGAAGAGACAAAAAAAAAAACCCAAAAAAAGAGCCCGAAAGAAATAAGACAATTGCCGGTCGATACGACCATTTAAAAAAAAAATAAATACCGACAAGAGAAAAACTCAATAGACATTTTTTGACACCTTGCAAAAGTTATTCGCCAGTATTTCACGCAAAATATTTTACCGGTTCGATGGCCATGATTACAAAAAACGCCATGTGTGTAGTTTCTCAGCATTAAAAAAAAAAAAAAAAAAAATTTTAAACTGATTGGCCATATCACCCGTACATTTGCTAGGAGGTCGTACGGTACAAACAGTGTTCCTCCGAGAATGGCAAACAATGGCCCTCCGTATGTGCCCGCATCGAGACACAATATACATCGAAGCAATTATAAAGTTGGGAAGGACAAGGGTGAGGTACAGGGATAGGGAGATCGGCTACTGTTGCGCGACAATATGTACGTAGGTAAGCAACATAAGCGATGTAGCGTATCTATATATATCGTATATTCATCGTACGTATATAGTACACTCTATACGCGGGAGGACCTCAATTGGCGTAGTTTGACACGAGCGGGTGGAGGTAATATGTGGGGCGGTCGATACAACCCTCGTTCATACACACACACATATATATATAGATACGTATGTACATAATATATATGCACACACATATATACATATGCACACACGCATATATATGCCTATATATATATTATATATATACATATATGTACGTATGTGTATATATGTACATGCATATATATACTCGTGTCAGATGTCTCTCTCACACTCTTGCTATCTTTCTAACCGTATTCCTACGCTCACTTCGAACGGGCGACCGGATGGCGACGAACTCTGTACAGTTCCTCGTAGTTTCCCTCGGAACATCGGAGCTCGTTCGAGCTCCAGCTTGGTTGTGAACTGGAGACGAACCTGGAGAGAAAGAGAGGGTGGAGCTGCGGTTCTCTTTCTCTCTCCGTCTCTCCAGTAGCGCTATCAATCTTATTACTTCGATACTCTCGAACAGCGTTACCAGTGTACGGGTGTACCACCGGCCAGCCAAGGGCCAAGCCCCCGCCGTCGTTACCGAAACTCCATTAACTCATTCATTCAAAAACATGCCTCCGCTCCAATTCCCCTCTCGTCAAAGGTGTCCCTGTCTCTCTGTCCGCCCGCAGCGATCTCACCGTCTTCGAGGCTGAGAGTTTCCGAGATGTGATCGATTTCCGAGAGTCTGAGAGGCTTTTAGATAGAATTACAATAGGACGGGACGGACTGTAGACCGCTCTACAGTCTGCAGAGCGGGCTTCACAATGCAAGTGAAATTTTGCTGGAGCGCGGCCGAGACGCGGTAATGGATTGCACGCGTAGGGGCCGGCGGGGCAACATGGTAACGTGCTCCGTTTGAGACGGTGCTTGAGAAATTGGTAAAAACTGTCCGTTTTTACCCCCTCTCGCTTGTATACCCGGTTGAAAGGGTTCGGACGCTTGGCAAATGTTTCTTATCCACAAAGTCCCATGTTTTTTCATTTTTATGATTTTATGATATTTTTATGATATTTTTTTTATTTTTATGATTTTACGATATTTTTTTTCAATATTTTTCGAAATGAGCTTGAGAAATTGGTAAAAACGGTCCGTTTTTACCAATGGCAAATGTTTCTCATCCACAAAGTTCCATAATTTATTATCTTTATGATTATGATTTTCCAATAATTTTCCAATATTTAAAATCTTTTTCTTATCAATTCTCCAATACTTTTCTTATTAATTTTACAATACTTTTCATCCCCAGCGCCGGAAAACTTTGTAACAAGAAAAGACGAAGATGAATAAATGTGAAACTTTGTGGGCGAGAAATTTCCACAAACGTACAAACCATATTGACTATCCAGCAGAAATGCATACGATGGAGACAAGAGGAACGAGGCATTGCCGGGCGGCGATAGATCAGAGCGATTCCGGCAGCGCGCCGGATCCGGTGGAGACCGAGCGAGCTGAGAACGGGAGAGGGCCGCGCAGATCCGATGATTAACCCGACGGAAAGATCCAAATTTCATATTCCGGTAAGGCGGATCACCGGACCCACGATGGTGGTAGTAAACGTGGATGAATGTAGGGAGCGAGTGATTTAGCGCGCGTTTACGTGTGTGACGCGGCCATGCTGCATACAGCACGGCGTTACACACAGATATGGTACATCATCGTCGCGGAAAGACCCTCCCGCGGCTTTATTACGGCAGTAAATCCGGTAGCATCCGTTCCTACGTACTTATTACGAGGAGCGTATAGGCAAGCGTCGTCCGGATCCAGCATCCAACGTCGGAGAGACGAAGGTCCCGTACCAGCATTTTTTTTTTTTTTTTTACGGATCTCCTCGCACTCAATATGAGCCGAATGAATATCTTCCCTCATTCCCGAGTAAGTAAGGTGGACGGAAAAGACGGGGAAAAAATCTTCGGGGCTTAGCTTGTCGCGAGGTTTATACATTATTTTATTTTATTTTTTTTATCACCAAAGCATATAAGGTAGTTACGAGGAAAACACGCCGTTTCTCACGCAAGCACGGCTCTCCGTGATAGAGTCGTTCAGGAATATCTGTTACACCTTCCTCACCTTGCTTATCGATTTTTCTCAGTTGGTTCTACAGTTGGGAAGGGGTCCGGGGGGGGGGGGGGCGGGTGGGTGGGTTATTTTATTCCTACCTTAATAGGTGGGAATAAAAATACATTTTAGTTTGAACCACGCCCAGGGTGGCGAGAAAGGAACGCGGGGGTCTCGTGAGGAATCGATGTCACGAGAGTTCGCCTTCCCCGAGGGTCGTGCGATCGACAGGGGCTCGTGTACTCCCGTCTCCTTCAACCTCGTGCTTTTTCCTCCTTTTTTATCTCTTCACACTTGGGGAGCAGAGACATGCCTGGCATCGACGAATCGACTTTTAGGTTTTTTTTCTTTTTTTTTTTTTTTTTTTTCTTTCGCCACTGTATCGAATTCACGATATCTCGAGGCGAAAACGTATACATTCAGGTACTCGTCGACGCCTCGACGTTAAACGCGATACCGCAGTCGCGGTACGTCTATAAATCCAATATTACTCATTTTTCGCTGAGTACACAGTTACGTTACGCGTGATGGATGGCTGTTCTCTCCCTGTCTCCCTCTCTGCACCGTATGGATTATTATTTTTTGAATTATTATTTTTCAAGTCGTCCATCTCATTACTTTAATTACAAGTTTTTTACATATAACAATTTTTTTTTCGCTACGCTTTCGCTCCTAGTCTCCGATAGGTGATTTTTTTTGTACACTGAGAAAAAAAATTGTTTGGATTAACCAAAAGTCGTGATGACATACGTTCAAAGCTGTTATTTGTTTAGTAAAAATAAAGCATTGTTTTGTTAAACGATTATTTGCTACAATTTATTCAAAATTTGTCGATTGAAATAAACATTTTGTTAGACCAACCGAATATACCTTTGAACGCATGTCACCGCGCATTTGTTTAATTCAACCATTTCTTTTCCTCAGTGTATCTTCAATATTTCAATATTTCTATTTATATTTATATTGTTACTCTGTTTTTTTTGTGTCTAGAGGACGGATTTTCCCAGCGCGCGAATATAAACTTATTTATTTGTTTCTTCTCTGTTGCTTTCACGACCATACGACTTGATTATTATTTTTCGGATTATTCTTGGGATCATCCCTTGGATTATCCCTTGGATTATTATTTCTCCAGTTGCCCGTCTCATTTAAAATTAAAAAAAAAATTAAAACATTTTCAGGTGCTTTTTCGCGTTTAGTTTTCGTCAGTCGCCTTTTTTTTATATCTTCAACCTCTCCGTGTCTATTTCCATTGTTACCACGATTCTTTTTTTGGTCTCCAGATGACCGATGGTCTCAAAGCGTGAGTAAAAATGTACGTGTTTATTTATTCTCCGCCGCCTGCACGACCGTACTACTCGCTTATTATTCCTTGGATTATTATTTTTTCCAAGTTGCCCATCTCATTTTTTTAATAAAAAAAAAAAATATCATCTGCATTTTCGCTTTTAGTTTACGTTAGTCGCCATTTTTTATATCTTCAACCTCGCCATCTCTGTTTCTTTATTTCGCGTCTAGACGGCCGATGGTCTCAAAGCGCGAGTAAACGTTTATCTATTTATTTATTCTCCGCTGCATCCACAACCGTACGACTCCGTTAAAATTTGACTTATCACCATTCGAAGAAATCCTCCTCTTCCTCGCGTATCTTTGGGTAGTTATGCGCCCGTAGAGCGTACTACTATATTTACCCAACAGAACCGATGGGTCGGGGGGGGGGGGGGAGGTGGAGGGGGAAGGAAATTTATCATATGAAAACTGCACGAGAGCAGAAAAGTTTACGAAGTGGCCCAAGCATCAATTCCCGAGGGCTTCTATTATTTTCTGCTCTCTTTTCGTCTCTCCCTCCTGCTCCGCATATCCGGCGCGAAGGCGGGGAAAGACACGAGCGTCTCGATCGCGGAAGAAACGGCTTGCGGCGGAAGAAGAGTTTCCGAAACGGTCCCGCGGGACTTGGCGCGCCGATAAAAAGAAACCGGCGAAGGGCGGGGAGGGAGAGGGGGGGGGGGGAGACAGACGAGAAAACTGAGAAGTTGTGAATCGAGAGTGGGTTTGATCGCCCGGAACTCCCATATTCGCTATATTATAAGCGACTCTTCGGGACCTTGTTTCGAAAGTTTGCGAGCGAAAGAAAAAAGAAATTCAGAACTGGTTAAGCGTGTTGGTTCTTAACGTGGCTAGAAACATACTCCATTTGCGTCCTCGAGTGATAAATGGCAATGAAATATAGCATCGGAAAGATTTCAGTTTCGTTCGCTGACTCTGCTCGAGATGTAGTTACGCTGCTCGGGCGGTAACGTAGAACTGTCATTCAAAACTCGCTGCCGCGGTTGCTTTTGCGGATGAGAGACGAGAACGTCGCCCTCTGTATAATAATTCGGTGGGGACGAGCGTTTTTAGATGGGTTTCACCTCGCCCTAAACCTTGTTTTTAAGTCTTATCTATTTCGAAGCTCCCGCCCTAAATTAACGCGGATAAGAGACGAGAACGTCGCCCTCTGTCCAATAATTCGATGGGGACGAGCGTTTTTAGATGAGTTACACCTAGCCCTAAGCCTTGTTTTTAAGGCTTCTCTATTTCGAAGCTCTCGCCCTAAAGTAATGCGGATAAGAGACGAGAACGTCGACCTGAGTCAAACAATTCGGTAGGGCCAAGCGTTTTTCGATAAGTTTCACCTCGCCCTAAACCTAGTTTTTAAGGCTTATCTATTTCGAAGCTCCTGCCCTAAAGTAACGCGGATAAGAGACGAGAACGTCGACCTCCGTCAAATAATTCGGTAGGGACGAGCGTTTTTAGATGAGTTACACCTAGCCCTAAGCCTTGTTTTTAAGTCTTATCTATTTCGAAGCTGCCGCCCTAAAATAACGACGCAGCTGCTCCTATCTCCATAAACTCCGGCGAGATGCATCTCCGCCATCCGCCGTGCAATCGAGAACTTACGTTAATGTCATCAATGCTCTCGTGCATAATTTAATTGTCAGGAGCACCCACTTTTCCCTGCGAACTATATATATACATATAAATATATATATATACTGGAAGCTCCACTCACCGTTTGCCCGTATGCTCGCTTTTTGCGTCCTCGCTCCCTCACCCGCTGGCTCTTTCGACCTCTTTCTCTTTCGTGTGGCGAATGAACGAAGTACCTCACTGCTCGTCTCTATACATTTATATATATATATATATATATAATATATATATATATATATCTACCCCTCGGTAAGTAATTGATGCTCGCGTGTCGTTACACTGGCCGAGGGCGCGCGCTACATCTCCCCATACACACACGGTAAACCCTCTGTACTATGCCGAAGTACGTTCTGCGCGAATATTGCAGAGCATGTACACCAGTACGATCGAAAGAGCTCCCCGTTCGATAGTCCATTTAGCATGGCGCTTCTACACCAGCAGCGTTTACGACGGCGAAGCCTTTCGTCTGCCCGTCAATGGCCCCAACCACTGTTTTCCACCGTGGTCGAGCGAATCGCATATGCGCGAGCTTTCGAACACCCCGACTAAAATTCATCGTCACGGGAATAAATCGCGTGCGAAAGAGTACCGGAGGAATATAAATTTCAACATCGCTGCCTCGCAACTTACTTCTGGCGATTCGAGCCAAATTCGAGACACAACTGGCATTCGAGCCAAATTCGATATAGACCGGGCATTTGAACCAAATTCGGCACAGACATTCATCAGATTTTTTTTTTTTTTTTTTGGAAAAATGTGTTTTGTGAATTTCTCGCTATATTCCGAACACGTTCGGCTCCAAATATTTAAATTAATACTCCACGATGAAGAAGAAAAAGAATCCCCGAGCTCGTGCTCGAACTAGAAATACTGTAAAAGTAAATTGTAAATTTAATGTACTTGAACTTGAAATTTGCGAACATTACTCATATTAATTAAACATTAATGGACTTTGCTTGTAAAATAAAAATACCAGATATTAAAATTACAAATCTTTTGTTTGAAATTTAGAAAAATGTTCATGAAAAATACAAATTTTACTGTAAAATTGCAACGCACATGTGTTTGAAATTTCAGAAACGGTTTATGTAAAAAGCTTCCCATACTGTTCATTGATTTTCAAACAAAATTCTTTTACAGTGAATAGTTAATTTCCGTTGATCGTCACCGGGCCTAACCACTGGTTTCCACCGTGGCCGAGCGAATTAGATCTGTGCGAGCTTCCGGACTCCCCGGGTAAAATTCATCGACACGGGGATAAATCGCGTGCGGAAGAGTACTGGAAGATTATAAATTTTAACTTCGTTTTCTCGCAATTTTCTTAAATTCGGCAGAAACACTTATCGGAATTTTTTTCATTTCTTATAAATGTGCTTTGTGGATTGTTCGCAATATTCCGAACACGTTTGGCTGAAGATATTGAAAATAAATTTAAAAAAAATCACGAAAACAAACTTTCCTCCACGATGAAGAAAAAACGAATCTTCAAGCTCGTTCCCGACGATATTTAATTTCCGCTGGTCGTCACCGGCTCTAACCACTGTCTCCCACCGTGGTCGAGCGAATTACATCCGCGCGAGCTTTCGGACAACCCGGAAAGAGTACCGGAAGATTATAAATGTGAACATGAAATTTAAGTTAAACTCTAAATTAATTTGAACATTAAATTAAATTTCAATATTAAATTTAATTTCAACATTAAATTTAATTTCAATATTGAATTAAATTATAAATTTCAACGCTTCCTCGCAATCTACTTCTGCCGCTTCGAGCCAAATTCGACATAAAGAGTGATCGGATTATTTATAGTAATCAAATCGTGACTCGTGGATAATCCTTACCATTCCGAACGCCCTTGCATGAAAACCCTAAAAAAAACCCGTCTCCAAATCTTCCTCCGCGCAAAAAAAAAAAAAAAACCGAATCTCCGAAGCTCGTTCCCGATCATATTTAATTTCCGTTGGTCGAGGTGATCTTTCTCCTCGCCCTGGGTCGCCCGAGCCCGATTGTCCCGGTCTCTCCTTTCCCGCAATCGTGACTCTACGATACTTGGGGGAATTTGCCTCGGCGCCTTTAATATTTTCTCTCGGTATGTGCCCTCCCTATGCGCGTATGTGTGTATAAGTCTGCGCATGTGTCTTACCGATTTTCGAGCTTTCCCATCGAATTGGCCGATGCCGTTCCGCCGGGGGAGTTCTCGCCTCCCACCCTTTCGCCCAGAAAGAGCGCCAGACAGGGTATGTATGGAGATCGAGCAATACGAATTTCCAGCTGTATGTATTACAGACTCCGAAGGGTTTCGATTTTTTTTTTCGTTTACTCTGCGGTTACATACATACGTGTATGTTGTGCAAGTGTAGGTGCGGCGAAGGCCCGGGGCTGCTGATCTCACGGCCGACCGAGCACCGAAGGATAATGGAAAGCCTTTTTACAGTTCAAACGCGAGATGGTTGGGCGAGAGAAACAGAGAAAGATAGAGGCGGAGAGTGGGGGGGGGGGGGGGGGTGTAAAGAGCATTGCGGTAACGCAAGGGCAGACGGCAAATCGCGGTGGGTAAAGAGAACTTCGTTCGAGAAGGAAATAAAGACAGCCATATAGTGAAAGAGGGGGTCGGGGGGGGGGGGGGGGTGTAGAGAGGAGCGAAAGGAAAAAGAATTTGATGCTGACCTGACCCAGGTGTACATGCGCTCACCCTCGCGGTAAAGAGAGAATTGTGCACAAAGGAATTGAGATTCCATTGGTCGAACCGCGCGCCGCGATTCTGCTTTTCTCTATCCGCCGATGCTTCTCTTATCCTCCCTCTTTGCGTATCATCGGGGGAGAGGGGGGATGTAAAAACACGCGGAAAATATATACGTGGTGTAAGTGCAGCGGCGCATGCGCAGCGATGCCTTTTTAGACGGTGAGAGATATGTATGAAAAATAAATGAAAATACTTTTCTCGACTAGATTGGGAGTGGGGAGAATCGGGGAGAATGGAAGCTCCCTTTGAGGCGAGAACCCTTTTGTTATGGCCTGGGAACATTTTTGCAAAATGGTCCGTTTTGCCCCCCCTCCCACTTTAGGGTCCATTTTGCTCCGCTCTCGCCTAGGACCGTTTGGGAACTGGGATATAGATCTGTGGGATTGGAAGGGCATGGGTGCGCCTGCGTAGCGATGCCTTTTCGGACGGTGAGAGAGATGTATGAAAAATAAATGAAAATACTTTTCTCGACTGGGTTGGGAGTGGGGAGAACCGGGGGGAATGGAAGCTCCCTTTGAAGCGAGACCCCTTTTGTTATGGCTTGGAAATATTTTTGCAAAAATGGTCCGTTTTGCCCCCCCCCCCCCAAACCTTGGGGTCCATTTTGCCCCGCTCTTGTATATAGGTTTGTGGGATTGGGAGTGTGTGTGAGAGAACGAAAAAGCAACGGAAAGGGACGTGCGGTAAGAGCGAGATATAGATTTATAGAGAAGAGAAAGCAAAAGCCATTTCCGTTTCTGTATCCGAGCGCCTCGCCGTCTCGCGACACATTCGCTCTCGGGTTCCGATATATATGTGCCGGGGAACGGTATATATATATATATATGCGTGTCTATACGTGTTTACTAGATACACCTATCCGCATTCAATGATAAGATAACGATACTGTCGTGTCGATCGAATTGCCCGCTATCGTTTACCTATCATTGTATCCCTCGAATGGAAATGTCGATCGGAAAGGGCGGAGGAGGGAAGGAATCGTTTTATTTTTCTTCGTCGATTTATCTGTCGTAGAAATAGAGAGGAAAGAGCTTTTCCACCTTTGGTCCACACGATATTGCGTTTCGTAGGATTTTTAGCTGGCAACATTTACCTTTCGCCTCGTTCATCACCGTAAGATATTTAGCTCGCACCGCGGAATGATGTTTCAACGCATTATAGAAAAAAAGTAAAAAACTGGGCGAGGAAATAGAGCCGAGAAGAGAATTAAAATGACGTGTTGATTTTTTTTACCATTTTTAACACAAAACACAATTTTTACCATTTTTTCACCCAAAACACCACACACAGTAAAATATTACTTCGTAAAATCGGAATAGGAAGTTTCGTAAAAATAATTTTGTTAAATAAGTGACAAACTCATTTGTTCAGGTTTGAGTACACAAACCTGTCCTTTTATTTTCCGCGTCATTGACAATTTTAGTTTGTACTTTTTTTGGTAAAACTAGTGGTTCGATTGGAAAATTAAGAAATACAAAATTGTGGACGTTTGTGAACCATAAGTTCTTGTAAAAACTACAAACTTTTTTTACTGCGCGCGTTCTTCATGAAGACGGTAAGGCTCACAAAATTATTTACCCTTCTCCCGCCCTCTCACATATATATTTTACATAAAGAAAAAAAATGTATATTGCACAATTTCAGTTGCAAATGAGTCATGAACAAAATACATCTCATCGTAATTGAAATTATGCAATGTAAAAAAAATGTAGAATTTCGATTTCGGAGTACTAAAAATTCTGTTTTAATGAAAACAATCGTTTATAATCAATGTTGTTTTAGCGCTCTTCTCGGCTCTATCTCGACATTTTCCTTTTACTTGAGTTTACTTTCTGCTATATCAGGCGCGGCAATAGTGCAAGAGCGCAAAATTGTGCAGACCCGAGATTGTCGTCTTGCATCGACGATTTCGCCGCTCGCACCTCCACCATTGAATAAGAACAGGAAGAAGAAAAAGAAGATGAAAAAGGAGAAGAAGACGCGAGATAGGGTTAGTTCGAAAAAAGGTCGGATGGACTTGTCTCATACGATGCTCTTCGTCCGGCACTCTAAAAAATTGAATCTCCAACTTTGAACCAGCTTCGATCGAAGCGAGCGTGCCGAGGCCCAGTCCGTCTCGTTGCGTACGGTAGATTCGGGTATCGCGGGTGCGATATATAGGTTACTGTACGAGATCCGCGTGTAACTGGAGCAACGTGGATGGCTATCGGAGATGCTTAGTGGATGGTTGCTCGTGTGCAGAGAGCTATTGGCTAATGGCCAACGTACATCGGAGGATTCCGAGAGCTCGGGACGGATAAGAGTGAAAGGAAACCGCGTGATAGACGGTGGCTACGGAGAGGGAATCGGTGAAGGAATCGGCGGGGGAATCGGCGGGGAAATCGGCGGGGAACTCGGCGGGGAAATTGGCGGGGAAATCGGCGAGGGAATCGGCGAGGGAATCGGCGAAGGAATCGGCGAAGGAATCGGCGGGGGAATCGGCGAAGGAATCAGCGGGGGAATCGGCGAGGGAATCGGCGAAGGAATCGGCGGGAGAATCGGTGAGGGAATCGGTGGGGGAATCGGTGGGGGAATCGGTGGGGGAATCGGTGGGGGAATCGGTGGGGGAATCGGTGGGGGAATCGGTGGGGGAATCGGTGGGGGAATCGGTGGGGGAATCGGTGGGGGAATCGGTGAGGGAATCGGTGAGAGAATTGGAGAGAACGAACAATCGCTCTCGTTGATTCCCGTTCGGTTCCGCGTTCGCTGGGGTGCTTCATTATCCGGTGCGAATTGATCAATAGCATCGGGTACCTTACGGGCATGTACGCGCACGAATTCGCGGAAGACGAGGCGATCGCGAGGTCGGAGGTGAATTAAACAATTTTTTTTAAATAGGCCCTAATAACTTTTTGAACAGCTGGAAAAAAATTAGTTCAAACTAATTTGTAGTTGACACAAGGAAAAACAAATTGTGTTTTTTTTTAACAATTATTCGCTTCGATAGATCAAAATGTGCTTTCGGCAATGACAATTTGAGGAGTTGACGGAGAAATCGGGAGAAGCTCAGGATAGTGGATAAAACGCGCGAAACGTTTGACATCTACGATTACCGAGGACGAGGCGAGCGCGAGGTCGGACGCGACAGACGAACATTGTTTTTTTTTACCGAAACAAAATTTTTAACGATAAAATAAAAATTGCTTCAAGCTGATTTTTAATCGGCGCAACTAAAAAAAAAAATGATATCCAATAAAAAAATTAAAAGTATCTTTTCGACAATTATTATTCGCTCCGATCGACCGAAATGTGTTTGCGGCAACGAAAATTTGCGGAGTGAACTGAGAAATCGTGAGAACCGTGAGGTTAGTGGATAAAACCCGCGAGACGTTCGACATCCACGATTCCGGACACGCGCGACCGTGTATGCATACGAAGATATTCGAGATGTAGATACGTTCGGTCGTTCGTTTTGCATCCCCCGCGGCGACGGCGCTTCTTCTCACTCTCTAAACTCTGTATGGGACCGTGGCGACGCAGCTTCTTCGTATAATGCATGTATACCTCATCCGATCTCGTCTCTCTCTCTGATCGGCATAAATTATGCCGCAGCGCGGCGGCGATGGGTTTTCCAGTCACATCGAAGTAGCGTGTCGTTCTTCTTCGTGGAACGACTTCCATCCATGCGAGAAGTCTCCGACGACGAACATTTCGAGATCACACCCACCGACCGCACATGGGGTTTCTGTGACCCCAAAAAATCGTAGAGCAAGGCAGAGGACAACTTCGGCCTCAAGTGCGCTTTTCGTATACCAAACCTTAGGGTTGTGAGGCAACGTCAAAATGCTACCATCATCATAAAAATGTACACAAATGTACATAATCGCTTTGCGGAGGGTCTTGTAAAATTTGGAACCAATCCACAGCATAATTTTTGAGAAAAAATATCGGAAATTTATCGTTTTCGTGCACTGACTGCACTACTCTTATGGAGAATTCCCGACCATCACGGCGTATGTAGTTGATATCTTCTAAGAAAATGCTACGAAGTGGAAAGTATGTAAAGTTGAACGGATAATCGCTGTAACGTTTGGCACCTTCCGCATGACGATTTACAGCATCGTTAATTGATTATTGATTAAACTAAACGAGATGCTGGTAGGAAATTTCAGCTATGTGAGAGAAATTAACGAAAGTGACACTACCTACCGCATTGACATACCCAATTTGCTACAGCTACCAACATTACCGATAAAAATATATGTATACAATCCCGGCAGTCATAGTCAACAGTTAGGTTAGTTTGTAAACACAAGTCGGCACTGCTGCCACCTAAATACTGTTGATAAATTAATATGCCAAAAATATATTATATAAAATACGAAGAACACTTTTTAAGCTGTCCAATCACTAATAAACCCAAATTTTCTTAAATATCTCTAAGAAAATCACCCAAAAACATAACGTAAATATTGCTATTATTTTGTTTTTCACGAGTGGCAACAGCGAGTCGACCCAATGTATACGCATAGGGCGCTCTCCTCGTACCTCACCTCCCGTGACTTAGCCCCACAACAACCTTAAGGTAATACGTCACATGATCGCGGTTTGTCAATGGTGGGGGGGCTTGTTGCTGGCTGTGGTCGCGGCCTAGATATCTATTCATATACAAGCTTGAAGCTCCTTCAACTCGTAATATCTTCGAAAATCCATGGGCACAACTCGATTTTATTTTTTTTTATGCGGCCCTAATGATGTAATGTTACTTTAGAAATAAAATTCTAATAAAGTAATCTGAAAATATATATATTAAAAAAAAAATAATGTTGCTGTTCATGCGGCGCAATACGCAGTGCATCCTAATTGACCCCACTTTAAGCTCGTGTATCTCGTAATTCATGTGGAGAAAAAATTATAAAAAATTCTTTAAAAAAGTCTTGTTCATTTTTTTTGGCACTTGTGATTTTTAATTCCAAAAGTAGAAAAGTCACTGTGTGATGTATTCCCTTAAGGATGTTTGGGCCAAAATTGCGGGAGTCAGTATGCGAGTGAGAAACGTTAGACAAAGCAAGCGGCTAAACAGAGATAGAGTTTTTTTGTCTATTAAATTTATCTCAGAAACGAAACCGTGAATCTTTTCAAAATTTGTACAGAATCTGTCTGGTAGTATGCTCTTCACTGTGGTAGATTTTTTATTCAACTCCAACAGAAATCGGTGGCGACAATCGCTACGTTTTGTCGAAACGCGTTTTGGCCCAAACATTCTTAACTCCTGATTACCCGCTAGTGCAAAAAGACGGGAGTTTTGCGATTCACTGAGAACCCCCCATTTTCTGTTTTCGTTGTCTCCAATGTTTGTCGGAACGGCTCAATGTCTCTTGACAGAATTTATCACGCTAGTTCTGTGGATTTGGGAATGCGTTCGTCGCGATGAATTAGGAAAATAAATGTGAAGTGGCAGAGATAACTAACTTCGAAAACGCGATCCAAAAGCGTACTCACATATGTCGAAAGTCGGTCGCCGTTATCTACTACTGCCTTTGCTGTTATTTGGCGTTTGCTATAAAAATGCTGTGGTCTGTCTGTTATACTGTAGTGCGTTGAACTCGCTCGAAGTGCAGTAAACAATTCTATAGTTCTGTAGTTCTAATTCGATCGCTGTACTCTAACCTGATATTCGCAAAGTTATATTTATTAGCGAATCTTATCATTTTCTAATGTGTTTTTCCGATAAGACTTTCTACGAGTCGTTTCTCCGATAAGACTTTCTATGCGTCGTTACTCACCAATACAATTTTCTACTTGTCGTTGCCCTCGAATACAATTTTCTATTTCATGATTTTTTCCTAACCCAAAACGTTTTCTATTCAAAAGTCAATTTCTCAAAATATTTTCCAAAAAGGTGTATAAATAATCGTTTGGGCTCAGTGAAACTCCATCTGTATTTCGGGATTCGCTATAAAGCTGTCCACTCGAAGGGTCAACAGGTCTAGTCAACTCGATCTTTCCTCATTCCTGCGCAGTAATCGTTCGGATTATTGCGTCCAGATGAATTTAGGCAACCAATCGACATACCGGAAGTGCTTTTCCCGTCACGCTTATGAATCTTGAAAATGCCTCGGATCGAGCCGACGATAACGAGGCGCGAGAGGAAGCGACTCGGAGGGAACATTTTTTTCACCCTAGAAGGTTCGATGGCGCTATATTGACTGTGAGGAGATTGATAGTTAAAAAAAAAAAGAATCGTTGAGCTATTTGTTTATCGCAGGGCGGATGGTAGGAACCCGGCTACCCGATCAATGTCAAGATAGTTTAAGCTCTCGAGGCGTGAAATCTGTTACGCTTCGTTCGCGCCCCGCGAGAGGCGATTCGCCGACAGGGCCGCTAAAGAGGTAAACAAAGTCTCGGCTCGAGGTGGGCGGATAGCAGAGCGATACAGTCCATCAGCTGGCCGAGCCGCGGGACTCGCCAGCGAGGGAAGCGATTTGGAACCAAATTCGCTGTTCGAAAAAAAAAAAAAAAAATCAAAAAATGCAGCCGCTCAATTTTGTCCCACAAAAGATCCGTGCGGACATATCGGTGGCTCAATGCCGTAAGGTGATACAGGTAGTGTCCAATATGGCCCACCCCGATTAGCCCGTTAATCAGTCATACGTGGACCGAACTGTCTTCCCCATTTTTTTTGAACTTTTTTATTCAACTCCATATATGCTGTTTTGTTATTTTCTACTGTATCATTACGGCGGTGGTGTAAGGGGTAAAATCACCACATGGTCGGTAGGCCAGCTAACTCGCGGAAAGTCTTGCATAATTAATACAATCCCCTCGTGAACATGCCAATGTAAATTCATGTCCATATTTTGTATAATTTTTATCACTGTTGAGAATATAAAATAAAAGAACAATGGGTAGGAAACCGCAGAGGGGGGGGGGGGGGGTGGTTGGGAAGAGGATGTTCACCAGCCGTACATGACTGCGCATATCCACGAATTATGCATACGCGCACGCCAGTGCATAATTAACGAGACCGCGTTAAACAGAATTAAAAACAAAAAAAAAGAACAAAAAAATTCGCGAGTTAGGATGTGTGCACGTGTACAAATGGTCGGTACGTTGCGCGACTGGGGCTGTACGTGAAATGTAACGAGACCATTCTCTTGTCCCTCCATTCTTCTGCACATACACAAACCCGTTAATACTAGCAGAGCCCGGAGATAATTAATAAGCTCCATTTGCACGAGCGTATTGACCGCACTCGTGCATATATGCATCAATCCTCCCCCCCGGCCCCTCCCGATGAGTTCTGTGTTTACCGTGCGGCGGTGCGCCCTTCTTTTACCTCCCAGCTTCCAGGCATGGACTTTTTAGCCTTCGCATCAAATCTCTGCTGTGAAGTTTATCGACTGGTCGGGCAATATCAGCTATTTTTTTTTTGAATTTGTTTGACAGATCTCTTCTTTTACGGCCGGTTTACAATAAATCCTGATTTAGAGCTCGGAATAATGCATTTTATAATTTTGATAGATTATTCATTTAATTAAATCAAGGTAAAGTTGACAAAATTCCCGGAAATTTTTTTAAATTTGATTATTAATCAACTTGAAATGAAATTTTACAAAAAATAAAAATGAACAGATTATGAAATTATGGACGCATTGATTTTTGGAAAAAGGGGCGTTTTTTATTTTCAAAAATATATGCATTTCTTTTTGAGTCCAATTTGTTGGTTATCTGTAGTAAAAAGAAATGGTATAAGGATTTTTGCATATATGATAAAAATTGTTTATTCGTGACGAAAAGCACCGAAAGAACAACGATAAGGTTGCTCCGCATTAATTTTCAAATAATACTCAAAGTTCCCAAAAAAAAATTGTTCTGGACCGCGTGATCAAAATTTGTTTTTAGGTCGAACAAGGGACCGATTTGATTGCCGACCGAATTTGTCGTTGGGTTCCTACAATCAGCGATCGACACAATGTTTCGTTGCAGTTTCACGAATTTCGCCTAGAGCACGAAAATAAATTAGCTACAACATCCATCGACGTCCGATCGATTATCCGAACAATTGCCCAACGCCGCTTGGTTTAGTCGCTCGGAGTCCCGTACCCAGAAGCCGTATTAACCCGATCGGCTCGATGGCGTATAACTATGTAAATTGTGCGTGTTTCTGGGGTAGGTCCGAGTGTACGGAATGCCCACGTAATGCGGGGAGACGTGGAGCTCGACGTAACAATCACCGTCGATACAGAGGAATACACACATAGAGCGAGGGTTCCCCCCTCCTCCCCCCTTCGGCTGTCGAATGGATATCGAGGATCGATAGTTGCCTCGCCCCCCTCGCTGTTCTCCCGCGGACTCAGAAGCTTTGAGTCCTTTCGCGAGGGAGTGTAAAAAAAAAAAATGAAAAAAAAATAAATAGAAAAATGGAACAAAAATAACCGAACAAACGAGCGTTTTCTGGAATCGCTTTTGCGCTGCAGCTGTGCGCCACGCAGACCCATAAAACACTTTACAGGGTAAAAGAAGCGAGTGTACCGGCGTCGGCGAGTCGGTATGAGAGGAGAAGGAGGTGGGTTTGGTTCTTTACCGAAGAAAAAAGAAACGTTCGATCGGCCAGAGCACCTTCTGTCCCATATTTTTCGTGAAGCGTCTGTTACCGATAAGGTATAGATTCTCTACATGGCGACGATTCATTTTGTCAAGTATCCAGCGCGCCGCCCGCTTTACTCCGGGCTGACGTTGCTTCTAACGATGGCATAAAATAAAAAACGGCACTATCGGGCCATTCCTCACTCGGGCTCTTCCGCCACGCTCTTGGAGATAAAAACAAAAAGAAAAAAAAAAATGGAGAAATATATATTCAGCCCCGTGCGGATGAGGAATGATGAAAAAGCACTCCGCTGCCGGACGGGAATCGCGGATACATCGGTATTAAAAAAATTCTAGTCAGGACTATCGGCGCGACGCGCGGAGAGGGTGAATGCAGTGATAACGGCTGGAGCTGATTTTTAGCGAGGTGGGCTGCGCGAGAGCGTATCTTCTTGTCCTGTTTCCGAATCGACGAGCACGCGATTGAGCGCACTCGGTCCCGCGGGCGTGGGACATTTGACGAGGGGGCTATTGTGCGAAGGGGTTTACACAAACCGTTCTATCGACCGAACGAGCAGTGCGAAAAAAAGCGCGCCTAATTTCGCCGACAATTGTCGTGTGCGCGGAACTGCGATGACCTTTTGTCATCGTTTTGTTCCGAGGTCGGTCACACCTGCAGGGGGAAAACCGTTTCGATGCCGAATGCAAAGTGTTCTTCAATCGACACAATCTCGACATAAACACTGCAGATTTTTCAAGCTTCGACGCGAAGACCATTTTTGAAAAATAATCTTCTTCAATTTTGGGATAACATTTTTGGGATAAATTGGACGTACAGTAAGGTAAACGGCCCAGTTTTCGTCGCCGTCTCAGTCACCGTCATCGAACGCAAATTATACGAATAATTAATACAGTTTTCGTTTAATACAAAAAGGGTGGATTTTATTTTTGATTATTGCTGCAATACGTATAGTTTTATAAAATGATAAATTTATAAATTTGTTAGTGTGTGTCGGACCTCGCGTTTCGGTATTTTCAAGCCACAGTTGCTATCAGGGGGTTCTAGCCGAAGCACATCGCGACCTATCTGAATGCGTTAATTTGCAAGTATTAAAAAACATAGAAATGGTGTCAGTACAAATAACTATCGATTAGATTGGTAATAAGTTCTTTTTTGTTTACATGTTTTTATTAAATTTGTCTTGACAGACAGTGGGTCAGCCAAATTAGGTTACGCTGTATTTTCCGGCACTTGTTGCATCGCAGATTATTATAAATTCAAGTTAATGTTTTGACATCATTTTGACCCGTGAAATTATCGAATAATAATAATAATAGTATAAATATTAATCTGTACTGTAGGGCCATAAATTCCGACACAAGGATAGAAACTTGGTTCGACATACTTGCGTCTCGAATGACGGAAGCTTGGTGTGCGATGATGAAAATTGCGACATAAGTGACGGAAACTGCACCATGAGGTCTAAAAAGTGACCAAAACCCCAGAAAAATTACGAAAACCCCAGCAGTAAAGAGACATTGTTAAAGCAACAATTTAACAATTAGATTCTGCTGAATTGCCTTCAATAATGGCTGAATCGGATTCAGAACGCTTCGATGCATATATTAAAACAGTTTTTTTCGAACCGACAATACAACCCGGATATAAATAATGGAAAACCGCGGTCACCGCCCTAAAGATGACGGAAACTGGGCCGCTTAGCTTACACCCTAGTGGGACCGACACAGAGGGCCAGTATCGGCACGGCGTCGGCCAGTCTTGGCTCAATGTCGGCCAGCACCGATCCTCCGTATCATTCCCACCAGGCTAATTCATCCGGAATAGTTTCTCGATTATGATTTCTTCGCAGATTTTTACTTAAGCGCGGAACTGAAATTAGAAGCTCGCACTCTCCGACCGCGATAATCGAAAATACCCCTGTCCGTTCATTGTACACGCGAATATAAACGTGTATTGAATTACTGACTGGGTGAGTTCCGGCACAGCGCGGTTCCGACACCCAATGCCTCAGGAAAATGGAATTCCGTGCTTGGGATGGAACCCATCTATTCTTTGTAACTCGATACTCCCTTACGTTTCTCCTGCGGGCTCGTCCGAGTCCGTGCAAGTACGCAGCGAACAGGGGGGTTGTTTAGCATCCGCTCGGCTGTATCAGCCGCTATCGTGTTTCCGGTAATGCGATCGTAACGGACCTCTCCGTGCGGACATTCGAAAATCGTTCTCTCGAGCGTCTCGTTCATCCGACTGACATTAACACCGGCCATCGTCAAAGACTCCGGCACTTCCGGGATTCAATTTTCTCAAAGACCTGGCGGCTAGTGCGCGCTTTCTGTTGTGAAACTTTTTCGCTCTTTTGATGTCGTGTAATATGCAAATTCTCCAGTTCTTATAAATATACATGTATTTTTTTTTTTTACATGAGCTTGACGTAAAAAACAAGAAGTATCGCTCAAGCATCCCCCAGGTGATTCGTTCAAGCGTTCGTTTACAGAGGGGCGAGCGGGTCAAAATGGGACAGTGAGGGCAAAACTAAATTTTCCAATAACTTTTGGATGCCCCATTTCGTCCCAACGACACATCCGAATTTCTCAGCTCGTTTTGCCCCACGGACGACCATTGCGACCATCCAAAAGTTATTGGAAAATTGCGGCTTGTCTCATAATCTCGTTTTGCCCCGCTGTGCCATTTTGCCCCGCTCTCCCCTAATTTTATTTAGTGGAAAAATAAAATAAAAAATACACTAAAAGAAAAAAATAAAAACCATCGTCCGAAATGATGTTAAAAGTGGTGAATATGGTTGAAGTCCGATCGGCACGCACTGAGAAACAATAACATAGTTAGAGTGACCACAGGAACTTTCTATTATAAAATACAATCACCTGCGAGAACCCTTATTTTTTATTGTTGGGACAAAAATAACATATGGTAATAGCAAATATAATTATACTTTAGCCAATTAAATATCATTCGACAGAAACTATATGTATAGACGTTCCCTTATAAAATCACTCGGTATCGTATCAAAAAAAATATATATTTTTTTTCTCGGTGCGTGAATGAATTATGCATACCCAAATTCGGATATCCTGTCGTTTCGATTCGAGCAAACTCGTGACCAAAGGGCATAAATATCGACTAAACAATATTTTCGAAGCTAAACGTCTTCCGGCACGACTACGGGGAGAATTCAAATGAGAGCGTGAATATCGAAATTCTCGGTTACGCTGAAAACAATACGTCTCGCTCGAGTGTTTCAGCTTCGCTTACACTTCGTCGACTGTCTGTCGTTATTGCTGCTCTTACTACTGAGTGACACGAGGACACCAGTGGATACTCGCGTCTTCGGCGATGCGTTTGCTCGTCTCGCCTCCACGCCGTTATTGTGTCTTTCCAGAATATATTCCGAGCGAGGATGTTTTTCACACGCAACACCGTCGATACCGTAGTTCAGTGATTCGACGCCCACGCAAGCTCTTGGGGGAAATTTATTTTTATCGTGGAAAACATTTCGCTGAAACACGCACATCGAGAATGTCGCGGAGCGATGCGTACACTGACATTCGTCACGATCGTCCCGGGTCGCGATACTGAATTAATTCATACCTATTTATACCGACTTATTTATACCAATTTATTTACGCGATTTTATTTATAGCGACTTATTTATACCAAGTTATTTTTACACGAAAAAGCTACACGGAGAAAAATGGTTTAGCTGCTCTAACAAAAATGAGTTTTGCTGACAATGACCTCGTTTCCGCAGTAAAACGATTAGCAAAAGCAGCAAAAAAATTACTACGTACACAGAGAAAAAAATGAATTGAGTCAACTAAATGTGCGCTTACGGGTGGCGAAACAAATGTTTGGTTGATGATCGAACTAACAGGCCGTCTAATCAAGGGTTTCTTTATTTGCTACGACAATTATTTCGTTCGATCAACCAAAATTTTTTTTCGTCGTCCGTTAGCGCTCATTTTGTTGACTCAATCAATTTTTTTTCTGTGTAGAAGCAATTGGTTTCGCTATCACGACAAAACTTTCTTGTTACTGTGACGATTTAGTTTGCTATGAGAACTAACGACGACTGCTGTAATTTGACGGCTGAGTAATGATTCGTAATAGAATTGTTATAGATACGTACGTACATTTATTTGAATATTAACTCACCGCGTTTGTGGGTTATCATTTTATTCTATTGAAAATAATGTCTGTATTTGCAATTGCGAATTCTTGAAATTTGCTGTATGGATGTATTAAACTCCAAAAGGTATTACCTTTCGCAGTTTATAGATCCACATACAACAGCAAATTTCAAGAGTTCGCAATTCCACTCTATTCTTTATTTTTACTCGAATACAGAGGAACTCTTTTCTCGTGTCTCTTTGTTTTAATTTCGCGCGTCGAGCGTCTCGAGCTCATCGTAGTTGTTGCTACATATATGCACTCCACTCATTTCATTCCATTCATTTTTCATTTATTATTAATTGGTTAGGTACAAACTATTTTACATACATTGAATTTTTTGTCCGCAGAAGCTTTAAAGCTCGTACGCGGATATCACCCGTATGTTTTTTACGTATCTTAGTTCTTCAGGTACAAATATCGCAGGGTTGATGGAGTGATACTCCATACATATATTTTCTACATAAATAACGATCCATATATCATTCAGTCTACGCTTTGATGCATTCCATCCATTAATTTCACTCAGTCATATAATAATTTTTTTTTGTTACGGTAACAATGGCTTTTTTGTTACGGTAACAATGGCTTTTTTGCTACGGTAACAATGGCTTTTTTGCTACGGTAACAATGTCTTTTTTGCTACGGTAACAAAGGCTGTTTTGTTGCGGTAACAAATCGCTCCAAGCGAACAATTTTGCTGCGGTTACAAGCTGGTTTTGTTATCCCGATACCAACAAACTAAATATGTTGCTGCAACAAAAATCTTATGGTACAAATCATTTTTTTTTCGTGCATACCTTATTTATCGTATTTCCACACGAAGCGATAAAACAATGAACACACTCAGAGAACAAGCAAACGAAAAAGGTAATTTTTTAATCAGTCCCCTAATTGCGAGCAGCACAATCAAGCCGTGCTACCGAATGATTTACGTTCTCACCCGCGACCAAATTTCGCGGTATATTTCCCCGCACATAACATGTTCCCACTCGTGGTTTTTTTCGCCTCTCAAAGGTACTTTTTTCTTTTTTTTTTTCACGCGATATAAACGCGCAGAGCGGCCGTTAATTCGTTGCCGGTGGAGAGTAGTCAGGCGCAGCTCTCTGTGGTACGTCATGGACGTACGTTATGAAAAGGCTCGGGTAAAGTTCCCATTCGGTCTTTATTTACGCGCGGGCTCACTTTGTATTTATATGCAACGAATACCCTCTCCCTCTCTCGCCCCACCGCAGTCTTTCTCACTCGCTCTGTTGTACTTGTATTTGGGTCAGACCGTAAAGCTGAAGTACGCGTACTTCTGGGATTCCGTCGCTCTGCCCCTATCCACCAAGAGAAGCTCTCTATCTTCTCTTTCCCTTCGGTTATTCTCGGCGTTCTTCGCCTCCTGCGCTTCCTCCCCCTCGATCCCTTATTCACTGTCAAACTCGGATGTGACGGCGAAATTTTGCATTCCATGCGAAACCGCTTCGAGAGCGTGGCTTCCCGGATTATTTGTATCGCGCGAGACGATGAGAAACGCGCATTGTCGTTTCCGGCTCATTCATCTCCGCATCCCCGAGTTCAGCGGGACACGAAGAACCGAGCTGCGGGGAATCAGCTGTAAAGCGAGGCTTACCTGCCGACTGAGAACGTCCCGACGATTAGGCGACAGTTTGTAAGGAGCTTCGAGAATTACACTGTCGAGGGGTGTTCCGTGTTTCCTCAAGACACCCGGCACATTGCGAAACTTTCTTCTCGGTGGGAATCACTCGTTCCTGGTGAGGAGTGTTTACACTTTCGTCGCCAACGAAGCGATGCTCGAAGCCTTGCGAACAGCCGTGAAAACAGCATTTGCGTCGACCTTAATGGAGAACGAAAAATTGCAAGCTGGGGCGGATCGGAGGGGAACGGTGTGCGGCGCGCCAGGAAACAGTGCGCCAAGTAGCATAGAATAGTGATGTGAGTCGGTAAATAACCGCTCGAACTGCCCGGTAAGTAACCGGTTAATTAACCGCGGCTACTAACTTGTTTTACCGACGGTAACTTGTTCTGTTGCTAGCACTACCGAACTCGGCGAAGATTGCAAGTGGAAGATTCTTTCTCACGCTGTTCCCGCTTCAATCACGCATCCTCACTGTGCACCCTATAAATGTAGGGTAGAGCGGGGCAAAACGGGGTTTTGGGCAAAACGTCATTTTCCAATAATTTTTGGATGCTCGAATTCGCCCGATCGGATACATCAGGCTTTTCTGCCCAGTTTTGCCACCTTGTCCGATCCAAAAATGATTGGAAAGTTTAGTTTTTACTAAACTTTCCCGTTGCCCCATTTTGCCCCGCTCTTCCCTATCTTGATTTAACTCATTCGGTCCACAGAACGTCGTTATTGTGAACAGTGTAAACGCTTTATCGTAACGTTTAACGTTTGATCATGTTACATTCTTTTTAGTGAATAACAAATTAACCAAACCCCCTAATAGCTTCTGAGGAATAAGTATTGTTTAGTAGTCACCAGGAATAGTGTATTGAAGAAATAAAACGTTGATTAAATTATTCGCATTAACGTAGACTTTTTATCAAACTTAAATTGAATGTTGGAGTGCGCTTGTTGGTCACTTAAATAACAGGTTATATTACCGGTAAATTCAAATGAATCTCTGAATGACACATAGGACCGGTACTGGCCGTCGTTGGGCGAACATCGGCCGAAGCTGCGCCAACAATGGCCCAGTGTCGCGCTCCCACTAGTGGTCCGGACCGCATCATATCTTAATTTGTCTACTCTGCAATACCCTCCTCTAACTTTCTCATCTGGCACAATAGCTGTTCAGTAAAACATCCCAAGGAATCTTGGAAACCAGTTGGAACACCCTGCCCCGAATTATTATTTTTTTTCACGACATCAAATTCGACATTGGCCCGGATCCTTGAATCTGCGCTTCGAGTACCGAGCCGAACTGCGCTCGGTACTCGAGCTTGTATGGCCTCATCGATATTTTATTCACCGTCTAAATGAGATCAAATTGAGCGTCGCAATTGTTTTCATTTATTTCCCCCTGCGCCATTGCCAAATCGCAGTTGGATAATGAGTTCCATCATCGCCTATACAGCAACAATCTCGACCCGCGTAACAAAGATTCCATCCAAACCCATCCCGCGAAAGAGCTCCTCGCCGTTCCAACGCGTTGCAACCAAGTAGTAGCCGAACCCAGCGGAGTTGCTCTTGCGCCTGAAAGCCAAGATACCTTGATATCCGAATTTCGAAGTTGGTCCCTATTGACCTTAGTTGCACCGGTAGAACCTCCGAAGCCCTCGACTAACGATCGGAATAACAACGTGCTTCCGGACACCGAACGGTGGACCCTCGATAAAGGCATCTTCCGCGGGTTATGGCGGAGCGTTAATTAGTTTGACCCCGTTACCACCCCGTCGCTGCACCCCCGTTGCTCACCTCACTGTCCCACCGCCAACGTCGCCGCAGCACCTCGGACAGGGATGTTTATACAATTTTTTAATTTTTTTTTGCGTACTCATCATCTCACGACATATCTCCGTGGAGCAACACCCGATGAATAAGCCATTAAGTGCTACCGCAGCTCGCTGAACCGACTTACACCGTCGCAACTTCGACTAAGTATGCAGGGCATGTCGAAGTTCACGGAGCAACAGTCCAAAGGGGTTGAAGGGTAATTCCTGCGGAGTCTCTCGTCCTTGCTGTGGCAGCGACCGCAGGGAGATCAAAAGTAGCGTCTCGTCACCGCAAGCTCATCGCCCCTTCGGGGGCCACGGGGTGGTTTGGGGGGCGGAGGGATGGAGGCACGAAGATTATCGCTCACCAAGTTTCGCGGAGTAGACTGCGCACGGCGGGCCCTTCGCGTGCCCGTGCACATCGACGATCTGTCAATATTGTTCCCGAACAATAACGTAACTCGGGCTAACTCCGTCTACTGTGCCGTTGTGTGCCGAAGTTACGGGGCATGTGCTCAGGTTCTCTCGTGAGATCCATTACGACAGTTCGATCGTTCGATCCTGGCCGTGGCGGCCCAGAGAGCGTGACAATAGTCTCGCGTCGCTTATCCCGCGAATGTCGGTTTTGCCTTTAAGGCAGTCGTTTCGTTACGTCCGACGTCACCTATGTTCGAGAGAGGAATAAGAGAATTTCAAACACTTCCCGATCGGATAAAAATCTTTAAAAATCGGCCACATGGAAAGTGCTGAAAATATCGTTTTTTTCGTTATAATAATTCCAACATTTTATTAACCAATTACTGAAAAATAAAAATTGTGTGACTAATCAGCGTCAACCTAATTTTTGTTTGTTACGAAAATGATTTGTCAATTTTTCTTGAATACCTATGAATTTTTTCATTTTATGTAATGTCAGAAAATTGCGATTTTAAACAAATTTTAACATAAATATAACCCAATTTTCAAACATTACATGAAATTCTGAAAAATCCATACGTATTAAAGAAAAAAGACACAAATCATTCTCACAAGAAAAAAATAAATATGTTGCCGGGTAATTTTTTGAACAGTTTTTTATTTCAGTGTTAATAACATTTCGGAATTATTATTATGCACAAACAGTCTTTTCAGCATCTTCCATACGCCTGATTTCTTTCTGATTTTTATCCTCTCTCTTTTTTTCTCTCTTATTCCTCTCTCAAACTTAGGTCGCGTGAGACATAACGAAAGGTCTACCTTAAGCCGATTCTACGGTGGCGTTTCCTCGAGTCGTCTCTTGTTCGCCCGGCACGTAAAGCGCATTCGTGAGTTCTCGCACTGTGCGAAACGGCCCGACCGACGAATGGAACGACAATCGACGCGGAGACTGGACGAAGTCGTCCTCGGCGGTCCGGGTCGACCACTTCCGCACAGATGGCCAACACGAATCCAGGTTCGGAAGAGAGCGGAAAAAGTGAGAATGCCCGAGAGCGCCGAACGGAACAATTGCGTGGTGAATAAAATTAAATAGCTCGCCCCCAATCAACCGCGTCGTTAAATACGCCCCGGGCGATTAACGTTATGTTTGGAACGAAGCATATGCGCTTGCATCCATCTTCCCCATCATTGGGTGCAGTCGAAGCGCGCGCGGAGGAAAACTGCTGACTCTGAGGGACCGGCTGGATTGGCACTGGGCTCGCTCCTATCGCCAAGGAAATTAAAGCCTGCACCGAGAGCGCCTCTCGCAGGAAATGGACCGAGGAGGATTTCGATGTCGCCACTGCCGATGGCTGGTCGGCACGTACACTGTCGAGTCTGTTAGGCTGCATCGAATGCATCGACGCTCGTCGGCGAACCGGTGCACTCCGGGCAACGAGCAAAACCCAGACGGTCCGTTGGGTGCTCGACCAACTGCGATATGGAATTGCCAGCGATTTTTTTTATTTTTCATCAACCACTTCGTTCGCTCTTTTCCTTCCGGTCTGCGGGGAGACGGGAGGGGAGAGAGGAGAACGAACGGGGCGTTAGGGAAGAATTTTCTGAGCGTAAGCATGCGGTGATAAGCCGCTGGGGTCGGCGTTGTTAATGAAAGCCGGAGCCGGATAGTTTAATGAAAAAAAAACAAAAAAAAGAAAACAAAAAATGGTGGAGGTTATTACACGTGCAGTGTTCATCCTCGCGTAGGGAAGAGCGGGGCAAAATGGGGCAACGGGACACGTTTTGCCCCGTTGCCCCATTTCGCCCCGCTTTACCCTACATGTTCGGCCTGCATCGAATGGACCGCTGCGCAGAGTGCGCTCTTGATTCTCCTCGCAGTAGTAAAAGTCATGGCGAGTCGGACGGTCCCGTTTCGTCAACGAACGGGGCGGCGAAGAGCCTTCGGGATTGCTTTGGAGTTACCCAAGTGTTGCCCCGGCAGCCGCGTTGGTGCAGTTACGTACCAGCCGGGAAACCCTTCCGACAAAATCGGCATCCACTTTTGGTATAATTGAATTCGGAAGAACCCCGCTGACGACAAGAAATACTGTAAATCGAAGTATCGACGTTATACCAAAAGCAACATAAAAAAAAATCCAGTACAAAAATGGGATTGCTATGAATTCTGGACGGTAACTCCACTTTCCAGGGGAAAAAACAGCGGATGAGAAAGATTGGAAGAAAAACCGCACGATGAGAAGAGTATTCGCTCACTCCCGGAGTGTCATACCCAGACGCGCCGAGGATCAGCCTTTAATTAAATTCTTCCATCCTTCGCATCGAGCGACCGGGCGACTGCGACGGAATGAACATGGGTGCGCGGTTTACTGACTTATGGAAATTCTAGAATTTCCTCCGCCTTTGAGTGTACACAGTGCCCTCTTTCTTCCCTCCTGGCCTCGCTCTCCCCTCACACACCCCCCCCCCCCCCCAAGCCCGCCCCGTCGCTTTCGCGAGAATTTGCAAAAAGGAGAATCCGTAACGATTATCCTCACCCAACTTCGTTTCAACGGTATATCGACATTCCGACAGCAAAAAAGGTATCTCGTTTGTAGCGATATTTCAGGATTTGCGTATCGATTTTTTTTATCCTGCCGTAGAATTGTAATGAATTTATTTAACAAACATTTGTCCACAAAGGACCGCAATTCTCTTGTTATGGATTTAATAATTCTTTACCCGACTATTTATTTATTTGTTTATTTGTTTATTTATTTATTTATTTATTTATTTATTTATTTATTTATTTATTTATTTATTTATTTATTTATTTATTTATTTATTTATTTATTTATCAACGGGCAATGCCCTTTTGCACATTCAGATAGTCTATAAAATTTGAAACATTCAGTATAAATACATATTAAATTCAAACATATAAGTATTTGCAATTCGATAACATTCGATATAGATATATGTATAAGATTTGCGATCAACACGTTGAAATTGAAATGACTGGTTTGGAAGTTTTCCATGTAATGTTAGGCGTAGCGCAGGATCCTGCCTGCCGCTGCCTCCTTAAAGCCAACTAACCGTATTTTTGTCGAAAAAAAATGGTAAAATTGACAATAAGAAAAAAATTATGAAGGTTGTAAGCAGATAAAAATATTTCAAAGTATTGCGTGCGAGACTTTCGGGGTTTCCCTTCACTTGGCGTCTTCTCCGGTGAACGTGTAGACGTCTCGACGTCCCCAGAGTGAAAGAGAACGAGGTGTCGTGATTTTGGAGCTTCCACAGTCTTTCTCCCCTCTTTTCTCTTACTCCAATTTCGGGTCTGCATTTCTCGCGACTGTCGCGGCGCCAAATGAAGATGGGTGCGCGCTTTACTGACTTATGGAAATTCTAGAATTTACTCCGCCTTTGAGTGTACACAGTGCCCTCTTTTTCTTCCCTCTTGGCCTCGCTCAACCTCCCCCCCCCCCCCCGAGCCTTCGCTTTCGCGAGAATTTGCAAAAAGGAAAATCCGTCACGATTATCCTCATCCAACTTCCTTTCCCCGGTATATCGACATTCCGACAGCAAAAAAGGTATCTCGTTTGTAGCGATATTTCAGGATTTGCGTATCGATTTTTTTTATCCTGCCGTAGAATTTGAATGAATTTATTTAACAAATATTTGTCCACAGAGGACCGCAATTCTCTTGTTATGGATTTAATAATTCTTTAGTCAACTAACCGTATTTTTGATTACCCTGAAGATATCTGCATAACATCAAATTTCATCTTTGGCAAGTCTCTGTCAGTGCACGTCTTTAGGAAGAATAACCAATTATTCACTTACAGAATTTTGATCTCCAAGTGAGCTTCCTCGAGCAAAGTTTGTCCGATGCAAAATACAGCCGGTATAACTTGATGAAATTTGGCTACATGCCGATATCTTCAGGGTGATTATTTTGTATGAAAAAAAAATTTGTAACATTGACAATAAGAAAAAAATTATGAAGGTTGTAAGCAGATAAAAGTATTTCAAAATATCGTTCGCCCTTGTTTGGTAACGCGAGATTCGCGAGAAATGCACACCCGAAATTGGAGTAAGAGAAAAGAGGGGAGAAAGACTGTGGAAGCTCCAAAATCGCGACACCTCGTTCTCTTTCGCTCTGGAGACGTCGAGACGTCTACACGTTCACTGGAGAAGACGCTAAGTGAAGGGAAATAGCGAAAGTCTCGTGTTTCACATCCCAGATCGGTACGGCCGACCGAGCAATTTTCTTCCACCATCCAGTGGATTCATTTTTATCACGGCTTGGTGATCAGCGAGCCCCGGAGATCAACGAAAGAGCCGACGAGGAAGCGAACAATAATCTCAGCTGAGTACTATTTTACGACGTTTGTTGTCTGTTTAATTATGTGTACATTTCTTACTCATCCGAGCGACGAGATATGTGCGTGATTTATGATTATAGGGTGACAGAAAGGCGTGACGCGGTTAATTTAATGAGTTGATTCCTGACATTTTAGATTTTACGTGTCTATTTATATTGCTCTCATGATGGATTGATCTTTTTATCGGATAATTTCGGACACGAAGAGTTTTCTTCTTAAGAAAAGAGGATCGCTTCTTAATTCATTAAATATTGTGATCGCCAAAAATGCACATTTGTTTATTTAGTGTGTTTGTCTGTATGTGTGTAATTTATTCGTTCGACCTGCTCGGCACGTAGTTGATTTTATTTTCCCGGTCGTAATCGAATTTTATATTTTTTGAATATTCCTGCGGCTTACAAGGTTTAGTAAACAAGACATTTTTGTTAAGCGGATAAACCTCTTTGTCATTTATAGATCAATCAAGGCATTTTTTTAAATATAAGATAACATTGGATTGTTGACAAAGCGCTTTCGAAACCACCACCCCATAGTTTCCTCGTTCGCGGAATGACATATTTTAACGCGGCGTTGAAAACAGTCTCTTCCCAACTGCGCCATTATCGGTCAGATAAGGTAATCTCGTTGAGCGTAAATAAGTGTATTGAGAATCGATGTGACGTGGTTGCGGGCTCATAACTCTGCGCTCTCCACATCGTCGCGGCAAAGCTGCCCAGCGAGAGCAGCAAAGACGAAGTGAGAGAACAACGGGAGAAAGAGAGACGACGTTTTGTACACAGCTCGCGATCCTCTACGTCTCCCTACGCGCCGAAGACTTCCCCACGGCGACGATGATAAGCCGATCGATCGAGCACCATTACGACGACTGTATCGTTTACCTTCGCTATCTGGTATCGTTTTATCGCGAGCGAGAGTATTCTCCCGCGAAGGCAATCGATTTTTCCAAATCTCACCGTCGGCCTCTCGTCGACTCAGATTATACGATCGTCGTAAAATCGTATACGGCCACCCCACATAAACTCTGGCCGAAACGCCAAAAAAAAAACCCGAGAGTTGCGACATGGGAGACGAAAAAAAAAATCATAATCTAAACGGTTTATGTTTCCATCGTAGATTAATTTTCCGAGCGGAACGTAACTCGTCGATCAAAACCTTCCACATCCGATCTCAGCCGGCTGGTTAGCGGATCCGTCGATCATTGCAATTTCCCCGGAGGCTCGGAGCCTTCGGAAATCCATTTCCGTCCGTGACGTCTACCGACAACGTCTGCATCTGACTCATCTCGTCGCACCTGGAATACCTCGCGGCGGCGCTTATGAATCGCATCAACGATTATCCGGCTACTAACGGGTATCCATTCCGCGCGACAGATAATTCATCTGGATAATCGGCCGAACGAGGTTATCGTGTCTGGCGATGCGAATGTCCCGGTTCATCATATTCGTTGCCATTTTAATCGGCTATTCAACGCGTTGCTTAAGGAGGATCGACTGTTTCTTTGGGGTCAAAAATGTAAAAAAAAATCACAGCTGTTACGAATCGCATGCACTATTAGTGAAATTAATTATCCACGCCACTCATGGGGTATGTTTTGCAAAGATGATCCGCGTACCAAAGATTAAGAAAAATAGTATGTAGTCCAGTTTAAGAATCTGAACGACTTCGGAGTCGTCATTTCGTACAACTGATCAATATGTCGAAACGAAAAATGAAATCACAAATCTGTTCCCGAAACTGATATGAACAATTTTTTAAGAATATTGGAGACAGAAAATGACTGATAGATTGATAATTTTATGTCGTGGATTCGTGATGTGTGATAACACACTGAGAATCGGACATGTGTTAAGATGGACCTGAAGTGAGTTTATGTTTGGTTCTCTTAACTTTAATTCGGTAAATTGATAGACTGCAAAGATAAAATAAACTTTGCATCGATAAATCATTGAGTTTACACGGTAAAGTTCGTTTTTGCATTTTTTTTTTTTACATAATCTTTCATACTTCGTCTACTCGAAGCTAGTTTTTCAAAGCTCTAAGTTGGCTTGATCAATAGTAAATTAGGGATCTTTTATCCCGAAACCGACTGACTCCAATGTTAGAATATAGGATGATACGGTCAATCGCGAGAAATTTTCGAGCGTTACATCCCGAGTAGAAATTTTCGAGCGTTACATCGGGCCTTGATAGGGTCCTAATAAGGCCTGATAAGGTCTTATCAGGACCTTATCAGCGCCCGATGTAACGCTCGAAAATTTCTACTCGGGATCGGAGTCTGGCAAGGTCCTGATAAGGCCTTGTCAGGCCTCCTCCGGAGCCCTGTCAGGGCCCCATGTAACGCTCGAAATGTTCTACTAAGGAGTAGCCTAACTTCTATATTGTATTATATCTAAACTTTACGGTTAAAATTGCTGACTTCGGGAACATATGCGTAGAGTGTTCACATAGAAGATATTAAAAAATGGAGGCCTTAAGTTGGATTTCGTCTGTCAATTCTCCTTAACAGGGTAATTTATTACAAACTCAGCCCACTACCGATAGTCGCTCGATGAGACAGCTAAATGCATTGCTGCCAATGGAAAATATTGTTCACTCTCCACTCCTTACTTATCCGCCTTATCATTTTAGCTCGTCGACTTGCATCTTGCTCTTTCGCGAAGGAGGCAAAAGAAGGAGCGAAAAAAAAATTGGGTCAATCCTGGTTATCAAGCGAAATATCCCGGTCGAGAAATGTTGCTTTTTTTTGCCTCTTCTGGCCCTCGTCTCGAAAAAGTCGGGATACCTTTTACGCCAGTGCTATCGCGAGGAGGGCCATCACCGGCCGAACACGGAACCAAGCAGACGTGAGCTGTTTCGGCGGCGTGTGACAAGCGACGCCTGGTTTACGATCGTCGAAGGGACGGTAAATATTTTTTACGAGGAAAAGTCTCGACAAGCGTCCAACGACTACGAGAGTCATCAGGGGAAAGAAGCGAAAGAGCGTGGGACGGCGGCGCGAGCACAAATCGCAATAAAAGTTGTTGAAAAGAAAAGAAAAATGAGGAAAAAAAAAGAAGAGAAAAATAAAGAAACGAGGCGTCGAGGAAGGACACCGAAGAAAGGTGGCACTGCGTACCGTCGGGACACGAGATATTTATATTTGTTCGCGTTTATCCACGCAAAAGATATCTCTTCTTTACCCCCGCAGCTTGATAGAGCCCCATTCTTATTATTTTTATGCCACAGTTGCACGGACGTCTTTTCTTTTTGTTCTCAAATCTTATCTCACTCTAATCGCGATCATTATTTTCCGTCACCGTGCGGAGGGTCCAACGGTGAGAGTAGCCTTGACAAATTTCAGCCGACGAAGACCCGTCGCGAGGGTTTGAAAAATATGTAATCTTCTCCGCCCGCCTGACCCGAAAAAAAATATCGCTCTCTCGGTCGGTAAAATAAATGGTAATACATTTTTTTTTTCGAGGTCCCTAAACTTTTACGAGGAAAGCCAAATTATCAGCCTCCGCCCAACTGTTCTACGAAGACTCTGGCAATTTCCGCTCGGGCGAAAACGTTGAGGACCCTCGAAAAAAATGGATTACAGTTTTTGTTACCGACTGAGTACGCTTCACTGGGATTTAACTGGGACAGCGCTGCGCACCGAAACATCGCGTATTTCGAAGTGCATCCGATATGGGACACAGCTTCGTGGCCGTCTCATGTTGCAATTGACATTACGGGTTGAGCAAGGGGGAGTCTGATAGATGTAACAGCTCTAGCCATCGCCCGCGACGGCCTCAACCGATGCGCCTGAATCGTATCGGGTGACGCAACTCGGCTGTCCCTTTTACTTTTGCAAACTCCATTCCGTTCGCTGTGCGCGGCGCCGGTCGCGGTAACAGACGAGAAGGGGATTCCCCGATCGCGCCAGTAGTGCGAGTAGGGTTCGGTCAGTCGGTGAGCGTGTCACGTCGTCGTCGTTGTCTAGAAAAAAAAAAAGAAAAAAAAAGAAAAAGAAATCATCAAAGTCACGCCCAACGGTGTCCCAGAGGGGAACGATCGCATTGGCGAGAAAATAAAAAAATTGGTGAAGAGAAGGTAGAAAAAGGCTAGCGTTGTATGGCATTTTTTTTTGTCTGTATACTGTGATATTCGGCACACGCACTCTCGCCTCGCTCCATCCATCCTGATACGCGGTGTGATATAAATCACCAGGGAGAGTATATTGCGTGTTTGGCCCATCACACGCCTTTCCTCAATTACCTCACTACCCATCCGCCCTCGCTCTTTTCTCCCCGGGGTATCCTCCGACCGCGCCTAATTCCTCGAATAATACTTTTTTTTTTATTAGGTCAAAAGTCCGTGGGAGTTTCGATATACTGGAAAATTTGGATGTAAAACAAAAAAAAAGGAAACTGCCTTATCAGTGCAATGTTTGTCCTTCGTTACATTTTTGAAGCACCCAATCAAATTCTTGCGTCTTTATCGGTATCGCGTGAAAAGGCTACACAGTAAAATAATTACATGGTAAAAGCAATGGTACTGACTTTTTACCATAAAAAATAGTTCCCAAGGGGAACGTCTACATTTTGTAATTACGACTATGACAAAAAATCGTGGTTGTGACCACAATTATAGTTCAACGACTTGAATATATACTATCAGAAACTATGTATATAGAGCAGAACTGGGCAAATACACCGAGTACTTGAAGTACGTATTGAATTATCAAAACTTGACCGATTAAGTTCTGCCAGTAATCGATACGTCAGTACTGAACAACTACCCAGTGCTCGGTACTTGAAGTACTCGTTACTTCAAGACGTAATTCAAGTACTTAGAGTATTTGTCCAGCTCCGATGTAGACGTTTCCCCTGGGAACTATTCGATATAGTACACAGTAAAAAAATGTGTACATTTAACAAACCTTTTTTGTCCACGAACGTCCACAATTATTTTGTTGGTAATATTACAAAAAGTATTCGTAAAGTTGACAGACATGTTTGTCAAATGGACAAGATTTTTTTGTAAAATTAACAAAAAAAGAATTGTGGACGTTTTTGGACAAGAAACGTTGGTGCCATTTTTACTGTGTATGAAAAACCATCCTTTTTCCCAGTGTAACATCAAAATCCCAAAAATAAAAATAACACAACCACCGACAGGGGCGGGGGGGGGGGCGATTTTCCAATAACCATTTTCTTAACGACCATATTATATCCGTTTTTTTCAACATGTGTGGTTTTGTCATGGAACCTTCTTTTAAAAAAATGGTCATATCATCCGGGATTACCCTACAGAACTCGACCGCTGGGACGGAAAATTCCCTCCATGCAGGATATTCGCGCACCGCCCATAAAGGGTTAATTTCACGGGGTTGGGGCGCATCGCAAGCTTCCCTTTAAGTTATTATCGCGATCGCAAGCGCCGGCGGAATTTCAGCGTGCACGGGCGAAACAAGGAGCGCACTATGCACATGTAAATTATTGTTAGCACGGAGGACGTCTGGGACCCACCCTCTTGCCCTATGAAATTAGTAACGCTCGACCGTGCTTGACAATACAACGCTTTGATACACAACCCGCTTGGATTACCTTCGCCGTTCCGTATACCGGACTTAATGTGCGCGTCGATTATAACATCGTTGCCATATGCGCTGTGCGACATCGAACCGAGTCTTTCAACGGCTCTTCCGCCACAATTTTCCGTCTGTAATATTCATAAAAGCGGGTAACGTTTGATCCGTTGTCCGATCGATGAACGCATGAAAGTTAAAGAGACGAACATAAATTATTCCCGCCAAGTCGACATTCCCTTTTCCCCGGCGAGCGTTTGATCGATGAAGTGCCATTGCCACGTGCTATGTGTATACGTATATGTACACATTTCGCCGCGTGAATTGAGACTAATGCGATGAATTACGACCAAGTGGATTCTGAGCGCAGCCGTAATAATTAATTGTCTTAGATTAAAACTAGAGTCCTCCGGTGCCTCGAAGGAGTTCTGGAAACTCGTGATATTAATTGTACCGTCAGGAAATTTATCACCCAATTATCCACTCGTGAAAGGCTGCGAAATCGTCGCGCTTCTCGGTAGGTGACGAGGACACACGAGTAAAATAAAATCGCTAACAAGAATTTAACAAAAATCTTCCCTGACATCAACGATTCTTTTTCTCGTTGATTTTACATTTTTTTTTCTCATGTTAAAAATAATACTATTTCTCGAAAAAGAATGAAGAAAAACCGGTAGAATCCACGAGAAAAATTGTGATCCTTTGTGGGGGACGAGAAATGTTTGTTATAAATGTACAAACCTTTCCCCCCCCCCTCCCCCTTCCCGTGTATCACCCGGCATTACCTTGTATACGAGAAGCCACGTCGTAGAATTATCTTCGAGTCTCCCTTCTCCCTGCTGCCTTTTTCCCGGAGTCTTTCGCGATCCTCGTAGCTGCACGAGACTTAGGTGGGGCGTTTCACAATGGCTTCTCGTGGAATCCCTCAGGATACTACAACCCTCCTCGTTAGGGTTCGTGTCGTGGGATAAAAGCAAGAGGGGTTGGCAAGCGAACGGAGGAAAAAGATAAAAGTGGCACGAACGCGAGTAGCACAGTTGTCGTCCGTCCATACACTCGTTGGCAATATTACAGTGAATGGCCCCGCGAATCATCCTGGATGGGATTTGGATCAAGGTAGAAAAAAATCTCGAACTTATTTTTACTCCTGGAGCGATATTCGATGCAGAAACTCCCGTCGGACGTAAAATAAACATTTTCCGAAATATTAAAAAATTTCAAAATTAAAAAAAATCTAAACGATTCGATCCATTTTCGCCAAATTTAATACGAAACATTGCACAGTGTTAGCGCGTTCACGTGTCAAATCTCAGATCGATACCTCCATGTTTACTGGAAGTAGACCGTTTTCAATCATTTAAAAAAAAAAATAAAAAAAAAACTCAAAATCCCATAAAATCTTACCATTTCGATAGATCTTGACCAAATTCAATACCAAAGGTCTTTGATTAAAATAGTATATTTGTGTGCAGTTTTAGGACGATAGCTCAAAATTTGCGCAAGTTAGAGCAACCACAGAGAATTTTCAAAAAATTCAAAATCGTGTAAAATCACCAATTGAGCCTCAATCTTCACGAAAATCGCACCAAACAGAGCGACGTAGTCACTCTATTGGTGTACCCAATTTCGACTCAATGTCTCAAGCCGTTTCTGAGTTATAGACGTTTTAAACGATGGAAATCTGTCACACACACACACACACGTACACACACATACATCCGGACGCCAGCTAAAAATCACAAGCCTCGACGTTTTGGACTGTTTTAAGTACTCGGACATTAAAATTTCAAATTTTTTTTTTTACCAAAACATAGCTTCCTCTATATGGATCAAAATATATATATACGTCGACCAGCCATTTTTCGAGGTGGCCAACGACGCAGCAATCTAGACGCAGCGCGAGCGGGAATAAGTCTCGATATTCGTACAATGTGGGGATCGCGAGACGCCTCGGGAGGGTTTCGCACCCCTCGCTTGCCGGACGGCTCCCATAGCGCCTACTTATCGCAACGCTTATATCCTTGCCGGTGTCGGAAACAATTCTCGCATCCCTCGCGATACTTCCTGCGGTGTGTCTGGCTCTCCTCTCTCCCTGGTCGTAGTCTTAACACGCGTGTGGCCTGCGGGGGTTAACAAAAAAAAAGGAAAAAGCCTCGCTTCGTTAGGCGAGAAATTAGCAAAAGCTCCGACGAAAGTGTAACGGGATGTGTTGAATGGAATTTTCATGTAGTCAGTGACGTTAATCCTTAACCTCCCCTTAATGGAATTTGATTTAGCTACCTACGTGGGAGAGACCGTCGCGTATCGATCCCTCGGTACTATGCAGGGAGCAAACGGGGCAAAACGGTGAAGCTGAGAAATTAAAGGTCGAACGGATAAGACCGTATTCACGATTCGCCCGTTCACCAGCGAAAAGAACAAAAAATTCGTAAAAAAATATTCCGAGGGATTCGCGAAAATAGCGGTTCGGGATAAAATAGAATTTTTCTCAATCTCACCGTCGCCCCGAGAGACGATCGTTTTTTTAAAAGCCGTTCAAGTCTTCCGACGAATTTTTCGAGGCATTTTTCGGTAGTCCATTTAGCCCCATGTGTAAATTCGGCAGCCTCCCCATTTTCGTCTCTCCCTTGCGTTTCAATCAAGTTCATTGACGTCGCGTGACAACGGAACGCATAAAGCACAAACAAGCCCCGATCGGATATAGGATAACCGTCTCTGCCCGTGTTTCGTTAGGAACGTCGCTTCGCAGGATTAGCCTGACGAAATTAGTGTCCCGACGATTTACCGTCTATCCGACACCCTTCAATCTCGATCGTTTGATAAATACAAGAGCGTGTCACGATACATTGCCATACGTCGCTCGGCTCTACCCTCCTCCGACAGCCTTCCCCTCGCTCGTCAGTCAATCGTCCCGAAGCAAGAGTCGTTTCCGGCTCACCCTCATCAGCCGCTCTAGGCAGAAACAATCGTTATTCCGGATTGACCAGCTTCCCCGACGTCCATCAAGATATCGCCTCAATATTACCATCTCCTTTCCTTCCTCATAACGGATCTTTGCCCCCCCCCCCCCCCCCCCCCGGTTTATCGGCTCTTCCGGCGCCAACATCATTTGTCCGGTCGTCAGGTCAACGAGGTCGGAAACGGAGGATCCACCGATTCGATAATTCCGCTTCTGCCCTGATTTCCGAGAATAACTACTAATCCCAGCGGTACAGATGAATGATAGATAAACGAGCCCGGTGGTTGATACGCGATTCAATGGAGGATCAATCCGAGTGAATTCGAGCGAAATGAGCTTATTGCTGCGAAGCATACTCGCCGGGTCGAGCCATCCAGCGTCGTTGACCGACGACATCGCCGAGTGCATCCCTCCGTGTCTCCCGGTTTTCTGTAGCTTCGACGGTGGTATCCGTCGGATTCTCATTGGATTGTGGCGGTGGTCCGGCTCTTCTTGTTTCGTCCGGTCGAAGGGCAACGGCCATCGGGGAAGAGATCATTCGATCGAACGACGCCGCTCGAACCCCGGAGATGCCACACCAATGCTGCACGTACTCGGGAGGGCTACCGGTGTGTGAGGAAATTCGTACACGGTACCGGACGAAGTACAGCCACGTATAACCCATCGAGTCGCAAGGGGGTTCGTCCCGCGAGCATCGCGAATGGAATTCGATTTGTCCAGCCGGCCGACGATGGTCATCGCGAGCCAGATTGAAATCTCGCCGAGAATCGATGAGGTCCCGGGTCACTTGATTCTATATCCAGAGACGGAGAGGACACACCGAGTGGGACGACCGGATGATAGAACGGAAGGTCGAGTGTGCTGTACGGCAGTCGGCCGGGATGGATGCAGTAGTTAGGTAATGAAACGAGCTGCAGTGTTTCTGGCTGTTGATTCGACGTTAGGTTATTGTACTGCATTGCAGTTGATTCATTGTGTTGCGTTTGCTCTTAATGGGCGAGAGACCTTCCGGTTGAGCATAAGGTAAAGGTTTCGTGCCTGATTATGCATCAAATGTTGATTCATCGTGACGCAAGAGTGAAGAGAGGGCAATGAGAATCACACATTGTGGATGAGTGCTCGAGCGATGGAAGCCGTGCAGACAGTGCGTTACATCGATGTGCCCACAAAGCTTCTTTTATCCAAATGGGCAGTGTATTAAACGAGCTGCAGTGTTTCTGGCTGTTGATCCATCGTTCGGTTATTGTACTGTACTGCTGTTGATTCATTGTGTTGCGTTTGCTCTTAATGGGCGAGAGACCTTCCGGTTGAGCATAAGGTAAAGGTTTCATGCCTGATTATACATTGAATGTTGATTCATCGTGACGCAACAGTGAAGAGAGGGCAATGAGAATCACACATTGTGGACGAGTGCTCGAGCGATGGAAGCCGTGCAGACAATACGTTACATCAATGTACCCACAAGGCTACTTTTATTCAAATGGACAGTATATGAAACGAGCTGCAGTGTTTCTGTCTGTTGATTCATCGTTCGCTTATTGTACTGTATTGCTATTGATTCATCGCGTTGCATTTGCTCGTAATGGGCGAGAGACCTTCCGGTTGAGCATAAGGTAAAGGTTTCATGCCTGATTATACATTGAATGTTGATTCATCGTAACGCAAGAATGAAGAGAGGGCAATGAGAATCACACATTGTGGACCAGTGCTCGGGCGATGGAAGCCGTGTGGACAGTGCGTTACTTCAATGTGCTCATAAAGCTTCTTTTTTATCCAAATGGGCAGTGTATTCTAATATGCAGCTTTTTAGACGTCAAGTCTATGATCCGGCCTCGTCGGGACCGCGATGTCAACCTCTACTGTGTGAACATACTGGATCCTAATCGGAAGCAGGCCCGGAGGAGGCGTTTTGGAGTGTTTCTTTCCTGGAGGATGCTCTAGGTATGATTCTTGACGATGACTTACGGTCATCAGGGAGCGAAGTCCATGTGATGTAGATTGTGATGAAGATCGTACGTGCGAAACGATCCAAGATGTACGAATCCGTCGAGAAGTTGGGCACTCTCTGGGGTGGTTAGAAAGCACCCGTAAGAAATGTCAGTTAACGGTAGCGTGGGGGAGTTGATTGCCCACTGATTTGTATACAATTCGGTGTCATCTCGTTCGTGGCGGATTCTGCGGGGTCCACGACCTCGTTACGATTGATAGGACGTTTTGTAGAGCATGCTTTTAATGGTTGAGAAACATTCGGATCGTGCCAATAATGAAGCTTCGTGCTTGATTCATACACATTACCTGTTGATTCATCGTTTGATTATTGTATTCGTATTGCTGTTGATGCAGCATTCGGTTTTTGTACCCGTATTGCTGTTGATGCAGCATTCGGTTTTTGTACCCGTATTGCTGTTGATACATCGTTCGGTTATTGTTCCTGGCTGGAAAACTGTCCGATGAGGGTGCGGAGGATGATTCAGGGTGGTATGAGCGGTCGGATTGGATGGCCGGTCGTTACAGGACGAAAGTGACGAGAGCAACCAATCGATTCGACATTTGTCTTTGAGTGCAGCGAGAAATTTGCAAAGGTCCGTTCTGCTCCCAGGATGGCTCTCGCAGTCATAACCGGAAGGTAACGAGTCGGGCTGACGTAACTCTTCAGTGTGCAATTACTTGGGAATCTTACCCGTCGGAGTTATGGCGAAGTAGGTGAAGTCGAAAAGTTCTCGTCACTCGTTTATCGGGACTTTGGCCTCATCGGTTGTTTCGCAAGACTCTTCGCCCCCCCCCTGCCCGGATGGGGGAAGAACGACTTCTCCTATCTCCTTTATCTTTCTCTCCGGGAGCTTTGCAAAACTCGGGTAAGGCGCGATCCTTTTGCCTCAGAATCCCACAATCCCAGAGGATAATGCTGTCCGCTTTCTCGCGATCTCACTCCATCCAGTCGACACTTGCCGTTTATTCGGTCTCGTTTTTTTCCCCTATTTTTTTTTTTTTTTATTCCCTCAAACTCCTCGGGCGTTTTACCTCGAGTCTCGTTATTAATTGCCTCTTGGGTTGGCTCGGGTCTCTCGTCTGAATTTTTTTTTCTCCCCCTTCAGTCACCCTCCTCAACGTCTCTCGGCAACGTTGTTATCCAACGACTTTGTACCGCAGTTTTTGTTTCTATTTCCGTTGCTCCGTCTCGCGTTTCTCTTTGTAGGGAACACAAAGGATGTCGCGGCCGCCCACAGTCGCTTTCCACGACTTCGCCCTCCTTCCGCTCTGTCACCCCCCCCCCCCCCCCCCCCTCGGCTAACGATAATTGAGGGAATGAATGGAAAATTGTTGCGAAACCGAAACTCCGTTTAGTCGATCGGAATAAGAGAAACTTTGCGCAACGAATCTCATCCAAAGGTACCAAATTAATTACTCAGTAGCGTGCTCGGGTAAACAGGCGATACAAATAAACTTGCAATCTCACCGGCTAATTCTTTTATTTTTTTATTTTCTTTATTTTTACTGAAAACACCATTGTAGCAAACCATGTTTTTGATTCGATCTCGTTCGAGTGCCTACAACTTTTGTCCCAAATTGTTAAAAAATTTGCATCATTTTTTTTTTCCTTCAAGGTGAAGTATCGGAAAAGATTGATTAACCAATTCTTATATTAGTACTTATTGATTTTTGCATGTGTAACCATATAGGTGGTTGGGGGGGGGGGGTCGATATAGGCTCGAAGGTTCGCGGTGTTTTTCGCGGTTCCGTGAGACATGTATAAGCGACAGGTGAACGCTCTCGGTGGAATTGGAATGGTGTTTGGTCGAGTACGCCACCGGCGAAGGATCGATAATGGTTATGAATGACCAAGACACACCTCCACGTTGAGGAGGCACGGAATGTTCCGTTTTCCAAGCCTTCCCCATTCTCGCCGCGATCGTTCGCGGTGGATGTAACTGCCGGTGGAGGCACTTCGTCCAGTCTCGTTCTCCATATAAATACTCCTAGCGGGCTTAAGAAGCTTTCGTAACACGGGCTCCTCGAACTGCCGCCCGCCGCTGCTGTTCAAGCATAGCTATATATGTTCCTCACGTGGATGCACCTGACGCGCCCGTAATATCAGCACGCCATACCTCACAGCTTTTGATCGCTGGGTAGCTCAGTCTAGCTGCCAGGGAGAGAGCGGGGCAAAACGGAACACCGGGGCAAAACGGACTTGAGATTACACACGTTTATCTACCTTTAGCGAAAAATTTGTGAAAGTGGTCAATCTGAGTGATATGAAAATGAAAAATGCAATTTTGAATGAAGATGAAAAAATGAGTTTTTTTTTTATGGAAAAGAAATTTTAAAAAATGGTAATGAAATTTTGCCCCCGGGCTCCGTTTTGCCCCGCTCTCTCCTACTACTTTGCCGCCGTGCTTGCTCCATTCGTCAAGGGAACAAGAAAGGATCTTCGACTTTCAGCACTCGTCGAGACTGCGATAACCATTCCCGATATATTTATTATGGCTCTCGTGATCTCTCGTTTACATCGCGAATCAGATGAAATGTCATCCATTTATTATACAGTTACAAGTTACCGTTTATAGTTGTAGTGTGTGTTATATATGGCGCATATGTGATTCTTGAGTAAGACGCAACGGAGAACCAGATTTATCGTTGTAATGAATTTTAACACGAAAGCGACAGGCGTATCGATCCTACCGGCGAACTGCATTGCTGGAATATTTCAACAGCCGTCCCGAGCTGCGTAGGGGGACTGATAATATCTGGGGAATTTGTAATAATAACCGACCGCATCTCCTTCGCAAGCTCGCTCATCGCGATAGAGACTTTAACGTCCCGGGCAGCTCATCCCGTTGTCTCTCTATAGAGGCACGATACGATCGGGACGCGGATACAACGCCCAGAGCACGATACTCTTCGTGTTCCTGGCACGGGATTCACCGGGTGAGATTCTCATCTCGTTCGAACGAACGATACACGAGCGGTGTAACAGTGCTCATCGAGCGAGTTACAGCTCTCTTGTTTCGTAGGACAATATAGGCTGATATGGCCGTGGCCTTTTTTTCTAACAACGCAGATGAAAAAGCACGCTCATTCGAAAAATATGAGTGATATGAAAAATGAAAAATGCTATTTTTAATGAAGATGAAAAAATGAATTTGTTTTTCTTTATGAAAAAGAAATTTAAAAAAATGATAATGAATTGTTTTTGGAACGAAAATGAAATTATTGTTTCAGACGGAAAAAAAAAATTAATTACACTTCTTGGTAGGCGAGGAGGGCAAAATGGGATAATGGGACAAAACGCAATTTTCCAATAACTTTTGGATAATTTAAGACCTGGATAAGGTAAGTGGGGCAGAACAGTGTTGAAAATCCGGATGTATCGTTGGGACAAAATGGGGTATCCAAAAATCATGGGAAAACTGAGTTTTGCCCCTGCTGTCCCGTTTTGCCCCACTGTCCCATTTTGCTCAGCTCTCCCCTGCCGGGTAGTTACTGAAAGTGTGTTCACCTTAACGTGAGTTGTAAAAGGACGAGGAAGTCGAAGCGCAAGAATCGAACGCTCTTCGGCCTTCAGGCATCTAAAATTTAACGGCAACTTTCGCGCTCCCGTACACGTGTCTGTACGACGGAGTTTACTATCCTCCTTCGCACTCGAATCTCGTTCGAGGAGGCCGAGCGAGCCTATTTAATCGAGAAGCGCCTTAACCCCGCTCGTACATCGCCCTTAATCTCGCACTTTATCCGACGTTCACGCGATGGGAATATAATGGAGTTGCACCATTAAACTTGGCGAAGCATCGAGGCTAAATTTTCCCCCGTTGAACCATAATTAAGAGGAGGATCATTAATATCCCGTTACACGAGACCAACGATCGATTTTCTTGCCTCGAAAAAACTTTTTAATGTCTTCTCGACGGGAAACGATATAGTCTCACTCCTCTCCGCCTCCCGATATCCTTGCGTCTTATCTTTTTCACCGTCCCAACAAGCAACATCCCGGAGCGCACCTGGTTTCTCAACAACTCTCGACAAAATTCAATTACTTCGACCATCCCGCTCCGACCGTCTCTAACCGCTCGCTCGGGTTTCGTTGTCTTTCGCGGAACGAACGACTTTATAATTAATGATAAATAATCGAGTAACTTGCGATTTAATACGATTGAAACTGCAGCGACCGGCCCTTGCGCCGCTTGAGATAATATTTGATTATTTATCTTAGCAATTATATAGTTTTCCCCTCTCGCCCCCGTGTGTTCAACGTGTTTCGCGATTTTCTAGGAGAGTTCGAGCCCTCGGGGAGCGCGCGGTTCCATCGGGACTCTCCGCTCGGGAGGAGTCTCGCAGTGGAAACAATTGGAAGCTCGAGGGAGCAGCCTCGAGAGTGTGTCGTTCGAAACTCGGAGTGGACGAGACTCCAGCTTTCGAGTGAGCTTTGTTAACCGAGCGCGAGGAGGCTCGATAGAAATTTTAACCGAAATACTGGAAATACCATCGAAACACGTTCCGATGTTAATTCCGACATGTATGGAAGAGAAGGAGAAGAAAAAAGAAATTCCCCCGCGCGAAATAAAGAAAGTTGAAATAGAGTATAGAAGTCGAGAGCGAGAGAGTACTCGAGGCGTTTCGCGGTCTCGAGAGGTTCGCCCTCTCGCTCCGCATCCCCCGGCCGGAAAGGCAATAGGACTCGGGGATATGGAACAATTCGCCGCGCAGTTGCAAACGAAGTCGGTGCAAAGCTCTCGGAGAGGCCGCCGCCACCGCTGTGTTTCGCGTGCATCGGGTACGATTTTCCGGGGATAAGTGTATATAGACGCGGAGTGCAAGGACCGAAACGAACGCTGCCGGGAGAAACGACTTTTAAAGTACATATTTGCAGCGGCGAAGGCGGCCGGGCGAGAAACCGACCGCCCAATCCTTAAGTCTTCTCGCCGCAACTTCCGCTCCTCGTCCGAACTTATCTCTCCTCGTTCGGACTTCGTTCCCCGCTATTGTCCCCTCTGTGCAGCCGAGCTTCCACAGTTAAGACACTTTGGGGCTTGTGTACGCGCGATAGCATCTCACTTTCCGACCCGGGTTTCATCCTCTATCTCCTTTCGGAGCTCGGGCGGTTCCCAATTTTTGGAGGAGAGTTCCTTAAGTTTCCCAAACTAAAGGCGATAACGGGAAGCAATGCCGAAGAACCGGTGACGCGGATCTTTGTGGATAACGATCTAAAGCTGATATTTTCCAGAAGCGGCCGCCAACTGTTTTACCGTGCGAACGTCAAAGCAGCCGAGATTCATCTGATCGAAACGTTTTCTTTTTAGTTTTACGTATCGAGCAACAGAGCAATTGATCTTCGTTCTCCCGAAGAATGGCCGATGCGAGCCTTTATGGCGAACGGTGTTAGGGTCGCATTTTAAGATGTTAGTTTGAACTTAGGACAGCTCTTGAGACAAAACTTCAGTGTGTGTTTGAGATCGAAACTCAGTTCGGAACTGATTTCGTGCTTAAGTTTGATCTAAATTTCGAACTTAAGATCGATCTTGAGTTCATACTGATAAGAAGCGATAAGAAGACATCCAATAAAAATACTTCCGATCGTCCAGCAATCATTCTTTAGAAAAGGATTCAAGAAATTCGTTCGATCCAAACCTCGATCTCAAGTTCGATCTCAGAAGCGATCTTGAGTTCACACTAACGTCTAAAAATTGGGCCCCAAATAAGACATAGTCCAAAAGCCCCCAACGGCTTTACCGATCGAACGACGAAGCAGTTAAGCGCCACCCGCTAGTAGTAACTTTCCGTGGAAATAACGTCTCGCAGTAAACACCGATCCAGGCTATTTTATTTCCGAGAAACTGTGATATCTGGCCCATGAGATGCCGTTTCTCCAAACTCCGTTGTGCCTTTGCTCTCCCGTAGCGTAGGCATCGTCGTATCCGTTAACCGAACGGAAGTGTACGCTTTCACAAGCAGGCCGCGAAGCAAATACGTTCTCTCTGTCTCAGGTGCGCCACGATGGAAACCAGACTTCCACTCTGCGATAAATTTCTGCCGTACACATTCGCCTGTTCGTGTGTATGTGTGTCTCTCCTGCGCTGCTTCGGGTCTCGGCGCCGCTATCGCGGTCCCACTCTCCGTCTACCCGCGTTGATTCCATTTCGATAAGCCGCGCCGTCAAAACAGGTAACATTACGCGATACCAGAAGGCGAGGCAGATGTACCGAGTACCGCGTTTCACGTGGGAGCTTGTTGTCGCGGTTGTTGGTTCACAGTAAGATGATTAACAACGCTATAAATCAGGACGCGGGCAAAATCAAAAGTATCCTGCGAGATAACTGCACTACGCCTTTTGTTTTTCGCGAGCCCTTCTAAGACAACCCTAGTGGGAGCGCCATACATGGCCGGTATTGGCACAGTGTCAGCCGGCACCGGTCGTGGGTGTCATTCCCATTGGGGACCGAAATGAGTCGTTGTATACAATGGTATAAATCGGTGCTTAGCCAAAATCAAAAGTATCTTTCGAGATAAGAGTGCAGTGCCTTTGGTTTTTCGAGAGCCCTTCTAAGGACAACCCCAGTGTGACCGCGACACTGGGTTGGTATTGGCACGGTTTCGGCCAGCACCGGTCGTGAGTGTCATTCCCATCGAGGAACGAAATGAATCGTTGTACACAAAGCTATAAATCGGTGCTTAGCCAAAATCAAAAGTAACTTTCGAGATAAGAGTGCAGTGCCTTTGGTTTTTCGAGAGCCCTTCTAAGGACAACCTTAGTGGGACCGCGACACAGGGTTGATACCAACCCTGTGTCGCGAGTGTCATTCCCATTGGGGAACGAAATGAGTTTTTGTACACAACACTATAAATCAGTGCTTAAGCAAAATCAAAAGTAACTTTCGAGATAACACTGCCGTACCTTTGGTTTTTCGAGAGCCCTTCTAAAGACAACCCTAGTGGGACCGCGACACAGGGTTGATACAAACCCTGTGTCGCGAGTGTCATTCCCATTGGGGAACGAAATGAGTTATTGTACACAACACTATAAATCGGTGCTTAGCCAAAATGCAAAGTAACTTTCGAGATAACACTGCCGTGCCTTGTGTTTTTCGCGAGCCCTTCTAAGACAATCCTCGTGCAACCGCGACGCAGGGTTCGTATTGGCACAGCGTCAGCCAGCGGCGGTCCTGAGCGTCGTTCCCATCGGGGAACGAAATGAGTCGTTGTACACAACCCACCTTACCCAGTCCTATGAGTCTCACTCGCTATTATTCCGGGGGATGTTTACCGATCGAATTGTACCTCGCCCCGTGAGATGCCGCGTTTCTCGATTAATCATTCTGCTGACGCACCGGACATCCGGCCGCGGATAATTAATCCACCTCCCGAAGGTCTGCCAAGGGAGGCTACCGCTAAGAGAGCATCGTACAAGCATCTATAGACGTTCGCCGTGTTACTCGCGAAAGCCGATTTCTGTGTAATCGCTTGGGTACGTGGGGCTCCTGACTAACCCTCTGTGTGTCTGAGTCTCTCTCTCTCTCCTCTCTCCCATTACGGCAAGGCCAGCGAATGCGCCGCCGGAGATAATTATCTTCGACTAAACGGTTCCCTTGTTCTACCTTCCACTCGTTGTACCTATAGCAACCTACGAACCTACTATTATTTAATGCTACCGATCTATTGTTTAATTTTCTTTTTCGTACCGTCGTAAGATCTTGCTTCTTGTTGATCAATAGCGTCATCAATTTAACGCATGTGCGGCAAAAATTATATTGGGTGGTTACGGCGATGTGGCGACTTGTCTTTTCTATTGTAAAAGACGGAATCTGAACTGGAAACTTAACTACCCAGAACTACACAGTGTATTAGGTACCAATGTTCCTCGTCCTCAAGCGTCTACAACGTAACAACGCGTAGCAATTTCGTGTTAACGTGAAATGGGGACCACGCGTTGTTATACAGTACAAAAAGTTTGTACTTTTTACAACAACTTGTTGGACGCAAACTTCCACAATGTTTTATTTGCTAATTTCCCGATCGCACCATCCGACCCTAGTTTTACAAACAAAAGCACGAACTAAAATTGTTAATGACGTGGGAAATAAAAGGACACGTTTGTATATTCAAAACTGATCAAACGAGTTTGTCACTTATTTAACAACAATTATTTTTACGAAACTTCGTATTCCAATTTTACAAAATTATTTTTTACTGTTACTAGCGTCTAAGAGTCTGGGTGGAGGCGTGGCGTTTAAAGGGTTGACTTTACGACAAACAATGGTGTGCATTTTACAAAACTGTTTGTTAATTTTACAAATATCTTTTGCAAAATTAACCAAGAAAGCAATCGTGGACGTTTGCGGACGAGAAGATGTTTGTTAAAGGTCCACATTTTTTTTACCGTCCACAGACCAACTCGATAACCATTGATGTTGAGTGTCCAACACGGAAGACATTCGGCCAATTCGACGGATCGGTGGTGGGGGCGTTAAAGAGATACAATCGATCGCCATGTCAACCGACTTGCCGTGGAGCCCTGAATCGCCCCGACGTTAATGATACACGAGGAAGATTAATAATTTATCGTACCATGGACAAGTCGTGTATGAGTAGCTTGGAAAGCGGCAGGTGACCTGAAATTTTCATACCACGCTGTGCGCCGCGAACTATGCTCATGGTAGCTAAAGAACTCAGCAAACTTGGCAGCCGTTGTCAGAGCGTCTGACGCAAATCGGTATGTTCCACTGGGCCCCGCGACCAGCTCCGCCCGCCGGCTAAGTATGCGAGAGCCAACGACCCTCGCCGCTTGCTTACTGTGCCGCGAGAAAGCCCTGCTCGCGAGTACAGTAGACGACAGCGTAAGTTGCATACTCGGGAACCAACCCAATTAGGCACGATCGGATAAGTTGGATTCCTGGAGAACCACAAAATGCCTCGTTTTTGTGGTTTTTTATCTTGTTGGATATCTTGCTCCAGGTATTAAGGTAGTACTAGCACAATGACTGACGCCGCCTAAGTTCGAGAGAAAAAAGACAAAGATTACAAACACTTTTCGATGAGAAAAAAATCTGAAAAAATTGTAGCATATAAAAGGTGCTGAAAAGATTGTTTGTGCATAATAATAATTTCAGAATGTTCATAACAAATTACTGAAAAAAAAATTGTGCAACAAATTACCCGGCAACCAAATTTTTTTTTATTACGAAAATAATTTGTTAATTTTTCTGAATACGTATGAATTTTTTCAGAATTTTATTTAATACTTGAAAATTACGATTTTAAACAAATTTTAACATAAAGGAAACGAATAACATTTTGTGATCATTATTATGGACGAACAATCTTATCAGCATCTTCCATATGCTTGATTTTTTTCAGATTTTTATCCGATCGAGAAGTGTTTGTAATTCTCTTTTATTCCTCTCAAACTTAGGTGGCGTCAGTAATTGCGCTAGTACTACCTTAAGGATATCCTTACCAGAAATGCGAGGGGGGTACGGGAGAGGGGCTCCACTGAAGGCGGTAGTCACTGTGCGGGAGAGAAAGGTGATACAAAGCAAGTGTGCGAAGAGATGGATGCTTCGTTTTTTTAACGGCAGTTGAAAACGAGCACCTAATTTAAATACCAGCACCTAATTTAAATACCACCTTCCCACCGAAAACGTACGCATCTGTACAAAAAAAGCGAATCAGGGGCTGAAGGACTTAGGTCATTGGCCCGTTGGCAATGGTAATAGCGGAGGAATACATTATGTAAATAATCGCGCAAATGTATCAGCATCCGTACCATGTAATACATTGTCGATAAATACATTTACTACTACTTGAAAACGAGACCGTAAATCTTTTTCAAATTTGGACACTGTCTGTAGTAAAGTAGTAAAGTTCTTCAATCTGTCAACTTTCGGTTTATTTATTTAATGTAAATAGCCGTTAACGTTCCTTGAATTTTTGCAGATGCGATCCGCCATGCATTGTTTCTAACATGTCAAAAAAATGTGCATTGTATCTAATAATCAAGCTCGTGCTCATAGTACCATAACAGGATCAAAGATGTCAAGCAAGACATCTAGCAAGACTTGTCTTACTTGGTGGCTTGCCTGGTATCTTCGATATTGATAGCTTCGATATTGGTATCTTCAATATTGATAGCTTCGATATTGGTATCCTCGACATTGATATCTTCGATACTGATATCTTCGATACTGATATCCAGTAAACCCAGCCAGTTATGAAGAGCAGTCTATCTGCCAACTCTCCTTTTCCATGGAAAGTCTTAAAGCAGGCACGATTTGATAAGGCTGGTAACAAAACCAAAGGGGTATTTCGTCTCCTCCCGTGCAGGTAGACTGTAGACCGACTCCAAGAAATGGTTGATCCATCTTACTCCGTCGTGCTTTGTCCAACTTATCCGGTTGACAAAACTTATCTGGATGCAACTTACGCGGCTGTATTCTGTACACATGCCGGGAAGTGAAGTCGACTGCCTACCCTGCCGCTGCCTGGTGTCTGACACTTTTAGTATCCGTCTGCTAGAACGCTTCTCTGGCTCGCGACAACGCTGCGAGGCATCCGTGTACCGAGCCCCGGTGGCCGGGGAAGCCGAGAATTTACACCGAAAGCCCTCAAGCCGGTCGCGGGGAGAGACATGTGTGCTCAGCTTGTTTATGTAGATATTTCGCTCTCGATGGGAGAGAAACGGGAGGGTAAGGTTCCGGCGTATCCGCGAGAACTTGGGCACTCGGCTCGTCACCGCACGAGTCCTGGAGTACGACGACGAGAGAAACTCGCTGTGGGGCTCGTTGGAGAATATATCCATATGCAAATTTACAAACGTCCACGAGGGACGATTTCGGACATGGAGAGACTTCCCCCTCTTGGTTCCACTTGCATCGCATGGTAAAGAGGGATGAACCGGTTCGCTTAGCCCAAAATCCGCCGCGGTCATTTTTCGTCCTACAAAAAATTGGACTCAAGGAGGGTTCCATCGATTTCGGACCAAAAAACGGGTTCAATTTTTTTTCTCTCGGTGCCAAGAATTTTCTTGCCGAAGATCCCACGAGCTCAATTGATCGAGACCGTTCTCCGAACGCGTAAAAAAATTACTAAGACGCAATATAAAAAATTGTAGAAGTTCAATTTTTATTTTATTTCCGTATTCTTTACTTTTGAGTAAATAAATAAATTTATCTGGCGTCTGGTCACGCTCACTGTAGCAATTCGGTCGATGGTCTTTCCCATCAACTTGTAAACTGGGCTTAGCCCGTTTTCATATAAATAAATAAATAAATAAATTAAATTACCATGTTTACCGGTAAATTTACAAGACTAGAGTAAGCGTAAGATGACACAACTTTCTGGCCCTAGGCCATCGATACGGAGGGTCTCCTCTCGGATCGTCTAAACTTCTAAATCCGCAGGGAGGAGGGTGGTGGTTAAGGATGGGGTCGGCGGGGGGGGGGGGGGGTGGAAACCGGACATCAATTCTCGTGAAGTTTCCTACAATGATCGAAGAAAAAGTGAAGATGAGAAAATAATGGGTCCGGAGTACCGTCCGGTTACGTGCGGGGACGAAGCGACGAACCAACTTTCGCAGTGCGACTTTCCTGGCGGAGGGACGGGTGGAGAGGGTCGAGGCGGTTAAAATGAGTTGCGAACTCGTTTGTACGCGGGACGCGTGTGGCTCACGCGAGAAAATCGCGAGCTCGCCGGTCCCTCTCGAGGGGAGTTGTTGGAAAATGTTTGCGGAAGAGTCGGCGAGGCTCGCGAAGGGATCGAGGAAAACGGCGAGCGTTCGACGGCCGGACGGTCTTCGGCCGAGTGCGACCCGGTGATTTACGACCATCGATTTTTCGCCGAGTCGAGAGTCTGGAGGGAAAGCCCGGCACGCGGGGTTTCGCTTCTCGTTGCCGGCCACACCGCCGACTCGTGAATTTTAATTGAATTTATGCGAGAAGCGCCGCCAGGTCGGACCGGGAGGTGCACGCGGGAAGGACGGACCGACGGACAGACGGAAGGAAGTCAGAGATGGAAAGGAAGAAGCCAACGGAGGATGAGCGCGCGCTAGCCGCTTCGCGACGTTGCCCGTAAAACACCGAGGATTCCGGCACGGAAAAGAGCGAGCCTAAAGTATAATGCTATGTGTAGGAGGAGACCGGGAAAAACGCGCATGCCCACTAAAAATAGGTTTTTGATGGGCAAAACGAGCACCGTCTTAACTTTCTTATAAACGACTTATTTCAGTTTTCTGGGGTTCCTTGCATAAGAAAAGTGCGGAAAACAAGTCAAAATGTTCATGATTTAAAAATGTATATAAATCATCCTACCACTAATCTTATCACGGAAAAATACAAGCGAGGATAAAACAGGTAGAGTGGAAAAACTGCAGTTTTAACTGTGTCACTGTATCGCCAAGCAAATTGATCGGAAGGAGGCAGTCCAAGATCTGGGAAAATACGCCGATAAAAAGGTTTGGCAATATCAACTAAGCTGCGCTTGTGGGTGGCGAAGGAAATATTTGGATCGATTGAAAGAAATATTTAGTCGTGTGACCGAATATTTAGTTGAATTGAATGTTCTGTTATTGACTGTAAAAAACATTTTGTTCAATCGACCAAACATTTCTGTCGCCGCCCGCAATCGCAGCTTGGTTGACTATCAAACCTTTTTATCGGTGTAGGAAATGAAAGGGGAAAGACTTAACAATCGGCAAAAAAAAATTAAATGCCCCATGCATACTCTGCAAGGAACTATATTCCGAGTCGATCGAGGGTTGGATTCAGTGCAGCACCAGGGTTGGTCCCAATGTGCATCTGGTGATGAGGATGATGTATCCTTGAACTACGCAAGCGATTTCCCCGCTACCGATTAGATACAACAATAAAAAAATGGTTTCCAATTTTTATTTTCTTGTGTTATTATTGATAGAAAAGACGTCGCCATATCACGAACGATAAATTAAGACAAAATTATCATTTTAAGTCTCGGTGCTCGTTTTTCCCCCATCTCCCCTATTGATATATATAATTTTTCATTAAGAATTTGACTTACTTTCCGCCCTTTTTTAATGTAAGGAATATTAAAAAAAAACTTAAATAAGTCGTTTATAATAAAGTTACGACTGTGTCCCTTTCAACCCGGTCTACCCTATATCGCTACACGTTAAAAAAAATAAAAATTCTCGGCGAATTACAGGATAGCCGGACGCGAAGTAGAAAGCTCAACTATTTCTCTACCGACGCTCCTCGGCGACTATATATTTCCTAAAACTATTTTAATAAAATCGACGCTGCGGCTGACCGACCGGGAGATCGAGCTTGTCCGCCCCCAACATTCTCCCGAGTACCCGATGAAAAGTAATTTTTCACCCCCGACCTATCGTTTCGACAACGTGATGCGTTAAAAAAATTGAGGGTAAAAGGTGAATCTGAAGTGAGGGAGTTTTTTTTGCCGCCCGAGCCGTTTTACCGAAGGGACTGTTTCGATGTGCCTTACGTCGACGTATATTGCGTCGTTAATTCTCGACGCGGCATCGAGTCGTTGATTGCGTTTGGGGTGCGGGCCGGGTCGAACACGGTCCGAGGGTGAACCCGGTCGTTAGAAGAAAAATTGCTGTCCTCATTAGAAAATAAACGAGCGTTTCGGTTTAATGTATCAAAATTGAAAGCGACACGAAATGCGTCGTGCGTACCAAGATTTCAATTTTCAATGGAGAAACTGAAAGCCCGGAAAGGTATTTCGCCAACAACTTCGTTTCATTTTATTTCACAGCGAGATCTAGAAATTTTGTTAAAAAAAAAAAAATGTTAACAAAAAATGTCAAAAGCCCGATTTCTTGCGATAAAAAATATTGTAAAGTTAACAAGAAAAAAAAGCTTGCGGGCTTTCGGGGAAGAGAAATCGTTGTCGGCCGTGCAAATCTTTGTTAGCCTGTGTACGAGCCTTGAGTGCGCAAAAGATACGCAATTTACGAGCGCGATACAGCGTAAGTGGGCTACTAATTTTCCGTACTCACCGGCCGGCATGCGATCGATACGTTTTCTTGCTTCTTCTGCCGCTTCTCCTCTTCGTCCTTCTTCGGTCGAAAGACCACCACCGTAAACGAGGAAAAACTTCCTGCCTCGAACCTTCGTTTCTCCGATCGGCGATCACAGTATTTCATTCGATCTGCAACAAGATTAAAGAAAACGATTAAATAGACACGAGTTATTGATTGTATTCAAGCCTTTCATTATATTTAACCCTTTCACTATATTTAACCCTTTCACTATATTTAACCCTTTCATTGTATTTAACCCTTTCATTGTATTGAACTCTTCACTTATGCGGGACTTTTTGACGAAAGCAAACGATCATGCCTTCTTTTAAGTACCAAAACGATACGTTTAAAAAAAAACGATCGAACGTTCCTAATAAATTTTTTCTGTGTTATCAAAAAAAAACAACATTTCAAGTTCGTCCGTGAATTTTCACAGATTTTTTTTGGCGCATCAACTCGTCATTCGAATCGTCCGAAGGTTGCGTCTTGGCATATTCTAGGTCATCGTTGAACAAGGATTCCGTACGTGAAGGGTTAATTTTATGCCGGTTAGCTACCGTCGGGACGTTAAGATTTTTTTGTATACTCGACGTTGTCAACTTTTTGTATGTGTAAGTTCTTTTTTTTCTTTTTTTTTCCAAGACTGCGAATAACGACGAAGAGGACACAGCGGGACGTACAAGATTGCTGGCCACGTGCCGAATTTCTTTCACTGGGCCTCTACAACGATCCTCAAAGGAGCATGCGAACCATTATGAAAGGGAGGTATTATATGGCCGAGGATTTTTCGAGAAGCCGGTAACGTATCTCGTGTGTGGGGGGGCTTTGGTGGAGAGTTATGGAAAGAACGGCGGAGCGACTTATCGTTTCTGGAAATATGCCACTTTCCTTATCCGGCCGCTGACTGTGTGCGCGCTGAGCCTGCTCAGCCGCTTTACCGACTCCCAAGCAACGGGTATCATTGGCCTATCTTATTTTCCACTTTGGGTGGCTTACATTTTTTTTTTTTTTTTCGAAAAAAATGTCCTGTCTATCGTGAGGCGCAAAGAACACGCGAATATTATCAATCCGATTGGCTTGATGTATCTTGAAAAACTAACGAGACGATCTGCCTGGTAAAGCGGCTGAGCCTGCTCAGCCGCTTTATCGACTCCCAAGCAACGGGTATCATTAGTCTATCTTATTTTCCACTTTGAGTGGCTTACATTTTTTTTCGAAAAAAATGTCCTGCCTATCGTGAGGCGCAAAGAACACGCGAATATTATCAATCCGATTGGCTTGGTGTATTTTGAAAAATTAACGAGACGATCTGCCTGTATCGCGATAATGAACGATTCCAATTTAAGAGCCTTCCGAAGAACGCGATGTTTGTGCGAACGCGCTCGGCGAATAAACTTCCGGTAATTAACTCTACCACGTTGCTAATTGAAATTCAGGCGTTTCATTACCACACCGGCTTTTCGCTTTCCTCTCGGAGTTAAAGCGCGTACTCTCAGCCGGGCTCGGGAGTTTTCGCCGGGGCAGGAGAAAAAGTTGGATGATGAATATAAAAGAGGTACGCCGATTGGCCGGCGCGCGTGGCCGAAGGCGGGAGCTCGAGGCATTTCAGTCGCGCCGGAAATGAAGCATTTAAAAAAAATATAAATTCGGTTCAAGCGTGAAAAAAAAGCACGGAGATACAGTAGAACCTCGCTTATCCGACCTTCGAGTAACTGAGCTTCCGCTTTATCCGGGGCACCCAACTCAACCGAGGTGCAGGGTCGGATAATTAGGAAAACTCGGATAAAACGGATAAAGCAGCAATGCCCACGCGCGGAATACAGTAGAACCTCGTTTATCGGAGCTTATGAGGGGAGATCGTACGGATAAGTGCAATCTCGGATGACACGGATAACACAGTGAGAAAAAATAACATAGTAAAAGCAACAATACTGACTTTGTACCATAAAAAATCGTTCCCAGGAGGAACGTTTACATTTTATAGTTATGACAGTGACAAACAATCATGGTTGCAACAATAATTATAATTTAACCAATTGAATATATACTATCAAAAACTATCTATATAGACGTTCCCCCTGGGAACTATTGGTATAGTAGAAAATACTATTCTTTTTCTCAGTGCATACTCAATTCAAATGTATACTACTATTATAATTTTTTTTAACAACCCTACTTCATATAAACAGTGACTTTAGTAGTTGATTCAGTTATTGTTTAAATATAAGTATGATTTCGTTAATGGACATTAACTTCATATAAACATAAATCCCTTTAAAGCATTGACTCTAAAACCGGAACTGTCGTATTTGCAGCCCGCAATATAAAGCGACCTTGTACACGTTTAAGCGCGTATGCAATAAAGTTGTCTTTACGGACTACACGGACAAAAATAGTTCTGTTTCTCTAACAAAATGTAGATCGTTAATACTTTATTGTTGTGGCAGCTAAAATGTTTGGCTGCCACAGCAAAATATTTTGTTGTCCTTATGTTAAGCAGGTAAATGAGTTATGGTAACAAAATGTTTGTTGTCCCAGCAATTATTTTTTTCCGTGCACTTCGTGGTCATTGTTGCTTTATCCGTTTTATCCGAGTTTTCCGGATTATCCGAGCCTACATCTCGGTGAACGCGAAGGGCTCGGATGAGTTGGGTTCTTCGGATAACGCGGAGGCTCGGTTAATCGAAGGTCGGATAAGCGAGGTTCTACTGTAGTCCGTAACAGCGACTTTGTTGCAGACGTGCTTAAGGGAATACATCACAAAACGACTTTTCTGCTTTTGGAACTAAAAAATCACATGTTTTAGAAAGCAAAGAATAACGTTGTTATAAGAATTTCTAATAATTTTTTCCCCACATGGATTCCGAAATATATGAGCATAAAATTGTGTCAATTAGCGGGAGCTGGATAAGGTGCGGCGTGAAAAGCAACATTCTTTTTAAAAATAAATATATATTTCCAGTCTACTGTATTAGAAGTTTTTTTTTTAAATAACATTACAACATTATTAGGGACGCATTAAAAAAATAAAATCGAGCCGCGCCCATAGATTTTCGAAGATATTACGAGTTGAAGGGGCTTCGAACCTGTATATGAATAGATATCTAGGCCTCAACCATTACTAGCAACATGCCCATAAACTGTATTGCCTTAAACTGGTACAAGTTTGGTGCGTCTTTATATTGCGAATTGCAAATACAACGTTTCAGTTTCTGGAGTCAATCGTTTAACTGTGTATGAAGTTAATGGTAATTGATTAAATTATAGTTACATTTAAAAGATAACTACATTAACTAATAAAGTTAGTATTTATATGAAGTGGTATGTTATCTTTTTAAATATCTACTAGTAGAACAAGTTTGAATTGAGTATGTTATCAGTGTTATTCGAGATTTGACTTATGCGACGTACGCTCCACCCTACCTCAGATAAACGAATTCCTACTGTATGTGGGTTGGGTCACTTTTTCCGACCCGTCGATCCCAGGACGCTCAGATCCGGAAACCGGCCGCCGGAAGTTAATATTATTATTTATAGGCGTCGGCGGCCTCAAACTGTTCTCGACTCGTTCCTGACCCGCCGACGCTGGGCGTGTTAACGAATCAAATTGTTTCTACTACTGCAGGGCGACGTTAATCGAATTCCTTCGTCTTCTCCCTGTTGTTCTTCTTCGAACGCGAGGGGATGAAAAATTATCCACTTCGTTCCCTGTTCGTTCATTCACGTTATATACCTTTTTTCTTAAAACACCGGATTACATTTGCCTCTCGCGCGCAGACCCGCCATCCGGTTCCAGTTATTTTCCACCCCCACCACCGACGGCGCTTCACCCTTAGTCGTAGATCGCGGATCTTTTTATCCCGAGCGCAAAGTAAATCGAGGGCGCGAGCCCGACACCGACTTCCGGAAAGCGTTTGTGTTGGCTTGGAATTCGAAAGTGAACCAGTTGCACGGGCTCCGCCGCCCCGATTTCCCTCCAACCCTTAACGCACCAACGGATCCTAAAAACGATGCCGAACTCTCGTGACTTTTTATATTTATTTTGACAAACGATGGGGAAAAAATAATGTGAATTTATTCGATGGCCGCTCGGGGGAGGGAAGCCTCGGAAGAGTGACGCACTCGATCGTCAAGCCCGGATCAAGGGGGCCGACTCTCTCAAATTGATACGAAAACCTTATGAATATCTAATGTAAAAAAGATGCCGAGCTAGTTCCTGCTCTGTTAGCTCCTCTTTCCTCGCGTGGTCCGCTCTCTTTCTCTCTCCAGCCGCGCCCTGCTTACGCGTCGTTGAAAAACCGGCATTCGCGAGCATCCCCCGCTCCCCCCACCACTCCGCCCCCACGTCACGATCCACCCCTGTTGGGATTACTAAGCAGTTTCTTTTCCATTTCTTATCCATACACGAGGCGCGACAACGGCAAATCTCCCCGTGTATAAGTATAAAAGCATACAAAGCGATGATGTTTGATATATACAAGGGGGCAAAATGGACCAAGGGGAGATTTTTTTTTTTTTAGAAAACTTTGAGTTTTCGTGACGTCGGTAAGATTGAGAGGAGGGCCATTTTGCCCCAAATGGATTTTTTTTTATTGAACGGCCTTTATGTCTCGGCGGACCGTTTTGCCCCATCCTCAACTATATACTATACTATATGTATATGTATATTTGTAACAACTCGTACGGACAGTTTCGCGATATTTAATGCGCAAGCGCGGCTTCGGCGGGTCAATTACTCGTTCGCGGTTAATCAATCACAATTTGATGCTCTCCGACTCTCCAATACTTCGCCATTTCTATTGTCTACCTGCATCTGTCTTCGTCCCGAATTAACGCGACAGCGATGATGTTTGATACACACGATGGGGAAAATTGGGCCAAGGGGACATTTTTCAGAAAGAGAACATTTCAGTTCTCGTGACGTCGGTATACTGTAAAAAAAGGTTTGAAAATTATTGAACAGTATTTGAAGCTTTTTTACATAAACTGTTTCTGAAGTTTCAAACACATGTGCGTTGCAATTTTACAGTAAAATTTTTATTTTTTATAACTTTTTTTTTGAAATTCAGTCAAAAGATTTGTAATTTTAATACCTAGTATTTTTACATTAGGAAGAAGTACATTAATATTCAATTAATGTAAGTAATGTTAGCAAATTTCAAGTTCTCTACATTAAATTTTCAATTTATTTTTATTTAGTGTGTAAGATTGAGAGACACGCCATTTTCTCCAAAATCGCATTTTTTATTTAACGGGCTTTATTTTTCGGTTACCCCGTTTTGCCCCATCCTCTCCTATATTCTACATACATATATATATATATATATAAATTATTATATAATATAATAATAGAATCCATTGTTATCTTATATTACAATTTTGTATTCAAAGCTCTGTATCGGATTAAATGTAAATCGGTAAAAGACGGAGAAATCCGTCAAATAAAATTAGTTACAATTAAATATATATATATATATATATATATATTTAGTTGGGACAACTCGTATGGACACTTCCGCGATATGTAATGGCGCAAGCGCGGCTTCGACGAGTCAATTACTCGTTCGCGATTAATCAATCACAGGTTAATTCTCTCCGGCTCTCGAATACTTCTCCATTTCTATTGTCTACCTGTATCTGTCCCCGTCCCGAATTGCCGCGACAGCGATGATGTTTGATACACACGATGGGGAAAATTGGGCCAAGGGGACATTTTTCAGAAAGAGAACATTTCAGTTCTCGTGACGTCGGTATACTGTAAAAAAAGGTTTGAAAATTATTGAACAGTATTTGAAGCTTTTTTACATAAACTGTTTCTGAAGTTTCAAACACATGTGCGTTGCAATTTTACAGTAAAATTTTTATTTTTTATAACTTTTTTTTTGAAATTCAGTCAAAAGATTTGTAATTTTAATACCTAGTATTTTTACATTAGGAAGAAGTACATTAATATTCAATTAATGTAAGTAATGTTAGCAAATTTCAAGTTCCTCTACATTAAATTTTCAATTTATTTTTATTTAGTGTGTAAGATTGAGAGACACGCCATTTTCTCCAAAATCGCATTTTTTATTTAACGGGCTTTATTTTTCGGTTACCCCGTTTTGCCCCATCCTCTCCTATATTCTACATACATATATATATATATATAAATTATTATATAATATAATAATAGAATCCATTGTTATCTTATATTACAATTTTGTATTCAAAGCTCTGTATCGGATTAAATGTAAATCGGTAAAAGACGGAGAAATCCGTCAAATAAAATTAGTTACAATTAAATATATATATATATATATATATATTTAGTTGGGACAACTCGTATGGACACTTCCGCGATATGTAATGGCGCAAGCGCGGCTTCGACGAGTCAATTACTCGTTCGCGATTAATCAATCACAGGTTAATTCTCTCCGGCTCTCGAATACTTCTCCATTTCTATTGTCTACCTGTATCTGTCCCCGTCCCGAATTGCCGCGGCGGCTTCGCCGCTGGTCGATAAGTCCAGGCGGGGATTACGTGAATATCGCTCGGCGCTGCAAGCTCGGCATAAATTTCGTATCGTCGGATCTAAATAATGCGCACGAGAGTATGCAGCTGAACAACCCTCACAGCGTCGACAGCGAACAACCGTCGACAGCGATAAAGATATTATATCGCGAAAAGGATTACGCGTAACGCCCACGAGGGTGAGCGATGCACCCAACGGAGAGCCGAGGAGGAGGCACAGTAAAAAAAAAGTAAGCAATAAAACTGCCGACGCAACGGGTATTAAGAAAATGTTCTCTTCATTCCGGGCATCCCCTTCCCCGCCTTACCTCTCGCCCAATGAATTATCGGTCTGATGTTGCCGAAAAAAAAAAAATCTGAAATCCACGACTTAAATAACATCTAATCTTTTTTTTGCCAAATAAAAAAAATACAGGAGACTGTGTCACGCAGTGAAGCTCATCGTCCCGTGCTTCAGCATCGTAGAAATTAATAACGATCGATCGCCGGTCTTATCCTCGCGTCAAACTCGTCCCGACAGTTATAAATAATTTCGAGTTTAACGTTCGAGACCCGTCGAATAAATAATTAGCCCCTCACTGGAGGAGATCGCGAGTCGGTAGTCTCATATTCGCGAGGGTTTCAACATGACAATTCCCCGAGCGAGGGTAATACGGCGCGGCCGCCAGTTTCCCTCGTTTGCCGTCTCTGCCGCGACGGGCCGCCGAAGCTCGTGGTCATGGTATGGAGGTGCACAGAACACACAACTCTGTACCTATAACGTTACGAATTCTCGTAGAGCAAGCAGAGGCCGGAGGCGAATTTCGTTCACCACCGCGATATCCTTGTGCGGGGTGGTTTCAGTCTGTAGAGGCGGCAAGCGCGCTACCTGGAGAGAGGAGAACCAGAGCCGGCTGGCCGTGGTGTGCCGCCGCTGCTGACCCGATAAATCAATGTAAATTACCTAAGGGTAGCGCTCGCGCTCCTCCAACGATTGGAATCGAATAATGTAACGGAACGCTCAGCGGTATGCAGAGCAGTCGATTGGTCGAAACTGTTCTGCATGGCGAGTGGGTTAGAAACGTGGTTATTAGGGTACGTAAATAGTGGCCGTGTCTCTCCGACGCTATAGCCTTGCAAATCTCGTGCACGATTCGCGAATAGTTGCGTCTCGAGTGCGCCCGACCCGGAGCCGATCGATCGTTAAACTGCGTGCGAGTTACTTTATCGGGCGTTTCAAACGGTAGCGCTGAAAGGAGCTGGCGACTTTTTCGATCCATACATTCCTGCTGCTGATTATCATTTTGGGAAGCGTGATCAATTTATTGAGGATTTTTTTACCGGAACCACGAGCTTCATCGTAATCGAACAGAAACGTCTTTTGGTAAGGTTGTTCTTAAAGCCTTCAGCAAGTATGAAGTACTTCATTGGGCGTTTCGGACGGTAAGACGAAACACCCGAAAAATGTGGAGATTCATTTGTTGTTGATTATCATTTTGATCAGCGTGATCAATGTATTGAGGATCTTTTTACCAGAACCGCGAGTTTCATCGTAATCGAACAGAGACGTCTTTCGGTAAGGTTGTCCTTAAAGCCTTCGGCAAGTATGAAGTATAGTAAGTATGAAGTACTTCATTGGGCATTTGGGACGGTAAGACGAAACACCCGAAAAATTTAGAGATTCATTCGTTGCTGATTATCATTTTGGTCAGTGTGATCAATTTATTGTAGATCTTTTTACCAGAATCGCGAGTTTCATCACAATCGAACAGAAACGTCTTTTGGTAAGGTTGTTCTTAAAGCCTTCAGCAAGTATGAAGTACAGCAAGTATGAAGTACTTCATTGGGCGTTTCGGACGGTAAGACGAAACACCTGAAAGATGTAGAGATTCATTTGTTGCTGATTATCATTTTGGCAAGAGTGATCAATTTATTGAGGATCTCTTTACCAGAACCGCGGGTTTCATCGCAATCGAACAGAAACGTCTTTTGGTAAGGTTGTCCTTAAAGCCTTCAGTAAGTATGAAGTACACTTTATTGGGTGTTTCGGACGATAACGCTGAAAGAAGTCGGGATTTATTCGTTGCTGATTATCATTTTGGTAAGCATGATCAATCTATTGAGGTTATTTTTATCGGAAACTCGAGTTTCATCAGAATCGATCAGACCCTGGTGGAAATGACATACGGGACCGGTGCTGGCCGACGTTGGGCGAACAGTGGCCGACGCCGTGCCGATACTGTGTGTCTGGCTTCGTGTGCCACCTCTACTAGGGAAATCGTCTTTCGGGCGATATCCTTAAAACCTTCATAAATCATGAGGTACAACTGTGACGAAGCTTCGGCACTCAGCGTAGATTTGTAATTTTAAATATGTTATATAAATTTCTAAATTTAAGTCCCAACGTACCGGGGTCATTCGAGTACGCGCTTTCGGATACTCGTACGTAATGATTTGCAAGTTTAAAGAAGTTAAAAAAAGTACGGCAGATATACTGCCGACCCGTTGGTGTGATTTTCATATTCGCCGACCGTTCGAAGTTGCAAAGACGTGATGAAATATTTATGCTCTTGCTCTCTTCGTCCCCTAGAAACTACCCCCTCGGTGGCCCCCTCGCCGTAGCTTTCCCTCCTCGACCAAGATCAAGCGAATATGGCGTATGAATATTTAGAAAATTATTCCTCCTCCTCCTCGAACTACGGTGTCCTTCGACCGGTGACTCGCGTACGAGACGAGGGGAGACATCTCCAATCGAGATGCGTGCCCTCCCGGCGAGAACTTCGAGAAGCAATTATTCCGATGGGCGAACAGGACGATGCATCGGACGGTACTTGGATAATCGTGCGATCCGCGATTAGTATATACGGTTCGAAGGATGATAGTTCACAGGTGTTTACGTACATAGACGGAGATCGGTGGATGGACCCCGAGGACGCGTTCGCCAGTTTCCGCCCGGTAGTTAGAAGCCGTAATGGTCAGACGATCGCCTGTCCACGACCATCGGTCACCGCAGCTGGCGCAATTAACGCGCGGCCCGTCTAGGAGACCGAATTACTTCCGGAATCGACAAACAGCATCTGCGAAGGTTTACCTCTCCCGAGAACTGACGACATCTCGCGATTTTTTTATTTTTTATTTAATTACGGATAATTGGAACTTTTTAGTTTTCGCTGCTAGCTGCGTAAAGTAGACAGTGAATGGACAATTTTAAGCAGACGAAAAAGCCAGTGATAGACGGTTTTTTATGCACGTGCTCTTATGGAAAGTGTCTATTCACTGGTCCTGGCCATTATTTGGCTGGTTTACCCTATTCGAATATTTATGTTGTGCTAAATTTAATCGAGTAGGGTAAAAGTGGGGAATATTGCCCGGTCCATATATCATTGATTTACGTGTTAATCGAGGTGGGCCATATTCACCACTTTTACCCTATGCGCGATTGATGCGCGGGCCATCTAGGAAGCCGAATTACTTCCGGAATCGACAAACAGCATCCGCGAAGGTTTACCTCTCCCGAGAACTGAAGATATCTCGCAAATTTTTCAATTGTTTACACTGATAAAAAAAAGTACAGTTGAATCAACTAAGATTCGGGCAGGAACGTTCAAATATTTTGTTTGACGTTAGCTGGTCGAACAAAATATTAATTTCAACGTCCCTTTTTTAATCAGTGTATACAAATGATTGGAACTCTTTAGTTTTCGAATGTTAAATTGGCTATCCGCGCATTCCAATATTTATGTTGCACAAAATTTAATCGACTGGACGCACTCGAGTGAAAAAATCTATATATAAATATATACTCTTTCGTATTTATGTAAAAAGTAATCTTTTTCTGTAGTTCCGTAACAACGGGCCGGTAATTGCATCATATTGTGTGCATCCATAGTCGAGTATCGCTCTCGTCGCTCCCTTCTGTTCGTCCTCTTTCCTCGACAGGTTATCATTGCCAGTGTGGCCAGAGGGGCAAAGGATGCGATAGAGGCATCTCTATGACTCCGTAGCGACCGCCAGCACAGCCAATACATCGTAACAGCTTCAGCAGAGCGCGTCGATGATGCATGTCCGTTCAGCCCCGGAGAGCCCCGGCAAATTGCATGAGGCACTTTCACGTGAAAACTGGGACGGCGTAACGAGGTAGAACGTGCGCGAAATTTGAATCTCTCACGCGCCGCTAAAGTGGTTCGATAGGCAGACAGAGAGAGAGGGAGAGAGTGAGCGAGAGAGGGCAAGTGAGCACAGACTGAGCAGTGACAAAGCGGGGCAAAACGGAGCCGTGGGGCATAATGGATTCACGTCCTCTATTTGGGATTAAACATTTTTTTTATAGCTGGCAAAAAAAATTGGTTAAAAGTCCCATTTGCCCCGCTCGCCTCAACAGCCTCTCTTTCTCCTCCAACACCGTCTTTCCGATTTTTTTTCACCGAAATTCTTGCACCCAGAAGAAAAAATTGACGGCCACCTTTTATTAAGATCAAGTAAAACATTTATTTGGTTAAAATAAATATTTATTTAAATTAAGTAAATAGTTACTTAAATGAAATAAATATTTAGTAGTAGTAGTAGTGGATTTATTCACAATATTCCAGATGGAACAGTTTTTGATACATAGCATTACATAGCATAAGTTGTCCTAAAAATATAAATATATTGTCAATTGGCCATCGACCTAAGTCCTTCAGCCAATAAATATTTATTTAAATCAAATAAATATTTTACTTAATCTTAATAAACGATGGCAGTCAAATAAATTTTTTTTCTGGGTGTGTTGTTTTATTGTCTCATCATTACATTTTATTCCGGGACCTCCTCGACAGTGCACTGAGTCTGAAGACGCCTCGGCTTGCCTCTCCAAGGCCTGAATTTCTTTTTACCTCGACTCTTTAAGAGACCAACCTTTTCCGATGCTTCATATCGCGAGGGGAGTCTTTTACCGTTCCTTGTGAAGATAACGTTTGTCGTCACTTCGCACTTGCCCGCTTCGGTTGAACTGCTCTCCGATGTGCCTGAGAGCTGACAAGTTAAGGTGCTACGAGGAGAAACGCGTATCATCCGTTGCGCTATAATAATCCTTGTAAGCCGAGGATTTTCCTACCCCCTTCCAGTAGATATACGTGAGCGACAGCGGCACCCGAGTTGGCGACACGTATATCTATATATACACATATAGATATACAGTTGTAAAGAAGTTACGGCGGGGAGTTCGCGTACAACTTGCCGCCACCTTCCAATCTTCGGTGTAACGTACTCGTTGGATCCGCGAAGAAATTCAGAGGGATGAAAATGTCTCGTCGGTTATATTTCGCGCAGCCTGGTAAACAGTATTTTCGATTTTGGCACGATTCCACGAGAGAGTAACGCGCGAACAGAATAGTTGGTACGTATTTTCGACCCCCAGCTTTGCTCCTCCCCGTGCCCGTCCTCGTCGTTTTCGCCGTTCTCTCAACCACGCCGTTGTCTCTCAGCGCGAAAGGAAAATGTATACGGTCACGAACGTCGGCGGGACGCCTCCGGGCATTTCGTTCCTCGGGATCACACCCCCGAGAGAAGTGGATACGCACCAGGGGCGGTTGGGAAAGTATTCGCGTCTGACGGCACAACACGCGCCCGCACTTTTATATTTTTCGGGCGCTTCGTCACAGTTGGCATTTATTTCCATCATGTTGTGAAAATAAAATGCACGAACGCGGCTCGCACACGAAAAGTATCGTCGGAAAGCGTCGCGGGCATTTCCCGGCCTGCTTTCAGCAAAATATTCAGAAAGTTATCAAATACACTGAGAAAAAAGATTGGTTGGTTGAACCAAAAGTCGCGGTGACATACGTTCAAAGCTGTTATTTGTTTGGTACAAATAAAGCATTGCTTTGTTAAACGATTATTCGCTTCAATTTATTCAAAATTTGTCGATTGAATCGAACATTTCTGTTGTATCAACCGAATACACCTTTGAACGTTTGTCACTGCGCATTTGCTTAATCCATCCATTTCTTTTTCTCAGTGTAAGATATTGATCATGATGTCGAGTAGATATTCAGGAAGATATCGAGCAAGATACTCAGAAAGATATTGAAGAAGGTACTGACAAAGATATCGAGCAAGATACTCAGAAAGATATTGAAGAAGGTACCGACAAAGATATCGAGCAAGATATTCAGAAAGATATCGATGCAAGATATTCAGAAAGATATCGGGCAAGATATTCAGAAAGATATCGAACAAGATATTCAGAAAGATATCGAGTAAGATATTTAGAAAGATATCGAGCAAAATACTCAGAAAGATATCGGGCAAGATACTCAGAAAGATATCGAGCAAGATACTCAGAAAGATATCGAATAAGATACTCAGAAAGATATCGAATAAGATATTCAGAAAGATATCGATGCAAGATACTTAGAAAGATATCGAATAAGATATTTAGAAAGATATCGAGCAAGATATTCAGAAAGATATCGGGCAAGATATTCAGAAAGATATCGAACAAGATATTTCAGAAAGATAACGAGCAAGATATTCAGAAAAATATCGGGCAAGATATTCAGAAAGATATCGAGTAAGATATTTAGAAAGATATTGAACAAGATATTCAGAAAGATAACGAGCAAGATATTTAGAAAGATATCGAACAAGATATTCCGAACTATATCGCCCCAGGTCGCTCCACGCTTGGGATAACTAGGACCGAGCAAATTAGATCTCATGCTCTACATACTGCCTACAGAAACCTAATATGCTTTTGTCCAATGTATTGAAACACTGTCGGAGAAAATAAGAAAAGGGATTTGCTGCCGAACGACCACGAGGCGGGTGGGATAGTGTTACAGATCGTTCTGAAAGCTCGCCGGTAGAGAGAATACACCGAACGAGTTAGGGTCTTCTGTACACTTATCGAACGCCATACCCGGCGTGCTGCGAGATGAGAACTTTGCTGACCTGTTGTGCGGAGGCAAAGTTCAGTGGCGCTCGGGGAAATATCGCTGAGATCATTTCTCTCGATGGTGTACCCACAGGCGACCCCAGCTCGCGATACGCGCTGTGTAAGGGCTCAAGACGCTCTGTCGACCTGGAAGACGGCACGGTTCTATGTATTTTTTTTTTTTTTTTTTTTTTCTCAATCCAGTACACATAGGTTAACCCTCACCCCCAGCATCGATCCTATACGCCGGCTTCTGTGTAGTTACAAGCTAGGTCGGACCACCATAAGCTTTTTCATTTCACTCCTCCCGTGGCTTCCTCGGGTACTTTCCGAGAAAAGAACTATTGCTCGAGGTAACTCGTTTTCAACGAGGATCGAGTTACAGGCTCCGGGTCTGCGCTATCAGAAACTGAAAGGTTCCACCGGACGTGGAGAACCAATGGCTCAAGGAATTATTTCAATGGCGAAATAAGAGTAAAAAAGTGGCGAAGGGTTGAGCGGATAGCAGGATAAATTAGAGACTTCGTTGCTATGTGAGTAATACCAAGTACGACTCGAAATAATTGTCAATTCCGGAACGTCACTTCCCGGTTGAAAATCTATTATCTTTTGCCGGACGCTGAGAATCGATGGTTCAAGGAATTATCTCAATGGTGAAGTGAGAGTAAAAAGTGGTGAAGGTTTGAGCGGAAATACTTCACTTCCGGTTTGAAAATCTCATTTTTCGTCCGGAGGCGTCCGGTCGAAAAAATGAGATTTTGAGGCCAGTAGTGTGGAGTGAGTGAAGTACCGTTTTTCCAGTTACAAAGGTATTCAGATCATGTGCAAAAAAATCTCCCAGGCCTTAATGTAAAAAAACTGTAAGAAAAGTTTCACATTTTTTTTAAAGCAAACAATATTTTAGATAATATTATTGAAATATTTGTTATATTTGGATATTTTTTAAATACTTGTTATTTCGGACCAAATATTTGTTATATTCGGTTTTTTTTTATATTCGGATATTTTTTTAATATTTGTTATTTCTGACCGAATATTTGTTATATTCGGATGATAATTTTTCGCATGGTCAGAACACCGTTACGAGCAACCAATCGTGAGAGATTTTCAATAATTTTTTTTTTTTAGCCAAAAAAAATCGGCACGTTTTCGTGCATGAAATCGATGGAGCTTCTCTCTTAAATGTGATGGGAACGATATTCCGGTACCGTCAGTGCTGCAGATCTATACATATGGCGTTGTATAGTTAAAAGCAATCCAAAAAAAAAAAAAAAAACACCATCCGAGCGTGCAATTTTATACGACAAAAGAACGGAGTACCCGAAAAAATGTATGTATTTGGGCTGCTGCCACAGTATGGTATGGAGTGCAAAACGGCAACAAAAGTATCATTGGTGATACCGAGGACAGCGAAAACTGGTTGCCTCGGCTCATGCGCGACGATAGGTAGAAAAGAGGTGTATAACCCGGCTGGCGCGCATTTTTATCCCCGATCGGAAGCGAGAGTACAATAAAAAAAAATTGAAAAAATAAAAAAATAAAAATCTCTCTGGATGCTCGCTGACTGCTGGTGTTCCAGTACCGGAAAACCGATGCTGTTTCCTGTCTGCCGCTACAGCTGCAACAAACTACCACACAGGCACTTCTTCCTAATACCACCGGCTGTGCTACTCCGACCGATCCACACACGCGATAGAAGGCTCGTGTAACCGTGCAACACCGACAGACGTGTCGATAAAAGTTTTGAAAAATTCGCAGCTGATTCCCGTCAATTTCCTATCTCTCGCTCGCAACCGGATAACGTTTTCTTTGCGTCCTTTTTTTCTTTCTCTTCGATGCCCTGGATTTCCACATCTCTCTTATTCAGCTCACTCGATATTTTTTCAACACCCGACTGGAAGATTGGAATGTTGTGCGTTTGACTGCTCGACGTTCGTTCTTGAAACACTGCATAGTGGTGCATGATATTTAAAAAAAAAATAACTAAATAATCGTTAAATTATTTTATGATTTTTTGAAAATTACTAATTTTTTAGTCGCGGCTCGTTTTTTTATTTATTTATTTTTACAGAATTTACAATGTTCTTTTCGTCCCTATTCTCATACACTTCCATTAAGTTTCCTTATTTTATCATTTGCCATGCACCTTTTTATTCGGTCTACCTTTGTGTCCCATAAGAAACTTAAACCCGTTACTTACTTATGTTGACAAAAGATTTGAAAAACTCGCAGGGGATTCCCGTCAATTTCCTATCTCTCGCTCGCAACCGGATAACGTTTTCTTTGCGTCTTTTTTTTCTTTCTATTCGATTCCCACATCTCTCTTATGCGGTTCACCCGCTTTTTTTCAACACCCGACCGAAAGAGCGAAAAGTTGTGCGTTCAACTGTTCAACGTTCGTTCACAAAACCCCGCACAGTGGTGCATTATATAAAAAAAAATTAAAACTAAGCAATTGTTAAATTATTTTATGATTTTTGTAAATTACCAATTTATCAATCGGGGCTCGTGTTTTAATTTTTTTTTTTTTTCAAAATTGACAATGTTGTTTTTGGTCCCAATTCCCATGCACCTCCATTAAGTTTCCTTATTTTATCATTTGCCATGCACCTTTTTGTCCGGTCTACCTTTGTGTCCCATAAGAAACTTACATCTCGGGTGCTCGAGGCTCGAGCTTTATGGCTTAATTAAATTAGAGTTTAATTTTAACGATGGCGGTAGACAGCAGCTTCTCTATTAAATTACGTCCGCTTTCCGCGTCCCGGAGGTCCCCCGGACGCTCTCTCGCCGCAGAGCACTTTTCAAACGTTAAAATCCACCGCTATGCTGAGAAACGGGGCGACGGAGAGGGAGACAGGAAACAAGGAGAGACAACGATGTTGGAAAGCTCTAACCGGGAGAAACTGAACGGCGGGCAATAAACTGCCACTAGTCATTCCGGTGAAACGAAAAAGTTTAACTGGCATGAGTGCAAGAAACATTTTAACAGCTCTCTCGCGTCGTCCTGCGAGTCAACCCTATTTTTTTATATTTTTTTTTCTTTTTTTTTCAACTTCCGTTTTAACTGTGCGATTTCCAAGATCGTCGCGACCAAAAACCGGACGGTTGACAAAACCCTCGGAAAAAACCTGCCGACGACAAATCGACGCGGCGGCTAACGAACAATCGGGTCTCTTGTTTATTCAGGAAGTTGATGGACGAGCATCGAAACGCGAACAAACAGATTATCACGCGGGCTTCGGAGTACTTATGTGCCGCGCTCGTCATTCGAGTGGACGATTTGATGATTTTGCGACCGAACGATCGTCACGTTCATCGTCCCCAGTGGCTCTTATCGCGTACCTCTCATCCGGTCGCTGCACAGGCGACACGTCGACGACTGTCAATTATTCAAATCGACGGGATTACTGTGCTATCTGTCTATATGCAGTGTTCTGTCGTGTGGTTACATTATTGATAACGCTATAATTGATAAGAAAAAAATTGGGGTTCGAGACACGAGGACAGTTTTGGGAACCGAGTCGCGACGTCGTGTTACGTACGTTTATCAAACAACAATGGCCACAATTTGGGAGATTGATTTTTTCAAACCGACGGCGAATCACACTTTTGTCCCACTTTTGAGGGCAACTTGAGCCCGAGTACAAGTTAAAATCTTGAGAAATATAATTTTTATTTCGACTGATATAATTGCATTTTATTAAATGTCTTCATTCAATTTGTTTAATTATTTTTCTTCGTTCATTTTATTTCATTAAATTCCCTCACTCAATTTATTTAATTAAAGTTAACAAACATTTTTGTGGATATAACAAAACCAACAGGCGCTGACGGTAATCCCGGTGACTCGGTAAATCAAATGAATTTCTCGAATGGAGTGTATATTGCTCGTTGCTATTTATCCCAGAGTTATGTTTCATCAATAATTGATATCCCGAGTCATTTTTGGATGAACTCTCTGCACTTGATAGGTAGATAATTTGTTATTATCATTGAAGAAAAACATTATTATCATTATTATCATTAAAAAAAAGAAAATTATTGACTGGTATTAATCGACTGTCATGGGTATAAGTTAGATATTTTTTTTCATTTATTAATAGCAGTTAGTTGGCAGTAAATTTATAGCGTAAAGCGCAAGTATTTCCCGTTCGACATCCCAGAGTCTATACCAATTCAATATTCTTTACACTCTAAAAAAATTGTACATTTAATGCACAATACAGGAAGTTTTTATGTAAAAACTAATACATTAAATTTAACGTACAATCGTGATGAAGAATTAAGAACTTTTACAATGAAATTAAATTACATGATTAGATTTAAAGTAATTTACAGTAAAATTGAAGTAAATTACTAAAAGTATAGTATTTCTAAAGTTTTTTTATTATACTGTACGTTAATTTTTCATCACGATTCTACATGAAATTTAACATATCAGTTTATGCATAAAAACTTCCTGTTCCAGTACAGTAGAACTCCGATTAACCGGGGTCGGATTAACCGTGCGTCTTCCGAGGTTCTTTTTGTAATGCACGGGGCGCGGAAAAATGAAACAGGTGATAGACGAAAATCAAAGGAAGTGCAAGAAGCAAACCAAAGTCACTGAGTACTCAAAAAAAAAAACTGGCTTAAGCACTATTAATGAAAACAAATATCCAAAACTTTACATTCTAGTTCACACTATTTAACAATTAAGTGCAAGTTGTACCAAACGTCATTGTAACCAGTCAAAATGACGTTGTATCATTGGCCATTATTGAGTTATATACTTTCGCCGACAAGTTCCGATTTAACCGGCATTTCGATTATCCGCGGACTCTTCGGTCCCGAGCATCCCGGTTAATCGGGGTTCTACTGTACATTCGCTTTCGTAAGAATTGTTTTTAACACCGAACGGAAACTTCAATTTAATGCTGAAATATTAAGGTTCTCCCTTACGCGGTCGGCATTCTCTCCCCTGCTTCCACCCACACGGCCACGTTCGCCAGACGTTATGTCAGGCATGTGCGACAAACATCGCGCATTCTCGTTAGAAACGTCACGTGCAGTTACGTGCGGGGCCAACTTCCACCGGAGTCGATTTCAGACATTCGCCGAAGGATGCGCGACCCGAACAGTCTACGCGCTCTCCATGGAGATCGATCGGGCGCTTTCTCCTCGGAGCATCCTCCTCGAAGCTTCTTGCGAGAATGCGTTTCTTTTCCCATCCTCCGGCAGCTCCGGTTGCACCGAGCGATGGTAATGTATGTACACTGCCGATGGCCGTGATGCTTCACCGAAATTGATTCGACGCCGAAGACAAATTGAAGACGCCGCAACGAGGTCGACCCGAGAGTAAACGTTACGGGATACTTTTTGAACTCTGAGAAATTGCTTCGGGTTTTTGTTTGTCTTCTTTTTTGTGGCTGTTTTTTTCCACGCAAAAAAACACCCACCCTCGGGAGAGCAAACACTGACAGTGACGCTCCGAGCATTGGGAATATCACAACTCAACTTTGGAAAAATTCGCCGCGTCGGAGTTGCCCTTTATAATTATCGCTGACTATTCGCACAAGCTGGACGTTGATCGAGTTGACGGCCATGGAGGGAGGAAAGAAAATACAATCAAAAAAGTAAATTAAAAAAAAAAATGTTGAGAACGAGAACTCTCGCCGTTGACGTAGCGAAACGTAATTATCGAAGCCCCGGAGATCTGTCAACGAGACTGATATTTATGACGGATCGGAATTTCGAGTATTTCGAAACACCACGGCGGGTGGGGGGGGGGAGGGGGAAGGATAGGAATCCTCTCGCGTTTCCGCGCGACGGCTGAGCTTCCGACAGGAGGCGAAACTCATATTCTCCCCTCCAGCGACTGCAATGTGCATCGTCTCCGTTTAATTGGGACATCATTCTTCGTGCTTGCCAGAATATACGGAACGGCAATAGGCGATGATATTCCAGCGCGGAGATACGAAGGGGTTATGAATTGTTCGTTCGATCGCTGTCCCGATTGACGATAAATCCACAAAAACCAACGGCAATAAACGAACAGGTGATTTGCGTGACGATTAAAAAATAAGAAAAAAAAAAACATCTTAGCAAAAACACTACGCTGAGAGAAGGATCTCGGATAAACTACCAAGTCATATTGAGACATTTTGACCTGGCGATATGCTACACCAGCGCCACCACTACCGATATGTCAAATATTCGCAGGGCCGTTTTTACCCAATCCGTATAGTAATTTTTTTCAGAAGACGGATTGGCCTTCTGTTTTTGCGTATCTGGCTATGAATTTCGTGGATTAAAATAGACAATTTTGTCGATCAAATTTTTTTATGTTTCTTTACTTGTAAAAAATTTAGAAGCCCGAAACGAACAGTTCGTAACGCTAAAAACTTATATTGTAGCAAAAATTAGGGGACATTCGGGTAATATCCGCGTCAGCGCAAATTACCATATTTTCTAGGAGAATGTTTTAAGGGATCATCACGGAGTAAAATTTTTTAAAAGTCGTTTTTTTTGTTGTTGCATTATCCGATAGTACACCCGGTTAAGAACATTCTCTCCAATTATTGAATCGAAATGCGAATTATTTCGGTCGCGACAGCCTTTCGTAGAGAAAGCGATTGGAGCATCCGCCTCCCCGTTCAACCGTTATTCTTTTAAACGCGTTTTTCTCAAAATGGTGTTTTTGAAAACGGTGGCCACTCTGAAAGGAAGAGTTTTTAAGGTATCCGTGTGAAATTTTGACATAACATAATCTTCTTGTGTTTTTTACAAAAAACTGTAAAAAAAAAATAGGCTTAATTCGATATTTTAAACTGTAAAAAAAAAATAAAACCTCCATAGAAACATAGCGGCTTTCCTACAGTTTAATAATCATTTTGAAATTTTTATTTTAGATCAAATTTGCGGTCGCAATCCTGGCCGCCATGCGAAACCATTTTTTTCCATGGAACTTTCAGTGAATAAAAAAATGTTAAACAATAAATAAATCAATTTATAAAAAATCATTTTGTATATTCCATCAGTACTTTAATTTGTAAACAAAATCAGACCGATTAGCTTATTCTAACCATAAAAAAAAATCGCGAAAATCTGCTATTTTTCGGGCGTCACACTGTGATGATCCCTTAAGTATAATAAGAATATTTGCCAGAATGTCGCTGTAGTTCCCATACACCTGAAGGTTCTGTCGTGTTTCACCACATTTATGGTAATTCCTATCAGATCCATCTCTCGGTGTATTCTTTCGCTGAGCATCCACTCTTCCGTCAGCCTCTCGCAACTATTGATCGGGCTTTTTCGCCAACGAAGCCGGAACATGCTATACAAATGTTATCATCCAGAGGGAAATAAACCGAGCGATATTTATATAGATGTGAAATCCGTCAGAGCTAATTCACGACAGTGCACGAACACGAGAGATATTGGATCGCAAAATTCATTGAGTCGCGAACAAATCCTGTCGGGGGAAACACCTCCTTGACTCCGTCGAAAGAACACAAAAACATCATCCACCGGTGTGCAGCGATGCGTGCAGCATCGTTGTGCTGGAACGGCGTCCTCTTTTCATTAGTCGCACAGCTCGCGGTTGCCGGTCTTTTAATTAACATCAAACTCGTAATTGCATTGCTCAACCTTCCTCGCAGGATGTTCGTGCACCAGAGGCGATACGAAAAACGACCGGTGAGAAAGGACAAAAAAAAATAACCCCAACAGAGTAGATAAGAATAGCGCGAGATAGAGGCCAAGAAACAACAACAACAACAACAAAAGTGAAGTTCTCATCTTCGGTTCTCAAGAGATCGTTACCTTTATGAAACGAAAAGTTTCCACGCGGAGCCATTGAAAATTCTCTTTATAATATACCCATATATATACACGGCAGAGAGATAGTGCGATAGAGGGCTTTATTAATTTTCCTTCTTGTCAGGCAGCGCTCCGTCCTGCAGGAAGACCAGCGAACAGCCTCGAGCAAACAGGGTGAAAACCGTGCAACCGGCTTGAGAATTTTCACTCTCGTACGCGTCGTGAAATATATAATTAATTAGCTCAAATACATAATTCTCCGTCAGGGCATATGCGAGTGGCAACGTGCACAGGAATACGCGGAAAGCGAGATTTAAACATTTGCCGTGGGAGTGTTGTGCAGACTTGAGAGGTAAAGCGCTGTTTCGCGAAGCGGGAGAACGAGGGCGAATGGTAACGGTGCGACGGAGCGGGCTGAAGAGGCACCGTGCAAAGGGAAAACTACCCCTATGTACGCGGCGGCTTTGCCAAAGATAAACGGTAAACAACACGCGTAGGAGAGGGTACGCATTAACGGAGGTTAATTGAATGTTGGGACTTTTTTTTGGGAAGTAGAGCCAGAGCAGCTTGTTCGCCAAAGTTTCGAGGCCGTTGTGGGTATGTTTTACCGCTAATATATTTGCAGTATAATGCGTCGGGTAGCGACTTCATGATTGCACTGAGAGAGTTCCACGGGAAAGTACATTCTTACCGTTAATTGCACGATTGCTCTGGGCGAATTGTTGTAGTTCCGCAGTGAGTGCGGTGCAACGGCACGCCGTGGAGATGAAGTCATTAACCGGTAAGGTGAACGGCCCAATTACTGACCATTGCCCAATTGCTGTTCGTTAATCATATTATCTACGATAAAAAAATCCTATTTATGTCCGACATGCTCAAATTTTGTTTTCGACATTTTTTTATATTGTGCATCATGTAATTGAATAAACATCGAAACAACATTTTATAAAAATCGTCGACTTTCAGAGTTTTATCTGTGAACCCGCCAAAAAGAAACTCGCGCAAGCCATTTTCTTGTCAGTTTCGTTAGGCGGATACGTTTCTAAAAGCGGTTCGTGTTCTTTATCAGAAACGAATAAAATGATGAATCTAAGTTGTACTGTGTGATTAAGGATGAATTAAAACCATAGTGCACGAGACAACATTTAGAAATTACAATTTCGCCGGAAAATACATGGTTCAGAATTGAGTCTGTAAAGACACCGTATGCGCCCATTAGTGTTCGAATATTTCAGTCAATTATGTTTTTATTGCCTTATGTCTTTTTGTATAGAATTTAACTAAAATAGTTATTGAAATGCATGATTTTTGTACAATGTTAATGTGACTTAGCAGGATTATGAATAACCTACCATTTTCCCTGTGTCACGATTCGAAGAGATTTCGGGCATAGAATATCATAATCTCACGTTTGCTCACTTACTTTGTGTATAAGTTTCGAGTTTATTATTTAAAAATTCTCAAAAATAATAAAATAATACTTCTTTTAGTTAATTAAGATTTTTAATTTTTCTGTAATAGAAATTATTTCAATACCTCCACTGTTTTTAACAATCTTCTTTCATGTTCAATGCCACGCGGAGATTAGGTAGTCAGTAATTGGGCCGTTCACCTTAGCGTTAGGGCGAAGTGAAATGAAAGCGGCGATATCTCAATCGACTTATTTACGGGAAAACATCTTGAGCTGGACCAAGTGCACTCGAGGATTGAGTGAAAAATGTTGAATGTCACCCCAAAAAGGTTTACGGACCTACCGGAGATTGAATGAGAAAGTCTAGCCGGTCCTCGGAAAGCTTTACGGCCCTCGTGGACACTGAGCGAAAAAGTCAACGGGCTCCGAAGAATTGTTACGACTCTTTTGTAAATTGAATGAAAAAGCTGAAAGTGTCCTCAACCACCGTTACGGCCCTTCTGGACACCGAGCGAAAGAGTTAATTGGGTTGACGAAGAGCTTTACGGTGCTATCGGGACTCGGAGCCATCTGCTCCGTCTGTGCACACGTCTCTGCCGCAGAGATTTCGAGATATTTTTATTTATTTATCTGTATTGTCGCCCGCTTCTCGAAGCCACTGCCTTACAGCGGATCAGCTCCGTCGATGTGTAATTTCTAGTCCGCACTTATCTTTTGTTCATTTCTGGTTTTTGTCCTTACGCACCGAGCCAGTCCACATTTTTGTGGCTGTAACCGGACGTCCTCTTGTATGGCATTCGCATTAGTTGTAAGCAGATAAAATATTTATATATTTTTATCTGCATTTATATAAAAATATTATATTTATAAAAAGATTATATTTATAAAAAGATTATATTTATAAAAGATTATATTTATAAAAATATTATATTTATAAAAATATTATATTTATAAAAATATTATATTTATAAAAATATTATATTTATAAAAATATTTTAGCAGAATTATCGCTTGCCCTTTTGTGGCGACGCGAGAGTCGCGATAGAGGCAAAGCCGAAATTGGAGTAAGAGAGAAGAGGGGAGAAATAATACTGTCCTAGCTCCGAAATCCCGACGCCTCGTCCTCCTTCGCTCTGGGGCGGTCGAGGTGTCTGTACATTCACCGAAGAAGACACCACGTTACGGGAAATAGCGAGAGCCTCGTGTTTGACGTCCCAAATCGGTCTGACCGACCGATCCATCTTCTTCCAACATCCACGGAATTCATTGTTGTAATACCTTGGAGATCAGCGAGCCCCAGAGAGAAACGAAAGAGCCAACGAGGATGTACTAAACTCAGCTGAATACTATTTTACGAACTGCTGTTATTTGTCTACTTATATGTCTATTTGTTATTCATCCGAGAGATGAGACGTGTGCGTGACTGTGTGATTATAGGGTGTTAGAATTATGTGACACGGTTGATTTAAGAAATTGATAACTGTCACTTGAGCTTTTAATTATACAGTGTATATTTCTCTGTTTATTGATCGATTTTTTTATCGGCTAATTTCGGATAATAAGAGTATTTTCGTACAATTTATTAAATATCGTTATAACCGAAAACTTGTATTTATTCATTTATTACGTTTGTCTACGTGTGTAATTTATTCGTTCTGACCTGCTCGACAGGTAGATTTTTATTTTCCCGGTCATAATCAAATTATATCTTTTTATAATTTCTATAACTTACCGTAAAAATAAATAGTAAACTTAATTTATTGAAACTTTAAATTTACTAACATTATTTACATTAATTGAACCTTAATGTAGTTTGCTTGTAAAATAAAAGTACCAGATAACAAATCTTTTGCTCGAAATTTACAAACATTTTTATGAAAAATTCTAATTTCACTGTAAAATTACACACATGTGTTTGAAATATCAGAAACAGTTTATGTAAAAAAGCTTCCAATACTGTTCATTAATTTTCAATCTAAATTTTTCAACAGTGTACGCAGTCTTAAGACTAAAGACATAGGGAAACTACAGAAAACCTATGTAAGTACATTCGGTCTCGGATTCCCTTCACGGTTTCAAAGAATTCGAGATACAGAGAGCCGAATCGTGGAGAAATTCGGAGACTCGGGAGCGCGGCAAAGGTGAAGGAGCCGAAAGTGGAAACGTCACATGGGATGAATCTTAAGCTTCATCAGCGAAGCATTTATCGCCAGGAGACTGCGAGAACCCGGAAGTACAGAAGCCGACCACGAATTAGATAACTCGTGCATCTTGGCCGATCCTCCGTGTCTCCGAGTCCTTCGCCGGTCGTCCCGACAACTCGAGCCACCACTCCCCTCGTTAGCTCGAGGATATCTCCGAAACAATAACTATTAGCAGACGGAGAAGCCACAAGGGGTGAGGGGCGGATCCGGGAGTGTGCGACCATTAGGAAGTAATTTGGAGCACGAAGATATCGAACAATGGAATCAAATGCTCCGTTTACGTGCGGTCGGTAGACGCTTTATGGTTCTCGATGTATTCGCCGATATCAGAGAAGCGATTAGTGGTTTATCGATTACGAATATCGTTATTAAAAGCTTTCTTCGGGGGCTCTCGATGGTAATTTCCCGTGTCGGGGAGGTCCTGAAAATTCCTCAGGTAAATCCTTTTGAAATTTCGCTCACGCGAAGGTCACACACATCTCGGAGATGGCACTAAAATTTCGTACCCGTAACTCGGTCTTCGCCCGATAATCGTACCCGCCCTTAACTCAATTTCGCGCAGTACGCGAGCAACCGCCTCTTTAAAGTCGTGTAGGCGTTCGAGTGGATGAAGTGCCTTCCATCCACCGCCGATTTTACTGCACTCGGAGATACATAGGGAAAGTGAGGCTCTAACAAAAAGTGCAAACATAGAACGAATCTCAAGTAGTGAGAGCCAATATATGCGGAGACCCGCTCGAACCGCTTACCCTGGGCTTCCGTTGGTCCCACTCGGAACCTCTACCGCTTTCACTCGACCCGCTCACACTTAACCCCCGAACTCCCAACGTACCGTATCTGCCGCGGTGAAACACATCTTCGTTTAAAAATATCTTACTCGTTTTTAATTTTTTATTTTTTTATTTTTTATTATCGAAAATGTTTACGAGTAACAATGCACCGCAAAAAAATCTTTACTTCGAACGTAATTTCATCGGAAACATGTTTTTTTATTTCAGTGTAAAAAAAATGATAAAGTGAGTTTTTGAAACTTGTCATTTTATCAAGAATCTTTATTAAGGACACTGTCGAGCAGTTTGTAAAAAAAAATCAATGTTTTTCAACGGTAAATAAATTTCGGACTCATTTTAATAATTCTTCCGTCGACGCGGGCCGCAGTCGAGTGCCTCGAAAAAAAATTGTTCCCTCCTTCCGCGGAATTTCGATGACCGTGCAAACACCCCATTTTCCTCCATCGTAGTTCACCGGAGAATTTTTCTTTCCCTTTTTTCCCCCGGACCTCTTCACGTTCACAATACCACCCGAGTAATAAAAATCCCTAATAAACAAAGCTGCTTTTATTTCCCAGTGTAAATGAAAACCTCTACTCAACGCGTGTACCTCGGACGTCCGATGGAAAAACGCGAACGCGTAGAAAAAGAGGAATGCTATTGGATCCCGCTGACGCCCGTGCAGCTCGGTCTACGTAGAGGAGAGCGGGGCAAAACGGACTCGCTTTGCCAATTTTTCACCGGACCTAAAAATAAAGTCTCCTTACAACGCAGGTCCCTTTTACCCCGCGATTCCATTTTGCCCCCGGCCTCCCCTGCATGCATTTCGTATTTGCGTGTGTTTGTTGCCGCGAACGCGACCTTTCGCACATTGAAATTTAATTTAAAATATAACCTTTGTCCGTCGATGTGGTACCGAGCGAAACGGGGAGGGGGGGGGGGGGGGGGGGGTGGAGAACAGGTATGCAGCTGGCCCATTGTGCATAACTTGTGTTGCTAAAACCATTGTCGAGGAACGAGTGGGGCTATCGTCCGTATCCTCTCTGCCATCGCTAAAACCGTGCTGGCAAAGGAATTGTATTGCGATACCACGGCCGAGGAGGGGAGGGGGGGGGGCTCGACCCGAGCTGCGGCCATGAAAATATTCGACTATATGCACAATACACACCATATATTCGAGCTTTTCCACCCTCGTGCTTTCTCGCAAACGCTCGTTCCCTGTCTCTCTCTCTCTCTCTCTCTATTCCGTTTCGGCCTACAGGCTCGCATTCCGAACCTTGCCGGTGAAGAATCCCCTCCCTGCCTCCCCTCCCACCGACGTCGATATAATGGATGCTTCGATCGAATTTCCCATTTTTGTTTTTACTTCGCCGGTACAATGCCGCTGGCCGCGGAGAACTTGGGACTTGGACGGGACGGAAAGAGCGTGTGCGGAACAGCGGGTAATATATACGGCGTGTGTGTATAGCGGGGCGCATACGACGAAACGGGAAAGCTCAGCTTTGGCCGAGGTTCGCCAGGGAGCTGGCGCGTAACTCGATATCATGCCGCGATAGCGATGCAGCACGATCTCGCGACTCTTGGCGGATTTTTTTTTTTTTTTTAAACTCCCTTTTTGGCGCAGGGTTATGATGGATCTGGCGGCGGGGTTTTTTTTAGCATCGAAAGTGAGTGGTACGTGTACGTTATAAAAAACAATTTAATAACGACGATGATAAACTTTTTTTTTATTATCGGTGAACGAATGTTTAGTTTTCGCGATTTTTCTCGTATGGCCTTGTCGGGTTTTTGCGTTTTTGTCCATACCGTTGTCCATTACTCGGCCCTTGCGAACGCTGCCGACCGCCCCGACTGTACGCCATTTACCATGACATTTCTGCCATGGGCGAAGGGAAACTCCGAAAATCTATGCCGATACAGCCTTTCCTACACAGTAAAAAATAATTTTATATAATGTAATTTCGTAATTTCTTGCTCTACTCGAAATCATATCGCTAGACATATTGTGATCTCGCAACAAAGTCTATGAAAAAAATAAATAATGTTAAATAATGAATTTTTATATATTATATATTGTTATACACGCTACGAGCTATATTTGTGAAATTTTATCTGAACTGTAAAAACTGTAAATTTAAAAGGGTTCGTCCCGTAAATAAATAAATAAAATCGTAATACGAAGTATCGTAAAAAGAATTTTGTTAAATAGGTGACAAACTCGTTTGTTCAGGATTGAATATTACGAACCCGCCCGTTTATTTCCCGTGTCATTAACCATTTTAGTTTGTACTTTTGTTTGTAAAACTAGAACCGGATGGTGCGATCGGAAAATTAGCAAATAAGAAATTGTGGACGTTTGTGGACAATAAGTTGTTATAAAAAGTGCAAAGATTTTTTACTGTGTAGACTCGATTCTCGGCGCCGAAGTTTCGTCGCCTTTCACCGAGAGTAAACATGATAAAGGCGGTGGTGAATTATTTGAACGCTGAGGAAAAGAGCGTTTGAGCCGCCAATGCCGTATGAACTTGAATAACCATGTATCAAATCTTGAGCGTTTTTAAATATATTGCAGAGTTTTCGCGGGATAAAGAGAGACACGGATCATAAAAACAACGCAGGCGGAGTGATTATTCTCTCGAATGATGTTTTGTGATCGTTCGTAATCATCAAACACGTCTGTCCGTACTGAAGTCCCGAAAAAGACTGACTGTCAAATCTACGATTGCCGTGAAGTCGATCGCTTGCTCGTCTGGAAAATGTCGATGCCTGCCGTCGAGCGGCTCTTCATGACCGCTTACCGAGGATAATCATCTATACCATATTCGTTACAATATTGTAACGAATATAGAGATGAGGATTGACTGAGACCCACGACATTGCATAGAAATAGCTCGATATGACAAATGACAAACGTACAGATTGTGGATTGACGAGCTGACGAGAGTCTCGATCGGACTTTGACAGAGAGCGAACGTCTGACGGTTCGTACTTGAGACTAATATAGTGGTGATTGTATTAATAATATCCGCGACAAAACCAAGTACGCGTGCTATAGATTTCGCGCGGTTACAATACATTTATTGCATTATACTTTTTGTCCCTTGAAAATGGCCATCGAGAATATTATCGAAGTCAAATGAATCGTTAAAGTTCCGTTTTTTTTTTTGCTACGTTGTGTATACAACCGCATATTTATTTTGCACGCTGTAGCATATATTCATGATTTATCGGTACACACAGTATTTACCCGTACGTACATGGTGTGTTTAAAAAAAGGGTAGACAAAAAACGCACAAGCGCGATAGGAATATAAACAGGATACGACAGAGGGTGAGGAAGAGGTCGGGGAGTGCAGGAATGAAACATAAAAAGTAAAAAAATAAGAGGGGGGCGGGGATGAAACATTCGCGTGGTTAGTGCGCGAGGGAGGAATGGCTGCTAAAAACCCACGCACATGTTTTTTTTTGCTTTTATTTTCTTCTTTATTTATTTTTTTTTCACTCGTCGCGTGCTCAACGAGGGAGGAATGCGGGGTACATTGGTGACTGTGCGGCAGTCGTTTAGCGACAAATTAGAGCCTCGATGCTCCCGTATCGCGGGTGGTTTCCGAGGGGACGAATGTGGTGGGCGTGAAAACGTAAAATTTGTCTCTCGCCGAAGTGAGGAAGTGAAAAATTGCTACAACAAAAGGGGGACCGCGAGAAAAGTAAACCGGCTCGTGTTGAACGCATCGGGCGGGCTTTAACGACTCGAGAATCTTTTCGATTTTTCGTGGCCGCGGTCGGTTCGGACTTTCAAGAATTCGTTAATGCGCGGTGAGTCACATCGATAAATTTTTAGATAACAGCAAACATTTTCTGATGGACCGGGAAAATAAAACCAAGGGATTAGTGAAAACGGCGCTAATTTCCGATGACTATTGGTTTCCTTTAATCAGCCGTGACCGACTTAATTGATGGGTTTGCAACTCGCCATCTATTATTTACCGAGGTGTCCCCGCTAATCACAATTTATATTTTATTGGCGTTAAAACAATTATTTTTAATAACAGTTTTTAGGAAAATGCTATTCGGTAACGGAAAGGTCTGTGAAATTAATTTATAAAAATGTCTTAACCTATTGCTCGGGCAATGGCGGAGGATGGTCCGGCTGTAGCCGAATTCTCACGGCGGTTCTCACGCGATACTTTTTGCAATAAAAAAATTCCAATTACAAGATTGCACGGGTTTTTCGAGGTACACACTATTGCCGCGAAATGCGGTTTCCCCGACAATGGATAATAAAATATGCAATATGTACGCGATCATAGAAGATTGCACCGCGATACTCCATAGTACCTGATATAATGTGAACCGGAAGAGGAAAATCGATGGTCGGCGGCGGCGGCTGCTCTATCCGTTGGGCATTGGGCAAACGAAAGTTCGACAGGCTGTTGCGGTCTTCGGGCTTCGCGTCGTTCAAGAAAATTACATTTATCGAGCGTCCGGATAAGCGGACCTATATACGTATATACATAAGCTCATATTGTGGAATTCACCGAAGAGCGGTGAGTTTTTCAACGTATTTTCGAGTGTCGGGAGGGCCGGATGAGAATGTTGGTTAGCAGCAGTCTAAAATCGGAGCGCGGTCGAAATTCTCGCACTCTACGCGGAGCCAACCGGAGAAGGGGGATGGCCAAAGTATCTGGGTAAAGGTGAAAATCGATGCGCGAGACCAGCAGCACTTGCAGCAGCAGTAGCAGCAGAAACCTGGTCCTTCAGTTACCTCGCTTCGTTTTCCCCCTCCCCTCCCCCTCCGCATCCCTCACCGCTCGAAACCTTGTCCTCACTTCCATCTTCTACTGAATGGTAGTTTTGTAGGGTAAAACTCCTGAACATGGCCGTCAGACTTAACGAGCAAAAGCCATGGGACGGATGGTGGTCCATATTCGCCACTTTCACCCCAATAACGAAGAACAACATTTTTTTTTTGTTTTCTCTTTCTGGCACGAATTTTCACGTAAAAGAAGCTCGTTTTCCCCTCCCGCTCACCCTCCCCCTCCCTCACCGCTCGGAACCTTTTCCTCACTTCCATCTGCCATTGAATGGTAGTTTTGTATGCTGAACATGGCCGTCAGACTTAACGAGCAAAAGCCATGGGACGGATAGTGGTCCATATTCGCCATTTTAACCTCAATAACGAAGAGGAAATTTTTTTTTTGTTTTCTCTTTCTGGCACAAATTTTCACGTAAAAGAAGCTCGTTTTCCCCTCCCGCTCACCCTCCCCCTCCCTCACCGCTCGAAACCTTGTCCTCACTTCCACCTTCTATTGAATGGTAGTTTTGTATGCTGAACATGGCCGTCAGACTTAACGAGCAAAAGTTATGGGACGGATATGGTGGTCCATATTCGCCACTTTCACCCCAATAGCGAAGAGCAACATTTTTTTTTTATTTCCCGCTTGTGGCACGAATTTTCCCGTCAAATATCGAGGTCGGAGTAAAATGAATGACAGATCAGCGATCACCGGGGCAAAAATTGATCCAATATAGGCTTCGCACCGCCGAGCGGGAAAATCTCGTTTCCGAGATCTATTTTTGGAAAAGTCGCGATAATCGGTATATTTTAAAACGGATGAACGACAATTTTCTCGATTTACCAGCTTAACTCGGTTAAGCGACGCATGTGGATGGTTCCCGACGAACTCGTTACCGAAGTAACAACGAATAAAGATGCAAATTTCATTGCACACTTTTTTTAACGTCACTCGCTTCCCCGTATGCCAGAAAGCCAAAATGCATTATTGAATTTTCGCTGGAAGGCGCTTCGCGAATGACGTCGAAAAAAAAATGAGGAAGCGATATGGAAATTAGATGCGCGCCTTCTTTTTCGATTTAGGCGCGACCGACCCGCCTCACTTCCGCGCCCGACAGTCCCGGACGTCATTCCGGGATTGTCGTACGACCAAACCGGCCCCTTTACCGTTCCCGAAAAATATCGAGATTAATGTTGCAAGAATTGTAAACAGGATTATTAATGTTTGGCAACGAGCTCGTAAAAATTCAGTGAACGAGGGGGACAAATGAAGATGTAGCGGAGGGCGAGGAATGACAATTTTTCTTCGAGTCATCATGGAGGGAGAGGTCGACCCGAGGGGAATATACGACGGCGAAGAGACTCGACTCTGTCCATCCTGTGCGGCGACACCGGGACCAGCGGGCACTCCCTATCTCGGGAGCGAGTATCACCCGAGAATAAGATAAATGATCGGGGGTTTCGTTACGAGAAAGATTCGTTCGGATCGTCCGACGAGAAGCTCTCGAGTCGGACGGACTCGAGGAGGTGGATATAGTGCGCGACCGAAGGGCAAGAGGGGGTGGATCGGGAGAAGAGGTCCGGATTCTTATCCGAGAAGAAATACGACGAAGCAGCAGCCTCGCGGTCCACTCGGTGACCTCGGATTCGCGTCGCGTTTACGATGAAAATATTCAAAAATTGTATAAACCACCGGAGCGCGGAGGTTAGACCGGAAGTACGATGCTCTCATCTGGCTCTCTGCCTCCGAAAGCTGACTCGGCTCTTCGCTCGCATTCCCAACGGGTCTCGGATCGCCGGCCTCTCTCTGTCTCTCCGGCGGGCTTGCCTCTCGACCAAGATTATTTTTATATTTCCCGGTAGGGTACGCTCCGCCGCGTAAATAATCGTCCCGAGCACGCCCGAGGTCGCGGTAACCGAAATCTTGACCGCGCGCTTGCAGTCGACGCTCTCCCGGATGCCGGAGTCTCGAGAAACTGTACACTTATAACTTATAACCACACTGCGTAGGGTGAGGCAATGACTATTAGTCACTTGCATTTTTTTTTTTTTTGTTATTCGATTGCCGAGTCTTTCGGTAGAGAGGATAGCAAAGTAGACGTACGCTTTGAGACAACTTTTAGTCTATTATATGGTCCATGTTCGAAAGGACAAACACTTTGAAAACAATTGAATTAAAGGTGAAAAAGACACTTTGATAACAATTGAATTAAAGGTGAAAAAGACGTAGTAAATAATTTTATAAATTTATATGTAGACTTATAAGTTATAACCACACTGCGCAGGGTGAGGCAATGACTATTAGTTACTTACATTTTTTTTATTTATGTGATTGCCGTGTCTTTCGGTAGAGAGGATAGCAAAGTAAACGTACGCTTTGAGGCAACTTTTAGTCTATTATATGGTCCACCATGTTCGAAAGGACAAACACTTTGAAAACAATTGAATTAAATGTGAAAAAAACGTAGCGAATAATTTTATATATTTACATGTAGACTTATAAGTAGAATCTATATGTATGTGTTTATATGTAGACTTATATGTAGAATTTATATGCATAAGTTATACTTATGCAGTTGGTTATAACCATACTGCGCAATGTGAGGCAATGACTGTTAGTCACAACAATTTCTTTATTTTTTTATTGTCTGTTGTAACCGCTTGAAAAAATGTTTCGACAGCCGAGTCTTTCGGTGCAGAAGATAGTAAAGTCGACGTGTGCTTTCAGGCAACATTTAGTCTATTATGGTGCACCATGTTCGAAATCACAAACACTTTAAAAGCAATTGAATTAAATTAGAAAAAAACGCAGTGTGAATAATTTGACAAATTTATATGTACACTTTTTATTGGACTATTGATCACCTTCATTGTTTTTTTTTTTTTTTTTTAACAAAATATATATGTTGTGACTGCTTGAAAAAATATTTCGACACCCAAGTCTTTCAGTGCAGAAGATAATAAAGTATAGACGTATGCTTTTAGGCAACTTTTAGTCTATTATGGTCCACCATATTCGAAAGGACAAACACTTGAAAAACAATTGAAATAAATTTGAAAAAAAAAAATATATAGTGTGAATAATTTTATAATTTTATATGTACACTTATAACTTACAACCACACTGCGCAGGGTGAGGCAATGAATATTAATCACATTCAATTTTTTTTTTTTTATATCTATTATAACTGCTTGAAGAAAGGTTTCGACAGCCGAGAATTTCATTACTTCTGTACTCGATACTTTACTATTTTCTGATAGTAAAGTAGACGCATGCTTTTCGGCAACTTTTAGTCTAGTGTGGTCCACCACGTTCGAAACAACGAACACTTTAAGAACAAGTGCATTAAATAAAAAAAAAAAACATAGTAAGAATAACTTTATAAATTTATATAAATACATTCGATGTGAAATCCATAACAGTAGATATTGTCAAAAACGATGCATGTGCCCCGCTCCAAGTATTCTCCCTCTCCCGCAATAAACAACTCCCTCTTAAAAATTATTTTTAATTTTTCAATTTTCATTATTTCTTTTTTATTCAAACAGTCACAATGATTAAATTTTTTTTATTAAGTATATAATAAAGTTATTTCCCCGCCGTGTGTGCACGCTCCCTCCGCGTCTTAAGTTTCGCTCTTAACTCACTCCGTCACTTTCGGAGTCGTCAGAAGTGGAACGACCAGGGCTTAGGTAAACTTCGTCCCCAAGTTTTTCGCGCGAGGTAATACGCTTCGCTTTTCTGTCTCGACGCTTCTGCTTTCATCCCTCTCTCAGTTTGCCACCCCCCGATTCCCTATCCGCGCGCGCCTCGAAATCCCTGCCGTCATCCTCCACGGCCCAGGCTCGCGTCCCGTTACTGTCTGTGCATAAATCCGCCCGGTACGCTTTTCGCTCCCTTTTACATTTTTTTCCACCCCCTCCGCACACCCCCTCGCCCAGCTTTCTCCCTTTCAGCATCAACCACCCCGTCAACCATTTACAATTTTTTTTTCTACCTTTCTGCGGAATGCAAAAGGTAAATGTTTATCGTCCGCGACAGACATACTCGACTCGCATCTTCTCTCGAATCTCTCGTTAAAACTGGGCGAGGAAGCTGAAAATAATTGAACTCTCTCCGGACAAAGTTTTTATCTCCCGACCTTTGGGCGTCCTCATTGAAAAAAAAGGACAAAAAAATCAGATTTCTTTCGCGACCGACGAAGGAAAAAACGAACGACGGAGATAAAAATGAAAACACAGAATGACGGACGGGCCAGCGGGGCAATGCTTATCCCCCGCTCAGGGATCGAAATTTAAAAAGCTGTCTCGCGAAACGACTCTTTCCCATGAATAATTTATGCGGATAAAAGGAAAGTCCTCGCGAGCGAAAGTGGACTTTTCGCCGAGGCTTTCGGCGAGGGTGTCGGTGAGTTCGTCGGGAGGGACATAAATCGCGAGGGGGAGAGCCCGAAGGACGGTGTCGCGGACGGGGAGAGGCGGGACGAAAAGGCGTCGAAGGGACTCGATTGTGTCGGGCCGAGAAAAACGTAACGAAACACTCGCCGTCTTTCCCTTCGCATATTCGTTAATCTTACCAGGACTATCGGCTCGACGATTGGCTCGGGCATCGAGGCGATTGATGAGGGAGACGCGCCTCCCCGCTGGGGCCCGCGGAGCCAAAGTTCAGCAACAGTGGGCCGAAGTAGTGGCGGTGCGCGCGCGGTCAGACGCGGCGTTAGACGCGCTTCACCGTTTTCCCCCTTCACTTTTCCCTCGTCGTTTCAACTTCCCGGTTAATCGTTCGAGCCGTCTCGCCCCCGGCGCCGATTCCACCGTCCCACCGTGCGCTTCCCGCGGAACCGCGGATTTTATTTTATTTTTTTTTTCTTATCGAACGTTTCCACGGACAACCGAGCTCTCGACAGCCGATACCGGTCCCGCACTTCTTTACTATCTCGTCGCGCACGAAGCCTCCGAGCCGACGATGAATTTTACTTCGCCGTCGAAAAGTCCCGAAAACACAACAACAACAAAATTTTTCAACCCCGACACTTCCGGCCCCTCGTCATTGGTCTCCCAACTCCCGCGTATCATAGAACTCCCCCTCGCGCTTCTCAGTCTATCTGTCGACAAAGTAACACACAGTAGTTCGTCGTTCGACTCGGCGACCGACGAGTGCAAGAGCTTCACTCCCTTAATCTTTTTTTTCGTATTACATATATGTATACATACATATATATATTTTATGTTTTACTTGTCCTCTCTTAACTTTCGTTTTAACTTCTCTTGCTCTCTCTTCATTAATTTTGTTATTAAAATTTAAGTTTTCGGTTTTTTTTTTGTTTTTTTTTTTTTTTTAAGTTTCCCGTTGAAACCCCTTATAATCAGAGTGCTTGGAATAAAGCGCGGGTTTATCCACGACGGAGAGTATTACAAACGGGTATTGGCGCGACGGGAGTCGCGACGATACTGCGCCCTATTGGACGGCCTTGCGCAAATATACCGACTCCCCACCCCTGCTCGTTTCCGCTGCTGCTGCTGCTGCGATCTCTCCGTGCCGCACACACTCGCGCATCCCGCACGGACACATCCACACAGTGAGAGCCGCCACCGCTGGATGGGAAAACGTATCTCTCCCACCATTCGGAAACTTCCCTGTATATACACCCTAACGCCGATGTTCATCCGCGCCCGCGCCCTCGAACCACGCTGACTTTGCCTGCGTTACCGACTCTCTGCCTACCCCCCCCCCCCCCCACCCACCCCCCGAACCGCCCCTTGGGTTTCGTGCCTCTTATCGCGACGACAACCCTTGCGCGGCAGCGCGCGGCTTCGCCCGTGCGCATCCGTGCACCCCTTTACGAACGGGCGCGCGCGGGGCGATGGTTAGGCTTACTCGTAAGCCAATACATGTGTCTGGGTACTCACTGGTCTGTGCCGGGACGCCCTGCACCGGATTAATAAGTACATTATTCCCTTTACAGCTGTTTTAATTAGATACGAGAGAAGGGATAGATGGGTTAAGCCCCTTTTAGCGCCCTTTCTTGCGCCTTATCCACTAACCCCTCCCCCCCCCACCCCCAGCCCCCTCCTCCCCCCCCCCCCGACGCTATTGCGTATCCCTTGACGCGTTCGTTAATGTACCCACCGGCTCGTTACAACCCATTAGCTTCTGTTATTGTGAAAGCAATGCTTGGCGAACCGCACGAGCGGCCGCCACCCTCGAACTTTTGATGCAGGCTCGATTGCCCGCTCGCCGAGCGTAAGGGTCGAAGTTCTTGCACAACGATTAACGCGTGCACACGGTCCTCCGGCGCGCCCGAGCGAGAGGCGGGTTACGTCGCTCGGTGGATCAGTCACGATCTCGTAGCGGAGGAAAGACGTGCTTCGGTTTATTCTGTTCGGTGATATTAATAGTTGTGTAATTCGTTGATTGATTTTCATGTGTGTATGTTCGGGGGCGAGGGGTGGGGAGGATTCGTCGATGAAGCTTCGTTTTCGGGAGGAAAAATCGTGAGAGGTTTTCACGTGCGGGTGCTGGGAATGTTCCGAAATTTTTGGGAATTTTTTTTTTTTTTTTATTGTTTACGGTGTACGCGTGTGCGTGTGTGATGGAAACTTCGCACGCGAGTCGAGACGCCAACGAGGATTTTTGGCATTGAGTTCACCGATAATTCATAAAACGGTTCAAATTTTATTCATTCTATTTTTATTTTTTTATTTTTTTTATTTTACGCGAGTGAACGTCCATCTGTCGAGTTTAAACATCTTAAAACCTCCGCTTCAATGTCTGCCTCGTCTGTCTGTTTTTTTTGTGTTTCGTTGACATAATCCCCTCCATGCTACTCGCCGATTATGTCGAAACTGTAAACAACCTCATTAAGGACGGGCCGAAAAAAGGCTTCTGCCCATCCCGTCGTAGTATCCGAGTTACCACCGAGGATGTTTGGGTTTGATTTCGCCAAGAATCCATAGAAGGGATCAAATTTTATACATCCATTTTTTTTTTTTTTTACTCAAGCGAACGTCTATCTATACTTTATATCTAATCCTATTATACTTTATTAATAAATTTCGAGTAAATAATTAATGAAATCTAGGTTAAAAAAAAATTATTTTCAAATTAATAGTGTAGAAAAAAAAAATTAAATAAAAAAAGTTATTTTAAGAGAAAATTCTTTAATGTTTTTAATTTATAGATTTTAATTAGTGAAATTTAGGTAAACAAATTTATTATCAAATTAATAATATAGAAAAAAAATTAAATTTAAAAAGTTATTTTACGAGGAAATTCTTTAATGTTTTTAATTTATAAAATTTAATTAGTGAGATTTAGGCGACATCTATCAGGTCGACAGATACCGAGCTGAAGCATCTTAAATCTTCCGCTTCAATATCCGGTTCGTCTCTTCGGTTTTTTTGTTGCGATCCGCTGACACAATCCACTCCACGCTACGCGCCTATTATGCCGAAACAGTAAACAACCTCATTAAGAACGGTCCAAAAAAGGTTTCAGCCCATCCCGTCGCGGTGTCTGCCATAAATTCGCCGAGAGCGGATGCACAAAGCTGAGAGAACGAAAGAGAAGCTCGGAGAGCCAGTTGAGCGACGCGAAGCTATTTATTACGCGACGACGACGCTATTCATCGTTAGACCAACTACGTCGAGACGAGAAATACGAAACTTTCCGTGACTCTTCTCTTCCTCCTCTCCGCCCGGCGGACCATTGTTCGGTCACTTTTTCGTCTTATTTTTAATCTCATAGCATAGCCGAACGAAGAGCAGCTAATAGTCTGATGGTATCAACGACCAAATTGGATCATATCGTTATCACGCGACAGTGTCAACGTATTTTCCATCGTTGCCATATCGCGAATGAAGTGATAAAGAGAAGAAGGAAAAAAAAAAAATTTTAACATTTTTTTTTTAACTCGTCCTGTTTGCCGTATTCGCCGACATTCGTGCACGGCACATTAAAAGAATAAGCGAATTAACACGTACGCTGTTGCGAATGTGCCATTGTCCGAGTTCGCGTGCTCGTAACGCGCTTCACACCCTCCTCTCCTTACGTGTACGTTGCCCGCACATCACAACGCCGCAGTTGCAAACGCATATCCTCATTAGCCGCCCACGTTGCGCGATATCTGCCACGTCCGAACTGACCTCTCCACTGACCCGGCGACTCGGACGGAAACGGTGTGCGGCCGTGGGTGGTTGAAAAAATAAATAAAAAAAATAAAATAAAAACCCCGAGTACGCAGTGAAGTACCGTGTCTGGAGTCTGGAGTAAAAAAAAAAAAAAAAAAATTACAACTCCCCGGTGTAACGTAACAAGCTTGGCGCTTCATTTCTTTTTTCCAACGACGGGCGAACGAGAGATTCTCCCTCGTAGTCCGCGCGTTCTTACTCGACTTCTTTCACGTTCGTCGACTCGTCTGTACGTGGGGGAGACGAACCCGGGGCGAAACGGAGCCGCGTCCTCCGTTTGAGGATGAGACCGATTTTCTGTGTAACGCGCAGAAAAGGTGGCTGGTCCGTTTCGCCCCGGTGTTCCATCTTGCCCCGCTCGCGACCCATATATTCTTCCTTTGTTCATGTACGTAGTACACCGCACCACATATCTCTTACCCTCCGGAGCATCGCGAGACTTTCGAGTCTGCAAGCTACGTTAAACCCCTCGCTGATCCGGTTCTTGCTCTGCCCGCTGCTACGACTACTCCAGTCTTTTTCCTCTTCTTCTTTTATTATTTTTATTTTTTTTATTTTATTATTTTCTTATTTTATTCGTTCGGAGGAGTGTTCCGTGTCTGGGGCGCATAAGCGACCCGGAGCTGCAAGCCTCCCCGCGTTCAAGGACCGGGTCATCGGTACAGGCAGTCGCGAGTAGAAATGGCACGGGCGAGAGCCTCGCGTGCCGCCCGGCGAACCTGAACGTTCGATGCTCCCGCGGGTTGTAACAGTCCCAGAGCACGCTCCCGAAAGGAAACGGTCAACCGCCGAATATAGTCGTGACCAGGAGAACGACCGTGCGGGAAGTAGTGTGGAAGGCGGCTGAAAAAAGAAAACGGTCTGAGAGGAAAAAAAAAGAATTAAAAAGAAGAAGCAATCAAATTGTGGGAGCAAGTAGGAGAAGAGGCAATTGGTTGGTGAGGGGGCGCGAGGGGAATGAGAGAAACGATCCGTTCCGAAGGGCTGCAGCGGGAACGGGAAGATGAAGAAGAGGTAGTAAGAGAATGAAGTGGCTGTTTTTATCTTCACGGAGAGGTTCCGACTACTCCGCGTTACTCGTCGTTACAATAGGTCGGACCGTTTCAGCGAGTCCAATCGATAAAGAAACTATTTCCGTTTCAAAGCTCCACGCACCACTAGCGGGGCAATACTCGATGTTCGTCAATCGACCGAATTGTCAATCCGCGCACGAAGTTTCGAGATTCGCGAGCTCGAACGTACGACACCAGATTTATTGCGGGGATGATGGACCATTTTGAACGTAACGAAAAAAATATAAAGATTTAAGGTGGTATGAGCAGGGACTTGATTATTAGATATAATGCACTTTTTTATGTTGGAAACAATGCATGGAGGATCAAGACTGAAAAAATTCACGGGAGGTTATCGGTTATTTATATTATTAAATAAATAAATCCAAATATAGCTGCACACGGAGAAAAATTATTTGGCTGCTCTAACAACATGAGTTTTGCTGACAATGACCTCGTTCCCGCAGCAAAACGATTAGTAAAAGCAGCAAAAAAATTACTACGTAGAAGCAATTGGTTTTGCTATCACGACTAAACTTTCTTGTTACTGTGACGATTTCGTCACAGTACTGTGTGTTTTATTACTGTGTCACTGATAAAAAAGTACAGTCGTATCAACTAAGATTCGGGCAGGGACGTTCAAATAAATATTTAGTTGGTCGAACAAAATGTTTTAATGACCGAAAAATATTTTGGTGAAATCAGCCAAAAAATTGTCGAACTAACCAATTTTTTAGGTGTCCCAACAAAATATTTAGTTGAACGTCCCTGCCCGAATCTTAGTTGATTCAACCGTATTTTTTTATCAGTGTAGAGAACAAACGATGCCTGCTGTCATTTGACGGCTGAGTTAATGACTGGTAATAGGATAGTTATAGATTCGTACATACATTTATTTGAAGATTAACTCACTGCGTTTGTGTTTTATCATTTTATTCTATTGAAAATAATGTCTGTATTTGCAATTGCGATTTCTTGAAATTTGCTGTGTATGGATGTATTAAATCCCGAAAGGTATTACCGTTCGCAATTTATACATCCATATATACAACAGCAAATTTCAAGAGTTCGCAATTCCACTCTATTTTTTATTTTTACTCGAATACAGAGGAACTGTTTCCTCGTGTCTCTTTGTTTTCACTTTGCGCGTCGAGCGTCTCGAGCTCATCGTATTTGTTGGCACATATATACGCCCCACTCAGTCATATAAAAAATTTCTTTGTTACTGTGACAAAGGCTGTTTTGTAGCGGTTGCAAATCGCTCCATGTGAAAAATTTTGCTATGGTTACAAAGTGCTTTTCTTATCCCGATACTAACAAACTAAATTTGTTACCGTAACAAAAATCTTGTTGTACCAGCAAATTTTTTTTCTCCGTGGCATGAGACGGAATGTCGTCGAGTTATAGTGGCTATGATTTTACATCGCCCAAACTTCGTTCGGGGAAGTTCATTTGTAGAATACGATTCTACAAGGGAACGATTTTTTTATTGCCAAGGCAGTGCATTGACAGAGAGTTTCCAAAGATAAAATTTGATGTCATGCAGATCTTCACACGGAAGAAAATAGTTCTGTTTCTCTAACAAAACATAGATCGTTAATAATTCTTTATTTAATCTCGGCTATTAGTCTGCCGACGGTGGTCCCATTCTATACCAATATGGCGACACTATGAATTTGAGCCCACAGGTTCATTAGCTGCGCCAAGCCATTAAGTTAATCCGTTAGCCCCCACACATATGTAAATATGTCAAATTTGTGTAGGCATCAATAATTTGAAAATTTATTATCGACCGTGAAATTGTAGTGATAAACTTTCTGGTTAAATACATATCTTGTAGGATATGTTCACGTGTAAAATTTTTCTTGCGCTTAAACTATGTGCGCCAAAATTCGACCTGTCTTAATATTTAATAGTTCCCAAAATATGCTATCGGATAGTGTCATAAATGTATTTGAAATAATACTTTATCATATTACTATTTTTTCAAAACTTAAATAGTGATACTTCAACATTTTCGCAATACAACTCTCATTTGACTAGCTAACGCACAAGTACTACCTTAAACGATATAGCGTCGTCGAGTGTTTGAGATAGTTTGTGTGGCCGGCCACCTAAGAGAGGTGGAGTTCGTAGAGTATCTTTCGAGACAGATAATGAGCCGTGCCACATTTAAATCGAATAAAAAAGATGAAATGTTTAAAAAAATGCATTCTCAAAAATAACCAAAATATAGTCAATATTTTTTCAGATCTATTGCTATCAATGTCTTTTCTGCGTCAACGACGTTCTCTGTAATACAAATCATCAGCTGTTGCCTGTTTGTGCATAAATATTTCTATAAACTATTTAAAGAATTTAGTACTAATTTCCCTAATGTGTAGTATCCGAACCGCCCTGAAATCAGCCTGGGCTTAACTACCCACTGGCCGGAATTCGTCCATTCTCCCCTACATAATTCGATGAATAATCGAGTATTACATCACCCGAACGTTTCGGTCGATATGTCCAAATGGCTCGTCAATGCTCGAGCGTATCAGCCCAGGTGAGATTTAACCGTCGGCACGACTGCGGGACGGCACCAGTTGCCGATGGGCTTGTACTCGCCCGGGGCTCAATCCGGTATCAGGCCCGGCTCCGATATTGAGATGGACCCAATCACTGTGTCTGTACCGGGCACAGTATTGGAGCCCATGCGCTATTCCGTAGATTCGTGATTTGCGAATATTATTCGAAGACCATGAATCTGCCTCGGATTCACTTTAGTGCACTCCGGGTCCTACGCTGGCCGGAGAAGGGCCGATATGTAATTTTGGCGTACGACAGTCAGCGTGGAATCAGCGATGTGCCGTTTTTCCAGTTACCCCAGAATCCCACCTGGGAAGCCATTTCGGAATGTTTTGCGCCGAAAGGATTTTTGGTGGGGGCAATATACAACCAAGCGAGTGTAGGCACACGCACGTCGAGACAATCGAGTGTTTCTTCGGTTCTTTGGAAGGTAACGAAGTGCGAGAGGCTTTCGGCACTTTATCGGCGAAAACGCCAAGGGAAAATCTCATTCAATATATTACATACATATATATATATACAATATATTACACATATATAGTACACATAGCGAAGTTGCTGCCCGAGGGTACAGAAACTTTCATCGAGTATGCCGCGCCCCGAGCGTTCGAGGTCGAGATACGAATATAGTTAACTTGTACATGGTAAAGAACGTTCGAAGCTCCGGAGACAGCGATCGAGAATGAAATGGAAATACCGCCCGGGTCACAGATATCTGATGAATTATCGAACGTTTTACCCGAGAAATTCTAAAAATAATGCCAATACGATATTCATCCCTCTCGATAGGTGAATTTGACTTGTGGCATTAGAGTGAGGTGGCTGAGGAGCGAGATAATATAGGGTAAGTCCGGGTGATATGGCCATGGTTTTTTAAACAATGAAAATCGGAGGTCCAATGTTTAAAAAACTTTTACATTTTTGTTGTAATCAACACTGGAAACATCGAACCAAAGTAATTAACTCAGAACTTTCGATATTTTCGATGAGTGATTTAATTGCAGCTCTATAAATAAATATTTGCGATCGGCCGTTTCACCCGGGCACTACGGGTGACATAGCCACAGTATGTACTCAATATAATGGTACTCAATTAGGCCTAGAGAAGCATCGAAATCGCACAAAACACGTCTTACTATATTTTAGGTTGGCTACATAACCTTTAGAAAGACAATAAATATCTCTGTCAAATTTTTCTGATGCTAAACTACAAAAAAAAAAAAGTTTTACTAACCATATCACCCGGATATTGCGGACGAGATGACTGCGTGGCCCACCACCATTGACGTGACCATCTCGCCCGCAATATCGACACTGTATAAAATTTTTATTTGAAAATTAATGAACCGTATTGGAAGCTTTTTTACATAAACCTTTTCTGAAATTTCAAACACATGTGCGTTGCAATTTTACAGTAAAATTTTTATTTTTCATTAACATTTTTGTTAATTTCAAGCAAAATATTTGTAAGTTTAATATCTGGTATTTTTATTTTACAAGCAAAGTACATTAATGTTTAATTAATATGAGTAATGTTAACAATTTTCAAGTTCCGGTACATTAAATTTACAATTTATGTTTACAGTGCAGGTGATATGGCCACCGCCCGCTGTTGCTGGCAGTGTCCCATCACCATTGACGTGGCCATATTCCCCGAAAAATGAGTGGCCATATCACCCATTTTCCGGGAAAAAAAGTCACGGCTTAAATTTAGGGAAGAAATTTAAAGAAATAAGTTTACTACGCGCCAATGTTTTCTTAAAACATCCAACTACAGTGTGCAATCTTGATTTACCAGCAAAGTTATAATTTAGTATGTCTCCAAAGCGCTACAAATATAGCTCGAGAAATTTCTGGCTATCTTAAAATAGGGATTCACCGCTCGTACTGATCCTAGCGCGTACATTCTTATAAATTTTGGTGCAATCGGATGGTATCCACATATACTAAAACATATACTAAAAACTGTGCAAAAGGCAGTGCCATTCATTTGTCACGTTAAAAGATATTACGGGTGGCGATTTCACCTGGCCATAGGGGAGAGCGGGGCAAAATGGCACAGCGGGGCAAAACGGAATAATGAGACAAAAACCAATTTTCCAAGAACTTTTGGATGATGGCGATGGCAATCCGTAGGGCAAAACGCGGCTGAAAATCCGAACGTATCGTCGGGACAAAATGGCGCATCCAAAAATTATTGGAAAACTGAGTTTTGCCCTCGGTGTCCCGTTTTGCCCCCACTGTCCCATTTTGCCCCGCTCTCCCCTATCACCCTGACTTACCCTAGAGGAATAGATCGGCTAGATCGGAGGATAAGATCGAGCGACGAGCGTGATGAATCCGAATTGCGTCGTGTATTCTCGAAACTCTTTATTACACAGGGATACGCAAACGCCCCGGAGGTCACCCAGTTGCACGTATGATTTCTGCGTATCGTAGAATCCGCGGAGATCTCCGAGAGTCTAATATTAGAGAAGAAAAAGAGAGAAAAATAAAACCTGAATAGGGGCACTGAATTACTAGTTATACCGGCTAAGTACAGTCGAGTCCGTCAGCAGAAATATCCGCGAATATTTTTCATCCCCATCGGAATAGCTTCACGACCGTTTCTTCCTTTTCCTTTTCTTTTTAACCCTCTTTTTACATTTTTTTCTCCAATTATACATACTAAGGGATGCACAGGCAAATGTAATTCGTGCAACCACTTTAATACCGAGCCGGGAGATAATGAAAGAAACAGAAAGCAAGAGTAAGGGAGCATGGGAGTGAGAGAATGACGTGGTGGATTTGCGTTATTTTCAAGCTTGACCTACATTCCCTCAAGCGTTTCGAAGTCGTTTCGTACCTTCGCCTCCTCAACCTCGTTCTCTATCTCAATCCTCTCTTACGCTTTCTCTCTGTCTTTCGTATTCAACCCCATCCCGACGTATTCTCGTCTCACTCGCCGCCCACCACGTCGCGGGTAGGGTGGACCGGGGCAAGACGGAGACACGGGGTAAAATGGTGTGGGAATATATTTTTCCGGAAAATTCATTGGGTCTTCGGACGAACTGAGAGACGAGCTGGGGTAAAACGGAAGCTCCGGGCATGAGGTGCCCCCTAAGTCGGGACGAATAAAAAACATGCCAGTTCTCGTAGCGACGGCCAGATTGAGAGGTACCATTTTTTAAAAATTTATTTTCATTTAATTTTTTTTATTAATATTTATTTATTTATTTTATTATATTATTTTATTTTTTTATTAATATATTTTGTACCAACGGGCTTGTCCCCGTTAAACTAAACTAAATAAATAAATTCATTAAATAATACACAGCATGCTCATTTAAATGAAGAAATTGTTGAGATAAAGTAGGCGAAAAACAAGAATACGAACCAAGATGAGAAACTAATAAGAAGACTAAATAAAATAAAGTGCCATATAGTACACAAAAAACAAGCAAAATGAGGAGCATGCGCAAACATAGCACATTAAACACACGCTTCCCGATAAAATGTTTGCTCAACTAATTTTAACCCAGTTTGGATCAGGCGCGAGGTTCGCCGAAAAAAAATAAGCAATCGGCCTCCGAACTCCGCGATCGAATCGCCAAACAAGGGAAGAGCTGCTGCATCCACGTTGCCAAGCCTGGCGACGCGCGGGAGCCAGCTGAAGAACCCGTAATTCGCCGAATATAATCGGCTCTCAAAGATCTCAAGATTCCTGGAGAGCCCAACTCGCATTTCACCCCACGCAATTGTTTTCCGATGCGGAGCAATCATCACAAACTTCAATTATTTTTATCGGTAAACAGCCAATTCGGATGGGATTTAATTTCCAACTGGGCCGTCTTGCCCCACTCTCTCGCCCCTACGTGTCCGCTCCCTCCGGAGGCTCGACGAGGCTCCCGGCTCGTTAACGTTAAGAGAATCTTTCGTCGGCATTGTGCCGAGGGGAGTGGGGGGGTTGGTTTCGTGTGGGTCGTCGTAACCACATGTTACCACAGAACATTTTCTCTCGCTCTCATCTCCCGTCCTCTGTATCACGGATTAACACCGAAGCGCGCTCGCTAACTCGAGCCGTTTCCACTTGTCTGTGTTTGCTCTCTGGACCCGTGTCCGTTCCGCTCGGGTCCACCGGCGAAAACTCATTCGCAAGTGTCGCTTATATGCCCCTCGCCGAGAATTCTGCCGCCCTAATCCCAGACCGCTCGTTCCGTTTGAGAAAGAATCTCACTGTTCGTCCTTTCGTCCGGCTCTGGTTCTCCCCGTGATACCGGGTACTCGCTTTAATTAAAAGCGAACCATACACTATATGACGCTATACACACATTTTTCCTTTTTTTCGTCTGTTTTACTTTGACCGTTCGTATATATATATATTTTTTTTTTGTATATACAGATGAATTATTGCTCGCCGAATAGGGCAAAATTGATCGACGTGAACGCGTCGGATATCTCTCCCTTGCTTTCTCTCCCGGGCGGCGGCATCGAGGCTCGAACATCCGCGAGCTTTTTCGCGGCAGTGAAGGTGGAGAAGAGGACAGAGTTAAATTCAGTCGAACGAGCTCTGGCCAACTCGCCGCCCCCGCCGGCGGCGATGAAAGGGCAGAGATGGCTGGCTGCTGTGCCGTTCCAGTTCACCCGTCCATGTACAAGAATTTTTGATTGACTTTTTCGTCCCCCCCCCCTCTCTCCCTGCCAAGCTCCCACGCCCTCTTTACCTCGTGCCTCGCTATATGGCCGTACCACACTCTTTATAGTATGTATCATCGAACTGGCTCGTGAAATCCAATAACGAGGGAAAACTCGGATATGCGGGCGCGATCCATCTAGCTGGCTGTTGTAGCACTGGAAGCAAAAAATTATTCCAACAAATTCGGTTCGCATAGCTGATCTCTTGATTTTCCTTCACTCCGGCGTTCTCGCGGAGCAAACTTTGTTTTCGTGAAATTGGCGCTTTTTTTAGTTTGCATATTCCAGAGCACCCAAATATCGGTAAAAAAAATGTTGCGATCGACAATCGGTAAATTGAATAACGAACGAATGTTGTAGACTTGGTGTATTTAAAATGTTTCGAAAAAAGGTTCGTACATTTAAAACAATTATTTTATTTACAAAGCTTCCGCCATGAGAAACCAAATAGGGAAGAGCGGGGCAAAATGGGACGGTGGGGCCAAATGGGGCAGTCGGACACAACGCCATATACCAATAATTTTTGGATGAGACAACGGGGCAAAACGGGCCAGACAATCCGGATGTATCAACAGGGCAAAATGCGACATCCAAAAATGATAGGAAACTTGCGTCTCTGCTCACTGTCCCGTTTTTCCCCACTATCCCATTTTGCCCCGGCCTACCCTATATTACGGCGGATGCTTGCTTGCGGAATGAGCTGTGGGGATTAAAATAATTACTATGATGCAATGTAACGATGTGTAATTTTGTGGGTGTTTTTTGTTTCCTTTTGAAGCCCACGCAACCAACCTGAATCCCTCGAACAGGTATAGATGTATTGTTAATAAGCTCCACGTCGATCGCATTGAAAGTCAAGTTTTACCGACCACGATGTCACTCTACCGTTATTCCGGAAATTGGCGTGGTAAAACTTTGGGTGCAGCCGATCGGTGGCGTAGGACGAACGTAGGAGGCGAACAATATGTGTAACCAGGCGAACCGGGTAAATTTAATAGTTTTGTCGAGTACGGGACAGGACGTAGCTGGGAGCAGCGTCGATTACCTACCGGCTTCCGAGGGTGGGCACGCGCGAATTTAGTCGCGCAACAGGTTGCCACATAATAATTGCCCTGGCACTGTAGAAAATTAGCCGGATATTGCATGTGTCTCGCCATGTCGATAAATGTCATTTCGTATACGGACCGAGTGAACGACGACTATAATACAGGGACACGCGTGAACGAGGGGTCCATTAGGAGGCAGAAGAGAATATAAATTTTCCCCTTTACTTTCTCTTAGCCCCCGAGAATCGTGCCAAGCATTTGCCACCGTGCCAAAAACCCCCAACATTCCATTTGTCTGACCGCTCCGAGCTTTTTCTACTCCGCCCGCTCTCCGCTCAACATATAAACAAAACGAATGAACTTCGTCCACCATTCTTCGTCCGTAATGTCTCCTCGCGTATTCCCTGGGCGTATTATTATTATTATTGTTATTATTATTATTATTATTATTATTATTATTATTAAACAGTGTAGTGATCCGATTCGCGCTTGACCGACAATATTAACCTTTTAATGCCCAATTTGCGACAATTTCTCGCGTGTTTTTTTTTTTAATATCTTCTTCGATTTTAGTCTAAACATTATTCGAGTACTAACGCAGTAATAACAAAGTTTGTTCGGCAGTAACGCGTACCAATAAAAGTTTATGCGAGCATCTGGTCGTAAATTCTGTTTCTATTCGGTCGTAAACATTTTTTTAAAGTTAATTTGTCCATCAACGTTACGTATCGGGAAAGTAACGCGCAGTTAAGAAAAAAAATCTATTTTTGAGTTGAGCAAGCAAAGTGACGGCAGGGGGTAGAAAAAAAAAGGAAAAAAAAAGTGAGTTCCGTTAACCGAGAGACGACGCGGGTACCTGCTCAATCTACCGTCGGCTAACTCCCCGGATCCAACGAGGTGCGTTAGCCTAACGACCTATCGAAGCATAATACCCCAGCTGGAATGATAGTGTACAGAGAAAAGCCCCGGCGTTCTAAACCGGCTCGGTGGTCACGGACCGAACGACCGGGAAGCAATCGGGCGTATCGGGGCGTTAGGGGGTCGCTCGCGGCGGGTTCGCCACCTCCTTCCAGCCGCCCTTTGCTCGTACTACGGTACAAAAAATAAAACCCTCGGCACCCCGTCACGCTCCGGTAGAAGCTCACTGACTCACTCTCTCACTGTCGTTCGGTGCTCGAATCTTCCTCGCTCTGACTCGCTCGCCGCTCGTGCGAACCGAACGGTTGCGCCGTTAAGCCTTTTTACGGGGCATCCGGGCATGACCGTCGTCCGGGTCGGGCAGCGGGCATCGACAACGAGCGGGTGAACGCGCCGGCAAACCGTGCTCCACTATATCACCGACGACCCCCCCCCACCCGGAATGCCCGCCCTTCGGAACCGGCGAGCAAGGTGGATGGACATGGCAGCAGCGACACGGTTGAGATGTTCCGGTACCGAGGCTCAAAGGACCCGCTGCCTCGTGCCGTTCTTACGGCAGCCCCGTGTAGGGGCGCAACACCGGTGGACAAGAACGCTCGAGCTCGGGGCGCGAGAACGACGCGCCCCGTCGAGTCGCTGGCTCTTCCGGCCCGACGACGAAGCGCGAAAGGCTCGTCTCTGAGCCACCTCGACGTTGCTCCTTGGCGAACAACCGAGGCCGGTCGGGGAGGCGCGGATAAAAAAAACAACTACACCGATGTTCCGTGAAGTTGCGGAGGGGCGGAGAAAAATAAAATAAAAGATGGAGGTGGAAACGAGAATAAAGAACTATATGAGCCGAGCCGCGAGGGGCCGCGAGTCTCTCGAATGCGCGTTGAACCGAACGGGAGTAACTTCATCTCCCTCCGTCCCGGACCGATGTCGGGAAAGCCAATATAATCCCTTTCGTTGAATCCCAAATAGCCGAGGGATGATATCGATATTTACAGCACACTCGCTGTACGTGTGTGTGTGGGGCGTGTGTGTGTTTCGTTGAATTATTGCGGGACATCAGAGCCGATGACCGTCGGCGAGTGAATTCCGCGTATCGTTGATTTTCGCACTGTAAAACCCATTAATTTCCGGTGATCGCTTATTATTTAAATTACGCATGACAATTACCGAAACGATTGAGCGTTTTGCATAAACTTTCGCAACGATAATGTACTTCTTGCCGAGTCCGGGTATGAAATTTTCATTTCCCAAAGGGTGATGACCCGAACCGTGGATTCCCTGCCAAGTGTATTAAGACCCTCGGGTATATCTATAGTTTCCCGACAAAGAGGGTCGATAGGTCGCTGAAACTTTGGAAAAGAAGTATGCGGAAACCGACCGGGAGAAAGAATGAAAGAAAGAAAGAAAAAATATATATATAGTCTCTCGGGGGTGAGCTAACTTCGAAGTGGAGTCCAACTCGTTATAGCGGGCAAGAGTGCAAGAAAGAAGGTCTCGAATCCCAAGACGGTCCGGTGGCTATGTGTGGCTCCCGTGGCTCATGGAGCAATCTCGTAATTCGTCGCTAGCTCCGAGGTACTCCCACAGTTTTCCAGACCGCATATCACGGAGTGCACCAGCCAGGTGCTCCGAGCTGGCCGGCTCTTCCCATATCCAGGGGACAATTTACTTCTTGCCTCTCGGCTAAAGTCTCCCAGACGCTTTTACTGAAGATGTAAAAAGAAGAAAAAAGAAACGAACTTGTGACTGCGGTTGTGATTCATCGATTTCCGGTTCTTCAAGATGCACCAACATGCAATCCATTGGCTAGAAAAATAAAAAAAGGAAGTATGTTTCCCCCGAGTCGGAGGTTCAAGTTTACGAAGCAACGCGTGACACACATATCGGTTGCGACCTGAGGTGTAGCGATCTAAGGCTAATATTCGATCCCTTTGTGATGGACCGATCTCTCATCTCCATTGTTTTATTTATTTATTTATTTATTTATTTATTTATTTATTTATTTATTTATTTATTTATTTATTTATTTATTTATTTATTTATTTATTTATTTATTTATTTATTTATTTATTTATTTATTTATTTATTTATTTATTTATTTATTTATTTATTTATTTATTTATTTATTTATTTATTTATTTATTTATTTATTTATTTATTTATTTATTTATTTATTTATTTACAGTACTGGACGGGAAGACTTCCTTTTTACATTTTAACAAGTTATTAGATGTTTTATGTTTGCGTATAAAGAAACAGAAAACAAGAAAATGTATCACACTTTGTGCGCTAAAAAGAAAATAGTTATTTGAAGTAGAAAACAAAACGGTAAACCGTTGACTAGTATATTGCTAAATTATTCGAAGCGAAGAATTTGGTTTGAAACCACAGTCTTAAAGTGTTGAACGTTTTTCCCGGAGAAAACTTCACGGTCTAGGTCGTTGGCGCGTTATTGTTAAATAAAAAATGTTGAGCATAGGTTTCTCGATGAGAAAGTTTGGGCGGTTTTAGCTACTTCATAGAGGAAGCTACGTGCAAAATTGCAATACAGTAGAACCTCGATTATCCGAACCCGTCGGAACTGGATCCAATTTAGATAATCGAAACGCACATTTTTTTTCGAGATTATAATACTTATAGATAAGACATACAGAAATGAGATAACAGTATATATTAAACTTCAAAAGATTTTTTTTTTTTTTCATATTTTCAACATCGAACTCTTGTCTCAAGGGTTCTGTGAAATAGAGTCGTTTTCAATCACTTTTGAAAACGCTTTTGTGTGATCTACGTATGTAAGGCGATTCAAACAATTTAAAACTGCTCGGGAAAGCCAGTATGCGAGCGGATTGAACGACCTATAATGTTTTGCTCTTACGTTCAGATAACCGAGCGTTCGGATAAACGGAGTTATGGTTGGGATAATCGAGGTCCTACTATAAATGAGGAAGCCATGTGCAAATTACTTTGCACCTTCTTCGTAAGATGAAAAACATTTCAACGTCTCATAAAATTAAAACCGTCAAAATTTACAGCAACATTTATTGTAGGAAATCGATGTCGGAAATTTGCAAATTTCGGCGTTTTGTCATATTTTTTACCGCTGATTCTATTCTTTACCGCTGATTACAAATCTATAACTCATTTTACTCTTGGCGTGTTATTTGATTCAGAAACTCGCATCGAACATAAAATACAAAATTTTCTAATAATTTCAAAATCCTATAAAATCTAAAGGCGTAGATAAATTTTCGCCAAATTGAATAGCAAACAATGTACAGTGTTAGTCCATTCCCGAATCAAATTTAAGCTCGATACCTCTATGTTTCCGCGAATAAGACCGTTTTTAGTAATTATTCAAAAAATCAAAATCCCATAAATTTGACCGCTTGGATTGATTTTTACCAAATTCAATACCAAAGGTCTTCGATAAAAATATTATACTCGTATGCATTTTTAGTCCGGTAGCTCAAAATGTACGCAAGTTCGAGATAGACTTAGAGAAAAAACGGAGATAGAGCGAACATGTATCAGCACTTGAGCCAATCGAATATGGTTGGCTTAATGACGATTTAGGTGGCTCAACCACTGAGACGTTGACTTAACGACATGAGCTTGACTCAACCTCTCGGTGAGGTTGAATACGGCGAAACTAACGGTGAACTTGAACCAATCGACCTCATCGCGGTTGAGTCAACCTCAATTTGAATCTGTCAACCTCACTGAGGTTGGCTCAACCTCGATGAGATCTAGTGATTCCAGTTTACCATGAGTTTCGCCGTATTTAACCTCATCGAGAGGTTGAGTTAACCTTATATTATTACCTAAATCGTTATTGAGCCAACCATATTTGTTTGGGTCAACCTCTCATGTGTATTCGCTCCATCCCAGATTTTTCTCTCAGTGTACCCCAGACATCTTTAATAACATTCAAAATCTCGTAAAAACTCCAATTCGGCCGCAATCCTGATAAACATTGCACTAAATGAAGAGACGTGACCAGTCTACTAGTGTACCCAAATTTCATCTGGCGATCTCAAACCGAATTATTGTCGTTTTCAAACGATGCAAGTCTATCGCACACACACATACACATGAGCATGCACATATACATATACTCATATATCCGAACGCCGAATCATATTTCTCAACATTTCAAACTACTTTAAGTCCTCAAATACTACAAGTTCACAATTTTTTTACGAAAACATAGTTTCGTCTATGAGGAAGCAAAAAAAAAGATAAAAATGTAAAAACTATGACCGCGTAACCCTGGATTATTCTAACCAACCGGGATTTCTCTGCATTCCATGTTATCCAAGTTACCAGCCCGTCGAACAGGCATTTCCAAAACTAGTACAATTACACTGTAATTAGAGAGTTTCGCGTAGAAACATAGGAACCGCGGGGAAACAAACACCACAGGGAGTGCGAGAAGTTATATGTTTTCATGTAATATGTATCTCCGGGATAATGAGGTAGCGCCGTTGGGTTCCGGCGAACAGTCAGTCCATCGGGTTACTATTAATGGGTGAAATTATTGGTAGCCCTCGGGCTAAGCCGAGCCAGTAGTTCTCTATTCCTCAGCCTTGCGTACGATACGCAGACACACACACGTGTGGGGGGTCCGGGCGATTAAACACCTCGCGAGCGAGGCGCAGCGGCGAATATCATCAGCCAGGCGTACACCTGTACTCACAGTAAATGCTAATGGCAGTCTACCATTGGGCGCAGTGTACGGTGTGCGCCAGGGACGATCGAGCTTTCCCAGCCGGAAGTGGGAGCAGCCACGAAGCATAACCACATCGGTGGCCGAGGGGGTTATGGCGAATGCTCTCGACGCTTCCATCCCTGATTTCTGCGTTTCTCTTATCCGTTATCTCCGTTCGGTTATCCTCTCATTCCATACATGCAGACACCCTTCCAACCAGTGCGCAATGCCCCCAAATTGGGCTTTCCCCGATTCGACTGGACGTTCTCGTTAGATAATCGAGACCCCCGGCACCAGGCCACGTTTGCCGAGGTTCTTGGTATGCGTTCGTTGTGCCACCTCAAAAACCACCCCCCGGCGTCCGGGTCAGTAGTAGTGGATTGTGTGGATATAGATATAGATATAGATATAGATATAGATATAGATATAGATATAGATATAGATATAGATATAGATATAGATATAGATATAGATATAGATATAGATATAGATATAGATATAGATATAGATATAGATATAGATATAGATATAGATATAGATATAGATATAGATATAGATATAGATATAGGGTTAAAGTGGTGAATATGGCCCACCTCTATTAACACGTAAATCAATGGACCGGGCCATAGTCCCCACTTTTACCCCACATATAATAGTAAATGTGACTATAATATCCTTTGGGCGATATTGCCATAGCACATAGTAGTAGAGACCTAGGGCGCTACCTATGACGGGAAGTACCGAATTTATACGAATTATCTCGTAGATGTTATGCTAAAAATTTTTGGAAAATCTAGGACTTGCTGCCGTAGGCGACACCCTAATTGTGTACAACCATGAGTTACGGTAATTTTTCTTGCATGGCCGACAGTTTTAATTATATTCTACTCTCACTGTATAGAAGTATAGGATACATATAGTATTCAGATCTATGTATAGTATACATAGATCTGTCGAATGCGCTACAGTTATAGGTTTGGGCCACGTGCCCCGACCCCGTTGAATGTTCCGCCACTGTGCGCTTCTTCGACTACTGGCCCGGCTCATCCTTTGTACGGAGAGTTAGTCTTCGCCACCCTTCGTCTGCTCCTGGCTCGTTGACTATGATTATTACCTCGTGTGCCCCATCCCAGCAGCTTCACCGACGCAACAACGGCGGTTCATTTGGATAATGCAATTCAGCTCTTGCCACCCTTCCTCATCCTCGCCAATGTCACACCGAAGAGAAAACGAAATTCTTTGCCTCCCCGCTCCCCCACTCCCTCGATAATACTCGGGACTTCTCAGTCCCTTCAGCTTTATTTGTAAGCGCCTGCTTGGACTTCCTCCCTCTACAGCATTTTTTATTTCCATTTTTCTCCCTTTTCAGCATTTTTTTATTCATTTTCGTTTCCTTCTTTCCTACCGTCGACCCTTCGATCCAACGACCGGTGGAAAGCGCCTGAACGCGGATTGAAAAAGATCTCTCAAAACGACAAGGACCCGAAACGGCGGAGAGACGGAAAATGAAAGTAGCGGTCGAACGTGCCTTATGTCGATGCCTTTCCGAATCCGTTCGAGTCCCAAGGGACAGTTTTCGTTTCTATGTAGGCGCGTCTCTCCCGCCAAACGCAATAACTCGTAACCTCGCGCCTCGCACAAGGTCCGATGTATCTTCGGTAACGATGATAGATGCGCCGGATCGAAGGAATCGGATTGATTTTTTTTTCACGATCATAGCGATTCGGTCGAACATCAGAGAAAACCATTAATCACCCGTGAGATAGGCGCTTCTCGGGTCCATCTTTTAAGATTCACGTGCGAAAACCGTCGAAAACTGCCGCTCGAAATTTAGACGCGAATTCGAGGTGCGTAGTTATGACGTAAGATAAGTCCCGAGAGGAAGGGATAGAGAGGGTACCTCACGGCGAAGAAACAATATACGTCCTCTTTCTCCCTGGGATCGCCGAACGACATACCTCGCTATCAACACGGGCGTGTAAATTGGAGCGCCGTGAATTTCGTCCAAGGAGGTTCTGCAAGCTTTCGCTAGTGCTCTCGGTTTTGGCCAGCCGAGAGACGAAAAGACTGTCGTTGAAGATTTCCTACCCCAGGGAGAAAGTAGCCATCCCGTCGTGAGTGGGACTCGAACACGAACATTTATTGAGATAAGTGCCTCGTTGTTCTTTTGACGTATGAGCCTTGCCTGATCAGCAAGAAATGTAATGGGAAAAGACTGATTTGTATGTGTGTGAGTGGACGAACGGTTTTTTTTTCAAGTTGTAAAACTTCGGTGGACGGAAGTTTAATGGGCGATTAATTTGTAATGAAAAGTGATACGATTTTTTTGTGGCGAAAGCGCGAACTGGCAAAGAAACTAATTACTGCGTTCTAATATCATTTTTAATTTTCCTATGAATTATTTGCGAGAATAAAACTTGAGTTCGCTTTTCCGGAATAAAAGGAGTTAGTTATTTATTTATTTATTTATTTTCAATAAGTTTTAATGTTCTGAAAAATAATGAATCTTACAATCTCCATTCGCCGTTTTATTTTTTTTTTCCTTTGCGGACGAAAGTTACTCTGGCGCGTTAAACGTGCCCTTTCGTCGTTTAGCTTAGCTGGGTGCAGCGTAAAAAAAAAGGTCCAAAAGCCCGATCGAGTGAACTCTCTCAGTCGGGTTTGCTTCGGCGAGAAGCTCGACGACAACGTGCCTCGACGCACCTGCGCCTCGGCGATGATCCGCTCGAAACACCTCGTCGCTCCGCTTAATAAATTACCAAACGAATTATTAACGCCTGTGATGAAAGTGGCACTAGAGGACCCCCCCCCCCCCCCCCGCCCCTCCTGATTTTTACCCGTCCTTCCTCATCCTTCCGACACCCACCGCCCCTCTTCTTGCTCGGCTGACCTTAACGAAGGGTTCCCGCCGCGTTCGCCACCATCGGCAAGCCCCTTAGTGACCGTAACTTTGTGCTCGAGGTGTCTCCAACATCGCCATCCGACTATGATTATGTTCACACCCTACTTCCCATTCGTTCACACACAGTGACTTTCCGCATCATCGTGAAGCCCGCCCTGTATTAGCACGCCTCAAAGCGAGCTTATAGTTAACGTGCGAGCAAAAAAAAAAAGAAACGAAGCCGCTCTCGAGCACACAATGAGCTTTTAATAAATTTTTCACCGTACAAAGTATCAACTCTTGTGTATATAATATCGTCCCAAGCCATGCGTAACGGAGCTTTTCATAGACGCTCGAATAAAGACACAAATAAAAATAAAAATAGCCGAACACAGCGGAGGAGGAGTTTTAGCGATGGAGTGTCGTGTCATGGATGAAAAGAACTTTCCGCAGAGTTAAGTCCGCGGGATCTATTAGCGTCGCCAGTTTCGCTTCTCGTACGGCGCGCTGTTTAACGGAACGCGATGAGGAAAAAGACGGCGCCTCCGCATAACGAGCCGAGAAAGTCGCAATTTTCGGAAGCCAGAAGCTTCTTCCTCTTGTTGAATTCAATTCCATAGCAATGCTCGTCTTTAACTCGAAAGCGGGGCGGTTGTGCGAGGTGTGTTCGTCTATTCAGCGCAGTTTCTTACTTCCTCGAGGCGCCCTCGGCGACTCCGGCTCTTCCGCGGGCTCGCGAGAGGCGGAAGTCTCCAGCACGCCCGGCACCGACGGCGTTCGCGCTCCCAGGAGTAACGTGTGTGTACGCGCGTACCCTCTCGCCGTCGATTTAAGCTAAACTAAACTAGCTCCGAGGACCCCGCTCGTCTCCGCACCTCCGCCTCGTAGAATTTCTGGCTCTGTCGGCTCGCCCCGATGTAGTTGCGAAACGTTGCGCATTCTACGGAGACCGGGGAAAACCGGAGATTCTGCGTGTGTTGGCGACTTCACCGATGTGTGCACTTCGTGCCGCGCGCGCGTGTCTGTCGGCAGCTCGGGGATCGTGGGGTATCCGACGCACGATTACTCGCGGAGGATGTACAAAGTTTCGAACGAGCGTCTCGCTCCGGGTCTCGCTCTCGCTCGGTCGCTCGTTGAATTACGCCGGAATTACTTAGCCCACCAGACCAGAAGTTTCAATCTGTGTTGCTCGCTCGTTCGTCAAACTCTCGTCTGTGCGCAACGCGGATTCGTATTCCGTTTACTCGGGTTGTTCTTTGGAAATCCGGGACAGGGGAATCGTTGTCCGGTTGATTTATTCGACGCGGTTGGATGAGTCTTACGAATTTTGGGGATTATCGGGGAGCAATTGCGAAGCGAAGAAATCGGGAAATATTGGGATCGAGTTTGGCCCGAGTAGAAATTTTCACGCGTTACAGCGGGCTCTGATAAGGTTCGGAGGAGGCCTGATAGGGGCCTGATGAGGCCTTATCAGAACCCTATCGGGGCCCGATGTAACGCCACGGGGAATTCTGGCGTAACTGGAAAAGCGGCACACCAGTTTGTGTCGTACGTTGAGACGTCGTGTTGGCCCTTCGCCGGCCGGCTTCAGCAGCCGGAGCGAAACCGATCACTGTCCCGTTTTGCCCCGCTGTGCCATTTTGCCCCGGTCTCCCCTATTTACTATGTAAGTTTTTCTCAGTGAAGTATTTGGAGTAGACTAGAGGCACATTCACGATCTTCGAATAATATTCGCAGACCATGAATCTACGGAATAGAGCACAGGCTCCAATACTGTGGCTACAGACGCGACGGTGACATTTTTTTGTGACTCAATGCGGGGTCAGGCGGATACCGGCTTGAGCGCCCGGCGAGCACCGTGCTGTTCATGAATGCCTCGACGATCTGCATAGGGCCGCTATAGCGATACCCGGAGAAAACTGAACAGGCATTCATGAACGGCTGTGCACAAGACCCTCGGCAACTGTTGAGGTAGTCCTTGCGAATAGTCATCACTTCGCATAAGTTTCAGATAAATGAGAGGGAATTGCGAACACTTCTCCTTGGTATAAAAATCTGAAAAAATTCAAGCATATTGAAGGTGCTGAAGAGATTAATTTGGCATAAGAATAATTCGAAAATGTTATTAACAAATTGATGAAAAATAAAATTGTTCAACAAATCGCCCGGAAACCTGACTTTTTTTTTAATGACAATGATTCGTTCATTTTTCTGAATACGTATGAGTTTTTTGAGATTTTTAAATTCACTTTGAATTTTGTGACTTTCTACACATTTTTCCCATACAAAAAAAAAATTCAAAGTGAATTTGAAAATCTAAAAAAATGCATACCTATTCAGAAAAGTGACCGAATCATTTTCATAAAAATAAAAGTTAGTGTTCCGACAGAATTGTTGAACAATTGTATTTTTCATGAATTGATAATAACATTTTGGAATTATTTAATATCCTTGATTTTATGCTGATTTTTATACCTTCGAGAAGTGTTTGCAATTCCCTCTCACTTTTCTGAAACTTATTCGAAGTGAACACTATTCGCAAGGACTACCTTGAGTTGCACATGGGGTACGAGATGACGGTGGCTCTTCTTCGAGTTGGTACGAGTACGTCATTTCGCCGGTCAGAAGGACCAACTCGAAATGACGAGCTCGTTCCAACTCGAAGCTTGGTGGCTTCGGATTAACGATCCGAATCAGCCGCATTTTTCCGCTCCTATTTTCATCATTAACGAGCGAATTAGCAAATTATATATGCTACGTAGCACGCGCTGTTGTTCATGCGTTAAAAACGTGTACCGTCTATTGTCCCGTGCACAGCACGCGGCCCTTACAAAGGGAGCCTTTCTCCTGCGAAAAAATAAAAATAAAAAAATATAAAAAAAAAAGTACGAGAATAAGCTCTTCGAAGCAAGTCGGCCGTCGATTATCAGGTGGTCGGTTACGAGGCACAGCGGCGACGGGGGAAAAAAAGGATGACCACCGGAGCGTTGGCTAATTTGCCTTTGCCCTGGTCTCGGTAGCCTCTGGCTCTCTATCCTCACGGCACATTAACTCGTCATTAGAAGCTCGCTTTCTACAGGGTAACGAAGCGGCCCGATGAGCACGACAAAAAGTCCTTTCTCTCACCCCTCTGTCTATCGTTAGAATTTCTGCAAAACTGTGTAAGAGCGACTCCGACTACAGTACACATGGATGAGCCTCGTGGCGAGAGGCTATTGAACGTAAAATAAAATAGCTTCTGCTCGTGCATAGTAAAAGGAGAACATCGCCTCGATATATTGTGAAATGGAGCACAAAAAATGTGGGCACTTTGATAAAGAAAAAAGAAAACCTTGGAAATTATTTATCGTATTATTTCCATGGATAAAACTCCAAGGAAGGATACATATCCTTCGATCTGTCGCAAAGGAGATTTTTATCCCTATACAAGTAGATTACTAATAAAGGAATTTTCCAAAAAGAAGAAGAAAAAACCCAACAAAACACGTGTATAGTAAAAGGAGAAAATCGCTTGGATATATTGCGCTGTAAATGGAGCACGATAAATGTGGGCACTTTGATGAAGAAAAAAAGAAAACCCTGGAAATTATTTATCGTGTTATTCCCATGGATAAATCGAAGGAATCCAAGGAATATTTTTATATGTCTTTCGATCTTTCGCAAAGGTGATTTGTATCCTTGTGCAAAAAGATTACTAATAAACGAATGGTCCAAAATGAAAAAAAAAAGAAAAAAACACGTGCATAGTAAAAGGAAAAAAATCACTTGGATAGATTGCGAAATGGAGCACAACAAATTTGGGCACTTTAATGAAGACAAACGGAAAACCTCGGAAATTATTTATCGTATTATTCTCATGGATAAATCCAAGGAATCCAAGGAATATCTTTTATATATATCTTTCCATCTTTCGCAAAGGAGATTTTTATCCTTGTACAAGAAGATTACTAATGAATAAATGCTCGAAAAAGAAAAAAAAACACAACAAAGCACACATAAAAGCCACGAATGCCATAAATATGTAATACGAACACTTTTCGGACTTACCGATCGGTAAACTACATCAGTGCGGCCTAATGTTCAACGGCTGAATATTGAATTCTAAAAGCAACGGTTGTAATGTAGAACTCATAAATTATAGAAATTCGTGGGGGGGAACGTACGTATCGCCCGATACATAAAACCCGAGCAGCGGTCGAGCTCTCGCGGATTTGAAAGCATATACCACACTCGCATTACCGTGTACAGTCGTAAATAATTAAATCAAATTACCTTGCCGCTCTGGACTCTCCATTATAAGCAGATTGGGCGCAAATCGGAAAATTCCATATTTTCGTATTTCGTTTTTATTAAAAAAAAAAAAATAATGGAAGCGTCTATTTATTATCATTATAAATAGTAACAAGTGATTGTAATAGTATATCATAATTATCAATGTAATTATAACGTTATTAAAATTGTAAAACGACCCGATAATCCGTAAAATAAAAATTATTACTATAATTAGTAATAGTGATTTATTTATATTTTTTATTTATTTATTATTATAAAAACGGTACGCACCCAATTACAAGTCGACGGGAATCGAGTATTTTCCTATGCTAAAGGTGTTAAAACTCGCGATTTTCAAAGATTACAAAAAATTCAGAAAAATGCATACTGATTCAGAAAAATAAACGAATTATTTTTATGAAGGAAAATAGTTAAGTTGCCGTGCAATTTGTTGAAGAATAATTTTTAACTTCAATTTGTTAATGACATATTGGAATTGTTATTTCACAAAAACAATCTTTGCAGCACCTCCCATACACTTGATTTTTTTCAGATTTTTATCTCATCGGGAAGTGTTCGAAATTTTCTCTGAAACTCACGTTTGGCGGGACTGTACCGCAAGTACTACCATAATGCAGCCGAGCATCGTTAGGGCCGATGAATAAATGTGTACGATAATAAATCATTGTCTAAATGACTACCAAAGTCGTGCGCGGAGGTAACAAAATCACAATTATTATACCCTATTATAACAAAGAATAATTGTTATAGTGACGAATGTCAGATTTTTGCAGAAAGGTTGATAATTTAATCTATCATACACGGATGTATCTTGTTAATTCACCGCCTCTTGCGACGACGCCCTCGACGATCTAAGCGCAAAATTGTAACGTCCCGGGCAGCATTTGCATTCCCCAAGCGAGAGACACCGCTATGCAACGCCGTATAGTTATAGGTAGAACCGCGATTCCCCGTTGCTCTCCGTAAATTCCACGTGAAACTGGACGAGGAAAGTTTCGTATTAATTCTCACCTCGAAAGTTTTAGTTTGATGGATACCGGCATGTACTATTTCCATTCCCTTGAGGAGTGAGTCGAGCGGGTCTGCACACACATTGATGCAACGCCCGGAAGATGGAGATTCCCTTTTCGAAGCACGTAGCGTGTTTGAAGAAAAAAAGCAAAATAAAAAAAAACGAAGAAACTATCGTAAAACGCGATCGGAAAGTCAATTAGAGCCGTTAGTCGGAAAGAGGCGAGGTAGTGAAAAAACAAAACAAACCGTTCTCTATATAAATTCATTATTTTTTTTTCTTTTCTTTTTTTGTTATCACGAACGTTACGCGTTCGCTTCAGTGTGAGTGTTTGACATGATACACGTAATTATGATAAACATAACGTTATTACATTATTGTTATTGGTATTAAGATTTAAATCTAGTATTTACAAGTTAATCTGGAGGCTGGATTAACGACGTAGTCAATTCGTTCACGAATAATTGAATATTGTTATAGTTACTCATTGAATAAACGCGTTTGTAGCTTCGACCGCATGGTGGTTTTTTATACCCCGTCCGTATCTAATACCGACTTATCTCGATAAACTTATCTAATTATTACTGTAATTGTAACATTTTTTTTTCTCTTTTCTTTTTCCTCGGATCATCGATGGGTCTCATGATTTAAATCGCTCCCATTCCGCCTGCTTCTTCTATTAATTCACTATGCACCATTAATTAGCCAGCACCAAACGTGTAAGGGGTGACTCACAACCACAACACTTCACGCTTCTATTTTGAGTAAAATTTTTTTTTTAACGATACAAAAAAAGAAAAATTATTCCCCCTATCTATATTATCAATATGCACATCTATGCTCGTATGGGCTCCTTCCCGATGTCGAGATCGTGAAAATCGTCACGAAAAAAGAAAACAACACCAGAGAATTGAGTAACTACAATTATCTCTGATCGTGACCGATCATTGATCTTTCACGAAATCAAATCGTTATTAAATCATAAATGTCCTACTATTCCTAACGCTATTTTGATTCTCACGTCTGGAATGCGCATGGATAGCCTTGTGACACGACAAATTAAGGTAACATTGACTGATAATGACTAGACGAACGAGGGGTCGATTCGATTAACTCGTTATCAAATCACGATCGTGACCTCACTCTCTCCTAAACATACGAAAAATTTTAAATGCAATTATTTCGTTCAAATCGTTTCTTTCTTGTTTATTCCATCGTCTACTTAAATGCAGCGACGTGATCTACAAAGCACAATCGCCGACAAAAATCTAACACCTTTCGTCCGAAAATGTTAATTCAAAATTAACGATAATTCGAGAAACGATATCGATTGTAACGTGCAATTTTAATAATTTTTTTTTCCCCTCTCAAATTCGTTGTCGATCTTCGTCCGTGCATGTGCGTTTAGCTTATTGAGCTTTTTGTTTGTTAACAGACGAACAATACAAATATACTCGTCGGAACGAATCACACACGAGACGGCGTCGTCATCGACTCCTTATATACTCAACGAATTAATACTGAGTGTCTTCTCTGCGTTATTCGTAAAACAAATATTAAACGTAACATAACGTTATTCTCGGGCGTTCGAACTACCTTGTGAAATTTGGCAGTACGTTACTTATACGCTCGCTCGTTCAATACAGTATATCGGCGAAGGATGTGCGAATGCACATGATTATTCGGCCATGCGCCTTATTTCTTTATTTTTTTGTCTCTTTGCTCTTCGAATTATCACAGAATCCGAGCGATCGTGCGACTATGCCCTTGTCTTCGGTGCCAGGGGGTTCTCGTCATCGTGTTATTTTTGTATTTTTTTTTAAATTTTTTTATTGTTTTTTAGGAACTATGTATGCAGGTGAAAAGTGTCTTTCGTCGTGAAACAATAAGAGAAAACGAGATCCCGCTCGACTCGTTCCTCAAGGGCGACTCTTCCTCGATCATTCGTATCGTGGACGCTCGGATGCAATACCGAGGAACAAAAAAAAATCGTTCGAGTCAACTGAACAAAAATATTTGGTTGACTGAACAAAACAATTATCATAGAAAAAAAAAAGAAAAAAAATCAACTACACCGACTCTTAGCTCGGTGAAGTAGGTATTTTCATTCGATCAACCGGACATTCTTTTCGCGACTCGTAAACGCTGATTCGGTCGACTCGAATGATTTTTTTTCACAGTTTATAATAATTAATTGTACGGCAAGGATGTGGATTCCGCGATGTGACTGTAAGTGCCTGTTTTTTTAACCGCGCGACCTTAACTCACATCTCTCGTGCCTTTATTTCGTCGATCGCTCGCCTCACTCGTGCTATTATGATACACCAACGCAATTTAAACATAGCCAGATATCGATCACACGGACGTTGCCTGGCTCCTCTATATATACCAGCTGCGTACGTGCATGTACAGTAATGCATATACATGCATATCAACGACCGAGAGTCACGCCAAGAACCCAACGCAAATTTGTCTCTCACACTTTCACACAAACGCACGCACACATTCGCGCATTACAGTCTTTTACATGTATTGTTTCCTTTTTATCGGCCACGCGATATCTACTGATATCCCAAAATACGCCCAGGGCCTTCTCCGTTAACCACGCGCCGTGCGGTCTACGAATAATGCGAATGAGAGTTCAATCCTGCTTAAGAGAACAAACTCGATAAAAAGAAGTTCCAAGAACGATCGAATATGTACCAAAAAAAAAAAAAAAACTCGCGACGGTACAACAAATGATTTTACTTGTAACGAGTTTTTGATTCACGTTTTGCGCTTTTTTTCAAATCATTTTTATAATTCTCAAGCATCACACGGTATGAAAAGAAAGTTTGCACCTTTAACAAACGTTAATTTTCCACGAAGGGCCGCAATTTACAACTTTTTTCAACTTAAAAATACGGTTCGACGAAGAGGAAAAAAATAATTGAAAAATCAACAAGAATCGTAGCCCTTCGTTGGCGAGTAAACGCTCGTTTCAATGTGCAAAGCTTCTTTTGCTGTTCACAATCGTTTAGTGCCTCTCCATCAATCTCTTGAATCGCCGACCTCTCGTACATGGAAGTTCTCAGTTTAGAATTAAACTACTAATAAACCCTTAAGTTTTACGAGACGCAGGTGAGACCACCTACGTTTAGGAAGCGGTGCGTTTTGTTTGTGGTTTTTTTTTCGTGGCGGACCACGCGAGGATTCGCCGCATCGACCTCACTCACCGGTCAATTTATTTTATGCATTTAGTCAATTTTTTTTTTTCTCCTCGGTGACTAGTAATTTGTCTGGTCCGGCGACGGACGAGATTGACTCGCGAGACTCGAGTCCGAGGAGTCTTCAGGTTCTCTTGTATTCGACGCCTCTCTCCTCGTGGTGCCGCCACGAATTCGAAGTGCAAACCTCGTCGCCGCGCCACCACTCGTTAACGTCTTTGTAATACTTCGACGGTCTGTCGTCGTGGAGCATCGCGCAGACCCGACACCAGAAATACGTGTTAATGAATTCACCGGTTCCCTTCCACTTGAAGTAAGAATTGTAGAGCTCGTCGTCGTTGTCCAGACGATGAAGATACTCGGCGAGCTCGCGCGGCGACTCGAACTCGTCGACGTGGATGTAGGAGCGATACGGTGCGCTCTTGGAGTAATCCGTCGGATGAGCGCCCATCACGATCGGCAGAACGTTGTGGCTTCATGAAATTGAAAAATGTAAATTAATAAGTGGGGGTCAGAAAATAGTACATTTCGATACGAGTGCGAAAAAACTTTTTCTGACGAGTGTGAGTTTGCAGCACGAGCCGAAGGCGAGTGTTGCAATCACACGAGTTCAGAAAACGTTTTTCGCACGAGTATCGAACAAAATTTTATTTCACAAGGTGTCAAATAAAAGAAATTGTGAACGTTTGCGGAGAAAAGATATTTGTAAAAAAAATGTTTGATTTCTTTGCTTCAGAGCACCTGCCGAGGACCTAAGACTTCTGCAAGCGGGAAATATCGCCATCGACGCAACGAACTACAGTTTCTTTGTTCTTAAAAACAGTTGTTTGTTGCTTAAAAAAAAAAATTGTGTATGCTTATGGAGAAAAAATATTTGTTAAAGAAAATTTCAACTTTGTTGGCTAAAAAAAGAAACAATATATGTATACTTGTTGAGAAAAATATTTGTTAAAGGAGATTTCAACTTTGTTGGCTAAAAAAAGAAACAATATATGTATACTTGTGGAGAAAAATATTTGTTAAAGGAGATTTCAACATTGTCTGCTAAAAAAAATATATATGTATGCTTGTGAAGAAAAAATATTTCTTAAGTGAGATTTCTGCTTTGTTGCCAAAAAAAAAAAAAATGATGTTAGATTTCTTTGCTTCAGATCACCTGCCGAGGATCTCGGACTTCAGCAAGCGGAAATGTCGCCATGGGTGCAACGAACCACGGTTCATAAAAAAAAATAAAAAATTCGTGTATAATAAACATCGATCAATGAACATAAAAAAATGTTTACCCATTCTATATTTAATATTCCCAACATAAAAAAAATGTCGAATAATCAAGTATCTTTCGGCCCAACAAAGTTCCTTTCTCGCCGTGCTAGCCTGGTGTAAGGGGCGAGGATTCTGCAAGCTCACCCGAGGCCATTGACGAAGAACTTTTCCGTAATGTAGTCCCGGCAGTTTGAATTCTCGAATGCGAGGTAAAACTTGTAATCGTCGTCGAGCATCTCGAAGCAAGTCTGGGCCTGGGATCGGGAGCAGCGAAGACTTCCGCAAGCGCCGTATATATCCACCTGAATGTGCTTCGAGAGTTCCTTTGCGTAATTCATTCGTTGATTACGCGGATGGCAGTTGGAGACGAACCATGCAACCTTCGGAAAGAAAAAAATAAATATATATACATATATATATATATTAAACTGGGGAATTTCGATTACGGAAAACTCCGTACAACTTTAAAGAGCTCACCTTTTTCGTCTTGTTCGCAGCGTAATTGAAAGTCTGAGGTATTTGTATTACCCTAGGATCGTAGTATTGCCATCTCTCGTAAGGCGCCACTACGTCGCTGTCCCTTCTGTAAGTCGCTGTCCAATTAACGAGCGCATTCTTCACGCTTTGCGTGTGATAAGGACACTCGAGAAAGTACAGCATCCAAACCTACTCAAGACACAATCTTCGAGAAATGTATACTTTTCGATTAGACGGGAACGCAAACTCCCGAAAGTGAGGACACGTTACCTGATTCGCCGGTCTGTGACCGACGTGGCTGACGTAATCCTTGAACAATATCAAATCCGCGGCATCCGGATTGTCCCGGGTTATTACGCATGTATTTACCGGACAGCGAAGTTGATGGAATATTTCCGAGCCAGTTTTCGCGTCGCCCATACCGTGAGGTACCATTATCCTCTTGGGACGATGCTCAGCGTTCGTCCTGTTGTAGTCCGGAGGTATGAACATGAGCTGAAATTTATTATTATTATTTTTTTAATTATTATTTATTATTATTATTATTATTAGCTTACAGAGAGGAAGTTACAAACTTATAGTATCTGCATCGTAACTATATAGCAAGACGAAACTAAACACATATTTATTTAATATTTATTATTAATTATTATTTTTATTATTATTATTATTGTTGCTATTATTATTACTAGCTGTTATGTTGGCTCGCGCGCTCCACGCTTGCAGTGTCCGTTGTGAGTGACTGTGCGTCATGGTGGCCATTTTTTCCCCGGAAAAAATTCCCTGACTTTTCACTAACCACGTACAAATTTTCCCTGACCAGGCATCTAACGACTTCTATTAAAAAAGTTAATTATGCAAATTAAAATGCCTAATTATTGTATTAATGTTTAATTCCATTTTTTTCTCAAAATAGTTTCTATTTTTTTTAAGGTTCCCTTTTATGTACTTCTTATTTATTTATACAAGTTTCGGCGACAATTTACTTTTTCCCTGACCAATTTTAAAATTCCCTGTCTACTCCCGGTTTTTCCGGTTTTCCCTGACCGCAGCTACCATATGAGTGATTCGGAGAGTCCTGTGATAATCTGTGTGTTATCTGTGTGAGCGTCGGCGACTCACGGTCTGAGTGTCCAATCGACATGAACTTCATTATCATGTACATTATTCTTATTATTAATCAGAGCTGGGCAAATACGATAAGTACTTGAAGTGCGTATTAAAGTATCAAATACTCGAAGTACTGAGCGCTAGGTAGTTCTTGAGTACTGACGTATTGAGTACTGGCAGAACAACATTTTTTAAGTTTTGAATAGTGGGCACTGTCACAGTAGTTGATGCTTCGATACGGATACAAGTACTTGGTGCATTTTCCCAGGCCCTGTTATTAATGAATTGTCCTATCGATCCGAAAGATTAATGTTGCGAATAAAATAAAGTAACAATGTTCTTCAATTTGTTTCGGCTTCGGAACGGTCTATTGGAATTCCTCTTCTTACGGCTCTGTATTACGATTCGACCCTCGTCAGGGTCCTCTTCAGAAAATATTTATTCTTTTCCTATAATTTTAGGTTAGCAGGGTCGAAACATAATACAGAGCCTCTTCATTAACACCTTGAAGAAGATGAATCCCAATAGACCGTTCCGAAGCCGAAACAAATTGAAGAAAATTGTTTTCATATCGGTCACAGCCCTCAACGAAGAAATAAAGTAACATTCAAAAAAGTTACCTGATTGGTCACACGATCGTCGTATCGATCCTCGTCGGGCCACAGTATAGCTATCCTCTTTCCGGTCCTACGTGACTTCACGGCCGGATGTGGTCGTCTCGTGCCGCCTTTCATGTACCAAGGCCTCCTCGAAGGATCCGTGATATCGGGTATGCCCTCCAGCGAATTTGTCGTTCCGGTGCCGTTCGAGGCCTTCGAAAATGTTGCGCAGAAAATGAATTGACATGAAAGGATCGATGGCGCACGGAACGAGGATGATAATTTGTCGGTGAAACTATGGCAACAGCGATGTAAACTCGTTGCGGTTAAATAAATAATTCTACGCGCTGAGCTGGTATTTATTCGGAAATCGCAAACTACTGACCGAGCGGTGAGTGGTGTTTGGGTTTCGAGAATTGCGAGAGTGCTCTTCGTGCCGAAATTGGTGTCGATGATATTCGGTACGTTTGGAGATTTATCGAATGCGGTTATTGTACAATAACGAGATAAAAATGCGATTTACAGCCGAGTATTGCACGGACAAACTATTTTATTGTGTACGAGGTTCGTTGAGTGCTGCCCAAGTGTTAATGCAAGATATTGCTTCTATGTGCAAGCGACCGTGGAGTTTATTAGCCGAGGTGCGGTTGCCCAGCTCTCTGGCTCTATTATGCTAGACAGTGTGTGTGTATTATGTAGTTTATGTAGTTTACGCTATGCATATGTTTCTCTATCAAGCGAACGTTGCGGGGAAAATCGGGTGTGTACGCTGTAATACACAAACGTGTACACGAAACGTTCCTCGGCGCCTCACCGGTCCCGTCTCACTCCAGATGCGATCTATTATTTCGCTAACGCAGCAGCGGCCCAGCGAGTTGCAGCGGCAGCGAAAGCAGATGAAAAGCCGGAAGGGCTTCGGTCGAAAGTACTGTAGGCGATTTGTATCGAAAGTTTCAAAGATTCGCTTATTGACCAATCAATTTCATTGATATTGTGCCTATTTTATGGTTTCTTTTTACGGTTTTTATTACCTTTTTCACCTTTTTAACCCTTCGACTCCCACAGTATCAATATATTGACAAATAGTTATTTAAAAAAAATTAGAACTTCAGTTATCGTGGAAAGAATTCTGGAAATATTTGATTTTTTTGTTGGCTCGTAAAATTTTATAAATTACATTTTTCAAAAGTGAAGATTTTTTATAAATATTTTGATACAGGCGAGTTTCGGACAAAAACGGCTTTGGCAGTCAAAGGGTTAATTGTACATATTTTGTTTCTCATCCACTTTCGAAGCCAAGCGCGCAGCTTATCAGTATGATGCTTCGATGCTGTCTCGAGTCTCGTGAGGCGACCGGTTGATTGTTAATTAATGATAAATAATGTATACACATAGTACTATAATAATCGTAATCGCAGGCGATTTTGCTGGGTGTGGTGACTACTATGTAAAAAGCGCAAACTAGTTTATCGAAAACGATCGTTATAAAAATTCAGTGGCAAATATGTTGTTCGTCGATTTTTTTGTTTTGATTTTTGTAGCTCTGGTTTTGTGTTAATCGACTGTACCTCAGACGGGAGTCTTTCCTGCTCGTGCTCCCGGTATCGCGTTACGATCATCGGCCTCTTCGCTTTCGGTTTCGCGGGCAACGAAACTTTGATCATCTGCGAGCGAAATTTTGCATTTTTTCCTGATGCGCTTCTTGCCATTTTTTTTGTTTATTATATTTTTCTCTTTTCTTTTCGTTTCTACATTTATATATTTTTTTCTTTGTCTATTTTAAACTAATCTAAACTAGCTGCTATTTTAGTTTCTTACGTTTACTCGCTACGCCGGTAGAGAATAAATTATGAGGCTAACGATGGCCGATTATTGACAATTACCTTGGTACTTTCGGGAACGATTCTGGCAGGCTGGGCCTGGCCGGCATCGGCGCGCATCGTGTGCCATATCTCCTTCTGCCGCACGTTCATTACCACGAGGAGCATACCCGTGGCGCAAAACACGTAGAGAAAGCATCTCTTCAGTGACAATCGCGGCAGGCCCATGCCGTCCTCCGATTCGGCGAATTCGATGTATCTCTCTAGTCAACGAAACGACGACGTCGTTAACCCCCTCGATGACATCCGGCCGTCCTGCTGGGACACATTCGACAATTAGTTGTTATCCTAGGACAACCCCGCCAACATAGCGTAAGGTAAAGCACCCAGTTTGTGACACAGACCCAGTTTCTGACAGGGTTACCTCTAGCATAGTCGCCCCCCCCCCCCTCCCCGCCATTTTTTATGTAGCCAATGGGGAGCGCGCGTTCGGAGGCTCAGAAACTGCGACTCTTGGTCCTCCTTGTTTGTCCCTATGATTTTACACGCTTAAAGTGCGAGAGCTGCGTAGAAGTGTCACAAACTGGGTCCTTTACCTTAGAGATGAATGAGCTGAATGGCCCAGTCGGTGACAGTTCACGATATAGTTATTTGCCGAAGGCGAGTGCGGCATTCACACGAGTCAGAACTCCATTTTCTATGCCCATGCCATTCACATAATTGTTCCTGACAAATTCACGAAAATCACGCTTTTCGTTTTTGGAAAGAGTGCGCAAAAAGGCACTTTTCCGCACTAGTGCGGGAAATAAGGCCATATTGGCTTTGTACGCATGCGCAGTATTTTCCCCGCACGCGATGCAAAAAGTGCCTTTTTTGCGCACACTTCACAGGAACGGAAAGCGGGATTTTACGTGCATGCGTTAGGAAAAAAAATGTTCGTACATTTAACTAAAATTTCTCGTTTGCAAACGTCCACAGTATTTTTTTTTGTTCATTTTACGATTCTTTTTATTTAAAAATTGCACTTCGTTCCAAATAAAATGTAAATTTAACAAGATGGTTAATTTTCTTTAAAAAAAAAATATATATATATATATATATATTTAAACGACACAAGTAGAGAGACAAGTTTGCCCGTAAGAAACGAGTCTTCGTCAGCACTCCGATGAAACAAATATATTTTTTAAAGTATTGTGTCCGAAGGTAAACCGCTCCATAATTGATTGGTGCGTCGGTAATTGGGACACTGTCACTTAACTGGGTCATTTATCTTGCATACCAGTGACATATTGTATGATATGCAAAGTAGAGCGAAACAACGCAAGAAGAACGAGTATAACGCCGCATAAGGATGAGACTGACAGAATGGAATTGTCGGACACTGTATAACGTCCATCGAATGTCTCGAACGCAGTAACTTAACCGTCGATATTTTCATACATTTGTTTACCCTGTCAAAACGGCGTGTTTGACCATTCACTTACGAACGGCTCTTACAACATTACACATGTTTTTATATACCCGCGGGCTCTCAGTTACGTAAGCTTCGGACTATTTCCATCACACTGTTAGCCAAGCTGTAGTGTCACGCGCAATCCTATACATTGCATTCCTTAATTCATCCGATTTTGTCGCTGGAATTGACATCAACTCTATAGACATTTGCGACGTATCACACAGTCTTTAACCCATTTTTATGTATTTCTTAATGCACGCGTTTCTTTCACCGAAGAGATACATTGCGGAGAAAAATTAAAAAATGTCTCTGTAACGTCACTTCCGGTTTGAATATCTCATTTCATAACCGGAAGTTACGTCACGCAGAAAAATTGGAAAAACTTCGTTGTGACGTCACTTCTGGTTTGGAAATCCCACTTTTCGACCGGTAGTGACGTCATATCGGGAATCGCTCGTTTTTTGTTTGAAAATATACTTTTCCGACCTAATGTGATGTATTTCCAGTATGATGTCACTTCCGGTCGAAGACTGAGGTTATAAAACGGTTATAAACGGTAATACCGTTTTCCGTATAACGTCACTTCAGGACGAAAACTGAGTTTTTGAAACCGAAAGTGATGCTACGAAGAACCTTTTCAAATTTTTCTGCGCGACGTCATTTCACAATTAAAAGTGAATGATTGTCAAACCGGAAGTGATGTCTCAGACATTTTAAAATTTTTCTCTGGAACGTATCTCAAATGCAGCTAAGGAACATACGATAGCGGGTAAAAGAACATGTGTGATAGGGCTCAAATGTATTTGAAATTCATCTCGAACGTAGAGAGGGATATAAACGAATGATTTAACCAACACACGGGTACGTTCTTGAATGCAGTACTGTTCTATTCGGCTAGATCTGAAAATCTGTAATACTATAACAATCTGTATTCCAGGTGTCTCTACATGCATACGCAGTTGAAAGAGGTGTTCTTATAATCCAGTATGCACTCCGTTCAGGGTTTAGTTTTGACCCAAATCAGCTCTTTTGAACGTTCTCTTGTTATCAAGACGTACGAAATGTATCCCCGAGAAAGATCGGATGGACCGCTGGTAATAAAAATCCCACTAGCACTGGCAAATAGAAGAAGGCATACTCTCAGAAAAATAATTTATTTGACGAGCTCCCCGCAAATAAATATTTATTAAACTTACATAAATATTTATTTAATTTTAATAAAATTTCAAAAAATTTCACACCTTGTGAAATAAAATTTTGTCGGATACTCGTACGAAAAACGTTTTCTGAACTCGTGTGATTGCAACACTCGCCTTCGGCTCGTGCTGCAAAGTCACACTCGTCAGAAAAAGTTTTTTTCTCTACTATTCTCGGTGTAGCTGAGCAAATCTGCATTCAATAACGCACCCACGGATAGCGCTTTCGTAGTAATAAAGTCGAACAAGATTTTGATCTTAAGAAAAAAGAAAAATCACTAAGTAGTGTCAGAGGCATCGACAGTAAAAAGAGAAGAAACTATTACTTTCGGTTAAGAGTTTCTTCAACTACCAACGACAGTAGGCAGCGACTACAGGCCACGTTACAAATAAAGAGCGACTACTTTGCGACAAAGAAACGGGGCTCTTCGGGCTTCGGTCCTAGGCAAGATAAGCCGCATATCGCTGTTACATTTCAGTGCGATTAGTACGGAAACTAGGAGGTCCTTGAGAGATTGTAATAGCCAATGTCGCGGCCGCCAACGGTGACATTGTCGCCGCATAATCCCGCATAATCAAAGTAGTTTTATCGCCGGTTCGTCCGGTTGTCGCGGTTACATTACCAAAGTGTAAAGCACTCGTCAACAAAAGAATCATGAAAGTTCCATCGTTATCGCAACTGACCAGAGAAAAATGGATAGTAAGACCTGTAGCGTACGGGCTGTGTATAAGCGCAGCTTATATGCCCTTCTCACACTGAGAAAAATTTACATAGTAAATAGTTCCCAGGGGGGACGTCTACATTTTACAGTTACGACAATGATCAAAAATTATAGTTGTAACTATAATTATAGTTTAATCAATTGAGTAGGGTAGAGCGGGGCAAAATGGGCCATGGGGCAAAACGTCATTTTCCAATCATTTTTGGATGCCCGAATTCGTCCCATCGATGCATCAGGCTTTTCTGCCCCGTTTTGCCACCTTGTACGATCCAAAAATGATTGGAAAATTTAGTTTTGCCCAAAAATCCCGTTTTGCCCCGTTGCCCCATTTTGCCCCGCTCTTCCCTATATACTATCACAAACTATCTATATAGACGTCCCCCCTGGGAACTATTCGTTATAGTAGGAAATACCATCCTTTTTCTCAGTGCACGTTAAGGGAATACGTCACAGATCGCCGTTTCGTAATGGTGTGGGGTGGTGTGGGGCATATTGCTAGCAATGGTTGAGGCCTATTCATATAAAGGTTCAAAGCGCCTTTAACTCGTAATATCTTCGAAAATCTATGGACGCAGCTCGATTTTATTTTTTTAATGTGTCCGTAATGAAGTTCTAATGTTATTTTAGAAAAAAAATCTAATACAGTAGTCTGGAAATATACATTATTTAAAAAAGTATGTCGCTTTTCACGCGGCACCATATACAGCTCATGCTAATTGACACAATTTTAAGCTCTGGTATTTCGGAATCCATGTGGGGAAAAAATTATTACAAATTCTTATAAAAAAACCTTATTCATTGCTTTATAACACTTGTGACTTTTAGTTCCAAAAGTAGAAAAGTCGTTTTGTGACGTATTCCCTTAAGACCGATACGATATATGTATGTATATATGTATAACGATACATTATAAACATTTTTAACCCTTTGAAGCATACATTTTTGTCAATATTTTTTTTTACAAGTATTAAGTTTCAAATACATCGGTTGGTTATTAATACATTTTTTCTGAATTCAAAGAGGCGTATCACTTGCGATACACCGTGCTTCAAAGAGTTAAATGGCAAAATTTTCAATACGTAGCATAAATTGTCCGTAACTGATACCGCGCAGTAGAAATCGCGAAAAATTCCGGTACGGGGTAAAATGGAGTACCTCCCGACCTCACCCCCACCCCTACAATTAGCACTTTGCAATTCGCCCCGATAAAGAAGGTACCTTATTATGCCCGGGATGCTCATTTTTCGGTCCATCTTTTGGTACCCCATTTTGCCCCTACTTGCATTTAGCAGGGTTTCCACTTCGCCCCAGTTCCCACAAACTTGCTTCGAATCACTTCTGACTTAGGTACGAGATAACGGATTAACGAGATAAAATGGGTGCGGAAATTCACAATCATTTCACGAATTTCGCGAGGGTTCGATTGGTCACCTATCGACAGGGATATCAAATTTCGTACGTGGTACTCGGTCCAATTGGCCCGTTCCCCTCCGCTCCGCTCGGCACAGATCGCACGATATTAGGACTCGAAGCTCGTAACCGCTCGATCGGATTCACCTGAACGAATATCGACGATGCACTGGCCATTAACGGTCCGATCACCGTTCGGTGCTATCTTATCAGTGCATTTCCAATGATTAGACGACGCAGTGTCAGGCTTGTATACACCCACTGCTGGGCGTTCCGATATCGTATTCTTCTATGTACTGTTAATTGCTATCGACCGATAAACGTCGATGGAACTGCGCGGACGAATTGATTACCCCGATATTCTACGAAGCGAAACATAATTATCTATAGTGAGGCGACGATACATGTTGGCCGTTTTTTCCCCGGATAAAAATTCCCTGACTGTTTACTGACCAATTTAAAATGTTTCCTGACCAAACTTCTAACGACTTCTAAAATGTCTACCCGAGTAGAAATTTTTTTGTCACTGTCATAACTATTAAATGTAAACGTTCCCCTTGGGAACTATTTTTTATGGTATAAAGTCAGTATTGTTGCTTGCACTATGTTATTTTTTCTTCGCAGTAGACAAAACCCCGAGCGATTGCGGACTCCAGCTGCGAAACTGAAGCCTCGACCGAAGAGACTGCGTCGAATTTGAGACTATCCGCACGCGCAAAAAGTATACGCGAAAAAATATTAAAAATACATTTAGAAAAATCAAACTTTTCGCGCGTAAATATATTATATTTATAAGTCATGTATTTTTCATATATGAAAACCATATTTTCACACATACATTTTTCCCATGGGGGTACGGCTGTTTTTTCCTAGTGAAACTCGGTGTCCCGGAAAGGGAGGCAATATGGAACCATTGAAGTGAGACTTTTTTTTTCTCTGCGTGTCGCGAAACATTTGTGAAATTGTCTCTTTTACCACGCTCTCCGGTACATAGCTTATTATTATTATTATTATTATTATTATTATTATTATTATTATTATTATTATTATTTATTTTTGCACATATATGATTTCCGTGTTAGGAAACGCGCGCACTGCCGGTTGCACCAAAGTATTTCCGCGTCGTCGTACTTCCGATCGTGTCAACGGACAATACGTTATCGCAACAATTAAACAATGCATTTATTATAGGAATAACGCGAAACGTCTGACGAAGCTCACTCGAGTGAAATAGCGATGCGAATAAAGGTCATGCGAACAGTACGCGCGCACACATGTCAGTGTGAAAAACTACGCGGAATATTCATGACAATAGTTTGCGTTGGCTAATCGCCGTACGCGCCACATGTTTTTTCACGCGCGTAACGATATCAGCTCATCCGTTTATATATAGTGTGGTGACGAAAAAAAAGGCAAAAAAAAAAGTAACGTTACTCGGTGCGTGAATGACCTAATTAGACGGAACGAGTTAATGAAACGAAGGTCAACGAAGCCGGTCGTCGTTTGGACACTATTTTTCTCAACCCTTTTGGCAGACGAGTACGAAAGAGCGGGGCGGAACGGACCTCCGTTTGAGAGAAGATTTATTTTCCCATTTTCCGCCGTAAAAAATTGTGCACTGTAAAAAAAATCGTATGAACTTCAATGTACCGGACTGGAAGTTTTCACGCAAAAACTTGGATATTAAATTTCAAGTAGAATCGTGATGAAAAATTAATGATCTGTGTATTAAAAACATTGGAAATACTTCATTTTTAATCATTTACTGTCATTTTACTATGAAAGTACTGCAAATTTTAATAATTTACTTTAACTTCAATGAAAAAGTATATTAATTTTTCATCACATCTGTAAAATAAATTTAATGTACCAATCTTTGCGTAAAAGCTTGCAGTCCAGTACATTAAATTTACCTTTTTTTTTTTTTTTACTGTGTGGAAGAATGATCCATTTTGTCCCGCTCACCCAAAAATAAAAAAATAAAATGTTCACTGCAGAAAACGCAAAGTACGAATCAGTGGAGAAATTGAAGAAATTTATTGTGCATTTATTGCCTTTCCGCGGACAACCGAACACTTGGAATCAACATTGATTTTTACCCGACAGAACCAACAGAACCGAACGTCGCGGCTTAGCGTCGCGAGATTCATCAATCCGCAGTTTAATCGGCCGAGCGATTTGTATTCCCGGCCGCGATGATCGATGCTGATTTCCGTACACAAACGCGGGACGGCCAGACACGCGATCGCACCCGATACGATACCCGTAAGCAACGGTGCGAATAAAATTGCCGGATCATATATTTGAACGTAAAATCGATCCCGACGATTCGGCTTTCCAAAGGACTTTTTATCGAGCGGATAAGCTCAAGAACTTGCGCGAAACTTTGGCTATCTATATTTTCTCAAGTTCTTCCTGTTATTCTTCCGCTCCACCAGAACCGCACTATCGAGAGACGAACTGTATTACACACGGGTAAAAATAGTTCTGTTTCTCTAACAAAATGTAGATCGTTAATAATTTATTGTTGTGGTAGCAAAAATATTTGGCTGCTACAGCAAAATATTTGCTGCCCCAGCAAAATATTTGCTGCCCCAGCAAAATATTTGCTGCCCCAGCAAAATATTTGCTGCCATAGCAAAATATTTGCTGCCACAGCAAAATATTTTGTTGACCCTATGTTAACGAGCTAAATCAGTTATGGTAACAAAATGCTTGTTGTCCCAACATTTTTTTTTTCTCCGTGCATGACCACGTAACACAGTGTACGTGATTCGGGGTTCGGACACAACCGCGATCATACTCAATGCGATAGGCGTAAGCAACAAACTGGTAAATCGAATTTCATGTACAATTGTGATGAAAAATGAATGTTCAGCGGATTAAAAAAATTGTAAATACTTCATTTTTAATCATTTGCTTTAATTTTACTAATAAAAATACTTTAATTATAATAATTTACTTCAATTCCCATAAAAAAGTATATTAATTTTTCGTCACAATTGTGCATTAAATTTAATGTACAAGTTCTTGCATACAAACTTCCAGTCCGGTACATAAAATTTACAATTTTTTTTTTACAGCGTCCGCGTCGCTTTGCCACCAATTATTTCTCAAGTTCTTCCTGTTATTCTTCCGCTGCATCGGAACCGCACTATGGCGAGACGAACTATATTAATACATGACCACGTAACATAATGTGCGTTACATAGTCGCACGAGCGAAAATCATTTAATTATTCAGACGCAACAGAGACACGATCGATTATTTTATATTTCCCTCCCAATATCACCGGTAGATACTCGACCGAGCTATAGTCGGAAGCGCGACATGTACACAACTGGTGCGGCCATTATACACTGGCGATGTTGATAGCAGCAGCCATCGGGTTCGAAACCACGTGCTCAGCGTTAACAGTTAACGCACGGAAACTAACGACTGCTAAATGTCGTCGCGAGACCCGCGCTCCCGTGGAATTCACACCGCAAAGTTCAACCCGCAATGAGGAACGGATGTTTTTTATCATTTTTTTTTATTTATATTTTTTGACATTAATTATAACGTTATAAACCGCCGTGACACGAGAGCGTCTCCTACGGGAGGAGAAACAAAATCTCAAAAAGTCCTTTGGCCCATTCGTTGCATAAATCGAGCTTATTGAATGAAAGAGAAAATGCCCAGCGGAGCCCAAGTTTAAACGGAGCGGATTCTGCATCGGCGTCTGACCGTGTACCGCCGTTACTACTACCGCGTTATCCGCGGAGTTCCGTTTCGCCTGTGTAAACGAACTGATATAACATTGCCCTCCCGTTAAGACGGGTTAAAAGCGATATATATTCTTATCGCCGACGTCCTATTTGATAGCAAATTTTGCCTATTTTTTTTGTTTTTTTTTTCTAACATTGTGTCAAGAGTGTGTCAAGCGTGCGTATTTTGTTTTTTCTTTTTGTATAAAACAATTCTGCGCAAATACTGACATTAAAAATTAAATTAATAAGCAGCCCTCTTTAATAACAGGAACGAAAAGTCAATACCGCGTCTTAAGGTCGCCGCTTGTAACGACAATGAATTTGTTATATTGCATTACCGTGAGCTGAGTTGGTCCGACTGCTACAGCGACGGGGTCCTCGTAAGGACGAAGACGAGGCCCGGTGACAGGTTACACGGGTTTTCACACTGCACCAGTCACATGACACAAACGCGATTACGCGCACCTCGGCAATTCCTCATTCTCGGCTTAACTCTCGTCAAACGTTTTTCTTCCTTGTTCGGCAAGTTAGAGTTGTATCGGCCCAGCCCCTTCCCTGTCCTCCCTGACACGCCGCCGATAGTAGAGCAGTACATACGGCACCTCTCGTTGGCGCTCCTTTCGCCCGTGTACGCCGTGTATAGCCTCAAACGACCCCTCCCTACTTCGCGTGCGATACCTTGCTCTATGCCGCTATCGAAGGAAAATCCATAAGCCTCGCTTCTGCGCCCTTCGCTCAACAATTTTCCTCGCAGTTCATCCACCCCCTGCTGCCGCCGCTGCTGCTCGCCGCTTCCACCTTGCGGGGCTCGTGGAGGACAAGGACAAGCGCTGTGCGACTCGCCTGTGCGCCGCTTCCCGACCGTTTGATCCAAGCCCCTTTGATATCCTCGCGCTCAAAGCGTATCTGCCGGAGACACGGACCAACGAAAATAACAACCGATGTGTTATCAACGAAACAAGCGCCGAATAAGCTCTTACCGTCGACTTGCTGGAATTCAATTATTGTCGTTAATTTATTATAGGCGTTTCATTGAAAATCTCAGCGATCGTACGGAAGGGTTGAATTTCACAGGCACGCGAAATTCGGCGGCATTGTCTGTGAATTAGTCGCGGGGAAACGTCACTTCTGGTTTGAGAATCTCTTTTTTTTAGACCGGAATTGACGTCGTCCAGGGAAAATATCACTTTCGGTCGAAAAATTGGATTTTCAAAGCGGAAGTGACGTTTCTCTTAGATTACGTCACTGCCGGTCAAAAAATTAGATCTTCAAACCGGAAGTGACGTTTCCCCATGACGACGTCACTTCCCGTTGAAAAATGAGATTTCCAAACCGAAAATGAAGTTTTCCGTAGATGACGTCGCTTTCAGTCACAAAATCAGATTTTCAAATCGGAAGTGGGATCGTACCGGGGATACGTGACTTCCGATCGGAAAATTAGTTTTTGTCACCGGAAGTGACGTATTTTCGATATTATCGTCACGTCCGGTCGAAAAATCACAGAAGCAGATGAATTTAGGAATATAAAGTGTACGGCTTAGAAACGATAGCGAGATTTTTTTGAAAGTATGAAAAATAAGTGGCATCAAAACGGCCGAGGACTCGAGATACGGAGATTACCTATGATGAGAGGCTTTAGTGCGCTTAACCAAAAATTGCTTATCCAAAAAAAAATTGTGTTTGCGGTTTATGTTCATTCGCAAAGCTCGCAAACTTTTCGATAAAAGCTAAATTCCGTCCAAAGCAGCCTTACAGCGCCATCTGTAGTATATAAGATTGGGATACACGGTGTTTCTCCAACCTAATTACTTTTTGGCGGTAATGACTTTTGGCTGAAATTAATTTTGCCCAAATGATGCCCTACCTCGTGTTAATTTGTCACTGTGTCGACTTTTCCAGTGTTCATTTGATATGCTGTCTTTTTCCAAGGTTGCGTTAATATTTCGATGAAAAGCAAGTTGGTTTTCCATGTCTCCGCCGTACCAACATAGATTACGGTAGAAATCTCGTTATACTGTCGACTCTACATACCCACTGCAATGTAGTTCCCTCGCATCGGGGCTCCTTTCGCGAGCACTCGTCTATCGTAGTGCAGGAAAAAATTATAATTCATACACTGGCTGCGAATCTCGAAGAGAGGGCCAGATATCTACTTTATCGTACGTATCTACTTTATTGTACTTTATCGCACGAGTATCGCATACTACTTTTTGTGACAAGTGGACAAAAATCCCCGCTTTTCGTGCCTGTAAAGTGCGTGCGGAAAAATAACTACAGTGCCAGATAAGTATGCGCGAAAAGTAACTGGAGTGTTAAAAAAGTATGCGCAAAAGTGTAAGAGTGTGAAAAAAGAGTGCGCGAAAATTAAAAAATTAAAAAATTAAAAAATTAAGAAATTAAAAAATTAAATATTAAAAAATTAAAAAATTAAAAAATTAAAAAATTAAAAAATTAAAAAATTAAAAATTAAAAAAAATATTTATTTCTTTGGGACACTTGGTTATTTCTTATTTGGTATTTAGTGCCATGTCCAAGTGCCAAGTCCAAGTGTCAAGTCCAGGTATCGCGGGGTACTCATTTACACTATCGCGATGTGCACAATAAAAAAATGTGCACAACAACGGTGTGCACAAAAGCCCTTTGCATTATCAGTAGTGCACAATGATGTTGTGCACTACTGAGCCGCGCATGAAATGTACTGAATATTATTGTGCACTAAGGTAATATGCAGAATAATACACGTGCACAAAAAACTTTGTGCCGCAAACAATGGATTTTGTGCCCAAAATGTATGTTTAGTAAAGCGCCGGGATTGAAATCATCGTGTGCACAAAGTGTTTCTACACTATATAATTGTGCACAAAAGTTGTGTGCACCATTTCGCCGTGCACAATAAAACTGTGACCGGAATGGGTTCTCCCCACAAATACCAACAGTCGCGTTATACTGTCGACTCCACATATCCTTCTTCTTATTCAAACACTTTGAACGGACCCGTAGCCCCACGCTAGGGGCGAGCCGTTCTGGCCACAGGGAGACCGTATCGGCCAAAGCTTTACTAGAGGAGCTCCATACATACCCACTGCGACGCAGTTCCCTCGCATCGGCGCTCCGCTCGTCCTTCGAGGCCGCGTAGGTAGCAAGGGTAGCGCAGAAAAAAATAAAATAACTCGTACACTGACTGCGAATCTCGAAGATAGTGCCGGATATAGAGGTTATAAACGTCACTCATCCGGATGGCGGCGTTCTCCATGGTGTGGACGACGACCGCTGCAAAGCTCGCTGAAGCCTCACTGTCAAATGTCTCGGAAAGGTGTGACGACGCTTTGCAAAACGAAGCAGATACCTCGAATATTTCAACGCCGAAATCAGTCGATCTGCGGGACCGGACGAGCGGTATGGGACGGCGGCGTTGCCTTCGTCGACGACAACAACATCGATAGCAACGATCAACGCTACGCCGTTAACAATTCGTCGTCGGACTCGTCCGAGAATTATCGTAAGCGATCGGACGATGACAAACGCACCAGACAGCCGGAAAATGGTACGTGCGAGAGCGTCGATTACTCGACGAGAAACTGGAGCAACTGCTGTCAGGCGATCAGCGCCGTCGACGGTGCATCGGTGACGATCGACGGCGAGCCGATCGACAAGTGCACCGTCGACGCCGCCGAGACCGTCGCCGACATCGAGAAATGGCTGAAAATTCGCACCGAGTCGGTTTCCAGCATGGATCTCGACGCTATGAAGTCGGAGGTCGAGGAGGAGGGCGGAGTGGCGGTGGATCGTTACCTGGCCGACGATCTGCCGCACGCCTTTCTGGGAAAGGACCACGACGCCCTCTCCATAGACATTGATCTCACGGACAAAAAACTGAGCATGGACTACGATCCGATACTCCAAGAGCTGCGGAGCGACAAACTGTTGGAGGCATGCGAGAAGAACGACGACTTTGTGCTGCCCGAGTTTCAACTCGATCATCTCGATCCGATGGCTCTGTCGCCGGTCGACATGATGGTTGCCGGAGAGATACTGCCTTCGACCAGCAACCAGCCGAGCCTGGTCGTCGGTGTCGGCACGGATGAGAATCCTGTATCGCCCGAAATTAATCACGATAAAGACGATCATGCAGATTCCGAGGTGGCGGAACTCACCGAGGAGTCCGTCGTCAAAGCTGGCGCTTACGAACTGAAGGAGGAAATAATCGAGGAGACTGACTTCGTGGAGGAGAATAGGAATTTTTTTGTCGGCGAGATAACGGGTTTCGTTCATCTCGCAGACGCGACGGCGTCCGAGCCGGCGACCGAAGCTCGCTCGGGGTCGGGTCGCAAGTCGAAGAGTAAATTGGAGCCGAGAATAATGAAGAGGGGTCGCAGGATCGCCGATAAAGCGGATAACAACGGAGTAATCAGAGTGACCGGGGAGGAACGACGTATAGAGGGGAAGGACGGTATAATGGCGGTGGTGGCGATATCCACCGATAAGATCTCGAACATGACGCAAATTGTGATAAACAACGGTAAGGAGGAGCAGATATATCAGGGAAAGACCTCGGAGCTCATCGAGGCGACGGGCAATTTTCCTAAACTCCCGAAGATCGATTCGACGGGGAACTGGAGCAACGGAACTGAGTACGGTTCAGACGGTCCTTCGAGCACCCAGAACGAGACTGTTATATCCAACGCTCTCGAGGAATTGGGAATAACCGACGAATGTCTGCAGCCAACTGCCGTCAACGATAATGGCAAAACTTGGCTCTGTCCCAGAGACGATTGCAGCAGGGAATTCACCAAGCTTCACGCTCTCAAGGGACACTTGCTGGCCCACTACGGTGTTAGACCTTTCAAGGTATAACACATTAAAATAACGCTATAGTGTTCTTAACAGAAATATTATTATTTTTTTTTTTCAGATTCACATTCATAGTTATTTCTTACAAAGTCCGAATTCCGTAGATTACCGTAGATGACCTGGCCTAAGCAATAGAAAAGGAAACGAAAAAATATATACATACTTCAAATAAAGTATTAATACTTTAGAAATACAAAAAAAGACAAAATACAACATAACATATAAAACTATATATCACTAACAGTTATGTGAGTTAGCATGAGGAAATCCATTCCATATGGAGTGGAATTTCAAACTCCATTTCATATGGTATGAGAACCGAATTTTTCAAAATATAGCACATGGAATGGATTTTCGGAAATTTGGCCAGCTGGGAGGAGGGAGGGGGTAATCCCCATCCAAACCAATAAGCAAATCCATAATTTTCGAAAATTATATATAATATTTGCCTCAATGCTGTATTATCATATTTGTGTAGAATTATTCCATTAGCAGAAAAAAAAATACCCATATATTCGCTTAACGAATTTTACGAAATGTTTGTTTCAGTGCGACTTCGAGGGCTGCGCGTGGGCCTTTCATTCGGAGTTCAAACTGAAGCGTCACAAGGAAACTCATCTGAAGCGCAAGGACTTCGTGTGCGAGGTGCCGGGCTGCAATCGTCGCTTCACGACCGTGTACAATCTTTGGAGTCACGAGAAACTGCACACACGACCGAACAGAATAGTTTGCCAGGTGCCTAATTGCCAAGAGAAATTTCAGACTAAACGCGCCCTCGAGTTGCACATGAAGACTCACGATCAGAGTCACGCTCCCTACGTGTGCAATCACGATGGTTGCGGCAAGCGTTATTACAGCAGCAACGCTCTCACGTCGCACCAGCGGTGTCACAGCTACAAGGAGATCGACGTTAAATGCTCGTGGGCAGGTTGCGGCAAGGTGTTCGACAAGCCTTGCCGTCTGAAGGCGCACATCCGCTCGCACACCGGATACAAGCCCTACTGCTGCACGTATCAGGACTGCCAGTGGGCCTTCTCGTCGTCGAGCAAGCTCAAGAGGCACGAGAAGAAGCACACGAACGAGAGAAAATTCATCTGCGACGTCGACGGTTGCGGCAAGGCTTTCATGCGCTCGGAGCATCTGAAGGAGCACAGCTTGACCCACAGGGAGGGAAGATACTTTCAGTGCTACATGTGCGACGCTCGTTTCTCGGCGAAGAGCAGTCTCTACGTTCACATAAAAAAGCACCAGGTGAAAGAGGCCGTCGACACCATAACGCGGGGCAGCTCGAAAGTCAACGCGAAACGACGAACCAACGAATCTCGAGTATCGAACGAAAACTTCCCGACGAAAGTCGCCAGCGGCGAGGATTTCACGGGGATCGAGGAGCTCTACGATGAATCCGCGATTCAGAGCGCATTCGTGGAAGTTCCGTCCGGCGAGGAGTCCCTCGTTACCGCGAGATGTTTCGTACAATCGACTGACGATATTCTGAACGAAATCGACACTCGACCGGATTACTACATCTGCGGTGTCGAGGACTGTTCGAAGTCGTACAAAACACAATCGACGTTGCGATCGCACATGCTAACGGTCCATGGAAATCCTATCGGGGACGGTGATAAATCTTCGATCGGAGCCGGCAACGTCGCGACGGTGTCGAATATGGATTATATTTTGTACACGACACCGGGCGCGATGCTCAAAGCGATGAACAACATGGTAATGATAGAGCCTTGCGACGCTATCGTGTCGGGCTCGTCGCCGGAAAACGTCGAGTGCCCGCCCGAGCCCGAACCTCCGCCGATCGATTCTACCTCGAGGCTTTCACAGAGTTCCTATCACGCGACCGGCGACGATCTGTCGTTCGATCAACGAGCCAAGAGATGCAATCAGGGCTCGGCGAGAACGGGTTTGACCCGGGCCGACGTTTGGAAATTAAAGACAGACGGTAACGCGACGGAAACGGCAGCGGTCGGCGCGACCGACGTCGTTCTGGGCACAGCCGACCTTACCGAGGGTCTTCTGTTGACCGAGGAACTACCCTCTATGTATTATCAGGACGACATGGTAGGAACCGAGTGTCAAATTCTCCTCCTCGATTCCGGCACGTCCGAGAACACGATACACTTGCGCGGCCTCGAGTGAGGCGATTGTGTACGTTTTCAGTTCGGTAAAACCGAGAAAAAAAAACAAGCAAGCCTGTGCGAGGTTGTTACAATTTTAACGGTAGTAGTAGTTTAAAAAAAATATAATCGTCTGTGATCTTGGCGTCACCTCTCTCAGCCTAACATTAATTTGTACTCAGTCCATGATTACTTTAAATCGTTATTTTATTAATAAAAAAAAAACCGTTGATATTTTTCCATAAAAAGGGCTTCTTATTCGATAAGTGTTCTTACAGTAATTTACCTACAAATTCTACCTATAAGACGATGTTTTGGGCGTGGATATATCGAACGTTCGCCTCTTTGGAAGTGGATCTCCGTCGCATTTTAACAATGATTTTTTTTCCCCCAATGGGCGAAACGGTGATTGAATACTTAGCTTAAGTGTGAAATATTTTACACGTTATTTTCCGCGTAGAACGATTTATACGTGTCTCCGATCATAGCACGTTGGGACGAGATTTATTACATGCGTACTGGATAAACGATGGTTTGGACTGCAATCACGCGTTTCGCATAAAAAATTATCATATTTTCAATGGACGAAAAAAAAATCACCATCATGCGAATACCCATTCAGTAACATAGTGATAAATCGCATCGGGTAATCGCTTTGGAAATACTTCTACGGCACTAGGTATGTTTCCCTACAATTCTAATTCGATTATCATACGGGACAGAATGTAATCACAAACGCTTTGTATCGCGACGACGCATACAAAATACATATCGATCGAGAGGCCTTCCGGAATTGAAAAAAAAAAAAAAAATTCATCGTTGAAACGTCGATGTACATTTGGAATTACCGATTGATCGATATTTAAATACACATACTAATATTTTTCTAGTACATAAATGAGCATGGAACTTATTACTGAGATAACTCCGCGCGGCTGTGCTTCATTGTCTCAAAAAAAAAAAAAAAAAAAAAAAACACATCGATAGATACGTAAATTCATACGATCTCTATCTGTTTTACCGTTTGTCGGGACTGTTCGCTCGTGGAATTGATCGTCGATTCTCTGACGTATCTGTCGACGTTTCTGGCGTAAAAACGTTCTCTCAGTCTCGTAGCGAGACACAACAGACAGTGAACTATGACGAGAAACACGAGACCGCCGAGGCACACTAGTAATGTTCTACCGGGCTTCTGCCAGTCGAGAACCTTGTAGATGTACGTAAGGTTCCGTTTGTCGAGACCCCCGGCCGAATAGTATATAAGGGAAAATAAAATGTAGGTAACAACTATAGTGAGGCACCACCAGAAGTGTCTCAGTCTGAGAGGTATGCTCATTAAGCACAGATCCGCTATCATCAGCAGGCTGTTGCATACGTGCAGCATTATGTTCAGAGGATCGATCTGATGAATCTTTGGATCGTAGACGGTGCACCAGTACGACACCGTAACGCCTATGGCTATCGTGCAGGTGGACGTGTAGAGGAACCAGTACACCTTCTCCGTCTTTCCGAGCTCCATGTTGCTCGCGTCGAAGTCCAATGAGGTCTGCGACTTCCATCTCTTCCACACGAGCGTCAGTCCCAGACTGGCTTGAGCCGCTCCCAGCAGGAGATCCCAGTTGGTCAGATAGATAGGCCACTTGTGATTGTTACCTATCGGCTTGGAGCTTCCCAGCTCGAAGATGGAACAGACGATTATCGCCATCCACGCAGCCACGACGCAGCACCGATAGGTCAAGTACCAAGCGCCTATGTAATTCTGACATCTCGGCTCTGAGAACGCTCTCGGATGAGGGGGGTCCGGCTTCGCTTGCAGCCACGCTCTTGCCACCTTCCTGCACCAGATTTTGTTTACCATCGCACGACGACCTGCAAAACAAAACGTCAGTTGGTAAGAATTATCTATCCTCCGACGAGGATAAACATTTTTGAAAATTTCTTTACGAGCATTTTTTTCTATGAAAAAAAAAATTGAATTTATCGGTAGAGCGTTCTTTATCCGCGAAATCTTTCGCGGACTGTACGATAATTCCGCGAATCGAATCGTCAGCGGGAAAAACAACCTAACCGGTTTTTTTTTCCTCGCGAATCTTGCAATCATTGAGAAACAATTAACGCCTATATAGTTAGCTACGGCCTCGCAAGTACGTCACGTTGTTTTTTTTTTCCTTTTTGAGGTAAAGAGAAACGCGCTTGCTGGCTCGATTACTCGGGAGCGACAGTCGATCCTGAATTCTTACAGGTGCATGATTGTACGAGGATCGGCAGCAAGACTCCGAGGAACGGCGGTCCCTTCGAGGAGATCACCATCCTTCTTTGCGATCTCTATCAAACGGTCGTACGGTACGGAGAGGTTTTTTTTCCCTTTTATTTTCATCGGCGCTTCGAGACTGAAGATTTTCCGCGATATCTTTTCTTTCTTTTCATTTACGCGGGACGATTTTCCCCGAACTGTCAACGAACGACCGATCAGCTGATCGCGGCCGACTCTGGCGCTCTCGCGACCGATGATGAACGCGTCGTCTGCTTTTACTACAGCAAACGTTTGGGTTTCCTTTTCGTAGCGTCGAAAGGCACGGTGAGTCAAATGGACACGATAGCGTCTCGACGCCGAATGTACAATTCTTGAGGATACTCCGCGATGAGATTTTTTCCTTATTAATTCCCGGATTCGGCGCGAATTCACGGGGAACTTATCGTTTCGGATACTGAACGCGTCGTCTGCTTTTGCTACGGCAAACGTTTTGCTTTTCTTTTCGTAGCGTAGTACAAAAACGCACGGTGAGTCACGCGGACACGATAGCGTCTCAACGTCCGATATACAATTATTGAGGTTTCTCCCCGAAGTTTTCCTCCGGATGACATTTTTTCCTAAGTCCCAGAATCCCCGCGAATTCACGGGGAACTTATGACTTCGGATTTTGAGCGCGTCGTCTGCTTTTGCTACAAGCGTTTTGGTTTTCCTTTCATAGCGTCTCGACGCTTAATATACAATTCTTGAGATATCTCCCCGATCACATTTGTTCCTTCTTAATTCCCAGAACCGCCGCGAATTCACGGGGAACTTATCATTTCGGTTTGCGGCAGTTGCGTAAGTCTCCGGTTCGCGTGTTTAGACGCTACGTTACTCAGATAAGGGAAGTACCGGTCGTGCAAACAGAAAAAAAACAAAGTATGGCGTGACGATACCGGAAGCATGCGCAGCGTCGACGTTGATTGGCGGTGCATTAGGGTTTTACCAGCCGAATACGACACGTGTACATAATACTATATAGATAATATTTCCGTGTTTCCGAGGCTACGGCGACGGTGCCGCGCGCTAGGTGTAAACGTGTGCAGTTAATTTTCGAGTGTTGCGTGCGGTTGTTATGAAACTCGATAACCCTCTGGATCAATTGAGCACCATCAGGCCACCCATTATTATTGCACAGGCTTCGCTTTGTCCGGTATCCTCACGCCGCTCACTACCGATTCATGGCGATGAAAAAAAAAAACAAAACAAAACAAAACGAAGACAAGTCATACGGCTCGCGCGTCATTCAATTCGAAGGATCGAGATTACGGACGGTATTTCTCGGAGAAATTACGTACATGTGTGTGTCGAGATGATAACGATTTGCTAAATATTTCTAACTCGGCGTGGAATTTATATCGTTTCTATAGCTTTTCCACTCTACAATTTATTATCCAATGAATAAGTGTGTCGTGGTGAAAGTAAATAAATCTGTGTGTACTCAAGATATAATGGACAAAATATAATAATGGACTAAAAATTTACTTTTTTTGGGAACCGAAACATAACGCGTAATTTGCACTGTCGAGTCTATCGGTGAATTATCGAGGACAGTCAAGGCGTAAATATTAGGAATACTCATTCCGCAAAATATAATAATGGACTCAAACTTTCTTTTTTTTTTCTTTTTTTGAGAATAGAAAGTTGATGCATAATTCAAAGGGCCAAGCAAGTCTATCGGTGAATTATTCAGGACGGTCGAGGCGTGAATATTAGGAAACTCATTCCGCAAAATATAATAATGGACTCAAAAGTTACAATTTTTTTAAATTTGGAAAATCGAAAGATAAAGAATAATTTGAAGGGAAAGCAAGTCTATCGGTGAATCATCGAGGACAGTTGAGGCGCGAATATTCCGAATACTAATTCCGAAAAATATAATGATGGACTCAAAATTTACTTTTTGTATTTGGAGAATCAGTAGATAATGCAAAATTCGTAAGGACAAGCGAATCTATAGGTGAATCATCAAGGACGATCGAGGCGCGAATATTCCGATTGACAAACTCGTTGGCGTCGTGCCACAGGTTATTGAAGGATGGCCTGAACTAATTAACCCCGATGGCCCACGGCTGAGGTTCACACGAGACAACGACGGATGTCTTACGCGAGGACACAGCCTCGCTCGGTAGCGGCGACTGGAGAGCCCCCGGTCGTCTATATCAGAGGTCGCGGTCGCGGCCGGTCAATCAGTCCAATATTAATTCAACGTTAATTTATTACAATCTTGTCCTATTATTACCCTTCGGTAGGCGCGAGTCCAGGTAGCTCCGCCTTATACTGTCCTTAATTTCCCAATCGGAACTCGTCTCACGCCCAAATTAATTGACGCGACAAACTGGCACAGCGTTCCGTACTGTGCGTTGGCGCTAGAATTTTTTTTTAATTCATCGTAACAGCTAATCTCTGGGAGATTCGTATCGATTCGAGTTTGCGCATCCACTATCATATCGCACTTGCGTTCTCGTAAAAGATCGACGTCACCGCGATAACGTCGGGAGTTCCAAGTCATTCGTGAAAATCGACAACTAAATAAATATTTACGTTCGGACAGTCGTCTACCATTGTTGGAGGCCTCGATCGTATTTACGAACAGTCTTTTTCTTTTTATTATTATTATTTTTTTTTTATACAGATAAATCGTCCGATACAGAGACGAAACGTACGAGTCTCCGCGTTAATCGTCGATCGACGATCGAATTAACGATTAAGAATATGTCTTTATACCTTCACACCGTTCGTCGATCCTAGTGCACGTAGAAAGTTACGGAGACGCTCGGCGAGACGCAGAAGAAAAAAGAAGAAGTGTTACCGAGTCTTCGTACAACCGCTATAATATCTACCGTAGACTAATTGAATAATACGCTAGACTCGTTCGAGTACGGGCGAGAGACTCTTAGCACCAGCGAGGAACGTCCAGTAAGAAGCACTACAATATATATACGGTTTACCGTCTCCCCCTTGTTATATACCTATACGGTATTATACTATGTACCACTTATATATCGAGCCCACTCGTAATTATTTACGAATGGCGTTGTGTCTCACCGAGTCAAGTCAAACGGCACGATAGTTTACACGTATTATTCTCATTCTCCTTCCTCTCTAACCTTTCCTTCGGTGTTTCGTCGAAACGTTCGTGTTTTGTATTGTTCTTTTTTTCCTTCCCCTTCTTTCGTTTTCGCTTCCTCTTTTTTTTCTCGACTGAGCTCGTTCCTTCGTCCCTCGAAGTTTCGGTTAATATTACCCGTTTTATAACTCTCAACTCCTCGTCGATTATTCGATGTGAATACAATCAACTACCGTGAAAGTTTACACCTCTTCTCATTTCTCCTTTCCTCTCTAACCTTTCCTCCGGCGTTTCGTCGAAACGCTCGTGTTTTATTTTTTTCGTTACTTCGTTTATCGGCCCCCTCTCTTTCTCACGACAACAGAGCTCGTTCCTTTGTCGTGCGAACTTTCGGCTACACGCGGTTTATAACTCTCACTCCTCGTCGCTCTTCGATGGACTAGAATCGACTACCGTGAAACAAAAAGGTGTCTCCGTCCCGTAACGCACACCGTAAACCTTCCTTCGGCCGACTATCATTGCGGCGAAAATAATAATACGCTTGGTCGTTAATAGGCAATGACTTAAAAAAAAATCACGTTTCACACACACCACAGACGGAAGACAGTGAGGTGTCCGGACAGAGGCTATCCTTTTTCCTTAGGAAGCCGGTGTGGGCAGTGCGCAAGCGCGGCGATCGTTCTGTATCGTCCAGGCAGGAGGCTTCCACGCTCTCAGGAGGCATCAGCTGCCTGCTGGACGGACACTTTATGACTGCCGGCCGGTGGTCCGAGCCCCGCACCGACATAGTAAGCAGAAGCGTCGCGTGCTCGACGCTAAAATCAATATCAATCCATATTACCCCCGGCAGCTCTCCGTCGAAACGCCGTGGGCCGATGAGTGTCGTACGATTCGCACACTCCCTCGGACGACGTACCTACTCATCTTCTGCTCGTTCCTCCTCGCGATATACAATACGTGGGCAGGTCGGGCGAGCGCTACGGCCATCCTCCGATGCACCTACTCTCCTCGGGCCCGTATGAGCGCATACTTTACGGATCACCGCCGCACCAACAACGAAACGGTATTACTATTTAAATTAACGATTCATTGCTCCATATTAAATTCGCTCGGGCACTGGTGAGAAGCGCGAGCGGCGAACCGGGCGTTCTCGCACTGGACGACACTACTTAAGGAACTGCACACGATGAGATCTCAACGTTTTAGTGTAACACCAGTCGATAACCCGAGACACTGAGGCAAAGCCACCAATGCTCGGACGGTCAAGAGCTTCCACAGATTCCGGCGGTTATTAATTGATCCAGAATAGTTTTTTTTTGTTGTGAAAATAACTGAAACCAATATCAAGCTTATAGTTTCTGATTTCTGAGACACATCGATTAATCACGAAAAGGTTAATACTTTTTTAATTACGGAAGGAAATAAGAGAGCCCATATGTTCCAGTCTGCGGAGGCGATTTTTCGGCGCGTTCCTATATTCGCGACACTGTATGTCCCAATGTTTCGGACAATCATAGATCTCGAGAATTCTGATGTACGAACTCAACTGGTTCATATTGAGGAGGTTGGAGCGTTTCACACTAGTCAAATGAGTGCTACATATTTAAATTCGTTTGTACAAACTTTTACGTATCTATTGATTATGGTGGATGGTTATTTGTAGTACAGCAGATGTTCTTAACTTACAAACAGATTAATTGAAATGGATTTGCAAAAATATTAACTGGTTTGTGCTAATTTTCGAAAAGGTACATTTTCGTTCAGTTTTGCCAAAGAATAATCCATACTTTTTGCTGTATTTTTATGTATCACGGCTAGTTCTCTTCCTTGAAAGATGCTCTACGAATTCACCGTCCAGATATTCGATAGTATTTTCCGTTTAAAAATGACAGCCTTTAGTTTATCCATCGTCGAAATTCTTTAGTAAATAAACGGCTGTCAGGCTTAAACGGAAAATACTATCGAATGTCTAGATGGTCAATTCGTAGAGTATCTTTTAAGAACCAGAATGAACCGTAATACATCAAAATGGAGCGAAAATTGCAGATTATTCTTTGAAAAAACTGAACGATTATGTACCTTTTTTGCTAACGAATGTTAGCAAAAACTGGTTAATATTGTTGCAAATCCATTGCAATTAATGTTGTTGTAGGTTAAAAACGCCTGCTGTAATACAAATAACCATCCACTATAATCAATAGATGTATAAAAGTTTGTATAAACGACTTTAAAAACGTAACACTTACTTGACCAGTGTGAAGCGATCGAACCTCCGTAACTAAATGGATTTCTTTGACATTTATTAATTAAATCAAAGACAAAATTATATTTACGCGAAACTAAACTGAAGATAATTGACGTCGAAATGACCGATTATTAGGTCGCGTATTTAGCTTGTATTAATTTTTGGACACTATACTGTCTTTTAATGAAATGCAACAAGAAAAAACTATTGAGGCTTAAAACTTGTATAACTTTTTTCTGTGTATCAAATAATGTTTGTAGATGCGATTACGGGTATCAAAGTGGAGTTTCTAATAGGTAAATACGGAATAAATCAAATCTACATAGAAGACGATTGTGACTTGTCCGAGCATTGGCACTGTACCTTATCCGGACACTAATTAAGGCATCGAACCTGCGAGCACGTCACGCCGCGCGACACTTTTAATGTTATGCAAAATTAAGTCTTTGTTTTAACATCGAACCTTTGCGCATATCCAATTTAATAAAAATTTCTTGTTCGCAAAGTTCCATGATATATATTTATTTTTAACAGACGATTTTCGTTACGACGAAACGTATGTTCGAGAAGAAAAATCGCGGACGTTTTTGGACGAGAAATTCTGTCGAATGTACAAATGGTGATTAATAATTCAATCGCTCCATATTAAATTCGCTCGGGCACTGGTGAGAAGCACGAGCGGCAGATCGGCTGACCGGGCGTCTCGCACTGGACGACACTGCTCGAGGAACTGCACACGATGAATTCTCAACGTTTTAGTGTGGCACCAGTCGATAACTCGAGACATTACCGGAGGCCAATTAAGACGTCAAACCTGCGAGCATGTCACGCCACGCGAAACCATTAATATTATGCAAAATTAAATATTTTTTTTTTTTAACTTAGCGACTGTGGGCGACGACGGTGTGTTGTTACGCGTTCTGGACAATGAATCGCGAAGCGTACGAGGTGAACAATGATACATTTAACAAAAATGTCCACAATATAGATATAATTTTTTATTGCACGATTTTTGTTTCGACGAGACGTATTTTCGAGAATACAAATTGCGGACATTATTGGACAAGACATTTTGTCGAATATACAAACTTCTTTTTTACCGTGTGCGGGGGAAAGAGCGGGTTGATAAAGCGTGCTCTCGCATGCGGATCTGATCCAATAGAGCACGAATCTCTTAATGATCAATAAAATATGCCCTTTTAGAGAGGTTTTTGCGACCTGAAAAAAGGCGTCTTTTATATGTCTCAGCTTCTCTTAAACTTGTCCGATGCATTTAATCGTCAAGACATTTTTGAAAAGATCTTTTTTTTATTGAATAATGAGAGTTTATAGTAAAAAAATGTGATGATATTAAGATAATCAGAAAAAAGTTGAAAATTGAGATTTTCATATCGCTTCTTCATAAAAGTTGAAATTTCAAATTTTTATATCGGTTTGTCGTAATGTTCTTTTAATCCCGAAGGTTGTTTCGAGAGAAACCATTTTCTATATTCTTGGCTTCCTTATCGAGGAAGCCAAAAATATAGAAACATTATGAGAATCGATATAAAAATTTCAAATTTTAACTTTTATGAAACAGCGACATGAAAATCTCATTTTACAACTTTTATCTTATTTAGTTATTTGCAATGCCTTCGAAATAGCATAATATGCGGTGATCTATCAAAGAAGGTTTTTGTGGTCACAAAAAGAAATTCCTTAAGAATTTCTTAAGAAAATTTACGCATCAAACGTCTTTCGGAGGGCTTTTAGATAACAAATTGCACAATTTTGAGATAGCATATAAGTGACTGACATTTTTTAGGACCGATTTATGACAACTTTATGTCATCTCAGTGCTACGTGGGATATGAGCTGTACGATTGTAAGTAAATAAAAAAACGTTATTATTATTCATGTCAGATTAAAGCTGCATGGAGCAACTAATATAATTTCTATCCCGATCAATCAAGGGAGGAGACTCGTGCAACATCTCTGAAACTAAAATGAATTTCTGGAATGGCTTTCAAATAAACTATACATTCGATCCTTGTCAAGTTTTAAGGGTACGTTATTGCGTGTTTAAATGGAACATAAGAAAATTTCTTAAAAAGGTCCCAAAAATTGCTTTGTCTTTAGCAGAAAGTTACACGATTATCTCCTCCCTAGATTAATAATAAGTCAATCAAATTATCCTCATAATATACGGTGATAACGATACTCCGATGGTGTTTGTCGAGCAGATCGTCGTTGACATAGTCCGACGGCGTGCAATCCAACCCCTGTTGTATTCGTCTGAATACAAAAACAATATTTATTCTTTCATCCTCCCCAACAACAATTCTATACCTAATTATACCTAAAAAAAAAGAAAAAAAAATTGAAAAACGTTCACCACTATAGTTTCTCCAGAAATAAATATTCAAAAAAGACAAAAATCGTTCCATCTCTTGCATAAACTTACACGACTATCTCCTCCCTATATTAATAATTTTAAAAAAAGCCTCATAATATACGGCGATAACGGTGCTCCGATGGTGTTTGTCGAGCAGATCCTCGTTGACATAGTCCGACGGCGTGCAATCCAACCCCTGTTATATTCGTCTGAGTACAAAAACAATATTTATTCTTTCATCCTCCCCAACAACAATTCTATACCTAATTATACCTAAAAAAAAATTGAAAAACGATCGCCACTATAGTTTCTCCAGAAATAAATATTCAAAAAAGACAAAAATCATTCCATCTCTTGCATAAACTTACACGACTATCTCCTCCCTATATTAATAATAAAAAAAAAGTCTCATAATATACGGCGATAACGGTGCTCCGATGGTGTTTGTCGAGCAGATCCTCGTTTACCTAGTCCGACGGCGTGCAATCCAACCCCTGTTATATTCGTCTGAGTACAAAAACAATATTTATTCTTTCATCCTCCCCAACAACAATTCTATACCGAATTATACCTAAAAAAAAATTGAAAAACGATCGCCACTATAATTTCTCCAGAAATAAATATTCAAAAAAGACAAAAATCGTTCCATCTCTTGCATAAACTTACACGACTATCTCCTCCCTATATTAATAATTAAAAAAAAGTCTCATAATATACGGCGATAACGGTGCTCCGATTGAAGCTTCATGCAGCTGCAGCGCACGGAAGCGCATGTAAATTTCCTCTCTCTCGTCTCTCTCTCTCGAGAGCGGCGATAATCGTTATATCTATACGGTGGATGGACAGCGAGAGGGGTGAAGAAGGAGGGTGTTAGGCAGGGTAAGCGCCGGCGTGAGACTACGATTTTATAAATACAATCGTGCCACACGACGCATGTTACTATAGATATTCCAGTGTCTCCTCTCGCGGCCCCTAGAGCGGAGCGACTCGGTTCTCCTCGGTGCGTCGGGGCCACCCCGTGTGTACCAAAAATAATCAGATCCCTCGTTCGTCGAAGCCTCGCGACGTCGAGGTAGAGCGGCCAACACCGGCGACGTGCGGTTAACGCCGCTGCGTTAGCAGCAGCACACGCGAGAGGTTCACGCGCGATAAGCCGACCGAGCGGCGAGTTCATCATCTCGAACGCCATGTCTCTACTGGCCGTTCGATCTTGAAGGGAAATATAAAAGCTCCGATACTCGACTCACGCATACACACACGTGGTTATACGATATAGTAATACAAATCGAGGAGGCAAACAAAATTCTATATATCGCATATAGAAGAGGCGTGGCGCGTTTCCAAAGTTATGTTGCGCGAGCAACTTACCAAATGTATCGTCTTAATAATAGCCGGCGCTTGCCTCGCTCGGGATGCCCAAATGTGAGTGAAAATACCGTAGAAGTTTGTGCCGTTCGAACACTCTACTTGCAATCGAACACTTCGACAGTAGGCTCGAGGGTGATAAAATATTGGATTTTTTTCCTCTGTGTGTGGGTTTGTTTTTTTTTTTCTTTCATCCTTATAATATACTTATTCGTCGTCTCGCCGTATGTTTCATGAAGTGTCGAACGATGGGCGGACAGCATCGGTACGGAGCTTCAGGAACTGGCGAACGCGGTGGCCCGACCTGACGAGCTGAAGGAGGTTAGTTAAATTTTACTGATTGATAGTTATGCAAGGATTATATTGGGATTATATTTGACGGTTTGCATGTAAGCCGGATTCCAAAGTGGACTTTATACATTATTTTATAGTCTTTAGGTTATTTTAATGAAAGAAGCGCACGGTCTACCGGCAACGTATAGAGACACGATATATTTTTAGTGTCAACAGATTTACATATAGTTTGGACTTGTCGGTATTTGAATCATGCGGAAATGCGTATGAGATATATAGAGTGTTGTGAAAATATTATCGTATATAAAATATATATATATATATATATATATATTATATCGGGTATTCTATCGTACATTCACTTTAGTATGTAGCGTCTGTATGAAGCTTTATCGAGGAAAGCAGGGTAAAACGGGTCGTTTTTACCATTTTTTTTTGGGACGTAAAAAGATAAGTCATAGGTCGAATGAAGTAAAACACGGATTGGTTTTCTAAACTATATAATATTAACGAGCTATTGAATAAAAATCTAAATCGTCGCATAGAAATGGACCAATTAATCAATTTTGCTCGATTATCCAGAATGCATGGAGATTCTGTAATTCCAGTTTTGTATATAGCGTCTATATGAAGCTGTATCGACGACCGCGGGGCAAAACGGACCTTTTTACATTTTTTTTTTTTTTTTGGGACAAAAAATAAAGACTCATCTTAAATAAAGGACACGGCTCCGTTTTGCCACAGTGTTTAATTTTGCCCCACTTACCTCTATACTTTTTAATGTAATCCTTGCATAATATCTAAACTTTCACCTGGAACCGTTTATGCGGAAAAATTGTATTTGCGTACGATGCGCAAGAATAAGTATTTCCCGATGCACGAATGCAAGCAACGACCTGACAAGAAATCCACATTCGCAGCGACGTCAATTATTAATGACATGTTAGGCGCGCTTTACCGATAAACCGATTTTCATGGCATTGGAAACGGCGCATGAAATTTGGTTTCTTTTCCCGAAATAAAAAAAGGACGTCGAACTAAACGACGAGAGTATCGATTTTAGAATTTCCGGCGTAAACGCAGTTGACGCTTCGTTGAACTGGCGACAGAGACCACCTGACGTTCATTCGGAGCCGGAAATACCTTCGCGCTCACTGGCTCGCCTTCCAGCGGCCTTGAACGAGAAATTGTTCTCTTCGTCGCGAAACTCGATTATCATCGTTGCGATGACTCTCTCAAACTGTGCTAGAGAAGCCCCGCGTCAATGAAGACGAAGAGGCAGAACCGTTGAGAACGGGATTGTCTTTAAATTTAACCAATGCTAGAAACATTGCTTTTTTCTGTTAACACTTTAACATGGTGGCCGCGGTCAGAGAAAACCGGGAAAAGTCAGGGAAACAAAAACATGGTCAGGGAATCAGGGAAAAATCAGGGAATTTCAAAATTGGTCAGGGAAAAGTAAATTGTCGCCAAACCTTCTATAAATAAATTTTTATTTAATTTATTTGACCAATTTCTCCTTTTTTTTATCGATTTCGATTAAGCCCAATACAGAGCTCAGCATACAAAACCTTTAAATACCTGAATAAAAATAGTAAACATAAAATATAAAATAACATTTAATTCTAGAGGACATAACAAATTAAACATACATTAACAGCCTATGGTTATCACGAGACTAGTCCTCCCTGCACTTCTCTTCTCTATTTACCATAATCCAATTTATTCATATTTAAGCACTCCGGAATATGTCGCCCTTTTAAATAAAAAGTACATAAAAGGAAGCCTTGAATAAAAATTCCGAACATTAAAAAAAAACAGAATTAAACATACTATAATTAGGCATTTTCATTTGCATGATTATTTTTTTTATGGACGTTAGAAGTTTGGTCAGGGAACATTTTTCAGGGAATTTTTTTCAGGGAATTTTTTTCAGGGGAAAAAACGGCCACCATGTTTAAGTCTGTCGCCGTTTTCTAGTCGAAAAAGATAATATGCCTCAATCGCTCGTAACTTTTCTCGTCGCGAAACTCGATTGTCATCGTTACGATTACAGAACCGTTGAGAACGAGAATGTCTTTAAATTTCACCAATTCGATAAACATTGATTTTTTTCCGTTAACTCTTTAAGTCTGAAGTCTCTTTCCTGTCGAAAGACATAATATTCCTCAATTGCTCGTAACTTTTCTCGTCGCGAAACTCGATTATCATCGTTGCGATGACTCTCTCAAAGAGTGCTAGAGAGGCCTCGCGGCGGTGAAGATGAAGCAGCAAAATTGTTGAGAACGGGAATGGCTTTAAATCCAAACAATGCGATACGCGTCGTTTTCTTTCTGTTAACTCTCTAAGGCTGAAGCCTTTTACCTGTCGAAAATGAGGCACATTTACATCTCTATCACTCACCAACGCGATAAACATTGTTTTCTTTCTGTTAACTCTTTCAGGCTGAAGCCTCTTACCTGTCGAAAAAGAGGCACATTTACATCTCTACCACTCACAACTCTATCGGAAAACATCTCTCCCCAAACAGCTCTACCAACATTTCTACCAGAAAGTAAAAAAACTTTACCAGAATCAAAATAAAACTCTACACGAATTGAAATAAAACTTTACAGCAATTGAAATAAAACTCTACCGGAATGGAAATAAAAGTCTACCAGAATGGAAATGAAACTCTACCGGAATGGAAATGAAACTCTACCGGAATGGAAATGAAATTCTACCGGAATACAAGGCTACCGTCTAACTTTGTATTCCGGTAGAGTTTTATTTCAAATTCGGCAGAGTTTTATTTTTAATTCGGTAGAGTTTTTATTTCAAATTCGGTAGAGTTTTATTTCATATTCGGTAGAGTTTTATTTCAAATTCAGTAGAGTTTTATTTCAAATTCAGTAGAGTTTTATTTTGATTTTAGTGGAGATTTTGGTAGAGTTCTAATACGATAGAGTTTTAATATGGGAGAAATGTTTTCTGGAAGAGTTATGAGTGATAGAGATGTAAATGTGCCAAAAAAGATAATAGGGTAAAAGTGGTGAATATGGCCCACCTCGATTAACACGTAAATCAATGATATATGGACCGGTCCATATTCCCCACTTTTACCCTATCCTTCAATTGCTCGCTACTTTCCTCATTGCGAAAATGCTTCTCTCAAAAAGTTTTAGAGAGGTTCTGCGGCTGTTTAAGATGATTTAGTATAACCCACCGCCCACAGGCCGCGCGCTCGGTTAGTAACAAAAACTGTGCTGGAGAATGCCGTATTGAAACCGCAGACCGCAGAGGAAAAATAAAATTGTCTTTCCCTGGGGAATCGGCAGACGCAGGGAAAGACAACTTTCTTCTTCCTCGGCGGTCTGCGGTCTCAAAACGGTATTCAGTGCCATTCTTGTTAGCTGCAGCGATATTTCACATCACCTTAAGACGAAGCGACAAGACCGTTGAGAACGGAAATGTCTTTAAATTCAACCAATGCGATAAACATTGCTTCTTTTTATGTTAACTCTTCAAGTCTGAAGCCTCTTTCCTGTCGAAAAAGATATCTCTCAATTGCTCGTCACTTAAAGTCTTAAATACTGAATACAAATATTGTGAAAAATATTAATAATAAAAAAACTAAATAACCTTGCTGACAACGGCCACAATACGAGGATAACCTATCTTCGAACACAGCATTAGCGGACCATCAATTTGACACTACTGCATAAACTACTTGAAACTAAAATAATAATAATAACGAACGAAATAATTATAATATAACTAACAAACACTGGGTATATTTTTTTATTTTATTTTTGATATCTTTTTTTTAATTTCCTGTATTGAGAAATACAGCAGCCAATGAAAAAGGGATCCTTCTATCTTGGTTTCTTCTCTTTGGCTCAGCGATATGACACCGTAAATTATTAACTTGTTTGTCGGAATATTATTTAAATAAATAATTGTTTTTTTTGCATAATGATTCTTTGTGTATATTTGTGACCATAAAAATATAGATCATTATACAAAGAATCAAATTTTATTAAGTAATATATTGTCGTTTCGACAAACACTGGCGCCTTCAAAACGACGCCAAAGTGGGTCATCGCAGAGAAACGCATAATTCCCGTCTTTTGCCCGAAGGACATTCGGGAGTTAAATAAATAATACAAAAAAGAGGGCTGAAGAGCTGAGGTCGATGGTCCAGCTATTGGAAAACTCCATGATATTATCAATGAATGCAATTTTACCACCACTACAATTTTGAAAAATGTCACTTTTACGTGTATCCAAATTATTCCATTTTTCGGACCCAAAATTTTACTCGAAAAAATATATAGTATATCGTTGATCCATTAATTCGCAGAAGTACAAAACGATGAACACCATAGTGGTGGACAAATCCGGCGAAGAGTTGATAAAGATAATAAGCGATAGCGTCGGCCGGATGCTGAGACGAAAAATGGATGCGGTTCGTTGCATACTTAAGGCCGCGGAGGCGGCGGCTGAGGAATACGAGCCGGAGGTCGGCGAGAACATCACTTACGTCTCCGGAAAGTATAGCAACTTCACGGGTTCGTCTGACGCGCCGGAAATACCGGAAAATATGCAAGCAAACGCGAGCATTTACAGGTACTATAAACAATCTTCGACTTCCCGACGTAAAAATTCCGATCCCTGACCAAGCCGGGCTAAGTCGGTAACGAAGTCGGAATTCATTTTTTTTTTTTAAGAGTACTAAAGTATTCCAGGAAAGACGAATTTCTCATCGTCCGCTTAACTGTTCTATAAACAGCCTAATATTTTGCTTTTAGCCCAGGATGGAGATTGAAGATCCTTGGAAACAAAATCAATTATAGTTTTCGTTACCGACGGAGCTCGCATCACTTTGCGCGAACACTGTCAAAGAATATATAAAACATTATGAAAAGGCCATATGAAAATAGAAATTTTTATCTTTCATGAGGAAGCGATATGATAATTTCAATTTCCAACTTTTTTTTCAATGTCAACGTTATGTTTGATTTTTATGCAAAACGACTGGGCAATTCAGGTTCAGCCAAAAAATACAACGTCTTGCTTCACTTTGTCGGATCTGTGATTGGCGCAAAAAATACATGGACTTATGCACTCATGAATTATGTGCTCAAGCAATCTAGATGATACCTCTTTATCTAACTTTTTCAACCCTATAATATACATCATCTTGAATAATTTCTTGTCGTGGAAATACGCAAAATATTAATTTTTACAATATTGGATATAAAAGTTCCTGAAAAAGTTTTTTCTGTAATCGTCGCCCAGATATTCAGGTAATCGTCGCTATATTCAGCCTATGCGATTGATTAAGAATCTGCCACTTATTTTACTTTTAACTCAACATTTGAACGCAAACTTGCGTCAGACGAATTTTACGAAATACGAATTTTTCGTAAGATTCAAAGAATTCAAAATCTCATAAAATTTAAACGCTTCGACCGATCCTCGCCAAATTCCGATCCTCCACGTTTTCATAAAAATTCTAACATTTTTTTTTCATGAAAACATTTTTTGCTTCCTAATAGAAGAACCAAAATTAATAATACATAATAAATTATAATTCATAATAATTTATGAATTATGAATTTATGAATTATTATTTATTCATAATAAATTAATAATTCAATCGCAATTCTGAAATTTCCAGAGAAATGGACCTCATTCCCGACTCTCACTTCTACAACATACCGGTCAACACGAATCATTCCTCGGTCCACATACCGACGAACGTTTACGACCTGGGACCTTCCGTCGTCGAGGCGATAGACTGGTCCGAGGCCCTCGACGAAACGTTTCGCCAGAATTACAAGTCCGACCCGGCTCTCTCGTGGCAATATTTCGGTTCGGTAACGGGTATGCTCAGGCAATATCCGGCGATGCAGTGGAGAACGGACAAGGGTGCGGACGGTTCGCCGGTCGTCGATCAGTACGATTGTCGTACACGAAGCTGGTTCATCGAGGCGGCCACGTGCAGCAAGGACATGGTCATACTCGTGGACTCGAGCGGCAGCATGGAAGGCATGGGCCGAACTATCGGTACGACAATTTATAGCCCTCATAAATTTTGCCACCGATTACTTTTCGCATCGTCACACCATATAATTGATAACGTGTCACCAATGACGAGCTCCGAACAGGCGAGCCAGTGTGTCACCGACACGCCGGCGCTCCGCTCTTTCGATCGGCCGACACGATCATGATTTCGCTCGATCGCACGTGGAGAACGTCGGAAGGTTTCGACCGAGACGGGAGATACGCCGGGAGAACAGAAAAAATAAATACACGTTATCGTTTCGTGAGAGCTTGTAATTAAAACCGACGATAGGGATCATTGCTATCGAACGATTTCCGCGAGCATTCACGCTCGGGCGGTTCTCTTCAATAGGTCACGTTACGCTCTCGGCGCTAACACTAAAGCGGCAAAAAATTTCGTGTATCGTCTGATCTTGGCTTTTGTTATTTTTATCTTTTTTTTATTTTTTATTATTTTTTTTTAATCGGTCTGTTTGGTTTGTTTGTTTGTTTACTTTCGTAAAGCGATCGCAACGGTGGCAACGATTTTGGACACCCTGTCGAACAACGACTTCGTCACGATCCTCCAGTACAAGAACGAGACCGACGAGATCGTTCCGTGCTTCAAGGACAAACTCATTCAGGCGACACCGGAGAATGTGAAAATCTTTCAGAACATGACTTACAAAATTGATCCGACGGAAGTTGCTAATCTGACCGACGCTTTCACGAGGGCGTTTACACTGCTCAAGACTTACAGCGATGCACGTGGCTGCGGTGCCAACACTCCGTGCAATCAGCTCATCATGCTCGTCACCGACGGCGTTGCCACCAACGTCTCCGAGGTTCTATCATGTTTTTACTACGAATTCAACACGATACGTCGCGAAGCTTGGCGTCCGACTAATACTATCAACTGCGCGAACTGGGCGCAGTGAGCCAGTTAGCGACATGTGTAGCCGTTCGCTTATGGTAGTCCTTGCGAATAGTGTTCACTTCGCATAAGATTCAGAGAAATGAGAGGGAATTGCAGACACTTCTGGATGGTATAAAAATCTGAAAAATCAAGCACATTGAAGGTTCTGAAATAATACAAATAATAATAATTCCAAAATGTTATTAACAAATTGATGAAAAATAAACATGTTCGACAAATCTCCCGGAAGCCTAACTTTTTTTTAATGAAAATGATTCGTTCAGGTTTCCGAACAGGTATGCATTTTTTTCAGATTTTTAAATTCACTTTGATTTTTTGCTTCCTCATAGAGGAAGCTTTGTTTTTCTTTTTAATATGGGAAAAATGTGTATAGAGTCACAAAATTTACAGTGAATTTAAGAATCTGAAAAAATTCATGTGTATTTAGAAAAGTGAACGAATCATAAAAAAAAGTTAGGTTTCCGGGAGATTTGTTGAACATTTTTATTTTTCATCAATTTGTTAATAACATTTTGGAATTATAATTGTGCAAAATTAAACTTTCAAGCATCTTTAATATGCTGGATTTTTTCAGATTTTTATACCATCGATTCAGATTCTATACCACTTCGCATAAGTGTTGATTTTTCTGAAACTTATGCGAAGTGAACACTATTCGCAAGGATTACCTTGAGGTAACTGTTGCGTGGCATACTAGTAAAATGAGCGCTAAATTTTTATAACTGTTTATCCAAAATCCGATCCATTTATTGATAGTAAAGGAGGTTGATTTGTATTATTGCATGTGTCGTCAAGCAAGCAAAATATCAATCATGATGGTCTTGTGCAATCAACTGGTAAATGCAAATTCCCATTATGGTACGTTTTTGTAGGGATTTTTCAAAGCAAAGTTCGTATTTTTTAACCGATTTTAATGTACCGCGGCTCATTCTGTTTCTTAAACTTTGCTCTACGGATTCACCGAGTACATCTTTTGTAGGTTCGACCGTGTCACAAATACGGCCCATTTGTCACCGGTTAAACAATGGGCCAATACGGCTCATTGTTTAACCGGTGATTTATTCCCCCATAAACAAATTGCTGTAATTTTTAAACGGCCAAAACTCGACAAAATCTAGTTGGTGAATTTGCAGAGCAACGTTTGGGGAACAAAACAAGCCGTGGTACATTAAAATTGGTTGAAAAATAAGGATTCTTCTTGGAAAAAAATCAACGAAAATGTATCATCATGGAAGTTTGGATGTATCAGTTTATGTATTTGCAAAAACATCGTTATCAATAGTTTCCTCGATTGACGACCCATGCAGTGACACAAATCGACTTCCCTAACTGTTAATAAATGCACAACATTTTGGATAAACAATTGTAAAAATTTAGGCCTCGTTTGACTAGTGTTCCGTCCAGTAGCTACCTTAATAAAGGGCCAGCTCCGTCGGTATGGAGTCCATATGAGCGTATTCAATAATGAACTTCCAGCAAAGTATTCCACAGAATTCTGATTGAGTTTGATGCACTATAAAGTACAGCATCGTTTTTCGCAAAAAAAAAATAATAATAAAAAGATTGTTGATTTGGAAAAGTCAAATTCCCGAAAACTGTGATAGAAACAAATGGGCCCTTTTCGTGCGGACGGCTACGTATGCGTATAGTAGGATCCCTTTTATCTTAACTTCCCTTCAGGGCTTACGCCATGGTAAATAGGTAAAAACGCATGCATAATTCGTGATTTTTTTCTCAGTAAAAATACACTTTACTGATGTAATTTTTATAGGATGGATGGAGGATATATTAAAGAGCATTTAGGAATTTTTTCATTCAATTTTATTCTTATTATGTATTTTTTTATCGGACGGCGTGAACAATTAGTTTTGGAAGTTCCTTTGCTATGTCCCTGATTTCAACTTGTCATTTTATCAGAAACAAATTTTTTAAATTGTTTCTTTACAAACGATATATTACGCGGTCCTTGCCGAGGGGAAAAAAATTTGCAACATGGTGGCCATTTGAAAAAGTCAATTTTTACCCCTTTTTAACACCTCGAATGATATCTAAAAATTATTTTTTATTATTTCTTTTTTAAATACGACACCATCAAGGACTAAAGAATCTCTTGAAGCATAACGGTACAAATTTTCATAAAAATCCATCAAGCCATTTTTTGAGATATCAGGGACACCGATCTTGAAGATCACCTTTTGAGAAAAACGCCTTCAAAGTTCGGACGCGCCGCTGCTCGAACGCTCCGCCACTTTCCGCATAACGTCTCTAACTTTCGTAATTCGTCAAATTTGGACATAACAATTTAACAGAATATTCTTGACGCTATAAACTATTAGAAAAGAAAAAAGAAAAATAAATCAAAATTTTACTGTGGCGTAAGCCCTTAACTCAACCCCGCTCGCTTCTCTCGACTCGTTGTCGTGGCAAACGTTTCGCTTTTTTTTACAGTTGATTCTCCCGACAGCGGAGTGGGAGTCCGTGCGGGAAATTAAAAATAGCGAAAGTCCCCGGTCTCGGCGAGTTGAGAAAAGTGAACCTCCACTGTAGTCTACCGACAATGAGTTATATGGTTTTTTCATTATCTGCCGTAGAGAGGGAGACTCGTCTCTCAAGTTTAACGATACAAGGCCACTCGAGAAGTGCCCGACGATTATATACGATTTTCTAAGTATGTACGATAATATAAACACGAGCAGGTCTTCGATGTGTGGAACAGACAGGAGAACGGTACCCGCATACCAGTACGAGTGTTCACGTATCTGTTGGGTCGAGAGGTGACGAACGTACGTGAAATCCAACTGATGGCCTGTCTCAACAGGGGTTATTACACGCACATTAAGACCCAGGAGGAGGCGAGGGAACAGGTGCTCAAATACATACCGGTGGTCGCGAGACCGCTGGTACTGCAGGGTGACGTTCACCCGGTTGTGTGGACTCACGCTTATGCCGATGTATCGGTAAGTAAAATTAATGCGAAGAAAAAAAATAAAATGCCTATCGAAAATGCTGCACGTGCACAAGACATAGGCTGTTTTACATATATCGTTTGCCAAATTGAACACTTTACGTTATCTGCAAAGCGTCGTTCGCATAGAATCGTGTTTAGGACGATTTCGAGACTGAGCGTCAGTCGATATCGTTATCGAACTAAAAATGGAAATGAATTACCGTTTTCGTAAACGGAAATTCATTTTCATTTTTAGTTCGAACTGTCTTCAACGTTTCGAGCTGTACAGAAATTATTAGCGTCTTCGTATCATAACATTTGAGCGAATGGTGAAATAGTATATTATGCCACCAGGGAGGAAAGTGGGTTTTATCATCGAGTGTGAACCCTGCTTCAGAAATTCACATAAGGTGAAAATGCACTTCCTCCCCTGTGGCATGCGATATTTTTTTCCGACTTCGTTAAAATAATATTCGCCAATGACCATTACTGACCCGAGAGTAATAGAGCTTCCAGAGGGAGTGATAAGCCCTATTCGTCCCTATGGAGTAATGAAATTGTACTGCGCATGCGCACAGGTTAATAATGATCATCGATCAATAATAGGCTATTTTCCGCCCGTATTGCACGCAAGGAATGCGGTTATTTTATATATAAAAGTCGGGCAAAACAAAAAAATTCTTGCTCGGGAGAGTCCGGTGTACTTGAAAGAAAACTGATTGCAGTTTTTGTTACCGACCACCAGAGTCCAAATTTTCGAGCGTTACATCGGGCCATGATAAGGACTTATCACGGCTTTGTAAGGCCTTGTCAGGGCCCGATTGCAGTTTTTGTTACCGACTGCCCGAGCATGGTGGCCGTTTTTTCCCTTGAAAAAAAATCCCTGACTTTTCCCTGACTTTTCACTGACCAATTAAAAATTTTCCCTGAACAAACTTCTAACGACGTCGATTAAAAAAAATTAATGATGCAAATGAAAATGCCTAATTATTCTATGTTTAATTCTGTTTTTTTTTATGTTCGGACTTTTTATTCAAGGCTTCCTTTTATGTACTTTTTATTTATTTATGGAAGGTTTGGCGACAATTTACTTTTTCCCTGACCAATTTCGAAATTCCCTGACTTTTCCCGGTTTTCCCTGACCGCGGTCACCATGCCGAGTCCAAATTTTCGAGCGTTACATCGGGCCCTGATAAGGACTTATCAGGGCCTGGTAAGGCCTTGTCACGGCCCGATGTAATGCTCAAAAATTTTCATTCAGGTAAGTACGTTTCACGGCGTTTTAGTGAATCGACTGTTGTCGGTCGCTATTGGCTCGACGACGAGTGGAATAATTAGAAACTTTGTCGATAATCATCTACAGCAAGCTTGTACGGGCGTGTAAATTTAAATAAAAATTGCAACCACCGTTAGTCCAGAGACTGGCCGGAAGACCCCTTTGCAAACCGATAAGGCGCTCGCCGCGTTATGCATATTACAGGCGTCGAGTGACCGCTGTGCTCACGGTCAGCAGAAAAAAAGAATGCAAGTATCTGCAGTTGCCGTGAAGTTTTCGCCGACACGTGGGCGCATACCGCACGCTGCGAGTGTGTAGTAACAGAATGTACAGAGTTGATCGTACGACGCGGCGTGTCCGGTTACGAGATTAACAACGTGATACAGTTGCGGAGGGAGGAATGAAGTAATACCGTGGCGCGACTCTTACGTCTCAGTAATTAATTCGAACAATAGGAATTATCCCCCCCCCCTTCGTGGGCATTGTTTATTTGTTTATTTATTTATTTATTTATTTACAGTAGTGGACGGGAAGACTCCCTTTTTACATTACAACAAGTTATTAGATGTTTTATGTTTGTGTATAAAGAAAAAGAAAATAGTTATTTGAAGTAGAAAACAAAGCGGTAAACCGTTGACTAGTATATTGCTAAATTACTCGAAGCGAAGAATTTGGTTTGGAACCACAGTTTCAAAGTGTTGAACGTTTCTCCCGGAGAAAACTTCACGGTCTAGGTCGTTGGCGCGATTGGCGATGCGGTGGACTGCCGATCTCGCTGCGAAGGCGCTTCTCACTGTCGGAACTCCGAACGTTGGTACCCTCCTTTGGTTCAAGTATTGACAATCGATCTTGCCCGAAATAATTTTGAAGAGGAAGATTTGGTCGCTTAGTTCCCTTAGGGATTCGTGAGATTCACGAATCCCTCAGGGATTCGTGAGACTATCGCGAGATTCTTTTTTTTTCGATTTTACAATTTATCGATGTTACTCGATAGTCTTGTGCGAATGGTATAATAAGTTCTTCATTTTTCGAGAAGTAAACGATAATTGTAACTCCATTAGAATCCAGCACTTGCGACGTGGCTGTGGGTAGTGATGGAGCACCCTGGGCAAAAGTCACGTCTCGAGAAATACCTGAAAGGGAAACAGCAGGGTGTGCAAATTAACGAGGACGCCGTCTACATTAAGCAGGTTCTCTAAGACTTATCAAAGATCAAAAGCAGAGTTTTGAGTACGTTTTCTCCCCCGCCCGACCCTTGTCACCCTCAGAAGTGCTTTCAGAAGAAGCATCCCGTAGCGGCGTATTTTTAATTTTTTTTATTTTTTTTTATTTTAGGTATTGTTTTCACCCGCATGGCGAGTCGCAAACAGTTATTTTTTTTTGTTGGTTTCCCCCGTAGTGTAGTTGGTATATTTGTAATTTTATCCGTTTCCCATTAGCTATTTATTTTTCAGTGTGCACTTATCCGTCACTGTTGAGCGATACCCGCGCTGGCTTGGAAACAAACCGTACACAGACACAGTCCGGGAATAAATGTTCATGTATGATTCATATATAATCATATGTGATTAAATGTGAATCATTGATTATATGAAATTAGTCTCGTCGTTGAACAAAAATAAAATTACATTACATTGAGCTGAAGTAGATTAGCAAAACTGATTTACTTATATTTTATGTATCTTTTTTTCAACAGCAATTACTGTGCATTATCAGCGCCGCCTAAGCAGTGTATGCATGCATTGCCCACGCATACAGTTTGTCATTCAACTCCCACCAACTGTTCACATTTATACTACTTTGTTTTTTTTGTCAATTAGCGCGCAATGGATTGTATAGATATAGTGCCAAACATATGAATGTCGTTGAACCCCGTAATTTTATATATCTACATAATAATAAATCGATTGGACACTCATACGGATACTCGCCGATATTCACAGATACTCACAGATATTCACAGACATTCACAGATGCTCGCAGACACTCACAGATATTCACAGATACTCACAGTACTCGCAGATACTCACAGTACTCGCAGATACTCACAGTACTCGCAGATACTCACAGATACTCAAAGATACTCACAGATAATCACAGATAATCACAGATAATCACAGATACTCACAGATAATCGCAGATATTCACAGATACTCACAGGCCCTCGCACAGGTATCCACACATAAATCACAGATACTCAGATACTCATGGATACTCACAAATGCTCACAGATAGTCACAGATACTCACAGAGACTTATAGATACTTATAGGTACTCATAGATCCTCACTAACACTCACACAGATGCTGCGAGCACGCGAGCCAACATAACCGCTAGTACCTATATATATATATATTTAATTTTTTTACGTTATCCATTATGCATCTCTATCGATATGATTTTTTTTTGCGTTCCCGAATAGTGTATTTTCCGCTACATTTTCGTGACTTCGGCGTACTCGAATTATCTCACGAATAATGTTTGTTCTCTCGATCGTCAATTCGCAGCTTCACAAGGACGAGAACGTCCGTCTAGATCCGGCGAAGGTGAACACGACCAGTTGGCAGGAATACAGACTCCTGACTTCGGTCAGCATTCCGGCTTTCGATCGCAAGGCAAATCGGGACAACAGGACGAGGCGAGCCAATCTCCTGGGGGTTGCCGGAACGGACGTTCCCATCGACGATATTCGAAAGCTCACATTGCCCTACAAGCTCGGTGTAAACGGTTACGCCTTTATCGTGTCGAACAACGGATACATAATACTTCATCCGGATCTTCGTCCGGTCTACCAAGGGCATCTCAAGCTGAATTACAACAGCATCGATCTCACGGAAGTCGAGATTCTCGACGACGGCAGAGGACCGAGGTAGTAGTTACTATCGAAGGATGAATTTACATTTAAACAAAAAATTGTTTGTCAAAAGCATGCAATCGTGGACACTCGAAAAAATAAATGCGCATATTTTTTTTTCTTTTTTTTTCAATTAATTGTCTCGCAGAGATCCTGGACCGGAAATACTCGCTCTTCGGGCAGCTCTCGTCGATCACAAAAACGACAGTATGTTGAACGTTCCGGTGAAACTTCACTACGATGACAATAGACGGGTTACCCTTGAGAAACGGGACTATTATTACGCTCCGCTGCCCGGTACTCCATTTGGCATTGCCGTCGCTATACCACACTACGGAAAAACATGGATAAAGGTAAACGTAACCATTTTTTAAAGTTGGAAATTGAAATTTTTATATCGCTTCCTCATAAAAGGTGAAAATTAAAATTTTCATGTCGCTTCCTCATAAAAGTTGAAAATTGAAATTTTCACATCGCTTCCTCATAAAAATTTAATATAAAAATTTTCATATCGCTTCCTCATAAAGGTTCATAATTGGAATTTTCATATAATTTACTTATGTTGTTTATTTTCATTTGAGAGGTTTTTATTATTATTGTTGTTGTTATTCTTATTATGAAAACGACGAAACTTGATATTCGATCGTGTTCTGCAGGTGGAAGATGAAATCCTAAAGACCCAAAAAATGAACATCGATGTATCGGATTTATTCGTGGGCGATCGTTGGCGAGTCCATCCGGGCTGGGTATACTGCAGATTTCATTATTTGGAGGGTCACGAGTTTGAGGATTCGGAAGCGGAGGTAAAGCATTTTGTGCGTCTTATGGGCGAAGACAGTTGGAAATGGTCGGACCAGTACGAGGCTTACGCGAACGACGCGAATGAGAATCCGGAAGATCCGGACTGCACGCATCGAGCCCTGCAGGATGACGATTACTACTGCAATCGGGAGTTAATGGAACTTTTGGTGTTCGATGCGAAAGCCACCAACAAAAGTTACGCCGGTCAGTTCGTCCATCGCAACAAAGCTACAAAGAAGCTGGCCGACACGTGGGGAATATTTTTGAGATTCGTCGCTACCCAGAGCGGCCTCACGAGATGGCAAGATCTAAATCCCGACCAGGCACCGGGCGGAAAGGAGAGAACGAAATTCGGCGATCTTTACAGAAGGGCCGTGAATGAGCCATGGTACAAAGGAGCCATTTTTCAACATCAGGTCGATCACAACAGTATTTCAATAACAGGTAAAAAAATTTACAAGACAAATTACGGCTAATGATAATTTAACAGAGCTGGGTCTAGTACCAAAAATACTTCAAGTATAAAGTACAAAGTATCACAAGCACTTCAAGTAGAAAGTATAAAGTATCACAAGTACTTGAGTACTTGTCCGAGTACTTTTCCGAGTACTTTTCCAAATACTTTTCCAATAACTTTTCCAAGCGTTATTTAGGCTTCAAAAAAAACGACAGACAATTCTAAAATGATGACTCAACCAGACAAAAGAGCATAGCGTAGTATTAGGACTTCCGTTCGGTTGTGTTTTCTGCTTCACGGCTGGTTTTGCGGTGTGTTTACATGTCGTTGATGTAGATATATAGTAAACACCGCACACGAGGCGTCAATCACCGCATCAAGTACGTACAGTCGTCTGTATAACACGACTATATTCCACAAACAAACAACAGAATTATTCTTGTTGAAAAGGGTAGACAGATAATCATATATATTAATATACAGTACACGACCGCGTTTCTCCGTTCCTCGGGAGCCAATCCAATTAGGCACGACCGCGTATTTCCGATACCCCACTACCTGCCCAAGTACCTGCCCACCGTCCCTTTCCATACGCAAAAATTGTCGGAATTACAGCAGCGACGATTTCATTCGCAGGTAGCAAAAGGGAAGGAGTCGTTTGTTTCCCCACCAAGCAGGTAACGGACTTTGAGAAGGGGCTGAATTGGACTTACGCGGTCGTCGTTTTCGGAAATACGCGGTCGTTCGGAATTATGCGGTTGGGAGAAACGCGGTCGTGTACTGTATGATTATCTGTTATAATATAGAACAATGCGGACAATTTCATAACAAATTCGGACTTTTCCTGGAACTTTCTGAAAGAAAGTCTTACTTTGAAATATATACTTTGAGAAACTCAACGAAAATTTGAATTTTGGCGAAACCGTTTTCTGAACATAACACTCCAACAATTCGAAATAATGAACAATGAAATAGAAAACTGAACATTTACATTCACAAATCAGTAATCGTTCCATTAATTCAATGTATGAAATGTTGAAAAGCCTCTTAATAATAGTAGTTGAAGAACTGCGGTGTTACGTCCCGATGAGCTCCCGGTGAGTTCGTGCTGAAGGAAACGTAACGGCGGTATCGCTTTCGAGTCAAGACATTGGCTCTTTACATTAAGGACGGAGACTAACACTGCCTAACACTGATTTACATTTGAGCGATGCGTTGACAGGGTACTTGAGACTTCGTCGCCCCTCGCACGTGGTAGAGCATGCAGAACAAATGTATCTTGATAATGATTCTTTTTAGTACTTACGGTGATTCTTTTTAGTACTTACAGTGATTATTTTTAATACTTACGGCATTGTTTTTAGTACTTACGGAAATTATATTTTACTTTCTCGTAGTCAGACGATGTACAGCTCCTACAATCGACTAGACTATCTCAATTTCCGAAGTTTTAGCTGCGCAGGGCTATTGGACAGAGTTTCGTCGCACAGAGCTTTGCTCGCTCTTCGGAGTCTTGTAGATTATGTAGCACCTCGATGGTGTCGGTAGGAATAACTGAATCGAGTGTAATGCGTACGCCTTTTATACAAAATCTCTCCCATGTTACATATGCATTTATTTTTATATTACGATTCTTAGAAAACTAGCCTCAAGGGGGTAGAAGGAAATTTAGTTAAAGCGTTGCCGGTTTACATCAGGTGCGGAGATCTCGCCTAATATTGCCTTAGATATGAGTTATGCTGTTGAGAGGGTACTTGAGACTTCGTCGCTATGTAGAATAAATGTAGACTCGACGATTCTTTTAAATACTCACGGGAATTATATTTTATTTTCTCGTAGCCAGAGACATTTCTGAAAAATTTTTCGACATATTCAGAGAAATATTTTCACCAGAGTAACAAGTACTTGTGGATTTCGAGTACGTACTTGAAGTATCAAACAAGAACCCGATACTGCAAGCACTGCCTAGCTTTGTAATATAACAATAATTTAATAATTATTATTATAAATATTTGTTTTTATTATTGTTATTATTATTATATACTATGATCGTTTGATGTCAAATTTCATGCGTATGGAATCAAATGTTTCAGTTCCATGGGAGGGCGGACCGCACGCAGTGGTTACAGCCTCGATGGCGATAGTTGTCAAAGACGGACCGAGAAACGCCTCGGCAGCGGTCGTGGGCTTTCAAATGCCGATGAAGAAGTTTTATCAGAGATTCATTGACATAACGTCGACGACGCCGAGTTCGTTCATGAATTGCTCGAATATATTTATCGATTGTTATCTGATCGATCAAAATGGTTTCGTCGTAATATCGGAGGCGCACGACGACACCGGCAAGTTCCTCGGTGTCGTCGAGGCCGCGGTCATGAAGTCGATGCTCGTCCAGAACTACTTCGTGGCCGTTGAGATTTATGACTATCAAGCTCTATGTCCATATCCGGTGAGTATGGAGAGATAGCTGTACGGAATGTTGAAAAACATTTCTTCGTCTTTGCGATTTTTCCGAGCAGGTCATCTTCTTGGAAAAGTCGCAAAAATGAAGACATTTTTTTCGTATTTAAGTAATTATTTAAGTAATTATTTAAGTAATTATTTAAGTAATTATTTAAGTAATTATTTAAGTAATTATTTAAGTAATTATTTAAGTAATTATTTAAGTAATTATTTAAGTAATTATTTAAGTAATTATTTAAGTAATTATTTAAGTAATTATTTAAGTAATTATTTAAGTAATTATTTAAGTAATTATTTAAGTAATTATTTAAATCATTATTTAAGTCATTATTTAACAATCAAATATCAATGTTCGCAGGGCAAGGAATCCGGCGGTGCCGGTTATCTGGGAAATCCACTGCGATACGTGGGAAAATTATTGCTCTGGATACTCGGCCGATTGATATGGATAACGACGAAATTTGTAAGTTTGCCTGGGATCTTTGCGAAAGGCCCATCGGAGGACGATCTGCCCGAGCCCGGACCGAAACCGCGCGAGGTCATGTTCTGGTACGCGTGCGATATGAAGCGAACACTCTACATATTGAATCACACGATGGTCGACAAACGTATCACGAATTCTTCCATCCAGTGCTCGAGACCCTTCTACGCTCAACGAGTCAGTACTACTTTGTAAACAATTTATTCACGATCAAAATTTATATAAAAAAAAAAAAAATCATAAATCAAAGTATTACGATAACTGAACTATTGCAGGTCCCTGCAACGAATCTCTTGCTGGTCGTCGTCGACACGACTCCGTGGTCGTGCCAGGAGACCCTCGGCATCCTCCCGGAAATAATAAATCCATCGGACTACGTGAACGGCACCGAGGAGCCACCCTGCCACAAGAAGCATCTCAACGACCTGCCGCGCCGACGACTCGAGAATTGTTACACCGAGCATCCCCTCGAGGAGGAGATAGACGCATGCGGACGCGCAACGAGACTTCACCCTTCGTACCTTATATCGTCGTTATTTATTTTATTTATTATTAAAACACTCGTGTAAGAGATCCGAGAATTTTCACCGAATAGATAGCTTTTTAATGCCCCCCACTCGATTATCGAGAATGAAAAATTATTCCTCGCAGTTCCTGAGGGGCAGTTCAGGTCGAGCGCGGCCGGAACCGAGTCAGCTGTGCGGGCGAATCGATCGCCGAGTGCGAGAAAACTTTGCGAGCCGACGACTCACCGGAGACTATGATAGCCGCGCAGCGGTTCTCGGTTTTCTACGTCCTATCTGCCCGTCGCTTTTTCGTCGTGCATCAACTCGCGATGGAGGAGTATCTCGCAGGCCGGCGCCTTGCGCAAGCTCCGAAACGACCCCCGTGATCGATAACGGTGCAAGGGGAGGCCGGGAGGGCGCACAGCGCGCACACACCGTACGACCTACACCCTCCCTACACAACCGCCTCCGTCCAACACCACCACGAACCCGAGCCGCTCCGTAGTAGTAACGTCGCGACCCGTTCGAGCCCAACGTCGAAGAGGAGAAAATCACTCAACGAATCCGTTCTCGCCTCGTTTCGTACTCCTGTTTACCGTTTAGTTCGTGTAAACAGCTATATTTTAATAAAATTCGGGTGATATTCGTTTTTTACCGTTGTCCTCGTAACAATTACAATGAGAAACTTATCGCTATCGATAATCGTCGTACTAGTGATTTTCTCGACTCCCGGACAACCAGACAGCATATCGTACAACACGTAAGTTCATCGCCGCATTACGCTCGGCCTTGCTCGATGGGGCCTCCGATAAAGGGGTGCATGTGTGACTTTCGGTCTACTGGGAAGTGAATTTTTATTTACATTTTTTTTTATATCCGTCTCAAAAGAGTCGTTTTGGTTGATGGGAAAAAACGATGAAAAATAAAGGCTCTTGGTTGCTCGGAGTAGAATTGGTATGGAAGTGTTTCATCTGGTTAACTGAGAGGTGATCTGTTGTGACAGTCAACTACTGGAACACGAGGGCAGTGCAATATTTCTTGTCGCTCGAAAAAATTAATGATGCATTTTTAATATAATTTTCTTTATAAAATGAAACTCGTTCACTTTTTTTTTTATTTGTTATTATTTAACGTCGCATCAACTGCTATGGTTATCAGCGACGGATTAAAGTCGTTCACTGTTGGGGCACATTTGCGAATCGCTTGGCCAGCGATCGGGAGTTTGTTGTTGTTTCTTTGGTTTCATCGTGTGTATTCTTTTAATTCGTCAGAGTTAAATCATGGGCGCACAAGCTCGGTTTCGAGCTCTCACAGCTCGGCAAGTACGTGACGAACGTCGAGAAGTTTGACGACAGTTACAAACTGGCGAAGCTCTTGCCGCACGACGGCAGCGATCTCGTTCGTGAAATTACCAAGGGAATCAAGGCAATGATGGAATCCAAGATATCGGCTATAAAGGTAAAATAATTAAATATGTAAATAAACGAAAATCGGCGAAACTGTAAAACGATATTTTTAATGGGTTTCTTCTTCGTTCTCGTTAATCGCTTGTCTTGCATCGACGATTCAGAGGATAATGGACATAGCCGAGTCGACTGCAGAGTCGCCGAAGGATTTCGACAAACCCGAGGAATATTACTACGTAAACGCCAAGAACAACACGATTAATATGTCGTTCAGTGCGCATTTCGGTGGCGAAGTTAATCTGAGCATGTCGGCCGTTCACGTGCCGACCAATGTTTACTACAAGGCTCACGAGGTCATGACCGCGATAAAATGGTCCAAAGATTTGGATCACACGTTCAAGGACAACTTCGAGCGCGATCCGTCACTGTCGTGGCAGTATTTCGGCAGCGCGACGGGTTTCATGAGACAATATCCGGCGACGAGGTGGAACCCGAAACCCGTCGACCTCTTCGACTGCCGGACACGGGGATGGTACATAGAGGCCGCGACGAGTCCGAAGGACGTACTCATTCTCGTCGACACGTCGGGAAGCATGATGGGGATGAGAAAGGAGATCGCGAAACACGTTGTAAACAATATTCTCGACACTCTCGGTAACAACGATTTCGTCAATATCATCACTTTCTCGAACGTAACGCTGGAGGTAAAAATCTTCGAGGGAATTACCCTAGCAAGTTGATGGACCGCGAACGGACCAAAAACGGACCGTAAAAAACGACAAATCGGACTGTAGATTTTTTGTGCATTTGGTCTTTTTTCTGTTGCGGAAACCAAAAACGGACCGAATGTTTTTTTTTCGAAAAATTCGCCTTGGTCCGTTTTCGGTTACCGCAAACGAAAAGGACCAAGATCGTATTTTTATTCTGCCCTTTCATTAAAAACAGAATTAAAAGCGAAACGACAAAAACATTAAAAACTTAGCCAAAAGTTTTAATAAAAAACTTTCGGTCCTTCCTCCGTTTCCGCAACCGAAAAAGGACCAATCCAAACGTACGGCCCGTTTTACCGTTTTTGTGGTCCGTTTCGTTCGCCAACGGACGTGTCCGTCTTTCGGTCCGTTTTTTAGTTTTTTTCCCTAAAAGCAGCCGTCCGTCAACTTGCTAGGGTGTTTCGTAATCATTTGCTTCAAAATAGTTTTATTAAGTTATGTTTTATGATTTTATAATTTGAAAAAAAAAATCGGAGCCACATAATTCAACCGATAATCGTATGGCCAAAAATCGGCCAAATCGTCGTACGACCGAAAATCATGGGTCCAAACGCAGTTCATCAGAATAGTCGAACTTCCGAAAATTTATTTTTCTGTATCGTAAACTGCCGAATCTTAATTTTTCCGAATCGTAAAATTTACGAAACTGGATTGTTCCGAATTTTCATTTCAGCGAACGTTACTCTTCGGAAATAGTATTTAACCGAACGTATGCCCTCGAATCGTCATTTGACCAAACGCCAAGTCGCCGAATCGTCATTCGCCCGAATAGTGTTTATCCGAATCGATTCGTACTGAATCTCCGGAGTTGATATTCACTAGACTAGTCTTGACTGGACTAATTATATTATTTAGTTTCGTGATTCGGTTGATTGGCGATTCGGACGAATGACGAGTCGGCGATTTGATGGTTGGAAGTTTAACGATTCTGGGAAATGACGTTCGGGGAAAATATTGTTCGGAGAAATGACGTTCGGTTAAATGACGATTCGGAGGAATAATGTTCGGCCAATTACTATTTCCGAAGAGTAACGTTCGCTGAAGCGACGATTCGAAAAAATTAAGTTTCGAAAATTTGACAAGTCGGAAAAATTAAGTTTCGAAAATTTGACAATTCGGAAAATTTAAGTTTCGAAAATTTGACAATTCGGAACAATTAAGTTTCGAAAATTTGACAATTCGGAGCAATCAAGTTTCGAAAATGTAACAATTCGGAAAAATTAAGTTTCGAAAATTTGACAATTCGGAACAATAAGTTTAAAAAATTTAACAATTCGGCCAATTGCCGTTCCGGAAAAATGATGTGGCTCTATTTGCTTCCGCGCAGAGGACGCTTTGTTACGTTGAAAAAAACATTTCGAGTTTTTAATAAAACCTTGTTCAGAATGTTCGAAAACATCGAAAAATCACATTTAGAAAAAAATGTTGGGATGTATGTGTGTACATACGTATGTATGACTCAGGCGCGAAAAATCCAAACCGCTATAAGCTGAAATTTCATACACCGCAAGGGTACTTAAATAGTCAATGTAAAAAAAATGCACAATTGTTTTTTTTTATTTGTACGCGATTCTTAATTTCTTCAGAAATGTCTGTGCGCACTCTAGCTCTTACAATTGTTTCGCTTTCGGGGCAAAAGTTGTACAGACATGCAGTACGACCGTCCGATGATCCCTATTGAATTTTGGGGAGAATCGAGCAAACCCTTTAAATTTTATGTAATTTTGAATTGTTTTTTAATGTCACCAAAAATCCGAACTTCATTTTAAACGCAAATTTCTGTATTTTTTTAAAGGTGGTACCATGCTTCAACGACACACTCGTTCAGGCTACTCTGGCGAACGTGAGGGAACTCAAGGAGGCTATATTGGAAATGCCATCGGAACAAATAGCAAATTTTTCACAAGTGCTTAACTACGCTTTCGAGCGTCTGGAGCAATTTCGGGAGGAGCGGGAAGGAGCTATGTGCAATCAGGCGATAATGCTCGTCACGGATGGCGTGCCGTTCAATTACAAGGAAATTTTTCAACGGTACAACTGGGGACAGAGCCGCGAAGAGCCCGACAAGGCCGATATGCCCGTGAGGGTTTTCACTTATCTGATAGGCCGGGAAGTCGCCGATGTCAGGGAGGTCAAGTGGATGGCTTGCGCGAACCGGGGATACTACGTTCACCTATCCACCTTCGCGGAAGTTCGAGAACAGGTATAAGTTTAAAAAGAAACCCCATCCCCGTCGAACCAAATCAAATGGATACCTAAAAAACAATGAGATTGTTCACTTGAACAAAACTTGGAATTTCTTACGTGAGCGAAACGTGAAATTGCTCACTTTAACAAAAATTGAAATTGCTCATTTGAACAAACATTGAAATCAAGCATGCGAACAAAAATTGAAATTATTCACTTGAACAGAAATTGAAATTGTTCACTTGAACAAAATTTGAAATTGTTCATTTGAACAAAATTTGAAATTGTTCATTTGAACAAAATTGGAGATTGTTCATTTGAACAAAATTGGAGATTGTTCGTTTGAACAAAATTGGAGATTGTTCATTTGAACAAAATTGGAGATTGTTCATTTGAACAAAATTGGAGATTGTTCATTTGAACAAAATTGGAGGTTGTTTATTTGAACAAAATTGGAGATTGTTCATTTGAACAAAATTGGACATTGTTCATTTGAACAAAATTGGAGATTGTTCACTTGAGCGATATTTAAAATTGTTCACTTGAAAATCTTAAAAAATTGTTCACTTGAAAATCTTAAAAAATGTTTCACTTGAAAAAATTTCAATTCAGTTCTACAATAAAAAAAAATTATAATTATCGAACGATTATTGAGTAATATGTTTTTTTCTAGGTTCTAAACTACATACCCGTAATGGCGAGGCCGTTGGTACTCGGTAAAACGGATCATCCGACGATCTGGACACCTGTTTACGCCGACATAACCGATCCGAAGATGACCGATTGGCTTTGGGAGCAGCGGGAATGCGAGGAGCAGAAAGAGCGCTTCTTTCGTTACCGCAGGGACAAGAAATTCTTTATATCCGATCACCACGACCGTCGTTTCATTCACAAGAAAAAACATCACGGCTCCCACGAAGACGAACAGGAGTATCAATTGATGACCTCTGTCAGCATACCCGTCTTCGACAGACGGGAGAACGCGGTGAGCCGACGTGTTAAAACGCACAATTTTAATTACTCTTCTTTTAACCGGGATAACACTTGGACACATGGAACGGTCGAATATTTCGTCATGTCTATATACTCGCCATTATTATCGATGTTTTTATATACTCGTAACAAAAAGAAAATCGTTTTGGTCGCGTAACATCATCGACGCACTCGTCGGCGCGTGCCGAGCGACGGAACTCGAATATTTCAGGTTAATGCAGTTTATCAATCGATTACATAAAATTTACAGTAAAAAACTATCCGAAGAGCAGACGATAACTGTATTATTGTGTTTGTATATAGATAACGTTCGATCGGACCTTATTTGTTCCGATGGAGCGCAACACCGACGAAGAATTTATTCAGCGAATCAGCTTCCTTCGTTTTAAGTTCGTATTTGTCCACAGAACATCACTGAGCAGGTGCTGATTAAGGAGGCCTACTGGGTTACACAGACAAGAGAGGTTGGCAGCAAAAAAAAAAAACAAAAACAAAAAAAAATAAACAATAAAACTACTGAAAACGAAAACAATAATTCTCACACACAAACACACAACTTAGAAACACACAGAACAAAGAGAAAAAGCACCTTTGTTTCGATGCATATAGAACCCCCGATTATCGAATACCTTGATTGACTTGTGAAAATTTTGAGTAACTGTGCGGTAACCGATCGGATCTCTCGTAATAAATATAATTCTAGGACGATCCATCTGTCTAATAGTAGAGCTATATCGTTTACTTTTAACGAGAGATCAGTGACACACCGCGTGGCAATAGATACACACTTGAAATTTTCAACATAGGGTGCCTCCGACAGATAGTTTATCTTAACGCAGCCGACGGCCCTGTCGAGTCCTCGAAATAGTTTCGGAGAATAAACTCGTCCTCTGTTCGCTGTTGATCGGAGCTATATAATTTCAAAGGTTTCACGACCCCAGCGCAACAATAATATTTTGTCAGCTGTTGATTCTCGGTTAAATATAGACACTTCCGAAGTCTCTGCCGGAGTCGTCAAAAAGAGCGTAAACCTTTCACTCGCATTGGCGTCGCTGTTCGTCCATTTTTTTTTCTTTTTCTTTCTCTCGTCGATCTTCGCGAGCGCAGTGACCTCTGCATTCGCCGTCGATGAACGGAACTCGGTCGTCGGCTGCTTTAATTTCCTTCCTTGTTTTTTTTAGGTCTACGCTCGTTCTTCTGGTATCTTTATGAATTATCATTAGTTCGATTTACTTAGGCATACATTTTTTGAATTAGTCACCCTGTCGACGAAGTAGAAAAAGGTCCTGCCCGCCTGTTGGATTGTGTGCGATACGCAGCGAAAGTCCTCGTAACGTGTAATGATTATTATTATATTGAACGTTCGGACGAGTTGCGGCCGCTCGTTTTTTTTCTTTTTTTATTTATTTTTTTTCACAGCAATAAATCCGAGAGTTTTGATATTCCTAGAACTGTGCGTTACAGTTCTGTGGTTTATGAAGAGTATATTATACGAGATTTATTAAAGTTTTGTTATGGTTGCTAGAATATTACGTTAGACGTGTAGTGATTTAATGAGAACGTCATCGTTTCATAAAACGTTATTAATGCGATAAACGCGGATCTGCGTTATTAATCGGACGCTCTATTTTTTTTTTAATCACAGTTGATGCTAGACGCGAGATAATCGCATAGATGACGTTTTTTGAAACGCACAAACGACGAGATTATTCGATGAGTTGATTAAACATCTAGGATAGTCGATGCCAATATATACGTTACATAATATTTCTGAGATCGTAGTGCGTTAGTAATTAAACAATATACGTAAGAGAGTGAATACCACTAATGATTATTATTATTATTTTTATGGTAATTGGTAAAATTTATAATTTGTTTAACGCTAGATCGTGAGTTTTAGACGGAGTCATTGTGTGATAGTAATTTTCATGAGAAGGTAGTTACGCTTTGGGTTATGCGACTTGAAAAAAAAACAAAAACAATAAAAATCTATAATTTTTTTTTATTCGCATCCGAAAATAATCTGTCGTACAGATTTTTTAATTTTTATAAACTCGGCTGATGTATTTTGCAGACGAAGATTGCCGATTTGCTCGGAGTCGCTGGGACCGATGTACCTGTGCAGGAAATACAGAAACTCATGATGCCGCATAAGGTACGAATATCGCTCGTTTCGCTTTGAGCGGACAAATTTGGACTTTTATCATTTTTACAGCTCGGCGTCAATGGATACGCCTTCATCGTGACCAATAATGGTTACGTTCTCATTCATCCCGACCTCAGGCCAGTGGTGAGTGGAGCGAATAATGTTTCGATCCTTTTCACTATTACATCCACGTTTTCCTATAATTGATATCGATTTGTCACTTGCAGTTTCAAGGGATCTTGAAACCATCGTACAACAGCGTCGACATGGCCGAGGTCGAACTAATGGATCTGGGCAGAGGTCCGAGAGAATTCGAGGAAGGTATCCTCGCGGTACGCATAATTTCTTTATAACAGTCCTGTAAATGTCCTTGAGCAGTCCTTGAAAAGTTCTGATGATGTTCTTGAAATGTTCTGATGATGTTCTTGAAATGTTCTGAAAATGTCCTTGAAAAGTTCGGGAAATTTCCTTGACGAGTGCTAGAAATGTCCTTGAAAATCTGTGGAAATGTCCTTGGAACCTATTGAAAATTTAATTGAAAACTCCTATAAATGAATTAAATGATGAATCGTTTGGCTTTCAGCTTCGCGATGACGTGATTAATCAGACAATCGGTAGTGCTACCCTCCACACGAAGTATCACTACGACGACATGGTGAGCAGCTAAGACTCTTCTTAACTATAACGTTATCGCGGCGTGTGATTTATCAATCAATTATCATCGCCTCTTTCAGAAACGCGTCGGCAGGGTGAAAAGAAAATACGATTACAGGGGTATCGAGAATACGCCTTTCACCGTTGTGGTCAGTCTTCCCGAGCACGGCCACTTCGGAAGTTACCGGGTACAAGCCGAAGAAGAAATTCACCGCTCTCACGCCAGCGGTATGCAAATTTAATTCCTCTACATTCTTTCATGATTATTTCAGCCGATCTTTCACTAACATTCAATCACACTGCATAAAAGTTCAATATGCGATCAGAATAATTTCGTATAACGATTCGTCGAGAGTTCGCCGGATCGATCGTGCCGATGAAAAGCACAACTTTTGCAAAATTATTATTTTTTTCTCGCTTCCTGCAAAGTAATACAGAAGTCAGTACGAATAATTCAATAATCCCAAAGGCACGGGCGACGCTTGACCCCGGAAAGTTGGATATATTGCGCGGTGGAAACTTGTTTTCTTTTTTCTTCTTCTACATTCCAAAAAAGCGTTGTTATTTTTTTTTCCACCGAGCATCGAGTATCTCCGCAACGTCTCGTTCGCAAAGCTTTCATACATCCATTCAGCGTCTCTTAATTTCGAACGAATCAAATTATCGCAGGTAAAATTGTGACAGACTACTTCGCGGACAGTAACTGGCGGGTACATCCGGACTGGGACTACTGCAAGTGAGTGTATTCATTTCGGACGATTTAACCCTAGAACTCATGTATCATTTTTTTCTACCTTCTAACTCATGACTGGGGTACATATGTACCCCACGAGTCTCTTCAACGTACAAGGGCCTTATGAGTAAATCGGTTTTGTCGCACATGAATCTCTTCGTTTTTTCATAAATAAGAGAATCGTGTTCGGGAAATTTGATTTTATTAAAGTTTAGGGGCTGGAAATCACCCTTGAAGCTCAAAACGTAACAAAAGCTTGCAAAAACGGCACTTTTTGTAAAAAAATTGTAGTTTTTTTTTAATGGTCCGATTTTGAGATCTCAATTGCCATTTTACAGGGGACACATCAGGCTATTAGCAAAAAAATAGTCCCATGGTATTCCGTTCAAAAAGTCTAGTTATTTGGACATCTGAAAGTAGGGAAAAGTCGAAAACTTGTAACATGAAAAGAATCAATGAAAACGTAAACAAAATTGGTTTTGCATGGCTTTTAACATTCTTTTTTTCTTGAAACATTGTAGATAATTAAAGATAATGATAATTATTATAAAAACTATAAAATTATAAAAAATAAAAAAATTATTTAAAAAACAAAATGCCGACTATATACGTGCAAATTACGTCACAGTACACAAAACACTAACGGGAACTCCCGACTGGGGTATTTTGGTACCCCAAGCGCGCTGCTTTAGCGTCCTGTCTCCCGCCTCTGCACATCGGCAGATCATGGAACTAAATTATCGTGGCGGTCCCAAATCGATAATGGCAATTTCTACTTTAGGACCGCAGTTTGAATATCGTCTGGGGTACTTTTGTACCCCATACATGAGTTCTAGGGTTAAAAAAAAGTTCACCGAAAAAAGGGTCTGGCTGCCTCCAGTCACACTACGAAGTTGTTGCTGCCAAGCCTTTTATTCAGGTGATCTTCGATCGATGGCAAAGTAATTCTAAGCGCTTGAACGTCACGTCAATATTCCCCAGATACCATTACGACGGCGAGCACAAGTTCGACTCGCCCGAAAAGCAGCTCCTGCACTTTTTGAACCGAACCCGCCAGCCAGGCTGGAAATGGATCGATAGTAGGCAGCGATCCCAGCCTCCGGAGCAATCTGCCTCGAACGCGTCCAACTCCGATCACGGTAGTCAAAAATAAGAAATAATACATTTTCTCGTCAACTTTCCAACAACAAAAACGTAAATTCGATTTTCTTATTCTTTCAGCTTATCCAGCGCCCGACAAGAACTCTTATTTCTGCGATCGAAGCTTACTGCAGAGTTTGGTTTTCGATGCTAAGGTAACCGAGTGGTTTGCGAACATGAACACCACCCGCGAGGAAAAGGGGTGAGCATATATATCGTTACTCGTGCGAATAACCGAGGGACGATCGACGATCTGTCTCGGTATAAATTAACTTAAAAAAAAACGAAAAACAAAATTCAGCATCACTGTTGTCTATGATACACGCAAAACGGATTGCTCGTTCCGTTTACGCTCATATATGATACTATACTATATATATATATATCTATATATACAATCGACGTCACTATTTAGCCCACTTTCGTCACACGCACGATCGATATTGCTTCTTTTGTACTATATATCGTTTCTCTTTCTTGTTGTCACATTATCATTATTATTATTATCGTTAATTATTGTCGTTGTTTTTTTTATTGTTAAAATTGTCTTGTGTTATCGTGTTTGCGTTTGTCGCACAGTTAAAAAAAAAAAAAAAAAACGGTGATAGTCGTAATACACCTGTTTCCTTTTTACTAATATATTTACCACTTTAACGCCATGCAGACCTTTAGCTAGGCTGATGAACCTCCTGCCCAGGTAAACGCCATCACATCGCACCTTATACGTTCTTAGTGATAATTTGTTATATCGATCATCCGACGTTATCGATACCGTGTCTGTCTTCAACCCGGACCACACATTTTTTTATTAACATTTTTTTTTTTTTTTAATAATCCACACAAAAAAAATACTCCACAAAACGCCTTCCCTCTGTGTCTCTCATCCACACGTTCGATGTTACTTCCCTCCTCTAAACTCTATCATTGTCTCTCTGAATCCTTCTGTCAATCGTTTTAAAACTTCGGCACACATGGTTTGGCACTTAGCTTTTTTATGTATTCACATACGACGTTACATGTTTGTCGCCCCTGTCGTATGGGACCGAGAATGAACATTTTTACAGGCCCGAGGAAGAAACGAAGCTATGCCGATAATCTTTGCGTTATCGATCAAGAGGAAACCTCCCACAATATATCTCGAGAGAGATGATTTTTTTTTTCTATGAGAAGCCATTCACACGGACAGATGAACAATTTTTCCGGCTCGTTAAAGAACGATTTTTTTGAAAATCTATTTATGGATAGTCTGGATTCGTGTCGATCGAATAGTAAATTATATTCGGTGTGGTACGTTCTTACGTGTGATTTCTATTCAGGAAAGAGTTTCAACAACGTTTCGGCTTCACGCTCGCTTTCATGGCGACCCACAGCGGTCTAACGAGATGGCAAAATTTTACCGTCGACGACGAGGTAACACCGACCGAGCACCAATTCAGCAAGATGGATCAGCGAGCCATCGATGAGATTTGGTACAAACGGGCCGTCGAGCAAAACTACGCGCAACCGGATAGCTTCGTTTTTTCGGTGCCGATCGACGATGAAGGGGCCGACAATACGACACTCGTCACTGCGAGTCGTGCGATATTCATAAGTAATTACTATTCCATAATAATATTCAATATCAACAATATAATAATATTTTTGTCGATATTATTGTATTGATATCAATATACATATCAATACTAGTTAGATTGTTGTTGACTTGAGCGCTCTCGCTATGGATTATGCGATATAGAGGAACCGAAAATGTTAATTTCCGAAGATTTACTTAAAATACGTCACTTTTGGTTAGAACATTTTATTTCTCGACCGGAAGTGACCTCCTACCTGAATTACGTAACGTCCGGTAGAAAAATGCGATCTTTAAACTGGAAGTGAAAGATTTGCGGTCGAAGAATGAGATTTTTAAACCGGAAGTGAAAGATTTCCGGTATAAAAATGAGATTTTTGAACCGGAAATGACGGATTTTCGGTAGAAAAATGAGATTTTTTAACTGGAAGTGACGCATTTCTGGTAGAAAAATGTTATTTTTAAACCGGAAGTGACGCATTTCTGGTAGAAAAATGTGATTTTTAAACCGGAAAAAAGAGATTTTTAAACCGGTAATGACGGATTTCCGGTAGAAAAATGAGATTTTCAAACGGGGGGTGAAGTATTTCCGATATGACTGGTCCCCCGGCAGAACTTAGAATAATCAGGTCCTAGGGAGCCCCTAAGAGGAAGTCCTGTATTCTTAAAAATCGGGACACGCAACTTTTCAAACAACAACAACTTTTCAAAATATATACAAGATAAATAATATTAATATTCAACCGTGAAGCCTTAACGAAGCTACTGTTGATACGTGGTATAATTTGGTAATTTTCATACAGGCAATGAAAAAGGCAACAAGGCACCGGTCGCGGTTGTGGGTTTCCAGTTCCAGCATACAGCTCTTCAAGGCCTATTCCAGAACATAACGTACAGTTGCGAACAATTGGGCAACTGTCAGAAGGACTGTAGCGACGAATCGTTGGCCTGCTATCTCGTCGATAACAATGGTTACATCGTCGTTGCCGAGGACGAAGCAGACACTGGGAAATTTCTCGGTGAGGTCAGAGGTCCGATAATGACGAGTATGGTCGACGAAGGTATATTCGACAAAATCCGTATATTCGATTATCAGGCTGTGTGCTTCAAGAATAAACCGACGACGAACGTTGCTGGTATACTCTTCACAGTGAGTATCGACAAAAAGTTCATCACCGGGGATTTCCTCTTCTTATCCTGAAAATCAAATAAAATAAATTTATTCATTTTACCAGCCATGGAAGAGTATTCGAAGGGCTTTTACGTGGATGGTCAGTCAAGCTCTTCTGACCTGGGCGAAATTGGGCCTCTGGGACAGCGAGCTGGCTCACGTTTACGCATCCCCGAACGAGGATGAAGAGTTTCACGACGATTATCCGGAGAACGGCGAAAAGTCTGACAAGGGAGGAGACAAAGCGTATATACAGAAAGTTATTATAAATAGAACTAAACCTCAGCCGTGTGATCAGGAGGTGAGTTATTAGAAACAAATTATTTATTATGAGGTGCTTCAAGGAGGTTTAAGGGCATGTGGCACAGACTCAGTCGGTAACAAATCGTCTTCCCTATTTTCTCCAAAACGATTGATCCGACGAGCAAAAGCAAATTAGGTTTTCATACTTATATCTATTGCCTACAAAAACCTAATTTGATTTTGGTCGAAGAATCAACCATCACGGAGAAAATAGGGAAAGCGATTTGTTACCATCGGAGCATTGTTACGTGCGTGTCACATCCCCTTAAGGTGATGTGAAACAGATTTTGTCGCTAACAGAAAGTGTAAACCATTTTTCTCGTGTCTTCAATTTTTTGGTTTTTTTTTTTAACGTTTGGCCAAGCTTTGGGGAAAAAATGGATTACAATTTTTGGTACCGACTAAGCCTGGCTGGGGTGGAGCGGACGAAAGGTTTCCCATCGCCTTGAGGGATTAATAACCCGTATACCACGAAATATCGTGAAATCATTTTAGACATAGGGTAAAAGTGGTGAATATGGCCCACCTCGATTAACACGTAAATCAATTATATATGGACCGGTCCATATTCCCCACTTTTACCCTATTTTCAATCTTTCAAATCTTACGAAATATTTCTAAAATATATGAAAATAATATTTTTAAATATTCTATTAAAATATTCCAACGAAACGTTTCTCAAGTATTTCAATGTGAGAATTATGAGCGAACGAATAAATATTTCCAAAGTCTTTCAAATAACATTTCACAAATATTTGTTTATTATTGATAAAATATTTTCAATACTTCAAAGAAATGTTATAGAAACCTTTCAAAAATATTTCCGCGCTATGTGGTAAATGATGTAACAATTTTCTGTTCTCCTCCGCAGACTTATCTCTATCTCCTGCGAAACGCCACTGCGAGAGAGTACGACGTCGATTTCGATTCTAACAAGGGTTGCAAGAGGCCATACGTCGTGCAACCGGTGGATTTCAGTAACATGTTGCTACTGGTAGTTTACACGAATTGCATTAACACGGTAGAGCCGGCGTTGAGCGTCGAGCCCGAGGAAGTAATATACACGAACGCGTCGCTCGCTTGCCAAAAAGTAATGAACGAGCTGAGACGCCAAAGACCCCGATCGTGCATAAGAAGTCATCCGAGGGAGAGCGAGATCAAAGATCGTTGCGGACACGCCTCGAACGTCGGACCAAATTTAAATCTAGTCGCGGTATTGCTTGTCGCTCTGGCGTTCACGATCCCGAGGATAGGACGCGATTGAGGGTACGAAGAAAAAAAAAAACAAACTACGCTTTTCATTTTAGAAAATCGCTAAACCGTTGAAAAATTATACCTCTGGAGCGTCAGAATCGACCGTAAAGGTCGATGCTATAAATCGTTCAGAGCCAAAGTCAAACTCTACCATAGTCCAAAATTTTTACTGCCCCCTGCCTTTAACGAAGATGGGATCTTTTCGCGTGCGAAAAAAAAAAAAACATAACGTGCACCTCTCGACATTCTCATCCGTTACGCAGCCGTTCAACATAAAATACCATTAACGTACGCTACATCATTCGTGACACAAGAATCGGATAGCCGAAAAAAATGCTCTTCCGTTATCTCGCGGCTATGAAAAAAAAAACGTATGCGATTTTTTGCATTTACTTTCATTCTTGTTATCTCCGTCATGTTGTACGACCGGATCGTACATTCGTGGGGATAAAAACAACACACATACACACGTACACTTGTAGAAAATTGAGAAACATAATCACGTCAATAGCAATTAACAGTTGCATGAATATAGAAGAGGGTGAAGAGAAACCGGAAGTCCGTGCGACCGTCAATGCGACGATGCGAATGCGTTTCAACGAACAAAAATGAATTTTGCCCGGCGATCGGGGACTCGAGCATAATTATATCCCTCTCTCGCTAGATAGATACTGTACAGTGCGCCAATACAATTGTAGTTATAATTCCTGATGATATATAACAACCCCTACAATGTAATACGCGATTTGATCCACAAACACAGGCGTGAAATATCGAAGAATGCTGTGAAGTGCTGTTTCACTTGTTTATTTTAATACAAGATTATATATATAAATATATATATATATACACCGCGCCAATAAAAGGGCGCGTTATCGCGTGGCAAATATAATATCCTCCGGGCTTCGATTCGTCGAACGAGCTCCCGAAGCCCGGTGGACGTAAGAGTCATTGAGGGTATAACACACAATGTCGAGTTAGTGTCGATGCTTGGATGGTTTCATACAATTCGCATATAGAGAAAGTAAACCTTCGGAATTCTATTAAATCGTTTGTGAGTGAGATAATTTATGAATGGGATTGTACAAAAGTCGAATGATGAAGAAGACAAAAAAAAATTAAGATACATGGCAGATGAAATGTACTTGTTTTGGTATGCCTCCTTATGTACCGATGTATCATCTACTCACGTACGTGTACAATAGGGTAGCCAATATTTCGTTAGAATTTCGATAAAGCTCGTTTAATGAAGAAAAACAAAAACGTAGATAGGATTTTATAATAGTGAAAATATCGGAGCAGGAGTACACCATTACCTATAAATACGATTATTATAGTATGCGTAAGCAAACATTCGATATATATATGCATATATATATATATATACGTTTTCATGTTCTCACACCTCACGGTAAATATTAAGCGCGACTCAAAGACCACGTAGTCGTTCGAAAATTTGCAAATCTATTAAGATTAATTTTGTAAATTAATGTAATATACAGGACATATATATAATTGTGTGCCTTCCGTTAACGCATGCGGCACGCGGTTGAACGAAATCTTGTTGTATGTTTTTCAATAAATTATTAAATCCTACTGTTTAAGATTGGCTCGTTTACTGAAGCGATCGCTTTTCAGTGGAAATTATCACGGGCTCAATTAATTAACTCCCGACTGTCCAAAGGGCAAAAAACGGGAGTTATGCGTTTCACGGCGATCAGGTGACTTTACGTGTTTTATCCGTATTTAGGGTTCTCCGAACCGACAAAAAATCTCTTGACAAAATTTGACAAACAGTATCTTTGCATCATGCTCCTGTCTTCTTTCAGGTTTTGTTTTATATACACGAGTTTTGTTAACTCTTTAACGCCCAGTGTACCATAATTGTCACGCTGGTGAAAAACCAGTTGCAAAAAATATCTTTCCCAACTTTAATCTGAAGAATTCGACGAATAGATTCAGACTACGCGTCCCAAGGAAAAAACCATTAAACAATTTCGAACTTGCAGATCCTGTGCATATTGAGGGTTCTTGATCGTTTCCGTGGTAGAAATGTCTGCTTTTAAATAGTCGAAAAAGTGCAACTCCACGACTATCGTCCCAAGTAGCAAAAACATCTGGCCGTTTTTCCCCCGGAAAAAAATTCCCTGACTGTTCCCTGACTTTTCACTGACCAATAAAAAATGTTTCCTGACCAAACTTCTAACGACCTCTATTAAAAAAAAAATAATTATGGAAATGAAAATGCCTAATTATTGGTATTAATATTTAATCCCATTTATTCTTTTTTTTTTAATGTTCCCAATTTTTGTTTTTTTTCCTTTTATGTACTTCTTATATATTTATAGAAGGTCCAGCAACAATTTACTTTTTCCCTGACCAATTTTGAAATTCCCCGACGTTTCCCTGTTTCCCTGACCAAGATTTTTTTCCCTGACTTTTCCCGGTTTTCCCTGACCGCGACCACCACGAAAAAAACATCTGGTACGAAAAAGTCATCCGAATGGGACACGTATGTCCGCCCGAATGGTAACTATAAGGTATCCTACGTCCAAAAGTTAACTTTTAGACATAGGATAGCTTATAGTTACCATTCGGGCGGACATACGTGTGCCATTAGGATGACTTTTTCGAATCAGATGTCTTTTTGCTACTTGGGGTATCGTCTGCCGAAGCGACATTCGTGCAACACGCTAGGCTATTCGCGTCAACTAACTATTAATGGTAGATGGAACTAATGCTAGGTCGTTATTCTAACGATACAGATCGTTATGGTAACCAATTTATACCCAACTAATAAACAGATAGTTGACCCAACCAATCATTTTTTTCCATCATCATACACGATTCCTCATTCACGACAGTCATTCAAAGGAATGTCAATGTATTGACGATGACTACACGAGAACGAAGAATAGAGCCACCGACTCCGCTAAATAAGCGTCACGTGGAGGCCAATTTAAATTCCTTGAGAGAGATTCTCAGGGAGACCGACGCGCAGCTAGGCGTAGAAAACTAATAAATTAATAAGCGTATCGCCGGAGTAGCCGAATCGTTCAACCAAGACTCGACAACATACAACAGAACACCGAAGGTTCGATGAAAATCATCCGGCGAGACTTACATAATCTCTCGCAGTTGTTGGCCGGGAATCAGGGTCAAGTGTCTCAGAACATTTATACGCGAAATAACGACGATCGAAGCGGAATAGACAATTCGATAGAAGATCGTCTAGCTCGAGAGTACAGGCAGGAAATTCTAATATAGTCGGGAACCACCCAGGTAGCACAAAAAAATTAGTTATCAGAAAGTGATCTAAATGGGTTACATATGTCCGTCCGGATGGTAACTATAAGCTATCCTACGTCCAAAAGTTAACTTTTTGGATGGGAGGTAACTTTCGGATACCGTCCAGACGGACATATGTAACCCATTTAGATCACTTTCTGATAACTATTTTTTTTTGCTACCTGGGAATGACCAGAGCGTCGATATCCGTAAACACGCGGAAGAAATGCAGGGACTGTGGTTTGAAACGACGCGGCTTAGCGCAGCTCAGGGTCCTCGCAAATAAAACAACGTGTGCAGTTTGCTGACCGGCTAAAAATTAGCCGCAGGTTTGCCAGCTAAGATCGTTTGGCCGGCTAACAATTAAGGTAAACGTACCAATGCCCGGACACTTAAGGGAGCAGTCCCAGTCCCTGGACATGCATGGAAAATCGTATTTCCATCTCTCTTGGACGCACGCCTTGTCCGGCCACTGGGACGTGTCCGGTCATTGGTACGTTTACCTTAGCCGCAGTTTAGCCGGCTATTAATTTTTATTGTGAATTACAACGAAACTGGTGAAATTAATGAGACATTTGTCTATGGCACATTGCCTGTTTTATTTATTAATTTCTGTACTACCGTTATCTCCGGGCAACGAGAACATGCAAACTTTCTTATACTAGAATAGAGACGTATTGAGAGACATAATTAGTTGGTGGGAATAAGTTTTTGAAGATCTTAAAGGTAGTCGAATCTAAGCAAATCCTACAGAAATTAATAAATAAAACAGGTAATGTGCCAAAGATAAGTCTCATTAATTTCATCAGTTTTCTTGTAATTCACAATAAAAATGAATAGCTGGCTAAAGTGCGGCTAATTCTTAGCCGGCCAAACGATCTTAGCCAGCTAAGCCGCGGCTAATTTTTAGCCGGTGAAACCATCTTAGCCGACTAAGACGGCTTACCCAGCCAAACTATAATGTCCATTAGCCGGATAAGATTTTTTAGCCGGCTAAGACGGCTCAACTGTACAGCCCTAGGACGGACACCAATGCGCGAGAATCAACCAATCACAGCTGTGTGTGGATACGCCACGGCCTGTCTGTGTTCCGTATCCACACACAGCCGTGATTGGCTGATGCTCGCATATTGGTGTCCGATCTGGTCCGATCGACTCGTCTGTGTGACGGAAAACAGCAAACGTTGTTCTATGTGCGAGCACCTTCACGGGTCTCGGACGAGCGGACCGGTAACAAAACAATTCATGAGCCGCGGCAGAGCTCACCGTTACCAGCTCGCGATTCGACTATGAGACTACCGAATACGGAAGCGAACTTTGAACATGGTAACGGCACAGATGCAAATATATCGGAACCACCGAGGCTCGGGGTGCTGAAAATTAGGGAAATTGCGTCGGAGCATCCCATACGCTTCTTGCAGGAATTCAAGCGTTTCTGCGACACCCGCGGAGACCGATGCAGCTTCAAAGCCCTGGTCGAGCAGGGCCTGGTACGTCTCGCAAAAGAGTGCTGGACGCTCGTCGAGATCGAATTCAATACCTGGGAGGATTTTTACCCACCCGTTGTTTTTAGAACAAAGTTGTTTTTAGAATGAAAAAGTTGTACACCGTTGGAGTATGATCGTCAGACGATTCCTATTAAATTTGCGAAGAATTGATCGAAGCATTTAAATTTTATGCATTTTGAATTTTTTTAATTTCATGGCAAATCAATACTTTACAATAGACGCAATTTCCCGTATTAAATATTCACCATGAATAAAATAAGTGGTAGATGCGTGAACAGCGTGAAAAAATACATTAAATATAGTCCCGGAGCGACGACTAAGGAAAAAAGTTTATCGGGAATTTGTATAACCAATATTGCAAAAATGAGTGGTGTTGCGTATTTTCAAACAGCAATGTCTTTGCCTCCCGATGGCATCGCAGAAAAACCGGAATGCCTATCGTTCTACGGCAAGATATACACAAGATGATGAATATGACGACGGGGTTGAAAGAGCTGGGTAAAGAAGTATCACTTGAATTTGTTGAGTTGTAATGTATAAAAATGTTCTCATAAATGTTTCTTTATTCGCTTCGCGAATAAAGGGACGTTTAACATTTATTTCCATTTAATTGTGGTTATTACTTCCTCTATGAGGAAGTAAAAAATACCGAAAATGCTTTCTCATAGAAAAAAAACTTTGCAAATAAAAGAACATTATAAGAAAACGATATGAAAATTTCAATTTTCAAATTAAAAAATTTTATTTGTTGTGAAAAATTTTTAAATCGAAATTTATCGAACACTTTAATTCGGAAAAAAGTGCCGAACAGTTAAAGAATGATTGGTATTATTTTTCAAACAGCAAATAGACTTTGTAATAAAAGAATTTAATTGTTTTTTTCTACACATCTTTTTTTTTGTATGTACATCGAGGGAAATCGTTAGCTTAAACTTAAAATATACCATTCGCTACTTGACTATCTTCTCTATGGCTTCTCGAAACATTTTAATCTGCATGCGCCTCTGTAACTTCCTCTGAAGGTCACCCAGGTCTTCCCCACCTTCGAGAAAGACCTTCAAATTGTGGGTCGTGCCGTCGGCAATTCTGTGATCGGTTATGCGATCCTGATTGAAATTGTAAGTTCTGACTTTTTCGTTTCTCGTGCCGAGACCCAGCTGTTTCTTCCGCATTTCACCGGAAGTCGTGCGTTGGTCGTTGAGCTGCATGTTGTATATTTTCGTCCGCAATCTAAGCATCGCGATTCGTCGGTTCTTCATCTGCGATCTGTCCTCCTGCGATTCCACCGATATACCGGTCGGCAGGTGCGTTATTCTGACCGCCGAATCGGTTGAATTCACGTGCTGTCCGCCCGCTCCCGAGGCGTTCTTCGTCTCGATCCTCAGATCCTTCTCCTTCAGGTTCACCTCGATGTCGGTCGGCTGCGGCAGAACCGCTACAGACACCGTGCTCGTGTGTATACGACCCGATTTCTCGGTAGCCGGTATTCTCTGCACCCTGTGAACTCCCCCCTCGTGCCTGAATATTTCCATAGCTCTTTCGCCCGTTATCGCGATACACGCGTGTCTGAGGCCTCCCGTTCCCGCTATCGAGTCCTCCTGTATCACTTCGTGATTGAAGCGGAGATGTTGCAAGTATCCCAGATACATCTCGAAGAGATCTCTCGCGAAGAGCATGGATTCCTGACCTCCGACACCGGTAGTTATCTCCAAAATGATCTCCCTGCAACTCTCTCTACCGGAGCACTCCAGTATAGCTTCCAGCAAATCGTCATTCGCCTTGTCCAGCTCCTCTTGGTAAATGGTGTATTCCTCTTCCCCGAGTTTCTTCATCTCCGCGTCCTGTTTGACTGACAAAAATATTATTATTTATTTATTTATCTGTATTGTTCCGCCCTTCTCAAAGCTACTCATGAGCGTCTTATAACGACTCGGCTCTGTTGACGCGTAATTACTAGCTCTTATTTGTTGTCCATTTCTGTTTTTGTCCTTACACACCGAGCCGTTCCCCCTATTATTTCGGTTGCAGCCGACTTCCCACCTGTATCGCATTCGCATTTGTCTTACGACTGAAGGCATAGGGAAACCACAGTCTCAGATTCGCTTCACGGTACCAGAACTACGTCGTGTTTCGTCGAGAATGTAAACATGGACTACAGGTATATACCCGAGACACACACGTATAATTAAGCTTGTGTATCATGTATATTATTATTATTATTAATATTAATATTTACAGAAAGAAAGTTTTAAGGGGAAGTGAAATATCGCGATCGGTAATGAAAACTGTAATGAACTTTTCTGAAGGGTGTTAATTTTTTTGACGAAAAAGCAAATTCGAGCGGGATGCGCACGGTAATTTCGCATCTGGCACGAATTCATATTGTTCTAAAAAAAATTAGCATCATTGCATGAAGTTAATTTGAAAATTGCAACTATCTCTCTCTCACTCACAGGTCTTTCACTTCCCCTTAAACTTATATAATCTGCTTCCGAGTCTGTTTGTAAACTGATTCACTGTTTTAGCAGCAACAACTGCCGGTAGTAACACATTCCATGCGTCCACCACCCTATTGCACAAGGCATCTTCAATGGATTTTTCCTGAATTGACTCTCCTCCAGTTTGGCTCTGTGTCCTGTATATATCTGAAGCTATGTCTCCCACATATTTTTATTCTCTACAAAACAACGGCACCAGGATTCAAACCCTCAACCTGCCGGCGCTTTGGTTCAGAAGCAAGCACGCTAACCACTGGACCAACGCTCCGGTTTGTATGACTCAAGTCTTACATCTGGAGCTACGTCCACCCATATTTTTTTTCTCAACGAAACGACAGCACCGCTCATCTAATCCTTGACTTGCCGGTATTCCGGTTTAGAGGCGATTACGCAAACCACCAGACCAACGCAGCGCTACGATAAAAATATTATTAACACGTCTGCCATAAAAATCGTAGCTGGCTGCTCGCAAACGGTAGAAAATTGTTTACAGGCTATTTACCGAGTTCCTCCAAGCTCCGAATGTTCTCCCCTATAGCGGACCTGGTCCTCAACAGCGCGGAGACCTGGCCGCTTCCGCGCTCGATGCTCAATTCCGCATGAATCTTGTTCGTCCTCTCGAAATCGTCGACCAGTCTTTTGATAAACTTGTCGATGACATCGTCCGACAAGGAGAGTCCCGAGCGTGCATCGCCGCTGCACCTCGCGATGATCAGAGACGAATTGTCTTTGAGGTTAGTCGTCGAACGAGCCAGTGGTCCGCAAAGTTCGAGGCATCGGCGAAGCCGATTGACACCGGGTCGCAGACAGCGAACGAGCAAAGCCATGGCGAACGCGTCCGGCAGTCGCAACGCGATTATTTCATATAGAAAAACAATGTTCGCGACAGTTTTCCCATCGAGAGTTCGACATTATTTTTCGACAATCCGGCATAGTCGGACTAACCGTGCGAAGAGCGCCCGTGAGGACGCACGTGGCTCGCTGTCGGCTGATCGCAGCGCTTTTAAAGATCATCACCATTTACAATTTACGAAACATCATAGAGTGTACACGGTTGGATGATACAGTTAAATAGGCTCGTGGCTGAAATACTACGTCGAATTAAGCGTGGACGAGGAAAACTACTTTTTGCTCTCGATTAATTTATTGTAATAAAGTACTTGCGTGATATTCTTCTTGCGAAACGGCCTGTCGATTCAATGGACAATGCAACTGCATTTTTAGTCCTACGGAACTGCAGCTTGCATCGCCTCCGTGTGTCTCTCCTGTCCCTCTCTCTTTCTCTCCCTCACCTCGCGTCACGCGAGATTCAATCGAGAGTTTCGCACCGTGTTCCTTTTCGGGCTTTCATTCTATCGAGGGGCGCGCGAAGACTCGCCGCAGTCGCCGGACACGTTCGAGCGAATGAAATTATATAAAATTCGTCGCTGCTCGTGCGCGCTGTGTGTTCGTGCCTCGTGCGTGAAATAAACATAAGATTATTTTGTTGCGAAGCGATATTGAATTTTTCTTACACCGTGACACTTTATTAATAGACTTGCGAAATTTCTTGCCATTCGCATAAGACTGCATAATGTTTTGCTCGCGCAATAATTAACGATGAATGGATTTTTCTTTTTTGGTCTCGCTATACATGAATACCGTTCAGACGTATTAGTGTAAATATTAGACTGGTGGTCTCGCACTATACGCGTAAGCGCAGTACAAATGCGCTGGGCATTTGGTATAAGGCAGTATACCGAAATACCGAAGAGAGATAGAAAGTGCGTGGAGAGCGACTGAAACAACGTTTGTACAGAGTGTCGGGGGGAGACAATTTAGCGGAATTATTACGGATCGAGACGGATCGCTGTCGCGTCTCGTTCTATAAAATTACGAACTCCCACGAAACAACGGAAAATATTTTAGATCGCGGTACGAGGTAAGTCATCGTTGATTGTACGGTTTGATGTGTGAACTGCGTTTGTGACAAAGCAAACGATGATTTAACGATCGAGGAGATTGTATTATACACGAGTGTATATATTTCATCCACGCTTCGTGCACAGGTCGTCCGATACATAGCGAAATTATGGAAGCGAGCGCATATCAAACGCAGGAAAGGGTCAACGACGGTGGTAAGTTTTTTTTTTTTAGTTTCTTTTTCCTAAAATATAAAAAAAATGTCGACAATCCGAATTCGTTTGACACTAATGCAATATTATATAACGCTGCGCTCGAGAGGGAAGAATAAACTTAACGACAATATTTGAAAAAAAAAATTAAATAAAAATTTCAGTAACCTTAGGTTTAATAAACGCCGTGTGTCCGAGGTGTCCGAATGAACATGCTTTTTCTTTATCGCGACAAAATCGTCGACGCGATTGATCAAAAGTTCAATAAAGTTTGTCAACATCTTAAGGATACAATGATCGGCACAAAATTTAACGATGTTTCATTTATATTTTTTCTTACAATTATGCTCTGATAGAAATTGAACAAAGCATGTTACACTATACATATATATACAGGATGTACAGGATGTAGTGTGAAAATGTCAATGAGTTGCAGGCCATGATGAAAATTCAATATAAAATCCTTTGTGTTATATTCTATTTATAATTGCCATTTTACACTTTTTTTGCCCCAACCCAATTTTATGCTGGATTAACATTTGTCTTAAATTCATTATCTATTTATTATCTAATTATTTCATATATATTATTAAATAGAACTTAATAAAACTTAAATATAATTATTTTATAGTGTAAGAAAATTATAATCGTGTGCGATAAAATTAACAATTTGTGCCATCCAGTAACGTCGTCTGTCCAGATATTCAATTAATGTATGCGTGGAATCTCTTACGCAACTTTGCAATAATTTAATATTGTATTAACTTTATTTTTTCAGACAATGGATTTGTCTGGCAGGACTATCTGGATGCCAGCGAGAGCTTCGAAGTTCCTCAAATTATGTTTCCACACGTCGAGCACACTCTGCAGAGCGGCATTGAAATTGGAATGTCCCTGGAGGTTCCGACGTCGAAGGACGTCGAGGGAAACGTTTCGTACTGGGTGGCCACGATAGTGATGGCCTGCGGACCTCTTCTGAGACTGCGTTATTTCGGAGGCGACGACAGGTCGCTTGAATTTTGGTTCAATCTCACCAAGGAGGCGGCTCACGAGTTGGGATGGTGCGTGAGAAACGACAAAAAATTGGAGCCGCCCGAAGCTGTGCTCGAGAGATCGGCGGACTGTCTAGACAAGTTGCCCGAATACCTCATGTCCACGATCTCCGTGCCACAAGAAATGTTGTCCGGGGTAAGCTGTCCTCTGACAAGTACATGAATAATTTCATTATCTCATTATTTATTTATTTATGTATCGACAGGATAAACCCTTGTACAAAAGATAAAATATAGCCTGTTTGATTTAACGAATATAATATATAAATTGCATATATAATTTGCAATTTTGGTATCACTCATGCACTGCACCGTATAAATAGCATATTACATGTAAATCACATAATGGACTATCAATAACTATGGGCCACCAATAACTATATTATTGGTAGTCCAGCACAATTCGGCTTGTCACCCTTTTAAACTCCCCCAGAGAGCCTCCAAAGAGCCCCCTTATTTCATTATTTCATTATTTCATTATTTTATTATTTCATTATTTCACTATTTCATTATTTCATTATTTCATTATTTTATTATTTCATTATTTCATTATTTCATTATTTCATTATTTCATTATTATTTTTCATTTTATTGCAGGAAGGACTCAGTATGACGGACAGAATCAACCAAGGGATGAAAGTCGAAGTCAGCGATCACCAGCATCCCTACAAATTGTGGGTCGCCACCGTGAGTGATTTTTTTTTCGATCGCGAGCCCGGCTCATGACGCTGTTCCGGACGGCCAAGACCGTCCGGAAACCGTTTCGAAATTACCATAAAAACCCGTGCACTCGAATTGCTGAGAATCGTACAAGATTTTCTTCATTTTAATTTCCAGATAATCGAGAACGTCGGCGGGAGGCTTCTGTTGCGATACGATACACCGGGCGCCCGCGTGAGAGACTTCTGGATGTTCTGCACGTCGGAGCACCTCCATCATTACGGCTTCGCTTCGGAATCCGATCCGAAATGGTTTCTCGAGCCACCGAGCTCGATAGTCGAGAATCACACGTACGAGGAGTGGAAAGAGCTGACCGAGGCCGGTCCGAAGAGAGACAAGATTGCCGGCAAGGTCTTCGATCAGGACGTCGAGCATCCCCGACACAAGTTCAAAGTCGGAATGAAACTCGAGGCTATCGTGCCGTCCCACAGAACTCGCTTCGCTCCCGCTACGATCGTCAAGGTGTTCGACGACGTGTACTTTCTCGTGCACATCGACAACCACGACGATTACAAAAATTCCAAGAACGACAGGGAGCCGCGTTCATACGCCTCGTCGGAAAAAAACACGTGGCTCTGCGTCGCGGGGCATCCTTACATATTTCCGATCGGTTGGACGAAGAGGCACGGTCTCAGATTGACGAAACCTCGGGGATGGACGGCCGAGAACGATCAGTTCGATTGGGAAACGTATCTGCGCGAAACGGAATCCGATCCGGCGCCGGAGGACTGTTTTCCGGAGAGGGAATCGGCCGTCGACGCCGGTTACGAGATAGGAATGAGACTCGAGGCCGTCGATCCAAGGGACGAGAACATAATATGCGCGGCTCACATAACTAAAGTAATGGAGAATCTTCTGTGGATTAAATTGGACAACTTCGACGACAGACGTGACCACATAGTGCACACGAGTTCCATGCAAATATTTCCGGTCGGTTGGTGCGAGTCCAATCACTATCCGTTGAAGCCACCGCGCGACTATGTCGAGGTGTGCAAGAAATTGGAGAAACCGATCAAGGGTGACGACAAGAAGATTCCACTCGACATACCGATTTCGGAGCCGCGCTCGTCGCTTTGGTGTCCGAAGATATATTTCAATTATCGATGCTTCACCGGGCCGATGATATCGAAAGGAAAACTGGCCACTCTGCCGAAAGCCGTGGGACCCGGACCGGTGATACTCGTAATGAGAGAAGTACTGTCGATGATCGTCTCGGTGGGCTACAGAAGCGCGAGGATACTGAAGGTCCTTCAGTGCGACTCCAAGCCCGATCCGGGCTATCACTTGGAGATACTGAAAGCGAAGCACAAGAACAATACTTATCGGGCGAGCGTCGCAGTCATTACGTCCGGAGACATGGTAGCGGAGTTCTGCAAGGACATATGCAGAAAATTGATGGTCTGCCCGAATCTGTTCGGACCACTGCACGTGCCGGAGGACGACTGCCCGGATCGATGTCACAAAACGTCGAAGAACAAATTCGTCTGTGAGTAGAAATATATTATTTATCGTACAATTGTTATGAATTTTTGTTCAAAATTTATATTTTTATACATGTACTTATTTATAAATAAAAAATAAGTTATAGATTTTTGCGAATAGGTTGCGTCGCGTGAATTTAATAAATAAATAAATATATAAATTTTAGCGACTGCGATCGGGGCGGCGAAGCGCGGGAAGCCAAAGGGTTACACGAGTATAATGGTACAAAAGCCGAAGGTTTGGGGAAGCCGGCGTAGGCGAAGACGCGGCCGTTGGGCCAACAGGGAGAAGGACACCGTCAATACATTCGAACGTGCGGATGAAATACCGTATCTGTCGTTGGATCTTGCGAAACACGTTACCGAGGGTTTGGAGGAGACGTTGGACGATAGACCGCCGCTCTCCGAGATCGATATTATGATACAGAAGGACATGGACAAGCCGGAGAAGACCGAAGAGCTCAAACCCGAAGTGCCGTCGAGCAACGTCTCCGAGGATTCGCGGAGTTCGTTCAACGATCGTAAAAGCAAGGACAGCAATGTAGGAAGTCCCGGAAGTATGAACTCGAAAGCTAACTCGGCATCGAAGTACAACCAGAACGGTTCCGCCGTGAGAGCTGCGAAGAGGGATCGGGAATGGGACACCAGCATCGAGTCCGACTGCTCCGAAGCCGACGCGGCTTACGTTCAGCTCCAGAAAAAACAGAGACGTCCGAAAACGAGAAAATTGGACTCGAATCCGCTGTTCTGGAGCGTCGACGATGTGTTCAGATATCTCCGTAAAACGAACGATTGCAAGGACATCGCTTACAGAGTCAAGCAGGAGGTATGGATTTTGAATTTTGAATTGTGAATTTTGACATTCGATTTTCTTTTCTCGAATAATTATCCAAAACGAATTGCGTAACAATGCTAATTGTTCTGTCGTTTGCAGGAGATCGACGGTCTGGCCTTTCTGTTGCTGAATTTGCCGTCGCTGACCGAGCACATGAAGATGCGAACGAGCTTGGCGATGAAACTCTGCCGGCACGTGGAGCAGGTCAAAGTAACGTTCTTCCTGAGGCACATCAACGAAGTTGAACCTGAACAGTATCAAATTGTTTGATAATTCGTGGATTATCAAATCATACCGAAGTCGGTAAACGCGCAGAGAAATTTGCACGACTGAAGCAATATACGTAAAAAAAAAAATTGTAAAATATTAACGATTACCACGATATCGTGTGCTATCGATTGTTCGATTATTTAGCCGTGCGAGAGACTCTTCGTGCCGAACTGAACCATGATCGGATGTATGATATACGAATAGGCAATTTCCTTAAAAAATTATTATTTATTGGCTACACGAATCCAGAGCCTATCGATGATACGTTAACTTTACCTTCCGTCGACGTTATTGTAGCGTCTCTAATTAATGTTTAGGATTTTTCATTATTTATATCATTTTTTTCCATTCGAACGCAGCGGGAGACTCTGCGAGTTTATTGTTGTTTTTTTTCTTTTCTGAACATTGTAAAAAAGCTGTATAAATATTGGGTATTGTATTATAAATTTTTATTTAACGATTCAATGAAAACATGTGTGTTTAATTGTACTCGATGCGGAAGAATTTTCGTGCACCTCATTCCCACTGTTCCCCCACACCTATCGTCCCATTCTACGGTCGTTCCGCCGATATGAGCTCGGACCGAGTTTCTTAATATAGAGTCACCTACGCTGCAATCACTCGTGGCCGCAATCTACCACAGTTCATTTCCATCCTACATATGGTTCTCACTCATAACCATAACGATGCAGTAATCGTTAGAAGAGTCCGAATGATTCAGTCACGTTTTGCGGATAAAGCGTGTGAGTCACGTAGAGCATGGTAGCGGAAGTGTGAAAAAGTTACGAAGCTCCGCGTCGTGTAGACAGTTAGCGGTGCACCGTGGAGTACCGGTGGGTGGGGCCGTTGACCTGCCCACTCGAATGCAGATCTTTGGTCCCGATGCGTTTCCCCACTCGAGTTTACAGCCCGACGAATTCTAAATCTGCGACAATGCGCTTTCTGGCCTAAATACCCTTTGCACTTTTCAGCCGAGCTTTGCCAAAAAGTGCACGATAAATACTCCCCTCCGGACACGTTCGCCGCCCGTTTGACCTAGAATCCTAGAATAAATTATGGTTACATTGCGGCGAAGCCGCTCGTGCTGCATCGATCCATTCCCGCAGCTGCAACGTCCGATCGTTAATCAATAGCGCCGACATGTATTATCCCGCCAAAACTCTCGACACAGTGCCGGAGGCGATGTTTTTGGAACAACATTTTCTCAGCGTTGCATCGATTATTTTGAATCAACGGTTTTTTTCTTTTTCACGTTTTCAACACAAGATGTTTCTCGTGTTCAAAATAACAATTACACTGTTAAAAAAAATTCGAATGTAATTTAATGTACCGTACTTGAAGTTTTTATATAAAATTTCATATACAATTGTAATGAAAAATTTATATTTAGTAGATTAAAAACATTGCGAATACTTTAATTTTCATAATTTACTTTAATCTCAATGAAAAAGTATATTAATTTTTCATCACAATTGTACATTAAATTTAATATCTCAGTTTTTGCATAAAAACTTCCAGTCCGGCACATCAAACTTACAATGTTTTTTTTATAGTAAAGCATGCGTGTCCAAAGAATTATTGTTCTCGATAGCCAGTTTGATTGCAGTGGCGCGAAGTAAAATGGCTCCGGTACGAACACGACGGAGAGATCCAATGGGATTGTCAGTGCCGCGGGCGCGAGGAGGGGGAAAGCGCCTGTATGGCTGTAGCCCCGAGACGTGTGTACGTACTGCTATAGTACGGCTCACCGTACGGTACGTTGAACGGCCGAAGTCAGTGGTTTTTATTCGAGAGAATGGCTTGGTGATAAAAGCTGATTGTAGTGTTATCGCAGTGAGAGATTAGCCGCTCGGATAGGTGAGTTCGTTATCTGTGACGTTTAATTGTCATTCAAAATTCGTTATCTCAGTGCCGGGAAAACGTTGAATCGGGACATAACGGATGACAGCGTTAGCGGATCAATGCTGGCTCACGGGTGTGCCCCGTTCGTCGAGCCTATCTATCGGTCCTTCTCCGCGTTCCTGACTCACCTCGATGTACTTCTACTGTCTCTATGATTATTTATATACACGAATATCCTCGTGACAATTGTTAAATCGGTGAGACGGATGAAAATCCGTTTGTTCCATTATCGAATAACGCCGATCCGAGAATAACCAAATAACTTCTATTTTCGACCGATGTTGTCATTCATGCGACGAGGCAATCAAGTTCGGTGAGATCATCCACGTTCATGCCTACCTGTTTCAATGATTGCGTGTGCCGACTTACCGAGCGCGTCGCTTATAGGCGATTGTATACACGCCGTGTAAAAAAATGCCCGCGGACAAACGGGGCAGCCTGTCGTATAAAATTGATATTAATGAGCTCCGTCGTATTGCTCAACCAACAGATGATCGCGCGCGCGTTTACTCTCTCCGAGTGAGAAGTGCACGCCCATTATTTCCGTATCCACTGGCAACCGTTATTCCAAAACAATAAAAAAAAATAAAACATGATTTTAAAAAAGTATATAAATGTTAAATCGAATCGCGCGAACCGGTATCGAACGCCGAGAAATACATAGCGGCGAGGAAGTATTATATATATATATATATATGTATTATATATCATATATATGTATAGAGACATACTGTTTCACAGTACAGTTCGATGGCGATGTCGCGTCCGCAGTGAGGTTTCCGCGCTAACGATCCAAGCGCTTCCGGTTTAATACCGGTGTAATTCGTCATTGATAACAATCTCCTTTCTCGTTCATGTTTTTTTTTTTTTTTTTTAGAGACCCTTAGACGGCAACCATGAGGTGTTCAGTGTTTATCGTTGCGGCGTTCGCGCTGCACGCATCAGCCTCGAGTGAGTACGAACATCCGACTGTCGGTTCACCTGTATTATTTGAAAAATTTTAAAACTGAAAAATATGAAGACATTTTTTTTTTTTGAAATACACGTTACACATGAAATGGAAAAATAATTGGTGATTTTCGCATTATAGTTCGAATACCGGATATTATAGAAGGTGAAAGGTTATTACAAAAACTAATGAGAGACGTGTAGTTGTGATTTTTTCCTAATCGACATTACATCTATCGACGTACTAATCTCACGCTCATTTACTATTCGTCATAAAAAAAAAAAAAAACGCCTTGTAACGAATCACTTACAGTCATTAAACAATTGTTGTCCTATATAGTTGAAGGCTCGCACTTAGAAATAATAATAGACAGCCCGCACCCGAATACCTAGTTCGAGTGTAATGCTGTGGGAAAAATTGTCGTTCATTCGCTGTGTAAATTTTCATTGCCCGACATTCACTCGCCATCTGCGACAAGCTTGTTTTCTATTTGGAGAGTAGATCACCCCTAATGTTTTGTGTGACCCCCTTAATCCATAGAGTGGATTGTTTTTTTGATTTTTTTTTTTTTTTTTTCTTATTAACTTAAACCTCTCGTAAACTTTCATGTGTTATCCGTGACTTATTTCAGTCCAATCGCCGCCAAGAATATTGAAGCAACCGCCGACCGACGAGCTGCTCTTTCAAGTAGCTCAGCAGAGTCTCAACGAAAACGACAAGCCGTTTCTCATAGAGTGCGAAGCGGAGGGTGAACCGGTTCCGGAGTGAGTAAAAAAAATTGCTCTTGTATGCTTGTCTGTAGTATGAATTTAGCGAATACTCATCGACTCGTGACGCAACAGTTGATGAAAGGAATTTGCAAGTTCACGCGTTTCTAAAGTATACAATAAAACCAGAAGATAAACTCTAACGCTGCATCAAGGAAGCGCTGTGTCAAGGAATTCCATTCGCGAGGACAGCTTTCCCTCCACAGTCTCGATTCACAGTTGACTTTCTTACACTGCAGTCCACGAGTAGTAACTGGTCTTAATTATCTGGATGACCTCATAGCCTTAGGGAGATAAAATTACCACCGTCGTCGGATGTACTCGTGGCTCTAATGTGAGACCAGCCACAAGTGAGATTGATCCGCCCGTTTGATCTCTGTACGATTATAAAATTCGCAATTTCTCTTTCTGTGATGAAAAAAAAAACAAGAATAATAATAAAAATTGACCCAAAAAAAAGTGCAAAAATTAACGTTTAGTTTCGAAATTTTTTTCTTTTAATGAGATAAAATCATCACCATCGTCGGATGTAATTGTGACTGTAACGTGAGTCGGGCCAGAAGTGAGTCAGGAGATCCCCTTCGATCTCATGACTCTTATAACATTCGCAATATCTCTTTCTGTTATGAAAAAAAAACAAAAAAAAAGAATAATAATAATAATAGAACTAAAAAAAGTTGATAAAAATTATCATATAGTTTCGCGATTTTTTTCTTTTAATAAGATAAAATTACCATCATTGTCGGATGTACTCGAGGACGTAACGTGAGACGCGACACAAGTGAGATTGATCCTTCCGTTTGATTTCCCGACTCGTATAACATTCGTGATTTCTCTTTCCATGATTTTGTAATTTTTTTTGTAATTTATTTATTGACGGAGTAACTCCTTTACACAAAACTCGAGTTGTGAATCGAGAACACGAGGCATATAAAATTTGAATGTATAACACTACTATAGAATTTGAATATACAGTACTACATAATCCCTAGTAACATTTTGTGTTAACGATTATCAATATAACATCGGATACGTAGGTATGACTATAAATATAAGAGATGATAAAAAAAAAAAATTAATAATGATAATAATTGAACAAAAAAAAGTTGATAACAATTAACGTTTACTTTTGAGATTTTTTTTTTTAATAAGATAAAATTACCTCTATCATCGGATGTACTTGTGGCTCTAACGTGAGACGAGCCACAAGTGTGATTGATCGGCTCGTTTGATCTCCGGACGATTATAAAATTCGCAACTTCTCTTTCTCTGATGAAAAAATAAAAACAAAAAAAGAATAATAATAATTATAATATAACTAAAAAAAGTTGATAAAAATTAACGTTTAGTTTCAAAACTTATATTTTTGTCTTTTTTTTTTACAAAAAAACAGGTATAAATGGATAAAGAACGGCAAGAAATTCGAATGGCCGGCGTACGACGATCGAATCTCCCAGCAGCCGGGTCGCGGTACCCTGGTGATATCCCGTGCCCGCGACGAGGACCTGGGCCAGTACCAGTGTTTCGCGAAGAACGAATGGGGCACAGCGACTTCCAACTCCGTATTCGTCAGGAAAGCCGAGCTCAATTCGTTCAAAGACGAGGATCCAATTACGCTAAACGCGAACGAGGGAGAGCCGTTCAAGATGACCTGCCAGCCACCGGACGGTTGGCCGAAGCCGAACGTTTACTGGCTAATTCAGGACACAACGGGTGTAATAAAGTCGATCAATAATTCGCGTATGACCCTCGATCCCGAGGGAAACCTGTGGTTCAGCAACGTGACGAGAAACGACGCGTCGGACAATTTTTACTATGCCTGCGCGGCGACGTCGCTGTACAGAAAGGAATACAAAGTCGGCAACAGATTTCTTCTCAACGTAATATCGACAGGTTCGTCGGCGAATCAGAACAAGCACGAGCCGGAGAAGCAGTACGTGAGCCGAAAGAACGAGGTCGCTCTGAGAGGAAAGAAGATCGAGTTGTACTGTATATTCGGTGGTACGCCCTTGCCTCAGACGGTATGGCTAAAGAACGGGGTCCGTTTGAAGCCGACTGATCGGGTGACGCAGGGCAATTACGGCAAGTCGCTGATAATAAAAACCGTCAACTTCGACGACAACGGGACTTACACGTGCGAGGCATCGAACGGCGTCGGCACAGCTAAATCTCATTCCATAGATCTCAAGGTCCAAGCGGTTCCGTACTTTACTGTCGAGCCGGAAATAATAAACGCCGCGGAGGACGAGACTGTGACGTTCCGATGCGAGGCGAGCGGTGTGCCTGAGCCGCAGATCAAATGGATCCACAACGGCAAGCCAATCGCCGAGGCACCGCCGAATCCGAGGCGAAAGGTCACGGAGAACAAGATCGTTATCGAGAGACTGACAAAGACGGATACGGGAAATTACGGATGTAACGCGACAAACGCTCTCGGTTACGTTTACAAAGATGTTTACGTTAATGTATTGGCGTTGGAGCCGGAGATCAGCGAACCACCGGTCGACACGTACACCGTTGACGGTAAAAACGTTATCATGACCTGTCGCGTTTTCGGAGCTCCGAAACCGTTGGTTAAATGGATCAGAAACGGTCAAGAGCTCACCGGCGGACGTTACACGATTCGGGAGTCCGGAGATTTGTACATAAGCAACGTAATATTTCTGGATGCTGGTCCTTACACTTGTCACGCGTCCAACAAATTGGGCGAGGATCAGGCCACCGCTGAACTGGTGGTAAAGGAACACACGCAGATAATTCACGAGCCGGAGGATTACGAAGTATCGGCCGGAACGACCGCGACGTTCAGGTAAGGCTCGCCTCTCCATCCGACACGATTATGCGGGTCGAGTTGGGTGACTAATAGGGTAGTTCCTATAAATTGAACGTTTTTCAATTTTCTGGGTCCACCCCGTATTATTGTGAGGTATAAAATAAAAAATGTGATATGCGAAGCGTCCCCGAAATGAATGCCCTTTTAGAGGTTGCTACCGGGTATTTAAAAAAATTAAAACTCTGTGAAATCTCTATAAAATCGAAGCATTTTTAGGGGTCGTTATCGAGGGTTAAGAAAACAAAGTTTTCGATAATTATAGCTAATAGTTATACAATGTTGTAAAAGGTGAAAATCTGCGGCGAAAAAATAACGGACCTCTAAAAGTGCTTCTATTTCATAGGGATTTCGCAGATTTTTTTATTCGTTGTACTGCGGAAGTGCGGCTCCAAGGAAATCTCGAATTTTTCATTGTGACTTTAAATTTAGATGTTCCGAAGTTTTTTTTTAAATAGCTGGTAGCTATCTCTAAAAATGCATTCATTTCAGGGACCCTTCGTACATAGCATTTTTATTTTATACCTTACGATAATACGGTGTGGCTCCCTGAGAATTCTAAAATGTTCAATTTAAGGACCACCCTAGTGACTAATCGGTTGTTATTATTATTTATTATTTTTTTTCGACGATTCTCAGATGCAACGCAGTAGCGGATTCGACCTTATCGATGGAGATCCATTGGTTGAGCAACGGTGAGCCCATCGACGTAAAGGCAGAGCCGCGTTACGTGCTGGCGACCGACGATCACTCCCTCTCGATCACGAAGACGACGGAACTGGATTCCGGCATCTACACTTGTCTGGCGCGGACCGATCTAGACGAGGCGAGGGCACAGGCGACTCTGACCGTTCTGGATGTACCAAACGCTCCGGTTCTTCTTGAAACGAAGTGTTACGAGAAGGAGGCGCAAGTCCGCTGGTCTCCGATGGGCGACAATAGATCGCCGATCTTGCGATACTCCGTTCATCACAACACGAGTTTCACTCCCGACACCTGGGAAGTCTCGGCCTCTCATATTCCAGCCACCGAACAGACCTACATGGTCCAGATGTCACCGTGGGCCAATTATACCTTTCGCGTGTTGGCGTGGAACAAAATAGGTAATGTGTTTGTACTGGCGGCAGTTTTTTTGCACTCGAATTTTAAAAAAATTATGGTGAAATTATGAACGAAAAATGGTATGATGGAGATCACTCTTCGTAAAGTTTTTCAAGAATTTTTGAATTAAATATGAAAAAAAATAAACAACAAACGAAAATTTCGCGGGTTGGCATAGAACAATGTAGATAATGTATTCGTCGCACGGATACTAGAAGATAGTTTTTTTACATTCGAATTTTAAAAAAATGATCTTAAAATTATGTTCCAAAAATGTTATCATGAATATGACTGTTTGCAAATTTTGTCAACAATTTTTGAATTAAATATGAAAAAGAAACATAAAAAATAGCTGTATCACGTACGTAGAAAATATGGTACAGCGAGGAATGGATTTACTGAATTGTTTATTCGTCACAGGTCCTTCCATTCCGTCGTCTCACGGCACGGTGTGCACGACGCAGCCCGATGTGCCGTACAAAAATCCCGGCAACGTTATGGGCAACGGCACCGATCCTCAGAACATCGTAATCAGTTGGACGGTCATGCCCCAGATCGAGCACAACGCCCCGAAATTCATATACCGAGTGATGTACAGACGCGACATTCCCGGTGAGACTTGGATTCAAACGGACATCCACAATTGGAAAACAAACAGGCTCTTGGTGGACAATCAACCGACTTACCAGAGATACCAGATCAAAGTCGTTGCGATAAACGAGAAAGGAGAGTCGTCCGTCGCTCCTCAAATTGTCATCGGTTATTCCGGCGAGGATCAACCGCAGCAAGCGCCCTCGAACTTTACTGTGATAAAAGTGGAATCGAGCACCAGCGCCGAGTTATCGTGGGCATCAGTTCCCGAAAGCTCGGTGAGGGGCGAACTCCGGGGCTACAGAATTCAGACCTGGACGGAGAGAGACGGCGAGGAGGGAATGCGAGAGATAAATGTCGGCAACAGAACGAAAGCGATGGTCGACAAGTTCGTTCCTTACAGCAAGAATTACGTGAGAGTTCTCGCTTTCAACGGCCGTTACAACGGTCCGCCATCCGAGGTTTTGAGCTTCAACACACCGGAAGGCAAACCGGGAACTATCCTGAGCTTGGACGCTTATCCCATTGGATCCAGCGCTCTCGAGCTCAAATGGACAAGACCAGCCGAAACGAATGGCGTCCTGACGGGATACAGGATATACTATCAGATGGTCAATGGAACCGCTGTCGGGCCTCTGCTCGAGAGGCAACCTCACGTCCTCGATCCTGAAGCTACCAGTGCCAAATTAGCCAGTTTGGCGGCAAACACCAAGTACCGTGTTCACGTTAAAGCAACCACGAAAGTCGGCGAGGGAGACAAGTAAGAACTAGACCTCACAAAATCATTATTCTATCAGTGTTTAGTTTCCGCTAGTCATGCTCATTGCTTTGACCAATCTCTTTCAGCTTCTACATCGAGGAGCGCACGAGACATTCGGAGAAACCGGATGTGCCGCAATTTACGTTGGAAACGTTCCCGAAGGAGAACGGATTCTCTAACATAAACGTTACTTGGATACCGAACCTGAACGGCTATCCCGGCAGCCACTTCTATGCCAAGTACAAGCTCAGGGGGGAAACGATTTTCTTGAAAACGAAACCAGAGTTTCACTCCAACAGCCTGGAGGTTAGTAAAATCGATTCGTTTTTGTCAGTTCCATGACCAAGCAGTGACCACTTTTATTATTATTATTATTATTAATGTTTACAGAAAGGAAGTATAAACTCATATAATCTGCTTAAAAAAAGATATATATATATATCGGATATCACATAAACATATAATAGTCGAGTATGACAGTATTTTTTTATTATGGTAAATAAATAATGGCGTTTATTATTGTTCCCGGGACATCGTCTGCTATGAACAAGTAGCATTTGTAAATACAGGCAGAGTTACATATGCTGGATAGTCTAAATATAATTCATACAGCCAGAAACTATAAGCGAAGTAGAAGATAGGTTGATGGTTACAGTTACAGGCAATCTTAAGGGCTTACATTACAGTAAATGGGTAACAACGCATGTATATTTCACGGTTTTTTTTTCGAGGTTGATATACGCTTTTTCGATTCAATTTTTTTAGAGTGGAAGGAGGGTATATTAAAGAACATTTCAGGTATTGTTTCATTTAATGTTATTGTTATTATGTATGTTTTTTTCTCGGTCGGTGAAAACAATTCTTTTGAAAGGTCCCTTGAGGTGGCCCGTTTTCAACTTGTCATTTTATCAGAAACAGAAAATTTTTAATGTTTCATCATAAATGATATGTAACGCGGTCCTTGACAAGGGGAAATAATTGGCTAAATGGCTGTCATTTGAAAAAAAAAACGGTCGATTTTTTCCCGTATTTCAACACTTTGCATAATTTTTTTAAATACCAGACCGTCAAGGAATAAAGACTCTGTTAGTATAAAGTATATTGGTACAATTTTTCATAAAAATCCATCAAGCCATTTTTTACATATCAGGGACATCGATCTTGAAAATCATGTTTTGAGAAAAACGCGTTCAAAGTTCAGCCGCGCCGCTGCTAAGTTTCGTAATTTGTTGAATGTCGACATCAAAATTGACCACAATACTCGTGACACTATAGACCATTAGAAAAAAAATATAAATTTTACTGTGGTGTAAGCCCTTAATACACAGGTAGTGTTCTAATATTTACTTATTTATTTATTTACGGGACACGCCCTTTTACAATAAAAATAGTACAGATTTAAAGAGAAAAGTAACAATAGTATTTCGTATCGTATAGCGTATCCACATTGGTGAAATTAAAATATCACAGTAGGATGAGATCCGGTTACGAGTATCAATAGAAACAGTAATATTACGGTAATAATTAGGGCACCCAGCTTTAACTTCGGGTACCAACTTTCTATCTCCTTTCGCACTACAACGGCAATCTCATTACATTTATTATTATTTATTATTATTAGATACGCGGACTGCAGAGCGGCGAGACTTACGTCGTGAGAGTTGTCGCTGTTGATGGAAATTACTTTACCGAGGGCGAGGCCCAAGAGATTGAGACCAGTAGCGAAGGGCCGATTATTCAACCCAAGGAAAACGTCGCCACTGCCGGATGGTTCATAGGTAATTCAGTTCATTTTAATTACCTTCATGGTTGCCGCGGACATGGAAAATCTGGAATACCGGGAAAAGTCAAGGAAATTGGTGGAACCCGGAAAAGTCAGGGAAAACTCAGCGATTTTTTTTTAATCCTGGAAATTGTTTGTATATGATATTTTTCTTTTTATTGAAATTGGAACATAGTTACGATTTGCGTTACGTGAGCTATCGATCGTGTTCTAATTCACTTGTTTTACTAATGCCCATCTACTGTCTAAGAGGCTTTTTTTAATCTCCTAGACAACAGATCAATATGTTGTCGATGGACTGGAAACATTAATTTTTGTTCTGGAAAACCGGGAATTCCAGTTGGAGAATTACGTGGCAACCATGTTTTCTGCGAATTCAGATAATTCGATCTTTGCATCAACTATAAACGATTGCGCGCACTGTTTTTTAGGAATGATGCTGGCAATCGCGTTCCTTCTGCTTCTCTTGATAATCGTTTGCGTGGTAAAACGCAATCGTGGCGGCAAATACGCCGTTCACGAACGAGAGCTCGCTGCCGGTCGCGGTGACTATCCCGACGAAGGTGGCTTCCACGAATATTCTCAACCGTTGGATACGAAATCCGCAGGAGGCCGTGCTTCCCTCGCGTCGTCGTCGCATCAGGACGGCAAGCATCCCGAATCGGACACAGACTCTATGGCCGAATACGGCGAGGGCGATACCGGTGAGTCGACCCTTCAACATTCCCGTTCACAATATTCAATCGTTTTTTCGTACTCTAGAGAGTAGTTTCGCACTCGCTTGTGTGTACATTGTTAAGTTCAGTCGTAGTAGTAATACCCCGTCCAAACACATTGGTTCTTTTTTTTTACCCAAGCTTCTTGAGTTGTTTTTTTATGTTTGTTTTTCGACACCACGTGCTCGATACTCGTCAATATTTCTTTTTCATCTCGACTTTTTACCTTTAATTCCTTTAGTTACTCATCAATTAGTTTTTTTCCCTCACAATACGAATCAGTCACTCTAGCTTCAGACAACCAATGATTAACAACAATGGTATATGTTTATGTTTTGTGATGATACACTTTTTTTTATCGGCTATTTTGTTTTTTCGTTGCATTCCTAAAAAAAAAAAAAAAAAAAAAAAAAATGAAAAACAGAGGGTATGAACGAGGACGGGTCTTTCATCGGTCAGTACGGCCGACAACGGAAACCGGAGCCCAACTCTCAGGCATTCGCAACACTAGTCTAAGGTAAGGTAAGGTTTTGGTTTGCAATTAAATTCTGACTGTGATTGTCCTAATCTAGACTTAGAGAAACAGCCATGCTTGCCTCGCAGATCGAACTATAGCCTCGAGATCTATAGATCGCTCCCCTTCGCCTCTTCTCTCGCTTCGCTCACGATATTCGAACGATCGTTGACACTTTTTTATGGCGTATTTGCAGGTCGATTCACCGAGGACGGGTCTTTCATCGGGCAGTACGGTCCGAAAGGACGACCGGAGGAAACACCGACGATTCCAACTGGTACGATGGCAACGTACGTGTAATTCGCTGTAACTATTATCCAACTATTACACGCCGCGTTTGAGTTAAAACTCAAGTCAATGTCAAGGAGCGTCCGAGTTCCCTTGCCCTGCCACAGCAGCCGCTCTATTCTCACCTTGCGCCGTGCGCAACGTCCACTCTTTACTGCCAGTTAGAATTTGTTGCCTTTTGGGTTTTATAGATTAATATTCGAGAAACTGACTGAATTTTGGATTCACCACCTGACTAACACATTCACGAACCTTCCCGTCCCCGAAAAAAAAAAAAAAAAATGGAAAACAGAGTCACTGTGTCTGTTGCGCGCAAACATTTTTTTAATTTTTTACTCGAATAATGCATGGCCCAGTATTAATAACAACGGCAGGTAGCTATTATCTGACAAATCGATCAACTTCTCGGGCGTACGAAGTAGTTATTATACGACGCCAAGTATATTGACAGTATGCGTTAATTTTTTCTCGAATCTCGCGTATCGATTAATTATCTCTCGTTTTAATTATAAAACCCAAAGACGATAGCTGTTCCGTAGTCGGCAAGCTATTTACGGAATCGTAGTTGTAGAGATTAAAAATTAAATTAAAACGAATATCGTCGCAACGCCAGCATACTTTACAGGGCCAGATTGGGCTGATTTTCAAGCCAGGTTACTACAGGGTTCGCGAGTTACGTTTGTATTGTTTCAAATACGTATGACGAGTGAATTTGTTTGTTTTTTTTCGAGACTGCACTTGTGCGAGCGGGATATATCGAAGAGAGTAGAGGCACAAGAGTTAAATGATTATCTGCATAAGCGCAGCCTCGGAGACTGGAGATAAGAGTGACATAATGAAAAGCAGCGTAACAGTCTGGCCTCGACTGAATGTAAACTTTTAGCTATACAACAACAACAACAAAAGAAGCCACAATTATCGCGGCCGTAATAGATTGAATCACGCATTCTCATATTTTTACTCTGCATACTGCGGGCCAAAACGAAAGAAACAATTATTACGTAAAAAAAATAATTAAAAAAACGAAAAAAAAAACAAATTCGAGATCTCCTGCGCGCTCAGATCCGCAATAGCGATCGAGTTATGCGCGATATAAACAGAGGATATTAATAACGACTATGATGATATTAAAGAATTATTGAAGCAACTAAAAAGAAAGAAAATGCACTATAGCGATTAACAATGAACACAAGGCCTCTAACTGTTGCTTTTTGTATGTGAGACACACACACGCTTTCGCTAGAAAAGAAAAAAAGGAGGAAGGAAGAAGTAACGATACGAATCTCTTTTTACTTTTATTTTCGTGTACTTTCAATGTCCTATTTGTTTTTGGGTTTCTTTCGCAATTTTTAGCACACCCTATCGAGCGTAGGATAACGATATATGACTATTTAATATATTAAAGCATTGAATATATAGAGATATTATATTATTAGTGTTAGAATTCCGAAAGGGAGCGATGACACAAGAGCAGCTATTATTAATAATCATTATCGCAATTTGTCTCTATAATGAAATGTTCTGCGATAACGTTTAAGGTCCATTGACACTTCTCGCACCGAAACAACAGAAAAAAAAACACCGCCGTCTAGCTAATTCAATTTAGTAAGCGCATCATTCGTGTATAGAGATAATAATCACAACAAAAAAGTGTCGTGAGCAAAAAATATATAATGGCAAAAAACAAAACAACATGATCAACAAGGAAACAGATGGAAAAAGAAGAAAAACAAAAAAAAATATAACAAGAAATTAGTAAAGTAAACAACAAAAGTTACTCGTCGTCAATTCTCTCGAAGTTCATCGAAGCAACCGATTCGTCGACTCATATACACAAATGAATAATATATTTGTCGGAATCTTATTTGCCGATAATTCTGCAATCTAGGGACTCGGATGTCGATTCGAAGTTTGCCATTATTGTTATACACCGATAAAACAATGAACGATGCATATTTTTCATTCGTACAGTCGCGATTATTGACGAAGAAAAAAAGAAAGACTATCCGCGCGCAACCCGAGGCCATTCTCATCCACCGTGAATATCGGCCTCCGAGTCCTGCACTCATATACACACATCGGCATATGCGTTTTAGTATATTTTTCTATCGTGCTATTCTCGGTCATCACCGGAAAAAAAGAAAAGAAAAGAAAAAGAAAACCTCGAGGCTTATCTCATACCACGAACCTTGAATCTCACATTAGATAGGTATTAAACAAAACCCAACCATCCTCCGTGTAAACTTCCAGTATATATTTGTACGAGTGATTTGTGAGTTGTTTCAATTATTTCTTTTTTTTTTCTCTTTTATACAAATATATATATATATTTTTTTTCAAGCCACCTACCTTCTGTGTTGTTTATAGTATGTGTTTTTTTTTATTGCAAGGTACAAAAAATTAATACTCAGAGTATTTCGCATTTGATGAGATCATTCATCGAACCCGACAGCTATTTACAATACCGTAGGCTCTCTTAGTTTTTTCACCACACACAAAATGTAATCGCAATTAAGAACAAACAAACGAAAATTATAAAATAGTAGAAGCGTCAAAACCATTGCACAGTGATCAGACAGGAAAGTACCGTCCCCATTTTAACACGAAAGAATCAAAATGCATTGCTTATCGTTAGGGCCTGATCACCGTGCTACCCCACCCGCCTTAGTGATATACCCATGTAATCTGCATTAATAGTCCTCTGAATAGTATGCTAAATGCTCTGTTGTATTGTTAATATTATTATCAACGGTTTATTAGTCGATAGCGCGGTCTATCGAGCGAGGTACCGGCATACGGTAATTGTTTGTAAGTATCTTGATTATTATACTGTGGAGTATATATGTATAGTGAGGGAGGGGGGGGGGGGGGGAAGTGCGTGTCGAATCAATGATAGCCAATCGGCGAAAAATGTTTAAATTCGAGCAATTCATACATTATCGTGTGCTGGTTCATTGCCAATGTTTTTTCATTGTACACTATCTTGCTAGAGTTATGTAGGAGAGTAAAATCAGTTTTCCCGGCATTGCAATGCTCGAACGTACACACACATAATACATATGGTGAATGAAGAAAACGAAACAAAAAAACAACAACAACAACACAATTCGAAAAAGTAAAACTTCGATGTTTATGTACTTTTGTGCATTCTGGTGAACGGCGGCAACAATTTAGGCTATAATTTTTTTTACGAAAGTTAACTATATCGTCGCCTTTTTTGGGGACGATTTACGGTTAAATAGGAAGGGTTTTTTAAAATGTAAAGAAGAAAAAAAAATCGCGAATTATCGTCGCAGCAAAACCACAACATATTATTATTGATAACTTTATTACGTTCATTATACAAGTTAGGCAATAAATTTAATTTTTAAGTTTTGTTAGTTTAAAATATCGACCTTTATAACGTGCATTCCATCATACGTCCATGTAACATCCCCCATGTCAATAAAAAAAACAAAAACAAAAAACAATCGAAACTATAAATACTTCTTTTTTTATTCTTCATCCATAAAGTTTCCGGACCGTTGTCCCATCTCCGATCCCTTTATTACGTCGTCCTACGTTCTCTCACCTCCATCCGAACGGCCTATGGGCACATCTTAAAACCTCCAAAGTAATAGCTCGGCTTGGAAAAAAAAGATAAATTTCACGGTTTATCCTTTTCGTTTCTTTCACGAGCTCGTCAAACCATCGACCTCGTAGTATTGTATGGCTTACAGCTTCATTATAGTTATACCAGAGGGTTATTGTGGCTCGGACGCTTCGCGCCCTCGTTATGGAGTACAGTGGAACCTCGATTATCCAAATCAATTGGGGTCAAATCTAGTTCGAATTAACGATTATTCCGACAATGGAAATTTGAAGACCAAAAATAACATACTTACAACAAATTAGCGCTCGACGATGAAATGATATCGAAATTTTGCCCCATTGTTTGGATAATATAAATTCGGATGAAGCAAATCGCCGTTCAGCAATGGAGGGTTCGGATAATCGAGGTTCTACTATATTAGAAACTGGAAATTTAGATTTCCGAAGATTTACTCAAAAAACATAATTTGGGGTTCGAAAATCTAATTTTTGGACTGGAAGTGACGTCACATCAAAGATATAACACTTCCCGTTTGAAAATCTCATTTTTTCGACCGGAAATGACGTCACGTTGAGTCGAAAAAATTAAATTTTCAGACCGGAAGTGACGTCATACTGTAAACACGTCCCTTAGGGTCAGTGGGATTTCCAAACCGGAAGTGACGTATTTCCGCTATGACGTCACTTCCGGTAGAAAAATGAAGTTTTCAAAACGAAAGTGACGTGTTTCTGGTATAACGTCACTTCCTGACGAAAAGTGAGTTTTCTGAACCGGAAGTGAGGGTTTCCGGTCGAAAAATGTTTTTTTTTTTTCGTGCACGATGATAGCTTAGCGACGTGCACGACGCTGTGCACGTTGTACACAGCGTTGTTCTGCGCCACAACTCAGCGAGACGTACAGAATAATATAATAGAAGAATAGTTATCAGGGCCCAGAATGGATGCCCCCTAGGTGGACTTGGAATACTCAGCAATTCTTGAAAATTGGGACGAACAATCAGCTGTGAAAAATGTATATAAGATACGCTAGATATATTTTTTTTTCATCGATCATCACAGGGTGTTCGCGAGTAAGCGGTACAAAGTGACCAGCTAACCCCGACCCCCTGCAGGCTCTTCTCTTCCTCGCTGGGATACATCTCGTTATTGTCCCTGGCGGGCGAGCGAAGGCCCGGTCGGACGGGTCCTCTCCGAGACAGAAGTCGTCCGAGATCTGACCCGATATTGTAATTATGCGGGACGGGTTTTTTGTCCCGCGCACAGCGGGGGGGCCTTGCACGCGACGTCTCTTGATCCCACGACGCCGAAGCCTTTAACGTCCCTGCAACATTTGTCGATGGATATTGACGATGAAATATTATCGAAGAAAAAAATAAATAAATGGAAAGCGCCCATCTCAAGAGATTGAGATGGCAGCGAGCGATTCGAGAGAATCCTCGGAGAGTACAGAAATTCGATCGCAGCGCTTATCCTCCCGACAAACTTTTCCGGCTACACCGAATGCTCGCGCAGGATCGAGCGCGTTCAACGGCCAACGAATCGATCGCCCGAACGATTCTCCCGTCGAGAGCTCGGGCTCGCGAACGGGCAAAACGTATTTAACATCGAGCAATTGCCAGATACAAATTGAATTCTCGCTTCGGAATCGATGACAATTGGCGCTCGTCGCTGCCCAAAGATCTCCCGATCTACCTAATTATTTTTTATTAAAATTTTGTCCTCTCCCTCTCGAGCGTCTTGCGATTGAATTTTTGCGACTAGAGACAACGAGGAGATAATGCGAGATGACAGTATTTGATTTAGAGTGTAGCGTATATATAGAACGGCCGTGCGATTCAATGGTAGTCCAATCAGCTTTGGCGACGACGGGGCCGTGGCTGCGCAAAAAACTTTCGATCGAGAATAACCGGGACTGCTGCGGCTGCGGGCAGCTCCGCACAGGCGGCCCTCAGTCGTTGCTTCCCCGTTCGGTTCTCGTATTATATACACACACACACACACACACGTTCACTCGCGCGCGATGCTATACGTCCGAGAGATCAATTGTATATTATATCGCCGTGCAGACTCTATCTTATGGGATATACAGGGTGGTTCACGAAGCTGTAATCGATCCTCGGCCGGCCCCGTCGCAAGCGAGAACCAACGATTTCAATCGCTCGACGTTTTGGGCGTCGCCATTTTCTTTTTTGCTACATAACCTCAAAGCAACGAATCGTATCCTTTAGACTATTATTCGTGTCGAGAGTGCGGAATACGTTAGACCTTCTTCTTCTTCTTCTTCAATTTGGAACACGTTAGACCTTTATGCGTAAGCCTGTAGAGCACGCGCGCGATCTTCCCGTAAGGTCGCGATATAGCACCCAGGATAGTCTTGCACTGAACTCGGGAAAGAAGCAGAGAGGAAGAGGCAAAGGGAAGAGCGGAAAGGGAACTTACTCGAAGAGACAACAATGAGCCATTTGTTAGCGGTCGAGACGTTGCTCGCCGACACTGAAGATACACAATGGACACTGTTATCAACTGTTCATCCAGTGATCTCTCAAACCTGTTGGCCGAACGTATATGCTATGTATATGTAACCTGCACCGAGCGCGCGGTTATAGAGCGCATAAAGCGCAAGGTGGATGTTCCAATAATTGATCGTACGCGCCGCTCGCTACTATAGCAAATGCATCGGCCATTGCATTTTTAACTTTGAGGATTTTAATCATCGAAGTTGAACATTTTTTTAATGTGGCGATATTATAATGTGCATAACAATAAGGTTCGTGTCGATTGGACATGCACCGATTCTCACACGGATACTCACAGATACTCGCGCAACATTCATACATACTCACGCATAATCAGACACTCGCACAAACATTCATACATATAGCCAGATAACCAAAAGCACAGGCAAATAAGGTTAATTGCTCGCCAGCAAGCTTTACTGTTTACTCGCCGGCAATATTGCAACAATAGTTTCTAGCACAAGATTGCAGCATATTGATAGTAAATTCCAACAACGGTTGCTGCAAGTCGATTTATTATCCTCAACAGCCGTGAAATAGATCAAAATTCCGGATGGTCATTTGTGTGTATCATATAAAATGTTAAACACAAATGGACTAACACTAACGATGCTTGGAATTGAATTTATGTGAGAATCAATAGAGGCACTTAAATTTGATAAGAAATCGAATTTTTTAACATTTCACCCAAAATAACCATGACTCAAGCAAATTAATCTTCGTAGTGAGACGCAAAGCACCAACAAGCCTTGCTGACAACTTGCCGGCAACATGCACCTATAAGAATTGTCGGCATTGAATGCTGGCAAAAACATAGGCAAATGCGGACGCGCATGCCGTAATTTTGCCGCCATCCCGAGCGGACATGTGCTGCCTATTTGCTTTCGGGTCGTTGGCAAAATGCTATCTGGGTGCTCCCGCATACTCACAAGGATATTCACAGTTATTCACACGGAATACTCACAGAAACTCACACAAACATTCATACGTACTCAGGGATACTCCCGCAACATTCACACGGAACTCATAGACGCTCACAGGTGCTTACATATAAGGCGAGCGCGCGAGCCGACATAACCGCTAGTAATATTAGTATATTATGCCACAAGGGAGGAAAGTGCGTCTTTTCACCGAGCGTGAAGTTTGATGCCCGAGCGAAGTGAGAACAGAAATTCACACGAGGTGAAAATGCACCTCCTCCCTTGTGGCATACGACATTTTTTTCCGATTTCGTTAAAATACCCACATTTCTTGCGTCGCAAAATCGTCCTCTTCGCCAATGACCATTACTCCACCGCGAGTAATAGAACTTCCAGAGGGAGTAATGAGCCCTATTACTCCCTAGGGAGTAATGAAATTGTACTGCGCATGGGCACACGTTAATAGTGATCATCGGCCAATAATAGGCTATTTTATGGCTATTTTATATATTATATTTTATGGTTATTTAATGTGGCTATTTTAGCGAAGTCGGGGAAAAAAATATAATCCGTCCTCACGATAAACTTTTGTGAATTGAGTGTAAGGCTGAAGGGAACTGAACGTCAGGAAGACCCCAATATTGCGCGCGGTGTAATATACATTATTGATTCACGTACGGTTTCCTCAACTTTTACATCCCCTCACCTTCTCATATTTCCGTCGCACGCTTTATTACGTTAACGTAACTTACATTTGCTTCTTCCCACTTGTACCTACCGATTTTCCCCTCGCTTTCAATCATACACAACTTGTCTTTGATTCAACCGTAAATACGACACCTGAACAATAAATATTTATTTCATGATCTCTCTCTTAAAGTAGTACTTGCGGACAGCTTGAGCCCACGTGAGTTCAGAGAGAATTAAGAGGAATTGCGAATACTTCTCGATGAGATAAAAATCTGAAAAAAATGAACCGTATGGAAGGTACTGAAAAGATTGATTTGGCAAAACAAAAAGGTACTGAAAAAAATTCATATTCAAAAAGATTAAAGAATTGTTTTTATGTGAACGAAAAGTTAAGTTGCCGGGGGATTTGTCGAACAATTTTTTTTCTTTCATATTTGTTAATAACATTTTTGAATTATTATTATGCAAAATCAATCTTTTCAGCACCTTCCACATGCCTGATTTTTTTCAGATTTTCATCCGGTCGAAAAGTGTCTGCAGTTCTTTTTCAATTCTCTCTCCGGACTCACGTGGGCTCAGGCTGTCCGCTAGTACTATACCTTAATATCCCAGCCCTACGTTTAGTTTTCCTGCGGCCTCGAATATCGCGCCAATGTACCTGACTCGCAATTTCGATATTATTCGATACTCCCAACGTCAATGTTTTCGGGTGAGAAAATAACAAGCCTCACGATACTCTGTATCAACTATCGGACACGCGGTTCTCAGGGCGGAGAAGACCGGCGAGGGGGGGGGGGCTTCCAGACTGCGTATATACAATTATGTTGTCAGTTATTATATATTATAATAGTATATAGGACGAGGGCGACGCGTCGGGCAGAGGACGCGTCTCCGGCCGGTAGGAAGAAGAGCGCGCTTGCACGAAAATGATTCACTTCGTTAAGTAAGGAAGCGGCGAGGGGGGGGGGGCAGAGGAGAGGGGGGTCTGCGCAGTGCTCCCACCTAATAACCGTGTAGCGACGAAGACGTCGTGAGAACAAGGTCGGACCTTCTGCACATACTACTGTCCGTGACTTCGGGGTCTTCCTGCCTCTCGCGAATGCAAAGACGAAGGAGTACTCCGGGCGGCGAGCTGACGTTAAAAACTGGTTCCTTCCTTCGGGGCTCTCGATTCGCGGTGGGCACACACGCGGCCGGGGACCTTCTCCGTGCCTCTCGTACGCGAAGGCGCGCGCGCGCCCTCGAGCCCGAGCTCGAACCCCGGCTACCACTTTGGACGACCACAAGCGGTTTCCTGGAGAATCTTGCGAAACCCGAGGAGCTCTCTCCTCGATATCTACCTACTATAACACTAGTCTCGCGGAACTTACACCCGCCTTTCGCCCGTTTCGCCGATTCACCGGAGAGAACGATCCTTCGCGTATACGTACCTATATTATTACGTTGTACGGAGAGCTTCGAATCCTCGTTGGGTCAGGTAAAAAAAACTGGAAGTGTATACTATAATAAAGAGGGGGGGGGGGGGGAGGGGGTGCGATGTTCCGTTTCCCGTTAAGTTAAACTCATTGTTGGATCGAGGAAAAAAAAAAACTGCGAGTTTGATACTATAATAAACAGGGGGATGCGATGTTCGTTTTCCGTCAAGACAAACTCATTGTTGGATCGAGGAAAAAAAAAAACTGCGAGTGTATACTATAATAAACAGGGGGATGCGATGTTCATTTTCCGTTAAGACAAACTCATAGTAGGATCGAGCAAAAAAAAGGAAACTGCAACTGTATTTCCTTGATAAACTCATAGTTGAATCAAGCAAAAAAAAAAATAATAAGAAAACTGCATTTGTACACTATAATAAAAAAACGGGGGCTGCGATGTTCGTTTCCCGTTAAGACCATATGAAACACCCCCCTCCCCGTCCATCCCGGGCTCAGTCGGTATCAAAAACTGTAATCAACTTTTCTCACTGGATCTCGCATATACGGTCAAAAGAAAAGTCTCATGGGAAGCCGAAATGATATCTGCTTCCGATGAGACTTTTCATTTGATCGTATATGCCAGAATCCATGAGAAAAGTTGATTACAGTTTTTATTACCGACCGCGGTATTGCACATGCTCTTAAGACAAACTCATCGCGATTCGTTTAACGTCGGATAAACATTACCGAGCGGGTTGGATAATAATTCACCGGCTTCCCCGAGTCTCGCCGGTCAACGGACAGAGTCCTCTCCGAGAACGTATCGCGAAACATCTTCGTCACTCAGGTATATGAGCAGAAGCAAGAAGACTGAGAAACGTTCTCGCTTTTGATAAATCGTTCGTGGAGTGAAAAATCGGCACGTTTGCGGGTGTCGGGACTGACAGCGAGCAAAGATAGAGAGATAGAATGAAGGAGAGGGAGACATCCCTCGCGGTCCCTGGGACGAGCTGTATTAGTTGCGAAGAGATGGTGCCCGAAGGTGCGGAGAGTCCTGTGAGAGATTCCCTTTTCCACCAGGAGGAAGCCACAGCGGGAGATTTGTCCAGACGGGGAGGATCGATTCTCGCTGCTTCTGGTCCGTACGGTTGCAGCCGCACTCCTACCATACCGATCGGCTATACATATATATATACCCATACATAAATACACGTACACACGTTTTGTACAATATATATACACACACATAGATACACGTACATACGTTTTGTACAATATATATACACACACATAGATACACGTACACACGTTTTGTACAATATATATACACATACACAGATACACGTACACACGTTTTGTACAATATATATACACATACATAGATACATGTACACACGTTTTGTACAATATATATACACACACATAGATACACGTACACACTTTTTGTATATATATATATATATATATACTCATACATAGATACACATACACACTTTTGTATTTCTATATATATATACTTGTTCAGTTTATATATATATATATATATATAGGTACAGTATAAAGAAGATACACTCACGGATGAAAACTGGTGTGCACGGACCCTTATCCCGGTATTGGGACTGGGTAGATAGGGATCTCGCGGCGTGCGAGAGCTCGAAACACAAGCCTGCAGGCCTTCCTCTCATTGAGTCAGTCAGTCAGTCAGTCAGTTACTTAGCCGCAGCGACGCGGCCCGCACGTTCATCCCAGCCTCGGCACACGTTCGTCCCTCGTACTTTGCCGCAAACATACCAGCAGCAGCAGCAGCAGCAGCCAGTAGCAGCAGCAGCGACGTTGCAAACGGTCCAGTCTCGCCGGTCGCGATCTGTTGACGGCGCAGAAAGAGACAGGACAGTAGATAAAGAGCCGGAATATTAAGAGACACACACACACACGCAGAGAGAAAGAGGGAGAGGAACAAAAAAAAAAGAGGGAAGAAAGGTGAAAGAGGCATCCAACCTACCTCGTTAAGTCCTCCTTCGTAGTGATTTTTTTTTTTTTTTCTTTCGTTCTCTTTTTTTCAATACCGGCGTGAAATTCGTGATTTCACGGTTCGCACGGCCCACAAGCGCGGCGGAGACGAGACTAACGCGCCAACGTCGGGCGGGACGAGGACGGGCGAGACTAATATCGCGAAATCGCGCACCTGCCGACACGATGCCGTGGGCATCGGCCTTCCTGGCCACCGGGACGACGATTATTCTCATCCTCGTCGCGGATCGCACTGACGCGAGACACCATCGAGGCGGAAACGGTCACAAGCCCGCCGGTGACATCTCACTGTGGATCGATCAACAGCAGATTAAGATGTTTAGCGGTAAGTAGTTCACGAATTCGTTCGACTTTCGATCCGATATTTACTTATTTTTATTAACAACGATCCGGGAACAATTACAAGCACGTTGGAAAACCCATCGTCCAGTGAACAATGTGAGAGAGATTCGTCGCTTATAAATTGCACGAAATACATAAGGACATAAGGACATACAAAGTACCTAAGAGAATGAAAATAATTGCGATGTGGGAGATCGCAATTTTTGTCGCCTAGGAATTGCACAAAATTCACACTTCGGATATTCTATCTCGGATCTTATAGCGTATTCAATAAATCTATTTCGGCATTTCCGTTTTAATTTTTGTTTATGGCTTGCCGATCGTAAACGTAAAGGTGTTTAGCGGACGAGTGTTGTGAAATTTCCAATTACACTACGTCGTATCCGCTCGGAGATAGGAGGGAACTTGGTATCTCGACGCTATCTCGCTATTTCGCGATGCACTATCGTCTCTCGGCGCGACCGGCGATCGATCGGCGATCTCCGCCCGTTCACTCGCCATCGAACTTTCACGGATATTCATTATTATTATTATTATCGTTATTATCTTTCTTTCTTTTTTTTTCTTCTCTCTTCTCGTCTCTCAAATATTACGCACCTCGGGCGCTACTACCGGATATCCGGTAGTAACACGCGCTTCGAGATCTTTACGGCGATTCGCGTACGGGGCTCGCGAACATCCCGGTGGCGCGTCCGCCCTGACCCTTCAATAGCCGACAAGTCCGTTTTTTTTTTTTTTTTTTTTGCATACGTCGACTAACGTTAAGACGTATCGTCGAACTCTATAGTAAACGGCTTCGAGATAACGGCCGGACGACACCGCTGATTTTACTGAAATTTAAATAAATTACATTTTATTACTTTTTAATTTGTAATTTAGAAAAATTTTTTTTTTAGGTCTCGAGATGGAAATCTACGCGATAACCGAGGGCAGGGTACTGTCGTATCTGCTGGATCCAGAATTCGAGAGCAAACTGCCGATAATACCGAGCGAGGTGTCCTACGTCAATTTCACGTGGAAGTCTGGAATAAAGAAGTATTATTACAATTTTTATCGACTCAAGTCGTTCGACGAGACGATACTGAAGACACCGTCGATCACGATCAAGACTCGGGGACGCGTGCCGAAGAGGCCAAAGGGTATGTACAACTTTGTATGACCAATTTGTTTAATACACTTTTTTCCCCGACTGCGCTAAAAAGCACCTATTTCATGCCTGCAAAGGGCGTGGAAAGTGGCCGATTCTTGACGAGTGGGAGGAAAAGTGATTTAGCGGAAGGAACACACTCGGTGAAAAGACGCACTTTTCTCACTTGTGGCATAATATTCAATTTTTTATGACCCTGAAGATATCTGCATGTGGCCAAATTTCATCAAGTTATAACGGTTGTATTTTGCATTGTGCAAACTTTGCTCGAGGAAGTTAACTTTGAGATTAATATTCTATAAGTGACCAATTGGTTATTCTTCCTAAAGCCGTGCACTGATAGAGACTTGCCGAAGATGAAATTTGATGCCATGCAGATATCTTCAGGGCCACATTTTTTTTCTCTCCACTTACCGACGATATTGACTGAAAACTATTTGTTTCTTTCTCAGAATTCAGCGTACTGCTGCCTTGTTCTGGCAACAGTTCGGGGATAGCCCAATTCGGTATTGGCTTGATGATTGAGACACGAAAGGGGAAACCTTTGAACGGGACACCCCTGCGTCTCAGCTTAAGAAAAGAATGCGCCGTGCGCGGTGAGTCCGTCAGTCGCGCCCAAGATCATCACTTCTCGACTCACACATACAGTTCTGTATCCACCAGTAATCGCCGCCAATTTGACGCATGTCTCTATATCTCTCGATTTAAAGCAATCGGAATGTCGACCGGTCTGTGGAACGTACCGGGAAGTGGAAGGCCCACGGTTTTCTCGTCGAACAGATAGAGAAATCGTCTTTGAGCCCGATTGACCGAACAGCACGCGATTCGAGTTCTTTTTTTTTTGTGTTTGGTTTACACATTCTGCTCGTTATCGGAATACAGTTGTTTGCTTTTGCACGTGTTTGCGTCGATAATACTTGCATGCTACTGAGAATTGCATTCTTTTTTTTTCTTCTTTTACCACACGAGAATTGTTTGACCGTTTGCAGTGTTGATCAGGGCAACGATCCTCCGCAGGTATTCTAACTTAACGATTAATCTTTTCAGAGCCCAATCCAGGCCCCTGTCCCGACGGCTATCTCGGACCGCCCCATTGCAAAAAAGCTCTCTGCTATCCGAACTGCATGAACGGTGGCAATTGCACGGCACCGGGCGTTTGCTCCTGCCCACCGGGATTCCAAGGACCGTACTGCGAAGGAGGTAAAATTCAACGACAATATTTATTACGAATACTTCGTGTGATCAGAACCTTAATCGAGGGATATTTAATAGAAAATATAATCTACATTAATACTTTATCTATGGTGGCCGCGGTCAAGAAAAACCGGGAAAAGTCAGGGGAAAAAACTTCGTCTGGGAATCAGGGACGGCAGGGAAATTCAAAATTGGTCACGGACAAAGTAAATTATCGCCGAACCTTCTATAATAAATAATTAAAAAGCACATAAAAGAAGGCCATAAAAAAATAGAAAATTTTTTGAAAAACAACAAAAATAGTATGAAACGTTATTACAATAATTAGGCATCTTCATTTGCATAATTAATTTTTTTTAATAGAAGTTGTTAGAAGTTTGGTCAGGGAATCTTCTGTCTGTGGAAAAATGGCCACCATGTTATCGAAAGCCTTGATGGAACGCGACGAATTATTTACACGACTATATCGGCGAGGAGCGGCGAGAAGCGCTCTCTCACACGATCTTCGAAATCGATATCGCCGTTTTGCAGCCCGCTTTGATGACGTTCGTCAGAGCTCGATAGAACGGGGCTTGCTCGGCACCGTGATCGATTCCTGTGTCGTGGTGCTCCTGCTCCTCGTCCCGAAATCTCTGAATCGTCTCCAGCAATTCCTTGTCCGTGACTTTCTCACCGGTCTCCATCAGCGCTCTGAGCTGGTCGTTGTAATGCTCGACTATAACAGTCTCCACCGCTACCGTGCAGGCCATCGCCGCTTTTTCACCCATCAACGCCGTACCGGCGCCCAGCACGAATCCCGCCGCGTTCCACAGCGGCAGCATAACCGTTGGTCTAACACGATGTTTCTGTATCAATTCCTCGAACTTGGCTCTGTGCTTTTTTTCCTGATCCCACATGTGCTCGATCGTCGGACCGACGGATGTTTTGCCTGCGTTTAAAGTTTACATTACTCACAATTTTTCTTGAAAATTCGAGAAGTTTTTTTTTTCTATTTTTTTTCTTACCTAGAACAGCCATCTGGCCGGCGTATATTCTATCGGCTCCCAATTCGCCGGCATGATTCACCCTTATTATCGTGTCCAAGAGCTTGCCGGATTTCGTGTCCGACGTAGCGGCGGAGAATGAACTCGAAAGCCTCCGGCTCCCGCGACGAAGATGTTGCATCGTCCTTTTCTCTTTATTTCGTATCTGCAAATACCAATGTTTATTTAACGATGCTAATCGAGTGCTCTGTTAATCGCAGGAATATGCACGGACAAATGTTTGAACGGCGGAAAGTGCATTCAGAAGGATACCTGCGAATGTTCCAAGGGTTATTTCGGGCTGCACTGCGAATTCTGTGAGTACAAGACTGTAACAAAAAAATTGTAAATTTAATGCACTGGAATTTGAAATTAGGCTTACATTACTTACATCAATTGAACAATAATGTACTTTATTTTGTAACATTAATATACCCGATATCAAAATTGCAAATCTTTTTACTGAAATTTACACAAATTATTATTGAAATTGAATATTGATGTACTTTTTTTTGCAAAATAAAAATACCACATATTAAGATTATAAATCGTGTGCCTAAAATTTTCAAAAATTTTCATTAAAAATAAAAGTTTTGCTGTGAAATTGCATCGCGCATGTGTTTGAAATTTCGAAACAGTTTATGTAAAAAAAAGCTTCCAATATCGTTGATTAATTGAAAAAAAAAAAAATTTACAGCGAACGTCGCGACTGTGGAGCGGAAAGATTCGATACGAGTCCGAGAAATATGCCGATAAATTATTTAATTTTTTTTTTTTCAGCAAAATGCGTCATTCCGTGTTTGAACGGCGGGAAGTGCAAAGGAAACAATGTATGCAGATGCCCGACGGGCTTTAAGGGGGACCACTGCGAAATAGGCAGACGTTCGCCGCAGCGTTCCGCGTGTACAAGAGTTTGCAGGAACGGCACTTGTCAGCAGGACAACACTTGTCTCTGCGATCCTGGCTGGTTTGGAAAATTGTGCAACAAGAACAAGCCATGGGCTTAACTCTTGAACGGCGAGGCAGGAGTCTACCTTACCAGCCGACTCCATCAATTGGAATTTGTCCACGCTGTTGCGTGGACACGAACAGAAAGAGTTATCGATATACGTAAATGTCTCGGTGCATCTTCGAGAGTAATGCATAATTTCTTGATGCGCTACGAACGAAATCATAAATTTTTTTTTTTAGTGCTTAGCCAATGTCCGACCGTCGCGTTGAGGCGAGCTCGGCGCCTCGTTTTTTTTGTTTGTTTGTTCGTTTCAACTACCCGAACCAGATGTGATATGTAAAGCTGCTTTACACAATTTTATACGATTAAATATTATTATTATTGATGATATTTGTATAATATTAATAAATGTATTTTTATCATGCGTAAAATGAATTTTACGGCCAATCTCCCTGGAAGAATTCACAACGAATATTGCGAATCGCTGGACAAATGCAAGGAATCGATTGCAGAGATGGAGGCGTTTGAAAGGTGTTTGGGTGTGTTTTCGAATGCAGTTCTGCTCCGTTGGGCTAAAACCAGAAATACTATAGATGTATACACAGCTGAAATAGGTGTAAATGTAAGAAACATTCCAGTCTGCTCTCAGTTCAGGTTTTAGTTTTTGTACAAATCTGCTCTGATAAGCGTACTTTTGTCATAAAAACAGACAAAATACATTCCGTGTAAAGAATCGGCTTATTTGTCTCTGTCCACTAGCAGTCGACAGTCACAAATAAAAGAACGGATAGCTGATCAGACCTGCATTCAAAAACCCACCCTTCTAGATGTATCCACACATATACACAGCTAAAACAGGCAATCTTATATACCAGTCGGTTTTCAGCAGTTCAAGGTTTAGTTTTGACAAAAATCCGCTCCGATAAGCGTTTTTTCTTTTATAAAAACTGACAAAATGTATAATAATTAAAAAGAATTTATAGGAATTTACAAAAAGTTATGAGAAAAGAAAAATATATTCAGTTGACAAGACGCGGATTTTATAAGTGTTGCACTTCCCTTCTGTACAGTTTAACAATAATAATAACAATAATAATAAAATTTATCCCGCGTAAATAATCGGATGTACCGTCGGTAACAAAAATAAAAACCCACTAGCAGTGAACAATTCACAAACAGAATAACGCATAGCTGAGCAGATCTGCATCAAAGAACGCACCGTCTATGTCAGAACGTTGCGAGCGGATCGATTGCCGAATGTTTCGCGATTAAACGACACGACGTACACGAAAAACGCCCGACGTCTAAATTTTTGTTGCACGAACGTTCAGCCGAGAGTCTCAGAGAACGACATTGATAGCCGGCGCAAGGTTTTTGGAAAGCGAACCGAATGCCAAGTTTTTGTTAATTCGTAGACGCTCGAGTCTAATATCGAATGCCTACCTGACGAAAAAACAACAATGTAATCAGAGTGTGTACCGCGACCGATCTCGCTGTAGAGTCGCGCGACTTAAAAAATGCCTTCTCGGGCGGGTTAGGTTAGTGCACGGCCGATTAGTCAACACATCGTTTCAGTGAAGTACTGAAAAGGCAGTCACGTGTTTCAGGATCCAATGGGGGACTGTGTTACGGAGCGACGCCATGACGCGTACCCCAGCCAAGTTCGACCAATCGAATTATTCCAGGCCCGTATACATGTATATGGTGTTCGTGTTTCCGTCGTCGCTGGTCTATTACCGCTCGATTCCATCGTAAATCGGTGAGTCCGCACTTACGAACGGTCTTAAATTAGTTTTTAAGATAGCGAGCTATCGCCCTTTGATAATTAAAATTAAGTATCACGACTGTATGAGAGTGAATTTCGTATCGTCTGCTTGGAGTGCACCGCGCAGGCTCGCTCAAAATGGCCGCCGACCTGCCGCGTTTGTTGTGGTGGAGATGGAGGCCCGCGTAACCGATCGATACGCCTGCTGGCGAAACTGGCCATGGTGTCCATGGAGCCTGTTGTGCGTCTTCTCCGGTCACTCCAAAGTAACTCGTGTCGCGCGCGGTGAGATCGACGCGACTCCGACATTAAACCGTTGTGATAAAGTTTACGAGGAAAATGTACGGGACGCGGAGCACGTAGGGCGTGGTGGTGAGCCTAGTAGCCGACGACGGCATCTCCGCAGACGCAAAGGCCCTGAGCCCTGATCGGTCACACCACTCTACACCGTCCACACAAGGTGCGTACGCAACTCGCGATTTACACTGGGCCTGCTCCATGGCTTCGCGGTTCCTCGCTCATGAGCTTTGCGGCCCCGGAGGTGGTCTCTTTTGCGTGTGCCCTGCGCATTTTCGTTGCCCCCCTTTTCTTCGAATAAACGCGCCGCCGTGTACTCTGCTCTGTACTCTTCCGTGTGCGCGCCGGAGCTCTCTCCGTATATCTCTTCCCTTTACACCCGAAAGCCCGCCTGTCAATTTACCCGTCTAATCCTCCCCCCCCCCCCTGAAACGCGCCTGTCATTCATACCCGGCCCGTCCACCTTTGCACTACGTGCGAACCGCAGTTTTCGCCGAGTTCACCAACAAACGAAAAAAAAAAAAAATCTCGTACCTATCCTGCAGCGCTCTCATCCCGATCGCCCGGTGTCTTCCGGCGTCTTCCGCTGTCTAACGCTCTGTCTTCCGCTGTCTTCCCGCGTTCGTAACGCACGACTTACAACCGTGCGATTTACCCTTCCACGCGAGGCTGCCCCACTCGTCGACGATCCGTCTCTCGTTAATACCGGAGACCTTGTTTTCTCATCCTCGATTCGATATCGTCGAATCGACCTATAGCGTTACCCCATCCAACAATATATATCATATATGTTTATCCTCGATAATGGACAATTCCACGCTCGAGCCACCGCTTCCACGCACCTCCAGCGACGCGACTGCCAAAAACTCGATGTTCTAAACGTTCGATTTTTGAAGATACTATGCCGTCTCGTAACGCTCGATCGATGAGCTCTTTGACACCGATTTGTTTTTTTTCGTCGGTATCTTTCGTACTTTGTTTCGAGAGTCTGTCGCGGCAATGAAATCGCGATAGTTATGGCCTTTTAACCGGCAGGGGGATGGAGCACTGTTTGGGTAATGAATATGTATGTGGGGTGAGGACACCCCTGTGTACAAACTAGCCGATGTAGGTAGGGCAGGAGAGCAAGGGCCCCTTGGCCCTGAGGACAGATGCAAAGGGTTCCGGGCATGACTCAGGCAGTCTGTGCCAACAGTAACCCAATAGCCTTTGGCCCAAAGGGCTCTCAGCTGCGCGGATATTATTATTATAATTTTTTTTTTTCGATGCCTGCCTTACCGTCCGCCTCATGTAAACAATGTCCGAGAAAATCGCGACTTAGATGAATCGTCCGAAAAGTATTCGTTCGGCGCGCTCTCTAGGTAAACTCCTGCGTCGGGCCGGTACGGCTCGCGCCTTGTATGTAAATCGCAGATCCTTATGTATGTTTATTTGATCGCAGGTGGAGGTGATGTAGAAGCGTCCAAATAGGAGGCTCGTCTGAAATTCGGTGGGACGCCGTTACGATATCTGTGAATAAAGAAAGAGGAAGAGAATATACCAAACGCCAGGAACGGAAGACAATGGTATCGTTACCTAGTACGGAAACAGGAAACATGGACAGAATGGATAGGCTTTCGGACGACGACGACGACGAGCCGAGCAGTGGGTCGGAGGCTTACGAGGAGGGCGATCTCCTCAGCGCTGCCATGGACGACGACGTCACGGCCCAGCTAGCAGCTGCAGGTTGGCAAATCAAACATGTTAACGGTGATTTTTCATTATTTTTTGCTTTTCTCTTCTTTCACCCGATCCCTCGAGTCTGACGTATAGTTCGGGCTCCTGTAACATATTCTCGCACAAGGTACAACTTCCTGCGCCAAATAATAGTGGCGAAGTCAGTTTCGCAACTGGTCTCCGGTTCGATTCTTCTGCCTTGTTACGTGCTGTGTGTATTCATATATTTAAGAAAAAAATGTAATACATTTTTTTCATTTTTTCGTTGTTTTTACTACATTTAATTATATTTGTTTTAACACTTTTGTCTCTTGTGCGGAATGTGTGTTTTACCCTCTGTCAATGTTATTGCAAATTCGATCAATTGTAAAATCTCTGGAGAGTTTCGTTTAGTAAAAAAAATCATTATATTTTGTAGAGTTACTGTTTATTGTCTCACGTTTGTTCGCATTCTGTCCACGCCTTGCCGCTTGACTTTCCTTGCCACCGGACGTTTCGTATATCCTCGTTTACACTTGTGTAATCGGATTACGTCAATTTTATCGATGTTTTAACGAGTTATTCTTGTATTTTTCCTGGAAAAAAAAACGAAACACTGTTTCTCTAGAGTCTAGAGTCACTGATATCAGCACATAACTTTACGCACGTTGTTATTATAATTTACTGTGGCTTGCGCTTTTTTTTTATTATTTTTTAAATCGATTCTCATTTGATAGAATTTGTTTCATTTGTTTTACATGTCAGTGTAAAGCGATCATGCACTTTTTTTTTCCTTAAAAGTATATCGTGACGATCGATAATAGTACTTCTGCGGTAAAATCGATAATCCCTGATACGCGCTCGTACTGCCTTTACACTGACATGCGACGATAAAGGGCGATAAAATACTTAATGTTACGTTATATCCAGGACCAATTGGCGTTGCTGCAGCGGCGGCGATTGTTTCGGCGAAAAAGCGGAAACGACCACATAGTTTCGAAACAAATCCAAGCATCAGGAAGAGGCAACAAAATAGACTATTAAGAAAACTCAAAGTAAGCGAATCGTTAATAAATCTGTTAATAAATCGTTAATAACAACCAGAGACGCATCGATGTGTCGTATCGATGATTTTTTTTTAATTCCTTTTTTTTGTTTTTCAGCAAACGATAGACGAATTCGCCACGAGAGTTGGCCAGCAAGCTGTTGTGCTAGTGGCAACGCCTGGCAAGCCAAATAGTAGTTACAAAGTATTTGGAGCCAAGCCCCTCGAGGATGTTGTGAAGAATCTTAAAAGTATGATAATGGAGGAGCTGGAAAGCGCTCTAGCCCAACAGGCACCACCTCCGGTACAGGACGACCCGTCCCTGTACGAATTGCCACCGTTGATAATAGACGGTATACCAACGCCAGTCGAAAAAATGACCCAGGCGCAGCTCAGAGCCTTCATTCCTCTGATGCTGAAGTACTCGACCGGCAGAGGAAAGCCCGGATGGGGCAGAGAAAGCACCCGACCACCTTGGTGGCCGAAAGAATTGCCGTGGGCAAACGTTCGCATGGACGCGCGATCGGAAGACGAAAAACAAAAGGTTTGTCGGGTACTCGTGCGTTCTAAATATTGTGAGAGTGTATTTAAAAAAAGCTTCCTCTATGAGGAAGCAAAATATATATATTTATTTAGTCGACGATGAAACTATAATCGATATCGTTTTGCCTTTCGCAGATCTCATGGACGCACGCTCTGAGACAAATAGTTATAAATTGCTACAAGTTCCACGGCAGAGAAGATCTGCTGCCTGCGTTCAGCGAGGACGACGACAAATCGACGGTGCTGATACAGCACCAGACGCCCCACTCGTCGCATCACACGTCGTCGAATCAGCAACAAGCACAGCAGCAACAGACGGTGGGAGTCGTTCGCCTCAGCACCTCGGATTCATCTAAGGGAAACTCTTCGCCGTCGCAAATCATAGCCGCGTCACCCACAGCTCTTGCAACTGCCACCCAGGTGCCGGTTGGCGGAGTGCACGAGATAACAGAAAATCAATCGGAGCAAAGCAATCGCATTACATCGATCGGCCCCTCTGCAGTCGATTTTTCACAATCCCCTCGGAGACCGTTGCGTTGCTCCGTTGATCTTCCGGAGCAAAGCAATCGCATTACATCGATCGACCTCTCCACCGTCGATTTTTCACATCCCGCTCGAAAACCGTTGCGTTGCTCCGTTGATCTTCCGTTCTGTGCTTCGTTGTTGCGACGACAATATCGATTCAATCACCAATTTTATCCGTTCCAATCATGTTTCACATCGGAAACATAGTCGTGATGATTTTTTGGTCATTAAATTTGTTATCGGAAAGAATTTCTGTTGATATCTTTTTGGTGTTTGGTTTCCCTTAATTGAGTTTCGTAAGATCTGATTGTTCTTTTTTTTTCTACGTTCATCGTTTTTTTTACTATGCGGGTCTTCTGGAACGACTGTCTCATTGATCTTTCTTATGTTTATTTAGCAGATGACACAATATCCCACTACTGTCTTGCAAACTATCACAAATCCCGACGGGACCGTTTCCATAATACAAGTGGATCCGAGCAATCCTATTATCACGTTACCTGATGGAACAACTGCACAGGTTCAAGGTGTCGCGACGGTGAGTGCAATTTTTTTTTTTATTTTTTTTTTCGTCGATTCCAAAGACTGTAAATTTTTTATTTCCACCTAACAATGATCGTAATGTTTGTTTTTTTTCGTGTCCAGATTCACACGAGCCAGGGCGAAGTTCAGGCACTCGCGGAAGTAACGGGTGGAGGGGAAGGCAGCGTCGCTGTTGATTTGAACAGCGTGACCGAAGCAACCTTAGGTCAAGACGGTCAAATAATCCTGACGGGCGAAGACGGACACGGTAAAACAGTTTTCTATAGGCTCTGCACCGTCGCCGGCCAGGAACTACTCGAGCAGTGATTCACTGAAACTGGCTCAGGACCAACCCTCCCAATTATTATTTTGCATGCTGCCTGCCAGCGCTCCATTAATGAACGAAATCTCAATTCGTTCCTGAGCTTCGTTCAACGAAGTACAATCTCTACTTTTTTTTGTTGTTTTTTTTAAGTAGTTGATGTTTTTTGGTACTGTAAATACTGCAACAACTTCGTCAAAAGGCTAGGAAGCTGATTTGTTTTTATTTGTTTTTTTTAAGAGTCCATTATCACATTCACAACTGCGCGTCGCGTTTTCCTATTGAACTCTGTAACAGATGAACTGTCGAAAATGAAAAAAAAAAGAAAATGAAAAGCGACAGTCACCGTTTGATAACGAAATAATTTGACATTGTATAAATATACATTCGCGTATGGGATAAAAAATTTTTTTGTAGAAGTTACAATTTCAATGAATCAGTAAAAAAAAACTTCGCATCCGAACTCGCGTCAGACTAACGCGAATGGAGAGTAAAAAAAAACAAGAAACGGAAATGAACGGCATTTATTTAATTGTATCCGCATGTACATACTATTTAAACAATAAAAAAATGAATGTGAGTAAAATCGTACGATGATAATATAAATTGGTATCGATAGCTAGACGATATACCCTACTTCGTTAATAATTCAGTCGTCTCGGTGTCACGATCTACTTTAAAAAAAGCACAAGTGTACAGACATTGTGGATCGATCAATGGATTCTTAAAACTTGATTTTTATAATCTCGCGAAAAAAAAAAAAAAAAACAAAGAAAGCAAAAGGTACCGAGCCAGTCGTAAAGTCGTATACGAAACCTATCCTCTTACGATCGCCACACTCTAATTATCGTTTATTTACTTTATTAAGAAGACTACAATAAAACGGCTGTACATAGAGTATTTTATGTTGATGTTTCATTATTTTGTAATTTTGTTTGTGTATTCGTTGATTTTTATTTTTGGGTGACTATTTTATTGAAAAAAAAAATGTATTTCCTTAATTTATTGCAAAAACGCGAAGCAGTGAATTAAGTACGAGACCGATTTCAGACCAAATCGCTGGACCATTCGCGCGCACTTAGCGGTTCGGACGATATTAACGGATTCGCAAACGGAGAAATTATCTAGAATCGTAGTTACAGATTAATTCTTTATCGACGCGTAGTGGGTATGATTTTATATCGATGTGTACGATTGATTGTTTTTCGACGCACCCTGTTCGTTTTTTTTTGTTGCTGTCCTACCACCGTCTTCTTAAAGGGAGACACTATTTGTTGTTGTATGGAGGAGGGAAAAGATGGGGATCGTGGACAAGACATAGGACGGTCGTTTCGGTGTTACAGGATATCCGGTATCTGTGTCTGGAGTTATCACGGTCCCGGTCTCGGCGAGCATGTATCAGACGATGGTGGCCAACATCCAGAGCGACGGTACGATGCATGTTACACCGATGGTACAAGTACCGAAGGTCGAACCCGGAAACGGCGAGACGATCGAGGCGGTTACTATTCAAGGCCATCCAATGACCGTGATAAACGCAAATGGAGAACATCAAGTTCTTCAAGTAATATCATTGAAGGATGCAAACGCACTGACGAAAGCGATGCAGGGCGAAGTAATTAAGGACGAGGACAGTCAACAGCAGACTGTCTCTAGCCCGGAATGAATCATTGTGCATAATAGACGGGGGTTTGTATGAACAAAAGAGGGAGAAAAGAAAACGGGTCTACCAAAAAAAAAAAACACTTTGTTCGCTCACGCGGTATCATTGTGAGAGTGAAGGAAGAGATAAAAAAAAGTTAGGAACAATATATAGCGATCCAAAACTTGATTTGAGATAACATTTGAAGATCGCAAGGTAATAATTATAGCTATTTGAATGCGATCGGAGAGCCCAGTTTGTATGTCGATGTGTGGTAGTTCTCGCTGATTAATTATAATTAATTAGAAGAATGTGTTACGTGTTTTACGAGAACGGAAAAAAACAAAAAAAAAAGAACAAAAAAAGAATTGTGTTTAATTGAATGAACTTAAGGGTATAACGACATTTGTATTTTTATCTAGATAAACGAACACGTAGGAAACATTAACACGATGAAAAAAAGCGCTCGCCTTGAATCGGGGGAGCCGCTTCGTCTACCAGTCTTTTTCAGATCACTTTTCCGATCACTTCCATCGAGTATCATTGCTGATAGCATTATTGAACGACGTTCCCCGGGATAAGAGAACATTACGTAGGTATTATTACTTTATCTAGTCATAATTAACAAAAGAAATGAAATAAAAGGAATCTACCTTGGGAACGTTGATACGATGCCAATCGATACCGTTGATTGATCCAAGCTTAAAGAAAAGCTTATCCTCCGATCGGAGCTCTCGAAAGTAGGTAGTGAAGTAAATGAAAAATGAAAAGAAACAAAAAAAATAAATAAAAACATTTCGTGAAACCCCGATCTAAAGAGAAAAAACCATTGTATCTGTTGAAACGAGTGGATGATCCACAAATTCAAGTCTCAGTTTATGTTTTTTTTTTTTTACCCAGAGCTTTAATGCCGGGAATGTGGCAATTCACACCGAAGTCTGAGCGCTTCACGATTAAACAGCGTATAGTTTAATTCCATTGAGAGACAGAACGTGGCCGAATTTTCTGTTAACCGATTCGACGATATTTAATAGAATAATCTCTAAGAATGCGATATACATATTTTCATTTAAAATGTAATACCATAATAATTATAGTAATTTCGAAATAGTTCTGGTTCTTAGCACCATTAGTAAAAGTTAAGCATTTCTGACGGGTACAAATAGGATAAGGTATAACTTTTTGACGATACAATGAAAAAAAAACATGTACGGATTCGAAATGCAAATGCGCCATTCATTCAGTCGCAGCTATAATCTATAATCGTTATAGATCTTTGCCAAACGATTAGCTCTTGAGAACAAAAAGAAGAGAACAGAAATGGTTGACGTTCTATTTACACCACCGAACTGAACCGTTCCTCCATGCATTTAAACGCCGAGTCATTTTTTATAAGGGTATTATTGTACCGCGTTTGAGAAGAACAACAACAAAAAATGTACTATAATTTTGGTGTGCGTTATTGTTTCAATGTTGCGGTGTATGTTCACGAACCGACTTAGTGTGTACCGGTTACGTTTTTCGGAGTGTTTTTTTTTTTTTATTTGACTATATAGTACGTTGTAATTGACGGATGTTTGGAGCTAAAAAAATATGTATAAGGATTCTTGGGCATATCGCGAAATATTTTAGCAAAAAAAAAAAAAAATACATTTCCGAGATTTATGAGACGACCACGTGTTAACAGAGTTACCGTTATGACTGTATAATTGCTCCTCGTGTCTCTCCGTTTGGTACTTCGACGAGAGCTCAAACTCGTAACATTGAAACAACAAACTGCCCTTTGTAATCAACTGTACCATTGTCATCTACAAAATGTTTTTGATAAAACACTATAGAACGAAAAATGTACAATTATATTGCTGGAGATTCATTACTGTATTATTTTCGATGCCTCGCGCAAAGCGTCGGCGTGAGCCTCGCGTTTAGCGTCGCGTAAACATTCGTGATAACGTTTGTACACTGTGAAAACAAAAAGAAAAAAAGAAATCTTGTTGGAGCGATTATTGTTTTACCTCGTCATTTCACTAGTTGATTTGTAGAAGATATTGGCTGAGGTGTGTATATATACTTGAGTCAAACGTCGATCGCGCGAGAGCGAGAGAAAGCGTGAGAGTGAGAGTGAGAGAATGAGAGATTCTTGTACCATGATTTTTAATCATTATAGAAACATACGTGTATATGAAACTCTATTGCTGTGTATCGTGTAATGTAATTTGTAAATATGTCGTAGTCGTGTCGTATTTCTCGCTTTTGTTTTTTTTTTTCATGTAAAAAGATAAACGAGTCTCATCCGAATCATAGTAAATTACATAAGAAAACAGTGGACACCAAAAAAAAAAAAAAAACTGAAAAAAAATTAAAATCTCATAGTACATATAATTAAATTTTACATTTACTTCAAGTAGTCTCTCAGCAAAAAAAAAACTATGGATTTTTATGTTACATTGGATCTCGAATAGATAGGTATGGCATTTATTGCGAATAACGAGGTATAGCAGCGAGACTATAGAGTTTATCAAATTTTTACGTTTTTTATTATTCATCATTGCCGCCGCTGTGTTTTTTTCTTCGTTGAACAGGTACAAGAAAAGTACATAGAGGGGTATCTTAGAGACGATTGAACTAGTTTTTGCGAGAGCGGAGCTTGTCGACAGTAGATACTATCAATGAGGACTAGCTTCGGGTTAACACGGATCTTAATGAATATCGTCGACGTTGACCAGGGCCAATTCGGGCTTGTCGTAGCCGAGCTCCTCGGGAGTGCTGACGCCCAGTTCGTCCAAGGTCGGTCTGATCTCCTGAATTACATAGGGATAGATCTTGTCGACGTGATCGCCGCACTTCTCCTTCACGGACTCCAAGAATCTGATGGTAAGTGCAATGTCGTTTAATCTGCGGCACGCCCGCAACGCCGCGCAGACGATTTTTGGATCCGGCACGAGATCCATACCTGCGAAGTATATTAAGCTTGTAGTGTAACTTTCGCTGCAGCCGCGAATCTGTGCAGAGTCGCCGTGAGGTGAGACAGTTGTGGAGAAAAAAAATGGCACGCGACGTCACGGGTTATGTCAGAAAAAGACGGATTTTTCGCGTCCGAGAGCGTGACAGGAAATTATTTGGGACGAAGAGGAGTTTTTTACTCACCAGCCAAATCGTTCATGGCTTTACGAATTTCCCAGTGATCGATGTCCGGTCGGTCGAAGAAGTTAACATATCTGGCGTCGAATTCCTCGTCGGTCTCCTGCGGACCGTCGTGAGCTGCTCTGGCATTTTGTCCGCCGATGGCGAGGGTCCTGGGAATGACCGATCCCCTGACAGCCGCACTCACACGTCCTGCTACGATACGCAACATTTTCGTGCGAAGTTTAACTGATAATTGACGAAAATCCTGCGGACCGAATGAGCCTCGATTTTCACAGCCAGGTATTGCGTAAACGGTGGCCAGCCCGGGGACGGACGACGACGGAAGTTGGTTGGCAAGCGATTATCGATCGGCAGTCGGTACTGTCGGCATTGTAGAATGTCAAGGGTGGGTTTCAATATTGGCTGCAAGCGCTCGCGACTGCTTGTAGGTTCGGTAGATCGTTCGGGAGTTACACGAAACTCGAGAGACATGCTTTTCGCTGTTAGGATATCATTTCAGAGTCAAAACACACTTTCGTCAATAAGTAACTAGTTTGAAGAAACTCCATGTTCTTGAATATTATCGATCTTTTGAACATCTTATTTTTAAACGGGAAGTGACTTCATGTACGGGGAAACGACACTATCGGTTTGAAAATCTAATTTTTCGCGCATTTTTTCAATGTCCTGTATTCCTTAGCTGATGTCACTTCCGGTCTACAAATTACTATTTCAAACCGGAAGTGACGTCATCTAAGGGGAAATGACCCTTTCGGTTTGAAAATCTTATTTTTCGCGCATTTTTTCGATTTTCTGCATTCCTTAGCTGATGTCACTTCCGGTCTACAAATTACTATTTCAAACCGGAAGTGACGTCATGTAAGGGGAAATAACCCTTTCGGTTTGAAAATCGAATTATTCGCGCATTTTTTCAAATTCATGTATTGCTTAGCTGATGTCACTTCCGGTCTCAAAATGAGATTTTCAAACCGGAAGTGACGTACTTCCGATATGATAGCACTTCTGGTTGAAGCGATATACTGGAAATACGTCACTTCCGTTTTGAAAACATATCCTACTTTTTCGTTGTTGGGATTGAAAGATAGATCGATGGATTGTTCAGAATTATCGATTATATTCAGTACAGTATAATTGTATTATGTACATCCAAAAAAGAAAATGCGTTATACATTTAAAATATAGTTTCTTTTACCTTCGCATTGGATAAAAGTAGTTTACCTCTTATAGTGAAGTCGTTAAGATATCATTAATGGTGCTATTCAACGCGCATACTGGAGGTATATTGACTATTTCCATCTTAAACTCGAAGAACGCTCTTTATACACAATCATGACAATTTTACGTATACAATAATAGGAGAAAATCTTTGTTTAAATACGGAACTTACGATTACGATTTGTATACAAAAATGACTTTGCATAAAAAATACTATCATCGTTGTACATTATTTCAATTCAGTACCAAAATAATTCATTCGCAATATTCGTACCTTCGTAATTATAGTTATATCTTATCAAATATATTACAACTTTTTACATATAAAAAAAAATATCATTCAGTTGGGTTTTACTTATTTCATTAAATTAAGTAGCATTCTTCATATAAAAATATTAATATTTATAAGGCGACATAAATAATTGAGTATTTTTACAAGTCACCACGTGGAAAACAGACATTGTACAAAGTGTATGTTTCATTTAAATAAGTTGGAATATCAAAATGAGGGGAGAGGGGGGAGTATTCAAATAAATAATAAATAAAGGTGAGATTCATTCAGCGCGAACCACATGCACACTGCTCATTATTCGGTGGTTTTAACAAATAAATAATAGAGCTGAAATTTATATTTCATCATGGAGTGACTGCTTGATATGATTTGTGTTTCTTTTTTCAACGAGTTACACACAAATGAAAAAAATAAAAATTGTGTCAACCGGTAATCTCGATTTTGTTTCTCGATGAAACAGGCAATTGAGGAGACCTGGACGATATCGAAGATGACGAGACACTATATGAAAAACACTTATGAAGCGAGATGCCCGTTTCGCAGTGTATTTTAAAAAAATGGTAGTTCCGGTCTATACGCGAACGATGAATATTATTTTTACAATGCTTATGTGACTAAAGAACCACATTACAGGCTTCTTCAACGTTTACAAAGCCGATACTGCACTTGGTAACGAATTGAACTAGTTTTGCACCTCTCCACGTTTTATAGTCGTAATAATTGTTTTTATGTACAAATTTCCATTTTTTTCCTTCCACTCATCCAATCATCGAAGACGGTCGTGGATAGTTTAACTAAAATAAATGTTTCCTAACATTTTTCTCATCCCCGCGATCTCCCGTGACTCACAACTCGGTGAACCGCCTCGATATATATATATGTTTTTTTTTATCGCATATACGAATCATACACACGATCATTGTTTCACCGTATATAAGTACACTTCCACTGTAGGACTTATCGGTAGTGTATACCGTTACCAGAAACGTTCGAGACAATCGGACAAAACATCATATTTAAGCACCGCGTTGGATCGACAAATGGTGTAAAAAAAATCAAAAAAAAATGCTCCTCCACTTGTTTCTTCCAAAAGCGCAATGTATCGACGAAACAAAATCATCGTCGTCGTCCTTGTCACTCGTCCAACAAAATTTCTGAAATTAAACCTAGTCAGCCTTCTGTGTTGTCTCGCTTCGCGTGGTACTTGAGCAGCAGCTGCCGGTCGTCCCGGTACTTCTCGGCCCCTCGATTGTTAGTGTGAGCCGGTGTTAGTGTCGTTATCCGGCTCAGAACTTGAACCGGAAGACTCGCTCGTATTAATGTTCGTACTGCAGCGCGTGCTCCTTCGGCTACTGGAGCCCGCGTGTCGCCATTTTTCACCACGATCCATTCCACCTACAACAATTCGTTTTCGAAATTAATCTCTCACTCTCGAATGCATCGTGCTTAGAACTCGTTGATCTCATCGCGTAACGAATCGCCACACGCAAAAAAAAAAAAAAAAAAAACCCGTTAATGGATTAAATACTTACTGGTTAACGGAGTGTGGACTTCGACCTTTATGTTAGCGGTTGCAGTGACCTTCGTCGTGATGTGAGAAGTCGAGGGCACTGGCGATGTTCGACTAGACCCGCTCGAGTCCGAACCGCCACAATTCTGTTAGTCGTAAAACGAAAGAACACACTCAGTTAGAGACCATGCATCGTCGACGGGAACAAAACAAAATCTCACGATAAAAACATTGAGCAATTAAAACAAAAAATACGAAACGATTGCGCACCTGATTGCCGCAGGTCGAAGTCGTCTCGACCTTCAACTCCGGTTGAACAATTATACACGACTCTTGAGTGCTGTGCCAAGAGTTCGGTTCCTCGGTGATAGTCGTCAACGACGGTTCGGCGTGCAATCTGGCGTTCTCGATCTTGTGCGATCTTCTCGGCGGCGCCGGTGGTTTTGTTCGCCTGACGATCGGCGAGGCCGGCGGGGTCGGTGTCGATATTCTGTTGGGATGACCGTGCGGTATTACCTCGGGCGATGGACCGACCAGCGACAGTAGGATCGGAAAGAAGAACAGTCCGTTCACGAGACCTATGCCGATGAGACACAGCAGAACGAGGAAGAAGTATCGTACGATGAACTCGAATTCAGAAAATGCGAGCATGACGACCGCTAGGAGGGTCGTGACGGCTCCGTGAATCACCGGAGCGTACATGTGCTCCAGGGCCAGTCGTATTCTGCGGTCCCTGCTACCGACACTCGTTACAAAACTCTGCGAAAAAAAAATAAACAAAAAACATATTAATTCACATTGCTGGATTGAATTTTGCTTCCTCGCAGAGAAAGCTTCGTTATGGTGGAAAACAATTCGAGACTTTAATGAAAACGTGCCGAGCACGGATGCAACAAAGTAAAGTGCGTCGTTGGTGTATTTTTACGCGCTGAACCTGAATAGGCCAGCCGTTTTGCATAAAAGTCTAACACGACGTTGACGTTCAAAAAATTTGAAAATTGAAATTTTTATATTGCTTCCTCATAGAAGTTGAAAATTGAAATTTTCATGTTGTTTCTCATAAAAGTTGAAAATTGAAATGTTCATATCGCTTTCTCATAACTTTCCTTTATGAGGAAGCCAAAAATAGGGACAATTCTTCCTCATAGAAGAAGCAGTGCGAATAAAGAAATCTTACGAGAAAGCGATATGAAAATTGAAATTTTCAACTTCTATGAGGAAGCGATATGAACATTTGCAGGAGACTTTTACGATCGAGTAAGATAAATTTGTACTGAGGTGTATTATTAGTCATATTCTTGATTGCTATTTTTTATATTGAAATTTTATATTAGGAGTACAAATAACCTTGTAAAACAATTTACTTCCATAGTCCACATTATGTTTGGTCGATATATTAATATCGTCCCGTAAATGAGTTACGCCCGTGAATATACAAAAAAGTAAATAAATAAATGACGGATAAATCGAGCGGTTGAAAAAGGCTGCTTACCAAACAAATGTGAACAGTAAAGTGCACGGAAATTCCGACGCTGACGACGAGAAGAACGGCTGGTACGGCGCTCAGCTTTATCCCGCAGACACCCATGATTCCGAACAATTGCAGAACGACACCAGCCAGAGCGGTGCCGACCAACAGAGCGGCCCAGAGGTTGAGCAGAAGAACTCCCACGACCGCGACGCTCGCACCGAGCGCAGCCAGCAGGGCTATGACCAGACAGCTTCGAAGATCCATGTACTGTTCCCAGAACAGAAACGGTATGCCCGATGGAAAATTGGGCAATCCTCGCTCCTCGAATCTTCTGCACAGCTTCCTGACGGTGTCGATGAGTTCGGTTATCTCACCGGTGTCGGTGAGCTTGTGAAGATAAAAGGGCATCTGAGCGTAGGTGAGAGGCATGCTCTTGGGTATCTTGAGTTCGTGGTCGCTGGTGAAGATCCACTGTCTGGGCAGGGGTCTGAGATTGGCCTGGGATGCGCCGTAAGCGAGAGCGTCGTTCGACGCCCAGGCGCTCAGATAGTTGTAGAACGCTCGGGGATTTATAATACCCTCGGAATCTACGAGACGAACTTGAGTTATGAGCGACTTGTCGATGGGATTGTCAACGTGGCCAGTCTGAACGAGAAGCTTGTAGGCGAGAATAGCTTCCTCGCTGGCGTTCTTGTACCACCTCTCCTGGGTGACGCAGCCGTTCTTGTACTCCCGATCGAAAGCTATCTGCAGTCCCTTGAGCCAGTCCCTGAAGAGGCTCAGCCAAAACTTCGGCAATCCACCGTCGTCGTTCTTGATAACGTTCTTCACTCTCATGAATGCCCCGTGATAGTCGTAGAGCAATTTCTGATTGTTCGGATACTCGAAGTCTCTGCCGGTAACGGCGTACATATTGTAGAAACCGAAGTGCTTCGCCTGAGCGGCGAGAAACGCGTGCTCGTCGGAATTGTGCGGCACGAGATCGGTGAGATCGAGGCCGTCGTTAACCCTTATCGCTTGCCAAACGCTGCCGGCCAGCACAGCGGCAAGCAGCAGCATACCCAAAACTTTAACCGGCGGCTTCGTTACGAACGGCGCGTAATGCCTCGCCGCGAATTTCGTCAGCGAGAAACTGAGATACTCGTCTTGCGTGCAACCGGTCAGTGTGTCCTGCTCGGTGCACTGTTTATCGTGATCGTTGTCGAGCACGCTGCCGCCTACCCAAGACTCGTTCTGATGACTCTGGCTCGGCTGCAGTATCTGCGTGCAGGTTTCGCGTCTCTCGGGCGGTATCGCCCTCGTCACTGATTGCTTCGCGGTAACGCAATTATTCTTGAAGTGACCGTTCTTTCCGTTCGCTATCGCCGGCAAACAGCAGCACAGAATATCCGATCTTCCGGATCTTCGACGGCGAAGATCGAGGCTCACCATCGCCGGGAAAACCAGCAGCATCGCCGCTAGATTGAAGAGTATAACGATTCCCGCCTGGAGAGAGAATACCCGGAGTGCCGGAATCGGTATTATCGCCGCGGCGAAGAAGGCCGACACGTTGCTCAGCCCGGTTAGAAGCACCGACAGACCCGTGCGCTTCAGCACTACTCCGGTCTGCTCGCCGCTCGGCACCTCGTTCACCGACAGCTCCGCGTAAGTGTGCGTCAGCAGAAACATGTCGTGCACGCCGAGGCCGAGCGCCAGGAACGGGACGATTTGTGTCGTAGCCGCGTTGAAGGCGATTCCCAGGAGTGCACAGAAACCTAGTCCAGCGGCAACGGTCGCGCATACCAACATGACCCCGGCTATGCCAACGCCCGATTGCGATCTCACCGGATCCTTCCAACGAAAGAGTGCGACGCCGGCGTACGAGAGCTGAAAATCGAGAAACAAAAAATATATATATTTAATTTATATTATGCACTGATTCTTAGAGATGATTCTAAACAATCACATTTTTTTTATTCTCGTGTAGTATCGTATGTTCGAAATTTTTGTTTTTGTCTCCTAATAGAGGAATTTTTGTTTTGGTGAAAAAAAACTTCTAGTTTTTAATGCAAACGTTTTCGGAATGTGCCAAATGATTGAAAGATTTGAGTGTCACTCAGCACGAAAAATTCAAAACTCTATAACTCGAGAATTTCACACACAGCATGTGTCGTTATTAGTCAATGTTTCTTTAAAATTTAATTTTTAAAAAGCTGTTTCTTTTTGTACGCGATTTTTACTTTCGTAAAAAATATCTGTGCGCGCTCCAGTTTTTACAATTTTTTAGCTATCGGAGCAAAAAGTTGTACACAGATGGATGATCACCCGACGATCCCTATCAAATCTGGGGAGAATCGATCGAGCCGTTTAAATTTTATGTAATTTTGAATCTTTTGAATTTCATTAAAAAATTGTACTTTATACCAGATGCAATTTTCGGTATTAAATATGAAATATTCTTCGATTTTCCCTATTAAATCTCGGTAGAATCGATCGAACCGTTCAAATTTTATTTTGAATCTTTTGAAATTCATTTAAAAAAATTGTACTTTATGTCAGACGCGATTTTCGGTATTAAATATTCATCTATGATTAAAATTAGTGTAAGTCCAACCGAAAAGTTCATCGGTTATTTTTACAACCAATACAAAAAAAAGAGCGATTACGCTTATTTTTTTCTAATAAAAATCCTGAATCCGCTAACCATGAGTCCGCAGCCAATGACGATCTTCGTAACGGAGACTTCGCTGTACTTTCCAAGAATGTCATTCATCGTCGTCGTGCTGAACGCGTAAGAATTGTAAGGCGCAGTGGCGTTGGCCTTAAGGTGTTTCTTGACTTGATTGCTGAAGGCCCTCTGCCACGTCTCCAATACCTGCGAAGCCTTCTCCTGCGACCAATCGATGTGATGAACCTTGTACGTGTTGGACCAGAAGTCGTACAGCTCGCGCTCCCCCATCAATTGAACGACCGTCTGCAGAGCCGCGGCACGCGTCAGGTGACCGGTTTTGTTGTGTCTCGCACCTCCGACAACGAGCTCCTCGGGCCAGTGCATGTAATTCGCAGCGAAACCGTAGCATCCGCCGGTCAACTCGGCCCCGATGTCCGGCACCTTGATGGAACGAGAAAAAAGTCAAATAAATTAAATTAGAGGATAAAAATAAATGAAAAATTTTGTAACGGCGGTCAATCGGTGGAACATCCGCGGATTGCGAGATAGCGCGGCTCCGCATGCCCATTCGCGGAAAGGGGAAAATCTATTCCCATCGGAGCGGACGATTTATAACTCCGACAAGCCGCGGTCTGAAGTTTACCCGGTGCTCTCGCGCGGAGCCCTCTCTAACTCGTTATCGCGCCTTCTCGCGTCCTCGCGTCCGCTCCGGCGTGTCGGGCGCGAGCGGACGAGCCAATTAACCGCGTGATACGCGCACGCTAGAGAGGACACTCACGGCAATGGTGCAATATATTTTGTGAAATACGTGCCGATCGGTTAGGCTTAACTTAACGTACGAGACACACTCGGCTCCGCCGGCGTACTCTTCGTCACAATTTTATACAACTATAATAATACGATATGTAGTTTGTATGAGTCGTATATATGTTTGCGAGCGGGGAAGGGTTGGGTCAGCCGCCGGAGTCGCGAGTCCCGCGGAGGCCTTGCCGATATATGCCCCGACCGTACGTCGCCGAGCCGAGAGGGACTCTTGCCCCCTTTTATAGGGCCCCATAAAACCGCGCTGTGCGGTCCACGACGGAACACCAGCGAACGGCTCTCTCTTTCTCTCTCTCTCCGTTCGTCGCTTCCTCTCCCTCTCGAGACGGGCTCGCGGGAAAGAGTCCTGGCGCGAGGGACTCCGAAGCACCGTTGGCTTCTCTTATTCTCCGCGCTCCGGCCCGACCGGCGTCATCGCGCGTTGCTGTTACGTTCTCGTATACCACATTTCTTCCTCTAGCGCAATCGCACGGCGACAGCTCCTCGTGAGCTATACTGTGAATGGAAAATCGTGGAAGTATCATTCATGGTAATTTTCCTGTTTTTTTGTTTTGTTTTATTTTCCGACTTTTTTTATCACCGAGAAGAGGCATTTTTAAGAAATTTAGATACGTATTTTTTTTTTTTTTTTTTTTGCAGTTAGAATGTGTTTTAGGTTCTCGTATACCACATTTCTTCCTCTAGCGCAATCGCGCGGCGACAGCTCCTCGTGAGCTTATACAGTGAATGGAAAATCGTGGAAGTATCATTCATGATAATTTTCCTATTTTTTTGTTTTGTTTTATTTTCCGACTTCTCTGTAGGCAGAATGTCTGTAATGACGCCTTTTTCTTGTACCACATTAAGGAGGGAGTCTCGCTGTCAATTCGTTTATTTTTCTGAATACGTATGAATTTTTTCAGATTTTTAAGTAATCGTTGATTTTTAATTTTTTTTATAGAACAAAAATCAACGATTACTTAAAAATCTGAAAACATTCATACGTATTCAGAAAAATAAACAAATCATTTTCATAAAAAAAAAAGTTTTGTTGCCGGGTAATTTGTTAACCAATTAATTTTTTGATGAATTTGTTCATAACATTTTGCAATTATTATTATGCAAAATTAATCTTCTCAGTACCTTTAGTATACATGATTTTTTCAGATTTTTACACCATCAAGAAGTACTTGCAATTTTCTCTTATTGTTGTCGAACTTATGCGAATTTAGCGCGCAGCGAGACTCCCTCCTTAAGAGCAAAGTGTTTTTGAGTTCGGATGGAAAGATTCGCGCCTTGTGGTGTTTCTCGGCTCGGACAGTGTAGATGAGCGTCGAGACGACGCCCGTTCGGATTCGAGGGACTTTGGAGTTTCTCATCGGCCACATGGACCATCGTGCCAAGGGCCTCGAAGGTAAGCGTCCGAGAAATTTTCCCCTCTTCGGTTACAGTGTCAGCGGGAAGGAGCGAGAGGGAACGGTCGGACGTAACCGAGGGAAAGAGCGAAGCTGCGAGGTTGAGCGAAAGATGGAGTAAAGGAGAGGAAGATATAAAAAGAGTCGTGCAGGGTGACACCCGCATGCCTGGAGAGAGCCTCGACCCAAGGTAATGCCCGCCCACCCACGGTGCTATCGCACTGGGCCTAGGCAGCGTTCGCAGTGGCGTAAGCACCGCTCACAAACGCCATCGCACCCAGAAAAAACATTTATTCAAATCAAATAAATTTCGATCTTCAAATGACGTTTTATTAAGACAAAGGAAATTTTTCGTTGCCTCAACAAAATTTTTATTAGATCCGAATAACGGCTTTTTACTTACTTTCAGTAAAAAAATTTATTCGAAGTGACTATTTATTGGTTTGTATTAAAATAAATGTTTATTCGACACAAAATCGAATAATTGAAAATACGATTTTTAATAGATATTTATTCGCGCCAAAGAAATTATATGTTTGGCACCAAGACAAATCGCGGCTATAATCCGGCAACGCGCATTATAGAGTCGTGAACACGTCAATAAAAAGAACAATACTATCGAACAAATAAATATATTAGAATTTAATAAATGCTCTATTAGGTTATGAACCAAAAAAAACTTTTTGCTTCGTCCCTAATAAATTTTCTTTGATTGGAGTAAACTTTTTTCTGGGTGCAAGCTCTTCCCTTCTCTTCTCTTCACTCATATTTTTGTAGCTTTACCCTCGGTTCGTTCTGATATTCTGGTTTCTATTCTGTTCTATTATTTTTATTATTTTCCATTGCGTCCAAAAGGGTACTTAAAACTAAAAGTACCCTAAGAAGCAGTGATTCTGAAGATATCTGCATGACATCAAATTTCATCTTTGGCAAGTCTCTGTCAATGCAGTCGTTTAGGAAGAAATAAAATCGTTCACTCGTAGAATTTTATTCTCCTAGTGAACTTCCACGAGTGAACTTTGTGCTATGCAAAACACAGCCGTTCTAACTTGATGATATTTAGTCTCATGCAGATATCTTTTATTTCCGTTATTACTATTTTTCGTTTCTCGCCTTTGCGTTTGTGGTGCTGATTTATTTACTTTTTAGGGTACTTTTAGTTTTAAGTGTATTCGTGTATTTTTAGGTCTATATTCTCTGTATCTGAATTTGCTTATTTTAATCTATGCTGCTGCATGTATTTTGGCTATTTTCACGGTGCTCTTAGGGGGCTTTGCCTCAGGGCACGAAATAAACGACCCTTTCTTTCTTTCTTTCTTTCTCTCTCGCTTCTCTTCTCTTCTCCGTCATCTTCGTAATAATCTTCTTTCTCTCTGGCTCTCGCTTTCTACGTTCTCGCACCTTCGGAGGTGCCCGAAACGGCTCGAAGAAGCCTCTCGAGGAGGAAGCCGCGAGAGAAGCGAGACGTGTTCCGGAATCCGAGAAGACGAACTCCGCCGCGCCGATCTAGCCACGTCCAGGTGCGGTGCCGTAGAAAATTCAGACAAGATCTCATAGTGTTGAGCCAAAATTTACATCCTTTTACTGCTCTATAGGAACCGACTATATGATCGTAAAAATGATAAATAAAAAAGATTCGACGAAACTAACCGACCGAGAATTTACATACAAGTTGATTTTTACGATCCGATGGGATTGCGCATTAACGATTTTACACACTGCGCCGACGAGCGTTACAATTATCGGTGTATTCGACACGTCGCTCGGAGACACGTCAAAGGCGGAGAAAGCCGAATCGAAAAAAATATTTGATTGTACAAAGTCATTAAAAAAAGGTTTCCATTTTAGAAACATTTCTCGTCAACAAACATCGACAATATTTTTTTTGTCAGTATTGACAAAATGTAGTTGTCGATGTTTGTTGACGAGAAATGTTTCTAAAAAGTAAACCTTTTAAAAAAAAATCTGCTTCAACAAAGTGACAAAAAAAAAGTCTCGACACATTACAAACATTTCTCGTCCGCAAACATCCGCAATTACAATTTTTTTAAAATATTTTTTTTCTCATTAGATTCTCCGAAAATCGATCCAACAAACGTTTATTTTCCTTTTCTCTCCGAGCTCGGATAATGAAGACATATTTTACACGTGTAATTTGTTGAGACTACCCGGTCGCGTCCGCTGCCTCGCCGGTCTCCCCACGTCGTTGCGTCATCGTGCATCGGGAAAGGACAAAACGTGTCGCCGTATATAAACGAGAGCGCAACACGCTCGTCTTCTCGGCACACTTTTCTTCCTCTTCTTCTGCTTCCGCTGTGTATACAGTAATACAGAGCATCTCCTGCCCGCTCCTCGGATCGCATGCGTCGCTCCCTCGGTGGCGAGCACGCGTGCCTGCGCTCCAAACTCGGACATCAAAAAAAGTGAAGAAAATGTAAAAAAAAAAAATAAAAAAAAATAAAATAAAATAAAATAAAACGAGACGAAACTAGGAGAAATACTCGATGAGGAGGCGGAGTGGACACGCGCGCGAGTTGCGATGTGGCGAGAGGGAAATAAAGTGTACAAGCGAGCCGGTGAGACTAGTTTTTAATTGATCGTGGCGGTTGCAATTAAACGGCTAGAGTTTTCTCTATCCAGGTTGGGGTCCGTTACGAGCGGGAGACGCGCACGAACCGCCGTAACGTTCCCGTAATGGTGCGGAGTACTTGGCGGCTTTTATGGCGCGCAGAGGGGACTACAATGTGTGGGACGGGAACGAGCGAGAGGAAGAAGTAGTCGAGAAGCGTGGAATGAAGGAGGGAAGAAATACAAGCGGAGGGGAACGGCGAAGAAAACGAAGAAAGAAAGAAAAAAAAAACAAAAGGTCGAGTAAAAGAAGACATTATAAAAGGACGATAGGAGAAGCGGTGGGTCCCCCCGGTGAAAAAGAGAATTACCACCCCAGCGTGGCAAAAAGCTCCGCAGCTGTTAGACGCAAGGGCGCTCTGATAACTTCATCATCGTCGGTGAGGGAGCGAGAGCTGCTCGCTGGAGCCGCGGTATATGGAATTCTCGGGTGTTGTATTATAGCACGAAGCTCCGGCCGGACTGCCGGGGAGGCAGAACCGAGAGGGAAGGCGGCCAGGTGCGCGCGACTAATGGATCGCGCCGGGCGACAAAGACCCCGATGACGACTCATTCGCGATGCGGTCGAAAAAAAAAAAATACAATCGCTAATACATTTTTTTTTTTTTTTTTTTTTTAAATATGTTTTTAGTACTAAAGATGAATAAGAGAAATCGCGAAATACCGACGCGTCTCGTTGCGGCTTCGCATGCCAATTTGCGGTAAGAGACTTTGTACGAAAAGCGAGTTCGAGTTCGGTGAAGATAAATAAACGGAAAAAAATGTTATTAAAAAAAAGCTCAATGTTTAAAGAAAATATTAATATCTTTGGGCCATATTAAAAACTTTAAATATGTTTTTACTATTAATAATAAATAAAAGAAATATATGAAGAAAAACCTCGAAAAAGCGATGGTTCTCGTGGCAGTTTCGTATGACAAATGCGACAAAAAACTTGGAACAGAAATAAAATTCCATTTCAGCGAAGATAAATAAACGAGACACAAGATTATAAAAAAAATTCAACCTTAAAAGAAAATATTAATTTTTTCGGGCCACTCCCAGCCTCAAACTATTCTCGAGTGCGAAAGAGCCACCGCCCCTCCTAATTTTACATATAAAAAGTATATTAAAAAAAAGAAACTAAAGAAAAGAAAGCTCGACGTTTGTCTTAAATTTTTCGAAGACACGTACACGCTCCCGCGGTATGAATTTCGTTCGATGGACGCGAAGCGAGCGAGGGTCTCGTAAAGCGACGGAGCGAAGGGTACACTCGGGGCTCAGTGGCCCATTAAGTGCAATTACCTCGCGAGTACACGGCGAGGAGGCTCGCTCGTTTCGCAGCCCTCGAGGGCGCCCTGGCAGGGCGGAAGGAGCGAGAGCGAGAGACGGACAGTGGTTGGATAGAAATAGAAACGAAGAAATGATGAGGCCCTGGCATGTGGGTATAGAGCCTGGGCGATGATGCTGATGATGCCGCTGCCCGGCGGACGACATAAATCGAGGGGGAGGGGCGGTGTGTGTGTGTGGGGGGGTTTTCAATTACGCGAAATTAATCGACGCCACCAGCATCCGGAATGAGTGCCGGACTCGCGAGCGCGCGCGCCGTCCCTATCGTCGACGTTGGAAGAGTAAAATATATCTACGGCGTATCCCTCACGCGAGCATTAAACGAGCGTGCACGGTTATCCCTTTCCACCTCGATTCCACCGATCTTCATTGGCCCCCCGAGGATCTCGGTGCTTACCGATGCATTATGAACGCGAACCCGTTCGTGCCTCTCCCATTCTCCCTCCGCATCCCCGGCGCAGACTCGGGGCTAGCGGATTGAAAGCCCCCGCATAGCATTTTTGTTAACAACGAACAAATAGGCTATATATGTCCGCACGGGGTGGAAAAATTGCGTCATGTGCATACGAGGCAATTTTTAAAAAGCTTTTACTTTTTACAATAACAAGTAAAAAAAGTTTGTACTTTTTATAATTACAAGTAAAAAAAAGTTTGTACTTTTTATAATTACAAGTAAAAAAAGTTTGTACTTTTTATAATTACAAGTAAAAAAGTTTGTACTTTTTACAATTACAAGTAAAAAAGTTTTTACTTTTTACAATAACAAGTAAAATTGCCAGCAAGTTGAAATTTATAAAAAATCGATTTCTTATCAAATTTAAGTGCTTCAATGGATTCTCATAAAAATGATCAAGGATCGTCAGTGCTTGTCCATTTGTGTATCATATTTTAGAAAGGTATGTCGACTTAATATTAAGGTAGTCTTTGCGAATAGTGTTCACTTCGCATAAGTTTCAGATAAGTGAGAGGGAATTCAAACACTTCTCGATGGTATAAAAATATCAAAAAATCAAGCATATTAAAGGTGCTGAAAAGATTAATTTTACATGATAGTAATACCAAAAATGTTATTAACTAATTGATGAAAAATAAAATTGTTCAACAAATCTCCCGGAAACTTAACTTTTTTATGAAAATGAATCGTTCATTTTTCTGAATACGTAGGCATTTTATCAGATTTTTAAGTTCACTTCGAATTTTGTGACTTTCTACACATAAAAAAAATACAGGAGTGTTTGGCAATTCCCTCTTATTTCGCCGAATCTTATGCGAGGTGAACACTATTCGCCAGTTATCCAGTATTTCGACGGCTACGTTCGGCCGTTTCGGCGTTTCAATGGTGAAATAAAACGCGTACTTCGTTTCTTCTTCGTTTTACGTTTCGGCCACGAGGCCATGAGGCGGTTTCGGCCATGAGGTCCATTTGTACGTTTGAACCATTGAACATAGCCGTCGAAATACAGGTTAATTTGTCACATCGACCACAGCAGTAGAAAAAAAAAGAAATGAAAAAAAACTATTCGCAAGGACTACCTTAAATGAACCTAATGGATGCCACAATTTTATACATTTTTATTATGTTCTTTTGTGAAACGCAGGCGTATTTAACGCAAGGAAAACGCAAAGCTTCGCATCAACCAATTGCACTTGTTTGCCAGTCTTACGCTTAGCTATCTGGGAGGACTTGCATCGAGGGAGACATTTGTACGTTTGAACCATTGAACGTAGTCGTCGAAATACTGAATAATTTGTCACATCGACCAGAGCAGCAGAAAATTGTAAAAAAAAAAACAAACCCTATTTGCAAGGTCTGCCTTAAATGATCCTAATGGATGACACAATTTTATAAATTTTTATTATGCACTTTTGTGAAACGCAGGCGTGTTTATCTCAAGGAACCAGCAAAGCTTCGTCAAGCAATTGCACTTGTTTGCCAGTCTTACGCTTAGCTATCTGATAGAACTTGCATCGAGGGGGGGGGGGGGGGTGGATAGGGAAACCGCGGATGCCTTTATCCGGGTGGGAGGCAAGAGTAGCGGTAATCACGGGAGGGATCGAGCGCTCTCGCTCCGGCGAGGGGTACCGAAGAAGAGGGAAGATTCTCGAGAGGCGCGAGCGAGCCGGAACCGCGCCTCGACTCGCGGGCCGGTCTCTCTCCGTCCCTTCGCGGCAGTCGACCTGACTATGCCCTCCGTACACACGAGTACTCGCACGTAATACCGGTGCGGAGAGAGATCCGCGTAGACGGCGAAACACACCGACACAGAGGCCCGTCGTGTGGCTTATGTTAATGGCAGCGAAATGATGGGTGGGTAATATGCCGGCGGTGTGCGCCGCGCGTCCCGGCCACGGCCCGTCGCACGACCACCGGCGTAGCGCAATAATGACGCACATCTCGCGATTTTATTATTTTAATGCTACTCCACGGCGCGCCGATCCACGCGACCCGCATACCCGTCGACGATTTTGCCACGGCTTGCCTCCAGAGACACGGGGAAGGGGGGGGGGGAGGGGGGGGGAAGTATCTCGGCAGTACGAAGGAGTAAAAAAAAGGGGAAAGAAACGAGTGAGACGAAAGAGGGTACGGTGTATCGTACATCGAGGGGGGAGGCCCGGCTATTTGGCATTTAGCCGTGGCGTCTCCTCCGCTCGAAGCGCACGCTGCGGCCCCGACGATTCCGGAGACGAGTCTCGATTGATAATTCACATTACGTTTTTTTTTTTTTTTTTTTTTTTTTTTTTTTTTGGGCTTCTTCGCTTCGCGAACGAGCGAAGTTGCTGGACTCGGTTGCGGAAAGTTTTCTTTTGTGCAGCGGATGGGACGCAAGTTTCGAGCGTAACTTAAGATATGCGAGGGATATGTTAAAACGTCGGGCAGCATACGCGAACGAACGCAATTCGTACGGTTAGCGAGTAATGAATACTCCGGTGGAATTTTAATATCGTCGGATTCTTATTGGTATTCCTCGACGATCGTCACGTGCCGCCGGCAGCACCGGCCACCGATCGGCCAGTTATCTTACATTGTGTGCTCCTTTTTTTATTTTTTTTTTAGCTCTGACTGCGAACACGTATCGAGCGATCGAAATCGTGGATTCAGAGAACGCGGGATCGTCGATATAGTGGACGATGTTTATAGCTCTTCGAGTGCACACCTTGCCAAGCGAATGTCTGATTTTTAGAAAAAAGAAAATTTTGTTACTCCAAAAGAGTTGCTTTAGTCGAAGCTGCTCATTGCTCAATTATACGACTTTGGGTCGGAGTGAGCCCGTATGCATTTAAAGGTTTTGCTATGTTTTTTTTAGGACGCTGTGAGATTTAAAAAAAAAATTTAGTTATCTAAAGCGTTGTTGAAGTCGAAGCTGCTCATTGCTCAATTACACGACTTTGGCTCGGAGTGAGCCCGTATGCATTTAAAGGTTTTGCTATGTTTTTTTAAGGACGCTGTGAGATTTTTGATTCGCATGCTCGATTCCATGATTTTGGGGTCGGCCTGTCCTCGTGTGCTCTCGAAGGGTTTCCGATGTTCTTTTTTGTTACTCTAAAACAGTTGTTGAAGTCGAATTCGTGCATCGCTCAATTCCGCCACATTGGGTTCGGAATGACCACGTTTTCACTCAAAGGGTTTTCGATGTTTTTTTAACGCCGTCGTTAGATTGTCGAAAAAAAAATATATATATATTTTTAGTTATCTAAAAGCGTTGTTGAAGTCGAAGCCACGCATTGCTCAATTCCACGATTTTAGGGTCGGAATGACCCCGCGTGCGCCCGAAGAGTTCGCGATGTTTTTGTTGTTATCCTTACCTCGCCAGATTTTTTGTTCGGCGCAGTCTGCGGGCACTCGGGATCCAGCGGATCGAGGCACGGCTTGCTCTGATAACCGTTCGTTATTCCGGATCTCTTCATGTAGTCCTCGAGGGTCTTGAAGGGAAACATGAAGCCCATCTTCTTCATCTCGTCGAGCATACCGGTTGGATTGAGGTTCGTCCATTGAACGTACTTGTGCAAAGTGGCGCCGCTGTTTTTATTAAATCAAAGAATCATTATTTAGTTTTGCTCTCGTGGATCTTCCCGGTGGATCAAGAAACATATATACACTGAGAAAAAGAAATGGTTGGATTAAGCAAATGCGCGGTGACATAAGTTCAAAGGTGTATTTTGTTGGTACAACAAAAATGGTTCTTTCAATCGACAAATTTTGTATAAATTGAAGCAATTAATCGTTTAACAAAACAATTTTTTATTTATACCAAACAAATAACAGCTTTGAACGTAGGGTAGAGCGGGGCAAAACGGGGCATGGGGCAAAACGTCATTTTCCAATCATTTCTGGATGCCCGAATTCGCCCCATCGACGCATCAGGCTTTTCTGCCCCGTTTTGCCACCTTGTCCGATCCAAAAATGATTGAAAAATTTAGTTTTGCCCAAAAACCCCGTTTTGCCCCGTTGCCCCATTTTGCCCCGCTCTTCCCTATGTCACCGCGACTTTTGGTTAATCCAACCAACTTTTTTTTCCTCAGTGTATATATATATATTTTTTTAATACTCACGGTATTTGCACCGGATACTCCGGTCCGAGGAGTTTACTGCCTTCCCAGAAGCAGTCGAGCGGGGTGATGATGGCACACGGTATTATACTGTCGAATATCTGTAACGAAAAAAATCACCTTAAAAATTCATCGCGGCATTCAACGATAAATAATAAAAGATAAAAAAAATTCTCGCGCAGATTCCTTATTTTTTTTTTCGTTCTTGTTTTTCTGTACGAGTAATAAATACAAAAGTTGGCCCACCGGGACGCGAGGGCCACCCGCGCGTTCCAGGAAACTCGAATAGAGCCACGAGGGCTCATTCCTTCTATACCTTCTTCTTTCCTACCTCCCGTTCGCGTTTTATTATTCTCCGGTAACGCGAGCACGCGAGAGGCTCTCCTCCCTCTACTATCGAGAGATCTTCGTGGATTAAGTTTCCCGGAGTTTCTGGGAAGTATTTTTCGAAGTTAGGAAAGCGCCGAAGATGCCAGGTGATATCGATCATGCCTAGGTAAAATAGAGACTCTCGAAAAGCTATATAAAAGGGAACGGGGTAAAATGGTCCTCAGAGCCACAAGTCTCATTTCGAATACATGAGACTGGTCCATTTTGCCCCACTCGTCGCCTATACATACAGTGGACTCGGAAAGTTGTACCCAGCCGTAAAAGAAGAAAACAAAATGTTTCATCTCTTACATTGCTCCGAGAAAACCGGAAGTGGTCGATTAAAGCTGAATTTTGGACATCGGATCGAGCCTCGGGAGCGACACAGCGAACTCTCTCCGTGTCTTTATGTTTCTTCTTTTAACCGATCGTAAACTCACGTGCGTTTGTTGGGGCTGAAATTCTACAGGTCCTCCTCGAGCCCGCAGTTACTATATATATATATATAGATGCTCAAGTGTACTTCTTCGTAGATAAAACTCCCCGAAGTTTTTGGGAAGAATTTTTCGATCCTGCCTAGGTACAATAAGACTCTCGAAAAGATGTATAAAAAAAAAGTGGGGCAAAATGGACCCCAAAAGTGTCATCTCGAATACAGGACACTGGTCCATTTTGCCCCACTCATCTCCTGCACCCAGACGTAAAACAAGAAAACGAAATGTTTAATCTTTTATTTTGCTCCGGGAAAGCCGGAAGTGGCCGATTAACGCTGAATTTTGGACATCGGATCGAGCCTCGGGAGCGACACAGCGAACTCTCTCCGTGTCTTTATTTTTCTTCTTTTAACCGATCGTAAACTCACGTGCGTTTGTTGGGTCTGAAATTCTACAGGTCCTCCTCGAGCCCGCAGTTACTATAGATATATCGATGCCCGAGTGTACCTGCTGTGGGCCTGCCAGCGAGACCGGCTATTTATCGGCCGGCGCCCTCCTCTCCCTCGGGCTTTGAGTTTAATGACGAGACGAAGATGAAGGATAAAAAAAAAAGAAAGAAAACAGATAGGCAGAGAACGGCGCGGCTGCCGGTGCCGGTGGACCACACATGTCACCGACGGGCCAGTCGTACCGAGGCGGAGAGGAGAGTTCCTCGTGTGCTACTCCTCGCTGACGCACCCCGTCATTACGCGAAGCTAATTGCCCGACCGCTTATTTAGTTTAGCCCTCGCGAGACCGCCTCCTTCGCCCGATCGGGACGAGCGTGTACCCCGCAAATCCACCGAGATCGGACCGCGCGGTTGCAAACATCGTGCAATAAAAAGATACACATATACGAGCTCGCTTCGGGCAACAACCGAGGTGTTCCGAAATTTATTTATCCTCATCGGCCAACTAGGAACATCGTGTTTACCAAATTTTTATCGACTTTTATTTTATTTTATCGACTCTATTTTATTTCATCGACTTTTATTTTATTTTATCGACTCTATTTTATTTCATCGACTTTTATTTTATTTTATTGACTCTATTTTATTTTATCGACTTTTATTTTATCTTATTGACTCTATTTTATTTTATCTTATCGACGCTATTTTATTTTATATCGAGTTTTATTTTTTAGTTTAATATTATCGCTAAAACAAATATGACTAGGATATATCCGTTCATACTCATAGATTCCATTACTAGCGCACCCCTCGCGTTCTTTTCGTCACTGTGATGATTGGAAAATTGGCGATGTATAATAGAGTATACGGAATGAGAGTTTAATCCGCGAGGGATAAAGACGGACCGTTACCGGGCCGTGTGTATCCTTCAGCGAAGGTTGCTTACACGCGAGGAACGGCGGTTAACCACCTTCGCGGGTTAATGAAAACGAGACCCGGTGTGCCGCTACCGTGCGAGCGGTTCGAATGCCGTGCGAGACGCATCGCCGGCGAGTAGGCAGGTATCCGTGCGCTCGCCGGTGAGGAAAGAGAGCCTCGCGTAAGGCACGTTCGTCGTCGTACGTTCTGTTTCACGACGGCGAACCGAGCGCGTGCACGCACACGAGGTACCGGGTACGACACAACGTCGAAGATATACGATTTAATATGAGCCAATTTGTACATAGATGTGTATACAAATGTGCATACAAATGTATATATAAATGTGTATACAAATGTGTATATAAATGTGTATATAAATGTGTATATAAATGTGTATATAAATGTGTATATAAATGTGTATATAAATGTGTATATGAATTTGTATATAAGTGTGTGTATATAAATGTGTATATGAATTTGTATATAAGTGTGTACATAAATGTGTATATCAATGTGTATATAAGTGTGTATATAAATGTGTATATGAATTTGTATATAAGTGTGTATATCAATGTGTATATAAGTGTGTATATAAATGTGTATATGAATTTGTATATAAGTGAGTATATGAATTTGTATATAAGTGTGTATATAAATGTGTATATGAATGTGTATATAAATGTGTATATAAACCTATCGGTGGCGAGGCCTGAAAATTACCTGGTCGATGTAGTGCATGTCGAAGTTGGGTATGCTCGGCGCGTAACACATGTCTTTGAGCTTCCACGTGCTGCAAGGAGACAAGAAACACGTGCATTCGTCAGTACAAAAATCGAGCGGGGGGATACGAGCGTACACGCTCTCACTATATCGGCAATAAGGTTGCCGGTTTATTTAATTAAATTCAGATTTAATATGTACCTACATGCAGTGGGCATTTTTATATTTTTCTTTTTTTTTTGCGATCGAGCAGCGATACTTTCAGAGACTCGTTACGCGAACGATTTTCGAATTATTTGCGAGTCGAGTTTGGCTTGCGGGAAAGAGATTTCGTTTCAAATCGGAAAGACGCCGAAAACGCGACAAATTATTGAAAGAAGGAAAAATAAGATTCAAAATAAGTAGATTGATTTTTGACGATAGTGACGGATAGGTTTTTTATAATTCGTATGAAAATAATTCGAATTTAAGTTAAAAAAAAAATTTGATAACGTTACATTTCTTTATGCTCCGTTGGTCGGAGAAATGACAACGAAGACGTTTGCACCTCGGAAACAACAATCACTCGAACGTTCGCGGATGAACAAGCAATTATGCAATTTTTGTTTGATCCGGATAATCATTATTAACTTTTGGAGAATAGAGAAAACCTTTTTTTTGCATTATCCCGCAAGTAGACAAACAAATTTAGCAAAAATTACGGATGGTTTAAAAAAATAATTTTTATGCAAATAAATCATAATTTCAGTTATTAAAAAATAATTGAAAATTTAACATTTCTTTATGCTCCAATTGTAGAAAAAAATTATCATCATCACCTCGATAATAATAATCACACGAACGTTCACGGATAAGCAAACAGTTTTGCAATTTTTGTTCGTTACGGGTAATTGTTATTAACTTTTGGAGAATAAACAGACAAAAAAAACATTAAACTAAAAACTAAGTTGCGTATGCTCACATTTCGAAAAGGTCAACGGTGACCTGGGTGGCCGCCTTGAGAATAGCCAAATGTTGTTTGAGAGCCGCCGGCCGGAGCATATTCGCGTCCGCATGTTTGGGCGTTTGTATGACGAGCTGATGAGTGGACGGCGCTGCTTCACCCAGGGCCTCCGACGCGTACATCAATTCTTTCTGCAATCTTCCGCCTTCTGTTGAGAAACAAACATAAAAAAAAAAATTAAAAAATTTTAACAAATTAATTTTAAAAATTAAAAAATTTCAACAAATTAATTTAAAAAATTAAAAAATTTAAACAAATTAATTTTAAAAATTAAAAAATTTCAACAAATTAATTTAAAAAATTAAAAAATTTAAACAAATTAATTTAAAAAATTTAAAAATTTAAACAAATTAATTTAAAAAATTAAAAAATTTAAACAAATTAATTTTTTTTAAAGTACATATTTTCGTTAAATAGTCGGGAATATCGAGGACTGTAATAAAATGCAAATAATCTCGAGTGCATCGGGCCGTGTGCGAGGTAAAAAAAAAAACATTTGCAAGAGTCGAAGATATCGTTGTCGTCGACGTTCAACCGCGGATGCGTGTCTCTCGCGTTGCTTCGGGGGTTCCTTTCCACTTATAGTCAGATTTCACCGTCAAAAAAATGCCGACGGCGTATTTGCTCGTTCCGGCAGAGTCGCGAGGCGCACCGCGCCCGGGACCACCCGTGTTGTCTGGCTCCGTGCGCCAGGGGTGCTCAACTCAGCGCGAAGACTGCGACCCGACTAGCGTCCCAGCCTGCACCGAATCTGACGGAGAATCTGAGAACCGTCTGGTGAACCGCGGGCGGTCCCGAGAGCCCCGCGATATCCTCGGTCATCTATATATATATATATATATATATATATATATATATATATATTCTAGGGAGAATAAACAGCCGAGAAAAGAAACGGAAAGATAAACCGAGGAATCGCTGGTCCACGATCGCGATCGTAGGGCTCGAGCGAATGGACCAAACGGAGGGGAGATCGAGCGGAAAGAAACCGTGAAGTAGAAAACTATAGTCCTCGATTCGGTATAACCAGGAAATGAAATAATTAATAAACGAAAATTTATATTTTCATATCGATGATCGCAATCTTTTAGCCGGAAAAAAATACCATCTAGAAAAAAAAAAACATTGATCAGCAACCACGTTCATCTGTTGTTTCGACCGAGTCGAGTAGTTTACTCGCCGAGTGAATCGGTCCGTAGAATGCGGGGCATTTCTCGACGGAGGTTTAACCAGAAAATGAAATAATTAACTAATAAAAATTAAGTTTTTTCATCCCGACGATTGTAATCATTTAGCCAGGAAAAAATCTCATCTAAAAAAAAAAATTGATCACACCCAGAAATAAAAATTGATTTGATGGCCACCGTTTATTTGGTTTAAGCATATATATAAAATAAATATTTATTTAAATGAAATAAATATTTATTTAAATGAAATAAATATTTATTTAAATGAAATAAATATTTATTTAAATGAAATAAATATTTATTTAAATGAAATAAATATTTATTTAAATGAAATAAATATTTATTTAAATGAAATAAATATTTATTTAAATGAAATAAATATTTATTTAAACTAAATAAACGGTGGTCGTGAAATTAATGTTTTTTTCTGGGTGCACAAACCACGTTCATCTATCGTTTCGGTCGAGCCGAGTAGTTTACTCGCCGGGCTAAGAATGACTCAGTCCGTAGAATGCGGGGCATCTTTCGCCGCGCCGTTCGCTTTCTACTAGACCCTCTTTCTCCCAGCCGGTAATAAAGACACAACTCTCGCCGGGCCCGGGTAGAGCCTCGGTCTGCGGAGTACCGAACCGTCAGCGCGAAGCGGCTTTACGGGGAAAATTACAAGGATGAAAGGGAACGGAGCAGAGAGAAATAGCCGACATAGCAAGATCGTCTGCTCCGAATATTAGTTTACATATATACATAAATACATCTAATATCGCCGGCTCAGAATCAAAAGGGCTTAAACCCAATGTTAAGCCACACCTTTTACGCCCATCCGATTCTCACCCCTCCACATAGGCATACGCACTACGATATATCGATAGCAATTGTATACAAAAGTTACGAGCGCCTCGTAGGAAGAACAAATAAAAAATGTTAAATAAAATAAAATTTTTAAAAATATCGCCGGCTCAGAATCAAAAGGGCTTAAACCGGGTGTCAAACTACACGTTTCACGCCCATTCGATTCTCACCCCTCCACATAAGCATATGCACTACAATATATGTACAGAGAAGCCTACACAACTGTATACAAAAGTTACGAGTGCCTTTTCGGAAGAACAAATAAATAAAAAAAAACAAATACTTCCATTATCGCCGGCTCAGAATCAAAAGGGCTCAAAAACCCAATGTAAAACCCCTCCACATAGGCATACGCACTACGACATATCTATAGACAAGCCTGCACAACACTATACATAAGTTACGAGTGCCTTGCAGAAAGAACAAATAAATAAAAAAATAAAATAAATCAAAAAAAAATAATCGAGACAGAGAATTTCTTGATTTATCGACGGGGGGCGTCTCTGTAATTATTTCTCCGTCCCTGTCTCACTTAGCGGAGAACCCCCGGGTCCGTACCCTTCCGGCTACCGTAATTGCACCGTAAGACCGGGCTCTCTCATCGGCCCCGCGTCCCCGTGGCTGCGGGCCCTCTCGTGAATGGCGGTCTCTCTATCGAAAGCTCAGGCCCGAACGCCGCCGACCATTCAGCCTGCCCGGCTCGCTCCCTCTCCCTCCCGCGTGCTCGCCGGCCCGACCAGCCGGGAGTCGAGAGCCGCACACAGACCGTCTGTACAAAGCCCAACATTGGCTCCATTGTTTCGTTGCGTTATTCTCCCTCCCGGTGCTATCGCTTGTACCCTTTATGTTTCATCGTCCGGCATTAACAATGCTCTCGAGAACCCGCCTCGGTAAATCTCTCCTCCTCGTCGCACGCGAGAACCGGATAAACAAAAGCTCCCTTCGAGATACGCAACGGAAGTCAAGTACTCGTCGTTAAATTCGTATAAAGGGACTACGGACAGTGGAGAAAATTAAATATAGGGATGTGCGAATATTAAAGAATTTGAACGATTCATCACGAAATTGTGAATATGAATAAATCGTATTTGAATATTCAAAGTATTCGAATAATTTCAATTATTCGAGATATCTGAATAATTCGAATAATTTGAATACTTCGGTATACTCGAATTATTAAGAATATTCGAATGATTTTAATAGTCAAATATTCGAATTAATTTGAGACTTTGTAATTGACCATAATGGTCATTATAAGTAACGCGATAAACAATGCGAATTGATTTATGACAGAATTTGTTGTACTAGTTTAAGCTTTGAAAAAGGGAATAACTTGCAAGCGAGCGTAAGTTCTTCAGCTTTGTAGTCATAAAAATGCGTCATTTAATTAACACAATTTATGTGCTCAGTTTCATTGTAATCGGAATTTCTTCATTCGAATATCCAACTCATAAAAATTATTCGAAATATTCGAATTTTTTAGATTATTCAAATTTTGAATATCAATATTCAATTCAATTCAATTCAATTCAAACGCTATTCGCACACCCCTAATTAAATATTATCGAAATAAATAAATGTAAAAAAAATTGCCGAGCTCGCGTGCTTATCCATACCCCATAATGGTCATGCTTCCAGGCTTGATTGTTTCCCGCGTTTCCGAGTAAGACATTCCGAGTGCCACGGGGAGAGAGCCGCCGGAATGAGGAGGAGGGACACGCGATTATTATCCACTTGAATAAACAACGCTACCGAGAAGGAGAGGAAGAAGCGCGTGGAGGAAAGTGCTTCTGCCGCATCTTGCATCGAACGATGTATCTATACATATGTACATATGTATATTACATGTAATTATAATATCGACTTGTGAGAAACGAAAGGGCGCATCCCACGCCACTTAACATGGAAACTAGACGGGTTGCGCCCTTCTGCTTCACAACAGTCGATGTACTATATATATACATATATATATACATACAGATATAATATCGACTTGTAAGAAACAAAAGGGCGCATCCCACGCCCCTTAACATGGAAATTAGGCGGTTCACGCCCTTCTGCTTCTCAACAGTCGATATACTATACATATATACATATATATATACATACAGACATAATATCGACTTGTAAGAAACAAAAGGGCGCACCCCACGCCCCTTAACATGGAAATTAGGCGGTTTACGTCCTTCTGCTTCTCAGCAGTCGATATACTATATATATACATATATATATACATACAGACATAATATCGACTTGTAAGAAACAAAAGGGCGCATCCCACGCCCCTTAACATGGAAATTAGGCGGTTTACGCCCTTCTGCTTCTCAGCAGTCGATGTACTATATATATACATATATATATACATACAGACATAATATCGACTTGTAAGAAACAAAAGGGCGCATCCCACGCCCCTTAACATGGAAATTAGGCGGTTTACGCCCTTCTGCTTCTCAGTACTCGATATACTATATATATACATATATATACATACATATAATATCGACTTTTCAGACACGGAAGGGCACATCCCGCGCCACTTAACATGGAAACTAGGCGGGTTACGCCCTTCTGCTTCTCAGCAGTTGGTATAGTATATATATATACATATATAGATATATATATATACTGCGCGCCTCGGGACCGTCGGCGATGCTGGTTTCGGGAAGGCAGGCAGGTGCACGAGAGAAGAGCCTCGCGTCCGTGTGTGTGCGTTTCGTTAGTTGGACCGAGAGCGGAGAGGAGAGAATGAGGACTACCGCGAAGTCGGGGGTACACGAGAGGAAATATACGCCCGAGGGGAACGAGCGAGGGAGACGAAGAAGAAGAAGAAATAGCCCCGCGGGAACGTTCGGTCGGTCCGACGAAATACACGCCGTTGCATACTGTATTCCGGCCGCGGGATGCCGTCGGGGAGCGCGATTCGACGACGACGATGAGCGCACGTGTGATTGAGCGAAGCCTTTCCATCACAAACGAATACTCATTAAAACGAGCCGAGCGGGGATCAATGGCGAACTAACGAGCGGCCGGGCGGGAGAGAAAGAAAGGGGGCGCCCGGTGCACACGGGAAGAGGCGAACTTCAGCGGCTGGCCAATTTAAGGCCGGACCTCTCTACGCGTGCGGCGTTCGGCGGATAGTTCGGATAAACTTTGATGCCTTTGCAAAAAATCATTAAAACAAAGATCCGTACGGGGCACTCTACGTCCAGTCGAACGGGCCGAAACACTTACCCTCTTAGTCAAGACAGTTCGTGATGTTGTAGTATTCGGTGTATGTACCTGGATTTTTTTCTCAAATTTTTGTTGCCTCTCGTTTTCAAGTTAGCAGAGTGTTGATATTACATATGATTATATTTCGGCAAATTTAGTTCGTAGAAAAAAAATTTCGTGTACAAAAAAGATGCTATTTTTATGAACTATCTTCGTACATTTTTTCAAAATTTTCTAAGGGCGGAAAACTTTTAAACAACAGAAAATTTGTTATTTTTTTTATTTTCAGTAAGGATGCCTCTGTGCATTTTGCTTAAAATTTCATAGAATGTTCTTATGTTAGTGTGAAACAACATTTATAAAGTTCCAAATGGGTTAGGATTGCGTTCAATTGCCGCAGGCGTTTAATCATTTTGTTTTTACAGTATATATACATATATCATATTACATAGAAACATATATAGGGATACATATATTCCCATATACACGAAGAGGAAACTCTGAAAAACGACCCAGTCATATGGCAAATTTCGATCAGGCAATATGGCACACCAGCGCCACCACTAGCGATATGTAAAATTTTTACAGAGAACATAGCTAATTTTTACCCAATCCATACGGTAATTTTCTCCTGGCTAAGAATTTTGTCCATAAAAACAAAAAATTTCGTCGACCAAATTTTTTTTTTCTGTGTGTATACATAAAAAAAGAATTTAATAATGAAAACCAAAACAAATGGTTCGCGATCGCGACTCAACCGATTTCTATATTTTCTAGTAAGAAAAACGTATATTCTAGCAAAAATTACGGACGTTCGGGTAACATCTGCAATACCGAAAATTACTATATTTTCTAGCAAAATGTTTTAAGTTTAACGCGAAAATTTTCCGGAATGTCGCCGCAGTTTCCTAATTGAAAATTGAATTCTGTCGGTTTTTACCAGATTTATGGTAATTTCTACCACATCCTTCTCCCAATATATATATGCATATAGGTTATTGTGGAGACTGCAGGAAACGGATCCGCTGTGATTAAACATGCGTGGTAAACCGTTTATCGGATTGAATTTCATCCGACGCGCTCTTTTCCCTCGAAGATCCAACGTGGACGCAATTTACAGCGGACGAAAGTTTCGCGAAAAAGATTTTACGAGTGAAATATATTCGTGATTCTCACTCTCTTATTTGCTCCGTAAAATTTTTTTTTTATATACACGCATATACACATACGCATATATATATATATATTTATTTCTCGCCTTCCTCGTCGGGTCCTGTTACAGTGCACTCGGATTTCACTTCCTCGTATGTAGCGCAGCTATGCGGCCGGGGTATGGAGAACTACTGCGGGGCTTGTCTGCGTGTAGGGTCGAGCCCGCGTCGGCGCACGAGGCGATATACGCGTTGCGCTGCGATGCAGAGAAGAGAGGAAAATCGCGCGACGGCCGGAGCGCGCGCGTCCATCAGTCGAAGCCGGCTCGAACACACGTGCGGACAGTTTAACGGCGTGTGAAAATAAAAAGCACGTGTCGCGCATCGGCGCGAGGGAGCGCACGCCGCGCGGCGAGAGCAAAAGTCATCGAGCGGGCTTTCCGCTTTTATTCTCTCTCTCGAATTCCTCGTGTCTCTAGCGCTGCCCGAGCTCGCTTCTCCGAGAGAGAGGGGTACGAGGAATCGAGAAGTTTATACTTCGTGTTCCCACGTGAGAAGACACGTTAAAGCGGGACTTGCATGCCGCGAGTGTCGCCGAACATATTCTCGGAATCTCCGTCTGGACCCTCGTTATTTTTGGGCGCGCTCAGTCTTTTTTTCCTCTCCGTAGGTGGAAACGCGTTCGAAACTTCGGTGAGACTTCGATTCACGGACGAGAAGTTCGAGTTGAAGAGTCGTTCTTGTCGCGAATCGCGAGACTCGGAGGAGCGCCGAAGTACGAGCCGGGAGAAGAATGAAATAAGAAGAAGGAAGGAAGGAGCGGAGGGTGAGGAAATCGTTCAAGGTTAATGTACCATGTCCGGATGGCTGAGACGAGCTCCAGATTCGAGAAGTTATTACTCGATCGAGGACATATTTTTTTTTTACGGCCGGAACCAACTGTAGTTTGAAGAACAAATACACTGAAAAAATATCAATGTGTCAAGTAAAATTATATTAATAAAATTACTCGAAAAAATTGTTGGTTGAAAAAATGCTACTTTCAATTCTTACAATTCCATACGATAACGTGTCCATACGGAGTCAAACGATAACATGTCACCTTGATAGTCTTGCCGTCGTTGTTTCAATATCCTATTGAATTGTAAAAATTGAGTGTGGAATTTAATTTTTTTAAATTTTAATTCTTTGGCGGCTAGCAAGCAAATTTTTTTTATGAGCGTAGAATAATCGTAAAAAAATCGACTTGTTTCACAATTATTCATGAATATCAAGTTAGCGGTCTTCGGATGGTTACAAGTCTCTTCAGATTCGAATGATTGAACAATTACGCGCACTCAGAAAAAAATCGTTGACTCAATTGATTTTCTTTTCTCTGTGTACACTGTAAAAATTAATCGTAAATGTAATGTACTGGAACTTGAAATTTGCTAACATTAATCATATTAATTAAACATGAATGTACTTTACTTGTAAAATAAAAATACCAGATATCAAAATTACAAACTTTTGCTTGAAATTTACAAAAATGTTCATGAAAAATACAAATTTTACTGTAAAATTGCAACACACATGTGTTTGAAATTTCAGAAACGGTTTATGTAAAAAAAAGTTTCCAATACTGTTCATTAATTTTCAAACAAAATTTTTTTGCAGTGTATGAAAATTGAGGCACCTATCTTCGGGCATTGTTTTTCGCTCTTTCTCGGTATGTTGGGTGGGGGAAAAAAAAATTGTCCAACGTAGAATTTGTCGGTAAATCGACCATCTCGGAACAATTGCGCCTCGCTGCATTCGACAGAATCCTCTCGAAAGTTTCTCCTCCCGTTCGGCTTTGAGAGGTTTATACTTCGTGTTCCCGCGTGAGAAGACGCGTTACAGCGGGACTTGCATGCCGTGAGTATCGCTGCACACATTCTCGGAATCTCCATCTAGTCCCTCGTTATTTTTGGGCGCGCTTCGTCTCTCCGTAGGCGGAAACGTATTCGAAACTTCGGAGAAACTTCAATACACCGACGACGAGAAGTTCGAGTCGAGGACTTGTTCTTGTCGCGAATCGCAAGACCCGGAGGAGAGGCGAAGTACGAGCCGAGAGAAGAATGAAATAAGAAAAACGAAGGAACAGCAGAGGGGGAGGAGATGGTACAAAGTTAATGTTCCATGCCCGGACGGTTAAGAGCATCCTCGGATTCAAGCAGTTTGAAAAACAAATAAAATAATTGTTAAAAGATTGACTTACTTTACAATTATGCATGAATATGAAGGTATCAGTTTTCGGATCGTTCAGAGTGTCTGCAGATTCGAGTAATTTAACAATAGTGTATGAATTATGGAATAAGAAAAAACGAAGGAGCGGAAGTTGAGGAAATGGTGCAAGGTTAATGCACCATGCCCGGACGGTTAGACGTATTCCCACGTTCAGGCAGTTTGAAAAACAAATAAAATAATTGTTAGAAGATTGACTTATTTTACAATTATGCATGAATATGAAGATATCAGTTTTCGGATCGTTCAGAGCGTCTGCAGATTCGAGTAATTTAACAATTATGTACGAATTATGAAATAAGAAAAACGAAGGAGCGGAGGACGAGGAGATGGTACAAGGTTAATGTACCATGTCCCGATGGTGAACGTAAGCTCCAGATTCGAGCAATTATTATTCGAACAAGGACATACATATATAATTTTTAACGACCGCAACCAACGTGTAGGCTCTAGTTTGAAAAACAAATAAAATAATCTTTACAATATTGACTTACTTTATAATTACGCCCGAATATAAAGATACCAGTCTTCGGATATTGTTTTTAGCCATTTCTTGGTACATTGGGCGGAAAACAAAATTATATCACGAAGGATCTCTCGGACGATCGATCACCTATGAACAATTCCTCCTTGGCGTCTTCTACAGAATCTTCTCGAAAGTTTCTCGCTCGCTCGCCTCTGGCCCATCTGCCGCGACAACGAGGGGATCACGGCAGAAAACATAATTTCCAGCGAGCGGTTGAGAACCACTGAGACTCGCGGGATGCTCCGAACCGTAAGAGTGCCCATAGCGCGGAGGTAGGTAGAGAACTCTTCCTGGGACGCGTCCCTGGATGAGACTTTCTTCTCGAGACTTTATCCGTACTTATACAAATTGGCAATTAAGCGAGCTACGTTGCGGAAGCGGTGCCTCGGCGGACTCCTGGTGAGCCGCCACTGCGTAACCTGCAACGACTGACGTTCGGAAGGGAGTTTTTCGAGGGACCCAAATCGACGATCCGGCGTTGTTTACTGTACGATCGAGGAAGCTACTGGACTTGATCCCAATCAGCTTCCCATCAAATTTTGAGAAACTTGGCATTTCGACGATCTCATTCAGCTTCAAACAAACCTATATATAAAAAAACCCTTTATAGCGAAATTTGAAGAAAAATCGATTACTGTCTATAACGCAACTGGAAGTTACCGGACTTGACCCCAATCAGCTTCCCATCAAATTTTTGAAAAACTTGGAATTTCGACGATCTCATTCAGCTTCAAATAGACCTATGTATAAAAAAAATTCCTCAACAACGAAGTTTGAATAAAAATCGATCACTGTGTACTGCTAATGGAAGCTACTGGACTTGAACCCAATCAGCTTCCCATCAAATTTTTGAGAAACTTCAAAATTCGACGATCTCATTCAGCTTCAAACAAACCTACATACAATAAACCCCCTCTATAGCGAAGTTTGAAGAAAAATGGATCACTGCCCACAATGCTACTCGAAGCTACTGGACTTGATCCCAATCGGCCACCCATCAAATTTTTAAGAAACTTCAAATTTCGACGATCTCATTCACACCCAGAAACAAAATTTATTTGACGGCCACCGTTCGTTTGGTTTAAGTTAAATATTTATTTGATTAAAATAAATATTTATTTCATTTAAGTAACTACTCACTTAATTTAAATAAACATTTATGTAAAGCAAATAAATATTGTACTTAAACCAAATAAATGGTGGCCGTCAAATAAATGTTTTCTGGGCGCAGCTTCAAACAAACCTACATATAAAAAACCCCTCTATAGCAAAGTTTTAAGAAAAATCGATCCCCGCGTATAACCAAATAACCAAATAAATGGTGGCCGTAAAATAATTTTTTTTTCTGGGTGCAGCTTCAAACAAACCCACATATAAAAAACCCCTCTATAGCGAAGTTTTAAGAAAAATCGATCCCCGCGCTTGAAGGATACGGAACGGAGACGTCGGGACTTTCCGGAGGCGAATTCCTGCTGGATGATCGACTATCGGAGGATTTTCGGGGTTGATGCCCACCGGACGGATAGTATAGGAGAGTGAGTACGATTAAACCAAATAAATGGTGGCCGTAAAATAATTTTTTTTCTTGGTGCAGCTTCAAACAAACCCACATATAAAAAAACCCCTCTATAGCGAAGTTTTAAGAAAAATCGATCCCCGCGCATAATGACCTTGAAGGATACGGAACGGAGACGTCGGGCCTTTCCGGAGGCGAATTCCTGCGGGATGATCGACTATCGGAGGATTTTCGGGGTTGATGCCCACCGGACGGATAGTATAGGAGAGTGAGTACGATGGGCCTCAGGCCCCACACGTACTCCAGGTTGGCCGGGGCGGAGTGGGGGGGGGGAGGCTCGAGCTTCGAAGATGCTGCGGAGGCCTCGACTAAGATAGCGAATGAGAGTACAGGGCGAGTCGGAGTGAGCAGACGAAAGAGAGGAAGGTGGGCAGAGAGCGCGCGGTAGGAACCTCCGGAGAGCAACGGAGTCCCCCTTTTCTTGACGGAGTTGTGAGTGAGGCCCCGGAGCGCGCGGGGGCTTTGGCTGCCGCTTGCCCGCCGCGGCCGAGGGAGAGAGAGAGGCGGCTCAAGCTCGTGCTCTCCCTCTGCGGAGGTTCAGGCGCTGAGGCACGCAGTCCCATCGCCTGTGTAACCACGGGGCCTGTGCGCCTCGCTCTCTGGCTGGCCCCGCTCGACTGCCTCGGTGCACACGGACCCGAGCGGGCCACCCACCGCGACCATTCACCGGAACCGAGCCTCCATGCATCCCCCTCCCCCTCCCCCACCGTCCAATCCCGGTGGTGCTCATGCACGCGAGGAATCGTCCGACTTTCGCCGTGAGTGCGGCAAGATAGAAATTGAATGAAGTAAAAAAAAAAAGAAAAAAAAAACAGTCGAAGAAACAGCGATGGAGCTGAAATAACAGAAATCTTTCGTTTCGTCTCGTTAAGGGGAATGCCGTATGCGGACTGGATCGTCGGATGTTTCCGGAAGTACCGGACGCGATGGGAGGAAGGAATGCTCGATGGGGGGGGGGGGGGGGGGCGGAAGGTGTGAGGCGTTCGAGATCGGAAGGAGATCTCGAAATGCTTTTAATCCGTTATTCTCCGGAACGGTTTTGTGAAGTAAACAATAAATTGACCCTTTTTGTAGTGGAACTGACGGAGGCGGAGTGGGGGACACGCGTTGCTGCGGTAGCGGCTAAGAGTGGGGATAGAGGTGTGACTTATAGAGGGTTGAAGCAGTGCGCTCTGCAATTCGTTTTTCAATTTATAAAATCGTTTCGGAGAAGAAAGGCTGATATTTTTTTACTCTGTCTCTCTCGCACTCATATGTGTGTGGTTTCCCCTTAAGGGAAGACTTCACATGATCGCCGTTTCTTAATGGTGGGGGGAGGGGATGTTGTTTGCAGGGCACTGTAAAAAAAATCGTATGAAATTTAATGTAGAGCACTGGAAGTATTTTAATTTTTATGCAAAAACGGGTATAGTACATTTCATGGACATTTGTGATGAAAAAATTAATGTTCAGTGTATTAGACATTGGAAATACTTCATTTTCAATAATTTACTTTTACTATAAACGTGCTTTAATTTTTTTAAACTACTTTAATTTCAGTGCAAAAGTATATTAATTGTTCATTACAATTGTACATTAAATTTAGTGTTTCAGTTTTTTCATAAAAACTTCAAGTGCGGTATATTAAATTAACATTCTTTTACGTTGCAGTTGAGGCCTAGATGTCTATTCAGATACAGGTTCGTAGCTCCTTCACCTCGCAATATCTTCAAAAATCTATGGGAACAGATCGATTTAATTTTTTAACGCCTCCCTAATAACGTTCTGTTAATTCAGAAAAAAAAACCTAATAGTCTGGAAATATATATAAACAAAAATAATGTTGCATTTCACGCAGTGCTATATGCAGCTCGTGCTAATTGGCATGACTTTACGCAAATGTATCTCGGAATCCATGCGGATAAAAAACTTATTATAAATACTTTAAAAAAGACTCATTCATTGCTTTATAACACTTGTGATTTTTAGTTCCAAAAGTAGGAAACTCATTGTGCAACGTATTCCCTTAACCGGAGCATCGAGTCATCGATTTGATGCACGCGTTGCATTGAACTCAATAATAATAAAGGCGAGATGAGATCCTCTGTTTATGGGACCATCCGTCCGCCCGTCCGTCCGGCCGGCCGTCGATCGGTGCGGTGCAACAACAACAGATTCCCGGTGGGTCTTTGGACGCGACGGTCTTCCGACTCTCTTATCCCCTCCAACGGGCAGGCCTGTGTGGAGTCCTCACAAAGCCACCCTGTCGATTTTCGTCTCGCTCCGACAATATTTCCTTCCTCGTCTCCCCCATCCCGTCGTCCCGTTTCTCTATATTATCCACGACTCCGGACGGGCCCAAAGTTCTTCCGCTTCTTCCTCTCTCCCGTGGGCCGCTTCGAGATTCTCTCCTCCTCTCTCCTTCGCTCCACGCTTCCTCGTTCCTCAAACGCTATACCAACTTCTCTTCGGGATTCTCTCTCCCACTCGCTCGAAGGCACCGGGGCCTAATGAAGATGTAAGCAGTCGCGGCCGGCCCTCGTACACGGCCGTCGTCGTCGCCGTGCCTTCCTCTTCCTTCGTCCTCGGCGGCGGCTGCGGCAGCAGCAGCGCGCGGCTCCTCTTCTCTTCTCGGTTCTATACAGTACACTCTTCCGCGGTGTCCTATCCTCGCACCGCGATCGCGGAGTTTCCCCGGCGTCCTGAATGGCCTCTACAGGCACTTAAAGAAAAAAGATAAGACACTATCGCTCTGGAAATATGTATTCAAATTTTCGAACGAAAAACTATATGTATTTGTTACGTATTAAGAATTTCGCGATAAAAATCGTTAAATTATTTTCCTCAATGTTTGAGGTAAAAAAAATTGAATATTTCGTAATTCAATGAAAATATAACTTTACATTTCACGATAAATATTTTCCGAAACTGTGAACATAATCGCTCCCTATACAAATTTACAGATCTATTCAAATTTTCAAACGAAAAACGATCTTTATGAATAAAATATTAATAATTTATTGATAAAAACCGTTAAATTATTTATGCCCAATTTTGAGGTGAAAAAAATGCAATATTTCGAAACTCATTAAAAATATTGCTTTACATCTCGCGCTAGATATTTTCCGAAGCAGTGAATACAATCGATCCAACTTTAAGAATGCGCGTACCAGGAGACTATGTGGTCAAGTTACGTGATAAATTAGCATCGCCGTCCTAGTCAAAATTTCATTTATATACAAAAAAAAAAAGAAAGAAAAGTCGTTTGCCGAGAACCGCAGGAGAGATGACGAAGAGGCCGTTGTTTTGTTGCCGCTTCTCGTTGTCCGTAGGGCGGCGGTTACAAACAGTTCCTGGAATAGCCTGTACACTTCTATCCGCTCGTTTCTCGGAGATGCGGGAGCGAGACCACGGGGAGGAGCGCGGCTACTCTCGTACTCGCCGGGCGCGTCCCACCCGAGCTATGATCTCGGTAAGGATCGTTCGTTTGTATACGGCCGTTATGCGTCGACGGTGCGCCGTGTCGAACTCCGTTCGTCTCCCTCGCCTTTCGATGTTCCCGTCTTTCCTTTTTCTTCACGCCCGACGATGATATCCCGAGAGTGGGTGCTCTTAAACGCTTTTCTCTTTTACTCGGCGCCCACACAACACTTGATGTTCGGTCTGCGATCGCGCGATACGCGTAAGCGTATAGCTTAGGCGTTGTTCGACAGCGAAACAGAGGAGAGAGGCGCGCGCGCGCGCACGCGCATGCGCGTGTGGGTGAGCGCGCAATCGAGGGGACACACCAGACGTCGAGGCCAGACGAGGCCGAGAGCGAGGGAACACTGCACCCGCATATCCCTCGAGCCAGTCACCTCACGGATATCCGGTGTTGATCTCTCGCCGTTCGCGCATCCCTTTCCCCATCCCCTCCGAAGCTTCGATCTCCTCGCTGTAGTCCATTCGTAACGCCCCGCTGTTATTATTATTGTTGTTGTTGATGTTGTGGAGAGCGGTGATCGCCCGATCGATTAAATTGAGACCAAGGTTGCGAGATCAGCTGGAGAAGAAAATATCTCGATCGCCGCGTCCGAGGAGGGAGAGAGCGACGATCGTAAATTCTTGCCAACTGGGATGTGCATAACTCTCCGCGGTACGCAAAATCAACCGGGCGCAGAGAAGAGCCGAGAGAGGCACGGAAAGGGCGAACGCGGATAAATATAGAGGCCACCCAGAGCGAGACTAATGTACTCGTACACGAAGAAGACGCAACCGAGTCCGGCACTGCCTCGTTGTGAGAATGTCGTTGGGTGCGCTACACACACCCGGCCCATTGTTCATGCGTTAGGAGACTTAAAAATTCTGTAAAACTGTTATATCGACGGACGAGACTTAACGGGGCGTGATCTTGTATACGTTGACATAAGGTTTACGTCCTTATGATTCCTGGCGCAATATAACAACAACAACGACAACAATAATAAAAATAATGTAATAATAATAAAGTCTCAAGGGCATTTATGACTTTCGGGCCGCCGCTCGATTTTGAGAATCCATTGTTTTCCATTGCGGTCACGTGTCAATGTCACCCCAACGGTTTTTGACCATGTGAAATATTCTGCTCACCGTTTACGATTCTGTAAAGGTTATAGAATAATTTCATTCCTCAGTCAAAATGTTTGTCACGTGTTTTTTATAGTCACTCTTTCGATCGGCCCGGTCAGCAACCTCTTCGAAGACCTCTGAGCGAGTTGATGCGCGAGAAATACGATTGTGATTAGGATTATTACGACTATAATTCCCGTTGTCGTAATTGTAGCCATTTATGTATTAACGGCACATCTATGCAATAAAATCCACCGTGGTACGACCCGTGCGTTAATCGACCACAGATGTGTACAGGTATATCATTCGTCTGTCCGACAACGATCTGCTGTTACTGTTGTTCGTCCTCGAGACTCGGAATTGCGAACATGTTATTCCTAACATACAAAATTCCATCCCATATGCTATAAAACGTCACTTCCGGTTTCAAAACATCTCAGTTCTCAACGGGAAATCACGTCATATGGGAAATCGTCACTTCCGGTTTGAAAAAATTTCAGTTTTCAACCGGAAGTGACGTTATACGAGAATCCGTCACTTCCGGTTTGAAAAAAAATCTCAGTTTTCAACCGGAAGTGACGTTATACGGAAAACAGTCACCACGGGATTGAAAATCGTAGTTTTAAACCGGAAGTGACGGCATCCGGGAAAACGCGACTTTCACTTTGAAAAACTTGTTTTTCGACCGAAAGTGACATCGGAAATAGGTCATTTCCGGTTTAAAAGTTGAATTTTTGGATTCGGCTAAACCGAACCTAGCGTCGGCCCGAAACGCCCAATCTCTGGCAATAATAATAATATCATTATTAATAATAACACTGTGGATGAAACTTACCCTGGACCCACAGTTGCTCGACTTTGCTGTGGACCTGGGCTGACTTCAGTGCGACGCAGAATGTTGCCAGGGCCAGTATAGCCACGAACAGTACTTTGCCCGCATGCCTCTGCAGGAAGTCTCCCAACTGTCTCAGCTGATCCTGCAGTCTCGCTCTGATCCATACCGCTGACCTCTGACCTTCCGCCTTGCCCTGTTAGAAGAGTTAAATAAAATTAAAAAAAAAATTAAAAACCCGAACACAAAGACCTTAGAATTCATGATCGTAAGATAGCCTTCAGTGATCTACATCGTAGCGGGGCGATATAAAGGATAATCGAGGCTGCACCGGTTGCAGCACTAAGAGAAATGGGGGGAGGGCGGTATTGGAGGGGGGGGGAGGGTAGAGGTGGAGGCGCGCACGGTAAATTGGCCGTGTGGGCTTTGACGATGATAAGTGGGAGCCGAGAGCGAGGAACGTTAAAAGTTTTAGACACAGCGGGAGAGGGAGTAAGAGAAGATTATTCGCACACGCGAGATGAACGAGAGGAAGGCACCGGCGTCTGCCCGGAGGGAAATATTAAGGAGGAAGCACTCGGAAGCGGATAAAGAAGCGATGAAGAAGTGGAATAAGTGAGATACGAAGAAGAAGGAGAAGGAGGAGGAGGAAGAAGAGGAAGACGAAGGGAACGACTAGTTATAGCGTCGAACGATCTCGCGCATAAACGAGAAGGCTTCTCTCATTTTATCTTTAATCTTTCTTATTTTCTTCCTTTATCCGTCCCTCTCGCTCACCGGGGGCAACATTGCGAGCGGCAACGCTGCGCACTACCTGGTGGCCACTCTGACAATGTGCTCGGTGGACCACCCGCAACAATACCTATCTCTTCGCTCCGAGAGAGAGAGAACGGGACCCCGAGAGACGGAGAGAGAGAGGGAGAGTCGAAGGCAAGAGAAACGAGACGGGGAGAGGCTGGAAGGCTCTACAATGGATAGACCCGAGGAGTGAAACGGGACGAAGAAAGAGCGATCGAGGAAAGCTTCCTGCGGGCTTGCGCGTACCGGGTGCAGTGCAGCGATACACCAAACGGGGAAAGGGAAAGTACAGTTACGTATATACGGTTCGCGGATTGTCGATAGATGATAAAGTAATAGGGCGCAACCCAGGGTGCGGTTATTGGCAGTGTTCCGTGCCTTTCTCGGTCAATGTGATGTGACTGGGGAATTACTGGAAGTTGGGAAATTAAATAAAATATATATATATATATATATATATATATATATATTTATTTAGCTCTTTCACGATTTATTTTATTACTTTTTTCGGAATTAGATGCATCGAATACTTTAAACTAATCCATCGAGTGTTTTGTCGCATGCCAAAGCGGGACACTGGCTTTTGGGAAGTTCATCGTGGATAGACTGAGAGAAGGATTTCGGAAGAACTGACAAGTCGTACGGCAAATTTCGACCAAGCAACATTGTACGCCAATGCCATCACTAGTGATATTTGAAATTTTCACAGGGGCCGTAGTAATTTTTACCCAACCCATATGGTAATTTTCTTTTTCCAGAAGACGGGTTGGGAGAAATCTTGCGTATCCGGCTAAGAATTTCGGGGATGAAACTAAGAATTTTGTGGATTAAAACTGAGGATTTCGTGAATACAATTTTTTATTTATCTGTACATAAAATCTGCCGGTAAAAACTACAAATATAAACCAAACGGTTCGCGATCACGACGCCACCGATTGATATATTTCCTAGTAAAAAGAACTATATCCTAGCAAAAATTACGGGATCTTCAGGTAATAATTGCGATAGTGAAAAATACAACATTTTCCAGCAGAAATGTGTTAAGTTCAATACGAATGCTTGCAAAGATGTTGGTGCAGTTTCCATATACCTAAAAATTCGATCAGATTTGACGAGATTTATGTTTCCATAAATCTCAATGGTACGATTTCTTATTTTTATTGTATAATTTTTATTTCATTATTTGTATAACTTGGTATTTTTATTGTATAATTTTTTGCTGCGCCTTTTAGTCGTCATTCGTCGTCGCATGTTTGGGCACGGTGTCCTTGGGCGGCTTGCCTCAGGACACGAATAAAACAACAATTATATTCTAATTTCTAACAGATCCTTCTCTCAGTAGCTTCCGCCTGCGATAAACCAACATTCTAACAAATCGACAACGAAACCCTTCGATATTTTCACATTTTTCTCAGTATGAAATTTTTATATTATCTGTTTTGTTTGTTCGTAGGAAATTTGTCCGAGCATGCCGGTCAATGCTGGAGTGCCAATGACTGCACCGTTCCTCCCGTCCAGATCGAACTGTACTCTATGTACCGAACAAACTGCACGGCGTGCGGACGGTATATGCTTTTTTTATACCGGGCATATACCGTACAGTATAAACCCGGTAACTTACGTATCTCGGGGCGGTAGCCGTGGCGAGTATCGAATAGCAAGGTTTTCCAGCCAATTAACTTCGCGTACGAGCGAGGCGCTCCCTCGCGCGCTCGCGAGGCGCAGGCTCGGGTAACCTTATACGAGGTAGAGCCGGTGGCCGGCGAGAGCGCCTCCTCCTCGCCGTGGTATACACCATAATAACCGGCGCAATCCTCCGGGGCCTGCGCACGGCGCGTTGACCACATGGCCCCGACACGCTGGGAACAGTACACTGCCGGGGATACGAGGAGGAAGAAGAATTCGCGCAGCCGGACGAGGAACAACAAAACGGTAGCAGAAATCCGCCCGAGGATCAACGGGACGCCTCGGCGTCACTCTGGAATTTTTGCCCCCGTATCTCCAGACAACAAAAATTAACGAAAAATAGAAGATACGAAATTGGGGGGAGCGGGGCAAAATGGGTCACTGGGGCAGAACTCAGTTGTCCAATAATTTTTGGATACCCGAATTTGTCCCAACTATACATCCGGATTTTCAACCCCGTTTTGCCTCACTGTCCCATTTTGCCCCTCGCCCCTACTTCGAACAACCATGGTGCGCATTTTTTCAACGTTCGACATCGCGGCCGCGGTCAGGGAAAACTGGAAAACTCGGGAAACTCGGGGGATTTCAAAATTGGTCAGGAAAAAGTAAATTGTCGCCGAAACTTTTATGAATAAATAAAAAGTACATAAAAGGAAGCCTTGGAAAAAAATGAGAAAATGTTGGAAAAACGAAGAAAAAAAAAAATTGAACATTGATACAACAATTAGGCATTTTCATTTGCATCATTAATTTTTTTAATGGAGTGGTTAGAAATTTGTTCACGGAACATTTTTTATTGGTCAGGGAAATTTTTTATTGGTCGGGTAATTTTTTTTCGAGGACAAAACGGCCACCATGTTTCAGATTCACTCCCCGAGGAGACCTGGGTAGGCTTCCAAAGCTGCAGTAGCAAAAATCCGTCCAGAGGTCAACGGGCCTTGGCGTCACTCTGGAATTTTTGCGCCCATATCTTCGGACAATAAAAAATAATGAAAAATAAAAGATAAAAAATACTTCGAACAATCAAACGACTTTCTTCGACTTTCGAAGCTGCAGATCTTTTACTTTTCTTTATTTTTTTATTTAAAAACTTTTCATACATATATATATATATATAATTTTTTTTTAGTCGAAGCATAAAAGTTCGAGGAGGCAGAAGATGCTTTACGGGTTCCCTCGAAACGAAATTGTTATTCGTGCCTCGAATGTTTTTGCCTTAGAGGCGAGGGAGCGAGGGAGGCGAACTGTGAACGTTGATAGGAACAGAAGAGAAGAGCGGAATTTTTGCGCCGATATCTTCGGACAAAAGAAAATAATGAAAAATAAAAGATAAAAAATACTTCGAACAATCAAACGACTTTCTTCGACCTTCAAAGCTGCAGATCTTTTACTTTTCTTTATTTTTTTTATTTAAAAACTTTTCATACATATATACATATATATATATAATTTTTTTTAGTCGAAGCATCAAAGTCGAGGAGGCAGAAGATGCTTTACGGGTTCCCTCGAAACGAAATTGTTATTCGTGCCTCGAATGTTTTTGCCTTAGAGTCGAGGGAGCGAGGGAGGCGAACTGTGGACGTTGATAGGAACAGAAGAGGAGAGCGGGTATACGCGAGCGCGGGCACGGGGCATAACAGGATCTCGTGTCAAGCACGGTGGTCTCGTCTTTCTCCTCTCCTTTCTTTTTCTTCCTCCTCTTCTCTATCACTCAATCCCTTCTCGCATTCACGGTGCTCCGCGACCGCGACCGGCCGGAGCTCGTGTATGATATGTTAGGCGCTTACTGTCACAGAGAAAGGATTCTGTGACTGGAGAACGCCGGGAGGGAGAGAGAAACGGAACGAGATTACTGACGAGCTGGAAAGGCGGCGGGGAGGGGGGAGGCGAATGCTCGAAGAGAATCCTCGGGAGACGGAGAGGAAGAATATCGGGAGGGCACTCGAGCGTGTAGCCTACTGATACCTACCGATACTCGTTACTCGAACAACTCGTGCGAGTAATAATACTCCGCGTACCGGAAGTGGAACGACGGATGCGGCGTGTAGACTCGGGGAAACGTTCAGGCGCCGCTCGGCCACACCCTCGATTCAATTAACCGTGCTCGGACGGTAAATAACATTTCGAGAGACGTTGATGACGAAAATTTTATATAAAAAAAATAGATTTATGAAGAATAAATTATGATCGAATTAAGATATTTTGTTTTTTGTCTGTCGCCGGAAGGGATGGATTTATGATGGAAGAATCGACGAGGTATCGAAGACTTCGGTTTAATCAGCAGCGCTCGGTTCGTAAATAAAATTTCGTATGATAATTATGAAAAAGTATGCGTAATATATAGTCTATAATTTGTTTTTTTTTTTTTTCATTCATCACCGGAAGTCATAAATTTAAGGTCGTAGAAGAAGCAAGAGTAATCGATAAGGTATGAAAGTTCGAACGAATCGATGCATTTTTTGTTTCCGGCACGTGATAATTACGAAAAATTATGCGGAATATATTATAAACAATTTATGTTTTTCTTCAGCAACGACCGAAAGTCACAAATTTATAGTGGCAGAAGAAGCAAGAATAATCGATAGGGTATGAAAGTTCGAACGACCTATAGACGACGAGAGCGACGAGGGAGAACGGAGGAATTTTTTGTGTTTCCGGCACGCGGATGAAGACGTCAACGTCGCATGGGAATTGAGTCGCTGCCGGAGGGCCCTTCGCCTGGGGCCTCTCTCGCCGGTCCCCTTCTCGAAGTCTCTCGGCCGCACCGGGAACGTAGTTATATATACCGTCCACTATATAAACATTTTTCGCTTAGATTTTTCACTTCCGTCGGCGCACGGAAAAGGCAAAAGGGCAGAGCCCTTCGAACGTTGTTTTTATCCGGAATATTTGTAACAGTCCTGTAAGAGAATTTCTAAGAGGACTTACAAATATTCCGGATAAAAACAACGTTCGAAAGGCTCTGCCCCTTTTCCATTTCCTCTCCGACGGAAGTCAAAAATCTGTGAAACAAATGTCCCACTTCCGTCACAAATTCTTTACCATTTTAGTACCAAAAGAGACGATTACGAAATAGATAGACCTTCGATAACAGGTAGAACGTAGAAAATTACGAAAAATCGAGATTTCGAATAAGAACCGTTATAAAAAATCCATAACAAATGCGACTTTTAATCCACAAACGCTCGCGCACGGAAAAGGCGAAAGGGCAGAGCCCTTTGAACGTTGTTTTTATCCGGAATATTTGTAACAGTCCTGTAAGAGAATTTCTAAGAGGACTTACAAATATTCCGGATAAAAACAACGTTCGAAAGGCTCTGCCCCTTTTCCATTTCCTCTCCGACAGAAGTGAAAAATCTGTGAAACAAATGTCCCACTTCGGTCACAAATTCTTGACCATTTTAGGACCAAAAGTTGACACGAGAGGATCGGATGCTTCGCTCTTGCGAAAGTACCGAGACAAGCCAAAGGGTTCGATTCTCTGGCTCACGGGCCGGCTAAGCGACAGGGCCAGAGAACTCGAAAGATCGAGCGAGTCGTAGAACTTTCCAGCGCGCTGTTCGCCCGAAGAGCTCGCGTCTCTGTGTATTCCTCCCTTTCGAGAGGGGGGGGGGGGGGGCTTCACGGTCGCTCTCCGAGACCGCGAGACCCGGTACACGCACCCGGGACCCTTTTGGATTATTACACGGTATATGGTAGCCGCACACGAAGTCGGCGCCCTTTAATCCTCGCCCTTCCCCGTGCTCTTTATCTTCCCCACTCTCGTTGACCGTAGAAAAAGTCTCTGACACACATACGTGTGTGTGAATGGCCGGCATTGTGCGGTACGGTTTGAAAGAACTAACATTTTTTAATAAACAAAAAAAACGCCAGTTTTCAGATGCCAGAAATTAACCCTGCGTGTGTACACTGGGTCTTTGAAGAAACAGTCGAAATTTGAAACTACGTTTTTTTTCGCTTTTTCGAGTCTTCTTCAATTTTTATTAACAATGGTTTTAAACTTTTCACTTTGGCAACTTCTGGGCCATATAATAGACACTTCGAGAATTAAGACTGAATTTTTTCAGATTTTTTGAGAGTCTAGAAAACTTTGAAAATCCGACTGTTTCCTGAAAGACCCAGTGTACACACCGTGAATCTGAAAATATTAGGAGATACATGGAGCTATGATAATCGGTGTAACATAAGAAGTTACGAGCATTTGAGATTCCGAATAAAAATGTTCATTAAAAAATTGTCACACTGTCGCCTTTCCCTGTGCTCTTTATTTTTCTCACTCTCATTGGAAGAATTAAATTTATTTATTTAAAAAAATGCGCCACTTTTCGGATGCCAGAAATTAAGAGACGACTACGGAATAGATGGAACTACGATAACAGGTAGAAGGTAGGAAGTTACGAAAACTCAAGATTTCCAGTAAAAATCTTCATTAAAAAATCATTAAAAAATTGGCCCTTTAACCCATGCTATCGCTTCGCCGTGTGCCTTTATCTTTCTCACTCCCATTGACCGTAGAAAACGCGGTACGATTTGAAATAATTACACCGTAAGAAATTTTTGTTTGAAACTTAATGAACACTATTGGAAGCTTTTTTACATAAACCGTTTCTGAAATTTCAAACACATGTGCATTGCAATTTTACAGTAAAAAATTTGTATTTTTCATTAACATTTTTGTGAATTTCAAGCAAAAGATTTGTAATTTTAGTATCCGGTATTTTTATTTTACAAGCAAAGTACGTTAATGTTTAATTAATATGAGTAATTTTAGCAAATTTTGAGTTCCAGTACATTAAATTTACAATTTATTTTTACAGTGTATATTTTTTAACAGAAAGAAAGCCTCATTTTTCAGGTACCAGAAATTAAGCGACGATTACGAAACACATAAACCCACGATAACCGGTGGACCGTACTAAGTCACTCGAACACTCGAGGTTTAATAAAAAAATCTTAATAAAAAAAATATTCGTCGACAAGCGAAGCGAGCTGGAAAGTGAACTAAAAAAGAAGAGGAAAAAAAAGAAAACTACGAATCCGAGGATGATTCTCGCAAGCGTGAAGAATCCAGATTTCACGTTTGTGTGCGACCGAGCAAAATTTACAGCGAAAGATACGGCTATTGTGAGTCCCTTCCAGTTTTCCCTCTCGTCGGGGTGCCGACGTCTCGGTGGGTTTGGCTCTCGATTTTTCACGCCGTCCCAAGAATCGGTTTTCACGAATGGCCCGCAGCAACAGAACGGCGGCCTTTCGCTTTGAAGACCTCTATGCATCTCTTATTCCACGGCTAGTTTTCACAATATACATATACATATACATATACATATACATATACATATACATATACATATACATATACATATACATATACATATACATATACATATACATATACATATACATATACATATACATATACATATACATATACATATACATATACATATACATATACATATACATATACATATACATATACATATACATATACATATACATATACATATATCTATATGTATATAAATGTATGCATGTGTCCGTACAGCGTATAACTTTTCGCTTTCGTTACGCCTCGTTGTGCAAACCTGTTGACGGCGAGCCGTGTATTCAGCAGGTAACAACTATTCGTTAACTGTTCGTTTGGATCATGCAAGGTGTACAGCATAAAAAAAAAAAAGAAATATGTATGTATAACATACATATTTCGGCATATTAACAGTACGGCGAGGACAACGTAGCGTGACGATCGACTGACTCATACCGAGAAAAAAATGTTTGCCCCGCGAGAGACTTTCATGGAGGGAGAGACGGAGAAAAGTGGAACGCCCCAAAGACTTTGAATCGCACGAGAGCAAACGCGCCGAGAAGAGTTCGAAGGCACTGTTGTTGATCGCGGGCCTCGCACGAAATGCCCGCTCTCTCCCCTCTCCGGCCGTTCCGCCGCGGCTTTTGCTTGTAACACCGGCTCGCCTTTCCGCCGAGACCCCCGGCTGTGTGCGGTTCTCGATTGCGTAATCGCGTAAACAATAAAAAAGTACACAACCGACCATCTGGCGCGCTGGGGGCCTCGCGAATCGACACGAGTCGCACGCGATTTACGTACACGCGGACGCCGTGTAACGTGCAATAAAAGGAAAGAGATGATGCGGGTGGTCTCCGAATGACTTCCGGTCGGAGGCCGAGATGCGATTCGTTTCGCGAATGAAAAGACAAATAAAGTTGGGTCGTCGATCGAAGACCGAGAAACGTCGAGGGACTTGTGACGTCCAATAGACCGAAAGAGATAATGCGAGTGGTCACCGAAATACTTCCGATCGAACGGGAGGGCGAGATGCGATTCGTCCCGTGAATGAAAACAAAAATAAAGTTGGGTCGTAAAATTAGGGGACTTGTAAATGTTTACAATTGTCAGAGGAATATTAGTTACTCAGCCTCGATTTGCGTACGCACGGACAGTTTAACGTGCAATAAAGTGAAATGGATAATGCGGGTGGTCTCCGAATGACTTCCGGTCTCGTTTCGTGAATGAAAAGAGAAATAAAGTTGGAACGCGAATCGAAAATCGAGAAAATTCGGGGACTTGTAAAAGTTTACAATTGTCAGAGGAATTTTAGTTACTCAGCCTCGATTTCCGTACGCACGGACAGTTTAACGCGCAATAAAGTGAAAGAGATAATGCGGGTGGTCTCCGAATGACTTCCGGTCGACCGGGACGCCGAGAAACGATTCGTTTCGTGAATGGAAAGGGAAATAAAGTTGGAATCGCCGATCGACGACCGAGAAAATCAGTGAACTTGTAAACGTTTACAATTGTCAGAGGAATGTTAATTACTCAGTTAGGTACGAGGGCTCGGCGTATAACCGTCGGACATTTCGGAATTCAAGGGGCGAAGCCGAGAGAGAGTGTTAAAGGGGGCTTCCTGTTCATGGGCATGCTGTGCTTAGATGGCGTCGGCGTCGGCTAGGGAAAAATTCCGAGAAACGAGGTTTCTCTCGACGCAGGCTGCCTCGGAACCTTTTTCGAAGGTACCGCCCTGCCCTTTTCGTTTTACAAAAGCTAAAAGACGTTTCTATGTATTTCCCTCAACGGTTGTTAAAAATCTTCGCATACCTCACTAGACGTTTTTGCTTACAGATAAAATGCATAACAAATAAACAAACAAAATCAATTACCCTGAAGATATCTGCATGACCCGAAATTTCATCTTTAGTAATTCAATGCACTGCTTTAGGAAGAACAAAAAATGGTTCACTCGTGGAATTTTATTTTTGAAGTGTAATTCCCCGAACGAAGATTGTTCGATGCAATACACAACCATTATATCTGCACGACATGAAATTTCATCTTTGCCAAGTCAATGCACTGCTTTAGGAAGAGCAAAAAAAAATGGATCACTCGTAGAATTTTATTCTCTAAGTGAACTTCGCAGAGTGAAGTATGCGCAATGCAAAACACATTCGTTATAACCTTATAACTCAATGAAATTTAGTCTCATGCAAATATCTTCAGTCACAAAAAAATGACCCTGAAGATATATGCACGACATGAAATTTCGTATTTACCAACTCAATGGCCTGCTTTAGGAAGAACAGAAAATTATTCGCTCGTAGAATTTCATCATGGTGTCCAGTAAAAAGTACATACGGGATTCGAGGACACTCAAGGACAATTTACAGAACATTTCCGGGACATTTGTAAAAAATGAAGATATGCATATCGCGCACGACGTACGAAATAACATTTAGTTCGATAACCGTTTTCGTTCACGTCAGCATCGGTTCAGAAAAAGTAACAACTCACTGTGCATGAATGTATCTCAGCGAAACTGAAACGCACATTTTTTTAGGATAGTCGCTGGTAATATACATTTTGGAACAAACTCAAATTTGCGGGGAAATTAAAAACTCAAGGACATTAGGTGAAGTTCAAGGACATTCCAGGACTTTTTCAAGAACAGGCAAAATTCAAGGGCAGTTCCTGGACTTCAAAAGCTTCAAGGATCGCAGGACACCATGTTCATTCGCGAAATGAACTCACCCGAGCGAACTTTGTGCAAAGCAAAACATATCCGTTACAACTCGATGAAATTTAGTCTCGTGCGGATATCTTCAGAATCACTAAAAACATCGCATCCAGCCTTCCAGCAACGCCGACAGTCAAACAAGTGTTTTAAACATTGTCGACCATCGAGATAACAAACATGGTGGCCGTTTTTTCCCCGGAAAAAAATTCCCTGACTTTTCCCTGACTTTTCACTGACGAATTAAACATTTTCCCTGACCAAACTTCTAACGACTTCTGTTCTAAAAAAATTATTGTATTAATGTTTTAATTCTATTTAAATTTTTTTTTTCTGTTCCCAATTTTTTTTAAGCCTCCCTTTTATGATCTTTTTATTTATTTATAGAAGGTTCGGGAATTGGTCAAAGAATTTAATTTTTCCCTGACCAATTTTGGAATTCCCTGACTTTTCCCTGATTCCCTGACCACGATTCTTTTTCCCTGACTTTTCCCGGTTTTCCCTGACCGCGGCCACCATGACAAAGTGTACGTTACGACGCCGCGAGCGTGACTTTTCCCCATCGATTAATTACCGTCTCCAAAACCGAGTTCAAAGGGCTTATAGAACGAAGTAATATAACGCGGTGAATCATACCTTCTCGAGCTGATCGAGGGCAATGGCAGCGTCCGTCCAGCTGGGTCTGACGTAAAGGTCGGTCTCGTGCCTGTGCTTCGTGTTCTTCTGATGAGCGTTCTCGTTGTTGTTGTTGTTGTTGATGTTGTTGTTGTTTCCCCCGATCCAAATTTTCCCACTGTCGTTGCAACGGGAATGACTCGTCGTTGAGGCTCCGCCATTTTGTTGTGACTGTTGTTGTTGCTGCTGCTGTTGTTGTTGTTGTTGTGTGTGTGCTTGCGTTGCAGTAGGGCGTCCCGCTAGGATCCCTGTAGGGCCGGACGCAGCGACCATGATCCGTCATGCATCTGCCCACGACACGACGCGCTGAATTTAAACGATTTTTCCTCTTGTTACTGCAATTTTTGCAATCGGCGGCGCAGCACTTGCCGCCGTTGTTTTAAAAATAAACGAAGAAAACAGAAAACCAGAAACAGACGAGCCGTTTATAAAAAAAAAGAAAAAAGAAAGAACGAACGACCGTCGAGTACGTCGAGAGAAAACTTTAAACAGAAACTCGTTTTAATCCACTGAATCCTCTTCTTCCTTCGTGATTTCCGCGTTTCACAAACTTTCCCGCGATCTATATTTATTCATACCGGCGGACCGAACGAACTCTCGTACTACTTGTCGCTATTTCGCATCAACACTCTTTCACCAATCTATTTAACATAATAATAATCACACTCGACTTTTTCACACACTATCGGCGCACGGAAATATTTTTCTTCTTTCTTTTTCTTTCTATTAAAAATTCCCCCACCTTTCCGTTAATCCGTCTGGATCGCACTAGAGTTTATCTCCTCGTAATGTCTATCCTTGATCATTCGAACGGAGTGAAAATAGTCTCGAAGATTATTAATTTTCGTTAATTTTCTCTTTTCTTTTTTTAACGCCACGGCGTTGTGTTTATTATCGGCCGGAGTGGCGACGATCCGGTCAGGCGTTACAAAAAAAACAAAAACACACCGGGCCGCGAGATGCTGTGTGCGCGCGCGCGCGCTCTTGTAAAAGCCCGGCCGTTGGGGATCCTCTCCTTCTCCCGCTGCGACTCCGTCGGTAAGCGCCTCGCGCGCTCTTCGAACACGCCGAACGTTTCTCGATCTCTCTCGCTCCGCGCTCGCCTCTCGAAAACGCGCGCTCTTTCACTCGGTCACACACGTTTCTCCCGTTCTCCTCTGCGCTCTTTCGAGATAGTACTGCCGCGTGCAACGTGCCCCGTACGGTTACAGATCCTGTTGGGGGGGGAGAGAGAGAGCAGCGGAGGGGAGGAGTCCTCGTACTATACTCACTGTCACGTACGCGTGGTCGTCGTTCGAGCTCTCGATTGTCGTTCACACTGCGCGATGCGAGCCCGAGACGAACGGATGGATATACGCGCGGGCAACACAAGACGTACACAAGAGACCGAAGATCCAACGTGGGACTAGCAGTGAAGTACGTATATAACCAGTGACGATAATCCAAGCTCGGAGCTGCGGAAGATACTCGGGTTCCAAATTCGTATGAGCCTGTCCGGCGTACTGCAGGGTCGCTCGCGATCCACGGCCGTTCCTTCTTCTTCCTCTGGCATCCGGTTACAGACAGGGCGAAAGACACGACGTTCCCGAACGGTTGAGGAGACCGTAAACTTCGGTTCGCACCGTCTCGACAATGTCTCGGATAAAAAAAAACTGTCGGTCTCTCTTTCCCCGCAAGTCCGCAACGAAAACCCGACCGAATTCTACCGAAATCGTAACACCAGCCGATCGTTTGTGCACGAAGAGATCCGGCACGTCGTTCAAACCGCTGTCGAACTTTGCGTCGTTTATTTGTTGTTGTTGTTGTTGTTGTTCCTTTTTATAAACTGGTCCACCCTTCGACACTTGACGCTTAACTGTTTTGTGTTTTTGTTGTTTGAATATTTCTTTCGTCGATTATATTATCCGTTGGATCGATTCGATTTCGGCGGTTACTTCGTCGATTTATTATGATCGTTAAGTTACTTCGAGATTTATCGCGATGATCGTCGGAGTTCTCGGCGTCTCTCTCACAGACAGATCGTCGTCGCTCTCCAAAGTCGTCGTCTCCGACCGCCCGCTCTCAGTGCAGTCTAAGTCCGTACTAAGCGAAACTCTCGGCCACATTTCTCTCGTGGGCCCTGGGCTTATGCGCGCCGGCCATAGTTGATGGCACGCTCCCCCCTCTACGTCTTCCTCTCGCTACCTTCTCTCGATGCCGAGGCGACCAGCAGCGGCAGTACCAACGCGGCTTATAATCCCGCTCGGGCTCCGAGAGATCGCCGAGCTGCACAAACATCCAGGCGCGTAGGAGAGAACCAACTAGCGAGGGTCCCACTCTGGAAGCACCACGGGCCCCGATCACTGGGACTCCTCCCGGTTCGAGCTCCATTCCCCTTTCGCAATTAGACCGGTCACTTCGAAATTTACAGTCCTTCGTATAAGTTAAACTTATCGACAGATTTTTTCATCGTAACTTTCATTCAATTTATTCGATACTTCGAAGTTATTCGCCCCCCTCTTCCGACGATTGTCGAGCGTGTCTTTTAGGCAGAGATACAGTGTAAGGGGCGGTTCGTCAGGTTACGAAAATTTTTGTTTGCTTACCTCTTATTCTCGCAGCACACAAGACAATGGGATGTTTTTGTCTCGTCGGCAAACGCTACGAATCCGTGGGATAAAAAAAAGAGTGTTTTTCGGTCGAGTTAAAATGTGCCGGAGCGACCGGGGTCCGCGTTAACGGGCATTACGGTGTTGCCGGTACCGCTGACGTCAGACACGAATATAGCCGATGCTTGCCGAAGAACGCGAGTCCGACGGCTGATTGGACGAGAACGCTCGGCGTCCCGGGTTGCTAGGATACGGCGACGAGTGTGTGCCTCTCGCGTTGGCGGCGGAGGCGACGTCGGCGTCGACCGGCGGACGGGGCGAGGAGGACGGAGGAGGAGAAACAACACCGGACCACACACGCGGTACCATTTCCCCTCGAGCAAAAACATTACGCACACATACGAACGGGACACGGGACACAACGTCGGGGACTGCCTCGACGCACGCGGGGCCCCGGCACACTGACGCATCCTCCAAGCGTTATACCTATATAGACTGCGCCCAAACAATTTTCAGGCATTCGCGTACGGTATACAATCAACGAGACGTTTTTATTCGGTAATCGCTAATAAGCATTGATTGTACTTTTAGTAATAAACAGCGGATCAAGATTGTTTTTTTTTTATTATCGTTTACCTTCGACGCTGGATTTTTGTGAGATGGAGAGCGATACACAAATTCGAACGAATCCCATTTCGGTCGCAACGTTTGTGAGGTTAGAAACAAGCGTGTCGCGCATAAACCGGTCGCACGATTCGTTCGCGGATATCTCGTCGACACGTGCAGGGACAATTATCACTGATCGCCTTATTCCGATGTTTATGGTCGAAGGAGTCCTTCGCGGAGAAGCGAAAGCTCCGTTCGCCCGAAAATCTTCACCTCGTACATATAATTCTTTATTATCGGAACGATCGTATGCGAGAGAGGAGTTCCCTCGGGACATCGAAGATCGCCGGGTTCCGAGTGAAAGCGCTAGCCCACCTCAGATCTCCGTTGGCATCCTGTTGTATTGCAGAGCGTAATTTCCTGTAAGTCTCCATGCTTTCGAAATACGTCTACGTGTATCTAGACGAGTTATTAAATCTCGTGCGATCCGGCAAAGTGGAGTCTCGGAGCCTCGGGCATGGACTGTCTTAGGCGTCGTGCAGCGAGAGCAATCTACGGGCTCCGGCGGTGCAGCAGAACTATAAACGAAAGGGCGATGATATAAACAGCGAGCGAAACGATTGACTTATTAACCTGTCGGCGTAATATCTGCGTAACGACGGGACCTCATTAGGCCCTCTTTGTCGAGGAGGCTCGTCCTGCGCCTCTGTGTAGACTGTACGCGTTTATCCACGTTACACGCACACACGTTTATGTAGGCTCATAGATGAGACTTGGCGAGTGCACGGGAGATTGTCGAGCAGAACGAGAGGCGATCTCGGCGCTTCTCGCGCAAGTATTCACGGGCGTGTGCGCCGAGAAGGATGGACAGCTGTTCGACACGGAGGAAAGACGGACCGAGAGATAAAAGCGACTCTCGCTCGGAATATGCGTATGTATATATATATATATATGTTAGCATAAAGAGCGAGAGGCAGCGCGACATCAGAACCGACTGCAGATACGAGCGGGGCTTGAGGTAGAACGAATGAGAGTGAACTGGAGAGAGAGTGAGAGGAATAGAAAGAGAGATAACATACATTGAAGAAGGACGAGATTATACAGAGATATCGTACAAATACGAGACCACCCACAGCGACGCCTCGCTCTTTCGCTCGATCCTACGCGAATCCCCACACCCCGCTCGGGCCAACGAGAAACAATTTTCACACGTGCGATTGTGTATACGAAATAAAAAGGATGAGAGACGCGAAGGCGAAAGATTTTTGGTTGACTTTTTTGTTTTTTTTTATTCTCCGCGCACGAGGCACACATGTTCGTAATCGTATCTCTCTCGTCGGTGTGAAATAATTCCGACACCCTCCTGCTCGCCGAATTGAGTTATAGTTTCGCGAACTCGCAACGGTGAGCGCACGGTTAATTGATAATGAAAGCGATGTTTTTTTTTTGTTTTCTCGGTTGTAAAAACATTAGAATGACACATTGAAGATTTTTTTTTTTTTTAGTAACAGTGTAAAGCGTTTCGCTGGGGCGATCGACGTTATATTTAGATGCGACTTGCGTATCCGACGATAGGGTGGATCGCCTCGGGGCGTGCATGAATATTTCGTCGAGCGCTATCAACCACTGTACAAAGTATTCATTGATGCAGGACGCGCGCTGTCGAAGAAGACGGAATGAATGGCGAGTCGGGAGTTTTAACTTCCGGTGAAGCTTTTACTACAAAGCGACGCCGACACTCCGTGCTCGTGTTACTTAATGCCGACGATACGCAGACCTATACTAAACAGCCATTACGGTGTACACACGTATGCTGTTTGTATTGATATTCGTGGATTAATATACGAGACGCATAACCGGGTCGAAGTCGAATATACCGCATCGGCAATTGCGGGGAGGATGATGAATGCGCGTGGTATCGACGAAATATGTAATGAGGCAAACGGAATCTTGTTAACAGTTTTCCACGATCTGATCGACCGGTGATGTTCATGCGCGCTTTTAACGCTTTGACAGTGAGAAATAAAATAAAATAAAATATCGTCGCGCTGTTCGTGGACGTTTCATCTCATCCACAAAAGTTCATCGAATTATCTTACCGCGAGTTGACTTTACAATACTAATTTGTTTCGTCGAAGAACCGTATTTTAAGCTTAAAAAATTACAAAATTAATGTGTTGGTATTAATTTGTAACAATTTGTACTTAGTAACTAAAATGACATACTGGCGATTGCCGATCGACAGAAGCCCTTCAGCCACGGTTTTCTTCTTTTGTTTTATATTACTTCAAGTATTGATACTTAAAATTAAATACGTCAATTTATTTCTTCTTTGGTCTTTCCTGGTAAGTCGTATGTCTGAGGTGTTTGAATGCATGTATCATGTGTACGAAAAAAACAATATGTTCACGCAGTTCGTAAACGTTTCATCTCGCGCACAAAAGTCTATCGATTTATCTTACCGCGAGTTGATTTTACAATACTAATTGTTTCGTCGATGAACCCTACTTTAAACTTAAAAAATTGGAAAATGAATGAGTGGATATTAATCTATTTTAATATGTATTATTATATACTGGCGATTACCCACTGCCCGAAATCCTTCACCAACGGTTTTTTTAATCTTTTTTTAAATACTATTTTAAGAATGGATACTTAAAATTAAATTCGTCAGTTCCCAGCTTCAGTATTTTCATCAGTCAGTAGTTTCTTCTTTGGTCTTTCTTTCGAGTTGCTGGTAAGTTGTATGTGTGGAGTGTTTGAATGTATGTACAGCAGAACCTTGAGCATCATGACACTGTTTATCCGAGCGTTAGCGCGAAACATCGTGCATAGAGATGTGCCGTGACGGTCATTTTTTGTAAACGTCAATTGACCAAAAAATGACCGTCAATTGACCGTCTTATTTAGTTTCAGAAAATGTTTGTTGTGCCATGACCGTCAATTTTGTTCGCGGTCACAAATATGGTCCAAACAGCGAAAAACATATATCTAGTTGAGACTTGACCGTCATTTTTTTTTGGTCACAAATTTGGTCAACTTTTTAGTACTCTAGGTTGGTTTCAACCGAATTTTTCTTCCTCCTTGACTTCGTAAACATTCATATTTTCATTTTTTATCAATTAAATCATCAATTAAACAATATTATAAAATGAAGGCAACATTATTTTTTTCTGTTTGACGAAATTGGTACTTTGTTCATTTTTAAGTACGGGCCGTGGAGATTTTTAGAGTTAATGTCGCTGTTGTTGCGGTTCGGTCATTTCCGGAGCCGTCAATTGACGGTCACGTGACAGTCAATTGACAAAAAAAAATGACCGGTCACAAAATCGGCGCCCATCTCTAATCGTGCATTCCTGCTCGCCGCAGCAAGAGCCGCGCCTCTATTCAGGCGTGTTGAAGGGCGCTTTTCCACTTCCGGCGCTATTCCGTTCGCACACTGGCTTTCCCGAGGTGTTTCACCCGGCAGAGTCGGACAGCGCACAGTAGAGACTAGTTTCAATAGCAAATCGTTTGAATCGTCTAACATGCGTAGTTCACACTGAAACGGCTTCGAAATTTCACTGCTCAAAAGCGCGAAGCTAATTAAAATAATAAAAAGAAAATAAAAAATTATAATCGGCGACTTTATTTCACAGAACCGATGTTGATTTCACAGATTTCGAAGTTGAAATATTGTTGAAAAGTATGTTTTAAATTTTAATGTCTATTAAAAATCTATTAAAATGTCTATTAAATTTTAATGTCTATATATGGTTTACTTATATACGTGTTATAATGCCGTGAAAAAATGTGCGTTTTGATTATCGAAACTGGACCCGATTCCGACTGGTTTGGATAACGGAGGTTCTACTGTACTGTGTTTGGTTTGGGCTGTATGCATAATGGCTTGATATTCTCTACTTGGGTCGCAGCGAATCGTTTGGAAATTTCTCCGATTCTCGTTCTTGTGGGTAATTTTCCGTGTAATTTCCGGAGCTTTATATAGCAGAGCATTGCGAGTGTTGTGAAGCGGATTATTGGGATGACGGATGCGTGTCAGACAAAGAATGGCACATGTTTCACCAGTTTTTACTTTCTTGATTGTCGTTTCTTTGCAATTTGTGAAGATGGGATGGCCGTATTCTATTATTGGTCGACAGATAAATTTGTACATTTTTGCTAAGTGTTTTATGTGTAGAACACGTTGCTTGAATCTGACTTTCCTGAAATGCAAGGGTCTTTGTGTAATTTTGTTTTTACATTCTTGTAAGTGATGGTTAAAATTTAGTTTATGGTCGATACTTATTCCTACGTATTTTGCATGGGGTACAGCTGCTATTTCAACATTGTACAGGCTGATTTTAGGCGATTGAGGGACGATTTTGTGCCTGAAGATGAGTAGCTGTGATTTCCGCGGATTTGGGTTAAGTCGCCAGTTATTAAAAGTTTTTTTGGTGGGAAATTAGAGCAGCATCATCGGCAAAATGAAGTCGATATTGGCTGAGATCTACGAATTCTTTGTTGACTAAGTTACTATTGTACATGTTGTTGCAGTAGATATTAAATATAGTAATGAGGAGAGTTGTAATTTTTTAACTTTTTTTTTCTTCGGCTCGGCGGTGTATAAAAAGGAATGCGGATCTCGACTTGTTACAGATTCGAAGAGGGCAAAAAAAAAAAGATTTTTTATGTGCTCTGATTTTTTATGGGAGAGCTCGAATATCAGCCGAGAAATAAAAAGAAATACATAAACATAAAAAATGTTCGCGCAGTTCGTAAACGTTTCATCTCGTCCACAAAAGTCTACGAATTATCTTGCCACGAGTGAATTTCACAATCCTACTTGTTTCATCGAGGAACCCTATTTTAATCTTGAAAAAATTGTAAAATTCTCGGTTTGGTATTAATTTGGATCCATTTTTATTTATTTTGTATATTTACTTTTTCTTAGACTCATCGATCTAGTGAAAAGAATGCGGATCTCGCGTTGTTACAGATTCGAAGAGTGCGAAAAAAAAAGATTTTTTATGTGCTCTACCGCGAGAGTCGCGCGACGGGGAGAGCTCGAATATCAGCTGAAAAATAAGAATAAAAAAAAATTGAAAAAAATAAAATAAAAAAAAGTGAGATGGAAAACGGTTCGCCGTATAGCTCTCGGTCCCCCGTTCGATCGTCGATAAGCACCGCATGGCGGCAGTTAATAATTTTTACGACACTTTAAACTTGCCACCCGGTATTAAGCGGGCCCTCGCGAGACGGGCTTTGATCTTTGCCGACTTCTCTATCTACTTAATGAGCGACGGAAGGCGAGAGAGACGGCGGAGGGGAGAGAAAGAGACGCCCGAAGAGGGCTGATTCGATGCGTCCAATGAAGAAGCCACAAGTCCCGAGTGAGCCAAGTGAGAAAGAGAAGAGATTCCACATATATCGACCGAGCTGAGAAGATAATGTTCGAAAAGAGAATATCCGACTGATTCTTCGAACGCCGGGGCTTCCTCTGTCGGGCTTGCGGAGAAGATCGACCGGTTGCATATCGTCAGGAGTTTAAACCAACACTGTAAAAAATTTAAAGAAATTTACAACATGTTTAATATACAAAGTTATATGAAATATACAACCTCGGTATATGAAATTAGAGAATTCATATACATTGTATTTGGATTTTTATAATTTAATCTTAAATGCAATACCTGTATATTAAAATTACCGGTAATGGCATTGAAAATTAAGACATCCGTATATATATAATTTTACAAAAAAAGCTGCATTAATCTTCAATTGATGTAAGTAATGTGAGCAAATTTCAAGTCCCAGTACATTAAATTAACAATTTATTTTTCCAGTGTAGAGCGTATAAAATGTTTCTATCGGTAAATCTTGAAACAAAATAAGAAGCGCTACGGAGATTCGAAAAAAAATAAATAAAAAACAATAATAATAAATATTGTATTTTGAGGTCTTGTAGATGAGATTGGATACTCGAAGATACTCGGATCATCGACCCGAAAGAAATTCGATCCTCATCATTCGCTCGTCGGTATGCGCTATACGGTAGGGCTGAGAGGGACAAAACGGCCCCGCGTTCTCCATTCGGAATGTGACTTCTATATGTGCCGCGAAAAATTGATAAAGAATATGGTCCATTTTGCCCCGAGATCCCGTTTTGCCCCGACCGCCCCTCAGCGTACGTACGCGCGGAGCTCTGAGAAAGGTAGCAAGAGGAATTCGTTTCGTTGTTCGGGGATTGGGCGCATAGTAGCGTGAAACTACTTTCTTACGCAACGCGACACACGAGTGAGGGTCGAGAGAGCTGAGCGGCGGACACGCAGCACATCAACGGAAGCAGATCGCGGTCGCTGGAGTATATATCGAAGAAGGAGGAAGCGGGGAGGGGGGCGAGCGATATTGAGAAGATTCGTCGAGCGTAGGACACATTGCCCGAGAGCAAGAGACGAGAGACGAGGAAGATGACTATCGTCGTACCGGGCCAAGGATCTCGCTCGCTCGCGCGCATGCAGGACGACAGCGTCCACGGGACAGCGATGGACCACCCACCGGCTCGCCAAATGATAAACACGGTATCCACGGGGCGACGGAGCGTACGCGTATACCTTTCCCTCTTGCAATCGCACAGCTTCCACATTTCGTTAGATCGGTTCGACTGCAGTCGCTTCGCCGATAATCTTATCGAAAACGAGCGATTCGATCTGTAAGTCGGCTCAGCCGGCTGGGGAGCTCCACTGATTCCAGGCAAAAAAAATTAATCATTTTTATTATTTTACAAGAAATTCTTTTTGATTAGACAATAAATTCTTTTTGTTTAGATAATAAATTCTTTTTGTTTAGACAATAAATTTTTCTTGTGTAGACAATAAATTCTTTTTGTTTAGACGATAATTTCTTTTTGTTTAAACAATAAATTCTTTTTGTTTAGACAATAAATTCTTTTTATTTGAATAAGAAATTATTTTTATTTGAACAAGAAATTCTCTTTATTTGGACAAGGAATTTTTTTTATTTGCACAAGAAATGTCTTTTTATTTAGACAAGAAAAATAATAGTACATTACGATACTAGTGCGAAAATGACAGTTTTGTAACCTTGTAAAGTAAAAATTGGTATAATACTCGTGCGAAAAACTTTTTCTAAACTCGTGCTGCGAACGGACACTCGTAAGAAAAAGTTTTATTGCACCAGTATCGTAAATTACTATTATTTCACGAGGTGTGGAAATGGGGGATTTACGCAATGCGAAGCGTGCGCAAAACTTTTATTTTACCTGCACAGTAAAAAATCATTTCGTTAAATCGGAATATGAAATTTCCTACCAACATTTTTGTTAAATTTTGCTAAACTCCTTTGTTGAGGTTTGAATATACAAACCTGTCCTTTTATTTCCCATATCATAAAAAAATTTTGTTTGTTCTTTTGTTTGTAAAACTAGAGTCGTGGACGTTTGTGGACAATAAGAAGTTGTAAAAAGTACAAACCTCTTTTACTGTATTGATATCGATGGATCGTGTAATTTATTTTTCTCCCAACTGCTTTGCCGATAATCTCATCGAAAACGAGCGATTGGGTCTGTAAGTCGGCCCAACCCGCAGGCGGTTCATCGATTGCAGGCAAAAAAAAAGAAAAGCTTAATATGTCATTTTACTTAGAAAAGAAATTTTGTGTATTTGGACAAGAAAAAAGAAAACCCTTTTTTCCCCTAAAATCGATGGATCCCCGTGTAATTTATTTTTCTCTCGACTCCCGCGCGTAACCCGCGATAGATGCATCATTCATTTATCAGCGCAGGCGCTTCGGTATTCGATTCTTATCGACCACGCGAATTCTTCGGGGCTTTTTTTTCTCTTCATCGTCCCGTTTCTTTTCTTCTTCCAATCGATCGAATCGTCGAAGGTCGTCCCGAAGTTTAATGGATGACCGATGCAAAGTCAGTGAAAGATATTGATGGCTCGTAAGCCCATCGGAGGATCGCGGGTTAGAGATACAGGCAGTTTGTGGTATACAGTGTGGAGTATTAACGAGCATAGTCGTTATTCGCGGTGACTGGGCTCCCGAGAGCAAGATTGTTTCGTGAGTTATCTGCATCTCGGTATATACAAGTCGGCTACCGCGCTAGCGCACACCAAGTTCTCTTTTCTCTCTTATCTTATCTGTATATCCATTCCACGATATATTCTATCTCGGTCTCACACGTTCTCGTCATATTTTATCTACCGAGCGAGATCTCGGTAGTATACTGCCTCTTGTCGGCGTGTCCTGGCGGCCGCCTCGCCACCGAGCCGCGCGATACAGACTTCCGGAGCAACTTGATAGATTATTTTTATTAACATTTTTTTAAAATAAATTTTTTGTTTTTTTTTTCATCGTGGGTAGTCGTTAGTCCAAGTGGACGGGAACGTGTATTAATTCGAAATATCGCATCTACGCACACAACTAATAAGTCTACATACACAAGCGCATGTAGACGAAAGAGACATTAAATAGATCACGCACGAGTGCTCCAATATATATTATATGTGGCTCTCGTGAGTCGCTCCAAATCGCGTGACGATCGCTTGATTCTCGATATCTCGCGATCCGCTGCCGGGTCGTTGAGTTCATTATATTCGTATCTTTGATGTAAAAATTTTGCGATCTCGTGTCGACAATTGTAATGATCTTATTTTTTTTTTCTTCTCTTCATCGTCGAACAATTTATTCGCACGTTTTCATTACCGCATGAAGTTCGACCGCCCTTGGCGTGGTGCTTCGCTTCGTGGTGAGGATACATAAATATGCATGAATACGGCGCTTGGGCACACAAGTGCGTATATCCACGTCTCTAATTACCAGAAGAGAAGGATAGTTTTCGAGATCCTGGAGCGGTCGTTACCGCGTTTCTTCTTATAGATCATTAATTCTAAAACAGAGTCCGGCGAGGAGAACGCACCGCGGTGCCACTGATGTGTGTGTATAAGCTGCATGCAGCCACGGGAGCGGGTAACATCAGCAGCGGTATACAAGAGAGGCGCCCCGAGAGAAGAGTGAGGCAAGGCACACACGCGCGTATAGCCGGGAGAGATTCAACTTACTAATTGCGACTACGCCGGTGGTCCGCAACAGCTTTGCGCGCAACTCTCGCCCGTAGGTACCCGTATGTAACGATGAGACATACCCACGCTTTTCTTGGCTGACAATCGGCTCGATGCTCCACCGTTTCCTCGGTGCAATGAGCTAGTTCAATTTTTTTTTTTTATCGGCATCAGGCCAAGTCGAACTGTTTGTACAAAATTGACGTTTTTTTTTACCGATATCAGGCCAAGTCGAGCTGTTTACAGAAGATTCACCTTTTTTTTTACCGATATCGGGCCAAGTCGAGCTGTTTCCAGAAAATTGCCTTTTTTAATTCTAGTACACCACACCTATCATTGCACCTTGTTAACACGGGTCTGGCATACACCGTGTCTTCTTCGTTGGAATATGTTGTCAACAAAATATCAATATTTTTGTCAAAGTTTCCCAACTTCGAAGACTTTGTTTTTCGTGCAGTTTTATTAAATAACCGCAAAAATATGTTTAACCTTGTTTCTGGGGATAAAATTGGGGCCCGCAGGTAACCATATGTATTGATGAGCCATACCCAAGCTTTTCTTGGCTGACAATCGGCTCGATGCTCCACCGTTTCCTCGATGCAATAAACAATTCAATTTTTTTTTACCGATATCACGTCAAGTCGAGGTCTTTGCAGAAAATCCGCCTTTTTCAACCCGCGTACACCACACCTATTTATGCACTTTGTTAACACCACAAATGAGTCCGGCAGACTCGTCGGTATTCCAACTGCATTCGTCGTTGGAAAATGTTGTCAAAAAATGATTTTTGCGAACGAAGATTTCGTTTTAGGCATACTTTTATTTTTGCGAACGAAGATTTCGTTTTATGCATACTTTTATTAAATAGACGCAAAAATATGTGTGCTGCTGTTTGCTAGGTTTAAAAAGCTGTACTACCTGTGTAAAATCGATCCGCACAGCACCTGTATATCACAGCACGTAAAACGAGCCGTGAGAGCGTGTCGAAAGTCCGAAAAGCCTTGGAGGGACGAGCCTCGCGCCGAGAGAGTGAAAGGGGTGAAATCGAACGACTACCTCACTAATGCGGGTGCACCACCGGGCAGTGGCAAAGCCCTTTCCCTCTCGATGATTTATATTTGGTAACATACAAACCCTCTCGAGGGTCAAATGTGCACCAGGCAAATATTTGAAGCTCTTCAAAATTCACCGGCAAACCTTCTCGAAAAATGTATTTCCCTTAACCCGGGAAGACTATTTTGTAGTCTCCGCAGACTCCACGTGTCAAGGTCAATGTCACCGAATTTTCTTGCAGCAAAGAGTCTTGATCCTCCGTACTTCTAGTTTCGCTTTTGTCAATTTTTTTTTTTTTTTTTTTTTTTGCGCCATCGTCCCAACATCCTTGATGGGCCTGTTCACATTCGGCCGGCGTCGGCTACGTGTACCAAATACATTTGTATAATCGCGTGGGCAAACATGTAAACGCGTATACCTCGGATCGGTTTTAGCAAATAACCCAGAATTTTTTTTCCTTAAAGCTCAGCTTGCGTTCGGACGCCCCTACAGGGGCAAAAGGGTAAATATAAAACGCGAACAATTTAAATCACTTAACCCGAGGGAGACATTGGTTTTGTCGTTACGAAGTCGGTTAACGTATTTTCCAGTCTCCGCATATTCCACGTGTCAAACCCCCAAGTCAACGCCCTAAAAGTTTCTTGCAGCAACGCGTCTCAAAGGCCCGTTGTTTTACTGGCACATTTACATATCTACCACTCACAACTCTACCAGATAACAACTCTATCAGAAAACATATCTACCGTATTAGAACTCTATCAAAATCTCTACCAGAAAGTAAAAAAAAACTCTACTGGAATTACAATAAAACTACTGGAATTACAATAAAACTTTACCGGTATACAAGACTAAACGGTAGCCTTGTATTCCGGTAGAGTTTTATTTTAAGTCCGGTAGTTTTATTTTTATTCTGGTAGATTTTTTTTTTTAGTTCTATTAGAGTGTTTTTTAAATTCTACTAGAGTGTTTTTTTTATCTGGTAGAGTTGTAAATGTGCCATTTTACTTTCCCTGAATTCAATTGTTTATTCCTTTTTTTTGCACACCTTCCCAGCGTCCTCGACGCGCCTGTTCACGTTCCTCCGGCATTCGGACACGTGTACCAAATATATTTGTATAATTGCATGGGCAAGCATGTAAATGCGTATACCTAGGATCTGTTTTAACAAACACACCAGACATTTTTTTCCTTAAAGCTCAGCTTGCGGTCGGGCGCCTCTGCAGGCGCAAAGGGTAAATATAAGGCACGAAGAGAAAAGAAAAGAAGTGGGTGCTATTGTACCGGCGAAGAGTGTCCACCGCTCCTCTCGCTGTACGCATGCGTATAGCGAACGTATAGTTGCACACTGTAAAACGCAGCGCCGGTTCTCGGTTTACAGCCTGTGCGCAACGAAATATATACGGCGAAGGTGGCCGAACCCCCGGAGACGCACAATAACCGCGACACTCTCGACGAGCCTCGCTCTAAACTAAAAATCCATGAAAGTCAGTAAATTTTCGTTTACTACCTGTTTTTGCCCAGGATTTTTGGTACTCGTCGACGCGGGACGGCGAGGGGGGAGAGAAGAGCGCGGGCGCGAGAGCCCGGACTGTTTGCGTAGGACGGCCGACCACCCAAGTAGTCGACGCCTCTGCCATCCGCCTTGGAATTGACTTAGCGGAATTCTCGGTCCGCTCCGAGCGAGCCCGAGAGAGAGCGAGCGGAACGCGCTCTGGCGGACGACGGAGGAAGAACGAACGAACGAGCTGGCATAGATAGGAAGGGACAGAAGAGGAACATCGGAGTCTTAACCCGACCTGGTCTCTCCGCGTGGCTGCGGCGTTATTTTTCATCCCATTGTCCGACGACAGGATGACCGGCTCCCCACGACGTGGAAGAGGCTGAACATTGCAGTCAATAGGCCGAGTTTCCACGACGGTATTTCGTTAATATTATACGACGGCACGTCTCCCGCCCCACAGCGTAGTACAAACACGAGCATCTCGGTGAGACGCCCGAGCACCTTCGGGCGTATCGTGTATTTCCGAGGACAATGCTCCTTGATGTTGTTGCTGCTGCTGGTTTCTCGGGAAATACGGGAAGATTGAAAGAAACTCCAAGGAAAACAAGTACCCCCTCGTCGACGTCGCTTCTCCGATCTTCTCATGGGAATATTTCGACGAAAATATATCAGTCTCGGTGGGAAAAGAAAAACAAAAGTTTGTAAAGTTCGAGAAACGTTTCCTGGTCACAAAAAATGTTCACGTTATTTTTCTCGTTAATTAAAAATCTCGAGACTTCTCAGCTACGTTTGTACTATTGCGAAACGATAGCGCGGGCGCGATAAATTAACCTGCGATAATAAATCGATTCCCACGGAGTTGCTATACCGCCCAGCGATTCTAGGGATTCCTATTACGCATCACCACAGGCGAACACGCTCGAACGATTCAGCGCCGCTAATTTATATAGTCGCTTGATCAGCGTTTATATCTTCGTCTGACAAATAACGATGAAATAAATGAGATTCCTGACGGTATACCTATATCCTGCTAATGGTTCGTTCGATTCGGCGGCGACGAGCGGGGGTCGGACGGTTTATAGGTTATATCGGATCGGCGAACGAAACGTCGAACGATTTTACATAACTGTTTCTATCTCGATGCCGCCTCGAGCGAGATTTTCGAAGGCTCTTCGAAGGGTATTCGAGGTAAGTGAGTGCTCCTATCAGTGGCCGTGTTCTTGTTAGTGGCAGGTTTACGACCTCATGTGCAATAGCAATTCTTCTCGACGCTCCAACGACAATTCTGAATACGCAAAATGATCGTCGTTAATTGTTTAGTCAGATTACTTAGTTAGATTACTTTAGCTATCATAATTCTTACTTGACGGTAGCAACGAATCTCAGTAAACACAGCTAAGTAATAGCAATGTAACTGAAAATAACGGGTAATATTTCCACGTGTAAATTGCATGTAAGTTGCTATTTCCGACTCAGCAATATAACGCTGTTATAATATTGTGTTATATCTTTGTTATAAAACAATGTAACGTGCAATGTTTTATTTCAATATTCGATCGTTGGACCGGCATCTTTATTAGTGACGAACGAAATTACTCTATCGATAGGAACAAATACATCTCAGAAAAAACGTTATTAATTTGTGCACCATCGGCGTTACACCGACATATAACAGTTACATAAATAGCATATAACAATTGAAACATTAAATATTACTTCCATGTTATATACCCTCTATATATCACAAGAATAACATTGTTACATGTAACTGGCCTGATATATTGTCGTTATAAAACGTGTTCACTGCGATAAGTACTTCGGTGGTTACTGAAAGAAACAAAAACATATATTTATTCTTTTATTCGTGTTTTCAAGTAAAATAGATAATTGGATACATTGGGGAGGTTTCGGTTAGCCAATTACTCTTCTCGACGGATTCTGCCTTTCAATTACCAGAAACATAATACTAATAGGTACATCGAGTGGCCACTAATGGGTGCAGCGACATTTATTCACGCTTTTATTCATATCTTTTGAATAACAATAAAGAATTGGTAACCCTTGGGAGGTTTTGGTTAGCCAATGAACTAAACTTCCTGCTGGAATCGATTTCACTGGCCGGGTTATCCATGATTGTATAAACATTTCAAGTTGTTTCGGACACAATTCTTAAACGGCCACTGATACGAGTATTTGCCTTGCACTTTCCTTCGAAACTCGATCGGGCACAAATTCAAAGACTCCCGACGACGCTCGTGCACGGATCTCGGAAACTCGTAACCGGGTGACTTGCCTGCATATATATACGTATACACAACAGTGTACGGTTAGTGGTAATCTCTCGACTGTGGCCAAAATGATAAATCGTCGTGAAACTTGGGCTACTCGTGTATCTCGGTGTCTGCTCTACACACCGCTGCGCTATATACGAATGTATATAGCGCATATAAAACACTGTTACGATAGTACTATATAGTTAACGGTGTGCGTTCACTTCTCGAGACGCTCTCTCACTCTCTCTCTCTCTCTCTCTCTCGAGAGAGAGAGAGAGGAGAGCCTGTTCGTCGTTTCGTACAGGGGAGAGACGAGAGATAGACGAAGACGGAACGAAAGAGACTGGTTAATATGAAAACGGTGTTAGTGAGTGACCGCCCACGGTGAGGCCGGGACCACCCAACGCGTTTCTCGCTACTAAGGGGCCGCTTGATCGTACTCTCTCTTATTTTTCTTTTTATTTCTTCGTCTCAAAACCCCCCTTCGTATCCCCCTCACTTCGCAGTTTACCTTACGCGTGCGGTTTTCATTCCCCTACAAATTAACACACGCTATCATTACGTGATTAATACCATGGATTTTTTATTGTCCTCGATTATAATGTCCGGCGCGAATGCAAAAACCGCCAGCGGGCAAGTTACAATTTACCCGATCCACGATTGCTTGCGAGTGAAAAAAAAGAGAGAAAAGAATTAAGTTTCAGTTTCGCAAAGTCTCGAAGGTGCGATCCTTCGATCGCCGGCTCTGAGAGTAACGTGTGTATATCGTCGGATGTGCCTGTGACATTAATAAGCGATCGGGATAAAGAGGCGAAAAGGGATATTGTCGTTTAACGTTTTAGCGATGCGTTGCGTGTACGCGTGCGAATAATAAACCGTATAAGCGAGAGGAACTCTGAGCTCGCTCGCTCGCGCGAGCGAGAGCGGAGTCGCAGGCCGCAAACTTCCGCGGTTACTAGCTGGGTGGTCCGATCGAAGTTGAGCCGAGGGGCGAGTCGCACGTCGTTCAACTACACAAACCGCCGCACATACACACACATGCCCACTCCTCGTAAGAGGCTACACTCGCGCGAACCTGAGACACCCGGCATAATATCGGACACGCTCAACGTGTCTATATATATATAAATATATGTATATATGGATATGTATGCATATATATATATACATACACACACAGACACACACACACACACACATGAATACATGTGACTCGAGAGGGCCTAATAATCTCGGAAACTCGAGTACGATAGGGTGTATCGATAACAAGGTAAGATAGGTGTCGGGAATCCGCGAGTACTACATATCTGCGATAGCGAGAATGCGATTGTGCATGAAAAGCTGCGACCGGGGCGGGCCACACGATCCCGGCACAATGCGTTGCTTAGATACGATCGAATTAAGCAAATTTTCTGTAGGAACAAATTTTAACTCAACTTCCCCTCCCGCCCCCCTTCGCGTTCCTTATTATTTTCATGGATAATCGAGATATCTTTTTTAGTGATTCATTTTAGGGAGATAGACATTTTAGAAAAAAAAAAGAAACAAACGGTGACGAGTAATTTTGCAAGAAAAATGAAAAAATCGTAATTTAGGGTACTAGTGCGACAAAACGTTTTCTGACGCGTGTGACTTTGCAACGCGAGCTGAGGGCGGGTGTTGCGATCGCTCGAGTTAACGGACACTTTTTCGCACGACTATCGTACCGAATTTTACTTCGCAAGGTGCGAAATTGGGGGTTTTGCGCGATGCGTGCGTAAAATTGCCACTTTCGCACCGAGTAAAGTAAAAGTTTTAAAATTTGATAATCGAGAGGACTCATTTTTACCCACCGAGAAAGTTTTCGTATCTCGAATTATTTTAATAACTGGAAGATTGTCGTGGCGTGAGGACCGAGGATTCTGATGCCAGTTTCTACGGAGCATTAATTGTTAAAGGGTAAATATCGGCGGAGAGCGAAACGGGCGTGTCCGACGTCCGTCAGAGCGCGCCCCAAGCTGCCCGAGCAAAAGGCCCACCGAGCGTTGTAAATACCACCTTATACACCTTACAATTTAAAAAGTGTATACATACGTGTTGGACGCACGTGTACGCATGCCGTGAGTTGCACGCCGTCTCCCGCTTTCCGAGCCGGCAAACGCCCGAGCCTGTCGTTCAAAATGTTCCAATTATTAATTTAGCTCGGTCACAAAGTAAGCGACGGCGGCAGCGGCGCGGCTTGCACTATGGTGGCTACAAAACGTAACATGTTATTCGTCACGGATAATGACTGCGCGCGCACACCCCGCTGTACCGCGCCGCCTCCGACCGCGCCGGGCAACGGAATTACGCGTTATACGGTATTATTGTGTCTCTTTTCCCACGGGGAAAGGTTGCAAATTGCTTATTTCGCACCGCACCGAAATTATTCGTAGCATGAAAATTTAATCAACGTCCCTCAGCAGAAACCGATTTGTTTGATCAATCTAAGTACGATTGCACATAATTAAAAACGTGAAAACCCGTCATTCTCAATAGTCTCGCATATCTCGGATATGTAAGCGCGTACATTTTTTTATAGTTTCAATTTTAGTAATAGTAGTAGTAGTAAAAAGGTATTTATTGACAGTAGCAGTTGATCATTACAGTCTCCGATACATCTCTCTATTTATTGATACGTCGCTTTTAATAAAACTGCCAATGGGCCATCGACCTGAGGCCTTCAGCCCTTTTAGTAATATTTAAGAGTCTTCCGGAAAACGTCTGCACGAAGAATCTCCAAAAATCTCAACGTACCGAAATTATTCGTGGAATGAACATTTAATCACCTTCGTGCAGCAGAAACCGATTTGTTTGATCAATTTATATACGATTAAACATAATTAAACACGTAAAAATCGGACATTCTCAGCAGTCGCGCACGCGCAAGTAAGCGCCTTAATTTTTTTCAAATTTTAATTTTAGAAAATTTAATTCAAAAAAATGTTCTAAGATTTTTATTTTTTTTCAAATTTTGATTTCATAAAAATTAATTTTTCAACATCTTCCGGAACCGTCTGCACGAAGAATCTCCAAAAGGCTCACCTTCTATTCCACCGGTCGCGCGGACGACGGTCTCGAGGGAAACAAAAAAGACTAATTTTTCTCGTGGCTCGGTCGGAGTTCGCTAAAGTTTCGGGACTGCCCGGAGCGTATCGGTCACGGTGAGTACGCAAAAATCGTTTGGCTCTCTCGCTCTCGTTCGGTTAACCGAAGCTGAGAGATCCGATAGGGTTTCCGGCGACGTCGACGGGGGGTTTTGTCGCTGCGCACCCTTGGACGCGCGCTCCCGTTCGTCACGGTGGTTCTTGGCCGAAGCGTCGAACCGTTTACACGCTCTTTACGCCCGGAACGGAGACCTCTCTCTCGAGAGAGAATCGTTCCAGCGCCGAGAGAAAAAGTCCTCCGCTTGGCGTTTCGGACCGGTTCGTTACACGGTGCTTCTCAGCCGTTGAGGTATGCACAATGGGATGCAAGGAAAACGGCGTTCGGCGATTCGGAGGAATGACGATTCGGCGAGTTGACGTTTGGAGGTTTAACCATTAGGAAATATGAGATTCGGAAAAATAACGATTCGGACAAATTACGTTCGGATAAATGGCGTTTCGGAGAAATAACATTCGGCCATTTACTATTTCGGAAGAGTGACATTCGTTGAACGGATGATTCGGAATAATAAAACTTCGAACATTTGACGATTCGGAAAAATAAAGATTCGGCAATATGACGATTCGGAAAAATAAAGATTCGGCAATATGACGATTCGGAAAAAAAATTTTCGGCAATATGACGATTCGGAAAAATAAAGTTCGGAAGTTTGACAATTCGGATAAACTGCGTTAGGACCGGTGACTTTCGGCCATGCGACGATTCGGCCGATTGAAGTTTCGGCGAAATTATGTGGCTCCGTACTGAGAAAAAGAAATGGTTGCATCAAGCAAATGCGCGGTGACATACGTTCACAGGTGTATTTTGATGGTACAACAAGTATGTTTGTTTCAGTCGACAAATTTTGAGTAAATTGAAGCAAATAATCGATTAACAAAACAATCCTTTATTTGTACCAAACAAATAACAGCTTTGAACGTATGTCACCGCGATTTTTGGTTAAAACAACCAATTTTTTTTCTCAGTGTGGAAGCGAGCCGAAGATGGAGAGGACGCTGTACGTACGCTAACTGCAGTGTAAGCGACGAGGAGAGCGCGCTACCATGAAAAATAAGGTAGCCGGGGTAGTGAGAGAGCGTCGATGCGGAGGAGTAAGGACGGAGACGTAGGAAGGAGACGCCGGTACGATGTGGGTGGTCCGGCAGAGATTTGCCTTCCGCTAAATATCGCCTTTGCGCCCTCGACGTGGGTGGTCGGTGCTGCTGTCGCTGCTGCTGTTGCTTCTGCTGCCTGCCCGACCCGCCTCGACTGCCTCCTCGCTTACTTCTCTCGTTGGCCCGCTATGATGCTTTCGAGCTCTCTTCGCGCTCCGAATAGTCTATCGTCCCTCTCTCCGTTTCCTCTGTCTCACCTCTCAACCCCTTCTCCCCCATTTCTTTCGCTCGCATTAATTTATATCAACTTTTCTCGCACCATTGCACCGAACGCGTCATCTCCGAATTATCTTTACCCTGTAGATTCGTGTCTCGTTCGGGCAGTTTCACGGATTCGGGAAATTACACCACGCGCAACCCTTTCTTGTAAATTTTATATAATAATAATAATAATAATAACAACAACAACAACAACAACAACAACAACAACAACAACAACAACAACAACAATAATAATAATAATAATCGAAAATGACGGAATTTTGTTAGACCCCAAGTTCGTTCCGAGTTCGGGGCGCGATCAGCTGTATCCAGATTGACACGACAAGCCAATAACTTAACCAATCTTGGATTCGAGGGCTCCCTAGCAATTTTCAAAGAGGCAGCGGCAGACAGGATCCTACGCTATGCCTAAACGGAGGTGCAAAACATATTTTGTGGACTTCCAAAATAGTCATAATCTACGTCTCTGTGATATTCCAATTAAAAACTGAAATTGTATTGAATGTTATGCTAATTTTATATAAGACTGTCTATTTTGTAAAAGGGTTTTGCCCGTCGATAAGTAAATAAGTAAATAGATAAATAAATAATAATAAAAAATAATAAAATATCGGCCCAGATGGTTAGCTGTCAGACGAGAACATTTTACATTGTTTAAACAAATTTTGATCCATTCGCGTTCATTTTTTTTATTTTCGAATATCTTTCACGGCCAATATACTTTTAACAAAAAGGTCGAATTAACAAAAAATCACGGTGTCATGCGTTCAAAGCCGTTGCTTCTTTGGTACAAACAAACTATATTGTTTTCTTAAAGGATTATTCGCTCGAATCGATTAAAGATTTGTCGGTTCAGCCAAATATTTTTGTTGCATCAACGAAGTAACACCTTCGAACGTCAGTCACCGCGCCTCGGATAATCCGACAATTTATTTTTCTCAGTGCAGCAAATAATGCTCGTTGTTGGATTCGCAGGTTTCAATCGGGCGAGGAGAGGAATAACGATAGGACAAGGTAGTCCCTCGAAGATATAGATAAAGAAGAACAAAAAGAAGAGTCTCTCGACGCGTGTGGTCCGAGAACGATGCGAAAGAGAGGACGTACGTGAACGCGCGGGAAAGACACGCGGATGCTCGACTTCGACGTATCTTCGACGATTCGAACGGCTTCGTACATGAGACAAGATCGGGGAAAGACGGGAAGGAGAGGCGAAACGGAGGAGTAACGCCGCTTCGATATTTCGAAGAGGTATGGTAGGCAAGTAAAACGAAGTCTACAGACAATCTTATCCGGTGATGGGCTCTCGCGTACCCTAAGCTCGGTGTTCACGAACGGGCACCGAGGGATCTTCGTCTTATGCGATCGATCGATCAACGTTCGTCGCCCGGCGAGATGCCCACGGCGACGATACGTAACGACGATCGCGAGGCGATGCACGCTGTCCCGTGTACGCTCCGGTGCACGCAGGACTGCATTTTTCACTCTCGTTCGTGTCTCTGTCCCTCTCTCTCTCTCTCTCCCTCTCCCTCACTCTCTACCCCTCTCTTGCTTCGCCCCTTTAACCGTGCGTGTTTTATCACTCATTGCCGGATATGAGAGGGGAAAGAATGAAAGAAAGATAACCGATCGCGAAACCGGCGGTAAAAAAAAAAGCTTCGTCGTTATCGCAGAACTTCGCTCAGTTAAATTGACGCCACCTCATTAATTGGCTGTTAAGGTAGTCCTTTCGCTATGTATGACGCCGCCTCTTGAGAGAGGAATAGGAGAGAAGTAATTCTGGAAGTAATTCGGGAAGTGTATTTAAATACACTTGCCGATCGGATAAGAATCTGGAAAAACATTAAGCATATGGAAGGTGCTGAAAAGATTGTTCGTGCATTATAATTCCGAAATGTTATTAATAAATTAGTGACATTAACAATTAGGCAACAAATAACCCGGCAACCTAATTTTTTTTTCCCATGAAAATTATTTGTTACTTTTTTTGAATACGTACGATTTTTTCGGAATTTTATGTAATGTTTAGAAATTGCGTTCTCTTTATACTAAAATTTATTTAAAATGGCAATTTTCAAACATTACATAAAATTCTGAAAAAAATCATTAGTATTCAGAAATTTTGACAAATCATTTTCGTAACAAAAAAAATTAGGTAATTTGTTGCACAATTTTTATTTTTCAGTAATTTGTTAATTAACATTTTGGAATTATTATTATGCAAAAACAATGTTTTCACCATCTTCCATATGCTCGATTTTCTTCAGATTTTGATTCCATCGAGATGTCTTTGTAATCCCTCTCATTCCTCTCTCGAACTTAGGTGGCATCAGACATAACGAAAGGACTACTTTAATACACGCGACCTCATTAATTGACTGTCGCAAAGAAAAATTTGGCACCAAATCGTACTCTTGAGGTAACTACTGCACGGAACACTAGCCAAATGACCGCCAAATTTTCACAAAGGTTTATCCAAAATATTGTGCAATTTATTAGCGGAAGCCCATTTGCATTACTGTATGGGTCCTCACTTAAGGAAATTATTTATCGATATTATTGCAAATACATAAACTGCTTAATCCAAATTTTTATGACGACACATTTATGTTGAGTTTTTTCAAAGAAGTTAACATTTTTCAAACAATTTTAATGTACCACGGATTTTACTTCAAAAAAACCTAACAAGAACGTACCATCATGGAAATTTGCCTTTACCACTTGTTGTTCCTGCAAGACCGTCGTGATCAATATTTCTCTTGATCGAGGACACATGCAATGATATAAATGAACCTCCTTTACTGTAAATAAGTGCATGCAATTTTGCATAAACAATTGTAAAAATCCAGCACTCATTTCATTCAGCGTGCCGTTCAGTAAGGTAAACGTACCAATGACTGGACACGTCCCAGTGGCCGGACAAGACATGAGTGCAAGAGAGATGGAAATACGATTTTTCATGCATGTCCAGGGACTTTGACTGCTCCCTTAAGTGTCCGGCCATTGGTACGTTTACCTTAGCTACCTTAAATAATAAATCACTATAGAGGATTTTTATGAATTTTTATTTTAAAAAATTTCATTTTAATCTCCGACCGATATCTTCGCGGGAGTAATGCGAGGAGATGGCCGGAGGGAGAAGAAGAATTCAGGCATCTCGAATAAATTGGCCTAGCGCCAGTGCGAAGAAATATCCTCGCGGATGCTTCGGGGACGAAGCTCGGGAAGAAAAGTCGCTCCAGATGCAAGGTGGCTTTTGCGACTTGCGGAGAGACCAGTTGGCCGAAATTATTTTCGGCCGAACGAATCGGCGCGCAGATATTCGTAAATCTATAAATAAGTATATGTACAGCGTTTATACGCGTACGCAGAGTGTAGCTTCGACAGACAAGACTCGGCGAGGTTCGTTCAGTTTAGCGGGTCGTGGAAAACCGGTGAAGTAATACGGTGCTCGGGAGGCCTGAAATAATGGAGTTTAGCGATCGTAAGTTATATCCGTACGATCGTGAACGGCAAGAAGAAGAAGATGAAGAAGACGAAGAGGTAGTTAAGAGAGGAGCAGAATTCTCTTCTTTCTCGGCAAACTAAATAACAGCGATTATTATACTAGGAAACAATCTTTCGAATTCATTCTACTCCGGTCCATACATTATAAACTTAACCGGTAATCACGTTGTCTCGGAACGAAAAATACAGCAGGCTACTTACTTGTTATTATCTATTTGTGGATAATAAACGGGAAGCCCGACGCGGCATGGATGCGCAGCAGGATGTTGCATTAATAACGAAAGACGCGGGAAACGAAGCGTGAAATCGTGCAAATTCTCATAAACTCCCTGCGGTTAGGAAGAGAAAACAGTACGGCTTATTAGGGTCGGAGGCAAAACGGGCCATTTTTATTTATATTTTTCAATTTTTCAAAGAATATAAAAGGAAAAAATCTCGTCTTAAAAGAAGGAGGACACTGGTCCGTTTTGCCCCGCTCTCCCCTGCTCGTCAAACTTCTTTTATTATCGCGACTCTCGTAAAATTTCAACGAAGACCTCGCGCTTCTTCTGCCATTTACCCTTTAAGCCCGAAGCGTCTTTCAAGCCGAAAAAAAGTCTAAACCGCTCCAAACTTTCAATTTCAATTATAAAAAAAATGCAATTTTACTTTCGAAATTTTCTTTGTAAATTGAGCATTAAAGGCTCAAAGAGAAACAATCTTCCGGCTCACGATCCAGTATCCTTACGTCCACTTTGCTCCTCATTCGATACTCGGCCGAAACACCCGAGGAATCGCTCTATCTCGCGGTCCGATGAATGTAAGAGAGTAGAAACAACCCAAGCATCGATCATGCGATAAAATAACCGAGAGGCGATATATAGCGTTCGATGGACAGGGGCGCAAAACAAAAATAAAAAAAAAATATAAAAACCAAATTTAAAAAAATAAAAAAAATAGGTAGAAATAACTCGAATGAATGGTACATCCTTTCAAGCGCGCGCGTGTGTGTGTATGATTGTGTGTGTGCAGAGTGCGTTTGCGACTGCTCCTCACGCTAATGCTAATGTAAGTACCATTAGCGAGTAGTGAATCGAATGTAAAGCCAGACGTATGGTATACATTAATACTCTTAAGTTAGCTGTATGTATATATACATACATATATATATATATATACATATATACGTACATACACGGGGTCGTATACATAGAAATCCGTGGTGGGCTATATAGACGTATAATATAGTGAGTACGTACAGGAGAGAGGACCACACAGGTCGTCGGGCCGGGTTGTACGGGCCAGCAGATGCAGTGCCCCATAAACAGCGAGCGGGACCACCCAACGCGCGTTACAGTCCGATGAAGCGAGGTTCTCTCTTATTCACTCGGTCTCCCAGCGGGCCCGATTAGCTCGCCTTCTCCTATGTATCCCCGGCTCTCGAATTCGTTACCTTAATAACCGCGATAGTCTGTCCACGGGAGTCTCGGGAAATAGCACTGTACGGTTTGTTATAATAAATAAACGACCCGGCGCAACGACCGCGTTACACGCGACTATGATATTATAATACGCGATATAAATACGCCCCGCCGAGGTGTACGCTGCACGATGATGTAACTATAAACGTAACTCTCTCTTCCTCGATGACGGACCGAGAGGGCAGGATAGGAAGTGAAAAAAAAACCCAAACGGGAGGAAGATCGAGATTGAAATGTTCGGAGGTATATTTAGGGACGATAATTTGGAAGATCGTGGAGATAGCGGGCAGATGCGTAATTCAGGATTCCTTGGAATTTCCGTCGGAGCTTCGACGGGCCTGATCTTCGTCAGAATCAGCGGTTAATTCTTTGATGGGCGCTACCACGAAGGATTTGACGTCTTCGGCTGCCTATACGTCTTTCCGGCGATTCCAGGAGCCCTCCCCGCGCCCGAGTTTCGGCGATAAATTATACGGGTTATAGCGTCGAGGATGCCCCGTGCAACTATCGAGCGGAAATAAATATATATATCAAAGCAAAGAATGATATACGATTGACGGTATGGATATGAGTGGGTAGGGTAAGGGGCAAGGCCATATAAGGTACTTCGTCTCTCAACTCCGGTAAAACTCGCTCCGAAACCTTTTATTTTCGAGATATATATGTATAGACGTATATATATGTATATCGGCGGACAAAGAACCTCGGATTTTTGTTTATTGCCACACTCGTTCGTTACTTCTCTCCCTCCCCCCCCCCCCCTCCCCGCTTCGGTTTTCTGTCTGTTCCTCGGTTATTTCGGCGTAATCCCTTTATTCCTTCTCTCCCCTTTTTTTTACCCTTTCGTCTATCGAACTCATACTATATGATCTGACCCTCTCAGAGGACCTTTTTTTTCTTTTTTTTTTCTTCATCTCTTCTTTTTCCACGGGGAACGCAGGATTCTAGGAAGCCCCGAGAAGAGATACCCCGACGCTCTTGGCTCGGCCCACCCACGTCACGTTAACTCTCCTCTGGTTCTCTTGCACGTCGCGCGTGTAGCTAGATCTCTTACCCACTACTCGTATTGTGTTTACTGTGTACGCTGAGACACCGCACGCACACGCACTCACGTGTTTACGAACTATGTTTGAAACCCGGACATGGGATATTTTTGGTAACCCTAAACTAACACCCGGAATTCGAAGCGATTACTAATACTCCGGTTGTTTCGGAGTAAAGGAGGTAGTAGGATGGAAGACGTATCCTGGGGACATTAGGTACGAAGCTATAACCTCTGTGAGCCTTGTAGCCGATGATGATGATGATGATGATGATGATGATGATGATGATGAGAAGGTATACTTATTTGCCTGTCCTTCGCCGAAACGAGATCGCTAATTACAAAAATCGAGGATGTGTAATTCGAACTCACGGGGCAGCAGGTACGCGAAGTGCCGGTAAAATTTGTCCTTCCGAGGATAAAGATCGAATAATTATACGCTGGAACTCATTTGGAATTTCTATTGGTTGACTGTTATTGAGATGGTAGAAAGTACCATCCACATCCACATCCACATCCAACATCCCACATCCCACATCCCACATCCCACATCCCACATCCCACATCCACATACCACATCCACATCCACATTCCACATTCCACATTCCACATTCCACATTCCACATACACATACACATACACATACACATACACATACACATACACATACACATACACATACACATACACATACACATACACATACACATTCACATTCACATACACATCCACATTCACATACACATACACATACACATACACATACACATACACATACACATACACATACACATACACATACACATACACATACACATACACATACACATACACATACACATACACATACACATACACATACACATACACATACACATACACATACACATACACATACACATACACATACACATACACATACACATACACATACACATACACATACACATACACGTCTATATCTATTAATATCTATTAAATATCATCTATATTCGCAATAGATTTAAAATCATATGGTATGCTATGCTTGAGGGCTGAGATGAAGGATGATTGGAAAAATAAGTAGGATATCACGTTCGTGTCTCTCGGTTGCCCTCCGATCAGCGCGCTCTTCACGCTCGCATGCATCTCCGCCTGAACCCCGTCACGCAAACCCGTCAGACAGATCGGTAATATAATGAAGCGAATATAGTTGCAGGCTTCTCGTTTCGCCCTCTCGGCGATTCCTATATTGTTATTCAATCTATCGTCATTAACGTAATTCTACACGAGAGAAAGAAAATTCATATACTCAACGTTCGTACGTAATAATATCGCATGCGTTCATTAAATAACACGAACGAAATAATTTTTTTTTAAATAAGTGGATTCGCTTGAGAGACAATTGTCATGCATATTTTTTTGTATGTCTTTCTTTTTTTCTTTAGTTTATATATTCTCGTATCGTTACGTGTTTGACCTTTATCTGCGATCTACAGAAGTTTATGAATTCGTGCGCTGAATGCTAAAACGGAGCTTCGGCGTGGGCCGAAACAGCCGAGAGGCCCCGATAAACGGACACCAGAGGGTACGAAGGAAAACAAGGAAAAAAATGCATTTCAAGCTAGAGAAGCGAGAAAAGCGCGCGCGTGTGTGTGCGTGTTGTGTTGTTCAGGCTTCGTCGCTATTGTCGCCGAGATAGATTTTTTTGTAGCCGCCAGTTGGATCGTACTTGGCCTCGAGTCGCGACCAATCTTCGGGCTCATGGTCGATCAGGTGATGAGCTATTTTGTCGGCAATGTTCTTCTGTGCTTCGCTGCAGGATGCGCAATTGTTTGTCAGAGCTTCCGGTAGATTTTCTATAACAACGAGATATTATTTTGATTATTAAAAAAAAAAAATGTTGTATGACAAATCGAGGCAAAACAGACTGTCTTTACCATGAAAGAAGAATCTCATCTCAAACAGAGGTCACCGGTCCATTTTGCACCAACCTCCTCTTATATTGTAATAATAACTTATATATAAATGTACATAGCAATAAAAAAATTGTTTCAGTCATCTTGATTGGATTAGAAAATTATCGGTTCGAACTCACTTTTCAGCTCGGATCCATCGGATGTGCATGGTTTCTCGTCGAGAAGACAACCGACGTAGCCCTTCAGCAATCTCTCGCTCTTGATCACCGCGTCGACGTCTATGTTGTCGTACTTTGTCGTGTACATTTTATCCTCCGGCGCGCACATTACGACGCCGATCCATACACCGAAAAGCGCAACGTTAACGAGCTTCCACATCGTTGTTTCTGTCTGTACTTCGCGATTGATTCTCGTTCCGTTCCTTTATATGCGGGCATCGGTCGAGGTGGATTTGCTCGTTAGTCGCACGACAATCCCGATAGCCTGGTCCCGAAATTGCCCAAGATGATGATTACCCTCCACTCGAGCACGCAAAATTTCTGCGCAGTGGATTCTCGGGAGTTGGGCAGACACAAGGAATTTTGTAACGAGTTTGCATACAAGTTGTGCAATCTCTTTATCGTTTACTGGCAGATTGTTGTGTCTCGCTTTGGACCGTGAAATTTAGAAACCGAAACTTTAGATATCCGGAGATTTACCGGAAATACGTCACTTCCGGTTTGGGATTCTCATTTTTCGACCGGAAGTGACGTCATATTGGAAGTACGTCACTTTCGGTTTGAAAGTCGTAATCTAGAAAGATTCCGGTATGACATCACTTCCGGTTTGAAAATCTATTTTTTTTTGTTACCGGAAGTAGCATCAGTTCGGAAATACGTTACTTCCGGTCGAAAAGTGAGATTTTCAAACCGGCAGCGAGGTATTTCTGGTATGACGTCACTTCCAGTCGAAAAAAGAGATTTTTTGCACACAACTATAGTGTACGGTGCTGTTGTGTATCAAATTATTGTGCAGAACTCAACGAGACGCACAGAATAGTACCACAATGGTATAATTTTCAGGGTCGGGGGGATTCCTAGGGGACACCGTGGATTCTTGACAAACAAACGAACGAACGAACGAACGAACGAACGAACGAACGAACGAACGAACGAACGAACGAACGAACGAACGAACGAACGAACGAACGAACGAACGAACGAACGAACGAACGAACGAACGAACGAACGAACGAACGAACGAACGAACGAACGAACGAACGAACGAACGAACGAACGAACGAACGAACGAACGAACGAACGAACGAACGAACGAACGAACGAACGAACGAACGAACGAACGAACGAACGAACGAACGAACGAACGAACGAACGAACGAACGAACGAACGAACGAACGAACGAACGAACGAACGAACGAACGAACGAACGAACGAACGAACGAACGAACGAACGAACGAACGAACGAACGAACGAACGAACGAACGAACGAACTTCAATATAATGCAGATTATTACGGAAGGCTCAAGCTACGCCGGGTTCAGTGTCATAGCCCTCTGAGTCACTGTCCGGAAATTGTGCGCAAGCGAAGCATATTCCACCCACGTCCCTCCAGCACTCGGGACAGTGAACGAAGGTGCAGCCGGGCGTTGTGCATCTTCGAAACTTCGGTCCCTTTCTAGCCTCAGCTTCCCCGCAGATAAGACACTTTTGTCTGGCGCAAGCGAAAAATTTGAGCCATCCGCAGTATCTCGGTGACCGAAGGCTCAGTGCTAGCCAGGGGTCCAAGTCCCTCTCCAGAAGACGAGCCCTCACGAGCGCCCGGACTTTGCCCTTCATGAATTTGACGAAACCGATTCGCCTTCTCAGCGTCTCGTTGTACAGATACAAAACTCGACGCTTCTCGCGTTTCCGGTAGAAGAACGAGCATATGCAGCGACGCAGCCTCTGCGTGTAACTCGCGAGAAAGAGCATCGCCCATATACCCAAATATGTGCAATAAATTTTCGCTAGAACGTAATTGGACAATTCGCTCGGACGCGGCAAACAAGCCCTGTTTGTAACCACCATTTTTACACGCTTCTTCACGTTGAAACCGCGAATGACGCTTCGCACGAGAGTAGCTATTACACCTGTGCCGCGAACTTCAAGATTCATGTCATGGTGACCAGCCTGATCGAACAAAAAAATTGCGTATTATATATATAACGATATTACTTTGAATCATCGTTTGAATTTAAATTTCCAGAGATCGACGCAGCTAATCCTATCTGTCGACTCTAGTGTGACAAAAAAAAATTCCATAAAAGTTTCTTCGCATCGACGTTGTGATAACATTATCCCATCGGAAGCGTCGATCGTAGAGATGTTTAATAGTAATTTGCGATGCGAATAGCGTGTGACTCACTTCACGCACACTGTGAAGTGAGTCATACGAGCCACACGAATACCACAGGAACATGAACCGAAGGCGAGTTCTCCCGGTGGTACAAGTGCGGCGAGTGCGACGTACTTCACAGTCTGCGTATGCTGTTTACCACACCGCACTAGTGTCGCATAATATTTTTTGTATCGAATGTGTGCGAAAAGTCCGAGAAGCTTGCTAAAGTCCGAAAAGCGTGATAAAGTCCGAGAAGCGTGCTTAAAGTACGAAAAGCGTGCGTAAAGTACGAGAACAGTGCGTAAAGTACGAGAAACGTGTGTAAAGTACGATAAACGTGCGTAAAGTACGATAAGCGTGCGTAAAGTACGAGAAGCGTGCGTGAAGTACGAGAAGCGTGCGTAAAGTACGAGAAGCGTGCGTAACGTAAAATCGGCCCGATGTGCGCATGCGCCATGTCATTACTCATGGCTGTAAAGCGCCACTTACATCACTCTCGGCAAGCGCGAAAAGTAGCACTTTTCATGCATGAGTTACAAAAAAAATGAATAAACTGCGTCGACCTCCGTTCAGAACGATTTTTTTTCTCGCCTCAGAATTACCTGAGTGTACTCGAGATGAGCGTGTCTCCTGACCAAATCGAGAGTTTCGTAGAAGAGTCTATCGAGAAGAACGAAAGTGGTGGCGGTTACCATTTCCAGGATGAGTTTGACCGATTGACCTATGAGATTGGCTCTCTCGACTTTTCCCTCTCTAAGCCCGTACGGATCGACGAATTTCGTCATCTCGATTTTCTTAAGTGGCAGTAGAGTCTCGCTACCGCGAAATTTTCTTCGTGCATCGATTTTCCGGAAATAAGCTGTCACGTAGTGATTGTCGTGCTCAATGTCTGTCAGATAGGAGTCGTGGTAGTTCTGAGCGCTGAGGATTATCTTTATGAAGACGAAAGCGAGACATCGTTTCAGCAGAGTCATCGCCGCGTCGAAAAATCGTTTTCTCACATTGAAGTCGTGCATTACCGCCTTTGCGGTGTCGCTCGCACCGTGAATGTCCAGAACAACCGGAGCAGCTTTTATCTTGTACTGCATCTTGGCGTCCTTCAGACTGTGACCCAAAGTATCCCTCGATTCTTTGGAACAGACACGAAAATTAAAATTATTTTTATTTTTTTAATTATAAACATCAAAAACAAAAATAAGATTCAATTAATTCATGCATTTAATTTGGTTAATTATTAACGTAATTACTTCATCAATTGCGTCGAATCTGCAGACAATATTACTAAAAAAATATATAAAAATATAATAATATAGACAGATAAATGATAATATAAGTATAACTCTTCAAACTGGCGTATCCCTCGCCGATTCCAGTATCGACTTTTCCCTCCGGATCGCATATGCTCGATCCGCCGAGAGCCTGAACGATGTTGCAGACAAAGGTCAGCTTCATTGGCCAACAGAGAAGCCACGCCGCAATCCAAGAAACCGTCGCGTAACACTTGTCGTACGCACTGGCGAACATATCTCTGCGTGTAATAAATAAAATAAATAAAATAAATAAAATAAATAAAATAAATAAAATAAATAAAATAAATAAAATAAATAAAATAAATAAAATAAATAAAATAAATAAAATAAATAAAATAAATAAAATAAATAAAATAAATAAAATAAATAAAATAAATAAAATAAATAAAATAAATAAAATAAATAAAATAAATAAAATAAATAAAATAAATAAAATAAATAAAATAAATAAAATAAATAAAATAAATAAAATACTCGTTGATAAATGACGAGGATTCTACATCGTCTTCCCGACGTATGCATTCGTCAGCGGCTTGCCTGCATTTCTCGGATCCTCGGCTGAGCTGCTCCTCGCATCTAGCTTCAATTTTTTCACGATACTTGGCCTCGTAAACTTCACCCTCGGACTCGGCTTTTTCTTTGGCTTTCTCCTGCTTCTCGCTTATCTCGTCGCTTCTCTTAGTGTCGTCCTGGAGCTCGTCGAGATAGTCGTTTTCTTCCTTCAGTCTCCTCATCTCTTCCTCCCCTTCGACCTCCTCGACTATTGGACCCATCAGATCTCTCACCGACGACAGGGTGTCCTTCACCTCGTTCGCGTCCGCCTTCATACCGAACATTGCCTGCGATTATCAAGAAATTATCAATGTCGTTCCTATACACGCTAAAAAAATGTTTGCACCGTTGTAACGAATTTCGTGCCCACCAATTTAAGGTAGTCGCAGCGGCACAGTCCTGCCAAACGTGAGTTTCAGGAAAAAATTCAAACATTTCTCGATGGGATTAAAATGTGAAAAAGTCGACCATATGGGAGGTGTTGCAAATACAGTAGAACCCCGATTAACCGGGGTCGGATTAACCGTGCTTCTTAGGTTTTTTTTTAATGCTCGGAGCAAACAAAAGTCACTGAGTGCTTCCAAAAAAAAGAGTAGCTTAGGGGAGACCGGGGCAAAATGGCACAGCGGAGCAAAACGGGACTGTGAGGGCAAAACTCAATTTTCCAATAATTTCTGGATGCCCTATTTTGTCCCAACGATACATCCGGATTTTTAAACTCATTTTGACCCACGCACCACCACCATTGCCGCCATCTCAAAGTTATTGGAAAATTGCGTTTTGTCTCATTATCCCGTTTTGCGCCCGTATGCCATTTTGCCCCGCTCTCCCCTACGTACTATTAATGAAAAAAAAACCAAAGCTTTACACTCTAGTTCACAGTATTTAACGATTAAGGGCAAGTTGTACCAAATGTCAGTATAACTAATCAAAATAAAGTTGTATCGTTACCCATTTTTGACTTACATACTTTCGCTGCCTAACTCGGATTAACCGGGCTTTCGATTATCCGTCGACTCTTCGGTCCCGAGAATTCCGGTTAATCGGGGTTCTACTGTTCTGTTTTTATGGAATAATAATTTTCAAAATTGGCTGAAGGACTTCGTGCCAAATGGTCGATGGCCATTTGGCAGCACATATGTGATTGAAGTCTGTTATGTATTAAAAACTGTTCCATGTTATGCACTGTCAATAAATTCACTACTACTAATTCCAAAGTGTTATTGACAAATTGACGATAAAAATAATTGTTCAACAAAGTACCCGTCAACGTAACTATCTTTTTCCATACAAATGATACCTTTATTTTTCTGAATACGTACGAATTTTTTCAGAATTTTGTATAATCTTTGAAAATCGCATTTTATCAATGTTCAAGCTATGAAGAAACGCAATTTTCAAAGATTACAAAAAAAAAATCCGAAAAAAATGAATACTTATTCAGAAAAATAAACGAATCATTTTTATGAAGGAAAATAGTTAAGTGGTCGTATTTTAATCTTCAATGCGTTAATAGCAAATTGGACTTAGTATTTCACAAAAACAATCTTTGCAGCCCCTCCCACATACTTGATTTTTTTCATATTTTTGTCCCATCTAGAAGTGTTCCAAATTTTCTCTGAAACTCACGTTTGGCGAGACTGTACCACACCGACTACCTTAGAGAGCGTTGTGTTTTCCGCGTTAATTTAACATTTTTTACTGGGTTAAAAATATTATTTGTCAAAAAAGAAAATTGTAAAAAAAAAAATAAAAATTTAATACGTCAATTCCGAACTTCAATTGTCGACTTAGCCTCGCGCGTTTACTTTGCCCCGCTCTCCCCTGCCATGCACTGGGACTATCTATTATCACACGCGTCATCGTTCGCCAGCGCGGATATTATTTATCGGTGCTAAACGATTCTACGCTCAGTGGCTGGTGCGTCATAATTTTTAGCTTCTTTTTTTTGTGCGGTCTAGCATGAACCAGTAGACCTTGCAGGATACATATCTCGCGGTGTACAGTAACGCACGCGGTTACAGCACGCGATCTAGGCCGGGAACTCCGCAGCCTCTTCTCATCTCCCTTACTTATTTATTTTTCATTTTTGCAAATTCATGTACTCATTACAGAGTCGTATCACGCCTCGTATCCTTCGTTCTGCTTTGCATATTTGTATGCAATCCATTATCCACCAAGACGTGGAAAAAAAAATCGCTCAGCTCGCAGGATTATTTTTTTTCCTTCCTAATCGGTAAGCACTAATGTGTGGAAATTAAATTTGCGCCTTAAAAAAAAAAAATTAAATCGCCCGCCGCAAACGGGAATTTTATACGAGGAAAACAAGCGCACCTGTTGAAATGGTTTGAACATTAGGTCGAATCGGGTCTTGGTGAGATTGTAAGTGAGCTGAGTGGTGCATGCGAACGTTCTGACGACTTCCTTGCCGTTGTAAGTGAGATTGAATATCGGTCCGGCAATGACGTAGCCCAGAACCAAGGCCTTCAGCACGCTGCGTCCCGCCCGGCCGAACAAGGCTGGTATCGTCAGGAGGCAGACGCATCTCACCTGGACACGGGATTTTTCGGACCTCGAAGTCGAATTCGTCGAAAGCGAATTTTTTTTTTTATTTGAAAAAAAAAAAAAATTGTATGATCGATCATTAACCTGTATAGATGAGGCGCAACCGACGGACAGCATCGTTATTACCGTAGCCCCGAGTGCCAGACTCGTGTACGGATCGAATTGCAAATCTATGATAATCGCCTCGTAGAAAAATACACCGAGGAAGAGACCGAGAAAGAACCCGACCGTGGCGCGGCTCTTCCTGTGCGTGCCGATCGGGTCGTAGCAGAGATGAAACAACGTCGGACAATTCTTCAGATACGAGATCAAAAAATTTTCCCGATTGTGCTCGACGATCCTGCCGAATCGATTCATTCGCTCCAGTCCCGGCATCGCGAATTATTAAACTATTTTTATCCTCGAGAGCCCGAGTCTATGTCTCCTCCGTGTCACGATATATCGTTCATGAGACGCCAACTTTTTTTTTTCTTGTCCGCGTTCAATTGGCCTTCGTCGTTCGATCGTCGACTTTTTTTCTTCGTTTTTTTTTTGTTTCGCTCGGTGCAATTTCATCCGACGAGAGGAAAAACGCATCCGGCGTTCGGATTGGCCTATCTTCGAACTATCGCTAAATCACGCAGGGTAGAGCGGGGCAAAATGGGACGGTGGGGCAAAACGGGACAGTGAGCGAAACGCAAGTTTCCAATCATTTTTTGATGTCGCATTTTGCCCTGTTGATACATCCGCATTGTCTGGCCCGTTTTGCCCCATTGTTCCATCCAAAAATTATTGGAATATGCACTGAGAAAAATAAATCGTTGGATAAAGCAAATGCGCGGTGACATACGTTCAAAGGTGTATTCTGTTGGTACAACAAATATGTTTGTTTCAATCGACAAATTTTGAGTAAATTGAAGGAAATAATCGTTTAACAAAACAATGCTTTATTTGTACCAAACAAATAACAGCTTTGAACGCATGTCACCGCGACTTTTGGTCAATCCCACCAATTTTTTTTCTCAGTGTGGCGTTTTGCCCCACTGCCCCATTTTGCCCCGCTCTTCCCCACCTCTCGAACGCGAAGACACTCAACTGGGAGCCTCGATCGTCAGTAATGTCGCGTGTTACGTTTAACGATTTATTGATGCCTTTCGGCACAGTTTATACAGGATAATTTCCTTGTTCTTTTTTTTTATATAAAATAATAACGCTCCGAATAATATTGGATATGGTCGCGTCGGTCCAATCTTGGTCGTCGGGTTTTTCCATCAAGTTTGTCGTCGAATCTTCTTTATCCCCCTTAAGCTTTAGTCTCGGAAAGTTTCTTCAACTCCTCCTCGTACTTTGTCCTGTACTTGTTGTCGGGATCGTACTTATCGGCGATCTCCTTCCATACCTCGGCCTTGTTGTTGATGAGGAAACGGATTATCTTCTCGCTGCCGGCCTTTTGCTTCTCGTTGCACTTCTCGCAGTGGGTCTGGATAGCGTCGGGCAGGACGTCTGCGAATAATTTTTAAGATTGAAGCGATGCATTCATCGTACGATATTTTTTTTTTTTTTCATTGGTTCACATTTTGTTGTTTGTTGAAAGGGAATTAATTACTAATTAATAATTAATGTTTTTATGATTAATTATTAATTAATTATTAATGAACATTTTATTTTGTACTCACTCTTGAGCTCCTTGCCATCGGGAGTGCAGTTGCCTCTCTCCATCAAGCAGTTGACGTAGTTCTTGAGGAGCCGCTCGCTCTTGAGGATGTCGTCGAGATTTATGTCATCGTACTTGGTGGTGTATTGGGGTGCCGCTGAAACAGCGATCACCGCCACGGCTACGAATACGACCAACAGCTTCATTTTTTTCTAAACACAACAACAATTACTTCATTAAAACAGTACATAAAAACATTTCATAAAATTACACGATAAAGTATTCGATTCTCGTTTGATAGAAAATCAACGAAACCTAACAACGAATATAACTCGTTGAAGCGTTATTTACTTATTTTTATTTTACCTACTGAGTAACAAATAATTATTTGCCAAATTCGAAAGTAAATAATCGAATAATCGAAAGTAATTTAAAAAAAAATTCGAGATTTTAATGAAAACGCGTTCGGAATATTGCAAAACATCGGAAAATCATATTTTAAAAAAATGTCTGGATGAGTGTGTTGCGTGCATGTTCGCACCTAGAAAAGTAATTTATTTGACGGGCACCCACAAATATATATTTATTTGCTTTACATAAATATTTATTTAAATCAAATAAATATTCATTTAAACCAAGTAGATATTTATTTTCGGGGCGCCGTCAAATAAATTATTTTTTTGGGTGCGATTCGGAAAATTGAAACTCTTATAATTTGAGAACGGCTTGAGCTATCGAGCTGAAATTCTAAGGTCTGTAGAGGGATCAATCCTCAATGTTTGGTTAAATTTTAATGCTTTCAGTAATTACAAATTTACGCGGTTTTGAACTTTGCTAAAAAAAAAAGTCCGTGCGCACGCTCTTACAATGTTTGATCTATCGGGCTAAAAAGCTGTACACAAAGGGACTATCATCGACCCATTATCCCCGTTTAATGTGGCGACAATCGATCGAATCGTTCAAATTTTACGAGATTTTGAATTTTCTTGAATTTTTCGAAAAATGTATATCTCCCTTCTGCTTTATCAATTTTTATTTATTTTTTTATTTTTTTGCAAAGACGCCGAGGAAGCTCACCTGATAATTAATAGTTGCTTGTGCACTGTTCACTGCCGCTCGTTCATAAGAGTTCTGCTTTTATAGGCGACAACGAGCGAATCTTATACGCTGTACGGGAAGCTATTACGCAAATGCCTCCCCGCGGAGGGGGGTTGTTAACAAGGTGAGAAACGCACCGATTCCTCTCTTCTCCAGCAAATCTCACGACCCCCTCCCTCCACCCCCCACCCCCACCCACCTTCACCTCTGCTTCTCGGGATCGACGTCGAAGATATTCTTCGCGTGCGCATTCACGCATTTACACAAGTAATCACATTACATGCATGTTTCGAGTACTATTCGTCTCGACTATCGGCGAAGAGATCATTCGCGTCTGACATCGGCGAGACGACGGCAACGCTCCCGGCGATTTTTTTTCTTCATTTTCGTCTTTCGTCGGAAACTTTTTTTTTTTTTTGCAAAGGAAGCAATTCCTGAAATGCGCGTTCGAAATAATAAAATATCACTCCGATGGTTTAGGAATAATTTATATCGTTCTTAGTTTCCTTGTTAGTTTAGTCTTGTCCGGCAGGCAGGTGCTGCATGCGAAATGTTTTTATCGTTTCCTTTTCGCCATTCTCAATCCGCCATTGGTTTAGCGCGCCGATTAATTGAGGTACATTGCGAATAGTGTTCACTTCGTGTAAGTTTCAGAGAAATGAGAGGCAAATACTTCTCGATGGTATCAAAATTTGAAAAAAAAGGTGTGTAGCGTAAAAAGGTGTAAGGCATGTTAAAGGTGTTGAAACGATTAATTTTTCATGATAATACTTCCAAGATGTTATTAACAAATTGATGAAAAGTAAAATTGTTCAACAAATCTACAGCAAACATCACTTCTTTTTATGAAAATGAATACGTATGAATTTGTTCAGATTTTTTAATTCACTTTGCATTTTTTTTTACATGGAAAAATGTGTAGAAGGTCACAAAATTCAAAGTAAATTTAAAAATCTCAAAAAATGCATACATATTCAGAAAAATTAACGAATCATTTTCATAAAAAAAAGTTAGGTTTGTGGGAGATTTGTTCAGCAATTTTATTTTTCATCAATTTATTAATAACATTTTGAAATTATTATTATGTAAAATTAATCATTTCAACACCTTTAATATGCTTGATTTTTTCAGATTTTTATGCCATCGAGAACTATTTGAAATTCCCTCTCATTTCTCTGAAACTTATGCGAAGTAAACACAATTGGCAAGGACTACCTTAAACCTATAACTATAGCAACTAAGAAGCCGCAATGATCGCGCAGAACTATCGTTAGTTTTCCTTTCCTATCGATCGCCCTTTTATTCGCCTCACGTATTTTGCAAATTCGCACAAGTAATCACGATACATCCATGTTTCGAGTACTATTCGTCTCGATGAGATCTTTCGCGTCTGACGCTCTCGGGTATTTTTTTTTCTTCATTTTCTTTTTTGCGAAGGAAGCAATTCCTGATATGCTCATTCGAAAAAAAAAATCACTCCGATCGTTTAGGAATAATTTACATCGTTCTTAATTTCTTTCTTTGGATTGTTTTAGCCCTGCCCAATAAGCAGGTGTTGCATGCAAATTGTATTGCTCGTTCCTTTTTCACCATTCTCAATCCGCCATTGGCTTATCGCGTCGATTAATTAAACCGATAACTACAGCGACTAAGGAGCGGAAGTTATCGTTAGTTTTCTCTTCCTCCCGATCGCCCTTTTATTCGCCTCCCGTATTTTGCTAATCCACGTATCTGCAGTAATCACGATACACAGTAACAAAGCGTGCAAAGTGATTTGCACGATTACTTCCTCATGTTTTATCTTTTTGTACATAACTTCCTGTATGATAAATTCCGTTGTTCCATTTTGGCTTCCTCATAGAGGAAGCTATAATTAAAATACAATTTTCACAACAAAAAGTATAGAAAAATCATGTGCAAACTATTTTTCACCTTTTTCGTAACATAGAAAATGTCTACATTTCATAAAAGTAAAACCGTCAAAATTTACCCCAGAATTTATTATAGGATATCGCAAACTGAAATTTGCAGATTGCGTCGTTTTAAGGCAATTTTTATTCTATTCCTCAGCGCTGATTACTAAACTATAACTCATTTTACGCTTTGCGTGGTATTTGATTCAGAAATTCAGATCAATTGGGATTGTGGGATTTTGAAAAGTTTAATTTCAGAAAAATTGAAAATGTTCAAAATCCCAGAAAATTTAAACGATTGAATCAATTTTTACCAAATTTAATACGAAACATTGTACAGTGTTAGTTCATTCCTATGCCAAATTTAAGCTCGATATCTCCATGTTTACTCAAATTAGACGGTTTTTGGTCATTTTAGAAAATAATCAAAATTCCATAAAATCTGATGCCTTCGGTAGATTTCGGCCAAATTCAATACCAAAGGTCTTTGATAAAAATACTATATTCGTGTGCAGTTTTATGACGATAGCTCAAAATTTGCAAAAGTTAGAGCTACCACAGACTATTTTCAAAAATTCATGAAATCTCAATCTTCATGAAAATTACACCGAAGGAAGAGACGCGACCACTCTACAAGTGTACAAAATTTCAACCCGCTATCTCAAGCCGTTTCCGAGTTATAGTCGTTCTAAGCGATGCACGCTGTCTCACACATACACACACACACACACACACATACATCCGGACGCCAGCTAAAAATCACATTTCTCGACGTTTTCGACAATTTTTAGTACGCTGACATTAAAATTTCGAAATTTTTTTTTTTTCATGAATACATAGCTTCCTCTGTGAGGAAGCAAAAAAGTTTGTACTTTTTACAACAACTTATTGTAAATTTTATTATTTTATTTTATAACTCATTTTATTTTATAATTTCCCCTCCCCTTTATTTTAGGTCGCATTAACAGCCCAGTTTATGAGCGACCATACTATATACATGTAAATTACATACTTTCGATACGTGTGTTCTAGTTGCTCGAATATCTTTATACATTTGCAGAACTCGATGACTTTTTCGAACATTTTGGCATTCTTTAAACAGTTTCGCAGAGTCGATGGTATACGGTATCGTAATCAAATATCGTGTTGGGCGGGATTTATAATTTTTTGTTTTGTAAATTTTCCGATCGCACCACTCGGCTCGAGTATCACAAACAAAAGTACAAAGTCAAATTGTTAATGACGTAGGAAATAAGAGGACAGGTTTGTACACACAAGCATGAACAGACGAATTTGTCACTTATTTGACAAAATTATTTTTACGAAACTTCGTATTCCGATTTTACGAAATTATTTTTTACTGTGTACACGCATGTTTCTAGTCGAAGATATTCTTCGCGTGCGCATTCACGCATTCACACAAGTAATCACGTTTCGAGTCCTATTCGTCTCGCCTATCGGCGAAGCGATCGTTCGCGTCTGACATTGACAAGTCGACGTCGACGCTCCCGGCGATTTTTTTTTCTTCATTTTCTTCTTTCGTCGGAGACTTTTTTTTGCGAATGTTGCAATCCCTGAAATGCTCTTTCGAAACAAAAGATCACGCTGATCGTTTAGGAATAATCTCCAACGTTCTCAGCTTCTTTCTTTGTTTTTTTTTTTTTTTAAATCTTGCCCGATAAGCAGGTGTTGCATGCTAAATGTATTTCTTGTTTTCTTTTCACCATTCTGAATCCGCATTTGGCTTATCGCGCCGATTAATTAAACCGATAACTACAGCGACTAAGCAGCCGCAACGAACCCGCGGAACTATCGTTAGTTTTCCCTTCCTACCGATCGCCCTTTTATTCACCTCACGTATTTTGCAACTTCCCACCGGCGGCGCGTTAATTACACTCTGTTCGTAATTTAATTACTCGTCCTCGATGGCCACACGAGCGGAAAGTTCGCTACTCTATCGCCGACGCGCCCGCATACACGGGCGATTAATTCTTGTCGCGATCGATGCGCGATGGTATGTTAACAGGAAAAAAAAACATTGATCGCGTGTTCCAGAATTTTCGGGCTTGTCGAGCTATCGATGTGAAGCCCTTTAAGGTCATGAGACACGACTCAGTCGGTAACCAGAATCTGTAATGAATCTTTATCATAATGACATACATTATATTCATAGACCGTAGACTTTTCGGGAAAAAGCAAAGCATTAGAGAACGTACAATTTAATATTATTAATTATTTTTTAATATTGATAAAATATTTTCAATATTTCAAACAATTTTTTTTTTTACTTTCTAAAATATTTCCGTGCTATGTGGAATCGTACATGTTTCAACTCACCTGAAGTCGAAACATGCACCACGTGACATATAAGTGCAAGAGTTAAAATTTCGGTTAGAAGCGAAGTATCATTGGACGCGGTATTGAATTCTACAACAGCTAATACTTTGCTTTTTCGTGAAATGTCTCATCTCCAAATGCTATTCATTATAGTCTTTGTTACCGACTGAGTCTGTTTCACCTTGCCTTAAGAGCATGTGAAACGCCTTTCCGAGTGTGTCTCTCTCGCTCCACTGTGAGCGCCACTGTTGCTATCTCTCTCGCACTCCATAGTGTTCCACATGCTCTTAAGGTAGTCCTTTCGTTATGTCTAATGCCATCTACATTCGAGAACGGAATGAGAGAGATTACAAACACTTCCCGATCGGATAAAAATCTGAAAGTAATCAGGCACATGGAACGTGCTGAAAAGCTTGTTTGTGCATAATAATAATAATTCTAAAATGTGATTAACAAATTACTGAAAAATAAAAATTGTGCAACAAATTACCCGGCAAACAAATTTTTTTTTTTGTACGTACATGATTTGTAAATTTTTCCGAATACGTATGAATTTTTTTCAGAATTTTATGTAATGTTTGAAAATTGCGATTTTAAACAAATTTTAACAAAAAGAAAACGCAATTTTCAAACATTACATAAAATTCTGGAAAATTCATACGTATTCAAAAAAAGTAACAAATCATTGTCATGACAAAAAAAATAGCTTGCCAGGTAATTGTTTGCATAATTTTTTATTTCAATCCGACTCATATCTGATCGGGAAGTGTTTTGTAATTCTCTCTTATTCCTATCTCAAACTTGGGTGGCGTCAGACATAACGAAAGGACTACCTTAAGGATAATCGGATCGATTCTATCCGCCTTGCTCTAAAAACATCACATGCGACTCGATCTCCGACGCTATTCTCATTCATCGATTCATTGGATCGAGAAAATGAGTTTTTTTTTTTGCTCCAGCCTCGCCTATCGGTCGAGAATCGTTTACGTTACCGCACAATGACGATCGACGCTATTGTGACATTAAATGTCGTCTAATGTTCACAGTCCTAGTCCTTCGATGAAACCTGTTGCACCTTGTTTTTTTCCATCTCGAACGTACGTATATTGTTTCGAGTTACTGCGAAAACAAACTCAAAGTCGAGATCGCAAAAATACTGGCGAATGGCGAACAGTCTCGTTCTCCGCTACGATGATTCACGAAACTTCCGCGAGAAACGGAGGACACGTGTTTTCATCCTGACTACGCGAGAGGCATCGATAATGTTTCTCTCGTATGTCGTCGAGCAACGCATATTATATCGTTCCTGGAATAATAATCGAAACTCCTCGATCGCTGCATATTGTTTGATATCGTTGTTTTTTTTCACCTTCGTGGCAATTGATCACCGCTGAGTTCAGTACGATTGTTACTCGAGCGCCGAGGAGGCCGGCTTCCTGCTTCTATTTATTTATTTATTTGTTTAACGTGACGGACCCTTTTACATTATCAATATTTACAGTTCAGATCAAATTTCGCAACACTGGTGGGCACCAGGATGTAGCTTGTAGATAGATAGATAGTGTTGTTTATTCGTGTCCTAGGGCAAGCCCCCTAAGGTCACCTCGCTTCCAAAATACATCGGCGAGTACAGAGAAACGCGCCAACAAAGAGTGCCACAGAATGCCCGAATATAATATAACTAAAAATAACCGTAGAATGTGTAACAGTATATAATATATAAAAATTCATTGTTTTACATTATTTCTCTTTTTCATGAAACTATAGAAAAAAAACTTTCACAGGGAAAATGTTAGGCAAAAGTCGAGTGACGGTGACGATAAAAACACCACGCTCTATCCATCGTAGACTCGATCGACCGATGTGCAGGTCACAATTAATTCGAGTTCTGTACTCTTCCGAACATCGTAAAAATATTTTCGATGTTTCTCCGACAAATTTTCTGAAAAACTGAATACACTTCTTTTCATAACTAGAAGCAGGAGGCTCGCCTCATGCTACCCATCGTAGGCTCAGAATTAATAGTCAGAATTAATTCCGTCGTGAAAATATTTTCCATGTTTCTGTGACAAGTTATTTCAAAAACTGAATTACGTTTATTTCTCTGAAAAATTATGAATTTTCTTCACTTCTTTGAAAAGGGACGAGTTTCTCGGTTTTTTTAATTACCTCTTACGAAAAGTTCGAAGTCACTTGTAAAGTTCAGAGAAATTTTCAGAAACATTTCCGAGGATTTTCAGAGTAATATTGTCACCGGGGAAAATATAGAAATACATCAGATATGAAGAGTTCTTCGTGAGTATGATAGACTTCCCAGAAAAGATTTTTTTTTTGAATTTTTTTTTGTTTCTCTGTTAACGATTATCGTTGTCACGACTTTAACGAGTTAATGCCTTCGTTGTAATGAACCATCGGAGAGGGATATGACGCCGAAGTATCGTGTCAAGGCAAGGGGTCAGCTGTCCTAGCTCCGTCTGGAATTGCCATGACGTCCTCGTCCGTCCGTATACACGGCAATGTCGGCGCGTCGTTTATCGCGAGGGAGGATCGAGACGTCCAGGACGAAGCGTGCTTGGGTTCATAAAGAAAAGGAAAAAAAGTTAAAAAATAAAGTAAGAAACAACAAGATTGAGCGAGACATTATGCAATTTATTGTGTACGCTCGAGGCGTACAAATTTTTCTTTTTTCTACGAAGATCCTTGAAACGAATGAACATCCCACGTATTATAACATCGAGAAAAAATCGGAGATATTAGTGTTAGAGAGACGGACGAATTATAATTTTTTTTAATCTGTGTGCGGCGGTTCGCGATTATTTTCATTGCGGAACCTCTGCTGAGACTGGATTATACGGTGAGCGTTAAATTCGCCAATATAGTATATATTGGAAGATGGAATAGATATACACGCGATATACTTGTTTTTATCCAAGCGTATCTTTGCTGCAGAGAAATTTCATGTGATCGGTTATTTCGTGTTCGTTAAAACGTTAACAATGTTCAGCTACACGTATTCTTTTTTTTTTAATACGTCGTATATATCACGATGTACAATAATTTCGTTTACTATACTATAGCGCGCATTATCAGGTACCTACGTCCCATCACAAAAGTCCATTCGTGATTTAAACAAATGTGTTACACTATATAACGAACGCAGTCTCCACGCTTCTAAATCAGACGTTTGAAGATATAAAGAAAGAAAAAAAAAAGTTATCGGCCTTTCTTGACTGAGAATTCGTAGTAAAAACTATAATTAATCGCCCAGTTGAGGACCATTGTTTTAGTAATCGTATCTAAATCGTATATATACATAGTCGAATAAAAATGAACTCTTCACCCGCGTGGTATCGCGATCTTTCATTTTGTTCGATGAGGCGTGTGAGCGAAAAGAAAAAGAAATTTTTATTACGATTTTCGCGATGGTTTATCGTGTTCGACGCTCGCAGTTTATTGGAAGAATAAAATAAGACGAGCGTCATCTTCGAACGATAAGCTTGTTTTTTTCACAACTATCAATTAAAACTCCAGCTACAATCGTATCGCTGTAAACTACTTAAATAATTATCTCACAATGTTATGTATAAATATTTACAGGTGTCCGGCTCCGTCGAGTGAATTGTTTTTTTAATCCAAGCTCGGCGAAGTAATTTTTCAAAGGTCTCGTGAATTTAGCGAAGACAATTATTCATCGGTGTACTCATTCCTCTCGTACGAACGACGAACGGCTTCAAACACGAAACTTATGACCTATCTAATTTACAACTTGTATAGTCGAATAAGCGTGGGCTTTCGGGATAATGTTATATATATATATTTTTTTTTATTTTTGTTATAGTATGCGCTTTACGGGATATAGTGAAAAAATAGACGATGACCCGTCCGGGTGGGGAATCTATTATCACTTCGAGGTGCAACCCATATACTTCTTGTCTGCATACGTATGGATGAAAAAATTTCTAGAGTCGATTCACGAGTGTGAGCCAAGTTAAATTATTAAGTTTAGAAATATAAATCGATGCTTCCTCGTAGCTATGTCAATTACGCAATCATTCGTTGCGTCGCAATCCTTGTCGTCATCATAGCTTGTCATTTGTTTTGTCATACAATAGACTCGTGTCTGCTGACACCTCAAGGACATTATACTTTTGTGCTTCAAATGGTTCCTTTGTTGTATCAAGTATATTAACGCTAAGGAAGGTACAAACGACTCTTTCTATACAGATGCTACCGATCGACTCGATCAACTGTCGTTTATTTTTTTTCCATTTTTTTTATCGATTGCACCATTGTTCAGCAACGAGCGTTTGAACGAGAGGTCAAAAACAAAACTAAAAAATACTTTCGAATCTATTATACATTTCCGTTCGGGCGTAATTGTTCGCCACGGAGGACCGTGTGTTCCTGACAGAGGGCCCCGAATACGTCCGAAAGCCGCGTATTTCCTCTATCTATCTCACTGACCACAACGATGAGACTATTTTGCCAAAAAAAAAAAAAAAAAAAAACAAAAAAAAAAGTTGTTTGATCGATGAAAATGTATACAAGGTGAAATCAGCATAAATGGAAGATTGTGTTGAGCAATGCATTAAGGCGTTAGAGTTGAATTAAAAAAAAAAAAACAAAAAAAAACTACGTAGGTTCATCTATCGACGTTGCCCGAGTGATGATCTATAAATACCGATCTTACGGAAGAGAAGTCGGTGCAATAATTGCACTAAGTATCGAACTAATAATCGGTGTTAACAAAATTAAAAAGAGATTACAGCGTTCCAGAGAGAATAACCGGTCCCTGGGAGCATACCTCCTCGCAGACAGGCGCGCCAATTAAAATTCTTAGATTTTTCTTTTCTTCTTTTCCTTTGCCTGTATGACGCCGTTCTTGTACCGCCAATCCCGACAGTGTTAGATTACTCTAAGACAAGTTAGCTCTCGATTTTTTTGTCGCACGTCTCAAGACCCAAGCGGGAACAACTGGCGTGTCTTGTTCGGTGATGAATATGTTCAGTTGGCTGTTATCAAGCCATTGGCTACCAGGTAATGAAGAATCCTACTCTCTGGCTCCGACTGAGGCACAACGCTGGCTCTTCTATTACCGTTTAGGTATTCCTGCGTCAACAATACAATCATGTAATATATATATTCAATTTTATAAAATGTATTTAAGGTCATGTGAAATATTGCCGCCTGTAACAAAAACTGTACTGAATGCTGTTTTGGGACCGCAGTCCGCCGAGGAAAAATAAAATAGTCTTCCCCTGGGAAATCGGCAGGGAAAGATTATCCTGATGATATCTGCATGACATCAAATTTTATCTTCGGCAAGTCTCTATCAGTGCACGGCTTTAGGAAGAATAAGCAATTGTTCGCTTATAGAATTTTGATCTCCAAGTGAACTTCCTCGAGCAAAGTTTGTACGATGCAAAATACAGCCGTTATAACTTGATGAAATTTGGCCACATGCAGATATCTTCAGGGTCATAGGTAAAGACAATTTTCTTTTTTCTCGACGGCCTGCGTTCTCAAAACGGCATTCAATACGATTTTTGTTACTAATTGCACGCGGGTAGGTGGGTGGGAATTATACTACATCACCTTAAGGCTATTTGGGCCCAAACTCAGTCGGTATCAAAAACTGTAATCAACTTTTATTTCGCTCGGTGGGAAAATGGCGGTTTTTGCGCATGCTTCGCGTGCGAAAACCCTCATTTTCTCACCTTGTGCAATAAAATTATGTTCGATACTCGTGCGAAAAACGTTTTCTGAACTCGTGTGATTGCGACACTGGCCTTCGGCTCGTGCTGCAAACTCACAGTCGTCAGAAAAGTTTTTCGCACTCGTATCGAAATGTACTATTTCCTCCGGTTCTCGCACGTACGATCAAAATAAAAGTAACATCGAAAGCGGATATAATCTCGGCTTTCCATGAGAAAAGTTGATTACAGTTTTGATTACCGACCGCGGTATAGCGCATGCTAATAACGGGCATTTACGATTATTCTTACTTGTAGCAGCAGCGTTTTTTGCGTTAAATACTGGGTCGGTTTCAGATCGAGCTGTAGGCACAATGACTTTTCTTGCTTGCTCAGAAGATGCGAGGCAGCTTCCACTTCGATGTCTCTCTTTTCCGTATCTCCTGACGTCATGTTTGATTTTGTTGATGATGTTGCCGCATTGTTATTATTGTTGTTGTTGTTGTTTGTTTTATTAACAGCGTTGCATTGATTTTGAGAATTTGAATTGCTGTCCGTATCCAAGAGTTGATTAGCCAGAGTCGTCCGACTGTGATTGGCTTGACTGACTGTGGATGTGCTGCTGACCGATTCTACCTTTGACATGAACTTTCGGTCTGTGGAATAGTAGCTTTTTTCTTCTTCTCTGAAAATATCACACCACCAGCATATCACCATTTTCCGAAGATTAACATAGTCCGTTCATTTATTTTTATTTTTATCTGTTTGTTTTTTTTTGTTTGAACTGTCGGACAACGAATCGATTATTACGATACAAGGTTGCGAGCAACCTTTACTTTACAAAAAAAACGTGACACTCGCAGTGACGTTAATTTTCTGAAAGGAGTAATTACATGAGAGACTTAGTGTTCGTGATTGATAACGGCTGGTTCAATTTATCATCTAGCTTTATCGTACGAAACGAAATACAACGAGCAGAAGGGGGAAGAGCGTGCTGTGTCGGTGACAACGTTTCGACGAATGCAAGAACGTCACAGGGTCGAGCCAAGGTACTTGGGGACATTGCGATAATTGATCTAGCGATTACGGCATACACATGTGAACTTTGGAAAACGCAAAAAAAGTCGTCTACGGCGAAGAAGAAGCGTTAACGATCTTACCTTCTTTTTGAGGTGTGGCGGTGTATTGGAGTGGACGGCCCACTGCTGCCCTAAGTGAAATGCAAACTGATACAATCTGTTCACAAACGCCTGGCAACACGTACGACAAACAATGGTATTAGTTAAACGGCAAGCAGTAGTCGATAATTTTCAATTGAAAAGAAAAAAAATGAATAATAATTAAACCATAGAATCTCGTCTCGTCATTGCACTTTTGAATAGACATACACTTCAATTATTGAATTCAAAGATATTCTACCGAATACAATTTATTTCTTCACTTCCAAATGGACATGTAAAATAGAAAATGGACAAAATAGCGCAGCACTGTGAACCGCGTTGCTACCGTTTTACATTGTGTCTTATGTCAATGAGTGTCATGTTCGATAATGAAATTTTAAGTCTTATAAATATTAATATGGTACGATAATACTTACAGATTTTTTGTCCGTCCAGTGATCCATTCCCTCGTTTTGTCCCTGAGTTTGTACAATAACTTGTTCGAAATGTGCGCACTCTTCGTGCCTCGTAATGCCGTTCTCTCGGTAACGATACAATTCCGATAATCGCAGTCGTAGCTCGCGCTCCCTCTCGAGATTAACTAGAAATTGTTCGTACTCCTGTGCCGTGTAAAATTGCGCGAAGACTCGCATTCTCTCCCGAAATTCTCTGCAAGAATAGATTTCGCTGTGGTTTAATCGATCGTTCAATCTATGAAAAAAAAACTTGTGACCAAACGATTTCATACCTCTCCTCCTTCGTCTGCTTCTTCTTTACTCCTCTTTCCTTTCGAGACGCGGCGAAGAAGTACGATACGAGCTGATAATCACGAACGACGCGTTTTCTTCTCGCCCTTTCGCGCAGATTATTTGTGTACATATCAACTTGGGCCAGTTTCAAGGCGATATCGAGATCATCGTCCTCGGCGGGATTCAAAAACAGAGACGATACGAGTGACTCGGCCTCGTGGTTGTAATCCTAAATAAAAAAAAATCACAATTGTGAGAAATGAAAAATTATTACCGCATCTTGAAATTAGTGTTAAGAATTTTTTTTTCAATTACTCTCTCGAAGTCGTCTCGTTGCGGCATGTATCCGAGCTCGGCGGCTTCCTCCGGCGTGATGTCCAACGGTGGTAGCCTCGACGTTAGATCGGGCGACAAAGGCCCGTGATCCGAGCTCGTTTGGTCCGTGAGATTTGGCTTGTAGCTTTCGGTCGGCGGCCATGTGTGTTTGCCGATATTCCCGTCCAGGTATCTAACAATATATTCTTCTTTCGCCTCTGAAAAAAAAGTTCAATTCATCGTTAGGCATCACTTGGGCCGGGAGATCAAATTAAATTTTACAACCACGTCGGTGTTCCCCGCCGGCAATGTAACTTAGTGATGACTCTGAAGCAGATACACTAAATACTTGATGTACGTATTAAAGTACCAAGTACCGAGCACTGAATAGTAAGAAAACTGAATTATAAGAAAACTCGAGTATTGCGTACTGGCAGAACGTGACTGCCGTACTTCTGAGTATTGGATACTGACTCAGTACATGGTAGTTCAATAAGTACTTCAAGTACTTAGCGTATTTGCCCAGCTATGTCCTGAAAATATCTGCACGAGACTAAATTTCATCAATTTATAAAAACAAGTTATAACAACAAGTTTTAATAACAAGTTACAACAACAAGTTATAACATCAAGTTATAACATCAAGTTATAACAACAAGTTCTAACAACAAGTTATATCAACAAGTTATAACAACAAGTTATATCAACAAGTTATAACAACAAGTTATATCAACAAGTTATAACAACAAGTTATATCAACAAGTTATAACAACAAGTGTTTTGCACTGCACAAACGTCGATCGGTGAAGTTCACTTAGAGAATAAAATTCTACAAGAAAACAATTTTTTTTCTTCCTGAAACCAGTGCATTGCCAGAGAAATTTGATGCCGTGCAGACATACCCAGTGATCTATGGCTCTCAGTATACATTATTACACTAAATAAGTCTAAATCCTAGAACCAGAATTTCTAGATACTCGAGCGGACCCGTTCGTACCTTCGGGTGTTCTTTCTTCGATATGTTTACTGATATCCTCCCAGTTACCAAACCCAAATTGTTCGATGGCATCCAAAAGCCTGAGGTGTTCCCTAGCCGTCCAATTGCCTCTGCCATTGAATATACTAATGGTCCCAGAGTCCTGACAAAATACAATTAACAAATTATAATCTGTGCTTTTATTTTTCATAATACAAACAAAAAATTTTACCAAACGGGATCGACTCACCATGAACTGGTAAGGATGGTCATTCTTGTGTTGCCCAATTTCAGCGCCGGCCGAGAAACACTGTCGAAGAACAACGCAACAGTTTGTTAATCATAATAATAAAAGAAACAGTTTAGCTCTGAAACATCGAATTCTCTTTAGTCGAGCATCGCAGAATCTACGTTACATTAATTCTTAATTTCTTAATGTATCTTTTGCGCAGTAAAGAGAAACGAGACCCTTGCTTCGTGTTACGTGTAGCAATAGCGTAGTTTCGAATGATCGAACAGTGAGAAAAAAAAACAAATACAATTTCCAAAACAAATGTGAAGGAGGTGGGGGATCGAAGGTCACGTGATCGATGCCAGGGATTTGCATATGGCGTTCAGCATCGACACTCACCTGCAAGCAGAGATCGAAGTCTTGGCACTCGACGCATTTAACACGCAGGCCGGTTATGTCCTCTTGACAATACGTGCAGTTGTACTTCGCGTATAAATCTGCAACGAAACGGGGCGTGGCCACGGTTAACAAAAATGCGATCGATTAATTCATTAGGTCGGAATATGTTTTTGTCGCCAATTAGATGGGATCAATAAAAAAAAAAAATGGCTTCTACACCGTTCCGTAAATACGCACCCGCCATTATTGTCCTGCAGCGTTCTTCCAGAACGATCACGATGACGTCACCGCATGCCCGTATTTACGACGGCAAGCTTGAGATCGGCCCGAGACATCGTGCAATCACAAATCTTACGATTAAATATCTTTCGTTATATATTTAATCGTTATAATTTCACTATTACGAAGCTCCGTTTACCTCGTAAAAATATATAACGCTGACGATGAAACTCGGTTGAAAAAAAATGTTGTTTACGACTGTAGCGTCGAGATTGAAGTGCGCATGCGCACCTAGATCCCCTACCGTCTTGTTGCCTGTGCCGCCTGCCGTTGGCGCCCCTTTCGTTCCCACCGTGCCCGACAAGGCCGACCAACTTTGCGGAAACGAATTAGCGAGGCGAGAGAGCGCTCCGGGCGCACGCGCAGCCGAAGGGATGTTCACCGAGTTTACCCGACTGCTTCCGGCAAGCTCGTTCGAAATTGGTTTCCGCTCAGTAACGGCTAAGTTTCCACGCTGCACTGTGGGAAAAGCTCGATTGTAACGTTCAATTGTTGTGTTTGTAAACAAGCCGCACCTCGACGGAGAGCTCAGCGACGTGGGAGAAGGACTCTTCAAAGCGAGTGCCCTCCGACACGTTGCGACCAGCGATACTCATCGCTCCTCGATGTTTGACCGCGTAACCTTGGCGAAATGTTTTTCCGATGTTTTTACCGTCCGGCAATCGAGGAGCGGGGCAAGGACGCTCACTTGTTAGATTCAACGCAGATTCTCGAAGGGACATTCGCATCGACAGGTACGTCGAAAGGTTGAAAAATGTCTGTTCTGCGAAATAATTTGTATGGCCGTGTAAAGTCCCTCCTAAACTTGCCGCGAGCTCCGAATCTGGCGAGGAGCGCGTCGGTAGCGAGTTCGAAGGGATTAGAAAAACTGAAAGAGATACAAGCCACTATGCAGGTACACGAAACCGTTGACACGAAACTAACCAATGAATGACAACAACCCATCATACATTTCGGTATCGGGCCAATGATAAACGATATTCGCAGTGCGACGACGGGGTGCCGGTTTATCTCAAGAGAGGAACTCCCGACAAGATACTTTACCGGTTCACCCTCTTTCTGATGGCGATCGGAATCATCGACAGCGTCCGGTTTATATGGAGATGGGTCAAAAAATAAACAACTGTAGCCTGCGTTTTATTAATACAAAGAATCGACTGCCCACGCTACGGAACCAATCATAGTTTCTTATGTTATTTGATTTTTTCCGTTCTTTTTTAAGAAAAATACAATTTTGAAATTCTTAAGAACATTTAAAAAAATGTAGTACTTGTGATTTGTTGAGGGCAAACTCATGGATAAGAGACTTTTTTTAAACAACAATTCTTAGTATTTTTTTTTATACATACATAATATTACATCTGGTACGATAAAAGGTACAACACAGTACCGTGGGGTTTGGGAAGAATTTTTAAGGCACTTTAAAGTAGCTCAGCATAAGGTATCAATATACACGGTACAAAAAAGTTTTGCGCATTTGACGAAAATCTCTCGTCCAGAAACGTCTAAAGTTTCATTTTCCTGTTAATTTTACAATTTTTCTTTTAGTTATGCGTTTTCGTTGACGAAGAAGGATGTAAAAGTAACGAGAAAAAAATAGCGGATCTTTGCGGACAAGAAACGTTTTTGAAACGTACGAATCTTTTTTTACCGTGTCTGAGTTGATTTTTACTACCTGCTGATTATTTTTGGCATACGATTAGCTCACGTTCGTTTCGCCTGCACTTTTTATACTATAGTAATAGTAAACCGTAATAGCAAGTCGGACAGCATTGTTCGGAGGTGTACAAAGAAAAAAAAAGTATCAATAAAAAGAGAATTAACAGACAATGTATGGGATCTAAATGCGAAACTGTAGGTGAGAACATTTCATGTTTGATACCGTCCGCGCTCTAAGCGGGAGCTGGCAATGTTCTTGGTATCACAGAGTCTTTTAAATATTGTAATCTAGTCGAATGAACAATTCGTGGGATAGTTCGGTTTGAAGTACGAAAAAAAAAAAAAAAAAAACGAGGACACAGTCCATCAGTGCGAAACAACATAACGTTTAAACATTTGTACTACTCGCTGAATCCTGGGCATTGCTATAACTCTCCTCCCCGGAAAATTTACTTTCCCTAACGCTGTTCTCCCGCGGCGTCGCCGCGACGACTTTGCTGATATGCTTGCCGTTCTTTTGGCCGCGCGAATCTTTCGCCTCGATCTTTGGCCTCGTTTTCTTAACGAGAGTCGGACTTTTTCCCGGAGCATTTATCGGTTTCGGAGCAGCGCCGTAATCACTTTCCAATTCTTCCCGTTTTTCAGCGCCTCCGTTAACAGTCAACAAATTGACCTTGTCCTTTCGTCGTTGCACCAAGTTCTTGAGCGCTTCGCTGAAGTGCATGAGTGTCTCGGATATGGGTCGATCGTCGAATCTCTGGGCGATCTCGTCGAACTTGTCGTCCTCGTCCGACGACAATTCGTTCTTGAGCTCCTTGAATTGCTCGATTATTTCCTTCAGGCTTTTCTTCGCGTCGTTCAGAACCGTCGGATCTTGATTCTCCACGATGAACTTGTCCATCTCGATGATGTTTTCCTCGAGGGAAGCGGCTCCTATGTCGTTTTCGCTGCCGCTGGAAATATCGTCGACATCGTTGTCGGTCCATTTTCTCAGAGAGACCGGATCCTCGGCTATGAGATCCTTCTCGAATTCCCGAAATTGATTTATTATATTGCGTATGCTCTCCTTGACGTTCGTGACTTTTTGCTCGTTGATCCTTTTGTCGCTCGGCGAGAAAGTTCTCTCCTCGTTCGACAGCTTTTCGGGCACGGTTCTCGCGATTTTCTCCTCGTTCGACAGCTTTTCGGGCACGGTTCTCGCGATTCTCTCCTCGTTCGACGGCTTTTCGGGCACGGTTCTCGCGATTCTCTCCTCGTTCGACGGCTTTTCGGGCACGGGTCTCACGATTCTCTCCTCGTTCGACGGCTTTTCGGGCACGGGTCTTGCGATTCTTCTCGGCGAATCGAGCCTCTCGGCTTTTGGCTTCGGTAACTTTGGTACGTTCCTGCTCGACGCTCCCTTAGCTTGAATCTCCTCGTTGACGATCTGCTTGATTTTGACCTCTTGCATCTTTTCTTGTATCATTTTCTTCACCGCGTTCTTCACCCCACTGCCTTCCCTGTACGGCTCGACCACAGGGATCTCCGCTTGCTTGACCGTCGGAGGCGGACTGATTTCCACCCTCAACGGTTTCTGAAAGCGTCTCTCTGCCTTCATCTCGATCGGCTGTAGCTGCTCGACTTTTCTCCGCTCCCTCGGCCTCTCCGGTTCCTCCTTTGGCAACTCCTCGCGAAAATTATCCTCCGCTGTCTCGTTCTCCTGCTCCGTTTCCTCGGTCAACAAATCAATCGGCACCTCTTCGGTTATCTCGTAACTCGACCAATCGATAAACTCCGTCGTCGCGTCCGATTCCTCGGCTGTTTCTTCGTAACTGTCGAGTAGATTGTTCATGTCGAAGACACTCGCCGATTCGAACTCAACTTCCGTTGTCTCTTCGGCACTCATCGGAGGGATTTCGAGCATCGGCGGCGATTCATCTTCGACCACGGGAATTTCATGACTCGTCGTATCTTCGGCAACGGGAACAGGTTCCGTTTCAGTTTCCTCGCTCGGCACGAATTCCTCTACCGCGGACTCTGTCGTAGTCGTAGATTTCGTCGCGTCGTAAACGATGTTCGGCTTTCTCTTCATTATGAAAATCGTCGGTTTAGTTTTGATTTTAATCGGCGGTATGAAATTATAATTCAACGCTATGTGAGAGAAACCGTCGACCGAGTCGAGTATATCGTGGGTCTTCAGATAAGGTTTTATGTTCGGCGAATATTTGCTCTTCGCTTCCATCAGCAGATGAGTAAATTTTAACATCTCCGGATCGTCGTAGGTCAGGTTCTCCTGCTTCGAGTAGCTGCGAAAGAGTTTTTGTCTCGTTAGCGTTGATACGTTTGTGTTCCGCAAGAGAACAACTTACGTCCATTTGGGGTTCGTCTGGGTGAACCTCGACACTCCGGTCTGTGCTGTTAGAACGTCGATGTGCACGCTGACCGGACTTGTCGCCTCTCGCTCCAGTCTGTGCAATCTCGCTATTGCCAAACCTCCGGGATAATTCGAACCCGCGACGCACAGTAGGAACATCGAAAATATCGCATTCAGGGCCAGATGACCGAGAATACCCAACGCGAGAAGGCTGTTCCACGTTGACTTGCCACGATTTTCCCATCTGAAAATTATTACTTATTTATTTATTTATTTGTTCACGGGACGAGCCCTCTTGTATTTGTAATTTGTACAGTTCAAATAACAATACAAATATGAGCCAAAATGTAGCTTGAGTAAAAATAACACAGTAATATATTTAATTTTTTTTTTTCATGCAATTTTTGTTGCGGGAACATGACAAGGAACGAACGAGCACGGCCGACATACAAAATTAAGGTAGTTCTTTCGTTATGTCTGACGCCGCCTAAGTTTGAGAGAGGAGTAAGAGAGAATTACAAACACTTCCCGATCGGATAAGAATTTGAAAAAATGAAGCATTTGGAAAGTGCTGTAAAGATTGTGCATAATAATAATTCCAAAATGTTATTAACAAATTACTGAAATAAAAAATCACGCAACAAATTAGACAACCTAATTTTTTTTCCCATGAAAATAATTTGTTACTTTTTTTGAATACGTATGAATTTTTTCAGAATTTTATGTAATGTTTGAAAATTGAGTTCTTTTTATGTTAAAATTTGTTTAAAATCGCCATTTTCAAACATTACATAAATTTCTGAAAAAATTCATACATATTCAGAAAAATTGTTAAGTCATTTTCGTAACAAAAAAAAATTAGGCTGTTGGGTAATTTGTTGCACAATTTTTATTTTTCAGTAATTTGTTAATACCATTTTGGAATTATTATTATGCAAAAAAAACCTTTTCAGCACCTTCCATATGCTCGATTTTTTTCGATTTTCATTCCATCCAGAAGTGCTTTGTCAGAACTTAGGTGGCGTCAGACATAACGAAAGGACCACCTCAACCAAAGCCATTCTATTACTCGTAGCTGTTGTTTTATTATTATTGCGATTTATTGAAAAAAACGGTAATTCAGTCGGATTTCCGAATTCGACCTGTGGTTGGATGAGAAAAATATGACTTACATTCTATGGCACGCCGCAGCGGCGCTAACGTTCAGCAGAGGAAATACGTATATAATGAATCGTAGTTCCTTGTGAGGCAAAAGCGAGAACAACGCGACGAAGACGACACCGGGAACGGTTAGCGCACGTACGCGCGCGTCCCACAGCATCCCCAGAGGAACCAGAGCGTAGGATAGCGCCAAGCCACGTGGCAGTGCCGAATAGAAATACCAGAAAAACGGTGATGTCTGTTGTCTCGTGTAAAGGACCATAGGAAGTTGATTGCTCGATTTCATCGCTTAGAAAAAACAAAGTAGGACAGTCGAAAAAAACTTTCGTTTTTTTGCTTGGGAAAAAAAAAAATGTCGTTCACAAAGGATACGCCCCACTGGCTGCTCTTGTTAAGAATTGTATTGAAGTAGAACACCTCGCCTTCGGGCCACAGCAGACGTTTCCAAAATATCGTGTCCACTGATAATGTGATAGCTAAGAAAAATATACCGGCTGGTATTGCAATTTTCAGCAATCTGTAAAAAAAAAATTGTCATTTTTACATTAAAAATCGTTGTATACACGCACATTAAAGTTTCGAATGTTGACGGAATTTCTCGTGTACCTTGGCACCGTGAGTTTCATACTTGCTATGTCATACAGCAGAAATAGTCCGAGCAGCATCGCGAGCTCCGCTCGGAATATTATAATTGCAGCCGCCGACGACCAGATGAATATGAAATGACTCTGTCTCAGCCATCCGTATAGAGCTAGTAAAACTTTAAAAAAAAGGAAAAAAAAACAAGAAAAGCAAACGTTCGATCTGCATTATTGGTTAATGAAAATTGATAATAATTCTAGCTCTTTGACTACCTCAATTTTATTTATTACCCAGAGGCATGGCCATTATGTTTGGCAAAGGTCTGCTGAGGTAGTACATGAAGTGATACTGCGTCACGGTAATAGCGACGAACCATTTCGCAAATTGTGGTCCAAAAACCGTTTGAAGAGCTTGTCTGTACAATCGCAACGTGGCGATGATCAATAGTCCTAGAACTGCTCTCACTGAAAAAACATTACATCGACAGCATTAATTTATTTAGAATTTTTCTTTTCCCGAGTGTCGAATCTACTTACCCACATACTGGGTGCAGAATTTGTTCAGATTGAAATGCGTCACGGTAGCAACGATGGGCGACGCCAGGCCCGATATTATCAGCGGTCCTATAAACGTTCTCGGTACCACGCCGGGAAATTCGTGGTGGTCGTACTGTATTTCGGGAGAATAAAAAAATGATTCCTTACAACTCGGTCTACTCGTACTGTTTATTTCAAGAGATCAAAAATATATATATCATGATTGAAAGGTGCACGAGGGTATGTAAAATTAAACACGAAAGTTTGCCGCTCCGTCTCGGTCCTATATTTTTATAATTGCGCGGGTCAGTGATGGGTCAATCGTCGGGTGTTTCGCGACACGGCCGCGTTAAAAATACGCGGCGCCACCGTTCGTGCACCGTTAAAATGGGCAAGAGATAACAGCTGATCCGCGATTTATAAATAAATTATAATTTCTGAATTCTGATATCTAAATTTATCGCAGTAGTTTTGCGTAATATCGCTTTGGCGTTTTGTCCCGAGACGAATCCACATTAATTATCACCGCGCCTTTATTTTATTTTTCCGACGAGGAGACTTCGAAGCTGTCGCGTTCGTTATAAGTATTTATGATATTTACCTCGGTTAGGTTAAAGCCGTGATAGAGGATGTCGTGCATAGCCTGAAGATTGAAACTTTCCTCGACTTTGGTGAACGGACAGTACAACAAATGTACCGCCGCCACTAGAATGATCAAGTGATCCATATTTCTACTGCTCTGTACATCTATCGCCGATCCCCGATGAACTCTCTCTAACACAGTATATCTCTTCTGTTCATAACATTAAGTCGTTTAATAGATTATGTATTATTGATGAGGAAAAAAGTTTTAAAAAATAGTCGTACAACACCGTGGACATCGTATTAATAGACTCCGACTCTCTCGTGCCGGCCCTGCCGACTGCCAAGAAACGCCTCCCTCTCCTCGTCGTGCAGTCTCGCCGGACGACTATCGCTACGTAGTCCGCAACGTCGATGCGCGAATCTCGTGCGCGTGACGAAGCGCGCGAATGTTTGAATTGGCTCGAGGCAATGAAAAGACGATTGGATGCGATAGGGTGGAAGCTTTATTAAAAAAAATCATCGACGACGCATTAATAACAAACAAACAATAGACACAACCGTTGTTCAGTTATTCATCGGAACACATCGTCGTGCTCCGCCATTGAATATTAGTTTTCTTTTTTCGTACTTATACTGTAGATGCAGCGTAAATGGCTTCGTCGTCCATAATTAAAATAAATCATATTTACATTAGTACAGCGAGAAAAAAAATACGTTACGTATCATCGTTGCGTAACATATTGTATATCTGTATTTATTATTGTAGCATGCATATGATATCTCGTATATGAGTATATAAAGGCTGCGGCGTAAGGCCTGCAGTTTTTTTTTATTATAAAAGAGGGGGAAAAAAGATACATCACATTTGCAATAATAGGAATAATAATCTAGAGCTTTGCGATCGATTAGCGAGTGTTAACGAGTAATGGCAACTTGTTTCGCGAATCGTCAGGATTTTACTATGCCAATCGGTTGAGTATAAATTTTCATCTATGGGGGAATTATTTTTAAAAAAAATTATTAAAAATCGAGACTATTCTCGAGATTATAGAAGATTCGTCGATAGATCGATTGCCTGCCTAGCGTTTCGGCTTCGGCGGTGCACGAGGATTTGGCTTGTTGTGCAGCATGTTCTGGCACTTTGGTATGTGACGCTCCGCGGCGCCTTGATTGAATTTTCGACCGCAGTGCGGGCACTGAACGTAATCGCTTGTATCGCTGGCCGGAGGTGGCGGCAGGTCGCTCAATTTACCACCTGCCGCCAGGTGGGCTTGCACCTGCTTCGCCGACCTTATGGCGTTTATGAAATCCTCGTGCTTTCGGCGCCAGTTTGACTTCACCTCGGGCTTCTGCGACTTTCGCTGTTGCAAATTAAAAAAACAAATTAAATAGAAAAGTAAAGGAAAAAAAAAAAAAGAATTTTGAGTCGCAATGGAATGAAGAGCATGTGCAATACCGCAGTCGGTAATAAAAACAGTAATCAACTTTTCTCATCGATTCTAGCATTTACGGTCCAACGAAAAGTCTCATCGGAAGCCGAGATGATATATGCTTTCGATGAGACTATTCTTTTAAGCGTACATGCGAGAACCCGTGAGAAAAGTTGATTACAGTTTTTGAGACCGACTGAACCCGGCATGGATGCTGAGAGAGGTGTTTCATATGGTCTTAAGGAGAAATAAAATACAGCGGTCGGTAATGAAAACTGTAATGAATTTTTCTCAAGGGTGCTAATTTTTTTGAGGAAAAAGCAAATTCGAGCTGAATGTACACGGTAAAAAAATTAGCACCATTGAATAAAGTCAATTTGAAAATTGCATCTATCTCTCCGACACTCATGACCCCGTCACGTGACTTTCACTTCACCTTAAGGTGATGTGGTACAAATCCCTGTCCACCTGCCGCGCGCCAAGTTGGTAACAAAAACTGTACTGCATGCCGTTTTGAGACCGCAGACCGCCGAGGAAAAAGAAAATTGTCATCCGCCGCGTCTATCGATTTCCCAGGGAAAGCCGATTTTCTATTTCCTCGGCTGACTGTGGTCTAAAGACAGCATTCAGTACAGTTTTTGTTACCAACGGCGTTATTTCACATCACCTTAAGGGACAGTAAAACATACTCAGTCGGTAAGGAAAACTCTAATCAATTTTTTTTCAAGGATTTTCACAATTTTGCACTAAATGTAAATTATCGGCTTCTTCATCTAACAGTTTAGTAGATAGTAAAAATTTCGTTTTCCTAGAAAAGTTCATCACCATAAACAATTTTGTTTTTGTTTTGTTTTTTAAACAGATAACATTTTTCGTTACCGACTGAGGTTTCACATCGCTTCAAATACATTCCATCGGATAGAAACTCACGTCGGCTTGAGGTTTCTTCGAGCCCGCCTTTTTCACGAATGGCTCCAATTCCGTTCCCTTGACCCGATGTATCGTCGCATCGAATTGTTTGCGTTTCTTGGTGGCCGTTTTCGAGCAGATCTGCTCGTGCAGATTAATGCGATCGGAGTTGAAACGTCGGCCACAAATATTGCACGCTGCCAAGCCATCGCTGTACGGACGAGACGCAATCAATTGATAACGATAAATTTCAATCAGTTGAAACGCTTCGATAAATTTCATTTTTTTTTGTCACTTACTTGACTGCCGCAGCTGCGCTAACCCTGGCGCTTCCCGGAGGTACTTTCGGCGCGGTGGATGTCGGTGATTTGGTTTTCGTAGCCATTCCAATTTTGCTTTGACAACGGGCCGAGCCCGAGCTGGAAGCTATCGATAGCGCCGATGTAGGACGAGGAAGAGGCGTGCCGGTCGGTGATCTCTGTTGCTTCTGCGATGTTGTCAATGATGTCTGCAAGAACGATGAATTTTCATTTCCAAACGCCAGTCGATTGGGAAGCTTCGGGAAACTTTGGAAAATTTTAGGTCGACCGAGACACGGCACAGGGTCGAGGACCATCCATGAAACCAGAGTCTATCAAACCCGTTTTTTTTAACCGATTTTAACAAAAAATTGAAGTCATCGTATCGACGGATTTTTCAATGCTCTGCCCTGAATCACGTCACTGATGCTCTTTTCTTAAGTTAGTCTTTTCTTAAGTTAAGTGTTCACTTCGCATAAGTTTCAGAGAAATGCGCGAGAATTGCAGACACTTCTGAATGGTATACAAATCTGAAAAAAGTCAAACATATTAAAGGTGCTGAAAAAATTGATTTTGCATAATAACGATTCCAAAAAGTTATTAACAAAATTGATGATAAATAAAATTGTTCGACAAATCTCCCGGAAACCTAACTTTTTTAATGGAAATGATTCGTTCACATTTCTGAATACGTATGAGATTTTTCAGATTTTTTAATTGACTTTAAATTTTGTGACTTTCTATACATCCCGAAAAAATAATAAAAATCTGAAAAAATGTATACGTATGCAGAATAGTGAAAGAATCATTTCCATAAAAAAAAAGTTAGGTTTCCGGGAGATTTGTTGAACAATTTTATTTCTCATCAATCTGTCAACGACATTTTGGAATTATTATTATGCAAAATTAATCTTTTCAGCACCTTTAATATGCTTGATTCTTTTCAGATTTTTATACCATCGAGAAGTGTTTGCAATTCCCTCTCATTTCTATGAAACTCATGCGAAGTTTCAGCACTAAACACAAGGACTACCTTAAATGTATATTTTTTTTGTCTATGTGTTCACGGCAAGCCTCGACTAGCGGTGGGTCGAGGTGGGTGTCCGTCCAGCTGTAATGCCCATAAATGGGTTGAGCGTCGCTGTAGAGTGCATTCGGCCCCTCGATAGTGTCTTTACTGATTCAATGCGAACTGTCTCTGTCGAGCGATGATGTCAGGCGGTCGAAGGTCATAGCAGAAAAAAAAGTAAAAAATAAAAACGAGAAAAAAAAAATTTGCGGCGAATCGAGCAGCAAGTCGTTCGGGGGACTCGCAGACGATGTCGATAAGTGGATGGTTTGCCACGGCGTGGGGAGGGGGGGGGGGGGGGGGGCTGGACTAATATAGTAACAGTGATGCCTTGGCGTGCGCGCGACGGTGTCGTAACATTTTGTCGTATACAATATCGTCGAAGCGTAAGGAGAGCTCCTTATAATATTTATGTATCGGAGACTGGAAGACGATCGGTCAAGTGGGGCAAAATGGGCCATCTATAAATTTTCCAACGAACAATTGGTAGCGATAGTCCGTGTTGCCCCGCTGTTCGGTTTCGCCCCTGCTCTCCCCTATTTACACGGCGGGAAAAACGGAAACTCACGTCGCTCGATTTTTTTCGAAGCGGCGGCTTCGGAAAAACGCCATCCTTGCCGGACGAGACTCCATCGTCGTCGAGCTCGACGACGAAGGCATCGTGGGTCTTGGTCGCGACCGAGAAGACGCTTTCGGTAACGGTAGATTGAAAGTGGTTTCCAGGGCCATCCGTGAAATCCGAATATACACTCGTTCTTGAACTCCCCGATCGATTTCCGTCCTCCCTCAGCGACGACGGACTCGTCGATGGCCTCGATAAAAGCTTCGATCCTGTACTCTTCAACTCCGCCGATCCGTACTGAAGAATTAAATTGGCTCATTAAAGATAATTATTTAATTATCAATTTATTAACCAGGAATTAATTATCAATTAATTAACTAAGAATTAATTATCAATTAATTAACTAAGAATTAATTATCAATTAATTAACTAAGAATTAATTATCAATTAATTAACTAAGAATTCATTACCCTAACTAAACTAAACTAAGCCAATCAATTAATTCTTTTTATGCCTTTTTGAATTATTTTTGCACCCAGAAATATAATTTATTTGACGGACGATCTGCAAATAAATGTTCATTTGGTTTAAATAAATATTGATATGGTTTGAATAATATATTTATTTTAATCAAATAAATATATTTCTTAAACCAAATAAATATTAATTTGCGGTTGCCCGACAAATAAATTATTTTTCTGGATGTGTGAATCGGAATGCTCACCCTGCCAGTTGCGTCGGGACTTTTGGCGGGTGAAGATGGCACGCTCCTCCTGACCGACGCCGTCGGAGTCCTCGCTCTTCTGTGATCGGTGGTTCTTTTGGTGCCGATATCCGGACTAGGACTTTTCGCCACCCTATGAGCAATCGGCAATTTTACAGTCGTTCTCCTCATTTCGACGACCGGTGAATCGGCGCCTGCTTTCAACGTTTTTTTAATCTCAACCCGCGATATTATCCCCGATCTCACTGTCGAATCGGTACGTCCCGATGCCGATCTCTCCGCGTCTTTCCTCATCGCCGTGTTAAATTTACACAGCTCCCGATTGAAATCCTGACTCTCGCGCTTTATCGATTTGCGAATGTCCTCGATCGAGCGCAGAACCTTCGTCGGCTGCTCGAAGTCCGCTTTCGATTCGCCGATCGACGATTCCGATCGAACGATCTTCTCGCCGGCTTCGACATCGTCGCGATCGTCGAAATTCGTCGACTCGACGATTTCCGGACTCTTCGTCACTCTCACGATCGTCGACAGAACGACCGTGGATCTCGAGTTGTCCGTGTCGATTTCGGACCCGGAATCGTCGAAGAGTCTTCTCTTGCACGACGGTGACCGATCGCTCTCCTTTCCCTCGCCCCTGCCCGAAGGTTCCTCCCTGCGCAGCATCGATTTTCGCACAATCGACGTGGCGATCTTTCGACCAACTCGCGATTTTGGCACGAATTTGTCCTCGGACTGTCGCGGAGTCGCCGCTCTTACCGATCTTTCCATTCCGACTTTCGTCGATTTCGCCGATTCCGAGTGTTTCTCCCTCGAATCGGTTCGGGAAAGCTTTTCACCAGAAGGAACGCGAGCTTTGCCATCGATCTTTCTCGGCTGGGCCTTCACCGACCCGACCGTCGTCTTGCCGGACTTGCATCGGGTATCAACCGATTTTTTCGCGACGATTTTCGCGACGTCTCTCAGCGTCTCCTTGCGGGACGAATCGACCGGCAAGACGTCCGGTTCGTCCACTCCAACGGTCACGTGATGCTCGGTCTCGACGCCGATCGAGTCGAAACGCTTCAGAGCCGATTCCACCGAATCGGTTCGTTCGAAATCCTTCGACTCCAAACTCTGCATCGATCGACCACCGCTCCTCGATATCGTAGTGCGTATGTTCTCTATCCTCTCGAGCAGTTGGCTCTTGTCCGACGAATCGGCTCTGACCGCCTTGCCGATCGACCCCTCGTCGGTATCCACCGATCTCTCGACTCCCACGATTCTCCGACCGGGCCCGCCGACTCTGAACGTCTCGTGACGTTTGACGATCGCTTCCGAAGACGATCTTCTCGAACCGACATGCCGATCTTCCTCGGGTGAGGGACTTCGCGGTTTGTAGATCCGTTCGCAATCCGATCGCCCCTCGTAGGACAAATTTATCCTGTTTGTCTCGCCGATTCTCTTCTCCTGCCGATCCCTCGAATCGTCTCTCTTGGCCTCGACCGAATCTCTGCGGTCAACTTTCTTCGCTCTGAACGAGGCCGTCTCTTTCATGGTGGTCGAGGGTGGCGGTGACGGAGAAACCGATCTCGATCTCGAAGCCGCGATTCTTTCGCCGGTGTCGGAGGAATTCTTGCGATCGGGAACTTTGGCCTTCGAAGGTTCCATCGCTTTCTCCTTTCTACCGATCTTGTGCTCCGGAGATTTGGTTCTCCTCTTTGGATCCTTCCGATCGATAGAATGGACCGGAAAATCCACATCACCAAGGGTTGATTTTTGGACGCTGGTAGATCGCGGTGGTGACGGAGAGATCGTTCTAGATCTTGATCGCACGCTTCTCTCGCAGACGTAGTTCTTGCGATCGGTAACTTTGGCCTTAGGTTCTTCCTTCGAAGTTTCCATCCCAGCTTTGTTCTTCCTCACGATCTTGTGCTCCGGAGATTTGGTCCTCCTCTTCGGATCCTTCCGATCTGCGGAATGGACCGGAAACTCCACATCACCAAGGGTCGGTTTCTGGACGCTGGTAGACCGTGGTGGTGACGGAGAGATCGTTCTAGATCGCGAACGCACGCTCCTCTCGCAGACGTAGTTCTTGCGATCGGTAACTTTGGCCTTAGATTCTTCCTTCGAAACTTCCATCACGGCCTTGTCCTTCTTCACGATCCTGTGCTCCGGCGACTTGGTCCTCCTCTTTGGATCCTTCCGATCGATCCTATGGACCGGAAACTCCACATCTTCGAGTGTCGTCTTGCGTTCCCACGATCGTTTCGTCGATGTCGTTGCTTTCGTTTCCGGATTGCCAGGTCGCACGAGCTTCTTGACGAGTTCGAAGGACCTAAGCGTCTCTCCGGACTTCTTGCGAGCGTCGGTCGCCAATCTCGATTGCTGACGATCGACCGACGATCGGCTGAAGTCGCGCGGACTCTCCGATCGTTTTCGCGTCATCCGGACGCAAGCTGGACGATCGTTTCTGCTCGTTGACTCCTCCCTCGTTGCTCTTCTCTCACTGCTCGTTGCTCTTCCCGTTGTAATTTCTTCGTTGGTCACCGTGGATCTTCGGCGATAGACCGGACTCTCGGAGCCTCCGCGGGAGGCCGGGCGTTCGGGTGACGATTCGTCGCTGGCTCTTCGCCGGTTCGAAGAGTCGCGATCGGCGACCGGACTCGCCGAGGACGAATGGCGCCTCGATGAGAACGTGCTGGCCTCAACGCTCGATCTCTTGGTCTCCTCGCGCGTCAGTGACGATCTCCCTCCGTAGATCGGGCTCTCGGATCCGCCTCGAGATCGCGGGCGCTCCGCCGATTTGTCGCGGCTCGTTCTTCGTCCTCTGGCGAGATCGCGATCGGCGACCGGGCTCGTCGAGGACGATCGGCGTCTCGAGGTGTACGTGCTGTCCTCCGCGCTCGATCTCTTGGTCTCCTCGCGCGTCAGTGACGATCTTCCTCCGTAGATCGGGCTCTCGGATCCGCCTCGAGATCGCGGGCGCTCCGCCGATTTGTCGCGGCTCGTTCTTCGTCCTCTGGCGAGATCGCGATCGGCGACCGGGCTCGTCGAGGACGATCGGCGTCTCGAGGAGTACGTGCTGTCCTCCGCGCAGGATCGCTTGGTCTCTTCGTGCGTCAGTGACGATCCTCTCGCGTCGATCGGGCTCTCGGATCCCCCTCGAGATCGCGGTCGTTCGGCCGATCTTTCGCGATCGGTTGTCAGATACGAGAACGATGTCTCGCGACGCTGGCAAAAATAGACGCTCGACTCGGCGTTCCTCGTCTTCGTATCGTCGCGGCTCGTTGCCGATTTTCTCCGATAAATCGGGCTCTCGAACGTCGGAGCTTCCGGCGTTCGATCGCGGCTCTTCGGGCCGTCTCGCGAACGATCGGCGGCGGGACTCGGGGACGACGAACGACGATCGGCGGTGTAAATGTTCGGCTCCAGTATGGAGCCTCGCTTTCGGCACTGCCTCGGGTAATTGGCAACCTCCGCTTCCGGCTCCGCCGGCTCCGGCGACGACTCGCCCAGCTCCAACTGAAGCTTCCGGAAAGTCTTCGACTTCTCGAACTCGGACTTTCGTCGGGGATAAAAATCCAACGAGTTCTTGTGCGTCAGCTGGCTGACCTTCGAGATACCCGACGAACTCTTCGTCACTAAGGATCTACGATCGACCAGGGGGCTCGGTGAGTTAGTCCCTCTGTCGGCGACCTCCGGCGACGAACTTCTCGGTCTTCCGGAACCCGACCCGAGATCGGGACTCGTCGAACGACCTCTCGAGGTATCCTCATCCATCGTTCTCGTCACTGTCGATGCTCTGAGGATAATTTTTTTTTTTTTTTTTTTTCAGTAATCCATTTTTGGAAGTCATTAGCCCTTCTTTCACCGACAATTTCCCAGTTTAGTGGACATTTTGCTCTTTCCGAAGCCGGTTATTTGGAGGCACTTTCGTGACGCGACCTTCTCGCACGATTCTTCATTTTTTTTATTGTTAGCCATGAATCTTTGCGGTTATTGGGAGCGCAGTGGGGTTCATCCGTTCGTTCATTTTTTTTGTTTTTTTTTTTTAATTAGATATTCATATGACACCCTATTAATCGGACGCATTTTCATGACGCAACCTTTTTTGCACGATTCTTCGTTTTTTTTTTTTTTGTTAGCCATGAATCTTTGCGGTTATTGGGAGCACAGTGGGGTTCATCCTTTCGTTCATTTTTTTTGTTTTTTTATTATTTTTAATTAGATATTCATATGACACCCTATTAATCGGAGGCATTTTCATGACGCAACCTTTTTTGCACGATTCTTCGTTTTTTTTTTGTTAGCCATGAATCTTTGCAGTTATTGGGAGCACAGTGGGGTTCATCCTTTCGTTCATTTTTTTGTTTTTTTAATTATTTTTCATTAGATATTCATATGACACCCTATTAATCGGAGACATTTTCATGACGCAACCTTTTTTGCACGATTCTTCATTTTTTGTTTTGTTAGCCATGAATCTTTGCGGTTATTAGGAGCACAATAGGGTTCATCCTTTCGTTCTTTCTTTTAATTAACTATTCATATTAATCGGTAGTCGCAATTTAGCACAGAGATGATTAACGTGAGAGTAATTATTTTACAAATTCGGAATTAGAGTTTCACCGAGATTGTAGTAATTAAATGAGAGACCGAGTGTATGATGAGGACACGGATTATTGATTAGCAGCTACGCTGTGTAGCCCGGTTTGAGTTAGAGCTCGGATATTACCTCGATATTTACAAACTCGGACGTTTTAATTGCAATTATCGACACGTATAGGAAAATTCTTACCTGAACGATGATCCAGAGTTGGTGGTCGTTTCCGTTCGTTTCTTCGTAAAGCTCGTAGTGTTACCGGCCACTTGCTTGGTCGTTTTGCCGGGCGGTCTGTTGGTATTCGTATTCTTGAAGCGTTCGAATCTCGCCTCGGCTTGGGACGGTTTCTTGGCAGCCGGTCCTCGTCTCGGTAATCTGTCGGGTACGCTCCTCACGGGGACATCCGGGAATTGCTCGTTATCCAGATCGTCACCGACTCTGTTAGTGCCGCTGTCGCTGTCGAATCCGGCCAAGTGAATCTTGGCGGTCGTTCGGTGTCTCTGGGTCGTATTTTCATTCGTCGCATCTTCGATATGAACCTTCGGAATAATAATAATAATAATAATGTCGTTGGATGACTTTTCTCCCTGAATAATTTGGCCACCAAAGACAAATAATCGGTGTGTTGATTAAGGTAGTCCTTGCGTCATGTCTGACGCCACCTAAGTTCGTAACAGAGGAATGAGAGAGATTACAAACACTTCTCGATGGAATAAAAATCTGAAAAAATCGGGCATATCGAAGGTGCACTGAGAAAAAATAATATAGTAAAAGCAATAATACTGACTTTATACCATAAAAAATAGTTCTCAGGGGGAACGTTTACATTTTATAGTTATGACAGTGACAAAAAATCATGGTTGCAACAATAATTATAATTTAACCAATTGAATATATACCATCAAAAACTATCTATATAGACGTTCCCCCTGGGAACTATAGGTACAGTAGAAAATACTATTCTTTTTCGCAGTGTGCTGAAAAGATTGTTTTTGCATAATTATAATTCCAGAATGTTATTAACAAATTACTGAAAAATAAAATTGTGCAATAAATTACCCGGCAACCTAATTTGTCACGAAAAAGATTTGAAAATTTTGCTGAATACGTCTGATTTTTTTTCAGCATTTTATGCAATGTTTGAAAATTGCGATTTTAAATACATTTTAACACAAAGAAAACCGAATTTTCAAACATTACATAAAATTCTGAAAAAATTCATACGCGTTAAAAAAAAGTAACAAATCATTTTCATGAAAAACAAAAATTAGGTTGCCGGGTTATTTGTTGCATAATTTTTTATTTCAGTAATTTGTTGATAACATTTTGGAATTATTATATAATAGTAGGCTTGATTTTTTCAGATTTTTATCCGATCGGGAAGTGTTTGTAATTCTCTCTTATTCCTCTCTCAAACTCAGACGGAATCAGACATGACGCAAGGACTACCTTAAGAATGTCTCAATGAAATAATGAAATATATTTTCTTTAGTTTTATATTAAAATGCGACCAGGTGATAATTTTTTTATTGTAACACTTCCACTAGGTACTGATTTATTTTTTGTTGTTTTATGTAAGTAAAAGGGTTTAGTCCGTAAACCAAGTAAATAAATTAATAATAATAATAAGTTTATTAATTGTCGGACTGAACTTACTTCGCTACGTTGATCGATATGGGGGTTCCCATTGGCATACCGAGATACCTCATCATTCTCGTCCCCAAATTCCTCGGGGTCATTAACCCCTTCGGTCGGACCGCAGGATTCCCGGGTAACTTCCTCGTGATACGAGACAATCGGTTTACCACCGTTTATATTGCTGTTCGCCTCGGAACGGACGGTCCTTCTCGTAACGACACTCTGACGATTGCTCATTGGATTTCCATTCTTCGTAGGTGAAGTCGACGACACAACGACGTTGCTTGTTGTAGATTGCTGCTTGCGAGAACGATTGTCAAGCGGCTCGAGGGGATAACTCTTGTCGATACCCTTCACCGACGTTTGTCTTCTCTCGTCGAACATTTGTCGTACCTTGAAAACAAATTAATGTTCGTCCATGATGAAATAAACAGAATTCTAAAAATGCATTCCGAAAAATAATTTATTTGACGGGCGCCCTGCAAATAAATATTTATTTGGTTAAAATAAATATTTATTTGGTTAAAATAAATATTTATTTTATTTAAATAAATGTTTATTTTATTTAAATAAATATTTATTTTATTTAAATAAATATTTATTTTATTTAAATAAATATTTATTTTATTTAAATAAATATTTATTTTAAATAAATATTTATTTTATTTAAATTAATATTTATTTAATTCGATCATCCCATCACAGATAATTCTCCATATATCACAATGTACAATAGCATCATCAAACTGGGCATTTCCGCCAAATACCTAGGCATCACACTTGATAATAAACTCAACCTAAATACGCACACAGCAAGCACCAAAACGAAAACAATCGCTCGAGCGGGGCACTTCTGCAAAATTACGTACCGTAATAAACAGATTACCGTAGAACAAGCTACAAAAATCTACAAAAGCATATGCCGATCCCTGATTGAATACGGACTCCCCCTATTCCTCAACTGCAACAACCCAGCGAAAAAAAAACATCCTCATCGCAGAAAGAGTAGTCCTAAGAAAACTCACTAAGATAAAACACCCGAACAACTCTCTTCACAATCCCTCAAACCTCCTACTATATGAAATCTCCAGAATAACACCGATAAAGTAACGTATCGTTAATCTAAGCTCCGACTTCGCGCAAACACACCTTGAAACCATTACAAGCTTATGCAACAACCGACCTGCTAATGTAAGACCCAAACACAAATTTCCGACGCACACAATAATAGAAATTACGAACATACTCCACAACACATAGTCGCATTTAAACGTCCCAAAGTAAATCATATACAACACCAAAGCACTCACGCTCTCCCTCGCATATAAACGCAGCCACACAAACAATTAGGAGCTACACGGCCTGAACGACTCCGGTGGATGGCCCATTGGGCAAAGGAAATCACAAACGAGAAAATCTGTATACACCCGCTTACTCATGTAAACATTCTGATCAATAAAAATCTTGTACTACTACTATTTAATTTAAATAACTATTTATTTTTATTAATTAAATATTTATTTGCGGGTGCTTGTCAAATAAATTATTTTTCTGAGTGCGAGATGTCCCAGCTGGTAGCAGCATATGGAGGAGCGGGGCAAAACGGAATTAGGGGACAAAACGGAACCGAGTCCCTTATTTGAGACAAGATTTCCATGTTCCGCTAACGATTGGTAGAAATGGGTCAGTTTGGCCCTGGGGTTCCGTTTTGCCCCGATCTCACGCTAGTTATCTGTTTAGCGTACCTTTCCACCCCCTTGGGAATTAGAGGTCGACTGAGAGGTCGTACTCGTTCTCGTTACCGTCTGATGATGAGTCGTCGTACCGTTGCCACCGTGGCCCGAGCTATTGGAACAATTCGATCCAGCGCTACCTCGCTGAGCTACCTGATGAGCCCGCAGTTGCTGCTGATCGTAAAGTTGCAACAACTTTTGTTCCTTCTCGATCAGCTGACGCTGTTGAAACCTCGCCTGGAACACGAAACGAAGGAAACCGTAGACGATTATTCCGGTGTTGTCTGCGTACCCCAAACTCGTTTGGGAATCAATACATTCCAAAGCATACAACGTATCGCGTTGACACGTACGCTGATCCGATTTAACCAGCTCGACTACTTTAATCCATTCTAAGTCAACGAACTTCATGCTAATCTTCTTCATTTGTGTGTAACAAGGATTTGCCGAAAGCCTCGTTGCTTGTCTCGATCATCGCGAAACGGATTAACCATCGAATTGTCCAACAGGACTGCGAGTTCGAGTTTCCAGAATACTACGAGCTTGCATCCGAAGCGGCAAATCGGAGATCTTGACCATCGTCGCGGGAGATTTATTCATTAATCCGCGCGTCCATGGCCTGTCATTGGTCACGTGTACTCGTATCCGTACAGACCTAAGTCCGCATGGACCATCGATTTAAGGTGGGACTAAAGTTCAACATTACCTCAAAATATTCCTAACATATTTTTCTCTGAAGCGGTTTTATGTAAAATAAAAAAACGAACTGTGGCGCGCACTGCGTTTTGATTAACGCACTGAGTCTCACGATTCATTTTTCATTTTATAGAATCTTCCGGAGTAAAATGCATACACATTTTAACTCTGTCTCTATTACGCTCATATGTGTTTAGCCTCCCCTTAAGAGAATACGTCATAGATCGCCGCTTCTTAATGTAATTAATTATATATTACAATATTATAATTTTATTATAATTTATTACAATAATAAATTAATGGTGGGGCGCATGTTGTTAGCAATGGCTGAAGCCTAGGTATCTATTCATATACAGGTTCGAAGCCCCTTCAACTCGTAATGTCTTCGAAAATCTACGGGCGCAGCTCGATTTTATTTTTTTAATGCGTCCCTAATAATGTTGTAATGTTATTTTAGAAAAAAATTCTAATACAGTAGTCTGGAAGTATATATATATTTTTTAAAACAATGTTGCTTTTCACGCGGCACGATATGAAACTCATGCTACCCAGATAGACAAGCGCCATGAAAAGTAGCAATACTGGCGCGATATTTGCGACATGTGCGGCACATGTCGCAATTATTGCGCGAACTGCTACTTTTCGTGTCGCTTGTCTATCAGGGTAATTGACACAATTTTAAGGACATATATCTCGGTATCCATGTGGGGAAAAAATTATTAGAAATTCTTATAAAAAACCTTATTCAATGCTTTATAACACTTGTGATTTTTAGTTCCAAAAGTAGAAAAGTCGTTGTGTGACGACTATTCTATTGAGTTTCAGAGAAAATTTTGAACACTTCGCGTATATGGGAGGCGCGGCAAAGATTGTTTTTGTGAAATGATAATTCGAATTTGTTGTTAGAAAATTGAAGATGAAAATCATTATTCAACAAATTACCCTTAACTATTTTCCTTCATAAAAATAATTCTTTTATTAATCTGAATACGTATGAATTTTTTCAGAATTTTTTGTAATCTTTGAAAATTGCGTTTTTCCACAGCTTGAATATAGAAAAAACGTGATTTTCAAAGATTGCAAAAAATCAAGAAATCGTTCATACGTGTTCAGAAAAATAGACGAATCATTTGTATAAAAAAAAAAACTTAAGTTGCCAATTAATTTGTGGAACAATTATTTTTATAATTACTTTGTCAATAACATTTTGGAATCAAGTGGAGCTAAAGTGGTAAAGCGGAAAAGTGGAGCTAAAGGACCAAGGTCGAGGCTCATTAGCAGGTATTGTTACCATACCTCCATCTAATCATCACGACATTCGTTACACAATTGAAAGATCAATAACCAATGCAACATGTTGTTAATAAATACGAATTACTGCTACTACTACAGAAAAGTGTCGGACCCAAACACGTCAACAATCGCCCCGGTAACACATGATAGGTCTACCCATTGTGCGTAATATGTCAACCGCGAGGCAATGGTTAAGCCGGTACTTTTTACACCGCTCTCCACCATTTACAAAACATTTCGAGGCTCGCGGGTTTCGCTGATGCCGCTCTACCATTAAAGGTTTAGCGAATCCGTTAGCGCGAAAGAGCGAACCTATCATCCACTCTGCTCTCCGGTTTATGCATACACAGCTCGTTAAGCCCGAAGCGTACGAACAACACGAGTTAAAAGGTTATTCTCGTTACCGCGCTATTTTTCGTACGGGTGTAATATCGTTATCTCTTCGTTGTACGGCCGGTATCGTGAAAACGTACCGGCGCAGTTATGTAGAGCAGGAGGGAGAGGGTGATGGAGCGTGTTGTGTTATAACTGTCACAATACATAATTCCATACACAGCGGCAAAATGGAGTAATTTGTATAAGAGACAATCGTGACTGCCAGACGCGTATATGTGCGATGCGGGCCGCAGCGTCATATCGTGTCTATATCGTGCGCTCCGTTCATCGATCCATGCTCGGACAAACGTGTAAAGCCTTTTTTTTGTGCTCTGCATGAAACACCTATGTGTCTGTCCGCTAAGGACAGTCCGGCTGTAGATCGGCTATCCGCTCGGCGGGACATGATTCCTAAAAAAAGAAATATAGGTGACCGGGTAACCGGTCACAGGGCCATCGGTGGAAACGATCTTGAATTCCTCAGCCGTTCTAACGACGGAATCAAGCTGTTAAGGTAGTCCTTGAGAATTCACTTCGCTCAAGTTTCAGAGAAATTATAGAGAATTCCAAACGCTTCTCGATGGTATTAAAATCTGAAGAAAATCGAGCACATTAAAGCTGCTGAAAAGGTCAATTTTGCATAATAATAATTCGAAAATGTTATTAACAAATTTATGAAAAATAGAATCGTTCGACAAATTTCCCGAAAACCTAACTTTTTTTTTTAATGATGATGATTCGTTCATTTTTCTGAATACGCATTAATTTTTTTAGATTTTTCAATTCACTTTCAACTTTGTGACTTTTTACACACTTTTCCCATGTAAAAAGAAAAAAATTCAAAGAGAATTTAAAAATATGAAAAAATTCATACGTATTCAGAAAATTTAACGAATCATTTTCACTTAAACAAAACAACAAAACTTAGGTTTCCGGGGGATTTGTCGAACAATTTGATTTTTCATCCATTTGTTAATAATATTTTGAAATTATTATTATGCAAAATTAATCTTTTCAGCACCTTTAATATGCTTGATTTTTTTCAGATTTTTATACCGTCCAGAAGTGTTTGCAATTCCCTCTCATTTCTCCGAAACTTGTGCAAAGTAAACACCTTTCGCAAGACTACCTTTAAGGGGGGGGGGGGGGGGGGGGGCTGGGTCAGCCGTAAAACCCAGATCTTCTTTATATAACATTTTTTTCCAATGAAGCGACACACTTTCTTAGGAAATCTTTTCAATCGAAGATTTGAGTGAATAATGTTGCGTGGCGTGTTGGAACCAATTTTGTCAACCGGTCTTCTCGTTTCCGGATTGCCAATGTGAATTGATTTTTGGGAAGCGTTTATTGATACTTCATTGAAAAATAATAATGATGATTCGGATGGCGGATGTGGGCCCATTTTGCCCCCACATACCTTATGAATTGGCGAATACGTGTTGGTTTGAACGAATTGAATGTCAATGAATTTAACAACACAAATCGGATTTTGACGAATTCGGATTAAAATTTTTTACATGAATAATTCAATTTGTATGTTATAACAAAAAAAAATGTGTCGCAATAGTTCGAAACTTGTGATTACCGCCGCGCCGCGTCGGGGTTCTCGCGGTCCGAGAACCACGTCGAGCACGACGAAACGAGAATCGAGAGTAAGCCCGAGTCGTGCCATTCGGCGAAGGGGGATAGAAGGCAGTTTTGCTCTGTAGATGGTCATGTGTGTCAGAGTTGTCTACCCGGAGCGAGAGCTCACTGTATACACAGACCGCATGCTCGCGTGTCTTGATTTAAGTGCTAAGCGGAATATATACTTTAAAAACCATCTTATTAAGTACTCTCTTGAATTCACACGCCAGTCTCGCAATTAAAAAATAACATATAAGAAATGTCAATTTAAATCCAGTAACGATGGAGACATTTTATGTTATCGTAATTTGTCACGGACTTATTATATCTGTCTGCGGGACAATGCGTAGCCCCGATTCGTACGATCGATGAATTTATAATAGTTCAATGAAGTCGATTGTATGACATTTTTTTTTCATTTTAATAACGCCCGAGACATTTAATTTAATCGCAATTTATTATGGATTTATCATATGGTAAATAATATATAAGATATCTCAATTTAATTTCAATAACGATGGAGACATGTAATTTTATCGCAATTTGTCACTGACTTATTACATCTGTCTGCGGGACAATGCGCAGCCCCGATTCGTACGATCGATGAATTTATAATAGTTCATTGAAGTCGATTGTATGACATTTTTTTTATTTCATTTTAATAACGCTCGAGATATTTTGTTTCATCGCAACATATCACGGATTTATTATATGCCAAATAATATATAAGATCACTCAATTTAATTTCAATAATGATGGAGACATTTAATTTCATCGCAATTTATTATGGATTTATTATATGGCACATAATATATAAGATATCTCAATTTAATTTCAGTAATGATAGAGACATTTAATTTAATCGCAATTTGTCACGGACTTATGTCTCTCTGCGGGACAATGCGCAGCTTCGATTCGTACGATCGATGAATTTATAGTATGAAATCTAAAATTTATATGAATTTATATGAAATAAAAAAAAAAAATGTATTTTAATAACACTCAAGACATTTTATTTCAACGCCATTTATCACAGATTTATTGTATCTGCCCGTGGGACAATGGGCAGCTCTGATTCATACAGTCGATTTCAATGAACGATTATAAATTCATCGATTACGTAACGAGGCAGGGTTATGGAAATGCAAACACACGCACACATAATCACACGTACTTCAGTAGTGTACGGTACCAATTCTTTGATATTCGTGGTTGCTGACGCGAGAACCTGGGACGCCCACGAATTTTCACCGTCCAGCATCGAGACCCCGCGAGGTCCCGCTATTTGCGATCGGATCGGCATACCTTCGGCCGCTCTTTTTTCTTCTTCTTCCTTTCCATCTCTCACCTCCTCGAATCGTTTTTTATTCGACTTTCTCGACTGCCGAGGCAGTCGTCCTTTCTTCGCCAAACTCGTCGTTTTTAATCGACGATCCACTTCCGGTTACCTCGTTACGCGCGATACTTTTGCGTCTTCCCCGTTTGTCGATCGGGTTAACACTCGGTTCAGGAAACAATTTTTTTTCGCTCTATCGAGCCCATCAACCGCCGATGATAATTCGACCCCGACTGTTTCGGTGCGAAATCCAAATAGCTGCGAATCGATTCGACGAAAGAGCGCTCGATCCTTCGATATCGACGAACTCCGAAAAATTTAAGAATCGCGACTTCCTCTCGCGTTTATCGATCGCGATACTGCGCGAGAACGACGTCGTTGCATATGTATCGGTAAAGTTGTTTTGCGCTGAACTTGGTCGATAAGACCGCAGCGTCAAGTTTAATTCCGTTTTTAATCGACGATCCACTTCCGGTTACCTCGTTACGCTCAATGTTTTTGCGTTTTCTCCGTTTATCGATCGGTTTAACACTCGTTCAGGAAACAATTTTTTTTCGCTTTATCGAGCCCATCAATCGCCGATGATAATTCGACTGCGAATCGATTCGACGAAAGAGCGTTCGATCCTTCGATATCGACGAACTCCGAAAAATTTAAGAATCGCGACTTCCTCTCGCGTTTATCGATCGCGATACTGCGCGAGAACGACGTCGTTGCATATGTATCGGTAAAGTTGTTTTGCGCCGAACTTGGTCGACGAGACCGCAGCGTCAAGTTTAATTCCGTTTTTAATCGACGATCCACTTCCGGTTACCTCGTTACGCTCGATACTTTTGCGATCGGGTTAAACTCGTTCAGGAAACAATTGTTTTTCTCTTTATCGAGCCCATCAACCGCCGATGATAATTCGACTGCGAATCGGTTCGACAAAAGAGCGTCCGATCCTTCGATATCGACGAAGTCCGAAAAATTTAAGAATCCCGACTTCCTCTCGCGTTTATCGATCGCGATACTGCGCGAGAACGACGTCGTTGCACATGTTTCAGGGATTAGAGTTGTTTCGCGCGGAACTTGGTCGACGAGACCGCGGGGTCAAGTTTAATTCCGTTGAGCTACGAGGCAAAAGTTAATACCGTCGGAGATACCGGCGTCAAGTACAGTCGAGCGTTTCCAAATTTCGCGAACGTTCTCGGGCGAGTTTCGAGCACCGGCCATCGGGAATAAGCTCGGCGCACAACTGTGATACCGCTTGTCGAGGCACATCGAGGGTTGCCATCACAACTGCAACGAGTACACGCTGGAAGCTTGTATTTCGCTCGACAGCTGCCTAGAGACCGCCCTTGCAACGCGCATGCGCGCAACGAGCGCCGCTACCCTTAGAATCGTCCGGGTAAGCCGCGAACGCAGCTTACCCGCGTATACAGTATAGGATAAAAGTGGGGAATATGGACCGGTCCATATATCATTGATTTACGTGTTAATCGAGGTGGGCCATATTCACCACTTTTACCCTAGTGGTATGCAGTAGTAGGCAATCGAAGTGGAACACGATTTTTTTCGCCCGTTTTGGCAAACGTTGGACGCTTTCACGTATAGGGTAGAGCGGGGCAAAATGGGGCAACGGGGCAAAACGGGGTTTTTGGGCAAAACATCATTTTCCAATAATTTTTGGATGCCCGAATTCGTCCTATCGGATACATCAGGCTGTTCTGCCCAGTTTTGGAAAATTTAGTTTTGCCCAAAAACCCCGTTTTGCCCCGTTGCCCCATTTTGCCCCTACTTTCGCCAAAATAACCTTGTTCCACTTCAATTGCTTACTACTGTAGTTCATTCCATCGAGGCACCGCGCAAACCCGCGGTGAAATGAGAGATTTGTGTATCGTCATTATAACATTGACCAAAGCGCGAACTTTAATCGCCGTATCGCGTGACTAAAATCGGAAGGACGTACTTTCTGTGTATAAGCATTAACAGCCCTTACGGACTCGGTCACGCGACGCTGGCTTCGAAGAATACCAGTTTTGTAAACGGTTGACACCGAAAATTATATCGTTTTCGCTTCCGATGAGGATTTCGATACCAATTAACAGTTTCAATCTCAACCCTGCGTGCGTAGACTGGGACTTTGAAGAAACAGTCGAAATTTGAAACTCTCCGTTTTTTCTTCGACTATTCTTCAATTTTTTATTAACAACGGTTTTGAAATTTTTACTTTGACGACTTCCGGGCATTGTAGACACTTCGAGAAGGAAACCAGAATTTTTTCAGATTTTTTGAAAATCTGGAAAACTTTGAAAACCTGACTGTTCCCTAAAAGTACACGACGTGTCTCTGGAAATATAGTGTACACATGCAGCGTTGAAGATTACGCTTGTAATTGTCATTTATTTAATTCGTAACAAACAGATTAAACGTCTTCAGGGAATACGTATTGATTTTTCTTCGGAATTTCGGGCTTTCGGAAGGTTCGTGCTCTTCGATATATAGCGGTAAAAACGATCGCGTTACGTTGGCACGCATGGAAATTAATCGTCGGATTTATATAGTATATATTTGTTTGTAATACAAAATAATATAGTTTCCGACACTGCACAGCTATCATGTTTTGATTTAGCTATTGTGTCTACCTTTATCCCCGTTCTACGCGTCTAGTTTGAACTTTGGACATACGTCGATTGTTTCCACCGAGTAAAGTTCAGAAAGTTTCAAAAGGTTATGCAAGTGACCCAGTAATTACCCGTTAAACGGACAACTGTCAACGATTTCCTCAAACGTCAGGGCTTTGAAAGTTTCGTCGATATGTGAAACGGTTGTATTCAAATTACACGCTAGAGTACTGTATAATGATTTGTCGCGAGGGCCCACGCTGTCTTCATTTTTTCTTTTTAAAGCCTCATTGAATTATTTCTCGGTGAATGGACACGTGGTTGTATCGGTTCCCAAAAGCATCGTGTGTTTGCATTGAATCGCAAATTATGGACGGACAGATCGTCGTTTCTCATTTTCGCTTACTCATCATTTACGAAATCTCAATTGTTATAACGTGGACCTGCCTTTAGCGATCGCTAACTCGAATTCTTTCCCGCCATTTGAGCCTTGACGTTCTGCGCGTGCTTGACCTTATCGAGAATTCCGTAACTGCGGTAAGCGCACACGTTACAAATTCGCGATAACGTATTGTTGCTACACCGCTGTTAAATGTGCCGGCGGTATGATTAAGGCCTCAACATGGGAAAACACGTACAATTTATTGGCGAGACTGTCGAGGATTTTTGCAAAATTAGTGTACAGTAGAACCTCGCTTATCTGATCTTCGATTAACCGAGCCTCCGCGTTATTCGAAACACCCAACTCATCCGAGGTCTCCGCGTTAACCGAGGTGTAGACGCGGATAATGCGGAAAACTTGGATAAAACAGATACTGCAGCAATGCTCACGCGCAGAGTACACCCAGAAAAAAAAATTATTTGACGGCCATCTTTTGTTAAGATTAAGTAAAATATTTATTTGATAAAAATAAATATTTATTTAAATTAAGTAAATAGTTACTTAAATTAAGTAAATAGTTACTTAAATGAAATAAATATTTATTTAAAACAAATAAATATTTTACTTAATCTTAATAAACGGTGGCCGTCAAATAATTTTTTTTTTTGGGTGTTGTCCGTAAAGGCAACTTTGTTGCACACGCGCTTACACTTGTACAAGTTTGCTTTATATTGCGAGGTGCAAATACAACAGTTCCGATTTTAGAGTCAATGGTTTATGTTTATATGGAGTTAATGTTAATTAACGAAATTACAACTGTATCTAAAAAATAACTACATGAACTAATGAACTTAGTATTTATATGAAGTGGTGTTATTTTTTTAAATATATAATAGTAGTACAGGTTTGAATTGAGTATGTTATTCGTGTTATCCGAGATTTCACTTATCCGACGTACGCTTTTCCCACATTATCTCGGATAAACGGGGTTCTACTACAAGATTACGAAGTCATGTATAAATCGGTTTATTAACCTTTCGAAGCAAGATGTATCGCAGGGGATATACCTCTTTGAATTTAGAAAAAAGTTCATTAATAACCAACCGATGCATTTGAAAATTCATACTTGTCAGAAAAAAAATGCATGCTTCAATGGGCTAAATGACTCGCATGGATAACTTACAATTTTTTTTCAAAAAATGTTTGGAAATGTCGTTTCAATTAACATTAAATGTTTCTCATATCTACTTTTTTGAAATATCAAATTGAGTATAACAAATATGAGGTAGAGTTCATTTGTCGATATGTCATTACACCAAAAAAGTTCGATTTAATGTACCGATAATTAATTTTAACTCGTACGATGACGTTTTATGCATAAAATCTTCATACACTATTTGTAAATTTCCTCACCGAAATATGAACTGTTCACAGTTAAAATTGTCAACCACGCGAGGAAAAAAAAAATCGAATAAGCAATTAATAAATTAAAAAATAGAGCTCCGTTTCCTCCGGCGCTGTTGAAATTGAAAAATTCTGAATTCGGTCACGAGAAGGATATTACCGTTCGAAGGACATGGCGGCAAGGATCGCGAGGCACACAGGAGCGTGGGTTTTCTCGATCTTCGGCGTGCTCCGAGCTACCTCGCACGCCTCGTGTGTGTACATACATTCATGCACACTAGCGTCAATCCCACGCGTCGTGGCCAGCAGCGATATTCAGGTGACATTACATGACTCGAGCGGGAGAGCGAGCCAGAGTGCGTCCGTCGCGGTGTTGTTTCTTTCCTAGTCGGCCGCTAAACCCACGCGTTCCAGCGTCTAATCGTTCGCTCTGAATCATCGCGGCTCTCTTTCCTCGAGACTCCGTAATCGCGTACTGCTTCGATGACTCGAAACGACGCCCGGTTATGTTACGCCTAAAAAATTAACCGCCCTACTGACCCTTCTCTCCGTACGGCTCTTGCCGATTCGCAGCCATTTTTATGCCCGCACGTAGCTCGTAAAATTGGGCGAAACTTTGTTCGACCGTTCTCGCTTTTGGAGACGAAAATAATGCGAGCTCGCGTTTCCGCGATTTTACGATCCTATCTCGTCGAACGTACGATCCGACCAGCGACGAAAAAGCTGCGCGTGCAATTTTCTTTTTATTTATTTTGGTTATATTCGCATCGCGCATTTTTGCGAACGACCAGTTTTCGATAGACTCGATCGATAAAGGCCAGAAACGAGCACTACAAAAAATATTTTGAAGATATCGAAATTTGGCCGCCGTCGTTGTTTCCAAGTGATACTTTTACGTACCAAGAGTACTCACGTCAAACCTTATTTAGATAATTTTCGCGATCAACCAATTATCGATGCCTCGCTGTATTGATTTGCTACTGATAAACGCCGGAAAGGACCAGTTTTTATAAATCTCAAGATATCCAAATTTTGGTTCTGGATGGCATATTTGCCCACCATCAAACTTTTAGACATATTTTTGCGATCGGTACATTTTCGATACTCCGAAGTATTGATTTTGTACCGCTAAACTCCAAAAACTACCACTTTTTTTTTATTTCACGGTATGGAATTTTTATTTCTGAGTGACATATTTGCGCACCCTCAAGGCTTGTTAAACTCATTTTTACAATCGATAAATTTTCGATACTCCGAAGTATTGATTTCCTACTGATAAACGCCAGAAATGACTACTCTTCACTACCAAATTTCATGATATGCATTTTGTATTTTCGAATGGCATATTTGCGCACCATCAAACTTTTTAAACTCATTTTTACGAACAATACATTTTCGATATCCCGACGTATTGATTTCCTATCGCCAAACGCCAAACGCCAAACCGACCACTCTTGTAAATTTCACGATATGCATTTTTTAATTTTCGAATGGCATATTTGCGCACCATCAAACTTTTTACACTCATTTTTTACAATCGATAAATTTTCGATACCCCGAAGTATTGATTTCCTATCGCCAAACGCCAAAAACTACCACTCGTTTAAATTCCCCGATATGCACTTTTTATTTCCGATTGGTCACATTTGCGCACCATCAAAATTTTTTAATCTCATTTTTACGATCGATACATTTTTGATACTCCGACGTATCGATTTCCTATTCCCAAACGCCAAGAACTAACACCCGTTTAAATTTCACGATATGCATTTTTTATTTCCGATTGGCACATTTGCGCACCATCAAAATTTTCCAAACTTATTTTTACAATCGATAAATTTTCGATACCCCGAAGTATCGATTTCCCATCGACGAACGTCGGAAACGGCCGATTTATTGAAACTCGAAGGCCAGCCACCGCGAGTAATCGCGAGCCTCGTCTTTTCGTGTGTCGTATCTTCGGGAAAGTATAGCCCGAGCGAGCCGTAACACCATCGGCAGACACAGGAAGTGACGTCAGGAGTATTACGGTGAGGATACCGGTGGAAGGTTGCGGTTGACAAGCCAAGCGTCCATTGTATACCTCGCAGTAAATAGTATATCTATACTGCTCCGTTCTTCATCGATTTTACTGTATGCAGTCATGGTTACAATTGGCAGTGGGTCGCGCACACGAGAACGGCTCTTCGTCATCCCATATGAATTTTTTTTATTGCTCCTGAACTATATCCGTTGCCGAGAAACAAAAGGTCGTAACTCGCGCGCTTTAGGACGGGAGTTACGCCCTTTTGTTTCCCGGCGGTCGATCGAAGTCCCACGGCCCAAAATCTCGTATCCAGCTCGACGACTCGTTTGTCTCTTTCCTCCCACATATCAAGGACACTGTCGGAATGGCGCTGCGTGTCTGAAAATTAATCCGACCGTCTCGTCGCCCATCCTGCATCGGACACGCTCTTTTCGTGTCCGATGTTCACAAAACTCCGGTGAGAGTTTCCGTGCGTTCGTAATATTAGCTCCCGGTGTTTGCACGGAAAACATGGGCGGTGGATGCTCGTCCGCACATCTCCGAGGGCTCACCTAATTTGCGTGAGCAAACGGCGTCAGACGACCGGAGGCTTCGCCACTCCGAGCGGTTTTCCCTCCTCGTTAATGCGCGGGGAATTAATTAGCTAATTGACGCACCGAACAAGAACGCGCGGAAGGATATACAAAAAGCTGGAGAGGGTGAGTTACTCGGTGGAAAAGCTACAAGTTAAAAGACACGAGCTTTTATTTAAAAAAAAAAAATTATGACAAGGTAAAAGACAAGAAATCATTGAAAAGCTAGAACGTCATTTTTTTGAAATTCTTACACAATATTACGAATTTTGTACGCATAAAGTTTGATAAATTTAATATGCAGTATCAAGGCAATATTGATTGCGCGGGATGCCGAGCACTAGCGGTCTCTTATCCACGGATATATTAGTGGCTGACACGGGATATCAGTGGAAAAGCTGAAAGTTAAAAGACACGAGCAACTATAAAAAAAAAAAAAATTATGTAAGCGTAAAAGGCATAAAATCGTCGAAAAGCAAGACTGTCATTTTTCGAAAAATTAATATCCAAAATGATAAATTTCGTATGCATAAAGTCTGTTAAATTCAATACGAAGTATCGGGACAATATTGATTGCGTGGTATGCCGAGCACTAGTGGTCTCTTATCTACGGATATATTAGTGGCTGACACTAGAGATTAGTGGAAAAGCTGAAAGTTAAAAGACACGAGCTACTATAAAAAAAAAAAAAAAAATGAAAATAAAAAATGACAATTATGGAAGTATAAAAGACATAAAATCGTCAAAAAGCTAGACTGTCATTTCTCAACAAAATGATGTCCAAAATTAATAATAACAATAATAATAATAAAATTATAAATCTTGTATGGATAACGTCTGTTAAATTCAATCTGAAGTATCGAGGCAATATTGATTGCTCGGTATGCCGAGCACTTGTCGTCTCTTATCTACGGATATATTAGTGGCTGACACGGGAGAATGTTGCTCCCGGATTTCGAGAGGTGCTAAGAACGTCGGATGTGCGGGTAATCGAGATCTCTCGATGAGTCCTCACTCGCCGGGGCGAGCCATATAAAATGCTTCTCTTCGCCGGACTCGCGCGGAGCCTCGGCTCGCTCCATTCTCGAAGGCGGGCAGCGCGCTCAACAGAAATGACGATGAACATCGAGGTGATTTTTCGAGAGCACACAGAATCGAGACAAGTGGGTCGTTGCCTAGGCCGTACCGGTCGAGGCAACATACCATATATGCAACGCTTATAAAAGTGTACACACGAAAGCCCAACATTCGTCGCCTCGTGAGTTTATACATATATGTGTATATAAAATACACGCGGCCGTGCGTCTCTCGCAAAGATCGAATGGCCATCGATCGGAGTTCTATCTGTTAGCTATTCGCCTTCGACAGTCTTTTTACCCTATATTCCCGGTTCTCTAACGAGTCAAAAGAAAAAAAGAAAAAAAAATCTTTTACATCGATATTTCGCGAAAGGAAATCGTATAAATTTATCTTCGACATATCGAGAGAGTTCGATCCAATTTCGATCGCGACGCGTTATTAGGTGTTATCTTAATCGGGGACTCACCTGCAGCATCTCGAGACGCGAGGACGCCTGGGGCGCAGCCATCCTGCTCGGTGGAAGCGTTCACCTTTGGCCCCCCTGCTCGCTCGTGCGCGCGATCCCGATCGCCAAGGGCGCCGTGAGCCCCTTATTAACACCTGAAACATGTTATTAATTTTTTTTTTGTTTATATACCAAAACAATCCTCAAGGTCGTCCGCGGCAACTTTGCAAATTTTAGGCATCTCTGAAAATTAAGGTAACAAACGATGTACGCAGTAAAAAAATAATTTCGTAAAATCGGAATTGCGAAATTTCGCAAAAATAATTTTGTTAAATAAGTAACAAACTCGTTTGTCGCTTATTTGAGTATACAAACTCAGTCCTCGTATTTCCCATGTCATTTCGCATTCCCATGTACTTTTGTTTCTAAAGTTAGAAAATTAACAAATAAAAAATTGTGGACAATAAGTTTTTGTAAAAAGTACAAACTTTTTTTACTGTGTACTAGGGAATAGCGGGGCAAAACGGGATAATGGAGCGAAACGCAATTTTCCAATAACTTTCGAATAGTCGCGGTGGTCTTGAGTGGAGGAAAACGCGGTTGGAAATCCGGATGCATCGTTGGGGCAAAATGGGCCATCCAAAAATTACTGAAAAATTGAGTTTTGCCCCGTTCTCCCCTAATAACCCAACTTTGTACATTTGAAGAGAATTTGTCGTACAATTTTATTTCTTGTTCACTTTTAAATAGTTTTCTTGTCGACAATCCGGATTATTGCAAAAAAAAAAACCAGATTTTAAAATCGTGAGGAAAAATAATTGTACGCGTTTGTCGACATTGTGTTTGTTAAACCTACGAGCCTTCTCAGACCGCGCGCGATCTTCCCTCTTCCCAGACGTGACATAAGCGATAATTAATCAACGATACAATTATCTTCCAAGTTTTTTTTTCCTCACGTGTTTTTTTTTACCTTCTAGCGATCTTTCGATAATTGAACGGCCGACCGCCCACAACCTCGTCTCGTCCCACAGTCTCTTCTCGAACGCACGATCGTGCGCTCGGTCTATGTTGGTTTTCCCACCGACCGTAAAGGAGGCCCCTTAACGAATTTGCAAATGAAACGCGCGCGAGACGAATCTCATCTTCCGGCCTATTAACTTAACGAACGTGCGCCACTGCGCGTTACGCGTACAATTGCGTGGGTCGCCGTATTAAGCAATGCGATTCGTTGAGCAACCGCTGATCGATCGGGAGTGACTTTGATTTCTCCATAATAAGGTTGAACCGTTGTTAATATTTTTTTTCTTCCTCTTTTTTTTTTCCACATTTTGTTACGTGACTTCAATTACGCGCCGGATAAATCCGTAGACGGGGTACTCTATAATTAACCTTGCGACTTGGTTCGTGACCATTTAAAGCCGAAAGGCGGATTGTACGCGCCTGTGGCTTTCTCGCGAGTCTCCGCGCGTCGGTGTGCGCGTTTGCTGTCCGTGTGAAAGTCACTCGGCGAGAGCGTGCCAAAGTTGACTGGTCCGCAAGGCGTCAAACGGATGCTGTCCGCCCGGGTGCGTGTCTGCTCTCCTGCGGCACATGGTACGCACGTGGTGCGCACCGAGAGTGCAGCGAGAGAGAGTTTGACAGTCAACGGACGGATCGCCAAAAAGAGAAGCCTTTATTTTTTTTTTATTTAATATTTGAAAAAAATAAAATAAAAAAAATAAATTCAAAACCAGCTTTCAACTCCGGTGACGATAATTCTCGAACAAAATACAGCAAATAGGTGCAGATTATTCTTATGTTTGTTCGATTGTAAGGACTTACCAGCAAACTCGACGACTTCGTCACGGATCGCCTTTTTTGTTTGTTTGTTTGTTTGTTTTTTTTTTTTTTTTTTAACGCCTTTTGTAACTTCTATGTTGAATGTTTTTTATGTTATGAGAATTTTGAGCCAAATGCGTTTTGAGAAGTTTGCCGCGCCGGGTCGCGGAGTTCGAGCGAATGTTTCTCTAAAATAAAAAGGGCGTGTTGCCGAAGTGAGGACCGACGTAACACTGACGGTCCTGGCTTCTCCCTCACTTCTCAACAGTTCCGAGAGTCCGCCGGCCGTGGCGAGTCCTCGACTCCCTCCTTCGCCTCGCCTGTATCTTTCGTGCCGCGTTGTTCTCTCGTTCGCCTCGCGGAGGCGAAACTTCGCGGCGCTCGACGGTGCGAGCCTCGCGAACTCCCGCTGGACGGGGAGAGAGAGCAGCGTCGAGAGCGAACGGATTGCCGGACCGAGGAGAAAAGGGTTATCAACCTCGGCGGCTGTTGCCGTTCAGCGCTGCAGCGCCGTGCAGATTAAACGGGAAGGTCTTTTCAGACCTCGCTTTTGCATCTCGGGATTCATCAGGCAACTGCCCGAAGAAAAAGACTCGTCTCAATCCGCGTATGGACGGTCCGTCTGCCAATGGTCACATTAAATTTCATCCAATTTGACGAGATGCAAAGATTTTTTGTACACTCAGAAAAAAGATTTATTCAAATCAAATAAATTTCGATCTTCAAATTACGTTTATTGAGACAAAAGAAATGTTTCGCTGCCTTAACAAAATCTTTATTAGATTCAAATAACGGCTTTTCTTTGCTTTCGGTAAAAAAATTTATTTGAAGTGACTATTTATTGATTTGTACTTTAAAATAAATGTTTATTTGATTTATTTGGTTGTTGCTGTTCAGCGCTGCAGCGCCGTGCAGATTAAACGGGAAGGTCTTTTCAGACGTCGCTTTTGCATCTCGGGATTCATCAGGCCACTGCCCGAAGAAAAAGACTCGTCTCAATCCGCGTATGGACGGTCCGTCTGCCAATGGCCACATTAAATTCCATCCAATTTGACGAGATGCAAAGATTTTTTTGTACACCCAGAAAAAAGATTTATTCAAATCAAATAAATTTCGATCTTCAAATTACGTTTATTAAGACAAAAGAAATGTTTCGTTGCCTTAACAAAATCTTTATTAGATTCAGATAAAGGCTTTTCTTTACTTTCGGTAAAAAAAATTTATTCGCAGTGACTATTTATTGATTTGTACTTTAAAATAAATGTTTATTTGACGCAAAGAAATCGAATCATTGAAAGTACGATTTTTAATAGATATTTATTCGCGCCAACGAAATTATATATTTGGCACCAAGACAAAACACGGCTATTGTCCGGTAACGCGCATTATAGAGTCGTGAACACGTCAATAAAAAGAACAATAGTAACAAACAAATGAATATATTAGAATTTAATAAATGCTCTATTAGGCTATGAACCAAATAAAACATTTTTTTCGTCCCTAATAAATTTTCTTTGATTGGAATAAACTTTTTTCTGGGTGTAGGGACGTGCGAATAATCAGAATTTTTATCAATTCATTATTAATTGAATGTGTGTAATTCAATTCGAAATTTGAATTGAATATTCGAATATTTCGAATACAGTAAAATCCCGATTAACCGCAGTCGGATTAATCGAAAAGCGGATTAACCGTGCGTCTCTGGAGGCTTTTTATTTATGTGCGGAGCAAACCAAAGTCACTGAGCACTCGAAAAAGAACCAGCTTCGTACTATTAATGAAAAAAAAAAATGTCGAAAGCTTTACATTCTAGTTCACACTATTTAACAATTAAGTGCAAGTTGTTTCAAATGTCATTATTCGTCAAAATAAAGTTGAATGATTAGCCATTATCGACTTATATACTTTCGCTGTCCAGTTCGGATTAACCAGGATTTCGACTATCCGGGGACTCTTCGGTCCCGAGCATCACGGTTTATGAATATTCATGAATAATTTGAACATCAAAGTGGAAGACCATATGCGATTAGAGCTGGGCACAATACTCGTAAATACTCAAAGTATAAAATACTTTTTGTACTTAAAATACATTTATAAGTACTTCGTTTACATACTTTAAAAAATACCTTGCAAAAATCAAAGTACTTAAACCAAGTGCTTATAAATGTATTTTAGTATTTGGTATTTTGAATATTTTCGGGTATCTTGCCCAGCTCTGGAATTATTCAGAATATTTGAATAATTCGGATTATTTATAAATATTCGTATTATTCAAATTGTGAATTGAATATTAATATTCAATTCAAGTGCTATTCGCACATCCCTAATTTTTTGTTATCGCCTCGGGGAAGAGTTTCTGCACTGAGAAAAAGAAGTTGGATTAATCAAGGCAATAAGTTGGTACAATAAAACATTTTGTTTGAATCGAAATATTTTGAATCGACTGAAGCGAATAATCGTTCAACAAAAGAATGATTTAGTTGTACCGACCAAATAACAGCTTTGAACGTATGTGACTGCGAATTCGGTTAATCCAACAATATTTTTTTCTCAGTGTGGCAACTTTCGCATCCAAGTTCCATCGAAGCCAATTTTATTTTAGTGGACAGTAAAGAAGGGCTTGGAACAATTAACAAACATTTCACAACGAAAGGTCCACCATTTTTTTTCCTCGTATACGTAAACTGCACTCCTGTCTTCCTATAAGTAAGAGTTAGTGGTGGATTTGAAACAATACATTTTTTTGGCAAAAGTTTTTTTTTTCATTGTACAAACTTTGTTCACCGTATATATGAAACCTGCAGCAGCATCTCTGCAAAAGAAAAGTGGGAATTTTAATTCCCACTTTACACACACTTCAATTATTTTTCACATTAACTTTACAATTGTTTTCCCTGTTAAAAATAATATTGGTTGGCAAATAAAAAAAATTCTAAAATTAAGAGGAAAAAAATGGTGTCCTTTTTTACAGTCTTCTGACATAAAATTAGCTTCGATAGAATTTGGATGCAAAAGTTTCAAAAACTCGTCCCCCAAGCGATAACAAAGATATCTTTGTTCGTCGTCAAATTGGATGTTATTAAGATGACTATTGCAGACGGACCGTCTAACGCGGAGAGAGACGAGTCTTTAAAATATGTTCAAGATTTTTGTGAGTCAACTACGACTTGACCTATTTGGCAAAAATGAGGAATCTCTTTAATGCGATCCTGCGTTTTATCCCTGGAGCAGCAATATGCTAAGCTCAATGTTGTGGCAGTCGCTGCTCGAGAACTTCAAACTATATATACGTAACAGGCGTTGTGTAGAGTCCATCCGGGCAGCGGCTGCTAAATATGGTTCTCTCGCATCGTTGCGAGGATCCGAAACGCGTCACTTGATACGCGACGTGATTCACTATCGACACTGTAATAATTTTTTTTTGTAACCCATTACTTTTCATAATCTTCTCGTTTCTCGTTGAAGCGCACATCGCAAAAAATCATTGATTCGACCGATTGCGTAACGATATTTACAAACATGCTCCGCTAGTGCATATCTGTAAATAGGATCCTATTATTATTTTAATATCGCGAGCCTCATCGATAATCCACTCCTTTTCATAAACTTTTCGTAAACTTATCATAAACTTTTCATAAACTTTTCGTAAACTTTTCGTAAACTTTTCATAAACTTTTCATATACTTTTCATATACTTTTCGTAAACTTTTCATAAACTTTTCATAAACTTTTCATAAACTTTTCATAAACTTTTCATAAACTTTTCATAAACTTTTCATAAACTTTTCATAAACTTTTCATAAACTTTTCATAAACTTTTCATAAACTTTTCATAAACTTTTCATAAACTTTTCATAAACTTTTCATAAACTTTTCATAAACTTTTCATAAACTTTTCATAAACTTTTCATAAACTTTTCATAAACTTTTCATAAACTTTTCATAAACTTTTCATAAACTTTTCATAAACTTTTCATAAACTTTTCATAAACTTTTCATGAATATCTCGTTGAAACGCACCCAGAAAAAAATCATTGATTCGACCGATCGCTTAACGATATTAATAAAAACGCCCCGTTAGAGCATATCTATAAATAGAATCGTATTATTATATCTAATATAACTCGCCCGATCGTCAATTCACTCCAGTTCCCCGACAAACGCGTTAATCGATCGTCTTGTTACCTCATTGTCTTACAAATCGCTAACCGTTCTGCAAATTACTTCGCGATGTTTCCATCGGGAGATCCATAATAGACTCGGCGAGAGTTACGATTGCTTGTACTTGTAAACGTGTCTCGTAGATTTATCGCTCGAGTGTGCTTATGCAAACGCGCGCCTGTGTAGCGTCAATTCCCTCGTTCTCCCTCCGCCCGGATATATTCAGCAGGTGAGTAAGCCGTCGAGAGAGGTATAAGATTATAATACCGATTCCGAGAGAGCGAAAATCGTCCAGGTATATCGCAGTCGTAGGTTTGAGTTCGAGTCGTAGTGGGAAGGGTTAAGGTAGTTTCCATCGGAACGATGCCTGAGAACACAGTTCCGCCGCGGGAGCGCTATCGCTGCGAGTTAGAGGTTTCGTCCTGATTCTATAATTTCGCCGTTCGCGATATAACACACACACAGCTGTATTTCGGTATGGTAAGTTATATCGGGCTCGGTGCTCGTGGCACACGACGTCTATCGATCGGTTATAATTATCGCTTTCGCGGGGACCTTTCTCCGACGGGAGCTGTACACAGCTTCGTGGAAATACGTTCGACCAAATGGGGGAGCACAGCGTTCACCGCAAACCGTACCGCGAGTTGCCGAACTAGAGGGTTGAATTGGAGTGGCCGAGAGTGGCGAAGGGACTCGCAACTCCAGATCGCAAACTGTATTGACGGAAAGCGGGCTCGTTATGCAGTTCCGGTATTAAATGAGGAAACGTTGATGAGGCTTTCCTCAAACTCGGAAGGGACTGCTAAGCACACTGTTTACCGACGGATGCTGCGGAAATTACACGGAATGGGAGGGGGGGGGGGGGGTATTTTGAAGTATTTAATTTGGAAGTTGGGAAGATGGTGTGTCGTGGTCGAGCGAGGTGGACGGAAAAGTTTGCGAATAGTCGTCTGTGTTTTACTAATAGCGGTACTTTGGTATTCCAGGGGACAGCGGAGCATTACGGAAACATGGGGCAAAACGGACCACTATCACCAAATTTTTTGTGAAACATTTTTAAAAAAGTCTCGCCTCACATGACAAATAGAGTTTGTTGATTTGACAAACGTTTCCTGTCCACAAATCTTCGCAATCCATTCCTCGTTAATTTTATAATTATATAATTAGGGTAAAAGTGGTGAATATGGCCCACCTCGATTAACACGTAAATCAATGATATATGGACCGGGCCATATTCCGCACTTTTACCCTATTAAAAAAAAATATGCAATCTTCCGTTTTGCCCCGGTCCCCGGTACTTATGACTGCGGTCTGATATAGACTCTCGCCGCACAAAACAGTATTATACTGAATTTACTATATATACAGCGTATATATCTACTTTCGTACGAGAGAGCTTCCTCGCTGCGGCTCCGGCGAGTCCGGCAAACTTGTTTTGAAGGGTTTCAGCCGCGGCCAGTATAGAAACGGCAGTGGCGAGTGCAGACTCTCCCACTTCCTTCTCATATTCCTCTTCTTCGTTTCACCTCTCTCGTCCGGATCTGAGGAAACTTGCGGCCAGCCAGAAGCAAATATCTCCGCTTGCGAGCCACGTAAATTCTACTTTGTCTTTTAGCTATTTGTCTCTCGTATATATATGTATATATATATGTATATATATATATATATTTGTTTTTATCTATAGTGTGCCGGTTGTTTATTCCAGAGAATCTCGACGTTTCACAGTTGAGAGCTTCGTCCCAGTTTCGTCTCTCAGAATATCGCACGATTGATCAATACGATTAATTTCATGCCCGATTGTTCGTGTACGAAAGAATAAAACTCGATTTCTCGATGGAACGGAATGTAGGGTAAAAGTGGTGAAATGGCCCACCTCGATTAACACGTAAATCAATGATATATGGACCGGTTCATATTCCCCACTTTTACCTTATATATGGGAAGACGAGCCTAAGTGGGAAGCCAATAAGTAAAGGTCTTTCAGACAAGTGCTCAGTTATGAATTGTTTACCGACATAAAAAATGGAAATCGCCATAAATAGTTCGAGCAGCGGAGAAAAAAATTGGTTCGGGGCAAAATGGATTATCCCTTAACCTCACCCCGGCCCGAGAACTGAAATTTTCAATTCGCCCCGATTTAGGAGGTAAGAGATGTTGGGTCAAAACGTACCAGAGTCCTTTATTTGAGATGTTACGCTTGTTGTGTATCACGAAAAATCGATGACTCGCTCTCACTGCCTTATGGCGCCCAATATGCACAATATGTTCCGTTCCCATTTTACCCCAGTCTCGCCAGTATTTTGGTGAATTATTCGAAAAAAATGTTGGTACCCAATTTGGTCCGTACACTGAAAAAAAATATCATTGATTCAAGAACAGTGACACTTGCGGGCTGCCATGAACATAGGGTAAACCGGCCAATGAATGGACAGTTGAGCAGACGAAAAAGTCAATGAATAGACGTTTTTTATGCACGTGTTCTTATGGAAAGTGTCCATTCATTGGCCCTGTCCACTCATTGGCTGGTTTACCCTACGCTGTTATTTCAAGTCTATTTTGCTTGACATAACGACGCATGATAATAAAACTATTACATATCTTCTCATAAATTTCATAGACATTGGTTCATTTTGATATATAATTGTTAGAATGAAAATAATAATTACACTGACTACATGGTAAAAGTGGGGAATATGGCCCGGTCCATATATCATTGATTCACGTGTTAATCGAGGTGGGCCATATTCACCACTTTTACCCCATATGTCAATGGTAGCCCGCAAGTGTCACTGTTCTTCAATCAATGATATATTTTTTTTTGTATTTCCAGTTTACCGCGTTCCCATTTTGCCCCAGACATAAGGAAACAGTATCGGTATATTACAGAATCGAGAAAACGCGAGCGCAACCGCGACCGTGTTGCTCTCCCGAGGGTCTCTTCTCTCGCACGTACCATTATATCCGTACTATCTCTCAGTTCTCACTTCGCCATTTGCCTCTTTCGCTGTTCCCTCTTCCCGTTTCATTTTAACCTCCATGGCCCCTTTCGATTCTCGAAGAACCATCGATTTCAATCTCGAAAATCCAATTTTCAGAGTCACGTACCGCGTGCCACGGGTATCGGACTGTGGTGCTTGCGCGGGCGCGAATTTCTGGCATTCGATTCTTGGCACGACGTCGTTTCCGTTTTTCGTATGTACGTACACGAGCGTAAATTCCCTCGTTCGCCCGCTCGGGGACCCGACAGTCGCATGCCCAGCGCCCGTCACGATAGAAGAAAATTGATCGAATTCACTGTATGACGACGGGAAATTTCCGATATAAGCTCCCGACGTTCTCGGTCAATGTTTCTTAACTTCCCTCAGTATAAATCATCTTCCACAATATAATCCTTATAGGGGACGTCGCGGCAAAATTGGGGATGAGTCCGGAGTTACGAATTGACTATTTGCCGACTGGAAAATTAAATTCCTAATAATTTTTCCGAGCTATCGAGCAAAAGTTACGAATTGACTGTTTGCTGACCAGAAAATTAAATTCCTAATAATTTTTCCGAGCTATCGAGAAAAAGTTACGAATTGACTGTTTGCTGACTACAAAATTAAATTCCTAATAATTTTTCCGAGCTATCGAGAAAAAGTTACGAATTGACTGTTTGCTGACTAGAAAATTAAATTCCTAATAATTTTCCGAGCTCTCGAGAAAAAGTGCCTTCTGGGGCAAAATGGACTGTTCTTCGACCCGACAGTCATCATGCGAACTGATGTTTTTTATTACACAACCCATTTCACCCCAGTCTTCCCAGTGATTTGATGGACTTTAAAAAAAAATAAATAAATTGGTAGCCCATTTTGCCACCACAGTTTACAGCGTTCCCCCATTTCGTCCCCGGTCTGACTTACCTGTATCGACAGCGCCAGCATTATTCACCCAATCACCGATAATGAGATCGATTTACTTCGAGCCCGGATACTTGCACAATATTGTATTGTAATTTTCCATCCAAGAGTTGAAAGGAGCTCGCGGAGGGACAAGCGGGGTCCTTGAGGTTTCGTAGAGGGAGGAAAACGCCGCGAGCGTGACGTCCCGGTCGCGTCTACGAGACCGGAACCCTCCGCGGGATAAAGAAGCGCCTCCAGACCGGAAGTCCCCTCGCCGGGCGCTCGTATACCTCGCTCGAGAATCCTTTTCTTCGATCATCTCTTTTGTGTCTCCCACGGAATTTTTACAACTTCTCATGTATCCATCAACTCGAGCTATACGAAAGAATGATCCTGTTGTTATTACACACATTATACATGTAACTGCATCAGTGCGCAGAGAGAAGTATCTGTGAATGTTCCTCAAGAGGTACATTCCACAGTACATTCCACGAAAGACACGACTTGCACATTGTGCTCCATCCCCCCCTTACATACGAGAATTGTAACGATAAATTATAACTAAATTATAACAATATAGATAGGACTAGCACGTTGTTATTGCTGGGGTGCTTCGCGCCCTCGCTATCGACTATGGAATTTAGAAACCGGAAATTTAGAGTTCCGGAGATCTACCGGAAATACGTCACTTTCGGTTATAAAATAAGATTTATATACAAAAGTCAAATGTAAGAGACTCTCGTAACACTCTCACGGACACCTCACGTAACACTCATAGATACTCATGGACACTCATCGACACTCACAGCTCTCTAAATGTGAGTTTCCTTGAGTGTCCTTGAGTGTCCTCGAGTGTCCTCGAGTGTACTCGAGTGTCCTTGAGTGTCCTTGAGTGTCCTCGAGTGTCCTTGAGCGATATGTGATTTATCCATGTGTCATGTGTCTGTGTGATTTGGGCAGAGTGCCTGAGAGAGAGTCTAATAAATAGTCTTGTATTTTATTGTTAAATAGATTTTAACAAAAATTGCCACAATTATAGTGAACATTTGCGTGAATTTCGTTACTTGTTCATAAATAGCAATTTTTTAAAGGCTAATGCTGTTTTTACTAGGTCCATGGACATCGTCCATGTGGCAATTTCAATGGTGCGCGTATGGATATCTTGGTGGGTCGTGAAACAGTCATATGCTATAACTGCTACACGCAGTTTCCTCTCAACGCGAGGAGTCCCCGTTGGGGAACACGTTTTCGCATGTACCTGGAGTGCAATAACAGTGCCCACTCTGCTGGTTACACCGATGGGCTGCTGCTGGACTCATCGCACCATCTCTCCCGTTCCGGTCATCCTTGTCCTCCCGCTCCTGCCGCTGCTGGGGATGGAAATTACCAAATGTCCGCTGCTATAACCCTGGAATTTACTGCCCGTGCGTGTTGGACACTCTGGGAACGGAGAATCGCTACTTTAGGGTATGCCTATGTCGATTTCGATGTTAAAACAATAACAACAAAAAAAGAGAAAGAAAAATTAAGGTCATATTCGAAAGCCGGTAACGATCTGCAAATCGATCGTTAAATCAACGAGCCACTCGATCGATTCGTTTTTTTCCCCGTTTTACTTCTCGTTCCCTTAATTGAGCTTCGAAAAGAGCCTTTGCCTATATCCGTGTGTCGCAATTAGAGTTATTGCGGTGATCACGCCGGGACGACTATCAGCTAACGAGTAATGAAATACAGAGTTCTGTTTTGCCGACCTCTCGTTCGCCGATAAGCAGCCTGGTAGCCGTGCTCCGCGTGGAGAACAATTTTTTTGTAGTTCTCCGGACGACCATCAGGTGGCGCTAGTCTTCGGTATCTGTCCAGCAACGTTCCCCTTCCACTGGCTGCGGGCAGGCCTTCCGAAGTTTTACGACTCCGATATCGTCGAGCTGTACTACTTCGGGTCGGCCCGATAACGGGTTTTACTACTGTAGCGCAGATAGTAAGCTGTGCCGCGGAGGATGGGGCAAAACGGAATGGCCAAATCATAAAAACCGGCGCGGATTACCCCGAAGCTACGCATCGAATGTTCACTAAAGGGAAATGAAAGTCGTAACAATCACTTCTCGCAACGCGAGAAAAATTGCGGCTCGGGGCAAAATGAAACGACACTGAAATTCGCAAAATTCATCGTCGACACTCCGAGTCATCGATTTGATTTATTTTTAGTGCGAAAGGTCAAAAGCGGATAAAACAAACTGATAAATAAATTGAGGATCCGCCGTAGCCCGAGGATGACAAAACCATTAATCGATGCGAATGACGCGCGACACATCGGATAAATTATTTCGAGTTAGCCGACCCTCATTTCTCGTCGGTACAGTCAAAGGCGAATTAATCGAATAGCTCGCCAAATTGGAACGCGAATAATTGTCTGCGAGAGTGGGGCGAAAAAAAGGAAAAAATTAAGAACCAAGAAGGCACCCTCGGGAAAATGAAAAATCGAAGAATGCCCGATGACAGCCCACGAGAGCGGAAGCGCGCTGCGGTATAATTATTGTTTTTTATTTTTATTGCGAATCACCATTCCTGTGCCTCGTTCGTTCCCTCGGGAAACGGTGAGCGAGCGACACTCATCGCTGAGTGAGGGGAGGAACAAAAAAAAGCGCGAAATGTAAGAGACTCTCGTAACACTCTCACGGGACAGATCTACAGACAGACGAAGAAGGGTATGAAGGTATGAAAAAGGGTAAATGAGAAACTGGTGCCATTATTATTGGATAGGCACACTACCCACCCCAGGAACCTTGAGGTTACTGAACATGCTCGAGAAAATCACGTTATCATACTATGTGTTCCACCCCATTGCAAGCATAAACTGTATCCACTGGACGTTAGCTTTATGCGGCCGATATCTATTTAATATTCCGGTGAAGTGAAATAATGGATGCGGTTGAATGCAGGTCGCGTGGTGAAACCGGCGTAAATTCCGGCGCTATTCGATAAAGCGTTCGAGAATCAGCCACGCCAGAAACTGCTAGAAATGGCTTCCGAAAAACGGGCACATGGTCCTTCAGTCGAGATGTTTTCACTGACGATGATTTTATGCCGGCCGAGGTGACGAACCGTCCGCAGTAATGTGGATATGTGCACACGACACCCCCTAACGAGCTCACTTCCGCTGCGGAAACTGACCGACATCAAAGGGATACATCGTTAGAGGCGGCCTTAAATGGCGATACAGTGTCCTTCGAGGAAATTAATCGAGCAGAGGCGACCTCAGACAATGATATAATGCCCTTGGAAGAAATTAAGCCAACAGAACAGAAGCCTTCGAAGAAGTTCACCAAACAAAGGCGACAGAAGAATCCATCGTCGAGAACGTCTTCCGATTACGAGTTTTTTTCCCGCTGCGGATACTATTTGGTCTTCGACAATTCCACCACTGGAAACATTTTCAGACGAAGAAATGCTCGCCATTCCTTCGCCGAGCACTGGGGATGATCATTTCCAGGACGATGCACCTGTGTCACTTGAGAGTGCCAATGTTTCTGAAGAGCTGAATCAATAATTCAGTCAAGTTTCGATTCAGGTGGAAAACGAACCACAGCCACGTTGTTCGACTAGCTTGCCTGGAAAAAGACCTCGAGGAAGCTTTGTTAGCGACATAGCTGCACTGAGAAAAAAACAATTGGTTGCATTAACCAAAAGGCGCGGTGACATACGTTCAAAGCTGTTATTTGTTTAGTACAAATAGAGCATTGTTTTGATAAACGACTATTTGCTTCAATTTATTCAAAATTTGTTGACTGAAACAAACATTTTTGTTGTACCAACAAAATACACCTTCGAACGTATGTCACCGCGCATTTGCTTAATTCAACCATTTATTTTTGTCAGTGTGATGATTCGTCAACAATTCTTTCGAAGTAACGGCTATTATCGACGATCCAGTTCCTTCCGACGATTTTTTCGAGCTCTCACGATGAGGACACACCTAGGGTAAAAGTGATGAATATGGCCCACCTCGATTAATACGTCAATCAATGATATATGGACCGGGCCATATTCCCCACTTTTACCCTACCGAGACTTAAAAAAAAACTAAACTATCCGTTATGTCGTCTTCATCATGTAAAATTAAATCCTGTTCTTGACGTCGAATTTTCTTCGTTTTCAGATTAGCTTGATACCCTTCTTCGTCCGTCTGTAGATTGTCCCGAAAAATCGAAGAATGCCCGATGATAGCCCACGAGAGCGGGAGCACGCTGAGGTATAATTATTGTTTTTTTATTTTTATTGCGAATCACCATTCCTGTGCCTCGTTCGTTCCCTCGGGAAATAGAATAGAAATAGCGAGTGACACTCATCGCTGGGTGAGGGGAGGAACAAAAAGAAGCGCGAACATTTTTTCATATGCACGTACACCGCCGCAGCCGTGGGGGTAAGGGATGAAGTCTATAGAGTGTGGAAAAGCCGAGTAAATTGACACAGAGGATAACGAAGCCACTGAAATATTGTGCACGAGTAAGCAAATAATAACAACGGGGATAGGGTAGACGGCCGGCACGGTGTTATAATTGGACGAGGAATGAACGATACGAGAGGGACAGCGGGTCTGCGAAGTAGATTGTATGTACGTCAGCGGTAAAGTCGTCGGGCGCTTCCCTCGTCGTCGTCTTCGCCGTCGGGAACGTGATCAGCCTGACGACCGGAGAATTAGTTTCCCATTTTCTCAAAATCTCAACGAGTACACTATCGCAGGGCTTCGTTCACATTTTCCTCCGACGCTCTAAAAATTTTACATTACATTTTCGTTTTACATTTTTTATCGTTGCACCGATAAAAAGGTTTGGTAATATCAAATAAGCTGCGGTTGCGGCTGGAGAATGAAATGTTTGGTCGATTGAACAAAATGTTTTTTTACAATCAGTAACAGAACAGTCAATTCAACTAAATATTCGGTCACGCTACTAAAAAAATTGAAATTTTCATATCGCTTCCTCATAGAAGCTGAAAATTGACATTTTCATATCGCTTCCTCATAAAAGTTGAAAATTGAAATTTTTATATCGCTTTCTCATAAAAGTTAGAAGTTGAAATTTTCATATCGCTTTCTCATAAAAGTTGGAAGTTGAAATTTTCATATCGCTTTCTCATAAGGTTCCTTTATTCGCGAAGCTTCTTCCATGAGGAAGCCAAAAATACAGACAATGCTTCCTCATAGAAGAAACTTCGCGAATAAAGGAACCTTATGAGAAAGCGATATGAAAATTTCAACTTCCAACTTTTATGAGAAAGCGATATGAAAATTTCAACTTCTAACTTTCATGAGAAAGCGATATAAAAATTTCAATTTTCAACTTTTTTTAAAATTGATTTTGTATAATTTAAATTACCCGATGTAAGCTCGAATGTTTCAAAGTTCAACGAATACTCGATGACGTAAAAGTCGATAGGAGAGACGTAAAATTCGATAGACTTTGTATTCCATTACCGTTTATTCTACGGTCGTGAGAGCGGGGCGATACGGACTACTTTACCGACTTTTCTTCGCGGGAATTAAGGAACAGTGTTTCGTCTGGAATTGACGATCCGTTTTGCCCCGCTCTTCGCTATGTGAAGTCTACACACAGACTACGGTTTATTTTTTATACGTATATACCGACGATTCGAAGCAATAACGCATCTGCAGGGAGAATATAGGAAACGGATATTCAACGTTGGAAAACCGCGAGTTCTACCGAGCAAACTACCGTCCAGAGCTCCACTATCTTTCGAGACAATAAATCATTTTCCAGCTCACGAGAACGGGAGAGCTCTCCGTGCGCGCTTGCTTTCGTATAACTCTTACACCAATAATATACAGACATATAATATCTTCGGGAATACATTTCCTAACGGTCCGCTTTATATAAATACGATTATGTCTGTGTATCAGTTGCTCTCGGAACTTTTCCGATAATAGTTCAAGAAAGCCTCATTAAACATCGTTAGCCTCCTCATAGTCCATTTTACTGCCATCATATAATTTCGCTCCACTAAAAAGGAAAAAATATGTATACTGGAGAGCGGGGCAAGATGGGCGCCCGGGGCGAAATGGGTTAGTCAAAAATAAGGCCGATGCGGGGCGTAATGGGCCAACCCAAAATTATTCTAAAAATACATAAAAATCTGGAAGAAAAAAAGATAAAAATCTGTTGTGGGCAATGACAGAAGTTGAGCATTCGTAAAACAGGGAGGAGGGGCAGAATAGGGTACCCAACAATTATTGTATGGCTGTATTATCAGGCATGTCAGGAATATCTCCTTGTCAGCAATGTCTCCTTGTCAGGAATATCTTCTTGTCAGCAATGTCTCCTTGTCAGGAATGTCTTCTTGTCAGGAATGTCTTCTTGTCAGGAATGTCTTCTTGTTAGGAATGTCTTCTTGTCAGGAATGTCTTCTTGTCAGGAATGTCTTCTTGTCAGGAATGTCTTCTTGTCAGGAATGTCTTCTTGTCAGGAATGTCTTCTTGTCAGGAATGTCTTCTTGTCAGGAATGTCTTCTTGTCAGGAATGTCTTCTTGTCAGGAATGTCTTTTTGTCAGGACTAGGAAAAATTTTAAAACCTTTCGTGGGCTATGGCAGAAGCAGAGAAAGTGATATTGGAATTTATTGGTGGGTCAACGGATATTTAATATGCCATAGAAGCTATTTAAATATTGAATGCTTACAAAAATTGCATTCGTCTGACCAATTTTTATACGTTTGGCGTTGTATCCACCCTTCTGTGGATTCAGAATATAGACCTTCACAGGGAAGGCAAGAGGCATATTCTGACGACGCATCTTTTAGCGAAGCATCTTTCGACGTCACTTTTGTTGTACGCTTACAATTCTTGCGTTGTTTTAACTACTGTGTAGTGGGCGTTGAAACTTCGTCTTGTCCTAACAACTTGTTTCGGTATGGCGAGTCCGTAAAAACGTGAGCTCGACCTATGCGAGGCTTAACTTCGTTTGTTTCTGGTAACAATTTGATGTCGTACGGGGATATTGCACAAATGCTTTTGGCCAGTAGTTTGTCCATTTGCTCATCTGAAAACGAAGAAAATTCGACGTCAAGAACAGGATTTAATTTTACATGATGAAGAAAACATAACGGATCGTCTAGTTTTTTTTTAAGTCCCGGTAGGTGTGTCCTCATCGTGAGAGCTCGAAAAAATCGTCGGAAGGACCTGGATCGTCGATAATAGCCGTTGCTTCGAAGGAATTGTTGACGAATCATCAGCTATGTCGCTAACAAAGCTTCCTCGAGGTCTTTTTCCAGGCAAGCTAAGTCGAACAACGTGGCTGTGGTTCGTTTTCCACCTGAATCGAAACTTGACTGAATTATTGATTCAGCTCTACAGAAACATTGGCACTCTCAAGTGACACAGGTGCATGGTCCTAGAAATGTTCATCCGCAGTGCTCGGCGAAGGAATGGTGCGCATTTCATCGTCTGAAAATTTTTCCAGTGGTGAAATTGTCGAAGACCAAAATGTATCCGCAGCGGGAAAAAAAATCGTCATCGGAAGACGTTCTCGATGATAGATTCTTCTGTCGCCTTTGTTTGGCGAACTTCTTCGAAGGCTTCTGTTCTGTTGGCTTAATTTCCTCCAAGGGCATTATATCGTTGTCTGAGGTCGCCTCTGCTCGATTAATTTCCTCGACGGACACTGTATCGCCATTTAAGGCCGCCTCTAACGATGTATCCCTTTGATGTCGGTCAGTTTCCGCAGCGGAAGTGAGCTCGTTAGGGGGTGTCGTGTGCACATATCCACATTACTGCGGACGGTTCGTCACCTCGGCCGGCATAAAATCATCGTCAGTGAAAACATCTCGACTGAAGGACCATGTGCCCGTTTTTCGGAAGCCATTTCTAGCAGTTTCTGGCGTGGCTGATTCTCGAACGCTTTATCGAATAGCGCCGGAATTTGCGCCGGTTTCACCACGCGACCTGCATTCAACCGCATCCATTATTTTACTTCACCGGAATATTAAATAGATATCGGCCGCATAAAGCTAACGTCCAGTGGATACAGTTTATGCTTGCAATGGGGTGGAACACATAGTATGATAACGTGATTTTCTCGAGCATGTTCAGTAACCTCAAGGTTCCTGGGGTGGGTAGTGTGCCTATCCAATAATAATGGCACCAGTTTCTCATTAACCCTTTTTCATATCTTCATACCCTTCTTCGTCTGTCTGTAGATTTGTCCCGTCCAAAAATACAATCACTTTTTTTTCAGAGACTTTGGATTGCAGCGAAATTTGGGTGTCTGTAATTATGATTCTCGTTTACGCGGAACCCGACAGTCGTACGAGTTCTAGGGATGAAAAATATTCAGTGTCTCCAGCGTGAAATAGACGGTTCGTTGCCGAGACTCGCTTGTCGGCCATCAATTAATTCAAGGCTGATTGAACCAAGTTTTGCGCATTTAATACCTCGACGCGGGCTTCCAAATAATACCAATGAATAAAGCCAGAATAATAATAATAATTTTTTGAAGCTCGTCAAATGTTAATAATTAACCGAAGAAGGAACAGGGCTTCCATCCGTGAATTTGCGTGGCAAATTCATACACTTAGGTGGCTTCTTCATACAAAATGTAATTATGGAATTGAGTTTCGAATTAATTCATTCTCTTTGGTAGTTTACGTTATTTTCGTATTGGCATAAAATTTGCCTTCGAAATTTACATAAAATGTTGACAAAAGTTGATGAGGTGATTTTGAACCGCAAGAATTGCAACCAACGAACCGAGCTGAGAAACTATTCCTTTTTTAGCCCGATGAACCAGCAATTCCATATTCACATGTTTTGAAGCGCTCGGTGCCCGCGTAACAACTGATAGTCAATATTGACGCGTAATACAGATAAAAACAAGTGGACGAATTTAGATATACATATTTTTGTTTGTGCGAAATCTACCACTTCGCAAGACTTCTGGCATTTTGCACGGATGGAAGTGAGCTTCGGCGCGCTGCTATATTGATTGGGTAACCGTTTGAATAATAGTCACAGAATTTGCAGCGGATTGGTTGATTGACAACGAAGATATCAGCATTTATTCATAGCTAAGACTGTATTCTATTGTCTGTAGTAGTAAGGACTGAAAATTATCGACGATGACCATATTAAACTACATTTCTCGAACTGCAGACGTGGTTTCCGACTGGCTCAAAGATGGGGTTGAATTCCTCTTCAAGAATCCACTCATCCAGTCTCGGCCAGTTATTCTGTCGCTGAAAAGATGACGAATATTGTTTTATTCGGCAAGGTGCTATGCCAATATTTGTAATTCTGAATTCGATAAGCCATGGAGATGAGTTTCCATACGTTGTAGGTAGTTAATCGATTGTTTTTCTTGAGCCGGGCAAAATAATATGTTGACTCCTCCCAACCCTGGAAAATCGAATGTTACTGTTAATTTTATTATCTTTATAATTGACACAGTAAACAAGTTGGCGAGTGAGAATTCACGTGGTTCGGACAACTAATAGGAAAACAATTGACGTGAGCACGTGAGTCAATGAATTCAAAAGCAATTTAAGTGTCACTAGACACGAGATGGTACGAAAACTTTGTATTACGTGGAAACGGTTTGAGATAGCTAGTTGACAATTGGTACACTAGTAAAGTGGAAACGTCTCTTCATTCAGTGCAATTTTTATGTAGATTGAGGCCGAATTGAGGATTTCACGCGATTTTGAATTTTTTAAAACCTGGACCTCGTAAATTTTGTCCTAAACTGCCCACGAATATAATATTTTGATCAAAGACATTTGGCATTGTCAACGAAAGGTTTTTATTTTTTTTCCCTCCCATGTTTTTATTTTATTTTAAAAATAATTTGTAGTTCACTCATTACGTCCTGCGTGGGCCTTCAGTGCAATTTTTATGCAGATTGCCATTCAGAAGTCATTCACTGCAATTTTTATGCAGATTGAGGCCGAACTGGAGATTTCACGCGATTTTGAATTTTAAAAAACCTGGTCCCCGTATCTTTGACTAGCGTAAATTTTGTTCTAAATCTGCCCACGAATATAATATTTTGATCAAAGACCTTTGGTGTAGTCAACGAAAAGTTTTTACTTTTTTTCATCCCATGTTTTTATTTTATTTTTAAAAATAATTTGTGGTTCACCGATTACGTCCTGCGTGGCCCTCACTTTTCACTAGCCCATTTCGCCCCGGCGGGTCATCACGCCCCGATCTGCCCCACATCCTTTTTTGTCTCAGAGCTCACGAAATTACTTAAAAGCGTATAAAACAGAAGAGATAAAAAAAAGAAACTTGCAATACCCCTCGCGAACTTTCTTCACTTTTATACTCGTAGGGTTTGCTCGACGTATTACACCCTGCCGGATGTCCGGAGGCCCCTGGCCGAGGCAAACAGCACCAGAAAGACCTAATCTGATCTCCGCACTCACTTCCGAAGCGCTCCTCTCAACCCCCCTCGCCCTCTCTCTCTCCCTCTGGCAAAGGGAAAATAATTGATGCGAATAAGATTGCCGAGGCGCCGATCTTTTCCGGATAAACTTTCTAATTATCCGGCTTCCTCCCGCTCCGTTGTCGGGCTCGTTCGCTTCGGGGCCACCCTCGCCGAGCAAAACCTTTGGCCTTCGTCTTCCCTCCGCACCTGCTACGCTATATCGCGCATTCGCTCTTCTCCGATGCCCTCCCTCGTCCTCCCCCTCGTTCTCTTCCTTTATATCGTTTACTGAAATCTAGGAGCCGATCCCCGCCACTTGCCCCGACACTGCCGGGTCGAGTGTCCCGAGGCTGAACCCCCCCCCCCCCCCCCACCCCCGGTCTCGAAACTTCCTCATTTCACTACATAAAACCGAGAGTAGGGCAAGAGCCGAAGACAAAACGATTAATACCGAGAGGAATTAATAAAAAATTTCCCCGCAGGGGCACCTCAGCTTGCCCCGGCCACGAACCAAAGAAGACTTCATCATTCGGATTATAGTATTATGGAAAAGCTTTTGATCCACCATTCCGCGAATTTAACTTGTTAATATTAATTCAGTAGACGCCGCGGTGACTCGTTAGGATGTCCGTGTAACGAATTAGTTTCGACGGTTTTTGTTTGGTTAATTTTATTTACTTTTATATCTATCGCGATATAAAACACGCTTTTTGATGTGCTGCCTTTTTTTTAGTGAGGGTTTTTTTTTCGTTATCTCGGCAAGGCTCTTCTCTGTTCCGATACGTTGTTTTTAAAACTCGAAGTGAAACTCAATACTGTATTTTGCTGTGTTTTCAAACCCTCGCCACGGGGAAAAAAAATCTGCTGGGTTGCCGGATCGAAAAATTTGTCAATTTCGCAGTATCGGGGAGCCAAGAGAAGGTGGCTCGAAAATCTCGTTGAGCGAGACTCCGATCACAATACTCGCATGTATATACGGTAGGTATGTACTATTTTACACTCGCACATTCATTCTGCACTCAGTTTTTTTTCTTTTTTTTTTGCAATTGGCCTCGAAACACGTGACGGTACACCGCTCGACGTTCAATATGCGGAAACGTATTTCGCCTGTGTTACGTCACATATTTGTTTTTCCATGTCTATCCCATCTATTTTTTTCGTTTTTTTTTATCAAAAACAATTTACGCATATACCGTGAAGAAAAACAAAAGCTTCGTGGCTCTGCGGAAATTTCTGCTTCTGAGCACGATTGGCTCGTCGGTCGTACACGAACCGTTCGTCACTCGTCGAATGGGCAACAAAAATAAAAAAAAAATAAAAACGACTACAAAGTTCGCCGATGCTATTTACAATTAAGCGACGCTTTTTCCTTTCTCGCAGACCATTTTTACGTTTTTCCAAAAATCACTGTAAACCATTTAATTCGATTGATCTTGGAGATATCGACCTCAAATTCGACACGCATATGCACTGAAACAGAACAATGTTTTTCGTTAAATTGTCATAGAGAAGTAAATGAGCATGGCGGTAAAAAAATGAGTAAGCAGTGCGCAGTTTTTTTTTAAATCTTACGCCACAATTTTTTTTTTTCCATTTCTTCTCGATTCCTGCAATTCCTCCTTCTCTCGATCTGTCACCGAGCTTTCCCAACGTTCTTGCGCCAGATCTCCGTACTCCCCTCTCTCGCTCTTACAGACTGCAAAGTGGATCACGGAAATTGGATTAACGACGCGGTTTCCCGCACACTGGGAATCGTGCGATTATATCGAATGACAAATGACCCGGTGGTGGCCGGCCGCTCCGATGAGATGGAGAGAATCGTCGGAACATCCCCGTTGGGTAGAGTGCAAACGTAGGTTCACACTGTTGAGAGAGCGGTTCTCAAAATTTCGTGAAACCAAAGGCGAGGACAATACACGAGCGCGTTTTTCCAAACCTCGGGAGCCAAGCCAGGTAGGTCCGGACCGGGTCAGTTTAACCCACCATCTGCCGAAGTACCTGCCCACTGTCCTTCACGTCCAAAACTTTTCCTTTCCGGGCCCGTCTGATGCCGCGATTGGGCGCATAAATAGCTATAAAAATCTCCGCAATTTAAGCATGCACAGATACCCTAAGTCCTCGAAATACGTATTGAAGTATCAAGTACTGAGTCAGTGCCCAGTACTCAGAACTTCAGCAATTCAGTTCTGCCAGCACTCAATACATCAGTACTCAGAAACTACCCAGTGCTCAGTACTTCAAGTACTCGATACTTAAATACGAACTTCAAATATTTGATACTTAAATACGAACTTCAAGTACTTGATACTTAAATACCTACTTCAAGTACTTGATACTTAAATACCTACTTCAAGTACTTGATACTTAAATACCTACTTCAAGTACTTGATACTTAAATACCTACTTCAAGTACTTGATACTTAAATACCTACTTCAAGTACTTGATACTTAAATACCTACTTCCAGTACTTCGGGTATTTGCCCAGCTCTGCTCCATGTATTTCGCACTTCCAGTCACAGTTTTTAAACTGAATTTGGAATGTGAATAGTTGAGGTCCGGGCGAACTGCAACATTGCCGCATCTCTCGCCGAGCGTATCTTTTACACCTTTCCCGAGCGTACAGATGCCCTGTCGGTTCGCGAACGAGCACACTCGTGACTTCCCGCGTGCTTTCGAACGGTCCGTTTCAGGATCGCTGATGGGGATGGAACGATGGGTCGTTCCGACGTTTCGAACGCAGTGCCGGGCAGACACGCAGGTGGCGAGGGGAGCGAATGGGAACGAGGGCAATGGCGGAAATGGGAAATGGCTCGATGCTGATGTTGACGGTGAAACAAAGTCTACGGGGCAGGAGGGTGCTGTGACGCTTCGCGGCTTCGCGACCGCCACAGAACACACAGAGGAAACGGGACTGCACGGGGTCGCCGGCTCTCCCCGGGACTGCAGCGCGGGAACGTTCACGAAACCGATTTCGTGTGCGTTCTGTTTTCTGATACATTGTGAATATAGGTAGAACGTGTGTACATGCCGACACGTAACCGACGAGATCCCACACTCGCACAGGGACCATCCATCGCGACGCGTTTCCAATGAGTATACGCGATGCATGCGCTTTTACAATCTACCTCTCTCTTCCCCACCCCTCACCCCCCTCCCCGATCCTCTTCGGCCCCGTTATTGAGAAGTAGTAGCAACAGAACGGCGTTGTAACGGAAGCTCCGGCCAAATCGAAATTGGCACCCCGAACGAGCGAACCAGCGCATTCGCCTACAACAGCGGTTACCGGGACAGCCCGGGACTGGCGAGCCAAGTGGGAATCGACGATTCTCGGATGAAGCTGTTTGACTTAAAAAAAAAAAAAAAAAAATTATCGGCATTGCGATAATCGAGCAGCACTTTCGTGCTCACATTATAGACATGGAGTTACAAAGATTATTGCGTTTGTAAGTATTAAAAATTTCAATAATTGTTATTAATGAATTTTTTTAACGTGCCGCGGCTTTGGAACCGTCTAACTTCGGACTCTCCTTTTTTTGGTTATCAATGAAGCGACACCGTCTTTACGTTTCGACCCTGGTCTGGAACCTCTTGAGAAACAGTATTTATTTAAATTAAAATACTTACATGTCAATATTTTTCTAACCTAGGGTAAAAGTGGTGAATATGGCCCACCTCCATTAACACGTAAATCAATGATATATGGACCGGGCCATATTCCCCACTTTTACCCTACACTACTTAAGTTATACATTATCATTCATTTTTGTTTCACTTATGTTACCTTGGTTCATTCCTTAAAATTTCATTCTTTCGTTTCGGTTGCTGTTTTCTGTATTTGTGTTAATAATAATAATAATAATAATAATAATAATAATAATAATAATAATAATAATAATAATAATAATAATAATAATAATAATAATAATAATAATAATAATAATAATAATAATAATAATAATAATAATAATAATAATAATAATAATAATAATAATAATCGTTTTTCGCATCGCTACGTTACAGACATATAGGAGAAGTATCAAATACTCGATTCCTTGAAGACCATGCGAGTATTCGTAAAATGATGAATTGCCAACGCTTGTGGAAGCGTTTGCTGCGGATGCAGAATATGCAAGTCTATATCCTCCGAAATTTCAGCTTTCCGGCGAGAGAATGAGAGAGAGAGAGAGGGCGTTCGTTTCTGAATCTGGAGGCGATAACAAGCTCCGGAAATTGCGGAACACCACCGTGTCGACTCTTCGTCTTGTCGAATAGATGTTCATCGATGAGAACACGTTCAAGAATAGCTCTTGTTCTCATCTCTCCCCCCTACCCTCGCACTCTCCTTCCTCTGCATGTCATTAGATTTCTGTGGCCCTCTTCACGCGCATTTATCATCTCCGTACACGACGTCGGACTCTACGGGCGAGAGAAATAGGAGGGGAGCATCTTCACGCTCGTGGGCGCGAGATGAGGTGGAAATTGCTATCACCTTCGCGATTGCTTTTTCCCAACGGGAAATGAGATGTGAGCACACGTGTCTCCTATCGTAAAAGTTATCTGATTCGAAAACTTTATTTTTTTAAATTTCTTTTTGATATAATAATTTATTTCCGTTGTAGCCCTGGCAGATCCTGCGACCATCAAAACCACCGAGAAAACGACCGGTCGTTTTTGGACAAAAATACGTCCGGTAAAACGGCTGTTAAAACGACTTCATCCGCGGCAGAGAGCTTTCAGTCAGGTCGTTTTACATTTCAAGACTGAACGAACAACCGCGGAAACGACCGTTCAAACGACCTTTCAGTCCGGTTGTCGTTATTGGCTCGTTTCTTCAGTTGAAAATAAAAAAACGACCGGACTGAAAGGTGTTTTGAGCAGTCGTTTTCGCCGTAGTTCATTCGCTCATTAATTGTAAAACCACCTGACTGAAAGCCCTCCCTGGAAGCTGCTCGTATGCGGCTGGTACGGACATGGATAAGGTCGTTTTGACAGTCGTTTTCGCGGACGTATGTTTGTCCGAAAACGACCGGTCGTTTACTCAGTCGCTTTGAAGGTAGTTTGATGGTGATTTTTCAAGTGGCAGAACTTTCCAGGGAGACCAGAAGGATGCGACAGGTTAACTCGGCGCATTCACGTTCGACACAGCGAGGACGTAGCGAGCGACTTCTATATTTAGTTTGATGCCCATACGCGCGGGGGGAGATCTACGTCCTCCTGGATATTGCGGATTACACGTGGAAGCACGTGTGCCCCGGGAGGTGGCACACCCTCTCAGTCCGCTTTTTTCTTTTTTCTTCCTCGCTTCTCGCAAGCTCGATCTTTGGGTCGTGAGGCTGTTCGCGCTGGCGAAAGTGGTTCGCAGGCTGCGCTCAGCCCGCTCTCTATTCTATCCGGCTCTTCCTCTACCATTTCCTCACACATACGTACATATATGTATATGTATATGTATATATGTATATATATATATAATATATATTTTACTCTATATAGTTTCTCCGCTCTGCTTCTCTCGTTCGCTGCGATATTACGTAGCTTTCGAAAACTCTTGAAAGGCTCGAGCTGCCTCGTCTCTTCTTCCTCTCCATGTTAACTCTATAGTGTGTACTTTCCCCGAGGAAAGCTTCAGCGTCCTAGTCTCGAATTTCAGAATTCGGAGGGGGGATTTTTGCCTGGTATTAGGCACGTCGGCACCCAGGAACTAAATATATATTTCACACGTGTTGGTCGGCTTTACCTAGATTCCCTTTTTATTTTTCCTTTTCAACCTCAACCCTTTCGCAAATTTCGGGGACCTACCGTATTCTTTCTCTCGCTCAAAGCTTGTATCTTATTTGAATCTTCGGAACTCGGAAGGGGAATTTTGTGGGCGGCTTTACCTAGATTTCCATTTTTTTTCTTTTCAATCGCAACCCTTTCGCAAAATTTCGTAGATCTAGGGCGTACTTTCTCTCGCTCAAAGCTTGTACCTTATTTGAATCTTCGGAACTCGGAAGGGGAATTTTCGCGTTGTATTAGGCACATTCAAACCCAAGAACTAAATATGTATTTCATACATGTTGGTCGACTTTACCTAAATTCCCATTTTTTTTTCCTTTTCAATCTCAACCCTTTCGTAAATTTCGAGGACCTACCGTATAATTTCTCTCGCTCAAAGCTCGTATCTTATTTGAATCTTCGGAACTCAGAAGGGCCATTTCCGTGTTGTATTAGGCACGTTCACACTTAAGAACTAAATATATATTTCACACGTGTTGGTCGGCTTTACCTAGATTCCCATTTTTTCCCCTTTCAATCTCAACCCTTTCGCAAAATTTCGAAGACCTACGGTGTACTTTCTTTCGCTCAACGCTTATACATAATTTGAATCAAGAGACGGAATTTTCGCCTAGAATTAGGCACGTCCACACCGGGGAACTAAATATATATTTCACATATGTTGGTCGGCTTTCCCTAGAATTCCATTTTGTTCTTCTTTTTAATCTCAGCCCATTCGCAAAATTTCGAGGACCTTCGGTGTATCTCATTTGAAACTACAACCTCGGAGGCGGAATTTTCGCCTAGGATTAATTGCCTCCACACCCAAGAACTCAATATATATTCCACACATGTTGGTCAACCTTCCCTAGATTCCCATTTTTTTTCTTTCCCATGTGAACATTTTCGTAAATTTCGCGGACCAAAGGTACACTTTATCTCGCTCAAATCTTGTCCATTATCCGAATAATTTACCCACTTACTCTTCGACAAGTGACTCGCCGACTGCACTTGAAATTCTGACAACGAAACATTCGTCCCACGAACGATGGTTGCAGACGTAGCGGTGCAGTGTCTTTTGTCGCGGACGCTGTCAATGGCAATATTGAACGGCTGTGCTCTCGGCCGCGCTCTCGCGGATTTATGCTTTGCCCATTGGGCCGATAACTACCGCTACTGTTGCCGCCGCGGACCATCGACGTACCCGGCAAGGGTATAAATGTGCTGTCGAACACGTTCGGATGCGGGCGGCGTTCGTCTCGATGTAAAACAGCGGACGGCCTCTCCCCCTCTCCGTACCCGTTTCGGTACATAGAAACGCCCAGGCAAGGATATAACTCCGGGGGGTTCGGGCGAGTGCGAAAGCTCCCGGTGCCTCCGGGCAAAACGCCGCTGCTGTACGCTGCAGTTGTAGTACCAACGGAGCACAGTGTGCCGCGCAGTACATAGCACACGTAGAGTGCAACTGACAGGCATTGGTGCGGCTTTGATACTCGCGGAAATCCAATTTCAAACGCGGAATATACATCGAACTTCCCTCCCTCACTTCGCTCGTGCACCCTCTTTAGTATACGCATGCATTCTGGAGCGGCAGTCGCGCTTTCGGTTATTATGTAGCGGACTGACTTTTCGCATGGCTTGATGACGATGCTGTCACTGTTGCCGGCTTCTTTAGACGCACCGGTCTTTTGCAATATAACGCGAGCGCGGCAAACCGAACGGAACAAGAGACGGATGAAAAACAGGGTTCATATCAATTGAGCGCCCAGAAAAATTGTTTATTTGACGGCCACCGTTTACGTGGTTTAAGTAAAATATTTATTTCATTTACGTAACTATTTACTTAATTTAAATAAATATTTATTTAAATCAAATAAATATTTTACTTAAACCACATAAACGGTGGCCGGCAAATAAAATTTTTTTTCTGGGTGTGTTTCACATTCGCCCGGTTCGTATTGGTTTTGTTTGTTTATTATTATTTTTTTGAATCCTCGATGGATAGTCCCAAACTGCTCATCAGAAAAATTGCTTAAGTTAATAAAGGTACAACGTTACACAGTAAAAAATAATTTTGTAAAATCGGAATACGAAATTTCGGAAAAATAATTTTGTTAAATACGTGACAAACTGTTTTGCTCGGGTTTGAATATGCAAACCTGTCGTTTTATTTCCGGCGTCGTTATCAACTTTGGTTTGCATTTATACAAAGGTTTTTTTTCTGTCTATGCTGCTTAAGGTCACAGATCGCCGTTTCTTAATGGGGGGGGGGGGGGGGGGGTCATGTTGCTAGCAATGGTTGACTATTATATCTAGCAATGGTTGTATATATTGCTAGCAATGGTTGTATGTGATATCTACTCATATACAAGTTCGAAGCTCCTTCAACTCATAATATCTTTGAAAATCTGTGGCCACAACTCGATTTTATTTTTTTAATGCGACCCTAATAATGGTGTAATGTTGTTTTAGCAAAAAAAATTTAATAGTGGTCGTCACCATACGCAGCTCATGATAATTGACCCACCTTTAAGCTCGTGTATATCGGAATCCAAGTGGAGAAAAAATTATTAAAAATTATTTTAAAAAACCTTATTCCTTGCTTTATAATACTTGTGATTTTTAGTTCCAAAAGTAGAAAAGTCGTTGTGTGACGTACTCCCTTAATCATCGTTCCGCTGTTTGAAATTGGTGTTTTGCCGATCTTGCTAAATTTCGTGTAGGTACGATTTAGCGGCGTTTTGATGTACTGCGTTGTGATGTACACAGTAAAAAGAAAACGTTCGTACTTTTTACAACTTATTGTCCAGAAACGTCCACAATATTTTATTCGTTAATTTTCCTATCGCACAATCCGGCCCTAGTTTTACGAACAAAAGTACAACCTAAAATTGTTATTGACACGAGAAGTAAAAGGACAGGTTTCTTTATTCTATATCTATATTCAATAGGTTTCTATATTCAAACCTCAACAAATGATTTTGTCAGTTATTTTTAAAAATTGTTTTTACGAAACTCGTATTCCGATTTTACGAAATTATTTTTTTTACTGTGAAAGAGAAAGTTTGACATATTTCGTAAATTTATTTCGGGGCTGTCGTGTCAGTTTTTGCCCGATAACGTAACCCCTCTCCCCCTCCTTTTTTGGATGCCATAAACCATCGCCCCCTCTCGTCCGTTACTCCCTCGTCGCTTCGGCGTATCGGCCAATGAAATCTTTCGCTCTCGAAGGCGCGAGACCGCGAAATTCGTGGGTGCGTCTCTCGCATGCCATAATTCTATTTGACTCGCTTCTGTGGCCCGACAATTCGTGACGGCAATGTCTACTGTGAATCGATAGCATAGCCGATTTTTTATCGGTGGTCGACGAACTCGAAGAATTCACCTACGAAACCTGACAAATTTTCAACCCGAACACCCATGTAGGGTTCGGGCCGGTTGGCTGTTAAGATAGCCCTTGTGAATATTGTTCGCTTCGCATAAGTTTCTGTGAAATGAGAGGGAATTGCAACCATTTCCGGATGGTATAAAAATCTGAGAAAAATCAAGCATATTGAAGATGCTGAAAAGATTAATTTTGCATAATGGGAATTCCAAAATGTTATTAACAAATTGATGAAAAATAAAATAGTTCAACAACTCTCCCGGAAACCTAACTTTTGTTTCATGAAAATGTATTCCTTCAGTTTTCTGAATAAGTATACATTTTTTCATATGGCAAAAACGTGTAGAAAGTCACACCATACAAAGTGAATTTCTAATTCTGAAAAAATTCATACGTATTCCGAAAAATGAACGAATCACTTTCGTAAAAAAAGTTAGGTTTCCGGGAGTTTTCTTGAACAATTTTATTTTTCATCAATCTCTCAATAACAATTTTGGAATTATTATTATGCAAAATTACTCGTTTGAGCACCTTCGAAATGCTTGATTTTTTCAGATTTTTATACCATTCAGAAGTGTTAGCAATTCCCTCTCATATCTCTGAAACTTACGCGATGGACTACCTTAAATCCCAGCAGTGGCGCAGGGCTGGCGAGGCTCCCGGACTTGGCGTTCTCTCGCGCCAGCACCCAGAAAAAAAATTTATTTGACGGCCACCGTTTATTAAAATTAAGTAAAATATTTATTTAATTTAAATAAATATTTATTTCATTTACGTAACTATTTATTTAATTTAAATAAATATTTATTCAAATCAAATAAATATTTTACTTAATCTTAATAAACGGTGGCCGTAAAATAGGGTAAAAGTGGTGAATATGGCCCACCTCGATTAACACGTAAATCAATGATATATGGACCGGGCCATATTCCCCACTTTTACCCTAATTTTTTCTTCTGGTTGAGTGCTGGGACGTAACCGCGAGCCAGACCAACCCTGCTCCGGCGCGCGTCGCCCGGCACATACCGGCTTCCTCGTACTTCCCCGCCAGAACTATCCAATTAATGCAACGGTGAACCCGAAGAGGCTTGCGCGGTTTTCGCCACCATCGGGACAAATGTACAATTAAATTTCCATCCAATCGAGATGATAACCGGCAATGTATTCGAGCGCTCGTCCATTACCGGTGTACGGTTAAACGCATCGTGCGCAGGGTCAGCGAAGAGTGGCCCCGGCCGGAGAAAAATGGGCGGCGGCGGGCCGGGGGTTGATAGGGAATTCGCAGGGACGAGGGAAGAGGGTAAAAATGCACGAACCAGTCTGACTGCAACTGCGCCAGTAGCACAAGCATCGGTGGACGTATAATAAAACGTCGGATCGAATTGGCCGCCACATCCGAATTGCACACACGCGATCCCCGACGTTTTTAGTGATTCCAGTCGGAGGATGGGTGGATGGGGGGGGGGGGGGGGTTGGAAAGGTAATGCAACGAAATATACTACTAGACTACTACTACCGATAGTACGGCTATACACGCAGAGAAAAGCTGTACCGACAGCAGTGAGCGAGCTCTCGGTATATTCGATTCGCCATTATCCTCTCGTCGTTTCCATCCCCTTCTGTTCCCTAAACCCCGCTCGCGTTACCAAACCTCCCTCTCTGTCGCACTCTTGTTTTTACTTTTTTTTTCACGTTCTTTCCATCCCGACGTTCGCAAACGAAAAAAAACGTGCGAGCTTTGGGCTTACCTGTGCCCTCGAACTACCGTGCATTGTACACTTCGTACACGTAAAACATGGGATGAGAAAAATATTAGGGGGAGGGGGCGCGAGGGGCGAGGATAGTGAAGAGGGTAAAAACTAGATGGTCCATGTTCTCGCTTCCTTCCTCCTCGCACCTCATTTGTGTATACAACTATTTTCGCGAGTCTCTCCCGAGAACCCCGAGAATTTTTCCATTCGCCGACTATGCGTTTCACCGTACGTGTTTAGGGTGGAGAGGGGCAGAATGGAACACCAGGAAAAAGGGACAAATTCAAGGGCATCTTAGGGTCGAATTTTAAGATGTTAGTTTGAACTTACGATCGCTCTTGAGATCGAACTTAAGGTAGGGCTAAAGATCAACATAGTCGGAAAATATTTTTAATCCATTTTTCTCTGAAACGGTTTTTCATTTTGTAGAATCTTCTCGAAATTCAGTGCGTGCTTCATATCTTACAAAATACAAATACAAAATACAAATATCTATCGTAAGTTCGAACCTCAATTCGAACTTAAGATCGAACTCAAATTCGATCCAACTAACGTCTTAAAATTAGACCCTTAGTGGGCGGACACTGGCCGACGCTAGGCCAAAACTGGCCCTGTGTGGCACTCTGGCGAGGGCACGTGTCCATTTTGCCCCGGGGCTCCGTTTTGCCCCGCTGTCCTATATGTATATCCACTGTGTATATTTGCATCGCGGTTATAGTTCAGTCTGCTACGGTAGGATAGACGTCGGCGCACCGATGCGAAAGTTACAGAAGGTAACACCGCGGAAATATAGACGTGTATGTATGTATCGAAGAAAAAGAGCTGATAGCATTTCCTGCTTCGTCCATTTCACAGCTCGACAGACCGCGAAAGATTTTTCTCGACATCTACCCTCTCTGCATGTATGTGTGTGTGCGCGCGCGCTTCACGGCGTATTTCCATTTTCTCTCGTGACGGAAAATCGTTCGATTTGCTTCGCCTCTTATCTCAATCTTCTTTCAATATTCCTGAATCGACAAATTAATGCTTGATCCGCTTCTCGATTATGCTCCGTCCGGTTCCCCCCGCCCGTCGACTCGGTGACAATACTTCGTTGGGTGTCTCTGTACATCCTGTAGTGTTCATTAATTTCCTCCTTTCCAGCGAATATCCCAAGCCGATATTTTTTTTTCTCTTAAGAATACCAAATTATTTCCGTGCAAGCCCGTCGATCGAGCTCGCGAGCTATGACGATCGATTCTCGACCTAGAAATCGAAATGCTGGATTCTTGTCCATAATGGTGAGGCACACCGTTACCTCTCGTCATCGTTGGAATCTCGGATCGCAAAGTTCTTCTTTTTCCCCCATCACATCGCGCAGCTGTTGGAATGTAAGAAGAAAATGAATGGGAAAAATTGAGATGGAAAAAAAAGAAACGAGTGGGGTCAATGATATGCGTTCTTTCGCGGGAGTCTCCGGCGACGCGAGAAACGTCCGCGTTCTCATAATCCCCGCGAGACAGATAGTTCACGGGTCTTTTCCTCGCCGATCGACGATGGATCGTCATATCGCATCGCGCCCATCAACGCCTTATCTCAGATTTTTTTTTCCCTTTTACCATCATTTTATATCTCGATCCGTAATACCCGTATTTCCCAGTAACGTCGCAGTCGGAAGATGACGTGGGTACATCGTGGCTCCCACTTTCCATCCTATTATTTCCTTCCTCAATGAGCTTTTCGCCATCTCCAAGCTCCCCTCGTGAAAGATAAAAGTAGAACGTTCTCAAAGTTTTATTAGACGGCTCGGAATATATTCCGACTACGCGGATGATGTCTTCGGGCTCAACGGGATATCCCCCGACTCTCTTTTATTTCTCACTTTTCTCGGTTCGCGAGCTGCTCCGGGCTGCTCCAGGATTCCTCGATAAATTATTAATCGCCGTACCGGGGCTCAACTCTCCGATCCCCCACTCGCGATTCAGGCTTACGAACTGCTTATGCCGGACCACTTTCGGCACGTGACAATTACTCACATAAATTTACATGCCCTCGCCAAATTTCGTAAACTCGACGAATCGTCGGCGAGTGCACGTGTCCTTCGCTTATGTTTACCCCTACACCGAGACGGTGAATATTCGACGAATGTATAATGGGTTTGCAATTATTAACAATGCAGTGAGAGAAGGATCTAGTGAAAATGACTATATCGCTTGAGAGATATTACCATTGCACATAGTAGTAGGGCGCTAGGGCGCCACCTTTGGGAGGAAGTACCGGATTTATAAGAATTTTTCTCAGATATTATTGTAAAAATTCTTGGATAATCTGAGACTTTCTGCCATAGGTGGCGCCCTCGTAGTAGTAATTTTAGTAGAGTAATTTCTTATTTTTTCGGGCACTTCTGTTTTAATTGATCCTTTATTTATTTATTTATTTATTTATTTATTTATTTATTTATTTATTCGTTTACGGGATGAACTCTTTTACATACAATATAAATATAAAAACATCAGTTAAGGTAGTACTAGCGCAATGAGTGACGCCGCCTAAGTTTGAGAGGAATAAAAGAGAATTACAAACACTTCTCGATCGGATAAAAATCTGAAAAAAATCAAGCATATGGAAGATGCTGACAAGATTGTTCGTCCATAATAATGATCCCAAAACGTTATTCGTTTCCTTTATGTTAAAATTTGTTTAAAATCGTAATTTTCAAGTATTAGATAAAATTCTGAAAAAATTCATACGTATTCAGAAAAATTAACAAATCATTTTCGTAATAAAAAAAAAATTGGTTGCCGGGTAATTTGGTGCACAATTTTTTTTCTGTAATTTGTTATGAACATTCTGAAATTATTATTATGCACAAACAATCTTTTCAGCACCTTTTATATGCTAGAATTTTTTCAGATTTTTTTCTCATCGAGAAGTGTTTGTAATCTTTGTCTTTTTTCTCTCGAACTTAGGAGGCGTCAGTCATTGTGCTAGTACTACCTTAATCACACAGTAAAACTTGAACTCATCATTTTATTCGCTTCAGATAAAGAAAAGGAACCGATTTTAGAAACGTAACCGCTTAATAAAACTGACAAGAAAATGTCCTGCGCGAGGTTATTTCTGGCGGGTTCACTGATAAAACTCTGAAAGTCGACGCTTTTGTAACATTTTGTCCGGGCGTTTATTTAATCACACGATGCATGATACAAAGGATGTACAAAAAAAAATGTGCGCATGCCGGACGTAAATAGAATTTTTTACCGTAGATAATATGATTAACGGACAGTAATTGGGCCACGGTCAATAATCGGGCCGTTCACCTTAGATACCCTAACATAAAGCTTCAGTGATTACACACGCAACTGTACTTTTTTTTTGGACCACTGCCTCCAAGACTATTTCCCAGCGTGCTCGTAATATCCGCCTTTTTTATTTAAGGAGTTGCGTGCAGGTCGGGTAGCTTCTCGTGTACAGGTGTAATCCTCGCGATACCTATAACTGAGAGGGTTCACGGATCTCTTTTCTCGATCGCAAAAGTCGGACTCGCGAGGAATCCCCCGAGGCACGCTCGCACAAATATATACCGATAAAATATGTATATATATATAAAACAGTCGTAGAGATATTTATACACAAAGGTACGGATATATGTTCGTTCTTTTCCTGTCCCTCCGGCGCTCGTGAGGGTTTTGTCGTATTGACCGACGAGCTGGAAGGTGATGGACCTTTTGGGGAATGAACAGCATCCCTGGGCAGCTATTCTCGTCTTCGTCGGTCGAAGTTTTCGCACATGCGGCAATCGATTTCCGATCGACTACCGATCGGCGTGAAGTTCGACGTGTCTCTCGTCATTCTAGTGAATTACTTAAAACAAATAATCACGCAGCTCTCGCTGCTGCATACGATCTAGAATCCGATGAAATCTACCGATCGAAGCCAGAAATATCAGTGCGAAGGGTCGTTACACGTAAAACCGATCATTGCCAATTCTGTCCCTCTTGTTCGAAAGTGGACGAGAGAAAGAGAGAGATAGAGAGAGAAAAAGTAATATTTATTCCGTGTACATCATACACATCAAAATACAAAATGAAAATGAAAAATAGCAAAGCATGAAACGAACAGGCAAAAAAGAAAGCCTCAACAATACCGGAACCTACATAATATTACCTATAAGAAGTACACTAAAATAAAGCAGAGGCAGAATACCGAAAGAAAATATCGAAATCGAGCGATAAGCAAAGAGAATAAGTAATAAAAATAAAAATTATAAAAATACAATTATAAAAATACAATTATAAAAATACAATTATAAAAATACAATTATAAAAATACAATTATAAAAATACAATTATAATGGAAATAAAAATAGAAATGCAAACTAATCTTCAAGCCCATTCCGAGTTCCGCGCGGCAGCTGCAACGCGAACGCAGCCTTAAAAGCCTCCACAGTAGTGAAGGACAGAGTTGCGTAAAGAAATTAATATTCGATTACTCCACCTATTTTCATTTAATGACGGAGCGACCCGGGGCATCAGCGATAAGTTTAGAGAGCGCTGTGCGAAACTTCGACCTGCAATGCGCAGTCTCGGACTCGGAATCTCCGGGGATGTTTCCATGCATTCGCCAATGCGGAAGTAAACTTGGTACCCCGGTGGCCGCGGCGTTCAGGTCGAAGAATCTCACCCGGGGGTTTTTATACCGTCGGTTATTCACTGGAGAGCAGCGCGAACCACTCGAAACTTTGATGATGAAAAAAAAACTTAAAAAAAAAATGCACCTCAATCCTCATCCAAGTTGTTTTCGAAACCAACCTGCAAAAATCGCGAACTCGATATTTTCACGGAAATTCTCGAACTCCGGAAGAAGCTTACGCGAACCGACTAAAAAAAGAAGAAGGAGCTCCGGCTTTTCCCGGGCTGCATCCGGCGCGTAATGTCCTCGGGTATACACGAATTTCTACGCTTGTAGTGTACGTACACGTAAGTAGTAGCAGCATCGGGAACATTCGCGGAGGTACGGCCCGTTCACAGAGTCTCTCGCGCACTCGGTCGACTATGAGCCATCGTCATTGTCGCCAGCAGCAGTGTCGGCAAGTTTCCGCCTTTATTCCGCTCTTACACCCCCCCCCCCCCACGGCTTCGGCGCTGACGCTAAAATTGCAAAAACTTTTTCGCCCTCCGTACGCCTTCCACGGTGGAGAAGAACCTTTTTTTTCAGTCGTTTTTGTTTCATTTTTCCATCTCGAGGTAAGGGGCTTCGGTTGTACCTACAACGCTAAGAGAAAGGGGGGGCTGCGACGGGATGTGCAACGGGTACCTCCCGTATAATGCCGGCCAAGAGTCGCGTAGAGGGTCCCGGGACGCACGGACAGGCTCGTACATATTGTTACGAGTTATCGCCAAAGTTGCCGGGTCCATTTTTCTTCTCACCCCGTATCTCGGTTCACCCCCCCCCCCCCCCCCCGCCTATGGACGATTTTTCGTTGCACTCTGCCCCCGCCCGCCCCCCTCTCGGTGTTTCTCTCTTCGTTCCTTCTTGATTCTTCTGCTCTCCTCCACTTCCTTCTTTCGTTTCCCGTCTCGTCGGTTTCATTCCCGCTCTCGCACTATCGTTGCTTTGCATTGCATGTGTACGATGCACTTACCCAGAAAATTCGAAATTCCGAGAGCCGCAAGCGCCCCGGTTGCCCGGCAGTTTTCCCGGGCGTTCGTTCCCGGACGCGCGATTCTTCAGAATTTACTGCCATTTTTGCGATCTGGGTCAGCAATGGCGACGTTTCGCAGTCGTTCAGCTCCCCCCCCCCTCTCCCACTATCCGGATCGAACGAGAGACGTTCCCGGATGGAAGATCGATGGACGAGACCCCAGACCGAGATCACTCACGAATGCACCGCGATCTCTCGAGTGCGAAAATCGAAATAAATATTATACGGAATCTCTAGCGAACACCCCCTGGTCGGGAATATTATTCCCACAAATATTCTGTATCTCCGTGCTTTTTTTATTCACGCGACAGTGGAAACATTTTTTTACACTGTATTTTTTTTACCAGCAGCATCGGCGTAGCGAGGAAAAAAAATATATATTTTTTTGTTTACTTACAGTGCGGCCGAGGAGCCTCGTGTGGTGGCCAATCGTTACACGAATAAAGCGAGAGCGAACCATCGGATTTTCAAGATTTTATCTTGTAATCGATTTTTCGTGATCGGATATGATCCCGAACCGTCCCCTTGTCGCCGATGATCTTATATAACGTGATTGCATACCTCTGCGGGAGGGCTGATCCGATAACGAAATATTGGATTATAATGGGAAAAGATAAAATGATCCGCTTAGAAAAAAAACTCTCTTTCCTGTTGTATCTAGGGAGCGTATAACGCACGTTATTCTATCCTACCTTTCATTCGATCAGTATCGTCGGGCGTATCGGTGAGGAGAGGAGTCGATCCGCCTTGTGGTTTATTTTCCCCGTGGTTCCCGAGAAGAATCGATGCCGGGAAATTGTATCCCACTTGATTTTCTCGGTGCGGCCGGGGAGGGGAAACGGTCATGGAGGACAGCGGCAGAAGGGCTTGTTACGAAGGAGTTGCTTGACCGTTCGGCAGGATGAGATTCTGGGACAGCGACCGAATGGAAAGAATAGGAAGTGCTAACACGATCGAGAGAAAGCGAGCACGAGAGTGGGTGTTACTCTGGCAACACGTTCCGATTCGCCTTACCGGGATGCCTCGAGAGTACTACTTTGCGTCGGCTACTCCCGCGGCTCTGAAATCCCTCTATTTCATTCCGGCGTTGCCCCGTCATTTTGTCTGGCTTTGCTTTCTCGTTTCATAGTTGCTTAGGTATCTGCGAATAGCTGCCAGACAACAGCGATAAGACCTAAGTAAACCACCCCAAACTCTACATGCGAATTGGTAGGAAAGAGCGAATCAGTAGTTGCCAATCTGATCTTGAAGAATAGAGCAGTGAGGAAGATTGGTACTGCCCTACCTTGCTACACACGCCCAGTACATAATAGTTAGGTGATTATAGTCTTGCAGCATAAAACGTTAGTATTTGCTGGTCTACGTGCCATAGTCTATACACTCTGACGGAATCGTCACACTGGACCGGTATTGGCCAGTCTGATCTTGATGAATAGAACAGCGACCAAAATTGGTACTGCCTTATCTTGCTACACACGCTAATTACATAATAGTTAGCTGATTATAGTCTTGCAGCGTAAAACGTTAGAATTTGGTGGTCTACGTGCCATAGTCTATACAACCTGACGGAATCGCCACACTGGGCCGGTATTGGCCAGTCTGATCTTGAAGAATCGAGCAGTGACCTCAAGATTGGTACTGCCTTATCTTGATACACACTCTACTTACATAATAGTTAGGTGATTGTCGTCTTGCAGCGTAAAACGTTACTATTTGCTGGTCGACGCCCCACAGCCTATACATCCTGACGGAATCGCCACACCGGGCCAGTATTAGGACATCGTCAGCCAGTGTCCGCCCAGTGTCCCTCAGCACAGGTTTTTCCAATCCCACCAGGGCACAAACGCTCATCGAAACTTGATTTTACACCCGAGCTATCAAGATTCCCTAGTGAAAGCGTCACACAGGGCAAGTATCGGCACAGCGTTGGCCAGCACCGGTCCCGTACGTCATTCCCACCAGGGTTCCCATGGTTCCATTTTCAGCGAGCTATACGAAATTGCATATAATTATCTAAGTCTCCCGGGCGACTGTAGATTATCCTCGACAAACAAACGTACCGTTATTTCGGGAACACTCTTCCTCCGGACGCGGAACAAGGAGCCATTGCAGCCAGGTAGTCTGTCGGCTATCTACAAGGCGGCAAAGCCGGCCGCGACGAGGTGTACCCGGTGAACGTGGCCACTAAGCCATCTCGGACAGCAACAGAAACAGGGTTGAGTGCGGAGAGTAGTAACAGCCTGCTGACCTACTCTTCGGCTGGCTCGTTGCATGTAACCACTCGCAGTAGTAACTTCCCCGAGAGGCCAGACCGTGGTCCGGGCGACGTGCGGGGTTCTCCACATCGAAAGACGGGGAGACACACGGCCGGAACGGACCACACGGTCATACATATGTACGCGCGTACATACACACTCTATGTACCAAAGTCGCCAGCGAGCTCTTTTCACGATTCCTCCGGCTCCCTCGCTTCCTGCGAAACACCGCGACTCGATTACCCGAGTAATATTTATCCTCCCGGTCGTGTAAACACGTCTCGCTATAAATTCGCACACTCCGCGGCTATCCCGCGAGCTTCCTCCCTCGCCTCTACTTTTTATCGGCGCTCTCTCTCGCTCCCTCGCGCGCGCACGGTTCGTTCTCTTTATACAAGCTTCGGATGCCTGCTACCGGTCGAGTTGGCAAACAATCGTCGCGGGTGGCTTTCCGCGCGGGAGCGCCGAGAGGCGCGAGGATTACACCCGGATCCGTCGCTCGGGCATTCTCCGGTACGTTATAATACAGACGTTTCGCACTCTATTGCATCTGCAACGGGCTTCACGAGGCAAGATAATTTTGAGAAGTGAGAATTTTTTTTTTTTTTTTTTTTTTCTTCGTCAATTTAGGAGTTCTCGAGATGTTCACTGGGCAAGGACAACGTTGTCGGGTAATCCAAGGCTCGGTACAGTGATTTTTTGATCGATGATATATAGTTCTTTACTGGCAGTTTGTTAGGGCCGAGAATCTTCCTTGGTGCCCATTGCGGATTTTCTATTTTCCCTGTTTATACTTGTAATTGCGATGGCCAATCGAGATGGAAATGAGAGATAAAATATATCGTATATTTTCAAACTTTTTGGCGTATGTAGCGTAATAGTACATTTCGATACGAGTGCGAAAAAACTTTTTCTGACGAGTGTGAGTTTGCAGCATGAGCCGAAGGTGAGTGTTGCAATCACACGAGTTCAGAAAACGTTTTTCGCACGAGTATCGAACAAAATTTTATTTCGCAAGGTGTGAAAATGGGGATTTTCGCACGCGAAGCGTGCGAAAAAACCGCCATTTTCACACCGAGTGTCATAAAGAAATTTTATACAAAGCTGAGATATATTTCAGATAGGGCGGAAGAGGTGAATATGTTCCGGACCGTGAAATTGATTTATGAGGGGGCTACTCGGGATGGTCCATATTCACCACCTTTGCCCTGTGATCTCTGAACACATGTTACAGTCATACGTCCGGTTTACAAAAGTTCACTGTAAAAAGACATTGCAAATTTAATGTACCGGACTGGATGTTTTTATTGAAAAACTGGTATATTAAATTTAACGTACAATTTTCATGAAAAAATGAATATCCTTTTTCATTGAAATCAAAGTAAATGATTAAAATAAAAGTAGTTTCATAGTAAAATCAAAGTAAATTATTAACAATAAACTATTCCCAATATCTTTAATACACTGAAAATTAATTTTTCATCCTGATTGTACATCAAATTTAATATACCAGAATGTACATAAAAACTTCCAGTCCGGTATATTAAATTTCATACGAACTTTATTTACAGCCTTTCCGACGCAAGTATATTAAACATATTTTACACAAAGAACAAGAGTGGTGAATATGGCCCAACCCTATTATCCCGTACATCAACGCTGCATGGACCGATCCATATTCACCGTCGTTACCGTACATTTTTTTTCACGCAGGAAAACCCGTGCATAAATTTGTCATTTCGGACAATGCTCGTAAACGAACGAATTAATTGTTATTACGGAACGAATTAACGAACCAAGCGCGTCGCGCCGGAAGCCCGAGGGTTCCGAGGGGCGCGCGATTGCAGCGGACAGACGTGATAAGGCGAAACTCGAGGGAACACAGATGAACGGAAAATTGAGTGAAGGCAAAAAAAAAAAATTAAAATAAAAGAAGACACTAAGAGCTGCGGGAGGGTCAACAGCCTGCTGCTGCGTCACGTTCATCACGTCCCCGTTGTATCGTCCTCCAGGATCGGACGTACTTTCCTACTGCCCGACGTTTCCACCCCCCCCCTTCCTTGCTCTCAACTCGCAATTTTCCACCTTCGCAGAGACCTTCCATCCGTTGCTTTTTTCCCCCCCAAGCAACTCCATCTCCTCCCTCTCGGACACCGTACAGCGATGATGATCTCGTTCGCTCGCTTCTCCACTCCGTTACGTGTCTCCCCCTCCCCCCTCGCCCTCCCCCTCGCCCTCCCCCCTCTGTTTTTATCTCAGCCGAACGTGCACCAACCTTTCCGAAAAAAACCCGCGACGCATCCATCCGAGGCTCGACCCTACTCTTCCCCCCCCCCCCCCCTCCCCGCTCACGGAACGCCGGAACCCGCCGAAAGGTCGGGGACAACAAATTTCGAAATAAAATCTCCGCACGTCCGAGGCCCGAGAGGTATTTGCCGGACTCTTCCGGGCAAATTTTTCTCCCGACCGCCCGGCGCTCGGGTGAAAAATTTTTCGCAAGAATTCCACAAGCTCGCTCTGCCCCGCCGGTCGTGGAAGTGGTGGGGTATGCGGCGAAAAATAATTTCGCATCTCCCGAGAAGGAAAATCCCTCGCGGCCGTAACGTGACTGTACCACCACCCGCGCCCCCACGCCAGTTTTCCCTCTCGGTCGCCCAAGCACCCCCGACATCGACCCCCGTTTCCCACCCACCCCCGGCGAGCCCGGTGCTTCTCTCTCGGCCCCGTCCCCCCCCCTTCTCCTTCACCTCCCCCTCCCGCCGTGCCGCTTCCTCTTTCCTCCCGTCCAGAACTCTCGTACCGTTAAAACCCCCGATCTCCCCCCGGACCCCCTCGCGCCCCCTCCCGCCCCCCCTCCCGCCTATCGCGACCCCTCTCCCTCGGGCGCGGCGAGTGCGCCTGCTCGGGATCCGCGAGGCGTCGGCGTCGCGGGGGCGTCGCTCCGCCGCCGCGCCGCTCGGCCGGACGTCTGACGACGACGACGATGTTCTCGCAGTCCGGGGGCCAGTTATAAACGGTAGCGCCGCCGAGAAGGTCTCGAGAGACCCCGACAGAGAGACCGACGGAGAACATAGGGACGAGGCACAGGAGCATCATCGGGGAACGAAAACGAGGGGTTCGGCGACGTAGCGCGATATTCGTCCCGAGCGATCGGGGCCAGGCGGGACGCTGAGGGGTGGCCCGGGGTCGAAGAGCACAAAGCGGAAGTTTCGAGAGGCATGCCAAGAGCTCGCGCGACGAACGCGACCGCACCGACAACAACAACCGAGGGTGGCGAACGAGTCGGCGCTCACCGGGAGGCCGTGGGTTTCGGCAGTGCATCACGGGAACGCGTCGTGTCAGGGACACTCCCGCGTACCCTCGGCTGGAACGACTGAGAACGGTCGTTCGAAGCGCGAGTAGATCCGTCAGGGCCGGACAACCTCGCCGAAGGCAACGCGAGCTGGCACGGTGAGGAAAAGCCGCGAGGGTGAGCGAGACTGTGCGGAGGAAACGCGCACTCCGCGCAAAGTAAGAGGAAAAGGAAAAACACAGTCGCGACGGGAGACAAAATAAAAATAATAAAATGAAAATGGGGCGATACGCGAGCGAGGCCACGAGCCGCGGATCGATCGTGAAATAACTTTGTGCAAGAAAAACGCGGAGAGACCCCGAACGAGTTCGCGCGACAGGGCGAGATAGCGAACCGGATACTCCGAGCTGCGAGGAATCTCAGCCTCGTGGAACGAAACGCTATAACTCTCCTCCTTCTCTTCGTTTTTCCTCTCTTCTGCACCTCCGCTTTCGCCTGTCCTGAGTCGGCTTGGTCGCCGATTTAAGCCCGCACGGATTCGTCTCGAAGACGTCGCGCTTGTTTTCGGACGAAAAATCGGGCAAAAAAAAAAACTGATAGGGCGGTCACGACTAGCTCGGTGCGCTCAGTTTAGCGGCCCATCCGTTCTCCGGGGAAAAAATTGAGGCTGTAGGGTTGAAAGAAAAGTCATCCTTGCTCTCAACCACAAGGATCTTCCGACAGGCTTTTTTGTCCTCTTCGTTCCCTGCAGTATTTCCCAATTTCTCTCTTCATCCTCGTCAGTCTCGAAAGACGGTCGTCGCGAGTGTTCCGTGTGTACGTAAGTGCGCGTTCGCGTGTGCGTGTGTGTGTGTGTACGAGAGTGTGTACGTCGCGAGATTCGGCGAGTCGGAGACCGAGCGAAGTAGGAAGTCTCGATAGTCGTCTCGACGAGAAGTGTTTCTTATCCGCAGCGATACATCGGTCATCGGCTCTGGGTGTGCGCGGATCAAGAGAAAATCATACGAGACTAATTTAGAGGAGCGACGAAAAAAAAAAAATTGTTCGGCTCGAAGCGCGGTTTTTGTTGGAAGAAGAAAAAACGTGGAGCTCCGGGGCGAACGGAGCTTGTTTACGTCATCGAGACGAATCGCGGGTCTTTGGCGACCCCGACGAGGTGCGCGACTCTCCCCCGTGTAAACCGCGAGGCGACTGGCTCAAGGAATTTCTCGCGAATCACTCGCTGCGCAAGTGGGAGGAATAATTGTCGGTGGAAACGAATATAAATACCGTGAATGAAGTTTACGCGAGACGGGCAGAGAAATACCGTGTGGCGAGAAATAAAATAAAGAAAAAAAAAGCGAGGGTGGTAAGAGGGCGAGAGTTAAAGAGGTCACGAGAAGGTCGCAAATACGAGAGATATTTCCCAGAGGAGTATCTCTCTCCATCTCCGGCGTGCGTGAGTTTCGCCAGTGAATTTTCGGTCTGGGTCGAGCAAACTGGCTCGTAGTGTGTAGCGCGCAAGGGGCGGACGAAATTTACGAACGCTCCGTGGGAGGAGAGCATGTCTCGAGATAAATTTCGGTGAGAGAGGGTGCAATTATCGCGAGGGGAGATACGGAGATTTCGAGACGGTCGATTAGCGCGCCCGCGCGGAAGGTTAAGTAAGAGCGAAGTAAAAACGGGTGAATCGAGAGCCGAAAAAATAAAAACAATAATTTAAAAAAAGAAGCAAAAAGGAGACCTTAAAATCGTGTCGGGTTGAGCGAGGTTGTGGTTTTGGCGAGTTCGCGGGTTCTCCCGGCTACTTTGGTTAACCCAATTTCCTCCGCGGATTTGGTCCACGAGGTCGTTTAAGTAAGAGCGAAGTAAAAACGGGTGGATCGAGAGCAGAAAAAATAAAAACAATAATTAATAAAAAAAAAGAAGCAAAAAGGAGACCTTAAAATTGTGTCGAGTTGAGCGAGGTTGTGGTTTTGGCGAGTTCGCGGGTTCTCCCGGCTATTTTGGTTAACCCAATTTCCTCCGCGGATTTGGTCCACGAGGTCGGACCTAAAATATCGGGATAAAGGGGTCGAAGGGGCCGACAGAGCGGAGCGAGACTAACGAACAAGAGACACGAGGCTCTCTCTACCACTTCGTTCACTGTGGATACAGATAAAACATCGATAAGCGCACACAACCGCGGAGGCTCGTCCCTCTGGTCTCGAACTTCCGTATCAACATTTGCGCGAGGGGCGGCGAAGGCAGCGAAGGGCAGCGTGCTCGCTGACCCCCCCGGCGGCGCAACACAGCGATCCCGTGTACATAGAGGTGAGAGAGTGTCGGGCGTGATAGCGAGTAGACGCGGTCAATCCCTTGACTATCATCCATTCTGCATACCTATATAGTGGAGGATCCTCCGTCCGCTCGCGCGCACCTCGACCGTCTGCGTTGGTCACGTTGCAACCCATAATTCCGGCCCGGCGTGTAATCCACGCATTCAGCACCCTGACAAAAAAGATGCTGTAAAAAAATAAAGAATCACTGATAAGAACATTGAGTGCGGTTTCAAAGTGTCCAAGTGTCGAGCGTCGGGAGATAATACACAGTAGATTGGGGTGTGACATTTTTGGGGCAAAGGAATAAAAAAAAAAAAAAATGATGAATTCCTTGCTGAGTTGTCTGTTGCTGCCGATCCTCGGGTTGCTCTGCGGCACCGCGAGGTCCTTCGTTCTCGAGGGCTCGTCGACGAGCTACGCGCAATTTCGTAAGTGGAATGCGGCGCTCAACGGCACTCTGGAGTTCGAGTTCAAGACCGAGCAGGGGAACGGTCTGCTGCTCTACACCGACGACGGTGGAACTTACGACTTCTTCGAGATAAAGCTCGTCGAGAGCGCCCTGAGGCTCCGTTACAATCTCGGCGGGGGGGCGCAGATCGTGACCGTGGGCCACGATCTCGGCGACGGTCACTGGCACAAAGTGCAGATCGCACGAAACAACGAGAACACTACGCTGACCGTCGACGGTGTCGGCGCCACCTCGACGTCGCGCGGCAAGGAGTACGAGTTCGGGAGATACGCGGGAAACTCGGATGTTTACGTCGGCGGAATGCCGAGCTGGTACAACAGCAAACTAACCCTCCTGGCACTGCCGAGCGTTATATTCGAGCCGAGATTTAACGGTCTCATCAGGAATCTCGTTTACGCCGATGGCGAGAATCTCGTGCCTAAACGACAGGAGATGAAGAGCCGGGACGCCAAGGTAAACTAGACAATTATACGGATGGATTTTAGTGCACAGTTATTTTCTTACCCCGCTCACTTTTCACTCTCCGTCTACCTTACACTGAGAAAAACTTACATAGTAAATAGTTCCCAGGGGGGACGTCTACATTTTACAGTTACGACAATGAATAAAAATTGTAGTTGTAACTATAATTATAGTTTAATCAATTGAGTTTATACTATCACAAACTATCTATATTGTCGTCGTCCCTGAGAACTATTCGTCATAGTAGGACATACCATGCTTTTTCTCAGTGTATAATCGATGTTCCCGACTAATAAAAAACTGAGTAAAACAAAATGTTTGATGCGAGTGCGAAAAAACTTTTTCTGACGAGTGTGAGTTTCTGAACTCACACGAGTTCAGAAAACATTTTTCTCACGAGTATCGAACAAAATTTTGTTTTACAAGGTGTGAAAAAAAAACTCTTTCACCACATTTCCCGACAAATTTGTAACAGATTGCTTAATTTCTTTACGTCAGAGGTTCGGGCGCGAATGCAGATAAGGGTTAAAATAGTTATATTAATAAGGTATTAGGTCCAATTTGAAATTCGCTCGGTCGCTGCTAATGGATAAAGGATGAATGGACAATAAACTCGACGGATCAAATATTCGATGATGCGATTCCGGGCTTCGTACAAATTAACGAGGGTTAACTCGTCAGGCAATTCGTGCCAACCGATAATACGTTTCGGATAATTTTATACCGATTTCCGTTTGCCCCTCGATTCCCCTTTTCTCCCGTGTTCACCGGGCCCGTGTCTGACTGTCGTAACTAAGTTCTCAGTCACCCCTATTATTTGACGTCTTCATTAGGGTGCTCGCAACGACGATAGTCGTCGTTATTCGTTCCGCTCTTGAACTTTGCGTCCATCCGATTTTGGCTGGAAACTCGAGTCACGCGCTCTCAACCCTTCGTAAGTCCCCGCCTCAAAGATATCCCCATTTTCCCCGTCGATCTACCGTTAGAACGCGTTACCCCCACTCCGCCTCCCCCCCTTTCGCTGCGCCGAGGTTTCGGGCTTTGTGACTTACACATGGTTAATAAAGTACGAGAACGAGCATAGTGAACGGCCGAGTAGATTGCACAGTCACTGTATTGGAGTATCATCGCGCACCGTTTCGTTGGATTCCCTGGAGGGACGAGGGGGGGGGGGGGGTTAAGCCCGGTGTGTCGCTTCGAAAGAGCTTTTACCGAGGAGCAGCAAGGGCGAGACAGACAGGAGAACCATGGAGGGAGAGCGAGAGACGCGGATAGTAAAAGAGAGCTTATCGATCGCGAAGACTCGTCGCGTCCATCGGACACGAGGTTCTCCGGGCCACGAGGGCGCCCCCCTCCCCCCCTCCCTCGCTCGTAAGAATAAAATAGTGACCCGCCGCCGACCCACGTGAAACGACGGAATTATCATCGTCCTCCCTCGATATAGTTTTCACCTCTATCTTCGATTTTTCGATACACTTCGGAATCTGGGGCTTAGGACTGGACAGGCCAGTCACGTGACCGCGTGATCGGCTCCGAAAATGTATCTTCAGAGCCCGAAATAAAATAAACGGGGGGGGGGGGGGGGGGGCAAGGAAATATACAGCAAAATAATGGGAAGTATCGGGACTATAAATTATTCTCGTCGTACCGCGCTTACGTGGTGGATGTCCCGGGCTGCACGGAGCGCCGCCGCTGAGACACATGCAGAGACAAAGAGGCAGCACGCAGACAGCGAAAGCTTGATATATCCCTGATGCACGGCACCCGCTGCACGGACGGAGTTATTGGTCGGGATCGATATTTGCTCAACGATCCATGAGACGAGACCAGTAGCCGCGCCGAGCGGTCTGACCGTAAACGGGCAACTCCACTGGCGCGGCCCCGGCGGAGATTCGGCTGTCGGGGGACCCCTCGGACTATTCCGAATAGTCGGACGGTAAGGCAGGTCCCGCGAAATATCGACTCGAACCGACACTGCGAAGCAACCCTTCGACTACCCTACGCGACCACCCAACCAACCTGACCCCCGGAGCACCAGCTGCTATTTAATATTTATCGCGTGACCCGCATATACCACGCCATTTCTATACTACAACCCCCCCCCCCCCCCCCCCCCCTTCCCCCTCCCCGCCTTCACCGGCATGGCGCACACGCTCACCACGACGACACGATCAGTCCGCATTGATTGCCTGTGGATCCGAAAATCTAGCTGCACTGAAAAAAAAATTTTGTGAAATTCCACGAAAGGGAGATTCGCTCAACCTCATCGTGAGGTTAAATACGGCGAAACGAATTAAGAAGTTCATCTAACCTAGCCGACCGGTTGTCGGGTATTGTTGATTCAACAAAATCGTTCGGTTGAGAACACTGACGGGTTTCAATTTGTTTCAATCAATTCGTGATCTCCGTTCATACCTCGCACTGTTGCAGCCGATACATTGAGTGAAATTATTGACACGGTTGGGTCAACTACACGGACTGCTTAGGCAAAGGAAATTACATAATGGGCGGAAAAAAATGTCTTTAATGCAAATACTTTATGTGATCGACACAACCGCAGCTTGTTTGTTACAGGTATAACGTTGATTTCGATTCATTTCACTATAAACTTTAAATAAACTTGGAAGTTGAACTTGAAACTTGAAAATATTTGCATTATGACAATAGGGGATAAACATACGCATTTAGTGAAAAAAAAACTACGACCACCAACGCTTATTTTTAGAACTAATTACGACCTGGAGTTGGAATTGAACTGCCTAGCTAACGCTTATTCATACCTACGAAGCTAACTCGCTACCGACTATCCTGTTGCTAACTTACGAAGTTCCGTTGTTCAAATCCCCTATAAGTTCTATCGTAAATATTATAGTGAGTTGAATTTTTCGTTCCTTGAATATTATTATTACTTGAATAACATAAATCACTTGGATAACATAACTGTTATTCAAGTAATGATTTCAACGAAGTTTTTTTGCCGACTTTCAAAATGAATGACGAAAATATATTTTAACAAGGACGCGAACAGAAATGCAAGAAACGTTCTTGACCGGTGTCAGATAGTGACGACTTGGTGGTTAATTGGTAGCGACATAGTAACGTTTCGAGAGGCCAACCACATATTTTATTGGATTAACCTACGTCGAAGTTATCTCAAGAGTTAATATACAGTATCTTGGGACCACTTCCAGGAGTTGCTTCAAAAAAAATTATGCCGTTTATCAGCGCACATTGGGTAATTGATTCAACCACTCACGAAAAGCAAATTAACTATTGATTAATCTTTGTTTCAAACTTATGTCTTGTTGAAACAGCACACAGTGCAGTGTTCACTCAACATCACGTTTCATCGCGTCAAAGAAACACGCCTTTGAACTAATTTGTAGTCGCAACTGATCGGATATTTTGGGGAGGTTGAGACAATCTCACATTCCACTGGATGAATTGACTCAACCACTGGTGACCCTTCAACGAACTGCTGATGAATGTTTGCTTCAACTTGCAAATTTCGTTTCAACACAACACACAGTGATTCACTCAACAGTCCCGTAGCTCACATAAACGAATAATCTGCTTCCATGCAAATTTATGACGCAGTTGACCCAACAAAGTGCGTTTGGTTATGTCTAAGGACTCGTAGTTGACTGAACCATACCCAGAAAAAAAATTTATTTGACGGCCACCGTTTGTTAAGATTAAGTAAAATATTTATTTGATTTAAATAAATATTTATTTTATTTAAGTACCTATTTACTTACCCGGGTTGAAATTTTCGAGCGTTACATCGGGCCTTGATAGGGTCCTGATGTGGCCTGACAAGGGCCCGATGTAACGCTCGAAAATTTTTACTCGGGTAATTAAAATAAATATTTATTTAAATCAAATAAATATTTTACTTGATCTTAATAAACGGTGGCCGTCAAATAATTTCTTTTCTGGGTGCACTATTTCATTGAGCCAAAGGCATATTTGCCAACCTCCCCGCGAGGTTGACCGAATTTTTTTTTCAGTGCAGGATTAAGAATGTCAACTGGCGGGGTTTAACACAGGCTGCGTTGGTGATTGCCAACGCTACCGAAAGAATCGTCAACTTTCTTTTCTGAACTTAATGAAAAGGCATCCGAAAAGAACACACGAGTAACGTAAACTCGTATTCTTACTTGCTCACTTTCCTTTCTCATCCGTCAAAAGCCGCGAAGCTGTGAAAGCTCGGGGAACGGAAGTGGCGGAGGCACGGTAGGTAAAGACTATATATAGGGCCGAAAGTGCTTGATACGTCGAGCGTGCGTCGCCCGTTTCATGTCTAGACCGTGGGATCCGCAGAGGGGTAGCGAATGAAGGAGGGAGAAAGAGGAATTGATAAAGAACGAAGGAAAGAAAGGAAAGTATGGAAGGAAGAGAGTTTGCCGGAAAAGCCTCGAGTCACGCGTGACGGTGAAAAGCTTTGGCTCACTTTCAAGTGCATCGCACACACTGCGTGCTGCAGCCGCGCGCGAACAAAACTCCCCTATACGATGAACTTTGTGTGCGGGGTTTTCATACCGTCCGTACAGCCACATCGGGGTGGATAGACGGGCAGGCGTGTGTGCGGACTCGTTGCTTTTCTCACGCACACGAGAGACGACGAGCGGAGGCACCGAAGCACTTGGCCCTTTCGCGCAATCCCCACCCAGGCAGTCGACGCGAATAGCCTAGTCGACGAAATTTATCGATTCGCTCAGGCATCGAAGCGGAAAGCTGTATAGCTAGCAAAAACGAGGATACACAACGTAGGTGCGCGGAAGCCGGGACACGCGTAAATTTTACGAACAATAACGGTGATGGACCTTGAAAAAGGTCCGACAAAAAATTAACAAGTAACAGTTTGCGGACCATTCGAGACGATAAATGTTTTAAAAACATTTTTCTTTTTTCTTACCGTGTTGAATTTTTTTTTCGCCTTTGTGTTTGGATTCTCGGACATAAAAATGTATTTCTATCATTCCCCACCATCCCCGCCCCCCCCCCCCCGGGCATCCTCACGGTGTGAGGAGGCGGGAGGGAAGCCGGGCCACGCGTAAATTTTAGGAACAATAACGGTGATGGACCTCGAAAAAGGTACGACAAAAAATTAACAAGAAACAGTTTGCGGACCCTTCGGGACGATAAATGTTTTTTAAACATTTTTCTTTTTTCTTACCGTGTTGATTCTTTTTTTCGCCTTTGTGTTTGGATTCTCGGCCATAAAAATGTTTTTCTATCATTCCCCACCGTAGGGGAGGGGGGTCCCCTCCCACCACCTCACGCCGTGCGTGTACATTTTTTTCATTTTATTTCACACAAGTCGCGTATTGGAAAAAGATCGACGCATGGGGGGGGGGGGGAAGGGGGAACAGTTAGCCGTTCGTGCTGCCAGCTGCAACTGCAACTGCAGCGTCAAACCTCGCTCCGTCGAATCTCATCAAGGCTTTTGCTTCTGCTACTGGCCGACTGAACTGCGGGGGATTTGAATTAATGCTCGTGTTACTCTACGGCTCAGCGATTCGATGAATTAATTAGTGAAGAACAAACGATCGGCTCTATTTTTTTTTTTCAATATCTATCTTCTTTTTTTTCGTGACTAGTTCAGCCCTGGCTTTATGATTTTATACAGTCAGCGGCTCAGAGAGATAACGAATATTTTACGTACTGTATACTGTAACTTTCTGCGGCACTGAACCGCGATAAAATTGAGTATCAAAAACCGCATATGGGGGACGATGTAAAACAGTTTCAGACTTTTCACGGTATTGCGGTTCATACGTGGAGCTCACTTGCGCAAGTGTAATCGGATTGTATCGGGGTAAGTGATTGTCCGTAAAAAAAAAAGTTTTTTTTTTTTTTAATGCACAAACTCGGCTAAAAATATAAAAGTATACAATCTCGCTCGCGCAACAGCGCCGAAATATAATTTTCCGGCAAAGTGGCGTCAACACGTGAAGGGCCGGGCTCGGTTACGGCCGGAGTTAGCTAGTTTGCGAAGCCCTTCGAAACCCTCGAGTATTATACTTTGACCTGCCCTTTGTACGGAAAAAAGGCTCGCTGTGGTAATAACTTTATGCTTTTGTTATTCATTGAAACGTTTTTACCAACGAGGTCGAGCTCGCGATGGTAAACTTTTTTTTTATATTCCACACGAATATTTCTCCTCTGTTTCTAAAAATCGCCCTGAAAATCAATCTTTACGCGTGACCTGACCCGGCTCGAAGTTAAATCGGATAACGTTGCTATTTTTAGAAACCCGATATGCGTCCGTGAGCCGAGCATTTTACATGATTGGGCCGAAAAAACATCCATGATTATCATGCTTCAGGATTTTATGTGAACTATTGTGTACTCGTCAATACAAAAATAAAAACAAACTAAAAAAACAACAATAATCGATATTGTTTACCCGATGCCCACCGTCGACTCGAATCTTTCCCAACCCTTCCGCGCTCCAGCCCCGTCAATCTTTCCCTTCATTATCATATTATTCGCTTATCCGATTATCGGACAACCGGGCCAGCAAAATATGTACCGACACAGTCAAAAAAATTTATATTGCATGCTTTAATGAAACCGCGTTTTTGTATTAATAAAAACGCTCCGTTACACAAATTTCATACCGGTCAGTTTATTATATTCGGAAGGCCGATGAGCATTGCCAGGGTGAGCAGGGCAAAAGGGACCCGTGTTCTTCCTTTCGGATTAGCCTTTCCGTGTTCCGCGTAAAATTTGTAAAAACGGTCCGTTTCGCCCCGTCTTGCTCCCCTTCGACGGAAAAAAAAAAAATTTATACGGTAGATATTTTGCGGCCTCGTGGAATCGATAAAGATAATTTATTCGTCGATCAGCTGTCGCGGCAATAACACGCACAACGTAAAACTTGCCCGGTCATGTTTTTATTTTTCATCCTCGCATCGCGTTGTTATTTCTACACGACATTCCTTCTATCCGCGAAAAAGCATTGGTTCGATGAGAAAGCCAGACAGGGGGGGGGGGGAGAAAAATTGAAACGGTCTTAGCGCGGAGCCAATAGAGGAAAAGATCGTACGAGCTCGTTGTTAGCCGGACCGTGAGATCCCCTCGTGACCCAAATCCCGTTGTCCAGGAATCGACGAAGGGTGAAAGAATAGCGAAGTAGGAGCGAGCATGGAAACAGCGGAATCCAGCCAGTCAGGAACAAACCCTTAAAGGTTACGAGATTTTGTCTCCGATATATATCTTTCAGCCTCTTCACGGTTCCCGTTTGCCTCTTGCGTTCATTCCTCCTCATCTCATCCGTTGACCTTTTCTGACTTGGATACGGTTACACGCTCGACAACGGTGTACTCTTCCTCTCCCTCCCTCTCGTACGCTGAGAAAAAGGATGGTATTTCCTACTATAGCGAATAGTTTCCAGGGGGAACGTCTATATAGATACTTTCTGATAGTATATATTTAATTGATTAAACTATAATTATGGTTGCAATCATGATGTTTTGTGATTGTTGTAACTATAAAATGTAAACGTTCCGCCTGGGAACTATTTTTTGTGGTAAAAAATCCGTCTGCTTTTACTATGTAATTTTTTCTCAGTGTATGCTCCTCGTTTTTTCCATCATCATCCCAATGGCGCTTGAGTCAGAATTGACTGCGACGGACAGGTGAAAGTTCCGACGATAATAAATCATACCACCATGACTATGCGATATCGCCGCTTGAAAATATCGAGAACCGCACATTTTACCAAAATGCTTCTCGGACCAAACTTTTGTCGCTCGGCTATTAAGGTAGCCCTTGCGAATGGTGTTCACTTCGCATAAGTTTCGGAGAAAACACTTCTGGATGGGATAAAAATCTGAAAAAATCAAGCATATTAAAGATGCTGAAAAAATTAATTTTGCATAATAATAATTGCAAAATGTTACTAACAAATTAATGAAAAATAAAATTGTTCGACAAATCTTCCGGAAACCTAGCTTTTTTTAAATGAAAATGATTCGTTCATTTTTCTGCATGCGTATACATTTTTTCAGATTTTTAAAATTCACTTTGAATTTTTTTCTTTTTTTATGGGAAAAAATGTGTAGAAAATCGCAAATTCAAAGTGAATTCAAAAATCTGAAAAAATTCATACGCACTCAGAAAAATGAAAGAATCATTCATTATCATAAAAAAAAGTTAGGGTTTCGGGAAATTTGTTGAAAAATTCGATTTCTAATCAATTTGTTAATAACATTTTGCAATTGTTATTATGCAAAATTAACCTTTTTAGGACTTTTAATGTGCTTGATGTTTTTCAGATTTTAATACCATCGAGAAGTGTTTGGAATTCTCCCTCGTTTCTCTGAAACTTATGCGAAGTGAACACCATTCGCAAGGACTACCTTAAGGAGGATTAAGGTGGCAGTGGCAGTGAGGGGATAGTTGTGCTGCGCCGTAAGAGGCAGGTGGCAAGTTAGCGAGAGGGCACGCTAGCCGCTGCATACGTTCCCTCAAAATATTAATGATATCTATAACAAATTTGAATTTTAAACTGCATTTAGAAAACTTTGACGAACGCAAAGTATGCTTTTTATGATGATACGAGTGAATGTCTTGGATCTAACGTATGTAAAAAAAAAACGTAAATAATAAAACAGTGTTCACCTGTCTATTTTTACACGTAAAATGTCACAACTTTCTAATTTCATATCTCCGACAGTACTCGGCAAATGCTTCGGAAATTTCGCATACGCTTGCATCAGGGTTACAACTTGCTACAAACAAAAATGTCGATTTTCTTGAATTTGCTTTCATCACCGAACCTCCTCAAAAGCCCATTTCCGATGTATCTTTTCCTCTATAATAATACCAATAACAATAATATTAATAATAAAATAATCTTTCACTCATTTCAACAATCGTTACCAATATAATTCTCGGAGCGTTTACCATTCACAAAACATTCTCGGGGTACATCCCGCCGGGTATCGTAAATCGTGGCTACCGCTCAATCGTTCAAATCAATAATTATATTCCAACCCACGTTTCACCAATTAACGACGACGCACGCGTACCGTTCGATTGCATAATCGGATATAGTACACGCATCAATAATGTTTATGCAGATTAACGATCCCTTTAGCCAAGTTTGACAAGAAGGGTGGCGGGCGCTCGTTCGGACGGAGGTACGAACAGAATGAAATTTACACACGTTCCCGAAGTCCCACTGGGATTCTTGTGAAATTACATAAGCCTTTCGCATCGGGCATTATTCGCCCGATTCTCTGCAGGAAATTCGGTCCGCCGGAAATTTACGCGATTGCGGTCTCTCTGCCGGCGCTGGTTGTGGCTGCTACAAAGCGTTCGTCACTTTGTTCCTCCCTGTTAACGCTCAATTTTCTAACGAATTGCTGGAATCCAATTCCCATGCAAATCCGATCGAACTATCGAGCTTCCGGTCCGGCACTGCCGATTAACCGGGGCTTTTCCGTTCGGAGCGTTTCATAGCGACCGTAAATTAATTCCCACCCGAGACAAAACCCGATAGTCGTAATAATAATAATCCCACCTCTTCTCTCTCACCTTTCCTTCCTACCTTTTTATTGTATTTTATTGTTATTATTTTTTTTATTCGACTCTCTTATTCCCACAATCACGCCCCACGAGCGTCATACATACCGCTTTCGGTTCGGCCTCCCACGGTTCTATCAACGAGGCCCCTTTGCTTTTATTGCCGAGATCCTTTTTTTTACTCACTCGAGGATTTTCACCCACAAAGAGACCAGAGGGGGGGGGGGGGAGGGGGGCGAGAGACGGAGACAGCGCGAGAATGAGAGGGAGGGGGAGGGAGAATAAACGCGAGGGCGACGATGGTTTTGGTCGTTAGTGCGGTAACAATGTGTACGTAGCTCCTGTACTAACCTATTTCCGAGTCGAATAAATAAAAGGAGATAAAAGAAAATTTTGTGGACGAAGCTTTTCGACCGTTTTCACCGCCACTTCTCATTATCTCCGTTGCATACACAGGAAGACAGTGCGACGATTTGCGAAGCTCTGTTCCTCAAGCTCCCCCCCCCCCTTACTCGTTTGCGGTTTTGAAAAGTACCTTGGACGAGAACTCTCGTCATTACGGGGAAGATTATTGTTACTATTATCATTATTCGCCGATCTACGAAATTGAAGAGAAGTTGGTGTAAGCCGCGAGTTTGGAGTCAAAATAAACTGAGCCGTGAAAGCGCGGGTAAGGAGGGGAAAAAATTACACATTGTGGTACTTTACTGCAAAAAAAAAAAAGTTTTAATGTAAATACGGGCTCGAGGTAGATCTCTGAGATTCTCGTTTACATACGCTGGGGAGATGTAATTTCAGAACACGTTAGCGCTGTTACGCTTTCGCGAGGCGTTATGTGTATGCGCGGAATGTAAACTAACAGACCATCCGACGCTACGAACTCTGTGCGTGACGCCAAATTCCTTGCAGTATCTCTGTCTCTGTGCACACACGACCTTGCTGCAATGGACAAGGTTTCTACGTCGACGGTACCGCTACTTCCGGTCCGCCGAAATTTTACTCTCGCCGCAGGGCCGGCCCGAAAAATGTAATGAAAAAATAGTAGTTGATCAAATATTAAAAGTTCAAGTTTACACAGTCGAAATCCCAGGCGACACGCCAGTTGCAGTTTTCAATACGTAAAATGTTCCTTATGAATTCTTCACTTAGATTACTGTTTAACGTATATTATTACTATCTCAATAAAAACGCGGTATGCTTTTTTATTGATGAAATTGTGAATCGATGCACGGAACGTGGGCACTAGTATGCACATCGGTGGCCACTAATAGGAACAAAGACATATATTCATTATTTTATTCATAGCCCATGTTAGCCAATGAACTAAACTTCCCGGTGGGATCGATATCAGCGACCGGATATCCATAGTTGTATAAATATTTCGTAATGTTTCGGACACTATTCTTAAGCGGCCACTAATAAGAGCATTTACCTTACGTAGCCAGAGCGAAGTTGCTGGTCTTCCGAACATTAATAAGCTCTCTAAGAAGCACTGGATAATGCTACGTCACTGTTTGGCAGAGTACCATAAAAAAAATTCTCTGTAACGCTACTTCCGGTTGAAAAATAAGATTTTCAAACTGGAAGTGACGTACTTTCGGTTGAAAAATAAGATTTTCAAACTGAAAGTGACGTACTTTTGGTTGAAAAATAAGATTTTCAAACCGGAAGTGACGTTGCAACGAAATTTTTCAAATTGTTTAAATCTCTACCTGAGTCCGTAGACTCCAAATTTTAAGCTTTCATTGTTTTTAAGCGTCGATTGAGGAACAGTCCGAAAATTGTTTTCTTGCGACATTATGCCTGCTCACCCGCAGTTCAATTTCGAACTATTAATTGACTACGGGTCGATCAATTGATTGCTCCATCATACTATTTTAATGGTATTACAATAGTATTAACATTAAAATTAGACCCGTCCAAAGCCGCAGTGAGTAGAAGAGAAGTTGCCTCATCAGTCACAGCCTTCAACAACTATATTAAAATAGTATTATCGAAGTATTAATATTGTAACGACCGTAGAGATGAGGATTGACCGTGACACACGATATTACATAGGTGACCAGAATAGCTCAATATGATAAACGAGTAGCAGTAATTATATTTATTATTAATGGTTTGCATGGTGCAATCATCGATACATGTAAGATAATATTAACAGTATGTATTTGAATTTCTATTGCCAATGCGCCAGCGACCTAAGTTTTTCGGCCCCTGATTCGCTTCGTTTGATACAAGTGGGTTTGTTTTCGGTGGGAAAGTATTATTTAAATTAAACGCTGACACTGAGAAAAAGAAATTGGTGGATTAAGCAAATGCGCGGTGACATACGTTCAAAGGTGTATTCTGTTGGTACAACACATATGTTTGTTTCAATCAACAAATTTTGAATAAATTGAAGCAAATAAGCGTTAAGAAAACAATACTTTATTTGTACCAAACAAATAACAGCTTTGAACGTATGTCACCGCGACTTTTGGTTAATCCAACCAATTTTTCTTTCTCATTGCAGTTTTTTTAGTTTGCATCTTCGTTTGCCATTCTCTCGAGTAGTTGGTATGTGGTGAGTGTAGGGCGTTTGCGTCTGCGGTTTACATTTTGTGTGGGTTGTATACAGAGCGGTTGAATGTTCAGAGCTTGTGCGGAGGCGAACCTTTTGGTGAGTATTTGTGTTTTTGTCATTATGGGGGTGATGTTCGTTCTTTCGTAGAGTAGTGTGTTAGGGGGTTTGTGTAGAGAGTTGTTTGGGTGCTTATTCGTGTCAAGTTCAAAGTAGCACAAGTGCCGACTGTTTTTATTGTTTTTTGATTGCTGTTTTCTTACAGTTTAGAAGCATCGGATGGCCATACTCTATTATAGGTCCACATATACTTTTATATATTTTGGCTAGGCGTTTTATAAGGATCTGTCAATCTCTAAATGTTAATTTCCAGAAGTATGACGCTCTTACTGCAAATTTAACCATCACTTTCAGCACTGTAAGCAGAAGCTTACAGGGCTGAAGGTGATGGTTAAAATTTATTTTATGGTCTACGAAAACCATATTTTGAGTGCTGCTTCGGTGGTATTTTTATGTTAAAAAGTTGGATTTTTTTGTGATTGCGGATTTATCTTGTAATTGAAGATGACTAATTGAGATTTCAGAGGGTTAGGTTTGAGTTGCCATTTGTTAAACCAGACCACTGTCTTGTCGACCGCGTCTTGGAGCGGTCAAATGACAAATGACAAACGTACAAATTATCGATTGATCAGATGACGGGAGTCTTGATCGGACTTTCAGAGATAACAGATGTTTGATAGTTCGTGCTTGAGATATTCAGCTGCGTTTGTACCTAATAATATCCGTCCCAAATACGCGCGTTATTTATTACACGAGAACGAAACAAAATTATTAAGAATTCACGGAAACACTGAGCTCTTATTATTCTCTAATTAGTTTTCTCAATTAGCGTTACAAGGATCGTTGATCTCTCAATTATTTTATACCACGTTGACGAATTCACCGGTCGGAATTGTGGATTGAAGGGGTTAGTTGGATTGTACGCGGCACGTTCGCGGTGCGGTATTCATGGCGGTGGGAGAAAGCCGACGGGCCGGAAGCCTGTCGGCATTTAGCACGACGCCGGTTCGGTGGCACGAAAAGAGTGCCTGAAAACGTTTTCCGTTTCCGGTACAGATCCGACCATATTCCACGCCGCCCGGGACTTCCGCAGTCGTCGCCGTAGCCGGGAAGGTTTCAACCCCTTCGCCTCCTGCCACCACCCAGCACCCCGTCACTGTCTACATTCCGAATCCCCGAGGGGATTTTCAGCGACGCGATTCCTACTTCCTCCGTGTCTCTTTCTCTCTCTCTCTTCGTTCCAGAAAACGACTCCACTGTCCTCCCGAGCTCGTGATTCCCGACAAAGTGAATAAGGAGCGTTACATCCAAAAGCGAAACTAAAGGCTCTGATTTCTCAGTCGGAGCTTCCCTCTTAATGAAAGAACGAAATATTCCTATTAAAGAAAAATTCTGAACCAAACGTTAATTTATGCTCTCTCAACTCCGACTATTCATATTTTATTATTAACTCTAGAACTCATGTATCATTTTTTCTACCTTCTAACTCATGACTGGGGTACATATGTACCCCACGCGTTTCTTCAACGTACAAGGGTTCTATGAGCAGTAAATCGGTTATGCCGCACATGAATCTCTTCGTTTTTTCATAAGGGAGAGAATGGTAAGCGGCAAATTTGATTTTGTTAAAGTTTAGGGGGTGAAAATCACCCTTAAAGGCCAAAACATAACGAAAATTGGCAAAACCCGTACTTTTTGTGAAATAAATTGTAGTTTTTTAAAAAATGGTCCGATTTTCAGAACTAGAACGCTATTTTACAGGGTACACATTAGGCTATCAGGAAAAAAATAATCCCATTGCATCCCGTTCAAAAAGTCAATCTATTTGGCCATCTGGAATTAGGGAAAAGTCGAAAACTTGTAACATGGAACAAATCAATGAAAACGCAAACAAAAATGGTTTTGCATGGGTTTTACCATTTATTTTTCTTGAAATATCGTAGATAATTAACGATAATGATAATTATTTTTAAAAAGTATTAAAATTATAAAAAAATAAATATCATATAATTATATAATAGTAACTTATATTCGACAGTTCTAACAAAAGAAAAACACTTCCTTACAAAAAACATTAACAGGAACTCGTGACTAGGGTATTTGGGTACCCCAAGTGCGCTGCGTTAGCGTCCTGTGCTACAGCCAGCGAGTAACTGAGGCTACTAGCGGTTCTTGCCTCCTTAGATCATGGAACTAAATTATCATGGAGGTCCTAAGTCGATAATGTCACTTTCTACTGAAGGGGTGCAGTTTGAATATCGTCTGGGGTACTTTTGTACCCCATGCATGAGTTCTAGGGCTAAAAGATGTATATATATATACAAATTTTATAGAGGCTGAAAAATAATGACAATTTTCCCCGTGGAAAAAAGTATATGCGAAAATATGTTTTCGTGTATGTGAAAAAAAAATTATATACAGAATATATTATCCCGCGAAAAATATCAATATTGTAAAAATATTTTTCGCGTATACGATTTTTCCATGATGAGTTTATCGATGAACTCGAGCCAAGGGGGTTGATATCAAGAAGTTTTCGCGTTGTATTTCATCTATAACGGTATACATTAGTGGCAATAAATGTCTTAGCCGAGAAATATATGGTGCAGGAACGCGTGAAGCGGAAAGGGCGTGTGTAATTCGCACAGGAGGGTAGAGTTGCCCGGTGATCATGAAACGCGGTTGGCAAACGGGCTTCTAATCATAGGGCGTTCGTGGTATCACGTGACGTGCACCCTTCCCGATTTTTCATTATTTTTTTTTAGTTTCTTTCCTACTTTCGTTAAAAGCTCGATCGAAGTTTCGGACCTCGTTGTGTACCGAAAACCTCGAGGCCTCCGTTGCACGTGTACCGGCGAAATATATATATATATATACGTACATAGGCCGTTGATTAATCCGGCACGAACTTCCGTTTTCTCAACGAGTCTTCTGATAAATCGGTAGATCGATCTACGTCAGTCACACGAGAGTGGTATATTATTTCTTCGCTCTCGATTATTGTTCCTGCATTGACGAATAATTAGCTTCGAGCCGACGGCCTTATTTACATGAAAAAACGATTAATCGCTGACCGAAAATCCAGAAACTGCTGGTACCATGAACAACATTGCCAGTTATAAAAAAAAAACATTTATTTCACTCGGTGGGAAAATGGCAGTTTTTTCGCACGCTTTGCGAAAACCCCCATTTTCACACCTTGTGAAATAAAATTGTATTGGTTACTCGTGCGAAAAACGTTTTCTGAACTCGTGTGATTGCAACACTCGCCTTCGGCTCGTGCTGCAAAGTCACACAAAGTCGCACAAAATCACACGTATCGAAATGTACTTTATTGTTAAGAACACCGTAAACAAAAGGCCAAGGGCTGAAGGACTTCGGTCGATGGCCGTGACAATATGTGGATGCAATTAGATTAGATATTAGAAATATATTAATGTATAAATGTAAAAAAAAAAAACTTCACCGGTCGTCAACGCATCCTATGTATTGTTAATAAATTCACACTTACTACTACTACTAAAAGCACAAGCTTGTAATATTCAAGCCTGAACGAACGAGTTTGTCACTTGTTTGACAACATTATTTTTACGAAACTTCGTATTCCGATTTTACGAAATTATTTATTACCGTGCACCAGCACTTTGCGTTACGTTCACGCACACTATTAATTATTTTTACTCCCATCCGTCCGAACCTAAAGAGGTGGACGAGAAATCGGGAGTAGGTATGCGCGGTCCGCATAGTCTCCCGAGTCATCCCGTCGTCTCTCGCTCTTCGCGCACGTTTATGAATTATTTCACCTCATGAATAATTCAAGCCTGTTTGCGTCGTTCAGCGACCGACTACTATTTCTCTTCCGCGACTTTTGCTCAGGTACACAAAGTCCTCTATATATATATACATATATATATATATGTCCCAGGCTCAACGAAGTCCGAGGGAAGTGTAAGACTCTGGATGCTGTCACGGGGCTCGAATGATGGAGAAACGGACGCGACCGGCGAGAATAAAGGGACCGTTAGGATAGGCGAGAAGAAAGGGATCGTAAGGATAGGCGAGAGGGAAAATAGGGGTGAATAAAACCGTCGGAGTATTAAAGAGCCGGTTCATATATAGGTGAAGCAGTATCAGGACGAGACACAGAGTAAAGAAGTTAAAGAGTGTAAAGATGTCTCGGGGTAACTACTTGGAATATTTATGGGCTGAAAAACTCTGCCGTACCTTATCCTACACCTACCCGCAGGATGTACATGTATCTTCAGTGTCTCTTCGTGAGCCCCCCCCCCCCCCCCCCCCCGATATCACGGGAAACGTGATAGAGCAGAGCGTGCGATACAGCGGAACGGGAGAGGAGAAACTAGTTATATCTTTGCTTCTATATCAGTTTAATCTAAGAAGGTTATATATAGTGAGGTAGGGGAGAGCGGGGCAAAATGGGGCAACGGGGCAAAACGGGGTTTTTGGGCGAAACTAAATTTTCCAATCATTTTTGGATCGGACAAGGTGGCAAAACTGGGCAGAAAAGCCTGATGTATCCGATAGGGCGAATTCGCGCATCCAAAAATGATTGGAAAATTTAGTTTTGCCCAAAAACCCCGTTTTGCCCCGTTGCCGCATTTTGCCCCGCTCTACCCTATATAGTGAGGATATAAGCGAATCCAAGAATCTCTAGAATGGAGCTTTTTCCACGAAACGAACAAACCTATATTTTTTTATTTTTCAGACGCGGTGAACCGAGAACAGTTTTCAGACTTTTCAGCCGGATGGCTTGTGCTCGTCCCCCGAGAGAAGTTACCGAGACTTCCCTTCTAACGCGCAACGGTTGCTGACTAATAAGCATTATCAATTTTTATAAACCCAGCGAGGGAAAAGAAAAATTAATAAAGAAAAAAAATATATAAAAATGCGAGACGAAACGAGATGGAGAGATTCTTCTCGCCCTCTTCGTCGGCTCTCGAGGGGCTCCATGAGCTTTCGCAGAGAAGCAATCCAATTCGGGACAAGGGGTCAATCTGATGGCTCAGAGAATAACGAGCTTTCCGCATCAGTCGAGAACACCCACGCTCACGATGCACATTCCCCTCAACTTTTACCGTTCTTCTTTTTTTTTTCTTTTCCCTCTTCTGGCCCGTCTCGCGTTGCCGCTTTCTCTGCGTCTCTTGAAGATCACCCTCCCAGACTCTCGAGTACCGAGAGCGTGAGGAAAGTGCAAGGAGGTCGCAGCGGTAGTTGCGCAGCGCCATCAGCGCCGGCACCACCGGCGCCGGGCTACCAGACTTTTCCTCTAATGCACGCTATTAAATCTTCTTTCAAACGCGCCTTCCCTCATCCGCCGTTTCATTCGGCGTTGCCTCTCGCCCGCTCTCGCGCTTTCGCCCCTCTGATGTACGTGCCGAGCCGTCTCTCGCGAGCCTCCGTAATAGGAATTTAATGCGACGCGTATATAGCAATTCGGAGCGCAGAGAGGAAAGAGATACAGAGAGGAGAGGACGCCGGTGCGTATCGAGCTGAATGGAAGGGGCGGGCAGATTCGAGCCATTATTTTTTAATCATCAGTCACTCGGCGCCTTTCCTCTTTGATCGGGAATCGCCAATTGTTTAATTTTCACTCAAAAAGTACTTTATTATCTCTCATTTTTATTTTATTTTTTTCAATTTACTTTCCGTTAACATTTTATTTTTTATTAATTTTTTTTTTGGTCCGCAAATATCAGCCGGTCTTTTGATAAATCGGTAGATCGATCTACGACAGTCTTCGCTCTCGATTATTGTTCCTCCGTTCACGAATAATTAGCTTGAGTGGATTAATATTGAGGATGTGCGAGAAGTTAAGAGGAGTCTGTAAAAAGCGGAAGACGCTGTACACTGAATAAAGACTAGAATAATTAGCTTCGGGACGATGGCCTTATTTAAATATACAAAGATACAGAGAGAAGAGGACGCCGGTGCGTATCGAACTGAATGGAAGGGGCGGGCAGATTCGAGCAATTATTTTTTAATCATCAGTCACTCGGCGCCTTTCCTCTTTGATCGGGAATCGCCAATTGTTTAATTTTCACTCGGAAAGTACTTTAATATCTCTCATTTTTATTTAATTTTTTTTCAATTTACTTTCCATTAACATTTTATTTTTTATAATTTTTTTTTTTGCTCGGCAAATATCTGCGGGTCATCATCGTTTTATTCGTGCACGAGGCTGTGCGTGACCGCACAGCGATTATATTTTATACTTTCGTTGGATCGATATTCGCACCGTTATGCGGAAGCCTCGTGAAATTCGAGGCCACGAGACCGGACTGCGGGCGTACACGGGGAAACGTGGGCGGCCTCGCGGAAATCTCATGAATTTCGTGCACGCGCGAATGCCACAACGAAACAGCCGACCGTCTCCCGGTCGATGTGCCAGTTTCGTGACTTTGGCGTACGTAAAGGAGGAAAAAAAAAAAATTCACGTTGCTAAACGGAGTCAACCGCGACGTCCTCGACGATGTTTCAAGGAAACGGCAAAATAAAAAGATAAATAAAAATAAAATAGGTAACAAAGACCCTTTTAGGGGTATCCCATTTATAATTCCCTTCGGCTAATGAAATTTACCTCTATCAGTTTATTCCCCGATATCTAGACGCCCCTCGAGTGCATCTCCGCTTCCAGGGAACTCGCAAAGGCGAAACTGCATATCATAAAATGCATAACGAGGGACGACTCATAAAAAGAAAAATGAAAACGAGGTCAAGCTCTTGGAAACCGTCCCTCAGAGCCGTGCAAGCTCGACGACTCTCTGATAGCTTCGTTCCTCAAATTCCCACATCTCTTTCGCCGTATCCGCGTACCCTGTACATTCAATTGCAATTTCATTACCGTCCCTTTGTCGAAAAAGAAAAAAAAAGTGATCCAGCCCGTTACACCTTTACACAAGTCCCGTGGGTGGTGAAATATTACATACGAATGGATGGATATTAGAGTCGGTGAATAATATTATCTCTGTGCTCGTCGTCGAGTGTTATAAAAGTACATGCTATACAGAGACACCAGTTTATATATATTCATATACAAGTTCGAAACACCTTCAACTCGTAATATCTTCGAAAATCTACGCGCAGAGCCCGATTTTATTTTTTCAATACGTTCCTAATAATGTTCTAATGTTACTTTAGAATGAAAGTTCTAATAAAGTCGTCTCGAAATATATATATTTCTTTAATGAAATTAAATTCTCATACTAATTGACACAACTTTAAGCTCGTGTATCTTGGAATTCATGTCGAGAAAAAATTATTAGAAATTCTTTAAAAAAAGCCTCATTCATTGCTTTATAATACTTGTGATTTTTAGTTCCGAAAGTAGAAAAGTTGCTGTGTGATGTATTCCCTTAAAATCGATGGCTTACACACTCTAGGCATATTCGCGATCTCCACAGAAATAAAAATTGATACAACAGTACAACTTCGATGATGGTACCTCTGGGTAATTGTAGGGTACAAGCGGTGAAGCGGTGAAGTGGTGAAGCGGTCCGGTCCGCGTATCACTGATTCACATGAGTGGGCTATTTCTCAGCTTTTACATTCAATTGCAATTTCATTACTGTCCCTTTGTCGAAAAAGAAAAAAAAAGTGATCCAGCCCGTTACACCTTTACACAAGTCCCGTGGGTGGTGGAATATTACATACGAATGGATGGATATTAGAGTTGGTGGATAATATTATCTCGGTGCTCGTCGTCGAGTGATATAAAAGTACATGCTATACAGAGACACCAGTTTTGTACGGAAAATATAGCACCGGCGGACAATCACCGAGACTATTCCCACCGAGGACGCTTCGAGAGTGGAGTTACGATGCCATTACCAGAAAGGAAAAGCTCTCTTCCTCTATCTTCCTTCCTACTATTTCGTCTCTCCGTCCTCCGGTTCCATCCGTTCTCCGGCGAAGAAGCCATCAGCGGCTACCCTGTATCCTTCTCAGCCTCCTTCATCGTCTCCCTCGGTTCGTCCTTGAGGATTAAGTCGTCCGCTTTTCTGCACCCTTCGAATCTGATCTTCCTTGTTCGCTTCCTTCTCGCGATATCTTCTCTCTCTTGCGATATCTTCGGGCTCTCGCTCGGGCGCTCGCGTCTCTCGCGTCTGTCCTCCAGGCGCGGAGCTTAAGAGGGTGGAGGCGCCCGCGAAGGGAACGTCTTTCAGCCTCACCGGGTTTCACCCTCCTCCGCCTCCTCATCGTCAGCGTCATTCTTCGTCACCGTATCCACTACAGTGGATGCCGCGAGCGCGAAACAGGACTTTATCGTTCGGCCTCGGAGACTCGAATTCGCCACAATCTGATTCCCCCGTCGTTTGTCCAGAAGGGTGGAAAGAGAGAAGGTGAAACATTTGGGCGAAGATCGATAATCCCACCGAGTCAGCTTTTTTTTTCCCGTAGCCCCAAGTATTTTTCCTCTTCAAAGCACTCGAAGCTTGCCTCGTAATGAGAGGTAAAAAATGGGCCAAGTGGCACGGTTCTTGACCACTCGATTCCAATTTCTTGTAAGATGTTTCCAATACGATTAAATGCACATCGAAAGATGCAGATGGTAAGACTTCAGCGATCTAATCTTTCGAACGATTTACATTCGCTGAAAATGCCGCCGCGTAATCGTTGTGATTGCAATGGTAAAGAGACATGTTTGCAATGAAATTTATATATCCAAATGCAGGGGTGAGCGTGGACGAGTGGATCGGAGCGCGACTCAACAGAGTAGACATTTTTGAGCGTTACATCGGGCCCTGATAAGGGTCCTGTGATAGGGTCCTGATAAGGCCTTATCAGGCCCTTGTCAGGTCTTCTTAGGACCCTACCAAGGCCCGATGTAACGCTCGAAAATTTCTACTCGGGCACACACAGTATGCCCAGGTTCGATTCCCGGCAAGCACCAAGAATTTTCTGTGGTGTTTTTTCTGCGAAAAAGTGGATCGGAACCCACTATAATAGTAGGTCCAGAGGAAAGGTCCAGCGCCTCGGCATAGGAAACCGAGACTGAAGTCCCGTAGGTGAAAGGAAAACGGACGAGGACGTAGGTTCGGAGATAGGACGTACGAACTACGACTAGGGGAGAGCGGGGCAAAATGGGACAGTGGGGAAAAACGGGACAGTGACGGCAAAACTCAATATTGCAATAATTGCCGGATGTCCTATTTTGTCCCAACGATACTTCCGAATTTTCAAGCCTGTTTTGCCCCACGGACCACCCTCGCCACCATCCAAAAGTTATTGGAAAGAGGAAAGAGAGAAAGTGCAGGAGCCCATAACCATTAGGGGATCGGTGTAACCACACAATACCCAATACAGGGAAGAACGGGGCAAAATGGGACGGTGAAGCAAAACGCCATATTCCGATCATTTTTGTATGGGACAATGGGGCAAAACGGGCCAGACAATCCGGATGTATCAACAGGGCAAAATGCGACATCCAAAAATGATTGGAAACTTGCGTTTGGCTCACTGTCCCGTTTTGCCCTACTGTCCCGTTTTGCCCCGCTCTACCCTATATCCAAATACCATTCGGTATTGATGTTTTTCGGTACAGAGATTGCCAGTGACCAAGTTGGGCGTAGATGAAATACTCATGAAGAACGTGCTTCCACGCGGCTTCCGCAGCTTTGCTATGAACGGTACACAGGACCAGTACTGGCCAACGTTGGGCGAACACTGGCCGACGCTGTGCCAATACTGGTCCTATGTGGCGCTTCCAGTAGGGAGAGCGCGTGGGCCGTTTTATTTTTTTTTGCATCATCGCACACAAGCGTTTCTCGAGAATCCCTGCCGCCTCCATAAGTCCCATTGAAACAGAAGTCTACGTGCGCAATCGCTGGTTTTACCGTACGAGCGGCTGCGCCGTGCCTCGAGCCAACCAGTTTCGGGTTGCCGGCTGACCATTCAGTTGGCCTTGATTTATTTTATGGTTTTTCGAACGAGAAAAACGCTCGCCGGTCGAACTATAATGTGCGCCGCGATCGGTGCACCTCCCCCTTTCTGCACAACGTAAAACATCCTCGTTTCGTGGAATTAACAATCCTTCGTAAACAACCCGTTTGCGAGTTACCGGTCCGATTTTTCCCCGAACGCTTTTCCCGTCTTGTACATGAGTTCGCACATACACAACGACGATACAAACGCGACCGGGTCGAAAACTCCTCCAGACGTGATATATAACTCGCGTATGTACTGTATATAACGTTTCGAATACGAGCTTCGAGTTTTAAGACCGTAATTTCGAGCTCTTTTCCGAAGCCTTTTTCTTTCTTGCTTTCTCTTCCGGCGAAACCCGTCTCGATTACTGCTTTCGCAGGATCCCCCGGTTTCAACTCCCCGCTTCTTTTCTCAGCGAAGCTTTCACTCCCTCCCTCTCTCGTCTCGGGAAACTCGAAGCTACCCCGTACGTACCGGAGACGCGAGAGGTCGACGCTCCTATTTTTTTTCTTCTTTTTTTTTTTAGTTCGCAAACCTCGTCCAATGTTCTCTCGAGCAGATCATGTTGCCGTTTTAACGAGCATACTCGAAAACCTTTACGCCAGACCTCCCTCTTGCTCACATTTCGCGAACACACAATCGGCGTACACCCGACGCTCGAGAAATATTTCAAATAATATTTATTCCACGGAAGCATCATATTTCTCAATGTTATTTATTTTCCTTTCAGTGCGGAGGTTTCCCGTGCGTCGAGGCGGTCGGCCAGCGCAAGACAGCCAGGGTAAGTGTGCCGCAATGGGTTTTCAGTTTTTTTTCTTCCTCGTCACTATTATTATTATTATTATTTTTATTATCGCGGTGCATTATGTATACGCGGCTCGCTAATGAAGTCGGGAGGAAAGATACGCGCGAGCGAAAAAAGATTCTTTGAGGGAAACAAGTATGGAAGGTATAAAATAATAGCCGCTACATGAACGGAAAACTTTATGCTATATTTGTGTCTCGATGTTTTCGTTCTTTAAAATAACAATCGAGCTGGAGAGTAATACGAGGCTTGTAATAACCAGAATTTCATAACCCTCAAAGACCGCATCACCTTTCAGGTCGAATAAAATCATTTTTTTTAATACCGTTCCATACTTTCGTGATTTAAATTTTTTGTGAAATTACACATTCGTGTTAGGGCTCATTCTTTTTCGTGGGTAATTTTGCGGAGAATGAAAAAAAAAAGAAAAATAAGAAGATCGTCTCGTGCGAAACGTATTTGTGGGTATTCAGGCGCCTCCTTACGTAATCGAATTACGCAAATCCAATTGATGAAGTCGAGATAGGTCGACACGGGGTGAGCGAACGTCTTCCTCTTACACGCTGCTTCATCTTCGAGAGTTTAGATTTTCAACGATAATAATAGCTTGTACATGTAACTTGCATAAATCTGCGACCCGTGTATAAGCGGATCGCAGCGGGATTCGCGTTCCTCGCGAGTGAGTTTTCCGTTATACTTACAGCGGTTTAAACGAAGCCATGCGTTTTGATACCTGTCGATCGGAGGCGCCTTCAAACGTACACCGTTCAAACGCACACAGGTTCACCGTAACACAACTGAATCTCACACTTCGCGAAGTGGCACACGGCGTTCAAACTTACACGACGAATTTGTAACAAACGATTTTCCAACACATTGCAAACCGTACACCGCAAATTTACAACACTTCAAAAAGCTTTGATATTTACACTGAGAAAAAAAATTGGTTGTCTTAACCAAAAATCGCGATGACATACGTTCAAAGCTGTTATTTGTTTGGTACAAATAAAGCATTGTTTTGTTAATCGATTATTTGCTTTAATTTACTCAAAACTTGTTGACTGAAACAAACATACTTGTTGTACCAACAAAATACACCTTTGAACGTATGTCACCGCGCATTTGCTTAATCCAACCATTTCTTTTTCTCAGTGTAAAATGAACACATTCAGAATTTAACAACATTATTTTGTAACAGACGCGAAATGTAACAACTTCAAAAGCTTACACGTGAAATTGATAACAGACGGTGAATCTGTCATCGGGATAATTAACGTGTATCATTGTCAATAATATCCGCCCCAAAACTAAATACGCTTTTTTGTTAATTCGCTCGGTCGTTACAATAATTAGCTGTAGAACAATCTCCGTTGATTTTTCGATAAACAGTAGAAACTTTGAGAAATCGACCAGCAAAAAATAATTTTATAATTGTCATTTTTATAATTAACTTTATAACAATTTTACGCTATAAAACGATCGGCAATTATTGTTTAAAAATTTCAATTTTGGTAAGAAAAATTAAACACATATCTGCGGTATTCAAACAGCGTCCCGAACGAAAGTGGAGTTGGGAGATCAACAACGACTGTATGTACTTCAACGCTAGTCCCGATAACCCTTCGTCGGTTTTCGCTCCGTCGGAATCTCTTTTTTTATGGAATCGACCGAGAGTGAACAGCCAGCGGCTTTCGGGAGACCGAATAACGCTCCTCCCGACGCGGGTGACAATTTTGACGTGCCGAAGTTTCGACGAACCGATCACCGACGAGATTCGCCGCCGGAACTGAGAACGGTCGTAGTTACAAAAACGATAACCGGATATCGTGCAAAAGTATGGTATTTGTAAATTTCCAATCCTCGGCCCTGTGGCTGATCACAGTTAGGGTCAACTGTTCCCAACGTCCTCCCCGCATGCTGTACGAAGCCATCGCGGAGCCGTATTACTATTCCGCTCGACGCGGCTATTAACTTCCGCTCGACGCGGGTGACAATTTTGACGAACCGAAGTTTCGTCAAAATTGTCACCGACGAGATTCATCACCGGAACTCGATAATATCGTACTTACAAAAACAATTATCCGAAATCATGCAAAAGTATGGTATTTGTAAATTTTCAATCCTCGGCCCTGTGGCTGATAATAGTTAGGGTCAACTTTTCCCAACGTCCTCCCCGCATCCTGTACGAAGCGATCACGGAGCCGTATTACTATTAACTTCCGCTCGACGCGGGTGACAATTTTGACGCACCGAAGTTTCGTCAAAATTGAAACTTCGGTTCGTCAAAATTGTCATCGACGAGATCCATCGCCGGAACTCGATAATATCGTACTTACAAAAACGATTATCCGAAATCATGCAAACTATGGTATTTGTAAATTTTCAATCCTTGGCCCTGTGGCTGATAACAGTTAGGGTCGACTGTTCCCAACGTCCTCCCCGCACGCTGTGCGCAGAGATCACGGAGCCGTATTACTATTAGCTTCCATGTGATTAGCGAAATGCGCTTGCAAACCTCACACAAGAACGCTCCGTCTCACGCAAATACCGAAGTACATGCGAGGAAGCGTGCATGCGTGCGTACATCAACCCCCTCCCGATTCGGGACTGTAATTAAGCGCGCCGTGCATGCGTTATGCGCGCATCGGTTATACGTACATACACGGTTACACGCGACGGGGGAGGCTGAGAGCAAAGGATATGGCTGGGATAACCGGAGCGTGCTTTGTCTCTCCGCGATCCATAATACATTGAGGAGCGTAACGGCATTACGTGATCCGTAGAGAAAGTGCGACAGGTGTTAGGCAATATGGGTGCCGCGTGCATATTCGCAAAATCGAGGCTGCGGGCCACACAGCCGGAAGCTCTCAGCCAGGTGCACGCTGGCACAGAGCTTGATCTCATGATTATGGTAAATTGCAGAATTTCGTTGCGCCGGATAGCAACGAATGATAAACGAGTCCCTTCGTATCGGGATTATTTTCGAGCGACTTGTAACGAAATGCATGATAGCTCGAAATCCAAGCTTTCACGGACATGTGCACAGTAGGTACGTAGGTACACAAAAAAATATCAATGATTCAAGGAAAATTCGTTTGCAGGTTGCCAATGATTTTTTTAAATTTCAATTCTACTTTCAATTCTTACAATTGCATACGGAATTGATAACGGTCCACCCTGGCACAGAGCTTGATCTCATGATTATGGTAAATTGCAGAATTTCGTTGCGTCGGATAGCAACGAACGATAAATGAGATGGTCCCTTCGTATCGGGATTATTTTCGAGCGACTTGTAACGAAATGCACGATAGCTCGAAATCCAAGCTTTCACGGACATGTGCACGGTAGGTACGTAGGTATAGTAAAAAAATATCAATGAGTCAAGTAAAATTCGTTCGCGGGCTGCAAATGAAAAAAAAAATTGATTTCAATTCTCCTTTCAATTCTTAAAATTGCGTACGCCATTGATAACGATAACATGTCACAATGTCAGTCTTGCCGCCGTTGTTTCGATATCACATGGAATTGTAAGAACTGAAAGTAGAATTGAAATGTAAAAAAAAATCTTAGGCAGCCTGGAAGCGAATTTTTTTTTCAGGATAAGAGCGGGGCAAACCGGACTACTTTTACCGAGCACTCACGGGACATCATCGATGCCGTCTCCTCACAAACAGACCACTTCCGTTTTGCCCCGCGCTCTTCTATTGATCTACCCAAGCACTCATCACTTCGGCCCTTAAGTACGACTTAGTGCTCAGTAATTCTAGTACTTATTACTTCGATCAGTACTTCAAGTACTTGAAGTCCAACTCCGATATATATATATATCAATGGCCAAGGATCGAAGGGGTAAGCCCACGTTAAAGTATATGGGTTACGCCCTTTTGACTCTCAGCAGCCGATATTGTAGAGACAGGCGAAGGAGGTAAGCGGATTCGCCAAACGGTATTAGACTTTGCGGAACTCCCGCTTTCATTCTTTTCTTTCGAGGCAAGAAGGCTCTATTGTTTTCTTGTAGGGAATAAAAACAGAGAGAAAGAAAGAAGAACTGGGTCAAACTTGTCTCTCCTGTCATCGGGTAATATCGTCGAAGGAGATAGAAATAACAGTGGGGCTTCGGGTGCAATCCTTGATTCCAGTTGCAAAGAATATTTCAATCCCGCAACTGCTACGTACTCGTCAGGAGTCTTTGAACATCTTGTTTGAAGAGAATAAAAAGTAATTAAAAAAAAGGACCAAAAGTATAGATTCAAGGTTCGCTGCTCAATTTATCCAGTCATCTTTGAGAATGAGATCACGGCAGTGAGAGAAACCGTGCGGGGTTTTCCTTCTCTCTATCCTTGACGTTCGGAAACACTCCCCTGGCTCGCGCACCGCGTTTAACCGCAACCGGAAACTGGGTCAAACGTACAGTGGATGGAGCGGGATATATATACGACATGTATATATATATATATACACGTGTATACGGAGAGCGAGAACTGTTCGGAACCGCCTCATCGCAGCCACGGGCTCGTGCGCCAAGGGAGGATTCTCTTCCTCTTTAGAAGCTCGAACTATGGTCGAGCAAGGGGACCGGAGTAGATCGACCGACTGCGTGCATGCCACTAGCAGGCAAACACCCCCGGTGACCGATAAATCTCATCCCCCGTTATACGGGGCCCCCGTCGATAGACCGAAGCTGCGTTAAAATCTTCGAATGTGGTTTCCGCAGGGGTGTTGAAGTTCTCTTCTGGCTGGTACTAAACTTCGATTTCCTCGGGTCTCAGGTGTCTCCGCTATAGACACTTGAAACTGTTGCACCGACTCTCTTACGTCGTCCGGCAATGTTTAACTGCGAGTACCGCGCAATTGCGGGTATAAAAATGGCCACGTGGAGGGACACGACAATGGCTGAGGATATAGGGCAAAATCGGGGAATATGGCCCGGCCCATATATCATTGATTTACGTGTTAATCGAGGTGGGCCATATTCACCACTTTTACCCTACCTATCGATTGAGTGGGGCGAGTGATGAGTTAGGAGTAAAAAAAGAAAAAGAAGAATAAAAAGACCCCAAGTCACGCGAGTCAAAGTCGATAGACCGAAGCTGCGTTAAAATCTTCGAATGTTGTTTCCGCAGGGGTGTTGAAGTTCTCTTCTGGCTGGTGCTAAAATTCGATTTCCTCGGGTCTCAGGTGTCCCCGCTATGGACACTTGAAACTGTTGCACCGACTCTCTTACGTCGTCCGGCCATGTTTGACTGCGAGTACCGCGCAATTGCGGGGATAAAAATGGCCACGTGGAGGGACACGGCAATGGCTGAGGATGTACCTATCGATTGAGTGGGGCAGTGATGTCGAATGTGGTTTCCGCAGGGGTGTTGAAGGTTTCTTCTGGCTGGTGCTAAACTTCGATTTCCTTGGGTCTCAGGTGTCCCCGCTAGGGTAAAAGTGGTGAACATGGCCCACCTTGATTAACACGTAAATCAATGATATATGGAGCGGGCCATATTAACCACTTTTACCCTGTAGACGCTTGAAACTGTTGCACCGACTCTCTTACGTCGTCCGGCCATGTTTGACTGCGAGTACCGCGCAATTGCGGGGATAAAAATGGCCACGTGGAGGGACACGGCAATGGCTGAGGATGTACCTATCGATTGAGTGGGGCGAGTGATGAGTTAGGAGTAAAAAAAGAAAAGGAAGAAAAAAAAGACCCCAAGTCACGCGAGTCAAAGTCGACCCTGACCCTGTCGTTCCCGGTTCTTTTGCCACCAGAATCAATCGGGGAAAGAGCGAGGAGCCAAGGGCCAAGGGGAAAACTGTTCGGTCCACGTCGCTCACATCCTCGCCAGTGCCAATTGCATATCTCGTGTGAATAAATAACGAGATGATCGATCGATTCGCCAATATCCAGCGCACACCGAGGAGAGAGCCGGGTCGACGAGTCCGGGAGAGACGCAGCCAGAACGGCAGACACGTATAGAGCGGACAGAAAAAATAAAAAAATAAAAAAAATCGGATTTTCACGTCGAATCGTAACTCGGTCGTGCTTCGCGCGCCTCGGCGGTGAGACAAAATATACAATACAAAATCTCTTCTCCCGTGGGGATTGTTCGTTGCCTCGGAATTATTAAAATTCAATCTCTCCTACGGTTCGCGAAAATTCTGCAACATGTCGGCCCCGTGTACATTGACCAATTCCGCACGCCGCTATAGTTTGTCCCTGCCCCATTTTCCTATCGGATGAATTGAACGAGTGTAATTAATTAATATATTTATTCCGAGAGTACAATTATTATAGGGGATATCTGGTTCTGTCGTTGCCGTAATTAACTGACTGCGCGGACCGCGCTGTTCCTACAATTTAATGGAAAGTACATACTCTCTGTGTCGATTGACCTGGCGCGGTTCCATCCTCCGTTCCCCTCGTCCCGTATATTCTTTTCATTCGTCCGACAACGATACACCCGCTGCCCTGTATTTCCAGACCAGGCAACGAACATGTCGGGTGCTTCGTTCTATGAAAATTTCTCGATCCCATATGTCCATTGCTTATCGAAAAAAAATATATAGGGTAAAAGTGGTGAATATGGCCCACCTCGATTAACACGTAAATCAATGTTATATGGACCGGGCCATATTCCCCACTTTTACCCTAATTGATTCAAGAACAGTGACACTTGCGGGCTGCCATGGACGTACGCTGTTATTTCGAGTCTATTTTGCTTGACGCAACGACGCATGATAATGAAACTATTACATGTCTTCTCATAAATTTCATAGACATTGGTTCATTTTGATATATTATTGTTAGAATGAAAATAATGATTATACTGACTACATATGTCAATGGCAGCCCGCAAGTGTCACTGTTCTTCAATCAGTGATATTTTTTTTCAGGTTAAAGGTTTATGCGCGTTGAAAATTAATAATAATAATAGTAAGACTTCGGAAAGTATGATGTATCATCCCAGGTGCGGTTGGCCGATGCTCGGAGTATGGCTTTTAGTTGCTTTTAGTCAGCAGCAGGTGGGCAGCCGATGATCGGATCCCGACGGATGCCCAGCGGTGGCTAAACTGTTGATTGACATTCACGCCAACGTTGGGCTCAATAGTTGGCAAAACGGTGCTTACCAGAGTCGGGCCGGCGTTGGCGTGTCATCGTAATGATGCGTGTTCGGCGATATCAAGTGGAGGTTCGCTCACGACGTCGAACGACTTTGGCCCAGTACACGCTAGCGACATTCAGCTAACGTCCAACACAAAATATTCATAAACAGTGTAATTTTTTTTTTTTATTTGCGCGTCTGCTGAATCATTTTTATTATTCCAGATTCCTTTATTGTAGTTTTATCTACAGTACTGTAGTGCAGACAGCCTCAATTTCATCAATATTATTAATTAAAATGAGATAATAAAACTTGGACAATTTAAAGCAATTGCTAAGTTAATATTAGAGATGCAGTAGACATGCGGCTTTTATATAAGATTCGAGGTGGAAATCTTCAAGGTGAGCATAGCCGAGTGTGGTCAGCTGTCTGCCGAGACGCACCGAGATATAAACCACAAAAGTGTTTCTAAAACACCGCCAGTCCTTGTTCTGTCTCCGATTGTACCACTTCTATACTACAGAAAACAGTCCTGGTTGCAAGACTCATTCCCACATGAGCAAGCGTCATATACTACTCTTATTATTTGGTCTTTTTTCGTTTGTACTTTCTACCATGTAACTTATGCCTACTATGTTAAGCGAATACGTCACACAACGACTTTTCTACTTTTGTAACTAAAAATCACAAGTGTTACAAAACAACGAATAAGGTTTTTAAAAATAATTTCTGAAAATTTTTTCCCCACATGGATTCCGAGATACATGAGCTTAAAATTGTGCCAATTAGCATGAGGTGCATATGGTACCGCATGAAAAGCAACATTCTCTTTTAAAAAATATATATTTCCAGACCACTGTGTTAGATGTTTTTTTCTAAAATAATATTACAACATTATGTAGGACGCATTAAAAAAATAAAATCGAGTTTTGCCCACAGATTTTCGAAGATATTACAAGTTGAAGGAGCCTCGAACCTGTATATGAATAGGTACCTAGCCTCAACCATTGCTGTCAACATGCCCACCACCCTCCACCATTAAGAAACGGCAATTTTGACGTATTCCCTTAAGTACAAAGAAATAAACGTATCTTTAAAAAAAAACCATAGCCGAGTGCGTAAGAGCCGTGGACAGTAGTCCCAGGGTCGCGAGTTCCCGCCCCCGTTACCGAGTAAAAAATTTATTCTAATGTTTTCAATTTATGAAGATAAAAAACTACAAAAAAAGCACTTGTAGGATGATAAAAAAGCACTTAAAAGTAACGCAGATCGATAAAAAAAATGTTATTGCGTATTACTATTTTCCATTCAACGTTGGGTGGACATCGGCAGGCAACATTGGGGCAACGTCCTTTGATAACGTAGGGCCAATGTTATCATCCCAACGTTAACTGGTAGTCGGGTCTACATTGGCGACCAGAGTCGGTTCGACTTTCTAACTCAGGCGGTCATAGTTGGTCCAACGTCAGCCCGGCTCCAAAACCGCACCTGCGATGGTAAACCGTCAAAGTCTCCGCTCCAACCAGAGGACTCGTCGTGCCACTGTCACATCGAGATATTTTCAGTTGGACGATTTCATCCACCGAACTTTCTCCAGTTGCCGACTGTTTCTCAATGACGGGACAGCCTTTGCCGTGGTAACAGTCCCGTCCGTTGCCCTTAGAGACTCGCGTAGACACTTCCAGACATAACCCAACGGAATTATGACGTGCATTATGCACCGAGAAATTTGCATTTGCCGACGCCGGTGAACGGGAAAAGGGAGTGATGCGCTGGGACAGTGGAGTGAGGGGGAAAAGGGGGTTTGGGTGGAGGGCTTAAGATGAAGAGATGCGATGGGAAACGAAGAGCGAAGCCAAGAGGATATAGAGGTAGTGGCAGACTCCTTGACATCCGTCTGCCACTGGGATGGCTGAAATTTCTCTCGCTCGGGCGGCTCGTCTCGCTGCATCACCGTGTTCTATCCCGTTCCCCGTAGGAGATGGATCTTATCAATGCGAATGCATAATTCCGACGTAATGGACATTTAAGCACTTTGCCGCATCGTGAATTCCGTGTACGATCTTGATGCTAAGGCTGTCTGATATATCTGTCGGAATAAGTCTGCATCAGTTGGGCGATGAAACCGATATGACTATCATGGATCATCCCGAATGAGGTGCGGGCGTTTGGTTGCCGTTTACGTTCTAACGTCATGTGGAACCCATGAAAAATGTGAAACATTATCGCGTTTCATAAAATTAACAATAAAAAATCTTTCTTTCGTAAAATTAACAACAAAAAAATCTTTCTTTCGTAAAATTAACAACAACAAAATCTTTCTTTCGTAAAATTAACAACAAAAAATCTTTCTTTCGTAAAATGAACAACAAAAAAATCTTTCTTTCGTAAAATTACCAACAAAAAATATTTCTTTCGTAAAATTAACAACAACAAAATATTTCTTTCGTAAAATTAACAACAACAAAATTGTTGATGTTTGAGGAAAATAAACCGTACAAAAAAAAAAAATTACTGTGCTCGCGACTGCAGTTCGAAGAGCGCCAACAGTGATTGCGGTCGGGGTGTGGTCGGACACGCGTCGACCTCTCCCCTTGAATGGAAACTGAGGTAGATGCTACCGGATAGAACCGCAAATTCGCTCCGTGCCTCCGTTTCTATTACTGAGTCCGTGAAACGCATATCTTCCCAATGGGAATGCTTAATACCGGCGCAATAATGCTCAGAGCTACTCATAGCTTCGACGTCGTCATCAGGACGATCCATTGAAAGCGCATCTCGTTCTGAAAGCCGCACTGATACCGAGGATTACATCGATGAGGAGATCTTGCTCCCTGCGCAGTTACAATAGGCTCGATCTAGCTCGTTCGTTACGTTGTGCTTATCCATTTTGGATCACCCGGTTCTACCTATGGTGGCTTACACACCACAGCCGAATAATCATCAACGATGACGGATCTGTTGGTTACTTCTCAAACAACTGTAGGGTAGCGTCGCTCCGTAGTTCACTCCCCGCGGATATCACTGTAGAATCGAGGAATAATTAAGCGACTCGCTAATCTTACCCATATGACGAATATGGTAATTGCGGAGTTCTGTATTCACGCTGATTCGAATGGAGGCTTATGCTTTTGTATTACGTATTCTGCAATCTATTATGTACGGGCTTACACGGAACTTCGAAAAGTTGTCGAATTTCGACTGTGAGCAAATTGTACGTTCTGCCGGGACGTACTGAATTTCCACCCCGAGTCAAATGATGATCGATCCGTCATCGATATTTGATCCAATCCGTGGTCGCGTTTTATTTTAGTCCCTTGGACCCCCACGCATGGTCTGACAGAATGCGATGCTTATTTCTCAATAACTACAGTAGGACCGCGCTTATCTGACCTTCGATTATCCGAGCCTCCGCGTTATCCGACGCACCCAACTAATTCGAACCCTCCGCTCTAACCGAGGTGTAGGCTTGGATAATGCGGAACACTCGGATAAAACGGATAAAGCGGCAAGCCCGCGTTCATTTTTGCAGCGTCTTTATATTGCGAGCCGCAAATGCATCGGTTCCGATTCTAGAGTCAATGGTAGAACATCGTGATGTTTAAAAAAAGGAAAAAAGTCATAAATTACCTAATAAAGTTAATGTTTATATGAAGTGGTGTGTTATTTTTTAAATATACAATAGTAGTACAATTTTGAATTGAGTTTGTGTTATCCGAGTTTTCGCTTAACCGACCAACGCTCTCCCCACATTACCTCGGATAAACGGGGTTCTACTGTACTGTGCATCTTTATCTTTGGTTATAGGTTATAGTGAAATTGCCTAACGAGAATACGCTATAGCGCAGTGTAAAAAATTATTCGTTCGGAAGTTAGAACATTCATTTTTTTAATGTACCCGGGTTAATAGTTCTCCGCTTGGTCTACCATTATTCTCGGGTGACTTCCGTGTACCGATTCGATGAATAGCCGGCGCATCATCTACAACGGTTCCTGTTCCTCCCACACGGATTGCCGGATTGCCTCAGTCGATGGAATATCGCAGCCTGGGATGTCGACTGTCAGGACGTGCGAGATCCATTATCCGAAGTGCATGCACCAAGCCGGAGCAAATTGTGCTTCCCGGCTAGTGAGCGAAAGTTGCTCTCCTCTTCCGAGACTCTTTCATCGAAAGCTTCGGATCTTGGATGAAAGGGCCGACGGCGAGATTTCCTCGTCTTGCAAGGAAACCCAGTTGCAATCTCTCTTCCAGCGATGCGCTTCTTTTTCACTCTCAATCTCAATCCGAAGATTCTCACACTTCGACGGGAAAAACGTCCTTCCGAGATTCACTACCCTCCGTTTGACTTGCCTTTCCGCTGCACCCTCTTCTTTAACTTCGATACTTCACTCGATTCTGTTTCGATGTAATGATGAATACACGTGCAGGTACTCACGCCTGGAACTTATTATATCTACACAGTAGTATCCTACGTTGGTGGCATAAGAGTACCATACAGACACCCAAGGCATAAGGTAAAAGTGGAGAATATGGCTCAGTTCGTGTTTCATTGATGTATATATTAATCGTCATGGGCCATATTCGCCACTTTTAACCTATATTAAGAGCCAAAATTCATAAGCTTGATTTGTGCTCGCCCCGGTAACTCGTATCTAGATCAAGAAATACTTAGACAACATAAAGGTGTAAACACGCTTATAGTAAATATACATACAGTACGTATGTATATATATACAGTACGTGGTATATATATCTGTACGCTATATAGCTAGATGATATTCGCCTACAAACCTAGAGGAGCTCAGAAGAAGCAGGAAACCCAGTTGCAATCTCTCTTCCAGCGATGCGCTTCTTTTTCACTCTCAATCTCAATCCGAAGATTCTCACACTTCGACGTGAAAAACGTCCTTCCGAGAATCACTACCCTCCGTTTGACTTGCCTTTCCGCTGCACCCTCTTCTTTAACTTCGATACTTCACTCGATTCTGTTTCGATGTAATGATGAACAGACGTGCAGGTACTCACACCTGGAACTTATTATATCTTCACAGTAGTATCGTACGTTGATGGCATAAGAGTATATGTTAATCGTCATGGGCCATATTCGCCACTTTTAACCTATACTAAGAGCCAAAATTCATAAGCTTGATTTGTGCTCGCTCCGGTAACTCGTATCTAGATCAAGAAATACCTAGACAACATAAAGGTGTAAACACGCTTATAGTAAATATACATACAGTACGTGCTATATATCTATACGCTGTATAGCTAGATGATATTCGCATACAAACCTAGAGGAGCTCAGAAGCAGCAGCCACTTTTCTTCCTCGTGCTCTCCACTCCTCCTTTCCTGTGCTGGCCTTCCTCTATCTCACCCTCAGCCTCCCGCCCTCTTGCCCCTCGCTGTACCAACGTCTTTTGTACACGTATATATATTCGGTGAGCTGTTGGGCTATATCAGAACGAGCACCGGAGCCAACCTCCACCAGTACCTCTTCCATCACGACCTACGACCTCGCCTCGACCAGCCCTGGCGCTCTCGAGTCTCAACCTATTTTCATCTTGGTTCGTCGAGAATGGCCGGAGACGCTACGGAGAGCGAGGTTAGAGGTGGCAGCGCACGTTATACTTGCGAAAGGTCGGACACGATTGGTGCTTCCTCCTTTACCTTGGTTTCTTCCAGTTTACTTCGCCGACGAAGCCTTTTTCGACTTTCCCACACTGTAAGGCGCCTCGTCGAGTCGCGGCACGGAAAAACAATGATGGGAACGAAAAGTCAAACGGTGGCCCTGACGTCACGGTAACAGCTTTCGTCCCCTCTCACTCATGGACAAATACCTTTCAACTATCATTTTTCCGAACTAAAGAGTTTCGCTGGATTTTCAGAAAAGAGTGTCCCACGTTAATGGACCTAGTGGTCGCCGAGTTTCCCTTTGATCTATCGAAAGCTCCGAGCAGACCATAGTGCCTAGAGAGCGGGACCTGGCAAGGTGGACGTCGTCCGGACTTGCTCACCATTGGCTCGCAGTGACGTTATTCCCTTGCCGGATGCTTTCAGCCGAAATACATCAATGTCCCATGCGGGCCGGTGACGTGCTTAGTGACATATAAGTACCCTCTGACTACCGGCGTGCCGGTGAACTTCGAAACGAGCAACACGGCTCGGCTTTGCCATGACCCGAACGTACGTACGAGGCGAGTTCTTTGACGTGGTTTTCCGGTTCTCCATGCTATGCTACGGAGAGCGAACGATGACCACAGCGTTAATAAGCTCCACTATGTGGATATAATGACCACCACGCTTCGTCGTTGTGATATTAAAAATAAATTCTCGTAAGACCACCCCTCTAGGCGGAGCGCCGCACAGGGCCAGCATTGGCACAGCGTCGGCCAGTGTTCGGCCAACGTCACCCAGTAGCGATCCCGTGTGTCATTCCCACTAGGGTGGCAACACGAAAACCCAGGTAGGGGAGAGCGGGGCAAAATGGCACAGCGTTGCAAAACGGGATAATGAGACAAAACGCAATTCTCCAAAAACTTTTGGATGGTGGCGATGGTGATACGTGGGGCAAAATGGATTGGAAAATCCGGATGTATCGCTGGGACAAAATGGGGCATCCAAAAATTATTGGAAAACTGCGATTCACGATCACTGTCCCGTTTTGCCCCGTTGTGCCATTTTGCCCCGGTCTCCCCTATGACGGTTTTGCGTCCAACACCAAACTGATCTACAACGACTTCAAGATTGACATTTTACTTTTCACCAATTATTGGAGCCGGAACTTGTTTTATGCTCGTTTGAACAGAATCGATCAGACGGTTCCTTCGAAATGTTTCTTTTTTTCTTTTTTCTTACACGTAACCCAACAATCTTCTCTCGTTTTAGAAGCAAACGAAGCGTGTAAGGTCTCGGGACCACGTGGAATTCTTGGTTACCCGCGGCTGGAAGAGTACTATTCTAGAACTCCCTTTCACCGCCCCCGCGAACCTTCTGCCGGTCCGCGAACTTTCCCGACCGGAGAGTGGAACAGAACTCCTGGAACTCTCAGGGCTAACGGCGCCCTGTGCCCAGAGCGGTGGAATCCGGTGCGATGCCTCCTTAAACTTTCAATTACGCTCGCAGCTCCGCCTTGCGCTATTCACGTACACACCATCGCTTTTGTATATAGCTATCTAAGCTATCGAGTATAAGCAGTGGCGGCAGCGAAAAGAGTATGGTTGTGGTGAGGTACCGCTTCGCGGATATCTCTGGTAAGCGTAAACGCCGACGCTGAAGCTTCCACCAAAGCTTTCTCATTCCCAAAGGATCAGGCACATCTGATTACTGGTAATGGGGTTTTGTTCTAAGCCTCCGGCAATACCCCTGTTATACGCTCAGACCTTCCTCCCAGTGGCCGAGAGCCCCCGTGGCAATCCTTTATGGCATCAACCTCCTACAGGCGGTTGATGGCTGTAGGCCGCCTATAGGAGGGGGGATAATAAGCGAGTTTCCAGGAAATCATAACTCCGCTAAAGTCTTGATTTTCTAGTAATTTTCGAAAAATAAACATTGAAAAGTCAATAGGGCAAACATTTCAAAAACTATAAGCCTCGGTACTCCGAAGAGCGAAGGCGTCTTTTCGAAGGCGCCAGTGTTTCTCGAAAAGACAAAATGTTACTTAATCAAATTTGTCATATTGATTCTTTGTATAATGATCTATGTTTGTGACCAAAAAAAAATGTAAGTTAAGGTGTAAACACACGTAAATAAACCATATTCCGATAAACAAATTAATAGTTCGGGGTGTCATATCGATGAGCCAATGAGAACTAAGAATCCTTTTTTTTCATTGGCCGTTGATTCTCTTCTTTTTACTCCCGACTGCCCGATAGTTTAATGCAGTACTTATAATTTTGAAAAATGTTATATATATAAATAGTTTTACTGTCATATTATAATTATTTCGTTCGTCATTATTATTATTTTTTTTTTTCAAGTGTTTTTTTTATTTTTACGCAGTTACGCAGCAGCGTAAAAAATTGATGCGTCAACCGTGTTTTTTTTTTTGTTATCAAGCCAGGTTATCCGCTATTGTGCCCATTGTTGATGTCGGTAAGGTTATTTCGTTTTTTTCGTTCTTTTTACGATTCTTATTATTTTAATTCCAATTTTTTTATCCAATCGAGAGCACCTTTCTTTTTTTTTCATTTGTTCGACAACGTCCGATGAAAGAAGTGTGTGGATGGATTTCTGCGAAGGCCGAACGAGAATATTCCTAGCGGTGGCGTACTACGGACAGTGTGCTCGACAGTTATTTTTTTTTCTTATTTTACTCTACCGGCTGGAATAAACCTCAGGCAAGATAAAACGTCGGCGATTACGCCGTTTATTCGGATATCGGCATCCTTGCTCAGCCATTACTAAATTCCACCGAGAAAAACGTTTCCGCAATGACTTGTACCGTGCGTACAACCCTTTCGAAAAACCGATGGAATCTCCCTCAGGCATCGCTTCATATAATCGACGCACAACGTATCGGGAATATTACCTCGTGGTACACTCGATCTCTATAGATATAACAACCGTACGAAAGAATTTCAAGGTAAGATAACAAAAATTCCCCATCTTCCGGAAAATGAACAATTTTTTTTTTTCCAGAACGTAAAAAAACGATATAACATCTATCGATAATATTGGTTCTTAACCGCTTTATTATAGTTCACTGGTATCAAAAAAGCGCTTGACGCATACGAGGAAAGGAATGAAAAAAAAGTTGCACACACCCGACAGAAACAAAAAAAAAAATGAAATAGTGGTATAGATCGTGAACTGTGAACGACGCGAGTTGCATGACGGTCGCAGGCCGTTTCGGCCATGTCGGAGGTGATGTCATCGATATTAATTGAACATTTGTTTGTATGTCGATGGGCCTGACTGGGACAGCTTTTGCGGGTGATCGTGTTTTCGCGTTGATGGCGGATCGGCAGATCGCGTGGGTGTCGCCGTGGCGGATGCTCTTCAGCGGGATCGATTCGATATCTGTTGCATTCTTCGTCAATGTATCGCAGTCGCAGCAGTGACATTAGTCGATTGAGAGGTGATCAGAAATCGAGACATTGCCGAATTCCGTGCGGGGGACGAAAGAGTCGTACGGCGATGAAGCTGTTGGATACAGACACGATTCGTGGACGAGGAAGGGCGCTGGCAATCGAGTTTATCGCAATACAGAATCGGCATAGGTACAATGCCAGATCGGAGCTTCGGATAATTGGGAATTGGATTTGGAGCACGAAAATAATTGATTCGACGGAACCGACGGAGGCGCTGTAGCCGAGAACAGCCGTTCCAACGCGGAGCGGAGAACGCTCTCGGGATATGTGTACCGCGGTGTTCCGGTATCCGATTGTCGTTTAACCTACACTGTAAGAAATCTGCGCCGTGAACTGCGATGGTGTGAGTTGTAAAAAAAAAAAAAAAAAAACCGGTGTTAAAATTAACACCATTCCGCAGTGACAAATATACCGTAAATATGGTAAATTGATAACGCGGAATACTCTACTTATATACTAATAACATCCCAACACCATATTGTGTGATGAACCCCGATCTCACTTCATGGTGTTATGTTCATAGACATCAACACAATTCTATAAAATTGACAAGCTCTTTAAGGAGATGCTGGTGCATGTAACCGCAACTTTAAGTCTCGTAATCATCCCGTGTAATAATTATCTGAATGACGGTAATATATAACCATTAATAACCGAAGTAGCTTAAACAGAATTTGAATAAGAGTAATTCACAAGTAAGCAATTGCGTAGTCGGTAACGTGTTAGGTAGTAGGCTTAGGTAGATAGGAATGAGCATTACGTAGGTAGTTCGAATCCCATCTCAAGCAATTAACCACCATCGATATTCGTGATTGTAGCCTTTTTTCATTTATAATTATCACGATGTCCCACGTTATTATTTTATTGGACAATTATTAGTTACGATTCATTATAATAAGACTTTTACATCTGCTTCAAGTGCTTGAATCTATTTTACTTATTTAGGAGTAAGGTTCGGTGTTACCATTGCAGTATTAGAATGTACGTTTTGTATGTGCTACTGATTTTACACCGCATGTTTTACATAAAATGTTAACACTACTTTTAATACCAACGTAATGGATCTATATGGACCACATGGCAGTGTTGAAGCGGTGTTGAAATTAACACCGTTTTTTTACAGTGTAGACTTTTCAGGAGGATCTCTTGCCGCTACGGCAACTATAACTATCTTCAAGGCAGCAATTATTGCTCCGGTTAGAAAATTTGTTTTTGAGGAAAATTTCAGTAATTAAATTCCCAAGAACGGTTAAACGGTCAAATAAAGAAAAATAGGTGACTCAACCAATTGTCTTGGTTATTTGAATAATTTACATCAATTGACTTGGTTGATCCAACATCACAGGTCGTCAAAAATATTAATAAACATTTGACACAAAGCATTGATCTGCGTGAACGTGAAATGCTTTTTTATCACTAAAACTACCTTTATTATCTTTTTTTTAATCCTTATACCATGGAAACCTCGGAATAAATAATTGGCTCGGTAATAAATATTCGAACCTGAACTCTGCGATTAGTAGTTCATGATCGTATTCACTCGGCCATGCTTATTTCCAAAAATATATATTTTAAACTCATATATAAAATTCACGTCTGCTTGAACATTATCGTATAAATTATTTATATGGGTGATTCTTTAAGGAAATTGGTAGGTTATGAAACATGTTTGTTTAAAAATGCGTGGGTTAAACCCTGGTATTTTTTCGAATCTGCTCCACCTCTCCCTGTCAATAAGCGAATATGCGTTCATTAATTAGGTAACTAATTAATCCCGGTTGTCTCTCTTACGTCTTCACGATTTGCGATACTAATAAAATAGCAACTGTTTTGCATGTATAAGGATGTCATGTTACGCTTCGTTGCGGCAACAATTTCAGTTGGTTGTCCGAGACGCGCGCCGAGCTTCGTTGTTCTACCATCTGTAGTTGGTTGGGGTGCCTATAAAATTCTTTGTCCACCCTTTACCATCCTGAATACTATTTTAGTACTTAGACTGACGATCGGGTTAGTTGTGTTCACTATTCACGTCAACTAACTATTAATGGTAGAAACTAATGCTAGGTCGTTATGGTAATCAATTTATACCCAACCGATAAACAGTTAGTTGACCCAACCAAGCATTTTTTCAGTGCGCGGAGTTACCGTTTTGCATTCATATTTGTAGTATATGCTGTATTACATACTGAGAGCGCTATACTATACAGGTGTCGACTGGACACCTATATAGCACACAACTGGAGCGTAACACAAGAGTTCGTCAGTTGAGAGCCAGTCGGCGAGCTGGACGAACCAAATAAACACCACGTCCGTATCGTATGAGTCCAACTGGTATTTCGCTCCTTTACCTACACTCCAGTATTCATTAATTTTTTGAAATAAAATCGAACATTTTCGCAACGCATTTTATTGTAAATTGTACGGATGGCCGGCCAGCAGTTATTTACATCGACCACACCCAGAAATAAAATTTATTTGACGGCCACAGTTTATTTCATTTAAGTAAAATATTCATTTAATTTAAATAAATATTTATTTAATTTAAATAAATATTTATTTAATTTAAATAAATATTTATTTAATTAAAATAAATATTTATTTAAATCAAACAAATATTTTACTTAAGCCAAATAAACGATGGCCGTCAAATACATTTTTTTTCTGGGTGCACTAACTTCAGTTTCAATGATGCTCTCGCATAAATTTCTCACGTGAGATTTTCAATCTCACATTCACGTAGGTAATGTGTGCGTAATATTTTCGCAACCTCGGTTTGCCGAGCATTTTGGACGAATAACAAAGTCTCCGCGGATGATACCGGTGGTAGTTTATCGCAGCACGTTCGTGAGTCGCTAAACGACCTCTCCTGAGCTCCGAAGCGATGTACCGCCCGTGAACGCAAGAGCGGATTTTATGGTGTTTCGAGGACCGTCTCATTATTCTCGTGGCCCATCGTTAAAGATTTACGCTTGACGATACCGGCGCGCGGCAGCGAAACTCTACAGTTCCAGCCACTGTCATGCACTTCGTTCCTTTCTCGGAGCTCGCTGCATCACCGAGTGAGCCGACTGTGAATAGTCGCGCAAACACGTGGAAGAGTCGAGATGCTCCAAGAGGAGCTTTGGAGCAAACCTTTCCACTCCCGAAGACAGTAAAATCACGGTTAAGGCTCTCTCCGGGTTACGCTAGTTCGTTGCCGACACTCGTGAGAACCGTGTACGTCGGCTCGAAGTTTAAAATACACATCCGTTGCGAACTTACAGCACGGAGCGAAGAAGAAAATAAAAAAATTGCGAGTAAAAGTAGAGCAGAAGGAATGGGAATCAGTGAGCAGGGTGAGGATGGTCGAAAGGTCCGACGGTATGGACAAACCGGGGAATGCAATATCGTTGTGCTGGAAGTGGGGTAGGATAGGGAAACCCAAATGGGAAGAGGGGTACGGTGTAGGAGCGGAGAGCTCGACTACCGTTGGGCGCCAAGACAGGCGGTCCGCCTATATTAGTAGGAAAGATCCTCGGCTGAGAGAGACGAACGTTTCGAGTCGATGCGAGGGTGGAATAGAGAAACGTGGATAACGGGGACGCCTTGGCGTCTCTGCCCCCCCCCCCCCCTTCGACCCCACCCCGTGACGTCTCGCCTCTTTTATTTGGCAATATTAAAGTTTTTACAAGAATCTTTATGGAATAAGTTTTGCGAAATATTGCGAAGAGGCAAATCGTCTCGCGGTTCGCCCGTTCTCTTGGAGATTTTTTTTTTGTTTATCTCTCTGCCACTCGAAACAGGTCTGGTCCACTGAACCACCTCATTTTCCGTGCCCTCCTCGAGGTACGCGCCATTTCCGCCCGACGATTTTTTTTTTTTTTTTTCATGGAAACAAAATAAATTTTTTAAAAATGAGCCGGTCGATTGGTTTTTTTTTTTTTTTTTTATCGCACAACGCAACGTGACTATCGAATTTATAGTCGCTTATCTGCACCGGCTTTGCACACCGCCGACAGTGTTCATTTTTGTTTTTATATTTTCGTTTTCAACAGCCCATTTGCCATCAGAAATACATGTAAATCCACGCATTGTACGGTGAACAACAGCGGGAGGGACAGGAGACAGCGGGTCCCGGGGTTAACCAGGCGTGAAACAGACTTCGACGAGACTCGCAAGAGGGCGAGGAGGAAAGATTTTGCGGCGAGAGAGTGGATGGAGCGTGGATAATCCGCGTACTATATCCTACTTTTCGAATCGAATGCGCCAGCTGCTTCTGTGCCACTGAACGGGAGGAACCCCGGATCTCTCCCCGAGTACAGAGGCGAGGCAAAATCTTTTGCCTTCATTGTATTCCGGTTGAACGAGTGGCAACCCGGCGTTTGGATGCACATGTGTGGGTGTACAAGATAAGGCGTCGGAGAATGGAACGCGAAAGACTTACAGTACTATTCAAGAAGTTAGATTCGTCCAATGAATCACTGTTGAGATGCCGTTCAAAGGCCGTCCGGATTAACCCTAGTGCACTGAAAAAAATATCAATAATTCAAGTAAAATTTGCTTGCGGGCTGCCAAAGAAAACAGAATTTTGTTTCAATTCTACTCTTAATTCATACAAATTCATACCGGATTGAAACGATAACATGTTACCTTGACAGTCTTGGCGTCGTTGTTTCAATATCATATGGAATTGTAACAATTGAAAGTAGAATTGAAACGAATATTTTTTTCTTTGGCAGCCCGCGAGCAAATTTTTTTTCCAGGATCCAGCTGCATGCTTATAAGGACGCCTTGTTCAAGGTTTTCCTGTAACATCCCTCGCTGCGCTGATGATCGTGTTTTACTTCCAAATTACGATCCAGCTGGATTCCTACAAGGACGCCCTGTTCAGCGTGTCTGCAACGTCCCGGGTTGAATTGGTGATCGATTTTAGCTTCTAAACCAGGGACCGTTTAGATGATTAAAAGGACGCTCTTTCTGGGTAATTCCTAACAAATCCCCATCGGAATCCGACCCTAAGTCGGGACTCCCTAACAAATTTCTTCACGGGTTGTAAACACTGTATCCCGACTCGCCCCTACAACCGGTTCTGCATGGCGCAGTCCGTGAGCTTTTATTTATTTTGAGACCGTGGTCTCCGAACTTCGAATCTCCTTTGATTCCAAGATCGATCACCATGCATGCATCGGGAATACCGATGTTATGTTCAGACCTTCGAATAGTGAGTTCGCTCGGTAAGAACCATAAACATTGAAAAGTCTCACTTTTGAGTCAAGGCGTTATCGGAGACCTCGCCGTACTGCCGTGAATTTAATAAAGGAAAAGACGGATAGAGGTAATGAGCCTCCTGAGAGATTATCAGAAGGCCAGAATGCATGCAAATGAATGTTCGAAATAATTCTTTGGAAAAATACCCACAATAGATATATTGAATAAAATGTTTGTTGGAAGATACAATATGTTTCGACAAGAAAAGAGCCAACTTGCTCAACTATTATTTTAATCGGAGTACTCTGCCTCGCAGGGCCAGAGGTTTTAATAAGAGCTTTGCGCGCTCTGCGTAGATCCGTTGTAGATGCAGCAGATTCGTTGGTCGAAGAATAACTGGTTTGGTTACAGAATTTTGGTCCTCATATACTAGTTCTAACCCTATTCTCCTACTGCTAAAGGAAGGGTTGGTGGAAGTGGTATCGGTAAATTAGAGTTGTCACGAGAGTTTCGGGAAAAACGGAAAAAGGGGTGCGCGGTGTTTAAAGTTATGGGTAAGGAAAAAGGTGACAATAAGGAAGTATATGGAGACAGGTTAAAGGGATGGGTATGGAAGCTGTGCAGTGTTGCATCTGGTGTGTCTAGATGCTAGTGGAGGGAAAGAGAGAGAATATACTTAACGTCGCACGCTGCGGTGGAAAGAATTAGGATAGGCCTAAGAGGTCGCCGGGACGGCCATACATTAGTAACAGTGGAGCGAGCCTAAACGTTCGTATAGGGGAAGGAGTTTTGGTGAGTGAGAAGGGTTTTCTAGTGCATCGCTGCATTGCCAGCGTTGCCAGTGTTGCCAGTGTTGCCAGTGTTGCCAGTGTTGCCAGTGTTGCCAGTGTTGCCAGTGTTGCCAGTGTTGCCAGTGTTGCCAGTGTTGCCAGTGTTGCCAGTGTTGCCAGTGTTGCCAGTGTTGCCAGTGTTGCCAGTGTTGCCAGTGTTGCCAGTGTTGTTTAGGTTTTTCGGGAATTAATATGAGGGGAATTTCCATGGATCGTAACACCGAAGCGCACACACGGCTGTGAACACACAATGAATCTCCCCCAGAGCCGAGAGCCTGCGAGCTTTCGTTACAGCCCGTGACGGATCGGGATCGAGCAAAAGCTCTGGGAAACGACTCATTACCGTCAAAGACGATTGCAACGTCGGCCGAGAGATCAGTGCGCCCCCCGTTGGATTCGTCGCAGGAATGGGAGAGTACCGTCGGCCCGATACAAAAGCGACAGTGGCCCGCTTAATCATGGCACTAACTACTGTCTATCGTTTCATCCTCGCCCTCCTGTTTTCTCACCCACGTCTCTCCGGCGGGCTCTCGCTCGTCGAGCGCACTCGATTTGCATGGAGAGTGCGAAGGGAGTTCGGTGCTACACACAGGAAGCTCCCGCCGCAGTTGCGAGCTTTCGGTGTGTACATCGGCATGCGTCCGTCCCGTGTGTCTCTACATACGTGTGTGTGTGTGTGTCTCCGCAAGTACCACGTACCAAGCGTGCATCTGCATACCATTATGCAGTTTCGTGTTGGCCCTAACCATCGACAACTACGTCCGCGTTCCGTGCTCGGGGCTTCAAGGCGACTGCTTCGAAGCCCGGATCGGTACGTAGGGGCCGATACAGGAGCCACGCAGAGGTTGCACGGCCATGCACAAAACACTCGATATTAGGAGCAACGTCCGATTCCCAATCACTTAATACTCGACGTTCGATAGTTTATACATTCGTCGTCGTATCGGCGAAACGCAGATGGCAAATACGCCGGATCCTGTACGTGGCGGCGTGTTTCACGAACGCGGAAACTTCGTAGTCCGTAGGCGACGATCATTTGGTAATCATGACCGGAACTGGAATTCCCGGGGTCTTTGCATCAGTCTCAGGGCTGTTCTCCACCTCTGTGTTTCCGTAGCGTGACGTATTCATTCGGCTCCGTGTTGGCGCGTGGATGTGTGTTTGTGTCGCTCTTGACGAGAAACTCTCGAGAACGTGGTTAAGGGTGCGGCGCGGGGAGGCCGAGGGTGAGGTCGCGGATGGGTTTGTGTGTGTGGGCGTGCGAGATGGGAATGTACAGGCTGGCCTCGTTTTCTCACCGGGAGGCTTACGGGGGTGGGAAGACGCTCGGCGGTACGTTTGCGCTCGGGGAAAGCTTCACTGTAACGGCTCGAATTCGAGACGAATATAGTTATCCAGCCGGGGCGCAGGTATCCAAGATACATACGCGGGATGATCGAGGGCGCGGGAAGTCCCGCTCGGCCGAGGCTACCTTGGGGAGAAACTCAATATCTCAGCTGTAAAGCGAAGTTTCGATAAACAGTTCCGAATAGGCGTAAACTCTCCCTAGTGGGAGGGTCATACAGGACCGATATTGGCACAGCGTCGGCCGGTGTTCGGGCAACGTCGGCCAGCACCGGCTCTGTGAATTGGTGTATCGTGACGCGCCGACGAAACCGAGAGTTTCCTGCTGGACCGGCGAAACTGACAAACGTTTTTGGGAGTAAAAAAATGGTTGCGTGACTGAGCTTGACGAAAGGGGTGCACAGAATTGCGAGACACAGCTGCCGAGCGGCACAACGTGGAAGAGAGCTTATTTAGAATGCATAAAAGTGCGCCGCGGCTCTTGACACACTGCGAACGGCGGCGAAGGAAGAGATTGGACGACGTTGCGGAATGCGAGTACCAAAGACGAGGTTGACATCGCGCTCCAGTAGCTCGTGTCCTCGTTACTTGTAGTGCCGCATTTCAGAGCCCACGTCCAGGACTGGCAGAAGGTTTCCAGTTTTCCAACGCGACCGCGGTCTCTCGCTCGTCTGGCCCTTAACGGATAGCACAAACAGTTCTAGTGCTGGGGCGACGTGACCGGCCACGGAATTTCACAGACGGACCTAAGCCGGAGAGGGCAAAAGTATATAAGAGGATGAAAAGGAAGCTCGGACCGGGCAAACCCTCGACTCGCCGTGGACACAGTTATTATGCATCCCTTTCGATGGTCCGTCAGAGCTTCTTCCGAAACGTAGGGTAAAAGTGGTGAATATGGCCCACCTCGATTAACACGTAAATCAATTATATATGGACCGATCCATATTCCCCACTTTAACCCTAAATATCGTTCCGTCGATTAATCGATTTAAAAACGGCCACCCTAGGCACAGTAGCCGAACGGAAGCGTGTCCCTCGATCGATTCTCATTTATCATCGGAGACGAGGGCAAAGGAGGTAACAGGTGGAGTCGATGGCACAATAACGAGATGTCTGGCAAAAATCCCTGGACCGTGCGGAGGAGGGTTCGATGTGTAGATTATGCTGCCAAAAAATGGACACCGATATGGCCCGGGGGTGGAAACTTAGCACAAGAGGTCGCGGGCTTCACGGGACAATCGATTTTTCGAATCTTCCTCTTTTCTCTTCCCTTCCGACTTTGACGTCTCTCGTTTGTCAACCCGACGAGACTGCTTTCATCGTCGTAATTGTACACGCGACATTAGCGTTTCTCGCTGTCCGCAGCCAAGGCAGCTCGCGCCGGGGTTGTACGAGACAACTCGTACAAACCGTTTTCGCTTTTCATTGAACTTGCGAGCTTCTCATATTTGCCATTGACACGAATACCGTGGGCGCGTAACCTTGGCTACCGTTTGCACTATAGGATGTATATGTTCCACTGCGGTAACGGGCAACAGCGTAGCGTGTACTATATATAGAAACTAGCGAAACTTTCTAATATCTCCCGAGAGTGTCTGCGAAGAGGGGCGAGATCGTAGCTCCCGCAAGACCGTGAGTACGTGAGATGAGAATTCATGAGACTCAGCCATCGAGATCCTTGGGTCGGTTCTTATGAGCGGTACGCTAGACGAAATCGCGTCATTACGTCGAAACCTCTGTCCCCCTAGCCGCGCGAGTGTCCGAGGGGTCAGATCAAATTTAATAACGCATAAGCGGAGGTAAAACGGGTTTATGACACAATCCTCCGTGAAGCTCTTGATGCCGTCTACCCTCTGCGATATAACAAAGTACGCCGTTTCCCTGGACACTTATAAGTGCACTAGAGGAGAATTTTTTTTTTTTTTTTAAATCTATGGAACATATCGCCGATTCTCCCTCGAAAGAATGGAAATTACCGATATTCAACACCTGGGTTGTTCAATATTTTTCTATGTCAGCCGCTCGCTTTGCCGTTTCGAAGGTCGCAGGATTTTCTATTCCATCGACAGCGACTCATTTTTTTTCACGTTTAATTCTCGGGAAATCTGAATAATGGACAGCGACGGCTCGCTCTTGTCGAACTCTGTACACGTCGTTTTAAATCATACCGGTGCTGCTGCAACTTCTATTCGCCGCCGTCGTAGTTTCGAGCGAGCTGAAATTGCGCAGAATGCCGAGCTTTCGCCAACCCAGGTGCCTCTCGCTCCCTAAGTGCGCATCAGTGAATATTTACTCGTCCGGAAATTCGGTCCGGATTATCTGCAACGGCGGCGTTTTGGCCGCGGTGAAATTAGGCGAGCACCGATATACTCGAAACTGAATCCCCTGGTGAAAAAAAACGTAAAATTAACTTTGATTACACGGTCGAACTCAGCCTCTCCTTCGTATTCTTGTACTCTCATGTCATTTTTCCCGTTCATAAACCTCAGCATCGAAGTATCTCGTCCCTTTCATGAAACTTTTCCTGCAATCGTGTGCGTCCGATGAAATACGGACGCGTTCCATTGAAGGCACGCGAGGCTCTGAAAGCCCGGCTAGATGGAGAAAAGAAGAAAAAAAAAGTTGCGTTCATCGCTGTTGCGAGGTTCGCAAGCCACGGAATGCTGCGCGTGATTCCGTGGACGAAGGGAATGTAATCAAGGACGGTGCTCGGTCGGATCGAGCGATAAGGGGTCGAAGCGGAGTTAATCGTCGCGATCACACTCGTCGAGCTTCAAAGCCTCCAGCAGCAGCATCAGGTTCACGATCGCTTCACCGTCGCTTGTCGTCATTCGCGAGCGGGTTTGATGCGTGGGCTCTCGTGCACCGGAAGGCTCCATCACTGATCGCGTCCCGGTTATGGACGAAATGTCGCTCTTCCGTTGCGCAGTAACGTAACGGTTCCACCACAAATGTCGTAACTTAATTGTATTCATCATACACTATATAGTGTACTCATCATACACTATATAGTGTACTCATCATACACTGGATAGTGTATTCATCATACACTATATCGCATGCCTAGAACAACAGTGTAACAATTGGTATGACAATCCCATAAGAGATGTTACACTATTGTTTTAAGGGTGTGATATAACATATTCATCATACACTGTATAGTGTATTCATCATACTCTGTATAGTGTATTCATCATACACGGTATAGTGTATTCATCATACACTATATAGTGTATTCATCATACAGTGTATAGTTTATTCATCATACACTTAATTTAGTCCTTTGTCCTCCGGGCCGCTTAAGTCTACGTAACATTCGAGAGCATGGCACGATGGAGCACATTGTTCCTTAAGCCCTTTTGCGTTTCTTCATCGGGGCACAATTTTTTCTACGCAGCATCAGTCGCCTAAACACGACATCCCTAGTGGAAGCGTAACACAGGGCCAGCATTGGCGCAGTGTTGGCCATTGTTCCGCCAACGTCGGCCCGCACCGACCCTGTGTCCCATTCCCAACAGGCACGATAGGGGTGTGCGAGAGCGGTACACATGCGAAAATAAGTTCACCGGAGTGGAATATAACACAGGTATACAAAAAATGGAGGTTTTCATATTTTCACGACTTCGTTTGCGTTGAAAATTGAAAGGGATTTTCAAGCACGTAACCTCGATCGATCCGGGTCAAGAGTGCAGGTCTATATAACGTTGTCAACTGCGAACGCGTGCGGCAATACAATCCGGTATAGTTGAAGAGCCAACATTGGTGTTGGCTTGTTCTCGAGGGTTCCGAGATCGAGAGTTTCCAGCCTCGCCTCCGGCAATGTAACGCTTCACTGTAACGCCCTGAAGCCCCTGTTCCTTACTCCCCCCTCCACTCCCCCCTTCGGAACCTTCGGCAAGTGTACACACAAGCTGGAAGCCGCATCAGAGGCACACGACTGTACAGACGAGAGCTTCTATTTCGGGCCTCGCCAGGGTGCAACACGGTACTCTGGGAGTGAGTGAAAGGGCTTTGAGATAGTGTAGGGACTCGACGACCACGACGTCGAAGTGTGACCTAAAAAAGCTCACTGGCCGGAAAGCTCCACCTCCCTCGGTACAGTTTCTCACGATCGTGTGCGTACACCTCAGACTTCGTTATTTCACGAAAACTCGACTCGTCGCGTCAAACGGAATCTGAAAATATTCTCGGTGGATGTACCGAACGACGAAAAAAAAGTCTAAAAAAATCACCGGTGCAGCTTTTCACAGAGGGAAATTTTAATAAAGCGCGTGCTCCTCTATTAACGATGCAAGCATTGCCCAACGTCCATGGACGAAGCTAGCGGGAGGTATTTAAATTACATCCCGAAAAAGAAAAACGCGTTCTCCTGCTTACTTTTTCATCATAATCGGACATTTTTCGAATTTTGAGACTCGCGAGATACCGCTTTGGTCGAGCGATTTTTAATTTGAACTAAGTTCTCGTCTTCCCTTTCTCCCTAAACTTCCGCCCGGTCTCGGCGCTACAATTATTCTTCGTTGGTTTCTCTCCTTAACTTATGCGTGGAATTTGTACAATTTTTTGTTTTTCTTTAAAAAACAAACTGATATCCGCCGATCAATTTCGCAGACTGCACTAAAGGAGAGAGTCCCCTGTCTATGGGCGCTTGGGAATTCGAGTGGATTCCCGCACCACGTTTGATACGATTAGATATCGAAGCTATGCACAAAGGACTTCGCCGCCGCTCTATCTTCGTACCGGCTTCTCCAGTAGCTTCGACGTATAGTTCGAAGGTTGCCGGGAATGTGGGTCGATTCCGAGTATCCAATCTACATCCACGTCCGGCATCTATACGCATACCGACAAACTCTCACCTTCCCTCTCTCCCACTCCGTGTCTTTCCGTCGATATATGTCATTTGTCCTTTACACATGCCTGTCGCTGCTACCGGGCGCGCGGGTGCATGCACACAACGGCGTCTTCAACTTTCTGTGCCGTGTTCCGCGAATTGCACGGAAGGACGACGGGAAAGGGAGGAAGGAGAGGGCACGGGCGCAAAGGTTGCCCGACGCTGCTTTGGGCTCATGCTAGTGGTAGTAACTGGTAGCAGTAGTGCCGGCTGCGGCAAAGGTAAAGGTCAGACGACGCCCGGCCGACCGCTTCAACCCGTTGTATACAATATGTATATGTATATGTATATGTATATGTATATGTATATGTATATGTATATGTATATGTATATGTATATGTATATGTATATGTATATGTATATGTATATGTATATGTATATGTATATGTATATGTATATGTATATGTATATGTATATGTATATGTATATGTATATGTATATGTATATGTATATGTATATGTATATGTATATGTATATGTATATGTATATGTATATGTATATGTATATGTATATGTATATGTATATGTATATGTATATGTATATGTATATGTATATGTATATGTATATGTATATGTATATGTATATGTATATGTATATGTATATGTATATGTATATGTATATGTATATGTATATGTATATGTATATGTATATGTATATGTATATGTATATGTATATGTATATGTATATGTATATATTTTACGAGGAAGAAAATAGAGGAAGAAGAGTCAGAGTCACTAACTCTGTTGCCGCATTGTTTTTACACGCAACCTATAAAGCTATGTGAGGTAGCGATACAGGACGCCGCATTCTCCTTCGCTACTTTCACAAGTGTGAAGTATTATATTTAACACAATTGCAAGAGTCGGGCAGGCGTGGTCGGAGGGTGCAGCCATTCGGCACGCGAACGGAAGTATTTCGCATGGATATGCGTTATTATTGTATGGAGGTAAACATTATGGTACGTCGAGGGGACCGGGGTGAAAGGGGGACGCGGTACACTGTGGGCATGGGGCGTAATGGGGTTGCATGCAATGTTAAGGAGAATTTATTGGGACGCTTGGAGAGAGTGGGGTAAGATGAGACTTTTGTTTATGTCCCGCAAACAATTTTTTGAAACGTTCCATTTTGCCCCGCACTTCTCTTTCATTTTTTCCCGCTATACGCAAGCATGACACGCTTGCTGTTTTGTTTTGTTGTTGGTGAACCAGTCGACTCATCCGAGCGGCTTCAATTTCTCAACGTTCCGTTTTGCCCCGCTCTCCCCTGCGCAACCACCGCAATGTACACTCCATTTCGCTTTCTTGAAAAAGCTGCCACTCGGAAAAGCCCGTAATGACTTTAGCGCTCACTGCCTCGAGCATTGTAAATGCCTGTTCTAAATTCGACGGTATTGGAATAGCGCAAGAGTGGTGTTACATGACATCCCTCAAGAAGCGGTGTACACCTTCGGCCTTCTCGGCGCAACGCGAAGCAGCGTTTTTTTTTTTTTTTTTTTTTTGAGTGCGTTCGTTCTCTTTCATTGTATTCGGCGAGGCATCGGAAAAACACCCTTTCACCGAATCTTTTTTTTCTCTCCAGCTGATACTTAATGCTCTTCGGAACTGGCGCAGAGCTCTGAAGAATCGAGAGTGCTTTGCAACGTCGAAGGGCAAATGTGTCGGGATCATATCGACCTGCCTCGTGCGAAAATGGCCCGCTTAATTATTTAAATTACTCTCCAACCTATTTCCAAACCTTCTGAAACCGTTAGCCCGAATGATAAGGATCTAAATTATAATTGCGGATCGCAATTCACCGTACGTATTTTGGAACCTTTATTGTATTTATTTAAATGAAACAAAAAAAAATAGCAAAGCTGTTTAACGATGATAAATCGGAGGAGAATCCGATGGAGCTTTATTACATTATCACTACTGCAGGAGAGAGTCACCTGCGAACATGAGAACAGTCACCGGTCGACACGCAGCTGTACGGTGAATAATGAATCTTCGTATACACGCCGCCCATGCGAACGGGTGGGCGAGTAAAAAAAAAGGAAAAACAGTAGCTAACAAAGAGTAACATCGGATTTCTCGATCTTGCGCGGGAGTTGTGAGCTTCGCTGTAGTAACATACGCTGTACCCGAGGCATTTGTGCGCCAGTGGTGGGTGAGATAAATTATTCCCATTCGTTCGCGCCTCCGATGTGTGAGAAGCGAGGAAAGAGAAACATTCATGGAGTGTACGGCGGGGCAAGATGGAACCTCGGGGTAAAACGGACTATTTTCACAAATTTTTAGCGGTACATAAATAAAAAGCAAAGTCTCATGTGAAATGTTGGTCGCGGGTCCGTTTTGCCCCGACGCTTCACTTTGCCTCGATATCCGCTATGTACATAGACATGTTTGGATAGACCCAGATGTACCTTATGGAACAGAAAATTCAAGTAAGTTATTGATGGAATGAGATTAACGATATTTCCGCCATCATTGATCCATCGACCGCTGTCTCTGCTGCTCGGTAGTAACAGACGTGTTCGGCCGAACGCGAAATTTTATTCAGATAATAAATTATTCATAACTTCTTGTCATATACATTATTATTCGATGACCGCGGGGCCTCCTTCGAGATTTTTCTCGAGGAAAAATAAAAAAACGAGTCCTTGTCGGATGTTGCTACAAGAAAATTTGGCTCGGTTTTTCCTGTAACTTACCTCCTGTAGTAACTTAAGGTACGCAGATTTGTCGAGCGTTCGCCTCGGGGAGTATTCTGAGACGATAAACGAGGAAGATAAAGTATGAAAGGAGAAAAGAAAAATAGGAACAGCGAGGTAACGGTGTAAGGCACTCCTGACGACATTATAAAAAGGTGATACGTTGTTTGACCCTATATTGTTCAGGTTGCTGCTTATATGTGACAATGGGACGTGTATATAGAAGTTGTGCATTCCCTATGCACCAGTATGTCGCTGAACTATTGATGCCCACGCCATTATAACCGCTCCCTCCCCCTTTTCGCGTGGTGCACGTGTATTTATATAAAGCCAATAAAGGTCAATCGACGCAGTGGAGAATACTCACGAGACCGTCGGAACAACGGCTCTATAGTAATAGATGACTACTATAGTATTAGTTGTTCACAAACAGATGGTAAAAGTGCACGGTTGCCCGGTGCAGGGAGTGTAGCAAAATTGATAGGTCGTATCGCATCGATGAAGTATCATGATGCGATAGTTATCATAAACGCGTGTACTGAGAGACATGAATGCTAAAAAATGGCAGAAACATACCAGATCTGTAGAAAACATATTAGACCGTTAATATTATTCGGAGCTTTCTATGATCTTAATCGTCATCATTTGTACAGTAAATATTAACAAAACACCTTGACAATCACTAGCCAACATTTTACAGAAATCGTACGATGTGCAACTACCATCTAAACATGCAGAGCCAGTATCAAAGTGTTTAGCACATTGAAAATTTGAAGTTGAAGTTGAAGAAACATATTAGACCTGTTCAAAACACATTAGACCGTTAATATTATGCGGAACTTTCAATGATCTTAATCATCACCATTTGTACAGTAAATATTAACAAAACATCTTGACAATCACTAAGCTAAAATTTTACACAAGTCGTACGATGTGCAACTACCATCTAAACATGCAGAGCCAGTATCAAAGTGTTTAGCACATTGAAAATTTGAAGTTGAAGTTGAAGAAACATACTAGACCTGTTCAAAACACATTAGACCGTTAATATTATGCGGAACTTTCTATGATCTTAAACGTCACCATTTCTGCAGTAAGTATTAACAAAACATCTTTACAGTGACTCAGCTAAAATTTTACACAAGTCCTACGATGTACAACTACCACCTAAACATGCACAGCCAATGCCAGTATCAAAGTGTTTAGCACATTGGAAAGGGGAAGTTTCGCAATGTATTTCGCTGCAGAGCGCTAAATCCCTCTTCGTTCGCGAGCTTGAATCGACGTTAAACAATTGCATCGTCGAGCTGTCGCAGCTTGTGTACAGAGAGTATACAGGAATTGCCGAAGACTGCGAAACAATGAGATTCCGGCTTTCTTCGATCAGCGAATAAATCAAATAATAGGTGTTTTCCGTTTAACCGGTCGGGAATAAATCGAGGGCGACTTCGATACTGACGAGATTCACAAAGCTTTTCTCGCTTCCCTCACAATGCAATCTGTTTATCGTTCCGGAACGAAAGGTGTGCAGAAGGTCCCTCCTCTTTAACGAGATTCGAGTTAAGCTCGACGGTGAAGAAAAGTCTGATAAGTGCTCGATGGGTTGCTGTGGAAAAGGCAGGAGAACGAGGAAAGGATCAATAATGGCTGATGGCCGAGAGAGGAAGAACAAGGATAAGAAGACGAAAGAGGAAGAGAAAGGTGCGCTCTTTATCTTTGGCGAGAAGGGGCGAAAGATGGGGAAGATGGAGGAGGGTTTTTCGCGGCTCGTTCATGAAACAAGCCCGAGAACTCTTGCAGGGAACTAAACAAGGAAGAACAAAACATTCAAGGAAAGAAGTCTCGAGTCCAAAGTTGGAACCTTGGCATAGAAACGTGCGACACGACACGGTCATACTGTACGGAACACGGTATATACAGAAATTTCTGTACAGTTCACAGTCGAGCCAAGACTAAGGGTTTGGAATCTTCCGCAGAGTTGGCTTCGGAATTTAATCAGTCTACTTCTTACTCATTCGATTTCGCTTCAATGTTGCTGCTACTGCTACGGTCGCTACGGGTCGGGGCTCAAAAGCGCGTCTCTCTTTCATCCGGCGACACGCGGAGGACAAAAATTATCTGTTGACGCACGAAACGACGCATGCGAATCAGAGATTTTTGAGAATCCGGCGAAATAATTCGCGGTATTTATACTCGTGAAAAAATAAACTTTGTAAAATATATCCATTTATAGGCGTTGCAATGATATCTACACTGAGAGAAGGATTTAGTAAAAATGACTATATCGCTTGAGAGATATTAGGGGAGACCGGGGACAAAAGTAACACGGATCAATTGTAACAAGCGGCTGCGCAATGCTGTGCATGATCGGACGCATCAGATATGAAGTGAGCAACATTATAAACATCACCTCATAAGGTGATGTTTATAATGTTGCTCACTTTGCGCAGCCGCTTGTTACAATTGACTCGTGTTACTTTTGTCCCCGGTCTCCCCTACCATAGCACATAGTGGTAGGACGTTAGGGCGCCACCTATGGTAAGAAGTACCGGTTTTATAAGAATTTTTCTTAGATATTATATAATAGGCTGATGCGTTACCGTAGGTCGCGACGAAAAGCCTCTACGATAACCAAATAGATGGTCGCCGGCTATCGATTATGGCTCGTTCCCCATCATCGGGGAAGCGACCCATACTGAGAAAAACTTACATAGTAAATAGTTCCCAGGGGAGACGTCTACATTTTACAGTTACGACAATGACCAAAAATTATAGTTGTATAATTATAGTTTAATCAATTGAGTATATACTATCACAAACTATCTATATAGACGTCCCCCGTGGGAACCATTCGTTATAGTAGGAAATACCATCCAGTTAACGTCGGAATGATAGCATCGGCCCAACGTTATCAAACGACGCTGCCCCAATGATAGCTACTGATGTCCAGCCAACGTCGAATGGAAAATATTAATAAGCAATAAAAATATATATTTACCGAGCTGTGCGATTTTTTAATGGTATTTTATCATTCTACAATTGCTTTTTTGTAATTTTTTAGCTTCACACTTGGAATCATCAGAATAAATTCTGTAGTCGATAATGGAGACTCGAACCGGTGACCCCGGGACTTCTAGTCGACGCTCTCACGCATTCGGCTATGCTCATCTTGTAGATTTATTTCCGAATCTTATATAAAGGCTGCATGTCTACTATACGAATATCTTATATTACCTTACCAATTAATTTGAATGATCTAAGTTTTATTGTTTCATTTTTTTTATTCACACTTTAATCAAATATGTTGATGAAACTTAGGGTGTCCGTACTGCAGTACTGTAGGTAAAAATATAATAAAGGAATCTGGAATAATAAAAAAGCATTCAGCAGTCGCGTAAATTTAAAAAAAAATCGTTGTTTATATATATTTTGTATTGAACATTGGCTGAACATCGCTAGCGGGTACTGGGCCGAGGTCTTTCGACGTCGTGAGCGAACGTCCACTTAATATTGCCGAACACGCACCATTACGACGCCGAGGCCGGCTCAACTCTGGTAAGCAGCGTTTTGGGAGTGATTATCAATTGACAGTTTAGCCAATGGTGGGCTAAAGTTAGTTGAGATCCGATCATCGGCTGAGAACCTGCTGCCGACTAACAGCTAATCGTCGGCTATACTTGGAGCGTCGGCCAACCGCACCTGGGGAGTGTCCTGGTGCGGTGGCAGAAGCGTCCTTTATGCGATGTGGTGTAGAAGCTGCGCCTTCGCCGTGAATCACGGTACTTCTGGTGCAGAACGCTCTTGTCGTGCTATCTCGCCTTCTTGAACCGGTAAACCGTTCCTCTGTACTTCGTTCGAGTCCTCAATCCTCGCAGTCGTTGGCCATGAAAATTAATCGCTTAATTAAATATTTATTCGCCTATCCTATGCTGAGACCACGGTATTGCCCGAGAAAATTGAACGGTGCGCCGTGAGTGCGTATGGCAGCTCGCTCTCGCAATTCATGCTCTTTCCTGTGTCGAGGAAAAATTCCGCATCACACTACATATGGTGGGATTCTGCCGTAATTGAAAAAAACGGCACATCGCTAGGTCCACACAGGCTGCCGACCGCACTGGGAAATGCTACTACACCACTGCTTGGAAGAGAACATTTTTTGAATATTCTTCGTGACGTCACATCTGGTGAAACAATGAAATTTTCAAACCAAAAGTGATTTATTTCCGGTATGGCTTCACTTCCGAACGAAAAATGAGATTTCCATACTGGATTGACGTACTTCCAGTACGGCGTTGTTACATGACACGTACCCTAATTTAATTTTAATACGTACTAAGTAATTTAATACGTTCTACGTACTAAGTAATTTAATACGTTCTACGTACTACGTAATTTAACTAAAAAAAACTTTATTAGTTCTTGTATACATTCCTACTACACGCCGTGAACACAGTTTCGTCGATTATGTACGCATCATTTGCTGAACGAGCCCACGCTCATTTACGGCACCCCTTTATTATGCGCGGATTCGTCGAACGCGCCGTGTACCACTCAGGAACCCTTATTACCCCATTGTGGGCACAAACATACGTACACCCGGATCTGTCCCCGCATAGGGTTAATGGCTTAGGGTGGCAGCCTATCAGGGTCCCAATAGTATATAAATCGAGTGATTGAAGCATAGAAAACGCAGTTATTTTCGAACTGGAGTTGCCGAAAGGACTCTAGGGTCAATGTTCGAAACACCCTGTGCCAGTTATAGTTCGTACCTCGTACGGCTGGTCACAGAGGATCATTATCTGTCAATTTATAAAGTCAAGATTTTGCTGTTTCAGCAGAATGTCGTTTCTTTGCTAGTGCTCACGGCAAGGAACCATACGATGGGGTGGGGGGTTCTTTCCGTCATGAAAATCAAGTACATGAAAAAAGTATACTGATGGAAAAAATCTATCTGATATAGGGTAAAAGTGGGGAATATGGACCGGTCCATATATCATTGATGTACGTGTTAATCTAGGTGGGCCATATTCACCACTTTTACCCTATATCTAATATATTAAAAGTATATAATTAATATCAGCGAATATGAGGATATGGGTAATCCACCTCTACGACCAACGACAAGTACGTTCCATGGTTTCCGAAGTGTAATAATGAGTACTGACGGAGTTTTTCGAACCGTTATAAGGATCTACAGTGAACAATACGATGTTGAAATGTATGTAGTATCCGACAATGCTGTGGGCCATGTAATGTTGCCTTAAGGGAAGATGTCCCGCGTGACATATGAGTGCGAGAGAGACAGACGCATTTTTCGAATCAATGCCATTTAAAACCGGTTGACTTTTCGGATAAAACGGAAGCATCATCGGACGCGGTGTTTAATTGTACATCCGCTAATGCTTTGCTTTTTCCCGAAAAGTCTACGGTCTCTGAATCGCATTCATTACAGATTTTGGGTACCGACTGAGTCGTTTCACATGTCCTTAACGAGACGTATGGACGTCAAGATTCAAGGTGGACGACATAACGGATTAATATGGAGCAATCTCTCGGTGATCCATTTTTGTCTTGAAAATCCCCATGAATTCGATCGACGCCTCCCCCCCCCTCGCTTAAATACACTTCCTGTAATATTCGAGAATATCAGGTTACTATAGTATTCCATTAACTCATTAAATGATGTAACAACGTTTTCGAAAAGTTACTGTTCGAACGGCAAGCCTCGAGGGTTGAAAATCATAGATGAACTCGGGCTTTGGCGTGAAGTTGATCGATGGACGAGTGGCCGGCAGGACGTGCCGCTGTTATTCCACTTGATACGATTGCTCTTGGGAACGAGAGAGAGAGAAGCGATAGCGTAAAAACCCCGGGCTACGAATCACTGGCCGTTACGGTAAAGCCATCCGATTAGTCGTCGATTTGTCCGGATACATATATATATATATCCGGATATATATACATATATCTCCCTCTAACTTTCCACCACTGCCGCGCTTTCTCCTCGCTCTTATGGCTCAGCAGGTCCGATACTCGGACTCTAAATAAATCTCTTACCGTGCACCAGGGAGCAGAAGCGGAGCAGTAATGGAGAACCAGCAGGTGCCCGCAGGCGAGGCCTTTACCCCCTTCACGGTGGTAGAGAGGGGGTGGGGCGAAGGGATAATGGTACTCGATAAGTTTTGCACCCAGCCCGAACGTGATAGCCATACTTATACTACTTCTCAGAAACGCGGCACACCATCCTCCCAAAGTACTTATTTGTATTGTGATTCGACCGAAGATCTTCCTTCCACACCGAGAGGGCAAAAGCCTCTTTGATTTTGATACCGTATCGGTTATACTTCGTCCATTACTTCACCCCGCGTGATATTGACAGTGTGAAATCTTCGGTGTAAAAGCGAACTTCCGATGTTCATTAAAGTGGTTCGAAGTTACCGCAGGACACCGAGACGTTGACGCGGACCGTGTAAACCAAAAGTGTGTTGGCTATCGTGTCGTTGCAGTTTCGCTTCGATACACGATATCGACAGTGTAGGAAACTTCCTGGTATCGCTCGCAAGGGTATCAGAGGCCCTTGAAGAAGAAGCTTTTATCGTTGTGTATCGCCTTTTGGGAAGGTTGAAAAGTTATATGGACGACGATAGAGTGGGACCGAGGGAATACGAGAATGAGAGATAGAGAGAGTGTGAGAGAGAGCGAGGGGAGAGAGTGTACGAAAGGAGATCTGTACGTGCGCGGTGCTGATGTAGCGACTATGATCGCGTGGCTTGGTCCGGGGCCCGGACGCGGCTCGCAGGGGGTTGACTCGGCGATAAAACCTCGAGAAGATAGCGCAGCGTGGCCGTGTCGAGGAAAGGGCACCTGCACTAGCTATATCTCACGTAAAAGGGAGACGCGGACGAAGGCGGAGGGACGGGAGAACGATCGGGCCGAAGGAGAGGGTTGAAGGAGAAACGGCTGCCAGAGACGTGACGATAAAACGAGAACGAACGCCGAGTGCGCGAGGCTCGAGACTTGCTGGTCGTCTATGAAGTGAATGCTTTCCTGTAATATGTGTATATATATATATATATATATATATACATATATACACAAATAAAATACTACAAGAGCAAAAGAACGAGAGAACGATAGGAGGAATGAAAAAGAGAGAAGGGAAGAAAGGCAGAAGAATTTAGTTGAGAGACTATGGGTCAGGTCGGGGACTTTGGATTCCTCGACACGTAACGGGAACATCTTTGGAGAGTTGTTCCTCTGGCTCGCCAAGATGGAACGGGATGTTAGCGGGATAGATTGAGACGGGACAAAAATATGGGACGGGAGCTGAATCGTCGGCATTGCCGGGAAGCCCGCGACGAGGCTTCTCCTATCGACTGTGCCAAGGAATAAAAAAACGGAGCCGATCGGTGGCGAGAGGCGCTCGAAGACACGTGGAATAGAGATTGATTGATTGATTGATTGTTTATTCATGCCTTAGTGAGACTATGAGGCAAATTGAGAATAGTTACAGAAAGCGTTGAAAATAAAGATTACAAGATAAAGATGAAATAAAGCGAAATAAAATATAATATAAAATAAAACAATATAAAAGTATAATATAAGAAAAAAATAAAATGGAATAAAATTAGCGTAAAGTAAATGGGAAACATAATAAGTAAAGTAAACGAAATAAACTATAGATAAACCTAACTCATAGGATAACGCAGCAAAGAATATTATTTTTTTTTGTATTGTCCCCCGCTTCCCAAAGTTACTGCCTTATAGCGGGTCGGCTCGGTTTTGATGCGTAATTACTAGTCCTTCATTTTTTTATTTTTATGTCCATTTCTGTGTTTTGTCCTTACGCACCGAGCCAGTCCCCCCATTTTGCGGCTGCAGCCGACTTCCCCCCTGTATCGCATTCGCCATAGTCTTACGACTAAAAGCATAGGGAAACTACAGAAAACCTATGCCGATACAGTCAGTCTCAGATTCGCTTCACGGCACCGGAGCTACGTCGAGTTTCGCCGAGAATGTAAACATGGACTACAGCTATATACTTGTGGCACACACCTACAAGTACGCGTGTGCCTCAAGTATATGTCTGGAGCTATTTCCCGCCCATATTTTTATTTCTCGACGAAACCACGGCACCGGGAATCGAACCCTCGACCTGCCGATGCTCTGGTTTAGAGGCGAGCACGCTAACCACTAGACCAACGCACCGGTTTACAGCAAAGAATATAATTAAAATAACTGTGTTCCGTAATGTTCAATCGAACTTCGCGGGTTACATTATAGGCATGCGTTCAAAGAGAGAGAGAGTGCCGGGAGTTCCGACGAAAGAAACAACGATGTACGGAGGAATATAGGATAACGCAGCAAAGAATATAATTAAAATAACTGTGTTCCATAATGTTCAATCGAACTTCGCGGGTTACATTATAGGCATGCGTTCAAAGAGAGAGAGCGAGTGAGAGAGAGTGCCGGGAGATCCGACGAAAGAAACAACGATGTACAGAGGAATATAGGATAACGCAGCAAAGAATATAATTAAAATGACTGTGTTCCGTAATGTTCAATCGAACTTCGCGGGTTACATTATAGGCATGCGTTCAGAGAGACGGAGAGAGTGAGAGAGAGTGCCGGGAGATCCGACGAGAGAAACAACGATGTGCAGAGGAAGGAAAAAGGGTTGGAGGATGACATCGGCGAAGGCGAGAATGGCAACGACTGTGTATGGAGAGGCGTAGGAGCGGGGACGTCGAGGAAGGCGCGAATTTCAAATGAGCAGGCACTGCGGATTCATCCGGTGGGGTTGCAGCGAGAGTAGGGTAAGCGAGACGTTGGTCTGTGACTGGTGGAGGGGACTGGTTAGGGGGTGCATTTGCCGCGAAGAGAGAGACCGTCGGATGTTGGGGGCGACGTTGCCACGTGGAGGAAACACGACGCCGGTTCACCGGGGACGGCTCGGAGAGCAGTTTCACCCGTGCAAGGGATGAACCCCGGGATATTTAAATCGGTAATGCCGCGAGGCTCGAACGGCGAGCAAAGAGATAGAAAGATAATGCACGACGGGGGAGAGTGTCTGATCGGGCTAATGGACTGATTTATTATCGGGAGAAGAGAACACGGGGTCGAAGAACCGTAGACGCGCTCGTTGGCGCGTTGGGCACGCCTTCTTCGTCGTCGTTCCTTGCCATCTTCGTTTCCGTTTGCTCCTCATTCTGGAAAAGGAGAAATAGCGACTCAAGGAACGAAAGGATGTATCTCGAGAAAACAGCCTCTTTAAGCTCATTGATTCCTGATGTCGTTCTTAATTTTTAACGACCAACGTCAACGCTGGCGATTTTTATTAACCTTCGGGTTAAGCGAACTTTATCCTTATTCTGTCTGCGTACGCACGTGAATGCATTAATTGCAAAGGTGCACACATACCGGGGGTCCATTAATCACTTGAGAACGTGGCTGGCACGGGAATGTTTCGGACCATTCGCGTGGACTAATTTGGCCGGATGAGGTTAGCTCCTATCTACGGGGCAGCTGAATACCAAGTGACAAAAAACAACATCGTGTGTTTATCACAACAAGGTATACGTGCTTGCGACGAATCGCTGTAAAATGCGAGACCGTGGCGAAAGACGCGGCAACGTTGCTACCCTCTTGTCGAACTGGAGGGGGAAAAGGTGACGGGGCGACGCAGAGTGGGAGGTGGAGAATTCAGTGGAGAAATGATGAGGGTCATCGTAGTGGGAAAAGGACTGCAGGGGTAGCGCCGATCAATATGGCGGCTAGAGAGGGTGTGGCAGGGGAAGCTGGAGAAGTTTCGAAGACAGGGAGAATGGAGGGATGAGACAGAGCAAGAGAGAGAGTTGGAGGAAGAGAGAGCGCGCGAGAGGGTGAGGGTGAGGGTGAGGGAGGCGGCGGGAGGGAGGGAGAGAGGGGGAGGCGAGGATATACTCTCGTCACTTCGACCGTGTCACGCTGACCTTGAGCCTCCACCAGGGAAAAATGCTATTACGTTATCTGGCGGATTCCGCTCTTTCTCTCTTTCTCGTTCCCTCTTCCTTATCATCATCTCTATCTCTTCACCCCTCATCCTCGGGTGAGCCCTCCGGCCTCGAAGCGCTATGTGTTTTCCCTTGGTTTTTTCTCCTCTCGCTTCTTCTTCTTCGTCTTCGGTTTTTTTTTCTTCTTCGGCTTCATCTCTTAGTCGACTTTATCCATTATCCCCCAGCCCCTCCCCCCTCTCCTATACCGTCGCTCCATTTTTAAGCCTCGAGTTCAAAGCCGGCACACACAGGTCTGTCGTTTGTCCACATCTTCGCGTATCTGAGGCAGTCGGTCGAACGACTACTGCTTCGTTTTCACCACGGCGAAGGTGGGCCGGGCCTGGCGGAGGGGGCTTTAAGAGCCAAGGGACGCAGAAGGATGTACCTACTTCAACGTGGTTTTTACCGAACTACTCCGCGGGATGAAAGTAGCGACAGTGGCTGCGGCATTCGCGGACACAGCCGTTGGGGAAATGAAAATCCGTTCTCTTTCTCTCGCTCCCCGGGTTTTCCCCGGCGCGCCCGCCTTTTGTCGTGGCAGTTTCGGTTGGGCTTTTCCTCTGGCGAGCGGGAGCGAGAACAAAGTTCCCGGAGACCGAGACACCCGACAATGACAATGACGGAACGAGCCATTCCATTAACGACGGCCTTCGTTTCTGGGTTTCCTCCACTGTCGACAGCTTTACATCAAATGGCTACTGCCTACATACCTGGAACCGGTACAAGCCTCCCGACAACTTCGCCTGTATCATTTTCTCGCTCCACATTCGCCGCCACCCGCCCAACCCTCTGTGTTCGTCGCGACGAGCCAAAATTGTACCTGGCCTCAATATCTATTGTCAAAGAGAAGATAAAGTTTCGCCGGAGTTTATTTATGAGTATTCAGCGCAGGCGTTCGCGCCGACCAGGACGAGGTCATTTGGAATCCTCACTGTACTCATCTCGACAATGCTGCCTCGGTGTACTTCGCTTTAATTAATACTGATTTGTATTCGGCGCACGGAATTCAGTAAGAAACTTTCGGTGTTTCTAACTGAGCGAGACTGTGTCGGATGACTGGGAGGTAATAGATAAACCCGGAATGTACGTGATATTCGCTGTGATTAATTAAGGGCGGGATGAGACTGATGTACATCAGTTTAAGGCAAAAAAAAAATGTTTTTTCCCGACTGCGCTAAAATAACCACATTCCTTGCGTGCAATACGGGTGGAAAATAAGCTATTATTGACCGATGATCATTATTAGCATGTGCGCATGCGCGGTACAATTTCATTACTCCCTAGGGAGTAATAGGGCTCATTACTCCTTCTGCAAGCTCTATTACTCCCGGGGCAAAAATAGTCATTGGCGAATACGACGATTTTGCGACGCAAGAAATGTGGTTATTTTAACGAAGTCGGAAAAAAATATCGTATGGCATAAGGGAGGAAGTGCCTTTTCACCTCGTGTGAATTTCTGCCCTCGCTTCGCTCGGGCATCAAACTTCGCACTCGGTGAAAAGACGCACTTTCCTCCCTTGTGGCATAATATACTATTTATTTATGTTTCTCGGTGATAAAGATCATTTACATTGATTCCATCGCTCCGAGGGTGACCAGTCTCCTCTCAGCGATTCTCACGGTCGTTGTTTCCCCCTGGGTATTCAAGAAACTCTCGCGGATCCAGTCAACGGAGAAGGAACTTAACTTCTGAATGATTCCAGCGATGTGAAAAGTTGATAGGATTCTTCGGCAGCAGGGCCGTTGGAAACAACCCATTAAGGATGGCGAAGCGGGGTCTTTATCAGTCGCCGTAGTACATCGTCGTGTAGTCACGGCGAATGCAGGTCAGACCGTGCCCGTCTACTTTATTTTCGTGCACCGTATGCCTTCCACTTTCGGCGAGGGCTTAAATCGTTGCCGACGCGAACGGTCCCTCTCGACATCGCTGTGAGAATGATAAGAGTGAAATAATTCCGAGTCTCTTTGATGTTGCTGCTTTATTTTATATCCATTACGTCGACGACGACGAGTCCCTCTTGGCTGTGAATGTGTCCGCTGACCGACTCGCCAGTGCTGCATCGTTCCCTGTTTTCATCGACCCGGGCTTTTCTCGAGGCGAGCCACCTTGGCCGTCTTATCTTTATCGTCGGGGCTTCGTCCCCTCGCCGTTTCCCCACTCCTTTCTCGGAACACTCCCTCTCTCCGTTCCCGATCCGAAGATTTTTAAGCGAGCTCGTCTCTCTTCGTTTATCAACTCCCTTATCGACTTTCTTCTTCACCCACTTCGCCGATCCTTTGGCCCACCCGTCGTCGAAGCATGGCAGCGCAGTCGTGAGATTATCACACATGAGCAAGCAAACACACACAAGCACATATTTACGATTTTTTTTTGTCCTGGCCTCCGGACAGGACGGAGGGTCGTCCCTTGCTGTGCGGAACCGCATCTATCCTTCCTGACAATATTGCTTGCTCCTCGGAGCCGTTCATGCTCGGGAGTAAATGTAAAGGTAGACAAAAAAAATCATAACGTTATAGCATCGTGAAACCATTGATCGAGCAAAAGGTACAGAAAGAGTTCTTATCATGAAGCGGCGACACCGACGATTTCCGATACACTTACTTTCGTGCACTTCCCATTTTATCGACTACTGACAACATCCTTGTCTCATATCGCGTACTCAAAAAAAAACATAGGGGGCAGCGGGGCAAAAAGGGACAGTGGGGCAAAACTCAATTTTCCAATAAATTTTGGATGCCCCGTTTTGTACCAACGATTCATCCGGATTTTCAACCCCTTTTTGCCCCGCTCTCCCCTAAATATATATATTACTGTAAAAAAATGTTGTTTGGAAATTAATTAACAGTATTGGAAGCTTTTTTACATAAACCGTTTCTGAAATTTCAAACATATGTGCGTTGCAATTTTGCAGTAAAATTTATATTTTTCATGAACATTTTTGTAAATTTCAAGCAAAACATTTGTAATTTTAACATCTAGTATTTTTATTTTACAAGCAAAGTACATTAATGTTTAATTAATATGAGTAATGTTAGCTAATTTCAAGTTCCAGTACATTAAATTTACAATTTATTTCTACAGTGTATATATATATCAATGCATCGGTCATTGAACGGTAAAGAATTTTGTTAACATGATCGATGCACCATTATGAACAATCAATCACATGGAATTTCCGACGCGATTTTTATTTTTGATTCCTGACCACTGTAGATAAAACACGTTGTTCGGCCTGAAATCATCGAAGCCCTCCCTCCTTTAAACCTATTCACCCAAAAAGTGATAAAACGTCGATAACTTTCGACAGTATTGAGCTAGTCTACTGGAACTACTAAAAATATCCTTCCACGATAATATTTGCAAAGAATAACAAGCGGGCATCGGTCCCCAACTCGGGCGAAGCCTCGGGGTCGAATCAAAGCTCCGGCTCGGTTTATCGGGTATCAGCTATATCAATCAATTTATCCTCTCGACTGTGAATTATACGATAGAACGTTTCATCGCTCGAAAACAGTGCGCATTGCCAATAGTCATCTTTTGTTGTTCTCTTAATTCAACAGTGTACAATAATGATCAATTATTAATAATAATTAGCCACGAGAGAGGGGGTTTTTCGGCGTTTGAGCAAATAACAAGTAACTTCCCTCCCGGGACGCGTTGATCAACGCTCGCGGATTAATCGACCGCCGATAACCCCATGGTCGACGTTTGGCTCATCCCCATCCATCCAGTTACTCCCTTGTATCTTCGTCTCCCTCACCCTGTGTAAACCCGCGTGTGAGCAATAGCCTGTCGCAGGCGGCGGGAAAGCGAGGCAGCATGAGTGCTAAAAATACGAGCTTCCGAGTCAGTGGGCTCGACGAAGAGATGTCGACGTCGCCGAGCGCAACCCGCGCGGTGTGCCTTTACCGATCGATTGGGCTTCCGGCGCAATAACCTCAGCGGCATCGGATGTTGAGCGACCGGGGGGGGGGGGGGGGGGGGAGGTTGTAAGGGGTAGTAGTAGCTTTCATCCCCTGGCCTACACGATCGCGTCTCCTTTCATCCTCTCCTCGGCCCTCGACCCTCGAGCATTTTTATCTCACACTTTTGCACCCCTTGCTTTCCATTCTTCGCGGGTTCTCTCGTTTAATTCGATCTCACGTATAAATTGAGAGACGCTCGGCAGTGTGGCGACGGAGGGTAGAGGAAAGCACGGTAGTCGAAGTACCCTTTATGTTTTGATCTACCTTGTTTTCCCCCATTACAGAGACCAAACTGAGTTTAACTCCCACAAGTTGATGTTGTCGACCGGAGGGCAACGTGATTACGTGATTCACTTTCGTCCTTTACGACGCGCCGTATCAACTTCGTATTTGCTTTCGATGTGGTTAACGCACCGAAAGAGTTATGCCCGGCTGCTCGCTTATCCCGGTGTTCCCGAGTTGCGCCACACTCCGCCGCTGGAAGCTCGGGGAGAGATCGTAACCGCGGGTCTCGCAGGCCCGATGGGCCATTCATCTTTTATTCGTCAAGCAGCCATGGCGCAACCGTACCATCGCGGTTCCCCATAGTGCAGTATAAACGTACACCGGAATATCTCGCAAAAGCCGGAGTCGGGTCGATCGATCTAAATTTAGGGAGCTCGTAGACGCTAACGAGATGGCTGATCGGCCGGGCTCGGGAGGCAAGATTAATTGTTTCTCCGCACCGGGCCACATCCTCCCAGGACCTCTGTTTTCCCTCCCCGCCCTCCGTACCTTCTGGGATTCCGCGTGCGATAATGGCGAGGGTCGGGTTTAACCCGCGCAGCTGACGACCCAACCCGCTTTACATGTGGAACCTTCCGTTCTCGCAGATCCGGTTCGGCGACTCGATTTGTTTGAGCTTTGTTGTCCCGGTTTGACGAGAATCCAATTTGTTTGGTCAGGTGTTTCCCGTCCGGGGATCGCGCCTGAAAGAGTCGGAGACGAGAACCCGAGCAGAACATTTTTCCGGCTGCCATATGTTTCATCAGTGCCACATCAGGCATGAATCCGGCGGCCTATTCAGGCTTGCCTAGTCAGGGCCTGAACTTGGACGGGATCCTGATGCCGGATCAGGACCGGATTTGCACGAGCGTTACACCCGTGAATAGGGCCGGACTTTACTTTCCGGCACTTCCAGTTTGGGCCATATCCCAGCCTGATCTATTTTTCCACTCGGGAAGTTAATTGCGTGCGGCAATTGTTTCAATCTGACTCTGCCGAAATCTTCGCGCCAGATTCATAACAAAAGTTCACGGGTCCTCGGAGTATATCGCAGCTTCGTCGCCGGTCATTCGTCTCCGCGTTCCGGCAGGATCATCAGTGTCCGGGAACAAAGAGGCGACCCGCGACGACGCGCGGCAGGACCGGGCGGAGAGAAACGGAGCGCGTCAGAATCGTGGTCTTCGGGCGAGCGAGAAATAATCGAGAGCTCTTTGTTGGAGGCGAAAGCGTTGCCCCACGAGGATAGTCAATGGGTGGAACTGCTCGCGTTCCGGCCTTTTCCAGCTAAACCCGGAGCGACCGTACGTCGGCACAGTTACCTGGGGAGTCGTGCCTCTCGCGGGGAGGCTTCGCTTCTGTCCTCCACCCTTCCAGCCCGCGCGAGTTCCGGGGGCGAACGCGCCGACCGGCAAGTACGCCACTCGACGGGAGGGAGCGCGAAGAAGAACGAGAGAAACGTCGTGACGGAGCAGGTGGAAAGGTTTCAACAGCCGTGGCAGAGACCAAAGCAGAAGCAGCCCGAACAAACGAGCCGCGTTATCTCGGCGTAATGGCACAGTGGAACTACCCGGCACCTATCTCACCGCGTGTCTCGAGCGTCGCACTTTCGCGATCGACGATTTTTCATCGAGCACATCCAGGGCCCTCGTGTGTTCCCCCTTTTCTACTCCCGACAAAACAGAACCAAACTGCTATTCATTTGATTCATCCGTCCGACACGGTCCGTTATTCGAACCGAGGACGACGAGGACCAGTGGCAGTGGTTGCAGCTTTTGATTGGAACTCTCAACCTGCCCACCTCTGCGATAAATCGAAAGTGAACAACGCGAATGGAAAGTCTGTCTATCGGTGATTTCTACTGCGCCATAATTTCTCTTTTATTTTCCGAGCCTGATGCTCATCGAATTGTAGTCGTGGTGTTGAGATTTTTTATTTCTCTTTCTTTCGCTCGCCACGCGGGGAAAGATAGAGGAAGATGAATGGAGCTGGCGGATAAAGCTCAGTGAGAAGCATCCTCGGGGTACGAGATAAAGCCTTCATTGTCCTGAAATACGATAGGAAAGCAGATTCGATCTATACAACTTTGTGGAAGGAGATGTCGTGCGCTAACCCCACGACCATACCCTCCTCCGCTTCCTCGTCATCTTGGCTTGTCCTCTGCGTTCCGTGTGTTTGTAACTATTTACAAAGCACTCAGTCTCGGGCTTCCGGTATCTCCCGATACCTCTACGCTTTGTCCAACTACTTCGTCCCCTTTTCTCTTTCCATCCCCCGCCGATGGAACTCCTTCCGGTTAGCAGAAGGAATTCGATAAAACGGGTGAGTTCGAAAAGCCAGAAAAGTTTAAGTATCTGAGACCGCGCTATAGCTCGGTCGGTCGGACTGATTACGTTTTTACTCCGGGAAAAATCCCAGGCTTCTTTCACTCCGGAAATTACTTCCATTTCTGCCTCCTTCCTGTCTCGTTTTCTACCCGTTTTCCCATCTCTCCGCGGCACGCTTTGGTTCTTTTTTTTCGGTGTTTTTTTATTTGCTTTCCTTTTCACAATCCGTCCCGAAGTAATGCCGTTTTATATCTCCGCACCGGGACCTTTCTTATACCTGACGCTCTATCCCCTTCGTATCTTCTTCCCTCCATCCTAGTCGAGGCTCACCGGGAGCCACGAGAGGACCCCTCGTTGTAATCGAGATGCGAGTTATCCTTCCTTCTCCTTCCCGAGGATAACTTTCGTTGGTGTTGCCGCAGCTGCTGGCTCGATTTGACATTTGCGAAATGGACTCCACTCAAACCCTTCCGATTTTAGAGCGGACGAGGATATCGAATGCTACGCGAGCCGAGGACCTGTAACCTCGATTTTTTTTCCAATAGTTTACTCGACCACTAACTTCCCCCGGCTGGAAGCTAGGATACTCATTTACCGCATACAACAGTGTTATTTTTTTTTCACTCCACCCCGTGCCTCTTGCCAGTTCGAGTTTGCCGCCGAGCTCGAGGTTAATGAAATTTGGATTGAATCATAAACGGAAGCAGAAGCTTCGGTAGTACTTGAAAACAGGGAGGACAATACCGGTGCCAAATTGCCGCTGACCTTACACTCGTTCCAACATCTCGAATTAACGCTGCTGCAGGTTAACGTCGATTTCCTTCCTCTTTATCTCCCGTACGCTATATACGGTGGAAGGCGAAGCCAGCGAGGCGAACGATATCCGCCGCAATCTCTCGAGGAAATTAGTATCGCCTTCCTTCCTCCTTGGCGACGAGCAACTTTTGCTATATTGCTTTACACGTACACTCCAACTATACGGACACGTATACATGACAAACATAGAGATTGCCTGGGCACCTGCACAAGCCAACGCTGCGAAACATAAAAGCGGGGTCTCCGCTGTCACCGGCTACCCAGTTACCAGCGCCTTGATTGCGCTAACTACACTCCAGTTGACCCAGTTGATCACCTCTTCTGTGATTTAACGAGTTTCGAAATACACACTTTCGCAAGGGGTAATATTTTTTTTTTTCTTTTTTCTGCATTCTACACAAATCCGCCGCTAACGACGAGTGCGAGGGAATTTCGTATAATGAGAGTGAGATATGAAGAAAAAAGAGTACAACACAAATGAAGAGGTCGCGGCCGAGTGAGTGGTGAAACATTAAAATTGTATCCTCCCCCCCCCCCCCTCCACGCCTCCACCTACGTTGCGACACAACGGATTTTGCACTTGCCAGCTCGGAATAAAAAGATTGCCGTCGAAAATTCGCGTCAACCGAGGTACGTTGAAAATTCTTCTGCAGCGACATCGTTTTTAAGCTCGTGTTTTCACCGTCGCTCAACAAAAATAAAAGTTTTTCGCGACGCTCCGGTAAAGCGAACAGAGAGCGATGAAAGAGACTTTGGCGAGGCATCTCTTCCCTCCGCCCAACCCTCGCTCGCTCGGCCGTTCATGGTTGAACGTCCCCGCGAGGGTTGAACGAAAGTAAAAAAAAAAAGGAGACGAAGAAAAAGAGGGAGCGCAGCGGGGCGCACAGTGATTTCGAGTACCGCGTGGGGAACCCGCTCGACTCTCGGTTCAGTACTTTGCATCGGAATTCCTAATTCTCAGTGACAACAGAAGTGCCAGAGCACCTCGCGTGCGTGACAGACGCGGGGAGGATAATGGAATTAAAATATGTATGGAAAAAAAATGTGTCGTACAGATTTCCGCGGTGTGAAGAAGGCGAAGTGTTCATGGAGTGGGCACTGAAGAGGTGCGAAATTCATATGGGAAGAGGATAGAGGCGCGTTGAATGACGAGGAAAAAAAATGAAATCCGTCCTCTCTAAATTGAATGTGAAATATGAATTTACATTCTGAGAGTTTTAGCAAAAAAAAAAAAAAATCCTTTAATCCCGCTCGCGTATAGCAGAGACTGAGTAAATGAATGGTTTTTCCAACATTTATCCTGTCGAAAAATCAGTGAAGTGGCGAGCGATGCTGTACACGAAGGCTATGCTATCAGACGACTCGCGAATGCGAACGAGCATCAGAGCCGTGAAACTAACGATAGAGCGCTTTTCGATGTTCATTGGAGCGCCCGCCCGCGCCCACCGGCGAGAGCTCGATCAGCCGCCTGCCTGCCTGACTCTGAGAGGGAGTCTACATTAGCACGTTTAACGGAGATGGCGTGAGTTGGCGATAAAAATAAAAGAACGGGTAAAGGGTGGAAAGAGGCATAGAGAGGCAAGGCAAAAAAAAAGAAAAAAATAAACGTGAAAACTAGAGCTCCCCATCGACGAGCCTCTGCGGCCAATGTTCGCTCACGCGATTGGCGGATCGACTCTGCTACAGTGAACGGACGAAACGACCGATCAGATCGAATTCACTGTTTGCCACTTTCCACACGCTTTGCTGCTGCTGCTCTATCACTCGTCCCCCCTTATTCTTTTTTTCCCTTTTCGCCCCGTTGGAAATCCCATTCCGCAATTCTTTGCTTCTCGCGATACTGTGGAAAATCGGGCCGTAGCGTTAAGTGACACTTTATTTAACCGCTGTTTGTTCTCATCGCTCAAAGGAGATTTCACGAATTGCTTATACCCGCGTTTCGTGTCGAAAGAAATCCATTTTTATGATAAACTTTCTGACATCAAAATATGATGTTATTCGTTCCGTTCGTACGCCGATTCGCTGGACGAGTCAGAAGGCGAAAGCCATCAACATACTAAATGAAATTCGCTTGACGAATCATTTTGCACCAAGGTCGTCGTCATTCGATGCATGTTATGTATGTTACTTCTGAACTCTGGTAAAAATGATTAATACATTTAATCCCATTAAATAAGTATACGCTACTGCGTCCCTGGACATAATTAGGCACCGCAAATGTCACACGGTATCCTTTCGATCTCCACAGCATAATTTATGCTGTGTCATGGCTTCAAGATAAGCCCTTTTAATCCCTTACTCTCTCACTCCGGAACGAGCTAATCGACTATTGATCAGCTAAACTTACAATTACAGCGCCGGCCAACACTGAAGGCACAAGCCGTTACGCAGCTACAACATTCAAAGCATTCGTACAAGAGGTAGAGTTCAATGAAGAAAAAGAGAAAAAAAGTCCGCGCTAGAATACGCACGCGAACAAGTCGTCCATTCCGCTCATACACCTGTTTTGTCAAAGCTCGCCTTTGCCTGGCTCCGGAGAATGCAAGAAGGCAAATGCAAAAAAGCCTTTAACAGTAGAAGTGGCGAATATGGCCCACCTCGATTAGCACGTAAGCTAATGATGCATGGATCAAATCCTAATGACGACTTTCGTCAATGCAAGAGCGCGGTAACACAGGGACCCACCTGTTCTTCTTCCGCTCTTCCGATCTTCCATCAACGAGCTTCCAGATCCGCCTTTGTAAAGCTATCCTGTCTGAATGGAGTTTCTCTTGCGGCCGGAACTTCCCGTGAGCATTAATGCCTGGCTTCTCACTCTGTGTGTCTGTTTCCTGGCGTTGGCCAAACAACCGCAAGCCGTCACGTCGCTAAACAGAACAGTACGAATGATCGCACTACAGCAAACCTTCACGGTGACGCTGATCGTTTAGCAGCGATATTATGGTAAGCCGGTCCGGTTCTGTCGAGTGCGAATCAGCTAGGTGTGTTACAGTACCGTGAATACATGCGATCTCCCTGACACACGCAACGACGTCGGGCGTTCGTGCCTGTCCGCTGCAGTCACGACACAAATTTCGGACAGTCTGCGCTGGACGATCCTCTCTGGACGACGTCAGACTAGTCCGGAGCAGTTCCCGGGATGTCCAGAGCCTGAGCGTCGGCTGAGCCGACCACCCGCGGCGAGCCCGATTCACATCGCCGAATACAGCTCAGCATAAACGGCCAACCACGTCCCTTCGTGTGTTTGTCCCTTCCGCAACAGAGCACGCGAACGCACGATCCTTCCACCCTTTCACATAAATCACCCGTAGATCCGTTGCTCCTTATCTGTTCCTTATAGAGAGTCTCTCCTCGTGGCCGGTATAGGCGAGTTTCTCGAACCTCGCTTGGTCATCCCTCCCATTTAGACGAGCGGTGAAAAACTTTCGGGTCGGAAGGTTTTCCGCGCGAAACGAAATCGTCGGCCACCCTCGTCGGCTCCGGGTTGTGAAAAAGTATCCGGAAGCTGTGAGAGCTGGATTTCCCCGGTTTCCTCGGATTTAACAGTTCTCGATGGGTTCACTGAGCCTGTGGCCGGTTGTGAGCGAGACTTACAGTTCCGAATCTAGTCCGCGGAACCCCTGTGTAAGGGGAGCGACGACCCTAACGAATTGGTGACACATTGATTTATCATCGAGTCAAGTCTGTACACCGAAAAAACGGTTTGGTAATATCAACCTCACAGCTGCGGTCACGGAAAATTTGTATGAATCAATCCACGCGCATTTATATGGGCTGCACCGTTGTTGAAACTATAAAACTGGTGTGGTTGTGTCAATTGCGTATCGCAGTTACTCCGATTATAACGTTGGTTCAATATGAACCAAAACTGCATTAAATCAACAACTTTTTTTTTATTCAATCGTATATACTGTCAACATACAGAAGGTATAGGTATTATTTTGACTTGTGTTCGTATATATACGAACAATTGTCGTATTGACAATGATGTTATTCAATACAGCAACACGTCAATTTAGTCATACACAAATATTATGCTCACAATAAACAACTTTCAAGTTGTTTTGATATTTCAATGTCAAATCATGGAAGTTGAATCTAAGTTAATGATGGAGAATAACATATATCCGATTCAAGATATCGATAAGCACATATCAATAAGCGATTGTAGCGTAGTGGTAAGGTCAGGATGCATTAGTTTCTGGGTTTGAGCTCCGCTACGATATATCGAATTATTATTTCAAAAAATTGTGTTATATTAATAAGTAGCGATTGTACTGATAACAATTGATCATATAAAATACGATGAAACCATGTATGAAATGAATTAGTAACAAATCACGTAAATAACAGTACACTCAGAAAAATCATTTATTTGACGGCCACTGTTTATTTGGTTTAGGTAAATTTTTTATTTGTTTAAAATAAATATTTATTTCATTTAAGTAACTATTTGCTTAATTTAAATAAATATTTATTTAAATCGAATGCATATTTTACTTAAACCAAATAAACCGTGGCAGTCAAATATTTTTTTTTTGGTGTATCGGGCCGCAACTCCAGATTGAGTTGGGCCAAACTTTTTTTTTCTTTGCGTGAGTAGATATTTGTTTCGACCAAAGGTTTTTTTCGTTTAGTTACAGGACACATTCACTTCGCTACTAATAATTATAAGGCTTTCGGTTTACGATTTATTTGCGATAAAATCTACTGAATAAGCAAAAACAAGTTAATTTACCGTTGCCAATGTCTTTGATTGAAAAAGATGTTTCGTAAATGCCTGTGTATACTCCGCTTACCGATTGAAAGCTTCAGTGCAGTTTATTCAACCAAAGAATTTTATTCCTAAATCTCACATTGAGCACATTCAACCAAATGGAGAATAAAAATGATGTAATATTCCATTGATATAATTGCCTATTCTGTTCGGTGTCAAACATATTCTTAGTTGGGACAATGAAATTATTTTTTTAATACTGATGTAATTTTTCAGTCAACTTAACTAAATATTTCCTTCGCCACCCGCAACCACCAGATTTGCTTGATTGAAACAAATCTTGTTTGATCTTACCAAACCTTTTTTCGTTGTATATGGCAAAAATGGCGAATATGGACCAGCGTTTTGCATAGCTTGGCTGCGATAAAAAGCTATCGTCACCACTCTACACCGGTACAAGTAATACTTCTTCGTAGCAAAATTTCGACAACTCTGTTCAGACGGATGTCTCTGCAACGCAGAGGATTACGCAACGCGGAGCACCGGCCGCACCAATAGGGTAAAAGTAGTGAATATGGCCCACCTCGATTAACACGTAAATCAATGATATATGGACCGGTGCATATTCCCCCCTTTTACCCTATTGGTGACAACATGATCGATGTCGTTAGTGTTGTTGATTTATCCGTTCGAGTTCCCTGCTATGTACCGTGGGAAATTAATAAAATAAACAATCGCTTTGTCTAGTAATTTGCACAAGGTAGTTGGTTACGTAAATAGTTGACAGTATGTAGCGCGCGCATAGAGTGTACCGTAGAGTGTACGTTGAAGTAGCGTTAACGAAGCGTACCCGTTTGAGGAACTTGGCAACGCCAACAACGAGATGTCGACGTATATCCCTTGTTTGTCGATCCTGTGCAGACAGCAAGAACCAGCGAGGGAGACGTTATACATACGTATACGAGTGTCTGCAGCGATGTATCCGTACCGTACGTATAGTTTCGTTCCTCGTGCCTAGACGGGATGCAGTCATGTGTCCGGATCCCGCCCAGAAGCATTCATTATAATTAACGTCACAAGCATCAAAGCCACGGCAGTCACGGTAAAAGCGTTGCCGCCGGCATCTCATCCCTGTTTCGAGAAAATGCAAATTAAAATGCAACCAACGCATATAAAGATCACTATTCGCTGATAAGGTGAAAGTTATGAATACAAACCAGTCTTTTTTATTTATTTATTTTTTTTTGCATGGCTCGCATGTATGATTACTTCCGCACACGGCAATTATTGATTGCTCGTTCGACTGTACCAGATAGGGTACCGAAGCTGTCGCGACGCTCGACACTCCGGCTGGTGTTATAAAAATAAATGGTTGAACGTTGAAGAAAAAAAAGGAGGAAGTCTCTGCCAAGGGGAGTAGAAAAGTTTTACTGATGGAGCACATAAGCTCGTTCGAAGCCCAGCAGGCGAACGAAACTGGGATAAGGAAGAGGAAGCCCTCCGGTGTCTGAGCTGTGCGCTGGTCGTGCCCGCATGGCACTCGATAAAGTTCGAGTACAAGAATACGTAATCGATCCATCAAAGATCGATTAGGAGGGATGGATGGAGAGGGAGGAATCGAAAGTTCCCGGTAGCTCGAGGGAGGCGGGTTCCGTCGCGAGAGCGGAGAAGAACCGTGGTATATTATGTACCGAGTAACATGCAAGGTGTCGTGTCGAGATGACGCCGAGATGGAGCTCCCCCGGTGCATGGGAAAGAGTATAGTTGCGCCGGATGTAAGAGCTCACTTCGTAGGGTGCGAAAGTTTCCGAGTATCGCAACAACTTCCAGTCTCCGGCTGAGCGCTGACGCGCCAGTCTCGGTTGTGCTAGTTGGCGCTGAGAATGAAGAACACGGGTCCAGACACAAGCGGACACACACGTTACTGCGATAAAGGATTAACGAAAGAGGCGGGCGCCGAATCGATCGCAGGAGTGGGATGGAGATGCAGCTCCAATTAGTATGGTGTATACAACTACGGGTACATACCATGCTTAACGCCAGACCCCGAGCTAGCCAGACGCCAGGAGGGTCCGCCGATGTCTATGCGCAGGCACGATCTCGCGGCTTTGTCGGGGATCAGCTCTAATTACGATAAATTACAGGCCTCGAGTAGGAGGCGCCCGCCCGGAGAGAGGCGACTGACCAGACAAGGCTGGTCTAAACCGGAACAACGCACCGCTGTATCCCCGCCGTTCTCCATACCCATCGCCCAGGTACGGTGTGCGTCATTCGCCCGTTACCGATAGGGGAGACCGGGGACAAAAGTAACAAAAATCCTTTTTAACATTTTTTTACCAACAAATCCGAGAGTCTAACGCTTCGGCATCCAAAGGTGTACCATTAACCTAGTTTTAGGTATTTAGTTAAAACATTTCAAGCAGGAAGTAGCACGGAATTGCGAATACCGCCCCTTTAAACACAAACAAAATTCGGTAAGAATTTGGGCCGCGGTGGGGTCAATTGTAACGGGTAGTGGGGTCATTTGTAACATCCTCCTGTACCAATGAAATCCTTCGCCGACCGCTATTAAGAAATAGAACCCGGGTGCATTATCACAGAAAAATTTAAATTTAAATTTAAAAAATAAAAAAATGTCTTCGCCGTCTAAGCTGTTTTACCCGGCTAAGACATTTTAGCCGGCCTAACTTTACAGCCCTACTATACATGTTATAGCCTGCAATTGGTTGGTTATAAATTATAAGTGTATAAATTATTGCTGATTGCTTAAAATGTAAGAATAAAATAAATAAAATATATTGATATTGGTATTGGTAGAAATGAATTATTGCTGGTACAATTGACCCGGATCGACTGTTAACAATCGACCCCACACATGATTATTAGCAAAGTTATTGTGGCATCGGTTAATAACAATCTGAAACGGATCGTCTCAACGATCAAAATTTTCTGCAAAAATGTACCTTTCAATTCCTTGTGCTTGTTTGCACTAATATTTAGTATTGTGTTGCCTAGCTGACGCGATCCGAACAGCCGAAAAATCACTTCTGCACTCGCGAATCACATTTGGTTTCGGCGAATTGGTATTTTTGAAAACGTGATGTCTATAATGTTGCTCACTTCATATCAGATGCGTCCGATCATGCGCAGCGGTGTTGTGCAGCCGCTTGTTACAATTGACCCGTGTTACTTTTGTCCCCGGTCTCCCCTATATCGAAGCGTTAATTTAGCAGGCGGGCGTGTACGCGTCCTCATCCAAGCCTCATATCCGATCTTCCTCCGCGGCGACGTAGCCGTATTTTCACAAACGGCACCAATGTGGACTCTCAAACGGCCCGGATGTATCCCCAAGAAACAATCTATCCAGCTCTTCGCTCCAAAACGGACGAAGATTCCTTCCTCCGGGCGTCTCACGTACATCGCACACTATTCGGTGCTTTGCCGGATGCCTCTCCTTTCTCGCCGTTTTCTCGACTACGGTACACAGATCAACGACGGAATGATAATAAAGTCGGCGAACCCTCCCCCCCACCCGCCCCGGCCCCTCCCGCCATTTTATTAAAGACGCTTTATCACTGTTGACGTAAGGGTTGCGCCTCCTGGAAACGGAGACCCGCAAAGGAGAGAATGGAAGCGGTTGCTTCCCTCGAAAAACCCGCCCTCGCTGCATCACTCTTTGTTTGGACACTTCGTGCGCAGTACAAACATACTTTTTCCCTCATTTCGCTCTCGGTCGGAATTCATGATAAACTTACGGATCGTCGCATTCGGCGTTTTCCATTCGGTATTTCCCACTCTATAGTTTTTCTTTGCGCCGTTCGTCCGCCCTTCGACGTTTCTTCGTCTGTTATTTCTGTTCCTCAACCGGTCTCGCCGCTGCCTCTTCCTCGCATCCGAAACCACGCCATATGCCCGTGCTCAGCGGTGTCTCGCAGACCGGAAATAATGAAGAGTCAGACGGAGGTTCGACGTCCGACCCAGCGGGCGTACCTTCCTCCGCTGCATGGCTCGGCGCATTTATTGAAACTTATCGATATATTTTCCGAGAAAAAAAAACGCCGAGGTTTCAACGTGTCGTGCTCGTCTTCTCTGCCAATTCACTCGTAAAGCATCGAACAACCTATTTTTATTATCTGCGATGAAATATCGTCGATACGATGTGTATTTTTTTTTTGTACCGCCAACGCGAAATGGATTTTTCCATTCCAATACGATATGGATTTTTCCCTCGCCCGATGGAACTTCCTGCATCAATTCGTCGCACATCGGGCTCCGGAGCAGGGGGGGGGGGCGGAAAAAAATGCATTCCTCTCTATTGTTTCCGCTGCGTTGACGCCAGATTCACAGAACCATGGAGGTCTTTTTGTTCTCTGCTAAAATATTCATTACCGCATACTTTTGAAAATATTCCGTCGAGCAAAAAGTGTGCGTCGCATGGAAAGGGTCGAACGGGATGAGGTGCGTGTCAGTGGCGAACAAATATTTGTGCGTCACACATATTTAGTCTCCGAGCCGTCGTTCAGTCGTGTGTAGCAGCCGCAGCTGTTGCAGTGCACGGGTACAAGGGACCTCGACGTAAATTTGTAAGCATGGAAACGGGCACATCGGGTCGGTCTGCACGCACCGCGAATAGCAAAATCACGGGGTCTGGAGCCGCGATAAAGCGGCTCGCCGGACAACAATTCATAATTTATCAGAGTGCGGGGGAGGCTCGCTCGGTGGACGGGAAGCTCCGCAGTGACGCGGCTGGGTGAGGACGGCGGCGGGGAGGGTCGGAGTCGGGAAACAGGAGGAGAAGGGTGGCTCGAGATAGCGCACCCCCCGCCCCCCGCCCCCGCCCCCGTCACCACTATATATTATCGAGACTCACTCGTCCGTGCTCGACGGATAACCCCGCGGCGTAACAAACGCCCGCGGTCCGCTTCGATCTTCGTGGGTGGATCGGGCCAGGGTGGGTTTGAGGGATGTGGAGGAAGCGTAGGAACGGGGGATTACGTACGAGGTAAAACCCACTCTTCCATTCCTACATTGAACGGGCTCACGTTATATCGAGAAATCCCGAGGACACTCTGGAATTCGTTGATTCTCCGTGGCCCGCGCGCGTCGTTCGACTCGCAAGTCACTTCTGGAGCTTCCGGATCCTTTTCTCGGATCTTGGCTCCGTTTCCTCTATCTCTCGGAGGGGTGTACACCTCTCCCGGCCTCCGCATCCTCGATGCTGCTGCTTCCGCTTCCATGGGCCCCTTGCAAAATCGAACTTCTCCTTCCCGTGTGACTCTCTTCTCTCGTTCCGTCACTTTTGGCACACAGACGGTCGCACACATAGACACTGTCGGTATTCCGCGGATAGTAGTTCCTCTCCTTATTCTGTCTCTATTTCACCTCTTTTTTCCCCCCGCCCGACTCGCAGTCGTCCCGCTCCGGCTCACCTCGGATACCCCGAAGGGAATAATGGAGTTGGCATATTGGATTCGTGCTCGAAATTTGGTAGCGAGAAGACCCGGTCCGCACAATCTTTTCTCGCTCTGGCGCTTTTGCTATTCGACGGTGCGACCCCGAACTCTCCGGTCTCGAGGCTTCGATGCTCGACCCCGTTTTCACTGGAGTTTATATTCGAGGCTCGCATTATTATATCGTTTTACGTAAACACGCGGAAAATGAAATACCAATAATTTGTGTAATTTTCGTTGCGTTGGATTCCAATTCCCATTAACGATGAGCCTCGCGATGGAGCAAGAGGGACTTTTATTTTTTAATGAATGAGTAAAAATTGCGCGAACGACATGGACATTTTTGACGGCGAATATGGAAGTGCGCAGCCGAGATTACCTTAACGAGATGGACATAATCGTCAACCACATAGGGTAAAAGTGGTGAATATGGCCCACCTCGATTAACACGTAAATCAATGATATATGGACCGGTCCATATTCCCCACTTTTACCCTATCAGTATTTTTTCCTGTCGCGTACAAAATGTATTAATCTTTTTTTTCGTGTACGAGTAGATGGTTTTTTCGTTTCGTTTTTTTGTCTCGTTCGCCGTTCGGTGTGCCAATAATGTTTAATATTCACTGTACTTAGCCCCAATGCGACGGGATTTAAAATCGTATCGCCTCGGATTTGGATGGCCGTGACTCGATTCAGTGGCCAAATTCCTTTTGTGTTACGGTTGAGATAAAAATAAAAAAAAATGTTCGGTGAAAGCCGGGAACGACGTTCGTGCAAATGAATTGTACACCGAGCTGGTGAAATAATGAAATATGGGTCAAGACTCAATTGGGACTCGTGACGAGAACGGATTAATTGAAAAGCCTTCGTGTACCGATCGTAGTACTGGCTTGAGAATCGGAGAAAAGCGAGCGTGTATTCCCTCCGCAAGAGCGCTCTGGCTCTGTCACCTGAGGTCCCTCGCCGGGCTACCGTAATAACGGCGAACGACGTACCTACATTTGGCTTGATTAAATCGATGGAGTTTTTAATCGATCACCCTTGACACGGTTCTTGGACCATCCAGTATCCGCCTCGGCTAACCTGTCTCTCCCAATATAGTTTTCCCCGAGAAGCTTCGTTCACCCTCCCCCTCCCTCGTAAATAGTGGATAACTTCGTTGGACCTCTGGATAGCACGAAAGCTTCCTGACGAAGAGTAATCGATTCACGGAACGATTTCACGTTTAAGCGAAACTGCACCGTGGCTGTACGGAGACGAATTGCACTGTAACTACAACTCGCTACCGGATTTCTATCGCTTCGGACTTTGCATCATTTTCGTTTTTTTTTCTCACACGGTCATAAGTACACTGTAAAAAATTTTATGAAATTTACACTCATTCAGTTTAGCATACAAAGTTATATGCAATATACAACCTCGGTATATGAAATTAGAATTCATGTACATTGTATTTGAAATTTTATAATTTAATCTTAGATGTATCTTAAATCATACCTGTATATTAAAATTACCGGCGATGGCATTGAAAATTAAGACATCCGTATATGAAAATGATGTCATTATTACAAATATTATACAAATAATATCATTTTTAATATACCGGTAACGCAATATACTTACATACGTGTCAATGAAATTTCACACACTGTATATGCATCAAATACATTTATGAATTTTTCAAACACAATTTTTTTACAGTGCAAGTAATAAAATGCGTTTACTCTCCTCCCCTCCGTCCGAATGAGAAACAAACAAATAATGCAGTGTGTCCCGGAAGATTTATTCAATTATTATTATTACATCGAAATATTCCTGGTCTATGAATGGATATACATTCCTGGGTTATTAAAAACCCCCAGTTTCAGATTGCTCTCCGTCCGCGCAACCGGAATTCTCTATTTCCACTTTCCGCCAAACCATCCCTCTCCGCAGTTCTGCAAGCATAACTCCGACATTTTCGTCGTTTCGTGTGAAATTTCAGTAACAATTCTCGCCGAGACAGGGATTGTGCCTGGAGAGGGGTGGAAGCGCTTCCGAGCGGCGGTTCTCCAACTTCGACCATACTTCCCATCCTATCCGATACCACGGGAGTTCGATTTTCTCCAACAGTTCTCGAGCACCCTTCGCTCCCAGGGTAGCAAGGAGCAACCGCGAATCCCCAGAAATTGGTCCAATTAAACGGCTCCATAATTGACAACGACACGATTATAGGGTGAGAGCAGCACAGCACGCGGCCAGACAGAATGGTCGGGGAATCCCCCAAACTGCGTTTCCCACCGTTGTATGTGTGCGACAGTAAACGAGCCAGCAAGTGCTGCGCATACCTCTCGATGCTGCGGAATTCCACAACCGAGAGGGGAGAAGCGAGTGAAAGAGGCTCGGATAAACGAAGGTATTTGTTTGTCGGGGCACAAGTAGCTTTATCCGACACTTGAGATATGCCTGATGGGATTCCGCCGTAACTGGAAAACCGGCACATCCTTGGCTCCACGCTGCCGGCCGTACACCAAAACGTCATATCGGTCCTTTTCCGGTCGGCATAAGTAGGCAAAGCGAAGTCGACTAATGAGCACTGGGTAATGGCACTACGTCACTGTTTGGCAGAGAAAAATATTTAAAAAATCTATATGACGTCGCTTTCAATTTGAAAATCTCACTTTTAGGCCGGAAGTGACATCACGCAGAAAAATTTGATAAGTTTCATTGTGACGTTTCTTCTGATTTGAAAATCCCAATTTTCAACCGGAAGCGACATTATGTTGGAAACACGTCACTTCTGGTTTGAAAACCGTTTTTCTCGACGGGAAGTGATGTCACAACAAACATGTTCAAAAGCACACACTGAAAAAAAATATCAATGATTCAAGTCCCATAGGCGTGCCGATGATTATATCTCACATGGGATTTCGGTTAAAGTAATTAATTAGGTTTAGTGCCTAATCTTAATGATCATAATTATCATAACAATGAACAAGTATATTTTTGTACCTTCAAGGAATCATTATGAGTACGAAAAAGATTTTCTTCTCTCTACCTGTAGTAATGTTGTGGCTTAAAAAAAAAAAAAAAACATGACACGCGTTGGTAACATCGGACTTAATTCTATGATGACTTCCGAGAGTTTCATCGGGTTTCAGAAGCACCCGTGCATTTTCATATCTTGGGATTATTGTGTATCTAACGCGCAGTAAACACCAGAGGATCAACGTATAAGACACCCTGTATAGTATATTCATATACACACACACACATATATATAAATATATATATATATACACAACATGTATATAATTACTACAAAACCCGGCGACTCCTTCTCGCTGCTATTTCTCGACCGCGACCGAATGCACGCGTCCCGCACACCAACGCACACGGGAGTTGGAAAAGTGGGTCACAAAACATATACAGCGGAGAGAAGCGAGTTGGGGGACTCTTCGCGCGGGAAATCCCCTTGGCAATTACCACGAGCTCTTCGTAATAATCAGCGAAATCCCAATTCACCGGATGTGTGGGTGTGTACGTGCGTCTTTGTATGGAAGAGAAGCCGCGACTATGTAGGTCGCCGTGAATTTTGTACAATCGTCGCGAGTATATGATGCAAGCCTGCCTTATGAAAGAAATAACTGGTGGACAAAGAATATTACCATCCACTACGTCGCAAAAAAAAACATGGCTTCCGGTGTTTCGTCCGACATTTTAAACTGATCAGAGATAGCTTGTCGGTCGCTCAGATTTTCATCGACCGACTTGTCGATAAATTATCCCCCGTCGATTCTTCCGGATGCAATAACGAGGCAAGAAAAAAAAAAAATACAAAAACGATGCCACTGCGACCGTCGAGGCAGGAACGGCAGGAGAATGGAAGCAGGATCGTTTACCACGAAAAATAATTACGAACATCATCCATCACAGCTCTTTAATCTTCCAGCTTCTTCTCTCTATTCTCATTCCGGCTTCTCATTCCTCGCACCGTCATTATTTCTTTCTTGCCGCTTTAACTTTCTTTGAACCGTGCACCATATATTTTCCACCCGCGGACGTCTGTGTGGGCAACGGCGACGATGTCAACAGCGTTACGTAGCAAAAGGCAGTAAAACGGGGATGCTGAGAAATAAAGACGGTTCGCATCAGTTTGGAGTTGTAATCGACCCCGATCGGTTGAGTGTTCCAATGTATGGTTTTCCGGAAAATATTGTGGTACCCCATTGTGCCCCGCGTCTACAGTTTACAGGGTTTCCCATATCGGCCCGTTCTCACATACGCCCAGAAAAAAAATTTATTTGATGGCCACTGTTTGTTTGGTTTAAGTAAAATATTTATTTGATTAAAATAAATATGTATTTCATTTAAGTAACAATTTACTTCATTTAAGTAACAATTTACTTCATTCAAGTAACAATTTACTTCATTTAAGTAACAATTTACTTAATTAAAATAAATATTTATTTCATTTAAGTAACCATTTACTGCATCTAAAGAAATATTTATTTAAACGAAATCAATATTTGACTTAAACCAAATGAACGGTGGCTGTCAAATAAATGTTTTTTCTGGGTGTACGCATGTTACCGTACAATTATGCGAAGAGCAACGAGATTGGGATAAACAGACCGGTGTTTTCCCGCGCTCCGAGAGATAACAGGTAAAGGTGAAACGTTGCCCGAGAAACGTGTAGGTGGAACAGTCAAGAAATTCGTGCGGGCGTGAAGCCGACTGATGAGAACGAGGATCTCATGAGAGTCGTTGGCCATAGAATCCCGTTAGTTTCTCGGGATAAGAGGGAAACCTTCGCAGAAAATTCACTCGCTCTTTCTTAATATCATCCGAATGGAAATGCCAAGTTTCGTGCAAATTCTTCCAAGTTAAAATGTTGAGAGGGTCGTTACAAAAAGATTTATATTCTCTCCCTGTAACTTTGAGATTACTGAATCCAAGGGTTCCATAGAGTCCGATTACGTAGCGAAGTATCCACTTCCACGGCTCCGGCTATGTCTGCTGTAATATCGCCGCCGGCAATCGTCGGCAATTCAGACTCTCGACAGAATATATCAGAGCGAGACAAGAGTCATTTCGCAAATACTTAGAATTTCCTGTCGACTTTCTTATCGAGATAAATTCTGTCTCAACAAGATTTCTGCAGAATCGCGAAGTGCCTGGCTACTGTATAAATGAGAGAGAGAGAGAGAGAACGCGAATACACCTCACGCCGCCGGAAAGATCTTTCGATCCGACGAATCTTCCATTAAGCGCGACAATGAGGAAGGGATTTCATTTTCATTCCCCGAAGTGCATCTTTTACCAAGACAAAAAAGATCACGCTGGGTACTCCTAAAAATGTCTTCACACAATACCTGTGTGACAATGCGAAGTAATGTTCCATTAGGCCGATCCATCGGCTTTATGCGATCGCTAATCGTAGACCGTAGCAAAACGGACCACCGGGGGCAAAATGGTTCTCCATAGACGAGGAGCTTTTTACTTGTATGGTCCTTGAAGAAATTTATCAAAATGGTCTAATTTGACCCCCCTGGTTAAACATTTCACATAATTCATTTTGCACACCCAGAAAATTTTTTTATTTGCCGGCCACCGTTTATTTGGTTTAAGTACCCTGCGATAATTGTACCTGAAGAACTAAGATACGTAAAAAACATACGGGTGATATCCGCGTACGAGCTGTAAAGCTTCTGCGGACAAAAAATTCAATGTATGTAAAATAGTTTGTACCTAACCAATTAATAATAAATGAAATGAAATATTTATTTAAATTAAGTAAATAGTTACTTAACTGAAATAAATATTTATTTAAATCAAACAAATATTTTCTTAAACCAAATAAACGGTGCCCGTCAAATAATTTTTTTTCTGGGTGCATGCAACGAGAATTATCGTAGCCAATTTTTCACACTTAATCGATAAATCCAGAGCCCGCGTATCCGAATAATCCGTGCTGTACATGTATCTCGTAGATTCCATATATCCAATGGCTATAGCGATTTTGCACGCCCTCACCGTTAATATGGTGCCCCGGGTGCGAAGTTATTGTACGGAAGATGCGGTGAGACCACCGAAAGGAAAGAGCGTAGTGAGACCCACGAGAAATCCGCAATGGATGAGACTCTCTCTCCGCATCGTCTCCGGCTAATATTAAACTCCCGTATACCCGTTTCCTCGTTCTCGAACTTCGAGAGGTTCCCAACCTCCCCCCCCCCACCGGAGAGGTTCCCAGCCCCCCTCCCCCCCTCTAGTAAGCTCGAATTTACGATTTCTAGTTTCGTATACACGACATTATATAAAGCGCCCCGGAAATATCAGTGAGCCTTGGCACCATTAAGCTCCCTCTCCTCCGACTTGTTCGATCTATCGCTATTGCACCGAATTTCGAATATCTTCCGCACGCCCCCTTCCCCCCGTTCCGCGAGGATCGTTGAATTTCCCATTACGCTTCCGGGAGCTTTAACGGACTCCGATAAATAAAGCTCACGAGTTTTCGATTTATTTTTATTACCCCCATCGCAAAGTACAAGAACAATACGGACGAGTCTCCGCATTGAGATTTATTCGTTAATTCGCTAGGCGTTTGTGTACTCGCTCAGTAAAAGGGGTTGAAGGACTGCGCGAGATGACGCCGCGTGCTTCATCCATTGATAATCGAGCGGATGAGCGGACGACGCTGTTTCTTCTATTTTTAAGGCCTCGATTTAAAAAAACGATAATCGATCGATGCAGCGATTTTTCCCCTCTTAACTGCTAATAATTAAAACGCCCCGGTTTCCTCGCGGTAGCCGATGGTTGATCGATCGGTAAACAGAAGCAACTGAAAGTCGGACTCTTTTCTTTTTTTTTATTTCTTTTCCCCTGGTCGATTCATTCATTATATCTCACAAAACCACTAACGTTCTATTGACCAACCCCCCCCCCCCCCCCAAACCAATCTATATTCGTACTATATTCGACCAAGGGTTACATTTCGTTAGTCGTTCGAGATCGATGACACGTGGACTGTGAATATTTTATTCCAGTATACTTTATTCCGACTAGGTTTGCTCGGAGCTCGCGCTCGAATTGCCGAACCGCGCGGTTGTTACTCAGGATCCCACCCTCCTTGTCCACCCTCCTCACCCTTCCTCGCTCTATATATTCCAGCCCTTCTCCCTCTCTCTTTTGGCGTAGTTCATTCGTTCGTTCGTTGGTTTCTATATCACACGACGCAGCATGAGCTTTACGATACGAGGAGCATAACGATCCCTCTCTCCTGCACTCCCAGTGCAGCACCGAAGAGCATACTCGTGAATTTTTAAAGCATACCGCCGAGCACACACCCGGCATGCAATTGCACCGTCGTGCAAAACCCTCGTTGGATGTTTCTCGAACCCCCGCGCACCAGACCATCCGTCACGTACGACTGCGCGAAGCCTGCAGCCTTTCGGAATACACTATGTCCCGCACTCAACCCTTTCGACTCTTATCACTTTTTATACGGGCTTTTATTCCTTCCGCTCCTACGCTACTGCCCCCCCCCCCCCCCCCCCGGTTGCGATCGGACATATCGCACAATTTACGAATTGAACGCTCGGAACACGTCGGTCGGTTAAATAATCGCTGCACGGTAAAAACACGATTGCACGCTCGACAAACAATCGTTGTCCCCACACAAGCGTCAAACATTTGTTTTCCCTTATCGACTTCGTCGTATCGAACGCAACGGCAGCGCCGAAGAGATATGTTTCATACACTGAGAAAAAGAAATGGTTGGATCAAGGTAATTGCGCGGTGACATACGCTCGAAGGTGTATTTTGTTGGTAGAACAAAAATATTTGTTTCAATCGACAAATTTTTTATAAATTGAGGCAAAGAATCGTTTAACAAAACAATGCTTTGTTTGTACCAAACAAATAACAGCTTTGATCGTATGTCACCGCGACTTTTGGTTAATCCAACAAATTTTTTTTCTTAGTGTACGTAACGAAACGAAGTTTTTCATTTTGCCGGTAATCGCTTTTGCCAATTCGGTAATTTCGACGAGGTCGTTTTAATGGCAATCTGCAAGCTCCCTTTGGCTTCCTCTTTATCTGCCTCGTCGAGGGCCCGCTGTGAGCGCGCGTTGACGCCGTTTCTGCTTTCTGGTTCGGCTCTCACTTCTGCTTATTATGCTATATACGTGCCGGTCGGGGTTTGGATAAAGGGGGGTGGAGAACGTTGCGGAGAGAACCCCTCGGAGCAGCGGGGAGAAAGATGGTCGTTATGAAAACGTCCTCGACCTCGATAAGAGCCCCCCCCCCTGCTCTCCGCCCGGCACCCTTCCCTTCTCTCTTGCCGGTCTCCGAAGCGTTTTCCACACGGTAATATATAGGTGAAGCACCTCGACATGGCACTGCCACGGAGCTATATGCTCCACGGTAACCTGGCTACCGTGGAATGGGACTGTTTCGCTGTGCCCGGTAGGTGAGAGTCGAGAGTGCCGGTGGAGGAAACGTAGCCTGGCAGCGAATGCGAAGTAACGACCGAGCAAGGGACTCCTGGAGAATCCGTTACCGGAGCGTGCTCTATCGCTGTCTTCGCATGCTCCTTCGACACGATCTCGATGGGGATAATTCTTTCGGTCGAACGTAGAATAGTTCAGAATGCTCCGTCGCCAAGAACCATCGAGGTGTATGTACTAGGGTGGTCCTAAAATTGATAATTACGTTGCGAAATGCATTAATTTCGGAGATCCCTCGCACATCGCATTTTAATTTTATTCTTCACGATAATACGGACTGGCCCCCATAAAATTCAAAACGTTAAATTTAAGGCCCACCCTAGTATGTATATCGAGGACTAAAGTGCCTGGATGAATGGTAGTCATCAATACCGAGTCTCTATCCGCAGTGAAAGCGTCGCACAGGGTCAGTATTGGCACAGCCCCGGCCCAGTGGTCCCCCGACGTCGGCCAGCACCGGGCCTGTGTGTCGCTCCCTCCAGGGATTGCACAATACCGTCGTGTCGAACTTCCAAGTCTCGAGTTTGGTAACAGGCTACAAATATAACAATCATAGATCGGCTATTCTCATGAAAATATGAGGGAAATCGTGTAATGCGGGGAAATACATTTTTCCGTTGGATAATCTTAATCGAAAAACCAACAAATAGATCTCTTCGCGTTACGAACGAAACGACGACAATGAGCCTCGGAGTTTACGGTGAAAATGTCGTTACGCGAAATGCCCGCGATCTCTCGGCCCGCGTCAGCCATCGTCGGGTACCTTCCCGCCGCAAAGGTACATAATTCCCTCTGGCAATTGAATCGGGGGGTCCCGGGTTAGTGTGGAGGCTGCGGTGACTAGCGAGACAGAGAGGACGTGAAATTTTCGCATTGCCGGATCTCTCTCTCACCCGGGAAGAGATCGAGAGAATTTGATAGAGGAGGAGACGAGTAAATTGAACCAGTGAGAGTCAACGAGCGGGAGAAAGATGGAGAACGTCGGTTAAAAAAAGAAGGAAAGAAGGAGGAAGAGAGTGAAGGGAGAAGAAGAATGGATAGAATGAGATAGGGGATGAGAAGCGAGGTCGGTTAGATAAAGAGCGTGGAATCAGATGGGCGACACTAACGTCCCACTAATTCATTAGTGGCCTCGCGGTCCTTTCAGTCTCGTTCCAACTCCCCATCCACTTTCCTTCCAGCTCTTCTCTATCTCCACTGGCCAGCAGTGGAAAGCGTTTATACCCACCGGGCCTGGATGAATCGGTGAGACGACGACACCCCGACCGCGCGACTCCGCGGTCCCGCAGCATGGAAAATTCTCTCGCTCACACTCGCGCCAAGGACCCCCCTTTTGCCTCGACCTTACCACTATAGAACTACGGCTACGTTCGGCCACTCGGTATCTGTCTCGACCCTCTTCCCCCTTCGCTGCCGAATTCCCAACGCTATTTCACCCTCTCGTTTTCCTGATACTCTCACCTTTGCCCAATTCGTGCCCGCGGCACTCGCCGTTGCAAAAGCTTTGCCTCTTTCGCTGAGGAATCGTCGACGTTCTCCCGGAAATTACCTCTCGGTTTGGTACCTCGACTGAATCGCTTCTGACACTCGCGATCCGTACGGATTGAAAAATTGAGGGAAAAAAAAAGAATAAAATAAAAACCGGGACCAGACGCATCGAGAGACAGTGGACGAATCGGACGTTCGTCCAGTCTGCTGGTCGAACGTGTACACAAAAGCGACGTTTAGCGCCGTGCCGATCACCCATCCGCCGGTAGACAGAGAGACCGTGTGTACACACGGACATCCCGATCTCTTCCCTCATTGCTCACTGAATTGGACCGCTGCGTCTCGACATTTTTCCTCGATTTTTCTCGTCGCCTGAGGGACGCATCGACAGCGATCAACGAGTAAACGAACGTTCGTTATTTGACTTTAACTCTGTTGACGTTGGATATTCCTCGATCAGTCGTCAACGGCGCGGTATCGTTAAATATTGACGACGGGTTTTTTTTATCTTCTTTTTACCCTCGCGGTTAAATTACTTTCGCGACGAAAGCTCCCCCCCCCCCCCCCAAAAAAACAAATCTCATTAAAAATCATCGACATCATTTCCCGTTGAAATGGCTCGCCGCTCGCGTGACCGAGTCTGTTTCAACTCTAACCCCAGGGACCTTTGACGATTATTACACTTTGATCGATACTGTGTGTGCGTTTTCTTTTTTGCCCTCTTTTATACGTTTCTTCATACAACCACCCGTCTCCGTTTGTTCGTCGTGTTATTCCTGAGGAAGCGCGAACAGAGACAGATCAAGCCGTTGCCGGGGATTCCCATCGTGCCTCGTATTTATTCCTGAAATAAGGGTCGCTCGATGAGGACAGAGGAAAAAGAATACGGCACGATACAGCGTCGGAGCTGTCGCGAATCTTTTATTGCCTACGAGACGGTGGTCGAGCGGTACCAGGCGATAGAAACACGCCCGCACGCAATACGCTCCATTTATTTCTCGGCCCCTCTTCGCCTCTCCGGTCCCACCGCGGAACAAGTTTGCATTTTATTTATATCAATATAAATATTTATCGAAAACAATCGGCTGACCAACACGCCAAATAAACGTGTGTAGCAATGTTTAAAGTGGAATCGTCGCTGGAAACGAATAAACTGTTTGGGAAAGCATGTGCAATCGTACGATGTATGTATAATCAAGCGGAATAGCTTATGTACCCTGTTTCCTCCTGTTTCCCGAGCAAATCCTCCAGGAAACTGCAAATCGTTCTCTACGCCGCGGAGGGCGCCACAAAGTTATTGAACTGGAGTAACGACGAGGCGGGACGTCCAACTTTGGTCACAACGGGGCGACTGTTCTCCCGGCAAAGGGGGGGGGGGTGGTAGCGAGGGGGGATGAGTTGAAACATTTGGACGAATATGCATACAGGAGGCGTTGATAACCACGATCCGTTATCCGTGCCGGGAAACGAGCGGGTGGTCGTTCATCCCGGCCGTTGCGATCTCGCACAGCCCGACCGGAACGACTGCTGAGACATTAGCTTATCATTCCCTAATGATTACACTGGTTATGCCCATAATGTTTAGGCTGATTAACCCGTTCCTTGGTGAAACGAGCGGGCTGAGGTGAGAGGGCTGCTTGCGATATGACGTTAATATACCGAGAGAAGGCGAACGCTTTACTGCGACACACAGCTTTCCTCCGGCCTCTCCCCCGTTTCCCACCCGGGAAAATTTATGATCCTCCCGCGCTGCAACTCCCGCTGCTGCAGAATCGCCGTTGGTACTGTGACTGGGTGCAACGTACCTACCCTCCAACCACGACCCATATTTCACCGAGACGTCGGAAGATTCTCTTCCATATGCCTCGCGTTCCACTTTTTTTTTTCTCTCGTCGTGCAGCGTTGTCCTTTCTCACACACGATGTAACCCCGACAGCGCATAAGCACCGAATGTGGGGAATATGAGCCCGAGCGGTAAGATGGACCAGTGCAAGTTGGAACAAACGAGGGCTCTTGGAAATCTAAAATTCGAAAGTAAAGAAAACCTCAAGAATCACGTAGCCACTTAAGGATAGTACTTTTCGAATGATAACCGTGCAGCGCGGATTTGCGGCGGGACTTTGTACAAAGTTCGATGTACGATCGGTTCGTGCTCGCCGTCCTATCGGCGCGAAAGAAAAATAACAAATTTTTCGTCTATCTTATCATTGTCCGCGAGCTCCTTGGGAGGAGATGGTGTATCGTGCTTTCTCGGGTTCTCGGGCGAGCACCACGTACCGGCTATCCTTTGCGAAATTTGCGACTTATCCCCCGTCCCTTCGACCGCAGTCGCGTCTCCTGAGACCCGTCGGAATAATTGAACACCGTCTTCGCCGCTGCTGAGACCACCGTCGGCTATTTCGTAGTCTATTTTACTTGGTGGAATAGCTTATATCGCCGCCGGTTCCAACCGTGACGGCCAAAGTTTCCCATAGAACACATAGTCCACATACACCGTTGTGTTACGTGATCCGTTTAAACAATATAGCATAGACCGTGGAACTGCGCTATCAAATATTCACTCGTGCGTCATGAGACGCCGGCGGCAGCGTCGCATCGTCGTTGCCGAGTTGAATCGGGCAATAAACAAATATTCCCATTAATACACAACGGTGAACACGGTATCCATTACAAATCGTGTTCGTGACTTCTGCGTTGAATCCCGGAGCGGGAGGAGGAGGTGGAGTTCAATGTCGTCTGGAATAGGGTATGCGTTAAGCGCCCCGTTGATTGTCGCATACGAGCCGCTTCTGCGCTTTCTGGAAATTGGCAAAGTTCAGACGTCGAGGAAATTGCAGGGACAATTTACACCCTTCATCCCTTGGATCCGCCTGTCCTCGAAGTTCAACAACTAATCGGGGTCGTTCACTCGCTCGAATAGGTCAATTCTTTCCCGGTAGGGGAAAGAGTGGGCCACAGTGGGCTGCGGGTCAAACTGTTCGCTCAGGATGTTTAAAAATTGAATCAGAATGTTATTCAAAAACCATGAATCTGCCTCCGGTCCACTCCTGTCTAGGGGAGACCGGGGACAAAAGTAACACGGGTCAATTGTAACAAGCGGCTGCGCAATGTGAGCAAAATTATAAACATCACCTTATGAGGTGATGTTTATAATGTTGCTGACTTCATATCCTATGCGTCCGATCATGCGTAGCGTTGCGCAGCCGCTTGTTACAATTGACCCGTGTTACTTTTGTCCCCGGTCTCCCCTACTCCGAGTCTACTCCGGATATATTTGAGATGATCGCGCACGTTCTTTAACCCACTTTCACGTGTTCCTTAATTTACACGTTTCTGTCACGGGCTGCATTCGAGATACATTCCAGAGTAAAATAACAAATTTTCTGTGTAACGTCACTTCCGGTTTGAAAGTATCATGTGTTGACCGGAAGTAACGTCATACCGGAAATACGCCACTTACAGTATGTCGTATTTTCGGTATGACGTCACTTCAGAAAGAAACCAGAAGTAAAGAATGAGCGATCATAGTTGTGCAACAGAAGGGCCGTGACGTACCATTAATAATTCAAGGAAAAACGCATCTTTGCCTTTTACAGTACCTTTCTCTTCTGCTTTCCTGTGTAAACATCTATGTTAAACGCGTTTACTTTCCCAGAACGTATATTTAGAACGAAACTCGAGAGTCGAGGTAGCGTGGATGAGGGGGGGGTGGGTCGAGGTGGGGGGGGGGTAGTAATTAATCACTCCTGCTACCCGTGAGAGCCTCGACGGAGTAAAACGCGACACGGTCCTCGCTCGTCGTCGTCATGCGAGCAACGATCTCTCTTCCTCTCGTCTCTCACGGTTCTCTCAGTGCAATGCCCCGACTCTCATACATTCAGCGATTCAGCGGAGCGTCTCGTGTAGCTAACGAGTTTAAAGCTCCGTTGTTCTCTAATTTTCCCCAAAAGAAACTTTCGAAACTTCGTTTATATGGCCGGTCAGTTGTTCGGGAAAATGTTTGGGGATCTAGTGAGACACATCTTTGCCTATGCGGACGCCAAAGGTATAACAGGATAATTGAATCAACGTCGAGATAGCTTGGGCGAGACGTTTTTAGCCCTAGACTTTTGTCCCGTAAAGCTAACAAAAGCCGCTGCATGCTCACCGAGTTTTCTCGACGACCGTTAAGCGTAACGCGATGTAGTATACATTGGGACGAAAAAAACAAAGCATAGTAGCCCTTTCGACATACATAGGGTAAAAGTGGTGAATATGGCCCACCTCGATTAACACGTAAATCAATTATATATGGACTGGGCCATATTCCCCACTTTTACCCTATATATGTGTGTAACACGACGGCAAGAAGAGCAAGGGTTGAACGAGCTTGCGAGAGCCTGCGTACCGGGAGGAAGCGTCAAACAGCGAGGAATAGGTACACTGAGAAAAAGAAATGGTTGGATTAAGCAAATGCGGGGTGACATACGTTCAAAGGTGTATTTTGTTGGTATAACAAATATGTTTGTTTCAATCGACAAATTTTCAATAAATTGAAGCAAATAATCGTTTAACAAAACAATGCTTTGTTTGTATCAAACAAATAACAGCTTTGAACGTATATCACCGCGACTTTTGGTTAATGCAACCAATTTTTTTTCTCAGTGTATACGCCGGTTTGGCTGGAGGTAGAGTAAAAGTGGGGAATATGGCCCGGTCCATATATCATTGATTTACGTGTTAATCGAGGTTGTCCATATTCACCACTTTTACCCTATATCAGTTGTTCGGGAAAATGTTTGGGGATCAAGCGAGACACATCTTTGCCTATGTAGATGTACAACACGATAATTGAATCAACGTCGAGATAGCTTGGGCGAGACGTTTTAGCCCTAGACTTTTGTCCCGTAAAGCTAACAAGAGCCGCTGCATGCTCACCGAGTTTTCTCGACGACCGTTAAGCGTAATGCGATGTAGTATACAGGGGGACGAAAAAAGCAAAGCATAGTAGCCCTTTCGACACACATATATATGTGTGTAACACGACGGCAAGAAGAGCAAGGGATGAACGAGCTTGCGAGAGCCTGCGTACCGGGAGGAAGCGTCAAACAGCGAGGAATAGGTACACTGAGAAAAAAAATGGTTGGATTAAGCAAATGCGCGGTGACATACGTTCAAAGGTGTATTTTGTTGGTACAACAAATATGTTTGTTTCAACCGATAAATTTTCAATAAATTGAAGCAAATAATCGTTTAACAAAACAATGCTTTATTTGTATCAAACAAATAACAGCTTTGAACGTTTGTCACCGCGACTTTTGGTTAATGAAACCAATTTTTTGTTTCTCAGTGGCGTATATATACGCCAGTTTGGCTGGAGGTATCAATATCAGTTGTTCGGGAAAATGTTTGGGGATCAATTGCGACACATCTTTGCCTATGCAGATGCCAAACGTATAACACGATAATTGAATCAACTTCGCGATAGCTTGGGCGAGACGTTTTAGCCCTAGACTTTTGTCCCGTAAAGCTAACAAGAGCCGCTGCATGCTCACTGAGTTTTCTCGACGACCGTTAAGCGTAATGCGATGTAGTATACAGGGGGACGAAAAAAGCAAAGCATAGTAGCCCTTTCGACATACATATATATGTGTGTAACACGACGGCAAGAAGAGCAAGGGATGAACGAGCTTGCGAGAGCCGGCGTACCGGGAGGAAGCGTCAAACAGCGAGGAATAGGTATACGCCGGTTTGGCTGGAGGTATATCAAGAGGGTAGTAGTGGCGCGCACCGGCAAGATAGGAAAGGAAAAGAGCCCCTGGCTGCGCGCCCCGCCGGTAATGAGAAACGGCTCCGTGCCTCGAGTGTACAACGCCACCCTTGGGAAATCTCACCCTCTCGTCGGCAATAATCTCCGCGCTGTACTCGAGAGCCCTGGCCCCTTCGTCGACCACCGCCTCCGTCGAGGAGCCGAAGCTTCTCTCGTTGCCGTGCAACTTTTCGCGTTAAAGAGCGCGCGCCTTCTCCCGCTTTCTTTTCTCTGATTGTTCTCTTAAAACCTCTTGTCTTCCAAGGTCGAGTAACCGCGGAGAGGGGTTGAAAGAAAGAATTAAGAGCAAGAGCCAAGCGAAGCTGCCGGTGGATCGCATGTGAGCTTCGAAAGCGTGAACAGACGCTGCTTTCGATCTCTCCCGACTTTTAGGTTTTTTCTCACTTTTTCTTATTTTTTTTTTTTTTTACGTTGCTGAAAGTGGGCGAAAGCCGGCCATCTGGAGGAAACTTCACTTACAATGTGAACCCTCGATAAATTTTATTCAATGTTCCTCACACGTTTGGCGAATGTACGCAGCGCGGAAATTCTTCCCTGCGTCATACGCAGGGAGAAAACTGTTTAACCGCGTTCAGCTTCTTTTGCGTATTCCTAAAACGCTTCGAGACTCATTTGTCAATTATCGGAGAAGCACGAACTCGTTCTTCTTTTATGAAATATCGTTATGGCTCTCGAATACCGCGGGAACGTACGTTTCGTTTTACGCTCTTCTTCGTCAATTTTCACTCCATCGACTATATAAATTTTCGCATGGCCTTTGCCTCTCTGGCTTTTCCCCGTGGGATTTCCTCACGTATCCAATTGACGTTCAGCGTGCGCATCAGACCAGCGTGTAGAATCCCTATCCCCCCTCTATCTGTCCGTCTCTGTCTCGTTTCGTGGGAAGTTTCGACGTGGTCTGCACCAGACGAGCAGACTAGGATCTGCCATCGTATATATACGTATACGTATATACGATGTATACGTACACGTATATACGATGTATACGTATACGTGTATACGTGTATACGTATATATACGTATACATAAATATATATACATACACAGACTCACATACATGCATATGTAATACACACATATATACATATGTGCACCTTAACAGTCAGGGAGAGAGTCGGGAGCGTGTTTTGAATATTTCATCGTGAAGTACGTCGAAGCCCGAGTGAAGAGTACGCGAGGTTACGAACTGGAAAACTTAGTGAAAAGACGGACAGACGTATACGCGAAAGTTGCACGCTATTTTAACCGGATAAGGTTACGCCGCGGAGAGCAAACGAGGCACGATAGGGAGGGACGTGGTATGAAATACGAAGAGGAAAGTACCGAGAGACAACGTACGAGATCCCGAAGGTTTATCGTCGACGCGATCGAGAGTCACCCCCAGATATCGCGTGCTGTATGATTGACATATTTTGTGGTAAAAAAAATTGCCAATGTCGAGAGAAAAGGAAGAGGTACGTGGAAAAGAGGGTTGAATAAGAGGGATGGGCAACGAACCGCGAACGGTTAGAGGGTAGCAGTCGGGGATTCGCATGTTTCGTCGAGTCCCGAATAATCATACGATTCTCCTCCGACGAGAAATGGAAGAGTGGAAGAACGACGCCGCAACCCCTCGGGCAGGGGTTACCGCGACGTCGGTTGAGCGATACGTGACGGCCAAGGTCGGACGTGACGACGGGGAATCAGCGACGGATCGTCGTTGAGGGAACCGGGTCGGGAGTTCGGCGGGTACAGCGATATTCGGCAAGATTTACGATTGCTTTTTAATTAAATCGCTAAGATGAAATCGGAATAAATGTCTCTGTGGCCTTGACCTCGCGCGCCCCCCTGACCCCTCGTCTTCTGGATTTGCGTTTTCTTTGGAGGCTAACTTGAACAATAAGGTACCGACCGAGTCCATAGGATTATAGGCCATCATAGGGGAGAGCGGGGCAAAATGGGGCAACGGGGCAAAACGTGGTTTTTGGGCAAAACTAAATTTTCCAATCAATTTTGGATCGGACAAGGTGACAAAACTGGGCAGAAAAGCCTGATGTATCCGATAGGGCGAATTCGGGCATCCAAAAATTATTGGAAAATGACGTTTTGCCTAAAACCCCGTTTTGTCCCGTTGCCCCATTTTGCCCCGCTCTACCCTACTGCTAACTTCACCTTTGACAATCTCGAGAGGGTTGGTAAAGACTTTTTTATCTTGGAACGAGTCCATTTTGCCTCACCGTCCCCCTACTGAGTAAGAGCGCTAACCACCGCGCTATCGTCACTCACATGAGTCTATCGCGTCGAGAAGTCATGTCCCCATGTACGAATATCAGAATTGCACAGTTCTGGTCTAGTACTGGTGCCGGAGCTACCGGTACTGGCAGACAATCAAGGCCCAGCACAAATCCAATGCAGAATCAGTACTGGGCCGATATTGAAATGATCACACCTGCCCAGTGCTGGCCGTCGGCGTCAAGCCGGTACCGCGTGCCAATGTTCAGCCTCTGTTCAAAAGGGATAATAATAAACAGTAAAAATGAATGTTTTTATCGTCCGCCTGTTTGTTTAATGCATTTCTCTGATTGTGGTTAAGGGAACCGGGTTTCTTCTTGCGGCGGATCGTCGTTGAGGGAACCGGGTCGGGAGTTCGGGGGGCACAGCGGTATTCGGCAAGATTTACGATTGCTTTTTAATTAAATCGTTAAGATGAAATCGGAATAAATGTCTCTATGGCCTTGTCCTCGCCCCCCTGAACCCTCGTCTTCTGGATTTGCGTTTTCTTTGGAGGCTAACTTGAACAATGAGGTACCGACCGAGTCCATAGGATTATAGGCCACCGTACTGCTAACTTCACCTTTGACAATCTCGAGAGGGTTGGTAAAGACGGGAACTCGAGATATCCCGCAGTAGTTACACGCGGTGCAGGGCGGGGCGAAACGGACCCGCGTTCTCCACTTCAGATGCGACTTCTTTCACGCCCCGCTAAAAATGAGTAAAGACAGTCCGTTTTACCCCGACGTTCCGTTCTGCCCCGCTCTTCCCTACACGGGCAGACATCCGCCTCGTTCGTTCCTAACGAGCTTTCCCTAATTATACCGTCGGCCTAATGGTCGGAGATAGACTCCGAGATGGAACAAGATAGAGCCCGACCCGGCCCCGCCAGGTTGTTTCCAGTCGGGAGTCGGAGATTCAAAGAAGGACGCGGGCGAAACGAGTTCATGCACAACTTCGGTAGCGATATGACGAGGAGATACGGGGGGTACCTCGAGCCCAGACAGCCTGAAGGATTAAAACTATTTTCATTAATGTATTTTTCCTACTTTTCACTGAGAACCATGAAGAAGAGGGAGAAGAAGCTGAAGCAGTGGAAGAAGAAGGGTCAAAGTGATGAGGTCCTATCACGTGAAGCCGGGCTCACTCCTGAACCGTTTCGCGCTCCATTACGAGAGATATGACAAAAGTTTGGGGTAACTATAACGCCAAAGGGGGATTGTTACGAGTTTACGCTTCGCCTGTACAATCGCGTACTATACACGTCGCACGGAAGATAGTGTGTATTCTCTCGAGTTACCATCCAATCTCGCCGCGCCGGGTCTACGTCATTTCCTCGGGGCTCTCGGAGGCGCCACCGTGCCCGAGGAGGTGCGAGGATGCATATTCCGAAAGAAGAAACCCAAGATTACGTAAGCTAGAAGAGATTTCAATCGTTCACAGAGTCAGGATGCAGATCGGGGGGTGAATGGGCAGTAACGACCAGCTATGTTTAAAATAATCGAGCGGTGACGCCAAGAACCCAAGAAAACACCCAAGATTGCGTAAGCCAGAAGAGATTTCAATCGTTCACAGAGTCAGGATGCAGATCGGAGGGTGACTGGGCACACCCAGAAAAAAAATTTTTTTGACGGCCACCGTTTAGTTGATTTAAGTAAAAAATTTATTTGATTTAAATAAATATTTATTTAAATTAAGTAAGTAGTTACGTAAATGAAATAAATATTTATTTAAATCAAATAAATATTTTACTTAAACCCAATAAACGGTGGCCGTCAAATAATTTTTTCTCTGGGTGCAGTAACGACCAGCTATGTTTAAAATAATCGAGCGGTGACGACAAGAAACCAAGAAGAAACCCAAGATTACGTAAGCTAGAAGAGATTTCAATCGTTCATAGAGTCAGGATGCAGATCGGGGGGTGACTGGGCAGTAACGACCAGCTATGTTTAAAATAATCGAGCGGTGACGCCAAGAACCCAAGAAGAAACCCAAGATTACGTAAGCTAGAAGAGATTTCAATTGTTCGCAGAGTCAGGATGTAGATCGGGGGGTGACTGGGCAGTAACGACCAGCTATGTTTTAAATAATCGAGCGGTGACGCCAAGAATACTGCCCAGGTGCGATTTTAGAGTCCGCCTGTGTCCGCCTGAGTTACAAAGTCGACCCGACTCTGGTCGCCAATATAGTTAACGACTAGCAGTTAACGTTCGGATGATAACATCGGCCCTACGTTATCAAACGACGTTGCCCCAATGTTGACTCCCGATGTCCAGCCAACGTGGAATGGAAAATATTAATACGCAATAAAATTTATTGTTATCGATCTGCGCTATTTTTAAATGCTTTTTTATCATCCTACAATTGCTTTTTTGTAGTTTTTTATCTACCGATATTAAAAGCATCGGAAAAAATTTTTTAGTCGGTAATGTGGGCTGGAAGCCGGGAGCCCGGGACTACTAGTCCACGCTCTTACGCACTCGGCTATGCTCACCTTGAAAATTTTTCTTTCAAATCTTATATAAAAGCAGTATGTCTATCGCATGTCTATCTAATATTAACTTAGCAATTGCTTTAAATTATGTGTTTTATTATTTCATTTCTGTATTCACACTTTAGGGTAAAAGTGGTGAATATGGCCCACCTCGATTAACACGTAAATCAATGATATATGGACCGGGCCATATTCCCCACTTTTACCCTAATTAATAATATTGATGAAACGTAGGCTGTCTGCACTACAGTACTGTGGATAAAACTATAATAAAGGAATCTGGAATAATAAAAAAGGATTCAGCAGACGAGCAAATTTTTTAAAAATGGCATTGTTTATAAATATTTGGTGTTGGACGTTGGTTGAACGTCGCTAGCTAGTACTGGGCTAAAGTCGTTCGACGTCGTGAGCGAACGTCCACTTGATATCGCCGAACACGAATCATTACGACGATATGCCAGCGTCGGCTCAACTTTGGTAAGCAGCGTTTTGCCAACTATTGAGCCCAACGTTGGAGTGGTTGTCAATCGACAGTTTGGCCAATGCTGGGCATTCGTCGAGATCCGATCATCGGCTGCCAACCTGCTGACGATTAAAAGCTAATCCACGGCCATACTCGGAGCTTCGGCCATCCGCACCTGGGTGTTGACTTCCCTAGTAGGAGCGACATGCAGGGCCAGTATTGGCACAACGTCGGCCAGTGTTCGCCCGACAGCCGCCAGCGCTGGTTCTACATTTCATTCCCACCAGAGCTATCGTGTTGCGTACATCAGAACAAACCCCGAGTAGAAATTTTCGAGCGTTACATCGGGTCCTGATAGGGTCCTGATAGGGTCCTGATAGGGTCCTGATAAGGCCTTATCAGGCTCTTGTCGGGCCTTATCATGCCCTTGTCAGGCCTTATCAGGACCCTATCAGGGCCCGATGTAACGCTTGAAAATTTCTACTCGGGACGATGGAGTCAAATCTCATAGTTTCAGCTGACGTAGAGAAGTTTCCCGCGCGGTTCGTAGATTCTACCGGTTTTTTTTGCATACAAATTGGTAATTCCTCTTTGAGGAAAAAAAAAATTACAGTATTCGTTGAAGAGAGAAATTTAACGCAAACGAAACTAATCCATGCTCGGAAACGATCCGACTGTCCCTTTCTGTCGTACTTTCAAGGGAGAGAGACGGATTCGAATGTTCCCGTAGTTCCGATGTTGACGTAGCCTGAACAAACGGTCAACGAGGTCCTCCCGGTGAAGCACTGACCAGGAGGGACAGAATGACTAGCGAGTCTACTGCCAGTGCTGGCGCTGCTGCTGGTACGGCTATCTACAGATTCCGGTATACTCCCCACGTTTCGGTCGGACCAAACAGCACTCGCACTACTCGTCGCTCGAACGATTCGCTAACGCTCTCGAGCGTGCACCAGTGTTCGGTCACGAGTGTATGTAGTAGAAGTAACAGTCGAGAGGAGCTCTCTCTGACGCTGTTTCACCGAGGCTCGTCTACAACTGTGTGCCTCGCCACTGGAAAGGGCGGCGAACACACGTCGACCACTACTACTGCGACGAGCCGGGAACAGTTCTGCCTGCCGTTTAAACTAACGGTAGTAGGGACACACCGGTTAAAGTCCGATGTGCACGCCGGTCGCGGAAGGGGGGGGGGGGAGGTTACCGTCCGGTTTATTTATTACCTTAGTTTCTGCGGAGCGTAGTAACCGACGACTACGACGAGAGTACGAGAGGACGAGTAGACTGAAAACGGGATCTCTTACTCTATTCCTCACGGTGAATTTCTCTCTTTCTCCCGAGGCTTTGCCCACGCTCCGCGTCCGGTATCACCGTCAGCGTCGACAGCGCCGTGAGTACAGTGCCCGGCCGACGTGGAGCTAGACGGAAAATTCGCTCCGCGACGTACACCGGAAGCGGGCTATACATGCACGACGTTTACACTCGGAAAACACGTAGTCTCGGGAACAGTGCACTAAAAGGGGCCGTCCGACGATGCGATAATTTCGAGGAACTTACGGAGAACGGAGGGCAGGAAGTCGCACTGACACATGGGAAAAAATTTGCCTGATTTATGCACAGGGCAGGCCGGGGGCGAAAGCGGACTAGCTAAGAAGTGAAGTTTGTTCGGGTTGAACTTCACCGCCGCTACGAGAACTTAATATTTGGGCGTCTGAGTCGTCGGGATCAAGGCTCAAAATTTACCCGTTAAAAATTAGTTTTTTTTTAAATCTTGGAACGAATCCATTTTGCCTCACCGTCCCCCTACTGAGTAAGAGCGCTAACCACCGCGCTATCGTCACCCACATGAGTCTATCGCGTCGAGAAGTCATGTCCCCATGTACGAGTATCAGAATGGGACAGTTTAGGCCTAGTACTGGTACCGGAGCTGCCAGTACTGGCAGACAATCAAGGCCCAACACAAATCCAATGCAGAATCAGTACTGGGCCGATATTGAAATGATCACACCTGCCCAGTGCTGGCTGTCGGCGTCAAGCCAGTACCGCGTGCCAATGTTCAGCCACTGTTCAAAAGCGATAATAATAAACAGTAAAAATGAATGTTTTTATCGTCCGCCTGTTTGTTTAATGCATTTCTCTGATCGTGGTTTACTGTATTATTGTTATTTTACGCTGACACGCTGGAAATCTCGGAATACATTTTTCGACCGGTGATGGGATTCGAACCTGCGACTCTACGATTACTAGTCCTAGATCTTACCTACTTGGCTATGCTAATGTTGAAGAACAACGTTTCGAAACTTGTTGAGAAAACTCTTGCATATATATTGTCACACTAACGTCATACGATCGAAAAGGTATAAAATACATCAATATTTATTCTTCAGTCACTGAGTTATTTATAAAATTTATTTGAAATTTATCTTTTTCATACTTTGATATTATTGAGAAAGCGTTGGTTGAACTCTGGCAACCAGTACATGTCCAGTACTACGACATATATAAAATTTGATCTAAAAAAGGATTTTATCTAATACTGTCTATTAGCGATGGCCAACTCTTGGTGAAGTTGTTCATCAGCTCTGGTCGTTGAACAAGACTTGGCAACAAGGGCTGTTCTAGTATTGGGCCGTATTGCCGACTCGGGACTTTGTGAAGTACTGGCAATCGAGGTTGTCCCATTCTTGGTGAATTTTTTCGCCTGTACGAGAACAGAGCCGGCAATTAAGACTCAGCAACTGTGACTGTCCCAGTTCTGACCCATATTAGTAGCTCTGGACTTGGCCCCGTACTGGCAAGCTGCATAGGCCCATTACTGATAATGTTGTTTGCCAATACTGTCCGATAATTGGCAAACGAGACTTGGCAATTGGGCCTAACGCAGTTCTGGGCTGTTTTTACAACTCCAGCACCGTACAGATATTGTGTGACGCCCCGGCATGGGTCGGGGCGTCACACAGTACAAATGAGATGAAGTAAGACATTTTTTATATCCAGTCCAACATCTTCCAGTTATCCAACCGAGCTATTCCCTGCGGAAGGACTCAGCTCGGGTGCTGAGGGACTCCAGTAAATAATGTGCGACTGTCGAATGAGGAATACTCTCCCGAGGATTGAATTGAAGTTGCGGCAGCGAGCTCCTTCTTTCCCGTTCCGTTTGCACTGTAGAGTGAAAATGTTCGCCGGGCTCTTCCTGGACCCTCGTGCGGCGGGGCAGGTCACCGACGATATTTCTTCGTCGCAGTCTCCGCTGGAAGCTTCTCGCGAGAACGTAAAGCACGAAGCTTTTATGCAACGCTGCAGGCGTTATAATAACCCAGCCGCTTGCCCAACCGTTTTAATCTCAGCAACGGCGAGAAACGCGGAGACGGGAGGGAAATAGGGAGAGTTTGGAAAACCGGTGGAAAGCCCAGACGGAAGCGTGCTCGTGCCACCTCTTGATTTACTACAAATTAGGAACGCCCAATTTGTCTCTTTCGGTGTATGCGTACGTACGTGTGAGCGCATGAAACTCAATGTAGTTACGGTTCTCGCTCGGGCCTTGAATCTGTGCAACTATGCACAACCCCGGATGTACACTCGGGCAAACGCTGAAGCGCTTCGAATACTTGGTCAACTATTCCCGCCTCGCGCCGTACAGTGGTCCGACTATGCTCTTGGATGCAGTATTACCTTTCACCGCCCGAATTTGGCAATTAAGCATCGGACTGCTAACCCAAGGCGGGGGACATTCCGCGACAATTGATTAATCGTCCATTGATAATATCGACTCGGATGTACACTGAGAAAATTTTGTGGGAAGGGCTGCAATAAAAATATGGGAAGGTTTCCATATTTCCATGCAATATGCTAAATTGAGAATATTCGACCAATGTGTCAATTTTTGCCATACTATATATTAATAAAGATTTATTCGCGTCTAGAGTACAGTATGGGCAATATCACCACACTCATGGGAATCACCTATCGACGCTATAAGGGCTGGTGAAACAGGGTGTATCAAGTATAACCGACAGTGTGCCTGAAATTGTTACACTGAGAAAAAGGATGGTATTTCCTACTATAACGAATAGTTTCCTATAATTATAGTTACAACTATCATTTTTAGTTATTGTTGTAACTGTAAAATGTAGACGTCCCCCTGGGAACTATTTACTATGCAAGTTTTTCTCAGTGTATACTACTTTAATATGCACGGCCAATTGCATCAAATAACTACATCAAATATGCACCAAATAACATCGTGTAATAAATGCCATAAGAATGTCAGTGTTTATTATTGAACAAGCCGATTCGGTTTATTGCGTGTGATCTAAAATCATCATTCATTTAAATAAAAGCACAATGAAAAGGTATTGTATAAAAGACGTCAATATAAAGAAAGATAATGCTTGTTGAATAACATTGTTTTATTCAACATTTTCATTGCAACATGCAATAATTATTCAAAGAAAACGTTTTGATTACATAATAGTAGCCGTCACTGAATTAGTTTGTAAATGAGTTACCGTACACAATTCGAGATTGTCGGCAAACAAACATGCGAATGGGAAGTTTTCCAAATCGTCAATCTTGCACGCCTGAATAGGAGTTACAAAATTGAAATATCGTTAAGAATTTGTATTTACATGCTTTCCTTGCGCATTTTTGCATGCTGCAGTAGCTACACAAAAATGATGTTTTCGAGACGACACCAAGATTCAGAGTGCTGGAGATGTAAACACGCGGCTACCTGCGTCGGGCGTACATTATCGCGCATTGGCAAGGATACGGCGAAAATTCCAATACTGTTGGCAAACGCATCCAGAAATCGTGACATAGTTACTTGACTCGGGGACTCTTTAGTGCAAACACCGAGTATAGAAAAGTAAGCCATAGTTGAGACGTGAACGATTCTTGGGGATTTCGAAAACGTTTCGAAAATTACAGATAATTTCAAGACATCGATAAACTATTTAAGTCCTACAGTCCGTATGGCAAAAATCGTCCGTTGGGAGTAGAAATCGTAGCTACAATTCATGGTGTTCTTGACACAGTATCTATTACATTTAATGATAAGTATCGAATGATTTATAATACGGTTTTTAAATTGAAAGTTGGTAATAATCTCTAGGGTAAAAGTGGGGAACATGGCCCAGTTCGTATGTCATTGATTTACGTGTTAATCGAGGTGGGCGATATTCACCACTTTTACCCTATATATCGTCGATCACATAAAACGACGCGGTATACCCGAGTAGAAACTTTTGAGCGTTACATCAGGCCCTGATAGGGTCCTGATAAGGCCTTATCAGGCCCTTGTCAGGCCTTATCAGGACCCTATCAGGGTTCGATGTAACGCTCGAAAATGTCTACTCAGGTAGTAACGACATAGGCGTGTATGGGAAAAAACGTCACAATGGTTTACCATACGAAGTGTGATAAAAATTACTAGATCCTCCTCTACATATAGGGTAGAGCGGGGCAAAATGGGGCAACGGGGCAAAACGGGGTTTTGGGGAAAACGTCATTTTCCAATAATTTTTGGATGCCCGAATTCGTTCTATCGGATACATCAGGCTTTTCTGCCCAGTTTTGCCACCTTGTCCAATCCAAAAATGATTGGAAAATTTAGTTTTGCCCAAAAACCCCGTTTTGCCCCGTTGCCCCATTTTGCCCGCTCTCCCCTATGTACCCACCGCGAGACACTGGTTCGATTCAATGCACGTCGGGCAGCGAAATGTTATGTTTCGTCGCTCATCGAAAAACAAAAAAACCATTCCCGGTTCGGTCGAACTTGGGTCGAAGGTCGCCACGGTTGAGCTGAGCAAGGGGGCCAAGGCGAGGGTTTCCGAACGTCGTGAAAATCCAAAATTCAACGAGCCGTGAAGACAAGCGGTTTATCGAGGCCGAAGTGTTAACGCGTGAGCCTGGGGGAATGCCGCGCGCAAAGCGCGTGGGACTCTCGATCCTCGGTCATTCCCTCGTTACCATTTCCTCCCCTCGGTTCCGCTCGTGCGCGAGCCCAAAATATCCGTGACTCTCCTGGCCCTCGTATTAAATCCGACGCGCACAGTCGACGGGCTTGTTTGACCGTAAACGACGCGTGGAACTTCCCAAGCGAGTTTGCGGTACTCCGGCTTCTCCGCACCGGGCCCTCCGGTATCGTACGTGGCCCATAATACTGTCTGGCACATGCACGCGTGTGTGTGTGTATATGTATATCTGCGCAACGCCGGCCCATGTCATCCACACCACAGCCCCGAGCCCTCCTACGAATTCCCCGTACGGTGGACCACAATTTCCGCGCTGAAGCCTTCAGCGCGCTACGTATAGCAGAGGCAGCCCCGAATGTATAGATATAAAGAGCGTCCTCTGGGTACACAGCATTAGCCAAGTTGCATCGACACAGCGGAACAACCCTTTGTTACAGGAAAATTGCTATCAACGTTTGTCTTGCCCCAATGTCCCTTCGGCTGCGTCACTTTACATCTACACTGAAAAAAATATCATTGTCGCAAGTAAAATTTGATTGCGGGCTGCCAAAGAAAAAAATTATTATTTCAATCCTACTTTTAATTCTAACAATTCCATACGGGATCGAAACGATAACACGTCACCTTGACAGTCTCGCCGTCGTTGTTTCAATATCGTATAGAATTGTAAGAATTGAAAGTAGAATCGGAATAACAATTTTTTTCTTTGGCAGCAAGCAAATTTTTTTTTCAGTGTATGAATTTAGGTTACGAGGGGGAAGTTAACGAATGCCGGCCAACTAAGGCAGGAACACTCGACATCTCTGCCAGGTACTCGCTGAACTGCGTCCTGACATAAGAAATTCCACCCGAATCTCACCATTGTCGCCTGTCGTTAACGACGAACCGAAAGAACACATTACACACCGACGTCTTTGCGGATAAGCTGAAAGCGCCGATTCCGTGACCTCAGAGAGAAAATTAAGACCGCAAAAGAGGGGTTGAAAGTAGACGGGCAAAACTTTCTCAAGAGGCTAAAGTTCAATATTTATACTCGAGTGGCGGGAGACTTTAGATTTCTCGTCTTTGTATTCGTCGTTTCATCCAGCAGCAGCGGCGGCGGCGAGAATGGTATACAATAGTCCGACGCGAAAGTTTCGTAACGAAAGTCGCAACAGAATATACGGTGCTGGAGGGGGTTAAGGATAGGAGTTTCCAAGTCTGCACGGTTCTCGCACAGTTTTCTCCGACGCGTTCGCTGATGTTGCTGAACGTCTCCAGCGCCTTGCTGTCCCCGTCCGCTTTCTTCCATTCTTCTCGTCACTCTCTTTTTTCCTCAAAGCACGACGATGAAGTCGTCGCGTCGATTCTTCACATAAAAAGAAGTAATAAAAAAATAAAACCAACAAACAATCGATTTAACCGAGGCATTGTTCGCGCGCATCGCGACGGCGTGGGGGGAAAATAGCCGTAACCGTTGCACCGCAACCGCGGTATAAGATACGATACAGTTTTGTTCCGCCGGTAACGGAAAGGAAGAGACGGAGCGTGCATCGAGCTCAGGTCGATTTGCCGAATCTTCACGGGGTGCGGAGCAGCTCGATCGTCCATGAGACGAGGGCAACGAGGGATGTCGTTGTGGCTTTCGTTGCGCGACTCTCGCCGTACCGTGCGAAGGGTGAGACCTTATATGTTGCTGTTCCCCAAACGGACGAAGCCGTGTGGGGGCCGCGATAAAAAATGCATCCAAGGATGCAAGCGGCGGGAGTTGCGGAAGCGCAACGAACGTTTGTCCCGAAGTCGGAGCCGCCTCCTTCGTGCTTTCTTCCAGTTTCATTCTCACCGTGGTGCATGTAGGGGAGAGCGGGGCAAAATGGGGCAACGGGGCAAAACGGGGTTTTTGGGCAAAACTAAATTTTCCAATCATTTTTGGATCGGACAAGGTGGCAAAACTGGGAAGAAAAGCCTGATGTATCCGATAGGGCGAATTCGGGCATCCAAAAATGATTGGAAAATGACGTTTTGCCCAAAAACCGCGTTTTGCCCCGTTGCCCCATTTTGCCCCGCTCTACCCTAGCGCGGCGATACCTGCGGATACGAGAGCGCCGGCTCGTCCGGGGGGTAGCGAGGTTCCACCGGTACGAGGGGCAATCGTATATACACCCAGAAGTGGTGTTCTATACCGGCGAACCGTACCTACGTGGATACACATTCCCACGGAACAGAGTCTCGCTATTGATTGTCCCGACGTGCCGAGAATCTTCGAGCGTGGATTTCACCTCGGGTACACGGTACAGAAGAGGGAGAGGGTGGAGGGAGGAAGGCGGGCGAGTGAGAAAGCACGAGGGCAAGTATAGCACGTCGCGTCCTGAATCCGTTATTGGGGGACGGGGGGGGGGGGGGGTGCTGGCTGGAAAGTAAGAGAAACGAAAAGGGGTGAAAAGCGGATACTGCAGGTGCCCCAAAGTATTTCCTCGGGCGCGCACGAGAATCGGCTAATAAAATATTAGCGATACAAACGAACTCAACCCGAGCGAGAAAACGCTCGCGAGCTTGTTTCCGTTTTCGCGAAACTATGCATGCAAAGTAACATCAATACTTCAGAGCCCATTTCGCCGGGAATAAGGAAATTATGCACGATGTTGTCGATTGTTAATAATTTTCTTGTTCTCTCTTTTTTTTTGCAGAGCTTGCGAAACATGATTGCCGCCAATACGACCGACGCGTGCGAAACTCGGGATCCGTGTCAGCACGGTGGAGTATGCATATCCACCGACAACGGTCCGATCTGCGAGTGCCGAACGGGCGACTACGAGGGAGTCTATTGCGAAAAGGGTAAGTTTTTCAGAAACTGCGTCATCAACATTTTTTTTTATTGACCAATTAATGTGGATGGAGCCGAGCTCCGGCTTTTGTTCACTATGTACATCGTCGTAACGGGACCAACGACTTTGCGGTTTGTTCTTACGCATTAAGTTAGTTTGAACTTATAATTAGTTGAAAGGAGCCTTCAAGAGTTTTGTGTGCGACGAGGCGTGCGCAAAGTAAAGGTGGTATATTCCTTTGGATGTGGAAAAGGTCGTGTCAAAGAGAGCTCTCTGCATTTGAGCCGCGAGAGGTATTTCATGCGTTTTCGTGTCCTTTAATAAAACTAATTCGAAAGCTCGAAACGCGGCGGTCCCGAGGTGCACAGGAATGCGAGCGCAAAGAGTATCCAGCATTCGGCACACACACACACACACACATTAGCATGTACACGGTGGACTAAGCGTGTGGAAGCATCAACCGAGAGTTTTCCCTCAACGGGAGCGCCCGAGTTTTGGTATAACGTTATAAGGTAATTACCCGACGTTAACGACCGAGAGAAATCCGGCTCAGGGTCGCTATCTCGGCTCTCACTGTGTCTGCCCGGAAGCCCGTCCTTTACTCGTCGTCGGAAGACAGCCCGAAGAAGGAGGCAGCCGGAGAGATAGACCTAAAAGAGCCGGAAGGAGCTCGAATGCCCTCGGAAAGTACCGAATGAATCCTTGAACCATTTGCAGAGCACTAGATCAGGAGTTGATCCGGTGTATAGATTACAAGTGAATGCCTTAAGATTTCAAGACTGAATCGAGCGCGATGTGTACACGATTCGCAGCCTTGATATTGCAGTTCGAAAAGAAAGTCCTAAATAAGAATGATGTAATTCGAGAGCGAATGAACGACTGACCGCTGAAGTACACTTGGAATGTGTGGTATCAGGTGAGAGAGCCCGGGCGGAAGGCATGGATGAGTGCGCATGGATGAGTGCGCATGGATGAGTGCGCATGGATGAGTGCGCATGGATGAGTGCGCATGGATGAGTGCGCATGGATGAGTGCGCATGGATGAGTGCGCATGGATGAGTGCGCATGGATGAGTGCGCATGGATGAGTGCGCATGGATGAGTGCGCATGGATGAGTGCGCATGGATGAGTGCGCATGGATGAGTGCGCATGGATGAGTGCGCATGGATGAGTGCGCATGGATGAGTGCGCATGGATGAGTGCGCATGGATGAGTGCGCATGGATGAGTGCGCATGGATGAGTGCGCATGGATGAGTGCGCATGGATGAGTGCGCATGGATGAGTGCGCATGGATGAGTGCGCATGGATGAGTGCGCATGGATGAGTGCGCATGGATGAGTGCGCATGGATGAGTGCGCATGGATGAGTGCGCATGGATGAGTGCGCATGGATGAGTGCGCATGGATGAGTGCGCATGGATGAGTGCGCATGGATGAGTGCGCATGGATGAGTGCGCATGGATGAGTGCGCATGGATGAGTGCGCATGGATGAGTGCGCATGGATGAGTGCGCATGGATGAGTGCGCATGGATGAGTGCGCATGGATGAGTGCGCATGGATGAGTGCGCATGGATGAGTGCGCATGGATGAGTGTGTATTCGTGCGTCCGTACGAATGCGTGACGGGCGCAAAAGATTCGGCACCGGACTGCCAAGTGACGGCACAGTCAGTCGCGCACAGAGCGTCTCGCTCGTACCTGATCTCCGTTTGTATACACCACTATAGTTGAATGCATAATAAATAACATACGCTCAAAAAACTGTGTTGTCATTAGCCACCTTTCGTGACATCACAGAATGGTACATCGGATGAATCGGTTGAACGAAAAGATTCGATCCTCGTATGAACCCCTTTTCCGTGACACCCGACGAATTGACGACGGTTCGCAAGAAACGCTTTCCAGGCCTGAATTCTCGCTGGTAATTTAGCCCGGGCGTCAAACAAGACTGAAGGTGTGCGAAGGGAAAGGAGAAACAGCGAGGCTCAGCCCAGCGTAGAGTGATCTCCTTTCTGCAGTGTTTCTCGGCCGGTTCGTTGGGCTCGAGGGGGTAGCTAATTCGACTCGGCTCACTCTACTTCCCCCCGTGTCGGTAAGGCGCGAACTTTTCAATATCATTAGCAAACTGGGCTCTCGCTCTCTCGTTCGTCGCGTTGAAACCTCTCGGAGACTGTATATAGATAATCAGGCAGCATACATGGGATCGCGGACAAGGAACACGCCGGAGAGAGGTTTGTAGACGAACGGATGGAAGGTGGAGCGGGCCGAGGTCTCGGTGAGCAGCGAGAACCAACTTGAACATTAGTTCGACAAGTTTGCCGTTGTTCGTCTGCGTCTTACTCCGTCGTCGGGAGATGTGTTCGGCGAAGTAATTCGTTTTGATGACGGTTCCTGGGAGAGAGAACAAGTGAACAAGGGAAACGAAAGGAAGCATATAGTTTGCCGAAGTCGCGTATGCACGCAAGGATCTCCGCGGGTGTTTCAGAGAGGAAGAAAAAATGTAAAAAATCGGACTGCAGTTTTGATTATCTTCGATATAATAATGGATAACGATAGGACATTAATTTTCCCAAAATCGATCTAAGCCGACGAGGGATCGGTGCAGCTATTTTGAAAACTTTGCAGGATTTTTTATGGCACTAGCATAAGGATTTGGTCAGACACTAGCGGAAGGTTTTTCTTCGTCGAAACGAAAAAAAACGACCTTAATCGTTTGTTATTAACGAATAAATTAACTTTTTGCATCCTCATAGAGGAAGCTTTATTTTCATGAAATGAAAATTGCGTGATTTTAATGAAAACGTATTGAGAATGTTCCAAAACATTAGAAAATCATATTTAAATAAAATATCTGGATGTGTGTATGTGTGTTTCAGACGCGAAAAATTCGAACATTCATAACTCAAGCTGATATTTCTAAAAAAGGGGTAAAGCCTCAATGTTTGGTTCCATTTTTAGCAAAATGCTTGCACGCATACATTTTTACGGAGTTTTGAAGTTTGCTACGAAAATTTTGTGCCCACGCTAGTACAATATTTGAGCTGTACACAAAGGGACTATTGTCGCCCAAAAAGTTGTACACAGAGGGACTATTGTCGACCGACGATCCGTATCTAATTTGGCGAGGATCGATCGAACCGTCTAAATTTCATGAGATTTTGAGTTTGCTTAATTTTACGAAAAATTATTGTTTTCTTTCTGATGCGAGTTTCCGTATCAAATATTGAGTTAAGAGTAAAATTAATCGTATATTCGTGATCAGTGCGAAAAATAGAGTAAATATAGTCTCTGAGCGATGATTAAAGAAGAAACTTTTTCGGGAATTTATATAACCAATATTACAAAAATAAATGATTTTGCATATTTTCAACTTTCCATCCCCGTTGCAGGCCTAAAATATGGCCTTTTTGTGTAGTTGGCGAAGCAATTAGTTGTGGTGATCTCTGAACCTCTTTGTATATTAACGTAATTGCGGCGTGAAGGTTTCACACGGAGGACCGTTAAAACACCGAAAACATCGAAGCGCCACGAGGTAACACTGCGGAATCGTGTGTTCAAATGGAAATCAAATCCGTAGTGCGTTCAATGTTGCGCATATCAGATTGCGTAACTCTGTTATCGTTTGGAATTTGATTCAAAGCGGGTCCGATGAGTACCGTCCATTGAGCTCTACTACCTCCGTCGTGTTCGGTACTTTCGAATGGTTATGACTCCGCAGCAGATTAATTGACGTCGATTATGCAGTGTAATTTGAAAGCGAGCGGTCTGCGCGGATCGCCACAGAAATGTTATTTCGTTGGTTTTACTTCCCTCGGGCAATCTTCTTGCTGAAGGACATCGTATTGGCGCGGTACTCTCCCGGATCGCATTAATTGAAGGAGACGCTTGACTGCCCTGGCTCTCGCCAGAAAATATCTAAATGAATAGGGGTTAGGCAGAGAAGCCTGAAAGATTAATTTCACGAATGACCTGAGATGAAAATAGATACGCTCGATCGGTGTAATGGAGTACGACATTAATGGAAAATTGGAATGGAAGTAATTATCTTTGCAGGAGGCATTTATAGTTCTCGTGTATATTTGCGAAAACTCGGTGAAGAAGGGAAACGAGAAATTCTCAAAATAAACGCTTCCATCCAGATATGAAAATTGACTCGGGGGACGAAGATGATGAAAAATACAGGGAGCAAAGTGGAGGAAAAGGGGGTCAACGATGCAAGACCGAGGAGTCAAAGGGAAGCGTTCGTCTTTATTCTCTCCTTCGCTGCGTCTCCTATCTATATATGTTTTATACCAACCCCCTCGTCGCAGCATCATGAGGGTCGCTTGATTGTTGACCCAGTTTAAATTCCAATATACGAGATAGCGCGGCGATAGGTATGCATTTACCGATTCCAGTGTACCGCATCGCGGATCGAATGCCGAGCATTGGAGCGACGTCAGGAATACGAGAGGACAACGAGCGACCTCAACCCAGCGAGGCGTTTAGCTTGTCGCTCGGAGCTCTGTTAAATAGTTATGATGCGATATTTAATTATTCGTTTTCTTTTTTTTTTTTTTTTGCTCAACAAGAGAATGTGCCGCGAAACGCCGGACTGGAACACAAACGGGCGAGACGCGAGGTCACACACGTATATTTTACCTGCAGTAATTTGATTGAGTTTCTCGCTCCCGTTCCCTCCGGCATTTCGCTAGCCTGCAAATTGTTACCGGAATTTATACAATTCCACTGGCGCCAATTTACGAGTGCTCAGCCCGAACCGAAAATTCCGTTAATTTGTTCTCTATCAATCAAATAACAATTTGGGTGCGCTATTCGTTCGCATTGGATCTCGTTAGGCGGAAATTCGGACCTCATTCATGAAACCCGTGCGTTCCGGGTACGCGTTTTACTCCGAGGTTGTTGCAAAGCATGTAAATACTTTTCACGCCGAATTTTCCAAAATCCATTTCAACGGATTACACCCAATGGTCCACGTACATTTATGCCCTTTTAGGCTACCCGGTTTGTGTGTGATTTTCTGTATGAGATAATAATAACGTGAGCACGATGAATTTTATCGTTAAAATTCATTTCGACGTATCATATTATCCCTGCAGCGAAGTCGGTTTTTTTTTTTTTTTATTGCGTTTTTATTCTCGCGCCTCGACTCGTCCGAGCTGCATGGCTCATACTCCTTTATCTATCTCACATACGACGCACACACCCGCGCTCACACTGTATACTTCATTTTATTTCTTTCTTTCTTTATTTTCTCGTTTGCGTAGAGGCATGGAGCACGGTGCTGCCCACGGCCGGTGCTGGTGATTACTGGGCATGGGATTACAGTGAGTTTTAACACGTACTAATTAAAGCAACCGCCCCCTTCTCCGAGTCTTCCTCGTCGTCCCTTTAACTACTCTCTCTGTAACAACGTGAACTTCGCACAGGCCGACGGAAAAAGAGAGAGCGAAAGAGGGAATGATCCTTGCTAAAGGTGTCGCCCATTATCGTATACTGTACCATAATTCCTGACCACGCATACTTGTGGCACAGTTTTTTTTATCTCATCCAATATGAAATAGCGAATTTATAGCGAACGATTAATTTTTCTCCCTAATTGTATTACCGCTTGCGAATTCTTATCGGGGTTGGTCGTACTTGTGTGTATATACTGTATGTGTGTATATAAGATAGTTTTATCTGCGCTTTGTTATGCTTCATAGTAGTAGGGCAGAGCAATAACAGTATAACAGTATAAAAGTGGCCTCAGCACTCCGTAACGTTCGCCATAACGATCTCGTCCTCGCGGCACCGAGTCCGCACATTGGCCTCAAGATTTTCTATAAAGATCGAGTCCCCGGATAAGACTCGATGGCCCTATTACGAGGGGGCAATGATCGTTATTGAGAATCGGTTTGCGTTAGACGGCAGAGCAATCGTTGTCTCTCCGTCGAAGCCGATATCGAATGAAAATTTCTATCGTTTCCGTAAATACAAACTTCGTGCTGGCTGTAGGGGAGAATGAGGGGTCGCGTTGCGCAGGTTCCTTTTCGAGCGGGATTTTTTCGGATGATCATTTTTCCGAGCTCTCGACGCACGAGAGGACGACGGAAACGCGAATAATTGCACGACATCTTTGTCAACTTTTGTAATTTATATTCGTGAAAAAGATAATAATAATAAAATAGAGGAGCGTAAAATGTGTTGTGCGAGAGTACAAAGCGGACAGGCGGAGCGCTTCGTTATTCCGTGTCCAGAGTTGAAGAGTCTCCGCCCGACGAGCAGCGGGAGACAGAGCGGGTACCACGTTTCTCTGTGACAGGGAAGGCTTGGCTGGCCAGCTTTACGTTTTCCGCTTCCCTGGATATGTAGCTCGTGGTAAGCGGGACGATTTTAGCTCTTCCACTGTTCCATCTGGCTGTATGTTACCTCCGAAGGGTTAAAAGTTTAAAGTTCCCGGCAAAGCTGAGACAAAGGCTGAGGAATATGTACGACCTAAATATAATATTTTCCAAAAAGATATTTGGGTAAGTTGGATGAAGGAATAGCAGTAATTTCTGTGGTAACGAAATTGAAAATATATATGTCTCTATATTATAACAAAGTTTTGCCCCCTCCCGACTCAAGGGCGGGGGGGGGGGGGTGAAGGGGAGGTTAGTTGATCCTTAGAATAATCGGGGCCATCCCCAGGCCCCGATTCTTCTAAGGTCCTGAGGGGACGCCCGACCAGGCCCTGATTAATATAAATTTCCTCCCAAGCCGTAATAACTATTCCTCTATTGTACTATTCTGTGAGTCTCTGCGAGTTGTGCATAACAATTCAGTGCACAATAGCACTGTGCATCATCGTTGTATTGTGAAAAAAACTCATTTTTCGACCGGCAGTGATGTCATGTCGGAAATACGTCATTTCCGTGTCCTCCGTAAATCGTAACAATATATATGTATATATGGAGCATTCCATTCCAATTCAGCCATCGTCGGGCCCGACCTTTTCGAATTCGAGCGAAACTTTTTTTTGTTTTCATACACGCGTAAACTGAAACATACAGTTTTTAAAGGTTTTTTTGAGGATCCGTTATCGAGCAATCCACGACTGAAAATTTCAATGTGAGATATATCTGCATTGGATAGGGGTAATGGGAAATATTAGGTATGCAATGGATTCATCTTGTACCATAGCGAAAAAAGTAGTGCGTACACCGCACCAACGTTAGCTCAGTTAATTGAACGACCGCGAGCTATCGCTGTAGCCAACGAAATGCACTCACGATAGGTGTCGCATTATTTTTATAAATTGAGGGGGTTATTTTTTCAGGGGATATGCGTTCCGGGGTTCCTCTTTTCGGAGAATATGCGTTACGGGCGTTACTCTTTTTGGAGAATATTCATCGGTGGATTACCGTTTGTGGCCTATGCCACCCTACCTTTCTTCCCTACAATAATTTGTTAAAATTTTTGCTGCGATAAGTCTTATTTTGTTCTGTGCCGTAAGAACGAAATAAGTCATACAGGTTATTTAACTCTTGTCTCCGTACATTTTTATAGTTTTCTTCGTTCGATAATGTGGATTTCACACATTGTAACATTGCTGTCACATTGCTGTAAATATTTTTTTTATCCTGGCCATTTTTTTCAGGTCATACAGAATGAAGTACTTGCGTGTGCTTTATATCTTCACGTTCTATAAAGCATACGGAAGCACGACATCGTGTATTACCTGAAAAAACGGCAAGATTAAAACAAAAATTTACAGAAATGCCGAGATATGTGAAATCCACGACATTATCAAACGAAGTAAAATAAAAAATGCACGAAGATGAAGAGTGTAACAACCTGTATGCCCGATTACTTTCTTAAAGAACATAACAAAACAAGACTTATCTCCGTAAAAATGTTAACAAAACATACGAAAACGTATTTGCGCACCCTAAATTGTAAACTGAATTTATATTTGATAAAGCATTTTTTACAGTATAATTCAACGATGAATCTATTGTATTCCTACAATGGTACACATCTAGTATTCCCGATACCTGATACGGACTGAATAATGATGGATTTCGCAGCTCGGTGGTACTTGAAGTACCCAGTACTTCTTTGGTACTTCAGTTACGTACTTCGAGTACCAAACTTTTCGATACGTATGATTTTACAGAGAATTATTTTTTTATTTTTTTTATCCATAAAAAAGAGAAAGGTTTCCCTTCTCGTTTTTTTGTGTGAAATTTTTAAATGTATTTAAAGAAATGAAAAACGTATATATTTTTTATTTTAATAATAAATTAATAAATTAATAAATTAATAAATTATTTTAATAACAATAATTTTTCCACACCCGCAAGGGATCTTCGATTTTCAAAAAATTGAAGGACTGCGACCAATGGCCAATTGGCAATCCATCCAATGCAGAGGTATTTAAGATTGAAGTTTAATATTTTTTAATAATTGCTCATTTTCAATTAACGATTCCTCGATGACGGATCGGTGACATTTATACGAGAACGGGAAAAAAGTTTCGCTCGGATTAGAAGGGGTCGGGCCCGAGGGGAGCCGAATTGGGATGGAATACTCCATATACCTAATATGTACCCATTTATGACTCATACGAAACAGGTAGAAGTGTTGAGCTCGAGAGATTTATTTACCTCGAAGATAGGCATCGGGGATTCGAGACGAAATAGATTGGGCGTTTTCTCGATAAGCTCGTGTGACGTTGACGCGTTCGAAACTCGAATGCGGATGACAATCATAGCCTCGCATGGAGATGTCCTTGCAGATTGATCGATTGTGTTTGAATCTGGGACAGATGACGGGCTTCCTGGCTGGGCTAGGAGTACCCCAGTCATACCCGCATCATCGGGCAAATCCGCTAGACATGCTTAGACATTCTACTACAGTCGGAGGGACTGTATCAACAAACTGTGCTGCGGGCATTCCGAATATATCGCAACGGATCGGTAGAGCATAGCGCGAACAAGTACGTGATCCTTGGGAAATTAGTCGGAGCGCATGTAGGTTAGTTGATGGATTTGGTGACGACCATGAGCTGCACCACAATTGTCATTGATGCACGTGAATATCATCGACTTCCGTACGGAGACGTATTGATGCAATTATTGTTGACCGTGTCGTAACTGGAGACTACGTAAGTGAAGAATGTGAGCATCAAAGTAAAAAAGTTGGTAATCGACGGAGCATGTAATATGCTGTAAAAAAATTGAATTCATGGGCTGATATCTCAATTGGTGGGAACGATTTGTTCGATTCAAGAAATTTGACTCAAAACGCGAAAATTAAGCCCATGTTCAGAAGAACCTATTTTTACAACAAAAGATTTGTTTTTTCTTTAAATATAATCATTGCTACTTGGAATGCAGAAAGTGTCACATAGTTTGAACAGGCCCGTGACATATTCGAAAAAAAAATACATGACGTCAGCGTTGATAATCGACGGAGCATGTAATATGCTGTAAAGAAAATTGAATTCATGGGCTGACATCTTAATTGGTGGGAACGATTTGTTCAATTCAAGAAATTTGACTCAAAACGCTAAAATTAAGCCCATGTTCAGAAGAACCTATTTGTACAACAAACGATTTGTTTTTTCTTTAAATATAATCGATGTTACTTGAAATGCAGAAAGTGTTACATAGTATGAACAGGCACGCGACATATTCGAAAAAAAAATACATGACGCCAGCGTTGATAATCGACGGAGCATGTAATATGCTGTAAAGAAAATTGAATTCATGGGCTGATATCTTAATTGGTGGGAACGATTTGTTCGATTCAAGAAATTTGACTCAAAACGCTAAAATTAAGCCCATGTTCAGAAGAACCTATTTGTACAACAAACGATTTGTTTTTTCTTTAAATATAATCGATGTTACTTGAAATGCAGAAAGTGTTACATAGTATGAACAGGCACGCGACATATTCGAAAAAAAAAATACATGACGCCAGCGTTGATAATCGACGGAGCATGTAATATGCTGTAAAGAAAATTGAATTCATGGGCTGATATCTTAATTGGTGGGAACGATTTGTTCGATTCAAGAAATGTTACTCGAAACGCGAAAATTAAGCCCCTGGTCAGAAGAACCTATTTTTACATGATAAAGATTTGTTTTTTCTTTAAATATAATCGTTGCTACTTGGAAGTCAGAAAGTGTTACATAGTTTGAACAGGCACGCGACATATTCGAAAAAAAAATACATGAAGTCGGCGTTACGATAACATTGATAACGTCAACTGACGGCGGAAGAGAAAGAAAGCTTGGCGATCGTCGTAGAACCTCGTGACGCCAGTCTTCTGACAATTTCTCGTCGCTCGCCTGTCGATACGAGAGTCTTTCGTCGTGCATGCTCTGCGGTGCAGCGAGCACCGCGCGACTCCCTGTTCACTTTTGAAATTGCTGTGACGTTGGTCCTTCGCTATCGCGCTATAAACCGCCGTGCAGCAACGCTGGCTCGGCTCCACAGTGTCTCGCCATTCTCCTCCGTCACGATCTCTCGATATCTTCTGTAAAATTCCGTCATTTTTTTTACTCCCCTCGTCCCGTAGACGTTGCAGAGTGTTTCGTAATCCCGGAGGGCGAACTCCTCCGCGCTGATCTTTGTTTCCCTCTCCGCCTCGGGTTCATCCGCCACTCGGCTTGCCACTTTTTTCACTCCGGATCCGTCATAACTCCGGAGCTCGGTGTTACGAAACGGAATAAAAGTCGAAAGCGTTGTAGCGAACGAGGGAGCGTGCGAGAACCGCACGGAGACAAGATATGGCAGTGAAAACGTGGGTTCCATCATTGCCTCGCTGTTGTCTCGGGAAAAGAGTTCTAGGGGCGCATTCTCCACTTAGAGGAGCGAGACCGTCACGCGATGTAAGAGGGGTCTCTCTTGTGTCCCCGTTCACGTGTCGCGAGACCGGAGTTCCTTTCGCTAATCCGTGGAGGGGCTATATCGGCCGGCATAATTCCGAAGGTACACGCGAGCCACGAACGGACGGACTTACGTTACGTACCTTCCGACTACACAATACTATGTATAGGATTACGTGTACGCCGGTTCTCTCGTGTATATACCGTACACCGGACGACTAGTCCGGCTAACCGGCCTGCTGCCTCCGCGTTCGCGCTGGTCAGCGGGGTAGTAAAGCCAGTAGTAAAGCCCGTAGTGGGTCAGCCGTAGCGCGTGAGCTCTGTTCGCTATAGTGTATTACCGGTTGCCATGTTGCCTATCCGTGTTTCGCTTTAACTCAAAGTAAGAAAAGACTTCCGAGGACGGAGCCGGGCTCTGGTACGTGCCTCGACACGCGATTCGCTCCATCCGAAGCCGGCCACGCGACCATCGCTGCGGAAAATAGCCGGAAAAGTGTGACGTTTTTCCTCGACGTTGGATCGTCCTAGATTTTTTTTAGGATCCGTAGTTGGTCGACCCGCTATCTGAAGTATAGGATTTATTGGTTGCAGCAAACAAGGGCCTGGTTAAACAACCCTCGGATAATGAATTGTGTTGGTTAAAAATTGATCGTTCGCCAAAGAATTGATCTGTTGGCGCAATAAACTATGTAGTTGATTGGCAACCAAGTGAGTTGTTCCGCCAACCAATGCATTTTCTTTGCTAAGCAATTGATTTATTGTTTGTTATTGACAACCAATTATTTTGTACATTATCGGTAATCAAACGACCATCGAGTATATAGCCTTTCATTTTTAGTTTTAACAGGTTGGACGTCACGTCAACCGTATCTGGGTGACGGCTCTGTTTCCGCGGGTCCGCGTTCACGCTGGGCGTTCAACGTGTTAATTCAGCTCCAACCGAAAAGTGAGGACATCTATGGAAAAACATTTTCCGCAAATCGTCTCGAAAGCTTCCACTCCGAGTTTTCCCGTTACTCCGAAATTCGTTTTGGGAATTACTTCTCGTCAGTTCTTCCATCCCAAACGCAATTTGCCTGGGCCGATTCGCTGAATTCGCCTCGTTCGTCATGTCCTCCGCTACGGCAAGTAACCGCTTCCCGAGTTCGCGTCTCGAGGCCGCGGAGTATTATCGTCGGTCAGTAAAATCGGTGCGAGAAGTGAGTTTCGAACGGGTTCGAGCGGACTCTTCGCAATCCATATCGATATCAGCGAAGTACCTCACCACGGGAATATCGTACGTTGCTTTAATCCAATTCTAGCGTCAAAGCGTCAAAGCCATTATACGTTACGAGAGCATTCGGCCAGCCAGCGGTTCTTCTTGTTCGCAACCGAGGAGCCGACGTTCGGTTTCCTCTCGATGGACTCGGCAAAAGTGGCGTTCTCGATATCGAACCCGAACGTCGCGGCGAATCGAATTCTCCGAGAGTCGGGAAGTTTTTGCAGGAATTCTCGGGATAAAGGAGAGGACGACCGAACGAGGGCGGAAGTCTACCCGATGTTAATGCGTGCGCTGGAAAGCTGCACGAAAAATAAAAAAAAATAATAAAAAATAAAATAAAAATGAAGAAATCCAATAGCGGAAAACGACTTTCGGTACATTTTGTAAGAACTACGAATAAAGGAAAGACCATGCATACATGGAAGTCGTGACATATCCTATTGCGAGTGTGAGAAATGCGCTTTCGTTCCCGACTTCCTCGCGGAATTTTTACCTCTCGTGTCCCGATTCACGATAACGTACCTCGCCAAACCCCAGTCGTTTGCCTCAACGACTTACGACATTAAGCCGAGCTCTCGACACGATCGCAGTTACTCTGACGTTCGCTCAAAGCCCGCTGTCCCCCTCCATATGCACAGTACAGCAGCATACACTGTACAAAGGAGGAAAAGAAAAATGTAAGAATATATTCGTGCAACAAAGAATACATTGTAACTCGGGGAAAATAGATGTGGCCATTTACGACCCACATTTGGAAAAAAGTATATGCGGCCGAATTTTATATATTTTGAATATACCGCTTGCGCATATTTGATGTCCGTAGGGATCGAAGTCTGGCGCAGAATAGGGAAAGTTGAAGAAATGGACATGGTTGAGTCTTTTGGAGATCCACGTGAGCGGGATACAAAAAAAAAAAAAATGGAAAAGAAGTGTGACGATAAGGAAAGAGTCTTGCCGAGCAAACGTTGTTCAGGATAAGAGAAAACAGGTCTACACTTCTTGGTGAGAGGTGAACAATCACTTGGACGAGACCGGTCCGCGATCTTTCCCTCGAGTGAGGACGATGATGACGCAGCATCCCACCAAACTACGGGGACAATGTCTGTCTCGATGGTTTCGGTGATGATGATCGTTGCCAGAGGCATTCGGATTCGCCGTAAAATCGGGGCGTAAATCGTAAAGCGCACACCATCGTAAACGTTATCGGAGGAACAATAGAATCAAGTAGATCGCACTAACGGAATTCTGGCCCTCAAAGACATTCTCATCCGTATCTCTCCTCTTCTTTTTACCCACGGAAAACCGAAACTTTTCCCAGCTGCGTTGTATGCGCTTCGTCACTGGAAACGCAAAGTTTTCTTTCCCGTTCGACTTTAACGACAGTACTCGAGAGTCGGTGTAACCAGGGATGTTGGTCGCCAGTCGAGTTTCGATACCGGAAACTTCTATACAGCGCTGGAGAAAATAAATTTATTTGCAGCGTTTATTTATCAACAAGTGAATTCCCGAACCGAATTCTCAAGTGCCGCGGAATGAACCAACGGGGTCTTTGCTGCCATTGATTACCGTACTCTTTGTAGGGTAGAGCGGGGCAAAATGGGGCAAAACGTGGCAATCTGGTAAAACAAAATTTTCTAATAATTTTTGGATCGAACCGCGGGGCAAAACGGCGCGGAAAATCCTGACGCATCGACCTGGCGAACGCGGGCATCCAAAAATTATTGGAAAGTTTAGTTTTAACGATTGCCCCGTTTTGCCCCGCTGCCCCATTTTGCCCCGTCCTACCCTACGTGTTTACCCGAAACGGCAATGTCCGTAGAATTTTGTTCCAGGGTTTCCATTCATACCGGAACACACGCTTGCTGATACGAGTTTGAGACAAAGAAAGTTTCGAGCTACACCGATACGATCGGTTCGAAAATGGTGTCTCTGTTATTCCAGATAATACAGCCCCGGGGTGGTTTCGGCACGGAGCGAAACGGTGAAAGAGTGAGAGTAAAAAGAGAGCAAAAAAAAAAAAAAAAACATCGAACGTTGGTCACCGGTCTGTTGCCCCGGGATAACGACGATCCCGATGAGGAAAAGAGGGGAGTGCTATCGTTCGGTGAGTTCGGGCGTTGCAATCTGCCGGATATCGCGCAATTATCGTGTCGCGGCAGTAACACCGGTACGACCTAACGTTTTATGGTAATTACCGGTTGTACCAGTGGAAAGAGGTAGCCGGGAGGGTTAAAGGGTAACACCGCAGCAGCAGCGGCGGCTGCAGCATGGCGGAGGTGGACGACACAACTAGCTCGGCCACTTGGTACTGTTACCACGTACATATCCACGACTCGTTGCACCACGCAATAGCAGAAGAGGAAAAACGCCCGACTGCCGTATACTCTGCGGAACCATCGGGAGGGTTGCAAACTCTCGTGTGACCTCCATCCCGCGCCCCGAAGTCCCGTAACACCCCTCTCAACCCCGTTCGATATACAGCGGCTCGGAGATCCTTTGAGCCCGTTTCAAGCCCACGGTAACACTTTGGTCGCGACTTTTAGATACTCCGCTTCAGTTCTTTTTTATACGCAACACAAGCTCCTACGTTTTTTGCCTCCCCTCCCAAAAGGGTTGGATTATGCTGGAATTGCTGGATTATTCTCGATAGCTGCGATACTTTTTCGGTCAATTCTTAGAGCTGGTAACAGTACCGTGGTGGTTGTTTGTCGTCGAGCTCGGGTTCTTCGTTGATTTGCGAACTGCCGCTGCTGCCGCTGAGGGAATGGGGTGGGGAGGGGGGGGGGGGGGCGGGGGGATAACGAACACATTTCAATCGTACGGGAGCACGGACGAATTCGCGGTCGCAGGTTCCCAATGCAGCTGAAGCTGGAACGAGATCCCTCTGGCCGTGGACGCCGGCACGATTTGGCACTCGACCAAAGCCATTAAGCCGCCAACCCTCAGCGATTCCCCCTCTCCTCCTCCCACCTCGCCCCGTCGTCTTTTTGTCACCAGCAGGTTCGTGGCCCCCTTGTATACCTGTTCGCCGGCTCACTTTTGTTTGGAACTCTCCCGATAACAATGAGAGAGCCAAGATGAGAAATATAAGGTATGACGGAGGGATAAAAAATGGGAAGCTACGGGGATAAGGGGGGTTGGCGAAATACCGCAGTCCGCGGCGCTCTTCTGCACCGAATGTCCGCAATATGATAATATAATGTAGGGTACAGCGGGGCAAAACGGGGCAATCTGGTAAAACAACATTTTCTAATAATTTTTGGATCGAACCGCGGGGCAAAACGGCGCGGAAAGTGCTGACGTATCGACGGGGCGAACGCGGGCATTCAAAAATTATTGGGAAGTTTAGTTTTACTGATTGCCCCGTTTTGCCCCACTGCCCCATTTTGCCCCGCTCTACCCTACGTAGACGGAGAAAAAGGTGTAGTTAGAAAAGAACGAGAGGATGTTATGTCGAGGGAACAATATGGACAGTCATTGTCAAGACTGTATGTGTGCTATACCGCATAACAAATGCAATTGCTTAGAGACCTTATTGTTCAGTAATAATCATGGTTCCCGCCTCGCTGCTTGAGTTTCCCCGTCGCCCGCGTCGTCTCTGTACGAGTAGATGAGAACCCGAGAGTCTTCCGCACAACGATAGCTTGTGTACACGGGCTCCCGCTATTACCCTTATTATACATCGTATAAAGAAACCTAAATTTATTTTCATTTGTTTTCAGACAAAGCACCCTCGGAGGCGTCGTTCAAAGGCACCGAGTATCTCAGAGTCGACCTGAGCAAAGGAGAACCCGTACTCAGCACCCAGGAGTCCGTGAATCTTCAGTTCAAAACGAGACAGCACAATGGTCTTCTATTCTATTCCGGTGAGTTTTCCATAGACCGGAAAAAAAAAAAATAAAAAAAAATAAATTCAATTTCTTCCGTTTTTTTTTTTTTTTTCATTTCCAACGCCGGTAACAACGGCACTGCATTGAACGTTCTTTCATTGGCCCCCACTCAATAAAATAGATAAAGGGAAGATAAATTCCCGTGTTCGATCAGAGTTCTCTGTAACTCCTTTTCTGCGTGGTTTTCCTCACTCTCCTTTGCCCCGCGATAAACGAGCAGCAGCTCTTTATTCTCTCGGCGACCACGGGTACAGAGGGAGGGGGGGGGGGGAGTGAGAGAGGCAGGCGTACGCTAATATAACGCTTATAAAGCTCGTGAGATTTACGATAGCCTCGTCCTCGTCGTTGTCGTCGTTACCGCGTTCTGCCGTCGCCAAAGCCCGCGTATAGTGCGGCACTATTATAGTTAGAGCCCGCGCACCCATCTCATCCCTCTCGCCCGAATCGATAATTGCCACGGGAGCTTCGAGAATCCCCGAAGAAGGCGAGAGATTGCGAGCGCAGGGCTTCCCGCACCGGCTCTCCTTCCCCCTCCCTCCCTCTCTCGCTATGCATATACCGCTTCCGCTTTCCAACCTTTCTAATTAAAACAGCGCGTAATCAGAATTCGTTAACGCTCATGCCAATTCCCATTTCTGATTATTATCGTTGCGATAATAACGCGAGCCCACTATCGCCGATACGTAACAGATATCCCGATGGCTAATTGGTCGAACAAAAATAAAATACAAAAATCCACGGAACTTCTTTCCGATGTATTGCGTAACATATTAAATAGAGTCCAACGAATAAAGCGATTATTGTGGAAATATTTCGATAACTTTTCAACCGAACGCCGGAGATTTTCAACAGAAATATGTGACTTTCGGTTCGAAAATCTCACTTTTTTTTTAAACCGGAAGTGACATCCCATCATATTTTTCGAGCCGAAGTGACGTCACATCGGAAATACGTCACTTTCGATCGAATAATGAGATTTTCAAAACAAAAGTGACATATTTCCGACATGACGTCACTTCCGGTAAAAAAATGAGGTTTTCAATATGGAAGTGAGGTTTTCCCGCGTGACGTCACTTCCGGTTTAAAAGTGTAATTATGATTTTCAATATTTGCCTTTGTAAATGAAATTAGTCAATTCACCTTAAGTCTTAAAAACGAGACTGAAATCTATATTTATCATGCGCTTCAGAAGGTGAATAATGAATACCAGGGTTAAACGGCAGATTATGGGCGTGATATTTATAGAGACCATGTAATTTATTTTCGTTCAGCGAGTTACTTTTCGCACGTCAATAAATATCTTATGATCAACATCAAATAAGACGAGAAAAAAAACAAATGAATGTCGTCGAACTTCCTCTCGATATGATAAGAAATCATCGAGTGGATTAATAATGTACAAAAGTAAATTTTCAATAATCTGTCCAATTTGCGTATCATAAGGGTCGCATTTATATTATTCATTATTCATTCATCCATTATTCATTCCATTAGTCTTTACCCATATATATGTATACCAACAATCTATATTACATAACACTTGCACAATAAAATTAACGCTTCAACTAAACGAGCTTTTAAAACTGTAATTCCTTTGTGATCCTACACTGAGAAAAAAAATTGGTTGGATTAACCAAAAGTCGCGGTGTCATACGTTCTAAGCTGCTATTTGTTTGGTGCAAATAAAGCATTGTTTTGTTAAATGATTATTTGCTTCAATTTATTCAAAATTTGTCGATTGAAATAAACATTTTTGTTATACCAACCGAATACACCCTTGAACGTATGTCACCGCGCATTTGGTTAATTCAACCATTTGTTTTCCTCAGTGTACTATAGACAGGGAGTCAGCTAATGTATAATTTTCTTCGATCTTGCTATTTAGTGTTTCATCTCGAGCGGGCTATATTTGCGATTTGACGAATGTCTTTGTTTGATGTCTGGAGTCAAGGTACTCAGCTTATGTACTGGCGGGGAATCCTCCGAAGCCGACCCGACAATTGTTAGAAGATGAATCTTCCTCTATTCCACGAAGATGAAGTTGTATCTTCTCGACACCTTCGACTCATTTTCTCCGTTGCACAACGGCAAGAAAGCACGCGATGTGTGGTACAGACCTCAATGATGTTCTTCCCATGACTCGAGACTGCACAGTAGGGGAGAGCAGGGCAAAATGGCACAGCGGGGCAAAACGGGATAATGAGACAAAACGCAATTTTCCAATAACTTTTGGATGGAATCGATGGTGGTCCGTGGGGCAAAACAGGGTTGAAAATCCGAATGTATCATCGGGACAAAATGGGGCATCCAAAAATTATTGGAAAATTGAGTTTTGCCCTTACTGTCCCGTTTTGCCCCGCTCTCCCCTATGTGTGTACACACATGTTGGGATCCCTTTATCTTTGAGCGACAACCGGTTATGGCCACGATCTCCACGAGAATCCTCGAAGCCTAGCAATTATCTCGCTGCTAAACGGTCGCCAAAATTATTCCGCGGTAATGGGGGGAGAGTCCCGTTAGCCGCGAGACTTCGAAAGTTCACCTAGTGCTCTCGGTGAACTGGTTCTTCGAATTCTCTTCATATCTTCATCTCTCTCTCTCTCTCGGGTGCTATAGACGATTTATCGTAACTTTGCAAAATTTGCGAACCGGAAGTGACGTTGCAGAGACAATATATTATTTCTCTGGAATGTGTGACGGCCCTGCATTGCATATACGAGGATTCGAATGAGAGAAACACATAGGTGACATTAGCGCAATGGTTAGTGCTCTTACTCAGTAAGCAATTAATCCCCGTCCTACGTCCCCGTCCGTTTTCCTTTCACCTACGGCACTTCAGTCTCGGGAATCGAACCCGCGACACTTTTCCCAGTCTTTCGGTTTCCCATACCGAGACGCTGGTCCTTTCCTCTGGACCTACTATTATAGTGGGATCCGAACCACTTTTACGCAGATAAAAACACCACAGAAAATTCTTGGTGCTTGCCGGGAATCGAACCCGGGCCTACTGCGTGTGAAGCGCGCGCCGATCCACTCGGCCACGCTCACCCTTTACTAGTATTACTAGTCTCCTAATATTATACTAGTATTGCAGATACTAGAAATACTAATACTAATATGTAGATATTAGTATTGTAGATGTAGAAAAGTTTCGAGTTTGGGGACCTGTAGAGGTCCCCAAACTCTCCGCTCGATCATTAAAAATTGCATTTCGAATGCAGCCAATGACGGAAATTAGGCAACACAAGAAAGTGGGTAAAAGAACGTGCGTGACACGTCTCAAATGTATGTGGAGTGGACCCGTGGTGTACTGCAGTGGACACGAGGTCATCAAAGATTCATTGTCATGGAATAATATTCTGAGATCATGAATCTACGGGATAGTGCACAGGCTCCGATACTATGTCGGATACAGGCGTAGCGATAACATTCTGCGTCGCGCCGATATACTGGGTCCGACTCAATGCCGGGGTCGGGCGGATACCGGCTTGAGCGCCGAGCGAGTACAAGCCCCTCGACAGCTGATGCAGTTCCGTAGAAGTGACGATCGTTAAAATCTCATCTCGCTATTTTAATATTTTTGCAATGGTACTTTTCGATCGGCCCCAATTTAGTATTGTCAAAAAATCCCCCAGTCCGTATCTGTGTTTTTTTATTTTATTTACTCAGCAGTCTTTTGCGAACACATTATCACTTTACATATTCAATTATCATCGTTAGTTTACTAGATGCATTAAATTGTTCGAGCACACGTCTACAAAATCAAAAGGTCCCGCCGAGCCAGAAACAACAAGCCGGGTTTCACCGAATACCATCGACACGGTTTTAATAACAATCAAAACACACGCGATAATCGATCGCCGTATGATTCATGTGACAGAAACAGTGCAATGCAATTAACGGTCTACCTGCGTAACATGATTTCAATGTTTTTATTACGATTACAATCGTTCAATTAATATCGTTTGACCGTGACGATGACGAATCCATGGGATCAATTAAACACTGGGATAATTAGTTCCGCAAGCATAGTTGTTCTTTCACGAGACCGTAACGATACGGTAGACGGTAACGATTCGTTACACTGACTGCGGAGGCGGGAAGAGTGATCTCGCGAGCTCTGAAGTGAAAAGGACGAAGCGACGGCAGCCGGGATGAAGTAGGGAGACAGAGTGTTGCGCAATTGTGTTCCGGGCTGCATAATCCAAATGGGTAGTTTATCCGTGGTTATACTATATCCGTGGATAAACGAGCGGCTGGGGTCTTCGCTGCCGACGTTACTGCAGCGGGGATGCTGCAACGGCAACGTGCGGCAAAGCGACCGAGAGGAATCCTGCCTCCCGGCTTCCACTCTTTGCCTCGTACTGGCATACTGCTGCCGAGCCAGTACCCTGACGTAGGCGCCTCCCGGTAGTGGATACCGCACACTATGTGCACGGACGACTTTTGCGCCGCGTTGCAACGGCACAGCAATGCGGTTCGGACCGCGATGCGGTGATCTCTCTCGGCTAAGAGAGTTTCCGGCGTTGCAGTGGCAGCTCTTCATCCCTTTCTTCCTCTATTTGCTGCTCCTTCGCTCCTCATCCCACCTCGGTATTTACCGAAAATTTTCACACTCCAGTTAATTCCTCTTTCCATCAAAACAAGTATTTCGAACAGAATTTCATCGGAATTTTTTTTTTTTTTACTTAGGGTTGAGAATTGGAACGGTGCATTTTTTTTATCATTTTGATTAAAAAAAAGCGTCGAACAGTTAAAAAAAAAGTTGTTCTGGGTACGTTGAAAAAAAATGCAATCTCCCGGTTATCGGCCCGCTGGCTTTCGGCATCTTTCACGGGCCAACCGCCGCAGCCTTTGGTCCATTCAGTCCGGTACTTTTTCCCGCGTAATTTACCGCTCGGTGAGCGAGCGAGCGGGGTCGCTTCAAGCACACCAACCCTCTGGAGGCTGCATTGACCCTCCGAGTACGCGCGTACCAGAAGCTATTCGCGTAATTCCCACGCGTCTCTTCACGAGTTACTTTAATTTTATATTTTTATTTCATCTCCTGGATCGGCTTTTACCTCTCGTTTTTGACACACACCCGTTTTCCTCCATATGCCCGAGGGGCTGTGCAGTGACTATGCGGAAACGAGTACGTATACGAAGCCAACGTACGGATACGCAGACGTAGCTTACGTGCTTACGTAGCTTTAAAGGCTTCGTATCCGCGATACGCGTACGTATCTCCGTCTGCATACCGTTTCGAACGGAATAGCGTGATGCGAGCGAGTTTAGTAAGAGAATACGGGGATAAGCTCACGTACGGGACACGAGATGAAAATCGGGAAGAGGAGAAAGAATTGAAAGTTGCGATGTAAGCTCTTCTCTCTTGAATTCTCACGAGTCAGGGCCTGCACCTTTTATCATTTGCAATAAGTGCATATGGTAAAAGTGGGGAATATGGCCCGGTCCATATATCATTGATTTAGGGAAGAGCGGGGCAAAATGGGGCAACGGGGCAAAACGGGGTTTTTGGGCAAAACTAAATTTTCCAATCATTTTTGGATCGGACAAGGTGGCAAAACGGGGCAGAAAAGCCTGATGCATCGATGGGGCGAATTCGGGCATCCAAAAATTATTGGAAAATGACGTTTTGCCCAAAAACCCCGTTTTGCCCCGTTGTCCCATTTTGCCACGCTCTACCATACGTGTTAATCGAGGTGGGCCATATTCACCACTTTTACCCTAGTCGATTTGGGGCACATTGTGCATGGATAGTTGAGCACGGTGTAACAGTTTTCTCTCAGGTGCAACGTGCATCTACAGCGCACTCTACCCCGATCCCCCCTCCTACTTCTATCGGCCCAATATAGGGTAAATCAGGGTGAGATGGTCACCCGTAATATCTTTTAACGTAACCAACGAATGGCGCCGCCCATTGCACAATTTTTAGTATATGTGGATACAATGCGATTGCACAACAAATTTTAAGATTGTACCTGCAAGAGGCAGTACGAGCGGTGAATCCCTGTTTCGAGGTAGCCAGAAATTTTTCGAGCTATATTTCTGGCACTCTGGAGACATAGTAAATTATAATTTTTGTAGTAAATCAACATTGCACACTATAGTTGGATCTTCCAAGAAAAGATTGGCGCGTAGTAAACCTATTTTAAAAAATTCCTTTCCTAAATTTAAGCTGCGGCTATTTTTCCGAGTGACATGGTCACTCATTTTCCGGGAGACGTGGCCAGTTGAATTTCAGGGAATATGGCCAGTGGTGGCCATGTCACCCGGATATTGCGGGTGAAATGGCAACGTCAGTGGTGATGCGACACTTCCCGCAATATCCAGGTGGTATGGCCAGTGAAACATTTTCTTTTTAGCTTGCAATTGAAAAATTTGACGGAGGCAAAAGAAGGTCTTTCTGTAGTTTATTTGGACGACATAAAATATTTTACGACACGTTTTGTGCGATCCCGATGCTTCTCTAGGACTAATTGACTACCATTATTACTGTGACAAAGTCACCCGTTATTTCCGGTTGAGACAGCCGATCGTAAATATTTATTTATTGAGCTACAATTAAATCACGCATCGAAAATATTCAAAGTTCTGAGAGAATTACTTTAGTTTGAAATTTCTAGAGTTGGTTACAACAAAAATTTTTAAGTTAAAAAATATTTTAAACCTCCAATTTTCATAGTACCCTAATTATAATTGAGCCCAATAATCGAACATTCCGATTGTCTTCAATGTTTCAGGCCAAGGCGGAGATTATTTGGCGATATCGCTTAAGGACGGAGGAGCCGCTGTCGGCATGACGCTCGCAAATGGACGGCTCGATCTTCACATCAAACCGGCGAGGGTGCGGTTCGACGACAATCAGTGGCACAAAATAATAGTGCATAGGAGAGTCCAAGAGGTGAGTAAACTGTAACCGACTATCAACAGACCGCATGCTCGAGGGTTCGACGAGAGATAGCTCATTTTTTTCAAAAATAAAAAAAATTGGCAAAGTGGCGGAAGTTTGTGAGGAAATTCTGCTGAAACGGTGCGTAAATCGACGGCCCGATATAGATAGAGGAATGCTGTATTTCATGGAATTTCACGTGCGTTACGGCCGCGTGTGTATCCATTGAAAATAGTATAATGTACGGCAGTAGTGTACTCGTTCCAGCAGTGTGCCCGTTCAATTTCGGCGTCGATGGAGAATTAGCCGCGAGCGAATTGTTGACGCATGACCGCGGTATCTGAACGAGACTGGCGGGGCCTACCGGTCAGGTGGGGCGAGCTATACGTCGAAGCGGTTGTTATACCGATCGTTAACGCAATGCACAACGCACGCCGAAGCTCAGCGCGCAGCGTGCCGATTATTTACGCGTCGGCGTTGCAACTTCCGGCGGACCTACGCACCGTCGTTTTCCACTCCAACCCTTCCACCCGTCCAGCGGGCGGACGCGTTCCCGCGCCGTCGATGGGACCCACGTCGCTGGAGCTTTCGGTTCTCGCGTCGCTCATCGATCGCCCCTGCCGGTCCCCCGGTCAAATAATCCTTTTCATTGTACACCTATTACCCTCTCCATCAATCTCACTCTATATCTCAATGTAGCTCCCGCTCGTAACCCTTTACACCAGCGCAATGAGTCGGGCGTTGCGGAGCGAGAGCATCGCTCGTACACATGATATATATCGATAGATTTCTTTTTTTTTCGCAACGCTGCACCCGTATCTTTTTTTATAAACTGATTATCAAATCGCTGCTGCCGGAGTGCGAAAACGCGTCGAAACAACGCCGAGCCTCCATCCATCCACCTATTCATTTACCTCGTTACATGTCAAGGATGAGTAGCGTGAGAAGGTATGGTTTGTTTTTTCTTTTTCTTTATTTTTATCTACTGCAGGTTGTTTGCAGACCCGGTAATCGAATCGACGGGGAGGAAGAGTGCGAAAACGCGTTAACACTCCGCCAGCTTTTGTTCGGTCTCGTTAGTTCGGTTTAAATTTCATCTCGCCCGTTTAATGACCGTAACAAGGTGTATGGGGCCAAAACATTCGCGAGTTAAGAAGGCCTTCAGTTGGTGCGGACGCAACGTGGTCCCGTATCACGGGCGTACGGAGAGCGTAATACACTCGCACACACACACGGAAATGAAAAGTTTCGTCCTACGGCACTCGGCCGGAGCCACTTCCATTCGCGCTCGCGTAGCGCGGCCGGGAAGTTCGCAAATTGGCTTGCGGCCCGAGTAGGTGTACTTCCCCGTCGGTGGTTGCGCGGTACGCAAGCGGGCTGCGGCTTCTGGCTGGGGGCATTCGTTAAAAATCAAGTACGCCCCTTGCCGCATGGTATACGAGTAGGGCACGGCCAAGCGGGCGAGAGTAATTCCGTGGGGGGGGGGGGGGGAGAAGAAAAAAAAAACGTAAAAATAGCATGACGAGAAGTCGGTACACTTGGTCTCACAGCGGCCATCGACCCTTGCTGTCTGCAGACTACGTAGGGGAGAGCGGGGCAAAATGGGGCAACGGGGCAAAACGGGGTTTTTGGGCAAAACTAAATTTTCCAATCAGTTTTGGATCGGACAAGGTGGCAAAACTGGGCAGAAAAGCCTGATGTATCCGATAGGGCGAATTCGGGCATCCAAAAATTATTGGAAAATGACGTTTTGCCCAAAAACCCCGTTTTACCCCGTTGCCCCATTTTGCCCCGCTCTACCCTATCTAAATATTTAATTCGAAAAGCCGAGGAGAAGAAATGATGATTCATGCCGCACGGCAGTCCCTCGAGTCTCGTAGTTACCGCGTCAGGTGGGAGGGCAGGGATTATTACCGCTGTCCCTCGGGAGGCGTTAAATAAAAAGCCAAGGTGTTAATGATTAAGTGGAAAAGCGCGTTTCGGTCGGACGCGAGATTTTGATTTCGCTTCGATTACAGCCGAGCGGGGTAAGACGGGAGGGCTGGTACGTAATGTAGAGTGGCGCTGCAATATGTATAACAGGATGAGGGTGAAACCGAGCGTGGAAGCAAGGGAACATCGTGCAAGCACGGCCGGAAGGCACGGGCGGGAAACTTCTCGCGCGCTCCCACCGAGAACTTTGACAGTTTCAATCTAACCGATGTTACGACGGTGAGACGAGGTGAGACGAAGCCCGATGGCAAGGGAGGGCTGAGAGGTGAGGGACTGCTACATACTTCTTACCTCTGTCCTTCCATTATGGACGACGAATCCGTCCCTGCTCGGTGAACTTTCTCGTCCTTTATTCCATAGTACATCAGCCCCGGCACACGCGGTTCCAAGGTTTTCATTCTTATCGGAGCGAAGTTGAACGCTCGAACCGGATAGAGAACACGGCGAGGACGGTGGCTCTGAAGAAGAGACCGTCTTGGGGGGGGGGGGGCGGGGGCAAAATTCTGTGGGGTTGAAAGAGTCGATACATTTTTGAACACGTGAACGAAAAGTCCCGCTTTTCGTGCCTGTAAAGCGTGGCGAAAGTGGCGCTTTCTAGCAGGCAATGCGCGAAAAATGCTGCAGATACTGTAATGACCGAGCGAATGAGTAACGTGCATATTTGGTTTTGGGGCGGATAAAATTAATTATAATCAAGGCAAAATATCTCGAGCATGAGCTGACACACGTCTGTTCGTTCAAACGTCTCAGTCCAGACTGTTTTACTTGACGATCGATCTTGTATCGATCGTCCGTTCCTTCGTCTATTGTCAAACCTAACTAATATCGTGTGCCTTAATGAATAGTCAGCTACATATTCGTTACAATACCTTTGCGCACACTTATCTCGGCGTAGATACTTTTTTGCACACTTATCTTGGCACTGTAGCTACTTTCGCGCACGCTTTCGCCAAGTTTGCATTCGTTACATTCGTTACAAAAAATATTATGTGATACTCGTACGAAAAAGCGGCCTTCCGACGGTGGTTGGGAAGTAAGCAGCACTCGCCCCCTCCCGAGCTACAAACATGACTCGGTTTCGCCTCGTGTCGTTGTAGCTCTCGATCCGGCTCGTGCGGGCAACTTCCGAACCATCATTGAAAAGATCGCTTGTCCGCACTAGTATCACAAAGTAGGGTAGGACGGGGCAAAATGGGATAGTGGGGCAAAACGCAAGTTTCCAATCATTTTTGGATGTCGCATTTTGCCCTGTTGATACATCCGAATTGTCTGGCCCGTTTTGCCCCATAGTCCCATCCAAAAATTACTGGAATATGACGTTTTGCCCGACTGCCCCATTTTGCCCCACCGTCTCATCTTGCCCCGCTCTTCCCTACTATTTCGTAATTATTTTCATATACAAACTTTTTAAGTCTATACGCAGAGAAAAAAATATCAATGGAGTCAACAAAATGTGCGCTTACGGGTGGCGAAACAAATGTTTGGTCGGTCGAAAGGAATACCTCGTTGATCGAACTGACAGGCCGTCGAATCAAATGTTTTTGTATTTACTACAATTATTTCGTTCGATCAACCAAAAATTTATTTCGCCACCCGTAAGCGCTCATTTTGTTGACCCAATTGATTTTTTTTCTCAGTGTAAGTCTCTATAAGCATTTGTATAAAAAGAATCTTGCAATTAGGAATCTCAGAGATTGCCCCTTATCGAAACGTGTGACCGCTGAGCGTAACCTTTGACTGACGAGAAGACATTTTTTCCCTCGTCCCGGGAGGGGGGTGGGGCGGGGGGGGGGGGGGGGGGGTCCGTTATCGAGAGGCCTGCTCTTCTTCCCTCGATTCGTATATCCGTCACCCTATACGTATCCCATATACGATAGCCCGCTGGCGTTCCGCCCAAAGCGTTATATACCCGTTCGGAGGAGGCGAGGAGGATCCGTCGAATGAGAGCGAGAAGATAGACGAATGATAGTAGAGAGCGGCTCTCGGGTAGGTAGGCGCTCTCCTATGATTGATGAAGCGGAAGCGATCGACGCGCAAGGATATACCGGATATGCGCCCTCCGGGCGGACGCGTTATCGCCACCGTTGACGCTATCCCCGAATGAGAAACCGAGAAAACGAGATATCGTACCGAGAACCGGTCGTTAAACCCCCCCCCCCCCCCCGAAACCCCCCTGCCAAAACTCCGTTGAATATCGAAGAACCCGACGCAGGTGTTGCGTCCCCAAGAGTTTCCTCGAGTAACCCCGAGATTCGTTTACCGAGATTCGAAGAAAAATCGTGACAGCCTCGCAAACTTTATCGTCGTCCCGTTTTATTGATGAAAGACGCGGGATAGGAGGCTCGCAAAAACGCTCCATCGCGAACAATTCGTCACGAGTGCGCGTATCCCGAGCGGTATCGCTTCAGCGTTTAAGTGATGAAAAATATAACTCCGGTTCCCGGTCTTCGCTCAGAGCTCCGGAAACAATGAAACTACAAGCCCCCCCCCCCAACCCCCCGCCGTCTAGCTTGAAAATTACCCACGTCTGCTCGTTACAATTCATCTACGCACTCGTGTGTCTGGGCATTTGTACTCGAAATACAAAATAGAGCATTGCACTTAAAGCGCGACCCCCCCTTATCACGTAAGAATGAAACCGTGCACTTTCGCTTTTCCGACAACTTTGGTAATAAATGTACACGCAGGTACTCTACACGTTTTTCTTGTTCAACCCCACTTTTTCGTTTTATTTTAGTTCTTTCTTTCTTCGCAGTCTGCAATACACTGTAGTACACACTCGACAAACATATGGGAATAAACGCGCGGAGGGGGGGGGGGGGGGGTGAGTACCGGCGGAGGGTGCCGAGGGAAACATGCGAATACGCACTTGCGAAAGAAAAAAAAGTACGTGAGCTGCTGCCTTCGCCGGCGCTGTTGCACTCCGCCTATTTCTTTTCTCCCGAAGGGCTCGCAACTCGCACAATACTGCCATAACTTTGCCGACCCTCCATTCAACGGAACTTGGAATGTATGGGTCGTAATACCCACAATACCTGGGCGCGTGACAACATCTGGGCTTCTTCGTTCGCTTCTCCTCGTGGCAAGACGCACTCTGAGGAAAACCGATCAAACTTCGACGGAAGTAATCGTCCATGCTCCGTGTCAATTTTCCATTTTTTTCCTTGAAATGTATACGAGATCCCAGGTGCGGCTTTAGAGCTGGGCTGACGTTGGACCAACTACGACTGCCTGAGTTCGAAAGTCGACCGAACTCTCGTCGCCAATGTAGGCTCGAATACCATTCGGGATGATAACATCGGCCCAAGGTTATCGAACGACGTTGTCCCAATGTTGCCTGCCGATGTCCAACCAACCTTGAATAGAAAATATTAATAAGGAATAACAAATTTTTGTTATTGCTCTGCCCGACTTTTAAATGCTTTTTTATCATCCTACAATTACTTTTTTCTAGATTTTATCGTCACACATTGGAATCATCAGAATACATTTTTTATCCGTAATGGGGACTCGAACCCGAGACCCCGGGTATGCTAGTCGACGCACTTACGCACTCGGCTATGCTCACCTTAAAGGTTTCTTTTTCGAATCTTATATAAAAGCTGCATGTCTACTGCATCGCTTACCTACTATTAACTTACCAATTGCTTTAAATTGTCTAAGTTTTATTATTTCATTTTTTTTATTTACACTGTAATTAATAATGTCGACGAAACTTAGGCTGGCTGCACTACAGTACTGTAGATAAAACTATAATAAAAGAATCTGGAATAATAAAAAAGGATTCGGCAGTCGAGAAAATTTGAAAAAAATGTCATTGTTTATAAATAGTTTGTGTTAGACGTTGGCTAAACGTCGCTAGTGGGTACTGGGCCCTTTGGCCCAGTACCGGCCAACACAGTCGTTCGACGTCGTGATTGAACATTCACTTGATATCGTCGAGCACCCATCATTACGACGATACGCCAGGTCCGGCTCAACTCCGGTAAGCAGCGTTTCACGAACCATTGAGCCCAACTTTGGAGTGCTTGTCAATCGACAGTTTCGCCAATGCTGGTCACTCGTCGAGATCCAATCATCGGCTGCCGACCTGCTGCAGAGTAAAAGCGAATCGTCCGACATGCTCCGAGCGTCGGCCAACCGCACCTGGGATGTCGCTGCGATTGCTTCAAAGTTGCAAAATTTCCATTGCAACCTAACGTGAATTTGAAAAAAGCTTCGAAATGGTGAATCGTTCGTCAGGAAAGCAAGAATGCTCCGTATAAGCCTCGAACGAGCAGTTTTTATTTTTTCCTTTCTCTTCGGTCTCTCGTTCGTCGCGGACTAACGGTGCGTAAAGTGGACCGTGAATTCGCAATTTCACAGCGAAGCCCCGATGCTGCGTGTGTGAGTCCTCGGTGTCGTCGATAAACGGGGGTGGGGGCCGAGAGGGGTGAGAGAGCTTACGATGAGAACGAGAGGGATTCTCACGGGCTCGATTCCACTGGAAGCGCGGTAGGGGGGGGGGGTAGGGGGGTAGGGGGGAGAAGGAGAGAGTAGCTCCAAGCACTTCGACGGCATCCGGCGGGAACGGCGGGCGTAATCCAGGATTACGCTCGGCTTATGACATATCGACATCCTTGCGCTCCAGGATAAAAAGGCCACGACCTTTCTCAGCTTATGCATATACATTAATCAACGGAATATTCGTGCACTCAAATTTATCTACGTATACGATGTCGTGTGAGTATATTTGATCTTTGGGGGCCACACATTACGTGCGTGTATATGATAACACATTTAACATTTTCGAGCGCTGCAACAGGAACCCGTGAGGACTTCATGAGGAAATGAAAATTATCAGAATGAGTATACTCAAAATTTCTACCAGGAGTGTGACGGTCCCATATTTCGAGTTCGTACTTTAGCGCAGGAAACTCAGGTTAAAGATATTTTATCAAGACGCGCGCTATTCTTGGTACCGTCAGCACTTTTCGTGCGAACGCTAACGCTCTCAGGGTAGCGGTCCACCCGCTGCACTCGCGACGCGAGGACGGCGGCCGTCTTATCGCGCGTAAGAATATTATGTCGCGTGCAGCAATAGGCGAGGGCTCTATTCGAGGAGGACTCGTTTCCAGTGATGGTCGTCATACCTGACGACCATCACAGGAGCAGGTAGGAGCCCAGGTGCGGTTGGCCGACGATTGGCTGCTAGTCGGTAGCAGGTTAGTCGCCGATGATCGGATCTCCACTAATGCCCAGTATTGGCTAAACTGACGATTGATAACCAATCCGCCCGCGGGCTAGATAGTTGGCAAGCCGCTGCTTACCAGAGTTGAGTCGGCACTGGCGTATCGTCGTAATGATGCATGTTTGCCGATATCAAATGCACCACTACAATGGTGTAGTGCTGACAGCCTAAGTTTCGTCAAAATTACTAATTAAAATGTTAATAAAAAAATGAAATAATTAAACCTAGATAATTTAAAGCACTTGGCAAGGTAATATTAGATAGACGTGCTGTAGACGTGCAGCTTATACATAAGATTCGAAAAATATTCCTTCAAAATGAGCTTAGGGATGTTTGGGCCAAACTGTAAAAAGCAATGTAAAATACCTATGGCCTATGGCTAAGAACTAAGTGTTGAGTTATAGATCTCTACTCAGCCTATGGCTAAGATCAAAGTATTGGGTTGTAAATCGCTTCTCGGCCTATGGCTAAGATCAAGATGTTGAGTCTCGACCTATAGCTAATATCGAAGTATTGGGTTGTACATCTCTTCGCGGCCTATGGCTAAAATCAAAGTGTTGAGTTGTATATTGCTTGTCGGCATATGGCTAAGATCGAAGTATTGCTAAGAACTAAGTGTTGGGTTGTAAATCGCTTCTCGGCCTATGGCTAAGATCAAGATGTTGAGTCTCGACCTATAGCTAATATCGAAGTATTGGGTTGTACATCTCTTCTCGGCCTATGGTTAAAATCAAAGTGTTGAGTTGTACATTGCTTCTCGGCCTATGGCTAAGATCAAAATGTTGAGTTGTCTCTCAACTCAACAACATCGCCTCTCAGTCTATGGCTAAGATCACAGTTCGCACTCGTTGAAAAAACGCACTTTCCTTCCTTGTAGCATAATATACTATTTGTCGCTTATTAATATTTTTAACTCAACATCGGCTGGACATCGGCAGCCAACATTGGGTTGGCGTCGTTTGATAATTGCAATAAAATTCTATTTGTAAAGCCCTTTTTCTCCTTGAATATAAATTCACGGACATTTACGAAATTATACTCATCCAGGTTTATTAGGAAGAATGACCTGACAGCGTAAAAGTGAAATGCCACACGATCAAAAATATCCAATGAACACAGTGAAAGATCACAAACAAGACCAAAAGGCATCGTGCAAATAATAATAAAACGAAAACACCGAAATAAAAAGACATAATGTGTCTATATTTTTACGCATAACGAATCAATAAGCCGCGATACCTTCACTGACACCGATCCGATATCTGATTCAACGTGGATACACAGTAAAAAAAATGTGTACTTTTTACAACAACTTATTGTCCACAAACGTCCACAATTTTTTATTTCTTAATTCTCTAGTTTTACAAACAAAAGTACGAACTAAAATTGTCAATGACGCGGAAAATAAAAGGACAGTATATTATTATCAAATAAGTGACAAACTCGTTTGTCACTTATTTAACAAAATTATTTTTACAAAATTCCGCATTCCGTTTTTACGAAATAATTTTTCACTGTCTACAATTATCGATGATAAAACTTTAATATTAGTAAGACCGTACATCGACGTTCAACGGTGGCTCGACGAAAAGTACCGAAAGCAGTCATTAGTCGATAGATGGGAGTATACGTTAGCCTCCCACCTCCTGATTATAATTAGAGTAAAATTGTTGATTTCAAAGTCTCCACGTAGCTCTGACGCAGGAACGCGCGGAACCTTCGAAATTCGTCACATAATGTTGGGCCGATCTTATCGTCCCGGCGTTAACTGGTCATGGGACCTCCATTGACGCCCACAGATGTGGCGACTTTCTAACTCAGGCGGTCATAGTTGATCCAACGCCAAGCCGGCTCTAAAACCGCACCCGGAAGTACTTCTGATCTTCTTTTCTGACTCGTTAACGGGTAACTGTGTCAAATACACAGCCGCCTAGTCTTCTGGCAAGTGTAAAAAAAAAAGAAAGAAAAACGCTAATCTGAAAACAATGCCGTTCGACGAGCTTGCGAACCAGCGAACCAGTAAATGTCATTATATCGTGCGCTTCCATTTCATCTCATTGAACGGATAATGATAATAGCGAAGAGATAATAATAGTGGCGGGGCCTCTGTTGGTATACCGTGTGTTATCATAACATGTGGCCTTTTATCGGTCCCGGACAATGTGACACTTGCAAGCTTATCGCTCCGTCTCGCCCCTCATCGCCCTGTACGCCTTGTCGTGTGCGACATTGTACCGCAACGTTTTATTATCTTTAGTGGCTCTGAGCGAAAATTGATGGTTTCAGAGGCTGGAGGATGGTAGAGAAAATCAGTATAGGGGGGATGAACAGGGAGAACGGCCGGAACTCGTGCGCGTGTATGTGCCGTTGTACCATCGCTGTAATGCTTGAAGTTGGTAAAAGCTTGGATGAAGTGAGATTCCGCGGGATGAGTTAATAACGTTGCAAAAGCTTATAGTCCAACGCGTATCCGTCTAATACGCTAAACACGCGAACGCGGCCAACACGGAAAGCACGCGGGGTCGCTAATAAACGCCAAAGCCTTCATCGTGCAAGAAGCGGGAGGGTAGAATAATTCACCTACCGATATTGTAGCGCTGTTCGCGTGGGCATGTATGTACGCCCACGTACAAACGCCTCCCTCATCCAACGCAAACCCACACGGACACTCCATACGCGATCGCCGCACTTTCGTGATTTTTCACACGTACGCATACCGCAGGCGGAACACAACCGGTTTGCCAGGATAACATTTTCTCTCATTTGCCGGGCATACGGCAGCTCGGCTGCCTTCGCGTTAGCGCAAATCCGAAGCCAATTAGGCGGATCACATTGTTGAGGTAAACAGTGCAGAAATTGTGGAACGCTGATCTGGCTCACGAGGAAATTAACGCGGTATCTATACCGCACTCGCTCGAGGCTCTCATCCATAGAGGAGGCATTCCTATAGAAATACCTCTATCTCTTCGTTGTATTCCATCGCTCTATTCACTTGTCTTGTATACTTCGCTTTCGCTATCGGCTGTGAATAAATCGTTCTCGTTCCTCCCTTTGTACTACCCGCCGATGCTTAGAGCTTGATATAGCCTTTTGTGTTTCGAACCATCGATGTCCACGAGGACAGAAGGGAGGCTGTTGAGCATTGACTGGTAGGATTTTTTTTATCGTCCTGACATTAAAGTTCGACATTAATAGGATTCGATGACGAGCGGGCATTGTGCAATGTGCCGAACATATTTGGGGAAACTTGGCGAACCCGGAAGGCATTGCGAAGGGATGAGCGCGGTTTGACCGACAGTAGGGTAAAAGTGGGGAATATGGCCCGGTCTATATATCATTGATTTATGTGTTAATCGAGGTTCTGAAACACAGAACCAATACTGGTCGACGTTGGGCGAGGAATGGCCGACGCTGCGCCAGTAATGGGCCCGTGTTGCGCTCCCTTCATTGGGGCAGAGATGCTTCAACGAGAAACGGGATGATTCATCGGTTATACCTGCCGGTATGAATGACTGTTAACCGGTCGGCTATATCAACTGGGCGGAACCCGGAAGTGACGTATTTCCCGTATGACGTCACTTCTCGTTGAAAACTGAGATTTTCAAAAGGGAGGTTTCAAACTTTTTTTTTAATTTTCTGTGTGACTTCACTTCCGGTTTAAAAGTGTTATTTATCAACCCGGAAATGACGTCACAGAGAAAACTTTTTATTTTTCTCTGGAACGTATACAGCAATTGACAAAAACGTGTGAATTAAGGAACACAGAAAAGTGAGTAAAAGAACATACGTGATATGTCTGAAATGTATTTGAAGTGGACCTGGAGTGCACTGGAGTGGACCCGAGGCAAATTCATGGTCTTCGAATAATACATGCAGGCCATGAATCTACGGAATAAAGCATAGGCTCTAATTACCGTGCCCGGTACAGGCGCAATGATATCATATTTCTTCTAGCCGATATATTGGGTCCAATTCGATAGCGGGGTCGGGCGGATACCGACTTGAGCGCCGGGTGAATAGAAGACCCTCGGCGACTCATGTGGTCTCGCATCCGTGCCGATGGTTGAATCCCTTCTGAAATATAAATGCAACCTAAGAGAGAAGTAACGAGAAGTAAATGCAATCTAAGAGAGAAGTAACGGGCCCGTGTTGCGCTCCCTTCATTGGGGCAGAGATGCTTCAACGAGAAGCGGGATGATTCATCGGTTATACCTGCGGTTATTAATGACTGTTAACCGGTCGGCTATATCAACTGGGCGGTGTTAATTTCTCGCCATTTCACTCGGGTTCACCACTCTCTTCCATCCCTCAAGCTCTTGCCCTCCAGCGGGAGAACGAGAGCTCGAGTGTTCTGGGCTCGTCCGGGGGAGGTGGTACAGCAGCATGGCTTTGACCCCGAAGGGGGTGCAACATTACGGCACTTGGAGTTAATTAGCGGCCGACGCCCGACGGTGAGTGGGGAAAACCAGCGGCAGTAGCACCGGCCTCGATTAGAGCTACTCAACTCTTGTGCACGATGCTGCTGCTGATGCTGCTGGTGGTGCTCTGTACGCGGTGACAGGCCGCTAACGGAGCCACGAGGACGTGACTGATGTCGATGATCGAGCCGCGGGAAACGAGGGAAAACCCTCCAGCAATCAGCAATAATTTAGTTCCATTATTTTTCCATCGCAAGATAAAACAACAGGACGATAACGAGGAAGTGTCCATAAATTTCAACGAACGAGTCAGATTTTTCAAAGTACGAACAAACGGTGCTGAATAATGTTTCTCATCGGGAGCAAAAAAGCAACGAGGATTGCGTCCCAGGTCAATCGATCGATACCTGTGAAACGGTACGAAACCGAATGTAATTTTCCTTAGCGTATTTTTTTTCATTGAAGTAAAATTTGTAATTGACAAGAATTAAAGAAATTTTCGACGTTCGCGAATGAGAAATGTTATTTTAAGGGTTGCGAAGTCTCGCCGAGTCTCAATCGCGATGATAGGGTCGATAAAATTATTGGATATCACATCATGATTGATGAACGTATAGCGAATAACGAAAAATGAGAACAATGATTTTTGCAATAATATAATTTTTTTGTAGGTCACGTAGCGATAAGTAAGTGCATAATTGAGTGTGGCAGGACAGGCTGTCGAGCGAGATACGAGACTGATAAATTAAAATAACGGAGATCTCTTCGTCCCCGACTTGCCGCTTTGGCGAATGATCTGTCGTAATCGCGAATGAGCTGTGCCAGTTATATTTTAAGGGTTGCGAAACTTTTGCCGAGTCTCAATCGCGATGGTAGGGTCGATAAAATTATTGGATATCACATCGTGATTGACAAACGGATTTTTGTAATAATATAATTTTCTTGTAGGTCACAAAAATAGTTCTGTTTCTCTAACAAAATGTGGATCGTTAACAATTTATTGTTCTGGCAGCAAAGTATTTGTTGCCACAGCAAAATATTTGTTGCCACAGCAAAATATTTGCTGCCGCAACAAAATATTTTGTTGTCCCTATGTTAACCCGGTAAATCAGTTATGGTAACAAAATTCTTGTTGACCCAACCATTTTTTTTCTCCGTGCGTAGCGAAAAGTAAGTGCATAATTGAGTGTGGCAGGACAGGCTGTCGAAGGAGATACGCGCCTGATAAATTAAAATAACCGCGATCTCTTCGTCCTCGACTTGCCGCTTTGGCGAATGATCTATCGTAATCGCGAATGAGCTGTGTCAGTTATAGTACACTGATTTGCATAAATGTTTCGGTGCTGAGCGTCGATGTAGCGCCTCGAAACCTCCAATTCTCCGTTATCCTCCCATCGTCGGCTTCCCCTTCGTTTCGCTGCTGCTCCTACTGCAGCAGAACTTGCGATCTCGCGGGCGTTCTGGGCGCGCAGAGGTGTACCGGCAGCTCACTACTGCTGGGGCTATTAGCCACACACAGAAGTCTAATGGAAAATTTAATGAGCCGTTACACAACCGTAACGGTGCGGTTGGATTTATCATCGCACTCTCGTCGCTCCCAGAGTGAACGCGTGTATGTGTTTATGCGCGTGAATCCGTATACGTAGCTCGGTGGCATGGATCTCGTATCACGAATTATACACGCTGCTGCTGCGCCTACCCTCTTCGTGTTCGGTACGATTTGCACTGTACCCGACTCGACTCACCCTTTCGTTGCTAGCTAGCAAAATTCAACTTTGTGCCAGCACACTGACGATGAGCTATTTCACTCATAACGTTGCATCAGTAAAGCAAATTTATCAGCGAATTCGGCACCCGCGGAACACCATCAATCACGAGATTGCTGTATATACGGTAATACAATGGTTCATACATTTAACGATCATTTCTTGCCTACAACGTCGACAATTATTTTCTTGTTAATTTGAAAGAAAAAAAGGACAATTTAATTAATCTTTAATTTTCAATGCAAACGAGCCAAAGCCTAAAATAGTGTTCGAGATTCTGTGTCGCTCGATGTATGAAACAAAAAAAAGTTACCCGATGTAAAAACAACTTGATAACTCGTTCTGTCTAACGAAAATTGGGCGATCGGTCTGCTCGAAAAATCGAGAGCCACGCTTTTCGGTAGAGCCGTTGATCGTTCCATCGCACTTATTATCTTCGGTCTCGGCGGGGGTGGCCGGAAGGATGTAAATCTCTTATAATTGACACTCTTATAAATCGCGTCGACTCCATTTTCACATCGCAACGGTGAGAAAATATTGCACGCCGTGGCGAGAGAGTGGAAGGTAATAATTTAAAGCTTGTGTCCGCGTTTCCGGGCTGAAGTCTCCGGTTTGTATTTTTTGCTGTTTACGATTATATGAACGCGAATGGTCGCTGAGAAGTTGAGGGACGGACCTCGAGGCAGTTTATTCATGTGAAGCCATTTTTACCGGGACTTTTAAATAAATAAAAAATGTCCTCAAACAGCTTTTTCGACATAGTCTCTCCGGGGGGACTTAGAATGATTAGAGGTCCGTTACTGGGTCAGTTACTGGGTCAGGTACTGGGTCAGTTACTGGGTCAGTTACTGGGTCAGTTACTGGGTCAGTTACTGGGTCAGTTACTGGGTCAGTTACTGGGTCAGTTACGGGGTCAGTTACTGGGTCAGTTATTGGGTCAGTTACTGGGTCAGTTACTGGGAAGCAGTACGGAGAAAACAATAATTACGGTCTGAGGGGACCCTCAGGGCGACTTAGAATACGTAGGTGGTATTGTACCGCAGCTGAAAAAATGGCCCATTGCTGGGTCCACACTGGCTACCGTAGTCCAACACGTCATATCGATCCTTCTCCGGCCGTCGTAGGTAGTCACAGCGCAACCAACGGTCTTCCGAGCACTAATAAGCACTGGCCATCGCTACTACGTCGCTATTTCTATCGCTACATTCGAGATGAATATCCATTCCAAATATAGGTATCGAAGACGTATCACACACGTTCTTTTACCTACCTTCCTAGGTTTCTTAATTCACACGTTTCTGTCACTGGCTGCATTCGAGATACATTCCAGAGAACAACTAATAGCGACCTCTGTGACGTTACTTACGGTTTGAAAAATCTTTGTTTTCAACTGGAAGTGCCGTCATACCGGAAATGCATCACTTTGGAATTATAATTTTTTTTACTGAAAGTGACGTATTTCCGGTATGACGTCACTTCTCATTGAAAACTGAGATTTTCAAACGGGAGGTTTCAAACGTTTTTTTTATTTTCTTTGTGACTTCACTGCCGGTTTAAAAGTGTTATTTATCAACCCAGAAATGACGTCACAGAGAAAACTTTTTATTTTTCTCTGGAACGTATACAGCAACTGACGAAAACGTGTGAATTAAGGAACACAGAAAAGTGAGTAAAAGAACATACGTGATCCGTCTGAAATGTATTTGAAGTGGACCTGGAGTGCACTGGAGTGGACCCGAGGCAAATTCATGGTCTTCGAATAATACATGCAGGCCATGAATCTGCGGAATAAAGCTCAGGCTCTAATACCGTGCCCGGTACAGGCGCAATGATATCATATTTCTTCTAGCCGATATATTGGATCCAATTCGATAGCGGGGTCGGGCGGACACCGACTTGAGCGCCGGGTGAGTACAAGACCCTCGGCGACTCATGTGGTCTCGCATCCGTGCCGATGGTTGAATCCCTACTGAAATATAAATGCAACCTAAGAGAGAATCCTTGAAGAACTTTCAATAATTAGAGCCTCGGAGGTTATTTAATTTGCACCCGATTTTAAACTATCGCAGCTTTAATCGCATTAAATTTCAGCGAATACACGGACTTGTATTCGCAATTTTGTTATATATCAGTTGATAGACACTGCCAGCTCGGATGAAAATTACGCTGGAAAATGAGTACGATGACAAAAGGTCTATCGTTGGTGTATCGCGAGTCAAAGACTACAACGAGTAGTGGGGTAAAACGTTAATAATTATAATAAAACGAATACCGAAGTTGGGAAGCCGTCAATGGAACAGTAATTATCGAAGCACTAGCTGGCGCGCTTCGCGGAGCTTTCATCTCATCGAGGACACATGAATTGCGCTGATTGAACTGGTGACTATTAATGATCAGTTAGAGAAGCCGCATGACTAATTAAAAAAATGGAACGATACGAGGCCGCCACGGTATATAAAACTTGGGTCCATTTAATCATGACAATATATGACGGTACGTTCGTTTATCGAAACAAAATATAATTGCTTTCTGGTGTAAAAGTGTGTGAATATGGCGAACCGATTTAATTCCCGTGATCCGATATTCGCTCCGACATTCACCCCGTTTATGCTACAAAAATCAAATTCAAGAAAAAAACGGTAATTGAATAACCAAAGTAATTTTTTAAACCAATAAAACAGACAAAAGTGAGATTGCTTGTTTTCTTGACTTGTTTTCTCGCCAGCAAAAAAGCACTTTTGATAGCCACAAGTGCCAGGCGCGAATTTCCTTTATGCTTCATTCCTCCGTTCGTATACACACTTTCCACTGCAATTACACACTAGACTCGTTTCTTCCGATGACTTCGTGAAAGTGCACGATAATTGCGCTCTCTGTACTAAACGGCACTCCACGCTCCAGCAGATGTTAGTCGGAATACAAAGAGCCATTCCGAGACAATTTTCAGTTAACGATCTCAAAAAAAAAAGAAAAAAACATCAGTTTAATATTGTAACATATTCATCCAATTTTCACATCGTTGTATTTTCCTGTTTACACGCTAATTGCTAACGATATATATTTTTCTGTTTCAGATATCATCGATCACGAGCTTCTGCAAGGTGAGTCCTCTATTTGTACTTTGCACGACATTTCATATAACGTCAAAACAATTCCCGATTGGTATGACAACAACGAAAAGAACGCGCAAGTGGTACATGCAGAGTACACAGACTAAGCCTCGGAGACGGATCTCGTTAAAAATGATTGCCATTTCTCGTCCGCTCGCATCGGGAGATCTCCAGAAATTCAAAAGCTTTACTTTACCTCCCCCTCTCTCCGTCGCTCTTTCTCTTTCTCCCGCACTTTTCTCTTCCGTTTCCAACCCATGTTTTCGCCCCAAAGCCCCGAGGCGTCTCCGCACCTCTTGGCCGCTATTTTCTCTCCCACCCGCATTCAGAAATCCTCTTCCTCTCCTTTCACGCAGAGCTTTCTCGCGGTGTGGCGCGTGGCCAGCACGTTGAGGAAACCCAGAGAGAGAGGCAGAGGGAGAAAGGGATAAGCCTTGAAAATGACGGTAAGAAAAATACGTGAAAGCATGAGAAACAGTGCTAGCTTCCCGTGGTCCCTCGTAACACCGCTTGGAACGCCTTGTTCGGGAGCCTCAGGCATTCGCTTCCTCTTTCACGGTCGCGCCCGAGCTTCCCGTCCGCCATTCCTGTGCAAAATGCTCTCGACTATCTTACCCGCTAAAGCTCGAACGGAAATTCCTCGAGGGTTCGCTCTCTTCGTTTCTCTTATTGGCTATACGGAATGTTTCTCGGGTATATTTTAGGGGCTTTCGCCGGTTTCCCGATGCCAAGGAGGAGGAGGATCGACATAAGTGGACGGGAGAATCTTTTAGGCGCAGGCTTCGCGCTAATGTTTGCCTTGACTCTAATCGCTCGAGACAAATGAGCTTACGTTCTTTCATTCCTCTTTATATTCTCAACACGTACGAAGTGTGTGAGGAGAGTAATCGTATTTAGTATATTTAATATCGTAATCGAAACATAAATTGGGCTGTCAGATTATGGTCTAGAAACATATTCGACATGTCCTACATTGCAAAAAGAAGCGTATTCCCAATTCTGTCGTCTGTCCATCTGTAGTTCGGTTCATTTGCTCGGTCCGAAAACACGATAACTTGCCCAAAAGAGAGAATACCGTAAAAACCAACCACCGGTTATAAAAAAAAACTGTGCGTCGAGTGAAATATGGAACTTATGTAAGCTAAAAAAAACACCAAAAAACGAATGGAACATTTTATTTCGCCGTCTCTTACCTCACAACTCGGCTAAAATTTCGCTTGCACTTCCCGGGGCTCGGCGAATCTCTCATTGTATATCCACATCTGCCGGCACGCCGAGCGCCACTGCGCCCTCAACGAAGCTTCCTGTATGCGCGCCCAACGACCTTTTACAAACTACTACACCAGATGAGAAACGCGTACCTTTGCGTGTATCACTGTTGCACAAAGCCGTCTATCGACAGCTCAGAGGCAGAAGGGCGGATCCAGCATCGTTTTACATGCTAAATGGTGTCGGGCACGCCCTTCCGTTTCTTAGCATCCGATCTACGTATACAACACCTACGCGCACTCACATAGCGCTTTACTCTCCCCTCGCTCTTCTCTGTACAAGTGGAATAAATCAAATCAAAATGCAAATCATTTGGAATTTCATTTTCGTGGTTGCGCGCGACCGTCCTGGTGCGCTTAGACTGTCTCCCTCGTTCTCTTCCGGAGCCAGGAGACGAGAAGACAGAAAAGTCCTCTCGTAGCTCAAGGTATGAGAGAGAATTGTGGCCAGGAAGAAAACAGAACGAACGGGACGAAGCTGCTCACTGTATATACCTCTGTATATTTGGACCCTTCCGTCGCTCATTGTGTGTATGCTTGTACTCTCCCCCCCCCTCTCTTTCTCTCTGTGTGTATATGCGTGGGCGCGCCGGGCCGAGATGAGGGGCAGAGAAAATATTCCGAATAAATAAAAGAAATGTAACTCGACGCCCGCAACCCCCGTCACGACCTCGCCTGCGCCAACAAGCGACTCAAGCTTTCCTCCACTCGCAGCTCTCTCCGTCTCTCTGTTTTTACTTCCTGTCCAATTTCTACTTTTTATCCGCTACCTGCGCTTCGTGCTTAAACTTTTTAATTATTGTTTTGTTTTTTTCTTCCCGTGTATAGAACTAAATTGTTTAATCTGAACGAAAAAGTTATGGTGTTTCGGTAATTAATTAAGGAGGCTCCGGCGCCCCGGACTACTCAAAAGTATATTTTGACGTTAAAGGCACATTTTTCAAATTGTTTGCCGAACGTTTTATGCATCGATGAAGTAGCCTTATTGTGGACCCATCTGTAACCATCCAAACAGTCAACTGTTGTACAGGCAAACAATTGCAATTGCTTTTCGCCAAGCTTTGCTGTTTCCTTCACATAAATATGCATGCGTCTCATGGAATCTACCGTGTCGGTTACTTGTCAACAAATGGTCCACCGATCACTTTGGTCCCGTCATTAGACTACACTGAAAAAAAATTTGCTTGCGGGCTGCCAAAGAAAAAAAGTGTTATTTCGATTCTACTTTCAATTCTTACAATTCCATATGATGTTGAAACAACGACGGCACGATGGTCAAGGTGACGTGTTATCGTTTCAATCCCGTATGGAATTATTAGAATTAAAAGTAGAATTGAAATAATAATTTTTTTCTTTGGCAGCCTTCAATCAAATTTTACTTGAGTCAATGATATTTTTTTTTCAGTGTAGCCTCGAGAACAAAGTATCGGGAGGTCTCGGGTTGGAATCCCGGTGCCGTAGTCTTGCTGGCAGAAAAATATTGTGACGCGACGTAGCTCCTGCCATCTATCGTGCGATAGCCGATATATATGTCAGTAGACGCCCATGTTTACAGCCAGTAATCGACATGACGCGACTCCGGCGCCGTGAAGCAAACCTACAAGACCGACTGTTACTGACATCCAAAAGTACAGTTGCACAGAAAAAAAGGTTTGGTAATATCAAACTAAGCTGGGGTTGCGGGGGGCGAAAGAAATATTTGGTCGATTGAAAGAAATATTTAGTTGATTGAACGAATATTTAGTAATTTGACTGACTATTTAGTTGCTTTGACAAATAGTTTCTTGGATTTAACAAACATTTTGTTCAATCGACCAAATATTTCTTTCGCCACCCGCAACTGCAGCTTAGCTTGACATTACCAAATCTTTTTTTCGGTGTAACGTTCACTCATATTGAGAAAACCCCAAAGTGGTACGGTTCCCACTAAAGGAAAAATAGGTTCCGTCGCTAATAACCATAGCAGTTGATGCGACGTTAAATAATAACAAATAAAAAATAAACAAATGGCCCAACAATTTGGCAGCAGAATTGCAACGATAGTTGTTAGCACGTGATTCCATCAGCGTATCGGCAAAAATCCAACCACAGTTGCTGTAAACTGATTTCTTGTTCCTAACCAGAAACTGGTTTATAACACTTTACACCCCATGATTCTTATAGTGCGGTAGGGAGAATTAAGTCGTTTCATACTATTTAATGCGGCGCGCTCTTTGAGACGGTTCAAATGTGCACAAGTTCATGTGCGGTCGTTTTATTGAATTAGACGACGTGGATCAAACACAAATAGTATGTGTCATCTATGTTTATACACAGCCAATGCGTCCTTGCGGCTTTGAGTAATCAATGACGAGGCTCGATGACGAGGGTATGCATGTGACTCGACTGGCCGAAATAAAAACTCCACAACCACACGAATGAATGCGCGTTTTTGGATTTTTTAATTTGTAAAAAAAGCCCAGTTTCGTGCACGTATCGATATATCTTTTTAAAATATGGTACACAAATGGACTAGCACTGAACGATCTTTAATATTGAATTTTGTGAGAATTGATGGAGACATTTAAATTTTATAAGAAATCGTATTTTTTCAAATTTTCCTCAATACAACCATTACTCAAGCAAATAAATCTTGGGCTACCTTGAGTACAAATACTTGTTATACGAATAGTTGACTGAGTATTTCTTGTACAATTGACCTTTTTGTCTAAATACTTGACTGAGTGAAAAGACACTAGGATTGGATTTCATGAACGTCGATGTAGGAACTCCTAATGGAAAAAGTTTATGGATTTTTTTGGTCGCTCCAATTAACTTTTCAATGTTTGCGATTAATTCCCAGATGATGTAAATAATTCAAGATTCCCAGGCGGTTATAGAGAAGATTCAGCAAGCAATTTACGAAAACATGCACTTATTGTAATCGGTTGTAGTGAGACGCAAAGCACCAGTAAGCTTTGCTGACAACTTACTGGCAATATGCGCCAAAGAATGTTCGACATAGAATGCTGGTCAAAACATAGGCAAATACGGACGCGCCTTAAGTAATTTTGCCATAATCCCGTGTGGCCATATTCTGCCTATTTGCTGGCGGGTTGTTTGCAAAATGCTATCTGGGCAGCATCCACCATGATCTCGGTCACAATGCGACTCGACTTATGTTGCAAGTCAATCAGTGCCGCAAATCCTAATACCGAACGAGCATGGTTCGACCCTGCTGAAGATGTGAACTTTATAATTTGACTATTCAATATACCCGACACTATCACACCCAGAAAAAAGATTTATTCAAATCAAATAAATTTCGATCTTCAAATGACGTTTATTAAGATAAAAGAAATGTTTCGTTGCCTTAACAAAATCTTTATTAAATTCAAAAAACGGCTTTTCTTTGCTTTCAGTAAAAAAATTTATTCGACGTGACTATTTATTGATTTGCGCTTTAAAATAAATGTTTATTCGACACAAAGAAATCGAATCATTGAAAATACGATTTTGAATAGATATTTATTCGCGCCAAAGAAATTGTACATTTGGCACCAAGACAAAACACGGCTATCATCCGGCAACGCGCATTATAGAGTCGTGAACACGTCAATAAAAAGAATAATACTATCAAACAAATAAATATATTAGAATTTAATAAATGCTCTATTAGGTTATGAACCAAATAAACATTTTTCTTCGTCCCTAATAAATTTTCTTTGATTGGAATAAACTTTTTTCTGGGTGCAGCTATCCGATAAAGCGAAGTAACAAAACACCGGTTTTTCATTTATTGTCACACATCAGAAGATAACAAAAATCACGAAAACATAAAAACAGCAAACTGCTCGCGAGAACACGGAATTACCGTCTTAATATATGTTTCCCTCATATTTTATTATCATCACTATTAAGCATCAGCATGCATCACCATCCGTGCCGAGAGGCGGGAATCTTGTCGTAAAGACACGGTTTATTGATGTGCTGTATTCACCTGATGTATTTGTACGACAGCGAGCCAGAAACTCGAGGCAAAGGTATAGCGCTGGATAGCTATCCGATGCCTCCGAGAAGAGTCGGTATATAGAGGAGACTTTCGGTGAGAGGAGAAAAAAAAAAAAAAAGTTCGGAGCCACAGGGCGAGCTCGTCGGGCTTGCAAGCACACCTGCACTTGACTGCGTTCGGAGGCAGTCGTGTAGAAAAAGAAGCGAGATGCAAAGAGGTCGTTGGTACGAAAGAGGCGAGAGTGGGCCGCTGTGAGAAAACGAAGTGCAGCGGCACACGTTAGCGCCACAATTCACAGCAGCAGCAGCAGCGGCAGCAGAGCTCTCCGACTTGCCCGACTTCTTATATTCGGCTACTCGCGGAAAAGCGTTGCGTTTTCTGTGTGCGCGTGCATCTGACACGGGAGGGTGGGGCTTGATAATTTTTCAATCCCGGTTCGCAATATCGGAAGGAAAGTAAGGTATACCGGAAAGAAATTAAGGCCAGGGCGGAAGTTTAAATTTATCGTTGAAACGAGACTGTTCGTACATCGGGCTGACAAATAATTCTTTTTTTTATCCTCTCATATGAGAAATTAAATTTGTTACGTATTTTTTTGTATACAATTTTTAAAAAATAAATTTATTTCGTATGTTGAGGTAGACACATGGCTTTTGGTATTCGGCTGTGCGATGATCGCGTGTCTTTCGTAATACCGCTGCTATTACAGACGCCACGTGCATCGCATACCTACTTTAACTTACATTCCATATATATATAGCATTTTGCGATATATATAATACACAGACGCAAATAATTTGAGAACTCGTTAACAAGGGAGTAAAATAAATTACTCCTGCTCACCTAACGATCCTATAACGCAGCACGAAGGGCTTTTGGGTTACGAGAGAATAAGGGCGGAGAGAAATTTCAGTGGAAAAAGTGGGAGAACGCCCGGTGGATCATTTGTTACCACGCTATAGTTTTTTTCTTTTTATTTCGTCCATAACGTAACACCGCAGGCTCAGCCAACTTTATTATTATAACGAGCACCGATCACTCCGACTCAGCCGCGCGCACATTCTTTTTTTTTTCTTCGCTCGAAGGTGCAACAGCATAATAAAAAAAAATCTCAACCGAGTTTTGAGCCGTAGACACCATCTGCGGACTAATATGCGCCGGTGAGGAGAGGGGAAAAAAGGATAAGAGCCGAGTTGAAAATTATGATTCATTTGATATATGCCCAGTTGTGGTCTCGAGGTGCACGCGAGAGAGGAGTTTCTTATCTAACTAATTGCCTGAACGTCTGCGGAGGCTCGAGAGGAAGAGAAGTGGCCGAGACTCTTACATACAAAACTGCCTGCAGAAACCTGATACAACTAAGTGTATGCCGTATAATGCATACACACAGCCTCGCAGTGGTATAAAAAGAAAAATGACTACGCTTGTATTTCCAGAGTGGAACTCACGGTAATATACATGGTAAAAGTCGGCGGTCCTTTTGAATGTAATTATCCGCACATTGCCCGCGAAAAGTTCACGGACTTAATTCGTCCGCGTCGCTGCGCTCGATTCTTTGCAGTGTGTCTGACCACAGCGCGACCTTATCTACTGAACGCCAGGACGCAGAACTCCCGGCTCTTGTTATGGCTTGATTCTCCCATAAAATTTTTACTTTTCACTCCGACGAGTCCGCTACATCGAAAACACTTCTTGACGCAATAAAACGCTCGGTAAAATCTTTCGACGTCGTAAAAAGTTTTTATTTGCAGTTTATATCGTTAGCATGATTGCTTGCTGGTCGATGCCGATAATTTTTCTTTTTTTGCTTTTGATGAAAAAAAAAATATCCAGTTTTTAATGAAAACGTGTTCAGAATGTTTCAAAATGTTGAAAAATTACATTTAGAAAAAATGTCTGGATGGATGTGTGTGTGTGTGTGTTTGTGCCAGGCCTGCAAAATTCAACCGTCTATAACTCAAGAACGTTTTTATCAATGGGATTGAAATTTGGCACGCATGTAGAGCAGTTGAGTACCTATGTTTGTTACAATTTAGGGAATAATTGAATCATTCGTTCAGATTTTATCAGATTTTGAAATTTTTGAAAAAGGTGTGTTCGCGCTCTAGCTTTCGCAAATTTTTTTTTTTTACTTTTTGCTCGGTGAACCGAATAGAACGAACGAGCTGGTGGAACGTATCTTACGCTGAGAGTGCCAAGACCGTGCGGGAACGGGAGCGATAAACTAGTATAACCTGCCTACGGAATATGCAGTTGAGGCGAGGGAAGGAAAGCTTAGAATCGGAGGAGGTGAGCAGCAGCCGTAGGGAACCGTAGAGAACTATAAGGGCCCATAGCCAAAGCGGCCAGAGAATTAATGAAACGGGAGCAAGCCGCCGCATTGCACCCGGTGTGTAATTTACATCGGCCGCAGCGTCGGTATGTTTCTCGAAGCGTTGCTAATTCGCATTCCGGGATTCGCGTCTCGCGGGCAAGAGACCCCTCCGACCTAAATTGGAGCTTCGACGAGGGGCTTGTGCAGGTGTACTCTGGCCTGTGCCACAGTGATACCGCACGTGCATGTATACACGTATACACACGTCCCGGTTAATCCGTGCGTCGTTAATTGCTATGGGGGCCCGCATAATGGGATTGTGAACGATCGGGAATTTGGGATAAATGTTTTGAGTCTCATTGCTAACACGACGGGTTGAGAAAAATACAAACGAACAAACGGATTCCATTCAAATATCGACTATACGGTAATTGTGGTAGCTAATCAGATTACGAGAGTTTCACTGTGGGAATGTTGAAATATCGCCGTTTCAATTTCGAAAAAAAAACCATAATGTGATAAAGCATGATTTCACATTTGCGTGATATTGCTCGAAGCCGTATCGTTTCCGGACTATCAAATATTGATACAGGACGAATTTTGACAAGCATTGTTCCGAACGGCATAATAATTTTACGCTTCAGCTATAAAGATTCATCTAAAGGTAAATTAACGATTGACGATAAACTCGAAAATTATTTATTCTCAAACAAAATTTATACGGATTTCTGTGTGCTTACCAAACTTGTCGGCCGTCGCTAATAACCACAGCAGTTGATGCGACGTTAAATAATAACAAATAAAAAACATAGCTTCCTCTATGAAGCAATAATAAACTTTCGACTTTGGATCTATTTGTAATGTACATAACCGGTAATTCTGCTTAATTTTTCGTATGTATAGGGTAAATCAGGGTGAGATTTCCAGGCGGGTGAGATTGTCAATCGTAATATTTTTTAACGTAACAAACGAATGGCGCTGCCGCTTGCAGAGTTTTTTTGTAAATGTGGATACAATGCGACTGCACAAAAAAAGTCAAGACTTTACGTACAAGGGTCAGTACGAATGGTGAATCCCTATTACGAGGTAGCCAGAAATGTATATTTCTAGCGCTCTGGAGACGTACTAAATCATAACTTTGCTAGTAAATCAAACTTACACACTATAGTTGGATCTTCCAAGAAAAGATTCGCGCGTAGTAAACCTATTTTTTAAAAGTTTCTTCTATAAATTTAAGCGGCGGCAATTTTTTCCAGAAAATGGTGATATGGCCACTCATGTTCCGGGAGACATGGCCACTTGTTTTTCGGGGGATATGCCCATGCATATCCGCTTTCTGTTTCAGTGGTGGTCATATCACCCGGATATTGCGGGCGAGATGACCACGTGGCCGTGTCCGGGTGATATGGCCAGTGAAACCATTTTCTTTTTAGTTTGTCATCTGAAACATTTGACGGAGGCAATTACTATCTTTCTGTACTTTATTTAGACAACATAAAATATAGTATGACATGTTTTGTGCGATCCCGATGCACCCAGAAAAAAAAATTATTTGACGGTCACCGTTTATTAAGATCAAGTAAAATATTTATTTGATTTAAATAAATATTTATTTAAATCAAATAAATATTTTACTTGATCTTAATAAACGGTGGCCGTCAAATAAACTTTTTTTCTGGGTGTGCTTCTCTAGGCCTAATTGACTACCATTATTACTGTGGTCATGTCACCCGTAGTGTCCTGGTGAGACGGCCGATCGTAAATATTTATTTAAGGACCTGCAATTAAATCACGCATCGAAAATATCGAAAGGTCTGAGTGAATCACTTTAGTTTGAAGTTTCTAGAGTTGGTTACAACAAAAATGTTAAAGTTAAAAAAATCTTAAACCTCCAATTTTCGTTGTTTACAAAACCATGGCCATATCATCCGGAATTACCCTATAAAGCAATTTAGCAACGGATCTGACAAACAAGCTCGCACACATACGTACACATACAGAGTAAGACTATGCCATTTTCGGTCCTCTAATCCGCAACGGCGAACCTTGCGGGCGAGCGGGTTAGCGTGCACTGCCGCGTGGATTTATACTCGCCACAGGTAACCCCGTCGAGAGGGCTTTTTATTACTCCTCCCGCTACCGCCGAGACGGGGGTTGCGAGAGCCGAGAGGGACTTGGCGTTCAAGTTAACGGTTCAAACTTAAAGTTCGACGCGTCAGATCGAGCGCGGCGCGAGCGAGCACACGGGCGAGCACCGCCGCAATTCGCCTACTTCTTCAATTACAGTCCTCGGCACGACTTTAGGCGCGCCGTAAAACTTTATTTTAACTGCCGTGCGGGTGTGCTCCATCCAGCGATGGTGTAACGCAAGGGAGCAAGAGTCAGAGCTTCGAAGCTCCCCGAAGCAGTTCGCCAGACGTTTCTTATCGGACCTAATGCTCCTGTACTATAACCGTCCGTCGAATATTCGCAGCTAGGAAGGGTGACCCAGACTGTAACCGTGTACCGATAACCTGACAGCGAAACAGTGAACGTCAAAATAACATCATGCATAAACTACGAACACAGTAAAAAATAATTTCATAAAATCGGAATACGAAGTATAGTAAAAATAATTTTGTTACATAAGTGACAAACTTGTCTGCTCAGTTTTGAATATACAAAGCTGTCCTTTTATTTCCCGTACCATTGACAATTTTTGTTTGTACTTTTATTTGTAAAACTGGAACCGGATAGTGCGATCGGAAAATTAACATATAAACAATTTTGGACGTTTGTGGACAATAAGTTGTTGTAAAAAATACAAACTTTCTTTACTGTGTATGTCAAATTAAGATGAATCGAAATAAAACATGAAAAAATAAAATAAACATTTAATTTTACTTTTCATGGATTTTTTGGGGATTGAACTGAACACGATATTTTTTATGCACTTCTATTTAACGGTACCACTTTATATTCTGGCGTTGCGTTAAAATTGGCAGCTGCCAATAATTTTCTCAGATTTTTTTACGTATATCGAAACTCTAAGATTATCCTAATTTATAAACTTTCCTTATTTGATCAATTATTTCAATAATTTTTGGATAAATGACGACCGAGCAGATATGAGTCCGGTTTTTCTTCCATTTAAGTTAGTTCTAAAGTGGTAGTAGTGCATTACTGCCTTATTATACTTGCCGCTATATCCAGTTTCTTTAACTTTCCGCCCATTCCTCTTTCTTTAATGAGAAGAAACTTCAGGGAGGAATTCGGAGGAGCGAAATTCTCCGAGAACACGGTAAAGGTGGATCCCTCGTGTTCCACGAATCGAGAAATAATTATCCGAATTTCACCGTTCACCTTCTCTCTTGCCTCGCGAACCGGCGGGTGATATATAATTCTTCTCTGCAGGAGGGGGAGGGGGGGGGGAAGGTGGCCAATTTAATTAAGCTCCCGACTATCTATATATTCCTATACTGCAGTGTTAAATATAACACGAACTTTTTTTTTTGTATATATACGTCTTCTGCGTGAGAAAAAGACTCTGCAATCGCCTCTTTGCTGTTCTGCCCTCGAAACCTCGAAACCAATAAAAAATTCGCCTCCGCCTTTTTCACTTAATTGCAAAACAAAAAATTAACGACAATCTTCCAGCAATTCGATCGAAAGCGTTGTTCGGTTTTATGACCGTTCGACTCTGAGGCTGTCGGTCATACGACAGCTGAAGCTCTTGGCTATCCGGCTTTACGACAGCACGCCGATGTTACCACATCATCAACACGAACGTCACAACTCCACGCGAATCGTTGCAAATTCGCGAGTAAATTTCGTGCGAATCATCGAAATTCTTCTCCGTTTCAATTCCCCCATCGGGCGTTATCACTGTTGACAATTATCAAGCGCGTCCTATTCGTCTCCCGCGCACCGTGACAATTCGATTTCCCTCTCGGCGTCGGTGCGGCTTTTTCCGTTTCCGCCAGAGCTCATACAGCCTCCTCACCTATAACTCACTTCCCCGTCTGTTTCCTTCTCTCAGCTCGAGCGTCACGTCGCACTTTTAATTGTGTCATAGCCCGACAACCCGTGGAGATAGCGGAGACATCGTCTGATGCACTCTTCCTCTTCGCTCATTCCACATTGCCCCACTACTGTCCCCCCCTCCCCCAGCCCCCCTCCCCCCTCTGCAACCAGTAGTCGTTCGCCATTTCTCCAATTTCCGGACCGCAATGTACCTTGTATATCGCACTAGCAGATTTCTCCGGTCGTCTCGCGTTGTCTCGCGCATACAGCGAAGAGCATCGCCAGTCTGCACGCTTCGGATCTCGTTGAAGCGACGTTCAACAGCCACCCCTCGCCTGCGTTCCACCCTTTCGTTTAACGCCCTTTTTTTTCTCTCTACCCTCTGACGATCTTTCGTCGTTGATGCTGCTTCTGATGCGATTAGACTTATAACAGCATCGCGGAAATAAGCTCTTCGCGGAGTTGGGAATTCATCGTCGAGGTAGATGAGAGACTCCTTTGACGAAGATGATCGAACGACGCGGCGACGGAAGTTGAACGTCATCGGGAGTTAAAAATACCAGCTACCTTTCTCAATTATCGTTATCGGGGAATGAGAGACTATGAGACACAGCGGCAGCTGCGTGGACCTTTTTTTCCATGGGAGCTCGAATTTACTATCAATTTTATTCGGTTTGCTGCGGATGGCTATATATAGGGAAGAGCGGGGCAAAATGGGGCAACGGGGCAAAACGGGGTTTTTGGGCAAAACTGAATTTTCCAATCATTTTTGGATCGGACAATTAAGGTGGCAAAACGGGGCAGAAAAGCCTGATGCATTCGGTGGGGCGAATTCGGGCATCCAAAAATTATTGGAAAATGACGTTTTGCCCCATGCTCCGTTTTGCCCCGCTGCCCCATTTTGCCCCGCTCTAACCTATAGGACACGGAGGTGAAAAAGCCTCGTGGGAATTTTGTGTCAATGAGAAATAGCGGCAAGGATGGTGAAAGAGGAATAAAATTAACTGGGAACGGTGTGGAATCCTTTGGTAATCGAGCCAAAGCTCCGGGGCCATGGGTGCGGCGCGTGTAATGTCAGATTAACGCCCGTTCACGGAAGAATATAATCCCGGGGGCGAGGGGGACAGAACCACTGCTCGACCTGGCCTATAGCTGCTCACGAGCATTCGCGGGGCTCTGCAGAACTTTTTAATTAAACCAATTAATCCCCTCTCGCCAGTGCCTATACCGTCGAACCGAGACGAATATCGAAAGCCTGCACCGGTCCGTTCCGTCGAGCGTTTATTGATAAGACGAGATAAAATTTGAAAAAAATTTGATAAACATGTATTAACAATGTTTGTTAAAACCGATCACTTTGGTCTCGTGATTAGAGTAGGGTAGAGCGGGGCAAAATGGGGCAACGGGGCAAAACGGGGTTTTTGGACAAAACGTCATTTTCTAATAATTTTTGGATGCCCGAATTCGCCCTATCGGATACATCAGGCTTTTCTGCCCAGTTTTGCCACCTTGTCCGATCCAAAAATGATTGGAAAATTTAGTTTTGCCCAAAAACCCCGTTTTGCCCCGTTGCCCGATTTTGCCCCGCTCTCCCCTACTAGCCTCGAGAACAAAGTATCGGGAGGTCTCGGGTTCGAATCCCGGTGCCGTAGTCTTGCTAGCAGAAAAATATTGTGGCGCGACGTAGCACCTGCCATCTATCGTGCGATAGCCGATATAATATGTCAGTAGACGTCCAATGTTTACAGTCAGTAATCGACCCCGAGTAGACATTTTCGAGCGTTACATTGGGCCCTGATAGGGTCCTGATAAGGCCTTTTATCAGGCCCTTGTCAGGTCTTATCAGGACCCGATGTAACGCTCGAAAATGTCTACTCGGGACGTGACGTAGCTCCGGCGCCGTGAAGCAAACCTAGAAGACCGACTGTTACTGACATCCAAAAGTACAGTTAACGTTCACTCATATTAAGTAACCCCCAAAGTGGTACGGTTCCCACTAAAGGAAAAACAGTAGGTCCCATCGCTAATAACCATAGCACTTAATGCGACGTTAAACAATAACAAATTTAAAAAATGTTTGTTAACCCTAATAGTATTTTAATGCTTTGTACCGGGACGACGATAGTCAATGCATTGCGTAAGTATAATTACCGCAATGGCGAATATCTGGTCGTACGTTCGAATGTTTCAATGAAGAAGGGAAGGAAAACTGTTCAAACTTCACGTCGAATGAGATATCCAATGTACGAGATAAATCGCAGAGGCCGCGGTCGAAAGAACGAAAACGCTTTGATTGGGCGCAGACGTTTCAGCGAGCACGTATCTCCACAGCCCGGAATCGCCAAATTGCACCGCGAGAACTTTACAAGCTCCGCGTTCGTTCTGGTTCAATTAGATACCGAGGGTTCGGCTCCGTAGCCACGATAGTGCCTGTGGCTGCGTCGGTGTGTGGCGCTCGGAACCCCCCGGCAGGCGCTTAATTAAATTGCACTTTCATTAAGTAATCGCGCGGAGGATCGTTGCTCACGATTCACGACACAGCCGCCGGCTGCAGAACCCTGAACCCTTTCACCCGTCCACACGTTAACCACCAAGAAATAGGGATGGGTATGTGGCGGAGAACTGGAGGAGGAACTAAGAGAAGCCCCGCAGTTCCGAACGTATCAGGGAAGACTCTCAGGATTTTAATTCACATGAGGAAAGTCGATATTGAGCAATCGCAAAGCTCAATCACTTTGGGATCGTTCGCATTGCACGGCGCGAGGAAAGGCTCTTGAAGGGCTGCATTAGGGCAATCGATGGTGATGCCACGTTTGCTTGTCCTTTTGTGGTAGACAAGTTCCCATCGGGGCCCACTCGACGAGCCCTGCAGCGCGAGCGCAAACTCAATATAGATTGAGCATATTTTCAATGGGGCGTAGTTGGTTTACACAAGTGTAGAGATAGAGAACGAGTGAATCAAGGGAAACTCCTCGAAGAAGACTCATGACAGCGAAGTGGACGAAGAAGAAGATTCCTTATAACTCACTCCTTTATATCTTGCCTCGAGTTAAGAGGTTGGTGGCGCGTCAATAGTCGTTATCTCTAGACAGAATTCTCCGTATTCTTACCAACTACCAACCTGGTATCTTATTTCCTCCTCTACTCTCTTCCACTTCTACTTCATCTTATTCTTCTCTTAGCGTTCCCTTCACCGCGATATCTCGAGAGTTACTCGACAGTGCCTTTTTTCCTCAAGTATAATTAGCTCTCTCTCTCTCTCTCTCCCTCTCTCTTCGTCTCTCTCACATACACAGACACTCTTCCTCTATTTCACTCTTTTCATTTTACCACCCATTGGAGTACCGGAACCACTTCCGAGAATGCTCGCCCGAGGAAAGATTGCGTCTTCGGTCCTGGAAAGCGTTCAGTTCATCTATCGTTTTCCATTTTCCACTTCTCCGCTCCTCACTCCTCAGGGTCGCACTGTTCACTTCACTCTCTCCATCTTGGTAGCGATCTGGGCTTCAAGCCTCGTCTCAACCTTAACAACTTGCCTCATCTTCGTCTCTGGTTTGGATCCTACGAGCGCTCCTGTTGACACACTTCAACCTTCATTATCAATGTTATTTTGCCATCCAAAAAGCGTTCTTTTGTCACTCAAGGGGTATAATTATAGCGATGATATTAAAATTCGTCTGGTACTTCAAGGTTCTTACCGTCCGTACCTTCCGGGGAATTTCGTGCCTCGTCATCTCATTCTGTCCACAGTTTCCTCGAGAAATGAACTTTCGCCGAATGATGAATACGATAGAGAAATGAGAAACCGAAAATGAGACCATTAAGGTAAAGGACCCAGTTTATGACATTTCTACGCACTTTAAGCGTGTAAAATCATAGGGATAAACAATGAGGACCAAGAGTCGCAGTTTGTGAGCCCCGAACGCGCGTTACCCATTGGCTGCATATCAAATGGTGGGGGGAACCAACTATGCTAGAGGTACCCCTGTCACAAACTGGGTCCGCGTCAGAAACTGGGTCCTTTACCTTAATATCGCTTTCTGTGTGATGAGATAAATCACCCTTACCTGCCAAGCTTTTGATGACAGAGAAAAGAGATAATTTATCCTCTTGATATAATGAATGTTGTCTTTTGCCTGTTGCAGCTCTCTGCAGTGGTTGATGGCATTTACGCGGAGCACGGCCACACAGCAGGATCATTCACGAGATTGGCGAGCGAACAGCTTCTCGTTGGCGGTGGAGCCGATACGAATTCTCTTCAAGGGGCAAAAGGGATCACGAACTTCGTCGGTTGTCTTCGAAAGGTAAGTTCAATGACGAATCGTCGCGGTTTCCAAACGTCCCGCGTTGTCCTTAATCCGTTTCTGTCGTTGGCTACGTTCACGATTCATTTCAGAAAAACGGTTATGAAGAATTATCTCTACAATACGGGAAAACGTCACTTTCGGTCAAAAGCCGAGATTTTCAAACCGGAAGTGACTTTCTTTGGTGTGACGTCACTTACGGTCGATAACTCGGATTTTCATACCGGAAGTGAGGCTTTCCCGTTTTGTTTGGCAGTGAATGCGAAACCATCGGTTGGTCTGTTCCAACCTTGGAGGGTAAATTGGTAATTGCGGGAAAAAGATTCGTTACCGGCGCGAATGAAGTTCATCGTAAATAGCTTCCGCCTTTGGTCTCGCGCGGCAAACGGTCGGAGCAAGAATAATGCGAAAACGAGGAAACACTCCGTAAATCCGGAAAACCGGCTCATAAAGCTAAATGCAGCGAGAGACGAAGGGAAAGTGGGTAGGAGCTGGATGATAGAGAAAAACGAATCTGGTCAATGCAAAAGGCATTTGATTGTCCAACAACGATTCCTTTGAACTCTCGCTCGGCTCGTCGCTTTATGAAGAAGACAACAGATTTTGCGGTGCACTGCGTCTGGAGTTCCGCGAAACGTTTCGATTTGAAACGGTGAATTTTTATTTTCTTCGTCGAAGCACCCCCGGCAGCGAAAGAGTCGAGGAAGGTGGGTGAGTCAAATAGAGAAGAAAATAAAATGGAAATTCGGCTATTACGCTCGAAATAATGAATCGGAAGAAGCGAGTGGAGCCCGGCACAGCGTTTTAGCGATCGTGACGGTGTTAGTGGTGATGGGACCGTTATGCACGAGCACCCATTAGTATTCCGCGAACATTCTCGACGAAAAAGCTCCGCCCATTTAAAAAGGCAATTACAATGGCGTTATGCATTTCTAATTCGTTATCGTCTCGCGCTCTCCGCGCTTTTCTCTGTACTGCAGCAGCCCAGATAACATATATCGTAACGTGGCGCGTCGTTTCACCACCACATCGAATGTAAAATGCTTTGTATCTCTCAACGAAGTCTTTCACTCTCTCTATCTCTCTCTCTCAGACAGAGAGAGAGAGTTTATTAAGTTTCGTTACTGTTTTGTTATTTTTTCTTATATTCGGTTTATTTTTCAGTTTCGGTTCATAGGTTTTTCCTTCATATTCGGTTAATTATTCATATGTTATTTTTGTATTCATTTTGTATGTGCCTAGAGAACCTTAGATCCTACTGTACAATAAATGCTATCTATCTATCCATCTCTCTCTCACCTTATTTCCCGTAAAATTCGAAGCCAAAAGAGAGCTGTTTCGATAATTCCCATTTATTGTTCAGGGGGAAGATTCAATTTGTGAATTAAAAAAACATGATTTTGTAACCCCGTCATGCACTCTGTTACGTCCTACCCATCGTGTATATTTTTTCCTCACAGAAGCAAGAACCTGAATGTCCCTGAACGCACTACCCGTACTTATAAAATCTAGTACCGTCGTATCTCCAAGTATACGTGAATATGTTCGATCATACGGACAATCCTGTGATTTGTGTTGCAGGTCGAATTCATTGCCGAAGGTATAGCGATGGAGCTGATCGAGGCGACGAGGAGCAAAGCTGCCGGCACGACTGCCTGGGGCAGAATGGATTTTCACTGTCGCGAGCCGAAAACCGATCCAGTCACATTTACAACGAAAGACTCTCATCTCGTGAGTATTCTACCCGAACTGGCGTCAATAGTTCATCATCTTTATTTATCTATCGATTTTTTTTTTTTTTCATGTATGTGTGTTTGTTATACGATAATCATAAAAATTCGATATGCAATCGTGTGCTATAACCGCGAAAAGGAATCCATGCGATCAGGCTCCACTTAACACATTAGCTCAGTTAGAATTTGTAGCAAACAGATCAGGGATACGCACCCTCGATCATATCGATCGCTTCAGGAAAAAAACAAAAAAAAAACTAGCAGGTTTTTAATAAATGATTGGAGTGACGTATAATTAAATATAATTTCGTATCGCGTAGCATTCACTGAAGTGTAGCCCTCATTCCCTGCACCAACCCTCATCTTACACACGTTACAATACTCGAGTACAACTTTCCGTCCCAACTTTCCAACTGCAACATTCGACTTCTCTCACTTACTCGTCACTCGATTTGTTCTCTATCCTTCGATCGGAAAATTTTTCTACTTGCTGCTTCGTGTAAGGCTTTGCAAAGGTTTCCACATAATCGTTCCCGAGCGCGTCAAAAGAGAGAAATCAAAAGCCAATCGCCAGTGCAGTGTATACAAGACAATGCAAAATAAAAACCAAGCGATACGCTACTTTGAATTTTCATAGCACGCGCGGTGCACATCTCACCCGTGCGGACGCACCCGGTTTCCGCAGTCAACCTCGCCACTCTACTCTTTTATCGGCAAAGTTTACGCTCAACTCGATCAAAGTCACCCGCGCTCAAGGTACCGTAGCTCTTCCTCTCGCCCTCTTTCGAGCCAGAAGCCTCTGCCGCCGCCTGCTGTTACCTCGGCTTCTCCGGCTCCTTTCGTTCCTCCCCTTTTTGCTCTTTTCTCAAACCGCAGCCACAGTCGCGTCACGATGTTTATCGGTGACGAGGGGGTGGTCTGCTGTAGGGTCGCGGCTATGCAGGGGAACGACGAGAGACGAGGTTTCCCGCGTAAAGAGGCACGCGGCTAAATCGTAACACGCAAACGCGAGAGTCGGCTATGAAACTCATAAAATATTATGACAATAGCACGATAACAGTGTCAGCGAGGATCGATCCGTGCTCAGAGTTCAAATAAGTAAAGCTGCTGATGTGTTGCTGAATTTCGCGGTAAAAAATAATTCCGTACAATCTGAATACAAAGTTTCGTACAAATAATTTTGTTAAGTCACTGAACATGTTCGTGGGATCAGCTGTTAATATGCAAACGCGTCCTTTTGTTTCCAGTATCATTAATAATTGTAGTTTTTACTTTTGTTTGTAAAACTAGAGACGGATGGGGTGATTGGAAAATTAACAAATAAAAATTTGTGGATAATAAGTCCTTGTAAAAAGAGCAAATTTTTTTTACTGTGTATAGTTCTTATGCTTATTTGTATGCTTGAATGTAATAGATAACGCATACCTTCTTGTAGTCGTGGTTAGGTAATTAAGTTATTGCGCAATTCAATCGCACATCTAAGTGCGGGTGCGCAGGAGAGTGGATTTTCTCAAGTCCATTGGACTGTTCTTATTGAGGACTATTCAGTTTTGTCTCTATGATTTAATATCTTTAAATTATCTAATTTAATCTCATCTAATTTTATATAATTTCGTCTATCTAATTTAAAACATAATACTAAAAACCTAAAAACTAAACAATTTCATAAAAATATTTTGCTTTTTAATTTTTATCACAAATCCCAGTTGGATGCCCAATTCTCCCCTGAGTTTCTACACTCTTAACTTTCGCGTGACTAGGAATCCCGACAGAAGCTCGTTAAATGAGTCGTAAGCGTTTCCGTAATGATCGTCGAGCGTTCTAAACTACTGCCACATAATACACATATGCATGCAAACATACATATAGTACTTGCGCGCGCTCGCCGGACATACTGAAGTTTGCTCCGGTGATGTCTGCGGAGAAGACGGTTACCCCGTTAGGGACCGCGACTACTGTTAGCTACATTCGGCAAACATCGTAAAGCACCGCAGCTTCCGAAGCCTGTTTACGATAGAACCCAAACCAAGTTGCCACTGATGGCAGTATAATGCTATACAGAACGCAATAGCACTTCGGTTATACGAGGACCATCGATGCTGCCTTTGCAGATCGGAGCCGTGGTGGGGAGTGTACTATCCAGAAACTGCGATATATACATAGATATATTCATGTGTACATACGAGCCAAGAGTCTACATTCCGTATACCAAATGTACCAGCTGCACATATGTGTCTACGTTGCCAATATCCACACTGAGATGACGTGTATGCACCGTTTGCACATACATATTTGTACATGTGACTTTTACATTAAAGTTTAACTTCTCGCCGCAAACTCGATGCCTGCGGAGTTTGGACCTTGCTGCTCCATTGAGATACTCTTGACGCCAAAGCCTATGTGTCTATCTCTGTGTCTCTCATTTCTCATTCTGTCAATATTTCTCATTCTTCAAAATGTGGCGATGTTTTGGTAACCACGAATTTATTCCGGTGGCGTTTTTATCTTTCACGACATTTTATGGTTAAAAAGTTTCGAGAATGTCTAGCGGCTGTGCGAGACACGATAATCACGCCAATAAGTGAACATTCATGGATTATTTTAGGTAGCTATGTCGCTTCAAGCTCATTTCGCATAAGTTGGGGAAAAATAAGAGAAAATTGCAAGTACTGCTCGATGGTATAAAAATTTGAAAAAATCCATGCATATTAAAGGTACTGAAAAGATTAATTTTGCATTATAATAATTCCAAAATGGTATTAACAAATTAATCAAAAAATTAATTGTTTAACAAATTACCCGGCAACGAAACTTTTTTTTATAAAAATGATACGTTCATTTTTCTGAATACGTATGATTTTTTTCAGGTTTTTCAATTAGTTTTGATTTTTGTGTTTTTTCACAAATTTTTTCCATATATAAAATCAAAGCTGATTGAAAAATCTGAAAAAATTCATACGTATCCAGAAAAATGGACGAATCACTTTCATAAAAAAAGTTTCGTTGCCGGGTAATTTGTTAAACAATTAATTTTTTGAGTAATTTGTTAATAACATTTTGGAATTATTATTATTATGCTAAATTAATCTTTTCAGTACCTTTAGTATGCATGCATTTTTCAGATTTTTATACCATCGAGAAGTATTTGCAATTTTCTCGCATTTTTCTCGAACTTATGCGAAATGAGCCCGAAGCGACATAGCTATCTTAAATCTGTCACAGATTTTTATATTTGCCGGACTTTATTCATCGAAAAATATGCAACGGCATTACTTTTAAGAGTTAACCAATTTTTTTAGTTCGTATTCCTTCTTTGCGAAGAAATTACTACTATCAAAAATTATTGAATCACTATCGAATTATTGAACAACCTGCGACATAAGTTGCTGTCACTTTGTTCGAAAGATACATATCAGTTGAAAACAAATATAGAACAGAGGCCGCGACGCACCCACTCTATACTTACGAGATCATAACACACTTCGAGGTAACTGTTCTTTTGTTTGCTTTATTACAATTCGCTGTTGCTGGAGGAAAATACGCGAGAATATGTTCTTGTGTATAGTCGCGTATAGTACCCGCCCCAGGCTCGACTTCTGTTATCTTGAATAAGTCGTGTACGCAGCTGCATATTACATATACTATACACGCGAAAGTTACAACACGTGCGGAGCTTCCATAAACGCAGTATCGATAGTTATCCTCGAGAGCTGTAGTAAAACCGTTCGCTTCACCCTCACACGTCGCGCACGAAGCTTCGGTTAACGGCTGGACTCCACATTTTTTTTTCTTTTTTTTTCTACGAACGCGTTCTCCATACCCCTTTCTATTGCGTATCATTGAAACTTCCATGAAAATAAAATCGTAAAAGTGCCTATCACTACTGGCAGAGTTCAATAACTCAAAGAATTTACGTTGGTGTATAGAAGGAATGGAGACTGCGTTTTCTCTACAAAAAAAATCTTGCCAGCAGTAATTTTAAAAAAATTTCGCCAAAAAGTCCATTAATTTTTTTCTCGCAACGAAAATGAGTGATAACAGTTCGTTTTGCCTGCGGGGTTTCGTTTTGTCCCAATTTTCCCGACCAGCCTTATCATTAAATTCGAAAATCCAGGACAACTGCGTTGTTTCTACAAAAAAAATCCTTGCTAGCAGTAATTTTTTAAAAATTGCGCCAAAGAGTCCATTAATTTTTTTTCTCGCAACGAAAATGAGAAAACACAGTTTGTTTTATCTGCGAGGTTGCGTTTTGACCCAATTTCCCCGACTAGCCTTATCATTAAAATCGAAAATCCAGGACAATTGCGTTCTTTCAACAAAAAAAAATTCTTGCTAGCAGTAATTTTTTTTAATTGTTCGAAAGAGTCCATTAATTTTTTTTTCTCGCAACGCAAATGAGTAAAAACAGTTTATTTTCCCTGCGGGGTTCCGTTTTGTCCCAATCTCCCCGACCAGCCTTATTATTAAATTCGAAAATCCAGGACAAAGTCCTCGAAGAATTGCTCGTTTCGAAACTTGAAGTAGAACGAGGAAAACTCTGAAAGGATCGTGAGAAACGACGAAAGATAACGAGGTAAATGCATATAACGAAGGCCGTGCTACGTAACAACGTGCAGATTCCAATGTAATTTTCGTTTAACTAAGTCTACATTCCCGAACGAGTGGACGATGGCCGTGACGAGGTTGAGGGAATACTTGCCATCGTCCGCCAGGTAGGCAGGACGGAGCGATGGAGAGAAAGCATATAGAACAAGGGATGGCAGAATTTAGCAGAGTTTGGGCTGCAGGAGCACTCATCGCGGAAACCCCTCGCGATGCGCCAGTAGTTACCGATAATTAAAACGAGTCCGTGCAACCCCCTCCCCCTCCCCCCGGGGAGAGGTAAAGTTCGGCTGCGGGGCTGATACATAACAGACAAAGGCCGAACGGGCGTGACTGCGAGTTCAACCGGATTAACGTTCGTCCTCTAATTGCTGAAGATAGCGGTGAGGGAACAACTGAAGCACCGCGGAGGAAAGTTATTAGAGGACATATAAAATTCGCCCAAATCTTCCCGATCGGAGATCATAATGTAGGGTACACAGCAAAAAAAAACGTTTGTACTTTTTACAAGTTATTGTCCACAAACGTCCACAATTTTTTATTTGTCAATTTTCCGATCGCTCTATCCATCTCTAGTTTTGGAAACTAAAATTGTTAATAACACCGGAAATAAAATGACAAGTTTGTATATTCAAGCCCGAACAAACGAGTTTATTACTCATTTAACAAAATTAATTTGACGAAACTTCCTGTTCCGATTTTATGAAATTATTTTTTTACTGGACAGATGTAACGTTTTTGGGACCGCCTTTGGTCCATTTGTGACCATCATTTTCGAATCAACAAAACTATAAAGACATCGACTGGATAAGTATGTAATTGTATACGAATACTATTTGCGGCTTAATTTAAAGATTAATAATAACCGACAATGATTATGGCAATAAATGGTACGGTGGCGAAAAACGTTGCATCTACCGTACTGCAACATTCTATATTAACTGATTTTTCAAATGTCATCCGACCGTGTCGGAAATTATTAGGAACTTTTCACTGATTAATGGGGCAAAGACAAAAAAAAAACGTTGGTACAAACTTTGCCTAACGTATAGACGGCTCAGTTGCGGCTTCGCGTGTGAGCGATGGAATGTTCGAGTCGGCGAAATGAAGTACGGAATATACGATATAGGGAGTACAATGTGCGGGCGACAAATTACTCAAAGTCCGCCTCTGTACCGTTTTCAATTAAATTGGCAAACTAATACCCTCGCGGTTACCTCTCGACAAAACACAGAGATGCATCGCATTCACAACTGCATTGTGCAGCAGGTGTACGTGAATTCTGGAACGCGACCACAACGATCGAACAAGCCGCCCACTTCATCGGGGCCTAACTTTTCGTCTCTTCCCCGTCGCTTCGACCCCCCCCCCCCCCCCCCGCCCTCACACCCCTCACGGTTAACCAATAATACTGTAGCGCTTGTAAAGTTTGTTATGACGTCGGTGACACCGCAGCATGTCCGACCACCCACGCTGCAATTTTTTTCTTCTCTTTTTTTCATTGCCGACGCGCGTGTGACTTATACGATATTTTTTTATATTTTTATTTTCAGTGTAAAAATGTGACTGTAAATATGATGTATGTGTGTGTAAATGTGACAGTGTAAAATGCTCCATTACGGAATTGTGCTCTTATTATTGGCGGGCTTTTTGGCCATAACCCGGGAACGTTCGCGCAAATCCGAAAACCCTTGAATAATAATTTGCGGTTACGCCACCGTCGAACGTACAATATTTTAATTAAAATATATGCGTTTTGAATTTTCAGCCCGCTCGCGTATAACTGCCCACGTAAACTCGCGCGACACGAGGCGATTGAATTATCCTGGCCGTCTGTGCGAAGCCTGCAACGAGTGTGTTTCACCCTTGAGTTACAGTTCACTTTTTGAATTAAATTACGACATTTTCACGCGGCCGAGTTGAGCTTTGGTTGAGCCGCAACAGTTGCACGCCACTATCGCGAGTATGTGTAGCTCGACTAATTAGTCAGAGTACAGACTGCCCCGCAAGTTTCCCGACTACCTTCCTGCGGGGATTGAGGAAAAGGAAACTTTTCATTCTGCTCTCTCGCTCCTTCTCTACTTTTCTCTCTTTCGCACTTCCACATTTATTCTCGTAACGCCTCGAGGAATCGGGTTCACAGTTGCATAATGAATTCAATCTTTCAAAAGGAAGATACAAATTTAACCCCACAACTCATTACTTAATTTTTTTACCTTCGAACACATGACTGGGGTCCAAACGCACCCCACACTTTTCTCGACTACAAAACCGATCCTATGTTGATACACCCAGAAAAAATATTTATTTGATGGCCGCCGTTTATATAGTGTAAGTAAAATATTTATTTTATTTAAATAAATATTTATTTAAATTAAGTAAATCAAATAATTATTTTACTTGAACCAAATAAACGGTGGCCGTCAAATAAATTACTTTTCTGGGTGTAATCAGACTTTCTCATAGATGGTTTTCTTCGTTATTTGCATAAGGAAGAGAATGGTGTACGAGAAATCTGGTTTATTTACATTTAGTTAATGAAAAACCCATTCGAAGTCTGAAAACTGGAAAAAAAAATCAGGACAAATCAATTTTTTTGCGCTCGCGTGGGGTGCGTTCGGACCCCAGTCATGAGTTGTAGGGTTAACACTAAAATGAACAAAAAATATATCAGAGCGATCATCTTGTCCTAATTCTCACGACTTTCCGCACTGCAGTGTTTTATTCATACGCGAAACACACTTCCGGGTACAAACCAAACGAGCAAACAAACACACAAACAAAAAGTGCAAAAATTTAGAGCTGCGCGGGGACGGTAAAGAGTCTGTATGGGAGAGGAGGAGAGAGTGAGGAGAGAAAAGAGCCTCATCGCCACCGAGAGACACGCTCTCGTTCCGCAATGCCGCGCGCAGAACGGAGGAATTAATCCCGGTTAAGTACAAACTACACGCGAGGGCATATTATTGCCTCGCCCTTCCGGTTCCCCGGCTTTCGCTGCTGTTGCTGCTGTTGCTGGCAGTCATTTTCGAGTAGCCAACATATTCCCGCTGGCTCTGTGAGCGTGAGTCCTCCCGCCACTGGGCGTTCCTGCTCTCATTAACGCTATCCCCAAGGAGTTTCGTACCAACCGAAAAGTCCAGCTCCAGTCGGCCGATGAGTACGAGGAATTATCATATATAAATTATTCTACACTTGCAATGTGAAATTATGCATTTTTGATATCAAAGTATGTCTTCATTCTACATTGTAAAAAAAATGGTTTGAGAATTAATGAACAGTATTGGAAGGTTTTTACATAAACCGTTTCTGAAATTTCAAACACATGTGCGTTGCAATTTTACAGTAAAATTTGTATTTTTCATGAAAATTTTTGTAAATTTCAGGCAAACGATTTGCAACTTTAATATCTGGTATTTTTATTTTACAAGCAAAGTACATTTATGTTTAATTAATATGAGTAATGTTAGCAAATTTCAAGTTCCAGTACATTAAATGTACAATTTATGTTTACAGTGTATGTCCCAAGATTCATGCGTGTCGAAATGTCAGACAAATACATGTATGAAAAGTAATATAGCAAGTTGCAGTACGAAAAAACTGGGCAAAACGTGTTCAATGGGGTTTCTTTTTTCCCCGCTCTCTTGAACATCATCGCCTTCCGAGAATATTTTTGAGAGCTCCATTTCCGAAAACTAGCGATACACGGACCTCGAGTACAAAATTACCAACCACGCGCTATTTATATGTACGAAATTCATCAAACGCGGAGGGAAATAGTTGGAATTAAAGAAGTAGTGACGAGGAAGAAAAAGGGGCGCGGGAGTCGGAGAGCGGGATGAAATGAGGGCAGGGCAAGAGTGAGATGAGGGAATGAGAACAAGGTGCACGAGAGCTGCCTCTCAGAGTTTCACAGCTCGACCGTAGAGAGAGAGTAGAGAGCCAAATCGCCCAGCAGCAATCCTATTTTCCTGTTTACTCGACTTTCTCCCGAGGCTCACTCGGGAGAGTTGCTGGCGAGAGACCGTCTACCACGTTTTCACCAACGATGAACTTTTTTTTTGTTTCTTGTTTTTTTTTTCCTCGTGAACCGCGAGCTCGAAGCGAATGCGGCGTACGCGAGAGTCTCTCATCTCGCATACGAACTACTTGGCCCGGTCGCCCAATAGCACGCGGTATACAGCATCATCCGCGTGCAGCTTTGGTTGCATGCTAGGCAATAAGTACTAGCCCGTGTACATTACGTATAAAACTGCGGAAGGCTCAGCCGCGTCGGGCTGTTTGTATATGAAGAGTTCGTCAACCCCTTCTTGCCCTCATTACCGCGAAAAAAATTGGTGGGTAGTAAAAGAAGGGAGACTCTAATTAAAACGCAGTCCTCGCCGTAACGACGTTAACGCATCGTTGGACCAAACGTCGGAGCTCTTCTCGCGTATAAGTTGAACGGAACGGATACTGACTATATAAGGAAAGCCGACGAATTTATTAGCCCAAAAAAGTTAATCGCCTGGAGCGTATCTGTGGGTTCCTTAATTCATTCGTTTCTGTCGCTCGCTCCATTCGGAATGAATTCCAAATACATTTGAGACGTATCATACACGTTCCTTAACTTACTTTTCTGTATATTCAAACGTTTCTTTCACTACTGACAGCATTCAAAATACATTTCGGAGGACAATTTTTGAAAATCCTCTGTAACGTCACTTCCAGTTTGCAAATTTCACTTTTAAACTAGAAGTGACGGCACGCAGAAAAATTTGAAAAATTTCGTTGTGATTTCGCTAACGATTTCATAATCTCGGTTTTTCAAAACTAAGGTTTTCAAACCAGAGGTGACGTTACAGAGATTTTTTAATTATTTTTCTCGGCAATGTATCTTGGATGCAGGCAGTGACATAACGTGTAAAAAATACTGTGAAAAAAATGGTAAATTTAATGCACCGGGATGGAAGTTTTTATGCAAAAACACTGGAGACAACGAAAACAGCAAAATCGGGGGGCCTCAGTGAAACGCATAACTCCCGACTTTTTGCCCTAGCGGGCAGTCGGGAGTTAAAAACTGGTGCATTCAATTTAATGTAGAATTGTGATGAAAAATTAATGGACAAATTATTAGATTTAAAGTACTTTTATAGTAAAATTATAATTTATAGTAAAGTAAGTTATTAAAAGTAAAGTATTTCTAAAGTTTTGAACATACTGTACGTAAATTTTTCATCACGATTGTACATGGAATTTAATATACCAGTTTATGCATAAAAACTTCCAGTACCATCACATTAAATTTCTTACGATTTTTTTTTTACAGTATAAGGAACACAGGAAAGTGGGCAAAAGAACATGTGTGATACGTCTCAAATGTATACGGAATATGTGTGGATAAGTCTCGAATGTGCAACCAACAGAAACAGATAAATTAAGAGACACACAGTATTTAACAATGCAGTTACTCAGTTGCGGCAACCAACAAACATAGTGATTGGTGTAGGACCTCGGTTAGTAATGGGGATAAGGTAATTATTCGGGGCGTTGACATTTGTTCGGCTAGCACCTCGCACGATTTGCCGGGCAGCGGAAAACTTCGTTTTATTTTTATTTTTATATTTCTGACTCTCCTTGGCAGCTCTCAATAATGGTAGATCGATTATTCCTTGACAAGATTTGCAAGGAGAATATATAACTCGCGAATTTGTATAAACAAATCACGTTTTTGCATAGATCCATCGGTTTTTATCATCCGTTCCTTGGCGGTGAACAGCGAAGCCAACGTATTTCTACGGGTGTAAAACAGACATGTGGTTGGCACCGCAGGACACGAGAGTCGACGGCGCTCCAGGCAGCGGCGATTTATATTAATCAAAACCCCATTAATTCGTATTTACTGCCGGCCCACTACAGCATCCCCGCGACTCTCCTGCCCTTCGCGGATATTTTCATATGAGCTCGGCGTGTTTCGGTGCGGCTACCAGCAAAAACGGGGAAACAGCAACACACCGACAGCGAGATTAGATATACGTATTCTCGATTTAATTGAGATTTACTGCGCGTATAACACGATACATCGAGTGAACTATCGCGGATAAAATTAATCTGAGAATCGGTTGCCAATAATCATTTTTCACATCGCAATTCGTCGCAGGTTGTTTGGCGATATCGAAGATTGTTTCAAATCCGTAGGTTCATGTGTTATGCGACACTGGCGAACTTTCTCAGAATTTTTGCTACCTACGTAAGGAGAATAACGAAACTGTCATTGTCGTATATTTGTCGATTAGATTACGCCCCCCCCCCCCCTCTCCATGGACCATAAGCTATATTTATTTCTTCGTTATGTAATACATTCATTATAAAACTATCGAAACGAGAAGCTATATTTACATTAACTTCGGAAACGCTATCACACAGTTTGTCAAAATGTTATCGCCAGTATTGTTATTATTAATATTGTTTTTTCATTTACCACTGATTATTATTTTTCACTTCCTCAAAAATCTATTAGCCAAGCAAAAAAAAAAATGTTTCCGCCCGGGATCGAACCGGGGACCTTCCGCGTGTTAGGCGGATGTGATAACCACTACACCACGGAAACGATGTATGTGAGATGGAATAAGGAAAACTGCCGTAAAACGGAAAGGCTCAGAAATTAACGAGGGTCGAGCGTTACAACGTCATCAAGAAAAGTATGCTGGTTTTTTTTTTACGCATTGATATGAACGGTCTAAGTGTAACTGCAAAGTTTGAATGCGTTCGTCTTCACCGTTTTCGAGAAATATTTTTTTTTAATTTGAACCATTTAACATTGATTCTTATGGCAGATTGAAAATAAGCGATGGATTTTAATGTTTCTAGGGTAGTTTCATGCGGAAACGTTGCAAATAAATTATTGAAAACTGTAAAGAATATTGTCAGGAAGCTCTGTATAAAAATGTAGACACTTGCTCTTCACCGTTAGTTAACAATAAGCAATTACATGGAACTTTACGGCTTTATCTCGGCACGCTTGGCACGTGCGAGTGAGAGGCCGCATAGCGGACCTCTCACTCGCACACGACCTGCCCCGCACCTTGCGCGCCACCGAGCCTATCCCCTCCGAGTCTCGCGCTTGAACCTCCTTAAGGTCCTTCGGATGAGTTCAGAGTTATTAATCAATTGTCCTTCTTCAAAAAATCCGTGGCTAAAATAACTCGCATTTTCGATATATATATTGTTGCGGTAAAGAAATGCTCCCTGATTGGCTGCTGTAAGAGTCTGAAGCTGGAGTCGTTCGACGGGTAACTTCGGTCGTGTTGTGCCATTTAACAGTTAATTTGTCATTAACAAATTGAAGATAAAAATTATTATTCAACAAATAACCCCGCAACTTAACTATTTTGTTTGTTATTCCGTATAGTACTAATTCCGTATTTCGGAATTAGTTTCGTTAACTAATTCCGAAAAACCCAAACCCCATGTAGCACACGGGAGTGGAATTCGAAAATCATAAATCACTCTCATACGCTATATTCTCGAGATTTCGGCTTTCATAGAAGTAGATTTCGAAAGTCCTAAATCCCATATAGCATATCGCAGTGTATTTCGGAAATTCTAAATCACTTCCATACTCTATATTGTCAAGATTTCGGCTTTCATAGCATATGGAAGTGCATTTCGAAAATCCTAAATCTCATATAGCATATCGGAGTAGATTTCGAAAATCCGAAATCACTCCCATATATTATATTTTCGAGATTTCGGAATTCATAGCATATAGGAGTGAATGTAAAAAAAAGATATAATATCAAAAAGATTGCGGGTTCGCGCGCAAAGCGCGCGGTCATGGCTAGTCTACTCAAAAAATAAATGAGATTCGTAATCATTATTTTACGCAATTGCGGAAATCGGCGGTTTGGGACAAAATGGGATACCTCGCAATCTCACTTTCGATACGAGAATTGACATTTTATAATTTACCCCGACTTAGGAGGCGCGCCATTGAAACTCGCATGCGCGGTTTCTACGGAGTGCCCAATTCAGCCCAGTATTTTTCATTATTTCAATGAATGTTTCATAAAACGTTGTAGCACGACGTTTTGTCCCAGGCTAGCCTAGGTAAAAAAAAAAATCTATTAGCGAAATAAAAAAAATATGTTTCCGCCCGGGATCGAACCGGGGACCTTCCGCGTGTTAGGCGGATGTGATAACCACTACACCACGGAAACGATGAATGTAGTTTAAGTTAGTCCCAAAAAAGTACCACCTCAAGACCGCCCATTAGATTAACTAATGATGTGCAACCGTCAACTAAATAAGAATTACAATATGAAAAATAAAATATAAAGAGAAAAAACAAAAGAACATCCGCTCACCTTGGCAGATAACAAATTCTATTGCGGAACCGTTAAAGCAGAAGTGAAAGGCTTGCCTCCACTATAGTCTATGTATAGTCTCAGAGAATGAAAGAAATATAAAAAGTAAAAAGAGGGTCAAGAGTAACGTCGGCGACAAAGCCCGCGAGCGAGACCAGCCTCCATTGTGTTTCACCTGACCAAAAGCCCGATTGAAGTAGCACATAACGGAGGAGGCAGGGAAGATGCTGCAGAGACCAAGAATGCGCTATGCCTTAATAAGCAAAACACTGGAATCTCTGGTAATCCAATTAGGCAAAGACTCGAGAATTACCGCGAATCCCCAGCTACACCAATGCTCTCCTATTCGCGTCCCTCTCGCTCGTGTATCCTTCATTCTCCCCTTCTCTCTCTGTTCATCCGCTCCGCTGTTCCTTCCCATACTTATGCATCCCGCCTGCATCCCCAGCTTTCTTGGGGGGGGATATGTACTTGGGTATACCCGTCGTTCTTCCCATCGGATTGCCAACAACATCGTCGAGATCTCGCGTTTCCCGCAGCTTTTGCTCGATGCGCTTCCACAGTGCATCTGCATGAATCCGACCTGCATAAGTTTAGAGGAGTTCTATATACCCGATTCGCCCGGGGGACGGAAACCAGGTAACACCGGGCTGATCTGAAGCTTCGCTCCTTATAGTTTCTCCGAATGTGGACGAAGACGAGGCTTTCAATGGAATATACATTCACGGGATTAGTCTAATGCGACAAGCAGTCTGGGATAGTAAACATCCCTGGTGCAAATTTTCGAGCATTACCTCGGGCCTAGGTAAAACTGAGGACGTCGTGCGACTTGCAATCTTCTACGAGAAACGCGCTATTTATTCGTTCGAACACTGACGAGATTTCGCGATGTGAATGAAGCGAATGTAATGTAAAGGCAACAATGCTCGAACGGTTAAGAGCATTGCCAGATTCAAGAAGTTGTTAGTCAGTCGCTTTGGGGAACTTCATCCTGTGCAACAATTAATGAATATAGATACGATTTCGAGAGTGAATCTTGACTTTCTGATAATCCGATTCGTAATAAAATTAATTATACACTGAGAGAAGGATCTAGACTACGCTAAAAAAATTCGATTGCGGGCTAGGAAGAATTTTTTTTTAAATTTCAATTCTACTTTAAATTCTTACAATTCCATATGATATTGAAACAACGACGGCAAAACCGTCAATGTGACATGTTATCGTTTCAATCCCGTATGGAATTGCAAGGATTGAAAGTAGAATTGAAATAACATTTTTTTTTTATGGCAGCCCGCAGGCAAATTTTACTTGAGTCATCGATATTTTCTGCTCACTGTATATCGCTTGAGAAATATTACCGTAGCATACAGTAGTACGAAACTGGGGCGCCACCTATGAAAAGAAGTACCGGATTTATAAGAATTTTCCGAAGATATTTTGGTAAAAATTGTCGGAAAATCTGGGACTTTCTGCTGTAGGTGGCGCCCTAATTGCGTACTACTATGAGCTATAGTAATTTTTCTCGAACAACCGGCAGTTTTTATTCTATCGTTCTTTTAGTGTGGAGAGTAATGCATGAAAACTGGGCCGGGTCTGAGCATTATTACCAATACCTTGTATCTCGCACTTCGCTGTCTCCTACGACGAATTGTCTCACACTCGTATGTATATATACACATACATATATACATACATACATACATACATACATACATTCACACATACATATAGAATATATGTATGTATATGTATAAACACACACATATATATATATATATATATCGAATTCGTTGTAGAGAAACCTCTGTGATATTGGTAAGACGAAGAGAACATCGTTTCCTCACGAGTTCTCTCCCGTTGCAGTCGGCTCGTACGTTTAATACAAAGGAGTCGGTTAATTGAAGAAACCCGCGGGTGGGAGGAAGGAAACAAGGAAAAAGGGACAGGAACGTACCGTACCGTAGCAAGGTCGAAGGGTTAATTAAAAGATGCCCTCCGCGACTACGACACGTCGTACTTTTACGGCCAGTACTTTCGAGGGAAAAAAAAGAAGAAAAGCTGAATACACTACATATATACAGAGCGGAAGAGTCTACTGCAGAAGCAAGTGTGCTGCTGCGGGTCGGGACGAGCGAACGTGATTCTTGAAAACCGAACCGTCTGCCATCCCTTATTTCTTCTTCTTCTTCTTCCTGCTCATTGAATTCGTTTTTTTGCTTCCACCTTTTTATCTTCACTGCCTCGTTATCGTAAAACGAACTGAAAGAAAGTTAACTTTTTCACCGAGTCAAAGAACCCGAGATAGTTACTAATAAAATTCAGCTTTGAATATTTACATAATTTGCATTTCTGTTTACGCGTCAAACTGCGTTTCCCCGGCCAGCCCGAGATATCAGAAGCCCTTATTTCAAGTTATATTCACTATAACGGCATCTCGTCGTTTCGATTCGACCGCGAGACGTTAACATAAACGCTACCGGCGGCGGACCAGCCCCCATTAAACCGAGGCATAAGTAGAGCACACCGTCGACGCCTCTGTTAACTTTACGAGCTGGCGGTACTCCTCTCTCATCTCTCGACGGAACGACGCCGAGTGAAATGCCGTCACCGGGTACGCGGTTGCGAAGTTGATTCGAGGACACTTGGCCGTTCTCTCGACGTCGTTGTCAGGATCGTCGGGTCATTCCGGCAACCCGTCTTGCTCTCTCTGCCTCACTCACATTCGACGATAACTCGGCAGTTAACGTCGTCATCAGACCCGAATCGTTCCCTCGAAGCAATTTGTTATTGTTTTTTTTTTTTAATTATTTTTTTCATTTTTTATCACACTTTATGAATAATTTTTTTTTAATGATTGCGCGTTCTCCGATAGTGTCAAAATAAAGTGCTGACTGATATAAAAATAATGATGTACAGAGGTAAGAAAAAGAAATCAACTTAAAAAGATGCGAGTCACAGCGGACCCCACAATCATGAGTATTGAGTTCAAATCCGCGATTTACATTTTGCGTGTCGAATTTTCAGCTCGCCGCGGTCGTGTTAACCGAGGCAAAAATCTCTTCGTTCGTACGATAATGTTTCTCATCGTTCTGTTCCCGCGCTTTTTCAATAACAATTTTACGACCCTCGAACGGAAGGGAAAATGGGGTTGAGCAAAAAAAAAAGGGTGCGACAAGCGGGCGGAGAAACTGGCTTGGATCAATATAATGACCGTGTGGAAGGTCGCCTTTCCGATTTATCATAATTAAACTACTCTGTAAACTTTTAATGATGATTTAATAAAGCTACCGTTGCTGACGTATAGAATTTTTATATACCTTCTCTTTCATCGGAAAACGAAGCTCACCTCGTATTTCATTATACTCGGTTTTTTTTTACGTTCTATTTTTCTTATCTTTCGCGAACCCGCCACGATGCTCCACGACGGGTGGAAGTATAGAAAACAAAAATAGACGAAGGAAAAAGATAATCTCGCTGAGTAACTGGGTAGCCGTGGTCTTCGGTGACGCTTCAACCAAGCACAATCGACTTACGCCACTCTCGCCCCGTTCATCTTCATCTTCGATAAAAGTTTGTACACGCGGAGGAAAAATAATGTCGAGCAGGATCTCGAGACATCCCCAGCGGGTAGGACATGGTTATGCAGGGTGACATCGAGTCATGCTGCATTATATCTAGGATACTTGAAGCTTACAGCACAGCGCTTCAAAATAAAAAATACTCGGAAAAGACAATGTAAAAAGATACTAGCAGGTTGTTGAGACACTTCGCGCCCTCGCCACGTGCTACGGAATTTAGAGACGGGAAATTTAGATTTTCGGAGATGTAGAGGACGCCATTTTCGGCTTGAAATTCTAATTTTTCGGCCGGAAGTGACGTCATGCTGGAAGTGACGTAGGGGAGAGCGGGGCAAAATGGCACAGCGGGGCAAAACGGGATACAGAGAAAAAACATAATTTTCCAATAACCTTTGGATGGTGGCGATGGTGGTCTCCCCTATATCTGGTATGACGTCACTTCCGACCGAAGATTGAGATTTTCAAACCGAAAGTGACGTATTTCCGATATGACGCCACTTCTGGTTGAAAAATAACATTTTCAAACCGGAAATGACGTCATAACGAGTTTTAAAAAAAGTCTGCGTTTCTCCAGCCTGGTTACTTTTTGGCGGAAATAAATGTTAGCTGAAATGGTGTATGGCGTAAATGATACCTTACCGCCATATGACCCGAAATTACCGTACAAATACCAACATTTGATATACCGAGAAATCAGTTCAAACATCAATTGCCGCAAATGTATAAGTACAGAACTGAATTGGTTTCAAGCTGCGGGTAGTGAGGTGTAGATCACGGTTCGACTCCGCCTCTGGCTGAATTAGGAAAATGCGTCGGAGCCTCAAATTCCATCAACGAACTCGATTCGTAAATTGCCGTTGAATTTCACGCCTCACTCGCGTCTATTTACTCGATGACTATTACAGTCGCCGCTCGTGTTCAATGATTCCGTGTGACTGGGGCTTTGACAGCTACGAGGATTATTACAAAAATCAACTGGACACCCTCAAAAATCAGAATTGAAATTTGTATCGTAAACGCACTCCCAATGCATACTAGCTGTCCTCGTGACAAAAACCGTTTCGCGTGAGTTCGAAAATAAACTCCCGAGGATCTCTCGACCATTGCATTTCATATTCATTATTAGCGTGCAGCCCATTTCGTAATAACGAACGGCGCGTCGTTGCCTCACGGACGTTTCGTGGCGTGAAATATACTGAAACCCCCGCCTCGGGGCAACACGGCAAATGCACGTTCGAATATATTCTCAGCTGCCCACGGCAGCTTGCCAGCATGAAAATGGCTCGTTTTTTTCAATTTTATTTTAATATACTTCACTCTACCGCGAGGTATTCACGAGGGTGAAATTATAAAAAAAAAAGAAATCCTTGCCGGCACTTTTGCACAATCCTACTATAATATAATAATCCTACATAAAACGAGACAGAGAGAGAGACTCGCGCATGTGTTGAGGCGCAAGCTCTCGTTCCGCGAACTCTCCGCAGGACTTCTCTTCAACCCCTTGAAAACAATGAGCTATAGTTCTTGGGGGAGGGTCGGGAGTCGCGAGAAAGGCATATCACGCGATACCTCGCGCCTTCACTCGCCATAACGCATTCTCTCTGCCATAGGGGGGGAGAGGGGGGGGGGTTGCTACCGCGGTAAGATACTTATCGGTTATTTATCGAAAAGCCTTTCTCACGCGCGATTAACCACGATGTTATAAAGTCACGTAGTTTCCCGTTGTCACGACGCCGCTGAGCTCTCCGCGTCACACACTGCACGTGCCGTGTATGCATACGGTATGCAATGCAATTGCATACTCGTGCAGTTTATTGCCGAGTTGAGAGGTGGACAGTCCAGTGTCGGGCTAAGTGTAGCTCATTCTTTTTGTTTCTGTTTCAACTCCACGTCACGCTCGTTCCTCGCGTAGCGAACTCGACGATGTATACCGCGCTCCGGTACTATAATAAGTTTCACATGAGGGAAGGCCACGTCAGTTTTTGCCGCAAATCGCGGATACTTTATCGTACGGAAACACGGTGAAGAATGGCCGGTTTGCTTAAAAATATACCGAGGAGTTGATAACTGTGAGTCGCACGAGTGCGGAGCAGTTGGCTGCGCGGGTTCATTACAGTTCATAGGAAACTTTCGTACGATTTAGCATAGTTTTTTACACTTCGAGCGCTCAACTTTGTAGCGAATCTTAGGGTAAACATAGGTTCAAATTGATGCCTACCGATTTTGTATATACTTTTTTTTAAAGAGGTTAAAGAGGTTAAAAAATAACATAGTAAAAGCAACAATACTGACTTTATACCATAAAAAATAGTTCCCAGGGGGAACGTTTACATTTTATAGTTACGACAGTGATAAAGAATCATGGTTGCAACAATAATTATAATTTAACCAATTGAATATATACTATCAAGAACTATCTATATAGACGTTCGTCCTGGGAACTATTGGTATAGTAGAAAATACTATTATTTTTCTCAGTGCATTTGTAAAAATGAAAAAGAAATCAAACTTTTAGTAGTCGAAGCAGCGCACTATCTTGCTTGGCTATTTTTGGGATCAGAATATGATGACGTTAGCACTCGAAGGATTAACAAAAATCGTTCGAGTTTCGCGGCATTATGAAACTCCGTTGCACCGTGTCTAAACTCTTCGGGAGTTGTGACGGAAACGTGTCGACTCATATTTATGACGACGCACCTTAATACCGTAATTGAATGTAACGACACGGTCGAACTAGAAGAACTTGGGTCGAGAGCACATGAAGAGATTACCGGTGCTTCTCGTATGTACAGTAGATAGAACCGCAGGAATTGCAGCATAGAGAACACACCGACACTCGTGTCAGTAGATTAGCTATGGCGATATATAAAAAAAAACAAATAAAAAGAATACGAAAATATCAATGTTGCAAGCGCGAAAAATTCAGACCACATGTCCATGTTTTTTTGCGCTAATTACATCATTAAGCTCAATAATGAATACGGATTTTCGTGCGATCCGATTTCTCCAATAAATTCTGGCACATTTTCCGATTTTATCGTACCGAGAATCCCCTCGTCAGTTGTTATGCGTCGTTGAATAACCGATAGTTCAACACGTTAATGAGTAAAACGGTCGGGGAATCTCCCTCCCCACGAGTTTCGATCAATTATTATTGGCATCGGTCCCATATAACAAGATTCGAATATGATATGAATTTATCAGAGAAACGAAGGAAGAGTGGTAGTCTGCTGTACGGACTCTCTATAATGACCTTTGCGGTGTGACGGTGATCCGATCGATAGTTTGCGGAACATCAAATCGTAATACAATTTCGTCCGAAACAGATATTCGATAGATTTGTTTGCATTTTCACGATTGGGGTAAATAGAGAAAGATCGAAAGTTCGACTCACAGACGCATATCGAACGCAATAAAATAATATCTACAATATGTATAATAATATATATATACACATATATATAATATCGCACCGCGGTTATAACTGACCTGTTTGCTTATATTTGGTCGATAAATTTTGCAAGTTCGTTGGTATTCTTTTTTCATGTTGTGTTTCTCGCACCCGCGCCCAGGTAGCTCATCATTACCACGAGGGTAATAATGAGCTGCCTGTGCAAATAGATAATTTGCGTGCCGATCCGAGCATCGCGGTTTTGTCCCCATTCATTATTTATCTTTGTATGAAAACATGGTGGCTGGAGATAAAAACGAGAATATAACGAATGGCGAACTGTACAACAAACATTGTAATAATATTAAAGCACGACTTGAAAAGCTTTCCAATATCCGATAATCGAATTTTGTCGATCTATTGCAGCGCAATTAGAGGCTGATACTTGTGAGGTCACTGGCATTGTAAGACGACAAAAGAATACTCAAACATCCAATCAAAACTTGAATTAAATTGTGCATGAATTACTAAATAAATTCGGTAATAGATTAGTGCAGGAATGAAAATGTACAATAGAAGCGAGTATATATTCTGCGAAAGGGTCCAAAAGTCATTTTGGTTCCGCGGTGCAATCTGAAAGCCACGACAAGTAAAAAAAAGTTGAAAATAAAAATTTTCATATCGGTTTCTCATAATGTTCCTCTTTATACACGAAGCTTCTTCCATGAGAAAGCATAAAGGAAGCTTCGCGGATCAAGGAACATTATGAGAAAGCGATATGAAAAATTCAATTTTCAACATTTTTCAACGTCAACGTTGTGTGACTCTTATGCAAAACGGCTAACCGATTCAGGTTCCCCGCGAAAAAATATACGAATATTGCGCTTTCACTTTATTGGATCTGTGCTCGGGGCGAAAAAAGACATGAAATTATGCGCTCCTAAAATTTGTTTGGCACCGTCGATTTTTACTCAAGAAATCCGAATGTTTCCTTTTTATCTATCTTTTTCAACCCCGTTATATACATCATCTTGTGTATTTCTTGCCGTTGAACATGATAGGCAACCGAGTTTTTTCGCAATGTCATTGAGAAACAAAAGAATCGTTATTTGAAAATATGCAAAATCACTAATTTATGCACTATTGGTTATAAAAACTCCCGAAAACGTTTTCTCTGTAAACATCGCTCTGGGACAATATCTAATCTATTTTCCACGCTGATCACGAATCACCAGTTATTTTGTTCATTGATGAATATTTAATACAGAAAATTGCGTCTAAAATAAAGTACTAATTTTTCGTGAAATTCAAAAACTTCAAAATTGCATCAAATTCTAGCGGTTCGATCGGTTCCCTAAATACAATAGGGGTCATCGGGCAATCATACTCAATCTGTGTACAACTTTTTGCTCCGATAGCTAAAAAAATCGTAAGAGATAGAATGCGCAGACATTTTTTTGAAGAAATAAAAAAACGCGTCCAAAAAAAACTGAACAATTTTTAATGAAATTTTGAAGGAACATTGACTATTAACCGCAAATGTTGCGTGTGAAATTTCACTTCGACAAACATCAAAAAAGTTGAAGAATTTGAACAATGAAACAATAATTGTGTAAAGCAGTTAAACGAAGACAACATTTTCCATTTTGTTTCCTCATAGAGGAAGCTTTGTTTTGGTGAAAAAAAAATGACTGAAATTGCACAGCGTGATCGATTTAAATATCCAGCAGTGACTTACTGGTTACTGTTGGATATTTAAATCGGTCACGCTGTGTAATTGCGCTCACTTTTATTTAGACAATTTGTGGGTGACGGACCTCCTAAAAACAATACCAACGAGAGTAAAAAATGCAATTTGATTCGAGACGTATAAACAGACGGACGAGTGAAGAATTCGCTTTTGCCTTACATTTAAGAATGTTGGGTGGGCTGAAGAACTTAGGTCGATGGCCCGTTGGCAACGGTAATAGCAGACGAATATATTATGTAAATAATCGCGCAAATGTATCACTGTACCATGTAATACATTGTCAATAAAGACATTTACTACTACTAAGAATGTTGGGGCGCTCCACTCTAGTCAAACGAGCATCAAGTTCTTAATGCCGTATATAGATAGTTTCATTCAATAACATACTATAACGTAGTGGAGAATAATTTGTACTACAGCATAATGTCCTTACCACGGAAAATCATTAATAGCTAACGAGTGAACGTTCGAGCCTCGTCACTGACACCGTAATAAGTATTGCGTTTCCGATTGTCGCATTCGGTCTGTGACTATTTCGAGGATAAACCATCCCCCTGCCCCGTGGCCTCGGGGCTCTGTAAACACGTTCATAAATTCATTCCCTATCGCATAATAGACGTCAGTCTGCAGCAGGTAGAAGCTTTCCGACAAGAATAGAGAGAGTAGCATTGGTGAGACTGCGGACCGATAAAGCGCGACGTATTGTTCCCGTTACGAGAGGGATTTGCACGGATTTTACCCTCGTCGTCGAATGTCCTGGCATGCTCACCCCCCCCCCCCCCCCAACCCCCCTCATATACTCGTTTCCACTGCTGCACAAATCCCTTTCTACCAATTCGCTCGTGCAACGACGAAAATAGAACGTTGCAATCTGCTATACAAAACGAACGATCCTCGAATGACCAATTACATTACATTTAAGTATAAACTAGACAATTTACAATCACCCGACAACTCGATACTGAAAATACAATACTCGGCACAAACCCTCGGTTGTCTGTAGTATATCCTACCAGTAGCGAATAATTGGTTACTCTCGATGAGAGACACGGATACGTAGAGAATGTGTGTGTTCGATGCGATAAGCTGCTTATCAGAAAGACAATACATATATAACGAAATGTAAAGTTATAAATAAAAAATTAAGACGTTTCCGAGGTTCGTGTGTAAATGTGTCTGATAGAGAGAGATTGTGTGAAAGATAATTATTTCTAAACAAAGATCTAAATCATTGTCTGTGCGCTCGATAATGGATGACACACACACACGGTGACCGCGCCGTTAAGAAGGCATCTGCGACAGTGAACGCGCGGCGACTACACGGCGCCATGGTCACCTTCACCAGCCCAGAGTCCCACCTGGTAAGCCTTGCTCTAAAAAGGAGTATCCAACCACCACCAGCTTTATCGAGAGCGAGAGAGCGAGAGTACTATGCTGAAAAAAAAACAAAAAAAAACTTTTTATCTTTTTCTCTCTCTCTCCATCTCAAAAAAATTTCACTCCGCACTATTACTCGCTGCTGTCGCTGCTAATGCTGCTGCTGAACGGCTGCTGCGCAAGCATATTTAAAAAGAAAATGTGAAAAAAAAAATAGACACGAGATCGAGAGAGTGAGAGACTTAAAGATAAATTGTTAATGAACGAGGAGATAAAGTAACTACGGACTCTCTGGCTCGCGCTGTGACTACTGCTGGCCCCGGGCCGTATAACCTCTTCACCAACGTCACGCACTTTGATTGGCTATTATTATTATATATCTATGTATATATGAATCACGCGAACAATTAGCTTCTAGAGACGAGCGATACGCACCAATTCCTGAGAACACCCACACCTGAAACCCCCTCACGCGGGCTTCGAGGCATTCGGTCCTGAATCTTTTTCCAAATTCTTACTGCGATATTGTGAAAGCGTTTTTCGATTTTTTTTTTGCTTTTTGTCTTCTTTTTTTGACGATGATACACGACCGACTGCCCGGACACCGTTCACTTCTTTTAGCGAATGGATAGGTATGACTCACCCACCCAGTCTGTAAATAATATACTATACGAATATCGTATATCAAAGATGAGAATTAGGAAAACTAACGATTAAGTTAGTCAGCTATAAACGCAGGATGAGATATAATAAATATGAATCTCTCAACGCAATTTATATCTCGCTCATATAGTATATACATGATGATGAATGTAGGTGAAAAAAAAATATAGATAAATATATCGAAGAAAAAAAAGAGACTGGACCACTGAACGCCACGATGCACATGCACGCCTGTCATCATATCACTTCGCTGTCATCTCATACTATATATCCGCGCGTCGGGCGTACATCCGGTCTCGAGAGAGATCACCAGCCATGATTCACAATGAAAAATATTCAGATGCTCCGACGTACCCTACGACAGTTTGGTGTAAACATGAAAATGTGAATTGTTCAAAAGCTTCCGATTCAGAAAATTGTCGAGCACAAAAATGATGTTTTACGACAGGAAAGCGGCTTCGGACTCAATGGGCTAAAAATATTACCATACTTCGTTGCCAATGATGTTAAGAGTCGGAATATGATAACAGCATTTATATTTCAACACCCCTTTGTCACTTTTTATCTATTACGTATTTTGTACATTTTCGTACGCATTTGTGTTTTTTCATCAATTTTTTTATCATTTTTAATCGAGATATCAATGTTTATCCATGATATTTCACTGGTTTTTTGTTTGTATCCTGTATCGGATCGGATTTCACGCTCGTTTATTCGCGCGGCGCGGCGTTTCGCCCAATCAGTTTTCATCCATATATCACTCCATCATGACTCACATCTCGGAATGACCTGTGCAACACGAATATAGTATGGTATATATATTGATAGTATGTAATATGAAAATACTATAACTATCGCTACTATATTATATTCATTGGGTGATCCAATGTGTTAGCTCGTGCACCAATGAATTGCATGGATCGAATCACGAAAGAGAAAAAGCACACGCTTGCATGAGAGAACGCATACTATAAAAAAAAAGACATTCTCAATTTCTTTACAGGTGATACAATATACTGTACCGTATATTGATTACTATATATTACATTGTGTATGCTGAAGCGACGAATCTGTCGCTCGTTCTCCAACATCTTTGACACTCGTTTTAATACCTCATTTGTCGTATTTTATTCCTGTTATAAACTCTCACTTTCTGAACTCCTTCAGCCCCTCCACAGTAACCAGCTCGTCACCTCTGTGATTCCCATTGTTATATATTATTATCGCCGTCTATTTTTCTCACTCGATTTCTGAGCCAATACTCGTCAATCACTCCATGACCTCAAACACACGTGACACGACGATTATACGTTTTTTTGTATAGTCGAGAAAAAAAAGTTCTCCCAATTTATCCTACGGCATCGCCGGGTGGGGCTCTAGGTAAGACAATAAACTGATATATAGCGTGCCGGCGCCATAAATACCTAATATATACATACATATATATCCCGACCTCTCGGGGCTTGGTATGGATCATAAATTGCCCGATATGTTTTCCAATCTTTGACTATATCAAGAATACGGAGTTTCTCTTGATATCGCCTCGAGGATTCGACTCGAAGTAGAACCCTGTGCATAGGTACAAGAAGAGGGAAGGAACCCGGATCCGGATGGAATGTCTTCAACAGTCTTGCGAGTACTCGAGGGGAACTTGTGCTCTCCCACATTCTCCTATCCCTCGGCCCTCCAATGAACAATTTACTTTCCAGTTCAACGATTTCTCCACAGATGATAACGGTTTGTACATTTGCGAAACAAACATCTCTCGTCCGCAAAAGAGCGCAATATTTTATTGCAAAATATACAAATTAACAAGACAAAAATTGCGACCATCAGTGGACAAGGAATGTTTGTCAAACGAACGAAAAATGTTTGCTGCGCAACTCTCTGACCATGTCGCCGATACTCTCCCTCGACGCTTTCCAATAACCGGCAGATCAAAAAATGTTCCTCCGATAACGGGAACGCGAACGAACATCCCTGATCTACGGTTTCCCATTCGCATCCCTTTCCACCATGAAAAATAAAAAGATTGCCTTACAGGTGAACGAATTTTCCGCAGGTTGTCTCCCATCTCTCGTCACGCGGAGCAGCCGCAACATTTTTCCAATGTCGGAAGGTAGAGTCGGAAAGAGTCATAAAGGGTATGAGGGTAGAGCTTATGTGTATACATATATACATATACAGTACAAAAGCCTCGAGGGTTTTCCACATTGCTGCTTGTGGGAAAGTGAACAAGCTAGAGAACCGACGATATCCACCGTACCGTCGTTCGGTCTCTCCGGCTGCGGTTGTAAAGGGTGGTTGACTGCGAGAGTCGGCGCCAACCGCGCAGACCGACGACATACTCCCCGGATATCGTTGTAGGTACATACGCGACTGCAGCGCTAACGGAAGACTTTTGCGGCCTTCGAACCCTTTACCATCTCGCATACACGGAATAGCCTGCGGGCTGAGCGCCAGGGGAACCTCTTTGGTTGCCGCCGGGCCTCGCAATATATCAACGGTGCACTCGGAGCCTCTGCTACGATTCTGGTCTTCGAATTCGCCCCCGCGTGTATGCTGCGAGTACAAGTATACCGCCGTGTCTGGTAGCGAATGCAAATACGCGGAGGGCAGAGCGCCAGGGTCACACGTATCCCACAATCGTGGAAAGATACACGGAAGAACGGAAACCCGTGGGTGGGGGAAAGCCCACAGGAGAACGGAGCACGCGAATTGCATTCGTTGCCTATTCTCTCTCTATGCACGGTCTTCCGGTATCCGCTGTGCGCAGCGACGAGACATGTGTGCACCAAACTCTCGATGCGTGCGATTCGCCGGTACGACATACGGGTGACCGGGGCTAAATTGGGACACTGCAAACTGCGGACACGGGGCGAAATGGGATGACAGAAAACTTCCTCCAAAAGTTCATCGGAATATCGGGAGACTAGATATAATGTTCATACAGGCTACGATTGGTCCAGAATCGGCGGACGATGAGTTCGAGAGTTACCCCGTTTTGCCCCGAACCATTGATAATTATTACGAATTTAATGATTTTGTTAGTAAACAGTCCATTCGGAACATTGGACACACTCTAAAGACTTTTATTTCTCGGCTTCCCCATTTTGCACCGTCATTGCCTATCTGCCGATCTGTAACCGTTTCCTATCTACGGCTGTTACTTCGTTTCGTTCTTCCAGCCAAATTTGTCTCGAGCGCGATCGCTCGGCACTCACGGGAATGTTTGTCGTTGTTCAACGTACAGTACACGACCGCGTTTCTCCGTTCCTCGGGAGCCAATCCAATTAGGCACGACCGCGTATTTCCGATACCCATCTACCTGCCCACCGTCCCTTTCCATACGCAAGAATTATCGGAATTACAGCGGCGACGATTTCATTCGCAGGTAGCAAAAGGGAAGGAGTCGTTTGTTTCCCCACCAAGTAGGTAACGGACCTTGAGAAGGAGCCGAATTGGACTTACGCGGTCGTCATTTTCGGAAATACGCGGTCGTTCGGAATTATGCGGTTGGGAGAAACGCGGTCGTGTACTGTACCGTTGTGCGTGCATTTTTTGCGGGACGTCTAGAAAACGCTTCGATGCAATTGTTTTTCTTATATTTCCACGAAATAGCAAGAGAATGATGAGACCATGAGATGGGACAAGATGGAACGGAAATTGATCTCTCCGCTATGCGCATCGATTTTCCACACCATGCAGAATCGTGTCTACTTACAGTACAGTATATAGATGTATACATAGATACACACAAGCCAAGAAAATGCATGTATTTGCCTCCTTGAATCAGTCCATCTGTGCGCCACTGGCTCTCACTCGCTTTATACGCTACTTGATATTCCCTGCGCTGCAGGGCTCCCTGTTTATCGGGTCTTCTCTCGGCTACACCCTACCACCGGATACTCAAGGGTTCCCGTCGGCTGAACGCAATGGTCTGGGTATTACACGCGGTGGAGAACGTGACGTTTATTCCCACGTGGCGAGTCGCGTGCGATTTTCCAGCACAACAGGTCGGTTAACTCGCGGTGCATCTGGCGTCTCGATATCCCCACAGTTTTACCCACAATTCATGAATTCAAAACGTTACCTCCAAGCTGCAAACTCCCCCGATTTCATGTCAATGTTATAATATCTGGCGAAATTGTTCCTACAATAGGTGATTCCAGAGGGCCAAATCGATGATCAGTACCCATGTGGGGTGATCGGATGTAGCCAATGGTTGGACGAAGTTTGGTACCGATGTTGCCAACATTGGCATGCGGGCTTGGTCCAATCATCGAGGGAGCCTTGGATGATAAGTACTTGCCAATATTGGCCCCAAGGTCGATCAAGAGGATCGGCCGATAATTGGTTGTTAATGTCGGCGCTCTATATGTTATTTATAGGGCGAGAGTGGTTTTAAAACAATCGTTTTTTTAAATATTGTAACACTTAGAATATCCCTTTTTTCATGTTTTGCCTGTCTGCAAGAAATTATATTTTATATATTTTCTCCTGCGAGAACTCTCAAAGCGATCATACTCAGTCAATGTATTGGCAATACATAGTGTATATTGGTATGTCAATGAATTTATTGACTACCGAGTGTGGGATCCAAAAATAATACGCATACTTTGCGAAAGTTAAGAACATAGCTTCCTCTATGAGGAAGCAAAAGGTGTCATTTCGCATGCTCTTATATAGACGCTCGGGTACACGTTCGCTTGCCAGAAACAACTTGGGTTTGCGCCATCTGGCGGCGAAAGCCGATGATGGATGGTCCAATGTTGGCGTCACATCGGTAAACCAATGATTCGCGACTTGACATTCGGTCAAACATTGGCCTGAAATCGGCACACCAATGACTCATGAGATCATGCATCAGCCGACCAACGATTGGCGAATCGGTATTCGGCGGAACATTGGCCTAAAATCGGAAAATCAATGTTTGGTGAGTTCATACTCGGCCGAACACTGGCTTAAAATCGGAAAATCAATGTTTAGTGAGTTCATACCCGGCCGAACACTGGCCTCAAATCGACAAACCAACAATTGGCGAGTCGTCGTGGCCGAGCATTAGCCGTAAATGATCAAACCAACCATTGGCGAGGCAAATTTCGCCGAACATTGGCCGAGCGTTGGAGATTCGACAATCGTCACACCAACACGAACCCGACCATCGGCCGCGTCTGTTCCATCGGCAAAACCTACATGGGTAACAAGATAGCAACAAGGACTCTTAGTCTTTCTTAACAGTTTGCCTGGGCGCGTGTAATGCAGAGGCAATCGAGACCGACTTCTCAGGAGATTTTCACCAGCTAATGTAAGATATTAACGACTATCGACACTTTTCATGCGAGCGAAGCAGCCGGTCCATCGGACTTGTGCCGATGGTGTTTCAATGTTGATGCGATGTCTCAAAGCTCTAACATAGAAAATCCGGCAACTAACCTACACTTCCAATGGCGGAAGGTAGATTACCTTGACGTCTAACAGCAAACTGACGCTTACCGATTCGCCGGGGGATCTCGGGTAAATGTGGTTTCGGACCGATGCGATTCGTGGATTCCCAAAGGAGAATCGCGTGAATGCATGTAGCGGCAGGGCTGAAGGTCCTCGAAGAGCTCTACGTAACGGGATCGCAGGTCGGTCCTGCCGGTATACGGTGGCTTACTGCTGGAGAAACGAGAATGCGAGACGCCTGGCCATTACCGGCAAACCACCGAGTAACGTGAATTTCAGTATAACCTCAACAGCATGCGGCTATATATCTTAACTTCGTGATGTCCGGAGAGTATAAGCCAGGAGAGTTGCTCTCCAGCCGACAGCCAACATCTTAACGAAGTTTGAGACATCACGCCCAACAAGAGTCCCTCTCGCAACCCCCTTAGTCTCGAATGAACTATATATCCTTCTTGCCTTCCCCAGTTTCCTTAGTTGTATAGCCTGAGAGGGAATCGATATCCAAAAGTTAGAGAGAAATTTCGCTATGGAAACCTGAAAGGCAAAGCTGATGGTAGCACAAGCCGAACGAAAGTTACTCCCGATTCTTTCGCTATTTATAGAAAACGAGGTTAACTCATGACAACCTTCAGAGAAACAGAGTCAAGGTCTTCCGTGTGTTCGGCAATTCATCCGTTTCTGCCGCTGGCTACATTCGAGATGAATTCCAATACATTTGAGACGTATTACACATGTTCTTTTTCCCACTTTCCGATGTTCCTTATCATATGTTTTTGTCACTGGCTGCATTCGAAAAACATGCAGCGAATAATTAATAATGTTCTCTGTAACCTCACTTCCGATTTGAAAATCTCACTGTCAAACTGGAAGTGACGTCACAACGAAATTTGTATGCATGACGTCACGTCCGGTTTAAAAGTGAGATTTTCAAACCGGAAGTGACCTTACAGAGAATTTTTTTTATTTTTCTCTGAAATGTATCTCGAATGCAACCAGTGACATAAACGTTTGAAGTAAGGAACACACGAAAGTGGATAAAAGGACGTGTGTGTTATGTCTCAAGTGTATTTGGAATTCCCTCGAATGTAGCCAGTGATAGAAATGAATGAATGAAGGTACCCAAGGCTACTTGTATTCAAGGCGACGTGAAACTAACTCAGGCGGTAACAAAAACCGTAATAATTTTTTTCATGGGTTATTCATGAACATTTTGGGCTAAATGCAAATGATTATCGTCTTCATCTAACGATTGACCAGACGCTAATGATATTTAATCATCGTCAGAAAAATGTAGCAACCTTGAAAAATTGCATTAAAGTTTTCCTTACTGACTGAGCTTGGTAACAAAATATTAAAAACTAGCAGGTTGTTGTGGCTCGCGCGCTCGCAGTTTCGGTGTGTTAAATTTTATATTTTATTTTTTTTTTATTGAAAAATTGCAGCAATTTGCAAACTAAAAAAAAGTGTGTTCCTACTAAAATTATAGCCACTCCGGGACTTTAGCCACTCCGGGTTGACAAACAATAGGGACGTGAAGTTGGCTACTAATAGGGGGTGGGACAAACAAACAAACAAATCCACAGTTTTCCCAAATATATAGTAGAAGAATATTAGATCCCTGAAATTCCTTCGCTCCAATTTTGGGCCACCGTGTCCTACAGGACAAAACGATGAAATCCAATCGAATCCTTCTTTCGGCAGAGAGGGCGGAGGCTCGGGGTCTCCGAATAAACGAAATAACCGGAGTGGAATGAGTATGAGATGCAGGGGCGAACTCGAGAACTCGATCTCGAGTCCGAAATCTGAGCGCGATGTGCACTCTCAGGCCGGTGAACGAGATACTGTTCCACCCGCGAGCTCGAGTGTCCACCTCCAAGATTACGGAAGCTCGTCCCTGCGGTGGCTGATGGACCGACGAGTTTCTCCTAACGATGTTCGACCGCGGTCCCAAAGTTTGGCCCTTAAAACTCTCCGGAGAGCGAGGCAACGAAAGCTTCTGGCAAAGCTCCGGACTCACCGAACTGTTCAACGAGGAACAACCTACCTGCGGTTCACTTTCACGAAGGTACGCCAGGGCACGACCGAGTCGACGCTTGGATTTCAACGTTAAGGGGATTCCCTGTAGTGCAAGCCTGCGCGATCCTCTATCGGCAGATCTTTCGGTATTTCCGAAAAATTTCTCGCCGCCCCGGCACTCGCCGGAATGTTTTTGTAAGTATGTACTCGAGAATTCCGAGTCTCTCCGGAGAAACGTCGAGGAATCTGTGTACGTCTCCGCGATTCCTCGCATTGGCCAATCGACCTGGCGCTTTCGATTTCAAGTGTCGACTCGCTATATATCGTATCGTACTCTGTTCCTCATGAATAAACTGGCACGAGACCTCTTCAATGTCTACTTCTCTCACTCTGATGGAACATTCAAAGGGACGAACTGGAAACAGTTCTCCAAAGGTTTGAGACAGTTGAAAAGGAATAGGTGCTCCACTGATCTTCGGTATCTTCAGAGGTACATAAGTTTTTTTTCTTTGTTCTCAACTCCCCTGGCGAAGAAGGCGTTTCCGTAACGCGGTAGTACGATGAAATATATCGTACTATCGCGAACTTGACAAGAAACTCTCCCACTGGGAACTCATGTTTTATATCGTTAAATCTTTTTGTACGGGGACTTGGATTATCGACGCGAAAAAAGTTTCGAATCGAAATCTCAGTCCGTTGAATGTATCGCAGTGGGGGTTCTCGCAGAGTACTCGTATTTCAGTGCACACAGCACTTAGGGATACGGACTGCGGGAGCGGGGGGGGGGGGGGAGGGAGAAGTAGCCCGGGCGCGTCTAGGAGACGAAGCCTAGGATTAGTAAATAATTAATTTCAGGAAGTAATTTAACTTTTCTAATTGATCGCCCCCCCCCCCCCCCCCAACGGGTCTCTCTGGCTGGCTCACCAGTTCGTTGATTGGTCGCGAGACTCGACGCGACGCTCTCCACACGTACAGCCCCGGAGTTTCCCCCATTACGACGTCGAATGGAAAGAGAACGAGAAGAGAGACAGGAAAAAAAGAAGCGAAAGAAACGACAAGACCGACGGGATCGTGGGAGTGACGGAGGTGACGAAAAAAGTGAGCGCGTCAGGTGGACGAAGGATGAAAGTGAGGCGAGGGGCATGCTGAGCCAGTTTTGAAGATAAAATATCTTCGCTTGTGCCTCAGTATACCGAAACACTCGATCCGGTGGTTACGACTTTAAGACGAAAAGAAAGTAACGATTCTGTACATTAATGGATAACAGAACCGTGTTATCCATTCGCGATAAATATTTTTTATATCGTGTTCCCTAAAGAATTGATACAAATAATACATTTTGCCCCGCTCTCCCTTATATGCACCCAGAAAAAAATTTATTTGACGGCCACCGTTTATTAAGATTGAGTAAAATATTTATTTCATTTAAGTAAATATTTATTTCTTTTAAGTAACTATTTACTTAATTAAAATAAATACTTATTTAAATCAAATAAATATTTTACTTGATCTTAATAAACGGTGACCGTCAAATAAATTTTTTTTCTGTGTGTGGATAGACCAACTATTGCGAGTATGACGTGAGAAATTCCACAGGAAGGGCGGAGGGGTAGGGGGGGCCTTCAAAAGAGGAATAATGCGACTTCGAGGCGCGGCGACCGGAAGTGATCCTCCGCCTCCGCCTCTCGTTCCTCTGTTACTTCCTATTTCTCTTTCGATCCTTCGCCCCGTCGTTAATCGTCGCGTGCGGAGAAGGCCCAGCGTGAGGTGCTGAAAAATTGCACGCTCAACTGTACGAAGCATCGTTACAACCTCCGGAGAATTCGTGGAACATCGATATCCATCATATCGCATGACTTTTCCTCTATTTTTATTTCCTTCTTCGAGCTCAACCCCTTTATTGGCGCACCTTTATCTTCCTCTTCTTTTTCCCCTTCTTCTTCATCTTCTTCGTTCTTCTATTCCCGGTTCTTCTTATTCTTCTCTACCTTGCCCATTTTTCTATCGCGCCTCGATGATTGCGAGAGATCCCGTCAGTGAGGTCGGGCATTGAAGAAATAAAAAGATGTGTAAGGAATTCAAGAGTCGCAGCGATAAAGGTTCCTCTCGACTCTCCGGACTCTATTCTCCATCCCAGTCTTTCTTGTTTTTTTTTTACTTCATCTCCTCTTCGACCAAGCAAGGAGACGCCTTTTTGTTTGTCTCCTCTTTACTCCAGACTGCACAGCTGATGTTCATCTTGGGGAAAGGTTCTATACCCGAACAAGAACTGGATAGACGGACAGTCTACCTCGGTTTTTTGCTTTCTTTCTATCTTTTGCCAGCTACCTCGTCGAGACGGAACTTTTTTTTCGTTCAAAAAACTTCTTAACGAAATTCCTACACGCTGTACGCGAGGAAAACGCTCCGGGCGTCCCTTGTTGCCGGCGAACAACGAAGGAGCCTCGAATTTAACGAAATTGTGGTCACAAGGAATAACGACGATCGTGCAGCATTCGCATTATTTTATCGATTGTAAAAAAAAAAAAAAAAAAAACCGAATGAGGAAACTGCAAACAGAAAAGACAGGGAGACATACGCGTAACAGACGGTGATTTTGCCATGCTACACAGTGGAACGCTATAGAGAACGGTTATATCTGCGTGTGACATGTGTGAGTAGGAGAGACTGCGTCGGGCTTTTCAGCATATAAATGTGACGAACGGACGGGGTGGACGGTGCAGTCGCACCTTCCGAGACGTTGCGCAAGTGCCTTCTTATACCCACTCGCCTTCGCTCTTCCTCTACGTGTAACCGTCTCTCACTTCCGCTATACTTCACGTGTATACTCTCCGCCTCTGCGAAGTCTCTTCCTCTTTTTCTCTCGATATTCCACGATCCGCAGAATTTACGATCGGAACTTTATCGAAACGACCCCACTAGGGGTGCACAGAGCGCATACCTGATTTTCATACGGAACTCTGCTTTTCATTCACTCCCCATTGTCTCTTCTTCCCGGACTTCCGTATACACTTTCGCACGCTCGGACAATTTTATCGTTAGAGAGATTTTTCTCACAATAAAATTAACCCACGAGCAAGCCACTTCCCCGGACAGTAATGCGAATGTGCCATGTAAACATAATATTTTTGTCAAAAAGTACTGAAAAAAAATCAAGATTCTTATATCCGATTTCGATGATAATCGTGTCAGAAACGTTAACTGCGAATATTGAGAAATTAGCCTGCAGAGTTTCATCGATTGCACGCCCAAGTGCGGTTTTAGAGCCGGGCTGACGTTGGACCAACTATGAACGCCAGACTTAGAAAGTCGACCCGACTCTGGTCGCCAATGTAGGCGCGACCAGTTAAGTTTGGGATGATAACATCGACCCAACGTTATCAAACGACGTTGGCCTAATGTTGGCTGCCGATGTCCAGCCAACGTTGAATGGAAAATATTAATAAGCAATAAAAACTTTATTGATGATATGAAAAAAAACTTTATTGATTTGCGCGAACTTTAAATGCTTTTTATATCTTCCTACAATTGCTTTTTTCTATATTTTTATTTTCAAACATTGGAATAATCAGAATAAATTTTTTTTTGTTGGTACCGAGGGATCGAACCCTTGACCCTGGGACTACCAGTCGGCGTTCTTACGCACTCGGCTATACGCACCTTGATGATTTTCTTTTCGAATCTTATATAAAAGCTGCATCTCTATCTAATATTAACTTACCAATTGCTTTAAATCGTCTAAGTTTCATTATTTCATTTTTGAATTCACACTTTAATTAATAACACTGATGAAACTTAAGCTGTCTGTACAGTACTGAAGATAAAACTATAATTAAGGAATCTGGAGTAATAAAAAAGGATTCATCAGCCGCGCAAATAAAAAAAAATGCATTGTTTATAAATATTTGGTGATGGACGTTGGCTGAACGTCGCTGGCGGGTACTGGGCCAAAGTCGTTCGGCGTCGTCAGCGAAAGTCCACACAATATCGCCGAACACGCATCATTACGACAATACGCCAGCGCCGGCTCTAGTCCGGTAAGCAGCGTTTTGCCAACAATAGAGCCCAACGTTGGAGTGGTTGTCAATCGACCGTTTAGCCAATGCTGGACATTCGTCGAGATCCGATCATCGGCTGCCAACCTGCTGCCGACTAAAAGCTAATCGTCGGCCATACTCGGAGCGTCTGACATTCGCACCTGGGACAATACGTCCCGGGGCTGGCCATGAAACCTCAACGTGTCGGAGATATTATATCACGACCGAGCATCTTTCTTCATATCTTCCGTCACAAGAAAAATTCGCACTGCGGCGAGAGCGCTCCCGCAGAAACTACTGTACTGCGTCACTTTAAGCGTACCGAGCAAGGCACTTTCACAGTGTCTCTCGTACGTAACGTATAATACGTATACTATATTCCACCGGGGTGAGAAGTCGAGCTTTCAAGCTCTTGCAGTCACTCGGCCCGAAAGAGCTCTCTTGCAGAGTATATACGACGCGTGCGGATTTCACCCGAGATATTCCTTCTAATTTTTCCCTCGTGGCGGTTCTCTCGCAGCCGCTTTATGCTCCGAGACCGCAGCAAGAAAAGTGGGAAGAGGAAATTCGCAACGCGAACACTTTATTCGTTTCCCGGTTCCTCCACCGTCGAGTCTCTATTCTTTTCCGTGAGAGAAGAAGAGTGGGAGGAAGAAAAGAGAAGGTCCGGATGCTGTATATGTAAGGTCCGCGGAGGCCCACCTCAAAACTCCTCGGAAGAAGAGTACAGCACGGGCTTGGACAAGCTCTCGAATATATGCCGACATCGAAATTTCCACTGGTACCGAGCCCACGGAATATTATACTTTCACGGCACCGGAAAATCTGAGCGGTAAGGTCATATTTAAAGTCGGAAATACGTAGTACCGTAGATTTCTCAGTCTCTCCCTTACTCGTCCATACTGAATAATGCAATGCACTCCTAACAGCCGTGAATCAGCATCTGGCGAAACAGAAGTATTTTACCTGGTACCCACTCCGTCCTTCCGCTCTCGTTAACACACTTTATTTATTTCCTTCATTACTTTCATGTCTATCAGCCTGAGTTTCTGTGCTTCCATTTCACTTGCGAAAACATTGAATAATATGGTCTCTCTTTTATGCAATTCGTTACCTACTTTATTATATAAGTCAACGAGACACGGTGCGCGCAAACGTTGTCGGAGTCGAAATTACTCTTTACTCTATGTACTCGACACGTCGGACTGCGTCGGTATCTTTCGTGAAGGACTAGAAAATCATTGCCAGAAAAAATACACAGCAAGAGAAGAACCAAATTGAGGCAACTGAAAAACGCGCGTCGGGTTCTCAAAGAGTTGGGTTGTACGTCGCTTCCCGGTCTAAGGCTAAGAGCAAAGTGTTGGGTTGTACGGCGCTTCGCGGCCTATGGCTAAGATCAGAGTGCTCAGTTGTAAATCACTTCTCGGTATAACGCTAAGATCACAGTACTGGATTGTACGTCGCTAAGATCCGTCTTAACTTGTACATCGCGTCTCGGTCTATGGCTAAGACCGAATTTTGGGATGTACATCACTTCTCGACCTAGGGCTAAGATTAGTCTTAACTTGTCCATCGCTTCTCGGTCTTTATCTAAGATCAAAATGTTGCTGTACGTCTGCTATAAAAAAATATAGTTTTAATGTACCGAACTAGAACTTGTGATGCAAAAGCTGGTGCATTAAATTTAATGTACAATTATGATAAGAAATTTATATACTTTTTCATCGAAATTAAAATAAATTATACAAATTAAAGTACTTTCATAATAAAATGAATGGCAATTATTAATAATAAAGTATTCCCAATCCTTTTAAAACGCTGAGCATTTATTTTTTTACCACAACTGTACATTGCAGTTGAGTATACCAGTTTTTGCATAAAAACTTCTAGTCCAATAATTTACATTTCATACGAATTTTTTTTCTGGATTGGTTCTCGGCCTATCGTTAAGATCAAAGTGATGTCTTGTACATGGTTTCTCGGTCTATGGCTAAGATCAGTCTTAACTTGTACATCGCTTCTCGGTCCATGGCTAAGATCGAAATGATGGACTGTGAATCACTTCGTGGCCTATGGCTAAAATCAGTCTTAACTTGAACATCGCTTCTCGGCCTATGGTTAAGATGAAAGTCTTAACTTGTACGTCGCTTCTAGGCCTATGGTTAAAATGAAAGTCTTAACTTGTACGTCGCTTCTCGGTCTATGGCTAAGATCGAAGTGATGGATTGTACATCACTTCACGGCCTATGGCTAAGATCTGTCTTAATTTCTACATCGCTTCTCGGCCTATGGCTAAGATGAAAGTCTTAACTTGTACGTCGCTTCTCGATCTATGGCTAAGATCGAAATGTTGGGATGGACATCGCTTCTCGGCCAATGGCTAAGATCAGTCTTAACTTGTACGGCGCTTCTCGGCCTAAGGCTAAGATTAGTCTTAACCTGTACATCGCTTCTCGGCCTATGGCTAAGATCAAAGTGATGGGTTGTACATCGCTTCTCGGCCAATGGCTAAGATCAGTCTTAACTTGTACATCACTTCTCGGCCTATGGCTAAGAACGAAATGTTGGGATGTACGTCGAATCTCGGCCTATGGCTAAGATCAAATAAATGGGTTGTACATCGCTTCTCGGCCAATGGCTAAGATCAGTCTTAACTTGAACATCGCTTCTCGGCCTATGGCTAAGATGAAAGTCTTAAATTGTCCTTCGCTTCTCGGCCTATGGCTAAGATCAAAGTGATGGGATGTACATCGCTTCTCGGGCAATGGCTAAGATCAGTCTTAAATTGAACATCGCTTCTCGGCCTATGGCTAAGATCAAATAAATGGGTTGTACATCGCTTCTCGGCCAAAGGCTAAGATCAGTCTTAACCTGTACATCGCATCTCGGCCTATTTCTGTGATCGAAAAGTTGGTTCGTACGTCGCTTCTCGGACTATGGCTAAGATGAAAGTCTTAAATTGTCCATCGCTTCTCGGTCTACGGCTAAGATCAGTCTTAATTTCTACTTTGCTTCTCGGGCTATGACTAAGATGAAAGTCTTAATTTGTACATCGCTTCTCGGCCTATGGCTAAGATGAAAGTCTCAACTTGTACGTCGCTTCTCGATCTATGGCTAAGATCGAAATGTTGGGATGGACATCGCTTCTCGGCCAATGGCTAAGATCAGTCTTAACTTGTACGGCGCTTCTCGGCCTAAGGCTAAGATTAGTGATAACCTGTACATCGCTTCTCGGCCTATGGCTAAGATCAAAGTGATGGGTTGTACATCGCTTCTCGGCCAATGGCTAAGATCAGTCTTAACTTGTACATCACTTCTCGGCTTATGGCTGAGATCAAATAAATGGGTTGTACATCGCTTCTCGGCCAATGGCTAAGATCAGTCTTAACTTGAACATCGCTTCTCGGCCTATGGCTAAGATGAAAGTCTTAAATTGTCCTTCGCTTCTCGGCCTATGGTTAAGATCAAAGTGATGGGATGTACATCGCTTCTCGGGCAATGGCTAAGATCAGTCTTAATTTATACTTTGCTTCTCGGGCTATGACTAAGATGAAAATCTTAATTTGTACATCGCTTCTCGGCCCACGGCTAAGATGAATGTCTTAAATTGTCCATCGCTTCTCGGTCTACGGCTAAGATCGAAGTGATGGATTGTACATCGCTTATCGGCCGATGGCTAAGATCAGTCTTAACTTGTACGGCGCTTCTCGGCTTAAGGCTAAGATCAGTCTTAACCTGTACACCGCATCTCGGCCTATGGCTGTGATTGAAAAGTTGGTTCGTACGTCGCTTCTCGGCCTATGGCTAAGATCAAAGTGATGAGTTGTACATCACTTCTCGGCCTAAGGCTAAGATTAGTCTTAACCTGTACATCGCTTCTCGGCCTATGGCTAAGATGAAAGTCTTAACTTGTACGTCGCTTCTCGATCTATGGCTAAGATCGAAATGTTGGGATGGACATCGCTTCTCGGCCAATGGCTAAGATCAGTCTTAACTTGTACGGCGCTTCTCGGCCTAAGGCTAAGATTAGTCTTAACCTGTACATCGCTTCTCGGCCTATGGCTAAGATCAAAGTGATGGGTTGTACATCGCTTCTCGGCCAATGGCTAAGATCAGTCTTAACTTGTACATCACTTCTCGGCCTATGGCTAAGAACGAAATGTTGGGATGTACGTCGAATCTCGGCCTATGGCTAAGATCAAATAAATGGGTTGTACATCGCTTCTCGGCCAATGGCTAAGATCAGTCTTAACTTGAACATCGCTTCTCGGCCTATGGCTAAGATGAAAGTCTTAAATTGTCCTTCGCTTCTCGGCCTATGGCTAAGATCAAAGTGATGGGATGTACATCGCTTCTCGGGCAATGGCTAAGATCAGTCTTAAATTGAACATCGCTTCTCGGCCTATGGCTAAGATCAAATAAATGGGTTGTACATCGCTTCTCGGCCAAAGGCTAAGATCAGTCTTAACCTGTACATCGCATCTCGGCCTATTTCTGTGATCGAAAAGTTGGTTCGTACGTCGCTTCTCGGACTATGGCTAAGATGAAAGTCTTAAATTGTCCATCGCTTCTCGGTCTACGGCTAAGATCAGTCTTAATTTCTACTTTGCTTCTCGGGCTATGACTAAGATGAAAGTCTTAATTTGTACATCGCTTCTCGGCCTATGGCTAAGATGAAAGTCTTAACTTGTACGTCGCTTCTCGATCTATGGCTAAGATCGAAATGTTGGGATGGACATCGCTTCTCGGCCAATGGCTAAGATCAGTCTTAACTTGTACGGCGCTTCTCGGCCTAAGGCTAAGATTAGTGATAACCTGTACATCGCTTCTCGGCCTATGGCTAAGATCAAAGTGATGGGTTGTACATCGCTTCTCGGCCAATGGCTAAGATCAGTCTTAACTTGTACATCACTTCTCGGCTTATGGCTGAGATCAAATAAATGGGTTGTACATCGCTTCTCGGCCAATGGCTAAGATCAGTCTTAACTTGAACATCGCTTCTCGGCCTATGGCTAAGATGAAAGTCTTAAATTGTCCTTCGCTTCTCGGCCTATGGTTAAGATCAAAGTGATGGGATGTACATCGCTTCTCGGGCAATGGCTAAGATCAGTCTTAATTTATACTTTGCTTCTCGGGCTATGACTAAGATGAAAATCTTAATTTGTACATCGCTTCTCGGCCCACGGCTAAGATGAATGTCTTAAATTGTCCATCGCTTCTCGGTCTACGGCTAAGATCGAAGTGATGGATTGTACATCGCTTATCGGCCGATGGCTAAGATCAGTCTTAACTTGTACGGCGCTTCTCGGCTTAAGGCTAAGATCAGTCTTAACCTGTACACCGCATCTCGGCCTATGGCTGTGATTGAAAAGTTGGTTCGTACGTCGCTTCTCGGCCTATGGCTAAGATCAAAGTGATGAGTTGTACATCACTTCTCGGCCTAAGGCTAAGATTAGTCTTAACCTGTACATCGCTTCTCGGCCTATGGCTAAGATCGACAAGTTGGGATGTACGTCGCTTCTCGGCCTATGGCTAAGATCAAAGTGATGGATTGTACATCGCTTCTCGGCCAATGATCGGCTAAGATCAGTTTTAACTTGAACGTCACTTCTCGGCCTACGGCTAAGATTATTCTTAACTTGTAAATCGCTTCTCGGTCTATGGCTAACATCGCCATGTTGCGTTGTACGTCTGCTATAAAAAAATATAAATTTAATGTACAATTATGATGAGAAATTCATATACTTTTTAATCGAAATTAAAGTAAAATATTCAAATTAAAGTACTTTCACAATAAAATTAATGGCAATTGTTAATAATAAAGTATTCCCAATGCTTTTAAAACGCTGATCATTTATTTTTTTACCACAATGTACATCAAAGTTGAGTATTCCAGTTTTTGCATAAAAACTTCGAGTCCAATATTTTACATTTCACACGAATTTTTTTTCTGGATCGGTTCTCGGCCTATCGTTAAGTTCAAAGTGTTGGGTTGTACATCACTTCTCGGTCTATGGCTAAGATCAGTCTTAATTTTTACTTTGCTTCTCGGCCTATGACTAAGATGAAAGTCTTAAATTGTCCATCGCTTCTCGGTCTACGGCTAAGGTCAAATAAATGGGTTGTACATCGCTTCTAGGCCAATGGCTAAGATCAGTCTTAACTTGTGCGGCGTTTCTCGGCCTAAGGCTAAGATTAGTCTTGACCTGTACATCGCTTCTCGGCCTATGGCTAAGATCAAAGTACGTTTGTCGACACGACAAACGCAGCCTTCAACGCCGTTCACTCACACAACATCGGGGACAACATCTTCCCCCGCGACCAGAAACACCGTCACAGAACTCAACCCTCAACCCTCGCCAGGACTGGACAACAGCAGCAGCGAACCGAGGAGGGCCACGGCGTCAGCAAGGGCTTCCCCCCTCCTGATGGCAATGTGGGCGCAGAGAAGGACGTCAGCGGGACCAGCCACACCACCCAACCAACCAGACGTACCCGCCCCGCACACTCCAACCCCACCGTTCGTCAGGGTGACGAGGTCGGTGCGGGCGAAGAGGCTGCAGAAGAGGGGGGACGTCACCCCATCAACAACGGCGGGAAACAACCCCACACCGTCAAAAAGTGGGGTTGGAAGAAGATCCGCGGGAGTGAGGCTGGCGGGGCTGTTCACACCAATGGCGAGGGCCCCCACGGCCAGAGTGTCGCCAGAATCATATGCCGAGGTCACAAGACGATCCCCAACACCACCAGGGGAACCAGAAACGGGAGGGAGGGGGGCAGCAACATCAAGCCCCCCCCCAGAAGGAGCAGAACCGGTAAATGGCCCTGAGGAGGCCACCCAAGGAGTCTCCGAGCCCCCAACGACAACGAGGGGGACGGAGCAGGACGAGAGGGGGGCAACAACACCAGGCCCCCCCTCAACTAACCGGCGAGCCGCGACACCGGAAGAGGGGCCACAACTCAGCCCCCCGACGACGACCTCGGCGGCGACACTCACGACGGCGACCACCACTACCACCGTATTTGGGGGCCCCGTCATGACGGCAGCCCCAACCCGAGTCCACCCACCACCACCACTACCAACATTGATGCAGAGGAAGGCCACGGCAAGAGCGACCGAGCGAGAGGGACCAACGGCAGGGACGAGGGGACGAGGAACGCAAGGGCGAGTATGGGAGCGGGGCGAACACAGGCAAATACCACTCAAAAACATTGGACTGAACCCCAGAGTGGACGGCATAGTACCGGCGGAGGACGAGGAGCCGGACGGGGAGTACACCGATCAACAACGGCGTCATCGTCGAACCTCCCTGCCACTCGCACAAATGCCACCACGAGTCACAACATCAACAACACGAACACGCCAAGGGCGGTGAGTACTCCGACAACAAACGCTACCGATATCGGCATCCCGAGCGCGAGCGCGTCGGGCAACATTGTGGAGGGGGGCATCCGAGGCAGTAGAGGGGGAAATGCAATAAGACCAAGGGGCAGCCGCCCCCAAACCCGGCGAAGTGAGGTCATCAGAGTGCCCCTCCGCCCGCAGAGACCAGCGGCCGGCGAGCCGGCACCCGCCCCCGAATACGGCCCTTATGGCCGTAGACGAAGGGCGTGAGAGCCGAGCGAGGAACAGGCCCGACTGATCGACGCATGCGGAGGGGTTAACAACAGCGAAGAACTGGACCAGGTGGCCACCGAGGTGGCTGCGTACATGGGTCGACCCACAGCGCGAAGGGGAGGGGAAAGGGGCGGGGGTGGCGGCCGTCGGGGCGGACGTGGCGGGGGAGGAAGGGGAAGGGGAGCACGCCAGGGGGGAGATGGAGCTCGCCCAGAGAGGCCGGCCGACAGGGAAGAGAGGGTCCCCGCTGAGGATGCAAAGGCGGAGGCGACCCGTATCCAGCGACTGTACCGGAGCAACAGGCGGAAAGCCGTCCAGGAAGTGCTCCTTGGAGCCCGCCAGCACTGTGAAGTGAACAAGGCGGGAATCGAGGAGCATTTCAGGGAAGTGCACCGGGAACGGGAGCCGGGCGGGGAACTTCCCCGCGTATTCCCGGCGGACCCACCAGACGAGGCCAGCGACGCCGCCCTGGAACGGCCCTTCACGGTCGAAGAGGTTGGCAAGAGGGTCGGGAGGATGAGTAACTCATCCCCCGGCCCAGGCGGCATAACCTACAGAGACCTGAAGAGGGCCGACCCGGGGTGTCACGTGCTAACGGCAATCTACAATACAGTAGCTCGTCTGGGGACCGTTCCTAACGCGTGGGAAAAATCATCCACGGTCCTTCTATTCAAAAAGGGGGACAGGAACGATCTCTCCAACTGGAGGCCGATCGCGATGGGAGACACTCTCCCAAAACTGCTAGCGGCCCTGATCGCCGACCGACTGACCACGTGGGCCCTGACGAATAAACGAATAAGTCCCGCGCAGAAGGGTTTCCTGCCGTACGAGGGATGCTACGAGCACAACTTCGTGCTGCAGGAGATCCTGGCTGACGCGGGCAAACACGGTAAAGAAGTGGTCGTCGCGTGGTTGGACCTGACGAACGCGTTTGGTTCGGTCCCCCACGCGTCGATCCACGAGGCCCTCAGACTGCACCGGGTGCCCGACAACACGAGAAAAATAATAAGATCCGCATATACCGACGTTGCTACGCAGGTTCGGGCTGCCGACGGGCCGACAAGACCCATCAATATCCTTTCGGGGGTCCGGCAGGGCTGTCCGCTGAGTCCCATCATCTTTAACCTCGCTCTCGAGCCCGTGCTAAGGTCAATAGACGGGCTGGGGGTGGGGTACAGAGGGGGGACTCAAACTTTCAACAACCTTACATACGCGGACGACACAGCCTTGATCGCGGACTCCTCGGAGGGAATGCGATCCCTCCTGGAGAGGGTGGAGACTGCGGCCGGAAAGGTGGGGCTCTCCTTCAACCCCCGTAAATGTGCCACACTACACCTTAAAGGCAGGGGGGGAGGAAGGGTCCGCCCAACCGTCTTCGGGCTCCAGGGTGATGAGTTGAGCCCGCTGGGGGATGGGGAGCGGTATGAGCACCTCGGCATCCCCACCGGGTTCCAGGTGCGCCAGACCCCCATCGCGACGATTGAGGAGATGCTGTCCGACCTCCGGTTAGTGGACCGCTCCCTCCTAGCACCATGGCAGAAACTCGACGCCGTGGCAACTTTCATCCTGCCGCGGCTCGATTTCTGTCTCCGAGGAGCGGACGTGAAGAAGGGACCCCTCAAGGAGGCCGACCGGCTCTTCAAGAGAATGGCCAAGGGTTGGCTACATCTCCCTCAGAGGGCCAGTGCGGAGGTGGTTTTCCTCCCACCCAAACAGGGCGGAGGGGGACTCCTCCCGCTGAAAGACATGGCCGATGTCCTCACCATCACCCACGCATTTAAAATGCTAACTGCGGGGGACGAGGTGGTGAGGACTCTGGCCTGGCACCGTCTGAGGGAGACGGTCTCGGGGAGAATTGGTAGGCCTCCAAATGAGGAGGAGATCGCCCGATATCTGTCCGGTGATTTAACCGCGGAGTTCGGGCGACCCAACTCGTCAGGTCCGCCGTCAGTATGGTCGAGCGCGCGGAAAGCCACGGCCTGGAGTAAAGACAAAATCGACGCAACGTGGCGATGGAGCGAGGCGCGTCAGGAACTAGCGGTGGAATGCAGGGGTGCCGGCGGCAGGCGGGTAATAATACCGCCAGGAGCGCGGTCACAGATAGTGGGCCGACTGAGAGCAGCGGTGACCTTGTACTATCGAGGCACGCTGCTCAACAAAAAAGACCAGGGCAAGGTGTTCGAGGTAACGTCCCTCGCAACGGTTTCGAACCACTTTGTGAGGGACGGACGGAACACCCGCTTCGCCGACTGGCGCTTTATCCATCGCGCCCGGCTGGATGTGCTCCCCCTTAACGGGGCCATCCGATGGGGCGATGGAGACAGGCGCTGCCGGCGATGCGGGGCTCCCCTCGAATCCCTGCCTCACGTAATCGGTCACTGTGGCCCGCATGCCGCAGCCATTCAAAGGCGGCATAATAATATCCAGGACCGCCTGGCTGCCGCCTCCCATGCCCCCGGTATCGTGCGCGTCAACCAGCCCGTCGAGGGAGTTGACGAGGAGGTCGCGGGGCTGAGACCTGACATATTTGTCAGGAATGACCAGAACCGCACGGCCATCATCATCGACGTGGCCATCCCGTTCGAGAACCGAAAGGAAGCGTTCGAGGATGCGAGGAGGCGAAAACTCGAACATTATCGCCCCCTTGCGGAGAACCTCGTCCGGCAGGGATACTCGGTGATGGTGGACGCCTTCCTGGTCGGCGCGCTCGGCGCGTGGGACCCGGCCAACGAGCGGGTCATCAGGCTCCTCAACATCAACCCGCGGTACGCGGCGATGATGAGGAGACTGATGGTAAGCGACACGATCCGTTGGTCGCGGGACATATACGTTGAGCACGTGTCGGGGGTTCGCCAGTACGCGAACTAGAGGAGCGAACCCCCCGGCACAAACGGAGTACTCGCCGGCAGAGAGCGCACACACACTACCGCAGCGAAGCGTCTGTGGCGAATCGCTGGCATATACAGATAGAGATGAAGAAAGGTTTCAGGACATATACAAGACAATCATGTACTAAAAAATACGAATTCCTGTAAAACAGATGTAAAATAAGAACTTTTTATGCGGAAATCGGATCGAGAAGACCGAAGAAATATGTAAAATAATTTTTGCGAGGCTAAGGGCCTGAGCTATGTAACAGGAGTTAATGTACCAGTCGCACCGGAAAATGCCTTTCTTTAAATAAAAGCACTTTTATCTGATCTTATCAGCTTAATATCTGATACGCTCCCCATTGGGGAGCCAGAATATTAATCTGATTTTTGAAATTCGTCTGGACCCACGGGCTTGCTCGGGGCGGACACGGGTTGTACCGGCATTGCAGTGCCGCCGGCTTCAGCCCAATAAAGGTGTCAAAAATAACATCTACGAATTTCAAAGAGCAGAGTAATATAGCATAGTGAAAGAACTAATATTTTCGTGGCTAAACAGCCCTCTACTGGAAAAACTAGTACAAGTGACCTATAATCTATACACTAAAATTTATTTTTCGAAGTGTCAATCTCCTCGCTAAAGTGAAAAGTGCCGAGGAGCGATCTGCCAGCGACTGGACGTGGAGGACTGCGGCGGACCATACACGTAGGATATATAGGATTAAAATCGGCGAGTGTTGCAAGTAAGTCCCTTCTTTCGTTTTGACGTAGTGGTGTTGGGTTAGGGTGTCCAAGCGGAGGCCGTCTAGATTTTGGTGGTTCCCGCGGAAGACACCTACTGCCTCGGGGGAGCCCGAACGCGACGGAAGGCGCCAGCGTCGCACCTGTCGTGAAGAAGGCTTCAACGAGGGAGAACCCACGCCATTTTCCCCTTTGTATTTCATAATTCCTTCTTACCCAACCGTCCGCGGCCATCTTGCCAACAATGACAGGTGGATGCTGAGCGGAGTCGAAGCTACGAACTTTATTATATTTACGAAGAATTTTCGCTAAATTTTACTCCCTGACACACGCATAGAGTGCACCGAGGTGCACTAAGCGTCTCTTATTTTATTTATCAAGACCGAGCGATATTTTCCCCATCCTCGAAAACTCTTTTATTAATTTAGCCTAGCTAGCTTCGACTTCCCGTACAGTTATTCCGCCTGCCAGGCTAGACCCGCGGATTCCCGTCGGCGCTCCGGATTTTTCCGGAACCAACCGAGGCACACTGGTGCGAAGTAGGAACAGAGCGTCACACATTAACCCGTTCCTCGAGACCGATTTAACGGGAAAATCGGGACAATCCTCTTCCTGAAAAAATATCGCGCGGGAACCTGTATACCACGGCATGCAGCGAACGCGCGATATCCTTCCAGCTACCTAGTAGCTCAACCTAGCGGAGCGTCGAGTTTACTCAGCGCTCAGCATTACCCGCGCTCCGAGGTAAGTGACCGAGCGCCAGCCGGCATCGACGGTCGGAGTAGGAGCGCCCGCGCGGTGAGGGTAAGACAGCTTGCCGCGACGGGCGAGATACCGAGTAGCAGCGGGACAGACGCTATAGGTATACCGCCTGCCGCGGAGACGAGACTCGAGCCAGCACACGGGTGCGCGCGTACTCAACGCACCGAGCCACAGCTGACGCACGGCAGTCCCGAGGAGAATCGTTCATTACTCACCTTTATAGACCGCGGGAGTGAAATAGGAAGGAATCAAAATTAAAATTAAAGTCTTTATTTATTCCATTTATTTTATTTATCGAACTTATCCTATTCATCCTATCTACTCTACCCATTTTATTTATTCGACCTATTTTATTAACTCGACCCATTTTATCCATTTTATTTATTGTACTTATTTTAATTATTCTACCTAACTTACTTACTTTATTTATTTTACTTACTCTACTCCTCTCATTCATTTGACTCAGTCTATCCATTCTAGTCATTTTGTTCACCGTATTCATTTTATTCACTCTATTCATTCTATTCATCCTATTCACTCTATCAATTTTACTCACTTGATTCATCCCATCCATTCTATCCATTCTATTCATTTTATTCATTTTATTCATTTTATTCATTTTATTCATTTTATTCATTTTATTCATTTTATTCATTTTATTCATTTTATTCATTTTATTCATTTTATTCATTTTATTCATTTTATTCATTTTATTCATTTTATTCATTTTATTCATTTTATTCATTTTATTCATTTTATTCATTTTATTCATTTTATTCATTTTATTCATTTTATTCATTTTATTCATTTTATTCATTTTATTCATTTTATTCATTTTATTCATTTTATTCATTTTATTCATTTTATTCATTTTATTCATTTTATTCATTTTATTCATTTTATTCATTTTATTCATTTTATTCATTTTATTCATTTTATTCATTTTATTCATTTTATTCATTTTATTCATTTTATTCATTTTATTCATTTTATTCATTTTATTCATTTTATTCATTTTATTCATTTTATTCATTTTATTCATTTTATTCATTTTATTCATTTTATTCATTTTATTCATTTTATTCATTTTATTCATTTTATTCATTTTATTCATTTTATTCATTTTATTCATTTTATTCATTTTATTCATTTTATTCATTTTATTCATTTTATTCATTTTATTCATTTTATTCATTTTATTCATTTTATTCATTTTATTCATTTTATTCATTTTATTCATTTTATTCATTTTATTCATTTTATTCATTTTATTCATTTTATTCATTTTATTCATTTTATTCATTTTATTCATTTTATTCATTTTATTCATTTTATTCATTTTATTCATTTTATTCATTTCACTCATTCTATTCATCATTCTATCCACTATCCACTATCCACATTCTATTCACTCATTCTATCCACTTTACTCAAGTTACTCATCCCACTCACTCTAGTCATTCTACTTATTTTATCTACTCCCATTAATTTTTATTGACTTTATTGATCTCATTTATTTCCATTGACTTTATTTATTCTATTATTCTAAACACCTGACTCAGCTGACGGAACGCACATATTTTATCCATTTTACTGATCTCATTTTACATACTCTAGTCATTCCGAGGTACCAATTTTTGTATTTTACTTGACCAATTCCATCTAGTCTAATATTTAATCCGCTGACAAACACTCCCGCGGGGTCGAAGGGACGAACATCCTGCAACATGAACCAAAACAATAAATAAATTAAATTCACATATCCCGCCACCTCGGTATACTTCTGTGAATTCTGCCCGCGGGTAGATATACCGGGGGTCACAAAAGCGAAGGAGAGATTTGCAGGGGAGAGGCGCTACGAGGACTATGTCAAACACCTGAAGCTGTACCATGCCAACAGGTACACGCTGGAATATCCGTGCGAGAGGTGCGAGTTCAAAGCGGGGACTAAGTACCCCCGCAAAGATCTTGCTGCGCACTATGTAAAAAAGCATCCCGTAGCGCCTCGGCCCTTAATGGCTCCGCCGCGCGCCGAAACGTCCGGAGCCACAGCCGCAAGGGGGGGAGAGCGAGCGAGGACTAGCCAGTCTCGCCCCCCCCCCCCCGAAGCAACAACAAAAGCAACAACAACAGCGACAGTAACAACAATACATACGATAGCGAGAGCGGTAAGGGCGAGCACTGCCGGTGCGCGACTTGTAAGTGCGGGTGGCGGCAGCGAGACAACAACAACAGCGACACGACAAACGCAGCCTCCAACGCCGTTCACTCACACAACATCGGGGACAACATCTTCCCCCGCGACCAGAAACACCCTCGCCGAACTCAACCCTCAACCCTCGCCAGGACTGGACAACAGCAGCAGCGGACCGAGGGGGGCCACGGCGTCAGCAAGGGCTACCCCCCTCCTGATGGCAATGTGAGCGCAGAGAAGGACGTCAGCGGGACCAACCACACCACCCAACCAACCAGACGTACCCCCCCCCCCGCACACTCCAACCCCACCGTTCGTCAGGGTGACGAGGTCGGTGCGGGCGAAGAGGCTGCAGAAGAGGGGGGACGTCACCCCATCAACAACGGCGGGAAACAACCCCACACCGTCAACGAGTGGGGTTGGAAGAAGATCCGCGGGAGTGAGGCTGGCGGGGCTGTTCACACCAATGGCGAGGGCCCCCACGGCCAGAGTGTCGCCAGAATCATATGCCGAGGTCACAAGACGATCCCCAACACCACCAGGGGAACCGGAAACGGGAGGGAGGGGGGCAATAACATCAAGCCCCCCCCCCCCAGAAGGAGCAGAACCGGTAAATGGCCCGGAGGAGGCCACCCAAGGAGTTTCCGAGCCACCAACAACAACGAGAGGGACGGAGCAGGACGAGAGGGGGGCAACAACACCAGGCCCCCCCTCAACTAACCGGCGAGCCGCGACACCGGAAGAGGGGACACAACTCAGCCCCTTGACGACGACCTCGGCGGCGACACTCACGACGGCGACCACCACTACCACCGTATGTGGGGGCCCCGTCATGACGGCAGCCCCAACCCGAGTCCACCCACCACCACCACTACCAACATTGGTACAGAGGAAGGCCACGGCAAGAGCGACCGAGCGAGAGAGAGGGACCAACGACAGGGACGAGGGGACGAAAAACGCAAGGGCGAGTATGGGACCGGGACGAACACAGGCAAATACCACTCAACAACATTGGACTGAACCCCAGAGTGGACGGCATAGTACCGGCGGAGGACGAGGACCCGGACGGGGAGCACACCGATCAACAACGGCGTCATCGTCGAACCTCCCTGCCACTCGCACAAATGCCACCACGAGTCACAACATCAACAACACGAACACGCCAAGGGCGGTGAGTACTCCGACAACAAACGCTACCGATATCGGCATCCCGAGCGCGAGCGTGTCGGGCAACATTGTGGAGGGGGGCATCCGAGGCAGTAGAGGGGGAAATGCAATAAGACCAAGGGGCAACCGCCCCCAAACTCGGCGAAGTGAGGTCATCAGAGTGCCCCTCCGCCGGAGAGACCAGCGGCCGGCGAGCCGGCACCCGCCCCCGAATACGGCCCTTACGGCCGTAGACGAAGGGCGGGAGAGCCGAGCGAGGAACAGGCCCGACTGATCGACGCATGCGGAGGAGTTAACAACAGCGAAGAACTGGACCAGGTGGCCACCGAGGTGGCTGCGTACATGGGTCGACTCACAGCGCGAAGGGGAGGGGAAAGGGGCGGGGGTGGCGGCCGTCGGGGCGGACGTGGCGGGAGAGGAAGGGGAAGGGGAGCGCGGCAGGGGGGAGATGGAGCTCGCCCAGAGAGGCCGGCCGACAGGGAAGAGAGGGTCCCCGCTGAGGATGCAAAGGCGGAGGCGACCCGTATCCAGCGACTGTACCGGAGCGACAGGCGGAAAGCCGTCCAGGAAGTGCTCCTTGGAGCCCGCCAGCACTGCGAAGTGAACAAGGCGGGAATCGAGGAGCATTTCAGGGAAGTTCACCGGGAACGGGAGCCGGGCTGGGAACTTCCCCGCGTATTCCCGGCGGACCCGCCAGACGAGGCCAGCGACGCCGCCCTGGAACGGCCCTTCACGGTCGAAGAGGTTGGCAAGAGGGTCGGGAGGATGCGTAACTCATCCCCCGGCCCAGACGGCACAACCTACAGAGACCTGAAGAGGGCCGACCCGGGGTGTCACGTGCTAACGGCAATCTACAATACAGTAGCTCGTCTGGGGATCGTTCCTAACGCGTGGAAAAAATCATCCACGGTCCTCCTATTCAAAAAGGGGGACAGGAACGATCTCTCCAACTGGAAGCCGATCGCGATGGGAGACACTCTCCCAAAATTGCTAGCGGCTCTGATCGCCGACCGACTGACACGTGGGCCCTGACGAATAAACGAATAAGTCCCGCGCAGAAGGGTTTCCTGCTGTACGAGGGATGCTACGAGCACAACTTCGTGCTGCAGGAGATCCTGGCTGACGCGAGCAAACACGGTAAAGAAGTGGTCGTCGCGTGGTTGGACCTGACGAACGCGTTTGGTTCGGTCCCCCACGCGTCGATCCACGAGGCCCTCAGACTGCACCGGGTGCCCGACAACACGAGAAAAATAATAAGATCCGCATATAACGACGTTGCTACGCAGGTTCGGGCTGCCGACGGGCCGACAAGACCCATCAATATCCTTTCGGGGGTCCGGCAGGGCTGTCCGCTGAGTCCCATCATCTTTAACCTCGCCCTCGAGCCCGTGCTAAGGTCAATAGACGGGCTGGGGGTGGGGTACAGAGTGGGGACTCAAACTTTCAACAACCTTACATACGCGGACGACACAGCCTTGATCGCAGACTCCCCGGAGGGAATGCGATCCCTCCTGGAGAGGGTGGAGACTGCGGCCGGAAAGGTGGGGCTCTCCTTCAACCCCCGTAAATGTGCCACACTACACCTTAAAGGCAGGGGGGGAGGAAGGGTCCGCCCAACCGTCTTCAGGCTCCAGGGTGAAGAGTTGAGCCCGCTGGGGGATGGGGAGCGGTATGAGCACATCGGCATCCCCACAGGGTTCCAGGTGCGCCAGACCCCCATCGCGACGATTGAGGAGATGCTGTCCGACCTCCGGTCAGTGGACCGTTCCCTCCTAGCACCATGGAAGAAACTCGACGCCGTGGCAACTTTCATCCTGCCGCGGCTCGATTTCTGCTCCGAGGAGCGGACGTGAAGAAGGGACCCCTCAAGGAGGCCGACCGGCTCTTCAAGACAATGGCCAAGGGTTGGCTACATCTCCCTCAGAGGGCCAGTGCGGAGGTGGTTTTCCTCCCACCCAAACAGGGTGGAGGGGGACTCCTCCCGCTGAAAGACATGGCCGATGTCCTCACCATCACCCACGCATTTAAAATGCTAACTGCGGGGGACGAGGTGGTGAGGACTCTGGCCTGGCACCGTCTGTGGGAGACGGTCTCGGGGAGAATTGGTAGGCCTCCAAATGAGGAGGAGATCGCCCGATATCTGTCCGGTGATTTAACCGCGGGGTTCGGGCGACCCAACTCGTCAGGTCCGCCGTCCGTATGGTCGAGGGCGCGGAAAGCCACGGCCTGGAGTAAAGACAAAATCGACGCAACGTGGCGATGGAGCGAGGCGCGTCAGGAACTAGCGGCGGAATGCAGGGGTGCCGGCGGCAGGCGGGTAATAATACCGCCAGGAGCGCGGTCACAGATAGTGGGCCGACTGAGAGCAGCGGTGACCTCGTACTATCGAGGCACGCTGCTCAACAAAAAAGACCAGGGCAAGGTGGTCGAGGTAACGCCCCTCGCAACGGTTTCAAACCACTTTGTGAGGGACGGACGGAACACCCGCTTCGCCGACTGGCGCTTTATCCATCGCGCCCGGCTGGATGTGCTCCCCCTTAACGGGGCCATCCGATGGGGCGATGGAGGCAGGCGCTGCCGGCGATGCGGGGCTCCCCTCGAATCCCTGCCTCACGTAATCGGTCACTGTGGCCCGCATGCCGCAGCCATTCAAAGGCGGCATAATAATATCCAGGACCGCCTGGCTGCCGCCTCCCATGCCCCCGGTATCGTGCACGTTAACCAGCGCGTCGAGGGAGTTGACAAGGAGGTCGCAGGGCTGAGACCTGACGTATTCGTCAGGAATGACCAGAGACGCACGGCCATCATCATCGACGTGGCCATCCCGTTCGAGAACCGAAAGGAAGCGTTCGAGGATGCGAGGAGGCGAAAACTCGAACATTATCGCCCCCTTGCGGAGAACCTCGTCCGGCAGGGATACTCGGTGATGGTGGACGCCTTCCTGGTCGGCGCGCTCGGCGCGTGGGACCCGGCCAACGAGCGAGTCATCAGGCTCCTCAACATCAACCCGCGGTACGCGGCGATGATGAGGAGACTGATGGTAAGCGACACGATCCGTTGGTCGCGGGACATATACGTTGAGCACGTATCGGGGGTTCGCCAGTACGCGAACTGGAGGAGCGAACCCCCCGGCACAAACGGAGTACTCGCCGGCAGAGAGCGCACACACACTACCGCAGCGAAGCGTCTGTGGCGAATCGCTGGCATATACAGATAGAGATGAAGAAAGGTTTCAGGACATATATAAGACAATCATGTACTAAAAAATACGAATTCCTGTAAAACAGATGTAAAATACGAACTTTTTATGCGGAAATCGGATCGAGAAGACCGAAGAAATATGTAAAATAATTTTTGCGAGGCTAAGGGCCTGAGCTATGTAACAGGAGTTAATGTACCGGTCGCACCGGAAAAGGCCTATGGCTAAGTTCAAATAAATGGGTTGGCCATCGCTTCTCGGACTATGGCTAAGATCGAAATGTTGGGATGGACATCGCTTCTCGGCCAATGGCTAAGATCAGTCTTAACTTGAACATCGCTTCTCGGCCTATGGCTAAGAACGAAATGTTGGGATGTACGTCGAATCTCGGCCTATGGCTAAGATCAAAGTGATGGGTTGTACATCGCTTCTCGGCCAATGGCTAAGATCAGTTTTAACTTGAACATCACTTTTCGGCCTATGGCTGCGATCAAATAAATGGGTTGTACATCGCTTCTCGGCCAATGGCTAAGATCAGTCTTAACTCGAACATCGCTTCTCGGCCTATGGCTAAGATGAAAGTCTTAAATTGTCCTTCGCTTCTCGGCCTATGGCTAAGATCAAAGTGATGGGTTGTACATCGCTTCTCGGGCAATGGCTAAGATCAGTCTTAAATTGAACATCGCTTCTCGGCCTATGGCTAAGATCAAATAAATGGGTTGTACATCGCTTCTCGGCCAATGGCTAAGATCAGTCTTAACTTGAACATCGCTTCTCGGCCTATGGCTAAGATGAAAGTCTTAAATTGTCCATCGCTTCTCGGCCTATGGCTAAGATCAAATAAATGGGTTGTACATCGCTTCTCGGCCAATGGCTAAGAACAGTCTTAACTTGAACATCGCTTCTCGGCCTATGGCTAAGATCAAATAAATGGGTTGGCCATCGCTTCTCGGCCTATGGCTAAGATCGAAATATTGGGATGTACGTCGAATCTCGGCCTATGGCTAAGATCAAATAAATGGGTTGTACATTGCTTCTCGGCCTATGGCTAAGATCAAATAAATGGGTTGTACATTGCTTCTCGGCCTATGGCTAAGATCAGTCTTAACTTGTACGGCGCTTCTCGGCCTGAGGCTGTGATCGAAAAGTTGGTTTGTACTTCTCGCTTCTCGGCCTATGGCTAAGATCAAAGTGATGGGTTGTACATCGCTTCTCGGCCTATGGCTAAGATGAAAGTCTTAAATTGTCCATCGCTTCTCGATCTACGGCTAAGATCGAAGTGATGGATTGTACATCGCTTCTCGGCCAATGGCTAAGATCAGTCTTAACTTGTACATCACTTCTCGGCCTATGGCTACGATCAAATAAATGGGTTGTACATCGCTTCTCGGCCAATGGCTAAGATCAGTCTTAACTTGAACATCGCTTCTCGGCCTATGGCTAAGATCGAATAAATGGGTTGTACATCGCTTCTCGGCCTATGGCTAAGATCAAATAAATGGATTGTACATCGCTTCTCGGCCAATGGCTAAGATCAGTCTTAACTTGTACATCACTTCTCGGCCTATGGCTACGATCAAATAAATGGGTTGTACATCGCTTCTCGGCCAATGGCTAAGATCAGTCTTAACTTGAACATCGCTTCTCGGCCTATGGCTAAGATCGAATAAATGGGTTGAACATCGCTGCTCGGCCTATGGCTAAGATCGAAATATTGGGATGTACGTCGAATCTCGGCCTATGGCTAAGATCAAATAAATGGGTTGTACATAGCTTCTCGGCCTATGGCTAAGATCAGTCTTAACTTGTACGGCGCTTCTCGGCCTGAGGCTGTGATCGAAAAGTTGGTTTGTACTTCTCGCTTCTCGGCCTATGGCTAAGATCAAAGTGATGGGTTGTACATCGCTTCTCGGCCTATGGCTAAGATGAAAGTCTTAAATTGTCCATCGCTTCTCGATCTACGGCTAAGATCGAAGTGATGGATTGTACATCGCTTCTCGGCCAATGGCTAAGATCAGTCTTAACTTGTACATCACTTCTCGGCCTATGGCTACGATCAAATAAATGGATTGTACATCGCTTCTCGGCCAATGGCTAAGATCAGTCTTAACTTGTGCGGCGCTTCTCGGCCTAAGGCTAAGATTAGTCTTAACCTGTACATCGCTTCTCGGCCTATGGCTAAGATCAACAAGTTGGGATGTACGTCGCTTCTCGGCCTATGGCTAAGATCAAAGTGATGGGTTGTACATAACTTCTCGGCCTATGGCTAAGATCAAATAAATGGGTTGTACATTGCTTCTCGGCCTATGGCTAAGATCAGTCTTAACTTGCACGGCGCTTCTCGGCCTAAGGCTAAGATCAAAGTGATGGGTTGTACATCGCTTCTCGGCCAATGGCTAAGATCGAAATATTGGGATGTACGTCGAATCTCGGCCTATGGCTAAGATCAAATAAATGGGTTGTACATTGCTTCTCGGCCTATGGCTAAGATCAGTCTTAACTTGTACGGCGCTTCTCGGCCTGAGGCTGTGATCGAAAAGTTGGTTTGTACTTCTCGCTTCTCGGCCTATGGCTAATATCAAAGTGATGGGTTGTACATCGCTTCTCGGCCTATGGCTAAGATGAAAGTCTTAAATTGTCCATCGCTTCTCGATCTACGGCTAAGATCGAAGTGATGGATTGTACATCGCTTCGCGGCCAATGGCTAAGATCAGTCTTAACGTGAACATCGCTTCTCGGCCTATGGCTAAGATCAAATAAATGGGTTGTACATCGCTTCTCGGTCTATGGCTAAGATCAGTCTTAACTTGCACGGCGCTTCTCGGCCTAAGGCTAAGATCAGTCTTAACTTGTACGGCGCTTCTCGGCCTATGGCTAAGATGAAAGTCTTAAATTGTCCATCGCTTCTCGGCCTATGGCTAAGATCAAAGTGATGGGTTGTACATCGCTTCTCGGCCAATGGCTAAGATCAGTCTTAACTTGAACATCGCTTCTCGGCCTATGGCTAAGATCAAATAAATGGGTTGGACATCGCTTCTCGGCCTATGGCTAAGATCGAAATATTGGGATGTACGTCGAATCTCGGCCTATGGCTAAGATCAAATAAATGGGTTGTACATTGCTTCTCGGCCTATGGCTAAGATCAAATAAATGGGTTGTACATTGCTTCTCGGCCTATGGCTAAGATCATTCTTAACTTGTACGGCGCTTCTCGGCCTGAGGCTGTGATCGAAAAGTTGGTTTGTACTTCTCGCTTCTCGGCCTATGGCTAAGATCAAATAAATGGGTTGTACATCGCTTCTCGGCCTATGGCTAAGATGAATGTTTTAAATTGTCCATCGCTTCTCGGTCTACGGCTAAGATCGAAGTGATGGATTGTACATCGCTTCGCGGCCAATGGCTAAGATCAGTCTTAACGTGAACATCGCTTCTCGGCCTATGGCTAAGATCAAATAAATGGGTTGTACATCGCTTCTCGGTCTATGGCTAAGATCAGTCTTAACTTGCACGGCGCTTCTCGGCCTAAGGCTAAGATCAGTCTTAACTTGTACGGCGCTTCTCGGCCTATGGCTAAGATGAAAGTCTTAAATTGTCCATCGCTTCTCGGCCTATGGCTAAGATCAAAGTGATGGGTTGTACATCGCTTCTCGGCCAATGGCTAAGATCAGTCTTAACTTGAACATCGCTTCTCGGCCTATGGCTAAGATCAAATAAATGGGTTGGACATCGCTTCTCGGCCTATGGCTAAGATCGAAATATTGGGATGTACGTCGAATCTCGGCCTATGGCTAAGATCAAATAAATGGGTTGTACATTGCTTCTCGGTCTACGGCTAAGATCGAAGTGATGAATTGTACATCGCTTCTCGGCCAATGGCTAAGATCAGTCTTAACTTGTACGGCGCTTCTCGGCCTGAGGCTGTGATCGAAAAGTTGGTTTGTACTTCTCGCTTCTCGGCCTATGGCTAAGATCAAATAAATGCGTTGTACATCGCTTCTCGGCCTATGGCTAAGATCATTCTTAACTTGTACGGCGCTTCTCGGCCTGAGGCTGTGATCGAAAAGTTGGTTTGTACTTCTCGCTTCTCGGCCTATGGCTAAGATCAAATAAATGGGTTGTACATTGCTTCTCGGCCTATGGCTAAGATCATTCTTAACTTGTACGGCGCTTCTCGGCCTGAGGCTGTGATCGAAAAGTTGGTTTGTACTTCTCGCTTCTCGGCCTATGGCTAAGATCAAATAAATGGGTTGTACATCGCTTCTCGGCCTATGGCTAAGATGAATGTTTTAAATTGTCCATCGCTTCTCGGTCTACGGCTAAGATCGAAGTGATGGATTGTACATCGCTTCTCGGCCAATGGCTAAGATCAGTCTTAACTTGAACATCGCTTCTCGGCCTATGGCTAAGATCAGTCTTAACTTGAACATCGCTTCTCGGCCTAAGGCTAAGATCAAATAAATGGGTTGTACATTGCTTCTCGGCCTATGGCTAAGATCAGTCTTAACTTGTACTTCGCCTCTTGGCCTATGGTTAAGATGAAAGACTTAACTTGTAAGTCGCTTCTCGGTCTACGGCTAAGATCGAAGTGATGGATTGTACATCGCTTCTCGGCCAATGGCTAAGATCAGTCTTAACTTGTACATCGCTTCTCGGCCTATGGCTAAGATCAAATAAATGGGTTGTACATCGCTTCTCGGCCTATGGCTAAGATCAGTCTTAACTTGTGCGGCGCTTCTCGGCCTAAGGCTAAGATTAGTCATAACCTGTACATCGCTTCTCGGCCTATGGCTAAGAACGAAATGTTGGGATGTACGTCGAATCTCGGCCTATGGCTAAGATCGAAGTGATGGGTTGTACATCGCTTCTCGGCCAATGGCTAAGATCAGTCTTAACTTGTGCGGCGCTTCTCGGCCTAAGGCTAAGATTAGTCATAACCTGTACATCGCTTCTCGGCCTATGGCTAAGAATGAAATGTTGGGATGTACGTCGAATCTCGGCCTATGGCTAAGATCGAAGTGATGGGTTGTACATCGCTTCTCGGCCAATGGCTAAGATCAGTCTTAACTTGTACGGCGCTTCTCGGCCTAAGGCAAAGATTAGTCATAACCTGTACGTCGCTTGTCGGCCTATGGCTAAGATCGACAAGTTGGGATGTACGTCGCTTCTCGGCCTATGGCTAAGATCGACAAGTTGGGATGTACGTCGCTTCTCGGCCTATGGCTAAGATCAAAGTGATGGGTTGTACATCACTTCTCGGCCTATGGCTAAGATCGACAAGTTGGGATGTACGTCGCTTCTCGGCCTATGGCTAAGATCAAAGTGATGGGTTGTACATCACTTCTCGGCCTATGGCTAAGATCAAAGTGATGGGTTGTACATCGCTTCTCGGCCTATGGCTAAGATCAAAGTGATGGGTTGTACATCGCTTCTCGGCCTATGGCTAAGATCAAAGTGATGGGTTGTACATCACTTCTCGGCCTATGGCTAAGATCAAATAAATGGGTTGTACATCGCTTCTCGGCCTATGGCTAAGATCAAAGTGATGGGTTGTACATCGCTTCTCGGCCTATGGCTAAGATCAAAGTGATGGGTTGTACATCGCTTCTCGGCCAATGGCTAAGATCAGTCTTAACTTGAACATCGCTTCTCGGCCTATGGCTAAGATGAATGTCTTAAATTGTCCATCGCTTCTGGATCTACGGCTAAGATCGAAGTGATGGATTGTACATCGCTTCTCGGCCAATGGCTAAGATCAGTCTTAACTTCAACATCGCTTCTCGGCCTATGGCTAAGATCAAATAAATGGGTTGTACATCGCTTCTCGGCCTATGGCTAAGATCAAAGTGATGGGTTGTACATCGCTTCTCGGCCTATGGCTAAGATCAAATAAATGGGTTGTACATTGCTTCTCGGCCTATGGCTAAGATGAAAGTCTTAAATTGTCCATCGCTTCTGGGCCTATGGCTAAGATCAAAGTGATGGGTTGTGCAACGCTTCTCGGCCAATGGCTAAGATCAGTCTTGACTTGTACGGCGCTTCTCGGCCTATGGCTAAGATGAAAGTCTTAACTTGTACGTCGCTTCTCGGTCTACGCCTAAGATCGAAGTGATGAATTGTACATCGCTTCTCGGCCAATGGCTAAGATCAGTCTTAACTTGTACGGCGCTTCTCGGCCTGAGGCTGTGATCGAAAAGTTGGTTTGTACTTCTCGCTTCTCGGCCTATGGCTAAGATCAAATAAATGCGTTGTACATCGCTTCTCGGCCTATGGCTAAGATCATTCTTAACTTGTACGGCGCTTCTCGGCCTGAGGCTGTGATCGAAAAGTTGGTTTGTACTTCTCGCTTCTCGGCCTATGGCTAAGATCAAATAAATGGGTTGTACATTGCTTCTCGGCCTATGGCTAAGATCATTCTTAACTTGTACGGCGCTTCTCGGCCTGAGGCTGTGATCGAAAAGTTGGTTTGTACTTCTCGCTTCTCGGCCTATGGCTAAGATCAAATAAATGGGTTGTACATCGCTTCTCGGCCTATGGCTAAGATGAATGTTTTAAATTGTCCATCGCTTCTCGGTCTACGGCTAAGATCGAAGTGATGGATTGTACAACGCTTCTCGGCCAATGGCTAAGATCAGTCTTAACTTGAACATCGCTTCTCGGCCTATGGCTAAGATCAGTCTTAACTTGAACATCGCTTCTCGGCCTAAGGCTAAGATCAAATAAATGGGTTGTACATTGCTTCTCGGCCTATGGCTAAGATCAGTCTTAACTTGTACTTCGCCTCTTGGCCTATGGTTAAGATGAAAGACTTAACTTGTAAGTCGCTTCTCGGTCTACGGCTAAGATCGAAGTGATGGATTGTACATCGCTTCTCGGCCAATGGCTAAGATCAGTCTTAACTTGTACATCGCTTCTCGGCCTATGGCTAAGATCAAATAAATGGGTTGTACATCGCTTCTCGGCCAATGGCTAAGATCAGTCTTAACTTGTGCGGCGCTTCTCGGCCTAAGGCTAAGATTAGTCATAACCTGTACATCGCTTCTCGGCCTATGGCTAAGAACGAAATGTTGGGATGTACGTCGAATCTCGGCCTATGGCTAAGATCGAAGTGATGGGTTGTACATCGCTTCTCGGCCAATGGCTAAGATCAGTCTTAACTTGTGCGGCGCTTCTCGGCCTAAGGCTAAGATTAGTCATAACCTGTACATCGCTTCTCGGCCTATGGCTAAGAATGAAATGTTGGGATGTACGTCGAATCTCGGCCTATGGCTAAGATCGAAGTGATGGGTTGTACATCGCTTCTCGGCCAATGGCTAAGATCAGTCTTAACTTGTACGGCGCTTCTCGGCCTAAGGCAAAGATTAGTCTTAACCTGTACGTCGCTTGTCGGCCTATGGCTAAGATCGACAAGTTGGGATGTACGTCGCTTCTCGGCCTATGGCTAAGATCGACAAGTTGGGATGTACGTCGCTTCTCGGCCTATGGCTAAGATCAAAGTGATGGGTTGTACATCACTTCTCGGCCTATGGCTAAGATCGACAAGTTGGGATGTACGTCGCTTCTCGGCCTATGGCTAAGATCAAAGTGATGGGTTGTACATCACTTCTCGGCCTATGGCTAAGATCAAATAAATGGGTTGTACATCGCTTCTCGGCCTATGGCTAAGATCAAAGTGATGGGTTGTACATCGCTTCTCGGCCTATGGCTAAGATCAAAGTGATGGGTTGTACATCACTTCTCGGCCTATGGCTAAGATCAAATAAATGGGTTGTACATCGCTTCTCGGCCTATGGCTAAGATCAAAGTGATGGGTTGTACATCGCTTCTCGGCCTATGGCTAAGATCAAAGTGATGGGTTGTACATCGCTTCTCGGCCAATGGCTAAGATCAGTCTTAACTTGAACATCGCTTCTCGGCCTATGGCTAAGATGAATGTCTTAAATTGTCCATCGCTTCTGGATCTACGGCTAAGATCGAAGTGATGGATTGTACATCGCTTCTCGGCCAATGGCTAAGATCAGTCTTAACTTCAACATCGCTTCTCGGCCTATGGCTAAGATCAAATAAATGGGTTGTACATCGCTTCTCGGCCTATGGCTAAGATCAGTCTTAACTTGAACATCGCTTCTCGGCCTATGGCTAAGATGAATGTCTTAAATTGTCCATCGCTTCTGGATCTACGGCTAAGATCGAAGTGATGGATTGTACATCGCTTCTCGGCCAATGGCTAAGATCAGTCTTAACTTCAACATCGCTTCTCGGCCTATGGCTAAGATCAAATAAATGGGTTGTACATCGCTTCTCGGCCTATGGCTAAGATCAAAGTGATGGGTTGTACATCGCTTCTCGGCCAATGGCTAAGATCAGTCTTAACTTGTACGGCGCTTCTCGGCCTAAGGCAAAGATTAGTCTTAACCTGTACGTCGCTTGTCGGCCTATGGCTAAGATCGACAAGTTGGGATGTACGTCGCTTCTCGGCCTATGGCTAAGATCAAAGTGATGGGTTGTACATCGCTTCTCGGCCAATGGCTAAGATCAGTCTTAACTTGTACGGCGCTTCTCGGCCTAAGGCAAAGATTAGTCTTAACCTGTACGTCGCTTGTCGGCCTATGGCTAAGATCGACAAGTTGGGATGTACGTCGCTTCTCGGCCTATGGCTAAGATCAAAGTGATGGGTTGTACATCGCTTCTCGGCCAATGGCTAAGATCAGTCTTAACTTGTACGGCGCTTCTCGGCCTAAGGCAAAGATTAGTCTTAACCTGTACGTCGCTTGTCGGCCTATGGCTAAGATCGACAAGTTGGGATGTACGTCGCTTCTCGGCCTATGGCTAAGATCAAAGTGATGGGTTGTACATCACTTCTCGGCCTATGGCTAAGATCGACAAGTTGGGATGTACGTCGCTTCTCGGCCTATGGCTAAGATCAAAGTGATGGGTTGTACATCACTTCTCGGCCTACGGCTAAGATCAAATAAATGGGTTGTACATCGCTTCTCGGCCTATGGCTAAGATCAAAGTGATGGGTTGTACATCGCTTCTCGGCCTATGGCTAAGATCAAAGTGATGGGTTGTACATCGCTTCTCGGCCAATGGCTAAGATCAGTCTTAACTTGAACATCGCTTCTCGGCCTATGGCTAAGATGAATGTCTTAAATTGTCCATCGCTTCTGGATCTACGGCTAAGATCGAAGTGATGGATTGTACATCGCTTCTCGGCCAATGGCTAAGATCAGTCTTAACTTCAACATCGCTTCTCGGCCTATGGCTAAGATCAAATAAATGGGTTGTACATCGCTTCTCGGCCTATGGCTAAGATCAAAGTGATGGGTTGTACATCGCTTCTCGGCCTATGGCTAAGATCAAATAAATGGGTTGTACATCGCTTCTCGCCTATGGCTAAGATCAGTCTTAACTTGTACGGCGCTTCTCGGCCTGAGGCTGTGATCGAAAAGTTGGTTTGTACTTCTCGCTTCTCGGCCTATGGCTAAGATCAAAGTGGTGGGTTGTACATCGCTTCTCGGCCTATGGCTAAGATCAAATAAATGGGTTGTACATCGCTTCTCGGCCTATGGCTAAGATCAAAGTGATGGGTTGTACATCGCTTCTCGGCCAATGGCTAAGATCAGTCTTAACTTGTACGGCGCTTCTCGGCCTAAGGCAAAGATTAGTCTTAACCTGTACGTCGCTTGTCGGCCTATGGCTAAGATCGACAAGTTGGGATGTACGTCGCTTCTCGGCCTATGGCTAAGATCAAAGTGATGGGTTGTACATCACTTCTCGGCCTATGGCTAAGATCGACAAGTTGGGATGTACGTCGCTTCTCGGCCTATGGCTAAGATCAAAGTGATGGGTTGTATATCACTTCTCGGCCTATGGCTAAGATCAAATAAATAGGTTGTACATCGCTTCTCGGCCTATGGCTAAGATCAAAGTGATGGGTTGTACATCGCTTCTCGGCCTATGGCTAAGATCAAAGTGATGGGTTGTACATCGCTTCTCGGCCAATGGCTAAGATCAGTCTTAACTTGAACATCGCTTCTCGGCCTATGGCTAAGATGAATGTCTTAAATTGTCCATCGCTTCTGGATCTACGGCTAAGATCGAAGTGATGGATTGTACATCGCTTCTCGGCCAATGGCTAAGATCAGTCTTAACTTCAACATCGCTTCTCGGCCTATGGCTAAGATCAAATAAATGGGTTGTACATCGCTTCTCGGCCTATGGCTAAGATCAAAGTGATGGGTTGTACATCGCTTCTCGGCCTATGGCTAAGATCAAATAAATGGGTTGTACATCGCTTCTCGCCTATGGCTAAGATCAGTCTTAACTTGTACGGCGCTTCTCGGCCTGAGGCTGTGATCGAAAAGTTGGTTTGTACTTCTCGCTTCTCGGCCTATGGCTAAGATCAAAGTGGTGGGTTGTACATCGCTTCTCGGCCTATGGCTAAGATGAAAGTCTTAAATTGTCCATCCCTTCTCGATCTACGGCTAAGATCGAAGTGATGGATTGTACATCGCTTCTCGGCCAATGGCTAAGATCAGTCTTAACTTGAACATCGCTTCTCGGCCTATGGCTAAGATGAATGTCTTAAATTGTCCATCGCTTCTGGATCTACGGCTAAGATCGAAGTGATGGATTGTACATCGCTTCTCAGCCAATGGCTAAGATCAGTCTTAACTTCAACATCGCTTCTCGGCCTATGGCTAAGATCAAATAAATGGGTTGTACATCGCTTCTCGGCCTATGGCTAAGATCAAAGTGATGGGTTGTACATCGCTTCTCGCCCTATGGCTAAGATCAAAGTGATGGGTTGTACATCGCTTCTCGGCCTATGGCTAAGATCAAAGTGATGGGTTGTACATCGCTTCTCGGCCAATGGCTAAGATCAGTCTTAACTTGAACATCGCTTCTCGGCCTATGGCTGAGATGAATGTCTTAAATTGTCCATCGCTTCTGGATCTACGGCTAAGATCGAAGTGATGGATTGTACATCGCTTCTCGGCCAATGGCTAAGATCAGTCTTAACTTGTACATCGCTTCTCGGCCTATGGCTAAGATCGACAAGTTGGGATGCACGTCGCTTCTCGGCCTATGGCTAAGAACGAAATGTTGGGATGTACGGCGCTTCTCGGTCTAAGGCTAAGATCAAAGTGATGGATTGTACATCGCTTCTCGGCCAATGGCTAAGATCAGTCTTAACTTGTACGGCGCTTCTCGGCCTAAGGCTAAGATTAGTCTTAACTTGTACATCGCTTCTCGGCCTATGGCTAAGATCGACAAGTTGGGATGCACGTCGCTTCTCGGCCTATAGCTAAGATCAAAGTGATGGGTTGTACATCACTTCTCGGCCTATGGCTAAGATCAAATAAATGGGTTGTACATCGCTTCTCGGCCAATGGCTAAGATCAGTCTTAACTTGTGCGGCGCTTCTCGGCCTGAGGTTAAGATTAGTCATAACCTGTACATCGCTTCTCGGCCTATGGCTAAGAACGTAATGTTGGGATGTACGTCGCTTCTCGGCCTATGGCTAAGATCAAAGTGATGGGTTGTACATCACTTCTCGGCCTATGGCTAAGATCAAATAAATGGGTTGTACATCGCTTCTCGGCCAATGGCTAAGATCAGTCTTAACTTGTGCGGCGCTTCTCGGCCTAAGGCTAAGATTAGTCATAACCTGTACATCGCTTCTCGGCCTATGGCTAAGAACATAATGTTGGGATGTACGTCGCTTCTCGGCCTATGGCTAAGATCAAAGTGATGGGTTGTACATCACTTCTCGGCCTATGGCTAAGATCAAATAAATGGGTTGTACATCGCTTCTCGGCCAATGGCTAAGATCAGTCTTAACTTGCACGGCGCTTCTCGGCCTAAGGCTAAGATCAAAGTGATGGGTTGTACATCGCTTCTCGGCCAATGGCTAAGATCAGTCTTAACTTGAACATCGCTTCTCGGCCTATGGCTAAGATCAGTTTTAACTTGTACTTCGCCTCTTGGCCTATGGTTAAGATGAAAGACTTAACTTGTACGTCGCTTCTCGGTCTACGGCTAAGATCGAAGTGATGGATTGTACATCGCTTCTCGGCCAATGGCTAAGATCAGTCTTAACTTGAACATCGCTTCTCGGCCTATGGCTAAAATGAAAGTCTTAAATTGTCCATCGCTTCTCGATCTACGGCTAAGATCGAAGTGATGGATTGTACATCGCTTCTCGGCCAATGGCTAAGATCAGTCTTAACTTGTACATCACTTCTCGGCCTATGGCTAAGATCAAATAAATGCGTTGTACATCGCTTCTCGGCCTATGGCTAAGATCATTCTTAACTTGTACGGCGCTTCTCGGCCTGAGGCTGTGATCGAAAAGTTGGTTTGTACTTCTCGCTTCTCGGCGTATGGCTAAGATCAAATAAATGGGTTGTACATCGCTTCTCGGCCTATGGCTAAGATGAATGTTTTAAATTGTCCATCGCTTCTCGGTCTACGGCTAAGATCGAAGTGATGGATTGTACATCGCTTCTCGGCCAATGGCTAAGATCAGTCTTAACTTGAACATCGCTTCTCGGCCTATGGCTAAGATCAGTCTTAACTTGTACGTCGCTTCTCGGCCTATGGCTAAGATCAAAGTGATGGGTTGTACATCACTTCTCGGCCTATGGCTAAGATCAAATAAATGGGTTGTACATCGCTTCTCGGCCAATGGCTAAGATCAGTCTTAACTTGAACATCGCTTCTCGGCCTATGGCTAAGATCAAATAAATGGGTTGGACATCGCTTCTCGGCCTATGGCTAAGATCGAAATATTGGGATGTACGTCGAATCTCGGCCTATGGCTAAGATCAAATAAATGGGTTGTACATTGCTTCTCGGCCTATGGCTAAGATCAAATAAATGGGTTGTACATTGCTTCTCGGCCTATGGCTAAGATCATTCTTAACTTGTACGGCGCTTCTCGGCCTGAGGCTGTGATCGAAAAGTTGGTTTGTACTTCTCGCTTCTCGGCCTATGGCTAAGATCAAATAAATGGGTTGTACATCACTTCTTGGCCTATGGCTAAGATGAATGTTTTAAATTGTCCATCGCTTCTCGGTCTACGGCTAAGATCGAAGTGATGGATTGTACATCGCTTCTCGGCCAATGGCTAAGATCAGTCTTAACTTGAACATCGCTTCTCGGCCTATGGCTAAGATCAGTCTTAACTTGAACATCGCTTCTCGGCCTAAGGCTAAGATCAAATAAATGGGTTGTACATCGCTTCTCGGCCTATGGCTAAGATGAAAGTCTTAAATTGTCCATCGCTTCTGGGCCTATGGCTAAGATCAAAGTGATGGGTTGTGCAACGCTTCTCGGCCAATGGCTAAGATCAGTCTTGACTTGTACGGCGCTTCTCGGCCTATGGCTAAGATGAAAGTCTTAACTTGTACGTCGCTTCTCGGTCTACGGCTAAGATCGAAGTGATGAATTGTACATCGCTTCTCGGCCAATGGCTAAGATCAGTCTTAACTTGTACGGCGCTTCTCGGCCTGAGGCTGTGATCGAAAAGTTGGTTTGTACTTCTCGCTTCTCGGCCTATGGCTAAGATCAAATAAATGCGTTGTACATCGCTTCTCGGCCTATGGCTAAGATCGAAATATTGGGATGTACGTCGAATCTCGGCCTATGGCTAAGATCAAATAAATGGGTTGTACATTGCTTCTCGGCCTATGGCTAAGATCAAATAAATGGGTTGTACATTGCTTCTCGGCCTATGGCTAAGATCATTCTTAACTTGTACGGCGCTTCTCGGCCTGAGGCTGTGATCGAAAAGTTGGTTTGTACTTCTCGCTTCTCGGCCTATGGCTAAGATCAAATAAATGGGTTGTACATTGCTTCTCGGCCTATGGCTAAGATCAGTCTTAACTTGTACGGCGCTTCTCGGCCTATGGCTAAGATGAAAGTCTTAAATTGTCCATCGCTTCTCGGCCTATGGCTAAGATCAAAGTGATGGGTTGTGCAACGCTTCTCGGCCAATGGCTAAGATCAGTCTTAACTTGAACATCGCTTCTCGGCCTATGGCTAAGATCAAATAAATGGGTTGTACATCGCTTCTCGGTCTATGGCTAAGATCAGTCTTAACTTGAACATCGCTTCTCGGCCAATGGCTAAGATCAGTCTTAACTTGAACATCGCTTCTCGGCCTATGGCTAAGATCAGTCTTAACTTGAAAATCGCTTCTCGGCCTAAGGCTAAGATCAAATAAATGGGTTGTACATTGCTTCTCGGCCTATGGCTAAGATGAAAGTCTTAAATTGTCCATCGCTTCTGGGCCTATGGCTAAGATCAAAGTGATGGGTTGTGCAACGCTTCTCGGCCAATGGCTAAGATCAGTCTTGACTTGTACGGCGCTTCTCGGCCTATGGCTAAGATGAAAGTCTTAACTTGTACGTCGCTTCTCGGTCTACGGCTAAGATCGAAGTGATGAATTGTACATCGCTTCTCGGCCAATGGCTAAGATCAGTCTTAACTTGTACGGCGCTTCTCGGCCTGAGGCTGTGATCGAAAAGTTGGTTTGTACTTCTCGCTTCTCGGCGTATGGCTAAGATCAAATAAATGGGTTGTACATCGCTTCTCGGCCTATGGCTAAGATGAATGTTTTAAATTGTCCATCGCTTCTCGGTCTACGGCTAAGATCGAAGTGATGGATTGTACATCGCTTCTCGGCCAATGGCTAAGATCAGTCTTAACTTGAACATCGCTTCTCGGCCTATGGCTAAGATCAGTCTTAACTTGTACGTCGCTTCTCGGCCTATGGCTAAGATCAAAGTGATGGGTTGTACATCACTTCTCGGCCTATGGCTAAGATCAAATAAATGGGTTGTACATCGCTTCTCGGCCAATGGCTAAGATCAGTCTTAACTTGAACATCGCTTCTCGGCCTATGGCTAAGATCAAATAAATGGGTTGGACATCGCTTCTCGGCCTATGGCTAAGATCGAAATATTGGGATGTACGTCGAATCTCGGCCTATGGCTAAGATCAAATAAATGGGTTGTACATTGCTTCTCGGCCTATGGCTAAGATCAAATAAATGGGTTGTACATTGCTTCTCGGCCTATGGCTAAGATCATTCTTAACTTGTACGGCGCTTCTCGGCCTGAGGCTGTGATCGAAAAGTTGGTTTGTACTTCTCGCTTCTCGGCCTATGGCTAAGATCAAATAAATGGGTTGTACATCACTTCTTGGCCTATGGCTAAGATGAATGTTTTAAATTGTCCATCGCTTCTCGGTCTACGGCTAAGATCGAAGTGATGGATTGTACATCGCTTCTCGGCCAATGGCTAAGATCAGTCTTAACTTGAACATCGCTTCTCGGCCTATGGCTAAGATCAGTCTTAACTTGAACATCGCTTCTCGGCCTAAGGCTAAGATCAAATAAATGGGTTGTACATTGCTTCTCGGCCTATGGCTAAGATGAAAGTCTTAAATTGTCCATCGCTTCTGGGCCTATGGCTAAGATCAAAGTGATGGGTTGTGCAACGCTTCTCGGCCAATGGCTAAGATCAGTCTTGACTTGTACGGCGCTTCTCGGCCTATGGCTAAGATGAAAGTCTTAACTTGTACGTCGCTTCTCGGTCTACGGCTAAGATCGAAGTGATGAATTGTACATCGCTTCTCGGCCAATGGCTAAGATCAGTCTTAACTTGTACGGCGCTTCTCGGCCTGAGGCTGTGATCGAAAAGTTGGTTTGTACTTCTCGCTTCTCGGCCTATGGCTAAGATCAAATAAATGCGTTGTACATCGCTTCTCGGCCTATGGCTAAGATCGAAATATTGGGATGTACGTCGAATCTCGGCCTATGGCTAAGATCAAATAAATGGGTTGTACATTGCTTCTCGGCCTATGGCTAAGATCAAATAAATGGGTTGTACATTGCTTCTCGGCCTATGGCTAAGATCATTCTTAACTTGTACGGCGCTTCTCGGCCTGAGGCTGTGATCGAAAAGTTGGTTTGTACTTCTCGCTTCTCGGCCTATGGCTAAGATCAAATAAATGGGTTGTACATTGCTTCTCGGCCTATGGCTAAGATCAGTCTTAACTTGTACGGCGCTTCTCGGCCTATGGCTAAGATGAAAGTCTTAAATTGTCCATCGCTTCTCGGCCTATGGCTAAGATCAAAGTGATGGGTTGTGCAACGCTTCTCGGCCAATGGCTAAGATCAGTCTTAACTTGAACATCGCTTCTCGGCCTATGGCTAAGATCAAATAAATGGGTTGTACATCGCTTCTCGGTCTATGGCTAAGATCAGTCTTAACTTGAACATCGCTTCTCGGCCAATGGCTAAGATCAGTCTTAACTTGAACATCGCTTCTCGGCCTATGGCTAAGATCAGTCTTAACTTGAAAATCGCTTCTCGGCCTAAGGCTAAGATCAAATAAATGGGTTGTACATTGCTTCTCGGCCTATGGCTAAGATGAAAGTCTTAAATTGTCCATCGCTTCTGGGCCTATGGCTAAGATCAAAGTGATGGGTTGTGCAACGCTTCTCGGCCAATGGCTAAGATCAGTCTTGACTTGTACGGCGCTTCTCGGCCTATGGCTAAGATGAAAGTCTTAACTTGTACGTCGCTTCTCGGTCTACGGCTAAGATCGAAGTGATGAATTGTACATCGCTTCTCGGCCAATGGCTAAGATCAGTCTTAACTTGTACGGCGCTTCTCGGCCTGAGGCTGTGATCGAAAAGTTGGTTTGTACTTCTCGCTTCTCGGCCTATGGCTAAGATCAAATAAATGCGTTGTACATCGCTTCTCGGCCTATGGCTAAGATCATTCTTAACTTGTACGGCGCTTCTCGGCCTGAGGCTGTGATCGAAAAGTTGGTTTGTACTTCTCGCTTCTCGGCCTATGGCTAAGATCAAATAAATGGGTTGTACATCGCTTCTCGGCCTATGGCTAAGATCAGTCTTAACTTATACGGCGCTTCTCGGCCTGAGGCTGTGATCGAAAACTTGGTTTGTACTTCTCGCTTCTCGGCCTATGGCTAAGATCAAAGTGGTGGGTTGTACATCGCTTCTCGGCCTATGGCTAAGATGAAAGTCTTAAATTGTCCATCGCTTCTCGATCTACGGCTAAGATCGAAGTGATGGATTGTACATCGCTTCTCGGCCAATGGCTAAGATCAGTCTTAACTTGTACTTCGCCTCTTGGCCTATGGTTAAGATGAAAGACTTAACTTGTAACTCGCTTCTCGGTCTACGGCTAAGATCGAAGTGATGGATTGTACATCGCTTCTCGGCCAATGGCTAAGATCAAATAAATGGGTTGTACATCGCTTCTCGGCCTATGGCTAAGATCAAAGTGATGGGTCGTACATCGCTTCTCGGCCTATGGCTAAGATCAAAGTGATGGGTTGTACATCGCTTCTCGGCCAATGGCTAAGATCAGTCTTAACTTGAACATCGCTTCTCAGCCTATGGCTAAGATCAAATAAATGGGTTGGACATCGCTTCTCGGCCTATGGCTAAGATCGAAATATTGGGATGTACGTCGAATCTCGGCCTATGGCTAAGATCAAATAAATGGGTTGTACATTGCTTCTCGGCCTATGGCTAAGATCAGTCTTAACTTGTACGGCGCTTCTCGGCCTGAGGCTGTGATCGAAAAGTTGGTTTGTACTTCTCGCTTCTCGGCCTATGGCTAAGATCATTCTTAACTTGTGCGGCGCTTCTCGGCCTGAGGCTGTGATCGAAAAGTTGGTTTGTACTTCTCGCTTCTCGGCGTATGGCTAAGATCAAATAAATGGGTTGTACATCGCTTCTCGGCCTATGGCTAAGATGAATGTTTTAAATTGTCCATCGCTTCTCGGTCTACGGCTAAGATCGAAGTGATGGATTGTACATCGCTTCTCGGCCAATGGCTAAGATCAGTCTTAACTTGAACATCGCTTCTCGGCCTATGGCTAAGATCAGTCTTAACTTGTACGGCGCTTCTCGGCCTATGGCTAAGATGAAAGTCTTAACTTGTACATCGCTTCTCGGCCTATGGCTAAGATCGACAAGTTGGGATGCACGTCGCTTCTCGGCCTATGGCTAAGATGAAAGTCTTAACTTGTACATCGCTTCTCGGCCTATGGCTAAGATCGACAAGTTGGGATGCACGTCGCTTCTCGGCCTATGGCTAAGATCAAAGTGATGGGTTGTACATCACTTCTCGGCCTATGGCTAAGATCAAATAAATGGGTTGTACATCGCTTCTCGGCCAATGGCTAAGATCAGTCTTAACTTGAACATCGCTTCTCGGCCTATGGCTAAGATCAAATAAATGGGTTGTGCAACGCTTCTCGGCCAATGGCTAAGATCAGTCTTAACTTGAACATCGCTTCTCGGCCTATGGCTAAGATCAAATAAATGGGTTGTACATCGCTTCTCGGCCTATGGCTAAGATCAGTCTTAACTTGTACGGCGCTTCTCGGCCTATGGCTAAGATGAAAGTCTTAACTTGTACATCGCTTCTCGGCCTATGGCTAAGATCGACAAGTTGGGATGCACGTCGCTTCTCGGCCTATGGCTAAGATGAAAGTCTTAACTTGTACATCGCTTCTCGGCCTATGGCTAAGATCGACAAGTTGGGATGCACGTCGCTTCTCGGCCTATGGCTAAGATCAAAGTGATGGGTTGTACATCACTTCTCGGCCTATGGCTAAGATCAAATAAATGGGTTGTACATCGCTTCTCGGCCAATGGCTAAGATCAGTCTTAACTTGAACATCGCTTCTCGGCCTATGGCTAAGATCAAATAAATGGGTTGTGCAACGCTTCTCGGCCAATGGCTAAGATCAGTCTTAACTTGAACATCGCTTCTCGGCCTATGGCTAAGATCAAATAAATGGGTTGTACATCGCTTCTCGGCCTATGGCTAAGATCAAAGTGATGGGTCGTACATCGCTTCTCGGCCTATGGCTAAGATCAAAGTGATGGGTTGTACATCGCTTCTCGGCCAATGGCTAAGATCAGTCTTAACTTGAACATCGCTTCTCAGCCTATGGCTAAGATCAAATAAATGGGTTGGACATCGCTTCTCGGCCTATGGCTAAGATCGAAATATTGGGATGTACGTCGAATCTCGGCCTATGGCTAAGATCAAATAAATGGGTTGTACATTGCTTCTCGGCCTATGGCTAAGATCAGTCTTAACTTGTACGGCGCTTCTCGGCCTGAGGCTGTGATCGAAAAGTTGGTTTGTACTTCTCGCTTCTCGGCCTATGGCTAAGATCATTCTTAACTTGTGCGGCGCTTCTCGGCCTGAGGCTGTGATCGAAAAGTTGGTTTGTACTTCTCGCTTCTCGGCGTATGGCTAAGATCAAATAAATGGGTTGTACATCGCTTCTCGGCCTATGGCTAAGATCGACAAGTTGGGATGCACGTCGCTTCTCGGCCTATGGCTAAGATGAAAGTCTTAACTTGTACATCGCTTCTCGGCCTATGGCTAAGATCGACAAGTTGGGATGCACGTCGCTTCTCGGCCTATGGCTAAGATCAAAGTGATGGGTTGTACATCACTTCTCGGCCTATGGCTAAGATCAAATAAATGGGTTGTACATCGCTTCTCGGCCAATGGCTAAGATCAGTCTTAACTTGAACATCGCTTCTCGGCCTATGGCTAAGATCAAATAAATGGGTTGGACATCGCTTCTCGGCCTATGGCTAAGATCGAAATATTGGGATGTACGTCGAATCTCGGCCTATGGCTAAGATCAAATAAATGGGTTGTACATTGCTTCTCGGCCTATGGCTAAGATCAAATAAATGGGTTGTACATTGCTTCTCGGCCTATGGCTAAGATCATTCTTAACTTGTACGGCGCTTCTCGGCCTGAGGCTGTGATCGAAAAGTTGGTTTGTACTTCTCGCTTCTCGGCCTATGGCTAAGATCAAATAAATGGGTTGTACATCGCTTCTCGGCCTATGGCTAAGATGAATGTTTTAAATTGTCCATCGCTTCTCGGTCTACGGCTAAGATCGAAGTGATGGATTGTACATCGCTTCTCGGCCAATGGCTAAGATCAGTCTTAACTTGAACATCGCTTCTCGGCCTATGGCTAAGATCAAATAAATGGGTTGTACATTGCTTCTCGGCCTATGGCTAAGATGAAAGTCTTAAATTGTCCATCGCTTCTGGGCCTATGGCTAAGATCAAAGTGATGGGTTGTGCAACGCTTCTCGGCCAATGGCTAAGATCAGTCTTGACTTGTACGGCGCTTCTCGGCCTATGGCTAAGATGAAAGTCTTAACTTGTACGTCGCTTCTCGGTCTACGGCTAAGATCGAAGTGATGAATTGTACATCGCTTCTCGGCCAATGGCTAAGATCAGTCTTAACTTGTACGGCGCTTCTCGGCCTGAGGCTGTGATCGAAAAGTTGGTTTGTACTTCTCGCTTCTCGGCCTATGGCTAAGATCAAATAAATGCGTTGTACATCGCTTCTCGGCCTATGGCTAAGATCATTCTTAACTTGTACGGCGCTTCTCGGCCTGAGGCTGTGATCGAAAAGTTGGTTTGTACTTCTCGCTTCTCGGCCTATGGCTAAGATCAAATAAATGGGTTGTACATTGCTTCTCGGCCTATGGCTAAGATCATTCTTAACTTGTACGGCGCTTCTCGGCCTGAGGCTGTGATCGAAAAGTTGGTTTGTACTTCTCGCTTCTCGGCCTATGGCTAAGATCAAATAAATGGGTTGTACATCGCTTCTCGGCCTATGGCTAAGATGAATGTTTTAAATTGTCCATCGCTTCTCGGTCTACGGCTAAGATCGAAGTGATGGATTGTACATCGCTTCTCGGCCAATGGCTAAGATCAGTCTTAACTTGAACATCGCTTCTCGGCCTATGGCTAAGATCAGTCTTAACTTGAACATCGCTTCTCGGCCTAAGGCTAAGATCAAATAAATGGGTTGTACATTGCTTCTCGGCCTATGGCTAAGATCAGTCTTAACTTGTACTTCGCCTCTTGGCCTATGGTTAAGATGAAAGACTTAACTTGTAAGTCGCTTCTCGGTCTACGGCTAAGATCGAAGTGATGGATTGTACATCGCTTCTCGGCCAATGGCTAAGATCAGTCTTAACTTGTACATCGCTTCTCGGCCTATGGCTAAGATCAAATAAATGGGTTGTACATCGCTTCTCGGCCAATGGCTAAGATCAGTCTTAACTTGTGCGGCGCTTCTCGGCCTAAGGCTAAGATTAGTCATAACCTGTACATCGCTTCTCGGCCTATGGCTAAGAACGAAATGTTGGGATGTACGTCGAATCTCGGCCTATGGCTAAGATCGAAGTGATGGGTTGTACATCGCTTCTCGGCCAATGGCTAAGATCAGTCTTAACTTGTGCGGCGCTTCTCGGCCTAAGGCTAAGATTAGTCATAACCTGTACATCGCTTCTCGGCCTATGGCTAAGAATGAAATGTTGGGATGTACGTCGAATCTCGGCCTATGGCTAAGATCGAAGTGATGGGTTGTACATCGCTTCTCGGCCAATGGCTAAGATCAGTCTTAACTTGTACGGCGCTTCTCGGCCTAAGGCTAAGATTAGTCTTAACCTGTACGTCGCTTGTCGGCCTATGGCTAAGATCGACAAGTTGGGATGTACGTCGCTTCTCGGCCTATGGCTAAGATCGACAAGTTGGGATGTACGTCGCTTCTCGGCCTATGGCTAAGATCAAAGTGATGGGTTGTACATCACTTCTCGGCCTATGGCTAAGATCGACAAGTTGGGATGTACGTCGCTTCTCGGCCTATGGCTAAGATCAAAGTGATGGGTTGTACATCACTTCTCGGCCTATGGCTAAGATCAAATAAATGGGTTGTACATCGCTTCTCGGCCTATGGCTAAGATCAAAGTGATGGGTTGTACATCGCTTCTCGGCCTATGGCTAAGATCAAAGTGATGGGTTGTACATCACTTCTCGGCCTATGGCTAAGATCAAATAAATGGGTTGTACATCGCTTCTCGGCCTATGGCTAAGATCAAAGTGATGGGTTGTACATCGCTTCTCGGCCTATGGCTAAGATCAAAGTGATGGGTTGTACATCGCTTCTCGGCCAATGGCTAAGATCAGTCTTAACTTGAACATCGCTTCTCGGCCTATGGCTAAGATGAATGTCTTAAATTGTCCATCGCTTCTGGATCTACGGCTAAGATCGAAGTGATGGATTGTACATCGCTTCTCGGCCAATGGCTAAGATCAGTCTTAACTTCAACATCGCTTCTCGGCCTATGGCTAAGATCAAATAAATGGGTTGTACATCGCTTCTCGGCCTATGGCTAAGATCAAAGTGATGGGTTGTACATCGCTTCTCGGCCTATGGCTAAGATCAAATAAATGGGTTGTACATTGCTTCTCGGCCTATGGCTAAGATGAAAGTCTTAAATTGTCCATCGCTTCTGGGCCTATGGCTAAGATCAAAGTGATGGGTTGTGCAACGCTTCTCGGCCAATGGCTAAGATCAGTCTTGACTTGTACGGCGCTTCTCGGCCTATGGCTAAGATGAAAGTCTTAACTTGTACGTCGCTTCTCGGTCTACGCCTAAGATCGAAGTGATGAATTGTACATCGCTTCTCGGCCAATGGCTAAGATCAGTCTTAACTTGTACGGCGCTTCTCGGCCTGAGGCTGTGATCGAAAAGTTGGTTTGTACTTCTCGCTTCTCGGCCTATGGCTAAGATCAAATAAATGCGTTGTACATCGCTTCTCGGCCTATGGCTAAGATCATTCTTAACTTGTACGGCGCTTCTCGGCCTGAGGCTGTGATCGAAAAGTTGGTTTGTACTTCTCGCTTCTCGGCCTATGGCTAAGATCAAATAAATGGGTTGTACATCGCTTCTCGGCCTATGGCTAAGATGAATGTTTTAAATTGTCCATCGCTTCTCGGTCTACGGCTAAGATCGAAGTGATGGATTGTACAACGCTTCTCGGCCAATGGCTAAGATCAGTCTTAACTTGAACATCGCTTCTCGGCCTATGGCTAAGATCAGTCTTAACTTGAACATCGCTTCTCGGCCTAAGGCTAAGATCAAATAAATGGGTTGTACATTGCTTCTCGGCCTATGGCTAAGATCAGTCTTAACTTGTACTTCGCCTCTTGGCCTATGGTTAAGATGAAAGACTTAACTTGTAAGTCGCTTCTCGGTCTACGGCTAAGATCGAAGTGATGGATTGTACATCGCTTCTCGGCCAATGGCTAAGATCAGTCTTAACTTGTACATCGCTTCTCGGCCTATGGCTAAGATCAAATAAATGGGTTGTACATCGCTTCTCGGCCAATGGCTAAGATCAGTCTTAACTTGTGCGGCGCTTCTCGGCCTAAGGCTAAGATTAGTCATAACCTGTACATCGCTTCTCGGCCTATGGCTAAGAACGAAATGTTGGGATGTACGTCGAATCTCGGCCTATGGCTAAGATCGAAGTGATGGGTTGTACATCGCTTCTCGGCCAATGGCTAAGATCAGTCTTAACTTGTGCGGCGCTTCTCGGCCTAAGGCTAAGATTAGTCATAACCTGTACATCGCTTCTCGGCCTATGGCTAAGAATGAAATGTTGGGATGTACGTCGAATCTCGGCCTATGGCTAAGATCGAAGTGATGGGTTGTACATCGCTTCTCGGCCAATGGCTAAGATCAGTCTTAACTTGTACGGCGCTTCTCGGCCTAAGGCAAAGATTAGTCTTAACCTGTACGTCGCTTGTCGGCCTATGGCTAAGATCGACAAGTTGGGATGTACGTCGCTTCTCGGCCTATGGCTAAGATCGACAAGTTGGGATGTACGTCGCTTCTCGGCCTATGGCTAAGATCAAAGTGATGGGTTGTACATCACTTCTCGGCCTATGGCTAAGATCGACAAGTTGGGATGTACGTCGCTTCTCGGCCTATGGCTAAGATCAAAGTGATGGGTTGTACATCACTTCTCGGCCTATGGCTAAGATCAAATAAATGGGTTGTACATCGCTTCTCGGCCTATGGCTAAGATCAAAGTGATGGGTTGTACATCGCTTCTCGGCCTATGGCTAAGATCAAAGTGATGGGTTGTACATCACTTCTCGGCCTATGGCTAAGATCAAATAAATGGGTTGTACATCGCTTCTCGGCCTATGGCTAAGATCAAAGTGATGGGTTGTACATCGCTTCTCGGCCTATGGCTAAGATCAAAGTGATGGGTTGTACATCGCTTCTCGGCCAATGGCTAAGATCAGTCTTAACTTGAACATCGCTTCTCGGCCTATGGCTAAGATGAATGTCTTAAATTGTCCATCGCTTCTGGATCTACGGCTAAGATCGAAGTGATGGATTGTACATCGCTTCTCGGCCAATGGCTAAGATCAGTCTTAACTTCAACATCGCTTCTCGGCCTATGGCTAAGATCAAATAAATGGGTTGTACATCGCTTCTCGGCCTATGGCTAAGATCAAAGTGATGGGTTGTACATCGCTTCTCGGCCTATGGCTAAGATCAAATAAATGGGTTGTACATCGCTTCTCGCCTATGGCTAAGATCAGTCTTAACTTGTACGGCGCTTCTCGGCCTGAGGCTGTGATCGAAAAGTTGGTTTGTACTTCTCGCTTCTCGGCCTATGGCTAAGATCAAAGTGGTGGGTTGTACATCGCTTCTCGGCCTATGGCTAAGATGAAAGTCTTAAATTGTCCATCCCTTCTCGATCTACGGCTAAGATCGAAGTGATGGATTGTACATCGCTTCTCGGCCAATGGCTAAGATCAGTCTTAACTTGAACATCGCTTCTCGGCCTATGGCTAAGATGAATGTCTTAAATTGTCCATCGCTTCTGGATCTACGGCTAAGATCGAAGTGATGGATTGTACATCGCTTCTCGGCCAATGGCTAAGATCAGTCTTAACTTCAACATCGCTTCTCGGCCTATGGCTAAGATCAAATAAATGGGTTGTACATCGCTTCTCGGCCTATGGCTAAGATCAAAGTGATGGGTTGTACATCGCTTCTCGGCCTATGGCGAAGATCAAATAAATGGGTTGTACATCGCTTCTCGCCTATGGCTAAGATCAGTCTTAACTTGTACGGCGCTTCTCGGCCTGAGGCTGTGATCGCAAAGTTGGTTTGTACTTCTCGCTTCTCGGCCTATGGCTAAGATCAAAGTGATGGGTTGTACATCGCTTCTCGGCCTATGGCTAAGATGAAAGTCTTAAATTGTCCATCGCTTCTCGATCTACGGCTAAGATGGAAGTGATGGATTGTACATCGCTTCTCGGCCAATGGCTAAGATCAGTCTTAACTTGTGCGGCGCTTCTCGGCCTAAGGCTAAGATTAGTCATAACCTGTACATCGCTTCTCGGCCTATGGCTAAGAACGAAATGTTGGGATGTACGTCGAATCTCGGCCTATGGCTAAGATCGAAGTGATGGGTTGTACATCGCTTCTCGGCCATTGGCTAAGATCAGTCTTAACTTGTACGGCGCTTCTCGGCCTAAGGCTAAGATTAGTCTTAACCTGTACATCGCTTCTCGGCCTATGGCTAAGATCGAAGTGATGGGTTGTACATCGCTTCTCGGCCAATGGCTAAGATCAGTCTTAACTTGTGCGGCGCTTCTCGGCCTAAGGCTAAGATTAGTCATAACCTGTACATCGCTTCTCGGCCTATGGCTAAGAACGAAATGTTGGGATGTACGTCGAATCTCGGCCTATGGCTAAGATCGAAGTGATGGGTTGTACATCGCTTCTCGGCCAATGGCTAAGATCAGTCTTAACTTGTACGGCGCTTCTCGGCCTAAGGCTAAGATCAGTCTTAACTTGTACGGCGCTTCTCGGCCTAAGGCTAAGATTAGTCTTAACCTGTACGTCGCTTCTCGGTCTACGGCTAAGATCGAAGTGATGGATTGTACATCGCTTCTCGGCCAATGGCTAAGATCAGTCTTAACTTCAACATCGCTTCTCGGCCTATGGCTAAGATCAAATAAATGGGTTGTACATCGCTTCTCGGCCTATGGCTAAGATCAAATAAATGGGTTGTACATCGCTTCTCGGCCTATGGCTAAGATCAAAGTGATGGGTTGTACATCGCTTCTCGGCCTATGGCTAAGATCAAATAAATGGGTTGTACATCGCTTCTCGCCTATGGCTAAGATCAGTCTTAACTTGTACGGCGCTTCTCGGCCTGAGGCTGTGATCGCAAAGTTGGTTTGTACTTCTCGCTTCTCGGCCTATGGCTAAGATCAAAGTGGTGGGTTGTACATCGCTTCTCGGCCTATGGCTAAGATGAAAGTCTTAAATTGTCCATCGCTTCTCGATCTACGGCTAAGATGGAAGTGATGGATTGTACATCGCTTCTCGGCCAATGGCTAAGATCAGTCTTAACTTGTACATCGCTTCTCGGCCTATGGCTAAGATCAAATAAATGGGTTGTACATCGCTTCTCGGCCAATGGCTAAGATCAGTCTTAACTTGTGCGGCGCTTCTCGGCCTAAGGCTAAGATTAGTCATAACCTGTACATCGCTTCTCGGCCTATGGCTAAGAACGAAATGTTGGGATGTACGTCGAATCTCGGCCTATGGCTAAGATCGAAGTGATGGGTTGTACATCGCTTCTCGGCCATTGGCTAAGATCAGTCTTAACTTGTACGGCGCTTCTCGGCCTAAGGCTAAGATTAGTCATAACCTGTACATCGCTTCTCGGCCTATGGCTAAGAACGAAATGTTGGGATGTACGTCGAATCTCGGCCTATGGCTAAGATCGAAGTGATGGGTTGTACATCGCTTCTCGGCCATTGGCTAAGATCAGTCTTAACTTGTACGGCGCTTCTCGGCCTAAGGCTAAGATTAGTCTTAACCTGTACATCGCTTCTCGGCCTATGGCTAAGAACGAAATGTTGGGATGTACGTCGAATCTCGGCCTATGGCTAAGATCGAAGTGATGGGTTGTACATCGCTTCTCGGCCAATGGCTAAGATCAGTCTTAACTTGTGCGGCGCTTCTCGGCCTAAGGCTAAGATTAGTCTTAACCTGTACATCGCTTCTCGGCCTATGGCTAAGAACGAAATGTTGGGATGTACGTCGAATCTCGGCCTATGGCTAAGATCGAAGTGATGGGTTGTACATCGCTTCTCGGCCAATGGCTAAGATCAGTCTTAACTTGTACGGCGCTTCTCGGCCTAAGGCAAAGATTAGTCTTAACCTGTACGTCGCTTGTCGGCCTATGGCTAAGATCGACAAGTTGGGATGTACGTCGCTTCTCGGCCTATGGCTAAGATCAAAGTGATGGGTTGTACATCGCTTCTCGGCCAATGGCTAAGATCAGTCTTAACTTGTACGGCGCTTCTCGGCCTAAGGCAAAGATTAGTCTTAACCTGTACGTCGCTTGTCGGCCTATGGCTAAGATCGACAAGTTGGGATGTACGTCGCTTCTCGGCCTATGGCTAAGATCAAAGTGATGGGTTGTACATCGCTTCTCGGCCAATGGCTAAGATCAGTCTTAACTTGTACGGCGCTTCTCGGCCTAAGGCAAAGATTAGTCTTAACCTGTACGTCGCTTCTCGGCCTATGGCTAAGATCGACAAGTTGGGATGTACGTCGCTTCTCGGCCTATGGCTAAGATCAAAGTGATGGGTTGTACATCACTTCTCGGCCTATGGCTAAGATCAAATAAATGGGTTGTACATCGCTTCTCGGCCTATGGCTAAGATCAAAGTGATGGGTTGTACATCGCTTCTCGGCCTATGGCTAAGATCAAAGTGATGGGTTGTACATCGCTTCTCGGCCAATGGCTAAGATCAGTCTTAACTTGAACATCGCTTCTCGGCCTATGGCTAAGATGAATGTCTTAAATTGTCCATCGCTTCTGGATCTACGGCTAAGATCGAAGTGATGGATTGTACATCGCTTCTCGGCCAATGGCTAAGATCAGTCTTAACTTCAACATCGCTTCTCGGCCTATGGCTAAGATCAAATAAATGGGTTGTACATCGCTTCTCGGCCTATGGCTAAGATCAAAGTGATGGGTTGTACATCGCTTCTCGGCCTATGGCTAAGATCAAATAAATGGGTTGTACATCGCTTCTCGCCTATGGCTAAGATCAGTCTTAACTTGTACGGCGCTTCTCGGCCTGAGGCTGTGATCGAAAAGTTGGTTTGTACTTCTCGCTTCTCGGCCTATGGCTAAGATCAAAGTGGTGGGTTGTACATCGCTTCTCGGCCTATGGCTAAGATCAAATAAATGGGTTGTACATCGCTTCTCGGCCTATGGCTAAGATCAAAGTGATGGGTTGTACATCGCTTCTCGGCCAATGGCTAAGATCAGTCTTAACTTGTACGGCGCTTCTCGGCCTAAGGCAAAGATTAGTCTTAACCTGTACGTCGCTTGTCGGCCTATGGCTAAGATCGACAAGTTGGGATGTACGTCGCTTCTCGGCCTATGGCTAAGATCAAAGTGATGGGTTGTACATCACTTCTCGGCCTATGGCTAAGATCGACAAGTTGGGATGTACGTCGCTTCTCGGCCTATGGCTAAGATCAAAGTGATGGGTTGTACATCACTTCTCGGCCTATGGCTAAGATCAAATAAATGGGTTGTACATCGCTTCTCGGCCTATGGCTAAGATCAAAGTGATGGGTTGTACATCGCTTCTCGGCCTATGGCTAAGATCAAAGTGATGGGTTGTACATCGCTTCTCGGCCTATGGCTAAGATCAAAGTGATGGGTTGTACATCGCTTCTCGGCCTATGGCTAAGATCAAAGTGATGGGTTGTACATCGCTTCTCGGCCAATGGCTAAGATCAGTCTTAACTTGAACATCGCTTCTCGGCCTATGGCTAAGATGAATGTCTTAAATTGTCCATCGCTTCTGGATCTACGGCTAAGATCGAAGTGATGGATTGTACATCGCTTCTCGGCCAATGGCTAAGATCAGTCTTAACTTCAACATCGCTTCTCGGCCTATGGCTAAGATCAAATAAATGGGTTGTACATCGCTTCTCGGCCTATGGCTAAGATCAAAGTGATGGGTTGTACATCGCTTCTCGGCCTATGGCTAAGATCAAATAAATGGGTTGTACATCGCTTCTCGCCTATGGCTAAGATCAGTCTTAACTTGTACGGCGCTTCTCGGCCTGAGGCTGTGATCGAAAAGTTGGTTTGTACTTCTCGCTTCTCGGCCTATGGCTAAGATCAAAGTGGTGGGTTGTACATCGCTTCTCGGCCTATGGCTAAGATGAAAGTCTTAAATTGTCCATCCCTTCTCGATCTACGGCTAAGATCGAAGTGATGGATTGTATATCGCTTCTCGGCCAATGGCTAAGATCAGTCTTAACTTGTACGGCGCTTCTCGGCCTAAGGCAAAGATTAGTCTTAACCTGTACGTCGCTTGTCGGCCTATGGCTAAGATCGACAAGTTGGGATGTACGTCGCTTCTCGGCCTATGGCTAAGATCAAAGTGATGGGTTGTACATCGCTTCTCGGCCAATGGCTAAGATCAGTCTTAACTTGTACGGCGCTTCTCGGCCTAAGGCAAAGATTAGTCTTAACCTGTACGTCGCTTGTCGGCCTATGGCTAAGATCGACAAGTTGGGATGTACGTCGCTTCTCGGCCTATGGCTAAGATCAAAGTGATGGGTTGTACATCACTTCTCGGCCTATGGCTAAGATCGACAAGTTGGGATGTACGTCGCTTCTCGGCCTATGGCTAAGATCAAAGTGATGGGTTGTATATCACTTCTCGGCCTATGGCTAAGATCAAATAAATAGGTTGTACATCGCTTCTCGGCCTATGGCTAAGATCAAAGTGATGGGTTGTACATCGCTTCTCGGCCTATGGCTAAGATCAAAGTGATGGGTTGTACATCGCTTCTCGGCCAATGGCTAAGATCAGTCTTAACTTGAACATCGCTTCTCGGCCTATGGCTAAGATGAATGTCTTAAATTGTCCATCGCTTCTGGATCTACGGCTAAGATCGAAGTGATGGATTGTACATCGCTTCTCGGCCAATGGCTAAGATCAGTCTTAACTTCAACATCGCTTCTCGGCCTATGGCTAAGATCAAATAAATGGGTTGTACATCGCTTCTCGGCCTATGGCTAAGATCAAAGTGATGGGTTGTACATCGCTTCTCGGCCTATGGCTAAGATCAAATAAATGGGTTGTACATCGCTTCTCGCCTATGGCTAAGATCAGTCTTAACTTGTACGGCGCTTCTCGGCCTGAGGCTGTGATCGAAAAGTTGGTTTGTACTTCTCGCTTCTCGGCCTATGGCTAAGATCAAAGTGGTGGGTTGTACATCGCTTCTCGGCCTATGGCTAAGATGAAAGTCTTAAATTGTCCATCCCTTCTCGATCTACGGCTAAGATCGAAGTGATGGATTGTACATCGCTTCTCGGCCAATGGCTAAGATCAGTCTTAACTTGAACATCGCTTCTCGGCCTATGGCTAAGATGAATGTCTTAAATTGTCCATCGCTTCTGGATCTACGGCTAAGATCGAAGTGATGGATTGTACATCGCTTCTCAGCCAATGGCTAAGATCAGTCTTAACTTCAACATCGCTTCTCGGCCTATGGCTAAGATCAAATAAATGGGTTGTACATCGCTTCTCGGCCTATGGCTAAGATCAAAGTGATGGGTTGTACATCGCTTCTCGCCCTATGGCTAAGATCAAAGTGATGGGTTGTACATCGCTTCTCGGCCTATGGCTAAGATCAAAGTGATGGGTTGTACATCGCTTCTCGGCCAATGGCTAAGATCAGTCTTAACTTGAACATCGCTTCTCGGCCTATGGCTGAGATGAATGTCTTAAATTGTCCATCGCTTCTGGATCTACGGCTAAGATCGAAGTGATGGATTGTACATCGCTTCTCGGCCAATGGCTAAGATCAGTCTTAACTTGTACATCGCTTCTCGGCCTATGGCTAAGATCGACAAGTTGGGATGCACGTCGCTTCTCGGCCTATGGCTAAGAACGAAATGTTGGGATGTACGGCGCTTCTCGGTCTAAGGCTAAGATCAAAGTGATGGATTGTACATCGCTTCTCGGCCAATGGCTAAGATCAGTCTTAACTTGTACGGCGCTTCTCGGCCTAAGGCTAAGATTAGTCTTAACTTGTACATCGCTTCTCGGCCTATGGCTAAGATCGACAAGTTGGGATGCACGTCGCTTCTCGGCCTATAGCTAAGATCAAAGTGATGGGTTGTACATCACTTCTCGGCCTATGGCTAAGATCAAATAAATGGGTTGTACATCGCTTCTCGGCCAATGGCTAAGATCAGTCTTAACTTGTGCGGCGCTTCTCGGCCTAAGGTTAAGATTAGTCATAACCTGTACATCGCTTCTCGGCCTATGGCTAAGAACGTAATGTTGGGATGTACGTCGCTTCTCGGCCTATGGCTAAGATCAAAGTGATGGGTTGTACATCACTTCTCGGCCTATGGCTAAGATCAAATAAATGGGTTGTACATCGCTTCTCGGCCAATGGCTAAGATCAGTCTTAACTTGTGCGGCGCTTCTCGGCCTAAGGCTAAGATTAGTCATAACCTGTACATCGCTTCTCGGCCTATGGCTAAGAACATAATGTTGGGATGTACGTCGCTTCTCGGCCTATGGCTAAGATCAAAGTGATGGGTTGTACATCACTTCTCGGCCTATGGCTAAGATCAAATAAATGGGTTGTACATCGCTTCTCGGCCAATGGCTAAGATCAGTCTTAACTTGCACGGGCCTTCTCGGCCTAAGGCTAAGATCAAAGTGATGGGTTGTACATCGCTTCTCGGCCAATGGCTAAGATCAGTCTTAACTTGAACATCGCTTCTCGGCCTATGGCTAAGATCAGTTTTAACTTGTACTTCGCCTCTTGGCCTATGGTTAAGATGAAAGACTTAACTTGTACGTCGCTTCTCGGTCTACGGCTAAGATCGAAGTGATGGATTGTACATCGCTTCTCGGCCAATGGCTAAGATCAGTCTTAACTTGAACATCGCTTCTCGGCCTATGGCTAAGATCAAATAAATGGGTTGGACATCGCTTCTCGGCCTATGGCTAAGATCGAAATATTGGGATGTACGTCGAACCTCGGCCTATGGCTAAGATCATTCTTAACTTGTACATCGCTTCTCGGCCTATGGCTAAGATCAAATAAATGGGTTGTACATCGCTTCTCGGCCAATGGGTAAGATCAGTCTTAACTTGTACGGCGCTTCTCGGCCTGAGGCTGTGATCGAAAAGTGGGTTTGTACTTCTCGCTTCTCGGCCTATGGCTAAGATCAAAGTGATGGGTTGTACATCGCTTCTCGGCCTATGGCTAAAATGAAAGTCTTAAATTGTCCATCGCTTCTCGATCTACGGCTAAGATCGAAGTGATGGATTGTACATCGCTTCTCGGCCAATGGCTAAGATCAGTCTTAACTTGTACATCACTTCTCGGCCTATGGCTAAGATCAAATAAATGCGTTGTACATCGCTTCTCGGCCTATGGCTAAGATCATTCTTAACTTGTACGGCGCTTCTCGGCCTGAGGCTGTGATCGAAAAGTTGGTTTGTACTTCTCGCTTCTCGGCGTATGGCTAAGATCAAATAAATGGGTTGTACATCGCTTCTCGGCCTATGGCTAAGATGAATGTTTTAAATTGTCCATCGCTTCTCGGTCTACGGCTAAGATCGAAGTGATGGATTGTACATCGCTTCTCGGCCAATGGCTAAGATCAGTCTTAACTTGAACATCGCTTCTCGGCCTATGGCTAAGATCAGTCTTAACTTGTACGTCGCTTCTCGGCCTATGGCTAAGATCAAAGTGATGGGTTGTACATCACTTCTCGGCCTATGGCTAAGATCAAATAAATGGGTTGTACATCGCTTCTCGGCCAATGGCTAAGATCAGTCTTAACTTGAACATCGCTTCTGGGCCTATGGCTAAGATCAAATAAATGGGTTGGACATCGCTTCTCGGCCTATGGCTAAGATCGAAATATTGGGATGTACGTCGAATCTCGGCCTATGGCTAAGATCAAATAAATGGGTTGTACATTGCTTCTCGGCCTATGGCTAAGATCAAATAAATGGGTTGTACATTGCTTCTCGGCCTATGGCTAAGATCATTCTTAACTTGTACGGCGCTTCTCGGCCTGAGGCTGTGATCGAAAAGTTGGTTTGTACTTCTCGCTTCTCGGCCTATGGCTAAGATCAAATAAATGGGTTGTACATCACTTCTTGGCCTATGGCTAAGATGAATGTTTTAAATTGTCCATCGCTTCTCGGTCTACGGCTAAGATCGAAGTGATGGATTGTACATCGCTTCTCGGCCAATGGCTAAGATCAGTCTTAACTTGAACATCGCTTCTCGGCCTATGGCTAAGATCAGTCTTAACTTGAACATCGCTTCTCGGCCTAAGGCTAAGATCAAATAAATGGGTTGTACATTGCTTCTCGGCCTATGGCTAAGATGAAAGTCTTAAATTGTCCATCGCTTCTGGGCCTATGGCTAAGATCAAAGTGATGGGTTGTGCAACGCTTCTCGGCCAATGGCTAAGATCAGTCTTGACTTGTACGGCGCTTCTCGGCCTATGGCTAAGATGAAAGTCTTAACTTGTACGTCGCTTCTCGGTCTACGGCTAAGATCGAAGTGATGAATTGTACATCGCTTCTCGGCCAATGGCTAAGATCAGTCTTAACTTGTACGGCGCTTCTCGGCCTGAGGCTGTGATCGAAAAGTTGGTTTGTACTTCTCGCTTCTCGGCCTATGGCTAAGATCAAATAAATGCGTTGTACATCGCTTCTCGGCCTATGGCTAAGATCGAAATATTGGGATGTACGTCGAATCTCGGCCTATGGCTAAGATCAAATAAATGGGTTGTACATTGCTTCTCGGCCTATGGCTAAGATCAAATAAATGGGTTGTACATTGCTTCTCGGCCTATGGCTAAGATCATTCTTAACTTGTACGGCGCTTCTCGGCCTGAGGCTGTGATCGAAAAGTTGGTTTGTACTTCTCGCTTCTCGGCCTATGGCTAAGATCAAATAAATGCGTTGTACATCGCTTCTCGGCCTATGGCTAAGATCATTCTTAACTTGTACGGCGCTTCTCGGCCTGAGGCTGTGATCGAAAAGTTGGTTTGTACTTCTCGCTTCTCGGCCTATGGCTAAGATCAAATAAATGGGTTGTACATCGCTTCTCGGCCTATGGCTAAGATCAGTCTTAACTTATACGGCGCTTCTCGGCCTGAGGCTGTGATCGAAAACTTGGTTTGTACTTCTCGCTTCTCGGCCTATGGCTAAGATCAAAGTGGTGGGTTGTACATCGCTTCTCGGCCTATGGCTAAGATGAAAGTCTTAAATTGTCCATCGCTTCTCGATCTACGGCTAAGATCGAAGTGATGGATTGTACATCGCTTCTCGGCCAATGGCTAAGATCAGTCTTAACTTGTACTTCGCCTCTTGGCCTATGGTTAAGATGAAAGACTTAACTTGTAACTCGCTTCTCGGTCTACGGCTAAGATCGAAGTGATGGATTGTACATCGCTTCTCGGCCAATGGCTAAGATCAAATAAATGGGTTGTACATCGCTTCTCGGCCTATGGCTAAGATCAAAGTGATGGGTCGTACATCGCTTCTCGGCCTATGGCTAAGATCAAAGTGATGGGTTGTACATCGCTTCTCGGCCAATGGCTAAGATCAGTCTTAACTTGAACATCGCTTCTCAGCCTATGGCTAAGATCAAATAAATGGGTTGGACATCGCTTCTCGGCCTATGGCTAAGATCGAAATATTGGGATGTACGTCGAATCTCGGCCTATGGCTAAGATCAAATAAATGGGTTGTACATTGCTTCTCGGCCTATGGCTAAGATCAGTCTTAACTTGTACGGCGCTTCTCGGCCTGAGGCTGTGATCGAAAAGTTGGTTTGTACTTCTCGCTTCTCGGCCTATGGCTAAGATCATTCTTAACTTGTGCGGCGCTTCTCGGCCTGAGGCTGTGATCGAAAAGTTGGTTTGTACTTCTCGCTTCTCGGCGTATGGCTAAGATCAAATAAATGGGTTGTACATCGCTTCTCGGCCTATGGCTAAGATGAATGTTTTAAATTGTCCATCGCTTCTCGGTCTACGGCTAAGATCGAAGTGATGGATTGTACATCGCTTCTCGGCCAATGGCTAAGATCAGTCTTAACTTGAACATCGCTTCTCGGCCTATGGCTAAGATCAGTCTTAAATTGTACGGCGCTTCTCGGCCTATGGCTAAGATGAAAGTCTTAACTTGTACATCGCTTCTCGGCCTATGGCTAAGATCGACAAGTTGGGATGCACGTCGCTTCTCGGCCTATGGCTAAGATGAAAGTCTTAACTTGTACATCGCTTCTCGGCCTATGGCTAAGATCGACAAGTTGGGATGCACGTCGCTTCTCGGCCTATGGCTAAGATCAAAGTGATGGGTTGTACATCACTTCTCGGCCTATGGCTAAGATCAAATAAATGGGTTGTACATCGCTTCTCGGCCAATGGCTAAGATCAGTCTTAACTTGAACATCGCTTCTCGGCCTATGGCTAAGATCAAATAAATGGGTTGTGCAACGCTTCTCGGCCAATGGCTAAGATCAGTCTTAACTTGAACATCGCTTCTCGGCCTATGGCTAAGATCAAATAAATGGGTTGTACATCGCTTCTCGGCCTATGGCTAAGATCAAAGTGATGGGTCGTACATCGCTTCTCGGCCTATGGCTAAGATCAAAGTGATGGGTTGTACATCGCTTCTCGGCCAATGGCTAAGATCAGTCTTAACTTGAACATCGCTTCTCAGCCTATGGCTAAGATCAAATAAATGGGTTGGACATCGCTTCTCGGCCTATGGCTAAGATCGAAATATTGGGATGTACGTCGAATCTCGGCCTATGGCTAAGATCAAATAAATGGGTTGTACATTGCTTCTCGGCCTATGGCTAAGATCAGTCTTAACTTGTACGGCGCTTCTCGGCCTGAGGCTGTGATCGAAAAGTTGGTTTGTACTTCTCGCTTCTCGGCCTATGGCTAAGATCATTCTTAACTTGTGCGGCGCTTCTCGGCCTGAGGCTGTGATCGAAAAGTTGGTTTGTACTTCTCGCTTCTCGGCGTATGGCTAAGATCAAATAAATGGGTTGTACATCGCTTCTCGGCCTATGGCTAAGATCGACAAGTTGGGATGCACGTCGCTTCTCGGCCTATGGCTAAGATGAAAGTCTTAACTTGTACATCGCTTCTCGGCCTATGGCTAAGATCGACAAGTTGGGATGCACGTCGCTTCTCGGCCTATGGCTAAGATCAAAGTGATGGGTTGTACATCACTTCTCGGCCTATGGCTAAGATCAAATAAATGGGTTGTACATCGCTTCTCGGCCAATGGCTAAGATCAGTCTTAACTTGTACGGCGCTTCTCGGCCTGAGGCTGTGATCGAAAAGTTGGTTTGTACTTCTCGCTTCTCGGCCTATGGCTAAGATCAAATAAATGGGTTGTACATCGCTTCTCGGCCTATGGCTAAGATCAGTCTTAACTTATACGGCGCTTCTCGGCCTGAGGCTGTGATCGAAAACTTGGTTTGTACTTCTCGCTTCTCGGCCTATGGCTAAGATCAAAGTGGTGGGTTGTACATCGCTTCTCGGCCTATGGCTAAGATGAAAGTCTTAAATTGTCCATCGCTTCTCGATCTACGGCTAAGATCGAAGTGATGGATTGTACATCGCTTCTCGGCCAATGGCTAAGATCAGTCTTAACTTGTACTTCGCCTCTTGGCCTATGGTTAAGATGAAAGACTTAACTTGTAACTCGCTTCTCGGTCTACGGCTAAGATCGAAGTGATGGATTGTACATCGCTTCTCGGCCAATGGCTAAGATCAAATAAATGGGTTGTACATCGCTTCTCGGCCTATGGCTAAGATGAATGTTTTAAATTGTCCATCGCTTCTCGGTCTACGGCTAAGATCGAAGTGATGGATTGTACATCGCTTCTCGGCCAATGGCTAAGATCAGTCTTAACTTGAACATCGCTTCTCGGCCTATGGCTAAGATCAGTCTTAAATTGTACGGCGCTTCTCGGCCTATGGCTAAGATGAAAGTCTTAACTTGTACATCGCTTCTCGGCCTATGGCTAAGATCGACAAGTTGGGATGCACGTCGCTTCTCGGCCTATGGCTAAGATGAAAGTCTTAACTTGTACATCGCTTCTCGGCCTATGGCTAAGATCGACAAGTTGGGATGCACGTCGCTTCTCGGCCTATGGCTAAGATCAAAGTGATGGGTTGTACATCACTTCTCGGCCTATGGCTAAGATCAAATAAATGGGTTGTACATCGCTTCTCGGCCAATGGCTAAGATCAGTCTTAACTTGAACATCGCTTCTCGGCCTATGGCTAAGATCAAATAAATGGGTTGTGCAACGCTTCTCGGCCAATGGCTAAGATCAGTCTTAACTTGAACATCGCTTCTCGGCCTATGGCTAAGATCAAATAAATGGGTTGTACATCGCTTCTCGGCCTATGGCTAAGATCAAAGTGATGGGTCGTACATCGCTTCTCGGCCTATGGCTAAGATCAAAGTGATGGGTTGTACATCGCTTCTCGGCCAATGGCTAAGATCAGTCTTAACTTGAACATCGCTTCTCAGCCTATGGCTAAGATCAAATAAATGGGTTGGACATCGCTTCTCGGCCTATGGCTAAGATCGAAATATTGGGATGTACGTCGAATCTCGGCCTATGGCTAAGATCAAATAAATGGGTTGTACATTGCTTCTCGGCCTATGGCTAAGATCAGTCTTAACTTGTACGGCGCTTCTCGGCCTGAGGCTGTGATCGAAAAGTTGGTTTGTACTTCTCGCTTCTCGGCCTATGGCTAAGATCATTCTTAACTTGTGCGGCGCTTCTCGGCCTGAGGCTGTGATCGAAAAGTTGGTTTGTACTTCTCGCTTCTCGGCGTATGGCTAAGATCAAATAAATGGGTTGTACATCGCTTCTCGGCCTATGGCTAAGATCGACAAGTTGGGATGCACGTCGCTTCTCGGCCTATGGCTAAGATGAAAGTCTTAACTTGTACATCGCTTCTCGGCCTATGGCTAAGATCGACAAGTTGGGATGCACGTCGCTTCTCGGCCTATGGCTAAGATCAAAGTGATGGGTTGTACATCACTTCTCGGCCTATGGCTAAGATCAAATAAATGGGTTGTACATCGCTTCTCGGCCAATGGCTAAGATCAGTCTTAACTTGAACATCGCTTCTCGGCCTATGGCTAAGATCAAATAAATGGGTTGGACATCGCTTCTCGGCCTATGGCTAAGATCGAAATATTGGGATGTACGTCGAATCTCGGCCTATGGCTAAGATCAAATAAATGGGTTGTACATTGCTTCTCGGCCTATGGCTAAGATCAAATAAATGGGTTGTACATTGCTTCTCGGCCTATGGCTAAGATCATTCTTAACTTGTACGGCGCTTCTCGGCCTGAGGCTGTGATCGAAAAGTTGGTTTGTACTTCTCGCTTCTCGGCCTATGGCTAAGATCAAATAAATGGGTTGTACATCGCTTCTCGGCCTATGGCTAAGATGAATGTTTTAAATTGTCCATCGCTTCTCGGTCTACGGCTAAGATCGAAGTGATGGATTGTACATCGCTTCTCGGCCAATGGCTAAGATCAGTCTTAACTTGAACATCGCTTCTCGGCCTATGGCTAAGATCAGTCTTAACTTGAACATCGCTTCTCGGCCTAAGGCTAAGATCAAATAAATGGGTTGTACATTGCTTCTCGGCCTATGGCTAAGATGAAAGTCTTAAATTGTCCATCGCTTCTGGGCCTATGGCTAAGATCAAAGTGATGGGTTGTGCAACGCTTCTCGGCCAATGGCTAAGATCAGTCTTGACTTGTACGGCGCTTCTCGGCCTATGGCTACGATGAAAGTCTTAACTTGTACGTCGCTTCTCGGTCTACGGCTAAGATCGAAGTGATGAATTGTACATCGCTTCTCGGCCAATGGCTAAGATCAGTCTTAACTTGTACGGCGCTTCTCGGCCTGAGGCTGTGATCGAAAAGTTGGTTTGTACTTCTCGCTTCTCGGCCTATGGCTAAGATCAAATAAATGCGTTGTACATCGCTTCTCGGCCTATGGCTAAGATCATTCTTAACTTGTACGGCGCTTCTCGGCCTGAGGCTGTGATCGAAAAGTTGGTTTGTACTTCTCGCTTCTCGGCCTATGGCTAAGATCAAATAAATGGGTTGGACATCGCTTCTCGGCCTATGGCTAAGATCGAAATATTGGGATGTACGTCGAATCTCGGCCTATGGCTAAGATCAAATAAATGTGTTGTACATTGCTTCTCGGCCTATGGCTAAGATCAAATAAATGGGTTGTACATTGCTTCTCGGCCTATGGCTAAGATCATTCTTAACTTGTACGGCGCTTCTCGGCCTGAGGCTGTGATCGACAAGTTGGTTTGTACTTCTCGCTTCTCGGCCTATGGCTAAGATCAAATAAATGGGTTGTACATCGCTTCTCGGCCTATGGCTAAGATCAAATAAATGGGTTGTACATTGCTTCTCGGCCTATGGCTAAGATCATTCTTAACTTGTACGGCGCTTCTCGGCCTGAGGCTGTGATCGAAAAGTTGGTTTGTACTTCTCGCTTCTCGGCCTATGGCTAAGATCAAATAAATGGGTTGTACATCGCTTCTCGGCCTATGGCTAAGATGAATGTTTTAAATTGTCCATCGCTTCTCGGTCTACGGCTAAGATCGAAGTGATGGATTGTACATCGCTTCTCGGCCAATGGCTAAGATCAGTCTTAACTTGAACATCGCTTCTCGGCCTATGGCTAAGATCAGTCTTAACTTGAACATCGCTTCTCGGCCTAAGGCTAAGATCAAATAAATGGGTTGTACATTGCTTCTCGGCCTATGGCTAAGATGAAAGTCTTAAATTGTCCATCGCTTCTGGGCCTATGGCTAAGATCAAAGTGATGGGTTGTGCAACGCTTCTCGGCCAATGGCTAAGATCAGTCTTGACTTGTACGGCGCTTCTCGGCCTATGGCTACGATGAAAGTCTTAACTTGTACGTCGCTTCTCGGTCTACGGCTAAGATCGAAGTGATGAATTGTACATCGCTTCTCGGCCAATGGCTAAGATCAGTCTTAACTTGTACGGCGCTTCTCGGCCTGAGGCTGTGATCGAAAAGTTGGTTTGTACTTCTCGCTTCTCGGCCTATGGCTAAGATCAAATAAATGCGTTGTACATCGCTTCTCGGCCTATGGCTAAGATCATTCTTAACTTGTACGGCGCTTCTCGGCCTGAGGCTGTGATCGAAAAGTTGGTTTGTACTTCTCGCTTCTCGGCCTATGGCTAAGATCAAATAAATGGGTTGGACATCGCTTCTCGGCCTATGGCTAAGATCGAAATATTGGGATGTACGTCGAATCTCGGCCTATGGCTAAGATCAAATAAATGGGTTGTACATTGCTTCTCGGCCTATGGCTAAGATCAAATAAATGGGTTGTACATTGCTTCTCGGCCTATGGCTAAGATCATTCTTAACTTGTACGGCGCTTCTCGGCCTGAGGCTGTGATCGACAAGTTGGTTTGTACTTCTCGCTTCTCGGCCTATGGCTAAGATCAAATAAATGGGTTGTACATCGCTTCTCGGCCTATGGCTAAGATGAATGTTTTAAATTGTCCATCGCTTCTCGGTCTACGGCTAAGATCGAAGTGATGGATTGTACATCGCTTCTCGGCCAATGGCTAAGATCAGTCTTAACTTAAACATCGCTTCTCGGCCTATGGCTAAGATCAGTCTTAACTTGAACGTCGCTTCTCGGCCTAAGGCTAGGATCAAATAAATGGGTTGTACATTGCTTCTCGGCCTATGGCTAAGATCAGTCTTAACTTGTACGGCGCTTCTCGGCCTATGGCTAAGATGAAAGTCTTAAATTGTCCATCGCTTCTCGGCCTATGGCTAAGATCAAAGTGATGGGTTGTGCAACGCTTCTCGGCCAATGGCTAAGATCAGTCTTGACTTGTACGGCGCTTCTCGGCCTATGGCTAAGATGAAAGTCTTAAATTGTCCATCGCTTCTCGGCCTATGGTTAAGATCAAAGTGATGGGTTGTGCAACGCTTCTCGGCCAATGGCTAAGATCAGTCTTAACTTGAACATCGCTTCTCGGCCTATGGCTAAGATCAAATAAATGGGTTGTACATCGCTTCTCGGTCTATGGCTAAGATCAGTCTTAACTTGAACATCGCTTCTCGGCCAATGGCTAAGATCAGTCTTAACTTGAACATCGCTTCTCGGCCTAAGGCTAAGATCAAATAAATGGGTTGTACATTGCTTCTCGGCCTATGGCTAAGATCAGTCTTAACTTGTACGGCGCTTCTCGGCCTATGGCTAAGATGAAAGTCTTAAATTGTCCATCGCTTCTCGGCCTATGGCTAAGATCAAAGTGATGGGTTGTGCAACGCTTCTCGGCCAATGGCTAAGATCAGTCTTAACTTGAACATCGCTTCTCGGCCTATGGCTAAGATCAAATAAATGGGTTGTACATCGCTTCTCGGTCTATGGCTAAGATCAGTCTTAACTTGAACATCGCTTCTCGGCCAATGGCTAAGATCAGTCTTAACTTGAACATCGCTTCTCGGCCTATGGCTAAGATCAGTCTTAACTTGAACATCGCTTCTCGGCCTAAGGCTAAGATCAAATAAATGGGTTGTACATTGCTTCTCGGCCTATGGCTAAGATGAAAGTCTTAAATTGTCCATCGCTTCTGGGCCTATGGCTAAGATCAAAGTGATGGGTTGTGCAACGCTTCTCGGCCAATGGCTAAGATCAGTCTTGACTTGTACGGCGCTTCTCGGCCTATGGCTAAGATGAAAGTCTTAACTTGTACGTCGCTTCTCGGTCTACGGCTAAGATCGAAGTGATGAATTGTACATCGCTTCTCGGCCAATGGCTAAGATCAGTCTTAACTTGTACGGCGCTTCTCGGCCTGAGGCTGTGATCGAAAAGTTGGTTTGTACTTCTCGCTTCTCGGCCTATGGCTAAGATCAAATAAATGCGTTGTACATCGCTTCTCGGCCTATGGCTAAGATCATTCTTAACTTGTACGGCGCTTCTCGGCCTGAGGCTGTGATCGAAAAGTTGGTTTGTACTTCTCGCTTCTCGGCCTATGGCTAAGATCAAATAAATGGGTTGTACATCGCTTCTCGGCCTATGGCTAAGATGAATGTTTTAAATTGTCCATCGCTTCTCGGTCTACGGCTAAGATCGAAGTGATGGATTGTACATCGCTTCTCGGCCAATGGCTAAGATCAGTCTTAACTTGAACATCGCTTCTCGGCCTATGGCTAAGATCAGTCTTAACTTGAACATCGCTTCTCGGCCTAAGGCTAAGATCAAATAAATGGGTTGTACATTGCTTCTCGGCCTATGGCTAAGATCAGTCTTAACTTGTACGGCGCTTCTCGGCCTATGGCTAAGATGAAAGTCTTAAATTGTCCATCGCTTCTCGGCCTATGGCTAAGATCAAAGTGATGGGTTGTGCAACGCTTCTCGGCCAATGGCTAAGATCAGTCTTGACTTGTACGGCGCTTCTCGGCCTATGGCTAAGATGAAAGTCTTAAATTGTCCATCGCTTCTCGGCCTATGGCTAAGATCAAAGTGATGGGTTGTGCAACGCTTCTCGGCCAATGGCTAAGATCAGTCTTAACTTGAACATCGCTTCTCGGCCTATGGCTAAGATCAAATAAATGGGTTGTACATCGCTTCTCGGTCTATGGCTAAGATCAGTCTTAACTTGAACATCGCTTCTCGGCCTATGGCTAAGATCAAATAAATGGGTTGGACATCGCTTCTCGGCCTATGGCTAAGATCGAAATATTGGGATGTACGTCGAATCTCGGCCTATGGCTAAGATCAAATAAATGGGTTGTACATCGCTTCTCGGCCAATGGCTAAGATCAGTCTTAACTTGAACATCGCTTCTCGGCCTATGGCTAAGATCAAATAAATGGGTTGGACATCGCTTCTCGGCCTATGGCTAAGATCGAAATATTGGGATGTACGTCGAATCTCGGCCTATGGCTAAGATCAAATAAATGCGTTGTACATAGCTTCTCGGCCTATGGCTAAGATGAATGTTTTAAATTGTCGATCGCTTCTCGGCCTACGACTAAGATCGAAGTGATGGATTGTACATCGCTTCTCGGCCAATGGCTAAGATCAGTCTTAACTTGAACATCGCTTCTCGGCCTATGGCTAAGATCAGTCTTAACTTGAACATCGCTTCTCGGCCAATGGCTAAGATCAAATAAATGGGTTGTACATCGCTTCTCGGTCTATGGCTAAGATCAGTCTTAACTTGTACGTCGCTTCTCGGTCTACGGCTAAGATCGAAGTGATGAATTGTACATCGCTTCTCGGCCAATGGCTAAGATCAGTCTTAACTTGAACATCGCTTCTCGGCCTATGGCTAAGATCAAATAAATGGGTTGGACATCGCTTCTCGGCCTATGGCTAAGATCGAAATATTGGGATGTACGTCGAATCTCGGCCTATGGCTAAGATCAAATAAATGCGTTGTACATAGCTTCTCGGCCTATGGCTAAGATGAATGTTTTAAATTGTCGATCGCTTCTCGGCCTACGACTAAGATCGAAGTGATGGATTGTACATCGCTTCTCGGCCAATGGCTAAGATCAGTCTTAACTTGAACATCGCTTCTCGGCCTATGGCTAAGATCAGTCTTAACTTGAACATCGCTTCTCGGCCTATGGCTAAGATCAAATAAATGGGTTGTACATCGCTTCTCGGTCTATGGCTAAGATCAGTCTTAACTTGTACGTCGCTTCTCGGTCTACGGCTAAGATCGAAGTGATGAATTGTACATCGCTTCTCGGCCAATGGCTAAGATCAGTCTTAACTTGTGCGGCGCTTCTCGGCCTAAGGCTAAGATTAGTCATAACCTGTACATCGCTTCTCGGCCTATGGCTAAGAACGAAATGTTGGGATGTACGTCGAATCTCGGCCTATGGCTAAGATCGAAGTGATGGGTTGTACATCGCTTCTCGGCCAATGGCTAAGATCAGTCTTAACTTGTACGGCGCTTCTCGGCCTAAGGCTAAGATTAGTCTTAACTTGTACATCGCTTCTCGGCCTATGGCTAAGATCGACAAGTTGGGATGCACGTCGCTTCTCGGCCTATGGCTAAGATCAAGGTGATGGGTTGTACATCACTTCTCGGCCTATGGCTAAGATCAAATAAATGGGTTGGACATCGCTTCTCGGACAATGGCTAAGATCAGTCTTAACTTGTGCGGCGCTTCTCGGCCTAAGGCTAAGATTAGTCATAACCTGTACATCGCTTCTCGGCCTATGGCTAAGAACGAAATGTTGGGATGTACGTCGAATCTCGGCCTATGGCTAAGATCGAAGTGATGGGTTGTACATCGCTTCTCGGCAAATGGCTAAGATCAGTCTTAACTTGTACGGCGCTTCTCGGCCTAAGGCTAAGATTAGTCTTAACTTGTACATCGCTTCTCGGCCTATGGCTAAGATCGACAAGTTGGGATGCACGTCGCTTCTCGGCCTATGGCTAAGATCAAAGTGATGGGTTGTACATCGCTTCTCGGCCAATGGCTAAGATCAGTCTTAACTTGTACGGCGCTTCTCGGCCTGAGGCTGTGATCGGAAAGTTGGTTTGTACTTCTCGCTTCTCGGCCTATGGCTAAGATCAAAGTGGTGGGTTGTACATTGCTTCTCGGCCTATGGCTAAGATCAGTCTTAACTTGCACGGCGCTTCTCGGCCTAAGGCTAAGATCAAAGTGATGGGTTGTACATCGCTTCTCGGCCAATGGCTAAGATCAGTCTTAACTTGTACATCACTTCTCGGCCTATGGCTAAGATGAAAGTCTTAAATTGTCCATCGCTTCTCGGTCTACGGCTAAGATCGAAGTGATGGATTGTACATCGCTTCTCGGCCAATGGCTAAGATCAGTCTTAACTTCAACATCGCTTCTCGGCCAATGGCTAAGATCAGTCTTAACTTGTGCGGCGCTTCTCGGCCTAAGGCTAAGATTAGTCATAACCTGTACATCGCTTCTCGGCCTATGGCTAAGAACGAAATGTTGGGATGTACGTCGAATCTCGGCCTATGGCTAAGATCGAAGTGATGGGTTGTACATCGCTTCTCGGCCAATGGCTAAGATCAGTCTTAACTTGTACGGCGCTTCTCGGCCTATGGCTAAGATCAGTCTTAACTTGCACGGCGCTTCTCGGCCTAAGGCTAAGATCAAAGTGATGGGTTGTACATCGCTTCTCGGCCAATGGCTAAGATCAGTCTTAACTTGTACATCACTTCTCGGCCTATGGCTAAGATGAAAGTCTTAAATTGTCCATCGCTTCTCGGTCTACGGCTAAGATCGAAGTGATGGATTGTACATCGCTTCTCGGCCAATGGCTAAGATCAGTCTTAACTTCAACATCGCTTCTCGGCCAATGGCTAAGATCAGTCTTAACTTGTGCGGCGCTTCTCGGCCTAAGGCTAAGATTAGTCATAACCTGTACATCGCTTCTCGGCCTATGGCTAAGAACGAAATGTTGGGATGTACGTCGAATCTCGGCCTATGGCTAAGATCAAAGTGATGGGTTGTACATCGCTTCTCGGCCTATGGCTAAGATGAAAGTCTTAAATTGTCCATCGCTTCTCGATCTACGGCTAAGATCGAAGTGATGGATTGTACATCGCTTCTCGGCCAATGGCTAAGATCAGTCTTAACTTGAACATCGCTTCTCGGCCTATGGCTAAGATGAATGTCTTAAATTGCCCATCGCTTCTGGATCTACGGCTAAGTGCGAAGTGATGGATTGTACATCGCTTCTCGGCCAATGGCTAAGATCAGTCTTAACTTGTACATCGCTTCTCGGCCTATGGCTAAGAACGAAATGTTGGGATGTACGTCGAATCTCGGCCTATGGCTAAGATCGAAGTGATGGGTTGTACATCGCTTCTCGGCCAATGGCTAAGATCAGTCTTAACTTGTACGGCGCTTCTCGGCCTAAGGCTAAGATTAGTCTTAACCTGTACATCGCTTCTCGGCCTATGGCTAAGAACGAAATGTTGGGATGTACGTCGAATCTCGGCCTATGGCTAAGATCGAAGTGATGGGTTGTACATCGCTTCTCGGCCAATGGCTAAGATCAGTCTTAACTTGTACGGCGCTTCTCGGCCTAAGGCTAAGATTAGTCTTAACCTGTACGTCGCTTCTCGGTCTACGGCTAAGATCGAAGTGATGGATTGTACATTGCTTCTCGGCCTATGGCTAAGATCAGTCTTAACTTGCACGGCGCTTCTCGGCCTAAGGCTAAGATCAAAGTGATGGGTTGTACATCTCTTCTCGGCCAATGGCTAAGATCAGTCTTAACTTGTACATCACTTCTCGGCCTATGGCTAAGATGAAAGTCTTAAATTGTCCATCGCTTCTCGGTCTACGGCTAAGATCGAAGTGATGGATTGTACATCGCTTCTCGGCCAATGGCTAAGATCAGTCTTAACTTCAACATCGCTTCTCGGCCAATGGCTAAGATCAGTCTTAACTTGTGCGGCGCTTCTCGGCCTAAGGCTAAGATTAGTCATAACCTGTACATCGCTTCTCGGCCTATGGCTAAGAACGAAATGTTGGGATGTACTTCGAATCTCGGCCTATGGCTAAGATCGAAGTGATGGGTTGTACATCGCTTCTCGGCCAATGGCTAAGATCAGTCTTAACTTGTGCGGCGCTTCTCGGCCTAAGGCTAAGATTAGTCATAACCTGTACATCGCTTCTCGGCCTATGGCTAAGAACGAAATGTTGGGATGTACGTCGAATCTCGGCCTATGGCTAAGATCGAAGTGATGGGTTGTACATCGCTTCTCGGCCAATGGCTAAGATCAGTCTTAACTTGTACGGCGCTTCTCGGCCTAAGGCTAAGATTAGTCTTAACTTGTACATCGCTTCTCGGCCTATGGCTAAGATCGACAAGTTGGGATGCACGTCGCTTTTCGGCCTATGGCTAAGATCAAAGTGATGGGTTGTACATCGCTTCTCGGCCTATGGCTAAGATGAAAGTCTTAAATTGTCCATCGCTTCTCGATCTACGGCTAAGATCGAAGTGATGGATTGTACATCGCTTCTCGGCCAATGGCTAAGATCAGTCTTAACTTGAACATCGCTTCTCGGCCTATGGCTAAGATGAATGTCTTAAATTGCCCATCGCTTCTGGATCTACGGCTAAGTTCGAAGTGATGGATTGTACATCGCTTCTCGGTCTACGGCTAAGATCGAAGTGATGGATTGTACATTGCTTCTCGGCCTATGGCTAAGATCAGTCTTAACTTGCACGGCGCTTCTCGGCCTAAGGCTAAGATCAAAGTGATGGGTTGTACATCGCTTCTCGGCCAATGGCTAAGTTCAGTCTTAACTTGTACATCACTTCTCGGCCTATGGCTAAGATGAAAGTCTTAAATTGTCCATCGCTTCTCGGTCTACGGCTAAGATCGAAGTGATGGATTGTACATCGCTTCTCGGCCAATGGCTAAGATCAGTCTTAACTTCAACATCGCTTCTCGGCCAATGGCTAAGATCAGTCTTAACTTGTGCGGCGCTTCTCGGCCTAAGGCTAAGATTAGTCATAACCTGTACATCGCTTCTCGGCCTATGGCTAAGAACGAAATGTTGGGATGTACTTCGAATCTCGGCCTATGGCTAAGATCGAAGTGATGGGTTGTACATCGCTTCTCGGCCAATGGCTAAGATCAGTCTTAACTTGTGCGGCGCTTCTCGGCCTAAGGCTAAGATTAGTCATAACCTGTACATCGCTTCTCGGCCTATGGCTAAGAACGAAATGTTGGGATGTACGTCGAATCTCGGCCTATGGCTAAGATCGAAGTGATGGGTTGTACATCGCTTCTCGGCCAATGGCTAAGATCAGTCTTAACTTGTACGGCGATTCTCGGCCTAAGGCTAAGATTAGTCTTAACTTGTACATCGCTTCTCGGCCAATGGCTAAGATCAGCCTTAACTTGTACGGCGCTTCTCGGCCTAAGGCTAAGATTAGTCTTAACTTGTACATCGCTTCTCGGCCTATGGCTAAGATCGACAAGTTGGGATGCACGTCGCTTTTCGGCCTATGGCTAAGATCAAAGTGATGGGTTGTACATCGCTTCTCGGCCTATGGCTAAGATGAAAGTCTTAAATTGTCCATCGCTTCTCGATCTACGGCTAAGATCGAAGTGATGGATTGTACATCGCTTCTCGGCCAATGGCTAAGATCAGTCTTAACTTGAACATCGCTTCTCGGCCTATGGCTAAGATGAATGTCTTAAATTGCCCATCGCTTCTGGATCTACGGCTAAGTTCGAAGTGATGGATTGTACATCGCTTCTCGGCCAATGGCTAAGATCAGTCTTAACTTGTACATCGCTTCTCGGCCTATGGCTAAGAACGAAATGTTGGGATGTACGTCGAATCTCGGCCTATGGCTAAGATCGAAGTGATGGGTTGTACATCGCTTCTCGGCCAATGGCTAAGATCAGTCTTAACTTGTACGGCGCTTCTCGGCCTAAGGCTAAGATTAGTCTTAACCTGTACATCGCATCTCGGCCTATGGCTAAGAACGAAATGTTGGGATGTACGTCGAATCTCGGCCTATGGCTAAGATCGAAGTGATGGGTTGTACATCGCTTCTCGGCCAATGGCTAAGATCAGTCTTAACTTGTACGGCGCTTCTCGGCCTAAGGCTAAGATTAGTCTTAACCTGTACGTCGCTTCTCGGTCTACGGCTAAGATCGAAGTGATGGATTGTACATTGCTTCTCGGCCTATGGCTAAGATCAGTCTTAACTTGCACGGCGCTTCTCGGCCTAAGGCTAAGATCAAAGTGATGGGTTGTACATCTCTTCTCGGCCAATGGCTAAGATCAGTCTTAACTTGTACATCACTTCTCGGCCTATGGCTAAGATGAAAGTCTTAAATTGTCCATCGCTTCTCGGTCTACGGCTAAGATCGAAGTGATGGATTGTACATCGCTTCTCGGCCAATGGCTAAGATCAGTCTTAACTTCAACATCGCTTCTCGGCCAATGGCTAAGATCAGTCTTAACTTGTGCGGCGCTTCTCGGCCTAAGGCTAAGATTAGTCATAACCTGTACATCGCTTCTCGGCCTATGGCTAAGAACGAAATGTTGGGATGTACGTCGAATCTCGGCCTATGGCTAAGATCGAAGTGATGGGTTGTACATCGCTTCTCGGCCAATGGCTAAGATCAGTCTTAACTTGTGCGGCGCTTCTCGGCCTAAGGCTAAGATTAGTCATAACCTGTACATCGCTTCTCGGCCTATGGCTAAGAACGAAATGTTGGGATGTACGTCGAATCTCGGCCTATGGCTAAGATCGAAGTGATGGGTTGTACATCGCTTCTCGGCCAATGGCTAAGATCAGTCTTAACTTGTGCGGCGCTTCTCGGCCAAAGGCTAAGATTAGTCATAACCTGTACATCGCTTCTCGGCCTATGGCTAAGAACGAAATGTTGGGATGTACGTCGCTTCTCGGCCTATGGCTAAGATCGAAGTGATGGGTTGTACATCGCTTCTCGGCCAATGGCTAAGATCAGTCTTAACTTGTACGGCGCTTCTCGGCCTAAGGCTAAGATTAGTCATAACCTGTACATCACTTCTCGGCCTATGGCTAAGAACGAAATGTTGGGATGTACGTCGAATCTCGGCCTATGGCTAAGATCGAAGTGATGGGTTGTACATCGCATCTCGGCCAATGGCTAAGATCAGTCTTAACTTGTACGGCGCTTCTCGGCCTAAGGCTAAGATTAGTCTTAACTTGTACATCGCTTCTCGGCCTATGGCTAAGATCGACAAGTTGGGATGCACGTCGCTTTTCGGCCTATGGCTAAGATCAAAGTGATGGGTTGTACATCGCTTCTCGGCCTATGGCTAAGATGAAAGTCTTAAATTGTCCATCGCTTCTCGATCTACGGCTAAGATCGAAGTGATGGATTGTACATCGCTTCTCGGCCAATGGCTAAGATCAGTCTTAACTTGAACATCGCTTCTCGGCCTATGGCTAAGATGAATGTCTTAAATTGCCCATCGCTTCTGGATCTACGGCTAAGTTCGAAGTGATGGATTGTACATCGCTTCTCGGCCAATGGCTAAGATCAGTCTTAACTTGTACATCGCTTCTCGGCCTATGGCTAAGAACGAAATGTTGAGATGTACGTCGAATCTCGGCCTATGGCTAAGATCGAAGTGATGGGTTGTACATCGCTTCTCGGCCAATGGCTAAGATCAGTCTTAACTTGTACGGCGCTTCTCGGCCTAAGGCTAAGATTAGTCTTAACCTGTACATCGCTTCTCGGCCTATGGCTAAGAACGAAATGTTGGGATGTACGTCGAATCTCGGCCTATGGCTAAGATCGAAGTGATGGGTTGTACATCGCTTCTCGGCCAATGGCTAAGATCAGTCTTAACTTGTACGGCGCTTCTCGGCCTAAGGCTAAGATTAGTCTTAACTTGTACATCGCTTCTCGGCCTATGGCTAAGATCGACAAGTTGGGATGCACGTCGCTTTTCGGCCTATGGCTAAGATCAAAGTGATGGGTTGTACATCGCTTCTCGGCCTATGGCTAAGATGAAAGTCTTAAATTGTCCATCGCTTCTCGATCTACGGCTAAGATCGAAGTGATGGATTGTACATCGCTTCTCGGCCAATGGCTAAGATCAGTCTTAACTTGAACATCGCTTCTCGGCCTATGGCTAAGATGAATGTCTTAAATTGCCCATCGCTTCTGGATCTACGGCTAAGTTCGAAGTGATGGGTTGTACATCTCTTCTCGGCCAATGGCTAAGATCAGTCTTAACTTGTACATCACTTCTCGGCCTATGGCTAAGATGAAAGTCTTAAATTGTCCATCGCTTCTCGGTCTACGGCTAAGATCGAAGTGATGGATTGTACATCGCTTCTCGGCCAATGGCTAAGATCAGTCTTAACTTCAACATCGCTTCTCGGCCAATGGCTAAGATCAGTCTTAACTTGTGCGGCGCTTCTCGGCCTAAGGCTAAGATTAGTCATAACCTGTACATCGCTTCTCGGCCTATGGCTAAGAACGAAATGTTGGGATGTACGTCGAATCTCGGCCTATGGCTAAGATCGAAGTGATGGGTTGTACATCGCTTCTCGGCCAATGGCTAAGATCAGTCTTAACTTGTGCGGCGCTTCTCGGCCTAAGGCTAAGATTAGTCATAACCTGTACATCGCTTCTCGGCCTATGGCTAAGAACGAAATGTTGGGATGTACGTCGAATCTCGGCCTATGGCTAAGATCGAAGTGATGGGTTGTACATCGCTTCTCGGCCAATGGCTAAGATCAGTCTTAACTTGTACGGCGCTTCTCGGCCTAAGGCTAAGATTAGTCATAACCTGTACATCACTTCTCGGCCTATGGCTAAGAACGAAATGTTGGGATGTACGTCGAATCTCGGCCTATGGCTAAGATCGAAGTGATGGGTTGTACATCGCATCTCGGCCAATGGCTAAGATCAGTCTTAACTTGTACGGCGCTTCTCGGCCTAAGGCTAAGATTAGTCTTAACTTGTACATCGCTTCTCGGCCTATGGCTAAGATCGACAAGTTGGGATGCACGTCGCTTTTCGGCCTATGGCTAAGATCAAAGTGATGGGTTGTACATCGCTTCTCGGCCTATGGCTAAGATGAAAGTCTTAAATTGTCCATCGCTTCTCGATCTACGGCTAAGATCGAAGTGATGGATTGTACATCGCTTCTCGGCCAATGGCTAAGATCAGTCTTAACTTGAACATCGCTTCTCGGCCTATGGCTAAGATGAATGTCTTAAATTGCCCATCGCTTCTGGATCTACGGCTAAGTTCGAAGTGATGGATTGTACATCGCTTCTCGGCCAATGGCTAAGATCAGTCTTAACTTGTACATCGCTTCTCGGCCTATGGCTAAGAACGAAATGTTGAGATGTACGTCGAATCTCGGCCTATGGCTAAGATCGAAGTGATGGGTTGTACATCGCTTCTCGGCCAATGGCTAAGATCAGTCTTAACTTGTACGGCGCTTCTCGGCCTAAGGCTAAGATTAGTCTTAACCTGTACATCGCTTCTCGGCCTATGGCTAAGAACGAAATGTTGGGATGTACGTCGAATCTCGGCCTATGGCTAAGATCGAAGTGATGGGTTGTACATCGCTTCTCGGCCAATGGCTAAGATCAGTCTTAACTTGTACGGCGCTTCTCGGCCTAAGGCTAAGATTAGTCTTAACTTGTACATCGCTTCTCGGCCTATGGCTAAGATCGACAAGTTGGGATGCACGTCGCTTTTCGGCCTATGGCTAAGATCAAAGTGATGGGTTGTACATCGCTTCTCGGCCTATGGCTAAGATGAAAGTCTTAAATTGTCCATCGCTTCTCGATCTACGGCTAAGATCGAAGTGATGGATTGTACATCGCTTCTCGGCCAATGGCTAAGATCAGTCTTAACTTGAACATCGCTTCTCGGCCTATGGCTAAGATGAATGTCTTAAATTGCCCATCGCTTCTGGATCTACGGCTAAGTTCGAAGTGATGGATTGTACATCGCTTCTCGGCCAATGGCTAAGATCAGTCTTAACTTGTACATCGCTTCTCGGCCTATGGCTATGAACGAAATGTTGGGATGTACGTCGAATCTCGGCCTATGGCTAAGATCGAAGTGATGGGTTGTACATCGCTTCTCGGCCAATGGCTAAGATCAGTCTTAACTTGTACGGCGCTTCTCGGCCTAAGGCTAAGATTAGTCTTAACCTGTACATCGCTTCTCGGCCTATGGCTAAGAACGAAATGTTGGGATGTACGTCGAATCTCGGCCTATGGCTAAGATCGAAGTGATGGGTTGTACATCGCTTCTCGGCCAATGGCTAAGATCAGTCTTAACTTGTACGGCGCTTCTCGGCCTAAGGCTAAGATTAGTCTTAACCTGTACGTCGCTTCTCGGTCTACGGCTAAGATCGAAGTGATGGATTGTACATCGCTTCTCGGCCAATGGCTAAGATCAGTCTTAACTTCAACATCGCTTCTCGGCCTATGGCTAAGATCAAATAAATGGGTTGTACATCGCTTCTCGGCCTATGGCTAAGATCAAAGTGATGGGTTGTTCATCGCTTCTCGCCCTATGGCTAAGATCAAAGTGATGGGTTGTACATCGCTTCTCGGCCTATGGCTAAGATCAAAGTGATGGGTTGTACATCGCTTCTCGGCCAATGGCTAGGATCAGTCTTAACTTGAACATCGCTTCTTGGCCTATGGCTAAGATGAATGTCTTAAATTGTCCATCGCTTCTGGATCTACGGCTAAGATCGAAGTGATGGATTGTACATCGCTTCTCGGCCAATGGCTAAGATCAGTCTTAACTTGAACATCGCTTCTCGGCCTATGGCTAAGATCAGTCTTAACTTGAACATCGCTTCTCGGCCTAAGGCTAAGATCAAATAAATGGGTTGTACATTGCTTCTCGGCCTATGGCTAAGATGAAAGTCTTAAATTGTCCATCGCTTCTGGGCCTATGGCTAAGATCAAAGTGATGGGTTGTGCAACGCTTCTCGGCCAATGGCTAAGATCAGTCTTAACTTGAACATCGCTTCTCGGCCTATGGCTAAGATGAATGTCTTAAATTGCCCATCGCTTCTGGATCTACGGCTAAGTTCGAAGTGATGGATTGTACATCGCTTCTCGGCCAATGGCTAAGATCAGTCTTAACTTGTACATCGCTTCTCGGCCTATGGCTAAGATGAATGTCTTAAATTGCCCATCGCTTCTGGATCTATGGCTAAGTTCGAAGTGATGGATTGTACATCGCTTCTCGGCCAATGGCTAAGATCAGTCTTAACTTGTACATCGCTTCTCGGCCTATGGCTAAGAACGAAATGTTGGGATGTACGTCGAATCTCGGCCTATGGCTAAGATCGAAGTGATGGGTTGTACATCGCTTCTCGGCCAATGGCTAAGATCAGTCTTAACTTGTACGGCGCTTCTCGGCCTAAGGCTAAGATTAGTCTTAACCTGTACATCGCTTCTCGGCCTATGGCTAAGAACGAAATGTTGGGATGTACGTCGAATCTCGGCCTATGGCTAAGATCGAAGTGATGGGTTGTACATCGCTTCTCGGCCAATGGCTAAGATCAGTCTTAACTTGCACGGCGCTTCTCGGCCTAAGGCTAAGATCAAAGTGATGGGTTGTACATCGCTTCTCGGCCAATGGCTAAGTTCAGTCTTAACTTGTACATCACTTCTCGGCCTATGGCTAAGATGAAAGTCTTAAATTGTCCATCGCTTCTCGGTCTACGGCTAAGATCGAAGTGATGGATTGTACATCGCTTCTCGGCCAATGGCTAAGATCAGTCTTAACTTCAACATCGCTTCTCGGCCAATGGCTAAGATCAGTCTTAACTTGTGCGGCGCTTCTCGGCCTAAGGCTAAGATTAGTCATAACCTGTACATCGCTTCTCGGCCTATGGCTAAGAACGAAATGTTGGGATGTACGTCGAATCTCGGCCTATGGCTAAGATCGAAGTGATGGGTTGTACATCGCTTCTCGGCCAATGGCTAAGATCAGCCTTAACTTGTACGGCGCTTCTCGGCCTAAGGCTAAGATTAGTCTTAACTTGTACATCGCTTCTCGGCCTATGGCTAAGATCGACAAGTTGGGATGCACGTCGCTTTTCGGCCTATGGCTAAGATCAAAGTGATGGGTTGTACATCGCTTCTCGGCCTATGGCTAAGATGAAAGTCTTAAATTGTCCATCGCTTCTCGATCTACGGCTAAGATCGAAGTGATGGGTTGTACATCGCTTCTCGGCCAATGGCTAAGATCAGTCTTAACTTGTACGGCGCTTCTCGGCCTAAGGCTAAGATTAGTCTTAACCTGTACATCGCATCTCGGCCTATGGCTAAGAACGAAATGTTGGGATGTACGTCGAATCTCGGCCTATGGCTAAGATCGAAGTGATGGGTTGTACATCGCTTCTCGGCCAATGGCTAAGATCAGTCTTAACTTGTACGGCGCTTCTCGGCCTAAGGCTAAGATTAATCTTAACCTGTACGTCGCTTCTCGGTCTACGGCTAAGATCGAAGTGATGGATTGTACATTGCTTCTCGGCCTATGGCTAAGATCAGTCTTAACTTGCACGGCGCTTCTCGGCCTAAGGCTAAGATCAAAGTGATGGGTTGTACATCTCTTCTCGGCCAATGGCTAAGATCAGTCTTAACTTGTACATCACTTCTCGGCCTATGGCTAAGATGAAAGTCTTAAATTGTCCATCGCTTCTCGGTCTACGGCTAAGATCGAAGTGATGGATTGTACATCGCTTCTCGGCCAATGGCTAAGATCAGTCTTAACTTCAACATCGCTTCTCGGCCAATGGCTAAGATCAGTCTTAACTTGTGCGGCGCTTCTCGGCCTAAGGCTAAGATTAGTCATAACCTGTACATCGCTTCTCGGCCTATGGCTAAGAACGAAATGTTGGGATGTACGTCGAATCTCGGCCTATGGCTAAGATCGAAGTGATGGGTTGTACATCGCTTCTCGGCCAATGGCTAAGATCAGTCTTAACTTGTGCGGCGCTTCTCGGCCTAAGGCTAAGATTAGTCATAACCTGTACATCGCTTCTCGGCCTATGGCTAAGAACGAAATGTTGGGATGTACGTCGAATCTCGGCCTATGGCTAAGATCGAAGTGATGGGTTGTACATCGCTTCTCGGCCAATGGCTAAGATCAGTCTTAACTTGTGCGGCGCTTCTCGGCCTAAGGCTAAGATTAGTCATAACCTGTACATCGCTTCTCGGCCTATGGCTAAGAACGAAATGTTGGGATGTACGTCGAATCTCGGCCTATGGCTAAGATCGAAGTGATGGGTTGTACATCGCTTCTCGGCCAATGGCTAAGATCAGTCTTAACTTGTACGGCGCTTCTCGGCCTAAGGCTAAGATTAGTCTTAACTTGTACATCGCTTCTCGGCCTATGGCTAAGATCGACAAGTTGGGATGCACGTCGCTTTTCGGCCTATGGCTAAGATCAAAGTGATGGGTTGTACATCGCTTCTCGGCCTATGGCTAAGATGAAAGTCTTAAATTGTCCATCGCTTCTCGATCTACGGCTAAGATCGAAGTGATGGATTGTACATCGCTTCTCGGCCAATGGCTAAGATCAGTCTTAACTTGAACATCGCTTCTCGGCCTATGGCTAAGATGAATGTCTTAAATTGCCCATCGCTTCTGGATCTACGGCTAAGTTCGAAGTGATGGATTGTACATCGCTTCTCGGCCAATGGCTAAGATCAGTCTTAACTTGTACATCGCTTCTCGGCCTATGGCTATGAACGAAATGTTGGGATGTACGTCGAATCTCGGCCTATGGCTAAGATCGAAGTGATGGGTTGTACATCGCTTCTCGGCCAATGGCTAAGATCAGTCTTAACTTGTACGGCGCTTCTCGGCCTAAGGCTAAGATTAGTCTTAACCTGTACATCGCTTCTCGGCCTATGGCTAAGAACGAAATGTTGGGATGTACGTCGAATCTCGGCCTATGGCTAAGATCGAAGTGATGGGTTGTACATCGCTTCTCGGCCAATGGCTAAGATCAGTCTTAACTTGTACGGCGCTTCTCGGCCTAAGGCTAAGATTAGTCTTAACCTGTACGTCGCTTCTCGGTCTACGGCTAAGATCGAAGTGATGGATTGTACATCGCTTCTCGGCCAATGGCTAAGATCAGTCTTAACTTCAACATCGCTTCTCGGCCTATGGCTAAGATCAAATAAATGGGTTGTACATCGCTTCTCGGCCTATGGCTAAGATCAAAGTGATGGGTTGTTCATCGCTTCTCGCCCTATGGCTAAGATCAAAGTGATGGGTTGTACATCGCTTCTCGGCCTATGGCTAAGATCAAAGTGATGGGTTGTACATCGCTTCTCGGCCAATGGCTAGGATCAGTCTTAACTTGAACATCGCTTCTTGGCCTATGGCTAAGATGAATGTCTTAAATTGTCCATCGCTTCTGGATCTACGGCTAAGATCGAAGTGATGGATTGTACATCGCTTCTCGGCCAATGGCTAAGATCAGTCTTAACTTGAACATCGCTTCTCGGCCTATGGCTAAGATCAGTCTTAACTTGAACATCGCTTCTCGGCCTAAGGCTAAGATCAAATAAATGGGTTGTACATTGCTTCTCGGCCTATGGCTAAGATGAAAGTCTTAAATTGTCCATCGCTTCTGGGCCTATGGCTAAGATCAAAGTGATGGGTTGTGCAACGCTTCTCGGCCAATGGCTAAGATCAGTCTTAACTTGAACATCGCTTCTCGGCCTATGGCTAAGATGAATGTCTTAAATTGCCCATCGCTTCTGGATCTACGGCTAAGTTCGAAGTGATGGATTGTACATCGCTTCTCGGCCAATGGCTAAGATCAGTCTTAACTTGTACATCGCTTCTCGGCCTATGGCTAAGATGAATGTCTTAAATTGCCCATCGCTTCTGGATCTATGGCTAAGTTCGAAGTGATGGATTGTACATCGCTTCTCGGCCAATGGCTAAGATCAGTCTTAACTTGTACATCGCTTCTCGGCCTATGGCTAAGAACGAAATGTTGGGATGTACGTCGAATCTCGGCCTATGGCTAAGATCGAAGTGATGGGTTGTACATCGCTTCTCGGCCAATGGCTAAGATCAGTCTTAACTTGTACGGCGCTTCTCGGCCTAAGGCTAAGATTAGTCTTAACCTGTACATCGCTTCTCGGCCTATGGCTAAGAACGAAATGTTGGGATGTACGTCGAATCTCGGCCTATGGCTAAGATCGAAGTGATGGGTTGTACATCGCTTCTCGGCCAATGGCTAAGATCAGTCTTAACTTGTACGGCGCTTCTCGGCCTAAGGCTAAGATTAGTCTTAACCTGTACGTCGCTTCTCGGTCTACGGCTAAGATCGAAGTGATGGATTGTACATCGCTTCTCGGCCAATGGCTAAGATCAGTCTTAACTTCAACATCGCTTCTCGGCCTATGGCTAAGATCAAATAAATGGATTGTACATCGCTTCTCGGCCTATGGCTAAGATCAAAGTGATGGGTTGTTCATCGCTTCTCGCCCTATGGCTAAGATCAAAGTGATGGGTTGTACATCGCTTCTCGGCCTATGGCTAAGATCAAAGTGATGGGTTGTACATCGCTTCTCGGCCAATGGCTAGGATCAGTCTTAACTTGAACATCGCTTCTCGGCCTATGGCTAAGATGAATGTCTTAAATTGTCCATCGCTTCTGGATCTACGGCTAAGATCGAAGTGATGGATTGTACATCGCTTCTCGGCCAATGGCTAAGATCAGTCTTAACTTGAACATCGCTTCTCGGCCTATGGCTAAGATCAGTCTTAACTTGTACGGCGCTTCTCGGCCTAAGGCTAAGATTAGTCTTAACCTGTACATCGCTTCTCGGCCTATGGCTAAGAACGAAATGTTGGGATGTACGTCGAATCTCGGCCTATGGCTAAGATCGAAGTGATGGGTTGTACATCGCTTCTCGGCCAATGGCTAAGATCAGTCTTAACTTGTACGGCGCTTCTCGGCCTAAGGCTAAGATTAGTCTTAACCTGTACGTCGCTTCTCGGTCTACGGCTAAGATCGAAGTTATGGATTGTACATCGCTTCTCGGCCAATGGCTAAGATCAGTCTTAACTTCAACATCGCTTCTCGGCCTATGGCTAAGATCAAATAAATGGGTTGTACATCGCTTCTCGGCCTATGGCTAAGATCAAAGTGATGGGTTGTACATCGCTTCTCGCCCTATGGCTAAGATCAAAGTGATGGGTTGTACATCGCTTCTCGGCCTATGGCTAAGATCAAAGTGATGGGTTGTACATCGCTTCTCGGCCAATGGCTAAGATCAGTCTTAACTTGAACATCGCTTCTCGGCCTATGGCTAAGATGAATGTCTTAAATTGTCCATCGCTTCTGGATCTACGGCTAAGATCGAAGTGATGGATTGTACATCGCTTCTCGGCCAATGGCTAAGATCAGTCTTAACTTGTACATCGCTTCTCGGCCAATGGCTAAGATCAGTCTTAACTTGTGCGGCGCTTCTCGGCCTAAGGCTAAGATTAGTCATAACCTGTACATCGCTTCTCGGCCTATGGCTAAGAACGAAATGTTGGGATGTACGTCGAATCTCGGCCTATGGCTAAGATCGAAGTGATGGGTTGTACATCGCTTCTCGGCCAATGGCTAAGATCAGTCTTAACTTGTACGGCGCTTCTCGGCCTAAGGCTAAGATTAGTCTTAACCTGTACGTCGCTTCTCGGTCTACGGCTAAGATCGAAGTGATGGATTGTACATCGCTTCTCGGCCAATGGCTAAGATCAGTCTTAACTTCAACATCGCTTCTCGGCCTATGGCTAAGATCAAATAAATGGGTTGTACATCGCTTCTCGGCCTATGGCTAAGATCAAATAAATGGGTTGTACATCGCTTCTCGGCCTATGGCTAAGATCAAAGTGATGGGTTGTACATCGCTTCTCGGCCTATGGCTAAGATCAAATAAATGGGTTGTACATCGCTTCTCGGCCTATGGCTAAGATCAAAGTGATGGGTTGCACATCGCTTCTCGGCCTATGGCTAAGATCAAATAAATGGGTTGTCCATCGCTTCTGGATCTACGGCTAAGATCGAAGTGATGGGTTGTACATCGCTTCTCGGCCAATGGCTAAGATCAGTCTTAACTTGTACATCGCTTCTCGGCCTATGGCTAAGATCAAATAAATGGGTTGTACATCGCTTCTCGGTCTATGGCTAAGATCCGTCTTAACTTGTACTTCGCCTCTTGGCCTATGGTTAAGATGAAAGACTTAACTTGTAAGTCGCTTCTCGGTCTACGGCTAAGATCGAAGTGATGGATTGTACATCGCTTCTCGGCCAATGGCTAAGATCAAATAAATGGGTTGTACATTGCTTCTCGGCCTATGGCTAAGATCAGTCTTAACTTGTACGTCGCTTCTCGGCCTAAGGCTAAGATCAAAGTGATGAATTGTACATTGCTTCTCGGCCAATGGCTAAGATCAGTCTTAACTTCAACATCGCTTCTCGGCCTATGGCTAAGATCAAATAAATGGGTTGTACATCGCTTCTCGGCCTATGGCTAAGATCAAAGTGATGGGTTGTACATCGCTTCTCGGCCTATGGCTAAGATGAAAGTCTTAAATTGTCCATCCCTTCTCGATCTACGGCTAAGATCGAAGTGATGGATTGTACATCGCTTCTCGGCCAATGGCTAAGATCAGTCTTAACTTTAACTTCGCTTCTCGGCCTATGGCTAAGATGAATGTCTTAAATTGTCCATCGCTTCTCGGTCTACGGCTAAGATCTAAATGATGGATTGTACATCGCTTCTCGGCCAATGGCTAAGATCAGTCTTAACTTGTACATCGCTTCTCGGCCTATGGCTAAGATCAAAGTGATGGGTTGCACATCGCTTCTCGGCCTATGGCTAAGATCAAATAAATGGGTTGTACATCGCTTCTCGGCCTATGGCTAAGATCAAAGTGATGGGTTGTACATCGCTTCTCGGCCAATGGCTAAGATCAGTCTTAACTTGAACATCGCTTCTCGGCCTATGGCTAAGATGAATGTCTTAAATTGTCCATCGCTTCTGGATCTACGGCTAAGATCGAAGTGATGGATTGTACATCGCTTCTCGGCCAATGGCTAAGATCAGTCTTAACTTGTACATCGCTTCTCGGCCTATGGCTAAGATCAAATAAATGGGTTGTACATCGCTTCTCGGTCTATGGCTAAGATCCGTCTTAACTTGTACTTCGCCTCTTGGCCTATGGTTAAGATGAAAGACTTAACTTGTAAGTCGCTTCTCGGTCTACGGCTAAGATCGAAGTGATGGATTGTACATCGCTTCTCGGCCAATGGCTAAGATCAAATAAATGGGTTGTACATTGCTTCTCGGCCTATGGCTAAGATCAGTCTTAACTTGTACGTCGCTTCTCGGCCTAAGGCTAAGATCAAAGTGATGAATTGTACATTGCTTCTCGGCCAATGGCTAAGATCAGTCTTAACTTCAACATCGCTTCTCGGCCTATGGCTAAGATCAAATAAATGGGTTGTACATCGCTTCTCGGCCTATGGCTAAGATCAAAGTGATGGGTTGTACATCGCTTCTCGGCCTATGGCTAAGATGAAAGTCTTAAATTGTCCATCCCTTCTCGATCTACGGCTAAGATCGAAGTGATGGATTGTACATCGCTTCTCGGCCAATGGCTAAGATCAGTCTTAACTTGAACATCGCTTCTCGGCCTATGGCTAAGATGAATGTCTTAAATTGTCCATCGCTTCTGGATCTACGGCTAAGATCGAAGTGATGGATTGTACATCGCTTCTCGGCCAATGGCTAAGATCAGTCTTAACTTGTACATCGCTTCTCGGCCTATGGCTAAGATCAAATAAATGGGTTGTACATCGCTTCTCGGTCTATGGCTAAGATCCGTCTTAACTTGTACTTCGCCTCTTGGCCTATGGTTAAGATGAAAGACTTAACTTGTAAGTCGCTTCTCGGTCTACGGCTAAGATCGAAGTGATGGATTGTACATCGCTTCTCGGCCAATGGCTAAGATCAAATAAATGGGTTGTACATTGCTTCTCGGCCTATGGCTAAGATCAGTCTTAACTTGTACGTCGCTTCTCGGCCTAAGGCTAAGATCAAAGTGATGAATTGTACATCGCTTCTCGGCCAATGGCTAAGATCAGTCTTAACTTGTGCGACGCTTCTCGGCCTAAGGCTAAGATTAGTCATAACCTGTACATCGCTTCTCGGCCTATGGCTAAGAACGAAATGTTGGGATGTACGTCGAATCTCGGCCTATGGCTAAGATCGAAGTGATGGGTTGTACATCGCTTCTCGGCCAATGGCGAAGATCATTCTTAACTTGTACGGCGCTTCTCGGCCTAAGGCTAAGATTAGTCTTAACTTGTACATCGCTTCTCGGCCTATGGCTAAGATCGACAAGTTGGGATGCACGTCGCTTCTCGGCCTATGGCTAAGATCAAAGTGATGGGTTGTACATCACTTCTCGGCCTATGGCTAAGATCAAATAAATGGGTTGTACATTGCTTCTCGGCCTAAGGCTAAAATTAGTCTTAACTTGTACATCGCTTCTCGGCCTATGGCTAAGATCGACAAGTTGGGATGCACGTCGCTTCTCGGCCAATGGCTAAGATCAGTCTTAACTTGAACATCGCTTCTCGGCCTATGGCTAAGATCATTTTTAACTTGTACTTCGCCTCTTGGCCTATGGTTAAGATGAAAGACTTAACTTGTACGTCGCTTCTCGGTCTACGGCTAAGATCGAAGTGATGGGTTGTGCAACGCTTCTCGGCCAATGGCTAAGATCAGTCTTAACTTGAACATCGCTTCTCGGCCTATGGCTAAGATCAAATAAATGGGTTGTACATCGCTTCTCGGTCTATGGCTAAGATCAAAGTGATGGGTTGTACATCGCTTCTCGACCTATGGCTAAGATCAAAGTGATGGGTTGTACATCGCTTCTCGGCCTATGGCTAAGATCAAAGTGATGGGTTGTACATCGCTTCTCGGCCAATGGCTAAGATCAAATAAATGGGTTGTACATCGCTTCTCGGCCAATGGCTAAGATCAGTCTTAACTTGTACTTCGCCTCTTGGCCTATAGTTAAGATGAAAGACTTAACTTGTACGTCGCTTCTCGGTCTACGGCTAAGATCGAAGTGATGGATTGTACATCGCTTCTCGGCCAATGGCTAAGATCAGTCTTAACTTTAACATTGCTTCTCGGCCTATGGCTAAGATCAAATAAATGGGTTGTACGTCGAATCTCGGCCTATGGCTAAGATCAGTCTTAACTTGTACGGCGCTTCTCGGCCTGAGGCTAAGATCAAAGTGATGGGATGTACGTCGAATCTCGGCCTATGGCTAAGATCAAAGTGATGGGTTGTACATCGCTTCTCGGCCAATGGCTAAGATCAGTTTTAACTTGTACATCACTTCTCGGCCTATGGCTAAGTTCAAATAAATGGGTTGTACATCGCTTCTCGGCCAATGGCTAAGATCAGTCTTAACTTGAACATCGCTTCTCGGCCTCTGGCTAAGATGAAAGTCTTAAATTGTCCATCGCTTCTCTTCCTATGGCTAAGATCAAATAAATGGGTTGTACATCGCTTCTCGGCCAATGGCTAAGATCAGTCTTAACTTGAACATCGCTTCTCGGCCTATGGCTAAGATGAAAGTTTTAAATTGTCCATCGCTTCTCAGTCTACGGCTAAGATCAGTCTTAATTTATACTTTGCTTCTCGGCCTATGACTAAGATGAAAGTCTTAATTTGTACATCGCTTCTCGGCCTACGGCTAAGATGAATGTCTTAAATTGTCCATCGCTTCTCGGTCTACGGCTAAGATCGAAGTGATGGATTGTACATCGCTTCTCGGCCAATGGCTAAGATCAGTCTTAACTTTTGCGGCGCTTCTCGGCCTAAGGCTAAGATTAGTCTTAACCTGTACATCACTTCTCGGCCCATGGCTAAGAACGAAATGTTCGGATGTACGTCGAATCTCGGCCTATGGCTAACATCAAAGTGATGGGTTGTACATCGCTTCTCGGCCAATGGCTAAGATCAGTCTTAACTTGTACATCACTTCTCGGCCTATGGCTAAGATCAAATAAATGGGTTGTACATCACTTCTCGGCCTATGGCTAAGATCAAATAAATGGGTTGTACGTCGCTTCTCGGTCTACGGCTAAGATCGAAGTGATGGATTGTACATCGCTTCTCGGCCAATGGCTAAGATCAGTCTTAACTTTAACATCGCTTCTCGGCCTATGGCTAAGATCAAATAAATGGGTTGTACATCGCTTGTCGGCCAATGGCTAAGATCAGTCTTAACTTGAACATCGCTTCTCGGCCTATGGCTAAGATTAGTCTTAACCTGTACATCGTTTCTCGGCCTATGGCTAAGAACGAAATGGTGGGATGTACGTCGAATCTCGGCCTATGGCTAAGATCAAAGTGATGGGTTGTACATCGCTTCTCGGCCAATGGCTAAGATCAGTCTTAACTTGAACATCGCTTCTCGGCCTATGGCTAAGATCAAATAAATGGGTTGTACATCGCTTCTCGGTCTATGGATAAGATCAGTCTTAACTTGTACTTCGCCTCTTGGCCTATGGTTAAGATGAAAGACTTAACTTGTACATCGCTTCTCGGTCTATGGCTAACATCGACATGTTGCGTTGTACGTATGCTATAAAAAAATATAAATTTAATGTACCGAACTAGAACTTGTAATGCAAAAGCTGGTACATTAAATTTGATGTACAATTATGATGAGAAATTCATATACTTTTTAATCGAAATTAAAGTAAAATGTTCAAATTAAAGTACTTTCACAAAAAAAATTGATAGCAATTATTAATAATAGTGTATTCCCAATGCTTTTAAAACGCTGAGCGTTTATTTTTTACCATAATGTACATAAAAGTTCAGTATACCAGTTTTTGCATAAAAAATTCTAGTCCAATATTTTACATTTCATACGAATTTTTTTTCTGGATCAGTTCTCGGCCTATCTTTAAGATCAAAGTGTTGGGTTATACATCGCTTCTCGGTCTATGGCTAAGATCGGTCATAACTTGTACTTCGCTTGTCGACATATGACTAAGATGAAAGTCTTAACTTGTACATCGCTTCTCGGTATATGGCTAAGATCGAAATGTTGGGATGTACGTCGCTTTTCGGCCTATGGCTAAGATCAAAGTGATGGGTTGTACAGTACACGGCGGCGTTTCTCCCAACCGCATAATTCTAATCGACCGCGCATTTCCAAAAATTACGATCGCGTAACTTCAATTCCGCCTCTTCTCAAGGTCCGTTACCTGTTCGGTGGGGAAACAAACGACGGCTACAGTACTTTGTAGTGCTAATTCGCCGAGGATTATGTAACTCGTAGAGCTCTCTCCCTTACTCTCTCTGGGAGTTCTACCTTCTCGTTGTCGAGGGTTCTCCGCTCGTAAGATCCTTACTTGGTATGTGTGCACAGTATTTAACGGGTATGGAATGTGGAAGGAATGTGGAAGAGGAGATAGGTAATGAAATGAAGAAAATAACGAGGGTCTCTCGGGGACACAATTCTGATATTTGTAGCATTAAGAAAAGCATTTTATACTCTTGATGGAAGTATTGCGTGTTCGCTCGACTTGTGGGTGATAAATTGGCCATCCTATCTTTACACGTAAACACTCCCAGGGTATTTTTTGAACCGTGGCCCTTGGCCGGTCCTATTGAAAAATTGCGAAACTTATCTTCAACTGTCTACGAGGGATTCTGCTAACCAGATCTATCAGTCTATGGAACAGTTATTATTTTTATTTTGGTTTTCTTTTTTTACGGATTACCAGTAATTGGAACGGTGTAAAAATTCCATGTTCCATATGTTTCAGGTCCTGCCACCGTGGAAATCGGCCGATACCGGTGTCATATCCTTCAAAATTCGTACCAACGAGCCCAACGGTCTGGTCATGTACAGCAGGAGTGGTGCATCGACGCGGGTAAGAAATTTTCAATATACGCATGGAACCTTGACGGCATTGCGACACTGACAAAAAGTTAAAAATTGACATTTTCATATCGCTTTCTCATGTTCCTTTATTCGCGAAGCCTCTTCTATGAGGAAGCATTGTCTGTATTTTTGGCTTCCTCATAGAGGAAGCCAAGGATATAATCATTTCAATTTTCAACTTTCATGAGGAAGCAACATGAAAATTTCAATTTTCAACTTTTTTCAACGTCAATGTCTTGTTCGACTTTTATGCAAACGGCTAGCCGTTTCAGGTTCAGAGCGTAAAAAAATACTCCCACGTCACGCTTCACTTTGACGGATCTGCGCGTGGCGAGAAAACATATTTGGAAGTATGCGCTCCTGAATTTTTCTGAAGATTCTCAAGAATCTCAAGAAATACAGGTGATACCTCTTCATCTTGCTTTTCAACCCCGTCATATCCATCTTCTTGTGTATGTCTTGCTGTACATCACGATCACTTGCTGTAGGCACCTGGGTTTATCCGCGCTGCCATCGGAAAGTGAAGAAATCGCTGTTTGAAAATATGCAAAGTATCGTAGTTTTGCAATATTAACTACAAAAATTCCAGATAAACTTTTTTCATTAGTCGTCGCTTCAGGACTATATTTAATGTATTTTTTCACGCAGATCATGAACCTGACACTTTTTCATTCATAAATGAATATTCCATACGGAAAAATACGTCTCGAAAAAAAAAAAATAATGAATTGCGAAAAATTCCAAAATGCATAAAATTTAAACGGTTCGATCGATTCTCTTGAAATTTTGATGGGATCTTCAAGTGATCATATTCCATCTGTGTACGCGTTGTTAACTAGATAGTTAAGAAATTGTGAGTACTAGAGCGCGAACCGACATTTTTTAAGAAATGAAAAATGGCGTATACTAAAACCAATTGAACATTTTTAGATGACATTTTGCAGAAACATTGACTATTAACCACACATGCTGTGTGCAAAATTTCAGCTTGATCGGTCGAGCGTTCTCGAGTTAGAGTGGTTTTAATTTTTCACGTCCGATTCACACACACACACACATATACATCCGGAAATTTTTTCTACATGCGATTTTTCGACGTTTTGGAACATTCTGAACACCTTTTCATTAAAATCTCGAAAAAACAATTTTTTCACCATAACAAAAGCTTCCTCTATGAGGAAGCAAAAATGAAGATTCCTAAAATCAACGAACTGCTTTTTTAAATCAAAATCCTGAATAAATGTTTTTTCGGTACGAGGATACAATTCAGTGAACCAAACTTGAACTTTTTGTCAATAATACGTTATTCGCTGGACCCAATAAAATTTAATTTAATTTCGATAATTTATATTCTCGTACCGAAGAGATTATATTGCGACTAATGTGGAAAAATAAATTTAATTCATTTCATTAATTATTTTTCTCACTGTACAAATAACAACATTTCGATGACAATTTTTCAAACAGAATTGGTAATTACCTACAGCAAAAATCGGGTCGCGGATCTGCCATTGTAAAGAACACGTAACCGGAAGTACGTGCGCACGTACTTTGGGGCTGGCACACAGCTGGTACAATTTCTGCAATCGTTAGTTTCTTTTCCGGTATCCACCGACCGGGATTCTCGCTAACGCGTTTCTCTGCAATACCGCAAAGCTTCGGAGTCGCGCTGGGGATGTAGCGAAATTACAAAACAAAATAAAATGAATAAAAAAGTTGTTGATAGAACCGAGTCGAAGGAGAAGTGAAAGAACAAGTCTTCGATACGTTCCCTTCGAAGGATTTTCGAGGCGAGTAACAGCGGGTCCCCGGCAGTGACAGCCGGCGCAACTGGCAGCTGGAGACTCTAAAACCAGAATCTCTCGATCTCGTTTGAATCGAGGTCCTCCAACGGCAGCAATCCCGAGCGATATTCCATCGTTTTATCGATAAAAGAAGAAAAAAAAAACGAAGAGCCGCTCTGCTTCGTGCGTTCACTTCCTGTTGACAAATTTCTCGAATACCCGGGTACAGTTTCATCCTGCACGTGTATACAGTTATGAAGAGCGACGAGCTGTCGACCTCGAGGACGCGCCTGTGGCGTATCGATAAACGTGTTTTCAATTCATATTTTCACAGACTCGTGTCAAACCGAAGTCCCTTTAACGGACGTGCGGAACGAACCGAGTCATATCTTTCCCGTGTTTTAACGGTTTTTTCAGAAGGGAGCCCCGGGGGATGAATTGACATGGCGAAGCTGTATATTTTTTATCAAACTTTTTTTTTTTGCATTCCAGCCAAATAGTGATGAATTGACAAATCGGGCTTTCACGTCTCTCACAATGGAAACGGATAATTTGCTAATGACTGTGTAAATTTAATTTGTACAGTCGGATCTCTTCGCCTTCGAGATTCTCGACGGTTATTTGTATCTCCATATCGACCTGGGCACCGGGCCGTTGAAGGTGAGAGCGTCAAAACGTCGGATCGACAACGGCACCTGGCATGATGTCAGCCTGCGACGGGTCGAGAGGAGCGGGCACGTCACTGTCGACAGGGAAAAGTACGATTTCCGTACGCCCGGTAAGATAGGAATACTTCTTATCACGTGTCTGTATTATCGATATGCGCAACATCGACCATCGATACGTTACCATAATAGTAGGCAAGGCTTGTGGAAACGTTGATGAACACTGAAACACATATAAGGAAATATATATAGATTATAATCTATAATATAAGGACACATATATAATATATAAGGTATAATATAAGGAAATATATGTAATATGTAAGGTAAAAGTGGTGAACAAGGCTCACTCCAATTACCAGGTAAATCAATGATTTTTCTGACGATTGGACCGGGTTAAACAGTAAAAAAAAGTTTGCACTTTTTACAACAATTTATTGTCGACAAACGTCCAGAATTTTTTATTTGTTAATTTTCCGATCGCACCATCCGGCTCTAAGTTTTCCAATGAAAAGTACAAAGTAAAATTGTTAATGCACGGCAAATAAAAGGATAGCTTCGTATGTTCAAACTCGATCGAACGAGCTTGACGCTTATTTAACAAAATTATTTTTACGAAAATTCCTATTACGATTTTACGAAATTATTTTTTACTGTGTAAATTTACCGCTTTTACGCTAAAATGTTACCTCCATTTCCGGGTCTGAAATTTACGAATATCAATGGCAATTTATTTACTCTCGAAAAAGTTACGAGTCACACCTTTGGTTGCGTGTTTTTCGCGCTTTTTCGTCACCGTCTAACGACCCAAACGAAATGATTTTTAAACTTTATCAAATTGTTCATTTTGTGCATTTTTTCCGTCACTCACGATATTTTATCGTGATGGAAACTCCGAGAGAAACCGGCAATACATATTTTTTAACAACTTTTACACTCTAGCTTCGGGGCTCTATCAATATTTTTTTATTAGTGAAACCTCACGTGGACGCCGGGCAAAAAATTACACAAGAAAACAGGATGGCTTTTACCAGCTTTCAATAATTGTCGACTGCGCGAAGCGCGTTGATGCCGCAGGCAATCACAAATGGATTATAATCGATATTTGGTAAACTGCTCGAATGAAATTTATCGAAAGAGTTCTTTGTTTTTAGGTAGACGAAAAACAAAAACAGAGGGAGTGTAAAATATACACGTGACGAAAAACAGCGCGAGCTGAGCCAGCCGAAAAACAAATACGAGCGATTCGTTCGTCCGGAACTGCTGTATTGCCAGGAACGTACAGAATATTTGCACAAGAGTGTATGTGTACGGTATCAAAGCAGTTTACTCTCGTATCTCGTCGAACGTTTCTCGCGATAGCTTCTCTTATTAAACCTATAAATAAAATAGACGACCAAGTTTCGGCTGCGGCTATCGGCCTTTATGGCGGAGTCGTCGGGCGTCGAGCGAGGGACGAGGAGGGCATTTAAGTAGCACGCGCTCGGGCAACGGGCCGAATAATATTCCCAAACTTCGTATTCGCTTCGTACGTGTCAGCGAAACAGACGGGCGAGCTACGAGCCTATATGGAGAAGCGGCACAGGCAGAAGCCGCAACGTAAGGCGGCCGTTACAAAACAAGTTTCGAGGGACCACCTCGGTTTCGAGTTGTCTGAAGGAGAGAGACAGGCAGAGAGAGAGAACTATGCTAACTGCTGACATTATAGGTATCGGCTCAAAGCTGCATGGTACGCACCGAGCGGTAACCTTCATAACGAACGGAGTCTTTCTTCGCGAACTATTATGTAATATAGCCTTTGATAAAACTTTTTTTTACAAGCGAAGACAATTTTTCTTTGACGATATAAAACAATCTTGACAGAAAAAACCGCATGCAACGAAAAATTATCCGTTCAAGGGGGGGGCGGGGGGGTCTCTTGATTTCAGGCAGAATAACGATTTATATAAGTATATAAAATGTTTGTTACCGAGAGAAAATTCTCTCGGTAGGCAACAAATAGTACAGTAGGTAAGAAATAATGTTGAACAAAATTTACTCCTACAATTTTTCATATTTGGAACCGGGGATTTGTTTACACATTCGGCGCACCATTACGAATAATAAAGCGTGAGGAATTTTCGAACGAATTTTTTTTCTCAGCGGGAAAAATTAATAAATCACTTTTTATGCTTGAAATAGATTCCATTTAAAAAGCGCAAGACATATTTTCACGCTAACGATGTGTTATCGAGTTCGGAGAGTTTAAAATCGTGGGTAGCGTGGGTGCAATTTTCGTTGGCAAAGCAGAGTCGAGTACAATCGCCAAGGGATAAGGTACCGTGCCAAACGTTAATTGCATAAATTTATAACTTTCCCAGGTCGTAGAGGCATCGAGCGAGCGACTTTCTCTCGGACACGCTGCTGTTTATCTACTCAAACTCGTTGGTCTCATTGCCTCGCAGATCCCTTACGCTCCACGCATTCGAACAACACGCGCGAGCCACCGAGCCGTCCCCAGCGGAATGGCCCTTTGAAGCCTCGCTGGCAGTATAACGCTGGGAAGTTGTGTGTGTGTATTTCGTACTCTCCTTTTAGGAAGCAGCGAGCCGACGACAAACTGCAACAACAACCGCGTCTCGTCACTCTTGACGCCCACGCGTCGAGTTTTACTGTAGCTCGGGTTGTCGCGACGTCGACGTCGAGGCTCGAGCGTAATTCGGGAAATGTCCAAGGTGTCGATTGAACAAACTCTCGACGTGAACACACGTTAAACTACTTTACCGCTGTTCGGACGAGCGACGGGAACGATGCGAAAGACGAAAACAGTTTTCCGATCAATCTCCAACTCCACGTGTCACCAATAATTTATTATCGGCTCGCGAATAATGGAGAGGCGGAACGCTCTTTTTTTCCTTTCCTTGATTTTTTTTTTTAATTTTCCTTAGACCTCGATCGGATCGCAAATTTTTTGATCGCGCGGGGCAGTCCAATAAATGAGGAAATCAATTTCTATACAAACATTTACAGGCTGTTCCAGATCTGGGCAAGCAAATACATGCTATAGAAATTTAAAGAAATGTATGCTTCAGTTGCTACAGAGTATGTAACTAATCAGGTAAGGGTTCGCCCTCGAAGAGGGCGGACCCGTCCTGATTAGTTACATACTCTGTAGCAACTGAAGCATACATTTCTTTAAATTTCTATAGCATGTATTTGCTTGCCCAGATCTGGAACAGCCTGTAAATGTTTGTATAGAAATTGATTTCCTCATTTATTGGACTGCCCCGCGCGATCAAAAAATTTGCGATCCGATCGAGGTTTAAGGGAAAAAAAAAATTCGATTGATGGTGACAAGAAAAAAATAAAATTCAGGTCTGAAATAGCCTGTGTATAACAGCTAATACAGGGCAAGGCAGCTGCTATCCCGAATAGTGCCGAGCGGAACCGAGTCCGAAGACCCGAGCGGGCGACCCGAACGAGCGACTCGAGCGGCGGCGAAGCGCCGCGAGTGCCGGATTCGGCCGCTAGATTCCGCATGAAATTTTTTTTCTCGCAAGCTAAAGGGCCACTGAATTTCTATATAAACTCGCAAGAAATAGAGTTTAGTATCGCTTCTCGGCCTATGGCTAAGATCAAAGTGTAGTATCTGTTCTTATCAGCTTAATATCTGATACGCTCCCCATTGGGGAGCCAGAATATTAATCTGATTTTTGAAATTCGTCTGGACCCACGGGCTTGCTCGGGGCGGACACGGGTTGTACCGGCATTGCAGTGCCGCCGGTTTCAGCCCAATAAAGGTGTCAAAATTAACATCTACGAATTTCAAAGATCAGAGTAATATAAGCAGTGTGAGAGAACTAATATTTTCGTGGCTAAACAGCCCTTTATTGGAAAAACTATTACAAGTGACTTTAATTTGTGCACTAAAATTTATTCTTTCGAAGTGACAATCTCCTCGCTAAAGTGACAAGTGCCGAGGAGCGATCTGCCAGCGACTGGACGTGGAGGACTGCGGCGGACCATACACGTAGGATATACATAGGATTAAATTCGGCGAGTGTTGCAAGTAAGTCCCTTCTTTCATTTTTCACGTAGTGGTGTTGGGTTAGGGTGTCCAAGCGGAGGCCGTCTAGACTTCGGCGGCTCCCGCGGAAGACACCTACTGCCTCGGGGGAGTCCGAACGCGACGGGAGGCGCCAGCGTCGCACCTGTCGTGAAGAAGGCTTCAACGAGGGGGGACCCACGCCATTTTTCCTTTATTTCATAATTCCTTCTTACCCAACCGTCCGCGGCCATCTTGCCAATAATGACAGGTGGATGCTGAGCGGAGTCGAAGCTACGAATTTTATTATATTTACAAAGAACTTTCGCTAAATTTTACTCCCAGACACACGCATAGAGTGCACCGAGGTGCACTAAGCGTTTCTTATTTTACTTAACAAGACCGAGCGATACTTTCCCCATCCTCGAAAACTTTTTATTAATTTAGTCTAGCTAGCTTCGACTTCCCGTGCAGTTATTCCGCCTGCCAGGCGAGACCCGCGGATTCCCGTCGACGCTCTGGGTTTTTCCGGAACCAACCGAGGCACGCTGGTGCGAAGTAGGAACAGAGCGTCATACATTAACCCGTTCCTCGAGCCCGATTTAACGGAAAAATCGGGACAATCCTCTTCCTGAAAAATATCGCGCGGGAACCTGTATACCACGGTGTGCAGCGAACGCGCGGTATCCTTCCAGCTACCTAGTGGCTCAACCTAGCGGAGCGTCGAGTCTACTCAGCGCTCTGCATTACCCGCGCTCCGAGGTAAGTGACCGAGCGCCAGCCGGCATCGACGGTCGGAGTAGGAGCGCCCGCGCGGTGAGGGTAAGACAGCTTGCCGCGACGGGCGAGATACCGAGTAGCAGCGGGAGAGACGCTATAGGTATACCGCCTGCCGCGGAGACGAGACTCGAACCAGCACCCGGGTGCGCGCGTACTCAACGCACCGAGCCACAGCTGACGCACGGCAACACCGAGGAGAATCGTTCATTACTCACCTTTATAGACCGCGGGAGTGAAATAGGAAGGAATCAGAATTAAATTAAAGTCTTTATTTATTCTATTTATTCTATTTATTGAACTTATCGTACTCGTCCTATCTACCTGACCTAATTTATTTATTCGACCTATTTTATCAATTCGACCCATTTTATTCATCCTATTTATTACACTTATTTTAATTATTTTACCTAACTAACTTACTTTATTTATTTTACTCACTATACTCCCCTCATCCATTTTATTCATTTTATTCATTCTATTCATTCCATTCATTTTATTCATTTTATTCATTTTATTCATTTTATTCATTTTATTCATTTTATCCATTTCATTCATTTTACTCATTTTATTCATTTTATTCATTTTATTCATTCTATTCATTTTATTCATTTTATTCATTTTATTCATTTTATTCATTTTATTCATTTTATTCATTTTATTCATTTTATTCATTTTATTCATTTTATTCATTTTATTCATTTTATTCATTTTATTCATTTTATTCATTCCATTCATTCTATTCATTTTATTCATTCTTATTCATTTTATTCATTCTATTCACTTTATTCATTTCATTCATTCTATTCATCCTATTCATTGTATTCATTTTATTCATTCTATTCATCTTATTCATTTTATTCACTCTATTCATCTTATTCACTTTATTCATTTTATTCATTTTATTCATTTTATTCATTTTATTCATTTTATTCATTTTATTCATTTTATTCATTTTATTCATTTTATTCATTTTATTCATTTTATTCATTTTATTCATTTTATTCATTTTATTCATTTTATTCATTTTATTCATTTTATTCATTTTATTCATTTTATTCATTTTACTCATTCTACTCATTCTAGTCATTTTAATTCATTTCATTCACTCTACTCACTCTATCCACTTCACTCATTCCACTCACCCTGTCCACTATAATCACCTAGTCATTTTTATCCACTTTTCTCGAGCTACTCATCCCTCCCACTCTAGTCACTGTACTTATTTTATCTACTTACATTAATTTTTATTCAACGTATTGACTTTATTTACTTCCATTGACCTTATTTATTTATTCTATCATTTTAAACACCTGACTCAGTTGACGGAACGCACATATTTTATCCATTTTATTGATCTCATTTTACATATTCTAGTCATTCCGAGGTAACAATTTTTGTATTTTACTTGACCAATTTCATCTAGTCTAATATTTTTATCCGCTGACGAACACTCCCGCGGGGTCGAAGGGACGAACATCCTGCAACATGAACCAAAACAATAAATTAATTAAATTCACATATCCCGCCCCCTCGGTATACTTCTGCGAATTCTGCCCGCGGGTAGATATACCGGGGGTCACAAAAGCGAAGGGGAGATTTGCAGGGGAGAGGCGCTACGAGGACTATGTCAAACACCTGAAGCTGTACCATGCCAACAGGTACACATTAGAATATCCGTGCGAGAGGTGCGAATTCAAAGCGGGGACTAAATACCCCCGCAAGGATCTCGCTGCGCACTACTCAAAAAAGCATCCCGTAGCGCCTCAACCCTTAATGGCCCCGCCGCGCGCCGAAACGTCTGGAGCCACAGCCGCAAGGGGGGGAGAGCGAGCGAGGACTAGCCAGTCTCGCTCCCCCCCCGAAGCAATTATAACAACAACAATAATAGCGATAACAACAACAACAACACACACGACAGCGAGAGCGGTAAGAGTGAGCACTGCCGGTGCGCGACTTGTAAGTGCGGGTGGAAACGGCGCGACAACAACAACGACACAACAAACGCAGCACATAATGCCGTCCACTCACACAACATCGGGGACAACATCCTCCCCCGCGACCAGAAACACCCTCGCCGAACTCAACCCTCAGCCCTCGCCAGAACTGGACAACAGCAGCAGCGGACCGAGGGGGGCCACGGCGTCAGCAAGGGCCTCCCCCCTCCTGATGGCGATGTGGGCGCAGAGAAGGACGACAGCGGGACCAGCCACACCCCCCAACCAACCAGACGCACCCCCCCCGCACACCCCAACCCCACCGTTCGTCAGGGTGACGAGGTCGGTGCGGGCGAAGAGGCTGCAGAAGAGGGGGGACGTCACCCCATCAACAGCGGCGGGAAACAACCCCACACCATCATCAAGTGGGGTTGGAAGAAGATCCGCGGGGGTGAGGCTGGCGGGGCTGTTTACACCAATGGCGAGGGCCCCCACGGCCAGAGTGTCGCCAGCAACATCATCTGCCGAGGTCACGACAAGACCCCCAACACCACCGGGGGAACCGGAATCGGGCGGGAGGGGGGCAACAACAACAGGCCCCCCCCCAGAAGGGGCAGCACGGGAGAATGGCCCTGAGGAGGCCACCCAAGGAGCCTCCGAGCCCCCAACACCAGCCAGAGGGGCGGAACAGGACGAGGGGGGGGAAGCAACACCAAGCCCCCCCTCAACCAACCAGCGAGCCACGGAACCGATACCGGAAGGGGGGGCACAACCTAGCCCCCCAACAACGACCTCGGCGGCGACACTCACTACGGCGACCACCACTACCACCATGTGTGGGGGCCCCGTCATGACGGCAGCCCCAACCTGCGCCCACCCACCACCACCACCACCAACACGGGTGCAGAGACAGGAGACGGCGACAGCGACCGAACGAGAGAGAGGGATCGACGGCAGGGTTGAGGGCACGAGGAACGCGAGGGCAAGTATGGGAACGGGGCGGACACAAGACAGCACCACACAACAACGGCGAGCCGAACCCGAGAGTGGACGGCACAGTACCGGCGGAGGACGAGGAGCCGGGCGAGGAATGCGCCGAGCAACAGCGGCGCCATCATCGAACCGCCCTGACACCCGCACGAATGCCACCACGAGACACAACAACACAAACACGCCACGGGCGGTGAGTACTCCGACAACAAACACTATCGATATCGGCATCCCGAGCGCGAGCGCGTCGGGCAATATTATAGAGGGGGGCATCCGAGGCAGCAGGGGGGGAAATGCCACAAGAACGAGGGGCAGCCGCCCCCAGACCCGGCGAAGTGAGACCGTCAGGGTTCCCCTCCGCCCGCAGAGACCAGCGGCCGGTGAACCGGCACCCGCCCCGGAATACGGACCATACGGCCGCAGACGAAGGGCGGGAGAGCCGAACGAGGAACAGGCCCGACTGATCGAAGCGTGCGGAGGGGTTACCGACGGTGAAGAACTGGACCAGGTGGCCGCCGAGGTGGCCGCCTACATGGGTCGACTCACGACGCGAAGGGGAGGGGAGAGGGGTGGGGGTGGCGGCCGTCGGGGCGGACGTGGTGGAGGTGGAAGGGGTGGGGGAGCGCGGCAGGGGGGAGACGGAGCTCGCCCAGAGAGGCCGGCCGACAGGGAAGAGAGGGTCCCCGCTGGAGATGCAAGGGCGGAGGCGACCCGTATCCAGCGTCTGTACCGGAGCAACAGGCGGAAAGCCGCCCAGGAAGTGCTCCTCGGAGCCCGCCAGCACTGTGAAGTGAACAAGGCGGGAATCGAGGAGCACTTCAGGGAAGTGCACCGGGAACGGGAGCCGGGCGGGGAGCTTCCCCGCGTATTCCCAGCGGACCCACCAGACGAGGCTAGCGACGCCGCCCTGGAACGGCCCTTCACGGTCGAAGAGGTTGGCAAGAGGGTCGGGAGGATGAGCAACTCATCCCCCGGCCCAGACGGCATAACCTACAAAGACCTGAAGAGGGCCGACCCGGGGTGCCACGTGCTGACGGCAATCTACAACACAGTAGCTCGTCTGGGGATCGTTCCTAACGCGTGGAAAAAATCATCCACGGTCCTCCTATTCAAAAAGGGGGACAGGAACGATCTCTCCAACTGGAGGCCGATCGCGATGGGAGACACTCTCCCAAAACTGCTAGCGGCCCTGATCGCCGACCGACTGACCACGTGGGCCCTGACGAATGGACGAATAAGCCCCGCGCAGAAGGGTTTCCTGCCGTACGAGGGATGCTACGAGCACAACTTCGTGCTGCAGGAGATCCTGGCTGACGCGGGCAAGCACGGTAAGGAGGTGGTCGTCGCGTGGTTGGACCTGACGAACGCGTTCGGTTCGGTCCCCCACGCGTCGATCCACGAGGCCCTCAGGCTGCACCGGGTGCCCGACAATACACGAAAAATTATTAGATCCGCGTATACCGACGTCGCTACGCAGGTTCGGGCTGCCGACGGGCCGACAAGACCCATCAATATCCTTTCGGGGGTTCGGCAGGGCTGTCCGCTGAGTCCCATCATCTTTAACCTCGCCCTCGAGCCCGTGCTGAGATCTATAGACGGGCTGGGGGTGGGGTACAGAGTTGGGACACAAACTTTCAACAACCTAACATACGCGGACGACACAGCCCTGATCGCGGACTCCCCGGAGGGAATGCGATCCCTCCTGGAGAGGGTGGAGGCTGCGGCCGGAAAGGTGGGGCTCTCCTTTAACCCCCGCAAATGTGCCACACTACACCTTAAAGGCAGGGGGGGGGGAAGGGTCCGCCCAACCGTCTTCAGGCTCCAGGGAGAAGATCTGAGCCCGCTGAGGGAGGGGGAGCGGTATGAGCACCTCGGCATCCCCACCGGGTTCCAGGTACGCCAGACCCCCATCGCGACGATTGAGGAGATGCTGTCCGACCTTCGAGCGGTGGACCGCTCCCTCCTAGCACCATGGCAGAAACTCGACGCCGTGGCAACCTTCATCCTGCCGCGGCTCGATTTCTGCCTCCGAGGAGCGGATGTGAAGAAGGGACCCCTCAAGGAGGCCGACCGGCTCTTCAAGAGAATGGCCAAGGGTTGGCTACATCTCCCTCAGAGGGCCAGCGCGGAGGTGGTTTTCCTCCCACCCAAACAGGGTGGAGGGGGACTCCTCCCGCTGAAAGACATGGCCGACGTCCTCACCATCACCCACGCATTTAAAATGTTAACTGCGGGGGATGAGGTGGTGAGAACGCTGGCCTGGTACCGTCTGAGGGAGACAGTCTCGGGGAGAATCGGTAGGCCTCCAAACGAGGAGGAGATCGCCCGATACCTGTCTGGTGATTTAACCGGGGAATTCGGGCGACCTAACTCGTCAGGTCCGCCATCCGTATGGTCGAGGGCGCGGAAAGCCACGGCCTGGAGCAAGGACAAAATCGACGCAACGTGGCGATGGAGCGAGGCGCGCCAGGAACTGGCGGTGGAATGCAGGGGTGCCGGCGGCAGGCGGGTAATAATCCCGCCAGGGGCACGGTCACAGATAGTGGGCCGACTGAGAGCAGCGGTGACCTCATATTATAGAGGCACGCTGCTCAACAAAAAAGACCAGGGCAGGGTGTTCGAGGTAACGTCCCTCTCAACGGTCTCAAACCACTTCATGAGGGACGGACGGAACACCCGCTTCGCCGACTGGCGCTTTATCCACCGCGCCCGGCTGGATGTGCTCCCGCTCAACGGTGCCATCCGATGGGGCGATGGAGACAGGCGCTGCCGGCGATGCGGGGCTCCCCTCGAATCCCTGCCCCATGTGATCGGCCACTGTGGCCCCCACGCCGCAGCCATCCAAAGGCGGCACAACAATATCCAAGACCGCCTGGCTGCCGCCTCCCATGCCCCCGGTATCGTGCGTGTAAATCAGCGCGTCGAGGGAGTCGACGAGGAGGTCGCGGGGCTGAGACCTGACATATTTGTCAGGAATGACCAGAACCGCACGGCCACCATCATCGACGTGGCCATTCCGTTCGAGAACCGGAAAGAAGCGTTCGAAGATGCGAGGAGGCGAAAACTCGAACACTATCGCCCCCTTGCGGAGAACCTCGTCCGGCAGGGCTACTCGGTAAGGGTGGACGCCTTCCTGGTCGGCGCGCTCGGCGCGTGGGACCCGGCCAACGAGCGAGTCATCAGGCTCCTCAACATCAACCCGCGATACGCGGCGATGATGAGGAGGTTGATGATAAGCGACACGATCCGTTGGTCGCGGGACATATACGTTGAGCACGTGTCGGGAGTTCGCCAGTACGCAAATTAGACGGGCAAACCTCCCGGCACAAACGGAGTACTCGCCGGCATAGAGTGCGCACACAACACCGTAACGAAGCGTCTGTGGCGAATCGCTGGCACAAACAGATAGAGATAAAGAAAGGCGTAAAAATATGTACAAAACGGACATGTATTATAAAATTACCAACTTTTATATATGGAGATCGGATCGAGATGACCGAAAATATTATGGAAAAATAATTCTTGCGAGGCTAAGGGCCTGAACTATATAACAGGAGAATATGTACCGGTCGCACCGGAAAATGCCTTTCATTGAAATAAAGCACTTTTATCTGTTCTTATCAGCTTAATATCTGATACGCTCCCCATTGGGGAGCCAGAATATTAATCTGATTTTTGAAATTCGTCTGGACCCACGGGCTTGCTCGGGGCGGACACGGGTTGTACCGGCATTGCAGTGCCGCCGGTTTCAGCCCAATAAAGGTGTCAAAATTAACATCTACGAATTTCAAAGATCAGAGTAATATAAGCAGTGTGAGAGAACTAATATTTTCGTGGCTAAACAGCCCTTTATTGGAAAAACTATTACAAGTGACTTTAATTTGTGCACTAAAATTTATTCTTTCGAAGTGACAATCTCCTCGCTAAAGTGACAAGTGCCGAGGAGCGATCTGCCAGCGACTGGACGTGGAGGACTGCGGCGGACCATACACGTAGGATATACATAGGATTAAATTCGGCGAGTGTTGCAAGTAAGTCCCTTCTTTCATTTTTCACGTAGTGGTGTTGGGTTAGGGTGTCCAAGCGGAGGCCGTCTAGACTTCGGCGGCTCCCGCGGAAGACACCTACTGCCTCGGGGGAGTCCGAACGCGACGGGAGGCGCCAGCGTCGCACCTGTCGTGAAGAAGGCTTCAACGAGGGGGGACCCACGCCATTTTTCCTTTATTTCATAATTCCTTCTTACCCAACCGTCCGCGGCCATCTTGCCAATAATGACAGGTGGATGCTGAGCGGAGTCGAAGCTACGAATTTTATTATATTTACAAAGAACTTTCGCTAAATTTTACTCCCAGACACACGCATAGAGTGCACCGAGGTGCACTAAGCGTTTCTTATTTTACTTAACAAGACCGAGCGATACTTTCCCCATCCTCGAAAACTTTTTATTAATTTAGTCTAGCTAGCTTCGACTTCCCGTGCAGTTATTCCGCCTGCCAGGCGAGACCCGCGGATTCCCGTCGACGCTCTGGGTTTTTCCGGAACCAACCGAGGCACGCTGGTGCGAAGTAGGAACAGAGCGTCATACATTAACCCGTTCCTCGAGCCCGATTTAACGGAAAAATCGGGACAATCCTCTTCCTGAAAAATATCGCGCGGGAACCTGTATACCACGGTGTGCAGCGAACGCGCGGTATCCTTCCAGCTACCTAGTGGCTCAACCTAGCGGAGCGTCGAGTCTACTCAGCGCTCTGCATTACCCGCGCTCCGAGGTAAGTGACCGAGCGCCAGCCGGCATCGACGGTCGGAGTAGGAGCGCCCGCGCGGTGAGGGTAAGACAGCTTGCCGCGACGGGCGAGATACCGAGTAGCAGCGGGAGAGACGCTATAGGTATACCGCCTGCCGCGGAGACGAGACTCGAACCAGCACCCGGGTGCGCGCGTACTCAACGCACCGAGCCACAGCTGACGCACGGCAACACCGAGGAGAATCGTTCATTACTCACCTTTATAGACCGCGGGAGTGAAATAGGAAGGAATCAGAATTAAATTAAAGTCTTTATTTATTCTATTTATTCTATTTATTGAACTTATCGTACTCGTCCTATCTACCTGACCTAATTTATTTATTCGACCTATTTTATCAATTCGACCCATTTTATTCATCCTATTTATTACACTTATTTTAATTATTTTACCTAACTAACTTACTTTATTTATTTTACTCACTATACTCCCCTCATCCATTTTATTCATTTTATTCATTCTATTCATTCCATTCATTTTATTCATTTTATTCATTTTATTCATTTTATTCATTTTATTCATTTTATCCATTTCATTCATTTTACTCATTTTATTCATTTTATTCATTTTATTCATTCTATTCATTTTATTCATTTTATTCATTTTATTCATTTTATTCATTTTATTCATTTTATTCATTTTATTCATTTTATTCATTTTATTCATTTTATTCATTTTATTCATTTTATTCATTTTATTCATTTTATTCATTCCATTCATTCTATTCATTTTATTCATTCTTATTCATTTTATTCATTCTATTCACTTTATTCATTTCATTCATTCTATTCATCCTATTCATTGTATTCATTTTATTCATTCTATTCATCTTATTCATTTTATTCACTCTATTCATCTTATTCACTTTATTCATTTTATTCATTTTATTCATTTTATTCATTTTATTCATTTTATTCATTTTATTCATTTTATTCATTTTATTCATTTTATTCATTTTATTCATTTTATTCATTTTATTCATTTTATTCATTTTATTCATTTTATTCATTTTATTCATTTTACTCATTCTACTCATTCTAGTCATTTTAATTCATTTCATTCACTCTACTCACTCTATCCACTTCACTCATTCCACTCACCCTGTCCACTATAATCACCTAGTCATTTTTATCCACTTTTCTCGAGCTACTCATCCCTCCCACTCTAGTCACTGTACTTATTTTATCTACTTACATTAATTTTTATTCAACGTATTGACTTTATTTACTTCCATTGACCTTATTTATTTATTCTATCATTTTAAACACCTGACTCAGTTGACGGAACGCACATATTTTATCCATTTTATTGATCTCATTTTACATATTCTAGTCATTCCGAGGTAACAATTTTTGTATTTTACTTGACCAATTTCATCTAGTCTAATATTTTTATCCGCTGACGAACACTCCCGCGGGGTCGAAGGGACGAACATCCTGCAACATGAACCAAAACAATAAATTAATTAAATTCACATATCCCGCCCCCTCGGTATACTTCTGCGAATTCTGCCCGCGGGTAGATATACCGGGGGTCACAAAAGCGAAGGGGAGATTTGCAGGGGAGAGGCGCTACGAGGACTATGTCAAACACCTGAAGCTGTACCATGCCAACAGGTACACATTAGAATATCCGTGCGAGAGGTGCGAATTCAAAGCGGGGACTAAATACCCCCGCAAGGATCTCGCTGCGCACTACTCAAAAAAGCATCCCGTAGCGCCTCAACCCTTAATGGCCCCGCCGCGCGCCGAAACGTCTGGAGCCACAGCCGCAAGGGGGGGAGAGCGAGCGAGGACTAGCCAGTCTCGCTCCCCCCCCGAAGCAATTATAACAACAACAATAATAGCGATAACAACAACAACAACACACACGACAGCGAGAGCGGTAAGAGTGAGCACTGCCGGTGCGCGACTTGTAAGTGCGGGTGGAAACGGCGCGACAACAACAACGACACAACAAACGCAGCACATAATGCCGTCCACTCACACAACATCGGGGACAACATCCTCCCCCGCGACCAGAAACACCCTCGCCGAACTCAACCCTCAGCCCTCGCCAGAACTGGACAACAGCAGCAGCGGACCGAGGGGGGCCACGGCGTCAGCAAGGGCCTCCCCCCTCCTGATGGCGATGTGGGCGCAGAGAAGGACGACAGCGGGACCAGCCACACCCCCCAACCAACCAGACGCACCCCCCCCGCACACCCCAACCCCACCGTTCGTCAGGGTGACGAGGTCGGTGCGGGCGAAGAGGCTGCAGAAGAGGGGGGACGTCACCCCATCAACAGCGGCGGGAAACAACCCCACACCATCATCAAGTGGGGTTGGAAGAAGATCCGCGGGGGTGAGGCTGGCGGGGCTGTTTACACCAATGGCGAGGGCCCCCACGGCCAGAGTGTCGCCAGCAACATCATCTGCCGAGGTCACGACAAGACCCCCAACACCACCGGGGGAACCGGAATCGGGCGGGAGGGGGGCAACAACAACAGGCCCCCCCCCAGAAGGGGCAGCACGGGAGAATGGCCCTGAGGAGGCCACCCAAGGAGCCTCCGAGCCCCCAACACCAGCCAGAGGGGCGGAACAGGACGAGGGGGGGGAAGCAACACCAAGCCCCCCCTCAACCAACCAGCGAGCCACGGAACCGATACCGGAAGGGGGGGCACAACCTAGCCCCCCAACAACGACCTCGGCGGCGACACTCACTACGGCGACCACCACTACCACCATGTGTGGGGGCCCCGTCATGACGGCAGCCCCAACCTGCGCCCACCCACCACCACCACCACCAACACGGGTGCAGAGACAGGAGACGGCGACAGCGACCGAACGAGAGAGAGGGATCGACGGCAGGGTTGAGGGCACGAGGAACGCGAGGGCAAGTATGGGAACGGGGCGGACACAAGACAGCACCACACAACAACGGCGAGCCGAACCCGAGAGTGGACGGCACAGTACCGGCGGAGGACGAGGAGCCGGGCGAGGAATGCGCCGAGCAACAGCGGCGCCATCATCGAACCGCCCTGACACCCGCACGAATGCCACCACGAGACACAACAACACAAACACGCCACGGGCGGTGAGTACTCCGACAACAAACACTATCGATATCGGCATCCCGAGCGCGAGCGCGTCGGGCAATATTATAGAGGGGGGCATCCGAGGCAGCAGGGGGGGAAATGCCACAAGAACGAGGGGCAGCCGCCCCCAGACCCGGCGAAGTGAGACCGTCAGGGTTCCCCTCCGCCCGCAGAGACCAGCGGCCGGTGAACCGGCACCCGCCCCGGAATACGGACCATACGGCCGCAGACGAAGGGCGGGAGAGCCGAACGAGGAACAGGCCCGACTGATCGAAGCGTGCGGAGGGGTTACCGACGGTGAAGAACTGGACCAGGTGGCCGCCGAGGTGGCCGCCTACATGGGTCGACTCACGACGCGAAGGGGAGGGGAGAGGGGTGGGGGTGGCGGCCGTCGGGGCGGACGTGGTGGAGGTGGAAGGGGTGGGGGAGCGCGGCAGGGGGGAGACGGAGCTCGCCCAGAGAGGCCGGCCGACAGGGAAGAGAGGGTCCCCGCTGGAGATGCAAGGGCGGAGGCGACCCGTATCCAGCGTCTGTACCGGAGCAACAGGCGGAAAGCCGCCCAGGAAGTGCTCCTCGGAGCCCGCCAGCACTGTGAAGTGAACAAGGCGGGAATCGAGGAGCACTTCAGGGAAGTGCACCGGGAACGGGAGCCGGGCGGGGAGCTTCCCCGCGTATTCCCAGCGGACCCACCAGACGAGGCTAGCGACGCCGCCCTGGAACGGCCCTTCACGGTCGAAGAGGTTGGCAAGAGGGTCGGGAGGATGAGCAACTCATCCCCCGGCCCAGACGGCATAACCTACAAAGACCTGAAGAGGGCCGACCCGGGGTGCCACGTGCTGACGGCAATCTACAACACAGTAGCTCGTCTGGGGATCGTTCCTAACGCGTGGAAAAAATCATCCACGGTCCTCCTATTCAAAAAGGGGGACAGGAACGATCTCTCCAACTGGAGGCCGATCGCGATGGGAGACACTCTCCCAAAACTGCTAGCGGCCCTGATCGCCGACCGACTGACCACGTGGGCCCTGACGAATGGACGAATAAGCCCCGCGCAGAAGGGTTTCCTGCCGTACGAGGGATGCTACGAGCACAACTTCGTGCTGCAGGAGATCCTGGCTGACGCGGGCAAGCACGGTAAGGAGGTGGTCGTCGCGTGGTTGGACCTGACGAACGCGTTCGGTTCGGTCCCCCACGCGTCGATCCACGAGGCCCTCAGGCTGCACCGGGTGCCCGACAATACACGAAAAATTATTAGATCCGCGTATACCGACGTCGCTACGCAGGTTCGGGCTGCCGACGGGCCGACAAGACCCATCAATATCCTTTCGGGGGTTCGGCAGGGCTGTCCGCTGAGTCCCATCATCTTTAACCTCGCCCTCGAGCCCGTGCTGAGATCTATAGACGGGCTGGGGGTGGGGTACAGAGTTGGGACACAAACTTTCAACAACCTAACATACGCGGACGACACAGCCCTGATCGCGGACTCCCCGGAGGGAATGCGATCCCTCCTGGAGAGGGTGGAGGCTGCGGCCGGAAAGGTGGGGCTCTCCTTTAACCCCCGCAAATGTGCCACACTACACCTTAAAGGCAGGGGGGGGGGAAGGGTCCGCCCAACCGTCTTCAGGCTCCAGGGAGAAGATCTGAGCCCGCTGAGGGAGGGGGAGCGGTATGAGCACCTCGGCATCCCCACCGGGTTCCAGGTACGCCAGACCCCCATCGCGACGATTGAGGAGATGCTGTCCGACCTTCGAGCGGTGGACCGCTCCCTCCTAGCACCATGGCAGAAACTCGACGCCGTGGCAACCTTCATCCTGCCGCGGCTCGATTTCTGCCTCCGAGGAGCGGATGTGAAGAAGGGACCCCTCAAGGAGGCCGACCGGCTCTTCAAGAGAATGGCCAAGGGTTGGCTACATCTCCCTCAGAGGGCCAGCGCGGAGGTGGTTTTCCTCCCACCCAAACAGGGTGGAGGGGGACTCCTCCCGCTGAAAGACATGGCCGACGTCCTCACCATCACCCACGCATTTAAAATGTTAACTGCGGGGGATGAGGTGGTGAGAACGCTGGCCTGGTACCGTCTGAGGGAGACAGTCTCGGGGAGAATCGGTAGGCCTCCAAACGAGGAGGAGATCGCCCGATACCTGTCTGGTGATTTAACCGGGGAATTCGGGCGACCTAACTCGTCAGGTCCGCCATCCGTATGGTCGAGGGCGCGGAAAGCCACGGCCTGGAGCAAGGACAAAATCGACGCAACGTGGCGATGGAGCGAGGCGCGCCAGGAACTGGCGGTGGAATGCAGGGGTGCCGGCGGCAGGCGGGTAATAATCCCGCCAGGGGCACGGTCACAGATAGTGGGCCGACTGAGAGCAGCGGTGACCTCATATTATAGAGGCACGCTGCTCAACAAAAAAGACCAGGGCAAGGTGTTCGAGGTAACGTCCCTCTCAACGGTCTCAAACCACTTCATGAGGGACGGACGGAACACCCGCTTCGCCGACTGGCGCTTTATCCACCGCGCCCGGCTGGATGTGCTCCCGCTCAACGGTGCCATCCGATGGGGCGATGGAGACAGGCGCTGCCGGCGATGCGGGGCTCCCCTCGAATCCCTGCCCCATGTGATCGGCCACTGTGGCCCCCACGCCGCAGCCATCCAAAGGCGGCACAACAATATCCAAGACCGCCTGGCTGCCGCCTCCCATGCCCCCGGTATCGTGCGTGTAAATCAGCGCGTCGAGGGAGTCGACGAGGAGGTCGCGGGGCTGAGACCTGACATATTTGTCAGGAATGACCAGAACCGCACGGCCACCATCATCGACGTGGCCATTCCGTTCGAGAACCGGAAAGAAGCGTTCGAAGATGCGAGGAGGCGAAAACTCGAACACTATCGCCCCCTTGCGGAGAACCTCGTCCGGCAGGGCTACTCGGTAAGGGTGGACGCCTTCCTGGTCGGCGCGCTCGGCGCGTGGGACCCGGCCAACGAGCGAGTCATCAGGCTCCTCAACATCAACCCGCGATACGCGGCGATGATGAGGAGGTTGATGATAAGCGACACGATCCGTTGGTCGCGGGACATATACGTTGAGCACGTGTCGGGAGTTCGCCAGTACGCAAATTAGACGGGCAAACCTCCCGGCACAAACGGAGTACTCGCCGGCATAGAGTGCGCACACAACACCGTAACGAAGCGTCTGTGGCGAATCGCTGGCACAAACAGATAGAGATAAAGAAAGGCGTAAAAATATGTACAAAACGGACATGTATTATAAAATTACCAACTTTTATATATGGAGATCGGATCGAGATGACCGAAAATATTATGGAAAAATAATTCTTGCGAGGCTAAGGGCCTGAACTATATAACAGGAGAATATGTACCGGTCGCACCGGAAAATGCCTTTCATTGAAATAAAGCACTTTTATCTGTTCTTATCAGCTTAATATCTGATACGCTCCCCATTGGGGAGCCAGAATATTAATCTGATTTTTGAAATTCGTCTGGACCCACGGGCTTGCTCGGGGCGGACACGGGTTGTACCGGCATTGCAGTGCCGCCGGTTTCAGCCCAATAAAGGTGTCAAAATTAACATCTACGAATTTCAAAGATCAGAGTAATATAAGCAGTGTGAAAGAACTAATATTTTTTGTGGCTAAACAGCCCTTCATTGAAAAAATTATTACGAGTGACTTTAATTTGTGCACTAAAATTTATTCTTTCGAAGTGACAATCTCCTCGCTAAAGTGATAAGTGCCGGGGAGCGATCTGCCAGCGACTGGACGTGGAGGACTGCGGCGGACCATACACGTAGGATATACATAGGATTAAAATCGGCGAGTGTTGCAAGTAAGTCCCTTCTTTCGTTTTCACGTAGTGGTGTTGGGTTAGGGTGTCCAAGCGGAGGCCGTCTAGATTTCGGCGGCTCCCGCGGAAGACACCTACTGCCGCGGGGGAGCCCGAACGCGACGGGAGGCGCCAGCGTCGCACCTGTCGTGAAGAAGGCTCCAACGGGGGAGAACCCACGCCATTTTTCCCTTTATTTCATAATTCCTTCTTACCCAACCGTCCGCGGCCATCTTGCCAATAATGACAGGTGGATGCTGAGCGGAGTCGAAGCTACGAATTTTATTATATTTACAGAGAACTTTCGCTAAATTTTACCCCCAGACACACGCATAGAGTGCACCGAGGTGCACTAAGCGTTTCTTATTTTACTTAACAAGACCGAGCGATACTTTCCCCATCCTCGAAAACTTTCTATTAATTTAGTCTAGCTAGCTTCGACTTCCCGTGCAGCTATTCCGCCTGCCAGGCGAGACCCGCGGATTCCCGTCGACGCTCTGGGTTTTTCCGGAACCAACCGAGGCACGCTGGTGCGAAGTAGGAACAGAGCGTCATACATTAACCCGTTCCTCGAGCCCGATTTAACGGAAAAATCGGGACAATCCTCTTCCTGAAAAATATCGCGCGGGAACCTGTATACCACGGTGTGCAGCGAACGCGCGGTATCCTTCCAGCTACCTAGTGGCTCAACCTAGCGGAGCGTCGAGTCTACTCAGCGCTCTGCATTACCCGCGCTCCGAGGTAAGTGACCGAGCGCCAGCCGGCATCGACGGTCGGAGTAGGAGCGCCCGCGCGGTGAGGGTAAGACAGCTTGCCGCGACGGGCGAGATACCGAGTAGCAGCGGGAGAGACGCTATAGGTATACCGCCTGCCGCGGAGACGAGACTCGAACCAGCACCCGGGTGCGCGCGTACTCAACGCACCGAGCCACAGCTGACGCACGGCAACACCGAGGAGAATCGTTCATTACTCACCTTTATAGACCGCGGGAGTGAAATAGGAAGGAATCAGAATTAAATTAAAGTCTTTATTTATTCTATTTATTCTATTTATTGAACTTATCGTACTCGTCCTATCTACTTGACCTAATTTATTTATTCGACCTATTTTATCAATTCGACCCATTTTATTCATCTTATTTATTACACCTATTTTAATTATTTTACCTAACTAACTTACTTTATTTATTTTACTCACTATACTCCCCTCATCCACTTTATTCATTGTATTCATTTTATTCATCTTATTCATTCTATTCACTTTATTCATTTTATTCATTTTATTCATTTTATTCATTTTATTCATTTTATTCATTTTATTCATTTTATTCATTTTATTCATTTTATTCATTTTATTCATTTTATTCATTTTATTCATTTTATTCATTTTATTCATTTTATTCATTTTATTCATTTTATTCATTTTATTCATTTTATTCATTTTATTCATTTTATTCATTTTATTCATTTTATTCATTTTATTCATTTTATTCATTTTATTCATTTTATTCATTTTATTCATTTTATTCATTTTATTCATTTTATTCATTTTATTCATTTTATTCATTTTATTCATTTTATTCATTTTATTCATTTTATTCATTTTATTCATTTTATTCATTTTATTCATTTTATTCATTTTATTCATTTTATTCATTTTATTCATTTCATTCATTTTATTCATTTTATTCATTTTATTCATTCCATTCATTCTATTCATTTTATTCATTCCTATTCATTTTATTCATTCTATTCATTTTATTCATTTCATCCATTCTATTCACTCTATTCATTGTATTCATTTTATTCATTCTATTCATCTTATTCATTTTATTCACTCTATTCATTTATTCACTTTATTCATTTTATTCATTTTATTCATTTTATTCATTCTATTCATTTTATTCATTTTATTCATTTTATTCATTTTATTCATTCTATTCATTTTATTCATTTTATTCATTTTACTCATTTTATTCATTTTATTCATTTTATTCATTTTATTCATTTTATTCATTTTACTCATTTTATTCATTTTATTCATTTTATTCATTTTATTCATTTTACTCATTCTACTCATTCTATTCATTTTAATACATTTCATTCACTCTACTCACTCTATCCACTTCACTCATTCCACTCACCCTGCCCACTATGCTCACCTAGTCATTTTACCCACTCTTCTCGAGTTACTCATCCCACCCACTCTAGTCACTCTACTTATTTTATCTACTTACATTAATTTCTATTCAACGTATTGACTTTATTTACTTCCATTGACCTTATTTATTTATTCTATCATTTTTTTTTTAAACACCTGACTCAGTTGACGGAACGCACATATTTTATCCATTTTTACTGATCTCATCTTACATATTCTAGTCATTCCGAGGTAACAATTTTTGTATTTTACTTGACCAATTTCATCTAGTCTAATATTTTTATCCGTTGACGAACACTCCCGCGGGGTCGAAGGGACGAACATCCTGCAACATGAACCAAAACATTAAATTAATTAAATTCACATATCCCGCCCCCTCGGTATACTTCTGCGAATTCTGCCCGCGGGTAGATATACCGGGGGTCACAAAAGCGAAGGGGAGATTTGCAGGGGAGAGGCGCTACGAGGACTATGTCAAACACCTGAAGCTGTACCATGCCAACAGGTACACATTAGAATATCCGTGCGAGAGGTGCGAATTCAAAGCGGGGACTAAATACCCCCGCAAGGATCTCGCTGCGCACTACACAAAAAAGCATCCCGTAGCGCCTCAACCCTTAATGGCCCCGCCGCGCGCCGAAACGTCTGGAGCCACAGCCGCAAGGGGGGGAGAGCGAGCGAGGACTAGCCAGTCTCGCTCCCCCCCCGAAGCAACAACAACAGCAACAACAACGGCGACAATAACAACAATACACACGACAGTGAGAGCGGTAAGGGCGAGCACTGCCGGTGCGCGAATTGTAAGTGCGGGTGGCAGAGGCGAGGCGACAACAACAGCGGCACGACACACGCAGCCTCCAACGCCGTTCACTCAGACAACAACGGGGACAACATCCTCCCCCGCAACCAGAAACACCCTCGCCGAACTCAACCCCCAACCCTCACCAGGAATGGACAACAGCAGCAGCGGAACGAGGGGGGCCACGGCGTCAGCAAGGGCTTCCCCCCTCCTGATGTCAATGTGGGCGCAGAGAAAGACGGCAGCGGGACCAGCCACACCCCCCAACCAACCAGACGCACCCCCCCCGCACACCCCAACCCCACCGTTCGTCAGGGTGACGAGGTCGGTGCGGGCGAAGAGGCTGCAGAAGAGGGGGGACGTCACCCCATCAATAACGGCGGGAAACAACCCCACGCCATCAACAAGTGGGGTTGGAAGAAGATCCGCGGGGGTGAGGCTGGCGGGGCTGTTTACACCAACGGCGAGGGCCCCCACGGCCAGAGTGTCGCCAGAAACATCGTACGCCGGGGTCATGAGGAGATCCCCAACGCCACCAGGGGAACCGGAAACGGGAGGGAAGGGGGCAACAACAACAAGCCCCCCCCAAGAAGGAGCAGCGCCGGAGAATGGCCCTGAGGAGGCCATCCGAGGAGTCTCCGAGCCCCCAACATCAGCCAGCGGGGCGGAGCAGGACGAGAGGGGGGCAACAATAACATCAAGCCCCCCCCTCAACCAACCGGCGAACCGCAACACCGACACCGGAAGGGGGGGCACGAATTAGCCCCCCGACGACGACCTCGGCGGCGACACTCACAACGGCGACCACCACTACCACCGTGTGTGGGGGCCCCGTCATGACGGCAGCCCCAACCCGAGTCCACCCACTACCACCACCACCAGCACTGGTGCAGAGGCAGGCAACGGCAACAGCAACCGAGCGAGAGAGAGGGACCGACAGCAGGGTTGAGGGAACGAGGAACGCGAGGGCGAGTATGGGAACGGGGCGGACACAAACCAACACCGTACAACAACGAATCGAACCCCAGGGTGGACGGCACAGTACCGGCGGAGGACGAGGAGCCGGACGAGGAGCGCATCGAACAGCAGCGGCGTCAGCGTCGAACCTCTTCGCCACTCGCACGAATGCCACCACCAACAACAACAACACAAACACGACACGGGCGGTGAGTACTCCGACAACTGGCACAATCGGTATCGGCATCCCGAGCGTGAGCGCGTCGGCTAACATTGTGGGAGGGGGCATCCGAGGCAGTAGGGGGGAAAACGCAATAAGACCAAGGGGCAGCCGCCCCCAGACCCGGCGAAGTGAGCCTATCAGAGTCCCCCTCCGCCCGCAGAGACCAGCGGCCGGTGAGCCGGCACCCGCCCCCGAATACGGCCCCTACGGCCGTAGACGAAGGGCGGGAGAGCCGAGCGAGGAACAGGCCCGACTGATCGATGCGTGCGGGGAGGTTAATAATAACGAAGAATTAGACCGGGTGGCCACGGAGGTGGCCGCCTTCATGGGTCGACTCACAGCGCAAAGGGGAGGGGAGAGGGGTGGGGGTGGCGGCCGTCGGGGCGGACGTGGTGGGAGAGGAAGGGGAAGGGGAGCGCGGCAGGGGGGAGACGGAGCTCGCCCAGAGAGGCCGGCCGACAGGGAAGAGAGGGTCCCCCCTGGGGATGCAAAGGCGGAGGCGACCCGCATCCAGCGACTGTACCGGGGCAACAGGCGGAAAGCCGTCCAGGAAGTGCTCCTCGGGGCCCGCCAGCACTGCGAAGTGAATAAGGCGGACATCGAGGAGCATTTCAGGGAAATGCACCGGGAACGGGAGCCGGGCGGGGAACTTCCCCGCGTGTTTCCAGAGGACCCACCAGACGAGGCCAGCGATGCCGCCCTGGAACGGCCCTTCACGGTCGAAGAGGTTGGCAAGAGGGTCGGGAGGATGAGTAACTCATCTCCCGGCCCAGACGGCATAACCTATAGAGACTTGAAGAGGGCCGACCCGGGGTGTCACGTGCTAACGGCAATCTATAACACAGTAGCTCGTCTGGGGATCGTCCCGAATGCGTGGAAAAAATCATCCACGGTCCTCCTATTTAAAAAGGGGGACAGGAACGATCTCTCCAACTGGAGGCCGATCGCGATGGGAGACACCCTCCCAAAACTGCTAGCGGCCCTGATCGCCGACCGACTGACCACGTGGGCCCTGACAAACAAACGGATAAGTCCCGCGCAGAAGGGTTTCCTGCCGTACGAGGGATGCTACGAGCACAACTTCGTGCTGCAGGAGATCCTGGCTGACGCGGGCAAACACGGCAAAGAAGTGGTCGTCGCGTGGCTGGACCTGACGAACGCGTTCGGATCGGTTCCCCACGCGTCGATCCACGAGGCCCTCAGGCTGCACCGGGTGCCCGACAACACAAGAAAAATAATCAGATCAGCGTACACCGACGTCGCTACACAGGTCCGGGCTGCCGACGGGCCGACAAGACCCATCAACATCCTTTCGGGGGTCCGGCAGGGGTGTCCGCTGAGTCCCATCATCTTTAACCTCGCCCTCGAGCCCGTGCTAAGGTCAATAGACGGGCTGGGGGTGGGGTACAGAGTTGGGACTCAAATTTTCAACAACTTAACATACGCGGATGACACGGCCCTGATCGCGGACTCCCCGGAGGGAATGCGATCCCTCCTGGAGAGGGTGGAGGCTGCGGCCGGAAAGGTGGGGCTCTCCTTCAACCCCCGTAAATGTGCCACACTACACCTTAAAGGCAGGGGGGGGGGAAGGGTCCGCCCAACCGTCTTCAGGCTCCAGGGCGAAGAGTTGCGCCCGCTGGGGGATGGGGAGCGGTATGAGCACCTCGGCATCCCCACCGGGTTCCAGGTGCGCCAGACCCCCATCGCGACGATTGAGGAGATGCTGTCCGACCTCCGGTCGGTGGACCGCTCTCTCCTAGCACCATGGCAGAAACTCGACGCCGTGGCAACTTTCATCCTGCCGCGGCTCGATTTCTGCCTCCGAGGAGCGGATGTTAAAAAGGGACCCCTCAAGGAGGCCGACCGGCTCTTCAAGAGAATGGCCAAGGGCTGGCTACATCTCCCTCAGAGGGCCAGCGCGGAGGTGGTTTTCCTCCCACCCAAACAGGGTGGAGGGGGACTCCTCCCGCTGAAAGACATGGCCGACGTCCTCACCATCACCCACGCATTTAAAATGTTAACTGCGGGGGATGAGGTGGTGAGAACGCTGGCCTGGCACCGTCTGAGGGAGACAGTCTCGGGGAGAATTGGTAGGCCTCCAAACGAGGAGGAGATCGCCCGATACCTGTCTGGTGATTTAACCGGGGAATTCGGGCGACCTAACTCGTCAGGTCCGCCATCCGTATGGTCGAGGGCGCGGAAAGCCACGGCCTGGAGCAAGGACAAAATCGACGCAACGTGGCGATGGAGCGAGGCGCGCCAGGAACTGGCGGTGGAATGCAGGGGTGCCGGCGGCAGGCGGGTAATAATCCCGCCAGGGGCACGGTCACAGATAGTGGGCCGACTGAGAGCAGCGGTGACCTCATACTATAGAGGCACGCTGCTCAATAAAAAAGACCAGGGCAAGGTGTTCGAGGTAACGTCCCTCTCAACGGTTTCAAACCACTTTATGAGGGACGGACGGAACACCCGCTTCGCCGACTGGCGCTTTATCCACCGCGCCCGGCTGGATGTGCTCCCGCTCAACGGTGCCATCCGATGGGGCGATGGAGACAGGCGCTGCCGGCGATGCGGGGCTCCCCTCGAATCCCTGCCCCATGTAATCGGACACTGTGGCCCCCACGCCGCAGCCATCCAAAGGCGGCACAACAACATCCAAGACCGCCTGGCTGCCGCCTCCCATGCCCCCGGTATCGTGCGTGTGAATCAGCGCGTCGAGGGAGTTGACGAGGAGGTCGCGGGGCTGAGACCTGACATATTCGTCAGGAATGACCAGAACCGCACGGCCACCATCATCGACGTGGCCATTCCGTTCGAGAACCGTAAGGAAGCGTTCGAAGATGCGAGGAGGCGAAAACTCGAACACTATCGCCCCCTTGCGGAGAACCTCGTCCGGCAGGGCTACTCGGTAAGGGTGGACGCCTTCCTGGTCGGCGCGCTCGGCGCGTGGGACCCGGCCAACGAGCGAGTCATCAGGCTCCTCAACATCAACCCGCGATACGCGGCGATGATGAGGAGACTGATGGTAAGCGACACGATCCGTTGGTCGCGGGACATATACGTTGAGCACGTGTCGGGAGTCCGCCAGTACGCAAATTAGACGGGCAAACCTCCCGGCACAGACGGAGTGCTCGCCGGCATAGAGTGCGCACACAACACCGCAACGAAGCGTCTGTGGCGAATCGCTGGCACAAACAGATAGAGATAAAGAAAGGCGTAAAAATATGTACAAAACTGACATGTATTATAAAATTACCAACTTTTATATATGGAGATCGGATCGAGATGACCGAAAATATTATGGAAAAATAATTCTTGCGAGGCTAAGGGCCTGAACTATATAACAGGAGAATATGTACCGGTCGCACCGGAAAATGCCTTTCATTGAAATAAAGCACTTTTATCTGTTCTTATCAGCTTAATATCTGATACGCTCCCCATTGGGGAGCCAGAATATTAATCTGATTTTTGAAATTCGTCTGGACCCACGGGCTTGCTCGGGGCGGACACGGGTTGTACCGGCATTGCAGTGCCGCCGGTTTCAGCCCAATAAAGGTGTCAAAATTAACATCTACGAATTTCAAAGATCAGAGTAATATAAGCAGTGTGAGAGAACTAATATTTTCGTGGCTAAACAGCCCTTTATTGGAAAAACTATTACAAGTGACTTTAATTTGTGCACTAAAATTTATTCTTTCGAAGTGACAATCTCCTCGCTAAAGTGACAAGTGCCGAGGAGCGATCTGCCAGCGACTGGACGTGGAGGACTGCGGCGGACCATACACGTAGGATATACATAGGATTAAATTCGGCGAGTGTTGCAAGTAAGTCCCTTCTTTCATTTTTCACGTAGTGGTGTTGGGTTAGGGTGTCCAAGCGGAGGCCGTCTAGACTTCGGCGGCTCCCGCGGAAGACACCTACTGCCTCGGGGGAGTCCGAACGCGACGGGAGGCGCCAGCGTCGCACCTGTCGTGAAGAAGGCTTCAACGAGGGGGGACCCACGCCATTTTTCCTTTATTTCATAATTCCTTCTTACCCAACCGTCCGCGGCCATCTTGCCAATAATGACAGGTGGATGCTGAGCGGAGTCGAAGCTACGAATTTTATTATATTTACAAAGAACTTTCGCTAAATTTTACTCCCAGACACACGCATAGAGTGCACCGAGGTGCACTAAGCGTTTCTTATTTTACTTAACAAGACCGAGCGATACTTTCCCCATCCTCGAAAACTTTTTATTAATTTAGTCTAGCTAGCTTCGACTTCCCGTGCAGTTATTCCGCCTGCCAGGCGAGACCCGCGGATTCCCGTCGACGCTCTGGGTTTTTCCGGAACCAACCGAGGCACGCTGGTGCGAAGTAGGAACAGAGCGTCATACATTAACCCGTTCCTCGAGCCCGATTTAACGGAAAAATCGGGACAATCCTCTTCCTGAAAAATATCGCGCGGGAACCTGTATACCACGGTGTGCAGCGAACGCGCGGTATCCTTCCAGCTACCTAGTGGCTCAACCTAGCGGAGCGTCGAGTCTACTCAGCGCTCTGCATTACCCGCGCTCCGAGGTAAGTGACCGAGCGCCAGCCGGCATCGACGGTCGGAGTAGGAGCGCCCGCGCGGTGAGGGTAAGACAGCTTGCCGCGACGGGCGAGATACCGAGTAGCAGCGGGAGAGACGCTATAGGTATACCGCCTGCCGCGGAGACGAGACTCGAACCAGCACCCGGGTGCGCGCGTACTCAACGCACCGAGCCACAGCTGACGCACGGCAACACCGAGGAGAATCGTTCATTACTCACCTTTATAGACCGCGGGAGTGAAATAGGAAGGAATCAGAATTAAATTAAAGTCTTTATTTATTCTATTTATTCTATTTATTGAACTTATCGTACTCGTCCTATCCACTTGACCTAATTTATTTATTCGACCTATTTTATCAATTCGACCCATTTTATTCATCTTATTTATTACACCTATTTTAATTATTTTACCTAACTAACTTACTTTATTTATTTTACTCACTATACTCCCCTCATCCATTTTATTCATTTTACTCATTCTATTCATTCTATTCATTTTATTCATTTTATTCATTTTATTCATTTTATTCATTTTATTCATTTTATCCATTTCATTCATTTTATTCATTTTATTCATTTTATTCATTTTATTCATTTTATTCATTTTATTCATTTTATTCATTTTATTCATTTTATTCATTTTATTCATTTTATTCATTTTATTCATTTTATTCATTTTATTCATCTTATTCATTTTATTCATTTTACTCATTTTATTCATTTTATTCATTTTATTCATTTTATTCATTTTATTCATTTTATTCATTTTATTCATTTTATTCATTTTATTCATTTTATTCATTTTATTCATTTTATTCATTTTATTCATTTTATTCATTTTATCCATTTTATTCATTTTATTCATTTTATTCATTTTATTCATTTTACTCATTCTACTCATTCTAGTCATTTTAATTCATTTCATTCACTCTACTCACTCTATCCACTTCACTCATTCCACTCACCCTGTCCACTATAATCACCTAGTCATTTTTATCCACTTTTCTCGAGCTACTCATCCCTCCCACTCTAGTCACTCTACTTATTTTATCTACTTACATTAATTTTTATTCAACGTATTGACTTTATTTACTTACATTGACCTTATTTATTTATTCTATCATTTTAAACACCTGACTCAGTTGACGGAACGCACATATTTTATCCATTTTATTGATCTCATTTTACATACTCTAGTCATTCCGAGGTAACAATTTTTGTATTTTACTTGACCAATTTCATCTAGTCTAATATTTTTATCCGTTGACGAACACTCCCGCGGGGTCGAAGGGACGAACATCCTGCAACATGAACCAAAACAATAAATTAATTAAATTCACATATCCCGCCCCCTCGGTATACTTCTGCGAATTCTGCCCGCGGGTAGATATACCGGTGGTCACAAAAGCGAAGGGGAGATTTGCAGGGGAGAGGCGCTACGAGGACTATGTCAAACACCTGAAGCTGTACCATGCCAACAGGTACACATTAGAATATCCGTGCGAGAGGTGCGAATTCAAAGCGGGGACTAAATACCCCCGCAAGGATCTCGCTGCGCACTACTCAAAAAAGCATCCCGTAGCGCCTCAACCCTTAATGGCCCCGCCGCGCGCCGAAACGTCTGGAGCCACAGCCGCAAGGGGGGGAGAGCGAGCGAGGACTAGCCAGCCTCGCTCCCCCCCCGAAGCAATTATAACAACAACAATAATAGCGATAACAACAACAACAACACACACGACAGCGAGAGCGGTAAGAGTGAGCACTGCCGGTGCGCGACTTGTAAGTGCGGGTGGAAACGGCGCGACAACAACAACGACACAACAAACGCAGCACATAATGCCGTCCACTCACACAACATCGGGGACAACATCCTCCCCCGCGACCAGAAACACCCTCGCCGAACTCAACCCTCAGCCCTCGCCAGAACTGGACAACAGCAGCAGCGGACCGAGGGGGGCCACGGCGTCAGCAAGGGCCTCCCCCCTCCTGATGGCGATGTGGGCGCAGAGAAGGACGACAGCGGGACCAGCCACACCCCCCAACCAACCAGACGCACCCCCCCCGCACACCCCAACCCCACCGTTCGTCAGGGTGACGAGGTCGGTGCGGGCGAAGAGGCTGCAGAAGAGGGGGGACGTCACCCCATCAACAGCGGCGGGAAACAACCCCACACCATCATCAAGTGGGGTTGGAAGAAGATCCGCGGGGGTGAGGCTGGCGGGGCTGTTTACACCAATGGCGAGGGCCCCCACGGCCAGAGTGTCGCCAGCAACATCATCTGCCGAGGTCACGACAAGACCCCCAACACCACCGGGGGAACCGGAATCGGGCGGGGGGGGGGCAACAACAACAGGCCCCCCCCCAGAAGGGGCAGCACGGGAGAATGGCCCTGAGGAGGCCACCCAAGGAGCCTCCGAGCCCCCAACACCAGCCAGAGGGGCGGAACAGGACGAGGGGGGGGAAGCAACACCAAGCCCCCCCTCAACCAACCAGCGAGCCACGGAACCGATACCGGAAGGGGGGGCACAACCTAGCCCCCCAACAACGACCTCGGCGGCGACACTCACTACGGCGACCACCACTACCACCATGTGTGGGGGCCCCGTCATGACGGCAGCCCCAACCTGCGCCCACCCACCACCACCACCACCAACACGGGTGCAGAGACAGGAGACGGCGACAGCGACCGAACGAGAGAGAGGGATCGACGGCAGGGTTGAGGGCACGAGGAACGCGAGGGCAAGTATGGGAACGGGGCGGACACAAGACAGCACCACACAACAACGGCGAGCCGAACCCGAGAGTGGACGGCACAGTACCGGCGGAGGACGAGGAGCCGGGCGAGGAATGCGCCGAGCAACAGCGGCGCCATCATCGAACCGCCCTGACACCCGCACGAATGCCACCACGAGACACAACAACACAAACACGCCACGGGCGGTGAGTACTCCGACAACAAACACTATCGATATCGGCATCCCGAGCGCGAGCGCGTCGGGCAATATTATAGAGGGGGGCATCCGAGGCAGCAGGGGGGGAAATGCCACAAGAACGAGGGGCAGCCGCCCCCAGACCCGGCGAAGTGAGACCGTCAGGGTTCCCCTCCGCCCGCAGAGACCAGCGGCCGGTGAACCGGCACCCGCCCCGGAATACGGACCATACGGCCGCAGACGAAGGGCGGGAGAGCCGAACGAGGAACAGGCCCGACTGATCGAAGCGTGCGGAGGGGTTACCGACGGTGAAGAACTGGACCAGGTGGCCGCCGAGGTGGCCGCCTACATGGGTCGACTCACGACGCGAAGGGGAGGGGAGAGGGGTGGGGGTGGCGGCCGTCGGGGCGGACGTGGTGGAGGTGGAAGGGGTGGGGGAGCGCGGCAGGGGGGAGACGGAGCTCGCCCAGAGAGGCCGGCCGACAGGGAAGAGAGGGTCCCCGCTGGAGATGCAAGGGCGGAGGCGACCCGTATCCAGCGTCTGTACCGGAGCAACAGGCGGAAAGCCGCCCAGGAAGTGCTCCTCGGAGCCCGCCAGCACTGTGAAGTGAACAAGGCGGGAATCGAGGAGCACTTCAGGGAAGTGCACCGGGAACGGGAGCCGGGCGGGGAGCTTCCCCGCGTATTCCCAGCGGACCCACCAGACGAGGCTAGCGACGCCGCCCTGGAACGGCCCTTCACGGTCGAAGAGGTTGGCAAGAGGGTCGGGAGGATGAGCAACTCATCCCCCGGCCCAGACGGCATAACCTACAAAGACCTGAAGAGGGCCGACCCGGGGTGCCACGTGCTGACGGCAATCTACAACACAGTAGCTCGTCTGGGGATCGTTCCTAACGCGTGGAAAAAATCATCCACGGTCCTCCTATTCAAAAAGGGGGACAGGAACGATCTCTCCAACTGGAGGCCGATCGCGATGGGAGACACTCTCCCAAAACTGCTAGCGGCCCTGATCGCCGACCGACTGACCACGTGGGCCCTGACGAATGGACGAATAAGCCCCGCGCAGAAGGGTTTCCTGCCGTACGAGGGATGCTACGAGCACAACTTCGTGCTGCAGGAGATCCTGGCTGACGCGGGCAAGCACGGTAAGGAGGTGGTCGTCGCGTGGTTGGACCTGACGAACGCGTTCGGTTCGGTCCCCCACGCGTCGATCCACGAGGCCCTCAGGCTGCACCGGGTGCCCGACAATACACGAAAAATTATTAGATCCGCGTATACCGACGTCGCTACGCAGGTTCGGGCTGCCGACGGGCCGACAAGACCCATCAATATCCTTTCGGGGGTTCGGCAGGGCTGTCCGCTGAGTCCCATCATCTTTAACCTCGCCCTCGAGCCCGTGCTGAGATCTATAGACGGGCTGGGGGTGGGGTACAGAGTTGGGACACAAACTTTCAACAACCTAACATACGCGGACGACACAGCTCTGATCGCGGACTCCCCGGAGGGAATGCGATCCCTCCTGGAGAGGGTGGAGGCTGCGGCCGGAAAGGTGGGGCTCTCCTTTAACCCCCGCAAATGTGCCACACTACACCTTAAAGGCAGGGGGGGGGGAAGGGTCCGCCCAACCGTCTTCAGGCTCCAGGGAGAAGATCTGAGCCCGCTGAGGGAGGGGGAGCGGTATGAGCACCTCGGCATCCCCACCGGGTTCCAGGTACGCCAGACCCCCATCGCGACGATTGAGGAGATGCTGTCCGACCTTCGAGCGGTGGACCGCTCCCTCCTAGCACCATGGCAGAAACTCGACGCCGTGGCAACCTTCATCCTGCCGCGGCTCGATTTCTGCCTCCGAGGAGCGGATGTGAAGAAGGGACCCCTCAAGGAGGCCGACCGGCTCTTCAAGAGAATGGCCAAGGGTTGGCTACATCTCCCTCAGAGGGCCAGCGCGGAGGTGGTTTTCCTCCCACCCAAACAGGGTGGAGGGGGACTCCTCCCGCTGAAAGACATGGCCGACGTCCTCACCATCACCCACGCATTTAAAATGTTAACTGCGGGGGATGAGGTGGTGAGAACGCTGGCCTGGTACCGTCTGAGGGAGACAGTCTCGGGGAGAATCGGTAGGCCTCCAAACGAGGAGGAGATCGCCCGATACCTGTCTGGTGATTTAACCGGGGAATTCGGGCGACCTAACTCGTCAGGTCCGCCATCCGTATGGTCGAGGGCGCGGAAAGCCGCGGCCTGGAGCAAGGACAAAATCGACGCAACGTGGCGATGGAGCGAGGCGCGCCAGGAACTGGCGGTGGAATGCAGGGGTGCCGGCGGCAGGCGGGTAATAATCCCGCCAGGGGCACGGTCACAGATAGTGGGCCGACTGAGAGCAGCGGTGACCTCATACTATAGAGGCACGCTGCTCAACAAAAAAGACCAGGGCAAGGTGTTCGAGGTAACGTCCCTCTCAACGGTCTCAAACCACTTCATGAGGGACGGACGGAACACCCGCTTCGCCGACTGGCGCTTTATCCACCGCGCCCGGCTGGATGTGCTCCCGCTCAACGGTGCCATCCGATGGGGCGATGGAGACAGGCGCTGCCGGCGATGCGGGGCTCCCCTCGAATCCCTGCCCCATGTGATCGGCCACTGTGGCCCCCACGCCGCAGCCATCCAAAGGCGGCACAACAATATCCAAGACCGCCTGGCTGCCGCCTCCCATGCCCCCGGTATCGTGCGTGTAAATCAGCGCGTCGAGGGAGTCGACGAGGAGGTCGCGGGGCTGAGACCTGACATATTTGTCAGGAATGACCAGAACCGCACGGCCACCATCATCGACGTGGCCATTCCGTTCGAGAACCGGAAAGAAGCGTTCGAAGATGCGAGGAGGCGAAAACTCGAACACTATCGCCCCCTTGCGGAGAACCTCGTCCGGCAGGGCTACTCGGTAAGGGTGGACGCCTTCCTGGTCGGCGCGCTCGGCGCGTGGGACCCGGCCAACGAGCGAGTCATCAGGCTCCTCAACATCAACCCGCGATACGCGGCGATGATGAGGAGGTTGATGATAAGCGACACGATCCGTTGGTCGCGGGACATATACGTTGAGCACGTGTCGGGAGTTCGCCAGTACGCAAATTAGACGGGCAAACCTCCCGGCACAAACGGAGTACTCGCCGGCATAGAGTGCGCACACAACACCGTAACGAAGCGTCTGTGGCGAATCGCTGGCACAAACAGATAGAGATAAAGAAAGGCGTAAAAATATGTACAAAACGGACATGTATTATAAAATTACCAACTTTTATATATGGAGATCGGATCGAGATGACCGAAAATATTATGGAAAAATAATTCTTGCGAGGCTAAGGGCCTGAACTATATAACAGGAGAATATGTACCGGTCGCACCGGAAAATGCCTTTCATTGAAATAAAGCACTTTTATCTGTTCTTATCAGCTTAATATCTGATACGCTCCCCATTGGGGAGCCAGAATATTAATCTGATTTTTGAAATTCGTCTGGACCCACGGGCTTGCTCGGGGCGGACACGGGTTGTACCGGCATTGCAGTGCCGCCGGTTTCAGCCCAATAAATTGATCAATCATAATTCCTAGGTACCTCTCTAATAACTATTTAATAGTTATTAATTATTAGACGACTCTAACGAAAGAGTCTCTAGTATTATTTAATGGTCATCGTACAGGGATTGGCATATAGAAATTATTAAGTACGAAGAGATGCGTAACTTCGCACTTTGCTCTCAGCACGTATCACTTGGCACTGCGTATATTCGTGGTATATGTATAAAGTCAGGAGTCGAAAACACGCGCGAGAAAATTGCTTCGCAATTTTGCTTCGCAAAATTGCGAAGCAATTTTCTCGCGCGTGTTTTCGACTCCTGACTTTATACATATACCACGAATATACGCAGTGCCAAGTGATACGTGCTGAGAGCAAAGTGCGAAGTTACGCATCTCTTCGTACTTAATAATTTCTATATGCCAATCCCTGTACGATGACCGTTAAACAATAATAGACACTCTTTATTTCGGAGTTTTCTAATCATAGTCACTATTGATTGATTAGTCATGAGCGTTCGTGTGTCCTTGGTATTAAATTAGTTGTCGTGCAAATACCAGACACCGCGGATATATCTCTACGAGAAGATAATCACACTGTACTGTTTACAGCATCAGCAAAATTGTACCTCGAATGCTTTATGAATTTCCGCAGGTGATTCGACAAAATTGGAACTCGACGGTTTGCTGTACATCGGTGGAGTCGGCGTGCCCTTCGCGCCCCTCACTGTTCCTCCCGTGCTTTGGAGCGGTGCTCTGAGACAAGGTTACGTCGGATGCATGAGGGACTTGGTAATCGATGGCCAGCCCGTAGATATAACGGGATATGCTCAGCAGCAAGATTCCGGTAAGCCGAGTAAAAAAAAGCGAAACAAATCAATAAAATCGTGTCAATTGATTGTACTCTTTTATTAACAATTTTATCATTCGATGTCTTGTTGACAAACGACCTCGCTTGTTTAACCGAGTCAATACAGCGGGTTCACCTCAGGAATGTACGCACTATATATATACATATATATTCGGAACGTTCCGTAGAGGCAACGGATGGAACGCCCGAATTCAGTCACAAATATGCAATATCAACGCACAAAAACCATCAAATAAACAATATTTCGTGTTTAACATCCAATAGTGAATGTTTAAGAACAATCTTTTAGAAAAAAAAAGAAAAAAAAATATTCGCTGCGGACAGGATTCGAACCTGTGCGGGCATAGCCCATCAGATTTCGAGTCTGACTCCTTAACCACTCGGACACCGCAGCTGTTGAAAGTCTTCTCGTACAAGAGTTACTTGAGCCGAAGTCGATGTAACTTCGATCGGGCATAACATTTTCTCGTGGCACTTCGTATCCTTGAATATGTCGTAAACAACGGTACTTTGAAATAACTAAACTTATTGAATTATAGACATACAAAAATAGAATCGTCAGAAACCTGAAGTTTCGCGTTCCATAATTGCACAGTGATTATCTTAAAGGCCAAAGTTTTTGTCTCAGACATATTCCGCGATCTCACATCTCTTGACCTTGTAGATATAAGAGCACGGCTTATAGCAGCGTAGACCGGCTAGGCCTGTACTCGACAAATCGTGCCTCGTCGTACCACGTAGGGGACAGCGGGGCAAAATGGAACCTTCGGGCGAAATAGAACATCGGGGCAAAATGGAACCTTCGGGCGAAATAGAACATCGGGGCAAAATGGAACCTTCGGGCGAAATAGAACATCGGGGCAAAATGGAACCTTTCGGCGAAATAGAACATCGGGGCAAAATGGAACCTTGGGGCGAAACAGAACATCGGGGCAAAATGGAACCTTCGGGCGAAATAGAACATCGGGGCAAAATGGAACCTTTCGGCAAAATAGAACATCGGGGCAAAATGGAACCTTGGGGCGAAACAGAACATCGGGGCAAAATGGAACCTTCGGGCGAAATAGAACATCGGGGCAAAATGGAACCTTACGGCGAAATAGAACATCGGGGCAAAATGGAACCTTCGGGCGAAATAGAACATCGGGGCAAAATGGAACCTTCGGGCGAAATAGAACATCGGGGCAAAATGGAACCTTCCGGCGAAATAGAATGTCGGGGCAAAATGGAACCTTGCGACGAAATAGAACGTCGGGGCAAAATGGACCCCGGGGTAAAATGGACTACTTTCATTAGATCGAGGACACGGGCCCGTTTTGCGCCGCAATTCCGTTTAACCATGCCCTCCTAATACATATTATGTTTTAATAAATTATGCGATACACATATTATTTGCTACAGATAAGAACGTGATTTTTGCAGGCGCCGTGAGACCGGCGTGTCACGCACAATCAGCCCATTGCCCCTCGCAGCCCTGCATGCACGGTGGCCATTGTCTCGAGGGTTGGAACAGATTTCACTGCGATTGCACGGCGACTCCCTTCACTGGACCCACGTGCGGCAAGGGTAAGGCGTTGGAACGGCGAATGCATCGCTTCGCAGATATTATACGGGATAAAATAAAATACGCTATCTAAAGATACAAGAACAATAGAGACGATAGACAAGAATGGGCGCTATGCACGCTACCTCGTTCCATGAAAAATGATGCCCAAGAATTTTTTTTTTTTTTTTCAAGAAACCGTATTGCGAATGATCGATAGCGGTGAATAAAAAATTCGAGGAAAAGGAATGGAGTGAAGCAGCGTGGACCACTATAAAATATGTAGCCCACGACAGGGAGGCGATACCGTGTCCCAATGAATAAAAACCCGAACCAGTATAAAAATTCGATTCAAGCTGTAACTCACGGTCTTGCTATAAAAAAAATATAAAAACATTAGGAATGGCCGGAAAAAATTGATGGTAAAAAAAATTGACTTGTCAAAGCAGCGATATTATTTCGGGACGAACATACTTGTCGACGTCTCTTAAGCGTTTTTTGCAATCCTGAAACAGATGCCTCGACGTTGCACCTCAACGGGAGCCAACAAATGACTGCACTGATGCCCGAGGAATCGAGAACGCAGGCAGAAGAGATATCGATAAGGTTTAAGACCACGAGACCCAAGGGTCTTCTCGTGGCGACGAGCCTAGAGAACAGCTCGGACAGATTGCAGATATCGCTGGAGAAAGGAACAGCGAAAATGCGGATTCACATAGGAGATCGGGAGAAGGTCAGTAGCTCGATTAAGCTGTACTTTTATGTTTTGTATTTTACGTGGTAAGTGTTGTTGCGGCTCACGCGCTTTGCGCGCTTGCAACCATGGTTACTCGCAGACAGTCAGAAACACTCCGAGACCACTCCAGACACTGACAGGCACTTACAAACACAGAAACTCACACTCATACATCAATAAGGACATAAGTCAATTAAAGTCACTTAGAATAATAAGAACATAAGTCAATTAAATGGACTTAGAACAATAAGGGCATAAGTCCATTAAGCGGGGCTTAGAATAATAAGGGCATAAGTCCATTAAGCGGGGCTTAGAATAATAAGGGCATAAGTCCATTAAGCGGGGCTTAGAATAATAAGGGCATAAGTCCATTAAGCGGGGCTTATAATTGTAAGGGCGAATGTCCTGTAAAGGGGTCAGAATAATAACGGCTTAAGTCCCCCCGCTCGAATCTTGACACGGCGTCGATGGCGAGGCTATTTTATATTTTATATTTTATATTTTATATTTTATATTTTATATTTTATATTTTATATTTTATATTTTATATTTTATATTTTATATTTTATATTTTATATTTTATATTTTATATTTTATATTTTATATTTTATATTTTATATTTTATATTTTATATTTTATATTTTATATTTTATATTTTATATTTTATATTTTATATTTTATATTTTATATTTTATATTTTATATTTTATATTTTATATTTTATATTTTATATTTTATATTTTATGAATCCTCGACAACGCAACCGTGAAGGCCTTGGATTCGTACAAGAGCGCTTTGGGAGGGTGAGAAGCAAGCGCCGAGTGTCGCGTTAAAATCGCGACAGTGCGTTGCGCGGGACAACCTTGGTGTCTCCGCAAGAATCCTTGGAGGGGTTAGCGACGCTCCGGAGAGCTCTCCCTTCGGGGAGGGGGGTCTCGTAACTTATGAATCAGCACTTTGTTGGAGGGACCCTCCGTTCGCGCGGCCCTGTACTTCGCGGGGGATAAACGGCTCGGTGTATGCGACAGTACGACCGAGCCGTCGAGGGCTTCGACGAATTACAAAAAAAAAAGGTACAAGGGGAATCTCAGAGTCGCAGGGGCCAAAGCTCACCGCCGCGAGCGCGGTCTCTCCATCTTTAAAGATGAGACTTACCGTCGGCTCTTCCCCCTCATCCCCGAGAATTTTCGAACTCGAGAGCGGAGAGCCTCGGCTCTAACGAACCGACGAGGGTGGTTTATTTGCAAACGCCAGCTCTCCCGGCGTAAACTCTCCGCTCTGTGTACCTGTTAACCCGCCCGAAGTACGGGCGGATGACGGTCTTCGCACCCGCAAATCCGCCGGTTCCTCTCAGAGCGCACAATGCCAAGGCACACACAGGAATACCCGTCGCGGTTCTGAGGAACGAAATAAAAAGCGTAAAACGGCGGTGGCTGCGAAATGAAAGAGCGACTTAATCCCATAACACCCCTTAAAATCCGACTTAATGTGCACCTTATTTACTGTAAACAGAAGATTAAAGGTTGTCACGCATTTTTATCCAAGAAAAATTTAAAAAAAACATTTGTACCCCTCGTCGTGAATCAGAGCGCGGAGCAAAATGGATTTAAGGTAGTACTAGCGGACAGCGTGAGCCCACGTGAGATCAGAGAGAATTGAGAGAGAATTGCGAACACTTCTCGACGGGATGAAAATCTGAAAAAAATCAAGCATATGGAAGGTGCTGAAATGATTGATTATGCACAATAATAATTCCAAAATGTTATTAACAAATTGATGAAAAAAAATGTTTTTCAACAAATCTCCCGGCAACTTAACTTTTTTTTTATGAAAACGATTTTTTTATTTTTCTGAATGCTTATGAATTTTTTCAGAATTTTGTGAAATTTTTGAAAATTACGTTTTTTTATTAACTAAAAACGCGATTTTCAAAAATTACACGAAATTCTGAAGAAATTCATACGTATTCAGAAAAATTTTTAAATCGTTTTCATGAAAAAAAAAAAATTAGTTTGCCGGGTGATTTGATGGGAAATTTTGTTTTCGTGAATTTGTTAATAACATTTTGGAATTATTATTATGCGAAATTAATCTTTTCAGTACCTTCCATATGGTTGATTTTTTCAGATTTTTATCTCATTGAGAAGTATTAGCAATTCCTCTCTCAATCCTCTCTGAACTCACGTGGGCTCAGGCTGTCCGCTAGTACTACGTTAGGGAGGGTCGAGCGCGAGACTCGGCGAGGCTCGGTGGCACGCAAGGTGCGGGGTAGGTCGTGCGCGAGTGAGAGGTCCGCTATGCGGCCTCTCACTCGTACGTGCCAAGCGTGCCGAGATAAAGCTGTAAAGTTCCATGTAATTGCTTATTGTTAACTAACGATGAAGAACAAGTGTCTACATTTTTATACAGAGCTTCCCGACAATATTCTTTACAGTTTTCAATAATTTGTTTGCAACGTTTCCGCATGAAACTACCCTAGAAACATTAAAATCCATCGCTTATTTTCAATCTGCCATAAGAATCAATGTTAAATGGTTCAAATAAAAAAAAATATATTTCTCGAAAACGGTGAAGACGAACGCATTCAAACTTTGCAGTTACACTTAGACCGTTCATATCAATGCGTAAAAAAAAATCAGCATACTTTTCTTGATGACGTTACGCTCGACCCTCCTTAACAAGTTTTCGGTGGAAATTTGAAGGAAGTATGTCGAATGGAGGTCCATTTTGCCCCGCTCTCCTTCGATCCAAATTACACTCTTCCAACCTGTGTTTCGTAACGAACGTCAACGAAGCCGGGCAGATTAAGATATACTTCATCCGAAATACTCGATGGGCTATCGGGCGCGTTGCGACGATGATCAATTATCGACTCGTCGTTGTCGGATTGCTGCAATAGCCGAATTAAGCTAGGGGAGTGCGGGGCAAAATGGCACACCGGGGCAAAACGGGATAACGAGACAAAACGCAATTCTCCAATGACTTTGGGATGATTAGTGTTGATGGTAATTGGGGCAAAACCGGGTTTGGAAATCCGGATGTATCGTTGGGACAAAATGGGGCAGCCAAAAATTATTGGGAATTTGAGTTTTGTCCTCACTGTCCCGTTTTGCCCCGCCGTGCCATTTTGCCTCGGTCTCCCCTATTATGCTGAAACAACTGGATCCATGGGCTCTCCGTTTTGCCTCGCGCAAGAGACAAGTTCTCTACCGCAAATAATCCCTCGTTCTCGATAGTACTTCGCTTCCATCCTTCGCCGGAATATCGTAAACTATGCGCGCGCTTGCAGCTTCCTTGCGACTTCCAATTCGCTGTAGGGTCGAGCGACTAATTTCCCTGCTTGCCTGTTTCCTCCCTCATGCCACGCCGGTTAATGCGCCGACGGTGTACACTCGCAAGCGGAACCGCGCCACCGGTTTGCCATCTCGTAATGCACACTGATATTACCGTGAAGTCCTCGTACAGCTCCCCGGAGCGCTCGCTAATTTCCTCCGTTTCAATCTCGGTGGCGGGCCAAGTGCGGTTGGACGCGGAGAAACGCAACCTTCGTTTGTCCGATAATTTTGGGAGTCGAATTATTAATACTGCAATACGGTGACCGCCGATTAGTCACGATAGTGCAGTTCCGCGCAGTAACTTAGCAGCGTAGAAACTCTCACGCTTTCTCGCTGACTAGAAATCGCCAACTGTTAAATTCACAAAATTGAGTAAAACGGTAAAAAAAAACAAGTTTTGTACATTTAACGAACATTCCTCGAACACGAAGGTTCACTATTATTTTACTTAGGATATCGAGCAGCAAATACTAGCATTTGACGATATAACATTTTCGGCAAGTAACTATTATTCATTTAATTAAATGAATTAAATGAATGAATTTAATTCAATGTAATTTATACTACCTAAATTATATGCGAAAATAGGGGAGTGCGGGGCAATGCCTGATAAGGCCTTATCAGGCCCTTGTCAGGCCTTATCAGGACCCTATCAGGGCCCCATGTAAACGCTCGAAAAATGCTTCTCGGGACATTCTATTCACAAAGTTTAATATGACGATGATAAACGCGTTTGAATGGCTCAAACTTAAGATCGATCGAGTCTCGTAATGTCGCGCCGCGTGACAAGACAACGGCAGCAGCTGCGGGGAGAATTTGAGGGTGCAGAGCCGGTGACGGTGAAACGAGTATAAGCAGCTCGTCTCGAGCCTCCCTCGGTGCGACGATACATGCAGCCAGCAAGTGCCTCGAAAATTCAAGCGATGCTTATGGGAAATAATGTATGCTCGAGGTAACGACCGTTCGGCAGCAACGTCGCGTGTGGGACGTTACGTAGCATTGGCTTTACACATGCAACGGCTCGAGAGCCATAGAGGCTCGTGTATACGTGAATCGAGAATGTATGCACGTAGACCCTGAATCCTCTTATACTGCCGCTTTTCCTCCCAGCGGCTTGGCGATGCGACGCTAAAATGGAGAAGAGCGGATCAACGTACGAGGGACGACGATCAACGTACGAAGAGATTGCACGCCGCTGATGATAGGAGCTTGTCCTATTTGTTGTCATACTTCCGGCCTGTGGCACAATGTTTATAGAAAGCTTCGAGGGCTGCAATGCCGGTGGCTGCGGTAACTAATCCATTATTATAGTACAGTAGAACCCCGATTAACCGGGATGCTCGGGATCGAAGAGTTCCCGGATTATCGAAATCCCGGTTAATCCGAACTGGACAGCGAACGTATACAAATCAATAATGGCTAATTATACAACTTTATTTTGAGTAGTTACAATGACATTTGGTACAACTTGCACTTAATTCTTACACAGTGTGGACTAAAAATTTTCAGCTTTGGATTTTTTTTCATGAATAGTACGTAAGCTCGTATTTTTTTCAAGTGCTCGGTGACTTTTGTTTGTTCCGAGTATTAAAAAAAAACCTCGGAAGACGCACGGTTAATCCGACCCCGGTTAATCGGGGTTCTACTGTATTCTGTGCGGCTCGGTGAGTTGTGAACCATAATGCGGTGCACAACAGCGCTGTGCACTTTCGTTGTTGGCAAAAAAACAAATTTTTCTGGTCGAAGAATGAGTTCTTCATTTCCGGTCCAGAATACCGGAAATCCGTAACTTCCGGTCCGAACGTCAAGCCGAAAATACGTCACTTCCGATTTGACAGAGCTCATGTTTCAAACAGAGGTGCCGTCATATCGGAAATGAGGTTCGAAAATGCCACTGTGCGATCGAAAGTGACATTGTTGTCTGTCAGTTTTGAGTTCGGTGTAGGTGTAAATATGCCACGCCGTTCATTTTTTTTTTTTTTTTTTTTTTTGTCGAATCAGTACAACGATCCGTGCGAAATGTACTAAGCACTTGCGGGAGGACTTTTATTTAAAGGAATTTCTTCGAGCAAAAGTAACCGGCAGAGACTAGTGGTGATGAAATCAAGCGAAAGGACAACTCGTAGAATTTTCTTGAAAATGTTTACGGAGCTCTGGCATCGAGTGAAGAGAAGTAAACGACCATCAGCGTATAATATCAAAATATAGTTTATTCCATGTACTATTTGCTTGGCCGTTAAACATTTTTTCCTCCTTTTCTTTGTCGGTGCGTAGCGAGACAGATAAAAGCCCTTGGGGGGTCTTATAGTATTTGAATTCTTTCAAGGCATAATTGCCTCGCTTCCGTGGAACGGGCTCCGCCCGCATCTTCGATGAGTGATGGAACATAAAAAAGCTCTTTAGCTTGATTCCGAATTTTTATTCAAGCGCCGCAATTGAGGGGGGACAATCGAAGGGTATCTGGGTGCCCGACTGCACCCAGAAAAAAAATTTATTTGTCGGCCACCGTTTATTAAGTAAGTAAAATATTTATTTTATTTAAATAAATATTTATTTCATTTAAGTAACTATTTACTTAAATTAAATAAATATTTATTTCATTTAAGTAACTATTTACTTAATTTAAATAAATATTTAATTAAGTCAAATAAATATTTTACTTGATCTTAATAAACCGTGGCCGTCAAATAATTTTTTTTTTCTGGGTGTGTAATATCGATCACTGCGATAGAACTTTTATGTGATTTCCGGGGCATCGAACACCATAGTCGGAGTACCGATTTTTCGATCCCGAAAATATTTCAGATACTGCAGGCGATGGTGTCAGGGCAATTTTTTTTTATCCATTTGGGCGTCGAAGCTGTCTGTTTTTTAAATCAGAACCAATGCAGCTATTTGCGGAATTCGAGGTTCACGAGATTCGTATTGGTGAAATTTGTCGCAAGACTTATTTTTTCGTGTCCCGCGAGTGATTGGCAAATGTAGCAGATTTTCGCCCGCTATAAAAATGTTGCGCTAATGAATTAATTAAATGCAAACGAACGTTGTGAAAGTCCCCACACAGAAAATGTTCGCTTCGTCGTACTTCGTAAATGCGTAATCGAACCCTCGACAGGCGATTGGATTTTGTAGCAATAAAAATGAGTCACCGAGTCGCGAGCGTGACGATCTCCATTAGCGATTCCCCGATTCGTCTTTAAAATGCGATTGTCAATTCGGGAGCGCCCGAAAATTTCCGTGCAGTCCCGCATTGCCGAATGCAGGGGTAAGCAGGCCAAAAAGGTACCCCGGGGGCAAAACGGACCATTTTTATAAAAAAAAACCTCGTCACAAATGGAGCACGGAGAAAAATTGTTTAGTTGCTCTAACAAAATGAGCTTTGTTGACAGTGACCTTATTTAGATTTAGTTTTCTATGAGAACAAACATCGCCAGCTGTAATTCGACTGCTGAGTCGTGGCTGGTAATAGCAGAGTTATAGATACGTAGGGTAGAGCGGGGCAAAATGGGGCAGCGGGGCAAAACGGGGCAATCGGTAAAACTAAACTTTCCAATAATTTTTGGATGCCCGCATTCACCCCGTCGATACGTCAGGATTTTCCGCGCCGTTTTGCCTCGCGGTTCGATCCACAAATTATTAGAAAATGTTGTTTTACCTGATTGCCTCGTTTTGCCCCGCTGCCCCATTTTGCCCCGCTCCACCCCATATATATTTATTTGAAGATTAACTCACTGCATTTGTATTTTATGACTAATTTTATTATGTGAACAATAATGTCTGTATTTGCAATTGAAAATTCTTGAAATTTGCTGTATATTGATGTGTTAAGCTGCGAAACGTAATACCACGTCATTTTTGTTTAGCCGAATACAAATTAACTGTTTCCTCGCGTCTATTTGTTTTCATTTTGCGCATCGGGCGTCTCGAGCTCGTCGTAATTTGTTGGCACATATACGAGCCCCTCTCAGTTATATAACAATTTTTTTTTGTTACAGTAACAGAGGTCGTTTTGTTGCGGTAGCAAATCGCTCCAAACGAAAAACGTTGCTATGGTTACAAGCTGGTTTTGTTATCCCGATATTAACAAACTAAATTTGTTACGGTAACAAGAATCTTGTTGTACTAACAAACTTTTTTTTTCAGTGAGAACACTCGTCCGTTTTGCACCGGTGTTCCATTTTACCCCGCTCGCTCCCTCTCCGTCTCTTGTTCTCTCCCCATAATTCGCAATGAGGGGGGGTCGCGTTAACAAAATGGTAAACAAACAAGTGCATACCCACTCGGCGATCTACGATTTCGTACGCGAAATTAATCAGATTTACACTAGCTTTATTGGCAGTGTGAACGGGAGTCGAGAGATATGGAATCCAGTGAAATTTTGTGATAATTCGATAGTCGCGTCGGCCGACATTATATTACAGCTCGATCATTCGGCGACAGCGGCAACGCTGGTGACATGGCATCGGCAGACGCCACACCTGATCAAGGCACTCATACGGACACGCGCGTGCAGACACCGTGCGATCCGATGAAATTTCGTTTCGTCTATATTTGCCCTCCGTCGTGTCAAGCCCAACGATTCGCTTCGACGCTGGCTCGATGGGGCTAACTGCACCTCCACATACACCCGCCTGCAGAAAACATATATGTACATACATTATACACATACGTATGTGTGTATATACCATAGTTATCCTGGCCCCCGGACTATGGCCCAGGATTCGTAGCAGTCGCGCAATAAGAATCAAGTCGAGCGTTGCGGCATCTATTTGCTCGGGAAGCCCCTGGTAAATACGATCGAAATTAATCGTGCCGGGTGGTCTACACCGATGCATCACCGTACCCGATCTATCGTAACCATTTTCGACGAAATGGCTCGTCGTGCCTTCACGAATCCGACGCCGCCATCACATTTCTTTAACTCTCTGGATTTTATATTAATTTCATTAATTATATTATTTAGATGGCTGAAGGACTTAGGTCGATGGCCAATTGACAATATATTTATATTCTCATGACAACTTACACTATGTAATGCTATATACCAAAAATTGTTCTATCTGGAATATTGTCAATAAATCCACTACTACTACTACTACTTTATTTATGTATTTGTTTATTTATTTACCCAATTTTCTTCTATGAACAATGATAATAATTAATTATTATTATTATTATAAAATACTGTAATAATAATAATAATAATAATTTACATATTTATCTATTTATGTTCTTTCCAGATTCTACTTACTGGTCAAGGTCTCAACGACGACACGTGGCACACTCTGAAGTTTTCGAGAAGGGCAACGAATCTAAAGTTCCAGGTGGACGAGGAGCCGACAGTCATAGGTAGAGTGACAATATTTGCTCGGATTCAATACTGCGTCACGCCACAGTTCGAATTTGTTATCTGATTGCGCGACTCGATGAGCGATTGAAAGTGAGGAAAGAGACTTCGGGAGCGAACGTAACGAGCTTATCTCTTTGACCTCCGATAGCGTTCGGGAAACGAATTTTATAGCGACGAGAGTATACGAAGCGTTGCTCTGATTTATTTCTGCGAAACTCCTTTGGCCAGAGAGACAGGCAGACCACTATGAGCCCGCTTGTTGGTGTTTTTTTTTTTTTTTTACTTTTTTTCCCGCAACGGAGAGTGACCGATGTCGCGATAAATGTAGAGATTCGTTCGGGCAAACACGAAACGAGAAAATTTGCAAGCATGTGTGTGCCCCGTGCGGCAAAGCGTCGGACGGGCGCGTGTGCTTTCCAAGTTGGGATTTTAGCATATTTATTAGGGACGCTCGCTTCACGGCCAGATCTCTCTTGTTGAGCTCGTTTCGTTGAGTCGGCTGTGCGCGGACCGCGACAGGAAGCTCCGTCATCCCCGCAGGATTTAAAGGGCCCTCTCTCGTTTCCCGTTGCGCGGAGATGGCGAACGGGAAAATACGATGTTATCGAAACTCAAGCGTCTCCCGTTTCTGCGGGATTCTAAATATACGCTGTATAGAAACTTACCGCAGCAAATGAGTCAGACTTGACACGCGGTGTATAAATCACGAATAACGAATCGCAATATAAGGCGTTGATAAATCAGCGTTAATTACCGGCGAAGAAAATTGCGAACGCCGGTGAGTTATCGTTTCGATGCCCATCGATATTCGCCGTGGTGTAAAACGGGGCAAAATGGGACACCAATAAAAATTCTGAAAAAATCATGGAAACACTGGAGGGCAGGTCGGAAAATGGGGCCTTTAAAGTGGGGATGATACCTTTCGATATCGGGTCGAGTTGATGAAGTCGGGGCGAGGTTGGGACGCACTTAGGAACTGCTATTTTTCTCGGTTGCCCGGAATAATCATTGCGGATTTTATTACTGTAAAGTATAAGTCATATAGGGTAGACCGGGGCAAAACGGGGACGCTAAGCAATAAAACCTGCTACAACGATACCGAAAGCATACATCCATTATCTTTCACACTAAAATTGTATTGGCACCGGTTTTGAAAGGGTATTTGAAAAAAAACTATCTGGGGCAAAACGGGGTATTCTTCGACTTGACTTGCGGCAACTTTTGTTAGCTTCATTATTACCCTATTTTTCCTCACATCGATATGACATTTCATGACCCCATTTTGTCCCGTTTTCCGTCGTTTATTGGCTATCACGAATCGATTTATTCAATAATTTTGGGTACCCCATTTTGCCACACGTCGATATGACATTTCATGGTCCCATTTTGCCCCGGTTTCCCCTACATGCAGGAAAAAAAATTCGTTGCGACAGCAAGGATTTTGTTACCGTAACTAAATTACCCACCCCTTGTTGCTACAGCAATTTTTTTTAGCCGTGGCAGCAAATGTTTTTGCCTTCACAACAATACATTATTAACGATTATTATTATTATTAAACACTATTATTGATATTATTATTATTAAACACTATTATTGATATTATTATTATAGTACATTATTAACGATCTACACTTTGTCAGCGAAACAGAAACATTTTTCTCCGCGCAGGCCTTTACTTCTCAGCCGCTCCGTTTTGCCCTGTTCTCCCCTGTCGCGTTATAAGTGGCAGAAGCCTGGAAGGCAACATGGTTGAGGTGCGGAAGAGATGCGATATCAAAAACGCATATCCCTACTCGTTGCCCTCCCCAGCCCCCTCCCGCCGCGAGCGAGCTTAATTAATAGCGGCGAATCTGCGGTAATTAATTACCCAATTAAACGAAGAGATTAGATGATGAAGGGCATCGGCGTGCCGGAGAGTTGGTAAGGATGTCGCTATACTCGGTGTGCCGAGAACTCTCTCGGCTGTATCGGGCGAACGGACCAGAGAACGGTGGCGCCCCCCCAAGAGATATTCACGAACGAACGCGCACGCCGATGCAACGGTTCCGCGATTCGTAAGTGGATACACATAATAGTGTATCTGTGCACGATAAGGAACGGGTACGACTGAGTTTCAGGTAGGGTAGAACGGGGCAAAATGGGGCAGCGGGGCAAAACGGGGCATGGTGCAAAACGTAATTTTCCAATAATTTTTGGATGCCCGAATTTGCCCCATCGATGCATCAGGCTTTTCTGCCCCATTTGGCCACCTTGTCCGATTAAAAAATGATTGGAAAATTTAGTTTTGCCCAAAAACCCCGTTTTGCCCCGTTGTCCCATTTTGCCCCGCTCTTCCCTAACTCTGCCGAGTCGACACCCCGTATAGTGCAGCTGCACGCCCTGTTGAGAACCGCGCACTTGCACTCTCATGCGTGCATTTCCGTGCACGCGCTCCGCGGTTCGCTCTCGCATTCGTTCGCGAAACTCTCGCGGCGCCTCGGCCGCGGTTCTCGCCGTTGCTGCTGCTGCACTGCCGCCGCAGTCTCAGCTTTTTTCTTTCCCAAATTCCCCCGCTATCTCCCGACCACTCTTGCGCCACGAGAAAAGGCGAGTTTAACTCCCGAGCTATCCCAGGCCGGCTCGGGCAATTAACGAGCCGGAAGAGTTCACCCTCGAATTATCACTGCCGGAGTTCACCGCGTTTAGCAAGTTTTGTTTGATAAGTAAATTATAGTACACGTTAAAAATATTCTTGCGGAATATGTATTTTACAGGAGTCTCAATGAGTCTGGTACAATATGATTTATAATATTCGATGTGCGGAGGTAGGGTAGAGCGGGGCAAAATGGGGCAGCGGGGCAAAACGGGATATGAGGCAAAACGTCATTTTCCAATAATTTTTGGATGCCCGAATTCGCCCCATCGATACATCAGGCTTTCCTGCCCCGTTTTGCCCCGTTGTCCCATTTTGCCCCGCTCTTCCCTACGCACACGTCGAGGTCTCGATCCAGAATGCTCATCGATCCGCGATCGATGACGACGAAGCTCTCCGAGCCACATCAGCTCGCCTTTGTATAGACAAAGATCCCTTGTCTCGACTGGGAACCTGCGTCAGCCTCTCATTTGAGCCTCTCCGGAGTTTGTATATTTGGTAGTTCCGAGAAGAGTGCGCCGAGAAGTCTCGGCTCTCGTTGCGTCGCTTTTATAAAAAAAAAAAAGAGAAAATTATTTGTTTCATAAAAATATTATAAAAATTGTCATAAAATACGATTCCGATCATTGACTATAAATGAGAGTCTAACTTCTTATGTAGGGAAGAGCGGGGCATAATGGGACGGTGGGGCAAAATGGGGTGGTGGGGCAAAACGCTATATTCCAATCACTTTTGGATGTGACAATGGGACAAAACGGAACAGACAATCCGGATGTATCAACGGGGCAAAATGGGACATCCAAAAATGATTGGAAACTTGCGTTTTGCTCACTATCCCGTTTTACCCCACTGTCCCGTTTTGCCCCACTGTCCCGTTTTGCCCCGCTCTACCCTATGTCACTGTTTACTCGTACCGATGTACTATCGCCTTTCAGTTTTCTCTTTTTCGATGTTCGTATTTCTGTCCTTCACTACGATTTGTCATCCTTGCCTCAATAAAACGTTTCCTTATATTTTTCCTACGATTTCTTCAAATATCAAAAAAATTATTGTACAAAATATTATTTTAAAGCAATCTAATATTTATTAGCATCAATTTCTTCGGGTGTATGTGTGGACGGGGCGCAAAGTGCCATTTGTACGAATTCCTCGCGGAGCCGTAAAAAAGTCTTATTCGATCCGGAGAACTCGGGTCCGTTTTGCCCCAAGATTACCGCTCCCCCCTCCCCGCCCCTCATTTCCTCCCCCTGAATTTATAAATATATTCCACGGCTAGCGTTTCCGACTATCAAGGCCAAAGTAGTTCCCGATGGGACTCGATCGAGACTCGGGACATTCGGAGCGTATTAACCCGCCGTCGACCTCTTAATCGTCGAGGCGGAACTCGCGGTGTCTGCAGAATAGCACCGACACGGGGAACCGGAAGCGCCAGAGCCGGCGTTGTAGAACCATCGAAGCGATGGGAATTCTCTCGCTCTCTCCGCCTCTCCTACCGAAGACACGCCTATGGCACGAAAACCCCGCGCAGCAATATCGTATTTCAAAATCCCTATTTAGCATAAATATCCGACAACCGAGGTAGGCGAGCAAGGCAATGGCCGGGACACAGTGCAAGCAGCGTCGACGGCAAATGGGAGAGTCGGGACCTTAGTGTACACTCGAGTTTTCTTCGTACTCCGTGAAATATCGTCCCTATATCGCACTGCACCAAACCTCTCAAACCCCCCCCCCTCCCCCCTCCCTCCCCTCCTCACTCCACTTTCCGCGCCTCTTCTCTCGTGGCACCAACTCCTACATTTTTCCCATAGATTTCCGTATAGTCTCGGTAGCAGAGGCGGTCATCCATATTCCCGGTTCAGCCCAAGCCGCACAGTCATTGGCACGAGGCAGTGATCGGTCTTCATAGATCCTTTAACGCATAGCCTGCGATATACACGAATTTATAGATCGAAATAAATGTAAGATTGCGCCAACTTGCCGTACCGCAAATTTATCGTGTTTCTTTGAGCGATTTCGAAAGCGAATGTCCACGATTCTATTACAGTAATTCGGACGCTTGTCGATGTAGGCTTAACATTTTTGACCTAAAAATAAGAATTCAAACGTCGGGATTCGATGTCAAAATAACTATAATTGTAATTACAATTTTTAAGCGGCTGGTCTTCGAAACAAACATATTTGTTGTACCAACAAAATACAACTTTGAACGTATGTCACCGCGCATTTGCTTGATCCAACCATTTCTTTTTCTCAGTTTTCTTATTGCCTTTTTGTTTGTTGTTGTTAGTTTATTTGTTTGTTTGATACACATAAAGCTATGCTTTGTTAAACGATTATTTGCTTCAATTTATTGAAAATTTGTCGATTGAAACAAACATATTTGTTGTACCAACAAAATACAACTTTGAACGTATGTCACCGCGCATTTGCTTGATCCAATCATTTCTTTTTCTCAGTTTTGTTGTTTGTCTTTTTGGTGGTTGTTGTTGTTTGTTTGTTTGTTTGATACACATAAAGCATTGCTTTGTTAAACGATTATTTGCTTCAATTTATGGAAAATTTGTCGATTGAAACGAACATATTTGTTGTACCAACAAAATACACCTTTGAACGTATGTCATCGCGCATTTGCTTGATCCAACAATTTCTTTTTCTCAGTGTAAGTGGAGTGTTCTCTACCCTTTACGGAGTATGCACTATTTTGTCTTCCACATCGTAATTAGACCCATCTCGATACGAAATGTCCAGATTCTATGCAGTGGTGTCCATTTTTTCCGAAGTGGAGAGCAGATATAAGGATGATTATATAAAAAAAAAAAATGTGCCAAAACGGCGAAATAATTGATCGGATTGATTAATCGATCGAACATGCAGAGAGCCGTTCGGACCCATCGCGCATTATCGCGGAGGAACTCGAAGAGCCTCCGGCTGTAATCAATTTGGTATGGAGATTTATCCGTCGATAGAGGACTGCCGCTCACGAGGTGAGCAAGATAAACCGCTCGAACTTTCCCTGCTCTTTATTCTCCACCCCATCCTTGTGAACCGTCTCGGTCTACCAAGATTTATGTCACACTCGGGCTCACAAAAGCACGCTGATATAGATACGCCATGGACAAGGGTGGAGTGCACCAAATTTTAATTCAATTTTTTTTTCCCTAGAATTTAAATGATATTCTGCCTTCAACTGTGAGATAACGATGCAGAAAAAGTTGCATAGGAGAAAAAATAAATTTACATAAATTTAAAAAATGATATCACTTCTTCGTTCGCTGAAAATAATTGGAATCTTCAGAGTTATTCGTTAAGTTTCATAATAAAAAATAATAATTAAAAAAACGAAAAATCTTAACAACGTTCGTACTCGAGTAAACTGCGAGACTATGACCTGCATAATAATGTGCACAGGAAGCTAAAAAAACCGTCGAAAAATGGTATTCCACTACGCTGAAATATAGGAGGTGCTGTTTCACTGCAAAGTGTCCAATAGCTTGTAAACCCTCCCCGTAAGCGATGCATAGTTCGTGTACAGGAATGTAAAGAGAGAACGAAGTAAAGAGGGGTGAATAGAGGGCCGAGTGTACTCGGTCAACACGGTATCCGGGACGACTTTTGCCTCTTGCTATGACCAGTAAACCGAAAGGAACCGGTTCGAGTAAACGGGCACTTACAATTAGTTTTATCATTATAGTATACAGTTATCCATAATCAATGTACAAATAATATTGAATAAATATACCAGGAATACCTATTATATAGATGATCGATCTATGTCCGAGGGGTTGGCTTCTTGGGCATAAGTTCTCGACGATAGATTCTGCACCATAGGGGAGAGCGGGGCAAAATGGCACAGCGGGGCTAAACGAGATAATAAGACAAAACGCAATTTTCCAATAACTTTTGGATGGTGGCGATGGTGGTACGTGGGGCAAAACGGGTTTGAAAATCCGAATGTATCGTTGGGAGAAAATGGGGCATTCAAAAATTATTGAAAAATTGAGTTTTGCCTTCACTGTCCCGTTTTGCCCCGGTCGCCCCTAATATGCGCCGAAGATTCTCGATCATGGCATTTCGGTAGTATTCTGATACTTCGTATATGCGACCGATAATAATTTTTGCAATGGTTAATATTGGTTCTAAATATCTTTTGAGATTCATTTTAGTGGTCCGCAAATGGTCCCTACGTCGTTTTATCTAAATAAAAATAATGATCGTCAAAATATTAAAAAAAATTGTTATTTCGATGTAAATTGTGCTCGTTTATGTAATGACTCCAACGGCATTAATTACGATTTTGACAGATTCAATATCGTCATTAGTAACACGTGCTGTTGCGATACCCATTGTGTGGTAAAGCGGTGTGAGATATCAACGGGCAATTACAGGGGCCTAATTAGCAGAGGTTATATATAACTGTCGAACATCCTGTAGGGTAAACGTTGTGAATACGGTACACCCTGGTTAGCACGTGGATCAATTATACATGCATCGGGCCATATTGTTCACTTTTACCCTATGCACGAATACAGAGCCGCGAAATCGCGTCCATTCATCAACGCTTGTCTGATGAAAATATTTTTTTCCGCAACACAACATAGGGGAGAGGGGCAAAATGGCGCACCGGGGCAAAACGGGATAACGAGACAAAACGCGATTCTCCAATAATTTAGGGATGATTGGGGTGATGGTAAGTGTGGCAAAACGGGTTTGGAAATCGGGATGTATCGTTGAGAGAAAATGGGGCATCCAAAAGTCATTGGATAATTGAGTTTTGTCCTCACTGTCCCGTATTGCCCCGCTGTGCCATTTTGCCCCAGTCTCCCCTACCGCTAAGCAACTCTACTAGAACTCTACTAGTCAGCCTTGCAATCGTCGGTCCTAAAACTGTACAGTTCGCACATAAGTCAAGCCCTCTCGATTGCGTTAGCTCTTCCTTCGCAACGAAATAATTCGCTCGGGGCAGTCGGCGATTCATTGCCAGTAGCGCCGAGCGACAAAACGCCCGTTGGAGGCCGCCGTGCAGTTTCCAGGGTTAATCGGGCAACAGAATTAATTCTCGCACGGTACGGCGATCCTCGTGGCTCGGACAAAACGTGGTGGCCCACACCCCGGTCCGACCGTCCGACAGTACCCAATATCGATAACATAATCGATTCTCCGTCGGTTTGCCAATCAACGCGTATATAGCGCGGTCGCCGCCTATACACTGCAGCTTTGCCGTTCCTCGTCTCGATTCTCGGTAAGCCCTCAACCGCTTCGTACACTCACCCCTTTCTGCTCCACAGTTGCCTGTTATATCGGTATACAGTAAGGGGCAGAGGGGCGCGGGGCAAAATGAAACTGCGGGGCAAGACGGACCGTTTCAACGACATGTTTCGCGACACATGAAAAGAATGCTCGTCTCGCACAGAGGATTAGGGTGGGTGTGATACCCAATCCCGTTTTGCCCCGCTCCGCGCTCCGCTCTGTAGATCGGATCTAATCTAAAGAAAAAAAAATTAAATTCGTAATAATTATCCCAGCCATCCGGAAAAAATTGCTGTAGGGGGCAAAATAGGATACCTTTCGACCTCGCCAATACTACCAGTTTGCTTACCATTTTTTTATTCGGTTTGACTTAAAAGTTATTCCACCACAACGAGACCTACAATTTTTTTTATTCGGATTGATTTAAAAGTTATCTCATTAGTTTCCTATTTGTCCCATTGTGCCCCGTATACATTGCATCCAGAGACCCCATTTTACCCCAGTCTTCGCGAGTGTTCGAATGAAATTTTTGATATGCCATTTTGCCCCTGTCTCCACAATACACCGTCAAATACCGTTCTCGACTATTCGTCGATGTTGCGTAATAGCCTGTATAGTTCTCCTGCGAAACCGCTATAAACGGGGATGACCGACGGTTCCGCCAATATTGAAGATATGTAGGCAATACCCTAAATTCCTAAATCGGCTTTTCTCCATTACACAATAATAATCCTCTCTGCGGTATTGTTGTAGGTTCGCTAATCCATTCTCGATCAAATATTACCTTTAATATTTCTCGTTTCCTATAATATCCGTTTGCTTTATAATACTCGTGCAGTTTGTGAGGCAAAAACTCCCCCCCCCCCCCCCCCCCCCCGCCTCAGTTGAACACGGTCGATGTCAAATATTATTTATTTTGTTCCAAGTATGGTGAAGTCTTTCGCGGAAATCAGAAATGTGCCTTTTGTCAAAAACATTTAAGAACCTTGAAAAAAAATGGATTACAGTTTCTGTTACCAGCCGAGTTCGTTTCGCGTCGGCTTAATCTGCAAGGCAAACAAGTTTTCCATTGATAAGGACCACCGGCTCTGTCGAGAGGCGTTTACGCGCGCTCCGTCGAACGATCTGTCGGTCGAGCGTTGGCAAACACGCTAACTCAAAGTCGGGCTCTGAATTGACAGTAGCAGTTATACAGCGAGTGAATGGGCCGATCGCCGTTGACGATGTATCTTCGGTCGGTGATCTGCGTAAAAGGCGCCTTGCCTTGACTACAGTCCGCTTGATGGCCAACGTGGGTCGTTTGCGGGCCAATCAAACGAGGTTTAATTGGATAGTATAAATTGACGTCAAAGTCGTCGATCGTGCGACACCGGCGATGATGGTCGAGTCGTCAGGCCAAAGACGATGAAGAGGCTCTCCGCGAGAGCCTCTCGAGTGTAAGGCGACATGTAGAATAGACCGGGGCAAAACGGGTACGCTAAGCAATAAAACCTGCTACAACGATACGGAAAGCATAGATCTATTGTTTTTCACACCAAAGGTGTATTGCCATCGGTTTTGAAAGGATATTTAACAACAAAAAAAAACCATCTGGGGCAAAACGGGGTACTCTTCGATTTGACTTGCGGCGACTTTTGTTAGCTTCATTATTATCCTATTCTGCTCCACGTCGATATGACATTTCATGTTTTCATTTTGCCCCAGGTGTTGGCCCGTTTTCCCCTATAGATGTAGGGAAGAGTGGGGCAAAATGGGACGGTGGGGCAAAATCGAATCATCACTGCCGGAGTTCACCACGTTCAGCAAGTTTAGTTTGACAACTAAATTATAGTACAAGAAAAAACGCGAAAATTTTTGTTACATAAAAATATTATAAAAATTGTCATAAAATACGGTTCTGATCATTGACTATAAATGAGAATTTAACTTCTTATATACGGCAAAATGGGACGGTGGCGCAAAATGGGGTAGTGGGGCAAAACGCCATATTCCAATTATTTTTGGATGTGACAATGGGGCAAAACGGGACAGACAATCCGGATGTATCAACGGGGCGAAATGGGACATCCAAAAATGATTGGAAACTTGCGTTTTGCTCACTGTCCCATTTCGCCCCGCTCTACCCTATCATATACCTATATAGATGTATCATATAGAAGAGAGCGAGGCAAAGAGAAACACGGGGCAAAATGGACCGGTGTTCTTAATTCGAAAAGAGTCTTTATTTTTATATCCCGTGAAAAATTGGTGACAATGATCCATTTGCCTCGAGGGTCCGTTCCGCCACACTCACCTTGCAGACGTTGTCAGCACTGAAAAAATTTAACCGAATAAAAAAAAAAATCTGATTGATTTGCAAAATAAATTAATTTTATGCAATTTGATTTTGATGAAAATAATAGTAATAACAATAATAATAATAAGAGTTGTCTTTTGTTCAAAGCCGAGACACAATTGGGCAAGCAAAGTATTCTGGAATTCCGAACGCTCCACGTGGGCGGTTATCTGCACAACGGCGAGAACATTCCACACTTCGTCGGCCAGTTGCAACAGATGTGGTTCAACGGGCATCCTTACCTCGAGATAGCGAGAAGCGCGGGTTCGCATCAAGGACCTCATCAGGGTGTAACCCCCATAATAAGGGTGACAGGAAAATTTGGAAAGAGAAATCATCCAGTCCATCATCCGGTCACGTTCACGTCCAAGCATACATTCGTCGGTCTGCCCGTTCTCAAGGCTTACGTCGAGACGAATGTGTACTTTCAGGTGAATCACACTACCAGTTAATAAGTTATTTCTCCTCAATATTATAAAAATAAATAAAAATAAATATACACTTTCCGAAAAAACGAGAATTTTTAAAATTCTAACGTTCTACACCCAGAAAAAAATTTACTCCAATCAAAGAAAATTTATTTATTTAAAATTTTTTATTTGTTAATTTTCTAGTTTTACAAACCAAAAGTACAAACTAAATTTGTGAATGACACGGGAAATAAAAGGACGGGTTCGTATATTCACATAAGTGACAAACGAGTTTGTCACTTATTTAACAAAATTATTTATTACTGTGCGTTTCTGCCCAGTACTGTGGGCAACTGCGCATGCGCGGTTCGCATTCGCCGCAATTCCATGCCGATCGTCCAGCGTGTCAGCCTCGTTTCTGAGATGTTTACAAAAATGTTCATGAAAAATACCTCGTTTACAAAAATGTTCATGAAAAATACAAATTTTACTGTAAAATTGCAACGCACATATGTTTAAAATTTCAGAAACGATTTAGGTTAAAAGTGGTGAATATGGCCCACCTCGATTAACACGTAAATCAATGATATATGGACCGGGCCATATTCCCCACTTTTACCCTATGTAAAAAAGCTTCCAATACTGTTCATTAATTTTCAAACAAAATTTTTTTACAGTGTCGTACAACCGGTAGTTCGAGACTAGCTACGATTGCCCTGCCCGTATTGCCCGTAATGCGTTTAACGACAATATACACCCGACGAGCGGGTTATCGCCGGTCCGCCCGCGCCCGGAACATATCTTTGTGACGTACGCGCACGCCGGACGTAACCGGACTTTCTCGCTGTACACATAGATCTATAGATCCATCCTCCACCGCCCTCTCCTGCACTGCATTTGAAACCGATCCCGTGCAACTGCCCGTGCCGCGATTCGTAGCCAGCTCGTTAAAACGGGACGAGAAACGCTAAAGGGAGCAACGTGTATAGTTGCAATAACGAAACAATACACCATCGGCTATAAACCTTTAACGCCTTTTATACAAGCGTGCGGACAAAGTTATTTTCTAGCTACAAAAAAAAAAAAATACAAAAAAATTTACGCCCAATAAATTGATGCAATGATAATCGATCGTATATTTTTTTTCATGTTATTGACTCGATTTTTTTAAATCACTTTTCACGGTTCAAAAATATTACGTGTAGCTACATTTATAAAGCAACCCACGCTGGGAGATAAACTCTAACGCGTTTTCTACGAGCGACTGAATGAAGTTATTTTCTGCCCTATAAAAGGTACAAAAACTGATGCCCCATAAGATTATGCAATCGGATAATCGATCAGATAGTTTTTTAGAAAAAAAAAAAAAAAAAAATGGTAATATAGAGGGCTGAATGACTGAAGTCGATGGCACTTTGCCAAGATGTATAATTATCATTAAGTATAAAACTAGTATAAGAGGATTGGGCAAGGCATTTTCAATAAATTTATTTTACCACTACTACTTCAATTGTATTGACTAAACTTTTATCGTTGTTCACAGTTCAAGACCAGAGAAGCAAATGGATTGATTCTCTACAACGCCGGTCGGGAGCGCGATTTCGTCGCGGTGGAGCTTGTTAATGGACACGTGCATTATCTATTCGATTTGGGTGACGGTCCCGTCCAGATAAGGGACAGCTCGAGATCGCGCTTGAACGACGGAAAATGGCACGCAGTTAGCATCGGCAGACCGGCACCGAAGAGGCACACGCTCGCCGTCGACGATCACGTGACCGCCATGACCAGTCAGGGCAGTAACGAAAATCTCGATCTCGATGGCATTTTGTATATAGGTACGGCGGACGAATTTATTGACGTGTTCATAAAAAAAAAAATTACACGCCATTGTTTAATCCTGACGAAAAAATTGCCCTCGACGATTGAGTGCAGTTAAGGGATTCGTCACAGATCGCCGTTTCTTAATGGTGGGGAGTGGTGGGGGGGCATGTTCCTAGCAATGGTTGAGGCCTAGATATCTTATTCATATATAAGTTGGAAGCTCCTTCAACTCTTAATATTTTCGACAATCTATAGGCACAGCTCGATTTTATTTTTTGAATGCGTCCCTAATAATGTTGTAATCTTGTTTTAGCAAAAAAATTCTTATACAGTAGTTTGGAAATATATATTTTTAAGAAAAAAAATGTTGCTTTTCAGGCAGCACCATATGCAGCTCATGCTAATTGACCCAATTTTAAGCTCATGTATTTCGGAATCCACGTGGTGAAAAAATTATTAGAAATTCTTTTGAAAAACCTTATTCATTGCTGTACACTTGTGATTTTTAGTTACATAAGTAGAAAAGTCGTTGTGTGACGTATTCCCTTAATACTGTATAGTCAAAGCTCACACTGAGAAAAAAAAATTGGTTGGATTAACCAAAAGTCGCGGTGAGATACGTTCGAAGCTGTTATTTGTTTGGTACGAATAAAGCCTTGTTTTGTTAAACGATTATTTGCTTTAATTTATTCAAAATTTGTCGATTGAAAGAAACATTTTTGTTGTACCATCAAAATACACCTTTGAACGTATTTGCTTAATTCAACAGTTTCTTTTTCTCAGTGCACGTACGCGCCGCATTCCATGCTGAATACCTATCGATTTCCCGGTTGAACGAACGGACGGACCGATTGCGGTTTTCCTTTGGCTCAAGAGGTACTCGTGTCGCGGAAGCTGGGGCGGAACTTCGATTGCCACCACCGGAAAACGGGATATATCGTCGTACGGTTGAATTGTTAAGGGTCTTGCAGTGGCTATGGAGAACACTCTGGTGTGAACACACTTTGATCAATTCCATTGTACGCTATAATGTGCTGCGGTCATATTATGGCGAAGCTGCGAGGAGCGGCACCCGACTGTTTGACTGTACAGAAAAAAAAGGTTTTTTTATTTAAGGCCATGTGAAAGATGTACCACGTGACATATGAGTGCGAGAGAGATAGATGCATTTTTCGAATCAATGCCATTTAAAACCGGTTGACGTTTCGGATAAAACGGAAGCATCATCGGACGCGGTAGTAAATTGTGCATCCGCTAATGCTTTTCTTTTTCCCGAAAAGTCCACTGTCTCTGAATTGCATTCATTACAGATTTTTGTTACCGACTGAGTTGTTTCACATGTCCTTAAGGTTTAGTTGCGGACAGCCCGAGCCCACGTGCGTTCTGCGAGATTTGAGAGAGGAATTGCGAACACTTCTCGATGAGATAAAAATATGAAATAAAAACAACCACACGGAATGTACTGAAAAGATTGACTTTGCATAATAATAATTCTAAAATGTTATTAACAAATTAACGAAAAAGAAAAATTTCCCAACAACTCACCCGGCAACTTAACTTTTTTTTTTATGAAAACGATATTTAAATTTTTCTGAATACGTATGAATATTTTCAGAATTTCGTATAATTTTCGAAAATTGGGTTTTTTATTAATAAAAAAAATGTAACTTTGAAAAATTACACCAAATTTTGAAGAAATTCATACATATTCAAAAAGATTAGCAAATTGTTTTTATACGAACAAAAAGTTAAGTTGCCGGGGGATTTGATGAACCATTTTTTTCATTCATTTGTTAATAACATTTTGGAATTATTATTATGCAACATCAATATTTTCAGCACTTTCTATATGCTTAATTTTTTCAGATTTTTATCCCATCGAGAAGTGTTCGCAATTCTCTCTGAACTCAGGTGGGCTCAGGTTGTCCGTTAGTAATTCCTTAACAAAACCTTTTTTAGTCAAAGAACCGTATTTTGAACTAAATAGATTGTAAAATTAACGTAAGAAACGCAAAACCGAATTGTAAAACAAGAAAAAGAGTCGTCATATTTACCGACAAGAACTGTTTGTTAAAAGTACAAATCTCTTTTACCGTGTACCAAAGAATGAGGGTTTTTTTTTTCTACAAATAGAACGTTCGGGAAACCTCCATCCGTTTTACCAACAGATTACTAACAGCAATCGAAGTGAAATGATCGTCCACTAGGTGCCTCTTCGATTACCCACATTATTACCCACAATTTCCTACTATACCGACCTCGCCCGGTAAATCTGGCTATTACAATTTCCTAATTTGGTAATTGGCAGCGGGAAACACATGACAGTCGAAAGTAGAGAACGCAGGGCTAATGAGATCGCGTTTTTCGTTCACTATAAAACAAAACATTCGATTCAGAAATGATCGACTATTTTGTTATCACTCGAGACTCTCCTACTGTACACCGATAAAAAAATACGCTTGAATCAACTAAACATTCGGGCAGGGACGCTCAAATAAATATTTTTTTGGTACAGCCAAAAGATTGGTTAGTTCAACTTTTTTTTTTATGATTTCACTAAAATATTTTTGAGGCATTAAAATATTTTCTTCGACCAACTAAATATTTATTTGAACGTCCCTGCCCCAATCTTTAGTTGATTCAACTGCATTTTTTATGAATGTACGAAATCTGTACGATGAATCCAAGAACTAATGTTCACGCTAATAATTGTCCGATTCTTTTCTTTTCAGGTGGCGTTGAGAAAGCTCAGTACGGGCAATTGCCAAAGCCGATCCAGAGCCCTCACGGTTTCGAGGGTTGTCTCGCATCTCTGGATCTGAGCGGCGAGAGCATCGATCTTATGACCGACGCGGTGGTAACGAGTTCCCTCGTCGAATCGGGTTGCGACGTTTACGCGAATATTCATCCAGGCAAGAAATGCACTCACGACATGTGCGCCAATCACGGGACTTGCGTACAACAGTGGAACAGTTTTACGTGCGATTGCGACATGACTAGCTTCAGCGGTCCAACTTGCAGCGAAGGTAAGTGATCGGCGGAGCTCTTTATAAGATTTTTATTTTATTTTTCCCCATTTTTCTCATGTATTCGAACGACGTGATGGACTAATTGATCATTGCGTTTTCTCTCTTTTTCACAGAGGCCGTAGCGTACGAGTTTGGACCAGGTCGAGGACTCATCACGTACACCTTTCCGACGGATCGAAGACCGGAAATGAAGAGGGACACGATAGCGATGGGTTTCGTTACCGGAACGAACGACGCTGTTCTTCTAAGAATAGAATCGGCGACGAGCAACGACTATCTCGAAATTGAGATCGTTAGTCAATCATGAATTCCTTTGCGAGCAGGGGAGACCGAGGCGAAATGGGACCGCGCTAAACTGCGGAAGGGGGGCAAAATGGGCTACCTAAAAAATTCACGAAAAAAAAATGATTATAACGCTGGTATACAGTGGAAACTCTGAACGTAATACACTGATAGAAAAAGTACAGTTGCATCAACTAAGATTCGGGCAGGGACGTTCAAATTTGTACATTACTCCACGAGGGCGAAAAACGTTTTTCTAACGAGTGTGAGTTTGCAGCACGAGCCGAAGGCGAGGGCTGTAATCACACGAGTTAGATAAAGTGTTTCGCACGAGGGATGTACGAAATTTTTCATCACAAGATGCGAAAATGGCGGTTTTACGCACGCGAAGCGGGCGGAAAAGTGGCCATTTCCGCACCGAGTGATGAAAAAATACTTACGTCCCTGCCCGAATCTTAGTTGATTCAACCGTATTTTTTTTATCAGTGTACGCGTTCCCAGCGCAATGGGATACCTGCAGAATCGGGGCTGAATTAAAAAGTCAGTTGTGATGGCGGTGAGGTTGGGTGTCCCATTTTGCCTCGAAACCCAATTTTTCTCGTATTTTCGGAATTATTGTTATCCATTTTTTTAAAATGAATAATTACGACTAAATTATTAATTGGGACTCATTTGAAATGTCTTACGTCTCTTTTATTTCTTGGCTTGACCGTTTTGTCCCGACCTCCTCTGCCATACATCCTCGGAAAATATAGAATTATAAATGGCATCTAAAAACGATATTCGAATCGAGGCGTAATATGGACGCTTCCCACTGATCAACTATAATTTCGCACCCGTGACGAAGTTACAGTTGGGTTGAAATTAATCGTCTCCAGTGAACTATAATTTTACAACCGTAACGAAATCACAGTTGATTCGATATTAATCGCGTCCATTTCTCGTGTAAGCATGCGCATACTTAATGCTGTCCATCAATCCAAATATCAAACATTATTCCTATATGTTAATCAACCAGTAGCGAAGGTCGAAGTGTAAACCTACGATGTTTCATCGTGTAATTAACGCCGATATGCAAATAATAGAGAATTCGAATAAATAGGGTAAAACTGGGGAATATGGACCGGCCCATACATCATTGATTTACGTGTTAATCGAGGTGGGCCATATTCACCACATTTACCCTAGACTGAACGCTCGGACGGAGATGCGGTGATAGAAAAAAAAAATGCAAATACGGGGTTCGAACGAACTAAAAAAAAAATTCGGAACTTCCTATCACCGATGCACCGAGGCGTAATATGAGCGCTTCCCACTGATCAACTATAATTTCGCACCCGTAACGAAATTACAGTTGGATCTCGATTAATCGCGTCCATTCTCGTGTAAGCATGCGCATACTTAATGCTGTCCATCAATCCAAATATCAAATATTATTCCGATATGTTAATCAACGAGTACCGAAGATCGAAGTGTAAACCTACGACGTTTCATCATGTAATTAACGCCGATATGCAAATAATAGAGAATTCGAATAAATAGACTGAACACTCGGACGGAGATGCGGTAATAGAAAAAAATGCAAATACGCGGTTCGAACGAAATTTAAAAAAAAATCGGAACTTTCTATCACCGGTGAATACTCAGATCGAGCATATTACAGTAGTTACCCATTGATTTGGGAACGTTTGGCAGTGCGCGGTATTACCGATGGATTGGTCGGGTAACGAGACGGTCCAATTACCTGGCAAACTCTCGTATAAAACGCGAAAGCCCGTTCGCCTCGCCAATTTAATCGACTCCTCGCGTACATTGACTCTCCCAGGAAATACGCATATATATGGCATACTTTAATTTGGAATAAACGCGGTTCATTTGGTGCCCCGGACAGGGATATTGGTGAAATCCGATTCGACGACAGATTGTCCGAACTTTTCCAATCCCTCGCTGTATAACGAGAGTGGGACAAAACGGACCAGCATTCACCATTTCCGGGATAAAATTTTTGGTATCTCACAAAGTATCGATAAAATTGGCCGTTTCGCCCCGTTCTCTCGTATGCGTAATCGTCGAATAGCAGAATCAATTTACGGTCAAACGTGCTACACATTTTTTCAATATATGGGACAGCGGGGTAAAACGGACCCGTGTCGTCCATGCGAGATGAAACGTTTTTTTCATGTTCCCCGAAATTTTTTAAAAAGATAGGCCGTTTTGCCCCGCTCTACCCTATAAGGCCGTCAAAGTGAATGAACAAAACGTTACGAAGTTGCACGTTATTTCATTCGTCGCTGCAAGCTCCGTCAGAGCGAATGAATGGGACGTTACAAAGTTACACGTTATTTTATTGATCGACACATACAGCTATTCGATACATATAGTTATTCTCGTTATTTTCGCAGGTCGAGGGCAACGTGTTCGCCGTTTACAATATGGGCACCAATGATCATCCGATCGGCGAGGGCGGTGTGAAAGTCAACGACAACCAGTATCACGTTATAAGGTTCACGAGAAACGGAGCTAATAGCACACTGCAGGTCGACGATTACAACGTTCAAGCCAATCACCCGGCCGGTGAGTCAAACACATAATTTTATGTGGTTTTCTTCACTGAGAAAAAAAATTCAATTGAGCCAACAAAATGAGCGCTCACGGGTGGCGAAATAAATGTTTGGTTGATCGAACGAAATTAATGTCGTAGTAACTAAAGAAACATTTGATTCGACGGCCTGTCAGTTCGATCAACGAGGTAGGGGACAGCGGGGCAAAATGGGACAGTGGGGCAAAACGGGACAGTGAGGGCAAAACTCAATGTTCCAATAATTTTTGGATGCCCCATTTTGTCCCAACGATACATCTGGTTTTTCAACCCCGTTTTGCCCCACGGGCTACCATCGCCACCATCCAAAAGTTATTGGAAAATTGCGTTTTGACTCATTATCCTGTTTTGCCCCGCTGTGCCATTTTGCCCCGCTCTACCCTATTCCTTTCGATCAACCAAACACTTGTTTCGCCACCCGTAAGCGCACATTTTATTGACCGAATTGATTTTTTTTTCTCTGTGTTTTTTTCATCTTCGATAAAGTGTCTCAAACAGTACGATCGAAAATTTCACGTCCACTGTCGTGCACGATTTTGCGTGCTCTCCGGAGCTCCGCGACCTCGGGAGTTCATCGGCAGACTGAAAGTGAACTCGAAGTTCCCGAGTAGATCCAACGATCTCTTCGGCCGTTTCGACGTAGACTCGGCTGCCATTGGAGCACACGCGTCTCTCCCTTTCCCGATGGGTCCCATTTTTGTGACTCACCGACGAGCCTGCATCGAAACTTCGTGCACACAGAAAAAAAATTTATTTGAGGACCGCCGTTTATTTGGTTTAAGTAAAATATTTATTTGATTTAAATCAATATTTATTTCATTTAAATCAATATTTATTTCATTTAAGTAACTATTTACTTAATTTAAATAAATATTTATTTAAATCAAATAAATTTTTTACTTATATCAAATAAACGGTGGCCGACAAATAAATTTTTTTCTGGGTGTGAAACGAAGGCGTGGTCTTGCTTTTACATCTTCGAACGCGATCCCAAACTATTCGAAAAAGGCCGAAGGAAGAGACGGAAGAGGAGGAAGGAATTTTCATTGGTCATCCAGTGTCACCCGAGCCGCAGGAGACCCCGCGTTACTGGGTCATAAATCTTTGTAGGGACACCCGAGAGGCTCACGAATAATCCTCCAGGCACGAAAAGACACTCTCCCACGTCTTCTGCTCGCCGGATTCTAGAAAGCGAGATAATTGGTTTCGTTTTTATTTATTTTTTTATTTTTTGTGTAACTCATTTCTGCGCGTAATCTTTGCACCCGCGTTTCTTCCGCTGCTCCGATAGCTCCGACGCGCTTTGGCCGTTCGATCGCGTTGGGTTGCCTCGGGCTGCGCGATTCGTGGAAATTAAATTGTCGAGGCCGAAATTCCTGAAAGTCGGCGAATTCCGCGAAACCTCCGATACCCGCCTGAGGTCCCAGTCGTCCTCGGTCGGCCGGTAGTTTTTTCGAAACTTTTTTTTTCCTCCCGTTTCACGATCTTTCGATGACAAACGCTTCTGCGAACCCGCCTCGAGTCTCCGCGGGTAATAAATATTGGGGTGCCCAAAAATTTTCGAGGGTCCCCGAGAGGAAGAAAAACACCTTCGATCCTCTTCTGCTCGCCGGATTTTAGAAAGCGAGATAATTGGTTTCAATTTTTTTTTTTTCTTTAAGGCACTTTCGAAGGTGCATCACCAAATTTGACCCGTTCTCCTACCAAGCTTGTCATGTTGCTCCAATACAATTGACACGCTTTACGGAACGATAGCGATCGGGCCGGAGGGCAAGCTCTCCCGAGGATCGAAAACGACCTCCGACCATCCTCTAAGATCCTAGTCCATCGAGGTGACACGATGTATTTTTTTTACCTTTTTTTCAACAAAAATTTGAGCTAAAAAAAGAGGTCTCAGAGTCGCCGTATTGCGGCTTCTAATGCCCTGGCCGAAACCCTCGAGAGGAAGACCCGTGGGGCGGTAGAATCTTTTTTGTTCCCCGAGCAGAGTTTTATTCATAGAACCGGAGGAGCCAGAATGGCTTCTCCCGAAGCGAAGAAGCATTGACTGTCGTTATCGACCTTGACACGCACAATTGACACGCTTTACGGAACGATAGCGATCGGACCGGAGGGCAAGCTCTCCCTCACCGAAAAAAAGGTTTGGTAATATCAAACTAAGCTGCGGTTGCGGGTGGCGAAAGAAATATTTGGTCGATTGAAAGAAATATTTAGTTGATTGAACGAATATTTAGTTACTTCAAAAAATAGTTACTTGGATTTAACAAACATTTTGTTCAATCGACCAAACATTTCTTTCGCCACCCTCAACTTCAGCTTAGTTTGATATTACCAAACCTTTTTTTCGGTGCGAGGATCGAAAACGACCTCCGACTATCCTCTAAGATCCTAGTCCATCGAGGTGACACGATGTATTTTTTTTTACATTTTTTTCAACAAAAATTGGAGCTAAAAGAACGAGGTCTCAGAGTCGCCGTATTGCGGCTTCTAAGGCCCTGACCGAAAGCCTCGAGAAGAAGACCCTTGGGGCGGTAGAATCTTTTTTATTCCCTGAGCAGAGTTTTATTCATAGAACCGGAGGAGCCAGAGTGGCTTCGCCCGAAGCGAAGAAGCATTGACTGTCGTTATCGACCTTGCTCCACAATATCCCGAGGTTTCCAAGCTGCTTTTCATAAAGACCCGTTGCAGCCCCGCGGTCCTCAGCCGCTTTTCCATTCAAGCTCGATGCAAAGACGTCTCTTCGGTCTTTTCCTTCTTCCATAGTTCTCGTTACCGGGGCATAGGGTCCTGGTAGGACGGCCTTGAAGTGGCTGGCCTTCGCTTCAGCGGTTTCTTCCGCGGGCTAAAAGTACCCGGCAAACTTGTTAACGTGAAAATCGTCTCCACAGGAGGGCACGAAAGACGGGCCACGTACGGAGACACGGAGAAAAAAAAATTATTCGAACAACAAGAATTTTGTTACCATAACTGATTTGCCTGGTTAACATAGGGACAACAAAATATTTTGCTGCGGCAGCAAATATTTTGCTGTGACAACAAATATTTTGCTGTAGCAGCCAAATATGTATTGTCGCTGACGCAACAATAAATTATTAATGATCTACATTTTGTCAGAGAAACACAACTATTTTTCTCCGTGCGGAAAGAAGAATTTTCGACCGAAGAATTTTTCCAAAGAAGAATTCTTTCGAAGAAGAATTCTCCTTTGGATTCTTTCCGAAGAATTTTCGACCGAACTTCTTACCTCCGAGCCCAACATGGGATCCTGTTATAAAAACTAGAGATAATTGGATGGAACGTGACGGTTCATTGTTAAATTCTCGACCATTTATGGGAGTGAACGAAAGTGCACCGCGGGAGATTTTGCCCACCTTAAAGTCCCTTTCGAGGCTTCAATGCTCTCTGCGATAGAAGCGTCTGAAAACCGTTCGAATTGTACAACAGACAGGATGATTCATCGCGCCAGGGCGAAGCGATTCATGCAGCGGATCCGCTTAGAGATAATCTTGACAATTGAGTTTTAACGTCCGAGCACCGCCGACCACCCTGCCAGATAATAAACCCAAAAATGGAGGAGGACCGCGGGCGTTCGAGAGGCACAATAGCCGAAGAAAATTCTCTTTTGAAAACTAAACGCCACTTCCACTGTGTTCATAGTGTCCTGAACACTGATCTTGCCGTAATTGGATCCTCTAGATCCCGGGCCTAGATCCTCGATTTTATTTACTTAGTTGTACGTACGAATTCGTTGATACCAGGTTTTACCTAAACTCAAGCCAGACATCGGCCATTGCCGACAGGAATCATTTTCTTCTTTTTCATGGATGACCCAGGCAAAGTTCCTCAATCACGAATAAACCCTTCAACACCTTCGCGTCCTTAATTTTTTTTTTTTTTTATGTTGAATTTTATTTCGGATACGATTTGTCGAAGTTCTAAAATGAAGGGTGCTATACTGACACCTTTATGAAAACCATTCTTAGTATAAGCAACACCCGCAATCATTGACATATAAATAATAAAATAAAATATAAGAATAAAACAACAAAACCCTTTAATATCATCCTAATAAAAAAAATCTTAAAGTGAATTTTTTTCTGAAAACCGTTCGAACTGTACAACAGAGAGGATGATTCATCGCGCGAGGGCGAAGCAATTCATGCAGATAATCTTGACAATTGAGTTTTAACGTCCGAGCACCACCGACCACCTTGCCAGACAATAAACCCAAAAATGGAGGAGGACCGCGGGCGTTCGAGAGGCACAATAGCCGAAGAAAATTCTCTTTTGAAAACTGAACGCCACTTCCAATGTGTTCATAGCGTCCTGAACGCTGATCTTGCCGTAATTGGATTCTCTAGATCCCGGGCCTAGATCCTCTGAAAGGATCCTTCGAACACATGTCTCTCGGCTCCTAAGGTCCTGGTAGCAAAGTAAACAGTCGAGACTAATTCCTTTTTCGTCCATCGTCTCTTGTACCAACGTCGCGCCGACCAATCGAGCATATTTTCCTGTTCGAGCTCGGCGAGGGTGTGAGCATTTTTTTTCCAGCGATATAATCAAAATCCTTCATGGAAATCGAATATATGAAATAACATGTATTCGAAATTTATAGTAAATTCCGCGTGTTTACATTATAAATAAAAACGTTGATCATTATCATTACTTAAAAAAAATATTTCATCACTGTAAAAAATCGTATGAAATTTAATGTAATGGGCTGGAGGTTTTTAGGCAAAAACTGGTATGTTTAATTTCATGTGCAATCATGATGAAAAATTAATGTTCTGTGTATTAAAAACATTGGAAATACTTTATTTTTAATAATTTACTTTAATTTCGATGAAAAAGTAAATTAATTTTTCATCACAATTGTACATTAAATTTTATTTCACACGATGGGAAAATGGGGGTTTTTGCGCACCTTGCGAAATAAAATTTTGTTCGATACTCGTGCGAAAAACGTTTTTTGAACTCGTATCGAAATGTACTATAATGTTCCAGTCTTTGCGTTAAAACTTCCAGTCCGGTACATTAAATGTACAATTTTTTTTTTACTCATGCCTCCTAGATATATTTTTCGTTATGTAGCGCATATACTTCTTTACACGAGACAGCGGTGGATGCGCGGTTGGCGCACGGCTCTGGTGGTCCCCCAAGTCAAGCTGATTCGTTCGCGGTCAGTACTTGGATGGGTGATCGCTTAGCCGCGCGCTAGCTGGCGCATCGACCGTTGAGCGGAAGGCGGGTTCTTCTGAGACTTTGGTGTTTCTGCACTTTACTCAAGTGCAAAAATACCGGTGGATCAGTAGAATATGGCCGTCTGTACCGGCACGGGTTTTCCGTAGTTTCCCCGTGTCCCTGGCAAATGCGGTACAGTGTAGCTAAGTCGGCTACGGACGCAATGGAAGTTAGGTAGCTTAGCTGAGTGCGGGTAGGGAGTGCTAGGGGGGAATCGGGATGGGGTTCCGTAAAAACCCGACAGGGTATACGGTGGAATTGGCACAACAAAAAATATTAAAAAAAAAAAAAAAAATTTACTTCTTTACACGTGGGATGGCGTAAAGTTTCGATCGTTAAAATTTCGTTGAAAATTATGTTTTCCGGAATAATGTGTCTTATACAGTCCTAATAGCGAAGTAACACCACCGAAGACAAATCCCGTGTTTTCCCCAACATCTTCTCGCGGATCTAAGATCTGATGCGTTAGCTCCGAGTATATTTTCCTGTTAGAAATCAACGGGGTGCGAAGCTTAATTTTTTTTTTTTTTTTTTTTTCATTCCGGAAAATGTTTTCAGTTAAGGGAACGTCTGAGTTCCATAGACATTGTGGATCCCTGATACTCCTCGAGACGTTAATCCGCCTCATTAGTTCCACCAGTGACGACGATAATACAAGTCTCTCGGTATGTTTACCGTTCTCCGCCGGACCACCCACGGCCCTTGGGACGCTGTAAATCAACGTCCGACAAGAATGCCCGCCGTCCTTTCGCCTTCGTTTCGCAAGGTTCTTCTCGAGTGTCGGACAAAGAGAATGGTGCATACCATGGAAACCAGGACCTCGGTCCCATAGCGACTTCTTACTTATTCATAAGGCCCTGGCGTCCCGTGCCATGTTTATGGTGAGCTCCGGTGATTCGGTCTCACGTTTCTTGTTTATCCGATCCTCCGGCTCCCCTTTCTGCTAGGGGAGAGCGGGGCAAAATGGGACAGTGGGGCAAAACGGGACAGTGAGAGCAAAACTCAATTTTCCAATAATTTTCGGATCCCCCATTTTGTTCCAACGATACATCCAGTTTTTAAATCCCGTTTTGCCCCACCATCGCCAACATACAAAAGTTTTTGGAAAATTGTGTTTTGTCTTACTATCCCGTTTTGCCCCGATGTGCCATTTTACCCCGCTCCCCCCTATTCTTTTTCAACCCTTTTGTTTCCGATAAACCAGCAACGCGCTGAATTGACTTTAGGGATTGAAGTTACCTTTCACCGATGCGATTGGAAATTATCCTCCGAACAGGCAATCTATCATTTGTCATTATAAATGACAAATTGCCTGTTCGAAAGATAATTCCAAGTCGATGAAAATGAATATTTTTTTCCGGCACAAAACAAAACAACTTACAAAAGAACTCTTCATACGCTGCAAAACGCGTAAATCCGAAACGGGTAAATCTAGTTTTATTCAACCGAGTCACTACGTCGCATTCGGAGTAAGCTGTACTCCGGTTAAGGCCCAGTTCCGGCGACAGAAGCCACGCCCGTTACAAAGGGAACTAAAGTGCACATAAAACAAAAAAAAAAAACAAAAAAGAAAGTGCAGTCAAAGAGGCAGAGTCCGAGAGAGTGGGTAGGAACGGACGCGCTCGGAATATAAGTGCACGCAATGCGGACTTCATCTGGCGTCTCACCCGTTCGCCCGGCGTCTTCCGGCTGCTCGTGAGCGCGTACACGCGTGGTGTCCGCACATCGGGCGCGCAGCTGTGCAGTCGATACTCGACCAGGAGCTCTTTCGCTCGCCCGCGCGCGGGGTGAATCTAATTTGATTTAATTAGAATAAATTTGCCTCGCCGGTTCAAAGTTTCTAGCTCTACAGCGGTATATGAGCCTGGTAGGTGAATTTATCAAATTATGCGTAGAGCGGAGCCCGGAGAGGAGAGATCCGGGTGCTGCATGCGCCCGTTCCTGCGCGGCTCCCCGTGTATCAGGTGCAGTATAAGCCCGACGACGCTCCCGAGAGGGATTCGTCCTTTCGCGACGGGGGCGTGGAATTCTCGCTCGTAAAAGAAGACATTTTCGGGGGTAGGTGGGACCTTGGCCGCAATGAGTTTAGAGAGATACACGAGCCCCCAGGCAGGAATTGGAATTGGAAAGACGAAGAGAAGAGGAAGGACCGACGGACAGACGCACGAAACCCCGACGACTCATGTTACCCGGGTCCTTAAGTGGTCCGAACTTGACTCAAATTTCAACCCTTTGCCCTCGACGCCTTATCAAATCCCCCGATGACCGAATCACCGGTGCGAGCTGCACTGAGAAAAAAAATTAACTGGATTAACCAAAACTCGCGGTGACATACGTTCAAAGCTGTTATTTTTTTGGTACAAATAAAGCGTTGTTTTGTTAAACGATTACTTGCTTCAATTTAGTCAAAAATTGTTGATTGAAATAAATATCTTTGTTGTACCAACCGATTACACCTTTGAACGTATGTCACCGCGCATTTGCTTAATCCAATCATTTATTTCCCTCAGTGTACGGTTGCATAAATAAAAATAAGGAAATCATGACCACAGCTCGCACCCAGAAAAAAAAATTATTTGACGGCCACCGTTTATTAAGTAAAATATTTACTTGATTTAAATAAATATTTATTTGATTTAAATAAATATTTATTTGATTTAAATAAATATTTATTTGATTTAAATAAATATTTATTTGATTTAAATAAATATTTATTTGATTTAAATAAATATTTATTTGATTTAAATAAATATTTATTTGATTTAAATAAATATTTATTTGATTTAAATAAATATTTTACTTAATCTTAATAAACGGTGGCCGTCAAATACATTTTTTTATTTCACTCGGTGCGTAAAATGCGGTTTTACACCTTGTGAAATAGAATTTCGTACGATACTCGTGCATAAAACGTTTTCTGAACTCGTGTGATTACAACACTCGCCTTCGGCTCGTGCTGCAAACTCACACTCGTCAGAAAAAGTTTTATCGCACTAGTATCGTAATGTACTATTTCTGGGTGCGCTATGTATCCAGACACTATAACACCGTTTGATGGTGCCATTTTCCCTTCGACGCCCTTGTTCGATCCCTTTTTTTAGGGCTTTCGGGTCGAGTGGTTCGGAAACTTTTCGGAACACGCGAGACCGAAAGTATCGACGACCTCCTGACACCTCATGGCGCCGTGGTCTTCGAGGCCACAAGCTTTTGTTCGCGATCCGTGACCTGCTCGCCTCGGGGGATTCCATGATGAGATCGAATTGTTATTTTTTAAACACATTTTTAGGGAACGGAGACTTTTTCTGCTGAAGTGAACAATGCGCGTTGGACATGACGGCCTTGCGTTGCGAACCCGAGTCGATTATTTTAAATCACTGCATGGGGAAAAATAGTTAGATGCTCCGACCAACTGCGTGGTTAAATAGGCTTCGGGCGATTTTATTTACTTAGTTGGGCGTAACGAATTCGTTGATACCAGGTTTTACCTAAACTGAAGCCAGACATTGGCCATTGCCGACAGAAAGCATTTTTTTCTTTATTCATGAATTACCCAGCCAAAGTTCCTCAATCACGAATAAACCCTTCAACACCTTCGCGTCCTTCAATTTTTTTTCTTTTATGATGAATTTTATTTCGGTTACGATTTGTCAAAGTTCTAAAATGAATGGTGCTATACTGACACCTTTATGAAAACCATTCTCAGTATAAGCAACACCCGCAATCATTGACATATAAATAATAAAATAAAATATAAGAATAAATCAACAAAACCCTTTAATATCATCCTAATAAAAAAAAATCTTAAAGTGAATTTTTTTCAGTACGATGTATCGAGGTTCTTAAACAAAGGCTGGTATTGCGACCCCATTATTAAAACCATTCCAAGTGTTCTCGAATACAGTATGAATTCGAGTACAATGGCCAGTAAATTGCGAAACCTCGTCAACCCTTTGGCGTCACCCGCAGACGGGGCGACCTCTTCGACTCCTGATGTCCTGTGCGTTCGGCAGACGAGCCTTTGTTACATTAACCCTTTGTCGTTGTCCCCGAGGGTCAAATACCTCTCTCATTCGTTCCCTCGCTCGCTCATGGCGGCTTCCCGTTGTGGACTACGCACACGTCCCGTTCGCTGTGATGTCGTTCGTCGGACGACACGAGCTTCTCGGTGCGCCAATTGCGCACAGGGGGATTAGCTTCTTGTCCGACTTTGGTTGCCTAATAACTTTCCAGATCACTGCGAGTCCCTTCGGGACTACCGGATCTCTCGCTTGTTCTTACGGTCGTCCAATCGCCATTCTCCCCAAACTTACTTACTTAAGTACATTTACAAAAAGTACATTTACAAATAGTACATTTACAAATAGCACATTTACAAATAGTACATTTATAAATAGTACATTTATAAATAGTACATTTATAAATAGTCCATTCACAAATAGTAAACTTATAGTTTACTATTTGTACATTTTTTAAGTCAACAATTTTATAAACTAACAATATTCGACCGTGACGAGGCTCAATGTCCTGCGATTATCGCTCGTTCAATTTTGAACGAACTTTTTTCAAAATTATAGGTACAATTTTAGTATCGATACACGGTAAAAGGGGTGTAGGCATTAAAAAAATATATCTCGTCCAATTAATTTCTTCTTGATTCTAGAATTACAAACTTTTTCTATCGAACCGTAATTTTTTAATAAAAACATATTATGTGCCTTGGGGACGACAAAATCGTTTGATAAGTACTAGTAGCAGTAGTGAGTTTATTAACAATACATACCATGTAACAGTTTTTTTTAATACCAAACAAACTTTTCTCTTTTCACCTATGTTGCACAGTGCACTTGGCCATCGACCGCAGTTCTTCAGTCACGAATATTACAAGGTTATTTTGCTGATCTGTAGGAGTAAATGTTCAGTTGTCTATTTCATTGTTTATTATTTTTTATTGTTGGTATGTTTAGTTTGATAAATGTTTGTTAAACGTGCGAATTTTTTTTATCTTTTAAAAATGATTCGCTCGTCGATAAATGAAGTCGAGCGACATTCCGGATACTGTCGGCAGATGGAACGAGGTTTGAAAAAATTATAATGGTAAGGGCTGAAGAACCTCGGTCGATGGCCCGTTGACAGTACGTGGATGAATTAGATCATATTTTAGAAATATATATTAATGTATAAATAGTAAAAGAAAAAAAAAGAAAAATTGTACCGATCACCAACGCACCGTATGTGTTAATAAATACACACTTACTACTACTAATAATGGTAACGACGAACGGAGATGTGAAGCCGGAACGGCCCGCAAGCATCCCCGGGACTTTGTCCGGACGGGCGAGCGGGCGGGCAAACGCTCGCGCGACCTTCCCCAACGTCCTGTTACCCTGGCATCTAGAAATTCAAAGAAGTTCGAAACTTTAACCCTTTCCCACGTGGAGTGAGTGTCCGGTCACGGTAGCCGGTGGTTAATTCGCACCACAAAGAGAGCGCAACACGACGCGCTTCTACAACACTCTTCGTAGTTTCGAGACACGTGGAACTCTCGCATGTTACGTTTTCACACGCAGGCGCGCACGCATACTGGACGTTGAGAGGATAGAGAGAAGGGAATAGGAGTTAGCAACCCTCGAGACGTACGGGTGAGAAACCCGATGGGTAAAACCTTCTCGCTCGTCCTGTTACTCTGCTTCATGTGTGGAGTCTAACGTGTCCTCGACTCACATGTTCTCACGCGCTTCGCCGAAACACCAACCACCACACCACTATCCGCCCTCTTCCCCACGCGTTCTTTTTTTCTGGCTCTCATGCATGCACGTTTCGAATAAATTTCGGCAAAAAAATTATCTGAAATTTTTCTAAATTTTCCAGTTTTCAATTTTCAAACTTTTTTAGCGAAGGACGACAAAAAATGGCGACTCTAAGTATTAGCGATTTTATCAAAAATCTATGATTCTACCCGCCGACTTATTGTGTGAACTATCAAGCTCGTTTATTTTCGCTCCCTTTTTATCTGTAATATTCAGTAATTCTTCACTCCATCTTTTTTTTTCGAGAAAACCTATTTTGACTGAATTTCATATATAAATTTTAAAAGTGTCGGGAAAAGTTCGGATTCTCTCGGAAATTATGCGTGAGACACTGCCCAGATTTTAGCGAGAACTCGTGCTCTTTCGGAAATCATACACAATAAAAAATAATTTCGTAAAATCGGAATACGAAGTTTCGTAAAAATAATTTTGTTAAATAAGTGACAAACTCGTTTGTTCAGGTTTGAATATTAAAGCCTGCTTTTTTATTGCCCGTGTAATTAACAATTCTACTTTGTACTTTTGTGTGTAAAACTAGAACTGGATGGTGCGATCGGAAATTTAACAAACAAAAAATTGCGGACGTTTGCGGACAAAAAGTTGTAAAAAGCACACATTCTTTTACTGTGTATATAGCAACATTATTAGAGAAATTCGGATAAGAAATTTAAAATGATTTTTTTTTTCTGAAAACAGAAAAAAAAATCATTTTTACATTCTTTGCCAAATTCTACACTTTGAGGGGGTCTTTTATCGGCATTCGGCCAATAGCACAGAGATTCGGGCGGCGATAACGCAAATTGTTTGAAAATCTGTAAACCGATACAGTCATAGATTTTCGGAAAAAAAATGGTCAGACAAACATTTCCTCCGGCGCCATAGCACAGCGTTCGTTCCCGCCGAGGAAGACTGAGGAAAATTCGAAATAGCATCACGTTTGCCCGTCGAATGAATTCGATATACGCATATATCTCTGGCTTTGATCGCCGAGAACAGCGACAGAGCTTCATAGGAGTCGCGATGCTACCGCGTTCTTCGCGACTCGCTTTGCCACGTCGACGTAAATACGGAAACAATGCAGGAACGGCGACTGCGGAGAGCCATTGTGACGAGTAACCGTGTCAACGCGAAAATCCTCAAAGGAGCTTCGAACCGACTCCGTCGCGTAGGTTTAGGTTCGGCACAAAGACACGTGGGAGCGTGAAAATTTCATTATTCCCCGAATTCGGGTTGCAAAGTTTCACCAATTATCGGGACGTCGGAGCACAAAACCGTAGTCACTCATTCGTTATAACTTTGCGACGAAAGAGAGACAATACCGCGGAATCAACAATTCCAATTCGAAAGTGCACGCGAAATCCGTTGAGCTACATCGGATTTCGTTTATGGTTCGGCAATTCGACGATACGCTAAACTGCCGAACGATCGGCTCTTCTATATTACGGAATCGATCGAACAAACATTTAAAAAAATGTTTGTTTTTACCAGACACTTCTGGTCCGCATCGGTGGACAATTTTCCTTATAGTTAATTTTATCACTAACTTTTTTTTTGGTAAATAATCTGTATTTTTAACAACAACAAAAACTACAATTAACAAGAAATTTTTTTTTACTTAATCATTGCAATGAGAAATTAGTGAGACAATTAAATAAAATAAGTAAGATGTAAAAACCAATTTTTTTTATCGTGCGCGGGGTTGAGGACACCCTCGACCATTTAGAAAGTACCTCTCGTCTGGTCTGCTGTCCTGATGGAAAAGGTCACGTGGCAGGCCTCTCTTTTTCATTAGCTATCGACTATTCAATCTCTCCGCGGGACACCCTCTTATTCCCCCCGGGGGTTTTGCCGGTTGGTCGTCGGTGTGCAAATAGGCCACCGACAATGGTCCCCGCTCTTCCCGCAAGGGGAACGCACGAGTACTTCTCGCCGCTCATGTTCCCTCGTTACATATATAGACCAAACTAATTCCAAACTTTATCTGTGTTTTTTTTTTTGTACACACGCGCCACACCGGAGACAAACCAAGAGTTGTGTTTAGCGTCAACAACTTCGAGCTCTTTTATGAGACCTTGTTATTCGCGATGAAGCATCGATTACTTTCCAATCCCGTCGAGTCGCCTGTTACCCGGGCGCTCTTTTCGCGCTCTCGAGGAGCCTCGACTCCAGCCTCTGTGCGCCATTTAATCGATTCCCTTTAAAGGTGCCCCGCCGGAGCACTCGAACAACCGCCGGGGAAACTCCGTAAATGGAGGCGTAGTTCTCGAAGCACTCTTTGCCCTTTCCGGAACGCAGGGCTTCGGCCCGGACGGCTTCCTCCTCGATCGTCATGAATCCCTGCTACCTAAGTAGACCACTTTACGAATTTCAACCCTTTCGCCATGCCTATACGCCCACGCTACAATAACCAGGCGCAGGTGACACTCGAGTGAGTTTGTGCCGATGCATTAAGTCGAGCATGACAATTTTTTATTATTATTTTTTTTTTTTTGCTTATTTTATGGAAACCGGAAGTAAGACCGGCTATGCCTTCTACGTCATCCTGATGCTGATGTCTAGCTATCAACGTAATGAAGGGCGACGAAGATTGGACACAGACGGAGTGGAAAAAGCCCGGGTAAAGTTTTAAAGTTGAAAATACTACGTTGAAGGGTATACTACCCTGGTCGCTAATTAGGGATTTCTATTCAGTGGATCTTCCCTCGGGGCGCCGTAACCGGTATCTCGTTCCTTTTATCCCTTGCGGTGTTAAGCCCCGCTCGTGGACCACTCCCATTTCCAGCGGGATAAAAAAGGCTATACCGGTACTCGTCACTTCTCTGCACTCCTGGCTTCGCAACTATGCTGTTGCTATATATAGGACGGTGAGGAACTCTGGGCGGAGAAACTATTTTTATTTTACTTTTTTTAGAATAATGGGGACGTTTGAAAATACTTCCCATCGAAAAAATTATGATTCAAAAAAGCGCGTCTTTCCGCTCATGATACCCTAGTGCTGAGGTCACGACTCGGTAACAGAAAATAATATAAGATCACGAGAACCGTTTAACACCCCATGGGCCATATTTACCATGTTGGGCGAGCAGCTATTTAAAAAAAATGGCTTGTTCAATTTTTATCTAAAAAATATGGAAAAATGTCACGAATGTTAATGCTATTTTAATGGAAAGTTTTGGAACATAATTTAATGGCAACATTTTTTTTATTTTGGTGTAAATATTTCTATTTTTGTATCAAATTTTTTTTTTTTTTTTAAAATACATTTTGACTTTGAAAAGTGTCCAGCAGTTGAGGAATTTTTTAACTGCAAAGAGGCTTAGGACTTGAAGATCTAATTGAAGGCACGACAGATCTTTCGGACGACGTAGCTTCGAAGCCCATTGAGTTATATATGCGGGGGTGGTTCGACGAAAAATTGCCCTCTCGGCGAGTTCTGTTCTCCTAGTGAGGTCGTCACGCTGTAAGCTCGAATTTCACGCTCTAACGCTTTGTAGTAATCGAGTCGAACCGTAACGAATGTAATTTCACAGGTATCGGTACACAGCGTATACAATAGTACGAGTAATGCTCAATGTACTATATCCGCTCCTATCGTAAAACTCCAATTTTTGATTTAGATTCTCGTCAATTATAATCTAAACAATAAAAAAAAAATGTAAGCGCAGCAATACATCTTGACAAGAGTCTTCCGAAAATAAATTAATTATATTGCCTTTCCCCTTGACGTGTAAAAATAAACGTCACTTTTAGAAAACTTAATTCCTCACAAGTGACATTTTGCAAAAATCTTAAAAATTTAGTTCATCCTGACCGTCACGAGATCAAGATAAATGAAATCGAATTAACGTATGAACTACAACTATATAGAAACATTTTCGTTGTTTCTATTGTATCTATACTAGATATCTAACAAACGCGTCGGTAAATCCTTTTGAAATTTGTCTCACCCAAAGTACCGCTTCCAAGACAGCATAACAAAATCCCTCACGCGTAATTTGGATCACCAACCTAAGAGTCGCACCTCCTTAAGCCGGCTCGAATCTTCGGCACATAATTCCTCCGACGCCCTGAAGCCCTAATACTCGTCGTCGTGAATTTGACCGCGGGCGAGTGTCGTTCTCACGCTCGGGGGCCTCTCCTCGAGGTACGGCGAACACCGCGGCGGTCGCCACGGAGAGGGTCGTGGGAGGATGATCTCTTCCCCTTCGCCACGGGTATCGAGGACCTTTGAACCCCGAAGGAATTTCGAACCGGCGAACGCTAGGGGGGTGGGGGGGGGATACAGCGCGGCGTTAAAGCGCCAGCTCCGCTGCCCCATCCGAGAGAAGCCTCCGGGTCACTTAGGCTCCAGTGGGCTCCGCGATGATCGTAAACGAGCCAGAAAAACTGACGCCTCCGTGAAATCTGACCTGAGGAACCGGCCGCGGTGCAGACGAAACATAATTCGTTATTTTACGATACCCCGGTGAAACCGTCCTCTCGGTTTCTCGGAACTCAAGGAGGCGGACGCCGAGCCATCGGGCGGCAGGGCGGTGCGGAGACCCTGAGGAATCGTGAGGCGCAACCCCGAAGACGAGGGTTCGGGGGAAAAACCCCGGACCCGCGGTGTCGTCCCAGGCCGGGCCAGCGGCTCTTACCTAGACCGCGATTCCTGGAAGGAGAGCTTATGCCGAGCGATAGGAGAGAAAGAATGTCTTTTTTTCTTCTTCTTCCTCGTATTCTCAAACTTCTTCTCTGCTCTATGGTTATTTTTTTTTTCTTCTCTTTTTTGTTCCCTTTGCTCGGGAGACCTTTTTCCTTTCGAGGATTAACGCCGAGAGGAATAAAGAGGCGTGCGACTTCGTGGGAATATCCCGGGAGATGCACATCGAGCGTGTAAGCCAAGCGGGTGAGAAGAGACGCGCGAGAGGGTCTTCTCTCGCCAGCGTGAGAAAGAATCTTCGACGAGCGATAATTTCTACTCGCGACTACTAGGGAAGCATTCGACTCGAGGAAGCTTCCAGCGATTGGGGGGGGGGGGGGGGCTGAGAAGGTTCTCCTTGCGAGGAGAGCCGGAGGTTCGACGTACTGCGGGAGTGGACCAAGGGATGAAGCGGAGTGCCGCTGAAAAGAGGAGCCTCGAAGACTTCGGATCTGCATGTGGGGGGTTAATGGAAATTTTCTTGGGCTAGTCTTTGCAACGATTTTCATTGTTTTCTGCCGGTCTGGGAGGTCGTGCAATGAGCGCTGATGGGTGTTTACGACCTTGATCACCCAACGGATTTTCATACCCACTTAGCCGTCCTGGCAAGTCCCGCGACTTGAAAAACCACCACCAAACTACCTTCGAAGCGACCCAGGAAACGACCGGTCGTTTTCAGACAAAAATACGTTCGCGAAAACGACCGTCAAAACGACGTTATCCGTGCACTGAGAAAAAGAATAGTAGATCGTTTTTGATAGTATATATTGTAGATAGTTTTTGATAGTATATATTGTAGATAGTTTTTGATAGTATATATTGTAGATAGTTTTTGATAGTATATATTGTAGATAGTTTTTGATAGTATATATTCAATTGGTGAAATTATAATTATTGTTGCAACCATGATTTTTTGTCACTATCGTACCTATAAAATGTAAACGTTCCCCCTGGGAACTATTTTTTATGGTATAAAGTCAGTATTGTTGCTTTTACTATGTTATTTTTTCTCAGTGTGTCCTTACCAGCCGCACACGAGCAGCTTCCAGGGAGGGCTTTCAGTCAGGTGGTTTTACGATCAATGAGCGAATGAACTACCGCTAAAACGACTGTTCAACACACTTTTCAGTTCGGTCGTTTTTTTTTATTTTCATCCGAAGAAACGACCGAATTAACGACAACCGGACTTGAAGGGCTTTTGAACCGTCGTTTCCGCGGTAGTTCGTCCAGTCATGAAATGTAAAATGACCCGACTGAAAGCTCTCACTGGAATCTGCTTGTACGTGGCTCGCATGGACGCGGATGAAGTCGTTTCAACAGTCGTTTTACCTGACGTATTTTTGTCCGAAAACGACCGGTCGTTTTCTCGGTGGTTTTGATGGTCGCAGAATCCGCCAGGGCGGGAAGAAGTCTTCGTCTCTCGGCACGTTCGCTGCCCCTCAAAGAGCATCTACTCTTCGTCTCTGCTGTGTGCTTGGTAACCCTGAGAACGAGAAGCCACCGTTGGAACCCGAGTTCTCACGGTCTCTCCGGCGCGTCTTCGCCGTGCACCGTCTGGCTCTCTCTCTCTCGCTTCCTTTATCTCGCTCTTCAGGTATACGGAGAGTCTCGAGGGACGTTGGAAGGCCACGTGTGGACCAACGGCCAACGGTCCTCATCATCATTCTCCTTTCCCATATCGACCCATGGATATCTTTTCCAAGTGCTAGACAAAAAAAAAGATCGCCGCCATGTGCCGCAAAGCCGATTTGTCGGAGAGCCGATGTGCCGCGGCGATTCACGTGGCGCGTCGATGGTACGGAAAACTTTAAAGGATCCGGGCACAACAGTTCTTGGGACGAAGGGCGCTCAACGGCTCGGCCGTACCGACGGATCTTCGGGTATATCTTTACCCGTCGATGCTGCAAGGTTTTCCAGCCAACCGTGCATAGTTTGGTTGCGAGTAGGATAGAGTGGGGCAAAATGGAATACGACAGAAAAAGAAACTGTGTGTCACTTTCATTAGAGTACACCATTTTGCCCCAGTCTCTCCTGTTGTGGACCGAGTATAGCTGTGCATGCACAGCCACTGTAAATCTTGTCCATTCATTTGCGTTCCTTCATTGCCTCGACCGGACATCCTCTATGAGCTTCTGAGACGAAAATCTTTCAGTAGGGAAGCGAGGGGCAAAACGGACCCTCCGTTCGATGTGCGATTCTTCATTTTCACGGCCCACTATAAATTTATTAAAAAAATAGTCCGTTTTGCCCCACTCTCCCCTACAACCCCCCGTCCACTACAATATCACCTCTGTATTACTCTGTTTGTCAGCGAGGCACAAGGAATTCGAATAGATTCTCGAAGAGCGAGTGTGCGTCCGAGAGAGATTCAGAGAGAAAAATTGTAGTCGGACAATCGAGGGGAATCGCGTCCTCCTCGTTCGTAGTCGGTGCATGCTGGGAGCTGCATAGGCTCTGGCTATCTCGCTCCGAGACTCCTCTCTCGCTTGCCCGTTCGTACGTTCCCACGGAGCGTGAGAACCGAGTTCCTTCGTATCGTACAGTGTACGTGTATGCTCTTCCAGAAACTTTGATTTTTCTCACCGAGCCCGGTTCGGTATATCGCGCGCGACGGCGACAGCGACGAGAAGGAGGACTCCGAACGATCGAGGGAAAAAAGATCGTAGATAATATGAGTATTATACGTTTCGTTCCTTTTTTTTTATTTTATTTTTTTTTTCTTGTTAAATGCATTCGTGTTAAATGTATGGAATTCTTCGGAGAGGTCTCGAGGCTTTAAAATTTAAATGGCCAACGGGTGAGCCCGAAGTTGAAGGAACGATGAACGAACGGAGGGGATAAGTTTCTCAGGAATTTCTCGGCCTGTCCTCGTTGACAAAGATCGTCCCGTTTCGCGTGAGACTCAACGAGGGCGACGGGAGAATTTCGAATTTATCGCTCCGAGCGTTCTCACGTAAGACGGGGCAGCATGATCGAGCAGGAGGTATTTTTATTTGAAATTGGAAACGTTCCTCAAAACTACCCACACGTCCCGTCCAAGTCCCGCCGCCCAGCCGGGTGTCGCGGAATTTTTTAATTAAAAAAAAAATTCCTAAAATAATTTAACGAAAAAAATGCTCATAGCTTCGAGAAATTTGAGAATCCGTGGGTCTGGGGAATTTTAATTTTTTTGAAACAGGTGTCCTGCGAGGATAATTGAGTTTAATCGGGACTCCGAGAGCATCCCGAAGGTATTTCGGTCCCATCTCACCTGCCGCGACGAAAATAATCTTCTCACGAGTCCAGGAAAAGCATGAGGAGTGAAGAAGTATTTTTGGATGTGAAACTTTGCGAGTCCCAATGTACCCTGGGAACTTGCAAGGAGGTTCCGCTTTCGTTCGGGGCGTTCACTTGGCACCTGCACTCCGCACACCTTGCGCACTCTCTATGCACGACTCTATGCCCTCGCCTCTCTCGCTGCGAGACCCTCGCGCCGAGAGGGTCCTTTCCAATTATTTCGAGACACCTTCGCGACACCGCTCGAGTTCGCATGGTTCCCTGTCTCTTGTTTACACAAGCAGCGGAGATGACCAATTAAGGACAGGCCGCGGGACAAAGCGACTCCGGTCGGTAACGAAAACTGCAATTAATTTTCATTTCACGAGCACTAACCGTTTCCGGTTAAAGGCTGATTCTTGCGCAAAGCCACTGTCAATTCTTCGTGTAAGAATTTAACTTTCACTGTAAAAAAAAAATTGTGAATTTAATGTACCGGAATGGAAGTTTTTATGCAAAAACTGGTACATTAAATTTAATGTACAATTTTTATGAGAAATTAATATACTTTGTCATTAAAATTAAAGTACTGCACTAGTAAAATGAAAGTAAATTATTAAAAACAAAAGTTTTCCAATGTCTTTAATACACAATATTAATTTTTCATTACAATTGTACATGAAATTTAATATACCAATTTTTGCACAAAAACATCGAGTCTGGTAAATTAAATTCCACATGTATTTTTTTTACAGTGTTGTTCTTAAATCATCGTAAACGTTGAAAAAAAATTAATTGAATATAGTTTTTGTTACCGACCGTGGAAGTTTTTATGCAAAAACTGGTTCATTAAATTTAATGTACAATCGTTATGAGAAATTAATATACTTTGTCATTAAAATTAAAGTACTGTGCTAGTAAAATGAAAGTAAATTATTAAAATTAAAGTACTTTGCTAGTAACATTAAAGTAAATTATTAAAAACAAAATTTTTCCAATGTCTTTAATACACAATATTAATTTTTCATCACAATTGTACATGAAATTTAATATACCAATTTTTGCATAAAAACATCGAGTCTGGTAAATTAAATTCCACATGTATTTTGTTTTACAGTGTTGTTCTTAAATCATCGTAAACGTTGAAAAAAAAATTAATTGAATGTAGTTTTTGTTACCGACCGTGATATCTTTCGTGCTCCCGAGAGTAAAATCATCCCTGCTCAGTGGGTACAATAGAACGTATCCACGACTCTGCTAGCGGGATAACACTGTACTCATTCGCCTCTAAGGAGACTCGATAGTTTCCGGGACTTTCGAGACTGCCGCAACTACAATTTCTTCTCACGACTAACGAAGGAGCATGAGGGTCGAAGAAGTAATTTTGAATGTAAGGCACGGATTTTTTTTTTTTTTTAACACATTCTTCAATCACGTGGGAATCCTTCGAGGTGCAACGTGCGCTCGCTACCCTCGAGGAATTCACCACCCTTCGTAGTCTTCCGGCTCCACGAGCGAGTTCTCCCATCGGATTGTAAAATTCTTCCCATGAAGATCGGAGCAGCATCACCGGTGAGAAAGTCATTTTGGGAATGTGAGAAAATTTTTTTTTTTCCACGAATATCACTGGACGAAATAAACCGTCGCGTTCCCTCCCGAAGAATTCGTCGGGTTCCCTTCAACGGCAGTTTGTGAAATTAGATCTCACGCTCGTTACGAGCTCGATACACCTGCTCCGCCCGAAACTCCTTCCCACGAGCATCGAAGCAGCATGAGCAGTGAGAAAGTATATAATTTTTTTTTTTTTTTTTTTACATGAGAGGGACGACGAAGGGAGACGACCGAAAGAGAAACGGACGAAGATCGAAGAAAAAATTATATGAATTCTTTCGGACTCATCATCCCTCTCACGTTTATCGAGGCAGCATGAAGAGCGAAGAAGTCGTCCGAAGATATATTGACCTGACCTAGGGTAATGCCTCGTTTCCTCTGTGGGACTCTCACGTGCGACCTTCGTTCAACCGGGGTCCGTTGCACCTGCTACTAACCTGCTGCACACAACCGAAGTGCGACTCCATGGGCCCGCATTTACCGTACACGATAATTCCACTATTCGTAATTCTCGAGGCCCCTTCGTTCGTCTGCTACCCCGATTGGCGTGTGCACAGAAAATCTTACGGAAGAATAGGCTTAGACACGATCTTTGAACCGCCGAGACGAATCGCCGGGGGTGCGTTCTAAATGCCGAGGTGTTTTGGCGTGCAACGCGCATGCGCGATTAAGGTTTAGGATAATAATAAAAAGAGTCATGATATTTAATTTTTTGGGCACTATGAAAATGTCGAATGCCCAGATTTTTTTTTAAGAAATCCCCTTCGGGCATTCGGATGATAAATATTCGCCCGACTGACATGGCGAATAGTTATCGTCCGACCGAGTGGAGATAATATTTCAGCATTCAAAAAAGCTCGGAAACGTTTCAGATATTCGAAATTTGCATAGTACGCAAAAATTAAATAAAAGGACGCGATTTTTCAGAGCTTCCCCTTTTATTATTGTACTCAAAAATGCATTATAAGTACCGAAGAACGTTATTGCGCCTGCGCGTTGTAGCCCGAAACAGCTCGGCATTCGGAGCGCACTGCACAGGACAAAAAAGGGGAATAACGCGGTACAAGCATCAGCTAAGTTTCGCATGCACCAGAAGAAAAAGAACCTGTCGAATGGTACTTAAACACCTGCACTGATAAAAAAATGCCGTTGAATCAACTAAAGATTCGAGCAGAGACGTTCAAACAAATATTTAGTTAATCGGACAAAATATTTTAACGGCTCAAAAATATTTTGGTGAAATGATCGAAAAAATGGTTGAAGTAACCGATATTTTACCTGTACCAACAAAATATTTATTTGAACGTCCCTGTCCGAATGTTTGGTTGATTCAACCGTATTTTTTATCAGTGTGCGGGATTTAAAACTTTCCAAGCCGATTAATTTTGTTGGAACTTTTCCGTGGATCGTATGGACCATTTCTCCACTGGAGTCGAAAAACATCTGCCCACAGTGGAGCCCTTCCAGGTAGGAAACGACCGAAGGGTCTTTCACTTCTTGAGGAGATCTGTTTCCCTATTTCTTGTTTACAACCTTCACCGCAGGGTTCCGCGCGGTACCGTAGAGTTCCGCAGGGTTCCGCAGGGTACCGCAGTACTAAGAAATCTTTAAAATGGACATTTTTTCCTACACACCGACAGCCCGAAATCCTCGTTGTGCCAGAGTCGAGAAATCCACCCCTCAAGAGAGGTCTGGAATAAATTTGAGTTACTCCTTAAGACGGTCTGCTCTCCTACTTCTTGTTTACTCTATTCGGCGAAGGGTTCCCGCAGTCTCTAATCGGTTAAATAAAAAAGGATCGTAAAAAAGGACAGGTTTGTGGATAAACATAATAACTGCATTGAAAAAAAAATGGCGGAGTTATTACTCGCAACTTCTTGAGGCCGTCTACATCCCTATTTCTTGTTTACACAAGAAACACCGTAAACTTACATAGAGCGAATAATGCACGAAAGGACAAATTCCCTACTGCGATCAATCGACAATAGGGCTCGAAAGGTTTCGCCCCTCGAGGGATCCTATAACATCCCTTGAGACTTCCTGAGACGACCTGCTCTCCTATTTCCTGTTTACTACACACACACCACAACGATTCTGTAGAACCGACAATCCGTAGAATTCGCTCCGAGGGTGGAGAACCCTTCGGCAAGGGCCTTCGAAGAGTCTCGCCGTTATCCGCCCCTACAACCTTGCGAATATTTTTTTTCCAACTTCCTGAGACGATATACTCTCCTATTTATTGTTAGCACGGATCCCCGCAAGAATCAATAGCCCCAATAATGCACAGAACGAAAAGTTCAATATAGCGGTTAAACGATAATGCGTTCAATCTATTTTATTCAACAAAAAAAAAATTCAATATTTTCCCGAAGTCTCACTACATTGTGAAATCTTCCTGCGACGCTATGCATTCCTGTGTCTGGTTTGCTAGGTTCGTGATTCCATTGTCCCGGTAATCCGTGAAACGACAATTCGTCACGATCACGGCGAAGTATGCTTTGGGGAGCGCGAAGGGTCTTTCAGCAATCCACCCTCAACAACCTCTAGAACTATTTTATTCAACTTCCTGAGACGATATAATCTCCTGCTTCTTGTTTACACAGATCGCTGTGAGAATCGGTAGCATCAGTAATGAGTAAAGAGAAACATTTGTTCCAGTCGTTAAACGATAATGCGTATTTTTAAGGCCCTTTTTAAAAAATTTCAAAGCCTAACATTTTTGGAATCTTTCTGCGACGCTATGCATTCCTGTGTCTGGTTTGCTAGGTTCGACAGAAATAGAAACGAAAATTCGTCACGATCACGGCGAAGTATGCTCTGGGGAGCGCGAAGGGTCTTTCAGCAATCCACCCTCAACAACCTCTAGAACTATTTTATTCAACTTCCTGAGACGATATAATCTCCTGCTTCTTGTTTACACAGATCGCTGTGAGAATCGGTAGCATCAGTAATGAGTAAAGAGAAACATTCGTTCCAGTCGTTAAACGATAATGGGTATTTTTAAGGCCCTTTTTCGACAATTTCAGGGCCTAAAATTTTTGGAGTCTTCCTGCGACGCTATGCATTCCTGTGTCTGGTTTGCTCAGTTCACCGCATAATTTCATTGCGCCTTCGATCCGTGAAACGACGATTCGTCACGGCATTAGCACCGACGAAGCATATTTTTGGGAGCTCCAAGGGTAACTTTGGGCAAAGAAGCAGGTTCAGAAATATTCTCCGGCCACTTCTTCAAACGTTCTACTCTCCTGCTTCATGTGTATTCTGTTCACCCCAGGCCTCTTTACACAGCTAATGATCCGCACGATAAACATCAGGCGGGTGTGCTTAACGCAGCTCTAACGATCGGCAAAAAGAACTTGCGGGATTTCCAGAGCTCGCCTGAGAAACGTTTCCTAGGTACAATGTTGCTCGCGAGGTCAATTAACTATTTCCCGGTAACTTGTACGAAATGTCTGATCTCCTGCTACTTGTTTACTCAATTCACCGCGAGGTTTTCTGGAGCACGAATAATCTATTGCTGCGATTCTTCCCGAAATGGTGGCTCAGCAAACTGCGAAAGCAATAGACAGGCATCTGGCAATATGATAATTTGAATGTTTTCACCTTTTACACACCCGACCTGCCCCCTCGGATTGCACCCAGAAAAATAATTTATTTGTCGGGCGACCCGCAAATAAATATTAATTTGGTTAAAATGAATATTTATTTGATTAAATAAATATGTATTTGATTAAATAAATATTTATTTGATTAAATAAATATTTATTTGATTAAAATAAATATTTATCTGATTAAAATAAATATTTATTTGATTAAATAAATATTTAATTGCGGAGCGACCGTCAAATAAATTATTTTTCTGGGTGTGCGTCCGCAGCCGACTGGCCCTTACCGTGTCGTATTCGCACAAGGGCATAAGAAAACTGCAGAAAACTAGGCCACACACCGACGGCTCTTTCCCCAGATATTGATGTTCCTACAGGATAATTACCAATCTCCGAGAAAATTGCCCCTCGCTCACATTTCGATGCACCAGCCAGCACGCGGCAAGGCGGTCACCCATCGAAGTACTGACCGCGGGCGGTACTGTTTGACTTTGGGAACCGCCAAAGCGGCGCACCAAACGCGAACCCATCGCTGTCGGTTTGCACGTTTTTATATTAACTGCTTCTATGTTGATAGTACCGCCTACTATGAGTATTGCGAGATCTACTCTACGGGTTATCTCCACTAGAAGAAAACAAATTATAATAATTATTGGAGCAATAATCGTATCGAACGTATCGATCTTTTTGGAGTTTACATCGTATTGTATAAACATAACAGTACAATTATTAAGACTTTACAAATACATTTTACATATCTGTGCATATATGCTATATATAGCTTTTTTATTAAATTTATTACATATATATATTGTGACGCATTTTTCGTTAATTCGATAGCGCGAACTCAAAACTCGAAAAAACGGAACAAAACTAAATCCAAGCTCAAACCAAAAAGGGAGCACAAAACGCGAAACCGAAACTTACGTCACCTTCGGCCGTCCGCGCGCACGGATGCATCGACGTCCCGGTGGGCGCCAGTTAATTTTTGTTTCGCCGGTATTAACAACCGGACTAAACTGGAGGTCGGTGGAACGGCCGACCTCCGCAGGGTCGATTTTTGTGTCACCGGAATCGCCAAGCCGGACTAATCTGGAGGTCGATGGAACGGTCGACCTCCGCAGGGCTGATTTTGTTTCGCCGGAATAGCCAAACCGGACTAACCTGGAGGTCGGCGGAACAGGATGACCTCCGCAACGGAAACACACGAAATCGGAACAAAACACACGATGTCACAAAGGAGAACTTGACGGTAACGAGAACTAACGCCAATGCATTCGCGAAAGCGAACGGTTGCGGAAATGCACGGTCGCTCAGAATGCGGGTTATGGTAGAAGGGTCGCGATCCTTTGCCAATAAAATAACGCGAAATCTGAACGCGAAATCTAAACGCGAAATCGAAACGCAAAATCTAAAATCTCGGAATCTCCGAATTTTGAATAGCGGAAATAATTAATTGCAGGCTAGGAAGCCACGGGAGCGCACGTGGGTGCATCGGGAGCGCTCAGCTGACCGGAGGGTCGGAGCGAGCGTAACGAGAACGGATCCCTACGCGATCGATAAAACTTCAACAACAAAACTCACCGAAACCGCATGATTTAATCCAATAATATGCGGGAACTGCACTCCCCGGTGCCTCGAGAACTTTAGCACAATCACTGCACCTCAAGAGCGTTATCCGAAACGCATCTCGATCACAGGAAAATCGACAAATTGTTCGGAAAAGAATTCACACGAAACACAACACACGAGTCGATCCGCGAACGCGCGAAGTGACAGGTAGCGCGAGCGAGATACGCGAACCGAAGCGAGAGCGATAGCCGGAGTCTACGATAGCGCGAGCGAGAGCGAATGACTCAGCGCGAGACAATAGGCCGAAACCGTAAACATCGGGAGCATGAGAGAGGTCCGAGCAGCCTCGAGGACGACTCCCGGTAGACTGATAAGCCTACGAAAATATTCTAACGAAGCGTTATGATTATTGCGAGATCCTTAACCGATAGCTACTGCCCTCTCAAACTATTCCAGAGCGTCATTTAATCGGGAACCGAAACTGTAACGCGGTAACTTTGAGAATCTTCGCGATCGCTACTCCAAATTCAGGACGTGAAAACAAGGCTCTCTCGCTAAACCAAAACACAGCACAAGGGGTTCCAACCTTGCCCGGACCGAACTAAAACCTCCGCCTGTTCTCCAACGTCCTGCATTATCACCTAAGCGGAGTGCCGGGTTTGCACCGGACTTTGGCGTATTCGTGACGAAATCTCGTCGGGCTCTCCTCTATTCGTGTTTCTCATTTCTTCGAGATTCTCTCCACCGAATAGATTCGAGAATCCCGACCGGAACTAAATCTTTAAGCTCGTCGCACACAAGCAAAATCTAAACCGGATCGCAAAACGTTACGAACCTTACTTAAACGAGAGCTGGACGGTACGTGGGCAGCTGCAGAGCAGTAAAGCGGGAACTATAACGGGCTAACCGAACTAAATCGATAGGCGTATCCGAAAAATGTTGATTTTTGTGACAGTGATCGAAAAATCACGTTACAATATATATATATAGTTTTTTTTCAAGGGTGACAGTTAGTTCCAATCATAGATTTAAATCCGCACCGTCCTCTTTTCATTCCACCTCTAGAGAAACCACCTTCGACAGCTTTCTACTCTCCTGACGACTTTACGATGCCGGAAAAAAATTACATCGAAATAGTCTATCGATGCCGTAACGTACGATCGCATCGGTTCTCGTCTAATTCACTGTTCGCCGGCGGCGCGCGACATCGCGAATTCTCCAACGAGCAACGGCATTAACCCTGCGAACGGTGCGTAAAGTCATGAAACTCACAAAAGCGAGACGATGATTGCAGCATTGGCCGGTAACGCCGCGGCTCCCTCGTGCGCGTCGCTTTCAATTTTTTGAAGCCGCTTCTCACCGCCTTATGAAACCCTGATTCTTCTTCACGCTTTGATGACCTCGGCCAATGGCAACGAGTGCCTTCAAGGCAATGCGGGCTCTTAATGTCTCACGAAAAATATTCACGAATATCGGCCCGATTTTACCGATCCCATCTCTCCCGGTCACGAAAAAAAAAGTTACTTCCTTGCAACCTTTGGATCCCTAGCCCGCCGGTCACGGTATATTGACTTTTCCAATTATTCGTCTCGCCGCACAATGCGCCCGGTGACTAATCGCCGTCGCACGCTGGAGATCGATAACCGAGGCTGAGAAGAACGAAGAGACGGAGAACTTGCTCGAAGATAGTTTTTTTTATTTTTTATTATATTAACGCGTAGATCCGCCCAAAACTGACCTACGACGAATTGGGAGCTCTCGCCCTCATCCCCAAGGGCAGAATGCCCCGTTTCGTTCGAGAGTCGGTCTTCAACCATAGTTCGAGTATTTCCATGGGCCGGATCATCATCGACCCGCCCAAAGCCCGTGAGCCTCGACCAACCATCGTCCAGGGACCGTGGGCCCGATTCTTCAGGGTCCGGTGTTCCGCCACGAATGTCGAGTGCACACGGTAGGACGCAGGGATAGCGTTGCCCCGAGTACTCCCGAACGGTGGAACCTTCTCCTCCCTCGTGCACTCCTGCTCAAAATGGTACCATATTTCTCTTCGAGTCTCCAACCCGTTCGCCTCGCGGTCGGGCGCCCTCGATGAATAGGGCGATTCGCGGATGGAAGAGAAGAAGAAGAAACGGAAGAGACGCGAAGAATCGGGCACGTATGTATTTTGCGGCTGGCGCACGGTGAAGCGAGTGACACAAGCTCGAGGAGAAGCGGATTATCGAGTTGGACGAGCGAGGAGACCCCTCGGTGTCCATGAGTCCCTATTTCGAGCCGACGAGAAATTAACCCTCTCGAGAAACCGAGGACGAGCCTTCGCAGGTACGAAAGCTGGTCGACCTTGCTCGGTCGGTAAACCCCAAGGACTCGAGGCGGAGTTCGTTCTCGCACACTGATGAGGAACTCCGGCGAACGCCTCTCGGCTTGTTCTGCACTCCTGGTAGAAACTCTTCGATTAATTCGAGTTTACAATGTTCTTCACGCCTCTGCGACGTCCACCGAGGATCAATTAACGCCCGGTGTTTCGAGCATTATAAGGTATTAGCGGAATCGACCTTACCGACGATTCGCAGCGTCGGGGAGCTTTCGTCGACCGGTTTTGGTACTGCTTGTACACGACGCGTTGTCGTCTACGGGGTATCCCTCGGTGAAACATAGAGTCGAAGACGCTTTCGATCGTCGATGGCCCAAAGCACTCCTCGGCCCTCGCTGCACCACGGAAGAGACGAGGTGCGCGCGGCTCGGACTATCCGTGTGTTCCCTGTTACTAAACCGAACGTCCACAAACTCTTCGCACACTTTCCTCGTCGACATGATGTCCTGTTACACCGAGGATATGAAATTTCTGTTAACATATTTTCGTACGCCCACGACCTATAACGCCGCGACCGAGCAAAACTGTTCGGCAGTCGCGCAATCGCTTTTTGGGTAAGTGAGTTTTTTTCGATAAATTTCTATTCTGTTTCTTCGAATTTATCTACCGGGTCAGTTAAGACTCTATCTACTTCGACGATTGGTTCTCTTTTCCTAAAAATGTATACCGATTTGTTGTTCGGACCATAGTTATCTGAAAAAATGTATTACATTTTTTTTATCGGTGAAAAAGACCGCATCAAAAATCCCATGAGATTGATCGCTCGTACGGGTGTGTAGGTCGTGTGAAAAAAATCCCGGGCTCGAACGTAACTAATTGCAGTAGTTCAATTTTAATCGATATCAATTTTTACAAATATTTTATATTACAATAAAATGGAACTCCTGCAATTTTTACTTGTTTAATATTAAAAACTGGAGATTATTTTACGTCTTCGCGACATAGTAATGAACAATCTAATCCGCGTGATTTTGTATACACTTTGTCGATAGAAAACGGAAAACACGTTTTTTAAAACTGAAATCGTCAAACCCCTCCCCCCCCCACCCCTCCCGAAGATAAATTGCTCCGATGTAGCCTTCGGAATGGTCTTCGAGTTTTTGATACTATGGTTTCAGACCTCAAAGGAGAGAGGGAGGAGGGGGACTTTCAAGTTTGAAGGAGGAACCGCCATCGCACTGGCGTTCACCTCCGAATTTCGTCAGGCCTCCTCGAACCTCCTACTCTCCTTATAGAAAATCTCTGACTAATTTGTATTTACAATGGTTTTCACGCCTCCGAATGAATTACAGAGCTAAGTGATATCATGTAGTGCGCTTATGTTGAAGTGACCGCGATAATATAGCTTTTAAATCTCATGTATTATAAACACCGTTTATATATATATATAGGCCTAAGTAGCTGGTGTAACGAATCTCCTAATCTCCTCGGCGACAGTCGCGAACCGGTGAGCTCCTCCTCGCTCGGCTGTTACCCTGCGACGCTCGAACGAAAAAACGTCCGTTGAAAAATATTCGAACTACCGCCGAGGCCGAAGAGGCGGAAGAGCGCGGGAATCCGTTCCGAAAATCGATTCCGACTAACGATAACGAAAAATGCGTATTTCAATCGGTTTCCCGCATCTAACATCTTCGGATATCCTGAACTCCTGGCAATCTTGTTTATTTAAGTCATTTCGTATGAATGAAAAATCTAATGGCCCGTAAAAGTACATAGCCGAGGGCCTTTTGTAGTCCCTACATCGAGCACCTTTTGTGGATGACGAGTGAGAAGGCTGGCTCTCTCGGATCAACCTTCCCACTCGTTTCACTCTCGAGGAACAGTTCCGTCCGGTTTCTGTTATCCTGGCAGTCCCGTCGTTTGAAGTGGTTTCCCTGAATGCATCGGTTAATCGAGCGTGCAGCCACGGGCTTTGCGAAATTACCTCACCAGTATCCGTGACACAAACGATGCTCTGATACACGATAGAACATCTTTTTTTTTCACATTTAACGAACATTCCTCGTCCACGAAAGTCCACAATATTATATTTTTAATGTTACAAAGTTTTTTCCCCCGATGATTTTAGTTTACTCATTAACGTTAAAACTTTTTTATTGCCAAAATATAGCTTATTGGTAACAAAAAAATAATATAAAAAATAACAAGATAAAAATCGCAAAATTAACAACAACAAAAATGTTTGACGTTTGTGGATTAAAAAAAAATGTTAGTTGATTGCACAACTCTTTTTTGCCGTGTGCGAGTGTATCTTCGGAACTGTCGCTTTCGATCCTGAGAGACGAGCAGCCAGGTGTCCCGCCACCCGTGGATTTTCGTTTTACGGCGTTCGATGGACGATTTTTGGCTCCAGGTCCGTTCTGATATCCTGGCATACTTGTTTACCAAAGTCATTTCTTCTGAATGAAGAGTGAAATTGGCGTGAAATTATAATGGTTAACGGAGAGGGGGGAGGGGGGAGGGTGAGGGTATTGGTTACTTCCTTTATGGCACGTATATACCCGAAGGGTAAATCAAAAGGATTTTCGAGAAGGTGGTTCACCTCTTCCGACCCCTGCGCCTGATCGTCTCTCGAGCGCCCAACGTCCTTGCGGCGTTCGCGGCGCAAGGCTGCGTGAACCAACTTGGCGTATACCTACTCGCCGGCATGGTTCCCTGATACTTGAGACCAGTGAGACAGTGAGACTCCGGGTCAACCCTTTCAGGCCAATACTCTCAGACGCATGTTTATTCTACTGCGAACCCGGTGCACGGAGTAGCAAACCGGTTTGGCCTTCGTGATCGGTCTCTTATAGCCACCCGCGCATTCCGATAAACCCCACGTATTCCGGTCGTTCACCATGCAAGCCGGGCGACCTTACCCGCTCGACTTTATTAACACGTAAATGGCCGGTATATCGACAGACAATTTTTTACTAATATATTGCCAATTGCATTATTTGCTGGACATGTATACATATACATATAGGGGGAGAGGTCATTGTACTCGTACAATGATTTAGCAGGGGCTTGTCGACGCAGGGGACTTTTGAAGGGGTCGGAATGACGATCCACGAGGGGACCGGTATTCATTGCCGACAATTCGTACGATATACATCTGCGATAGTTCATTTCGCCTCTTTTATGTTCTCTTAATATTTCAATCTATGTTAAAACACTTCTTCACGATAATGTAGGTTTGGGGTATCAGGATTCAGAGAGCAGTGTTCGGTCATACAACATGAGCATTATGTCAGTATAAGCCTGCGCGATGGATGTTGCGTGAACGACAAAACCAAAATTGCTTCTTTGGACAACTACCGATGTCCGACTTGCGTTGGGGGCGAAAGTAATATCGAAATCGTGTTCGGTTCGAAGAAATATATCGAATTACGTGGTCTGGAAGGTACTTTGGGATCCTTCGATTTGACGCAAAAAATTGCACGGTACCCTCGTATCACATTTTTACAGTTTTTTTATCGTTCTGCAATGGCACGAAAATAAATATTTTGTAAATCCGTCGAGTACTTTGCCCGTTTATGTTTTCCCGTAGAGTCCGACAAATATCTCGGCTTTTTTCATAATTCCATCGGGAAGCAGTTGTCATTTTTTAAAAATACCGAAAGTCGCCATTTTTCAAAAATCGGTCGTTAAACGGGCTTTCGGGTCAACTAATTATTGTATCTCCTTCACGATTAAGCATGAACCGTCAATAAAAATTCTACGCCGCGTAGGTCGTGCAAAAAACAAAAAAAAAAATCCAAAGCTATACTTCCATCGTTTCTCGCTACCCTGATGGACTCTGTTGACAAAAGTCATTTCTATGAATGGAGAAACTCAAGAGGCCGTCAAATTGGTCGATTATTCGAGGCAAGTTGTCTATTCTGTCGACAGAAAAACCAACACCTGAGAACGGGTCCCCCGTAGATCCTTGGCGAGATCTTGCCAAGGGCCTCCTCGAGACACGACCCCTTTTTCCATCGCGAAAGATATACCTCCGCTTCCACGATGCTACCCTGAGCAACCTGTTTACCGAGGGGACTCGAAAGAATAGAAATTTAAGTGAGCGTGAAATCGGCTCTCTCGTAGGGTCAGCCCCATTAACGACCATATACCCAGTGACAACCACTAGAACACTACATGTTATCCCTTCAACTGTATTGCCATCGAAACTTTCGAAGGAGGAACAAGCCGGGCGAGAGAGCTTCTCGTCGACGTGGTACCCTGTTCGAAAAGGAGAGTGATTTCGTCACGCCCCCGTATTCACCCTCGAGTGCACCGTACATCTCAAGTCTGTATATAGACTGATATATATTTATATTCCCATGAACATCAGGAAACAAGAACGAGCGAACGACGAACACTCGCATGTCCGCGTGTTTTCTTCTTCGAAATAAAATATTTCGATACACCTCTTGCAAGGTCTTGCATTCCTGGCACTTTTGGGTGACAAAGTTCATTTTGTATTTTTTATCTTGTTTTCTTTTTTTTTATCGTGGATGTAACGCCTGTGACCGCAGACTAGTCTTTTCCGAGGAACGGGAGCTTTCGCTCTTGGCATGTTATCCTGAGAAACTTGTGAACAGAAATCAATTTTTTTTTTTTTTTTATGTAGAACCTAAATCGAACCTGAAATTTCGACTGATGTCTCGCAGACCTCGCGTCGAGCTTCGAGCATTTTTAGGGTGAAACTTACCCCCTATCGAATTTGGACCTTTGCGCTGTACATGTTTTCCTGAGCAACGTGTTTACAGAAGTCGTTATAGTGAAAGGGGATTAGACCGAGCGTGAAATTTTCGAACCGCAAATTCGGGACCTCATGCTGGGAAGGTAAAATTTCGGAGAAATTCTAAGAAATTAAGAAAAAGGCTCTGGAAGACGCTCCGAGGGTATGGTATCCTGGTAGGAAATGGGAACCGAGTCGTCACGCCCTCACTCACCCTTTGGAACTGTAAAGCCTGACCGCAGTCGCAATTAAAAGTTATTACTCTTTTTCGTTTTGAAATTTCCAAATGAGACTCGTAGCTTCGACGGAAAATGTTTGCCGGCCACCTCTGCATTTGCCATACCAGCCCGTTACAGTTGTTTTCAAACGTTATTTTTCGGACCGGATTTTACAGCGACCGTGAAAATGGGAGATGGAATCTTCGAGTCAGAGAACCAAAATGTATTCAATTTTCAGCTACAAGTTTCGAGGGTTAATCAAGTCTGGGTCGTTGAAGTTCAATAATAAATCAGTTATTTTTTTTAGGTTGCAGTTAGCTAGATCATAGATCACAAATTTAGTACTCGGAGGATTGTTAACTGATCAACTTTTTGAAGATTATCCAAACGGAGAGCTTTAAGATTTATTTTTTAGTTTGTTCCAGCTGACGAGTTTAGATCGAACTTGCACCTTCGCGCCGTCCATGTTACCCTGGGAAATGTGTTTACGAAAGTAATTCTAGTGAATAAGGATTAGAGCGAGCGTGAAATTTGTCTACCACAAATTCCGGACCTCACGCTGTGAGGGTAAAATTGAGCAGAAATTTCACTTGACGAAGAAAAAGGATGTGGAAGATACTCCGAAGGTATGGTATCCTGTTAGGAAATAGGAACAAAGTCGTCACGCCCTCACTCACCCTTTGGAACTGTAAAGCCCGACCGCAGTCGCAATTAAAAGTTGCTACCCTTTTTCGTTTTAAAACGTCCTAATGAAACTCGTAGCTTCGACGAAAAATGTTTGCCAGCCACTTCTCCATTTTCCATGCTAGCCCGTTACAATTGTTTTCAAACGTCATTTTTCTGAACCGGATTTACAGCGACCGTGAAAATGGGAGATGGAATCTTCGAGTCAGCGAACCGAAATGTATTCAATTTTCGGACACAAGTTTCGAGGGTTAATCAAGCCTGGATCGTTGAAGTTAAAAAATAATAAGTCAGTTATTTCTTTCAGTTTGCAGTTATCTAGATAATAGAGCACAAATTTAGTACTCGGACGATTGTTAAATGATCAACTTTTTGAAGATTAACCAAACTTGGATCTTACGATTTAAAAAAGATTATAACAAGATAGAAAAGTACCGGTATGGATCCATAGATCACCACTCTAGTGCTGTAACAATTGATAACATATTTACTATTGGAAGCTTAACCATACTGAGAGGTTTAAGATTTTTTTTTTAGTTTGTTACAGCAGACGAGTTTAGATCGAGCTTGCACCTTCACGCCGTCCATGTTACCCTGAGAAATGTGTTTACAAAAGTAATTCTAGTGAATAGGGATTAGAGCGAGCGTGAAATTTGTCTACCACAAATTCCGGACCTCACGCTGTGAGGGTAAAATTGAGCAGAAATTCCACTTGAAGAAGAAAAAGGTTGTGGAAGATACTCCGAGGGCATGGTATCCTGTTAGGAAATAGGAACAAAGTCGTCACGCCCTCGCCCACCCTGGCGTACGATCTGCCCGTAGTCGCAATTATGAGTCGTCGCCGCCCTTTTGAAACATCCTAACGAGACTCGTGGCTTTGAAAAAAAAATGTAACCAGCCACTTCTGCATTTGTCATGCTAGCCCGTTACACTTGTTGACAAAAGACATTTTTCCGAATGGGGATTCGAGCAACCGTGAAATTGGGAGATTGGGCGGTGACCGAAAAATGTATTCAATCCTCAGGTACACAGTAAAAGCCTTGAAAGAACTCTTGACAAAAGGCATTTGCCTGGATAATACGTTAATTTCAATGGATAAACTCGACCGTGAAATTGGGGGTCATAAAATTCTTTTTGGGAAAATGTAAATGTACTCCAGCTTTGGGTGTACAAAGTAAAATTCGAGAATTGTGCATTGCATTCACTCCTGCATTTCCCATGCTACCCCGTTACAGTTTTCGACAGAAGTCATTTTCCTGAATAGAGGGATTAACGCGACCGTGAAATTGGTATATATGATGGAGTCGGCGAACGAAAATGTATTAATTCCTCAAGTACAAAGGTAAAAGCAGACATTGTAAACGTCGAGGCTAAATTATTGTACCCACCTCGACAACAACGTGAACTTTCGAAAATGTTATGTTACCCTGAGGAAACTGTTGACAAAACGTATTTTTCTGAATGGGGATTAGTTCGACCGTGAAATTGGAAGTCATAATATTCTATTCAACGAAGGTAAATGTATTCTAGCTTTGGGTGCGTAGTAAAATCCGAGCATTGGCCATTCTAACCACCAAGGGTCGAATCCGTCCTCTTCGCAGGGTCGCGAACTTTCGAAAGTTTCATGTTATCCTGAAGAAACTGTTTACAAAAGTCACTCTCTAAAACGGGATTAGTGGTTACGGTGCAAATGAGTTTAATGGTTTCCAAAGAGCGTGAACCGATACGTGTCCGTTAGAATGGACCCTTTTTCCTTGAGAGCCTTTGCAGCTCTCATGTTACCCCGGTGTAACTGTGACAAAACTAATGTTACCGAATAGGGATTAACTCGACTGTAAAATTGAGAGTCATAATCGTCTTCTCAGCGAAGGGAAATTTATCCTAGCTTCAGGTGCTAAGTAAAATCCGAGCATTGACCATTCTAACCGCCAAGGGTGGATTGTCATCCATCGTCTTGGCAAGGAACTTTCGCAGCTCTCATGTTACCCTGAAGAAACTGTTTACAAAAGTCACTCTCTAAAATAGGATTAGCGGTTACAGTGCAAATGAGTTTATTGACTTCAAAAGAGCGTGCACCGATACGTATCGCTGGAACGAACCTTTTTTCCCTAAGAGCATTCGCAGCTCTCATGTTACCCCGGGGTAACTGTGACAAAACTAATGATACTGAATAGGGATTAACTCGACCGTGAAATTGGGCGTTATAATTGTCTTCTCAGCGAAGGGAAATTCATCCTAGCTTCAGGTGCTTAGTTACATCCGAGCATTGACCATTCTAACCGCCAAAGGTGAATTACCATCCATCGTCTTGGCAAGGAACTTTCGCAGCTCTCATGTTATCCTGAAGAAACTGTTTACAAAAGTCACTCTCTAAAATAGGATTAGCGGTTACAGTGCAAATGAGTTTATTGACTTCAAAAAAGCGTGAACCAATATAATTGGAATGAACCCTTTTTCCCTGAGAGCCTTCGCAGCTCTCATGTTACCCCGGGGTAACTATGACAAAACTAGTGATACTGAATAGGGATTATCTCGACCGTGAAATTGGGCATCATAATTGTCTTCTCAGTGAAGGGAAATTTATCCTAGCTTCAGGTGCTTAGTTACATCCGAGCATCGACCATTCTAACCGCAAGGTTGGATGGCCATCCATTGTCTTGGCAGGGAACTTTCGCAGCTCTCATGTTATCCTGAAGAAACTGTTTACAAAAGTCGCTCTCAAAAATAGGATTAGTGGTTACGGTGCAAATAAGCTTATTCCATTGTCAATTGCCTTCAACCGAGAGTGAACTGATACGTATCGCTAGAACGAACCTTTTTTCCATGAGCGCTCTGCCAGCTCTCATGTTATCCTGAAGAAACTGTTTACGAAAGTCACTCTCTATAACAGGATTAATGGTTACCATGCTAATAACTCAAACAACGTCAAAAGGCCGTGAACCTAAATCTATCGCCGAAGACAACCTTTTTCCCCCACGAGAACCTTCGCAGCTTTTATGTTACCCGGAGAAAAGTGTTTAAAAAAGAAATTATGCTTAATTACCTTATTCAAACTCACTCATCGTCTAGGTAACGTTTCCTTGCCCGAAAAACTTCTTCTTTTCTTATATTTTCTTGCGATTTCTGTTGACAAAAGTCATCTTCATGAATAGAAGTTCCAGCGAGCGTGAAACACGCTTACAAATCTATCGTCGTTAATCCTCGTGCCAAAATGTACCATTGTAACATAATACAAATCATTGAAACGTGACACCCGAACTGCGGAATAAATTCTCTAAAGTCCCAAAACCATCTAGTCCTCTGAGTGACTCTCTTTCGAAATCGGACTTCCACGGTTCTCCTGCTAGCCCGTGAAAACTGTTTACAAAAGTCATTTTTCTGAATGGGGATTAGCGCGAGGGTGAACAATCTGTATTGTATCGCCATAGACCACCCGCGCTTGGCTTGGCATTTAGGTATGCGGTCAAGAAACCGTGAGTCCCTCGCCTTCTCGATCGCCGAGCCATTCACGAGCCTTTTATGGGGAACCCTCTTTTCGCCGCGCAAAGATTTATTAGCCAAGGCAAGGATCTCTCTTCGGCTTCACCCTCCGAGTCCAAGGGTTCTCCGGCCCATAAATCTTCCTGGAAAAACTTCTCCCAAGAATACTCCTCGCATCGCCTGTTGTCCTGTTATAGAAGTGGAGCAACTTCTTCGAACTTTCAACCCTTCGTCTTCCAAAGTTCTTCCATTCGTTACGGAACACTCTTCCCAACGATTTTCCGTCATACACGATCACCATCGCATGGGTCGGACTATCGCCAGCCAAATTTCGAATCCGTGTTCCATTCTACTTCACCGCCTCTCATTCAACTTCGTCACCGTCGAGGCCCTTCGTGGAATCCTCCGAGGGCGTTGTTCCAAGGAGCACCCCTAGCTCCCTCGCCATCGACCTCTTACCGGCAGCCTTCCTCGACTCTCTGCAACCCTGCTGGAAGTATTCTCCGCCGATGCCCCTTGGAAAGCGCGTTCTCACGCTGCTGAGAACTTCTCTCGCCGTAGTCGAACGGCCAACGATTTTGTCGTGTTTTTTTTTCTCTTCTTCATTCCGTAGCTACACGTAGTGTGTGTACCGAACATCTGGGACAGAAGTGTAGGATTTAACGTTCTTCCTGCGTTTTTATTTTTCTTCTTTCCTCTCGCATCTCCGGCGCTCCAGCGACCCGATCGCCTCCTCCGTCCTGCTCCGGTTCGCCTTGGTAAGATTATCTCGGATCCCGAAGAGCGCCGAGAGGTGAGGCGGGAGGAGAGGAAGCGGGTAGGGATGGAGGCCGAGGAGGAGCGGTGTAACGCGCATTCCACGACCCTGGAATAAAGTATGTAGGCGCACGACCGCTTCGACAGCTGCTGGCCTTCCAGCTCTCTCTGGCATTGCAGCCGCGCGCGTACGGTGGGTGCGCGACCTTGACGAAAAAATTCATACTCGCAGGGAGGCGCCTTCAAACGTACACCGTTCAAACGTACACCGGTTCACCGTAACACAACTGAATCTCACACTTCACGAAATGACACACAGCGTTCAAGCTTACACGGCGAATTTGTAACAAACGATTTTTCAACACATTACAAACCTTACACCGCAAATTTATTACACATCAAAAAGCTCTCACATTTAAAATGAACACATTCAGAATTTAACAACATTATTTTGTAACAACCGCGAAATGTAACAACTTCGAAAGCTTACACATGAAATTTGTAACAGACGTTAAATCTTACACCCAATTTACTTTTTTAATAAAATTGTTTATTGTTTATTGTTTACTGCGTACATTTCATAAGTAATAGGCTACAAAATACATAAAACAAAAGCCTAGAAGAGATCATTATGATTGGGATAAGTATGACTGTCTATTACAGTGCTCGCTTATAAAACCTCATTATTTCGAAAAAGAAAAAGACAAAAAAAACCTTAACGATAGTTATTAGTGTGGATTAACTTAGGCAGTCAGAAAAGAAGGAGCACAAACAATGCACTGTAAAAAGAAAGGTAAAAAAGAATACGAAAAAAACCTTTCCACATATCTCGTGTTGAATCTTACACCCGTGCATACGTACACGGGCTAACAGGGAAGGGGGCGGCTCGAGACTGGCGCTGATGGGAACCACTGCTACTATGCAGGTTAAATGGACTTCACAGGGTTACCGTCCGAACATTGCCTGCTGTGAGTGAAGCCCATTTAACCTGCATAATAGCAGTGGTTCTCATCAGTGACAGTCCCGAGCCGCCCCCTTTCCTGTTAGCCCGTGTACGTATGCACGGGTGCAAGATTCAACGTCTGTTACAAATTTCATGTGTAAGCTTTCGAAGTTGTTACATTTCGGGTGTAAGATTCAACGTCTGTTACAAATCTCATCTGTAAGTTTTCGTAGTTGTTACATTTCCGGTGTAAGATTCAACGTCTGTTACAAATTTCATGTGTAAGCTTTCGAAGTTGTTACATTTCGCGGTTCTTACAAAATAATGTTGTTAAATTCTGAATGTGTTCATTTTAAAAGTGAAAGCTTTTTGATGTGTAATAAATTTGCGGTGTACGGTTTGTAATGCGTTGAAAAATGGTTTGTTACAAATTCGTCGTGTAAGTTTGAACGCGGTGGGCCATTTCGTGAAGTGTGAGATTCAGTTGTGTTACGGTGAACCGGTGTACGCTTGAAGGCGCCTCCTCGCAGGTACGGGGCTCGCTCGCGGGGACGAGAGAGTCCGGACGACTGTATGTGCGATGAATGCTGGCAGATGTGTGTTGGCGATGTTGGCTGAGAGCGAGCCAGCATCCCGGGCGCGCGTCGGAGTTGAACGCACGAATGGCCGTTGGGGCCGGAACCTTGGCGGCAAGTACGGTGACCGTGAAGTCCTCGGGGACCTGCGGAGAACCCGGTGCCCCTGGCCCTTCGGCCTTCCACACGGTCCTTCGAGCGTCCCGGCGAGTCCAAGGGTTGTAAAAGCGGATGGAGCTCGTGGTCCAGCGTCGCGGCCGGTCCGACCGGGGGGAGAATGAGAGACGGCCGGATCGGCCGTTAAAAAATGTACTCCATCGTTGACCAATGAAATCGCCCGCCCGACCGCACACGCCATGCTAACTCCCCGCCGTAAGTCCATACCGCAAAAACAAAATTTTGTCATTGTGCTACTGGAGAATCGTGGAAGCTTGAAGGTTCCGTGAGATATCGGCTAGGGAAAGATTATCCGACCTGGGAGCTTCGCAACCAGAAAAATAATTTATTTGATGGCCACCGTTTGTTTGGTTCAAGTAAAATATTTATTTGATTTAAATGAATATTTATTTCATTTAAATAAATATTTATTTCATTTAAATAAATATTTATTTCATTTAAATAAATATTTATTTCATTTAAATAAATATTTATTTCATTTAAATAAATATTTATTTCATTTAAATAAATATTTATTTCATTTAAATAAACATTTTACTTAAACCAAATAAACGATGGCCGTAAAATACATTTTTTTCAGGGTGCAGGATTTTTTAAAGTTTTAACGGCTAGATAAAAGAGGGTTAGGAGATTCTGTTAGAAAAGCATCTGTTAGGAGATTTGAGATCGTAGATCATAGATCACGGATATAGTGCTATGGCGATTGTTGAACGGCTGATGTTTGGAACATCAGAATTGGATCTTTGAGACTGAAAGGGACTTGCTTAGTCACGGCGAGATAGAAGGGTACCGATAGCAGAATCTAGATCATAGATTCGTCAGCCTAGGTAGCCGCCGCGAGTGACACACGAAGAGGGGCCCCGAGAAAACTATCAGGAGATCCGACGGTCCAATCGAAAATTTCTCAAGATCAACCGACTCGCACACCGACGCATAGAGGGATGCTGGCCAAGTCGCACACAACCGCAGATGCCTCGAATAACCGAAGCTCCTCTTCGGTCGTGGACTCCTGGTACCAGAAGCGCCATGCGCCTTCACCATTTTCCCACGCGCCCTCGCCACGTTCTCACGCGCCTTCCCGTGTCGGGTCCTTTCCTCTCTTTTCTCCGCCGCTTCTTCTCGCTATCTTTCATTATTCCTTCCTCTCTCTCACTAACATTCCCTCACCGGGCGAAACCAGACAGTTTCATCCGCACCGTTGCGGACGTGGGAAAATAAAAAATCTTCCCAACTTCGGCACAAACGGACCGCGGCCTCGTGTGTAGGGGAGAGCGGGGTAAAATGGCACACTGGGGCAAAATGGGATAATGAGACAAAACGCAATTCTTCAATAACTTTTGGATGGTGGCGATGGTCGTAGGTGGGGCAAAACGGGTTTGAAAATCCGGATGTATCAATTGGGACAAAATGGAACATCCAAAAATTATTGGAAAATTGAGTTTTGCCCTCACTGTCCCGTTTCGCCCCACTGTGCCATTTTGCCCCGCTCTCCCCTATTCCTACATAATGAAATTCCCTTGGTCGTCAGCGTTGAATTTTCTTCGAGTTTCTCCATCCATCTCACGCGTCTACGCTTCCATCTTGCCGAGAATTTAACGCCGAAAGTCGAAGGGAGACGGAGGGGCGGGGTGGAGAGGGAGTAAGCGGGATCGAGCGATGCCGGAATGAGAATCGAGACGCCGGGCGACTTCCTGAACGGGCATGAAGTCCTGGCCATTCGGGGTTTCGATTTCTCGGGTTCTCGGCGAGAGTATCCCACGGTGCGATCCCGTGGGAACGGCTTGATTGGCTGGGAATCCCGAGTGCCCTGTTCCCGAGCTCTCTCGGCACAACCGGCAGCAACGTCAGCGTGCAGACACTCCGGCCCGCCGTTCCTTCTCACTCTTTTCTATGTAGGGGAGAGCGGGGCAAAATGGGGCAACGGGGCAAAACGGGGTTTTTGGCCAAAACGTCATTTTCCAATAATTTTTGGATGCCGAATTCGCCCTATCGGATACATCAGGCTTTTCTGCCCAGTTTTGCCACCTTGTCCGATCCAAAAATGATTGGAAAATTTAGTTTTGCCCAAAAACCCCATTTTGGCCCGTTGCCCCATTTTGCCCCGCTCTCCCCTACTCCTATAACTCGATTCTCCGCTCACGGTTATTCGCGCCGCTCCGCGGGTCTTTTCTGGAGAGTCTCGTCCCTTCTCTACTTTGCGCTTGCGAGAACATACGCTTTTCTCCCTCTTCGCTGACGGACGGTAATTTAACCCCGCGGAGTCGAAGATCATCTTCGGTAAAGTTCTCGCGCCCCCTTCGACGCCGATCGCTCTGTCGTATGCGCCTTTGTGCATACGGTCGAGCGGGGCACAATGGCCCCACACTTCGAACGGGACTCGAAGTGTGGGGCCATTTTCGTGTACGGTGACGAATTTACAACGGCGGTCCGTTTTGCCCCGCCGTTTCCTATAGTTTCTACTCTCACACTCTTGGGCCATCGTTATGTTCATCGAATCGAATCCCGTCTTAAATTCGATCCCAAGCGCGATTGGAAGAACCTTCCACGTGGAGAGCGAATGACCGACGCGTCACGCTTAATTGGGCGGGCTACGTTAGCCCAAGCTGGTCACACATAACAAGCAATCGTCACTCTTCCCTTCGGCAATTTTTTCGCACTCTCTCTATGCGATACAGACACTTAAACGTTGGACGAGGGTCAACCTCTCTTCCCGTCGTAAGTGGGTATGCGACCTTCGACCTCTTTCCGGGGAAAGTGGGGGGGTGGGGCGTCGGGTAGAAAGAAAAATTAGTATGCATTTTTCAGATTTTTTAATTTGCTTTGAATTTTGTGTTTTTTTGCCATATAAAAAAAAACAAATTCAAAGCAAATTTAAAAATCTAAAAAATTTCATACGTATTTAGAAAAATGAACGAAACATTTTCATTAAAAAAAAAATGGGTTACCGGGAAATCTGTTAACCAATTTTTTTATTTCATTAATTTGTTAAAAACATTTTGGAATTATTATTATGCAAAATTAATCTTTTCAGTACCTTTACTATGCATGATTTTTTTCATATCGAAAAAATGATGATGAATGAATGAATCGAAATGTTCGAAATGAATGCCAAGCGACAGAACTACCTTAAATTAAAACGGAGAATTTAACATATTTTGCATATAGGGTGAAAGTGGTGAATGTGGACCACCCGATCAGCCCGCAAATAAGTTCCATCTCGACCGTACCGAATGCCCCACCTCTATCCAATTTTATTTCCATCAAACAATTAATCAATCTCGAATCATTTGAATTTCATGAATGACCGATATCTCCACCACTTCATCGATTCTCGACCCGACTACGACATTATACTCTCGTCGTGTGATGAACTTGCCATCCCAGCCGTCTCTAAAGATTTTTCTACGGCTATTAATCCACGGAGCCCTCGTCCATGCCGGTCCATTGATCTACGATCTCAACACCGGTCTATTGTATTCTCGATCACAATACTTCCTCGCGCGTTCGAGAATGGCGAGCCGCAAATGATTTTCTCACGGACGATCCCGAGCGTGCTCGCCGGCTGGCGAATGTACGCGTACGCATTGGGATTCCCGAGAATCTACGGAGACTTTCTTCCCACAGGCTCGTGAAATCTTTCTCGCTCGATCCGTACGCGGCGGTCCTCGCTCGGTCACGAGGAATCCCGAGCGTGGGATAGTTCGTTCCCTGGGGGCAGAAAACGATCTGGTTTGGTAGTAGGCGGTCAGAGAAGAGAAAGAGTTATTTCTGGGAGGAGAAGTGCGTGCGGTTGAGTGCGTGTACGCAGTAAAATAACTACCAACATTTCTTCTCCATACAAACATTCACAATCGTTTTCTTGTTTTCACCCAACAAAAATGTTGCGCATTTGAACAAAAATGTTGGTAATTTTCCAAAAATGTTGGTAATTGTCCAAAAATGTTGGTAATTGTCCAAAAATGTTAGTAATTTTCCAAAAATGTTGGTAATTTTCCAAAAATGTTGGTAATTATTAACTTTACAAACAGTTTTTTAATAAAATTTACCAGAAAAAGATTGTGAACGCTTGCGGACAAAAAAAAAGTTTGTCAAAATTACAAATCTTTCCTGCGCACCGGGATTTTGGTTTATGAACAAACTTCATTTATCCACAAAAGCCCACAATTATTTTCTTTTTTACTTTAACAATTATTTATTGTAGAATTGACAAATATTTTTATAAGATTAACAGAAAAATAATTGTGGAAGTTTGCGAACAAAAAAAAAGTTGGTTGAAAGTACAAATGTTTTTTTAATGCGTCTGCGGAGTTGCGTGTATTCCGTACGGCGAGCGCCTTTCTCTCTCTCTCTCTCTCTCTTGATTGTGCGCACATACCCGAAACTTCCCACGGGATAGGAGAAACGCTATCTCGCATCGGGTACGAAGCATGGAGCGAATGATAAAGACGCGCCACGTGTGCGCTAACGAGCAGGCGCTTGGACCAACGAGATACGGCGCCAGGCCGAACGGTCTCGGGCCTGTGCGATCCCTACTCTCCCACAGAACCTTCCACGATCGTGAGAATCTTCGCAGCTTCAGGGGAAACTGATTCCCAGTCCTACTAGGAGACCAGACCGCTGCAGGCGGTTTCGCACCGACTACCGGCCGCGGGACTTACCCCTCGCTTGCTCTTCGCCAATAACTGAGGCTTGCTTCTCTTTTCTTTACAGTGAGGAAATTTAAAACAAAAGAGAAACACTGCGACGAGAGCTTCGCCAGTTCACGATATGTACAAGATCTCACCTTAATTAAGCATTTGCATTATTTCGGAAGTATGACTGCACGGAGGAAAACTGTGAATTAGGAGGACTCCTAATAACATTTTTGGAGAACTCCTAATGATATTTTTGGAGAACTCCTAATAACATTTTTAGAGAACTCCTAATAACATTTTTAGAGAACTCCTAATAATATTTTTGGAGGACTCCTAATAACATTTTTGGAGGACTCCTAATAACACTTTTTCACAACTCCTAATAACATTTTTGGAGACCTCCTAATAACATTTTTGGAGAACTCCTAATAACATTTTTGAAAAACTCCTAATAACATTTTTGGAGAACTGATAATCGATCGGTTAAAAGGAAAATGGTTTTTACCCATTTTTCTTTTAACCGACCAACAATCAGTTCTTCAAAGTCATAATTTTTATTCACCGTGCGGATCGATTTGCCCGAGCGTGATTCATAATCTTTCGGGACACGTCCCTAGTGGAGCGCTACACAGGGCCAGTATCGGCGCCGCGTCGGCCTAACGTCGGCTAGTACCGGACCTGTGTTTCGTTCCCAACAGAGGTATCTCGATCGCAGAAGTCGTAGCTACTGAAACATATTATGGATTTACCGGCTACTCTGGGTGGGTGGTACTCACCACTTTTACCCTGTGAACTAATAAAAAAAATGCGGTTGGATCAACTGAAGATTCGTGCAGGGACATTCAAATAAATACTTTGTTGGTCGAACAAAATATTTTAATGGGTCAAACATTATTTGGTGACAACACCCAACAAATTTGTGAACCAACCAATCTTTTAGCTTCTAACAACAATATATTTATTTGAACGTCCCTGCCCGAATCTTTAGTTGATTCAATCGTATTTTTTTATCAGTGTGTGTGACTTCCACCACACACACCCAAAACAAAAATGTATTTGACGGCCACAGTTTATTTGGTTTAAGTAATATATTTATTTGATTTAAATAAATCTTTATTTAAATTAAATAAATAGTTACTTAAATGAAATGAATATTTATTTTTATCAAATAAATAATTTACTTGGATCAAATAAACGGTGGCCGTCAAAAAAATTATTTTTCTGGTTGCAGGCTTCTAGTCGTGCGTTTCGGCAAAACTGTATCTGTTACACCGATAAAAAGGTTTGGTAATATCAACTAAGCTGCGGTTGCGGGTGGCGAAGGAAATGTTTGGTCGATTGAACAAAATGTTTTTTGCAATCAATAACAGAACAGTAAATTCAACTTAATATTCGGTCACACGACCAAATATTCGTTCAATCAACTAAATATTTCTTTCGATCGATCCAAATATTTCCTTCGCCACGCGCAACCGCAGCTTGGTTCATATTACCAAACTTTTTTATCGGTGCAGAAAAAGGGGAAAATTGGTAATTCTTTACCAGAAAATCGTACATGTCGGGAAAGTGTTTCATCGTTGCTGACGAACGAAAGACATCGCTAAAGAGATGATCTCGAGGACACGTGAGAAAATTCTCGGCCGCGAGTTTGAAACCGCTCCGCCGTTGATAGGTGTCTGGTATCGGGAGCACCAAATTCAGCCCCGAGTTCGGTATCTTCTCACGGTGCCCGGTGAGGCTCGCACGCTGTTCCCGCGATGGAGCGCCGGCATGGGAGTCGCGCCAGCGTGCCGAGAAACTCGGCGAGCGAAGGAGCGAGAGGACGACAAGTTGCCCCATGCACGGACGCTCGCTCGACCCGAAATATCTCGCTGTTTCCCTTTGTCGTGAGAAAATCGAGCGCTGGGAACGTTTCGAGGATCGAAAACGGCAACGTCCGTTCGGTGATGTGACCCAAGATCTATATATTCGGTACACCGAAGACCTCCACTTCTGCGCTTGATGACAATTCGAGGGGCCACGTGACCGACCCTCCCGTTCATGCATTTCACCCATGTAAGCTCGTATACACATAAGTAGCGTAGAGCGGGGCAAAATGGGGCAACGGGGCAAAATGGGGCAACGGGGCAAAACGGGGTTTTTGGGCAAAACGTCATTTTCCAATAATTTTTGGATGTCCGAATTCGCCCTATCGGATACATCACCCTTTTCTGCCCAGTTTTGCCACCTTGTCCGATCCAAAAATGATTGGAAAATTTAGAAATTCGCGAGAATTTGAGAAACCGTGAAAACCACCTCATCTTATTCTGAATTGACCACCTCATCTTATTCTGAATTGACCACCGGTCAATTCACGTGGGAAAAGTTTCGCCGGACGTCTTGCGAGAAAAAAAAATAACATAATTCGAGGGGCCACGTTCGTCCGACGTGAACTTACCTAGAGGAGAGCGGGGCAAAATGGGACAGTGGTGCAAAACGGAACAGTGAGGGCAAAACTCTGTTTTTTAATAATTTTTTGGATGCCCCATTTTGTGCCAACTATAAATCCGGATTTTCAACTCCATTTTGCCCCACGGACCACCACTATTTAAAAGTTATTAGAATATTGCGTTTTGTCTCATTATCCCGTTTTGCCCCGCTGTGCCATTTTTCCCCGCTATGCCATTTTGCCCCGCTCTCCCCTATATATACATCCGGTAAAGAAACGTCTAAGACTGTCGCAAGAAATTCGCGAGAATTTGAGAAACCGTGAAAACCATCGCGCCGCCCCTCCTCTCATCCTCCCGGTCAATTCAATTTGGGAAAAGTTTCGCCGGACATCTTGCGAGAAAAAAAGATAACACAATTCGAGGGGCCACGTGCCGTCCCTCCAATGTGCCGGATTCGTCCGACCTAAACTTACATATATATACATTCGGTAAAAAAACGCCTAAGACTGTCGCAAAATATTCGTGAGAATTTGAGAGACCGTGAAAACCACCGGACCGCACCTGCTCTTATCCTCCCGGTCGATTCACGTGGGAAAAGTTTCGCGGTATGGCTTTCGAGAGAAAAAGAAAAAGAACACCGTCTCAGATGCCGGGGCGCCGCAGGAACGCCGCTGCAGGTCGCAGGCAGACTGGTGCGAGCGAGCGAAGAAATAGAAAAAAAAAACAAAAACAAAAAATGATTATTTCAAGGACGTATCCCAGAGGCCCCGGAGGGATGGGAGCGCGTCTGGAAGATCTACACAGCGTCTAGGATCCATGGGGCTCGATGATCGGCCGTGCGTCAGAGAGGTTAGGGCGATACTAACGTAAGCCGAGTGTTTAGAAGCATCAGGCAAGTATGGGGTTGTAGCAAGAGGCTAGGCGAGGGAACACACGAGGAGGAGCAGGAGGAGGAGGTGGAGGAGGCGCGCTCTCGTCGGGTACACCAAAGAGACCAGTAGGAAAGAGAACCTGTGCTGCGCCTGCTCCGCGTCGGCTTTTGCTCAGGAGCACCGGTAGATGTAGTTGTGGCGCGGGAGACGATACGGAGGATCGTTCCGTTTTTCGAGAGAGCAAGAGATCATTTTTTTTTCCTTCAATAAATTAGTATCGTTAGTTTAGGTACGCGGTTCATCAAATTTGCCCTCTCGATCTTAGGCCATTTACGCTCAATTTTCATTTTCTCATGGAGCTTCACTATTTTTTCTTCACTAAAACTAACTTCAAAAACTAAAGAAAAGTAACCGACAACGATAGGTGCGCGGTTGGTGTGCGGCCGGGACGAAACGAATGCATAACGACATATGGTCGATACACCTTTCCTCTTTACGTTTTTTTTTCTTTAAAACATTTCCCTCAGGAGTACCGCGTTGCGATACCCCCGTAGTATTATTTTTTAAAAAAATGCAAGTCCCATAGCCTCTTGGGCAAGAGTTACACATAATCCTAATTTAGATATAGTCTGGTCTTTTTTCTATGTTTATAAGTCTACCATGTAACCCACGCCAAATGTACAAGTCCTAAGAAATAAACATTATTAAAAAAAAAAAAAGCGGTTGGTGTGCGGCTCTGGCGGTCCCCAAAGTCAAGCAGTACCGCTCGCGGTCAGTACTTGGATGGTGCCGGCGCATCGGATCGTGGAGCGGGAGGCAATTTTCTCGGAGATTGGTGATTACCCTGTAGGAACACCAATCTCTGGGGAAAGAACCGTCTGTGTATGGCCAGGTTTTCCGCAGTTTCCCTGTGCCCCTGTGCGAATGCGACACAGTAAGGGGGTAAGTCGGCTGCGGACGCAATCCGGGGGGGGGGGGGGAGGTGGGGTATGTAAAAAGCGGAAAGACCTCGCACAAATGGAAGACAAATAATAAAAATTTAAAAAAACCAAAGAAAAGTAAAATTGCAAAATCGACGAGGAAAGGTTTGTTAAATGTAAAAATATTTTTGTACCCTATCCAACATGCAAAAGTTCGCACATCTCTCGCCGATGAAAAATGAACTCTACGAATATTTGGGAGACAATGCGAATAAAAAAAATAATAAATATTCGAGAGGCCGATAATCGCGTTCAAGTTCGCAACGACACTCTCTCCCCAGTCTCCACGCGCACGAGCGAGCGCGCAAGTTGTCGGTGGGAATCATTGAGGTTTCCCATGCCCACAGAACAGCGGTAATAGTGCCAACACACGTTTTGCTGTATGGACTGTTGTAGTACGCTACAACGGCATTCCGGCTTCCCACAGCCGGCGAACGTTGATATGGCGAACGCCGAGCCAGACGTTCCCAAACCCAACCGTCTACTGTGTGCGATCGTGAGAGACTCGTCCGCGTCACGTTCGTATCGTGTAATAGCATACTCGTGTCACGTGCGGGCCGCCTGTGTCGGCTTACAGTAACGACCGCTCTTCTCTTATAGTACACGGTGTATATCTATATATATAAAGCATATATATACATAAGTATATTGACCGGCCACTTCTTTAACTTTATAATTGTCGTCTAATAATCTTAGCCCGACAATGTAATAGGATAGCAAGCGGCACGGAACTCTGCACTACGATCGTAGCTGTATTCGTTCCGGCGTGCCTTGACCCGAAAAGGGGATCTAAAAGGTCGACGGTGAGGGAGGATACAACGACGGTGAACTAGACTATCGGACGTCTCGCCGCATGCGAAGTCAATCAATCATTTTGTCGATGAAATCGTGTTTAGCTGTACTAGGAGAACAAGCGGGACAGGGGTCTTCCTAAACACGCGCCAGGCTGACTAGACGGCCCCACTACACTATCCTCGCGTCTGCGCTGCCTACGCAATGGTTATGTGCCTTGGCGTGTTTCACGCATACCACGGTGTTAACCGCTGTGTTTCGTAACTTTGTACGTACAAGTATTGCGCAAGCCGCTTGTATATTGATAATCATTGAAAATTACTGGGTTAGTGATATGCAGAATAAGCGGATAGGGGCCGGGGGCAAAATGAAACCCCCCCGAGTACTTATAGGATAGGTGTACAATATTAACCATCCTGAAGTGAAAAACTCAGGCGAGACGGCGGAAATGACGAATGGGGTCTCATTGCCGGGGTTAATGCGGTGGGGGCAAAATGGACGGTACCTTTTTGTTGTTCAACAGGCTTTATCGACCATCGAAACAATAGTCAAGATTGTGCTGTAATAATCTGCGATGACAAAAGCGTGTGTTTAATATAATTTTTATGTAAGCGATGAAACGTTGAATAGAGAAAAATTGAATTAATATAGGGGCGGAAGCGATCATTTGACCTTCATTTGAGATAATTCTTTCTTTTTGAGTCCCGAAGAAAATTGGTAAAGCTAGTCCGTTTTGCCCTGCTCTTCATTATTCAGTCGGTAGATATATTCAATTTGCAAATAGGGATTTGTGTCGACGAAAAAAAAAAAAAATAAATAGAACTCGACTCATCTCACAGGCATCCAAAGAAGAGAAGTCTCTGATCTATTTACGGTAGAGAAGTGGAAAGAGTTATCAGGAGCGTCGTCACAGGAGCGAGAGCTCCGCGTCCGGCTTTTCGGCGTGAAGAAGTCGGAGCCACGTCCGGATTAAGGTGACGACCTCGCTATCCGCCTCCTCGTCTCCTGTTCCATTTTAACCGAATGCGCCACTCGTCAGAGCCTCGGGAGAACACGGCCGTCGCTACCACCAGTACCTTAACCCACTTTCGGCCAAGCGAGCCACCGCCTTCTCGACGATGTTCTCCTGACAGTTTACTTATTAATTTAGATTATGTCGTATAAGAGCTAATTGCCTCGGGATAGCGGGCGTCGCTCGCCGAAAGGAGAATTGCGCGTTATCCGATCTTTCTGCGATCTTACTGCGTTTTCACATTGAACGTATCACGAAGCCTCGAACAATGGAATTCCGTGTCGAGATCAATCGAGATACACAGGAAATACTTTTTTTCTTCATAAATGAAAAAAAAAAAAATTACATGAAAAAAATTCAAAAAAAGATCAAAAAGCATCAGTAACGCAACGAAGTAATGATATTTTCTTTCTGTAACTTTATCCTGTACTGAATTTGTGGCCTCTCATTGAGACTAACGGACTGAAAGTGTCCAAACGGAGGTTCATTTTGCCCCGCTCTTACCCCTTGCATTATATTTTCCCGCAATTCGAAAAAACAAAAATAGAGAAAAGTTTTTCGTTCAGATCTACCATCTCGTGTAACACACGAAATAGCTGAAATTTTCCCCGCGGGGTCGGCATCTGCAGCCGAAATTCTCCGGTGGTAAAAAAGGTCGGGTTTACCTCCTGCACGCTATAATTTCAGCATCGAGTCCGAGCAACCGGGTCAAAGATGGCCGTGGCCATGAAGCCCGCCGATCGCACTCGCGCGCTACTCATGTTCTCCTAGTAAGGTGATACAGTTTATTGGACTTCTTCAGATTGGAATGCGGCGTCAATGACACTTGTCGCGTTGAGATCCCCCGAGACACATGGCAATCGTCTATTCCGCTCTTCGCGAACAAGTGCTGTGCAAGAAGACTCAGTAAAAAAACAAATTTAAAAAAAGAAGCGTACAATAAATTACGTCTTACGGATTAATTTTGAAGAAGAAGTTGCCTTCGGGTCCGCCTCGCCGTCTGCTCCTGATACACCGAGTGCTCGTTGCCGGGACTCTTGGACGCAGCTGTATGTATATATATATACATGTGTTCGGAATTCTTTGGCCCAAGGGCGTATATATGTATGAATATATATATGTCTATACGCTTTTGGACCAAAGAAATTCGACTACCTCTTCCTCCTCCCGCGACATGCACGTCGCCCGCGACCAACTGTATTTTTATACATCACTGGTAGAGTGACTATGCTCGAGCGACAAGTGCCAGGTGGAATGGAAGCACCTCGTGAGCTACACTCTAGAGGAACGGACGGTTACTCTCCCTCTCGTCTTTCGACTCTTCGAAGTTGCCCGGTTATTCTTTTCAGCCGTCCGAAAACCTCTCCACGGTATTCTGGACTCCAAAATATTCTTCTTCTTCTTCTTTTTTTTCATCTTCTTATTCTTCGTTCTCCGAGATCTTCCTATATTATTCTGATCGCCTGATAGGCCCGAAGCGCAAACTCATTTTTTCTCATCGAAGAAGACACTTGTTAAAAACTTCTTTATTGTCAATTATTATCGTGTTGTTTTTGGGCCGAGCCGCGAGTTTACCCAGTCTGCAAAGACACACCGCGCCGGAGGGACTAGCCTTCCCGTTTGCTCTCCTATTACGGATAATGACGTCGTGACCCGCAAACGCCAAGTCGTCCAGCGAGGCCGACAGCACGCCACAGTGTTCGCAGTCGCCCGAGCGCCGAAGTGGGCGGTGTCTCGTCCCGCTCGAACGCACATCCGGTACCGCCGAGCGGACAGCTTTCCTCCTACTCGCCTAGTAAAAAAATAGCGGTATTATCGATTTTTTTCGATCGTGATCTCACCTCGAGGCCCGCCCGAGAACGGGCCCACGACCTCCGAGTCGCACATGCTGGCCTGTTATTCACTCTTCGCTTGATTTACATATCTTCCAGGCAAATTCGCCACCCTAGGTAAACGGTGAAATAAATACCAACCTTCTTATCCATAGACATCTACAAGATTTTTCTTGCTAATTTTACTAAAAAAAAAAAAGTTTGCTTTTTCCCAAAAATTGTTGTTAATTTTACAAATATATAAATTAATTTAATTAATAATAAAATAATTGTCGGCGTTTGTGAATAAAAAATGTATTGAAAGTACAAAATCTTTTTATTTACTGTGTATATACGCCATAAAAAAATACGAGTAAGGTAAACGTCCCAATGACCGGACAAGCCGTGCGTGCAAGAGAGACAGAAATACGATTTTTCGTGCATGCCTGGGGACTGGGACTGCTTCCCTTAGATGTCCGGTCATTGGTACTTTCACCTTACAGTGTCGTTACAGTCACGAACTAACAGTCGGTAACGAACCAGCTGTACAGAGTTGAAAAAAAAAAGTTTTCGAACAGAGTCGAGGGTGTCATTGAAAGATTTGGTCGGACCCTCAGGGAATCGGAAGGAGCATGTATGGTTGGACATATTGTTTTTCTAAAAAATCATCTTAATAAAAAACTAGTATATATAGGGGTGATGGGCAAAACGGTCACCGTCTTAACTGTCGTATAAACAACTTGTTACAGTTGTTTATACGACAATATAAACAGTTGTTTATACAACAGTATAAACAGTTGTTTATACGACAGTATAAACAGTTGTTTATACGACAGTATAAACAGTTGTTTATACGACAGTATAAACAGTTGTTTATACGACAGTATAAACAGTTGTTTATACGACAGTATAAACAGTTGTTTATACGACAGTATAAACAATACGGACGTATTAGACGCGGAAGACGGGATTGCAGTCTCGAAGGGCCGCCTTCGCTCTTCGCAGTCCACATGCTCGCCTGTTCCCAAAACTAACGAAATTTAGACCCTGTACGAAAGCAGGCGGCCCTTTCTCCGAGAATCGAACGTCTTGGAAAGAGAAAAGGGACGCGTGAGTGCTCTCGAGGGACCGGAGAAAGCTATATCGCCCTCTCGTGCGAGTCTCGTTCTCGATCGTTCGCGGCTCACGAGGAGAACCAGCTCGACAAGAGTAGCCAATGGTCAGTCGGGCGGGGCGACGAGACTCCGCGGACACCGCGAACTAACGCCCTCGTGCTGCTTTCCTGATGGTCGGTCAAACGAAAACACTGACCGGACAAAGAATCGCCTCTCGGAGGGACACTCGGCCTTCTCGCATGTCTTCTCGAATGGCCTTGAAACTTTTTATCTTTTAAATATGATTATCGTATCGTACTACTGGGTAAAAAAGTTTGCACATTTGAGAAACATTGTTTGTTCCCTACTTCGCTAGAATAAGCTAATTCGTAGCGTGCAACACGGCGGAAAATCGCCTATTATTGACCAATGATCATTGTTAACCTGTGCGCGTGCGCAGTACTGTTTCATTAGTCCTTAGGCAGTTATAGGGCTCATTACTCCCTCTGAAACGCGGGGAGTAATGGGCATTGGCGAATATGAACATTTTGTGACGCAAGATACGTGGTTATTTTAACGAAGTCGGAAAAAAGTATTGTATGCTACACGGGAGGGAGCGGAGTTACACCTCGTGTGATTTCTGCCCTCGTTTCGCTCGGGCTGCAAACTTCTCGCTCCGCTAAAATTGCGCAATTTCTTCCACTATACCATAATAATACTATTTGTCCACAAACAGCCACAATCTTAATGTAATTATTTTGCAATTCTTTTAGTTTCAAATATGGTTCGTTGGCCAAAAAAATGTTATTAAGGAAACAAAAAATGTTGACCTTCGTGAACAAGACATATTTGTCAAATGTACAAAGCTTTATATTTAAATATGTAATGTGTACATTTGGTTTATCCATTCATTGAGGGGATGTAAAAAAAAAAATCTTCAAATTCTGTTTCTACAGCAAGGTCCTTTTTTCTTTTTGCACAGGTCATCAACTGACGGTATTCAACGCCCAATCGACGATCCAAGTTGGTGGTAGATGGAATCGTAGCAACGGGAGAGTCGAGCGACCGTTTCTTGGAGTGATATCAGGATTGGTGGTGAACGGGGCGAGAATTTTGGAATTGACTTCCACGAGGGAGGATCGTGTAGTCATAACTATAAGAGGAGACGTGCAGCCACTGCCGCCAGGAAGTTTGCTCGACAGAGCTGCGCCGCTTCAAAGAATGCAACAGGTGCGAATTAGAGAAAAGTCGACATTGGGATAGAGCCCAGATGCCCGATCAAAATTGAACTGTCAAGATGATTTTTTTTTCTTAGACTCCAGCTTCCGGAAGACCAGGAGTGATGGACGATTTAATATTCTCCGGAGCCGGAAGTGGCTGCGCCGGCGACGATGAGGATGCAGAGTGTAAAGCTGTTTACGACCCTGTATCAGGTAGGTGTAAGTAAATTTTTCGAGGGCCCCGTAAATAATCTGGCACGATGCGCAAATTTGTAAAAAAAAAAAAAATCTCAAAAATCATGATCACTTTCACATTTCGCATTCTAATTGTATCCCAGCACTCATCAAGCACGTCCCCGAAAAATTGCTGCTATTTCGATCGAACAGGGTTAAAAGGCAATATTAAAATTTGCGCGTCAACCGTAGGATTTGGACGAGTTAAATTGGCACAAAAAATTGTACTTCCTTCATAGCTAAATATTTTTCCTTTGGAGTTTTTCTGTCAGACAATTGAGTAAAAAGTTATCAGCAAAAAACGAGTTTCTCGCAAGTACTCCGCGCACTAGTCGCTTCATATATAAAGCGACCGCCTGGCACAGCCGGTTGTGTAGTATGAAAGGAGAGACGTTTAGCACTCCCCTAGACAAGGATGGACACACATATACCTGGTAAGGCACTGTCGCCTTGGCGGCTCTTACCACAATTTTTTTGTATTTGTTTTTTATCTTTAATTTATTGAGAATGACATAACCGACGGTAGCCTTGAATCGATATTTATATCGAACTCTACACAAAAAAACCCAACATATTGTTTTTCTAAAAAATCATCTTAATAAAAAAATGGTATATATAGGGGGGATGGGCAAAACGGTCACCGTCTGAACTTTCGTATAAACAACTTGTTACAGTTTTCTGACGATCCTTATATAAGAAAGGTGCGGAAAATAAGTCAAATTGTTAATGAAAAAAATATCGTTAAAATCGGAATTTTTTTAAACATTTGTTCAGAACTTTTTTCGAAAATTTGTTAAGCAAATTCATTTTTTTTTAAGATCTTTCATATAATTCATTTTTTGAATGATTTTTTTTATGAAATCTGTGTTTTTTTTTAATTTTTGCAACGGATTTCTTTTTTATGTTTAACAAGTTTCGTCTCAATACCGTGATAATAGGTTACGTGGTCAGATCATGGCATATGATGGAACATCAACCAAGACAAATTATAATTTTCCGACTTGGTGCCCGTTTTTCCCCCAGTTGTCATTTTTATTCGAGGCGCCCGTTTGGCCCCGTGCCCGTTTTACCCCCATTTCCCCTAGATATAAATATCAAAGGCTTGTCGGTTCGTTACCATTCACAAAACATTCCAGAGCTGCTGGTTAAACACATTAATGGTCCCACGTTGCAATGATTAAGTGCAAAAAAAAAAAAATTATATCAACTAAGACTTGTCTGATCTTTGATCCGTTATTCGTATCCAACCAAGTAGTCTGTTCCCGCACGTTTCGATAGCTCGAGTCGAGAGAACAAACCCTCGCACCTACCCACATGACACACGCATATCACATTCTCTACGCACACGCACACCCATATATCGGCAGCTGTGCATGTTGAGCAGCAGGAACAGCAGCAGTAGCGGAGAGGTCTTCGAGAGCGCGCGTTTGCCGCTCTCGGATCTCTCCCGGCAGCCACCTTCCCGGCTTCATGCTCGCCCGGTTGTATCTCCAATTCATTTGCATATTTAGGATCGAACCGGGACCGCCCGAAGATAAACTTCCGCCACCCCTCCTTTCTCTTTCCGCGTCGAGCTCCTCGCAGGGTCTGCTATCCCGTTCCTAAATCTTCTCCGACTGACTAAAAACTGAATTAATGGTCGTCCGAGCGACCGCTCGTCGACTCCCGCGACAAGCGTGTATCGCCGGGACCCGGCTCAGACCCGATCTTTTTGCCGGTATCGTACTTGGCCGAGATTTATTTAAATTCGAATATCGATTACGGTCGCGTCGAGTAGCGCGGATCCGAAAACTCGTTACTATTGAAACGTTAACGTGATTTATCCTTGCCCCCGTCTTATCCTTAATTTATCACGAGAGAATCCGGGCAACGAGGTTGGCTGTATTATATTTATAGAATGGAAAACGCGGAGGTGGTCGGGGGTTCTCGTTGCCCCGAGAGAAACGAGATCGATACGCGGGCTTGGTGTACAAGTTGCAGGCCAGTAAAATAGAACGCGCGAGTGGGCAGCGACCGGATATACCCCGAGAATCCGCGAACACCTACTTCTCTCTCTTATCGGACGTCCAATGATTGTTCCGCGTGTAACCGGCGGCGCCGTTGCTGTTGCCAGCATGGGATTCGACGACGCAGGGGCTTATCGGTTGCGCGCAAAGCCCTCCGCGATGAACCCCCTCCCCCGGCCGTTTTTAATTCGACGGAGGTATCGCGGCTAGAGCCCCGAGGCTCTCTTTATCCGTCGTCGCGCATCTCGCGACCGAACGCGCTTATATCGACGGCCTCGAAATTTACACGCCGGGTAAAGAATGATTAAAAAAAAAAAAAAAATTTTAATCGTTTTCTTCAGATTCTTCGAGCACTCTATACTTATTGCACGAGCACGTTGATCATCGACATTCGCCGATGAATCCACTCAGCAAAAGAAGTTTAGTTTTTAGAAGTTTTCTTGAAAACTGTCTATCAATGCAGTTACTATTATTATTATTCGGCCGCAAAAATTATAATAATTAAATAATAAACAATAAAATGAAATCTTTAATGGCTTAGTTGCACCCGCAAGCGAGCATTTCTTCCGTGGCCGAGAGTTGAGATCACCGATAAAAAATAGAAAACTGCCTTTGCCCCGGGCGAGGAGCTAATCTAATGACTTTTTTTTTTCTCCACAGACGATCTAATAACACCGGTCTACGTAGCTCCGACGAAGTCGCCGATACCGCCTAGGCCGAAAGGCGGTACCAAAGAAAACATTCAAGAACGTCCGTCGTGCGACGACGAGGAGGATTGCGAGGAAGGTTCCGGCGACCCCGGCACGACCGAAGGAATCTTCGTTACCTCCGCTACCGGTGGGTGTCTAACTACCGACGACACCGAGTTTTTTTTCACACGCTCGGCAAATATTTCATCGCCGAACACGTCAGGCCCACGCCGCACGTCCATTTACCGTTATTGATCCTTCACTGCCTCCACCTTATACGTGTTATACACATTATATGTACATATCTCCTTCGGCCGCTCATCCATCGGATACAGCCAGCCCTCCTATCCGTCCGTTCACGCGATATTAACCCCGCGCTCTCCATCCGCCCGTATAACTCGAGGATCTGTAACATATAACTCTGCCGCAGCCTGACACGACTTCCGAAATAGATTCGGCGTAGGAGCCGAGAGAGAGAGACAGAACATCGAATATCCGACGAGCTAAGCTCCGCCCCCCTGCCCTAGTCACTCTCCTCGCCCGTCGTACGACAGAATTTGTCAGAGTTAATCCTGTTGCCAAATCGATGCGATAATTACTCGTTCGGAATTGACAGGATCGTTAACTCGGACCAACCGTTTAAAATCCTCGCTAACGAGCCTCCGAGTACCTACGATCCATTATTATTATCATTACTATTTTCGTCGTCGACGTCGTTTATACAGCCTCGACCGTGCATATCGCACTTCTCTTTTTTTCATTTCTTCTTTTCCATTGCCGTTCCTCTCCGTGATTTCTGATTCCGAATTCTCGACGAGTGGATGCGCACTCGAACAATGAATCCTCGACTCGTCGATGCCGGGCCTGTACGTGTGCAGCCCTAAGAGTAACTAGTGCGGAAATGCTCTCGGCAGGATTTTTCATTCCCGCATGGCGAAGGGGAAGGGGGGGCTTGGCGATCCGATTTATACCTCTCTACTTTAGCGTGTACGTTAGCTATATCGGTATTCCACCGGTATACACACATCTTTATACGGGGTATATACGCGATATCACCGGCGCGTTCTCTCGCCAACCCGGATTCCATTCCCACCCTCCGCAGAAACTTCTACGTCCCAACCAACCGACGGCGTCGAATGGCTGACTCCGCTCTCTCTCTCTCTCTCTCTCCCCACCGGTAGGAAAACAGTGCCCTCGTGTGCGCGCTTCCCCCCGACGCCTTTTCGCTTTACTCTCGATCGAGAAAGTACTCCGAGTGCGAATCTCCGCGATATACCAGCGAATTTCGTGTTTGTCGAAAACTTGTATTTTCCACCTCTCCGCCCGGATCGGAAAGTCCAAAATTTTCCCCGACAATTCTAACCTCCGGTTCCGCTTGCGACAGGCGATGAACGCATTAACCGCTCTAACGTCGTCGAATTAATTTTACGATCCGATTAGATTGACGCGCCGGTAATGAAGAGACCCTGCATTCGAAGCGATTAACAACACTAATTTAACAGTTAGGTGGAAGGGTTAATAGTGCGCGGGTAACATGCGATACTAAACACGAGACTTGTGGTCGAAGCGAGCGCGTGTTTGTTTGTGTGTGCGCGCATTAGTTCCGGAGGGAACGAGTGGCAGGTCGATCGCCAACGCGCTACGACACGCCGCCGGTCTGTTGTGTAGCATCGGAGGAAGAGCCGTCCCTCTGCGCGCCCTTCTTCCAACCGTTCACATCCGAACGTTCGCGACCTGTGTTTCGCCATCCCGCTTCGCTATGCTCGCTGTCCTCGGCCGCCAGGCAAACGCGCTCACCCGCTTCGATACGTCCCTGCCACTTACGCACGCGTAATACACACGTAACTGTACGCGATACCCTCGATAGAAAATTCATGACGAGATTTCGCAGCATCTGACGACCTACCGTTCCCAGTGAACTTTTATTAATATTCGCTCTCGTCGGTCTCAATGTGTATAATGTGAGAAGTTTTTTTTTTTTTTTTTTCTTACGGCAGTGAGTTGATTCGTTATTTGTATTTTGATTGGGCAGATTCAAGCTCGGTGACGTACACAACGCAACGGGAGACACCGACCAGCCACACGAGTACCCAAACGTCCTCGAGCTCGACTTCGGTGTCACGAGGACCCGTGACCGTTTCCACCCAGTACAATGTCTCGAGCACTGCCACTGAGACCACACACGGAAGGTACGTAAACACTTCGGGATCGCATTCGACGGGAGTCGAGGGCCACTCGGCTCCTCCGTGGCATATCTATGTTATGGATCGTATAGATATAATATAGTATGTGGGGTAAATGCAACAAGTATCTCTAAATGGGTATTCGAGTCAACGCGTATATATAACACGGCGGAGAGCCTCCGTACGTTTATACATTGGCTAGGGAACCGGGGTCCGACCCGACACAGGTTGAACGTGTTAGTTATATTTTTAGAAACATTATTGATCGATTAGCGCGACACGATATATTATTGAGCCCTCGCGTAAGCGAGTCCCGAGTCTGCCGGTATCGTCGCATCGGTCGGATAATGACCAAACGTGTCTGAGGAAATCTGAAAAAATTACCAAACGTGTCTGAAACATGTGAGAAATTGCCGAACGTGTCTAAAAAATGTGAAAAATTGCCAAACGTGTCTGAAAAAATCTGAAAAAATTACCACACGTGTCTGAAAAAATCTGAAAAAATTCACGGTGGTAGCTCGAAGTGGGGTTTTTGTTACGGGAATGAAAAATAAAAATTATAGCGAACCGGCGGTAGTTCATGGTGGCCGCGGTCAGGGAAAACCGGGAAAAGTCAGGGAAAAAGATCTTGGTCAGGGAATCAGGGAAAAGTCAGGGTGTTTCAAAATTGGTCAGGGAAAAGGTAAATTGTCGCTGGACCTTCTATAAATATATAAGAAGTACATAAAAGGGAGCCTTAAAAAAAAATTGGGAACAGTTTGAAAAAAATAAATAAATAGAATAAAATATTAATGCCAATAATCAGGCGATTTAATTTCTATAATTAATTTTTTTTTAATAGAGGTCGTCAGAAGTTTGGTCAGGGAAAATTTTTTATTGGTCAGTGAAAAGTGAGGGAAAAGTGAGGGAATTTTTTTCCGGGGAAAAAACGGTCACCATGTAGTTGTTTTGGTTGAAAGTCAGCGGAACGGTTATCTCGCGGGCATTGAAAAAAAAATTCGCATTGAAAAATTCCGTCCTAATTTTGATTTTGGTCTTTGCAGCAGTACCGTGACGCAACGTGCTACGACCGCAACGACGCATATCCCGACGACGAAGATGACGGATCCACCGCCGTACACACCGGAGACGTATCCGCCAATACCGACCCCGCCGAAGACAAAGGAGTTTCCAAAAGTGCCGAGCATACACTCGGACGCGGCAAGCAGCGCGGCGTTAATAATCGCCATTATTGCCGGCGCCCTCATAGCGATAGTCGTCATAATACTGCTGATCCTCAAATTCAAGAATCGTCCGGAGGCGAGCTACAAGGTCGACGAGACGAAGAACTTTTGTCAGGATCCGAACGCGGCCCTCCTCGGAGCCGCGGCGAGTTCGGGTCAGCAGTACAACGGTGCCTTGAAGAACGGGGCGAACGGTAGTAAAAACGGTAAGAAACGAGAACTCAAGGACATTAAAGAGTGGTACGTCTAGAGGTGCCTCGGCGGTTTCACGGGGGCATCGCGGCTGCCAGCCGCGTCACGAGAGCCGACGACGATGATTGTCCGAGGTGACTCGCGTGACTTCCGGTACCGGCGACGTTCTTCGTTAATGAGAGAGCTGACTACAAAACTCCGCGAGAGTTGAGAGCTACGAGTGCTGCTGGTTTAAATAAGCTTAAAAATATTGTCTTAGGAACACGACGAAAAAAAGCGCGGTTTGTTACACGTAGGAGTTATACGAGAGTTCGAGGCTTGAACGCATAATATACGTCCGGCAAATAATTCAACCGCGAGGATGAAACGCCGTGAGAAAACGGGACGAGAGATACGGTGGCGAGGCGAGCGAAGACTGACTGTGTTAAAATAAGGCCGAAAATAATTCAGACACAAATCACGTCGCACGAACGACGACGAACGAATCCGATTTTGTGCGTGTATCAGCGTGAGTATGTGTGTGTGTGTGAGGGAGGAAAAAATAACGAATATCGAAGTGTGCCCAAGTGCGACTGTGTATAAAGGGAGGAAAACTCGGGTGACGATGATTTTCACACAATGACGATACTAGGAAAACAAAAATGAAAAAAAAAATGCCTGTTATAGACGCGCATGTAACAATAGTAGGTATATGATATTAATAATATACCGGAGTATGTGTAAAATGATAAAAGATTATATCGACTCCTGAAAGAAAAAAAAAAACGAGGAGAAGGCCGGGACAGAGGACCTTTCGTTTCTCAAGTAGATCGGGTTGATTTTGTCGTCAACACTTTCATCGCCGTGAACAGTGAGAAAGATGAATAATCGCGTCGACGGAAGTGAGACTTTGCGGGACGTTTGGAAGGAGGAACTTTGACGAATAGTGCAGAGAGTGATGTGGGCCGCAAAGTGTTGATAATAAAGCGATTGGGTCGAAAGTATAGCGCGCATGACGGCGTGAGCATAAAGATCCTACTTAGTAATTGCTAAAAAAAAAACACACACACCTATTGTTGTATAGAAGAGTATTATATATTACAAATATTTATTAATTATGTTATGAGTGTAAATTGTTTAACGAATTATAGATTTTATTAATTAAGAAAGGTCCGCGGGTTCCGCAGGGCGAATGAGACGAGAAGAAGCGAGAGTAAACGTACAGGCGATTCGATAACGAGCACCGGGAGATAAACTCCATTATCGAGAGTATGCAAAACGTGAAAGAACCCGAGAAAAGAGGAAAAAAAACGCCACCCAATCCCAATCGAGAAACTTATGAAATAAGTATAATTATGTAGCATGCGAGAGATGCTTATACATAACACACAGGGTGCGATTTGCAGTATTGCCAATACGAATTTAAGAAAACGTCGATTATTGACGTTTCAAATTCTTCTAAGCCGACGAACGCGTATTTTTTTCGCTAAAGCGAGAGAGACGCATCAGAACTGTCTGTTTTCTTTCTTCTAATCAACAAAAACGAACGAAGATCGAACTTTCGCTTTCTATAAATACACAAATGAAAACAAAAATTGTTGACACAAAAATCACGAAGCCGTAGATATCCAAAGTTTTCGTTTTTTTTTTCTTTTGTACGTTGCTTTCGACTTTTGTATTACCCCACCGAAGGCACATTTACACTGTTTCTCCCATTCGAAAAAATTTCTACGAAAGACCCTTCGTCATATATTTTTCCTTTGTACAAAAAATATCGAGCTGATCGGCAAAAATACAAACGTAACGAACGAAAAGCCCGAGATTATCGACGAAACGTCGCACGAACTGTGTAACTTCTAATGTAATTCTTCGTGCGATTCTTTTGTTATCCTCGATCCAAAGCGATTATTAACGATAGCTACACAATAAAAAAAAGAAAAGAAATAAAAAGCGCGCGACTGACTGCTACCGTATAACGATATTTCCGGTGCATATTTCCAAAGGCTTCGGGCGCCGTTTTATCTCTACGCACACAAAAGGAGGCATGCGATTTTTAGCCAAAGTCGCAATGTCGAGTCGCCGTATAGCCAGAGAGAGAAAGAGAGGGCGACACGAATCATCGGTAGATTTGTAAACGATGAAAAAAAAAAAAAAAAAAAAAAAAAAAATCGTTTGAAGAGAAGAGAAAACAAAGGAAAAGAACGCGATGCTAACAAAATATCGATGTCGAATTTGTATTACGTGGCTAACTTATCCGGGCAGTATCAACGATATCGTTGCAGTTGGTTTCGGCATTATTCTAGCTAGAGAGAAAAAAAAATGAGAGATATGAATACGAGAGGTAATACGCATATCGTTCTCACTGCCCCCCCTACCTCTATCTGCATATCCTTCAATGTACTGATGACTAATGTTTATACTAAGCTAATTAACTTCTATACGATATCTACGAGCGATGAGAAAGATGAATTGAAAAAAAAAACACACAAATGTTACTCTCCATTTAAATAATTGCATTACACGACACTTGAATGAAAAAAAAAATGCGCGTATTCAAGGAAACCGACTACCTTGTAGCGGCGCCAAAAAGCAAGGGGATAAAATCAGTTTCGTGGCACTTATTTACTATTAAAAAAAAAAAATCATAAAGTGACGACGAGCGGCGTAATAAAAGTAAAAAAAAGAAGAAAACAAACATAAGGGAATGTACGAGAGCGCTCAGTCGTATCCAGAGCCGCTACTAGCTAGATGGAATTATATTTTACATTGTACAGTTACCATGGATGCACTATAGATAGAGATTATATTCGTGATATAAGATACCGATGTTAGGCATTAAAATAATTATATCATTGATATATAAGAGGTCTAACGATAGACTGCGCGATGCCCGCGGATATTTTAGTCGCTTGCTCACACTCGAAAAAAAAAATACTAATTAAATACGAGGAAAAAAAATACCAAAAATATGAAATCTTCGCAAGTCGGCAAACGAAGAAAGTATTCACGCAGTCAGAGTGCTCGATCAGCTTTTTATTTACGACTATAATAAGCGAGAGAAAAAGATAACGAAGGTGATGAAAAAAAAAAAAAAAAAACGAAGTGAAGTTAAACGTGTAGCGTGTGGTGCATTTAGATTTTTTACACGTCAGCGCGAAGACTCTCCTGTTAAAACGCATTTTCGTTAGAATTTTAATGTTTAAGCGGTTAATAAGTGCAAATCTAAATGCATAACGTCGCAATTTTTATCTTCTTCATTCGATCCCCGAAGTTAATAGTGTGTACTATATACACAGTATTATAGTATAGTATACGAACTGTATTATGTTTTACAGAAAAATTCTCGATTCAAAATTTGTCACGATCACCCACGCAAATTAACTGGCACGCGTATAACTCTTGGCAGTCCGTGTATAGTCGCATTACAGATCCCGAAACTGGAGACATGTAAATATCTAGGAATACTAATGATAATTATACGAATAAAAAGTATTTGAAAAATGTGAAAAGAAATCGTTCTATGGAGTTTACTAGTATGTCTGATTTTGATCTTCGTATGACGGTGAATTCATAGCGACGGTACGCTTCGCAACGGCTTTGGTACACCTTTGAAAGAATGATACATAAGGTAACGGACCCAGATTATGACACTTCTTCGCAGCTCTCTCACTTTAAGCGTGTAGGGATAAACAAGGAGGACCAAGAGCCGCAGTTTGTGAGCCCCCGAATGCGCGCTACCCATTGGCTGCATACCAAATGGTGGGGGGAGCCGACTATGCTAGAGGTCCCCTTGTCCCAAACTGGGTCCTTTACCTTATACGGCGATCCTACCGGCCAAAACAAGGCGGTCGTACCGGCCAAAGCATGGCGGTCGTAACTGCTGAACAACATATACGATAGCTATCGGAACAACATATACGATAGCTATCAGAACAACATATACGATATCTATCGGAACAACATATACGATAGCTATCGGAACAACATATACGATAGCTATCGGAACAACATATACGATAGCTATCGGAACAACATATACGATAGCTATCGGAACAACATATACGATAGCTATCGGAACAACATATACGATAGCTGTCGGAACAACATATACGATAGCTATCGGAACAATATATACGATAGCTATCGGAACAACATATACGATAGCTATTGGAACAACATATACGATATCTATCGGAACAACATATACGATAGCTATTGGAACAACATATACGATAGCTGTCGGAACAACATATACGATAGCTATCGGAACAACGTATGCGATAGCTATCGGAACAACGTATGCGATATCTATCGGAACAACATATACGATAGCTATCGGAACAACATATACAATATCTATCGGAACAACATATACGATAGCTATTGGAACAACATATACGATAGCTGTCGGAACAACATATACGATAGCTATCGGAACAACGTATGCGATAGCTATCGGAGCAACGTATGCGATATCTATCGGAACAACATATACGATAGCTATCGGAACAACATATACGATATCTATCGAAACAACATATACGATAGCTATCGGAACAACACATACAATGGCTATCGGAACAACGTATGCGATAGCTACCGGAATAACGTATGCGATATCTATCAGAACAACATATACGATAGCTATCGGAACAACATATACAATATCTATCGGAACAACATATACGATAGCTATCGGAACAACGTATGCGATATCTATCGGAACAACGTATACGATATCTATCGGAACAACATATACGATAGCTATCGGAACAACATATACGATAGCTACCAGAACAAAAAACGCACCAGGCAGCTTTTTTTATTTTCTGTTTGTTATTTAACGTCGCATCAACTGCTATGGACATTAGCGCCGAGGCCTACGATTTTTTTTCCTTTAGTGCGAACCGCACTGCTTTAGGGGTAACTGTGTGCGTGAACGTTAAGGTGATGTGGAACATCCTCCCGCCCACTTACGCCGTGCTCAGCTGGTAACAAAAACTGTAATGAATTCCATTTTGAGACCGCAGACCCCCGAGCAAAAAGAAAATTGTCTGTCCCTGCGTCTACAGGTTCTCCAGGGAAAGACAATTTTCTTTTTCCTCGGCGAACCGCGGTCTCAAAACGGCATCAGTACAGTTTTTGTTACCGGCAGCGGTATTTCACATCACCTTAATTGTACTTTTGGGTACCGGTTGCTTGTTTATCAGTTTTATTATTTATTATTTTTATTTAGTCTTATTGTTCTATTCCCCTTTTACTTCGACTGTTGTCGTGACTACATGACTTAATTTTGATTTCCCATGCTTGGCTCAATTCCCATCAGTTGATTGTCAAATAAAACTTGTGTCTCATTCGTCCAACATTAAACATTGCAATTTACACGGAATTTACTCGGTAGCTGCTGAAAAAAATGGAACCTTAGAGTCATTTCTTCAGGACTTTGATATTTATCATGCAATTAATTATTAATTTATCCCATTATTTATTCGTGATTTTCCACATTCAAGATAGGAACAGATTGCATCTAAAGATAAAGCGACGTGCGGACACAGCGATGACGTCAGCACAACCAATCGACGCCTACGTGATGTAAATCCGACGTACGCCGGTGTCGAGACGTTCGGTAGGCGCCAGGTAAACTAGAAGCATGAATATCAATTGTGACGAGGCATTGTGTTGTGTTAGGTGAAGATCGCTCGAGCGTCGAAGCTCGAGCTACCGCGGCGTTGCCGAATCGTCTCTCGCCGTGTCCGGGAGAAATTACAGATACTAGAGATTGGTTTTGACGGATTCTTGGTACCGCTCGACGCGTCGAGCGTGAGGCGCGAGAGGCACGCGAGGGTCGGGGGAGGAAGTGGGCGAAGTTGGGCGAAGATCGACGGAACCGATCGATGAGAGGCCACGACCTCCTAACACGCGGATAGAGAGAGCGCGTAGCCCGGTCAACGGTGAAACACCGGGAAGCAGTTAGCGAATGACCGATGAGGGAATACGATTGGGGCGAGAGAGATCGTCGACCGGCCGGGTATCGGGGATCTTACTCCGGTGGTAAGAACCGTGCTCGAGCCTCTGACACCGCAGAATGGATATCGGGAAAGTTACCGCGCAAACTGGCGGACTCGAGTCGAAAAATCGTGTTGAGGACTAAGAACTGATTGATTAAAATAAATAAATACGAGTGTTTGTGAACGAATTCACGTGTCTGCATTGGAGTTAATTTGTGTAGCCCCCCCCCCCCCCCCTAATAGCTAGCCGCGAAGGAACGGATTGGACCGGTAAACCCCTGGTGACCGGGGTGGGATTGGTCACCTGGCGCCCAACTCAAAAGACAATGGACAGGTGGTAAGTGCTTCGGGCGTCATTATATTTGGACGCGTGGCTCGAGCCGAGTCCGCCGAAATACTCGGCGTACGAGCCCGTCACACAATATATTCCCTGGGAGATCCTGCGACCAGCAGAACCACCGAGAAAACGACCGGTCGTTTACGGACAAAAATACGTCCGGTAAAACGACTGTTGAAACGACTTCATCCGCGGCAGGGAGCTTTCAGTCAGATCGTTTTACATTTCAAGACTGGACGAACGACCGCGGAAACGAGCGTTCAATAGACCTTTCAGCCCGGTTGTCGTTATGTGGTCGTTTCTTCAGTTGAAAATAAAAAAACGACCGGACTGAAAGGTGTTGTGAACAGTCGTTTTCGTCGTAGTTCATTCGCTCATTAATTGTAAAACCACCTGACTGAAAGCCCTCCCTGGAAGCTCGCATGCGGCTGGTACGGACACGGAGAAGGTCGTTTTGACAGTCGTTTTCGCGAACGTATTTTTGTCCGAAAACGACGGGTCGTTTACTGACCAACGAGAATTTAACATCAGAACTTCGGAATTCGTTCTATACTCGCTTAAAGGCCTCCAATAACATCCGAGGAGCACTCTCTTAGGATAGCTCGAATTATCGAAATATCACAGTATATATAAATAACCCTCACTCCATGTAGGTGTTTTCGGCACCCTAATTCCATGTACCGGGGTTGTTTTCCGCGGCGCGCTACCACACCCACAATTATTAACAGAAAAATCTGAAAAAATGCATGCTTGATCCTTAGAATGTCCTTTTGAAGTGCGAACAGGAATTTTTCGGATATTGTTATTTAAACAAAAAATATTTTATCAAATATCAAGCAATACGCGGAAAAACGCTTTTTTCCGCGGACAAAAACGACCCCCCTACATGGAGTGAGGGTTGAGTGAAAATTACTTTATTTTCAAAAAATGTTCATCCATAATAACAGCACGACTTCCATCGTCAAAAAACGAAACAGCACAATATGCTGCAATTAAGACGTTATAGAGCCATCATATCATGGCATTTGAGTTTGAAAGATGCTGCCCATGGGACACAAATACGTCGTCACTACCGACACCCTTCACACTCACGGCGACACGTTTTGCAACAATTGTGGTGGTATCATGTCATCATCTGTTCGCGACGCCATTCACTGTGTGTGTCAACTATGCCGCTACAGTGACACCACCGCGTGCCAATGTGACTCCAATGCGATGGTACGAAGAGAGGGCACGACGTGACGTGAAAAATTAGCTTAATCTGGCCATATATCACTTCGCTTGTGCTGTCACGACGTGCCGCTGCCTAGCGCATTTCTGACGCAATTGAATAGTCATTTGTCTATTGGGGTGTGAACGAAAAGACGGAATAAATAAAAGAACTATTGGTGTTTGTGACAAACAGAGTTTATTATCTTACACGTTCCTATCTTCTCTTATGGGCAAATCCCGTTCCGGTGATAACATTTGGAAAACATCGTGCCCACAGATAGCTTATTCTTATAATATTTGTTTCATAAGTATCTACCGATTTAGCCTAGATACTCCGATATCTCCTGAAACTCGTCTTTCTCAAGCTCAAGCGGAAGTGCTTGGATGCAGCTCGAACTGAACTAAAAAATAATGCTCCTTGTCTTTCTCAGTCTCAAGTGGCAGGGCTTGAATGCAGCTCGTAAAGTGTTCAGTGCTGAAGCAATCTTGCCGGTTTTTTCCGAAGGGACTTTTAACAAACTGGAAGAAAACAAATTGATTAATTTGATGTTACCATCAAAAACAAAAATAATTAAATATTGGGTTTAGTCCGTGCAATGGTTAGTTAAGTTCGTGCGTTGGTTGGGACGGACAGATGAGACTGCTCTTTCATTCGGCAGCCACGGCGGAAAAATGCGTTGCTAATACAACAATTTATTTCCCTTCCAGATGAAGCTACAGCCTGGCTTGTGTAAAAAAATTCGACGCTCTCATTCGTATTTTTTGTTAATTCATTCGTTCCGTCACACTGATCCTCCATGACAATACGTGTCACACAGAAAAATGATCGTGAGTAGGCCAGAATGTTGTAAAAAAAAGTTTCAAAAAATTGAAGAATTGCGGAAAAAAAAGAAAAACCGTGTTATGGCTTTATCCCCTTATAAAGAAGAAGCCTTATAAAAGACATATACACGTTGCTCATTCATGATTTTTATGAGACCCTGATTTATTTACTTTACTATATTTACTGCGCGCGAGGCTCGTCGTCGAGTACATAGTCGTGAAAAAAAATCGCAGAGTAGGGAGAAAGAAATTGAATAAAAAAAAAATTGAAGAACGTATAAGAAAACTGAGGATGAATTCGCGACGAGTAGGGAAATAAGAAAAATACTATAATTCAATCTTTCATAAATACAAGAGGGCTAATGATAAAGAAAATCATGAACGAAAACAAATAAAAATCTACCTATTGAACCAGAGGCGCGGCTCCGTGGAGTTGTCTGATCCACTGTTGGATCTCCGGTATTTTGTCGTCCAGTAAAAGCACGTCTACGCATTTTTTGAAGTCGTTCGAGGTGAAGCAGTTGCCCCTGAAAATTTTGAAGAAAAATAAATCATGTATCGAATCTGTTTCGTAAGATGTGTGAAAAAGGAAAAAAAAAAAAAAAGTAGAGTCCCGTAATATGCCGTAAATCCAGGTAAAAGTCGTTGGAGAAGGCTTTGTCGGTATCACGGCGAAATTTGATTTTTTTGAAAAATTATTAGGAAGAGTCTAGTTTGAGGAGACATGGAGGTATCGAGTTTAAATTTGGCACGGGAATGGACTAACACTGTACAATGTTTGGTATTACATTTGGCGGAAATGTATCTAACCGTTCAAATTTTATAAGATTTTCAAATTTTTTAGTTTTTCGGAAAATTTGTATTCTACGTCCGACGAGTGTTTCTGCATCAAATGTCGCTCTACGGGTAAAATTATTTGGAGATTAGTCATCAGTGAACAAAATACATAAAATATGGCCTCAAATCGACGAATTACGCAAACTTCAGTTAGCGATGTAGTACAATAAATTTTGTGCTAACTGTTGACCATTTCAATGTCATGAAATGTACAAATTTGTCAATGTTACCAAAAAAGCTGCAAAGTAATTTGCACATGGCTTCCTCATTTATTACAATTTTGCGCATAGCTTCCTCTAATGAACTTTTTCGTCGCGAAAGCTATGCGCAAAATTATAATAAATGCGGAAGCCATGTGCTAATTACTTTTTAGCTTTTTTCCTGCTGAAATTACATCGATCGTAAAACGACTGTGCTAAATGAGTCGGCGTAAACTATGACGATCAAATATATGAAAAAAAATAAATAAGTGGATCATACATGCAGCGCGTGTAGAGTTCGGGTGCGTGAAACATGTTGAAGCAATCGTCGCAGATGCGATTGAGTCGTGCGAAGATGCTCGCGTCGAATGTCCCTTTACACTGAAGCTCGAACGATCTCTTTCCCAGTCGATGGCCCGTTAATCCTCTCGCATCGGCGATATCGAGGCACGAGAAGATCAGCAGAAGCGTCACAGACCAAGCAAAAACGGAGAGAAGTACCGAACATGAGGACGGCGTACTCGTCGACGACGAGCACCTCGAACATGCTGAAATCGTTGCCGGGGTGCGCGATCGATTCGGGGAGCATCGTCTCGATGCGATCGACAAAACCGACGAACAATCATTCGACAAGCTGACACCGCTGTTTCTGCTGTTTAACGACCTCAGGAACGTCGAGGACTGTCTCTGCTGCTGATGATGGTGCATCATCTGCAAAATAAATTTTTACAACAAATCAATAAATATTATTCCCAAAAGGAGGTTCTTGGCAGAGGCAAACATCGGACGAGATTTCTTTGCGAATCTGCGGAAATCCGGGTGTAACACCGGCGCCCCAAGAAAGCGTGCAATGCGCTACAGAGCAGACGGAGGGTTTTGTGTTTCCGGGTGAAGGGCAGGAACTCTTTTAAGTCGTGTTACGTCAGAGGAAGAGCCTTACGTGTTACGTCAGATTGTTACATCAGGGGAGCCTAGGAACGTAACACGTTTTACGTGTTACCTCAGAGGGTCCAGCCTGGTTCCAATCGACTTCCAATTTAGATCGGCTCGGTAATTCCGGCGATAAAAAAATTAACACAAGGCGATTCCCAGTTCAGTCCGGTTTGTTAATTTGGACGAAATATAAATTAAATGTTCCCCTGCGGGCTGCCCAGTGCATGAGCGAGGGTGGACGGCCGAAGGTGACGATTCGAGTTACCGTTTTCCTGCTCCCGAATTACCCAAATTACCGGAAAGTCAGTGACAGTGCATTGTACTTCATCATAATTTTTCAATGAGAAGAAGGTTGTAAAATTTTATCATCTACGAACTTAATGGTAACACTTAATTTACAGCCAGTTTCGTTAAAACAAATTGTACTCACTTGACTTTGGTGATTGGCACGAGATGGTCAAAATTCTTTTTTACAGGTTACGAATAATTTTTTTCACGCAGAACCTATGGATATATAGAGGTGGCTACATACGCATAAGGAAATGGTTTTATTGACATTCGCGACAAGTGTTCCGATTAATAGTATCATTAGCGCCTGCAACTTATACAAACATAAATATAATAAGATAGTGTCGTTACGTCATGTTTTTTTCATTACGGCCACTCACATCAACAATAGCTGATTACAAACGGTTATACGTAATTCATATTGAATGAATATTAGCTTGTAAGACATCTGCGTCATATAAAATGTCAAAACAGTTTATTTGTTTTCGTGAAACCTTTTGCGACGTAAGAAATGTGGTTATTGTAACGAAGTCGGAAAAAAGTATTGTATGATACATGGGAGGGAGTGGGCTTTCACCTCGTGTGATTTCTGCTTTTATTTTTTATTTTTCAAAAAAGTAAAAATGATACGCCAAGCACTTAAAATTTGTTTTCACTTCCAGAAAACATGTTTATCAATACAAACTAAAAATAAAAAATAAAAAGTTTATCATATGAGCCAAGTAGTGATATACATATTTATATACATATATATTTGGGTGTTTCATTTATTTCGTGGCCGGAAACCCTCCACCGATTCATTATCACGCATGATTAGCTCCCTCAACGGTGGAAAGAATTTTTTCCAACAATTGTACACTACTGGACATTTTTAGTTTCCTATGTACAAATTAAAAAATAAACATGACCAAATATGCATTTTCGGTTCACTACAAACAAATACAAAAAGTTAATCTCCCACCCCGTATAGAAGTATATATTTCGATCTGAAAAAACATCTCGCGTTTTTTGGGTAAAACGTCGAATCCGGCACCTCTAGGGATTTTTTGCTAGGTACCGCCTTTCGCGAGGTTCAATTTGAGATCGAACTGTATACTATAAAAAGGCGGGAGGAAAATTTAAAAAACAATGCGTTTTTTGAAACACCCTAATATATAATATATATGTATATAAATATGTATACAACTACTTGGCTCATATGATTTACTTTTTTCGATTTGTAGTTTGTATTGATGAACATGTTTTCTGGAAGTGAATACAAATTTTAAGTACTTGGCGTATCATTTTTACTTTTTTGAAAAAGTAAAAATAAAAGCAAAAATCATACGAAGTGAAATCACATTCGCTCCCACGTAGCATACGATACTTTTTTCCGACTTCGTTACAATATCCACATTTCTTACGTCGCAAGATGTTTCTCGAACACAAATAAACGGCGTAGATGTCTTACAAACTAATATCATTCCATTAGAATGATTTATAAACGTTTGTAATCAGCTAATATTGACTTGGGTGGCCGTAATGAAAACAGGATATGACGTAACGACAATGTCTTATTACATGTATGTTTCTGTATATTAGGGGAGAGCGGGGCAAAATGGGACAGTGGGGCAAAATGGGACCGTGGGGCAAAACGGGACAGTGAGGGGAAAACTAAATTTTCCAATAATTTATGGATGCCCCATTTTGTCCCAACGATACATCCGGATTTTCAACCCCGTTCTGCCCCACGGACGACCATTGCTACCATCCAAAAGTTATTGGAAAGTTGCGTTTTGTTTCATAATCCCGTTTTGGCCCGCTGTGCCACTTTGCCCCGCTGTCCCCTACATACGGTATTGACACTGTTACTAGAGACACTTGTTTCGAAACCGCGAATGTCAATAAAACGATTCCCTTAGGCGTATGTCGGCGCCTCTATAAATACATAGATTTTACGTGATAAAAATTATTCGTAACCTGTAAAAAAGAATTTTGGCCATCTCGTGCCGATCACCAAAGTCAAGTAAGTACAATTTGTTTTAACGAAACTGGCTATAAATTAAGTGTTGCGTTTAAGTTTATAGACGATATCATTTTACAACGTTCTTCTCATTGAAAAATCATCATAAAGAACAATGCACTGTGACTGATTGTCCGGTAATTTGGGTAATTCCGGAGCAGGAAAACAGTAACTCGAATCTTCACCTTCGGTCGTCCACCCTCGCTCATGCACTGGGCAGCCGGCACGAGACCATTTAAGAAGGGTCGAGCGTTACGTCATCAAGTATGCTGGTTTTTTTACGCATTGATATGAACGATGTAAGTGTAACTGCAAAGTCTTCACCGTTTTCGAGAAATATTTTTTTTTAATTTGCACCATTTAACATTGATTCTTCTGGCAGATTGAAAGTAAGCGATGAATTTTAATATTTCTAGGGTAGTTCATGCGGAAACGTTGCAAACAAATGATTGAAAACGGTAAAGAATATTGTCAGGTAGCTCTGTATGAAAATATAGACACTTGTTCTTCACCGTTAGTTAACAATAAGCAATTAAATGGAACTTTACAGCTTTATCTCGGCACGCTTGGCATGTGCGAGTGAGAGGCCGCATGGCGGATCTCTCACTCGCAGACGACCTGCCCCGCACCTTGCGCGCCACCGAGCCTATCCCTATTGCGAGTCTCGCACTCGACTCTCCTTAATTTATATTTCGCCGATATTAATAAACCGAACTGAACTGGGAGTCGCTTGCAACTTACCAGACTCCGTCATGTGTTATTTTTTCTATCGCCGGAATTAACGAGCCGAACTAAATTGCAAGTCGCTTGGAACTCCTCTGACGTAACAATCTGACGTAGCACGTAAGGCTATTCCTCTGACGTAACACGGCTTAAAAGAGTTCCTGCCCTTTACCCGGAAAGACACAACCCTCCGGCTGTCCTCTAGCGCATTGCACGCTTTCTTGGGACGCCGGTTTTATGCCCGGATTTCCGCGGATTCGCTAAGAAATCTCGTCAGATGTTTGTCTCTGCCAAGAACCTCCTTTCCTCGATTCTTACACCACCGGATGGAGCTGGCCTTAATGCAAAACATAACGTAACCCAAAGAAATCACGAGAATCCCTTGATCGGTAAGGTAGCTATTCTTTCGTGACGCAGGGTATGACAGAGTCAGTGAGAAAGGATAATGGTAAAACGGGAACAGAAACAAAAAAAAAACGATAGCAGTACTACACCCATATACACAAGCGCCACGAGGAGACGCAGTTGGAGGAATATTTGCGACATGTGCCGTACGTGTCGCAAATATTGGGCCCAACTGCTACCATTTCGTCGTGCCTGTCTATCTGGGACAGGTATTGCTACCGTAACGGTAACAATCTTTGGTCGTGAGTCGCAATATCGCAATGTATTCCTATCCGCAGAATGACGTTTAGGGTGTTGAAATTTGTGATACTTATTGCCATCGCGATAATGACAGGCACGAGCGTGGCTTATGCTGCTTAAGGTAGTACCTCTAAGGAATAGTTTTTTCAAGAATTTGATGAAACTCGACATACACGCTCGTTAAGAATTCATTCAAACATTTGTAAAAATTTTATAACATTGGCCGCTTCGAAGCCGAGATATTTACACGCAAAGTTGGCTTGATTAACATGGAACATATGGCCAATGCTACGCTAAACGATACGTAAAAATTCCTACTGTCAAAACTACTTTCAAGAAATTTATTAAAAAACGAGATAAAGCTAAAGTGGGGTTACACAAATAATCTGAAAAAAATTGAGAATGATTGACCGCTTAGTTTCAAAAATATAACCCCTTGAGAAGCACGACGTTTTTGGTTTTGTTGGATATATTTTGCGAGTGAACGACCGCTGGGAGGGGGAATGGAACGACGATCTTGCAATAGTGTACGCACGACTGTGACGCCCAGCTGCAACAGCGCATACCCGGCCATAGTCTATCGTTTTCAGACTATAAAAAATTAAGATTGAGGAAGTAGAGGAAAAACTTAAAAGTATAGTTGTTATTGCAAGTATATTCTGCTAATATTAACAGCCTTTATGAAAAAGCCACATGCAAATTTCAATTTGCAACTTATATAACTAAGCCATATGAAAATTTCAATTTTCAACTTTTATGAGGAAGCCATATGAAAATTTCAATTGTCAACTTTTTTGAGACTTATTTTGCAGATGACGCACCAGCAGCAGAGACAGTCCTCGACGTTCCTGAGGTCCTCGTCGTCGGCGAGTACGTTGTCCTCATATCCGGTAGTTCTCTCCGTTTGTGCTTGGTCTGTGACGCTTCTACTGATCTTCTCGTGCCTCGATGTCGCCGATGCGGGAGGATTAACGGGCCATCGACTGGGCAAAAGATCGTTCGAGCTTCAGTGTAAAGGGACATACGACGCGAGCATCTTCGCACGACTCGATCACATCTGCGACGATTGCTTCAACATGTATCACGCACCCCAAGTCTACACGCTCTGCATGTATGATCCACGTATTTTAATTTTTTCTTCTATTTGATCGTCATAGTTTACGCCGACTCATTTAGCACAGACGTTTTACGATCGATGTAATTTCAGCAGGAAAAGCTAAAAAGTAATTAGCACATGGCTTCCGCATTTATTAGAATTTTGCGCATAGCTTTTGTGACGAAAAAGTTCATTAGAGGAAGCTATGCGCAAAATTGTAATAAATGAGGAAGCCATGTGCAAATTGCTTTACATCTTTTTTGGTAACTTTGACAAATTTATACATTTCATGAAATTTAAACAGTCAACAGTTAGCATAACTTTATTGTACTACATCGCTAACTGAAGTTTGCATAATTCGTCGATTTGAGGACATATTTTATGTATTTATCTTTACTGATGACGAATCTCCAAATTATTTTACCTCTAGAGCGACATTTGATGCAGAAACACTCGTCGGACGTAGAATAGAAATTTTCCGAAAAACTAAAAAATTTGAACGGTTAGATACATTTCCGCCAAATGGAATACCAAACATTGTACAGTGTTAGTCCATTCCCGTGTCAAATTTAATACGATACCTCCATGTCTCCTCAAAGTAGATCCTTTCTAATAATTTTTCAAAAAAATCAAATTTCACCGCGATACCGACAAAGCCTTCTCCAACTACTTTTATCTGGATTTAAGGCATATTACGGGTTTCTACTTTTTTTACTTGTTTCACACATCTTACCAAACAGATTCGATATGTGACGTTTCTTTCTTCGAATTTTTCAGGGAGAACTGCTTTACCACGGACAACTTCAGAAAATGCGTGGATGAGCTTTTCATGCAGGATAAAATACCGGTGATTCAACAGTGGATCATACAACTCCACGGAGCTGACGCTCCGGTTCATTAGGTAGCTTTTTATTTTCGTTCATAATTTTCTTTATAATTAGCTCTCTTGTATTTCTTGAGAGATTGAATTATCGCACTTTTCTTATCTCCCTACTCGTCGCGAATTCATCCTCAGTTTTCTTATACGTCCTTCACTTTCTTTTTTATTTATTTTTTGTCTTCTTACTCTGCGATCTTTTTTTCACGACCACTCGACAACGAGCCTCGCGCGCAGTAAATATAGTAGGTAAATCAGGGTCTCATGAAAATCATGAATGAACGACGTGTATATGTTTTTTTATAAGGCTTCTGGTGACAAAGCCAGAACGCGTTTTTTCTTTTTTTCTGTAATTCTTCAATTCTTTGAACCTTTTTTTGACAACATGCTGGCCTACTCACGATAATTTTTTCGTGTGACACGTATTGTCATGTAGGATTGGTGTGACGGAACGAATAAATTAACAAAAAGTGCGAATGAGGAAGACGAATTTTTTACAGAAGTCAGGCAGTAGCTTCATCTGGAAGGGAAATAAATTGTTGTATTAGTAACGCATTTTTTTCGGCGAGTCTGCCGAGCGAAAGAGCATTCTCATTTGTCCATCCCAACCAACGCAAGAACTTAACTAATCATTGCACGGACTTAAACCCAATATTTAATTATTTTTATTTTTGAAGGTCACATCGAAGTAATCAATTTTGTTTTCTTCCAGTTTGTTAAAACTCCCTTCGGAGAACAAACCGGCAAGATTGCTTCAGCACTGAATACTTTACGAGCTGCATCCAGGCGCCGCCACTTGAGACTGAGAAAAACAAGTCCCAGGCGATGATGAAGTACCTTGACTGCAAGAAATAAATAATTAGATACTTATGAAACAAACAACTATAAGAATTGGCTAATTGTGGGCACGATGTTTTCCGAATTTTATCACCGAAACGGAATTTGACAGTATGAGAAGATAGGTACGATAATAAACTCTGTTTTTCAGAAACACCTATAGTTATTTCATTTATTCCGCTTTTATGAATTGCCAATCCCCTTCAAAAAATCCATGGCTAAAATAACTCGCATTTTCGATATATATATATATTGTTGCGGTTGAGAAATGCTGATTGGCTGCGTACGAGCTTGAAGCTGGAGTCGTTCGATGACCAATTTCAGTCAAGTAAACGGGACCATGTGTTTGACAGTTGTGTGGTTAAGGTTATATTCTAAATTAACGTGAACGCTATTATGCAAACGCCAAGGATTACGACGTTTTCTTGGAAATATCTGATAGACGACACCGTCTGGATTACACATTTATTTATTTTTAAATATACCTATCAGAGGCTTTGTCCAGGTCTTTCTCTCATACTAATTTAATTACGCGCGTAATTAATAGCGTAATTAGTAATTAATTTAATAATTTAATAATCCTTAAATTATTTTATAATAATACAAATTTGTGGAGGTCTTGTAACTACTGAGATTTGGGATACGCGCGAGAAGCGCGCGATAACTGCTAGTAAACTATTCAAATACTCACATGATTTATGCTTTCGGAATATTAAAAAGTCGATGAAACGATACAATAGGTTTCGCATATAACACGCGTATAATTTGAATAACTATCCGTCGAGTTAAAATACGCTGAGTCTATATTGAATGCGGATGTAGACACAGTTTTCCCGGAAAAGTCGTACGAGCTATGAATTCTGATTCGCAGTTGGACTAATGTCGAAGTATAATTGCACAGCCTGTCTATGTGTGTACAGTGGTTCGATATAACTAACGTCGTACGTACAGTGGTTCGATGATTCGATGGCGGTTTCGCTCATCTTATATATGAAATCGTAACTAACGGTGACAACGTGGTGACCATGGATGACTCGTCCCCATCTGAAACACGGCTGGCGTTCTCATAAGGTTAAACTAAGGTTAAACTCGTGGTCCATCATAGAGTTTCGATGAAGGCTGAGTCACCTGCCGTGTCTATTGTTTGTCAACTTGCCTGATCAGATCACACCTGTTTGACTTATCGGTGTCATTGGATCAATACGGCTTGAGATATAACAATCTAATTCATTATATTATTATGTATTTTTTTATCTTTTAGTATTTCAATATAATTATGCTATTATTATTATTATATATATATTTTTTAATACCTGGCGACGTATTTCGAAGTATTTGAACCCTCATGAAAATTACCATTGGTCGTCAAATGGTTACCATTGAATCTGAATGGTGTACTGAATGGTGCATTAGTGGTAACCATTCGCTCTGAATGGTATGAATGATGAACGCTTGAAACTTTTCAATGGTTATGATTCATCCTTTGACCATTGGCGAATGGTAAGGATTCGGAGTGTAAACATTGGTGTTTTGTAATCATTCGGAGCGTAACCATTAATGAATGGTAACCATTCGAGCCATTACCATTGATCAATTGTAACTACCCTGGCAGATTCTGTGACCATCAAAACCACCGAGCAAACGACCGGTCGTTTTCAGACAAAAATACGTCCGGTAAAACGACTGTTGAAACGATTTCATCCGCGTCCGTACGGGCCACATATGAGCAGTTTCCAGTGAGAGCTTTCAGTCAGGTCGTTTTACATTTTATGACTGGACGAACTATCGCGGAAACGACCGTTCAAAAGATCTTTCAGTCCGGTAGTCGTTAATGCGGTCGTCTCTTCGGTTGAAAATTTAAAAAATGACCAGACTGAAAGTTGTTTTGAACAGTTGTTTTCGCAGTAGTTCATTCTCTCATTAATTGTAAAATCACCCGACTAAAAGCGCTCCCTGGACGCTGATCGTATGCGGCTGGTACGGACACGGATAAAGTCGTTTTCGCGGACGTATTTTTTCCACAAACGGCCGGTCGTTTACTTGGTCGCTTTGAAGGTAGTTCAAAGCGACCGCAGCGAAGCGTAGTTTGGTGGTGGTTTTTCAAGTCGCGGAACTTGCCAGGATATTGAGAACGTAACAATTAAGCAATTCTTGTTTTTTACATGGAAAAATGTGCAAAAGTCAAAATAAAGATAAAAATCTGAAAAAATTCATACGTATTCCGAAAAGTGAACGACTCATTTTCATTAAAAAAAAAAGTTGAGTTACCACATATTTTGATGAACAATTTTTGTTTCAACAATTTGTTAAAAACATTTTGAAATTATTATTATGTAAAATTAATCTTTTCAATGCCCATAATAAGTATGCATTTTTTCAGATTTTTATAACATTGGGAAGTGTTTGCAATTCTTGCCCGAATTTCTCGAATTTAGGCGGAATGAACACCACTCGCTCCAACCTCCTTAAAATACCAAATCAATTATTCATGTCAGAAAAATACAAAATTCATCGGCAGAGCAGTGGCAGAGCTCTTGTCTGGTACGGCGTAGGTCGTCGGTCTGATCCCAACATCAGTCGAAAGTTTTTCCCAACGTAATTAGATCGAAGTTTGGCTCATAAGCAATAGTAACAAGGCAGAAACACTCTAATGCAAGAATAAAATATGGATCTTGTTAGAAATATATGTTTATCGCGCTAGCTGTGTGCCGACGGCGCATGTGTGTGTGGGCTCACACACGGGCGAGAGCCGCTGTTGCGATGCAAGCGACTGCGGCTACCGAAATCGGAGTCGGCGAAACCCGGAGCCATGGCACCAGATAGAATAATAAAAGAAACAGCGGACGAGGTCAGGAGTCAATCGTCGTCGTCGATCACAAGCAACACATCTCTGTTCGAAGTCGGTCGGCCACATGGCATGCGCGAGCGAGAGTTACAAAGCAAGTTAATATACAGTTCTTTCTACAGAAAATAAACACCCAGCTTTTTCATTCTTTATCGACTCGAGTTATTATTTTCCCATTCTCCCCGATCCTGCACGAACGACTAAAATACAAATTGCGGCAAAATATTTCAACAGATCTTTTTTTTTCATATTATATGCTTTAAAATAATAACCAATGGTGACGACTAAAAAATTGTTCTTATTGCGCGTTCTTATTGGAGTGAACGTAGTTAAACAATTTCATAACCTCCCGTTACTCAAAGGCGAATTTCTATTCGCTAGGTAGAGATTCATCAAAGGCAAAAATAAGCAGCTAACCAACCGGTTGGCTCGTAACAAAACGAGACTAGTGGCTCCGCCACACGCGACCTCGGCAAATAGAGTCGATCAGAATATTCGTTGGTCAGACTGAAACAATTAGTCGTAACAAGCTCCGCATTTTTTCGTTGTTGCTGCAGAATGCCGGAAATAGTTAAAAGTGAAAGTGACAAAGTGTAAATAGAATACACAAAAAAAAAAAACCTGTGCCAAGTTCAAATTTCTTGCCATCCCGAGGCAACTAAATGCACCCCATCTTTTCGAGGAATCGTTGGATTCAGGGAGGTTGGGGTTGATATGACTCGATTATTCTTGTGCACAGCAATTCCTCGTCGAAAAAATGAGCGGCTCGTCTCAAGAATCAAGGCAACGTGAGTCTGTCATCAATTAGAAATACATGCCAACTGAATATTTTTTGAATTCTCTCGAATCGTTTGTAAAATTGTTGCTTCCGTAGTCAAAATGGAGATAGGAGAACCTCCAACGTTTAAACTATCCGAGAAAACACTGTCACGCGGCACATTGGAATACAACATTCCGGACGACGATGCGGAACAAAAAAATTCTGAGAACACGGACATGTCCGTGGAGAATTGTGAATATACGGAGTCTAAGGAGAAGAGCTCCGGCTGGTCCGACATCTGCAGAGTATGCGCCAATGAAAATAGTCATGTTGTTCCGATATTCGAAGGTGAAGGAGCCGAACACGACTTGTGCAAGAAAATTCATAAATACCTTCCAATTCAGGTATAATTTTTTTGTTGTCATTCAATTTACCAACTCAGGACCATAATAAAAATGTTACCTTTGACTTCTCCTAATTGACTTGTGTGTTGGGTATTGTGTGTTTTACACCGATCCCCTAAGGGTTACGGGCTCCTTCACTTTTTCCTCCTCCTTCCTTATCCGTTGTCGCCGGTTCGATTCCTGGGCCTGGAGCTTCGTCGCGCCCCGTCAGGTGTCAGTAGTCCCGGACATACGGATATAGTCGTAGTTTGTAGGTCCTATCTCCGGAGTTACGTCCCCGTCCGTTTTCCTTTCACCTACGGGGCTTCAGTCTCGGAAATCGAATCCACGACACTTTTCCCAGTCTTTCGGTTTCCCATACCGAGGCGCTGGTCCTTTCCTCTGGACCTACTATTATAGTGGGATCCGAACCACTTTTACGCAGATAAAAACACCAGAAAATTCTTGGTGCTTGCCGGGAATCGAACCCGGGCCTACTGGGTGTAAAGCGCGCGCCGATCCACTCGGCCACGCTCACCCTTCCTAATTGACTTAATGACTAACTCAATTAATTAATGATTAACTTTATTGATTATACTTTATTTGTAACTTTCTCAGGTATCGAAAGACGACACTTTGCCCGTACAGCTCTGCTACCAGTGCGCAGCGACGATACTGGCATGGCACGAGTTACTCGAAGGCTGCATGGAAGCTGAGAAAAGACTCGTGCGGATGGAATCTGAGCTCAAAGAGAAGGAAGAGATGCAGCTGAAGTATACAGAAATTCCTAGTTCCAACGGGCATGCAGGAATAATTATCGAGAGCGAAGAGCTTGTCGACGATCCGGAGCCGATTGCGACTCACGGGGAGGACCACATATGCTCAATGGAAAAATTGCAAGAGTCAAGCGAGACTGTTGAGCATGCTCCTAGTCAGGAAAACGAAGAGAGGTATAGTAGATTTTTTTAAATGACATTCAAATATCTTGTTGGTTCAACTGCACCGAAAAAAAAGGTTTTACATTTAACAAACATTTCTTGCTCGCAAAGTTTAATAATTTAACAACTTAACAATTTTACCACTTTATATTTATAAAATTTTTTACGATTTTTGTTTCAAGTTATCGTCTAAAAAAATTGTGAACATTCGCGACCAAGAAATGTTCGTTAAACCTTTTTTACCGTGCAGTGAGTCTGAGAATAAAATCGACGATCTAGGTCGATGTTAGTCACATAAGCACCGCATCTTCCGGAGGAAGTCAAATTCTCGATCTGCGCTCCCGTTTAAAAATATCCAGTAACGTCGATAGGCTTCGGAGAAAAAAAAAAAATTAACTCTAGAATTTGGTGAGCGTGATAAGGGAATCCAGCGGTCGGAAGAGAAGATAAACCTCGCGGGAGCGAAATCGCGAGACCGGTGTCAAGCTTTGACTGTTTTGCAGGTCCGGCAAATCGAAGAAGCCATTTAAGCTATTCCTTGACACGCAAAGTATATGTCGGAAGTCGAGAAGAAAAGTTAAGATCGAAGTTAGAGACGAGAAGCGTGCGACGAGAGACAGTTCGGACGCAATATGGAGGGACGTTTTGTACTCGAGCATCGAGCCGAGCTTGGAGTCGCCGGAGCATGCGAACGAGGATCTGGACTGCTGCGTCGACGAAGCATCCACGAAGGCCGAGGAAACTGAGCTCGCCTCGTCGTTAAAAATCGAGAGCACGGAGAGAGAAACATTAGCCCTGTGCGGGGGAGACGTCGTGAGGCGATCGGAATATCCGGTTTACGAAGAGTCAACGCCCGGCGATGAGTCGGGTCCCGAGGAAAGAGACGGCAGAGCGAAGTGTAACGTGTGCTCTCGCGAATTTTCTCAAATAAACGATCTCCACGTTCACGCCAAGGAACACAAAGATTTGCCGGAATCGCGAAAGATCTATCAGTGCGTCGAGTGCGCCAAGAGTTTTCGTCTGAAGGACTCTTTCGTTCGTCACCTGCGAATTCATCGCGACGAGCGACCGTTCACTTGCCACGTTTGCGGCAAACAATTTCGCGACTCCGGCGGTCTCTCGAGGCATCTGAAAGACGTTCACGCGAAGCTGAAGAACTTCCCTTGCGACATTTGCGGAAAGAGTTTCTCGTCGAAGGCAACGCGCGACGATCATCGACGAACCCACACGGGCGAGAGGCCTTACGTTTGCGATACTTGCAACAAATCATTCAAATCGAAAGCCTGCCTGTACAGTCACAACAAGCTTCACACGAACGAGTTTCCACATCCGTGCGCCTACTGCAGCAAGAAGTTTCGTCGAAGGCAGGAGATGCTCGTACACGCGACCACGCACACCGGCGAGAAAAATTACAGCTGCGACGTTTGCTACAAGCGCTTTCGCGTTAAGACCGAAGTTGTCAGGCACAAATTGACTCATTCCGACGAGAAACCCTTCGTCTGCGCCAAGTGCGGTCTCAGATTTCGTCAGAATCGTTATCTCAACAATCACATTAAAACGCGACACGTTCAGTCATCAAAAGATTGATTAAAGACAACAACAAAAAAACCGGTTCGAGATTACGCGTATAAAAGAAAAAAAAAATCATGCTCGCCACGAACGATCTTTCGGCAACGAAGACGACTCAAACCTCCTGCGTTTGTTATGTTTCCAGATCCGGTGCTGCGAGAAGATTCGACACTTTCGTCAGAAAACGGAGAGAAGCGTCCGGTGGAAAAGGCTCGCTGAAACTCGCGATCGTGCCAAAATCGAGCCGTCGAAGGCAGGTAAACTCCGCTCTTCCAACGAAGAACGCAGGAGCCAAGCCGACTTGTAGGAACGATCTCAAAGAGGTCGTCGATCAGAAAAATACCTCGTGCGACAGGTGTTCGAGGGTGTTCAAGAGGGAATCAAATCTGAAACGACACGTGGCGAACTGCCGTGAGAAACCAGGAAAGGATGAGACCATCGCCACGGAACGCGAACCCATCAAGAAAGAGGCCACGGTCTTCGAGAAGGAAAGCTTCGATGCGAGAGCTTCGGAAGAATCGTCGAACCGGGATAAGTCCGACTCGTGGGACACGGGGGAATCGTCGATGAAGAGAAGACTGCCCAGCTATCCGTGCGCGTACTGCGACTACACAACGAGAAAGAAAAAATTGTTGAAAGTTCACACGAGCGAGCATCACTCGGAGATCTCGAAGGCGAAGCGCGGTCGGAAACAGCGCAGTGTAGACAAGGATCTCGTAAATCGTTCGAGGATGGAGGCGAACGGTCGCATATACTATCACTGCAACGACTGCGGAAAAAATCTCTTCTCCCCTTACACCTTCGCCTGGCACGTGAGAATCCACACGGGCGAGCGGCCGTTCACTTGTCACCTGTGCGGCAAACAGTTTCGCGTCAATCAGGGACTCGCTCGTCATCTCCGGGAGACTCACGCCGGTATAAAAAAATTTCCCTGCGATCTTTGCGGCCGAATGTTCTCAACGAAGAGGAACGTCGAGGATCATCGGCGCATACACACGGGCGAGCGTCCGTTCGTATGCAACGTGTGCGGCAAAGCCTTCAAGCAGAAAGCCTCGCTCTTCGTTCACAATCGAACTCACACGGATTTCTTCCCGTTCAAGTGCAGCTACTGCGAGCAGGGCTTTCGCACGAGACCACCGCTCGTCGTCCACATGACGAAGCACACGGGTGAGAAGCCTCACGCTTGCGACATATGCGACCGAGCCTTTCGCATAAAGTACGAACTGAAGCGCCACCGGCTGATACACTTCGACGAGAAACCCTGGCAGTGCACCGACTGCGGTCTGTCCTTTCGACAGAAGCGATACCTGGTTAATCATAAGAGAATCAATCACGCCTGCGTCCCGAGAACCTCGACGAGTCACGAGTAACGGAGGATGATCTCGTTTCAGGTTTTCGAAGACCGAAGAAACCGTAAGCGGCGCTACGAGAGAGGAAAAAATTACGCCTCTCGAGGGTACGATCGATCGAGCGAAGGATTCGAAGCCCTCGCCGCGAGCCAAACGAACGTCGGAGCAAAGGGAGGAATTGTTCCGGTCGAGGATCGACTGCAACGGCGTTGCGCGGTACAAGTGCGGGGACTGCGGAAAGATTCTCTCGACCTCGTACAACTTCCTGAACCATCAGAACCGGCACACCGGCGAGAAGCCCTTCATCTGCCACGTGTGCGGCAAGAGTTTCCGTCACGGCTCGGTCCTCAACAGGCATCTGCGCGACGTTCACGCGGGCAGCAGGAACTTCCCGTGCGACCTCTGCGATCGTCGTCTGGCTTCCAGAACGGCTCGGGACGAGCACCGAAGAACTCACACGAACGAGAGACCGCACGTTTGCGAGACTTGCGGCAAGTCCTTCAGGCAGAAAGCGTCACTTCACGTTCACAGGATTTTTCACACGAACGTCTACAACCACCGGTGCGACATATGCGATAGAGCTTTCAGGAGAAAGCAGGAACTCGATAAACACCTGTTGATCCACACTGGACAGAAACCGCACGAGTGCGAGATTTGCGAGAAACGCTTTCGCACGACAGGGTGTCTGAGTCGTCACAAGAAAACTCACGACAGCGCGAAGATTCACGTCTGCGAACGGTGCGGCGTGAAATTCGGCCAGGAGCGTTATCTGAAGAATCACGCCAGAAACGTGCACGGGACGATTGAAGCTCCGTCCGCTCCTGCACCGACGTGATATCGGAATGTTTGCTGTTCGCAGGTCGCGGAGAGACTCTCGAGAGTCGAGTCGAAGGAACTACGAGGAAAACGATACGCCGATCGGAGAAGAAAAATCATCCAAACTCATCCAAATAGTTGCAAAATATGCGGAGAAAATCTTTGGACGAGGCTTCGACTGGATCGTCACTCGCGGCGCTGCGCGGAGACGCCGGCGGAGGCTCGGCTAGCCGACGCGGCGAAAATCGAGAGGGACGGTCGAGTCTCTTATCGATGCGACGCTTGTGAGAAAATTATAATCCAGAGAAGATATTTTCTCGGTCACGTGCGGCTGCACGAGAGCGCTCGTCGTCACGTGTGCGAGATATGCGGCAAGAGCTACGCCAGCGGTTCGAATCTGAAGCCGTGGTTCCAGACAAATTGAAGAAGAAGAAGAAGAAGAAGAATCTGACCGTGCACAGGAAAACCGTTCATCAGGCTGTCAAGCAATACGGATGCAACATTTGCCACCGACCGTTCGCCACCAAATTGGCCGTGGACAATCATCGCAGAGCCCACACGAACGAACGTCCGTACGTCTGCGAAATTTGTTCGAAAACTTTTCGCACCGCCAATTCCATGTACGTGCACGGGCGTTGCCACGCGGACGACGGAAAACCTCACGAGTGTCCGGAGTGTGAGAAAAATTTCACCACCAGACAGAGGCTCAACGAACATCTGAACAGACACGCGAGAAACAGGCCGTTCACGTGTGAAATTTGCGACTCGAGTTTCGCGGCGAAAGGCGATCTCGCTAGACACCCCTAGCAAACGAAGCGACCGTGAACAGCGACCGAAGAAACGACCCTAAAAGCGACGGTTGTTATGTTCCAAAAACTAACCACATTAACGACCGCTCTGACGACATTCTTTTGCCGCATTTCGGCAGTGAAGTCGCTTCTTTGATTGTCGACCGAACAAACGACCGTAAAAGCAACCGTCTGTTTCCTAGACGGTTGCTATTACGGTCGGTTATTCGGTCGCCAATCAAACAAACGCCTTCACTGCCGAAACACGGCAAAAAATGTGTCGTCAGAGCGGTCGCTTCAGCGGTCATTAGTGTGGTTAATTTTTGGAACATAACAACCGTCGCTTTTACGATCGTTTCTTCGGTCGTTCAGTATGCCAGGGACTCGAAGGTCCACAGTGTGGTCAAACGTTTAGCGTGTAAATTCTGTCCCTCGAAGCACGCGCAGAAGAGATCTATGCGGTCTCACGTGTGGGCACATCACCCGGATGAACCGAGCGATTAATCGGTCAGCCGATAATGTATGCCGACTCGCTTTATTTTTTTATATACAGCGAAAGAGATCGCGCTGGTGAGCGTGAGGCTCTTCCGACTAATTGTTCATAATGAGACTGTAAAGAAGAAGAAAATGATATTAAACATTTATTTTCCTTTTTCGTACGAAACATCTGTGATTGAATTGTATTACCTATGTATCCCGTAACTCCCCTGAACTTTCTCCCGAATATTCTATGTGCGAAACTTCCTCTAACGTTGTTCTACTTTCGCAGGCTTTCAGGCGCCAAACTTCGCGACTCGCGAACCTCCGGTTTCACGGACTTTCAGAAAGCCTACGTTAGCTTTTTCGGTTGCGCGAGTAACGATAAGATAACGAAGACCCAACCGGATGCTAGTGTAGACCGTAAAGACGAAGCGACAGAGCCTCGCGAATCTTCGGAAGTCACTTCGGAGATTACAGCTGTGATCTTCGATAACGAGAAAAAAGAAAATGGCCGGACAGTTCGATCTAACAGACGCAATAAAACATTCAACCTTACAATTGCCGTGAAGACTTCTCGTAGGCGAGCCGTCAACGAAAAATGCGAAAAATCCATCGTCTCAGAAGTACCGAAATCGCGGTTGAGAACCAATGGAAAAATTAAGAAAGACGACACGGAAACTACGATCTCCAAGTCCAAGGTCAAGCGAAGTTCGAACGGACCGTACACGTGCGATCTGTGCGGCAAGAAGTTTCGTTTGCGGGACAGCCTTAAGACCCACGCCCGAATTCACACTGGCGAGAAACAATACACCTGCCACATATGCGGCAAACAATTTGCCCAAACGGGCTGTCTCTACTATCATCTCAAGCACGTTCACGCCGGTGTGAAGAATCATTCGTGCGACATATGCGGCAGATCCTTTGCTATGAAGACGACAATGGAGGATCATCGAAGGTCCATTCACACGGGCGAACGTCCGTTCGTCTGCGACTCGTGCGGCAAAACATTCAAGACTAAATCGTCACTGTACATTCACAGTAGAATTCACACGGAAATGTATCCGCACGAGTGTAAATATTGCAAGAAGGTATTCAGATGGCGTCAACAGTTGCTCGGACACTTGACCATTCACACGGGCGAGAAGAATCACAGTTGCGACGTTTGCGGCAAAGCCTTCGGTGTGAAAAATCATCTTACCAGACACAAACGCACTCATTCCGCGGAGAAACCTTACGCCTGCCAGCAATGCGGCATGAGCTTCGGTCAGAAACGCTATCTGACCACTCACGAACGTTTGAAGCACAGATGAATAATTCTGTCTGAGTTGCCGATAATTAAATGAACACTGTTGTAAATTTATCCTCTTCCTACTTTATTATTACTATTTTTATTATTTATTACATTTATTGGATTCCATATTTATATCTTAACTGTAGCCTAGCCGAAGACATATTTGTTAAAGGCCGTCGAGCATGACGATATCAAAACAAAAACATAACTATCAAAAAATGTCGCACGGATTGATTATTTTTTTGCGACAAAGCAAAAAATACCTAATTTCTATGATACAGAGACGTGAACCAGGTCACGTGACTCGCGTTAGGCATCACGCGTTACTTTGAGAACGAGTTGTCCAAAAATGGCGGGAAAACTTTGTCAAACGTTGGCTGATTCGTCTTCGACTACGGGTAGCGGCCGATCTTCACAAATGTTGATGTGATACTGCAAAAGAACGAGCTGGCAAGAGTCATCAGATAGATAGATTTTTTTTCTGACGAAATATTTCGCTTACATACCTGGTAGGAACTCTCGTCGATGATGTGAAGAGGATTCCAAGGGCATTTCATCTGGACCAAATCGCCGATCAGGCATCTCTCGAGATGGCTTTGTAGTTTGCTGCTGGGCAATCTGTGAGAGGAATCCAAGGGGCATACTGTCAGCGAATCCATGTGAGTGATCATCATCGACCCGTCTCTCGAGTTCAAGGAGACTTGGACACGTTGTCCGGCAACACTCATATTCGGCACGAAAATTCAGCGAGCGGGAGAGTAAAACGCCCGGTGTCTCGTCGGACTGCGAAGAATTCACACTACGAATGTCGATCACCTGACAATCGTTCTACCGTACGGAAATAAATTGCGATGTTTTGCAAGTAGGTTGATATTCGCAGAGCTGCAATTGCGAATCATCTACGTCCGTCAGATCCTCATCGCACACTGAGCTGCTCGCGATCTACTGCCGAAGTCGAAGTCGATCGCAACTCGCAGGCTCCTCCCTTCGTACTGACCGTCCCTTATCATTCGTGGAACGTAAACAATTGTGGCTACGAAATTCAAGCGATATTGCGAGTTATGATGATCGCCGTTCGTGTTGAAAACTGTGGTTGCTATTTTGTTACACAGATATAATTCGGTGGAATTCAATGTTTCGTTAACTTTAATCATTTTTTTAAATATTTCATTCTCGATCGCGGTTGTACAATCGTTGGGATAACGGAAAAACTCGAGTAGATTATCTCTTTAGGCATTAGACTGTACCGTCGTGGTAAAACCACTATGATTATGTCATAGTGGTAAAACCACTATGACTTCACATGATTATGCGAAGACAACGTTTCGATATACTTAAAGCCAACATACGGTTTTTATTTTGTCTGTAACGATTAACATGTTTCACAATATTGCGAAAGATGATTCGCCGTTCTTCGGCGATGCTTGAGGCTCCCGAAACCATCTGGAGGAATCGCCTCGAAAAGGAACATGAAAATGACATATGAAACTCGATACTCGTGGCACTTCTTTTTGAGAAATTACCAAAACCAAACCAGTCCTCGTATCTTCTACAGCTATGTGAAATAACAATGTTATATATTTCCTATGATTAACCATTTGGAATGAACTTTTACAGTCAAGTAAATTTATAGCCTCCGTAGCGCATTGTTAATTTTCTTTTAACATGTAGAAACGTTATATATAAAAGCGAACAATAATGGAACGTATGTAGAAAATTTAGTGGAACAGGATGACTCGTGACTGCGAGAATTCACGTTAAACTTGTACTTAATCGTAACCGAAAACTGAGTCAATTTCATCGATGGACGAAGTACTTCCGTACTGAGAGTACTTCTTCGATGATCTTCCTCCTCCGTTCTCCTTACCAGGAGCACGCTTGTTGAAAGCCGAAAAATCGACGATGGTGCCGCGGCCGGCACCCGTAGCTGGGGTATTCGCGATTTTCTTCGGTCCCGAGAAAGAGGCCGCGCATTTTGCAATCGGATTCGTGAATTTATTCTCCGACGGGCCGGTAACCAGGTTCGGTATCGGTGAGACGTGTCCATTAAAAGTTGCCTGATCGTTTCTGTTCTCCAGGATCCCCGGAGTTTTCGGAGAATTCGGTTCTACGAGTTTCGGCATGTTTTTCGACAAATTCTGATAGAGAAATTCTTGCTGGTCCTCGATAGTCTTTTTCACAGACTCCAGATTGGCCAAGCGTTGGGTGATCTCGTCGTCTGTCTCAGGAGCCGCAGCGTCCGTTACGAAACTCTTCTCGAGCAGATCGCGGATCATCTCGATGTTGGCGCGGCGGGAGCTCGTGCAGCTCACGCTTGATATTATGGACGCTGCATCGCTTTGCAGATCACAAGATTCCGCACGGAAATTTACTCCGTTCTTTGCTGCGCTCTCGACATCGATCGACGAGAACGTCTCGTTGTTGGTATTCTTCGGCTTGAGCGGTGTCTTCTTCGTCAGAATCGACGGACTCGGTGCGTGAGGCTTTCTCAGTTCGACGATTTCCTTCACTCTCGATTTCTTGTCGCCCTCCTCGGAGACCCTGCTCGCATTTAATTCCTCGACCATCGAAACGTCAATCGACAATGCGACGGCCTTTCTACGAGGTTGGCGCAAATCAGGGATTTCCGCGGGTTTCTGAAATAGTCAACGATCCGATTAATAAGAAGCTTTCGTTCGGTCCGCGTATTTCGCTTTGGAGTTGTTAGTATATTGTCAATTTACCTTCACTTCCCGTGATGAATTTTCGCGCTGATCGAGCTTCAACGGACCCATCGCCTCCAGTTCCTGAAACCTTTTACGCTCCTCCTGATGCCACTTCTTCCTCTGAGCTTTGGACAAACCGACTTTCGTTCGCATCACCATCTTCGCCGCGGCGTTCTCGAAAGGATTGTAAGTACCGACGGTGCCGGGATTCTATTGAACAATTCGAAAAAATGAAATACACATTTTTAAGTAAAACAATAAAATCGCGAAAGTACTGCAAGGATATTTTTATTGTTAGTTTATCTTATATATATGAAAAAAATAGGTATTCCTTGAAGCACATTTGCAAAACCACAATGATCAATTATTCACAGCATCCCAGTCTTCTTCCGATGGAGGCAGGTGTGATCTAGAAGTGTTCACAGGGACCGAAGCGACATCCTTTGGCTCTTCTGTCTGGCAAATGAACTCCAGTGCAGCCGGCATGTTTTCGCACTCGCGTCTCCAATGATTCTGCAACGGAAAAGCATTGTCGAACAAGTTTTTAAAACAAGAAGTAAAAGAAATCTGAAACTTCCACACACTGATAAAAAAATACAGTCGAATCAACTAAAGATTCAGGCACAGACGTTCAAATAAATCTTCAGTCGGTCACACAAAATATTCTGATGCTATAAAAAAAAAATGTTGAATTAAACAATGACTAACAAAATATTTATTTGAACGACCCGGCCCGAATCTTCGGTTTACTGAACCCTATTTTGTGATCAGTATACGTATTTCTTCCCCAGTATAATCAGCCTAAACATGACAGTAACTATTCGAGTTTTTCTGTGACTCTGTAACGATCGCAAAACTGTGATATAATATAAAGTATAAAGATCAAAGTTAACAAAAATATATATATATATATAAAGTCCAATTTGATAGAGACGTCTAATATATAAAGTCCATTTTGATAGATACGTGTTAAAAAAAAAAATTTGTTGTTTGACACTCCATGACCAGAGTCAAAAAAATATGCATACCTCCCATTCAAATTTGTCGATGATGTGTAGAGGATTCCAAGGACATTTAATTTTTCTCTGCAGCTTGTGATTCTTCTGGCATTTCACGAGGTGAAATTGCATTCTCTCCTTCCGAATTCTGTGGGACTCGTCCAGGGGGCATGTTAGCATCTGATCCGAAGGTAAAATCAGCATGATTCTTGATAAAGGTTGTTCCTGTATAAAACAAACCAGACATATATATATGTACAAACAAAAAGATCGGATAATCTCGTGCAAACGACGATAGCACGCGGAAGAAACGCGGTGGATCAACAGGTGGGTCGCTCGCCGAACGTAATTCTTTCTCCCGAGCGAGAGACTCAACGCTAACCTTTGCCGGAAAAGATGCCGTGAAAAGCGTTCGTTATTTCGTACGTGAAACCTCGAAGAAAGCTGATTGAATGTCGTTCACCCGAAATTTATATTGACTCGCTGACCGAGAATATGCGAATGGAAATTTGAGAACCGGCAACGGAGCGACGACGCGACTAAAAGTCGAACTGGCTGACTCGGGACTAAAGACTTCTTTGTTATTGATAGCTATGTATAATATACACGCTTCGAGCCGAAAGTGTGTATTTCGCGCGCTGTGACATTCCTTTGTTACTGAAGCCGCTGCGAGAAGACCATATTCAGAAGGCAGTGGGGTTTTATCTACGTTTCGGGGGTGAACGTAAACTTACGTACACATACATTTATCGTTGCGAATTTGTGTGGCGCGCTCGAAAACAAAGCGTCGTTGGCAGGAACGATATATCGCGCAAAATTATCACACTGAAGAATAGGACGCGGATTCGGATAACTTTATCACTATCTTTTCAGATCGTATTTCAATATGACTGTGGTATATACTTACGATTGTGAGTTAATCCGTACGGTCGACGGCTCCGGTTGATGATGTGCGACCGTGCGACCGTTCGAGAGCAAAGTTAGAGGACGAATGAAGCCCAACAAGCGAAAGAAAGAAAGTACAACACGGCAACCCTCTGTAACGGCTTCTGAGGAACGCTCTATCCCCACTACTTTTTTTTTTATGTCTTCCAGGTTCGATATCGCTAGGCACTTCTTTTTTCCGACCATTCCAAGAGCCTCTTACCCCCTGGGGTGACGGGTTTTATAGAGCTTTCCCGTCCAGAAGACAGAAAACAGGAAGCGACACTGGTTAATATTTTCCTTCGAAGCGCACAGACCGTTTTTTGTTTCTCCAACCTGCCATACATAATTGAGGAAAATCCTGAAAAGGGATTCTAGTTTGTGTCCCAAAGTACAGCATAAAATATTCTTATGGGTACCCGGCTTTAATATTTTGAACGCTGCGTCTGTTGCAACCGCTAGTTACGATCCAGTCTCGCAGTATCGGAAATGCAAATATTAAGGCAATCGAAAACGAAGACTAAACAAAACAAAAATCGAGCGTCTACGTCGGCGAGCGCGAGACGTGGGAGCGTGGCAACGCAGAGCTCAGAATTCCGTAATATTTTGAGAATCTCTATAGTACAACCTAGTGTGTAAAGCTGCGTGCGTGATTCCGTAGTTGAATAACGTTGCAGTGTGCAAACGTTAACACACACGTAAACTATTTATAAAATTTCTACGCCTGTGTGTTGCAAAGCTTCGTAATTTTCCGCTAGACCGCCGTATTATTGCCCCGAAATACATAAAGAGGTTGAGCGTGCGAAGAATGCCTCGAGTACACACGACCGAATCGGCACACTGGCATTATAAATAAATCTATCTATGACGACTGAATTTCTCATTGGAAGAAAAACGCTGCGGAGGATGGTGTGTGTATCCATGTGTTATTATTGTTATTATTATCCGAGCGTCGGAAAACGGCGATGGAGGATCTCGACGCGGATCTGGATAAAAGCCGAAGCTTCAGAGTCATCCTTTTGGTGTAAAATAAGCATGAGAAACTGGTGGCCAGTCTGGAGTGGTGGAAATACGAGAAATGAGAGAGCACCTTTCTGACAAATATATCAGTCCAACGCCACGCGGTTTCACGAAAACTCGGGCCTCCGCGAGAAAACTATCCCGGCACACTTCGCCCAAAAATCACGCAGAGCACATATATTCCATTCGACGGGACGATAACGCCACAATAACTCATCGATCTTTAATCTTTCCGTGCTATTTGTACATCGTGTAATCGTTTTAATCTGCGCGATAGAAATTGCAGCTCTATACATAGATGTTTATTTTGGAAGGATGATCATTGTTCGGCTACGGGACTGTTCATTTATGATGTCTCTGCTCTCGTAAATTGGGTCAAGGAAACGCACCGAGTGACGATTCGCGTTGTTATGTTACGATAGCCGTTTCTATTCCGGCTGAAGCGAAGATCGGGGCATCTCCGTGTATCTCTAACGTGTTGTTATCCCTGCGCGTAAATATCTATTCAGCAGTTGTAAAAAAGATGCACCGCGTTTTGAGTTTTCAGACGGCCCGGGGTTTCGGAGAGTCCAGCGAATTCATAACAAAACGTATGTGCTTCTCGTTTCTATTCTCCGTTGGCTTTCTGTGTATCCTGTGCGGTTTCCTCATCGGGAGATTCGCCGCTGGAAGAGTAATCGACATTCGGACGGAGAAAACGAGACTTCGGCTGGCTGGCAACGGTCTCGAGAATACGGAACACTTGCGACAGTCGCTTATTCAACGACTCGATGAAAATTCATTTTCCACCAGTTATGTCAAGTACGTCCAGTTCGAGGGTCGGTAGAACTTGTTATCTTGTAGCCCGGATATTACTCAGCTTGTGCTTACGTTCTCAAAAAAAAAAACAGTAACAACGGAGACGAACGCGATGTCAAGAGAATTATGGACGCGCTTCTGGACCTCCAATTCTTTCGAAGCGTCGTGGCAAACCGCTCCTGCATCACAGCGACCGTTCGCGGCTCCAACGAGCCCGGTAATGAACGGTATCAACCCTTCGAGTACACACGGGGTCATTCTGACCCTACAAACCGCTAAGGCACTGGCATAAGGATTTGGTAAAAAAAAAATAGGTCGATTTTCTATTTACGTGGGTTTTAGAAGGACTGGGTCGGGTTTTTACACACAGTACACGGTGTTGTGAAATTTGAGTCTTCTATTATTGACAAATATCAATTAACACAGGACTTATTAACTTATTAACAATTAACGAGCTTGTTTAAGAATTAATTAACATCGGACATCGTATCTCAAAATCTATTCGTCCAATTGAGTTCAAATTTGAACAGCTCCTTGATTATAACATTTTCTATCTAACGACCGGATGATTTAAACAAAAATTCATTTATTTGTTAATAACAAACGATTAAGATAGTTTTTTTCGTTTCACGAAAACACGACCTCAATCGTAATATAAAAAAAAACTCAAACTTCATAACACCCTGTACTAACTGTATGTAAAAACGTGACCTTTCCTTCTAATACACGCGTTAAAAAAAAACTGTTGAAAACCGACATGTTTTTCGGACCTAATCCTTGCTAGTGGCTCAAGCAAAACATCCCGCAGCTTCGACTTTAAATATAGTCGAATTTTTCCAAATGAATTTTTTTTAAAACATTAATTCAGCCAATCGCCCAAGGTCAATTTGTGCACACGTGCTCTTAAAGATTCGCTACGTTGGTGTACACTCGAAGGGTTACGAAAAAAGTCACTCGTTACTGTACAACTGTGCGTTGAGACATATGCGTGTCAATGTTTGTCTGGATGTACGCAGATAGATACGTCGTGCTGTCGGGGAGCGGGGAAGGAATTACGGTCGTTCTAGAACTGTCGAAAGCCTTCAAGACGTTGACCGAAGATTTCGACTGGCAGCCGAGAAGGACTCTCAAATTTATGATCTCTCTGGAAGACCCAGACGCCTGTTTAACTTTTCTTTCGGCACACGTTCGAGACAAAGCAGTCGCGTACATAGCGCTAAACGTGCTTTCCATCGAAGGTCCGTGTTCCGTACCTATAGAAAAATAATAATCATAAGCATACAACCAGCCATGTTGTTTTTCACGATCTTGACCATCGTCGAAATTTTTTTATTTTTTTTTTAGACAACGGATACTTCTCAACGAGCGGCTCGGATATCGTGCAGTCGACCGTTTTGCAGGCCGGCACGGGCTTTAAAAATCCAAATTACAAAAACAATCTTGGCGAGAGGCCAACGATAGTAGAGGCTTGCGGTGAAAAGAGTTGTCCCGCGCCAATCCCTCGACTCGCACTCGATATACCGAACGCAGCTTTAACTTTTCTGGTAAGCGGAGAGTGGGAAACCCTCCGTCCTGAATGGACGAATGAAATGTTTGTGTTTGCTTTGTGATTAAACGTTTTTCGTTTCAGAGAGGGAGCAACGAATCGCGCCTCGGCGAATCGTCGAAACCCGTCGACGCGTATCGCCGTGCGCTGGCTCGAATCGCGGGCTCGAGCGTCTGGCAATTATCGGAGATGACGCTATTTAAATGGGATTACGTTAATACGGCTTTGATTGACAAATTGGAATCTCTCAACTCCACGAAATACGCAAAATTGGTAGATCGTATCGGCGTAGCGGTTAGAAAAACAACCGACAACATTGCCGATTTCAATGAAAAAATTGATAACATGGAAACCACGGATTCTCTGGAGGTCAGAATCGCCAACGACTTGTCGACGGATGTGAGACGGATTCTTCTGTGCTGCGACGGCGACCGGCGTTCGAGAAGCGACTGGTTCACGATTCGCGGTCTGTCCACGAATTCTACGACGATAGACGAAGATTTGCGCGAATTGTTGGTCTGTCACGACAACGCCAATGAAATACTGCGGGAATACGTAACGTGAACATTTTTACGAATGTTCGTTTAATCGGGTTTCACGTTCTAATGAACTTTCCTGTGTTTATTCAAATCGAGTATTTTTTTTTTTTATTACTATTATTTAGCTTAAAAAAAGAACTTACACCTGTACAAATCGTTACTTTATCTCCTATACGTCTAGAATCTACCAAGAAATTCTAGTAACCACATTCTGGATGCTCTTTGTCTTTCAGAGGCACCTTTGTCTTTCTTTTTTCTTACACAATTTAAATCCTAGATTGCATCCGTTGATATAGTGCCTCAAACCGGAGAGTAAAAAATTGTGCATGCACAGAAGACTCTCAACCGGGCACGTGCGTGAGTGCAGAGTAGCCCAGCTCTCTTTCAAATTGTTGAGGATTTATCGAACCGTCTATAGCTTCGCAGTTAGGATTGAAGACCGAATAAGCGCTGATCTCTCCTTTCTTCTTGGGGCCGGACCTCGTGTTTCTCCAGATGAATATCAAAGCGGTTATAATGAAATACACAGCTCCGAATTCGTACTGGACCGCGATGACGTACAGAGTCGCCCACAGAAGAAAGTGCAGCAGATAGGTAACTTGCTTGAGGACAGGATTCTCGGGCGGCGATATGTCTATGCTCTCGTCCGAGGCTACGCTCTCGACGTCATCCGTGTCCTGTAATCTTTCCGTTCTTAACGTTAGAGTACGATTGAAAAATGTGACGTACGCGAGGTGACGACGGATCGTCGTGCGACCCGAGAAATATTACCTCCACGGTCGGCGTCACGTCTACCATTCTCTCCGTCCAGGACAACGCTCCCTTGAACGAGTTTTTCGCACCCTCGATCATCGCTTCGCGTCGTTTTTTCGATCTGTAAGCTGCTAGTTTGGCCTCCATTTAAAAATTATTCATAATTCGTCGGGGCTCGGAACTACTCGATTGGATTGTCTCCTTCAAAAATACCCACGCGTTGCCTTCGACACTTGACACGTTTACGCTTTTTCACCGAGCATCGTCAACAATCGCAACTGTTGACCTTGAACATAACCGTGCTTTATGAAAAAAAAAACAACAAAAATCATGTCTGAACGTAGGAACGTTTCGAGAAGTTGACACTTTAATCGTCAGATGGCGCGCGCCCCCCTCTGTAGACAAATTCACTATCGAAATGTGCAAGCAGCGTGTTTTGTTGTCGTTCAAAATTCAAGTCGCACTGACCGGCATCCAAGGTAGCGCAACAAAATTATTTATCAAGAAGTGATCTCAATGGGTTTTCTATATATTCGTCTGGTCGGTATGCGAAAATTACCATCCATCCAAAATGTAAACTTTTTCACGTAGAACCAGCTTATGGTTACCATTCGCATGGACACAAGGATCCATTTAGATAACTTTTTCATATACCAGATGTGTTCTCGCTACCTGTGACGGCGTTTCACCCGAGCTCACTCTGAATCGTGCCTGTTCTATCGTATGCGAGCGAGTTATTTGCAAAGAAGTGTTAATTCGACAGTCGCGTAATGAAGGATCGAAGCGCTCCGGTCACACACCGTAATTGTTACATCCCATTCTCGGATCCCTCAGTCGCTCACCGCAGCACTCCACAGTTCTGCGACTGCAACGTGCGAGGGCTTCTGACGCGATCCATCACATGGCTGCGAATCGTCAACCCGGAGAAAGTTCTTCGTACCGTTAGAATGGAATGATTCGATCGGCCACCTCGTCACAATGCACACCTCGAGATATCTGTACCGATAACTATATTCCGTGTCGTGTGTCTTATTTACCACGCTCCGAGCAAGATCACCGCATACCTCACCCATATTCCTCTCGCGTATGCAAATGAGACGATACAGCGGTCGGATCTCGTTCCGTTGCGTTAGTGTTAAATATATATCTTCCATCACGTTACAGACTGCACAAAGACGCACGCATCTATATTTGCTCAGCTGATCGAGCGTTCCTCCGGCTAGATTATGGTAATGAATATATATAATGAATCAGTACAGGGGATACGAGGAGGTAAAGAAACGCGAGTAGGCCAGTCGCACGTGCGGCACGGTTTTGTCGCCTTTTATTTTCTCGTTCACGGAATTTCACATTGGCGTATGTTCCAGCGGCGAAGTCTGTCGTGTCGCAACGTGATCTCTCGGGGCCTCGGGTCGTGTACTGTGAGCGGGATACCCTTCGAGCGCATTTCACTCTCACACTAAAATAGAATCAGGAACAAAACCACGCTGCTTCGTCCCACGCTCTTCTCACTATCGATCGGACACGGCCTGCGCCTCTAGCTCTCCGCTAAGCGACACGCACCCTCGCCTGGATTGCGTTAGAATTTGCCGAAAGTTCGAAGGACGGGGTGGCCCGTTTTATACGAGCTGTCGTACGCCTGTCGTCCCGGTTTATTATAACGAAAGGTGCTTCGAGCCTCGGCAAACTACGGCGCTGCAGAAAAATTTACACCATGCGTTTTTCAGTCCATTATCGATCGTACGATTTCGTCATCGACCGGTCGGGAGATGGCGTTTCCTATTGCGTTTAATTGTCACTCGGACACAGACGCGTCGACCGAGGGAGCACGTTTTCGGCCGCGCTCTGTGAAATGTTCCGTTGTGTTTACCGCAATTTCGATCATACATTTTCGCGCGTGAATTGTCAGAGCCTTCGACACCGTTCTTGCTGATGCAACAGAGTTTCCCGCTCAAAGATCTACCAGTCGATTACGGATTTGAAAGAGCGAACTTCACAAGGTATTATACATTTTTTTTAAATCTACTTGCCTCTCTACAATATATATATATATATGTCGGATACGTATATGTGTACGTATATATATATATATATATATATATATATATATATATTAATACCACTTTGCGTATAAAACGTGCAATTATGTCAAAACTTGTTTCATTATATCCCGTGTTAGTGGAAACGATTATAACGATCGAAGAAACGTGAGTGAACGTATAGTGGCTCGAAATTGTAAGAGAAAGTTAATAAAGCCCGTACCCACCCGTTATTATACGTAGTTCGTTGGACCTCGGTCAAAACGCGCATGATCTCGAGAGTTCCGCGTTCGTCGTTCTCGTCGTCAAGATCATCCGTTATCATTCGTTATTTTTATAAATTAAGCGTTTATCGTTGATTTTTTTTTTAATAATTTGCTCGCCACTGCTATCCGTTTTTCAAAAATTGTAAACACGATAAATAATCTCTCGTCGATAACATCTATCGCAATTGCAATTGACTCGGCTGCAACGATTTTTTAAACTGTTGCAGATTTTTGTGGCGTAATCCTCGAGGATGCCGACCGAGAGCTCGTCGATGACCCGCGAAGGGGCATCGGACCCGCAAATCATTATCGTCGAAGACGCGCCGACTGAGGAGTCACCGAGAAACGGGAATTTTTGCAAGAACGTGAAGAACGACGGGAACGATGAAAAATCGTTGAAAACGGCGAGCTCGGATATTCGGGACTCGCCGAGACAGAGAAATGGCTCTATGGGCAACGCGACCGCGGAGATTAAGCCGGAGGGTCGGGTGCTTGTACTCTACACAGGCGGCACCATCGGCATGGTGAGGAACGAGAGAGGAGGTAAAAAAAATATATATATGACCCCCCATATGAAACATATGGCAAGTTCCGCGACTTGAAAAACCACCACCAAACCACCTTCAAAGCGACCGAGCAAACGACCGGTCGTTTGCGGACAAAAATACGTCCGCGAAAACGACTGTCAAAACGGCTTTATCCGTGTCCGTACCAGTCGCATACGAGCAGCGTCCAGGGAGGACTTTCAGTCAGGTGTTTTTACAATTAAGGACATGTGGAACGACTCAGTCGGTAACCAAAATCTGTAATGAATGCAATTCAGACACCATAGATTTTTCGGGAAAAAGCAAAACATTAGCGGATGTACAATTTAATACCGCGTCCGATGACGCTTCCGTTTTATCCGAAACGTCAACCGGTTTTAAATGGCATTGATTCGAAAAATGCATCTATCTCTCTCGGACTCACATGTCACGTGGTACATCTTTCACATGAGAGAATGAACTACTGCGAAAACAACTGTTCAAAACACCTTTCAGTCCGGTCGTTTTTTTATTTTCAACCGAAGAGACGACCGCATTAACGACTACCGGACTGAAAGATCTTTTGAACGGTTTTTTCCGCGGTAGTTCGTCCAGTCATAAAATGTAAAACGACCTGACTGAAAGCTCTCACTGGAAACTGCTCATATGTGGCCCGCACGGGCGCGGATGAAGTCGTTTCAACAGTCGTTTTACCGAACGTATTTTTGTCTGAAAACGACCGGTCGTTTCGTCGGTGGTGTTGATGGCCGCAGAATCTGCCAGAGCCATAACAAATTTTACCACAACTTTCGGTAACTTAAATGTCGACTTATCTCGTTTTCTGGCGATTTTTGTTATTTTTCATTTTTGCAGCTCTGGCACCGATCGCGAATACCTTCGTGAAGACCGTGAAGAAATATCCTCACATGCACGATAGCGTCTACGCCGACGAGAGATTCGGTCTGTTGGGACCGTTGGTTCTGCCGTAAGTCGTAGCGGTTCTCACCGCGGGGCACACTTGATCACTCGAATACGTTTTTTTATGCACAGAATATCGGGAAACGACAGCCGTAGGATAATCTACGACGTTCTCGAGTACTCGCCACTGTGCGACTCGAGCAACATGACTATGAACGATTGGATTCGCATTGCTATGGATATAAAGGTGTGTGAAGTTCTGTTTGACTTCGTATTCGGGCGATGTGAAACAGACTCAGTCGGTAACTAAAACTGCAATGCATTTTCTTTTTTTCAAGTGTCTTCGACGTTTTGGGCTAAATGCAGATTATTAAAGTTTTGACCCTAACAGTGAAGCTAACGATATGGTTTTCCTCAGAAAAGTTTAGCGCCCTTGAAAAAATGGATTACAGGTTTTGTTACCGACTGCGTCAAAGTCAGGCGCCGGATGCGGGGTTCGCATATGTGTTCGATCGATTTCCGGTTTGTAGCAGTTATTTTTTGGACGTTTTAGACCGGTTTTTTTATCGTTGGAATTACCGCAAAATTGCAGTCTTCCATCCCGACTGCGATCGTCTTAAGGCGAGATGAAGCGGACTTAGTCGATAACAAAAACTGTAATGAATGGCATTCAGAGATGGTAGACATTTCGCGAAAAAACAAAGTATTAGCGTATGTAGAATTCAATGTCAAACATTTTTACATGGTATTGATTCGAAAAACGCAGCTATCTCTCTTGCACTCATATGTCATGTGATACATGTTTCACCTCGCCTTAACTTCCGGGTTGCCTATGTCCGTCAGAGTAATCGATAGCAGAAGAAAACAAAGTGGAATGTGTCACGCTAAATAATTAGAACTTTTAGCGCTCCTTTCCAAGAATTTCAAAGACGTTGTCTGACACGGCCTGCCTAGAATGCACGTGTCACAGAATGTTGACACCTCACAGTAACTCTTATAGCACGAAGTATTTTGAAATCATTTTAGAAATATTTTCAATCTTTCAAAACTTACGAAATATTTCTAAAATATATGAACACAATATTTTATAATATTCCTTCAAAATATTCCAACGGAACGTTTCTTCAATTTTTCAGCAGTATACTTAATGTATGGACACATATGAAATATTTCTGAAACATAATGATCGAATATTCAGAAATATTTTTCGTTTCATGGTTCACCGAAATGTTTCTACAAATTATTCCGTGTTTATGGGGGTGTGTATATGCAATTTGAATGGGTGATGCAATTTTTCAGATTTCTTTGAAATGGTCAAAAAACATTTCAGGAACATTTCAATGTAAGATTTATAAGCGGACAAGAAATATTTTCAAACTGTTTTCAAAACATTTCACAAATATTATTTAATATCAATAAAATATTTTGAATATTTCAAAAAAATAGTTTTTAATATTTTTAAAAAATGTCCGTGCTGTGTGGGAATACGGTTTCGCTAATGGTAAAAACGATTTTTCACAGGAATCCTACGAGCATTTCGACGGTTTCGTTATTCTTCATGGAACGGACACTCTGAGCTACACAGCTTCGGCTTTGTCCTTCATGCTAGAGTCCCTCGGGAAGACGGTCGTGATAACCGGCTCCCAATTACCAATCTTCGAGGCTCGCAGCGACGGTCTAATAAATTTCCTCTCGTCTCTCGTCATCGCCGGTAACTACAACATACCGGAAGTCTGCGTTTTCTTCGGCAATCATCTGATGCGCGGTAATCGTACGAGCAAAACCGCCGCGGCTTCGTTCCAGGCGTTCGCCTCACCAAACTGCTCGCCTCTCGCCGTTGCCGGAATCAAGATAGATGGTAATAAAGCCAAAATATACGTGAGGATTGACAAATAACTTGCGTTTCCGCTCAGTCGATTACAGATCGATATTCCGGCCGTGCGCCCTGGAGAAATTTCACGTCCACAGACAACTCAGTCGCAACGTCGGTCTTCTAAGAATATTTCCAAGTATAACGAGCGATCTCGTCCGAGCCTTTCTTCAGCCACCGATCGAGGGAGTCGTCTTGCAGACGTACGGAGCGGGAAACGTGCCGAACAATCGTTCGGATATATTTGCGGCGCTGAGATCGGCAACGGAACGTGGAGTCATCATTGTGAACATAACGCAATGCACGAGAGACGGCGTCACGGATATGTACGAGCCCGGAAAGCGTCTCGTCGACGTTGGTACGTCGCTCGAATACACTCGTCGTTAGAGATCTTCCTAGCAAACGAAGCGACCGTGAACAGCGACCGAAGAAACGACCCTAAAAGCGACGGTTGTTATGTTCCAAAAACTGACCACATAAACGACCGCCGAAGCGACCGCTCCGACGACATTCTTTTGCCGCATTTCGGCAGTGAAGTCGCTTCATTGATTGTCGACCGAACAAACGACCGTAAAAGCAACCGTCCGTTTCCTAGACGGTTGCTATTACGGTCGTTTATTCGGTCTCCAATCAAACAAACGACTTCATTGCCGAAACACGGCAAAAAAATGTGTCGTCAGAGCGGTCGCTTCAGCGGTCATTAGTGTGGTTAATTTTTGGAACATAACAACCGTAGCTTTTAGGGTTGCTTCTTCGGTCGTTCAGTATGCCAGGTCTCATGTCTCCGAACATAAATGAGGACAGTTATTTTTAACGAAAATCCAATCGACAGGTGTGACCTTGGGTTACGACATGACCCCCGAAGCGGCTCTGACGAAACTCGCCTACGTTCTCTCGAAGACCGAATGGGACACCGAGACCAAGCGGAAGATGATGGAAACTTCGCTTCGCGGTGAAATGTCGACGCACAAGCGGCTCAACGTGAAGGACCGCGAGTCCTTCGTGCAAACTTTGGGTCTCAATTCCGAGGCGCAGCTCCTCGAGCTCGCGCCGACGATATTTCCCGCTATGATGAGCGAGGCTGTCGTCGCCGGCGATATCGCTAAGATCAAATCGTTACAGAGCTACGTGCGTTGCATTTATTCATTTACTTATTTGTTGTACGGGGAAAATCATTGTAAAGAAATAATCGGAGCCCCATTACTTTGCCGAAACTTCAATCGTCCGAATCGTCGTACGGCCAAAACTCATGGATCCCAATCTTTATTTTTCCGAATCGTCCAACTTCCGAAACTTTATTTTTCCAAATCTTTAAATTTCCGAAACACTATTTTTCCGAATCGTCAAATTTCCAAAATTTTATTATACCGTATCTTCTTTTAAACAAACGTACGTATGTAAATGAACTCTTTGGAAATAGTACTTGGTCGAACGTTATTTCTCCAAATCGTCATTTAACAGAACATGATTTTTTCGAATAATAATTTTACCAAACTTGATTCCCCGAATCGTTAAACCTTTCAAACGTCAAGTTGCTTCTGATCTTCAAATCATGATTCTTCCGAATAGTATTTATCCGAATCGATTCGTATTGAGCGTAAGATTTTTTACTAACAGATATAATAGCAGATGGTCAGACGATTCACTCATATAATTTAGTTTCGAGATTTGGTCGATCGGCGATTCGGTGACTTGATGTTCGGAGCTTTAACGATTCGGAGAAAGGAAGTTGGGTGAAATTATTATTCCGAAAAAATGACGTTTGGTAAAATAGTGATTTGGAGGAGTAACGTTTGGTCAACTTCTATTTACGAAGAGTAACGCTCGCTGAAATGAACTTTCAGATAAATAAAGTTTTGGCATTATGACGATAAATAACATTTTCGGAAAAATAAAGTTTCAGTAGTTTGAAGATTCGGAAGAAGTACGTTCGGACACATGGTTTTTCGGCAAAGTAATGTGGCTATGAAATAATCGTAAATCACTATTTTCTTTCATGGAGTTCCGTACGTTGATAGATTGATTGCATTGTTTACGCCCAGGGTGCCGATATATCGCAACCGAATGCCGACGCCCGGACGGTTCTACACGTAGCCTGTTGCGACGGCGAGCCGGAAGTTGTTCGTCAGCTTCTCGAGATGGGTGCCAACGTTCATATGAAGGATAGATTCGATCGAACCCCGTTGACCGACGCTATCGAGAACGATCAGCACGAGGTAAGATTCTCTTGTTATCGACGAACGGCATTTTTCTTTCTCTCAATTACTTGTCCTCGTCTATACACAGTTTTCATCATTTTTTCATTTCCTTGTTCTCAGATAATCGAGTTATTACTGCAGTGCGGTGCCCATCTCCACGATAACGCGTTTCTACTGGGCGGAAGATTGTGCGCCGCCGCTGCTTCCGGGAACGTGGTTCGTCTCCGTTCCTTTCGGATCGCCGGTGCTGATCTCACGCAACCGGACGTTTCCGGTAGGACGGCTATGCACTGCGCCGCTCTGCACAACAGGCACAACGTCGTTCGGTATCTCCTCGACGAGGGGATCGACCAAAATTGTCTCGACATGCTAGGGCACTCCCCTCGAAAACTCGCCGAGCTGGTCGGTGCTGTTCAATGTTTGAATCTTCTCGAATCTAGCCACGTCACGAATGGTATCAAAGCCCTCGCCACGTAGACGGTCGATGGTCGCCCTCCCGCACGAGAGTGTGTTTTCGAAAAACGCGAAAAATTACTGCTGTTTCACGTTTTGTGGCTCTCGTCATCCTGACTGGGCGCAAAATGAAATCCCGAAGAAGCTCTCGCCAGCTTCGTCGTTGGGTGAAAGTATAAATCTCGAAAATTGCTCGAGTTCAATGCGTGTCTGTAAGTCAGCGGAGATCGACAGAGAATAAAGAGCGACACACAAGCCCGGGTTTTTATTCACGCTGCGCGCATACGGACAATGAAAGTGGACTGTCGTGCCGCGCTCGTTCACCGCGATCCTTGACGCTCACGCGTCAGAGACGTCGTCAGAGAAAAGGACAATTGACAATTAAGTGTTATAAGAACGCAAACCAAATGGAAAATTGAAAAGAAGCAATGGGTGACGAATGTCTCTGAGAGAGTGTGTTACGTTACACCGTGCCATAATTACACTAGTCTTCCGAGGCTCTTAATTTTTTGCTTTTTCTTTTCATTTTTTTTTATTTCAGAAAAACAACAAGCATTGTGTAACTTTTATTTACAATAAAACAGAGACTAAGACTATTCAATACAAAGACCGAAGCTTTGTCGGGTTACTACTTGAGTTTCGAGGAGGTTCAGAAGGCACCGAATTGAACGAGTAACGATTGAAACAGTCTCGCAGGCATCGAGCACTTCTTGTAGATTATCGAACAGTCGCGATTGGACTCGCGACCCGCAGCCACGGCGTCCTGAATCGCCGTGCCGTTCGTCATGTCCTCGAACCACTTGTGGCTGTGGAACGGAGAAGTCGAATATAGTGTACTTAGTCACAATTAAAATAATTTCACGGCACGCGACAACGTCGCGATGACGAGTACTTTTAGTATACTGTAACATAAATTATTTATATTACAGTACACTAAAAGTACGTGGCCGCGGTCAGGGAAAACCGGGAAAAGTCAGGGAAAAAAAATCTTGGTCAGGGAATCAGGGAAAAATCAGGGAATTTCAAAATTGGTCAGGGAAAAAGTAGTGTCGCCGAACCTTCTATAAATAAATAAGAACTAAATAAAAGGGAGCCTTAAAAAAAAAATTGGGAATATTTTGAAAAAAAAATAGAATTAAATGTTAATATAATAATTAGGAATTTTCATTTGCATCATTAATTTTTTTGATTACAAGTCGTTAAAAGTTTGGTCACCGAACATTTTTAATTGGTTAGTGAAAAGTCAGGGAATTTTTTTTCGGTGAAAAAACGGCCACCATGAAATAACAACATATATATCGATGTAATGAAGCAGATGCAGATGCAGGTGATAGCAGATGCGATTAAATCGCGTTACCTCGTTATGCCGTCGATGATTTTTTCGTTGCTCGTAGGATGGTCGGCTCTAGCGACTTTGGCGACAACGGTGCAAACGGCGCGTTGCACGCACGGCGTAACGTAGTTGTTTCCCAGAAGCAATTCGTTCACCGGATTTCCCATGTGCCACATTCCAAACTCATCGTCGATACCTGCATCGCCGAACGTCACGTTGAAAGCAAATGATTAATTGTTACATGCACGTTGACATACGGTAACGGTCCGGCTGCGACTTGAAGAAGAGAGGAATTATGAAAGCCGCCACAGCAGCCATGAGCCCTGCGACTGTGATAGCTTTCGTGTTCACGTTCAACAGCGGTGCGGGCGTTCCGTCCGCGCCCTGCGTGTTCCCCAATGGAATCGACAGAAATGGCACCGACAGATCCAGGTCGATCTGCAATTAATTAATATACACATTTTAAATAATACCCGTCCAACGATAATAATTCTTCGAGAAACTCACGTCTATCTTTCCTCCCGTGGAGTCGAAGGAAATAAATTTCGGCTCTCTGGAGCTTCGATTCTCGAATGCGCTTGCAAACGAGGCAAAAAAGAATATAAACGGTAGAGATGACATTGCCAAACACTTATCTTCCATTTTTTTTTTTTTTTTGCAACTCGACGTTACGTTAACGCGATTAACGTATCAAAGCGAGCACCGAAGGTTGGTCTTGTGCGGAATAAGAGGAAGTCCGAAGAACCCCTTGGCACATCGAAGCTTGAACACTTTGTGACGGTCAACCCGACGCCGTGCCGGCGTATTATCTCGTGTCCCCCCATTCGGTATTTGCAGGAAATAGTGTCAAATTTGTTATCGTTGATGGTTTTTTTTCCTTTCCGCAGAGAAAGGCTACCATGATTACGCTCTCAGGGAGTGTGATTAACGACGGTAGTCTTACGGCGTGTTTTTCTGCAATTATACGTGAAGCCGGAGTGTACACGCGACGTGACGATGAGCCCGTCCTCGGTAATTCCACGGAATTTTCACCGACGTGCGTTTTAACAGTGAAAGAGTGAAAGTCTTGTAAAAACGAAACTGAGAAACAACAGTCGAGAATCGCCTCGAGTCTCAACGCCACGGGGGTTGAGGAGAACTTTCGTTAAATTTTCGTGGGCTATCTGCAGAACGGAATACTCGTTCTCGGGATGAGCCAAGCGTGAGCGGAAAATTGCACGTGTTTGACGTCCGACTCTCTACCCACGATCCTCATGGGCGAAGGGTTGTTGCTCGTCGAACGGCGATGTAAACGTTCCGGAAAACTTCGTGGATAATGAGCTTGAGGATTTAACGCATCCGCGGTATCCGCTCTCGCATAAACACCGTTTCCTCTCGATCCGCGCGTAGGCTGGAACAATAATTGCAGAGACAACGATTATACGAAGTTTCGTGTATACTTCACATGATTGATGCAGATTCTCGATAAGCGCAGGCATTTAGAGCGCGCGCTCTCCGGAGAACGCCGGCGCAGGGTGAAAATTTGATTGACGATAATAATTACGACACTAAATGCGACTAAATGCGTCCGATTAAATATTTTTTTTTTAAAGTGAGTACATCGAGCATCGTATGCGAAGTTATAAAAGCTTCGACGGCTCTTCGCGAATGCTGTAGATCGGTAACTGTGCTAAAGACTCTTTCACACCTCTCGACTTTGTTGCAAAATTCTCGAATTATTTCGGGCTTTGCGCAATAAGACTGTTTTGCTATTGTTCTTTTTTGCTGAGGCATTAACCGCCGTGTATAATGCGTCGGCGACGAGTGTTCAGAAAACTCGTTGGATACCCCGCGAGAGGAAAAGTTGAGGACGTCACGGGGGGATGAGCTTGTACCATGGAAATACGACGACGAAAGCGAAACCGCGCGGGCAATTATGCTCACCGTTTGGCCACCGAGATTAAGAGCGCCTCGGCTATATATACTTGTCCCTGGAACGAGGACTCTCAGTCTGTCAAGGAATTCACCAGTTCTGGAAGATACATCACGACGGTTGTTTCCTTCTTCTATCCGAGGTATCGTAGAATAATAGTGTGTATGTAAACTCTCGCGAGTGACTCCCCAGCTGAACGAACGTTATTCATCAACGTTATTGTTTTCCTTGCAGAATGACTCTGGGAAGCTTGAAATCGGTGGGGGTGCTGATGGCGACGTTGTCCTTCGGAATTGTGACCTGTATACCAAAGTTCGACGCAGGAGGGTAAGTTACTCGTCTTCGATTAATCTTTAAGAACTAGAGTCTGGATAATGTGGCTGCCCAACGTTTCGACCAAATATTCAGAAAATAATTATAGAAATATACGCTTGAAACATGGTAATTTTGTTCAGAATATTATGAAATCGTTTTAACAATATTCTTCAAATATTTACACGATTTTGCAAGGTCCGTTAAAAATGTTGCGTAAGCGATATTTCGAATGTAATATAATTGAAAAACTTTTTTGATCAAACAAACAATGATTTGTCTTCATAGTGCGAAAACTAAGTTTGGAACACTTTTGTTGCGTTAAACTGTATTTCGTGAAAGTTAAGTTTGAAATATTATTGGCAAATCTTTCTGAATGTTTCGTCGGAAGGTAACGAATTTATATTTACTTTGATCCTCAGCTTCGTCCCAAGCTCCGTTGACTACGCCGAAAAACCCAGCAATATCCAGGACCAGATAGCGATGCCAACCAATAGTCAGCCCCAGGTGCGAAGCGAGGGTAATGCTTCGACTGCGCGAAACTCGGCATCCCGCGACAGCAACGAGATTTCGGATCGTAGCCAGGAGCCCAGATTCGGTTTCACCAACATCGGCAGTACTGGATCTGTACGTACCTGTTACGGCATCCTGCAATAATTCAAACGTTGTCAGTCAAAGTCATCGATCACTGGATTAGTTCTCTTCACAGTGCATTTATTCTTTCAGGGCTACGGGGTGTCGACTTACTCGCCAGCAAAAATTGATCTGGGCGGGCTTATTCTCGGCGCGGTTATCGGTGTTGGAACTATTCTGATTATTCCAAAGTTGCTCTACATTCTGTCAGGAACTTACGGAGCTTACGCAAGAAGTGAGTTTCTTATTTATTATTAAAAACATTGCCAGGAGTTGTAAATATGGTTAAAAATTATAAAAAATTATTAAAAATGATTAAAAATGATTAAAAATTATTAAAAATTATTAAAAATTATTACAAATGATTAAAAATTATTAAAAATTATTAAAAATTATTAAAAATTATTAAAAATTATTAAAAATTCATTTTTCCAGGCGACGAGGGTGGTTTCACCAACGCTATGACGAAGTTCGACGACGTCCTGGCTCGCCACGGGATAGACACGACGTCCTGCATGCAGAGAGCGGTTTGCACTTACGCGAAGAGAGCGGCTGACGCGGTGAGAGAAGCGAACGACATATCCGAGGACGAAAAGGTGACGTCGTTCGATCGAATGGTGGAGAATTTAACGACGAACCAGGTGTTCCGAACGGCGATGCGTGGAACAGCGATCCAGGATGCCGTCGAAGCAGGCCGCGGCGGACAGAATTGTTCGAGAACGTATCGGCACTGCGGTTTCTCGCTGGAAACGATCCTAGGCCTTGTGTCGAATGTAATGTCCAGCATGGCTGCCCACAACGATTCCGGACCGACGGCACCTTCAGGGTCGCTGTAACATTTACAAAAAAAGAAAAATAGAATTAGCATTCGCCGTTTCTCACCGAAGCCATTGATTACAAAAATTATACATAATTCAAGCACCCGAGCCTAATCCTAAAAAAACAAATCTAGAATAAAGATACGATTCCTTAAGAATAACGTCGACAATAAAAAAATCGTCCGATACGAGAATTTTAAAACGATATTTATCTATATTTATTATAATACAGAGATTATACACGTATGTACATTAGACGAAGACCCGAAACTTTCTCGTGCGGCTTCGAACGGAAAACAATAAACTGTGAGGACACCAAACAACAAACCGGGTCACTGGATGTCGTAATGACATACATGTACCACTTTCGAAACTCGGCTCGAACTTCAATTTAGAAGATATGCCTTACGTATCTTCCCTTTTCTTTTTTTGTACACTATATCTATAAGTTAAAATTTATAATACATATTTGTGTATGTACACATTGTCATCGGGGATAGCCACGAATTTCAAACGTGACTTCCATGCATTATACATTTATACATTATTAATAAACAGATGACAATATATCTATCGCACTCCCTCAATTTGCCGTGTAAACACTGGATTGCGAGATCTCGGTTTCCCGAATAGACGTGAAACTTAGCTATAACAACGAAACGCTGAGAGACTCTTTAGAGAGAGTCGCATCAGATCGTCGAGAACCGTTAAAAATTCTCACGCGAGCACCACAAATCGCTTGTTTATCCTAAAGAAATATACGACCTAGAAACAATTTAAAAATCTTGGTCCTGTGCACGATGTACAACTCGTAAAACTATTTGCCACGTCGTCAAAGTTATTACCGTTAAGGTGAGCACAACGCAATCAGTGCGACAATAATGTGGCCTCTGCTATTTAAAAATTTCGTTAATTCATTGAGCTATCTACTTGACTTTAGGGCTGTTAAAACTTTCGTGATGCATCTCGGCGCGTAGTGCCGTAGGACAGTCGGACAGTTTCGTTCACGTTCGTTCGTGCGATGCCTCGACGAAAGAAGCTATACCACCGTAGTCTTCGGAGTTTGAGGCCTCGCCGACGTAGAGGCTCGAGAACGCGACGACATCGCTGTCGTTCCTAAATTCTCGTCCCTCGTCGTCGTCGAGGAATTCCCGATACTATTTCATCGACTTGCGCGGCGGTAGAAGAAGCACGACTCCAACCGCGACGCAAATGTGCCAGAAGCTGTGTATTATGTAATAGTTGCGCCGTGTCTGAAGAAAAGCGTAACAAACGAGACCGAGAAGAACGAGAACGAGACCGGCCGGCAGATGAATATTTCTGTACGGATGAGCCGGATATCGATAGGTTCTCTTGGCCTTGCATCTCAGTCCCCAAGAGATGCAAACGAGCAAGCAACCGGTCACCGCGGGCAGTAGAAAGACCCACAGAGCCGTTCGATCGAGTTCCGAGCCCAGCGCGAGAATTATCGCTCCGGTGAGTTGACAGAAGGCCGTCAGCCTCGGGCCGAAAGCCGCCATTGCAACGAGAGTCACCCAGATCGAGAGGAGAGCGTTGAAGAAGTCGCAGAATTGTAGAACGCTCAGTTTCGCGACGCAATAATTGTGAACGTCCTCGCCGGCCTCGCAGGCGTGGTAGAGAGTGGAGAATAACATCACCGCGGTGTACACGATCGCCTCGGTGTAGTACTCTCGCCGTAAGGCAATGTAGATCGAGCCGAGGAAAGCAAGATTGCTCAGTGTCAGCATGAGCAGTCGAACGAGTATTCCTCCGCCGGTGAGAACGTAAGCGTCGTCGGCGCAGTCGAAGCCCCGATAACCACCGGAGCAGTGGCACGCCGAAAAGACGAAACCACCGCTCATGTAGTGAACGCAACGCCCGTTCGAACTGCAGCGTCCCTCGACGCACGGCGAAGAACCCACGCTGATCTCCACTCTCTCCGATGTTTCCTTCAAGCATGTGCAATTGTCGCAGGGCGATTTCTGGCAGATTTCCAGGCACTGACAGGGCGACTCGAAGCTGAAGGCCTTCAAGCTGAGATGCCAGATACCGGGCTCCGGATACGGTATATGGACCATCGACGGATCGACGTTTCGTGACCAAAGATCGGGTGCGGTCGTCGATTGCTTGCGTATGCAACCACCACCGGCGGTTACGCCGGAATAATAACCTGGAAGCATCGTAAGAAAAATCGTTTAGGTCGCTTCGCGTAGACACTCCCAGCCAGAACGTTCGATTGATTTAACGATTTAGGGAATATACATACTTCGTTGTAATTATAGTTATGAACATATTCTTTTAAATTTGTAGCAGTTTATAATCGGTTAAATTGTATTTTGAATTTTATTGCAGTGCGAACTTCTGTTCGCTAGATCTGGATTATTTTTGTGATATACGCGGGCTTGCGATTTCAGTCACCACTGTTGTCTGTAATGCACTTATAATGTGTTGTGTAAAAGGAGCAATGCATTGAAAAAATAAATTTTTTAAATTGAAAAATAAAAATTTACTTCTGTGATACCATCCTTAAATGTACAACGTTACTAGATCAAAAAAGAAAAAAAAACATAAACGTACCTAAAGAAACGCAGCCAAAAACAACGACGTCCTTGCGATCATTGTTGACGAGTTTGGTACCGACGCTGAGAGTTCCTCCGACGTCGGAAATCGGTCCAACTTCGAAGTTCAAAACGGTGATACCGTCGGCAGTGAGATTGACCGGTGTAGATTTCGTAGAGTTTCCGGGCAAGTGCTCGTAGTCGAAGAGAAAAAAGTCGGGCAAGGATTTTCTCGTAAGGGTGATTTGTTTAACGGAGCTGGCGTCGTTCGATTCGTCGTTGTCGGGGAGTCTGACGGACATCGTCGAGGCCTCGCCGTCCAGCAGTCGCAAGGTCAGGTAGTGAAACGAATTGGCGTAAGGCCTGAACGGCAGATAGGCGTTCGTCTCGTTCATCATTGCCCCGGCGAGAGTCTCCTTTGCCGCGACGCTCACTTCAACGTTGCAAGACTCGCCGCACGATGACGACAGCGTTACGTTGGCGGGTTCGGAATTGCCGTACATCAAGAACTGCATGGAAGCGGAATCTCGGCTCTTGTTCAATTCGACGATGTGCTCCTGGCTGTTGTCTATGAGGGCGAACGATGCTGGAGACTCGATGAAGAGCTCGGCATCTAGGACGGTATCGCAAGAGGCTCCGAGACCTGGAACGGAACGTCATTCAGCATAAATATAATAAATTCCAAGAACGCTGCTCGCCGCTTTGCACCTCGAACTTTCAGTAAACAAAATGCTCGCTGACCTTGCTGGGTGATCTGCTCGGTGTCCGGATCGGTCCATGATCTAAATGCGATCGCGTACCAATCGCCCACAGCCGGTGACGGTATCCTGATTAAAAATTCATCACCGGCGCTGCTGATCGGCAGGCTGTAGTAGGATCTTCGGTTCTTCAACAGTTTAGCGGCAATCTTCGAGCCGTCCGGATTCACCAGCGGTATGCTACCGGATTTCAGGAACACCGAGACGTCCCGAGGTGTGCAGCTTCCGATGCCACCGGTCTTCTCCTCTTTCGCTGTAAATCTGAAAGAACGAAAAAAATTTACATCGGACACGAAGCCAATTTTAAGGAACGAAAAAAAATCGAAATATCACGGAGGGTCCGTCGATATTGTGTAAAAGAAGGGTTGTTTTTTGTTTACGGTAATCAAATTAATAAAAAAACCGGTCTCACTTGAAGAGGGCCGATATCGTATTTTCCGGAATGCTGAAGTGAACGATGGAGATGTGACGGTAGGCGGCGAAGTCGACGAGGACGTTGGACGGTTGATGCGCCACCTTCTCCAGTTCGCCACAGAGGCCTTGGTGAACAGCTAGGCTCCATGTCAGCAGCAACGCTAACTCCCCTTTGTACATATTACCTGGGCCACGGCTGCGTCCCCGGACCGCATAACAAGCCGAGGTACTTCCCACGGAATTCTGCAAATGTTAAAACATCATTTTATCAAACATATGTTGCGTACAGTAGATCGCAAATATTCACAGAATTCCACTCCCAGAAATGAGGTATATAAAAAAAAAGTATATTCGAAATATATCAAATTTGGAGTTTACTATATTTTGTCGACCTATGCCATACAAACTTTTTCCCCCGAACGGTATAAAGGTCGCGTTAACAAATCCTCACTGATTTGTGGAGTTACCAACGGGCAGGACAAAGCGTTAACTCACTGTTTCCTGTGTTTAAGACGAGCCGCGTTTGTACGTAAAATTGGGTTCACTATTCGTCGCTGCGATAAGCGATAACTCGTCTCGACCGCGTCATTAACCACCCGGTTCATTAAATGCAACACCGCGCGGTTGAACCACACAACGAACGCACAGGCGTTCAAATTATCTATTTTAGCGAGTTATCTTAAATATTCGTCGAATTTAACATGCGATAAGATACATCGCCGGAAAATTAGTGTAGATCGAGGCGTTACAAACAATCCGCTCGCGTAGCTGCTGCTCGCCACACTTGGCAATTTTGTCGTAACGAATGTATAAATTTAGCTGCGTTGTCATTCACACGACGAGATAAGAATTGCTATAGAGAATAAAAGGAAAAAGCAAAAAAAAAAAACGAGTAATGAGAAAGATAAGATGCAATGTGCAAGAAAATAATTGCCTGGTCTGCCAATCTAGTCGTCGGGAAGATTTAAATGCAGCTGGACAAACAGGTACCTCAAGCGCGTGAATCATTTCTGAGAAACAGCGTTTATCGCCGAGGCTCAAGATTGATTGAAAATACAGAAATAAATAAAGGCCACGTGTATTAGACAGTGCTACAGCTTGTACCGAGATTCCACCTCGAATCTGTGTACTAACCGTTCTAAATGCGCGAAGCGAATTACATGGACGAACACGTAATCGACCTCTCAACGCTCCAGCGGTACATAATAGCCCGTTGATTTATCTGTCAGCGGTGATTCGCCCTCGTTTATAGTACTATTTGGAAAGTAGGCCATCCGGCGAATTATAATCTCGGGCCTGACTTGGCCCTCGTATTCCCACGCGCAGCCGAGAAACGGGGGGTTTTTTTAATCTCTAGCGAAGGTTGATAATCCCTTTCTCCGAAATCATATCTCCGAACTTCCGGTCCGATCGAATGAAGCTCCCGCTCTAATCTCATCGTCCAGCGATAATTTCAGACATTCGCCTCCCCCCGCGCCTTCGTACTTCGTCGCCGTCGACTACTATGACTCACTTAACATCGATGGTCTGCGCCGAATTCGGTATTCCCGTTTACCCTACAATACATAAGAATGTTTTTGTTTGTTAAAGAAACATAAAAACCGAAACACTATATCACGAGGAGGAAAGACCGTGAGGAAGATCGTGACGAGTGACAGCGTCGTCGAGTGTGTGCACGAAGAAAAACAAACAAATAAAAAAACGTTCGCTCGCGTTACCAGGAATTGTTAAGCCACTGGAAACTTTTCGCAGGGATAAACCACAGCCGGTGTGATGAGATAACGGACGCGAATTGTCAAAGATATTATCGTATCGCTTACGTTGTAGCCGAGCACACGTGGCCGTGACGTGTGCTGGACGTCGAGAGCGTCGCGAGCGTAAACGGCGTTGGGACGTTATCGGCCTGCGCGCATTATTGATTTCGGGATGACCCGCGATGCCGCAATACCTCTGCCGTATCGTACACCCGTAACGACGGTGGGCGGCTCGTGAGTACGCGGATTCGAAAAGAGGTCAGCAGTCGTGTCGCGCGGCCGGGTCCACCTCGCTCGTCGATCGAAGCTGTACTGACGGAATCAGAGAGTCGAACGCGACTCTTGAGGACGAGCCACGTGCCGCACCGATTACTGAAAGCGCGAACTCGCGCGATCTTACTTCCGGTTTCCTCGAGATGATCTAACTAATTTTTTCCTGGTTTTTTTTGTCCCGTCATTCTATTATCCTACCATAGCATCTTCCCGAAGGTTCGTGGGTTGAACAATTTCTCGTATGCCGAGAAACTCTAATCTCGCGGATGTTCCAATTAAAATTCGTCAACACGCGATTAGTCTTGGCGTCCGGTCATCGAGACAAGTTGTTCTGTCCCCGTAGTCGAAGCGCGTCGATGCTGAAGTAAACTACGCCGAATCCTCGCGTTACGTGACGATCGTCGCCACTACAATCACCACGGTCCTCACAGATCTTCAAAATAATTCCAATATCGTTCCAATTTTATTATTATAAAATATAGTTTTATCGGTATTTGTTTATATATTTAAAAAAAAGGCACACCTTCAACATCATCGCTTCTCTCGTAGAAAAGTTACGATCCCCGTTCTCTTCTATCTCTTCGACGTTCGTTACAAATAAACTCTTCAATACGTATAACGTACAACTTAATAGAGATAATCGATTTCGATTACGATTCCGGTATCTAGAATTCCCACGTGTCGAGCCATCGTAGCGAATGCATCGAGCTCGCTGGATCCACTGAGGACGGACCGTCCATTCCGTACGATAGTGGAGCGAACAGATAGAAGCTGAAATGCAGTCGTGATTATTACCTTATCGCCTTTACCTTATCCTAGTTCGAGCTCGTGTCGGAACTGACCTGTACGCTGTGGCAGATACAACGCCACTCAGTAGAACGTGATAGACAGTATTTCCAACTTTGCCGGGGAGCAGAAACAATATTCCTTCGAAAATGAAATTCAGTGTCACGCCAGTCAGCATCGAACTGTACAGCAATGCGGGGAAGTAGTGATGGAAGTAGAGAACACGTCCCATGGCCCAGAAAGGCGCGTAATGAAGAAGCCATCCGACGAAGAGCCAACTTCCGGCGTCCTTGAGTTTTCTTCTCTCGGCCGCGACCGCCGCGCTATCCTCGCAGCCGCGTTGCTCCCTCACGGAAATATGGAGGTAGACGACTGCGAAGTACAAGAGGAACGCAATGTTTCCCCACCATATTATGGGATTTCCGAGCAAATATATACGATGATTGTTTCCGGAGAAGAATTGTCCCTGTGAATGGTAAAACGGTTGTCAGGCTGGTTTGTGAAATTATCGTAATTGCGTTATGCAAGAGGGGAAACATACTCTGTAGTTAATCGGCCATTGCCAAGGCCGCGACGTGACCTCGCCTTCTTTGACCTTCAGATCGGAGTTACCTTGAAGCATTACGGCGTGGGATTCCGTGAATCTCGCGAAGAATCCTGGTGCGTAGACTTGAAAGCTGACGTTCGGTACTGTTAAAAGAAAATGTACAAAAAAACATTGTAATTATTCTTGTTGCCTATTAGAGATTACAGATCGATTTCGTGCAAGTTTCGAACATACGTTTGGCGTAATTGTTGTCCTCGATATTCCAGAGACCGTTCTTGTCTCTCATATTGGGATTACACGATACTTCCTGTTGACTGTAACCCCTGTGAGAAAAAGAAACAGTTTTAACAAAAAATTTCGTCCAGTTGAAAATTACAGCGAGAGAAGCCTGTTCGGTTGATACGAACCATTTGGGTAAAGTTTTGCCGCTGCAGGTCAATACGCAATGATGAAGATAGTGAACAAACTTCAATTTGCTCGTCACCGTCTCGACGACGTCACCTTCCTTCCCGTTGGCGATTACAACTTTCCAAACGTCGTTGGCATCGCCCGTTCCGTTCTGGAATTCGATTGTCGTTGTAGAAGTTAGTCGACCCTCGTGGAACAACCAACCGTAAAACTTTGGATTTGATTTGGGTTGTTTTCTAACAATCTACTCCAACGCAACCAGTCAATTGGTGCGCCAATCCGACTCCGATTTAAACCTTCTGGAGGTTGGTTTTTGGTTGATATTTCAAAACCAAACGTAATACTAACCATTATGTGTGTCGGATAGAAAGTTGGTTTATAGGTCGACTCCAAAAACATCCCAATGTCGGACTCTATGTCGAGAGCATCGATCGCTCTTGGCTCAGGGTTAGAAATCAGGTTGTTTTAGGAAAATCCAACCGTAAACCAACCTCGCATCCGACAAATATAACGACTGGTTTTACGTTTGGTCTTTTAATATTGCTTGAAAAATCAACCCCTCGAAATCAAAGTTGGTTTGCTGCACCAATCGACCGGTTGGTTTCAGGTTGTTCGGAATGCGAGGAGCGCGAGCTTCCTTTACCTCTCCGTAACCCGTGACTTGGTAATGCTTCTTCGATATCGGGGCGATCTCCTTGTGAGAGTGCAGATTCCGTCCAGTGATAACGTGCTCGAGACGAATGAGATCGCCGTGCTTGACGAGCTCGGGTTCCGATGGGATCTCCTCGCTGTCGAACTTCTTCACGAGCCACACGTTGTTGTCGTCTTTGTGAGAGTACGTAGTGATCTGAAACAAATATCGTCGAACATTCATTTTCACCCGTAATCGATAATCGACAATAATTATTCCGTTGGGATAATTATTAGAATGGAGAAAGCTACCTGTTGCTGACGAGCGCCTACACCCTCGGGATAAAGATGCCAGTGGGAGTGCAAATATCCACCGCCTGTTCGATGATTTTTCAACGTTATCGTTGCACCGTAGGCCAGCCGACGAGGCATCGTAGCGTTGTTCAGTGAATTACCCTCGAGCAGAGACTGAAACTCGGAACTGTAGAAACCATCGCCGCTACCGCTGAAATTACATTTATCGTTGATTAATATGTGATGAAACAAATTGTAAAAAATAAATGAAGATTAGTCCCTCGTATCCCACGACAGTGACCTCTTACCTTTTGTTCAAAACCGTAAGATGAATGTAGAAGAAGAGCATGTACATAACAATGGGTAAGACTATGAGGCAGATGGCCCGTGCAAGCAAATGTTTCCCAACGTACGTCTGTAACAGAGATCGTTTAGTGTCTTAGGATCGTGTCCGAAAAATCCCGCGGCTGTCGTAAATACAAGGTTCAAGGCAGAATTCAGTTTTACCACGGGTTTGCTCAGATCGCCGAGTTCCCGCCACAATTCGTAAACGGTGAACAAGCCGACGAGCAGCACGACGAAAAGCCCGACGAACTTGACGCTTATCGTGCACGCGAGCGAACCTCCCGTAAAGGCCAACCACGCCCACCAGGATTTCGTGAACGGCTCGTTTCGCAGAGAACCGACTCTGGTCATTCCCCATGTGGCGCACATCATGAAGCATAGAAGTATCGGGTCGAGAAGAATGTAACGATTCAGAGTGAGGAGTCCAACATCTGAAAATACAAATATCATTAGGAGGTCTTCGTTATCGAAACGAACGAACGAATAAATTTGTAAAATACGGCACGAACCACAAAGAATAAACATAGCTGAAAGAGCCGAGGCTCTCACGGACTTTGTTAGCTCCCAGACGATCAGGTAAGCCAGAGGAACTATCGACGCTCCCAGCAACGTGCAGAACTGCAACATCACCAAAGCTGCGCTCGATCAATTTAATTCTGTGGGACAAACAACTATTCAGTAATTAAGCGTAATCGCGATACCGACGATTCTCATGCCGACGTAGTGTACTTCTTCAAACTTGTCGCCAGGCTTTTCGAACGGAAACGTTCCGTCGTAGCCGGTCAGGTAACCCGACAAGGCTATGAGCATCTGGAAATAATAAAAATCGTAAATATACATGGGGCTTTCCCAGTTCGAAAGAGTATATATTTTTTTGTAAGTTAGAAAAAAAATCTCTTTGGAAAAAACGGAAAAAATTCGCAAAAATGTAGTGTTGCATATAAAAATGGTCAAGCGATAATCCATAATTGACTGATATTTACTTCCAATTTTTACACTATTTTTTTTAACAAAAAATAGAAAAAAAGAAGGTGACGGCGAACCTCTCTGGCTCAAGTCTTAAATTTTTGAAACATATGTTACAAGGTTTTTCAGAACTTTTTCAGATTTTTTAAATTGTGCTGATCCATAAGATAATATTTTTAATCATCAATAATGGTAAACAGTTTTAAAACATCTAATAAAAAATCAGAGCAATCTTGCGAGTTACTTCAGTCATATGAAAAAAAAAAAAAAAACAGGCCCGAAGCAAGATGTGAAAATCTAGACACAGGTCAAAACGATAGAGAATATCGTTGTATATGCCCCATATATTGCGTTCCTATTACAACAGGGTAACAATTTGTATGGTAATCCCACAAGAGTTGTTACAGAGGTACGATATATAGATATAGTATAAAGTCAATATAAGTTGAAAAGTTTAGGTAAACACGAATAACCGTGAATGAAAACTTGCCTTGCCCAGGGGAGGATGTACGTCAAAAAAGAAAGTTCTATTGATGTACCAACTGCCCATCTTTCCAAAGTGGGTTTCGTCCCAGCTGTGAAGTACAAGTGAATTATTATCGGTTCAATAAATTCTGGGCACAAGAAATGGAAGCCGAGAGACAATCTTACCATACATGTTGAGGCTCCGATACCTTGTAGAATCTCGTGCCAGCAGTGAGGATCAGTATGAGACCCAGCAGTAACCACCAATTCCTGAAAATATCGAATGATGAAGAATCCTCACAAAATTTTCGAAATATCGTCAATTAATATCGAGCGGTTTTACGTACGCGTCACTCGATCCTCCAGACTCGACGCTGCATTCTTTACTGATCTGTTTACTGTGTTTTGTTTTTTGAGGCGTAGATCCACTGTGCACGTTGGCTGTCATGTTCGCGTATGGCGTTTCGAAAAAGATACAATCTTAATTCGAAAGATACAAACTTAATTCGAAGGGTGGAAAAATTGACGAATTTCACTGTCATCCGGGAGAGCGTGCGACGTTCATCCTAAAGGTCCGTGCACTCGTGTCCTTTATAACGGTGTTCGATGGGAACCGGTTGGATGACACCTTACCGAACGATCGCGTTCCATTGTTGCCGTTTTCAATTTGTGATGAATTATTCATAGATGAACGGGTTAAAAATACACGCGGTGCCCAGAGGGATTCATAGGTCGAGTTACGATAATTACAAAGATCCTTTCCGGACGCGACGAGGTCAAAGTTTGTAAACAATCGCCTTGGGAGACGAATGTTTATCATTTTCGTGTGGGGATTCGGCAACAAAGCTAACTGTACACGCATGCCAGAAAGCTGATACGTTAGCGGCTGTGAGTCGTGAGAATTCTTACCAACGTGCACTCGTAGATTCCCATTCCCCGTGTACATTTTTGTTCCACTTTGTGTAACCCGCGGCGTCCGGTTCGGCTGGCCAGCCGATTGCTAAAAAAATATCGAATAATGAAGAATCATCATAACACTTGGGAATTATCGATAATTAATATCCGTTAATTAATATCTGTTAATCAATATATGTTAATAGAAATGTAGTAATCAAAATGGTTACCCGTCCGAATAAGTTGATACGACACTATCGAAGCAGCGTTGACATTTAGCGGCATCTCTCGGCAAATACTAATCATCTTTCCATTCAGTAGGTATCTACATTGTTGACCGATCTTATTTCCAACTGTCGGTAAATAATTTCATTCATGTGAAAGGCGACGGTTAAAAAATCCTTTTTACTCAAGTTGCCTTATCGACGAAAGTTTCGAAGATGCTTATAGTAATCAGCCAAAAGGCGTTATTAAGTGGACTAAACTTGTGACCGACAGTATTTGATTATGATCATAATAAACATATATATTATATATGTTCTACAGTGTGCCATGCATACGACTTCAGGAATTAATATGGAAATCGATCTTTACACAGACATTTTCTAATTTAGTGTTACCAATATGGTAGACGTAGTGTCCTAGAGAACTTACGTTAGGTAAGATTGGTCTTGGAAACGTTTTGCTTGCGGCCACCTATCTGTTAGCCATTTATTCGCATTGTGTACAAGAATGGTTACGAATTGGAAATACCCTGACAATGCACTCATTCATACCGGTTCATTTTTGTTATCGGTGTTAATAAGATTTCATAAGCCGGGTACCTCCGACACTCAAGCAAAACGGCGCAGGGTGTCGGTTAAAATTCTTACGAACTTACTGTATTATTTTCCTTGGCCGTAAGTAAACGCGCAATTATGAGATATTATCGGTACCGTCGGGAAAGCGTAGATTCCCGTGTTGTTGCAGTTCATAACGTGCCCTATTTATCGACCCCCCTCTCGTCACGGTCAAGCCGGCCGAACAGCTGAGCTGGCGTAAACACTGCGGAACATCGTACGTGAAACAGTCGACAGCTTGGGGATTTCACTTTTTTTTTTGGAACTCCAAATATTCGTACATAGATATCGTCAGGCGTGAGTAAGCTATTTTTTCTTCCGATAATCAGAACGAAGTAATATAATTATCACACTCGGATAAATTATCTCCTCGTCACTTCCGCAGACATCGTTGATGAATGACGATCGCGACTCTCAATGCTGAGATCCTTGACGACGAATGTACAAAGTAACTTGTGGTCGGCAAAGTCGAAGCTCGCATTTCCACGTTCCGTTGTCAACACGCAGCTCCGCAGTATGGTGAAGTATCTGAAACAATCGGAGGCGATAAACGTCGACAAAGATCTCTTCGAGAAATATAAGTTCAGTGTCGATCAGCTGATGGAGCTGGCCGGCCAGAGCTGCGCCATTGCGATCGCCAAGCGTTATCCGCCTGCTGCGGGCTCGGCCAACAATATTCTGGTCTGTTGCGGACCTGGCAACAACGGCGGCGACGGTCTGGTCTGCGCCAGACACCTCGCACTCCTCGGTTATACGCCCGAAGTTTACTATCCTAAAAGAACGAGCAATACTCTGTACGAGAATCTCTTGCACCAGTGCAGAGAAAACGATATTAAGATTTTGGATAGCATTGAGGGCTTGAGAGATTCGAAAGATTACAGAGTCATTGTAGACGCTCTGTTCGGATTCAGCTTCAAGCCGCCGGTAAGAAAGGAATTCTTATCGATCGTCGATATTCTCAAGAGCACTGCGGTTCCTATATGCAGCGTCGACATACCGTCTGGCTGGGACGTGGAGACCGGACCACCCGCGGAGGGGGGCGTCGAGCCGGAAATGCTAATTTCACTGACGGCGCCGAAGATGTGCGCTAAAAGCTTCAGAGGCAAATACCACTATCTCGGCGGACGTTTCGTGCCGCAAAAATTGGAGCTGGAGTACAATCTCGATCTGCCGAAATATCCCGGTACCGAGCTGGTCGTAATGTTATGAAGCGAGGAGAACAATAACGCCGCTGTATAAATATTATATCGACAACTGTTTTTGTACTACATTACTTTTTTCTATTAAATGAACTTTGAATTTTACTTATTGATCTTTGAGACACCCTCCACCTTGGAGAAAACAGTATATATAGTCGCGATACAACAACGTTATTTAGAAAATGTAATCATTCATTTTTATTCGATCGAATGACATTTTCTTGATCGTCGCAAGTGACCTTTTTTCAATTGCAGGGGAGAAAAATTACATAATTAAATGTACAAAAAACATTGCCAGTCAGTGTGTAATGTACAGGTTACAACTACAGTAGACGGCAGCGTTTTTCTAAACCGCATAATTCCAATCTTCCGGGTATTTCCACAAATTATGACCACGTAAGTCCAATTTGGCCCCCTCTCAATATCCGTATACCTGTTCGGTGGGGAAACAAACGACCCCTTCCCTTATGCTACCTGGAATGAAATCGTCGCTGGTATAAACACGACAAAGAGGGAACGTGGCGGCAAGCTTGATGCGAGACAAAGATCGATGGACTATTCATACTCTACATTTTCTCGTATTCGAGCATCGGACATATTCCGTCATTTTACCATAAAGGAGAAGCTATCCCGTCCGACAGCCTCAAGGTGCGCCAATTTTTATTATTAATAAAAATGTTCAATCCCTTTTTTTCTAGGAAAGAAATTAATACGCAAACAATGCGTAAATTAAGCTTGCACTTCTTTCGAATGTCATATGGAATTTAACCGAGTTAAAATTGTGAACTGAAAATTCTTGGAACAATTAACGATCTCGTTAAATAGTAACTGGGTACGATTTGTTTATGTGCAGGATTTTTCTTAATACGGCGAACTTATTACTCAATATTAAACAAAACAACTTTTTAATACAAATCAATATATTTTTTCTGATAATAAAATATCTTTTACATACACATTCAATTATTGGAACTTAACATTATTATATAACATTGCGCGTATAAAATAGTGTACTGATACATTAATTTGTATATGGGAGAAGGCATTAATAATTCAAATTAAGATATAATTGCAGCATGATTCATGCGATTGGTAAACCAGGGAATTCGGCGTTTAAAGCTGCAGTAATTGCAACTTCTCTATACGAAAGCACGTTTGTCCAGTCTTCAGGAGTAAAGTTCGATCTTTTGTGGAACCAGGCTTGAAATATATCAAATGCTTGCAAAGCTTCGAAAGCTGTGACATTCTCCTCTTTTGGTTCTTCCTCGTCTTGTGGCTCGTCAGTGGCAGCGTTGATCGTTTCTTCTTCAGTGGACAGAATCTGTTCATCGCTGAGTAAGAGCCAGCCGTGATCGATTGTATCTTCTCCCAACCATTTCGATATCTCAAATTGAGTAAAATCATGCAGATGAATTGATTGTTGCACCATCCTTGTAAGCGTGTTATCATCAACAATCTCTTCGTGCATCGTTACACTTTTGGTAGTAAAATGCACCGGAAATAAATTTTTCCAAGCATTTCTCAAGTTTTCGCTGGTTAGAGTTTCCCAAGCCTTAGCCGTATATAATAAGCACTTCAGCATGTTCCAACCTTTTAGAAACTTGAACAATGTTACGTGGCTACCTTCATTGATCAGAAACTCTCGGAGGAAGTATTTTCGGTATACTTTCTTTAGTTTTTCAATTACTCCCTGATTCATTGGTTGGATAATAGATGTGACTTTTGGTGGCATATATATCACTTTGCACAAATCGCTCATTGCATTTAATATCTCCACAGACGGATGTATAGGAGCATCATCGAGAAGTAAAATGCACTTCCGACCGCTGTCACGGTGCTTCGCCTCAATTTCTGGCAAAAAAACTTGAGTGTACCACTCCATAAACTTGTGTTTGTCCATCCAAGCGCTTTTTTGGCCTGTATACGTTACAGGAATCGTTTTTGTTTGCTCGGGGCTCCGAGGTTTCGCTGATTTTCCAATAGCGAACAACGGGAGTTTATGCGTGCCACTGGCATTCGCACAGACCATGAGCGTGATACGATCCTTCGCTATTTTGTAACTGTCTTCTCGCGACTTATCGTAGGCGTCAAAACTTTTCCTTGGCAATGTTCTCCACCATAGACCAGTTTCATCTGCATTATAAATCTGGTCCATCGTGTATCCTTGGGCTAGCGTCTGTTCATAAAATCTCGAGCAGAAATCTTCACTCGTTGGTTTGTCAGCAGAAAGTCTTTCTCTTTGGACAGAAATATGATGAATGCCATGACGATCCTTGAATCTCTTGACATATCCATCGGTAGCTTGAAATGATGAAGGTCCCTGCAGTTTTTTGTTCAACTGCAAAGCTTTTTCTTTGAGAACTGGTCCAGATATAGGGTCGCCTCTATTTCGTTTTTGTCGATACCACAAATATAGCGCTTGATCTAGTTGCGATAGTTCCACTGAAGGGACTCTCTTCTTGCTTAGAGATCCGTGACTTTCAGTGATAATTTTCTCACCAGCCAATATATTCTCCTTGTTGGACTTGATTTTATAGATTGCGGATGACGAAACGCCGTATTTCTTGGCAAGGATAATAGCAGTTTCACCTGAATCTAGGCAGCGCAGAATATCGAGCCGATTTTGCAGCGTTAGACGCTTCTTCGATTCACTTTCATAGTTTTTCTTCTCCATGTTTGCAAAATATGCTTCAAAACTAATGTGCAAAATATTTCACACAACCCTTCACGTAAGCAACTCTAGTATACACGGTGCGATTTCGAACGAATTCCAATGAGTTTTTGGTCGTTATTACTGGTGTTCCGTAAGAGAACTGTGCTGTTTGTGTCAGCGCAACTGAATTATAAAGGGTTGGCGTGCCATAAAATTTGAAACCCCACTCCGCAACCGCATCTCATTAATAATTCGACGTCCCCACCATTCGTCTACGTTTATGTGAATAAAAGGATAAATAATATGATCAGGCATTTTTCGAAAAATTAACAAGCTCATATCAAGCGACGATTTTGTTTATTCAACAACATTTTATTTAATTTTTGCTTGATTTATTCGGATTTATCTCCATAGATGGACATTTGCTTAAATTTCAAACTAGGATGGTAATTCTTTATAAAACTGAAAATTTAATGAACTTTAAATTGCCTTATCGATTCTCGCCAAAAGTAATGCCAATCATCCGTGATGGTGTAGCCTGATTTATACACAATATTTCACCCCGATGACATGAGAAATGCAGCGACAACATTTTATTCGAACAAGGTAACTCGATTCAAGTGCAGAGTTTCAGGTCAATTTTTTAAATATAGTTTTATACTGTTTCAATCAATATTTTTAATATAGTTTTATACTGTTTCAATCAATATTTTTAATACAGTTTTATACTGTTTCATTTCGCTTCTGGTAGTCAAAAGTAATGTTCATTGTCAGAACCGAGATGTAAAAACATTGTATTCTTTCATAAACGTTATCTGTCCGATCGCTTCCACGAAAACCCATGACGGATTTTAACGCTAGGTGCAATTAAGTGATTAGCGGTCAAAGGGTTCAAATAGTGGCAACGTTTTTACGCTTAATAGGCAACCAATATATCCAATATGCAATAAAAATATAGCATGCTCGATAGCGCGCGCGAGCACTGGTGCATCCGATTTATTGCCAATCACTTTATTGCAACTTATATTGGTATCGAGTCACAGGTAATAAAAATCGAGGATATAACGTTTACATTACTTTAGACACCTGACTCGGTGATCCATTATTGCAGCATAATATGAGAAAAGCCACAAGACTGAAAATTGACATTTTTTATTAGAGTAAAAACAAATATTATTTTCTTATCTGAAAGCGGCAATCGAGTTTCACGCAAGCTCATAACAAAAAAAAAATTGTTAACTTTAGCAAAGCAAACAATCAAATAAATATAAAATGCGTAATTTATAAAACGGTATTTTTGTGAGTATCCCTTAAACGACTAAATGGATTTTATATTCAAATTAAGAATTCAGTTTCAAACTATAGGTGGAGCTGCGAAATACATGAAGTGTATTTCTATTACGGTAATTTTTGCCGCAATACGTATCCCCACGTGTGCTCGGAAAGGGAATCGGCCGGTGGGCAGGTAGTGGGGTACCCAACTTACGCGGTCATGCCTAATAGGCTTGGTTCCCGAGGTTTGGAGAAACGCGGTCGTCTGCTGTACCTGCCTTCGTAGCCACCGGCAAGTACGGCATTCTTACCATTCGTCGATATTCTCTAGAGCGCAACGATGCCTGCTCACAGCGTCAACATAAAAGCTTCAGAGGCAAACATGACTATCTCGGCGAACGCTTCGTGTCGAAAACATTGGAGCTGGAATACAATCTCGATCAACCGAAATATGCCGGTACCGAGCTGGCTGTAATGACATGAAGCGAGGAGAACAATGATGCGGCCGTATAAATATTACGTCGACAACTATTGTGGACTATATTACTTTCTTCTATTCTTCTTCTTCTTCAATTTGACTGGGCTCCCGGAGCTGGAGACCAGTCTGGCCACAGAGAAAAACTCGCGCCGGCCAACTATATAACTTTCTTCTATTAAATGAACTCTGAATTTTATTGATCTTTGAGACGAGGAGTCAACTATCGCCCTCCCCTTGGAAAAAATAGTATATATAGTCGCGATACGGTTCAACGTTACAACAAACGTATTTAGCAGATGTAATCATTCATTTTTATTCGGTCGAATGACATTTTCTTATTCGTAGCGAGTGACTTTTTTTATTGGAGGGGAAAAAATCACATAATTAAACGTAAAAAAAAAACATCGCCATTCAGTATGTAACGTACAGGTTGCAACTACCAGGCCTCGACATAGTTGTACACAGTATAATTGCTCTCTAAGTGTATCGTACACGTTGGACAGTGAATTTCTTTTCTTTGCACGCAACACAATAATTCGCTCGGCCATTGGGAATGCAAAACAATTGAAAACAAATTCATCAAGATAGAAAGAAAATGAAAAGAAAACGAGGATATGGAATGAAAGTATACAGGTAAATTCTACAAAAGTTTCTTATAGACGTGTTTCTTTTTTGCTTTACTTTTCGAACTACTGCACATTGGAAAAATACGTTAAATGAGGGTCATGAACCGTCGGCTAAGAGTAATTCGAACAACTACTTTTGCACATTACATAGCATCTATCCTATCTTCTTTAGTAAACCAACACTAATTTTATCGTTCCAGAACGTACTGATTTATTTCGTCGATCGATCAACTTATTCGGCCATTGTATTAAAAAAAAAAATCTTCCAATTTTACAAATATCGTTTGTTTCAAATTGCAAAATTAATAACATCGACAACTCAAAATTGAGGCACTTCGAATGTCTCATGCACACTGCATAGTGGTATGCATTATTTTTTGTTTCATCTAGGTTTATATGATACATGCGAATAAATAATGATAGGCCGGCTCGCTCACGATCTTGGCAAGAATATATCAGTACCTTCGTAGAGGGGGGATGCCCGCGTACTCTGTCGTCTCGCATGAGTTGATTTTTTTTATACACGTATTTTTTTAAATCCCGCATATTCACTAATACAGCGCAAGATCCGTTTCCAAAACTGCACTTTCCCTGCAGAAAAAAGGCACGAACTGGCGGAATAGTCGGCCTAACTGTATAATATTTCATTTATTTATTATGGATGGAACTTCGTCACAATACAATATTTTTTTCTTCTTATTATTCTTCCTTATTCCACAGTAACAAATTACGACGTTGCAGGTCGTCTGACCCTTTGAAAGTTAGCGACATAGTGTGAACAGCTCCCACTACCCCGTTGCCGTTGCCCTTCGGATAAAATAAGTTTTTTTTTTTTCTTTCTTACGAGAATACGAGGAAGGGGTTTCGAAATGATCGATTTATTATTATTTTTCTGTTTTCCTTCCCGTTGGAATTTTGTCGATCGATCAAATAAGCATCTTTTCATTTCGCCGCGATTCGTTAGCTTCGAGTTTTTATCTCGAATATAATAAGTTTCAATTCACATCGATATTGCCGAAATACATACAATAAATCGTAAAATTCTTTCTTTTCTTTTTTTTTTCACTATTACACGTTTTGGGACTGCCGACACTACATGGCTAGCCTTTCCATTTTCCCTTTTGCCTCCGTGAGTACGTATTGCATTACAATTTATTTTTTCATTTTTTTATTATTATTATGTTTTTTTTCACCATTATAATTTTTCCATATCATTAGTTCATGGCAATTTTGTAAATTTATATACCTTTATTCCTAAGTGTATACTATGCTGTATTTTACGCTCTAAAATTCTAAGTGAAACGGTATATTTTTATTGTCCGTGGTATCGAATAGTAATATACAATTTTTATTTTTCAATCTTTATTCATTCTGGTACTTATTTATATATATATATATGTGTGTATATATATATATTTATATATAGTCATGGAAAGCTCAATTGCATAACCACCAGTATTTACTGCGTATAATCGGAATTCGCAAGGTAGATTTTTCGAGTTTCGCGAAGCGTTTTTTTTTAGCTTCCAAGAGCCATGGTTTTTTTTTGTCCGTATATGGGCCATTCAGTGCAACGAGGCACCGGGAAAGCAATTTGCCTGTGCGTTAAGGCCGACTGCAGGTCGTGGACCGCCGTCACGTGCATTATTATTATCATTATTAATGAAAAAAAAATTTGCTGAACGAGACTATGGTTTCATAAAAATCGTTTCGAGATTCGGTTACAAGTTGCGCTCGATGCACCGAATCGAGCCAATAACTCTCTCTCTCTCTCTCTCCCTCTCTCTCCCTCATCAATATTAATTATTAATCGCATCGAAAACAGCTACCTTCGATATTAAACTCGCTTCGTCGTACTATTTGGCAACTAGGCAAGCTCGGTCGTTCACGGAAGGCATCGTATGGTGCTTATTAAATCGTTGCTTTAACAATCGTAAAAATTTTCTTTTCTCTTACTCGTTCTCCATCACTTTTAGGAATTAATACGTGAATTGCCGATAACACCGACGACGGCTTATTATCATTTTAATTTTAATTTCTCTTTTTTTATTTATTAATTATTATCATTATTGGCAACGAGTTTATCGAGGACCGGTGGAAAAAGCTTTGCTCGTACGTTCAACGGAGTTAGCGATAGTCGAGAGTAGTTTTGCGTTTTTTTTTTCAATTTCTTTATTATACAATGCATTGGCAGCTTATTGGATCGGAGCATAGTAACAACGCCCGTATTCTCACGACAGCATATCCGAATCTCTAACTCCCGATCGATAATCTCCGTATACGTAATTCCGAGAACTCGACGCAAAGGGTTGGGCGTTTCGTTTATTCTCGAATATTCTCTATTAAAAAACGCATTTTTTAATTTTTAATTTTTATTTTCGTTGTTAAACATTTGAGACACCGGCGTCAGGCAGAGAACAATTGTAACGTGTATCGTTCCAGTTAATATTATAGAAGAAGCTATAGTCGCTATACAGATCGCTAATCGAACTATCAGAACTGTGGTGCGTGGTTTTTTTTCATTTTTTTCTCTCTTTTTGTATACGTAACGAGTGCCGATTTATTGTCGTTATGTTAAACCCGTGACGGCTCGATTTTTCATTTTTGTATATTATAGAAATTGTCTCGCACCGTAAAAATGAGAAATACATTATTAGGAATACTGAAAGAAATGCGATTGGAACCGATCGAGAACGATGAATAATGGTCGATCGGTCGGGACGCGAGAAATGAACGACCAATGAGGAATCGTCTCGCTTGTCTCGTGCGGGCAATAATTATGAAACCGCGGATTAAAAAAAATGCATCAGGAGAAAGAAGAAAGTGAAATATCGAGAAAATTGGCGTTTGTTTAGTACCGACGCGACGGGGATAGACCTGTGTCGACCGTACGAACGATCAGTTTAGTTCTATCGTTACAATATATTATAATTATATAAAAATATATTTCTTAAGTGTTAACACTATAATAAATGAGTATTATAAGCATCATTATCTGCTTCTTCGTAGGATGAACATGAACACGATGCCTGTCGCGGATAACCGAAGCTTCTACGTGAGGAAGTACAAGTTTCAGCATTACTTTTTCATTTTTTTTTCCATTTTTTCTTATTTTTTGTTCTTTAAAGTTATTTTTTCTTTGCTGTTGTTTTTTTTATTCGTTTGTGGGTAAAACCATTGCCTTATCTGCCTGGCAATTCAATACGCGTTAACTCGTATTTATCAATAACAATATCACTTATCACTTGTGGTATGTGTAAATAAAAAAGACGAATAAACTGTTATAAAATACATTCTTCGAGTATTATCATCTTGCAGATCTGCCCTTATTCTGCTTTATCTAGGCGCCTGAACGAATTAAAATCATATATATAAATCGTTTTTTTTAATAATAATAGTTTTTTTTAATAGTACAGTATTGGAAGCATTTAATATCATACTTAGAACGTTTAAACGGGCTGACGGATCGCGGTGAATCGGATATCGCTGCGAGAGCAATTCACCGGTTTAATCTCGAACGCATACAATTAAACACTAAAAAAAAAGACTTCCTTTGCCGAGAAACGATGTGTCATTTGCACGGTTTTGCTATAAATTTTGGCGAACCGATTATTCAATATACGGGAATGATAGATTATTTGAAATGCTGGTCGATCGTTAAACGCGACGTGTTAGGGAAATGGATAAATATTGTCAAAATTCTAAAATCTAATAAAAATAAAAATAAAAAAAACACAGACAAACGCGTATTTACGGAATGTGACATGAAAATAGGATCGTTCGACATCGTTGACGTTTGGCGTCAACTCGTATAAATAAGTACGTACGATTTTTTATATTTTTTTAAATTTATTTATCTTTCGCGTAAAAGCTTCTCTCGCATGGCATCGTCGTTCACCGATCCGCAATGCCCCCGCAATAATTCTTCCTCCTCAAACTCTAGCTTTTTTTTTTAGATTTTTCTTTTTTTCTTTTAATTATAGTCATTCGTTAGATATATTAAGTTTGCAGGCAAAACGGGGCGTGTGAGATCCCCGTTCCCATTTCTCGATAACCGGTTAAAAGAATTTTCATATTAAGCTCTGTCGAAGGAAGTTCAGGCGTCTCGTGAAATAATTTTCGCCCCGCGGTAACTTTGACTCGACACCGCGAGCAAAACTTCCCAAGTTACGAATAAAGAGACTCTCGGTAGGAATGTGTTTCGAACAACAAATTGCGATCGTTCCCGTAGAGCTACGCGTCGTTCCTTCGTGTTTTCTCAGCGGGTAGAGTGACAATTAATGACTACGTAAAATAGATGGAAAAAAAGGATAAAAAAATTCAAAATTAAAAAAGAACAAATGACAAACAAAACGAAACGAGAAATTGAATGAATAATTTGCTCCACTTTGAATTTGTAAAATATCTTCAACGCGGCGAGAGTGGCCCGTTCGTGGGAGATTTTTGTTTTTTTGTCCCCCCTGTCTTCTTCGCGTTTAAAAAGTACACCGAGGTTTTTTTTTTTTTCTCATGGCCAGAGCTCGCAATAACGAAAGCTCGTGCTATATTTACTGGACAAACCGCCGAGTCTCGCTCATCTTTGTCGAGACGCATTCCTATTAATCGTTTACACGAATATAATATATCTATATAATAATATAATTCTTAATTTCGATTCTTTGTTTCCTTCAACACTTGTGCCACGCGCTGTGTGTCGCATCGTTATCGTCATCGTATAGTATATATATATATATGTATATATATATATATGTATACATATATATAACTTGCAATATGCGGAACCTTATTCCTATATTACCTATCATTAATCATTTTATTTTTATTTTTATTTTATTTCTTTTTTCTCTTAATTCCTTTTCAAAAAGTATTCAGCTATAGTAAACGCACTGTTTCTCACACGTTCGGAGCGGTTTTCTTTTTTCATTTTTAAATCGCCTTCCTCATCGAATGTGGCTAACAAATTTGTACATTTATTAGTTCTTCTTATTATTGTCATGGTATATATAGTATTTTGTTAATAAAAATAATAAAATATTATGTATATATATATATATAATAGATTATTGCATTATGCATTTTTGGTACCGTTACGTGTTGTTTGTTGGATTAGTTTTTATTTTTATCTTTTTATTTTTTTATTTCTTGCATCGTATCTCTCAGCGCGTTTCGAGGGGGGTGGGGGGACAAGCAGTCCGCAACTCCGTTTCATTTAAATATATTTCTTTCTCCGCGATCTCGGAATTATTATTTCGGAAACTCCGGCTGATGCGATTGCCCATCCCGGCCGAATTTTTTCGGCTCGACAGATCAGATCGGCCTCGAACGTTTCAACTTCTCCCCCTTCCTACCATAACTCTGTGTGATGTTGCATCCTTCATTAACGGGGCTCGAAGCTTGTTGCTTCTCCTCCCGAATCTATTTCTTTCCTTATCTCCGCTCTCTCACGTTATAATCGGTGAATAAAGCCTAAATGCTAAGCCCTGAATGAAGGAAGTTTTTTTCTTTTTAATTTCTTCTCGTACGTACTTGGCTCGGCGAGCGGACGTGTTTCCTTGGTGATTTTTTTTTTTTTTTTTTTTTTTAGTTGTTTCTTTTGGCGATTTAGCGTGACGACGTCGACGACGACGGGGTCGTCACTATTCTCTGTAGGGCTTGCAGTATGAGTAACGATGATTCATGTGTTGGCTGTACGAACCCGAGTGGGAGAAGCGCTTCAGGCACTTTGAACACTGGAAAGGTTTTTCACCGGTGTGCAGCCTCTTGTGTTCCGTCAGGTGATGCTTGTGCTTGAACGCGCGAGGACACTCCTCGCATTTGTAAGGCCTTTGCCCTGTAACGAAATATAAAAAAAAAATTAGATCTCAAGGATGCACCGAAAAAAATCAATAATATTTCCCAAACTTTTAAAGGGACCAGGCATCGGAAAATTTTGATTTTTTTTCTTCACATTCTGTTACTAAAATCTCTTTCGAATATTTTTATGCAAAACGAACTGAAAAATTCGCAAAACTGCGCTCAGGTGAGCGCGCGCCTTTGACATGAGCAAGATGCGTAACCGCTAACGCTTATTGGATTCGAATAAGAAATCACTACCATCGACAAACGAAGCTAGGGTGGGAAAAACCGTTCCGCAATTGCTGCCGGACAAGAAGCTGACCTTGCGAAGTTTTTTTATAGGGTGGGTAATTTTTAAGGTACGTAAGTTGCAATTTTTAAGTGCCTTTTTCTCGAAAAAACATTTTTTTACTACTTCTGCCGTGATAACTCAAGAACGATTGAAAATTGTGTCTTAATTTTTTTTAATAAAGCTATCAACTTTCTCTACAAAATGAACCGACGTTTATGTAAAAAAAATCAATTGATCATTATTGTTATTACAACAAAGAACAAAAATGTCAGGTTCAATCCGAGGAGGAATATCCCCTGAAGAGAATGGCGTTTGGGAATTGCTGAAATCTACAATCGGCTACTCGGAGTCGTTATCCGCCCATATCTCCCTTAAATATTTAGTTTTTCAAGCAATGACGTCTGAATTTAATAGCTAAATTTCTAATAAAAACGTCGAAGAACAGAAAATATATGTATGTCATATTTACGCTGTTTTCGGACTATTTCGACTGCCTAGTCCCCTTAAGGGAACGCTAAACACTTATGAGTACGATAGACAAAGTAAAAAATTTTGAATCCATTTTTTCCCCGAAACGATTCTACAAAATGAAAAACAAAAAGTTTACAAAAAAACGCAGGCGCACTATGTTAACCAAAAATGCAGCGCCCCACAATTCGTTTTTCACTTCATAAAACCTTTTCGGAGAAAAATGGGTTCAAAATATTCTGCGGTTACGTTGATCTTCAGCCGCACTTTGAAGGAATTCAAGGTTTTCAAGGACCGTCAAACACAGGCACCGTGTCAGAGTCGCCAGTCGCCGCGAATATCGTACCCGTTATGAAAGAGTCCGAACTTACCGGAATGTTCATACTTGTGTCTGGCGAGTGAACTGTGCTTCGAGAATGTCTTGTCGCACTGATCGCAGAAGTACAGACCTTCCTGCTCGGTTTCCACGGTCGCTGGTGCTTCCGGTGTCCCGTGACTGTCGTTTTCGCGTTCCGAGCTCTTGGCCTGTATCAGCGGCTGACTCTGTTTTTCAGGAAAACGACGATTAGCATACAATTCACAACACGATCACGCATAACCAGTCATCGAGTAATTTGGACTTACCTTCGGCGCGATCTCCTCGACGCTCGTTAAATCAGGTTTTCTCACTTCTCCGCAATCATTCGTCTCCTCGTCTATCACAAGTGGCGAGTCCTCGACGTCGTCGGCATCGTTGTGCGCTTGGACTATCGACAGACGATTATCCTCCTTGGGGCCGCACGGTGAAGCTGTGTGCCTGCTCGAGCCGCCGTCGCTGTCCTTCACCGTCGATATCGAGTAAGCTTCCTTCTTCGAGAGATCGAGCGGTTGTTCGATGATTGGGTGATTAACGATGCTCGCCAGTGGCACCAGAGCCGGTATCTTCGACTCTCTGCGGTCTCTCGCGCGGGAATTTTGGAACCAGACCTGCGGATCGAAATTCAGGCTCAGCGAACAACCGGACGGTTTCGTTGATTTTCTCGCAGTTCTCCTTCGTTTTCGAGGGACCAAATTCGGACTTACCTGGACCACTCGTGTAGAAAAGTTTATGAAATTCGCTATCATGGCAATTTCCTCCTTCTTCGGCCTTGGATTTATCGCGTAGTAGCCTTTCAGAACGGCCAATTGTTCGTCGTCTATCAGCGATCTGGCTCTGACTCTTCTGCCGGATTCACTCTGGGGCTGAGTCGTTTCTTCCTCGTCGTCCGAGTCCGCCTCGGATGTGTCTATGCCGGTGTCCTCGGCTTTCCTCTTGAAACTCTGCCGGACGGAGGACGCTTGATTAACGTCCTCGAGCTTCGCGGCGAGTCCCTCGCTCTGCGAGTCGCACTGGTCGGCCGCTTGCCAGTCCTGACTGTGGGCCATTTCGCTCGATATCTCGCTGTCCTGATACTAAACAAAAATGCAAGCGTTAAATAGGGTAGGTTGGTGGTGCGCGGATCCGACAATCCCCAAAGTCAAGCAGCACCGCTCGCGGTCAGTACTTGGATGGGTGACCGCCTGACCGCGCGTTGCAGGCAGACACTGTGAGAGGCAATTTTCTCGGAGATTGGTGATTACCGTGTAGAAAAACCAATCTCTGGGGAAAAAGCCGTCTGTGTATGACCTAGTTTTCCGCAGTTTCCCTGTGCCCTTGTAATGTGACTCAATAAAGGGGAAATCGGCTGCGGACGCAATGAGGGGTGTAAAAAAAGAGGAACCCGTACAGGTAAAACATAAAAAAACAAGCGTTAAATAACCCATTAATTTTTTCTTTCTGTTATTATGTGAAAACAGTTTCAACCAAGGTAAGGGAAGTGTCCTTAAAAAATCGGCACGGTCTCCTAAAGGGACTTGGAATAATCAGGATCTAATTTTTTTATTTTTTATTTTCGGTTAGTTTCGTGAATTATATCGATTTACCTGGTAGCACTCGTCGTACTCTCGCTCGATGGTCGCGGGCGACGAGGCAAGTTTTCTAACGTTCGCCTCGAGGAGTTGTTTCGTAACCGATGTATTGACGGTTTCGAGAATCCGTCTAACGGCGTCGAGACCCTGAGGATCTGTCGGGGCCGGCGAAATCTTGCCTTCCGTCCCTTCAGTCCCCTCGGAATCCGCCGTCGACGGACTCATGACTTCCCGATGCGACTCGAATTGCTCGGCGACCTCGTCCAATCTTTTCGTATGCAATTGATTTAAAATTTTGCCTATCGACGACTGCAGGAAGTAACTACCGTAGCCCATCAGTTGAGGTAGAAGTGTCGGCATGTCGTATATACCTGAAATCGCACAAGATTTTTTGTTGATGTTTACGAATTCGAATTTTCAGAAGTTATCGATCGGATTAACATGCGTTAATTTTTTTTTTTATTTACCTCCGCCATCTCTCTGAATATCTTGATACTCCGACGGCGACAGCTTCGGCAATATCGGCATGAATGTATTGTTGTTCGAGACGTGCAGATCGACGGCGTCGCGTCGTGCATTCGACAAATTTTGCTGCGACTTCTTCGAGCTTCGATCGACGCTCGTTATCGAGCTCTGTCTCGATTTTTTTAGATTCACTATCAAACACTTCTTCGAGGTCATGTGACTCGAGTACGAGCCCGAGTGGGAGAAACGTTTGCCACAATTGTTGCATTGGAATGGCTTCTCGCCGCTGTGAATCCGGAGATGTTCCTGTAACGATAAAATAAATAAATATTATATGTATTTTGGACAGTTGTTTGTTTGTTTGCTCCAATTTTCAATTGGGGGCCTTAAAAGCATGTGAAACACTATGGAGTGCGAGCGAGATAGCATCAGTTGCGTTCTCGGCGGAGCGAGAGAGACAGGCTGGGAACGTGTTTCACATGTTCTTAAGTTCAATTCCTAGAGGAGCCATCCAGAGCGTAATTATTGAAAGTCTCCCTACGGGCCTTCAACCCTGTCCCTGATAACTATTTTCCTATTATACTATTCTGGTTATACTCTGTGCGTCTCTGTGAATTGCGAATAATAACGCGGTGCACAACAGCGCTGTCCACCATTGGAGTTTGCAAAAAAAAAACTTATTTTTCGACCGGAAATACTCCACTTCCGGTTTCAAAATCTTATTCGTCAACCGGAAGTGACGTCATTACTGAAGTACGTAACTGCCGGTCGCAAAATGAGATTTAAAAACCGGAAGTGACGTATTTCCGGGATGACTTCACTTCCGGTCGAAAGTGGTAATTTACGATACTAGTGCGATAACATTTTTTCTAACTAGTGTGAATCTGCAGCACTAGCCGAATGCGAGTGTTGCAATAGCACGCGTAAAGAGAAAGCTTTTCGCACGAGTAGTGTACCAAATTTTACTTCACAAACTGTGAAAGTAGGTTGTTTACGTCCGCGAAGCGTGCGTAAAACTGCCATTTTCGCACCGAGTAAAGAAAGTGAGATTTTCAAACTGGAAGTGCTATATTTCCGGTAAATCTCCGGATATAAAAATTTCCGTTTTCTATATACCACAGCCCATAGTGGGCGAAAGCAGCCGACCCACAATAACCTGCTAATAAATAAATGAACAGATAAATGAAAGAAACAACTAAATAAAATTAGATGCCGCAGCTTGCAATCGACGTAAGGAAGCCTTGGACGTACCTTGAGATGATGTTTGAACTTGAAGGCTTTCTCGCAGTGTGGACATTTAAATTTTCGAAGAACAGCGCTCTCGTCGTGGCTGATCATGTGCCTCTGAAGACGATAGACGTTTGCGAATGTCTTGTTGCAAACCTTACACGACTGAAATAACGAAACAAACGTACATGTAGCGAATCAATTGAATTGTTGAAACATTTTTTTTTTTTTTTTTTTTTTCTTCTCTTCCGACTATGACAAACAATAATAGATGAACGTCTGACTTACAACTTGGGAGAATTGAGCGTTGAGATCGTGCTTGTCGATGCTGGCGAACGAGGTTTTGTGAGTGTCCTCGATGTGAAGCTGGAGAACGTGTAAATTTCTACAAAGAATTCCGCACTGTGGGCATCTCTCGCCTTGCTTGACCGATCCGCCTTCGCCTCCGCTGCCAATCCCGGCGTTTCCTCCGCCGCCGCCTCCTCCTTGCGCCGCAGCTCCACCCGCGCAATCAGCAACTTCTGCAAGATCCGCGCCGGCTTCGTCCTCGCTGCACCCTGTAAATTATAAAAAATTTCAATCGTAATGAGTTTCCCGCTAAGTGTACATCGAAATTACAGCACATTTTTGTTTTGATGCAGCCTTACAATTAAGACCCTATCAGCTTCATTGAGATTAAAAATAACCGAAAAAATTATTCTAATTGAAGGTCACTTTTTATACCGCTAAAAAAACAATTTAATTCGCAATGAGCTTGCCGCAAGGTAAACATCAGAATTACAGCACATTTTTATTTCGATGCACCCTTGAAATTACAACACTGGTAACTTCGGAAACATTAAAAATAATCGAAAAAATTACGGTCATTTTAGATCACTTTTTATATCGTTAAAATACCCGCAAAAATATCCCTGCTTTAACTTCTGCGCATGCGCGTACGAAAGCTAATGCTGCCTCTGATTGCGAATGGTGATATTTCGTTGGAGTGCCGGTCGTTTTTTTTCTCACTATTAACCGAAAAAATAAGCGCGCTTGTCTAGATCTTGAAATACGGTTATTTTTCCGGCTCAATGGAATAAAAAGTTACCTGGAACTACCGTATTTTTTTTGGTTATTGCAGGTTTATTCTTAAAAAAAAAAACAACTTTTACTCAAGTTGCTAGGGAAACAGCTATTAACACTTTAACGCCACGTGAAAGTCACGTGACCGCGCCGCGAGGGAGAGAGAGAGATGTCGTTATTGGAGCTCGCAGTGGCGTAAGAGAAACACCATCAAAGAGCGTTTCACATGGCGTTAATGCAATTCAGACTTTTCGCGCAAATAAAAAACGTCGCGCTTCACTTTGGCCGATCTGCGCTCGGCGCAAAAAAATTATACATGGAATTATGCACTCCTGACTTTTTTTTCGCACTATCGATTTTTACTCAAGAAAACCAAGTGAGGCGTCTGTAGGGCAGAGCGGGGCAAAATGGGACAGCGGGGCAAAACGGGGCAATCGTTAAAACTAAACTTTCCAATAATTTTTGGATGCCCGCTTTCGCCCCGTTGATACGTCAGGATTTTCCGCGCCGTTTTGCCCCGCGGTTCGATCCAAAAATTATTAGAAAATGTTGTTTTACCAGATTGCCCCGTTTTGCCCCGCTGCCCCATTTTGCCCCGCTCTACCCTATCTAGCTTTTTCAACCCAGTTATATTCATCATCTTGTGTATTTCTAGCCGCAGAAGATGATAAGCACCTGGGTTTCTCGGCAATGCCATCGGGAAGCAAAGAAATCGCTGTTTGGAAATACAAATAAACACTCATTTTTGCAATATTGGCTATAAAAATTTCCGATAAACTGTTTTCGTTAGTCGTCGTTCCGGGATTATATTTAATGTATTTTTCCACGTTGATCACGTCTACTACTTATTTTATTCATAGGTGAATATTTAATACGGAAAGTTGCGTCCAAAATAAATTACTAATTTTTTATGAAGTCCAAAAAAAACCTGACATTTCTTAAATGAACTTCGGAAGAAACATTGACTATAAACCACACACGCTGTGTGTGAAATGTCAGCTTGATCGGTCCAGGCATCCTCGAGTTATAGCGATTTAAATTCCCCGTGTCTAATTCACACATGCGTTCGGAAATTTTTTCCAAACGTGACTTTTCGATTTTTTAAAAACATTCCGAACCCGTTTTTGCATTAAAAAATCTCGAAATAGTTTTCGTCCACAAAACAAACTACTCACGATAAATATCTTCATCAATCCCGTTCTAAAAAATTCTCGAATAATTTAATAATTTCTTTTCATTTATCCGTAAAAATCGAAAGCGATCAATAAAAAGTGAAAAGCTGCCCCGCAAACAATTTACCGCCTCGCCGCCCGCCGAACGAATCAAACAAATCAACAACGACACCGTCGACTACCTCGACGCATCTGGCATAATGAATTTTTTTTCACAGATAAAAAACCAAAAAATCCCGTCAGAAAAATGTGTTTGCACTGCAGATGAATTCCGGCATAAAGGACGACAATATCCCCACATATATGTTTTACCGCTCGCACAGCAATATTGACCCAGCTATTGCAAGCCCCATTTCTCCCACTGGCAGTTACAGGTACACACATAGTACTATGCCGACGGTATCGTAATCCGCGTGAATATCCTATTGCCCGACCCGTGGGGGAGAAACGTTTGGTGGTCCGGGGGAAGGGTAAGGGGGGGCGTTTGGGGGGGGGAGGGGGGTGGATCCCGCTGGCGTCGAAAAGTGCTGCAGCAGCGACGTTTCGAGCCCATCCATACATGTATAAATCCACCGACCCAGGGGGAGGGGGGAGGGGGGGGGCTCGATTATCCGTGAGGGTTCCCGTGCGTTCTCGCAGGGGTTGCGCGGCTCTCCCCCCTGGACCACGGCTTTGACTGCTGCTGATTCTCGAGTCCGGCGACCCCCCCCCCCCCCCCCCCCCCGAACAGGAAAAAAAAAGCAAAGAGGGTTTCCGGGCCTGGCGAATCTCTCCGAACTAGTCGCATTGTTCGCCCGGTTCGCTCTTATACACATATACATAGTATATATATATGGCGTATGGCTCGTGCGAGTTGCCCCCCGGGCCATGCGCGCGGCACGCGTGTCAACGCACGCGGGGTTCCTGCGGACACGAGGAAAGTGGCACATGGCTCATCGAAGGGGGGCGAAGGGAGAAATCGAGATTCGTTATACTGCAGTACGCGCTCTGCACTGTATTCCGCGTACGAGTTCGACCCCCCTCCCCCCTCCGCCCCCCTTATTCTTTTACTGGCTGTATCTACTGGCTTCGATTTTCCCCGCAGCTTCTCGTCCCGCCGGCGAACGAGCCCCGCGTCATCGGATAACTTTTCGGGACCCCCCCCCCCCCCCCCCACCCGCGAACGCCCCCCGACCCCCTTGCATTGTCCGCGGCCACGGGAGTTTAAATGCCACACGGGGGGTTTAGACGCGGGGAACGACGGCTCCGGCGGGATGATTAACTGGGGAGAAAACCCGCTCCCGATGAGCCACGGTGAATTTAATCCCGGCTACGCGATACATACAGGGTGATTCGCGGTGGTACCTGCGAATTTTTTTATTTTTTTCGACGTAGAATGTAGGTCTTTTTTGTGTCGAGCTGATGCAATTTTTATTTTTTATTTGTTTTTTTATCTTGAGTTGTTTATAATAAATTTATTATTAAGTTTTTTCGCAATTCGTCATTGTGATTCCCCGATATTTTTTATTTGTTTTAAGTTTTTTATAATAAATTTGCTGAGTAAATTTTTTTTTCGCAATTCGTCATTGTGAATCCCCCGATATTTTTTATTTATTTTAAGTTTTTTTTATAATAAATTTACCGATTAAGTTTTTTTCGTAATTCGTCATTGCGATTCCCAGATATTTTTTATTTATTTTAAGTTTTTTATAATAAGTTTACTGATAAAGTGTTTTTTTCTTCGCAATTCGTAATTGTGAATGACTATATATTTTATTTTTTACTTTCAAATCGTCTACAATAAATTTACTATTTATTGCATTTTTTTTTCATTGAAATCCGTAATTGTGAATCACCCTATATGTAGATGAACGTCACGCTGATGGCGCACCCCGTCACCCTCGAGTCACATAGAAATCTTTTGTCCGGTGGTGGACCGTCGACCGGGGAAGGGAGGGGACGGGGACGGTCGTTACTGTATAATTAACTTCCACGGGCGATTAGGATAAGCGCTCGCTCGACGGTGGAAGGTGAGATAAACTGCGCGCCGAGACGAGAGCTCCGATAAGAGATAAGAAACAAGAATAAGGAGGACGATGGAGCAACAGTATTATAGCTTTATAAATAACCCATGGCGCGTTGCGTTATTAGAACGCAGCCATGATGTGTGTTACACAGCGGTAACGATGTCGCGGGGTTGCACGGGTCGTGGCCACGTGCGATTGCGATTAACGCTCGCTTGTGCGGCGCGCGAAACCGAGTGCGCGCAAACTTTGCGCGGACGGACGGAGACTCCGCTGCGCCGGCGATTTTCTCGATCTCGGCGAAACGGCTCGTTCCGGGTGAAATATCGTTGATGCCTCGCGAAGCACGTGCACTCAAATCCATAATCCGATTTTTTTTCCCTCTCCTCTTATCGGTATTCCATAAACGAGAACATCGCGAAGATAGACGTTGAGATTTCAGCAATCTTTGTGCTGCAAATGTTATTGTACTACCTGTTATCACTTAAATTATGTACAAAGTCACAATCCGTGTTGCACAGTTTTCAGAACTCGTGCTGTGCAGCACTGTGTAAATTAGAATTGCTGATACTCAAGTATTCAGAACACGAATATAAGATAAAATCTTGATCATTATCTTTCAAGAATTGCCTACAATTTAATTTTTTTTTTTTCTTTATTTCTCAAAAATCAAAGCAAGTTTACATCTCTAACACTCACAACTCTACAAAAAAGGCAGCTCTAACAACTCTACCAGAAAACATCTCTACCGTATTATAATTCTACCGTATTAGAACTCTACGAAAGTGTCTACCAGAAAGTACAAAAAAACTCTACCGGACTGGAAATGAAACTCTAGCGGAATTGAAATAAAACTCTACTGGAAAAGAAAAAAAACTCTATCGGAATACAAGGCTAGACAGTGGCCTTGTATTCCGGTAGAGTTTTATTTCCATTCCGGTAAAGCTTTATTTCAATTCCGGTAGAGTTTTATTTCCATTCCGGTAAAGCTTTATTTCAATTCCGGTAGAGTTTTATTTCAATTCCTGTAGAGTTTTATTTCAATTCCGGTAGAGTTTTATTTCAATTCCGGTAGAGATTTTGCTAGAGTTCTAATACGGTAGAGTTGTAATATGGTAGAGATGTTTCCTGGTAGAGTTGTTATGTGGTAGAGTTATTATCCGGTAGAGTTGTTTTCTGGAAGAGATGTAAATGTGCCAGAAATGAAGCCGCTTTCCAGTTTAACAAAAAACCTTTATAGGTTTTGTTTTAAAATTTGTACACTAAACAATGAAGAAAAGAAATGAAATTCGTTTTCACAATCTTTGCGGTGAATTTTTACCCACCAATTTTCCTGAACATTTTGTAATAAAAATAAAAAATCGAATCAAATTATTGAATTGAATAAATCATTTTTTTTTAATTAAAAAATTGAGAAAGATATTTGAAAAAAGTAACTATTTTTGAAACCGACCGAATGTGGTGGGCCGGCAGCAGAGTGGTCGAGGTATTATTGGGTCAAAAGAACATTACGCGAGGGACAGCTCAGGCTGATTTAGCGATCGAGACTTTTGCTGGCCTTACAGTCTACCTTTTGCTCGACGCACACGCGCGCCGACCTCTCATCGTCGACCCGCTATAAACCCAAAGAGATTCGGTCCGTATCCCCTTCTGAGGGGGAGCACGACTCTCCCTCCCTGCTTCTAGCTGTTTGTTAGAGCCAAGAGCTACCGGCGACGTAGCAGCCGCCGGCGCCCGCGGTACGAAAGCTGGCTGGCGCGACCTTCGTACAAAGTTTCTCGATCGATGGCCGTGCCCTTTAAGAGAGAAACCAGCACCAAGATGGGCGACGCCGACCGTACGCCCGACGTTCGGGCGGCGCGCGCGCTTACGTCATCGGCACCGAAACTACCGCTGGATTAAGAAAGCTTCCCGGTCTCTCGTCGAATCTCTGCGCTCTCCGATACTTAATCGGAATCGATCGATGCATATAAATTCATTAACACACGTTAAAGGATTTGTTCTCATTGGTTAAAAAACTTTAGAGGAAACCTCCCAAACGACAAATTTTTCTTTCGTCTCGTGGAAAATGACGGCTAAAAAATACGCAATGTATTATTATTATTATTATTATTATTAATAGTTTTCATAAATTCATTAATGACGAATTTGTATGATTCATGGACTTCGAAGTGACAAACTTTTCTTTTGTCTTATCTAAAATAACAGTTAAAATTGCGAAAGTATTATTCTTATTTTTATTATATTAAAAAAAATAGTTTACGTGAATTCGTGATTCATGAATTTTGATGATTCATGAACTTCAAAAGGACAGCCTTTTTATTTGTCTCATGTAAACTGTTAAAAATGCGCAAACATTTTTACTTGGTCAATATCATTATAATTATATTAAGAAAAAAAAACGAATTTCATGAATGAAAGAAAAATGATAGTTAAAATTGAATCGAAACTTTCGACACGCAGTCGTCGAGACGCGGCGGGTGAGACGCGTGTCAGAATCGAGAATATAGAACGTGTCCGAAAGTAACGCACGTCGGAAGGCGGTGTGCTGCCCGCTGGTGTTCTCTGTTCTCGGAGAGCTCTCCGCTGATGCGGTACGGAGCTTTTTCTATCTCTCTTTCTCTCTCTGGCCACGCGCGATCTCCGCAGCGCGCGGTGTTGCGAGGCATGAAAACCACCGCCGCCAGTCAGCGGGATAAAGCGAGACGGATATATACGGTGAACGATTTCTCGGAGTGAGGTCGTTGAGCCTCGAACGGGGCGCGGCCGCCATTATATTCGCGAAACATCGCGGGGGCAACTTTGTACCGCCATGCACGTGAAACTCTCCTCTCGCTCGGTCCATTGCGGTCGAAAATCTACCGACAACAATATAATCCGGCCTGTACAATCTTTGTCGTGTTCCGGACACGCTCGCCGGAGAAATATGCGCTTTAAATGTAGAGAGAAATCATTTTTTTAATATACATTACACTATAAATAAAAATAAAAAATAAAGAAATAAAAATATTGAAAATAAAGAAATTCAAAAATAAAAAATAAAGAAATCAAAAAGTTGAAATTACATCAATGCGATCCATTTGTTATTTTTACGACGACTGGATGTAACGCAATAACGGAAGTTTTCGAGAAAACCGCGGTATGTAATAATTGACCTCATCGCTAGACCGCGAGATCAGACAAACAAACAGTCGCGGTGGTCGCGCAGTTGTTTACGGTACGACGATGCGGGACGAGAGAAGTGCAAGTAACGAAACGATATTTTGCGAAATTGTTTTGAGAGTGAGAGTTCAAAAAGAATATTCGAGGCAGAGTTGTCGAGAGACCCCGTGAACGCTGTAACACATCAGGCGGCAGGCTGCAATCGGGCTCACCTACTTATCTGTTATTCACTCTGCTCAGCATAAACTCGACTCTCGCGCTTCACGATACTTTTTACCGGGGGAAAAAAAGTATCTGTTATTGCAAATACGAGAAACACGCCGATACTGCGCACTGCAGTTGGGATCGGGAACGAAAACACGAGAGCACGGATCGATGATTGCGCGAATCGAAGCAGCTCAATTGTTATACCTAGTACAATCTACGTACCTACAGTATGCAAATATATTTACACTGTAAAAATAAATAGTAAATTTAATGTACTGGAACTTGCTTACATTACTTACATTAATTGAAAATTAATTAACGTTTTTTTGAAAAATTGAAATACCACATATTAAAATTACAAATCTTTTAGCTGAAATTCACAATAATTTTCATAAAAATACAAATTTTACCGTAAAATTGAAATGCACGTGTTTGAAATTTTAGAAACAGTTTATGTAAAAAAGCTTCCAATACCATTTTTATTAAATTCAATTTGTTACATTTTTAAACAACATTTTTTTACAGTATATATATTTTTTATTTCTCATATATATATATATACATATATACATATATATGAGTTATGTAGAATATAAAATAACACGAAGCAGGGTAGTGGTCGTCAAAGCGGGAGCGCGAGTTACCGCACGCGATAAGCAATTGTAAATACCGCGAATGCGAGACTCATTTAGCGTCTCGGACCGTTGACGTCACAGCGAGCACGTTCTTTCGCTCGAGCGAGCGCCCGCGCGAGCCAAGACGACGGCTACGAAGATGAACCGATTTTATCATCGTTTGCGAGAGATTAACACGCGAGCCTCTCTTTCTTGTTCTTTTCACTTATATACATATACATATACATACGCATATATACACATCTATATATATTTTTTTTTTCTTTCACTGAGACCGCTCAATCGCTTCTGGCTAGCTTGCAAAATATCGTCGAGAGGGAACGTAGCCCGGCTCGTGTGGAAAACACGCTCGTGGCCCACGTGCGTTTCGAAGTACACGCGTATTTTCGTCAACTCTGTGAGCCGGACGTTACGAGCCTATTCGAGTTCGAATTTCAAAACGTGCCCAAACGAGATCGCCGGATGACGAATTGGGCCACAATGTCGTTACAAAGTTAAGTTTCAGCGGGAATGAACGGTCATTGTCCAGTTTCTACTCGGCGCCGAATGAAACTCGATGAAACTTCTGGCTCGACTCTGCCGACGTTTCGACCGCTCGACCAACGCCAAAAAAGTATAGCTTTTTTTTCGGGAGCCGACCACGCGTGAAGCGATGGCGGTTGGCTGAGGCGCGGAGGAACTATTTTTCGCCGATGGAACAAAGCGACCGTGCGGCAAGAAAGTTTACGTTAAGTATTCTCGTGTTCGACCAGGGGCGTGTTATGCGTGCCCGAGCACCTGGAATCGATAAATCTCGATGAAGGAGCGAGAAGGGTGCGGCGAGGGGAAAGCCAGGAAGAGAAAAAAGCTCTTATCTCGAGTGTACCACGCGCGAAGCCCGGGCGTAGCTTGGAAAAATAATGTTTGCCGAGAAAAAGATTTAAACGTTTCACGGACAGGTGCGCAAGTGTGTAACGGGCGTTTGAGAATGGCTGAGACCAAAGTCGCGAGTGTGAAAACAATTTCTTCCGAGCTCGCTGACACCCGAGTAAACACTAGCTCGGGAGTGAGATGTTCACGTCGTTTTGTTATTAAAGAAGAGAAAAAGTGACTTCGGTGTTATCTCGTTACAGCGAGAAGACCTACGTACACGATTTAGTTAGTCATTCAGCTGGAAACGTCGCTTCCTACCAGGTACACTCTGGCAAACTTTGTACCTCGCCGAGGGATTACGCATTGACCGATGAGTGGACCGGGACAAATGCGTTTCGAAGCGAACGGAAACAAAGAGGAACAAATGTTTGGGCGGTAAATATTTGGAGATAATAAACCGTAGATTTGACTGACCATTGGGACGCAATTATTATTGGGACAGAATCAATTTTAATCACTTAAGGCACTAGCGTAACGATTGGGTCCGAAAAACCGGTAGGTTTTCAACATTTTTTTTTAGCGGATATTATAAGGACACGGTCGGATTTTTACACATAATTAGTAGAAAGATTTATGAAGGTAGAGTTTTTTAAATTGAAAAATATCAATTAACAACGGACTTATTAACAATTAACAATTAACAATCAATTATTAATTCGTCAATACCAAAAAGAAACGACTTTAATCGTTTGTTATTAACACATACATGAACATATTTCAAATCATCCGGTCGTCAGATAGAAAATGATGTTATAATCAAGGGCCTGTCCAAATTTCAACACTATTCGACGAATAGATTTCGAGATACGATGTCCGATTTTTATGATTATTTATTAATTGTTAATACATATTTTTCAATTAAAAAAAAACTCAATCCATAACACTTTGTACTAACTGTGTGTAAAAACCCGACCTTGTCCTTCTAATAGCATTTTTAACCAAATGCTTATGCCAGTGCCTTAAAATATTGGCGGAAAGGCCACTATTTTAACCTCTGACTTTCGATAACCAAATTATAATTTTTCCATGCACAAAATTAATTCTCAATCGGCATTGAATAAACATGCTCACAGCATATTTCCCCGATATCCATAACCGTTTTTTAACGGTCCTCGTTCGGAGGCGGCCAGCGCAAAAGTTCTACTCGCAGATTTCCGAAAGGACGAAAAGGTAATAAAAAAAATATACATGGACTTTTAAGAGAACTTGCAGTCTGGCGGTCGAACGTTAACGAAGCCACCGAGTCTCTCGCTCGGTGCTTCAATCTCGTTCCGCGATAATACAATCCCACCCACTCGCCGACTCGCCGCTCGACCAAGTACGAGGATAGAGAAACCGAGAGATCCGAGACGTGTTTCTCTCCGTGCGGTCTCGATATCCACGCTAATTCGTGCAATTTACTCATCCCGATAAGAGCGCGATCGCGAGAGGGCAGGTCGTAGGTGAGAAATTGCGAAATTGCTCGAGGCTCGGTACGGAATTCTCAACGATTCTAAATACGGATCTATTTCTGCATATCTTCCTCCATTAGTGAAACCACATTTTACGCGTAATTTCACGACAACGCGTCCCGACAGTCATGAACTGTACGGGTCGGCACGAACTGTTGCCGATCGTCGGCTCAGTTCCCGATTTCTTATCGAAGGTCGTGACCTCTCGAGGTGCCGCGCGCGTCATCGTCGGTACGCTTAGGTACAAACTTTTCTCCTTTATTCGACGACCTTTGCGACGTGACCGCACGCGTTCCGTCGTTCCGGCGATATCGCGCCGCTTTCGTGGAATCGCTCTCTTAGTTACTATTTTTTTTTTTTTTTCTTAATTTTTATTAACACATAAGTTCTTCACCGCCGTTTCCGTCGCGAATGCGTCTGCGAAGGTGCGTGCCTTTCCTGTGGCACGACGCTCGACCGCAACTCTCCGAACCGGAGTCAACCAAGTTCCTACATATATAGATATAGAGAGACTCTTCATACTTTGTACGAAGGAAAACGTGCGGGACGTAAATACCCCGCACGTGATGCAGAAGAGTGCAGCACTAGATGTGCGTATGTCGGATAGATGTGTGTGATGTATATAGCATACACACATGGCCTTTCAGTGGCTCTATGTGAGCGATGCCAGCAGGTGTGGGAAAGCCAGTCGGATAGAAAGGAAAAGATGAGAAAGTGCATGAACAAAGATCATTTTATCGTTCTCGGTGGAAGCATTAAAAAAATATATATATTCTTTGTTTGATAGACGATAATATTTGAATTGCGAGATAAGGTACGAGTCATTAACGTGACAGAGTAGTGCGTAAGCTCGGTAATGAATCAGAACAACCCCCATCGACTTTTCCGTATCGAACGGCGAGCTCCATTGTCCGCGCGAAGTGACCCTTGAGCCAAGAAATGCTTAAGCCCTGCTGTACACAGGCGAACTATGTACAGCATTCATCAAGCACGGTCTTCAAATGGTTATTTTCAAGGCAATGCGAAACCTCACCGCTGAATCCGGGCTCGGTCGGTAACACAACGCTACAGTTTCCGTTACCGACGGAGTCGGTTTCACATCGCCTCAACTTCACGCCTGAGACAGGCTTTGTGCGAACAGCGTACGGCGTTGCCCGTTTCTGTTTCAACGATTACATGAAAGTGTGTAAGCGAGAACACGTGAAACGCCGTAGTCGGTAAGTAATCTTCTTTCCCTCATTCGCCGAGACTTCGAATATTTCCATCGAAGGAAAATTAGGTTTTCACGCGCCTATCTCGTCTACGTAAACGCAATTTCCATTTGTCCGAAACATTAAGGCGAGGTGAAACATGAACCACATACGAGTGCAACTGAGATAGTTGCATTTTTCGAATCAATGCCATAGAAAAATGGTGGACGCTTGGGATAAAAGCGAAGTATCATCGGACGCGGTATTGAATTCTACATCAACAAATACTCTGCTTTATCGCGAAATGTCTACCATCTCCGAATGCCATCCGTTACAGTTTTTGTTAACGACTGAGCGTTTCAACTGGCCTTAAAAGCATGTGAAACACCCCCCTCCCCGTCCATCCCGGGCTCAGTCGGTATCAAAAACTGTAATCAACTTTTCTCACTGCATCTCGCATATACGGTCAAAGGAAAAGTCTCATGGGAAGCCAAAATGATATCCGCTTCCGATGAGACTTTTCTTTTGACCGTATATGCCAGAATCCATGAGAAAAGTTGATTACAGTTTTTATTACCGACCGCGGTATTACACATGCTCTTAAGGTGAAATATAACCGCTATAAGTGCGAGAGAGATCGCTGCAATTTCGCAACCTAAAAATCTCCCAAACCGTTTATTTCTTGGGAAAATTATGAGAATAGCGAACTGCAGAATTACTGCGCATAGTTTACCGTCATCGTATTTTTTCCTAAAGATTAACCGTCTTAGAGAATTATGGATTGCAGTTGTTGTTATCGACCGAGGAGTCGCGCTTCACCTTAACAGTTTTCGCGAAACTTGGAAAAGTGATTTGTTACCGACTGAGCATCGGCGGACATTTTCATTGACCTAAGGGCATCAAAAAAGATCTGAAAAAAAATCTAAATCTTAAATCTAAATAAAATTCTAGAAAAAAATGATGATCAACGGTAAAGCCTACCTTTAAACGTATTCCGTACGAGAGTCATGCTCATATTAAATCTCGTTGGCCCGTGTATGCGGCAGGTGTTTTGCGGGCCTCGGGCGACCCGACGTCGAATGGAGAACAAAAAAAAAACGCGTGCTCGTTAACGAGGCCGTTATTTTGTGGGGCTTCCTCCTCCTCCGATCTTCTTGCAGTCTCCTAGGGCGTGTAACTACGCAGCGGTATCATCCTTGCCGGTGAGGCGCAACGGTCCCCGTTGTTTCCTTGGACCTATCTCGATGGCGTCGATAAACAACGCGTCGTACTTCCCGCTGCTGATGGTTCGTCCTTCGGGCGTTGCGGTGGCGTCTTCGTTTGTCCTCCGTCCCGTAAAAAACGCCGTCGCAGCAGACCCGACGACGTTCCCTCGACGCGAATGTCTCGACGGCTGCGGGAGTCACGTATCGCGACGTGAATCTCGTCGAACACGAGGCGACCGACGACGACGCAGTTAAATAATCGGCCACCGATGTGGAAGCGGGCACGACGCCGAGGAACATCAAACACTCGTTGACTTTGCTCCCTCGCCGCGGGTTCCTCTTCCGCGATTCACAAAAACTCTCCTCTCTGCAAACACGCACGCACACACACACACACCCGTGCTAGAGACACGTGCACGAGATTATAAATTCGGCCGATGCGTCGAGGAAGTTTAGACGGTGCGCGAGACAAAGAGGCGCTAGGACAACGGAGGGCGCTCTCGAAGTGGTATGAGACGCTGGCTCGTTTATTCGTGTTCGAGATAAATCAAACACGTCCGAGAGGCGATCAAAGACGGGGATAGGGAAAAAGAAAAAAAATCGGGAGACGCACGGTGGAAAACGTTTAGTCGGATCGAGCGGCGGGCAAACGGGCGGTTAGTAAACTTCGTACGGGATGTCCAAGCGATCACTAAACTCGCACTCGCCTCTTCGCCTCTTGGAGAACCGATGACTTCTATCTCGGTGTTCCTTTGTGTGTTTCTTTCTCTTTGCTTTCTTTTACTATGCTTTCGTTGCGTTTTTTTCGTCGTCGATAGAGCGGAGGTGAGAAAAACCGATGATACGAGAGCACAGTCGCGAAGTCACAAATATAATTCCCGTGCAACACAAATGTGCCGCTGCTGCTAGCTCCGATGATGAGTCGTAGTAATAGTAGTATCGGTGATGGCGAGGTGGCGGAGCCTCGTGAACCGATGTGTATACATATGTGTATATATATGTATGTATATATACGATATATATATCGCCCTCCTCGTTCTCGTTTATCGGTGAGTGAGCGGTGTGCCGATACCTCAACGGTGCGAGCGAGGGAGAGAGGGGGAGGCTGGGCTGGGGAGGGGTGGGGGGTGAGACAAACGGAACGAGCGCGAGAGCCACGAGGTGGGAGAAGGGGGTTGGGTGAGAGACGCTTGCCGGACGATCGTAGAGAGGGAGGATGAAAGGAAGAAAGAATATGTAGAGAAAGGACTTTGTGCGATATTAACGTTATAAACAGGGAACAATACGATTTCGTGTATCTCTGCCGTCTTTCGCCGAACGCTTTGGTCTCCCTCGAGCAGAGAGAGCGCGCACACACACACACGAGTCTCGTGTCCGAACGGCAGGTTAGGTGCGTCGCGGACGCGCCAGAAGTATCAACTGATGAAACGGAGATGAGTAAGTTGGGACGCTGACGCCAGTTTGCTTCGCTCCGTTCGAAAAACAATGTCACTCTTTTTTACTCTTCTCTACCTCCAGCTGGGAACCGTACAATCCGTAATATCGTTTATCGCAATCGTGTGGATTCACGAGCGATATAGATCCAATTTATGTTTATCGCCTCGGATTGGGTACCTTTGGTTGCGATCCGGCGCGATCGGGACCAGTTTAAGTCCCGACTCTCGACTGTCTTTGTTTCTGGTCGACCCGCGCCTCGTTGATCCACTCTCCGCGTGTCTGCTGCGTGGCACTAGAGACAAATCGTACGGACCACACGTACGCCGCGCTGACCGTGCGGATCACCTTTTTTTTCGCAACGATTCGAAAATAAAGAAACCAAACTTTTTCGAAGGTTCGCTACAGAGTGAAAGTGCGTAGGACAGTCGCGAGGCAGGAACGGAGTTAACTTCGGTTCGCACACACACAAACTCCTGACAACGATCCTTTTTTTTTTTTAGAGAGTATAAAGCTCTCTCGGAACTCTCTCGGTTATAATACAAACGTGGCGCTAGTTCGAGGATCGCCGAACGCGCACGCACAGGCCGAGGATCGTGTATGGCCCACCGAGCTATGTAATGAGAGGCGGTCTCTGTTGGCCGCAGGCAGCCTCCGTGAATCGCTCACACCGGTCGACGGTGGACGCGAACCGTATCTCTCGCCGCCCACGTTCGCCCCTCGTCCACCGCGTTCACCATACGCGTCGTCTCGCACGGACGCGTACCGGAGACATTGCTCTTTCACGTCGAACACTCACGGTTCTCTTTCTCTGCTTAATTTTTTTTTTATATATATCTTTTTTTTATTCCTTTATTTTTATTTAATTTTTTCCTTCACCTCTCTCGCCTCCCCCGCCTCAAAGATAAATTCTCCGATTTAATGCAGTTTTTCCATAATCACCGTATCTCTCCCAGTTTCCTCCGTCATAAGCGGGGTTCCCCTCCGTTTCTTTCACCCGCGACACACACACAGACACAAAAACAAACGTCGGAGACAATATAACACACACGCGCCTCGCTTCACAGTAAGCGCTGGACGTATCGATGCAGATCTTTTCTTTATTTCTTTGTTTTTTTTTTTATAAATAATTTTTTAAAATTATCCTCGCGCGCGAGATTGTATGTTGGTGTTTCGAAGGCGTGCGGCGAACGAGAGAGACTGTCTCGCAGGTACGAAGAACGGACACACGATTATGACGCGACGAAACACATTATATACACACACATATATATACACATATATACATATGGTAAACGACGTTTTGTGACCGCTTTGCTTGAATTCGTCGCGATAGATCCGCCGCCCGAGAATTAAGAACGAATAACGAACGGGGAGGGAAACGAAAAGGAAGAGAGAAGAAGGAACGAAGGAACCGAGAGACGTTTGCGGCCGGTGCTAGGGCATGGCAGCAGGCAGGCAGGCAGAATGTCGCGGTGTACTACCAGCCAAGAGTAGCGCACCGGTCCCCGCCGTTCTCACTAACCGGGCACGGACACACGCTCGTACCGGTTAGTGTAAGGGCGTACGTACGAGAGGCACACAGCTACGGGGTACGAGCACGTGTGTGTATATCATCTGTGCAGGGGAGGCTGCGCGCGGGCCGTGCGATGCCCAGTCGGTTGATAGAGAGAAGGAGAGACGGTGAGGGAGAGCGAGGGACGAGAAGCGGAGTTATAACGACGACGGATTGGGAGTGAGCGTTTACTATAGGACATGTACCCGGAGTGTACGGGATGGGACGGCGTTGATGGCGGACACATCGAGGCTCCAGCCACCGCCCCCGTGTTCTCGTCTCTTTCTTGCCTTCCCTTTTGTCCCTGTTTCGCCCGTTGCAGTATCTCTTCACTCCCCCGCGTTACTCTGTCCGTGTGTAACGGAGAAACACGAAAGGTTATGAGCCCCCCCCCCCCTCCACTCGACGGCTCCAGCGTAGAGCGCCGCTACTCGCGGGAGAACGTGTTGCACACTCTTCCTCCCCTCTCCGGCGACGGCCGGAAGGTCCCGGCGACGAATCAACGCGCTGTACTCAACCTCCCCGCCAGGCCCCACTACCTTCATCGCTGCAACGCTCTCCACCTCGCCGGCGAGTCGGTAGTTCCGTCTCGCTCGGGCTCGAGTCGCGCACGTTATTTCATCGTCCACTCGGTATCGCTCGGCCGTCCCCTACCTGCGCCACGGAGCCGCGTGCGCGTCGCGGCCGCAATCGAGGCGCAGGGGCGGACGCGTCGAATGCGGGGACCCGGGGTAATCTTTTTTATCTTTTTTTTTTTAGTTCGAGGCATGGAAAGAATACATCGCAGACGTGTGGGATTGGGTAAGTTTGTCCGGGAGGATGGAAACTTTTCTTTTCAGGCAGGTTTTTTTTTGTTTAATTTTGTCGCTGGTTAGGATGTAGTTCGGTGACGGATAATTCGTAATTGGTTATCGTCGATCGGACGGGGTAAGGACCGAAGGAGAGAGAACTCGATAGCGTCAGCGGGCGGCACGGCGAGTGAAAGAGGACGACTCTTTCTTATCTCGACGAGCGCGTTTGTTACCGGAAACTTCGATATCTTTGTTTCTCTCGTTCGAGGCGGGAGATAAAGGCTCTCGGACGCTCTATCTATCCGAGCGGTTATGCTGGGGCGTTTTTTTTTTTGTTTCTTATTCATTCCACGATCTTTCCTACGCTTATCGTTATGGCCTCTCGTTTCGTTTAATGCAAGTTTGTGAGGAAAATGCTACTTTTTTTTCTTCTTTTTTTCCGTGATGAGCGATAAGAACGAAGCTGGCGAACGGGTAGGTCGTTCGATGATTGAGAGACGAGACTATCGTGTTACGTGTATTCTATGTCACTGCAAAGCTCGACGTCGCGGAGCGGTCGCCGTCGAATATCGTGAATTGTAACAAACACGACACACGTGTCAAATGCATTGACATCGGGCTTTCAGCTTCGTTGCGCAGATCGCTATTGCGGGAGGCTAAAGCGACGTTCACGAGAGAAGCGCGCAGTTACGGTATCGTAGGTGAAACCAACGCTCGCTACGTCCCTCGACAAAGATTGGAGATTCCGGTTACAAAAGGAATCCCGAGGGGAGGGGGGCAGTAGAGATTGAGCCGCACAATCGAGATTGAAGGGGTGTAATTCAAAACGTATAGTTCAATGCGATTCTCATTGAAGGCTTATTACACTTATTAGGACGCACCGTCCACGAAGAATTTTTATCCTATCGACATTTTTTTCTTCTTTTTTTTTAGTAGAAAAAGAGAAACACTTGCGTAATTTGTGACTCGCAAAGCCGTAGTTAGCCGTGGCTTCGCGATAGTAAAAGATAGTGTATAGCACACATATGTAGTATATAACATAGTGTATGTTGTGCAGTAATATATGGGTACACTGTAAAAATATTTTCTTTGAAAATTAATGAGCGGTATTGGAAGGTTTTTACATAAACTATTTCTGAAATTTCAAACACATGTGCAATTTACCAGTAAATTTTTATTTTGCAATAACATTTTTGTACCTTTCAGTTTTTTTAATTGTTATATCTGGTTTTATAATTTTACAAAAAGTAGATTAATGTGCAATGAATGTAAGTAATGTAAGCAAATTTCAAGTGCAGGTTCATTAAGTTTACAATGTATAGTATATAACATAGTTTATATAGTATGGTATATAGTATATCATATCTTATATATATTTTTTGAAAAACTGTGGATTCGTTTGTTTGTTTAATGGTTTGGAAGTGTGTACCCCCCCCCCCCCCCCCCTCGGGTGAATCAGATAATTCGAATCTTATAAGTTCGAAAATTTGGTTTTAATAGCATATGGAAAGGATTTTGTTCTATTATGCATAAATGGTATATGACATAGTATATACAGCATAACAACATAGTATGCATATAACATAGTAATAAGGAAAGTATACACGAATCATCCTTAAGAGCATGTGAAACACTATGAGGTGCGAGAGAGATAGCATCAGTGGCGCTCTGGACAGAGCGAGAGAGACACGCTGAGACCCCTTGCCCCACCCACCGCGTGTCCTGTTGGTATCAAAAACTGTAAGCACTTTTTTCACGGATGCTAGCATCTAAGATCAAAAGAGAAGTGTAATCGATAACTGCCATGTGATCCGTCTTCGACGACACTTTTCTTTTGACTTTACATCCCACCGTGCGTGAAAAAAGTTGATTACCTTTTTTATTACAGACCGTGGTATTTCACCTGCTCTTAGCGATGCTTTGCGTTTACGTCCCCTACCAAAGGTTCGTGCTGCAAAGATCGGAATTGCAGTACTTGTTTAAACCACAACAAAAACGGCCATATTGAAGACATCTTTTTCTCGGACCAAATTAATTCTATATAATGTACTCCATATAGTATAGATAATCTACTCCATCGCCCATGTTTCCAGATCCATGCGGCTTTCGAAGCACGCCGGAAATCTGTGCGCCCAGCGTATCGACTCCTCACACGGATACAATCGATCCCTAACGAGAGGACAGATGAGTGCGGCTCGTTGCTGAGGTTTCCGTCGAGCCATCGAGTACCACCGTCTTGAGAGTCCTTGCAACGGCGACGTACAGCCAATTCCCATCGCTGCGGTCGCCGGGTAAAGACGAGCAGACGCGACGCAAGAAAGAAAGAAAGGTAGCGCGAGCGCGCGAACGAAGAAACGTTATACGTTCGAGAGGAGTGTAACAGGGCGCGGAGAGGCGCAACGTTGGCGGCGTCGTCCGATACTATTATTAGTATGCAGCTGCCGGCGAATTACTGAATGGACCGAAGTTATGAGCTCGTCTCGAAACAATGCTCGTTATAAATTGCCCATGCGTATACAAAATGCTCGCGCGCTCGTGTATGCGTGTAAATGCACCGTAGGCGATTCGTGAGCGCGCTATCTGCCGAGCGCTCTCGGGCGCGAGAACGAGAGCGTCGGTGAACCGTATTAATATACGCATATCAAACGTATTTAACATACGCACAGTCGTATACATCGTATTGAATCTGTATCTGTAAACACACGGGTTCGTCGCAAAGTTCCCGTCGTGATTCTCACGCGCGGACTCCCAGAGTAGTTTGTGCGCCGGCCGGCCGAAAATTGCCCCGCTCGCCTTTGCGGCTCCTTCGTTCGTGAGACACATGTTCGGGACGCGAGGGAGGGACGAATAAAGAGCGAGAGGGATCAGCGGGCACGGCGACGAGACGCACGACGCTTTACGATCAATTGTCCGAGAGGCCCGAGTTAGTTACCGAGAGCTATCTATCATAATCGTTTCTTGTCCGGTATTTCTCTACGGTCCTATCTCGACCGCTACGATCTCCGTGCTCGCGCATTGTTTGGACGTCGTCTCGCGAGGCGTAACGATTAAAATTTAAGGAAAGAAGCGACGTTTAAGTACACACGAAGATACGAGATAGTTTAATTGCGACGCCCCCACGGTAGGTTCGTTGCGGAGCCTCGGCGGGCTGCAAGCGGCGAGCGCGCCGTTGCTACGGCCCTGAACGATCTCCGTCGTCGGGTCCAGCGATGACGCAGCTATCGTCTCGAAGGGACGCGGAGATCTCCGAGCTCGGCGGGGGCCCGGAGGATTCACTCACGGCGGAGTGGGGATAAAATTAATCTCTCGTCTCTCTCTCTCGCTGTGCGTCCATCTCTCGCTACCCCCTCATTCTCACGGGCGAGCTCGGAGGGGAAAACCCCGTCGTCGGTGATACCCCTTTTTGTTGCCGCCTATTAGGCGCCGCCGCCACCGCCACGGCGTGATTCGCAACTGTGTTTCTTTATCTCGTCGGCGTGCACCGGCGGTATCGCGTTCCTTCGGCCCTGAATGTATGCGACGATATATATCCTGTGTACTCGACTGATGACTCGCTCGCTTCGGTATTTTGGATTCAATTTTTGTCCACTTTTTTTATTCCTGCTGATTTGTAGCCAACTTTGGCGATCGAGTCTGAGTCACGATTATTGAGGGTGTAACTGAAAAAAATTCTCGTCTGAAAGATATTTATGATGCATTGAACCGATTTTCACTTATTTTGTAGCGACTCCATCGAAACGTTAATTTATTACTGGTTGCCATTTTTTGTTTTACTTTAATAGATAGCGGACGACCATTTTGTAAATTACGGTAAAATAGTTTCGGGTAATTTTCTCCTAGGGATGCCTGTCGCGGGTTGAGCGTGAATAACACTGCAACTCAGGACTTCATTTTTGTACCTTCAAACCGCATGACTGGGGTCTGAACGCACCCCACGCTTTTCTTGATCATAAAACCGGTCCTATGCTCGTAAACAGACTTTCTCATACATGGTTTTCTTCGTTTTTTCATAAGGACGAGAAAAAGCCATTCGAAGATTGAAAACTGGAAAAAATCAGTAAAAAGCTCATGCTTTCGCGTTTGCGTGGGTTGCGTTCGGTCATGAAATGTAGGGTTAATTCTCGGCATAGGTATGACATAGTTTGCTTGTGTACAAACTAAATACACAATGACGATTGCATTACGCTGAATCCTAAAACTTTGCGCCGCTGTTTAACCAAGCGACGAGGAGCCTTTCGAGTACAAAGTCCCTCAGCCGAATATTAGCGGTACTCGCTGGCTTGGTAACCTCTCCGATTCCGTACGCCTGCTCGCCGAGCCGCGAGACCCGCGCTGCCAAGGGAATGAGAATGTTTTGTTAGCTGCAACCGAGCAGCGGCGTTACCAACGTTGCACTCTCGTTGTTCGCTTGTCCCCCCCCCCCCCCCCCCGGAATGATTCATTAATATTGTATCTCTTCTTTTCACAAGCGCACAGTCCGTTCATCCCTCGTACGTTAATTCGTTGTTCTCTGGAACAATGGACGCTCATACGCGAAGTAAATCGTTTATTCGCGAAGCGGCAAAGCGCGCAACGACACGGAGCGTTTGTTTCGAGGTTTGCGAATCATTTTTTTTTTCTCTTAACCCTTTCCCCTTACAGCGCATTCGTCTGTTGCCTTATCAAGCGGGAAGTTGAGAAGCGATTACGAAGTCAAGTAGTGTAACATAACCTCTAACGACCCCTGTTTCTTTTCTCTACTCGCATTGTTTTTCTTTCTTTACCCACCCTCTTTTCTCGGTGGACCGCGGTTTGTTCACCCTTTATCTCGGTTCCCTCCGGTGCAGCTACGTGGTACGCGCAAATACGAAACTTTGACAATTTGTCGAAACAGCGAGGTGGAAGAGTTGGACTGCGAACTCTCGGCTGGCCTCTCCCGCACGACTCTCGAGCCCAACACACGTACCTCGCACAGGAGCCCCCTCGCGCTCTCTCCTGTATGTTTAGCGTAGCGTGTACCGCCACGAAGCTCCGGGCAGCGGCGGTAACTTCGGATCCGTAAAACTGTAAGCCTGTGGACAAAAACCTGACCTCTCGAACAACTGTGCGCCATGTGTGCGCCACTTGCGTTCTCTTCTTCAGAGCGTTTCGTTTTTTTTTTTTCCTTTATCTCGCTCGCACCCTCGTCGATTCCCTCGTTCTCCTCGACTCTCTCCTCTCGTCGCTCGACCCCTCTCGGCTCTTCTCACGTTATCTCGCCTCGTCTCTCTCGCTCGGTGACTCCGGGCTCTCTCTCTCGGTCTCTCGTTCCTTGGACGCCACGACTCACAGGATTGGACTTTAGTTTCTCATTATTTCTGTCATCAAAAGCGAACCCTTCGTATACGTGGGGGCCCCCGCGCACCTATGACGCAGGAATCTTTGCCTCTCGAGGGAGCCGAACGAAAAGAGAGAAAAGACCGAGATCCTTCTCCCACCGTGGCGCTCCTTCGGGCCATCTTGAAACTTAAAATGGCTCCGGGGAGGAAACTTTTTATCCGTTTTTCGAGGCTCCTTTAGTCTTCGCGGTGCCGTGAAAAATACTGTGCACCTGTAATGGAGGCTTGAGAAAATGCGGGACGGACTCAGGCGGTAACAAAAACTGTAAATAATTTTTTTTTTTTTATTGTTTGTTTTTTTTTTGTCAAGTATTGCAAAGTACCACCGACTTCATATCGCAGTCGAGCAGAGACTAATAATTTGGCATTTCTCTGAAAGGGATTACAAATTGATGCATTTAGATAAGTCGTGATGCGCTTCGGCTAGAACGCCCTGATAGCAAATGCGGCTACGAAGTACCGAAACGCAAGTTGCGCCACACACTATTTTTAATTGTTAAATTTAAGATTAAAAAAAATATACGTATTGTCGACAATAATCAAAAGTAAAATCCCCTCTTCAACATACCGTCAATTTCTTTGTTTTTGTATCAAACGAAAGCTTTGTTTATTATTAGTATAAATTGCATTCGATAACGGTAAATGGGACAGCGACAGAAACTGGGCCGTTCAGCTTAATCCCTCTTTTCTTACTTTTTTTTGTCAAGAATTCCAAACTACCAGCATCTTCATCTAGCAGTTGAGCAGACGCTAATTATTCGCTATTCTCTGAAATGGGTTACAGTTTTTGTTGCCGACGGAGCCCGAGCTGGATGGGGAAAGATATTTTACCTCGACTTTTTAATCACATTAAGGGAAACCCACTTTTAAAAAATGCAATTAATCTTTATTTTATTTTCGCCGCTTCGGACTTTCGGCTTTCTTGTTTTTCTCATTACACCGAGAAAATATGATACACCTGTAATGGAAGCTCGAGACGGGGCGAAAAAAAAGGATTCCGTTATCGATCGTTATTTTCGTTGGGTGCCGAGGTTGATCCAGTTTGCACGAGGTATTATCCGGCCCGCCTGAAATCCGCACCTCGTGTCTCTACGTCTATCCGCACTTATGCCTGAAGATGGAAATACGATACAGCGAAGGTTCCCAACGAGCGGAGTCGATATAGTTCGTCGATACTTAAACGCCCGGCCAGCACGGGGGCGCAGTTATCGCGCGATGCGTCTTCCGTACTTACTTTGCGATAGACAGAGGGCGAGTGAGAGGTCAGCGGCGACGGTATTGTAAACACAGCAGAGCTCGAACAACAAACGTTAATAGAGGAGTATCAAAGGTATGAAACACTCGGGGCAACGTGCCCTCTCGCTCGGGCTTCAACTTGGGGGACTTGCAAATATTTGCTTCCCGTGCCTAAGTGTACATTCGAAAGTCTCCGATGCTACCGTCAACGCTCACGGATACTGTTACTCTAATATGTGTTTACATCCAGTTCCTCCGGCTCGAGCGTTTAAACATTGTTCGAGAGAACACCGAGCGGCAGTTCGATCGCTCTTCTCAATCTTCCATTCGGATACTAACACGTGCGTAATTCCACGGTACGGGCGCGTTAGGTTCATTTTTTTAAAGTGCGATTGTCAACGGTTTAAAACAAAATATTAAGATCCATTTTACAGGTAATTACCTCGTTCTTTGAAGTGATTGTAATTGTTATACACTAATACTTCATTATTTGTAGCAACTGGTTATATATTCTATTGGAAGATTGTTGTAGCTCGGGTGTTTTGCGCTCTCGCTATGGATTTAAAAATTTTTAAACCAGGAGTTTAGATTTCACGCAGATTTACCAGAAATACGTCACTTCCGGTTTGAAAACCTCATTTTTTTACCGGAACTGACCTCATACACCCAGAAAAACAATTTATTTGACGGCCACCATTTATTAAGATTAAGTAAAATATTTATTTAATAAAAATAAATATTTATTTAAATCAAATAAATATTTTACTTCATCTTAATAAAAGGTGGCCGTCAAATGATTTTTTTTCTGGGTGTACCAAAAATACTAAAACTACTAAAAATAATAAAACAAGTGACCTATTTCCGGTACGACGGTACTTCCGGCCGAAAAAAGAGATTTCAAACAGGAAGTGACGTATTTCCGGTATGACGTCACTTCCACTTCACGTAGTTTAGTGAGAAACTTTTGTAGTACTTCATGCTACCTAAACATGTTTGTGAAATTTTTCGCATTTCCGTAATGTTCGGTCTCTCTCATTCGATCTACCCTCCGCTAAATTTGATGAAAATCATGTATTTTTATCTTTTGATACCCGCGCAGCGGCGCCACTGAGTTTCAGCCCGCGCGCCTGAGCCCCCATTATTAATATTATTAATTTCCGACACAACTCTTGATATTTCAAACAACCCTGATCGGAAGAGTGCCCTACAATTTACTGAGCGGTCATTGTACGATGGTGACTGCTTCACGGGCCCGCCCGCCTGCTTTCGGCGTTCGTGGACCCGCAGAATAGTTTCGACCCCATCAGGTGAACCGATCGTTAATGTACACGGTCAGCGCATAAGGTCGACAGATTGAACGACGAGCGGGTAATATACGTGGGTAAACGTACGAATAAATATACCCAATGTGTGTGTGTGTGTGTGTGTGCGCGTGTGTTTCACAGAGGGACGTGGCTCGAGAAAGAATGAACGTGAGAGGAGCGTCGCCGCTGCCGGGCATGTATCGTAAGCTCCCGAGAGAACGGCGAGAATTGAGAGACAAAGTGATGCATGGGTGTGTGCGCGCGCGCGTGCGCGAGCGCGCACGGTAGAAAGAGCGTGTACTCGAGTCGGCTAACTACGAGAGTTTGCCCGGAGTGCTGCTGGATGTGCGTTACAGCCGACGAGAGAGTCCACAGGGAGACGAACGAGTGTGCTTACCTATGGTCCCGAGTACCGCGCGGGCCACGGTCACCATATGGGCGACAGCCTGGGGGCTCCCGGCCGACGCGTGCACCTTCGATTTGGACCCCGTATGCGGGCCAGATTTTACGGGCTTCAACCCCGAGGTACCCAACTTGCACGTTGCTGTATTCGAAGTGGCCTAAACAGCGAGTCCGTGCGTCCGTGTGCTCGCAACCCCCCCGAAACAATATACAAAACTTTTGTACAAGGACTCCCATCGGCGAACACGTTTTACGAGCCTCGAGCGCCCAACCTTCCTCCCGCAACCTTCGAGTCTCGCACCTCCCGGGAACACCCCGAGACATCGCCGAGGGCGAATGTCTTCGACGAACTCCGAAGCGTCGAGAAATCATTAGCAAATTGAGAAAAAAAAAATGTTGAACGTATTCTTTTTAGAAATTTATGGAATTTTTTTAGAAAACTTTCTGGCTAGAAATGTTGTAGACAATTTTGTATTTGGAAGCTTTTTAGACACTCTTTTTTAGCAAATTTTCTATTCAAAAGCTTTTTAAACATTTTTTTTAGAAAATGTTATATTCAAAAGCTTTTTAAACATTTTTTTTAGAAAATGTCCTACTTAGAACCTTTTTAGAAATTTTTTAGAAAATTTGCTATTTAAAAGCTTTTTAGACATTTTTTAGAAAATTTTCTATTTAGAAACTTGGTAGACATTTTTTTTTACAAAATTTCCTACTTGGAAGCCCTTTTATTGGTTTTTAAACATTTTTTTTTAGAAAATGTCCTACTTAGAAGTGGTTTAAACATTTCTTTTAGAAAATGTCCTACTTAGAAGCTGTTTAGACATTTTTTAGAAAACGTTCTATTTAGAAGCTTTTTAGACATTTTTTTTGAAACTATTCTACTTCGAAGCTTATTAGCCATTTTGTAGAAAATGTTCTTTTCAAAATTTATTTACAAAATATATTATTTTTAAATCGTCGAAAGACATAAAATTGTGTGACACGTTCAATTGCAGATCGTCCGATCGGCAGTAAGCGACACTCTTCGCCCTCTCCGGATTCCGTATTCCGGTTCGCCCGTAAACTTTATTCCCCGCTTGGGCGTCCCAGCTGTGGCCCGAGTGCGCAGTGCACACGAGTGTCCGTAAGCCTCGAACCATGTTTAAAGGGATCGCGGTTCTCTCCTTTCGCGAAAGGTGCGCACTGTAAAATGCCGGGCGAGTATAAGCCCTCCGCCTCTCCCAATGGATATCGGATACGGTCGGATTGTGTGCGGGCACGAAGCCGCGAGTACGTTGGTCGGCCGAGGGGGGGCGATGGATGCGCCTCGACTATATCGCTCCTCGGGCCTCGCGCGTTCCCCGCACGATGCCGAATCGTCGGGCCAGTTTCGACGTGCGCGAGGGTTCGGGGATCCGAGCAAAGCTAAGCCAGTAATGCAATAACTCGAATAGACGCGCATGCATCCGGAAAGAACATATAACCCACCCTATTCGCCGTGCTGTGTGCGGCTCGTTCGCCCGGCGCATGCAGCCGGAATACACGCACGTATGCACGGCAGTCACGGATACGCAAATGAAGTATAACAGAGACAATCTAGTCGCCGGGACGGTTGGAGGGGAGAAGTATACGAAATAGGAAATTCGTCCCCCCGCGTCGAAACCAGCGCCACAGGACAGAAGGTATAACTATAGACACTGACAATTTAATCTATAGAGCGGCCTGGCAAATGAAGCGGGCAGAGAGAAATGCGTACGTGTGGGAACACACGATAACAGTATTTCCATAAATCGTTGACGCGTTCATGCGCCCGTGCTGTATACCGGGATAAACGCGTACCGGCACGGTGAGTTGTTCTATCAGAATCATCGAAATTGCATGAATTTATGTCTGGCTATGTAAACAAGTGCGCTGGTTCGTATTGATGTTCTGTGCGGGGTTTCCTAAGCGCGGATGTTCGTGTGTTATAGTGTTTTTTCTGGATACGGTGCGGTGGACCGATTTTGCATTATAGGCTCGCCTAACGGAACTGAGGTGACTGTTGGGAGAGTTCGAATATATCAATGCACAATGTGCAACATTTTTACTTGTTATACCAGAATCGCCTGTAACTTTTATTTTAACGTAGTCTTTCCTGTAAACCTTGCAACCGTCGTTGTATAGTCTTATTTGTTTGACTTGTTGTCGGATTGAGATACATAAGAGAACAGAGATACATAAAGGTTAAAAGTTTGCACAAAGCGATCGGTCTCATTCCTGTATAACTGGAGTCTCGTCAGAGTCGCGCAACTCGCAGATGCACTTCTAGGCAACCCTAGTGCGACTCCGAATTCGTGGTTGAATCCACTTCCGCTACACTGTTAAAAAAAAATTGTACATTTAATGCACCGATATTGGAAGCTTCTATGCCTAAACCAGTATATTAAATTTAATGTACAAATGTTATGTAACATTAAGTACTTTTAAAGTAGTTTTTTCATATTTTGAGTACTATTAAAGAACTTTTACTAAAAATACCACTTATTTATCATTTTTTATTTACCGTACATTCATTTTAAACAACATTTGTATATTAAATTTAATATAATAGTATAAATATTTAAATATAATAGTATAGCATAAAAGCTTCAAATACAGGTACATTAATTTCCAGGCAGACATTTTTTTACAGTGTACACTTTGGACGAAGTAATTGTGCTCTGGTAGATGTACACATTGCATCTACACTGTAAAAAAACAATTGTTCGAAAATTAATTAACGGTATTGAAAGCTTATTTCCATAAACTGTTTTTGAAATTTCAACGACATGCGCATTAGAATTTTACAGTAAAATTTTTTTTTTTGTATGAAAATCTTTGGAAATTTCAGAAAATGTGTAATTCAAAAATTTCAAAAAATGCGTAATTTACATAATACAAAGACGCGGCAAACTTGTGCAATTTTACTTAAGCGCGTATGCAGCCATGTAGCAGTTACAATAAAGCAAAATTTCCGCGCGCGGGCTTTCTGCTTTATACGTTTTATCCGAGTTTTTCGTATTATCGGAGCCTACACTTCGGTTAACGCGAAGGTCTCGGATGAGTTTCGTGCTTCGGATAACGCGGAGGCTCGGATAATCGAAGATCGGATAAGCGCGGTCCTACGGTAATTAAAAGAATTTTTATGTCATTTATTAATTAAATCAACGAAAAAATTATATTTACGCGAAACAATACCGCAGATAAGCTACATAGAAAGCTGGCTAGCCTAACTACTTCGAACTGTCCGATTATTGCACGCAGAAAAAAAATTTATTTGACGTCCACCGTTTATTTGGTTTAAGTAAAATATTTATCTGATTTAAATAAATATTAATTTCATTTAAGTAACTATTTACATAATTTGAATAAATATTTATTAAAATCAAATAAATATTTTACTTAAACCAAATAAACGGTGGCCGTCAAATAAATCTTTTTTCTGGGTGTGGCTCGCCTATGTAAATACTACGTAAACGCTTGCATCAATTTCCGGACACTATATAGTCGGTCTTTTAACAAAATGCACCAACAGAAATTAATTTTGGCTTAAAACTTGTATAATTTTTTCTGTGCCTAAAATAATGATTGCAGATACGATTGCAAGTATACAATTGGATTTCTGATACTGAAATTCGTAACAAATCAAATATGCATAACAGTGTCCGACGACTGGGACGTGTCCGAGCATTGGTGCCGTTACCTTAATACGAGAGTTCTCCGCGCGCAAGGGTCGCCAAAGGCTTTCGCGCGTGTCCCCGAGGCGCTATCCAGCTCTCGTCGCGCCGCACGTACGTAGAGGTGGTTTAATGTCGGTAGCCTGCAGTCAAATACACGGAGATATGTATGGAGGAAAAGCGTATACGTGAGACGACGGGAGAGAGAGATACAGGGGAAAAAACTACGGTACGAAGCGAATGAATGAATGGCTTCCAATCTGTTCCATCCCTTTGTTGGAACGGCTCGTGCCGCGTGTGCAAATCTGCCGTACCGCGTGCCGTGTACAATTCTACAGCTATACCACCGGTCTCTCCCTCACTCTCTCGGGCTCACCGTTATGTGTATGTAGGTATAAACGTATATCTGTAGCGGTCCCTCCTCGCATATCCAACGAGCCCCTACGGCTGCTGCACACGCCTCACACCTGAGCACAATGGGGGACCCCGATTTTACCCTCGTCTCCTACCCTCGACTGCACCCCCGAACTCCCCCCTACGTGTGTTTAAATACTGGCGCGCAAGGGTGGCTCTTTTCCACCCTCTCTTATGATTTCTCACATTCTCGTCGATTTTATTCTAACTCTCTCTCCCGCTGCAATCTGTGCAGAAAGATACACTCTAGAGACTCAAAATTCTCTTATTCAACTCGTTTTAGTAAAATCGTTTAAATGCTGACATGCAAGGGTGGCTCTTTTTCACCCTCTCTTATGATTGCTCACATTCTCGTCGATTTTATTCTAACTCTCTCTCCCGCTGCAATCTGTGCAGAAAGATACATTCTAGAGACTCAAAATTCTCTTATTTAACTCGTTTTAGTAAAAACGTTTAAATACTGACATGCAAGGGTGGCTCTTTTCCACCCTCTCTTATGATTTATCACATTCTCGTCGATTTTATTCTAACCCTCTCTCCCACTGCAATCTGTGCAAAGATACATTTTTCTAGTAACTTGAAATTCTCTTATTTAACTCGTTTTAGTAAAATCGTTTAAATGCTGACATGCATAGGTGGCTCTTTTTCACCCTCTCTTATGATTTCTCACATTCTCGTCGATTTTATTCTAACCCTCTCTCCCACTGCAATCTGTGCAAAGATACATTTTTCTAGTAACTTGAAATTCTCTTATTTAACTCGTTTTAGTAAAATCGTTTAAATGCTGACATGCATAGGTGGCTCTTTTTCACCCTCTCTTAAGATTTCTCACATTCTCGTCGATTTTATTCTAACTCGCTCTCCCGCTGCAATCTGTGCAGAAAGATACATTCTAGAGACTCAAAATTCTCTTATTTAACTCGTTTTAGTAAAAACGTTTAAATACTGACATGCAAGGGTGGCTCTTTTTCACCCTCTCTTATGATTTCTCACATTCTCGTCGATATTATTCTAACTCTCTCTCCCGCTACAATCTGTGCAGAAAGATACATTCTAGAGACTCAAAATTCTCTTATTTAACTCGTTTTAGTAAAATCGTTTAAATACTGACATGCAAGGGTGGCTCTTTTCCACCCTCTCTTATGATTTATCACATTCTCGTCGATTTTATTCTAACCCTCTCTCCCACTGCAATCTGTGCAAAGATACATTTTTCTAGTAACTTGAAATTCTCTTATTTAACTCGTTTTAGTAAAATCGTTTAAATGCTGACATGCATAGGTGGCTCTTTTTCACCCTCTCTTATGATTTCTCACATTCTCGTCGATTTTATTCTAACTCTCTCTCCCACTGCAATCTGCACAGAAAGATACAGTCTAGAAACTCAAAATTCTCTTATTCAACTCGTTTTAGTAAAATCGTTTAAATACTGACCTGCAAGGATGGCTGTTTTTCACCCTCTTTTATGATTTCTCACATTCTCGTCGATTTTATTCTAACCCTCTCTTCCACTGCAATCTGTGCAAAGATACATTTTTCTAGTAACTTGAAATTCTCTTATTCAACTCGTTTTAGTAAAATCGTTTAAATACTGACATGCAAGGGTGGCTCTTTTCCACCCTCTCTTATGATTTATCACATTCTCGTCGATTTTATTCTAACCCTCTCTCCCACTGCAATCTGTGCAAAGATACATTTTTCTAGTAACTTGAAATTCTCTTATTTAACTCGTTTTAGTAAAATCGTTTAAATGCTGACATGCATAGGTGGCTCTTTTTCACCCTCTCTTATGATTTCTCACATTCTCGTCGATTTTATTCTAACCCTCTCTCCCACTGCAATCTGTGCAGAAAGATACACTCTAGAGACTCAAAATTCTCTTATTCAACTCGTTTTAGTAAAATCGTTTAAATACGGGCGCGCAAGGGTGGCTCTTTTCCACCCTCTCTTATGATTTCTCACATTCTCGTCGATTTTATTCTAACTCTCTCTCCCACTGCAATCTGCACAGAAAGATACAGTCTAGAGACTCAAAATTCTCTTATTCAACTCGTTTTAGTAAAATCGTTTAAATACTGACCTGCAAGGATGGCCGTTTTTCACCCTCTTTTATGATTTCTCACATTCTCGTCGATTTTATTCTAACTCTCTCACCCACTGCAATCCGCACAGAAACATACACTCTTTCCAGAGACTCAAAATTCTTATATTCAACTCGTTTTAGTAATATGTTTTTTTTTTCCTTACACAGGCTGCCCGCATGGGAGAAATTGCGTGAGAATGAATCGATCCAAAGTGTGAATGATTCCTGCTCGGCTCAAATTTTTGTATTTATTCTTTCTATCAAACTAGAGAGGAATTACCTGTGGGGGTGTGTTGTGTAGCAATCAGCTACAGCGTTCGGGACGTCGATGGAGAGAGGGAGACTGTGCGAACGATGAGTCAACGATCGAGAAGTGCGGGTCGACCTCCACTTTCATTGTCAATTTAACTGTGCGTCGGGAGCCGAGCGTAAATAACGTGGAATGCTGTGCCAGCTACATTGAACGAGCCAACAAGCCGCGGCGATATAGCCGAGAGCGAGGCGCGGTGAACGAGATAGGTGCGAGTAGCAGCGGCTCGCAGCAGCGAGCCATCCACACTTTGCCTGACTCGCTCTGATACTCGGTCCGAGTTATATATTCTTACAAACGAGCATGCGGGCAACTGGCGCGAGCGCGCACACTCCGGGAATTTACTCAATTTAAGTGTAATTGTTTAATTGAGAGCCTTACCGGGGTGCGCCTCTCTTCACGTGACTCGGTGTTGCACCCTGCGTTGCCATTTAAACTACGTTGTGTTGGAAATAAACGCTCTACTAAAGCCACGTAAAGTATGCTAGTCTACTGCGCGCTATATACATCTTATATTTGAAGAATGTACCAAAAATATAAGGAATGTGAGTGTACGAATGTGTGAACATATTAAGGAGGTTGGAGCGAGTGGTGTTCATTCCGCCTAAATTCGAGAAATTCGGGCAAGAATTGCAAACACTTCCCAATGTTATAAAAATCTGAAAAAATTCATACTTATTATAGGCACTGAAAAGATTCATTTTGCATAATAATAATTTCAAAATGTTATTAACAAATTGTTGAAAAAAAAATTGTTCATCAAAATATGTGGTAACTCAACTTTTTTTTTTAATAAAAATGATTCGTTCATTTTTCAGAATACGTATGAATTTTTTCCGATTTTTATCTTTATTTTGATTTTTCTTGTTTTTTACATGAACAAATGTGCGCGTGAAAAAACGGTGCACGACCGCTGGGTGCTATCGTAGAATGAAAAAAAAAACATTTTTTCACCAGTAATGTCACTTCCGGTCCAAAAACTCATTTATTGACCAGTAACGTCACTTCCGGTTCAGAAAACTCGTTTTTCCTTTGAAAGTGACCTCATATTAAAAATTCGTAACTAATGTCATACGCCACGTCCCGAAATACATAACTTGCGGTCGAGAAAATGAGATTTTCAAATCGGAAGTGACGTATTTCCGATATGACGTCACTTCTGACTGAGAAATGAGATTTTCAAACCGCAAGTTATCTATTTCCGATATAACGACACTTCCGGTTGAGAAATGAGACTTTCAAACAGGAAGTGACATATTTCCAGAATGACGTCACTTCCGGCCGAAAAATGAGATCTTCAGACCGGAAGTGACATATTTCCAGAATGACGTCACTTCCGGCCGAAAAATGAGATCTTCAGACCGGAAGTGACGTATTTCCGGTATGACGGCACTTCCGATCGAAAAATGAGATCTTCAAATTGGATGTGACGTATTTCCGGTATGGCGGCACGTCCGATCGAAAAATGAGATCTTCAAATTGGATGTGACGTATTTCCGGTAAATCTCCGGAAATCGAAATTCCGTGGCGCATAGCGGGGCCGCGCGAAGCGCCCGAGCCACAACAACCTGCGGGCCTATATTTGTGATGTAACGCGGTCGATCGCAATCGAGGCATTCGACGATAATTGCACGGCAACAGCATCCATGGGACGATACTTTAACGCACGACAGAGATACGAATGTATCATATCTATATGTTCTTGTGTATGGTAGTTGTTACACACAACAGACCGCGTCAACTTATTGATCGGGAGTGGGAGAGACCGCGCCGGACACCCAGGGCGTCTCGCTAATTTGCAATACACCATTTCGCGGACCATATATCTATAACGTTGGTACTGCCGCGCTGTCCAGGCGGTAACAGGCACCGTGACTCTAGTCTCGATTCGACGCTACAGCGTTATTAATCCAACGGTGCAATAACGTTTATGGTACACACGCTTTACGTTCTATTAGAAAGGGACCAAGATTATTGTAGATAGGCATTAACTCAGTACAGATAAATTAGTGAGGAATAAAAAAAATTTTGCCATTCATTCTTTTTTTTTTTTTTACGGCTGTATATACGATGCCGGTATCGCTGATGATCAGCGACGACATCGCCACCAGCAGGACGCGATAGTATAGTTTCATTGTTATTTCGTACGAAAACCAACTTTAGCGGGGATTTTTGTAGTTAAATAAATATATGTACACCGATTTTTTATTTATATTGGTATTATACTTTTCTCTTCTCCCCGGCGGCTGTAAAAAAAATTCGTATGAAATGTAATGTTTTGGCCTGGAAGTTTTTATGTGGAAACAGATACATTAAATTTAATATAAAATTGCGATGAAAAATGAATATGCTTTTCATTGAAATTAAAGTAAAATATTAACATTAGAGTATTTCTGAAGTTTTTAATATACTGTGCGTTAATTTTTCAACACAATTGTACATGAAATTTAATTTGCCAGTTTTTGCATAAAAACCTCCAGTCCGATACATTAAATTTTATACGAATTTTTTTGTTACAGTGAGCATGGAAAATTAACGTATAGTATATTAAAAACTTTACAAATACTTAACTTTTAATAATTTACCATAATCTTAGGACGAATCTACTTTAATTCCAGTAATTCGCGTTAATTGTACTGCAAAAGTATTTTTCATCACAATTCTACATTAACCTTAATGTACCCGTTTCCACATACAAACTTTCAGTCCGCTACATCAAATTTACAATTTCTCTAACATTCAGATCTCCCGAGTTGCAAAAAAAGCAACAATTAATAACCTAGCCTTTAGCATGACTAGCTCCTTCCTCGGTCGATTCTAATGCCTTGTCCGTAATTAATGGTCACGTGACTAAAAAAAATACAGTCGCTTTCCTCCAAACGCTCCGAATCTATTTCCCATATAGCGCTACTTCCGGTTGAGAAATGACACTTTCAAACAGGAAGTGACATGTTTCCAGAATGACGTCACTTCCGGTCGAAAAATGAGATCTTCAGACCGGAAGTGACATATTTCCAGAATGCTGTCACTTCCGGTCGAAAAATGAGATCTTCAGACCGGAAGTGACGTATTTCCAGTATGGCGACACTTCCGATCGAAAAATGAGATCTTCAAACCGGAAGTGACGTAGTTCCGGTATGACGTCACTTCCGGTTAAAAAATGAGATCTTCAAAACCGTAATGACGTATTTCCGGTAAATCACTTTCAGTCCGCTACATTAAGTTTACAATTTCTCTAACATTAAGATCTCCCGAGTTGCAAAAAAAGCAACAATTAATAACCCAGCCTTTAGCATGACTCGCCCCTTCCTCGGTCGATTCTAATGCCTTGTCCGTAATTAATGGTCACGTGACTACAAAAAATACAGTCACGTTCCTCCGAACGCTCCGGTACTGCCGTCCGTCCCCGTCGTGCGCTTCTCTCGAGTTCTACAAGGTATGAAGCTTAATTTTACTACAAAAGTATTTTTCATCACAATTCTACATTAACCTTAATGTCCCAGTTTCCGCATAAAAACTTTCAGTCCGCTACATCAAATTTACAATTTCTCTGACATTCGGATCTCCCGAGTTGCAAAAAAAGCAACAATTAATAACCCAGCCGATTCTGATGCCCTGTCCGTAATTAATGGTCACGTGACTAAAAAAAATACAGTCGCGTTCCTCCGAACGCTCCGGTACTGCCGTTCGTCCCGGTCGTGCGCTTCTCTCGAGTCCTACAAAGTAGGGAGCTCTCGCCGAGATATAAGAAATGTAGTGAGGGTCGCCGCTCGAGTTAGATTCGCAATGAAAGAAGAGGGGTCCCAAGTAGCGCGGAGCCGAAGGGGTCAGATAGAGCGGCGGGAGTGGAGGGGGGTGGGGGTGGAGGGGGGCGAGAAGGGAGAAAAGCGCCGGTGGAAACGAGGGGGTTGCGGAAGAGCGAGTAGAGGGTGGAATTGGTCCGCCAGCCACGAGATAGATGCGGGGCGAACGCCACGTGTCCCGCGGCCAGCAGAAACACCGTGCACTATAGCGCTCAACTCGGCCCCGTTCCCCCCTCCCCTCTTCCTCTTCCTCCGCGCGCAGAGCAACCCCCTCTTCAAGGCACGGTCATACGAGTTACCTTTACCGCGTTTACTGTTCTCTCTCCTATTGTGAGCACATGTACGAATATCCGATGCGAGAAGGAGCGGACGGAATGCAAGGGAAAGTGGAAGAAGGACGGGGGCCGCGACGGAGAACAGGGAGAGTCTGCGAGATCGCAATGAGTCATCCTGGATGCTGGTCCGCTTCTCTATTCCGCATGGGCGTCGGTAGACGCTCGTTGCCCCTCATCGACTGGGGATACTTTTCATGAAATCCGGAACAAGGATGGATTTAGTGAAAATAAAAAAAAAATCGAACATTTTTCAAGCTTACCGCATCGAAAAAAATACCCATCTTGGCAGTCACTGAACGTGGAAATTTGCGTTGGCTTTCGGCGATACAATTTCTGCATTTTTATTTTCGTTCTTTATTGTTATTTTTTGCCTCCTCATAGAGGAAGCTTTGTTTTCGTAAAAAAAAAAAAAAATTGAGATTTTAATGTCAGAATACTTAAAATAGTCTAAAACGTCGAGAAATATGATTTTTAGCTGGCGTCCGGATGTATGTGCGTGTGTATGTGACAGAGTTGCATCGTTTAAAATGACTATAACTCGGAAATGGCTTGAGACAGCGAGTTGAAATTTGGTACACTAGTAGAGCGATCACGTCGCTTCGTTCAGTGTTATTTTCGTGAACATTGAGGCCCAATTAGAAATTTTATGCGATTTTCAATTTTTTGGAAATTCTCTGTGGTAGCTCTAACTTGCGTAAATTTGGAGCGATTGTCTTAAAACTGCACATAAGTATACTTTTTTGATCAAAGACTTTTGGTATTGAATTTGGTCAAAATCCATCGAAGTGGTAAGATTATATGGGATTTTCAGTTTTTTTTTAGTTTTTTTTTAAATTACTAAAAATTGTCTAATTTGAGTAAACTTGGAGGTAACGATCTTAAATTTGACACGGGAATGGACTAATACTGTACAATGTTTTACTGTACAATGTGTACTGACAAAAAATACAATTTTGACAAGTTGTATTTTTTGTTCGACACGAGTTTATGAATCAAGTGTCGCCCTATTTTTTTTTTTTTATCGCTCAGGAGACTTCAGAGGATACGTTGGTACTTTTGCGCATTCCATGTTTGACGATTCTTTTGCCGGATAAGTTAAATTTTTTGGAGGATTTGTGAAATACAAGTTAAATGATAAAGTAGACATTTTCTCGGAGTCAGTGCGCTCACCAAGGTTTCTCAAATGCATGCATATGAACTAGTGCAAGTGCAGAGCCTTGGAGAAGTTGATAGGCAAACTGTGTACACCCAGAAAAAAAAATATTTCACTAATATCTATTTAAATTAAGTAAATAGTTGCTTACATGAAATAAATATTTATCTAAATCACATAAAGTTTTTACTTCATTACTAGTACTTGATTTACTAGTACAGTACATTGTCCGTGGAATAGCCGTTTTTTCTCTTTTTTAATTTAAAAGTAATGTAATGTAATGTGTTTTATTCGGCCCTGGGAATACACCCCTAAGGACCAGTGCGATACAGCAGAACAGTAGTTTGTATGGTCTAGTTGTTTTCAGAAAATTAAATTTTCGCATATAACATACGGATATAATAGCACATAAGATACTAGTGCAAAAAAGCTTTCTCTGAGGAGAGTGCGTTTGCAGCACGAGCGGAGTGCAAGTGTTGCAATCGCACGAGTATCATACGAAATTTTATTCATCAAGGTGTGAAAATGGGCGATTTACGCAAAACTGCCATTTTCGCACCGAGTGAAATAAAAGATATTGTTTATTGTTTAAAATTTTTTTTATTTACAGATTAGACTTAAAGCGCATACGTTGGTATTTTTTGCACATTCAACTTTGCCAGATTAAATTCCTCAACTAGTCCTTTTTCGAGGGACTAGTGAGCTAAAATTAAAAAGTAAAATTCCCTCCGAACCAAGAAAGTTTCTCAAACAAATGAGTATAAAAACTGTGGAATACCGATAAGTAAACTGTAGAAGCTCAAAGCCAGATAACGGTTCGTTTAATAAGTAATGGGCGTCGGTGTAGGTACCGGTTCTTCCTCATCGGCCTCACCGCGCCGGAATAGCCGCTCCACGTTGTGGATCCGATTAATTCAGGCGGGCGCGCGCGCGCACGCACACGTCTGGATATAGACAAAGAGAGGGCGTCAGCTAGTAGTAAACCCGCAATAGTAACCGTCATCGACTCGAGAAACTCGTCGTACTCGTATCCGTCGTCGTCGTCGTCGATTAGACTCGTGAACGAGAGACAGAGAGCTCGCCGGGGTTATCGAACCCCTCGATGCCTCTTCTCTCGATTCCCATCGTCGACGACCAAGTCTTGCCTCAATCGACGCACCGTGCGCCGCTCCGTGGCTTTTCCTATTCTCGCCCTCACGGCTTTGTTTTTTTTTTCTCATGTCGCCCAAAATGTCTCGAGAAATTATCGTCGTGCCGTGTATGATCCTTCTATACGTTTAATCTGCACGTTGTATGCATGGAAAAAAAATATAACAGATAGGAGGTCGGAAACGACGAGAGAACGATAAAAGGAAAAAAGTTACGATCCCTCGACCGAGAGCTCGCGTTCCGAGGGGGGAAAAAAAGGGAATTGCCTGTGCCTAAATAGATGAGATAAAGCCGCCGCCTTGATATTCCGAGCGCGAGATATCAGCGTTTCTCTCTGATTTGGGAACGTACATGGAAGATTGGAAAGCTTCGTCGAATTGATTCCAATGGATGACTGCCCGAGTTTCTGCGTCACGATGCTATTAGATGTATTATAGAGAGCGAGGCTGGAGCGGTGGTTGCTTATATGTGTGTTTTCACATTCTTCACTCGTCGTGCGAGAGCTCGCCCGCCGCTCTCGTCGTTCTCGTATCGCGGTGCGCTCTCCTCTCTTCTTCGCGCTCGGCGAGCCAGATTAATCGCTTACACTCGAGAACCCAATTGAGACTCGGCTTCGCGACGATCCGCAGCGACGTCGCCGGTGAAGTTTGCGGCATCGGGGATAATATTTGCAGACTGTAACCGTGTGTTCCTTAATTTATGGGTTTCTGTCGCTGACTGTATTCGCGATACATTTCATAGAAACATTTAAAGTGTTCTCTGTAACGAAAATTATACTTCTAAACAGGAAGTGACGTCAGGCAGAAACATTCGTGAAATATTGATGCGACGTCACTTCCGGGTTGAAAATCTTACTTCTAAACCGGAAGTGGCGTCAAGCTGAAATATTTGTAAAATATCGATGGGACGTCACTTCCGGGTTGAAAATCTTACTTCTAAACCGGAAGTGACGTCGGATAAAAACATTTGTAAAATATCGATGCGACGTCACTTTCGGGTTGAAAATCGTACTTCTAAACCGGGGGTGACGTCAGGCAGAAACATTCGTAAAATATCGATGCGACGTCACTTCCGGGTTGAAAATCGTACTTTTAAACCGGGGGTGACGTCAGGCAGAAACATTCGTGAAATATCGATGCGACGTCACTTCCGGGTTGAAAATCTTACTTCTAAACCGGAAGAGGCGTCAAGCTGAAATATTTGTAAAATATCGATGCGACGTCACTTCCGGGTCGAAAATCTTACTTCTAAACCGGAAGTGACGTCAGATAAAAACATTTGTAAAATATCGATGCGACGTCACTTCCGCGTTGAAAATCTCACTTCTAAACCGGAAGTGACGTCAGATAGAAACATTTGTAAAATATCGATACAACATCACTTGCGGGTTGAAAATCTTACTTCTAAACCGGAAGTGGCATTAAGCTGAAAAATTTGTAAAATATCGATGCGGTGTCACTTCCGGTTTCAAAAATCTTTGTTTTCAACCGGAAATCGGTTAAAAGAGACATACAAGTAAAGGTTGCCCGTGTGACGTCACTTCCGGTCAAAAATCGAGAATGCAAATCGAAAGTCGCTTTTTCCTGTACGACATGACTTCCGGTTGAAAGCTGGGATTTTTAAAGCGGAAGTAACGTTTCCTCGTATGACGTTACTTTCGTTCAAACAGCCAGCATTTGAAACCAGAATTAATCTCGAATGAAGTCAGCCACAGAAACGGACGAATAAAGGGACACGGTAACAAAATCGACATCCCGACACGGGAGTGTACTAAACAGAGTCACAGCATTACTATATTTCTTACATATTTTCTTCGATCTCTCTAAAGTCGCGAAAAAGTGCTCCAAGTCAGCCTTGATGGCTGACTTTGGAACACTTTGGTAACTAAGTCCGAATGATGAATACGTCAGTTTATTGCCTATAAAATAAAATGCACATTTCAAATGAACTGGGACACGATGAGTTATCGTAGCAACCGTCCACAATACCAATAGAGCATTTTTCGTTTCATTATTTTTTTTCTTTTGTATTCAGACCCCCAAGTGAAAATATAGATAGACCAAGTATCGAAAGTGTCGCCGCGGCGATCTCTGAACACTCTGAAAACAGTAAAAGTCGGCGGGTTTCTACGTCACTGTGCTCAGGTCCAGTCCGTTCATCAAGCGAGCGGAGCCTGCACATGTACTGCACAGTCTTGTATGGATTCGAATAGGTAGGACCGTACGTAACTGCACGCCGCTATAACTCGCGAGAGAGTGAGAGAGAAAGGGACCGAGAGAGAGAGAAAGATCGTCAAGCTACACAGAGGAGACCCCTATATGACATCATTCCCCTCTCTGCGCACTTACGGGCGGTAGACGTCGGCGGTTCGTTTCGCTGGGTGACTTCTGTCGCCTAACTCCAAAACACCCCTGTTCCCATAGAGCCCCCCGTACACATCTCGCCGTCGTCCGCCGCCACCTCCCTTTACCTTTAATCTTTATCAATCCATCCAGCCAGGCGTCCGCACGACTCGACCGAACGGACGCCACCGCGCATTATTCACGGCCGATAGCGCTCCCTCTATATTCTCCCTGCTTTTCCTTCTCTCTATCTCTTTCGCCACGTCTCGTATTCCCCGCTATCCCCCCCCCCCTTCGCCCCCCCCCCTCCGTCGCCCCGCCGCGACTCTTGTCCCGTCATTTATCTCGCTCTACTCTCCGACTCTCTTTCCTCGCAGCATCCCTACCGTGTTTCGCACAGGGAAACACGCATACTTTTCATCCCGGCATCGTCATTCTCATTCGCGCATTACGTACTACCGTTGCGGGTCCGCATATTACTCCCCCGCTCGCGCCCTACACCGTGGCGAAAGCGGCAACGAAAAGCGTACACGTATTACCTTGGACGTATGACAAACGTGCTTTATCTCTCCACAGCCGCGTGTAACGGTGTGACTGACGTTTATTTATTCGAGGAGAGAAAGGAAAAGTGTTTTTTTTTTTCATCCCCTCTATGAATCGACAAACGCCCCGCACGAGTTTTCATGCCTAAAGGCCAGTGGAGACATCGATAGGTTATGTGGCCGTGACGTAACGGACCGGATGGCGGAGGGAATTTTTGTCGAAGGATCTCTGACTACGAATTGTCGGTAATGCAGTCGACGGCTGCGTGCAGAATCTGTTTGCGCGTAAAAGTGGCTTCTGCGCCGAGGAACGAGCACTTCGAGAAAGCCTGGGGAAAAAAAATTGATCTTGCACTTCGATGGCCTCGCGGTTGTTTACCCGCAGTCGGATTTTCTTGCTAGGAGGCGTTAACTTTCTTCCTCCCTTCGCGACGCCTCTCTAAGCAATGAAGGCTACTCGTACGCGTTATCCCTGGTAGTTTGTTCGATGGTACTCTACTGTATTAGTAAGATTAGGCGACACTGTGTGGAGATGCTTTTTGGTAATAAATTTGGGCAGTTTACTACTGGGTCGGGATAAGAGGTTGTACTTTTTTTTTTATGGTAAAGATCCAACGTCGACTCCGGCCGCAGAGGGGAAAAGTTCGATGGAGTTTCGAGGAAGCATTGTTCGGTAGGACTGCACGACGAAGTGGTGGGTGTGCGCACACCTGAGCCACCGTCGAGGTGTGGCTGCCTTAAGGTTGTAAATGGCAGACAGGTGGGAGGAGCCTGCTCGTAACAGTTCCTCATCCAGGCCCCACCTACTATCGACGATTCGTTTCTCCATTTTCTGCAGGAACCGAATATTTGATTCGTTTGAAGGGATTCGTTGATTATCAGCACGCATGTTAGCCGATCTAGAACCGCCGCATTGTAATTCATCCGTGTACCGAAAATTGATCGATAGAGGGAGGCGATTTTTTTTGTTAAGATTCGTTTGATCAAGGTATTTATATAGTGCGGCGGAGCCTTAATCATTTAGGGAGGGATTGCATTCCGACGATGCGTCTCGATCGAGCGAACGATAATAAAGGATCTGGGTGAAGGAATTATCGCTGAAACGAGATATGGCCGTCGCCTCGTGAACCGAGCGGAGCCCGCGAAACGCGGGCGTGTTCGATGCAAGCGACATCTAACGGCGGAAGCGAGCATCGCACGTTATCCGCTGAAGCTCAGCCGGATCAACGATCGATAACATCCCGAGCATGGTTGCCACAGACCTGGAAAATCTGGAAGTCAGGGGGTTTGTTGGGACCTGCAAAAGTCAGGGAAAAGTCATGGAATTTTGTTTAAACCCTGGAAGTTTTTTTTGAATCCGATGTTTTTCGTTTAATTCTGTGCTACGCGACGTCTATATTTTTCATTTCGGCAAACTTGTCGACTATATAGAGCATATGTATGACTATGTCGTGATATTATTTTAGTTCGGAACTTTTAATATTGTGGAACTTTTAATATTGTATTCTGTGCTACGCGACGTCTATATTTTTCATTTCGGCAAACTTGTCGACTATATAGAGCATATGTATGACTATGTCGTGATATTATTTTAGTTCGGATGTTTTAATATTATTTTAGTTCGGAACTTTTAATATGATATTAAGTATCATTATATATAATATTTTACGTTATTTTTAATTGTACTTGCCCATCGATCGATAGACTGGAAAAATGAAATTGTTGGTTTGAAAAACCGGGAAAGGTCAGGGAATTCCAGTTCGAGAATTTCGTGGTAACGATGCCGAGGGGATAGCGATAGCCGCACTCGACACGCTGATATGTCGAGCTGCAGGAACAAGAAAATTTTGAAATCACGAGGAATCTTAGAGATATTTTTTACGAAACGGTTATTTTATTTACAAAGGCGTTTTTATTTCTCTTCGATATTATTATTATGCAATATAAAAATGATTGATTATAAAAAAAGCTTGTACCTTTAACTAACATTACTTTTAAACTAACATTAAGCGTTAACCGACGAGTACAATTGTATTGATGGGATCAAATATCGCGTCCCTGTTTTAATCGAGCGTATAATTCTTTAAGCGATTCAAGCGATGGAAGGAGGTAGCTCGCGTTTTTGTATTTTTTTTGTTCGATTCATTAGGCCACAGACAAATTGACTCATACGATTCGTCGAAACCTCCAAGTGAGTCTGAACTACAAAATATCTCGGCCTATGTTTCTCCGTTTCGTCTGAGAGACGAGCAAATATTTTGAACGAATTGTCGGCTCGCTGAGAGCCATTCCATATTAAATTTTTCGATAACTCGCCAAACTGGCTGATATAAATATATTCATAGAATGCTAAAATATAAAATATAAAATATATTCATAAGCGACACAAGAAAAAAAAATGCATCACCGCCGGTGGGTCAGCTTTTTTTGTTCGATGTATCGGCAGCGGAACAAGTGGCAAAAAATGTCTTTGAAGATAGCGAATTCTCCATCAGCTGAACGGTCAATAGAGAGCTACGAAAGTTACTTGATTTCCGTGTAAATGCCACGTCCGTACTGTGATATACCGTCGAATGGAACTTCCATTAAAAGAATATCGGCATGGTGCTGGGTGCGGTCGCGAGGCGCGGCGTGTTCATCAATCTTGGGCTTCGCGACGACTCGCGAACGTGGCTGCTCTTGGGCGTTTTGTTCGGCGTGTTCGCGGCGGAGAGATTCTTTCGCATCGGTTTGACCGGCGTCTTTACGGGCGTCCTCATTTTGGTCTTGCTGCGAATAGTCCTCAGAACCTCCTCGGGCAAAACGGAGCTGCGCAATTCGTCTCTTTGCGCCAAATGCTCTTGAAACTGCTCGTACTGCGCGACACTGCCGATAGTGTTCTGTGTGTCGTTCGCCGACTCCGGCTTCCTCGTCGAGCGATTCGATGTGTTCAGGGCTTTCGAACTTGCGAGGAGACGTCTGGAGACCTGCGCTCAATCGAAAGTATTTGCGTTAATTAACACGATTGCGTGTGACCGAACGTCTATTTTTAAGAGCATGTGAAAGCCTTTCTTCCCCACTCGTCCGTGCCCAGTCGGTATGAAAAACTGTAATCAACTTTTTTCAGGGATACCAGCATCTGCGATCAATAAGAAAAGTGTCATCGAAAGCTGACATGTAATCCGTCTTCGGCGTCTTCGATTTTCTTTTGACCTTATGGACCTGCCTGTTTTACCGACGAAACGAGGCGATATTGTAGAATTGACTTTACATAATTAATATGCTACGCGTATGCCTCAAATTGTATAGGACTATAATACTAGCCATAAACGCTTCGGCGTGCACTTAAATTTTTTTTGAAAACGTCCAAGAAATGAAGAAAATTGAAGATTACAGATTGTCACGAAAATCCATATGGTCGTTGAAAATTTCAACGGCATCTATTTTGTACGATATAAAATATTGTGGAACTCACATACGTAAAATACAAGTGCACGTCGATTGTCTGAAATTCCATGAATTTTCAAAAATCGTCACAATGTCTATCACACAAAAGAAATCCGTGCAAAGTGTATTCTACGTTTACGTTTACTGTTCACTTGTAACAAGTGATCAGAGTCAATAAAAGGCGCATGAATGTGTAGTGCAAGGCACGATGTGAAGCCACCGGTGTGTCAATCGTGACCCTACATTCACGATTCTTCGCAAACTGTAATATTCGATTTTTCTTAATTTCTTGTGCGTGGTTAATGAAAATTCGTCTGTACGCCGAAGCGTTTATGTCAATATTGTAGTCCTGCACGGTTTGAAGCATATGCGTAGCACATTGATAATTATAAATTGAAACTAAGAGATCGCTCGAAAAAATGATACATGAGGTTTAGGGTTGATAGTAATTGAATCGATTCTTACTCGGCCGCTTCGACGGACTCGCGACGTGCACACTGTAGGACGAGGCTTGTCGCTGTGAATCAACCGACGTTTTGCCGGAACATTCAGCGGCGATTTTTCATCTCTCCTCTTCGTTGATGTACACGGTCTCAGCATACTGATCGTCGTTGCTGGGGTACGCCGCGATGTACTCATCAGCGGTGTCTTTTTCATAGATTTGTCCTTTGCTTTTGCCTGCAACAATGTCTCGTTAGTCATACATTTAAATTTTGGTTTCACGGTGATGTTTTATAAACCCGCGCCCAGTTGGTAACAAAAAGTGCATACTGCATGCTGTTTTCAGATCGCAGACCGCCGAGCAAAACGAAAATTGTCTTTCCCTGCGTTTATCGATTCCCTAGGGAAAGACAATTTTCTTTTTTCTCGGCGGTCAGCGGCGTCAAAACGGCATGCAGTACAGTTTTTGTTACCGGCGGCGGTATTTCGCATCCCTTAACTCGCATTCCGTCGTGCACGTTTACGTTTACTCACACGAGCCTTCTTCATTGTCTCCTTAGCTTCCAGATAGTCCTCCCAAGATTGCGCCAGGAAGTCAACGTAGGCTTTTCCATTGATGGTAAACGGCACGCCGGTGGTGTTTTCGTACTGCTGTATCAAGATTCTCAACTGTTCCTCGAGCTTCGGCAACTTCTTCTGAAAAGCTTTGCGCTCCTTTTCCTCGATCAACAGCTGACCCCCGCGATTGTGCAGACGCTCCGGATCTTGGGCTCGTTGGTCTATTTCCTTTACTTTGTCCCACAGACATTCGCGTTCGTTCAGAAGATCGTAGATTTTTCTGCGGGCGCAGGATCGTCGATTAATATATATATATTTTTAATCGGTGATATTTTTAGGTCGGTCAAATATATTCTATTACTTACTTGTTAGCGTTGTAAAATTTGCGAAGTCTCTCCACTTCGTGATCGTGAAGCGCGAGTAAGTTCTCCGTGTAAGTCTGAACATAGAAAGGCTTGAACTCCTTGCGCTGTTCGTCGCTCAATCTGCATTTGTCCCAGAGCTCCTCCAATTGTTCGCGAACTTTCTCAACGTACTTCGCTATGTTCTCGATGCGTTGTTGCTTGCATCGCTTTATTTCCTCGTTCAACTGGAACGATTCGCGGTTCGTTAAAAATATATACCTATATATATATGAGGTATTCCATACCAAATCGACTTGGGGTTGACCCTTCATATATTGGATTTGGCCCGCGATTTTTTTATATCAGAATATTTCACTCAGATGTTTTTTTAGACTTTCAGATTGTTTATAATTATTTATAATTAAAAAAGAATTATTGATCGCCACGATTTAAAAATCTTTAAAAATTCTGAATAATCATGTGTCATGTAAAACGTCACGTTCTAATTGTTCGAATTTGTTTTCGAAAAAACCAAGGGAAAAAAATTACAAGAAAAAATCAGTCGATCATGGGCCATCGCTTTATCATTTTCATATGCAACACTGGATTTTTGAGAATTTTTGAAAGATTTTTCCGAATCGTTTTCATTTTTTTTAAGTTAAAAAAATCTTCGGAAAAATCTGAAAAAATTCCCACAAATGCAGCAAAAATGTTGCGTCAAAAAATTACGGGTCAAGCGATAATCCATAATCGACTAATTTTTTCTTACATTTTCATTCACTGATTTTTTCGAGAAATAATTCAAAAAAATAGAAGGTGATGTCGACCCACTCTGGCTCAAATCTTAAAAATGCTTATATGTGATACACAATTTGCTCAGATTTTTAAAGTATGGCGATCAACACATTTTTAAAAAATTATAAATAATTATAAACAGTCTGAAAAAATAAAAATAAAATGCTCAGTGCTTTTAAGAGTTGGTACAATCATATAAAAAATCGCAGGCCAAATCGAACATGTGAATACCTCATAAATACAATTGTCAAGACAGAACGATAATTGATAAGACAAACGATGCGGTGAACAACGAAGACTTACGGCATGAATGTCACCGAGACTGTGGCCCGAATATTGCTCGAGGAATATCTGGCTCGAGGCTACGGGTACCTCGAGAAATTTCCACAGTTCCACGAGCTCTTCCCGTTTCAATGCCGCTTTCTCCTTTGCAGCGTCCAAGTTGTCCTTTAGATTGTCACGTAGTTCGCGTAGCTTGAGCATGTTGTTGGCGGTGAAGACGAAATTTTCCTGATTGTTGCATACCAATAGTTCGAAGTCGAGGGCGGGTGTTATGCTTAGTTCGTCCATCATTTTCATTATGGAGCGACGCATGTCTTTGAATGTGTTCTCCAAACGATTCTGCATCAGAGAAAGGCGGTATAAAACCGTTACAATTATTGATCCAAAACTTGTCGGTGGGAATAAACGATAAAAGATACATGTGCCGCTTCGATACCTTTTCTGCTTCTTGCTTCTGCAGATACAACTTGAAACTCTCGAGATCCTCGTTACTGGGGAGACCTTCGTTCGCGTCTATAATGCCGACCGGCTGGACACCCAGAGACTTGCAAATAACTTTCTCCTAAAAGCCCCAAAGCACAGGTTACAATAGATACAAAAATATTTAGTATAAGTGATTAACTTAAAAGGGTTCTCTGTGTGTGTCCGAAAGTATGTGTGAATATCTGTGAGTATCCTTCAGAGGACAAACAGACGGATGTACAGACAAGATAAAGAATTTCCACACTGGCAAAGATCGTACCAAAAAGACATAAAAAAATTGACCTGCATAAATTCTTCCAAGTACTTCAGACGTGATCTGTGAATATCTTTACGAGGAGATACAGACAGATGCAAGGACAAAATTAAAGATTCCCATACAGGCAAAGATCGTCACAGAGAGACAACAAAAATTGACCTTATGCATACATTCTTTGAAATACTGCAGATCTGATCTGTGAGTATCTTTGCGAGGAGATACGGACGAATTGAAGGATTTCCATACAGGCAACAAACGTCTCAGAGACAAAAAACAAAATGCACCTTCTGTATAAATTCTTTCAAGTGCTTCAAACGTGATCTGCGAGTATCTTTGCGAGGAGATACAGGCAGATTTATGGACGAAATAAAGGATGTCCATAGAGGCAAAGATCGTCCCATAGAGACAAAAAAAAAATCACCTTCTGCATAAATTCTTCCAGGTACTTCAGACGCTGCTCCTTGGTGCGTTTAAGTATCTCAGCCTGGGCTTCCAGCTTGGCTGTAACGTCGACCAAGGGTACGTCGTTGAAGTCGCCGAGGCCTGGATCGATTTTCAATTCTTTGGATAATTTATGAACTTCCTCCATTAAGAGATTTATAGCTTTCAACATATCATCCTTCTTGGCCACTATCTCGTCTCTCATATCCTTTATGAGACTCTGCAATAAAAATAAATAAAAGTAAATAAAAAGTAATCAAATAAAGTAATAAAATTGCCGTCATATCGCCCAAATATATGTTTTGGGTGAGATGACCCGAAATTCGCTGGTACCCTGAAATGTTGATAAGCCTGGTCGTAGTACAATTTGCGAGTCTCCTCGTTGAATCCGACTTCGTCGCATATCGTGTGCAACGTCGAGAACAGGTCTTCCGCATCGTCCTTGATCGTCTGCACAGCAGTATACCTGAAGGACATAAAATATTAATGACTTATTCATCTATCCAAAGGAAGGAATAAATCTTTTGCTTCTAAAAGGACCTCGGTTTCAATTCAATTCAATTCAATTTATTATTATTATTATTAATTGATTAGATACAAACTATTTTACATACATTGCATTTTTCTGTCCGCAGAAGCTTTAAATTCTGTCTCAGACATTTTCCCCCTCTGGATGGGAACGATATAAAGAAGTTGTATAATTAAGGGCTCGGAATGAAACTTTTCTAATAACAAGATAGATTTTCCATCACCCATAGCAGTTTCAATGGGCGAGGATAACATCTATGGTGTGCCTACGAATGCTTCAGTTATTGTTTTTTCATGGTGGCCGTTTTTTCCCTTGACTCTTACCTGAGTTGTCACTGACCAATTAAAAAATTTTCCTGACCAAACTTCTAACTATTAAAAAAATTTATGATGCAAATGAAAATGCCTAATTATTGTATGTTTAATTCTGTAATTTTTTTTTTTTTTTTTCCAAACGTTCCCGTTTTTTGTTCAAGGCTTCTGTTTATGTACTTTTTATTTACTTATAGAAGATTTGCCAACAATTTACTTTTTCCCTGACCAAGTTCTTTTTTCCCTGACTTATTCCGGTTTTCCCTGCCCAAGTAGCAAAGACATCTAGTACGAAAAAGTCATCTGAATGGGTTACATAAGTTTGGACGTGAGTTAACTTTTGACTAAAAACTGTGAGCAGACTGAAATGTAAGAACACCTGTTTCAGCTGTGTATGCGTATGAATACATCTTCATTATTTGCAGATTCAGCAGAACACGGCCAGACTACATTCAAGAATGTATCCCACGGCTGTAGATAAATATTATTGTCCTACGAGTCATCCACAGACAATAATCGGGTGTCTTTCTGAATGCGGATCTGCTGAAACTATCTGTTCTTTTATTTGTAACTATCCACTATAAGTAGGTTTTTTAAATTACCAAAGGTACGTCCATTTTTTTCCACACTTGTGTGCATTGCGACAACAAAAGAACGATTATCAGAGCAGATTTGTGTAAAAACTAAACCCTGAACTGTAAGCAGACTGGAATGTAATTTCGCCTATTTTGGTCTGCGTATGCATATGGATACATGTTGAATTGTTGTAGATTTAGCCGAACGCAGCCAAGCTATGTTCAAGAATGCATCCTACAGCTATAGGTAAACATTATTGTCCTACGAGACTCATCCTCGGATAACATATATTGAGTGGGTTCTTGAATGCAGATCTGCTGAAAAGATGCGTTCGCTTATTTCTGACTAACCACTTCTAGTCAGTTTTTTCAAATAACCAATGGCACATCCGATTCTTTCCACAGGATACATTTTGTGCATTGCAACAGCAAATAACGATTGTAGAGCAGATTTGTATAAAAACTAAGCCTTGAACTATGATCGGACTGATTTTTTAATTTCTAATGGTACATCCAATTCTTTCCACAGGATACATTTTGTGCATTGCAACAACGAAAGAACGATTATTAGGGCAGATTTGTGTACAAACTAAACGCTGAACTGCAAACATACTGGAATATTAAACGCCTGTTTCAGCTGTGTATACACATGGATGCATCTCGAATATTTGCAGATTTAGGCGAACGGAGCCGATCAGCGTTCAGGAACTTACTCTACAGCTTTAGGTGAATATTGTTCTGCGGGAGTCGTCCGCGGATATATCGGGATACAGTAAGAGTGAGTTTGGGTAAAAACGCGCGATCGTCGTCGACGACCAAAGTGAAGGGTACGTTCGGGACAAGCCGATTGCAACAACTTCTCGTAACGATTGCGTTAACCTTAAAAAGATTTTCTCGATATGCACGTCCCATAGCTCGAATCTCGTGCGTCTTATTCGCGAGATAACTCGTTCCCTCGTGAATAATTTAATTCCGAGTTTCGTGCAACGAAGCGAACGACAACTGTCGTCGCGACTTACCAAGGTGAATAAGCCGACATGATACGTTTCTTTCATGTATCACTGAACAACTCCCGATGATAAAAAACACAACCCGAAACAAACTGACGCTATAACTGTTCTATATCACCTTAAAATAAAAGTAAAAAATTAATACATCGATGAAAATAACTTGAAAAACCGCGATCTCATCGGAGAGAATCACTCTCTCTCTCGGACACACTTTGGACGGAACTGGTGAGCTTGTAGTGCAAACGTTTTTCTTTTGAATTTATAACAAGACACGATTGGCGGACGGCAAAGTGTTACACGCGCAGTCGCTCTCGGGACCTTGGGGACGGATGCGTTCGAAAAGTTATCGAATGCGCGCCGGTTTTGGGGCCGAGTGCGGTGAAGGCAACGGATCCGAATCGTAATTGGTTCGAGTGCTGAATTTAAAATTGTAGAATTTTCCTATCGAACGATATAAAAGTTTATAGACTATTGCAGAAAAGTAGCCGGGAGTAAATGTACTCCGAGCTGGCAGCTCGTGCCGATATCGTGCCGGCTACTTGTGATCCACCGGGCGCGGCGAGCGTTACGTTAATTTCAGGTTCGTCTGATGGGGAAGGATGTTACAGGGCGGACACTCCGGGGCTGGAGAAAAATGAGATTTCCAAACCAAAACTGAAGTTTCCCGCAGATGACAACCCTTCCGCTTTAAAAAATGAAATTTTCAAACCGGAAGCAATGATCCCGCTATAGTTGACGTCACTGCCGGTCCAAAAATGAGATCTTCAAACCGGAAGTGACGTTTCATGTAGATGACGTTACTTTCTGCTGAAAAATGGGATTTCCAAACCGGAAGTGACGTTTCACCTGGATAACGTCATTTCCGGTCGGAAAATGAGATTTCTAAACCGGAAGGGACGGTACACCGACATGATATCACTTCCGGTCGAAAAACTCCAGAAGCGGATGAATTTAGGACCATAGGGTATGCGGCTTAGAAACGATGGCAAAATTAATTGAAAATTTTTTTTTTAAATGAAAAAATGGCATAAAGTCGGTCTCGAATTCGACAGGCTTAAATTAACGATGACAAGCTTCCGTACGCTTAACCGCCAATCTCTCACGTTATATATTTATATATTCTTTCGTACGTTCCCTTAAGGTGAAGTGAAAGTCACGTGACGGAGCCAGAAGTCTGAGAGAGATAGTGCCATTGATCTTACGGTGGAGCGAGAAAGAGCGGCAGAGAACGTGTTTCACTTCATCTTAAACTATATTAGATAAAAGCTAAATTCGGTCCAAAGCCGCTTTACAGCGCCATCTACAGTATACAAGTTCGGATTGCAGGGTGTTTCTCCAACTTAGTTACTTCTCGGCGAAAATGAATTTGGCGTAAATAAATAACCCTATCGAGTTAATATAAATTAACGTCGAAAGTTGTATCATACAATGCAGACAATTAGGAAAGGATTTAGCTTGGAAATCGTATGTTGCAAAACAATGTTTTACGAACGATTTTCATAATTCCCGACGCGCCTATTTTACAACGTTAAGGATCGTCCGCAATGCAATTCGTCGCCGATAACTTATCGATGGATCGTAATTCAACATCGGCCCCAATCGACACGATATCGAGATTATCCTAAACATAGACGAACGAACCGAAACTATATTTGCCACCAGCGGGCACATACCAATTCCTTTCTATTTTTACTGTCCTCCATTATTGCGATCTTGCCACAAAAACTGCGTATTTTGCGTTGATAGTGGTACATTGTTACATGTAGTTGGACACATTGCACGCGGAGGCGGTACGACAAAGAGGAGAGAGAGAGAGAGTCAAACATATACGATCGCGGAGCGCGAGAGTGAGAGAAAACGCGTGCGAAACGACGTTTTCTTCAGCTTAAATTTCGGCCTATCAGAGAGTCGGGAGTATAAAACCCGTGATTCCTTGCGCGGTGTACGCTCTTCGGCTCTCCAAGGTTTCCCTATCCGCCGCGGATCAGCACTTGCTTTACCGTGTCACCCCCCGACGAACGAGCCAGCAAAAAAAAAAAGTGCGCTGGGGTAATCTGGCTAATATTCTTATGATATCGTACGCATAATCGTCGTTTCGTGCCGGATCGTTTTGCAATCGTAAGTACGAAAAAACTGGTAACCATCCGCAAGATCCTGTTTAACTTCGATGCATCTCCCTCGGCTCGGCGGGGGAGGGGGAGGGGGAGAGTTCGGAGGATTCTCTTTGGGCCAATGTCAATTGCCACCCGTGTGTCCAAAATGTCCAATTTCACGACACAGCCTCTACACCGAACACTCTTGTGTCCAGACCGTTTGATCGAAGACACGACGAAGATCGTCGCGAATCGCTCGCCATAAGTCTCGCGAATTTTTCAGACAAATCCGCCGCGAGAGCGAGCAATCACGATCGAAACCCTAACCCTAGCGGAATCCTTCCATTGTCGGAAATCGTACCAAGGAAGTTTTCTAACGTTCTCGGCCAATACTCATCTCGCACGTTCGAACACGAAGTGGTTTTTTTTTTTTTTTTTTTTTTTTTTGGGTATTTGTTTCCGACACTCTTTGGAGATGTTTTAAAATATATGTTGCGTATATGTGGGTCACAAGGCGCATCTCGATCAAGGCAATGCGTTTTCTTGGAGTTAAGAAAAAATGTTTAACGTACGATATTTATAATTTCGCAGATGTCAACTGGACCAACACACAAGTACAGATACAAAAATGTAGGGCTGGACTCGCAAGAGTTGCGCCGTAGAAGGGAGGAGGAGGGCGTACAGCTGCGAAAACAGAAGCGCGAACAGCAATTGTCCAAAAGACGAAATGTTCCGATCATCGCCGCGGACGAGGAGAGTATTTCGTCTACCACCAACGAATACCTTGTCCCTACGCTTCTGACGGTACGATATTGCTTTTTAGTCTTTTAGGTCGGATTAGCTGGTGCAGCGAAACAATTTTTTTGTTGTTTCTACGAATAAACTTTTTTTTTTTCAGGAACCTCTAGCAATCACTCAGGACATGGTGGCCGACCTCTACAGCACCGAGGTCGAGAAGCAAGTCGCGGCGACGCAAAAGTTTCGTAAATTATTGTCCAGAGAGCCCAATCCGCCGATAGACGAAGTTATAAAAACGGGAATCGTGCCGCGATTCGTCGAGTTTTTGAAACACAATGAAAACTGCACCCTACAGGTTGGTGAACTTTAGTGATTAACTTTCTTCATTTAATTTTATTCAATTTCACAGATTTGTGCTTTACAATCAGAATATAATATACCATAAAATCTGAATATCAGAGCACGAGAATAACGAGTTATAAATGTTGAAAGAGTTAAAAACACTAGAGTCTATGATTTATAGAAATTTGAACAACTTAAGTCTATAATTTGCAAAAGTAAACGACACCCCATATGAGCCTCATTTTTTTTCTTTATTATGTAATTTAATTTAATGTAATTAAATTTTTTAATTGTAATTCCTCTCTCGTACTCGTATTTTAGAACTGTTGGGTTTGCCGATTTTTTAAAAGTTTTCGATAAAAAAATCGATAACAAAAAAAACAACGAAAAAGTAACGATTTGAATTTTTTGTTTTTATTAGTTTGAAGCGGCATGGGCACTGACGAACATAGCGAGCGGCACATCTTCACAGACGCACATAGTCATAACGGCCGGTGCGGTACCGACTTTCATAGCGTTACTGAGTTCCGAATACGACGACGTGCAGGAACAAGCTGTATGGGCACTGGGAAACATCGCTGGTGACAGTCCGGAATGTCGAGATTATATATTGAACAGTGGTATCCTTCCGCCGCTACTGCAGTAAGAAAGTTTTTCTTTAGTTTTGCTTCCTCGTAGAGGAAGCTATTTTCATTATTTTTAAATAGTAGTAATAATAATTTTGAGATTTTAGTGTCAGAGTACTTAAAATAGTCTAAAACGTCAAGAAAAGCGATTTTTAGCTGGCGAATGTTGTGTTACGAAAAAGGTGTCGACTGCTCGTTTAGATTTTTCATCGCTAACCCGTGCATCATCGTGTTTCCAGATTACTGTCGAAGACCGTTCGTCTGACAATGATACGCAACGCTGTATGGGCATTGTCGAATCTATGTCGTGGCAAGAGTCCACCGCCGGCTTTCCCGAAAGTCGCTCCGTGTCTGCCGGTACTGGCCCATCTTCTGAACAACGGCGATGCCGAGACTCTCGCCGACGCTTGCTGGGCTCTGTCGTACTTGAGCGACGGTCCCAACGACAAGATACAAGCGGTGATCGATGCCGGCGTCTGCAGACGTCTCGTCGAGCTTTTGATGTACGTATCGGCTCGTTTCGAACACAATATTTTTGCAACGCATGCATGATAAGTGCCACTTTTCGTGCCTGTAAGGCGTGACAAAAGTGGCGCTTTATAGCAAATCGTACTATAATTGCGCTGCGCATGCGCTCACCGGTCCCATTTTACTTCTCGCACGCTAATTTCACTTCTCGAACGACTGCGAGAAATTCCGGCGCATGCGCACTGTTTCCACGTCTGACACGAAAAGTGGCAACTTTTCTGCACTTGTTGCAAAAAGCATTACACGATACTCGTACGAAAAAGCGGACGCCCGACGGCGGTTGTGAAGTAGGCAGAACGTGCCTTCTCTCGCGCTACAAGCAACAATCGGGTTCGTTAAATGTCGTAGCGCTCGTTCCGGCTCGTGCAGCCAACTTCACAACTATCGGCAAAAGTCCGATTTCTCGCACTAGTGCGAGAAAAACTTTTTATATCACTCTGTGGAAAATAGCGATTTTGCGCACGCTTCGCATAAAACCCCCATTTTTACAACTTGCGAAATAAAATCTGGTACGTTACTCGTGCGAAAAACTTTTTCATAATTCGTGTGATTGCGAAGCTCGCTTTCGACTCGTGCGGCAAAGTCTCACTCGTCATAACAGTACATTATGCTACAGGGGAGGAAAGTGCTTTTTTCTGAACTCCTCCCAGTGGCATATACTATTTTTTTCCCGACTATGCTAAAAAGTGGCCGTATTTTATGTCTGCAACGGTACCATCTTGAAATACGGGCTCGCCGACATGATTCGCCTAGTAGCCCGCTGAAATCACTTTTTTGTCCGGCCAATCACTTTTTTGCCCGCCCAATCACTTTTTTGCCCGCCCCATCACTTTTTTGCCCGCTCACATTACTTTTTTGCCCACACGGCAAGAATCGGACACTTTCCACCCCCGCTGCAGGCACAAAATAGGCCCTTTATAGCGTAGTTGGGAAAAAAAGTTTTTTCGCACTAGTATCGTAATGTACCTACGAGTGTGAGCGAGTGTTGCCATCACGCGACTTAAGAAAACGTTTTTTGTACGAGTATCGTAAAAAATCTTATTTCACAAGGTCTGAAAATGGGAGTTTTGCCCTAACCCGCTATTTTTCCACTGAGTGAAATAAATTACGATTTTCCCGCTGTATATTCTAACGTGACGATGACTGATAAACTCCGCATCATTGTTTTATTATGCAGGCATCAAGAGCACAACGTAGTGAGCGCGGCGCTGCGGGCGGTTGGCAATATCGTGACGGGGGATGACGTTCAGACTCAGGTAGTTCTCAATTGTTCGGCTCTGCCCTGTCTGTTGCATCTGCTGAATTCATCGAAGGAGAGCATCCGCAAGGAAGCATGCTGGACGGTATCGAACGTCGTTGCCGGCAATCCGCAGCAGATTCAGGTTTACATTTAAATTCCATTACCACGAGTTCGACGATCGCTCGTTAAACATCCGAGGCAGGGGCGAGAATAACGTTACGAATGATTTTATTCGCAGGCGGTTATCGACGCGAATATATTCCCAGCTCTGATCGACATTCTCGGCAAGGCCGAGTTCAAAACACGCAAGGAAGCCGCATGGTCAATAACCAACGGAACGAGCGGAGGTACACCCGAACAAATTCGTTATCTAGTCGCAAAAGGCTGTATTCCACCGTTGTGCGATCTGTTGACCGTTATGGATCCTAAAGTAGTTCTCGTCGCTCTGAATGGCTTGGAGAATATATTGAGACTGGGCGAACAGGACGCTAATGTGCACAACGGTATAAATCCTTACGCGGTCATTATCGAAGAGTGTTACGGTACGTATTATCGTAAATCGATCGATAGATCGACGACAAACTTTCAACGATTGACTGAATTGTTTATCTGATAAATTCGTTTACGTTTCAGGCCTAGACAAAATAGAGTTCCTGCAATCGCATCAAAATATGGAGATCTATCAGAAAGCTTTCGATATAATCGAGCGTTACTTCGGTTCTGAGGAGGAGGACTCGAGAATCGCGCCTACGGTCGATTCCCAGGGTCAGCAGTTTCAGTTCACCGCACCAGCGGACGCGACTCAGTTGCCGGTGCAAAACTTCCGATTTTAATTTTCGCGCTATCCCACGAGGATGCGGGATATAAGACGTGTGAAGATATATATATGTATCTATATATATATATACACACACACATATATATATAAATATTATATATATCACTTTCCGAGCCCCCTGACCGTCAGTCCTTTCTTTCGCTCGACGTGATTGCAGCATTGTTCGTTAACGAAATATCCCGAGAATTCTATAATCACGATCGACAAACAGGCTTAAAAAAGAATCACGAAAATTTATATGCTTTACTTTCTCAACCGGTGTTCCGCTTGCCGCTGATGCAGGGACGGTACATCGCGATGACTCAGAGCGAGTCTCCGATCGTTTTTATCTTGCTCCAAATATGTTTACAGTGACTATACGATGTTTTTTCTTTTTGTTCCCTTTTCATTGTTTTAACCGAATCGCATATAATGTTCTGTATAGGTTGAACGATTATAATACAATAATTTTTTAGACCTGCGGAAAAAAAAAATTGCAACGACCACTCATCGTATATTCTGACGTAATAATTTCGTTTACTCACGGCTGCCCGTCTGCCCCGCCCCCACGGCACAGTTTCAGTTTATCGGGAACGGAAGGAAAAAAAAATAATAACACGCACGTTAGCGCTTAAGTAGAATGTTAGATACTAAAAAAAAATCGAAAAAAAACAAAAAAAAGAAAAGATAAGGAACGAAAAGTAAACTATAAATGCAGTCAACAATTATCGAGAGACACTCTCGAGGTAACGCGACATACCTCGTTCGACGCTTGACTGAAAAATTTAACAATAAAAAAAAATAATAAAATAAATAAATAAAAGAACAGAACAAAAACGGAAAACTTGCACGACTTTTGCGAGACGCACGGATCGACCGAAGTACCCAAACTACGTAGCCGATAACGGACAACAATTACGCAACGCGGTACTCTCCCTATTACGGTAGATAGGTACATGACCAATTGAACATTTTTTACTGTAAATACTGAATCTCGTAATTTTAAGGCCGTTCTATACAGAGTGCCCGATCCTGAGATTCGAAACAGCAGCCCGAACATTGAAACGCGTGAAATTTTGTTCAAGCTCGGAAATTACTATTTTTCAACCGCAAAGAAACTTGCGTGACACGAGTGTCGAGACTACCGTTTGGATCGAGTCTGCCTGTTCCTTTTGACGAGGGATGGTAAGTACCGTCTTGTCCATCTTCCGAACGCGATTAATCGGCCTTCGAATCACGTAGAAGAGAATTGCATGCTTCTGGCGAAAAACGCGTTTCAAAGATATACGTAAAAATTTCGATACTGTGACGCACTGTAAAACGAACGAAAGTTCGTACGGAATGCAATAGAAACAACTGGCTTTACTTACGTGCATGTACAGCAAGAAAAATTCATGTCAAATTAAAAAAAAAAAAAAAAATTACGGACATTCTGTATAAAAGGTCTATGACTGTATAAAATGTATTTATTATTTAGGTTCGACGATACAATACTATATTATACAATCCCTATATATATATTCTACATAAATTTTAGTTACCGAGACTTCTATTATTGCGACAGAGGGATGACGAGTATACATATTGTAAAATGATTCACGAAAAACTTTTTGCTTTGGCGTAGTCGAAAACTATGGGAACTCATTGCCAAGATTATATATATATTATATATATATATATAATTTTTTTTTTCGAGAGGCATGCGGTAGGACGGATTGTGCAAGATAATTTTAATTTAATCACAGCGACCTTTGTGTAATGCTCAATATGCAGTATACTCTTCGCCATCTTCAAGTAGGCTGTGTTATGTTGCATTAAAAAAATGATTAAGAAGTTTCTTGACAAATTATCGAATATTCTAACGCGTTAGACGAATCATTAATTTTTTTTATTATTTTAAATTCATCTTTCTTTTTTTCTTTTTTTCGGCGAAGGGATTGCTGAATTATTGTTGAGGGGTTGAAGCGGAATTCGAAATCTATGAAAACATTGTTCTCCCGATTACGAATTCGCAATTTATACCGGATAAGATAAGATATCGAGCCTCTGTTATTTGATTGTAGCTAACATAAATTGGCAATGAGATTTATTGCGGGTGATTTCTGATATTTTTTTCGTAGGCGTCCCAGCTCCCGTTGCGTATTTTGCGAGCTTAATCTTCTCGATATTATTTCAGCGTTACTAAGTTACGTGCGCGCCTAGCGTAAAACGAAAAGAATGAAATGAAATTATCTGTCGTAACTAACAACACACTACCAGTCCTCCTCGTGTAGACCCAATTTAACGGTGACTGCCACAATTTTGACAAAATACACAAACCAGAAAATCCAAAGGAGTTGAATTATTTACTGGCTGTTGCAGGAGCGTCGGAAATTCGACGAGGCTTTCCTTCGTTCGTCCCATTTAAAAAATTCGAACGATGCGCTATGAATAATATTACAAATCGAAGGTTGAGAAAAATATGAAAACTATTTTTATTGACACGAGTTACGTTGATACAACTGCGGACGTTTTGTTTTACAACCCCTTTCTTAAATTCTTACTATGCTAATACTCAAATAAAACACGCGCGAGTCCATGAACGAAGGGCATGGGAGCTTTTGTAATGCTTGTAGTTAACGATGAACGAGTGTATACTTTACTGAGCGATGAAAAAAATATAAACCCCTCTTAGGACTCGAATTTAACTCGGCCGCGCATTTCCCGACGGACTTCCGAAGTTTGTGCTCCGGTACTTTGCCGATGAATCTGTTGGTAAGCTGATTCTCGACAAAGCCATCGGGTCATTATCACTGTGTTACAATTATCATTTATGTAATACCGCTCCGTCGACCAGTAGATTCTCCCGATCGCGCATGGCGTGGAAAAGCTGGATCATCCTCGGATCAACGCTCAAGAAGTGGTGCACAACCTGAGGGAAAAACAATGATTACAACGTCTCGATTAATCGGTCGAATTATTAACCCTTCACGTACGGGACACTCGCTGAGCGAGGCCTCTATTCCAGATGATTCGACCGGGATCCTCGCTTAACGAGAAGGGTAAACCAGGCAATGAATGGACAGGACCAGTGAATGGACACTTTTCATAAGAGCACGTGCATAAAAAACGCCTATTCAGTGGCCTTCTCGTCTGCTTAGCTGTCCATTCGTTGGTCGCTCTACCCTTATTTACATTGCGCGGTATAATAGTACATTTCGATACGAGTGCGAAAAATCATTCTTGCAGTACTTTTGTACTTCGAGTATTACCCATCACTGAAAAATACTCTTTGAAAAGTAATGTTCACGATATTATATTTGTGTAAAATAATATATTTTTTATTGTCAACATACACAGTAGAACCTCGATTATCCGAATCAATTACGGTCGAGCCTAGTTCGCATTACCTATTATTCGGATAATGAAAATTTGAGGACGAAAAATAACATCAATCAACATTAAAAAAGGGAGATAACGAGAAAAAAATGTCCATTTTTTTCTCATCGTCAGAACATTAAGCTTCCGTTTAGAGGTGAAGGTATTGTTCGTCGAAGCCAGAACGCACTCGATTACAAAACTATATTATCACAAATATTTTTTTACATGCACGGATATGAATATCCGTGAATATCCTATGAATACTGCGCGAGAAATCGGCAAACCGTGTAACATACAGACGCGCTATACAAGCTCGGTCGCACTTGCAACAAAGTAGCGCTTGACGATGAAAAGACATCGAAATTTGCACGGTTTGGATAATAGAAATTCGGATGAAGTAAGTCGCAGTTCGGACCACGGAGGTTCCGATAATCGAGGTTCTACTCTAGTGTGCCCTTGTTATTCTAAATTTATATTTACAAATCTCAGGACGCGAAGCACCCGGCCTTCGCAATCAAGCTCGGCGCGAGGCTCCCGTACGCGAAGGGTTGAGGATCTTTCGTAATGCTATAGTTACCGATGAACGAGTATTTACTAATCGATGAAAAAAAAAATTGTTCCCTCTCAGAACCAGTATTTAACTCGGGCATCCGCTCCGACCGACTTCCGGCGTGACTGGAATGATCGGACCGTCCATGAGCCTCGTTATCAGCGGCTGAAGTTTATCCACCGGTACTTTGCCGACGAATCTGTTGGTAAGCTGATTCTCGACAAATTTATCGGGAGATTGTCCCCCTTCGTAATCCTGTGTTACGATCGTCATTATGTATATCGCTCCTTTGACCAGCGGATTCTGCCGGTCGCACATCGTGTGGAAGGCCTGGATCGCCCTCGGATCGACCTTCAACAAGTCGTGCACGACCTGATAGAAAAAACAAAGATTAAAACTCATCGATTAATCAATCGAATTATATGGTGGCCGTTTTTATCCTTGAAAAGAATTCCCTGACTTTCCACTGACCAATTAAAAATTTTCTATGACCAAACTTCCGACGACGTCTATTAAAAAAATGTATTATGCAAATGAAAGAGCCTATCGTATCTTAATTTTTTTTTTCACGTTCGTAATTTTTTTTTTTAAGGCCTCTTTTATGTACTTTTTATTTACTCATAGGTTTGGCGACAATTTAAATTGTCCCTGACCAATTTTGAAATTTCCTGAATTTTCCCGGTTTTCCCTGACCGCGGCCACCATTAATTATCAATAATCCGTAGCGAACGTTTCTAGTCCAAGAAATCGTCGACTTACAACAGCCTTCTTCTCTTCGATCTCAGCGCGCCAGCGATCGATGGCATTGCCGTACTCGTCGCCCATGTCCTCCGGCTCCAGCGACAAACTATTTTCCGAGAGCAGAGCTCTGCTGCTCGCGCTCCCGAGGTCATCGGCGAGACACCGGAGCAACCGCGTTTCGTTGGAGAACAAAACGAACATCGAAATCGGCTGGGAATGATCGACGACCGCCGCAATACCCGCCTCTATGTCCATCCAGGTATCGCGTCCTTGTCCCGGAAATTTATTTTTTATGGATTTTATGGTATGCCGAAAATCGTCGAGTCTGTGCGGTCGTCGCGATTCGCTGGCCGTTCCAACGGTGTAATTAGTAGCGGTGCCTCCCACCGCCCAGCCCACAACAACGACCACGCCAATGACCAACATGCAACGAATGCACTTTTTGCCCATCGATCCATTATTGGTCTCCTTCAGCTTCGAAACCGAGCCTCTCCTCGGCGTTTTTGCGCGGGGAATTTCGGACGAACTTCTTTGCCGATTTTCCGCTTTCTCGAAATACGACTCACGAGTGATGTTCTTGGTAGTTTCGTATTTTGGCGAATTCTTTAGATCGACGCGATTTATCGGCGAATCCGGCGAGCCTGGCATTCGTCTCTCGGATCCGAAGTCCCGAGGCGACATCGGTGAATTTCTGAGCTGGCAGCCCTCCGGCTCGTACGCGGGATACGCAGAATGCTCCTTGTCACCCCGGTATCTGGGAGATTTGCCGCCAAGCTCGTCCCCGCCACTCTCTTGCTCCTCGTCATCATCGGTAATGTCGTCGTCGTCGAATCGCTCGCCGTCGCACGAGTCGTTTAGATTCGTCCTCGGCGAACTGGAATATCTGTTTCTGGTCGTTCGCGACGACGAATCATCCTCGTTCATTCTACTCAACGGCTTGCGACAACTCGGCTTCGGAGGAACGAAAAACGTCGGCGCTCTCTCCTGCAAAAATATAAGAAAAAAATAAAATTTTAATTCGTCAATTTTATATTCAAATAAAATACACGAAATTTAATTTCATAAAAATAAATCAATGACACGAAGGGCTCATGCGACCCGCACAAGGTGCTGGAAAGAAAATATATAGTGCATAGAGAAAAAGAACTATGGTCTCTCGGATTGGTGCTAGCCGATCAAAATTAATTATTGTTAATTTATACCAATGTTAATGTACTTTCTTGCAACTATGCGTCCAATAAATATTATTATTATAATTATTATTAAAAAAAGAAGGAAAACGAAATTGAAAATGTCTTCGGTTCTATATTGAAAAAAATATATAAAAATCAATTTATTAAAAATAAAATTTACAAAATAAAAAATTTCATCAGTCCTATATTTAGTCATCGAAATTGTTCAAAAAGGTGTACAGCACGTACGTTCGCATCGAGACTATTCATGCTGGACGAATTTCACATAACGATCGACTCGCGCTCGGGGTATCTTTTCCGCGAGACCGGCTCGCGTCGGTCTTCGCCGATCGATTCCCGGTCGTTCAACAATGTATCCGGAAACTACGCGAATTCGCCGACTCGACGATAAGTCGTATTACCGGCGATATCAAAACACACAGGCGAGCTGCGACCGTCCGTCCTCTTTCGATACACGCGATTACCCGTCGGAGTCTCGAATACGAGAGATAAAATCCACGAATACCAACTTTGCGAAATGGAAAAAAAAAAACGTCGGACGAGAATGTCGCGTCCGTTGACAAGTGAATAGCGCCGATATTACGCGTTCGCTCGGCATAATCGTAGTTCTTTTATCGCGCAGTTTCACGAAAGCCTCGACGTCGATCGACGAGTTTGTTGACTGACCGTCGCGTGTTATCGATTGTTTTAATGCCATCTTAATGTGGAGACGCCGGTTGAAAAAAGTTTGCCACTGGGGCCCACTTACTGCTCTGGGTAGGTCAAGAAGGTTTGAGGGTTCGAAGGATTTCTCTTCGCGCGAACGCTGCCCCGCGTTCGTCACGACGACGATAACGACTACGACAAACGGGAATAATTATAACGCTTCGCCGACAATCACGGGAACCCCGGATTTTAACTCGCGTACGAGTGAGGTACTCGAAAGCGATGCCTGCACATCGATGCACCTCATCGTGCATCCCTTGTTTACGTTCGGTTGGCAACGCGCGCCGCCACCGTCCGAACTTGGCGTCGAGCCGCGCGCATGCTCCTCGAATGCGCGCGAAATTTAAAAAAGTGCACGGTCACTGAGTTTTATTTTGCTTGCTTTCGAATAGAGGAAGCTATGTTTCTGTTAAAAAAAAAACATCGAGATTTTAGTGTCAGAGTACGTAAGGACACTTCACACGTACATTCCCAGTCAACATTGAGATTCAATTTGAATACCTCGTATTGGTATAAAAATCTGAAAAAATCAGCTGTATTAACGGTGCCACGAACATTGATTTTGCATAATAATAATGTCGAAAAGTTATGAAGAAACTGCTAAAAAAAATTGTTCAACAAACAATGAGTAAACCTTTTTCTTTTATTTTCAAATGAGTTCGTTGATTTTCTAGAAGCCACGTTAATATTTTCAGAATTTTCTTACATTTATGAATTATCCGTTTTTGAAATTTTTTTTAAGGCCGGATTAAAAATTCCAATGTAAAAATTCTGAAAAAACATTACATGAATTCTAAAAGATTAAGAAATTCATTTAAAATGAGAGAATAAAAGGTTTTCTGATTTTTTTTTGCAATTAATTTTTTAAATATTTTGTTAATAACTTTTTGGCATTATTACTATAATAGTAATAGTCAAACGAAAAGTTCTTGACATGACTATTACGTATGATTTGTTTCAGATTTTTGGCATATCGCGAAGTACTGAAAGTTTTGTCGAATTAAACTTTCGGTTGTATATGTATATGTGTGATGCATCCTTAAAATAGTCTGATACGCCGAGAAATGTGATTTTTTTACGCGGCATCCGGATGTATGTGTGTATGAGAACAGACTTGCATCGTGGATAATGACTATAACTCAGAAACGATTTGAGATAGCCAGTTGAAATTTGGTACACTAGTAGAGTGGTCACGTCTCTTCATACGGTCTAATTTTATAAAGATTGAGGTCGATTTGGGAATTTAAGTGGTTTTTGAATTTTTTGAAAAATTTCCGTGGTATCTCTGACTTGCGTAAATTTTGAGCTACCGTCCCTACTTTAAACTAACTACATACAAATATAATATTTTTTATCAAAGACCTTTGGTATTGAATTTGGTCAAAATCTATCCAAGCGGTCAGACTTTATGAAATTCTGATTTTTTTTTTTTTTTACAAATTACTAAAAAAACGGTCTAATTTGAGTAAACATGGAGGTATCGAGCTTCAATTTCTTAAGGGAATTTACGACCACTATACAATGTTTGGTATTAAATTTGGGGAAAATTGATCGACTCCTTTAAATTTTATGACAATTTTGGAATTTTTCGGAAATTTGTATTTTATGTTGGACACAAGATTCCGAATCAAACACGCTAAGACTAAAATGAGTTATAGTTTTGTAATCAGCGGTAAAGAATAGATTAAACATTGCTGCGAATCGACGGAAAACGCAAATTTCTCCGATACATTTCGACGGTTTCAATTTTGCGAGATATAGACATTTTTTGATGCTACGAAAAAAGGTGCAAAGTAATTTGCATATCCTGCTTCCTCATTTATTATAATCTTGCGCGTAGGTTCCTCTATGAGGAAGCCAAAATCGATCAACGAACTTTCTCACAGAGAAAACTATGCGAAAAAATTGTTTGTTTCTTATTGTTCACAAACTAATATTTATTTAATTTTCTGCAGGTATCATCAAGATAATAACATTGATGACGATACATTGCAGCAGACAGTGGTGGTCGCCGCAGGAGAGTCTACTCGGAGCGGCCAATTTTTTACTCTTCTTTAGCCTGAGCGGATCGACGATATATCATTTTATCAGCGCTATATCCGCCGGACCGGGTTTCCTTGAGTTGGGATGGACTCCGGTAATTAAATGATTTACCAAGCTTACGTCCGTTTTCCACTTTCGATCTGAATAATTTATTATTATTTTTTCTTCTTCTCTAATTTGCAGGAAAACATTGCGGACGCTCAGTACTTACAGTTTTGCGCCGATTGCAAAGGCTACAAAGCTCCGAGGTCGCATCATTGCAGAAAATGTAAACATGATTACGTTTAACGAGACACACTGAATACCTTTATTTAAGGTAGTCCTTACGAATGGTGTTCACTTCGCATAAGTTTCAGAGAAATGAGAGAGAGTTGTAAACACTTCTGGATGATATAGAAATCTGAAAAAATTAAGCATATTAAAGGGGCTGAAAAGATTAATTGTGCATAATAATAATTTTGCATAATAAATGTTTCTAACAAATTTATGAAAAATAAAATTGTTCAACATATTGGCCAGTAACCTAACTTTTTTTTGAAAATGATTCGTTCACTTTTCTGAATACGTATGAATTTCCCAGATTTTTAAATGAGCTTTGATTTTTTTTTTAATATGGGAAATATGTGTAGAAATTCACAAAATTCACAGTGAATTAAAAAATCTAAAAAAATTCATATTCACAAAAAAAGTTAAGTTTCCGGGAGATTTGTTGAACAATTTAATTTTTCAACAATTTGTTAATACAATTTTGGAATTATTATTATGCAAAATTAATCTTTTCAGCTCCTTTAACTTGTGCGAAGTGAACACTAGTCACAAGAACTACCTTAACAGCCGGTGATTCGTGATTTACATTATCGCCGTAACTCATTTATTAATCGTTGCAGGTGGGCGTTGTGTGTTGAAAATGGATCATCACTGTCCGTGGATAAATAATTGCGTCGGTCATTACAATCACGGCTATTTCGCGACTTTTCTTGCGAGCGCGGTTGGAGGCTGCTGTGTATCGACGATAATACTCGTGTCGTGGGTTACGACGGTACTTTTCAAGAGAAACCTGCCCTTTCCACCGCCTTCCGTCTTCATTCTGATAATGGTAGTTTTCACCATCGGCCTGTCGATCGGCGTCGTACTCGCCGTTGGAATGCTTCTCTATTTTCAAGTAATTCATCTTCGAAAAATACCGAGCGTGAGACGTGAAAATCTATTCGATTCACGTAACACTGTCCTATTATAATTATAATTGTAATGTTTTTTTAAGCTCTCAGCGATTTTGAGAAACAGAACGGGAATCGAGGATTGGATCGTCGAAAAGGCGCAGTACAGAAGATACGGGACGAACGAGGTGTTCGTTCATCCCTACTCGCACGGATGGCTCTTCAATGCGAAGCAAGTGCTCAGGTGGAATTGTCGTCCCGTCGGTGACGGCATAGTTTGGCCGGTCATCGAAGGTTGCGATCAATACACGCTGACTGTAAGCTTCGATGTTTCGACACTTCGTTTCGTTAGTTAAAAAAAAATCTTTATTTCAATAAACCCACACTGCGATACTCGACTTGTTCGCAGCGAGAGCAATTGGCACAGAAGTTGGAAAAGCGCAGACGCGCCCGATGCTACAGGGTCATAACGAGGTACTCAGGATCCTGGGTGCCGGTGAGCTACGGCTGGCGAGTAATTTGTCATCCGCCTTGTACCGACGAGCCGCGTATAAAGCTGAATGTTGGTAACGAAGTCGTTGTTACGCGCTGGCGCAGGTACGCAGAATTTCCATTTGCCGCGCTATATCGGCAGTCCAACGGCGGACCTCGCTACAAAAAAAAAAAAAATGTATGTATATATATTTCTTTGACCCGATGATCTCTTCTATGTCCGCAGACACTGGCTCTTCGGGGAGCGACAGAACGAGGGAGCGGGCGACGCGTCCGCGAGACGGCAAAGAGGCTGGTTTCCGCGATCCTGCGTCATCGAGGTCATAGCCAATGGAAACAATTTTACATCCTCCGCGAAGCACGATTAGTTCGCTCGTATTCGATACGGATAATACACAAAGTTGTCGAATGCAGGTGCTTTCGTATCGAGAGAGACGGTAGTGTCACGACGCTGAAAAGTCAGAGAGTTAAAAAGGAACTTTAGAGACAACGAGGCGACCATGTTTATGTGGAGAATTCCATACCTTTTCGACCTGGGTCTAATACTTCACATCTCGAATTGGTCCGACGATTTTTTATATGACTGAACTAACTCTCAAAAGCATGCATATTCTTTATCAGATTAAAAAAAATTGTTTATAATTATTTACGATTGAAAGATTAAGTTATTCATTACTGCAATAAACAATTTGAAAAATCTTGTGCTATATATAAAAAATGTTTAGGTTTGAGCCGGAGTGGGCCAGCTTCACCGTCTATTTTTTTTTAATAGTGACAAAATTGACCATTTTTATACGCAACACTGCATTTTTTGAAATTTTTTTTAGATTTTCCCGAAGATATTTTTTTTTTAAGTTTAAAAGAAAACTCTTCGGAAAAGAGTTCCTCCATGAGGAAGCACAATTTGAAAAAATTCCCAAAAGTGCAGTGTTGCATATAAAAATGGTCAAAAAAATAGAAGTTGATGCGGGCCCACTCCAGCTCGAACCTTAATTTTTTTTTATATATCACACAAGATTTCCCGAATTTATTCAGATTTTTATATTGTGGCGATAAATAAGTACATTTTTTTTAATCATAAATAATTATAAACAAACAAGACCTAATAAAAAAACTGAGTGCTTTTGAGAGTTCCGGAATATAAAAAATCGCGGGCTCAATCCATGATGTGAAAGGTTAGACCCAGGTCGAAAAGGTAGGGAAGGCCCAAACGCTCCAACGTGGAATTTTCCGGCCTCTTAAAAATGATCTCCTAATGAATATAAATGAGGATCATGACGCGATCGAGGAACAAAACGCGTCCACGAACTATTTTATACCGTATACGCGTCGTCTACGACGAATGGATACTCAAATTAATGTTCACTCAATTTTCTTCCTCGCCTGTGTGGGTCTCAGATTGTTTACATCTGATTATATGTGGTACACGCGTCGTCCACGACGGATGGATACTCAAATTAACGTTCAGTCAATTTTCTTCCTCGGCTGTGTGGTTCTCAGATTGTTTATAACACGTATGTGCAGCCATTTCATTGCCCGCACAGTTTCCTTATCGAGAACACGGAAGTGCAATGACTCGGCTCTCTTAGTCGCGAGCAACGAATAAAACCAGCTGGATCGATACACGGGCTAGACGTATAATTGAAATTGATTTTTACGAGCCACAAATTAGTCAAATAATTCGTGGGGAAGATCGAGGCGTAGTTCTGTCTGCATTCGTGATTAGGTCGCGCGCACGCGCGCCGCTGTGTGAAGCCTTTTAAATTATTTCGTTCGCTTATTCCAGGCGCTGCACTCGATAATAGCGTATTTATCGTCGCGCCGACGAAACTTTATCGACGATCGGTGCATAGTCTCGGATTTCATCTCGGAAATGATGTTTTTATCCAAGAACTTATGTCCGGCTTACACTTTTCTCTTCTCGTATGCAAAAAAAAAAAACCAAACAAACAAAAAAATTAGATAGACGAGGAAAATTGAAATTTATGTTTTTCCCTCGTCCTCATATTGAATGAAAAATAGATTTTTCCAATGCGCCTCCAGAGCATTCGCGTAGAGCAGCTCGCACCGGCACCGACAAACCCGCAGTCAGTTCGTCGTAGCAGAAAATTTATACCACGCGTTTTCTGACCGTTCAGGAATATTTCACTAACAACGAGACAGAGAAGGGAGGGGGGGGGAGAGTGAGCGCGAAAGTCCTCCCCCCGCATAGGCCCGGGAAAATCAATATAGCAGCGTGAAAAGTTACATTTACACAGTCAACGAGTTTATACGTATGTGTACACAAGCGTTTAGAGCCATGTGTGTATGCGCGAGGCGGCAGTTCGGGAGCGGCAAAAGAAGCACGCGACACAATTGGTTGTCACGCAGAGCGTGTCACCCCGTTTCAGCGTCGTGTATTCGTAAGGTCGTATGTAACATGGCAGCGAGCATTCGCGTCCTCCGCGTTTCCACGTTATTACTTTATCAGCGAAACTTCATTTATGAAAAACAACAAAAATGCTGGCTCTGTTAATTATCATTAGATGTACATAATATATAACAATATGTTTCTATACGAGTGTGAAATACACTATAAGTAAACAAAAACGATAATACTGTAGTTGGTGAACCATGAAATGGACGTTGATTGCAAATGCTCCAATATTTAACAAAACATAGAAATCACAAATGTACATTTAAATTGAACAGTAATTGGCTGCATAGAACACGAGAATGTACTCCCGATAGATTGTCATAATATGTTCTGGCGTTGTACACCGGTTTTCACGTTATTACATTATTATTGAATCTTCATTTATGAAAAAAACTATTCTTGCTATGCTCATCACAATTAGATGTACATAATATATAACAATACGTTTCTATAAGAGTGAACAATTCACTATAAGTAAAAAAAAATACTCTAGTTGATGAATCATGAAATGGACGTCGATTGCAAATGCTCCAATATTTAACAAAAGATACAAACCACAAATGTATAATTGAATTCAACAGTAATTGGCCGCATAGAACACCAGAATATACCCCCGATTGATTGTCAAAATATGTTTTGGCGTTGTACACCGGTTTTCACGTTATTACATTATTAGCGAATCTTCATCTATGAAAAAAAAATCTTGCCATGTTCATTATAATTAGATGTACATAATATATAGCAATACGTTTCTATACGAGTGAAAAATTCACTATAAGTAAACAAAAACGATAATACTGTAGTTGGTGAACCATGAAATGGACGTTGATTGCAAATGCTCCAATATTTAACAAAACATAGAAATGACAAATGTACATTTAAATTGAACAGTAATTGGCTGCATAGAATACGAGAATATACTCCGAATAGTTTGTCAAAATGTGTTTCGGCCTTGTACACCCGGTTTCCTTTTGTTATCGATGAATACCACGAAAATTTCAGGCCTCCGAGCATGAACTCGGTGCAATACGCGTTAACTCGCGTGCTATGCGCGACACGGCACAAGGTGCATATACGAAGGCATTGCACTATAAACTGTACATTCGTTGTTGATTGGAGCCATTGTCGCACGGGAAATCGATGGGTGGTCGCGTAAATGAATTATTTCAGCTTATTCCATTATTGGCTATCCGGCTGATACGTGACGATGGTCGTGACTATAATGGAAAACCGCGATATTAAAAAAAAATAAAAAAAAAATACCTATCGATCTACAATCTATTAAGGTAGTCGCACGTGCAATAAATGTGTCTGCGCTAGCTCGGCTACGACTTTGAAGGATACAATAATCCAACCGGGCATTAATCATGGTCCGGAGAGCAAGTAGAATTTGTTTCCGGGGATGAGGTAGCGTGGAGTATACAAATCTAACGAACGTAACGTGAACGCACCGCACTCGCGTTCTCGCGAAGGTTGGCCGTGTATTTTGCCTCACCGCGCTCATCGCCGCCGCTCGAGAGTTCGCCTCGAGAGTGAAAGTGACAATTGGCAAAAGGTGAATTGGCTGTACGCAACGAGATAAACTATTCAATGGTGGGATTTTATTAAGCCGGAGACGGTTGACGAGTCGCAGCTAAGCTCAGTCAACTCCGAGCAGTTCTTTCGGCTGAACATTGGAGTCGGAAAAAATATTAAGTTTCATCTCGAAGCACAGCGTGCAGTTTTAGAATTGGAGACTCGGTAAGTGAGCGTTTCACCGACTTTTTCTGTCTTCATTCCATTACAAAATAACAAAAAAGTGTGAAAAACGAGATTTTCACAAAGCTCCCTCATCGAATCTACATTTGCATACAAAGTTTCTATGAAACATTATTTTCTGTGATTAGTTGGGTTCCTCATAGAGGAAGCTTTGCCGGCAAAAGAAATTAATCGCATTTGAAAAATATGGCTGTTTGGAAATACAAAAAATCCTTAATTTTTTTAACGTCCAGACATTTGTTCTAAATATGATTTTCCGATGTTTTGGAACGTTCTGAACACGTTTTCATTAAAAACTCGACTTTTTTTCATGGAAATAAAGCTTCCTCTATGCGGAAGCCAAAATCAAATTTTAACAGATTTTTCCACCCTTTTTTGAACAAAATTACCTTCGTCGCTTTTGCACGATTTTTCGAGTTGGACAATTTTTTTTTTTTTTTTAATAATTGACGTTTCCTTGCACAACGAATTTGCATCGATAAAAAAAGGAACGCGAGCTAAAGGAAAGACGAAAAGAATGGCCAAGCACGGAGTAGTTTTTCTCTTGGGTGTAATTGCCCTGGGAGCAATCAACGTCGATGGTTTTCCGGATGGCGCACCTGTGGACGCTTGCGTTAAGGAGAGGCCCAATCAACCCTATCACGGCGATGCGAAACCGCAGCCAGCCGGCACAAGTCCGTACAAAATCGCTGCCTCCTCCGGACAGTATGGACCAGGATCTCAAGTTACCGGTAAACCTCCCATTTCGGAATCTCCAGCCGGATATTTGATATTACTTATTAAAAATAAATTCGAAAATAGTTGAAAAATAAATTTAAAAAATAGTTGAAGAATAAATTTAAAAATAGTTGAAGAATAAATTTAAAAAATAGTTGGAGAATAAATTAAAAAAATAGTTGGAGAATAAATTTAAAAAATAGTTGGAGAATAAATTTAAAAAATAGTTGAAAAATAAATGAAAAAAGTTTTAAAAGCGGTTGACGCTAAAAAAATCCCGATTATTATTTTGCTATCGCGTGTCGAGAGTTGTGTTGTCGCGGTCTATGAATCATCGTAATAAACGTCGTCTACCCCTGCTTATTCAGAGAAACAAATGACTCGACGTTCCTGTGCTCGCTTTGTTTGCAAAATAGCACGGATATCGACGTTTACCGGGTGAACGACGAGGCGTTTTAAACATTGTCGAAGCTCCGAGCTTCCGACGCTTGCAAACTCTATCGATAAGTTTGTGTACGAAAATTTATGCGCATCGTACGAAGTTTTCATCCGTAAGCCGATAAATTAATTCTTTTAAAATGATAAAATAAACAAAATGTTGAGTTTTTTTTACCTTTTATTATCATCGATTTTTCAAAAAACTTGCTAATAACTTTTTGGCATTATTATTATGTAAAATCAAAGGTCTTGACGTCATTAACACGGCTGATTTTTTCAGTTTTTTGGCATATCGTGAAGTACTCAATTTTCGATCGAATTAAATAAGTATAGATTAAAATTAATGCGCGCTATATAAAATCGTGTTTTTTGGGCGTGTTTGTTGATACATCGATCACTCCATCATATCGAATTTTTGTATATTAAAATTAATGTACCCATTCATGCATAAAAAATTGATAATTTTGTTTGTTATTTTTTGTTGCCGTGCAAGGTGCTGTTTATGATATTTTTTTTTTTTTAATTCTGTTATTAATAATTTTTTTCGCAGTTACCATCCATGGTTCGGCCTTCAAGGGATTTTTCCTGCAGGCTCGGGACGCGAAGACCAACGCGTGGATTGGTTCCTGGGCTCAGACACCGAACACGAAAGCTCACAACGAGTGCAGCGCGGTGACCCACGCCGACCCTCGTGACAAGGAGGAGGCCACCCTCATCTGGACTGCACCGGCTAACGCACGGGGACAAGTTTACTTCACGTGAGTTACAAACTAGCACTTTGCTGTATTGCATGAGACGCAAGAAAAAAGACATGTGACAAAAATTTATTTTTTTCCAAAAAAAGTCCTATATATTTTTTTTTTTATCAATTTATAACTCCGTTTCGTTAACGAACCGTATTGTTAATACGAAATGAGTTTAGAGTCAAGAAAAATAAAATTGTTGACCTTTGTGGTAAAAAAAAATCGATTGGAAATGTGCAAATTTTTATTTTGTACTTTCGTGATCGATCGACGGTTCGAATAACTCGAGGGTCACCGCGGCTGTGATAATTAATTCGAGTCACTTCAATCGCAACACTGTTCGAACTCCAATTTGATCTAGAAATCGATATGGTATACAATTTCGAGCTAAAGGTCACTGGAACTTTCGACGTTTCGCTATAATGTATATCTCGCCTACTGCATCAATTCCAAGTAGCGAAATGTAAAAAAAAAATGTATATAAAAAAAAAGTTAATTAGCATACTCGCTCGGTGTCAGGATAATGAATGAGTTTGTGCAACATTCTGTTCGCCGACTGTTGCGTCACAATCCCGACGGAATCTGTCTATTAACGTGTGTACGAAATAATCGAAAGTATGACAACACTCGCGATACGAGTGTATCAACCTTAAGTATACCAGTACGTCGGATCGTTGGATAAAAGTGGGGAATATGGCCCGCTTCGTCTATCATTGATTTACGTGCCAAGCGGGGCGGGCCATATTCACCACTTTTGTCCCTACATGAATAGGGGAGAGCGGGGCAGAATGGGACAGTGGGGCAAAACGGGACAGCCGGGGCAAAACTCAGTTTTCCAATCATTTTTGGATGCTCCATTTTGTCTCAATGATACATCCGGATTTGCAACACCGTTTTGCCCCACGTACCACCACCATCCAAAAGTTATTGAAAATTTGCGTTTTGTCCCATTATCCCGTTTTGCCCCACTATCCCATTTTGCCCTGCTCTCCCCTACATTTATATACATACAACTATAAAATAATACTAATAATAATATAAAATGTATACACATATATGTATACATTTACAGAATGATGCGAAGTATGACAACACTCGCGATACGAGACACGAGTTACCCAGGTAGCACAAAAAAATTAGTTATCAGAAAGTGATCTAAATGGGTTACATATGTCCGTCTGGACGGTACCCGAAAGTTACCTGCCATCCAAAAAGTTAACTTTTGGACATAGGATAGCTTATAGTTACCATCCGGACGGACATATGTAACCCATTTAGATCACTTTCTGATAACTAATTTTTTTGTGCTACCTGGGTAGCTGTCCAATCTCGGATCAATTATACGGTGTAACAACCTTAAGGATACCCCGTCAGGAAATACACGATTGACGTCTTTAAATGGTCCGTGCTGTCGACGCGACTGTGGTTTCATGAATATTAATCGGTCGGCGGCGATGTTGACCTGCTTAGGGGGAAAAAAAATGAAAGTATACGATTGATGCACATAGTCGATTGTAAAATCGTATCTGGTCCATACAGTCGAAGAGTCGGTAACGATACAGCCGGTTTCTGGGTAAACCGGTTCCAGGGCGACGAGGCAATATCGCTTTTGGAAATGGTCTGCAAGTCGTCGGGCGAGAGCATTGACGCGACCATATCGACGAACGATGTTCGGTAATCGGGGCTGTGGGAGAGCCGAGTAGAGTCGAAGAAAAAAACAACAAATTCTACGCGCAGGTAGAGTTTGGCACGCGGAAATTTGGAAACTTTGGGAAGCACTCCACTTTCCCCATTGTCCTGCGAATAATGTGCAGCTCGAAAAAAAAAATGAGAAAACCCATTTGCTTGATTAATAAATTCCATGCACAAGGAGAAAATAGCGGGGCCGCAGGCTATTTTCCTGAGGGACGTTGCACGCGTGTTTTTTTTTTTTACATAAAGCTTTTTCGTGCAAACTTTTTATTCCAATGATATCGACGCATTAACGGGATTGGCCGATCTTGCCGGTTCGCACGCGCGGTGCTGCTTTAAGACATTAAAGGCAGCGATTGCGCGAATCGGGGTGTTGCGGAGATTTTAAACAGCCTGGAATTGAACAATCTTCATTTTTTTTTCTTTTTTTTTTACTTTTATCACGTTCGGGAGAACAGGGTAAAATTGTTGTTTTTGTTGCCTCATAGAGGAGCTTCGCGATTGAAAGAACATTACGAGAAAGGGATATGAAAATGTCAATTTTCAACTTTTATGGGGAAGCGACATGAAAATTTCAATATGTGCTTTCATGAGGAAGCGATATGAAAATGTAAATTAAAATAGTACATTACTCCACGAGGGCGAAAAACTTTTTCTAACGGGTGTGAGTTTGCAGCACGAGCCGAAGGCGAGGGATGTAATCACACGAGTTAGAAAAAGTGTTTCGCACGAGGGATGTACGAAATTTTTCCTCACAAGGTGCGAAAAAGGCGGTTTTACGCACGCGAAGCGGGCGGAAAAGTGGCCATTTCCGCACCGAGTGATGAAAATTTATTTTCTCCCGCTCCATATTGGAAAACTAGTCCATTTTGCCCCCCCCGTCCTCTATATTGACATTTACTCCGTTCGACCGTCGCCCGTTGCAAACTTACGCATTTTAATGATTATTTCCAACCCGACACGGAATATCCAGAAGTTATTTGGTAATAACTTTTTTTTCGTTGAACGTGTCAAAGTTCAAAGTTCAAACGTCAAGCAATCGCGGAACGAATGATTCGCGAGAGAAAATATGATACATCGGATACGAATATTACTTTGAAGATAGACGATTGGGTTTTCAAACTTTAATCAATAATTCACTCGTCAGCCTCATCATACAAAATTTATGTAACATGCACGGCCACGACGGCCGCATGAATAATTTACTAGCTCCGTAGTAGTGGTGAGCGGGGCAAAACGGACCCGTGTCCTACATTCGAGATGAGCCTTTTTATTATGATCAGCGAAGAATTGGTAAAAAATAGTCCTTCTTGCCCCGCTACACTCCATCATGTTTGATCCGTTATTAAAGATTCGAGTGAAGCGACACACCAAAGATGAATGTAGGTCACAGAAAAAAAAAAAAAAATGTCTCCAATAGACGTAGAAACTGTGGCGTATGAAATAGCAATAAGCATTTCGAGCTTCGAATGTCGAGAAAATCCGCAGGGACTATTACAACGTTTGCACAACTCGTCGACGAGGATAATTGAAGGTTCGATAATCGGCATCAATTACCCCGCGCAAGAACTATGTGTGAGTGTGTGTGTTTTTCTTCTCTCTAAACACGACACACCATAGCGGCGAGTGGGGCAAAATGAGTACGCGGGGTAAAATGGACTTCGTTCTAAAAAATAATAACATTTATGAAACGTAAATTTTGACCGACGATGGTCCATTTCGCCCCGCACTCTGAGATTTCTTTGGTTCCCGATGTTGAAATGTTTCTTATTAATTTCTCAACCGTTATTGCATTTGTCTGTTCACAGTGGAAGTGTATTGAAAGATTACGCGACGTTCTGGGCCGATCTGGTGAGCCAATGAGCGAGAAAATCTTCCGTACCAGAGACGAGGGATCGAGCGCTTCTACCATTTACGAGCGTACGGCGATTCGAGCAATTATAGAAAAACTGGTTGGAAACTCACGTCTGTCCGACTGCGACACTTGCACGGCGTCTCGGTGCCCTTTGGGAATTAATTCCGTAATAGAGAACGCTGGATATCGCACACACAACATTGCTCTGTCGGTTCGCAAACCTTATCTCAGCGCTGGTGTAATTCATCGTCTAAAAAATAATAATAATAATAGTAATACATTTTTTTAAAAAATCATTAGAGAATAATCACGAAATGCTATAGAATAAGACCCGAGTGATAAAAGTTTTATGTATACATCGGCGTTATCTGATAAAACTATACTGTTACTTCGTGTGCAATAAAACACAATACGAGGTACAACGTAATGATATTGTTGATTAATGTTTGTATGTTACAAGCGTCTCTGTAATCCGTCAGTTGGTTAATTAATTGCGAGGTGGCTGCCGAGTGTGTGCCCGAAGGTGAGAGGAAACCGTGTAACGAGCCTGGACGAGGACGAGGCACTTGGTCGCCGAAGTATGGGAACGGAAACTCTGCTCGAGAGCTCCGTTGATTACGGTCTCTGGAGGAAAGGCGAGACGAAGGCCGTGCGTGCTCGATTCCCGATTTCGAAACCAACCACACTATTGCAACTAACATCGATCCAGAGATTGGAATCTTGGCAATTTATGTTTTCACGATAATATCATCTTCCTCGTACAAAAAACATGTTTTTTTTTTCTTTGGAGGAAAAGCTCCAATTCCAAAGGAATTTTGTCGAGTAGAAATATAGTTCGCTATGGTGATTATCATTTTTTTTTTATTTGTCGAAAGTAAGTCGGTTTTGCCGAGTCAGCAACAAAGTTGAGCAATGGGACGAAGCTGACGACCAGGTGAGATTTGAGCATCGGCGCGGCTACGGAACCGGACCAGTTGCCGGAGTTGTACTCGCCCCGCGCTCAAGCCGATATTCGCCCAACCCCGGAATTGAGTCGGACCCAATATAAGGTGAACGGCTCAATTACTGAAAGTGGCCCAGTTACTGTCCGCTAATCATGTTATCTAAGATAGGAAATCCTATTTATGTCCGACGGACTCAATTTTTTTTTTACGTTTTCTATATTGTGCATCGTGTAATTGAATTAACATCGAGGCAAAATTTTATAAAATCGTTGACTTTCAGAGTTTTATCTGTGAAACCGCCAGAAACAAATTCTGGAAGGTCATTTTCTTGTCAGTTTCGTTAAGATGGTCCTTAGGAATAGTGTTCACTTCGCATAAGTTTCAGAGACTTGCAAACACTTCTGGATGGTACAAAAATCGGAAAAAGATCAAGCATATTAAAGATGCTAAAAAGATTAATTTTGCCTAATAATAATTTCAAAATGTTATGAACAAATTGTGGAAAATAAGTGTTCAACTAACTCTTTTTTTTATGAAAGTGCTTCGTTCACTTTTCTGAACATGTATGAATTTTTTCTGATTTTTAAATCCACTTTGAATTTTTTTTATAGGAAAAACGTGTAGCTAAAAATGCTAAAAAATAATAAAATCGTACTTAGTTTAGTCAATTAAGACTGTAAACGTTTCTTTAATATCAGTTATGTCAATACCTCCACTGTTTTTAACAATGTTTTTTAATTTTAAATGCCACGCGGAGCTTAGGTAGTCAGTAATTGGGCCGTTCACCTTATCGGCTCGACGACAAATGTTATCGGTGCGCCTGCACCGGGCACAGTATTGGAGCCTGTGCTCTATTCCGTAGATTCATGGTCTGCGAATATATACGAAGACCGCGGATCTGTCTCGGTTCGACCCCGGTGCGCTCCGGGTCCACTCCAAATACCTTTGAGATTTATCAAGCACGCTCCATTACCCACTTTCCTGTATTCCTCATTCCATCCGTTTCTGCCACTGGCAGTGTTCGAGATACATTCCAGAGAAAAATAACAAATTTTCTCTACAAAGTCACTTTCGATCTAAAAATCTTAACTATTGACTGGATGTGACGTCGAAGTTGAAAACGTCACTTTCCGTTTTTAAATATTAGTTTTTGACCGAAAGTGACCTTGCACCGTAAATATGTCACTTCCGGTTTGAAAATCTCATCTTCTTATCGGAAGTGAATTCATACCAGAAATACGTCACTTCCCGTTTAAAAGGGCGATTTTTGAACCGGAAGTAACATCACAGAGAACATTTTCAACGTGACAGCGTAGAGAAAATGTTCAATTTCTATCCGCCAAGCAGTGGTATAGAAGCATTTTACCCATTACTTATTAGTGCTCGGAAGACTGAAAATTGTCCCACATCGGGAAAGGTCATAGGTTGATCGAATATCGGTTAATAACGTTTCTTTTTTTAATTCGCCGTTTTACCAAAAATCATTAAAGAGAAAGCATATTGTCTGTGAGCGATAAACTATTGGACGAGTTCCTGAAGGTCCTTCGATGATCTTTTACCGCCGTCTGAAAGTTTCATCGAGTTGAGGAAGGTCAAAGGGCGAAGCGATGTCGATATCGCAAGTAAAGGGATTTTGGACGTCGAAAGTTGTGCAAGGCATTTTCCTGCCGCTCTTTTCGCCGTTGTGAGAGGAAATACGTAATCGGTGTGTCTTCGCCTCTATCTCGTGAAGATCCAAGGCCTTTCTGGATCTCCAGCATCAGCAGTGACCGGCTTTGTATGCACGCCATGGCACTCCAAGCCTCGAAAGGTTGGTCACAAGATGAAGAGATTATAACGACGCAACCGCGGGTTCTTCTCTGTGCTAAGTAAAACTGGGCCACTCCTGAGGAAGCACAACGATATAACATTAATGTGGTGGGCTCGTTTTGGACTGGGCACAATCCTTTCTCCATCCACCCAGGTGTATCAGATTCACCTCACGCTTGATACGCTATCATTCATCGTTATCGCGATCGCTCCTTCCTTCGATTAGACCTTGAAACGCCTTGGGAAAATCAGACCCTGACCTTCAACTTTCATTTCAGTTTTGTTAATTAAAAAGATATTGATATTGATATTGATATTGATATTGATATTGATATTGATATTGATATTGATATTGATATTGATATTGATATTGATATTGATATTGATATTGATATTGATATTGATATTGATATTGATATTGATATTGATATTGATATTGATATGGATATGGATATGGATATGGATATGGATATGGATATGGATATGGATATGGATATGGATATTGATATTGATATTGATATTGATATTGATATTGATATTGATATTGATATTGATATTGATATTGATATTGATATTGATATTGATATTGATATTGATATTGATATTGATATTGATATTGATATTGATATTGATATTGATATTGATATTGATATTGATATTGATATTGATATTGATATTGATATTGATATTGATATTGATATTGATATTGATATTGATATTGATATTGATATTGATATTGATATTGATATTGATATTGATATTGATATTGATATTGATATTGATATTGATATTGATATTGATATTGATATTGATATTGATATTGATATTGATATTGATATTGATATTGATATTGATATTGATATTGATATTGATATTGATATTGATATTGATATTGATATTGATATTGATATTCGCTCGCGTTCTCTTCTGGCTTCAGAACGTATATGAAATTAAATTAGTAACAGTAGGTACAGATTTCCCATCAACCGACTACTCATACTTTACAATTTCTCTCTTGGTTAACATCACAAAAGCGCTGTACGACTGCCCGTGAGGATATTAATTTTATTATAAAAAATTGTATCGTAGTCGTAAAAACCCGCCCGAAAGTATGCTTTTAGTCAGGACTTCACGACCCCGATACAATTTTTTTTATAACGCATTGTGCATCGCCTTTTGAACAACGAAGGGGCGTAACTCAAGTCGGCTGTCAAGTTAAATTGTGCAACTTGGGTCCTTCTGCTGTCAAGCGGTGTGTATCTTTCCGCGTGATATGCTTTTGTTTCGTAGCGTGTCGGATTCTATTATTTATACATAAACATCGATAGCTATTTTCCGCAGGTAGACTATCGTCGGGGTCGATCTTTATCGTTCGCCATTCGCTTTATCCTAGCAGCCACGGAAAACACGGGTCGTCGGTGTGCGATACTCATTGCTACAGTGTGCGCGAACGTCTATATATCTCGGACATAAATCTACGGTGCAGTTTTGACTATAAACTCGGTAACGGAGACACGAGCTTTCATTTATCGTGTTTTAATCGGGTTTTAATCGCAATTCTCCGCGGCTGCTATCAACATCGCTCGTAATTCACTGTTGACGCGACGGTGAACGGCCGGTGTACCTTCTGGATTACATTGTGACGCTAGCGAATGGCGTATGCGGAGTTCGTATCGACTTCCTGCGTGCACCCTTTTTTTCCCCGGCTGTTCGCGCTGCGACTCCCATAATGCAGCTGGAAATGCAGCAGCGTCGAGCCGTTTGCCTGCACCGGTGCTCGAGCTTAAAGCTCAAATCGCACGCGAGCCCGTCGGTGACGAGGCTTCATAAAAAGTACGGCTGTTAAGCGGCTCACCAGACATTGGCAACTCCACGATCAAGGTAGTCCTTTCGTTATGTCTGACGCCACCTAAGTTCGATCGAGGAATGAGGGAGATCAGAAAGACTTTTCGACGGAATAAAAGTCTGTAAAAAATCGAGCATGTGGAAGGGGCTGTAAAGATTGTTTTTGCATAATAATAATTCCAAAAAGTTATTAACAAATTAATAAAAAATCAAAATTGTGCAACAAATTACCTGGTAAATCATTTTTTTTTTTTTTGTTACGGAAATGATTTGTAATTCCATTTCCGCCATAAATCAACCTTCCAAGGCAGAAGGTTGATTTATCAATCAACCTTATGCGTTCGTCGTATTCTACGACGCTCTATAATGATTTTATAACTCTCGGTGCGAAAATTGCAGTTTTACGCAAAACCCCCTTTTTCATACCGTGTGAAGTAAAATTTTGCACGATACTCGCGCGAAATACTTTTTCTTAAAGCGTGTGATTGCAACACTCGCCGTTGGCTCGTACTGCAAACTCACGCTCGCCAGAAAAAGTTTTATCGCACTAGTGTCGTAAAAATCGCATAAGTAATAGTAAACTACTATTACTTAACACCCACTTCTTCTCTCTCCACCTTTATTTTCTTAGACTTTCGCTAGTTTTGGTTAAATGGGCGTTGAACGGGATCCACCTTGAATTAATCGAATAAAAGCAAATAAATATCAACCGAGTTCACTGCTCGAATTCCCAATTCGGATTCGCCTATCATCATAATTTTCCATTTTCCGTTCGTCCGTTCAACACGTAACGGACTAGGGGAAACCCTTAAGTACGTTAAGGTTGTCCTTTCGTTATGTCTGACGCTGCTTAAGTTTGAGACAAGAATATGAGAGAATTACAAAAACTTACCAAACGGATAAAAATGTCCAGATACGTTTTTCTTATATAATAGCAATATTCGTACTGTATTGGAGAATGTAAATTTATGCCGACGATGGCTACTCCGAATTGGAAATTCGAGCGGTAAACTCGGTCGATATTTATTTGTCTTTATTCGATTAATTCAAGGTAGATCGCGTTTAACGTCCATTTTGCGAAAACTAACGAAAGCATTAGAAAATGAAGTCTAAGACAGAGAAGAGGAGCGTGTAAGGTAAAATGATTATAGAGCAACGTTGAAAACGACGAACGCGCAAGGCTGATTGATACATTTCCCTTATATAATAACAATATACGTACTATATTCTAGCCGTTGCGTGACCACTCAGAAAATTACCGTCCTCTCCACACAAAAAAAAAAAAAAAAAAAAAAAAAACCCTCTTACCAAAATTACATTATACATTTTTTTTACCTCAGAACGATGACCCGTATTTTTGCGGCCGTCTAAAAATTACATAAAAGCACCGTAACTCTCCGGCGAGACTTTACCGGATGTCGGAAGTACCGAAGTTTAAAAATAAAAATGTACAACACAGCCTGGTTTGCCAATAACTGCATCGTTGAATCCGCATCCCCGTTGCGTTTATCGTCGCTGCGGGACTCTTATCTGCAGGCTCCTCTGACTGAGTGAGCAGCCGATGGAGCGTACGTGTGCACGCACACACACCCACCAGGACGTACGGCCGAGCATGTCCTACGTCCGTTTAACATTTATTATCGGGTAACTCGCGATGGGTTGCGTGGTCGATCCGGCGGCGCTGCAACGCGGACGTGCAGACATGCGTTAAGGGAGCGCTGAAAGGATAGGATGACGACGATGCAGCTTTTCGCAAGCGCTCCTTCGAATGGCTGTCCCATCGACACGCGTCGATATCCGAAACGCGCACGTTTGTAGATATAGGGTAAAAGTGGGGAATATGGACCGGTCCATATATCATTGATTTACGTGTTAATCGAGGTGGGCCATATTCACCACTTCTACCCGAGGTATTCGTTTAACGCGTATAATTTGCATCTCACGATTCTCATTCCGAGTACGATGCGGGGGGCTGGAACGGTAATTACAACACGCCAGAGACGATCGGAGAGTTCCTGCGCGACGAGGCAGGAAACGCGTTACATCCGCACGAGCTGCGGGCATCGATTCACCGATCGATCATACAAAGGCAGCCTTTTTTTCTTTTATCCTCGGAGGAATAAACGAACGTTACGAAAATATCTACTCATTCAACCCCATCCTGCCGATGTCTATTTTTATTCGCGACACTGTCGCAAAGTTATTTATTTCTTGCTCATCAACTTTTGAGATGAAACTTCTGTTTATTGTTTATTTATTTATCTATTTGTTTATCTCTCTATAATATAAAAAGATTTCGCCGCCGTGTAGAAAAATTGAGGGAGGGGGTCGATAATTGGGTCAGAGGGGGTCAATAATAGGGACGTGGAGTTGGTTAATAATAGGACCGTTATAGCGGGGTTTGGAATTATAAGGGCTTAAATCCATGAAGGGTTGCGGGCCACCAACTCCACTAGTTTATTTATATATTTATTTATTTACGTATTTATTTATTTATGTATGTGATTAATTATTAATATAGGGTAAAAGTGGGGAATATGGGCCGGTCCATATATCATTGATTTACGTGTTAATCGAGGTGGGCCATATTCACCACTTTTACCGTACTTATTTTTTTAGCGTAATTACTTTATTCCGTGGAGAGTCAAAATTAAACCGGAGATTCCTTAGGTACTTGCTACTGTTCTATAACCGTGCGATAAAATCAGGCATGGAGGTATTTACACGGTGTATAACGGACGATATTTGTTCAGGGCGACTATTGCATTTGCCGACTCCGTCGGTAATTCAATCTTGACGATGGATCCTGATTATAGCTCGCCGTTATTGCGCTAATTGTGCGAGCTAGCTCGTTTACGATCCCGAGAGTACTCGGTAATATCGTATTTTACGTCATCGTTAAACACGGTGTCTAGTATAGGTAAGTAATAAGCATTTAAGGAGTTTCTCAGGATTTTCAATGACGTAAGAATTATCGATTTTTAGTTGTATTAAAAGCACCCACTCAGCGCTCTATGTATATTAGAAACATGTAAAAAAAACCACTAAAAAATATACTAAATAATATATACTACCATTTTTTTTGTTTTAAATGTCAGTGATATTTTTAAAGTTTCAGAAAGTTCGACAATAATAAGGTAAATGGCCCAGTTTTCGTCAACGTCCGAGTTACCGTCATCATAGTTGTATAATATTTTGAATTCAACAATTTAATAGTGTACGGCCCAATTCCTGTTTCAATACTTCCGAGCCGAAGCACATAGCGACTTTTCCGAATGCATTAATTTGCAAGTATTAAAAACATAAAAGTTATACCAACCCTGTCAGTAAAAGTAATATGATCGATTTGATTGGTAATAAATTGTTTTTTGATTACGCGCTTTATTAAATTTGTCATGACGGAAATTGCGTCACCCAAATTACGTTACACTGTACTTTCCGTCACTTGTTGCATCACTATTATTATAAATCGAAAATAATGTTTTCATATAATTTTGACCCGTCAAATTATTGAAAAATAATATTGGGACAAAATGGGCCAAAATGGGACAGTGCGACAAAACGCAACTTGCCAATAATTTTTTGATGCCCCATTTTGCCCCATCCGGATTTTCTACCCCGTTTTGCGCTCTTGTACGATCCAACAATTATAACAATATTTCGTTTCGCTCCCAACGTTCCATTTTGCCCCGCTCTTCCCTACCACGGTGTCATAAAGTCCGACATAAAGATAGAAACTTGGTACTCGGCGATCCTGCAGACTGCGTCACGACGGACGGAAATTGGGTACGCGAGGGGCCATAAACTTCACAGAAAAAATTATATTGTAAAAGTAACATACTGATTTTTTTGCCATAAAAAAATAGTTCCCTAAAGGAACGTCTACATTTTACAGTTACGGCACTGACAAAAAATCACGATCGCAACCGTAATTATAGTTTAACCAATTGAATATATACGATCAGAAACTATCTATATAGATGTTCTCCCTAGGAACTATTCATTATAGTAGGAAATACGATCCTTTGTTTTTTAGTGCTTCATGAGGTCTAAAAATCGAAAGGTCGATATATAAATATCGGCCAAACAATTGAGTTGGTACATACACTGTAAAAAAAATTTTTCTGAAAATTAATGAAAAGTATTGGAAGCTTTTTTTACATAAACCGTTTCTGAAATTATAAACACATGTGCGTTGCAATTTTACAGTAAAATTTATATTTTTCACGAACGTTTTTGTAAATTTCAAGCAAATGATTTGTAATTTTAATATCTAGTATTTTTATTTTACAAGCAAAGTACATTAATGTTTAATTAATATGAGTAATGTTAGCAAATTTCAAGTTCCAGTACATTAAATTTACAATTTATGTACTGGATACTTAATAAATACAGCGTAATAATAACTAATGCAAAACCGCGTTCACTGCCCTAAAGACAACCAAAACTGAGCAGTTTACCCTATCGTAATAATTGACTATCCAACGTCGGAGCGAACGGAGAGAATCGATAAGGTGCCTATCACCGATGAACCGATTAACCGATCGTCCAGAAATGCGATCGAGCTCCTTCAACGTCTTCGACAGTGGTCTGCAAAGTCAATAAAAAAAAAAGAAGGTAAATGAAAGTGAGCAAAAAAAGAACGTAAATGAAAGTGAGCATACGCTGGTGTCCATCGTCGTCGTCGACGGGGATGGGGTTTTTCCTCGCGCTTGATTGATAGGATCGGCAGGGCGACGTGGTATGAGTCAGAGGAACGGAACAGAACGGCCAACGTGTGCCTCACCGCAACGTAACGCCGATGGAAGGGGCGAAACGGAGAGGCGGAGAGGGAGAGAAGGGGAGAGAGCGAGACGGAGAGTTCGGATGGATTTCTTGAAGGGGGTGAGTTGCGAGGCTCGGGGGGTTGCGCCGGCGCCTTGGGGTCGCGACGTCTACCCCCGACGATAGTCTCGACACTCGTCCGGTGCGCTTGTCGACCGCGTCCTGGACTCCGCAGTGGCCGGTTCATCGTGTCACACTAGTCCCGGTTAATCCACCCTGTGTTTTGTCGCATCGAACTAACGCATGTCAATTATTGCGTAGATTATTACGTAGAAAAAAAAAAAAAAAAAAAAAAAAACAGAACCGGAAGTAAGAGATACGAATGGTGCGATCGTGATTGTACATCCGGTGCGAGGAGGCGAGACGGTTAATCGTACGGGAGCAAGAAGTACGAGGGTGATGAGTTCGGAGTAAGCGCCGAGGTAGATAAGAGACTCGCGGAGCGAAGCTTGGGAGGAAAGGAAGAGGAAGAGTATAGAACCTGAGGTTCGTGCAACGATAGGGTGAAAAAAAAATAACGCAGGAGGAGGCTAAGAAGGTCAGCGGAGAGAATAAAGGAATAGGTGCGACGGATGCGAGAGGCAGCGGCATCAGCAGCGTGATCGATCACACGCTCAGTGGTTCGGCAGAGATATGTAATATGAAAAGGACGCCGTGGGCCACCGTGGTGTCGTCTGGGGTGAAGAGATGTGCGGTACGTCGGCACGTTATCGTGCCGTTAGGGTGCTCTTCGTCGTTCTGAGCTCATGCCTCTACATCGCAACGCCGGCCCTCGGGGACCCGGACCCCCCAGAATTCACAACGCTCGAAGGTAACTTCCGACAAACTTTCACGATGATACGTGATTTTAGAGTTAGGGAAAAAAAATTCTCTTCGCTCGTGCGAAGAGTGGTTTTTTAAAATAATTTATTCTTCGGATGCAAATAAACGGTGCGGAGGTAGCAAAATCGAGTGACGAAATTTATTGGAGGAATTTCAAGAGGAAACGCGAGTTTCGGTCAAAAATATCGCTGAAAAAGCTCGTCACGTTTTTGTCATCGCCGCACTGCTGCGGACTGCTCTATTGCGCATATGCGGCCATCGGCACTCTTTCTACACCGAAAAAAAGGTTTGGTAATATCAAACTAAGCTGCGGTTGCGGGTGGCGAAAGAAATATTTGGTCGATTGAACAAAATTTTTGTTAATTCCAAGTAACTATTTGTTGAAGCAACCAAATGTTCGGTCAAAAAACTAAATATTCGTTCAATCAACTAAATATTCGGTCAAAAAACTAAATGTTCGTTCAATCAACTAAATATTCGTTCAATCAACTAAATATTCGGTCAAAAAACTAAATATTCGTTCGATCAACTAAATATTCGTTCGATCAACTAAATATTCGTTCGATCAACTAAATATTCGTTCGATCAACTAAATATTCGTTCGATCAACTAAATATTCGTTCGATCAACTAAATATTCGTTCGATCAACTAAATATTCGGTCGATCAACTAAATATTCGTTCGATCAACTAAATATTCGTTCAATCAACTAAATATTTCTTCCAATCGACCAAATATTTTTTCGCCACCCGCAACTGCAGCTTAGTTTGATATCACCAAACCTTTTTTCGGTGTATCGTCGTTTCAAAACGGTTCTCGTTAGCAGTGTGTAAATAAATTGCCACTATTTATTTTTGTCAATGAAAGAAAAGGCGGACGGCGAGAAACACAGGCTTTAAATTAAGTTCTTATGTTTCCCCGGGGAAAAAAAGCTCTTCCATCGACGTTACGAGCCTCTTCCTGTTTTCTTTGTCTGACTATTCGGGATCCTTTCTACTCGCGGCCCGCTCGACGCGGTGCGTGCGGCACTGTATATGTTTCCGATGCGGGTAAATCGCAACGGGCGGTCCGCAGGGAGCCGTTCGTTCGGGGCAAATGTTTTTCCAGCCTCGCCTGAATACACATAGGAATGTGTGGGAGGAGAGCGGGGCAAAACGGACCCGGGTCCATACGAGATGAGACTTTTTCGTTGTGTTCCGCGCGAAATCGATGAGAAGGGTCCGTTTTGCCCCGCCCTCCTCCATCCGCGATATACATGTGTGTACTGTACATACGTGTGTGCGTACTCGTTTATTTACTTGGTCCGAGTGCTTTGATCAGCGGCGACGGTTTCGAGAGCACCGAACTCGAAAAAGCGTGTTCTTCATCTATTCTAGCCGCCTCACGGACATTTACCCGTTCTCCCTTGTAACGCTCAAAGACTGAGTAATCCGGCCGGTTTCGCTACTTAATCTCATTTTCCAACTTTGTCACGTAAAGTAAGCCGTAAAAAGCGAGTCTCAACTTTCCTCGGGAATCCGCCTCCCCAGGGCACGGCTCCGCACGTCGGATCGAGGTCGTCTGACCGTTCTCGGACAATTCTACTTGAGCGAGGAATCTCGGAATTACCGTCCCGGAACGTACTATAAAAATTTACATTTACATTGGTGGGGTTAAAAAAAAGCTTTCTTCGTGTTCCATGAAAAAGTGACCCGATCTTGAATCTCGAGTGGCAGAGAGACTTCCAACGCCGTCTCCTCAACGTTGATCCTTATAAGAAAGAATCATTTTTTTAAGCACTTGTCGTCGAGACGCTAACGCGTCTCTTGATGGCCGTGCGGTTTACGAACCTCCGGAAGATCTGCCACACAATCTGACTGTCGCATCTCGGGATTCGCTCTTGCCGAGACAAAATATTTGTTGATTTTAAATAGATTTTAAACTCCTATAAATTTAAAAAATAGTTACAACTCCGAATAATATTTTTTTTTTAGGTACACATATTCCCTCGAAATTTTTTAGCTCGAATTATTCATAGCTCAGAATGAATGTATCTGCCTGCTCGTTAAACACCTTAAATGCAATGCCTGTGAAATTCAAGCCTGAATATCCGCATCTCGGGGATTCGCTCTTGCCGGGAGGAAATATTTGTTGTATCGTGAGATACCTAAAAAAAACTTTCTTTAAAAAAAAGCTCAAAAAAAGCGATACCTTTTTAAGATTTTTTTCATCTGCCACACCAAAAAGCTTTCTTCATCTTCCACACGAAAAAGAGGCCCAATCTTGAATCTCGAGTGGCAAAGACTTTCACCGCCGTCTCCTCAACGTTGATCGTTATTTAATTCAATTTAATTTATTTCACGGATTGCTCCTTTTACATAACACGTGACATCTACATTATACATGATACATTACATTATATATTTATATATAATGTAATGTATCATGTATATATGTATGTATGTATATATATATGTATATATGTATTACATATATACATAACACGTGACATCTACACATGATACATTACATTATATCAACAAAATGATCGAGAACCAACGAACACAAGTTCTCGATATAATAAAAATCGGAATACAATTTAAGATTTTAAACTCCTATACATATAAAAAAAGCTTCCTCTATGAGGAAGCAAAAATCGTTACAACTCTACATATTTTTTCTTTTCTTTTAAGTACACATATTCCTCGAAATTTCTGAGCTCGAATGATTCAAAGCTCAGAATGACTATTCGAGTGCTCTTTAAACACCTTAAATGAAAATCCCGTGAAATCCAAGCCTGAATATTCGTTCGCGAGTCTCGCAATGCGCGAGTTCTGAAATCATTTTTCTTAAGCACTTGGCGTCGAGACGCCGCCGCGTTTACGAACCTCGGGAGGCTCCGGCACACAATCTGACTGCCGCATCTCGGGGACTCTCCACGGGAGAAAATATTTGTTGTATCGCGCGATAGCTCGAGCAGTTGACCCGATCGGTGGCCCCCTGCCAAACTCCCCGTTCCAATCCGATCTCCGGGCGTCCACGCCCCTCTCGCCCTCCGCAGTATTGACTGTGTTCGCCCCCTCGCAGGATGAACATACAGCGTGGCCTGACGAGTATCAAACCGGTAGCATCAGGTAGCCCGGATGCCGGGTGGGTTATATACACTCCTACTTGTTTCCCCCAGCCTGGCAGATCCCTCCATTTATTTTTTTATCATTTTTTTTTTTCACTTTCTACCCTATCCATATTTCGTGAACTATTCACCGTCGTTGACTCCAATCACGCAAGCATGTAGCTCTCTCCCCCTCCCTCCCCCCCCCATCTCGATCGACGGCTATAATACCGGGAGCGCCCCCGCCCCGCGGTTCTCGCTGTAGGGGAGAGCGGGGCAAAATGGGGCAACGGGGCAAAACGGGGTTTTTGGGCGAAACTAAATTTTCCAATCATTTTTGGATCGGACAAGGTGGCAAAACTGGGCAGAAAAGCCTGATGTATCCGATAGGGCGAATTCCGGCATCCAAAAATTATTGGAAAATTACGTTTTGCCCAAAAACCCCGTTTTGCCCCGTTGCCCATTTTGCCCCGCTCTACCCTACTCCAAAAAGATCGGGCGAGAGGATAACCGACGATATTGGATTCTCTTCGCGTGTCGCAAACTTCCCGTACCACGAACGATTTTTTTCGTACTCGGTACTTCTCGGCGCGTTCTCCTCCGGCGCTGCCGTCGTCACGTGCCGGAGTCACATTCGCGTCGTTTCCATAAGGCTTTTTGGCAGAGGGCATAGGGTGTAGGCGTCTGGCGTGCGAGAAGCTCGTCCAAGCTGCGCACGGGATGAAACGATATTTTTTTTTTTTTTTTTCGTAACTTTGAAATTCAGATTAGTTTTGGGTGTAGGTGAGGCTTTTTTTTTGTCGCTGTCACGTGTGCGAACCATGTATCGGAGTTAGCTTTACGCACGGCGTGTACACGGGAGATCAATACGCTGGGGTTAATGTATTCTGGGTCAACTGAGTGAGATAGAGGAGGGACCGTACAATAAATCCGTGTGACAAGGCGTTAACGGGTGCTCCGCATTCCCGGGGTAACGCGACTTTGGTCGAGCTGTTATCGATAAGGAATTTCAAAAAGGAAGGTCAATTTTTCACCGGTTACCCTTTTTTTTGCGACTGACGCTTTGTTTTTATCCGATACGAGGGACAATACGAAAATTCGCTGCGATGTCGAAGCCTCTTAGAAACATTAGTGTGACCTCGGATAGAAATTGGGAAATTTTTTTTTGCGTATTCTAGACTACGGATCATAATTCTAGGCTGAAAACAAATTTTTATTGAAAATTAATTAATGGTATTGGATGCTTTTTTAAATAACTGTTTCTGAAGTTTCAAACACATGTGCCTTGCAATTTTGCAGTAAAGTTCTTATTTTTATTAAAATTTTTTTAAGCTTCAGGCAAAATATTTGGCACTTTAGTAGTAGTAGTAAATGCGCTTTATTGGCCTCAGAAATACATGGTTCGGTGGTATTGCGTGTATACGTGTGTGATTTTTATTTTTTTCTCCCTCAGGCCTATGGGCCATTGACCGAGGTCCTTCAGCGCATTGTAACTTTAATATCTGTTATATTAATTTTAATAAAAGAAGTACATTAATGTTCAATTAATGTAAGTAATGTAAGCAAATTTCAAGTTCCAGTACATTAAATTTACAATTTATTTTTACAGTCCAGGTTGTGCACTAAATCCGTGTGACAACGCGTTAACGTGTGCTCCGCCACGCCCGCGGTAACGCGACTTTGGTCCAGCTGGTATCCATAAAGAATTTAAAAAACGGTAATATTTCACCGGATGCCCATTTTGTTGCAACTGATGCTTTATTTTTATTCTACTACAAAAATGTACTACAAAAATTCGCTGCGATCCCGAAGCCTCTTAGAAACAGTGTTTTCCTAACGCATGCACGTAAAATCCCGCTTTCCGTTCCAGTGAAGTGTGCGCAGAAAGGCACTTATTTGCATAGCGTACGGGAAAAATACTGCGCATGCGTACAAACGCTATATGGTCTTTTTCCCGCACTAGAGCGGAAAAGTACCTTTCTACGCACACTTCACGGGAACGGAAAGCGTGATTTTCGTGAATTTATTAGGAAAAATTATGTGAACGGTATGAGCGTAGAAAAGGGAGCTCTGACTCGTGTGAATGCCGCACTTGCCTTCGGCTCGTGCGACATTTTCACACTCGTCAAGAACTCCCTTTCTACGCCCTTGCCATACAAATTCACTGTAAAAATAAATTTCAAATTTAACGTACTGGAACTTGAAATTTGCTAACATTACTTACATTAATTGAACATTAATGTACTTTTTTGCAAAATAAAAATACCAGATACTAAAATTACAAATCTTGCGGCTGAAATTTACAAAAATGTTAATTAAAAATAGAAATTTTACTGTAAAATTTCAAAGCACGTGTTTTTGAAATTTCACAAACACAGTTTATGTAAAAAAGCTTCCAATACCGTTCAAGTAACTTTCGAACAATTTTTTTTACAATTTAACTATTTCGAACGGAACAGACAAACGAATAGAGTTGGGAAAATGTTTTTTTTTGTATTCTAGGCTACGGATCATAAACTGACAGTCACTTTTTTTAAAACTTTTTTTTAAACTTAAAATGCTTCTTCTTCTTCTTCTTACGTAATTCTTGCGCGACGGGAAAGTACAAGATACTTATTCGTTGCCCCGAACAGGCGTCGACTGTCAGGCACGCGTGCAAGGTAGACTACGTTTATTGGATGCGTCAGATCCAGCTGTGTCTAGAGGCGCTCAGAGGGTAGTTCGAGAAGTGAGCTCGACGTGTAACGCAATATCGTTGAGTAAATGGAGGAATCGTGTACTCCACGGGTGGAAGGTCTCACGAGTTTTTTTCTCTACTTATTATTTTTCTGCTTATTTTTTCTGCTTTTCTTTTTCTGCTTTTCTTTTTCTGCAAAGGTCTGTTGTCCTTTAGCTAATGCAGCGGGAACCGGCCGACCCTTCCTCATAGCTCTCACGAGAACGTCGGCAACCCTCCGGTTCGGGATTAAATTCCTCGGTTTCCTTCCCCGTCGTGGCCGTTTCTCGTCTGAGTAAATATAGTGAGCCGTGTGCGAGATACCAAAAGCTCGACGGGATATCGATTTTTTTCGAAGATTATTCGGCTTGCCGGCCAGCAGATTTTCTCCGCAGGATCGTAAAGTAAGGAGAGCCCGCAACCCCTCCGGACTATCCGCAGCGCTCCTCGCCGCAGTTTAGTTCTTTCTCTGGAAATCGATAAAAAAAAAGAATGGGTCTTAATTCACCCGTCTTACTCCTCCGGTCCACCGGAGATCCTACATAAGATTACGTACACGGTAAAAATAAATTGTAGACTTAATGTATTGGAACTCGACATTTTCTTATATTACTTACATTAATTGAACATTAATGGACTTTTTGTGTTTAAAATAAAAATACCAGAAATTAATATTACAAATGTTTCGCTTGAAATTTACAAAAATGTTCAATAAAAATAAACAAATTACTGTAAAATTGCAGCGCCCATTTCTTTGAAATTTCAGCAACACTTTATGCAAAAAGCTTCCAAAACCGTTTATTAAGTAAGAAAAAAAAATTCACAGTGTACCCTCGACGTTTTCATTTGATCTTAAATCTTATCTGAATAAACTGAGCACCAACAAATTTCCCGTTTCCACTCAGGGCGCTTCCAGATCTCCGAGCACACTTGCGCTCGCCAATTTTAAATACCCAACTCAAAGCATCCCGAAAATGTATAAAAACAATTTTCGACGCAAAAATAAAAGAGCTCACTGAAGCGCCAGTAATCTCAACCCATCAATTCCCGTGGACTTTTTACCGATCGCAAACGACCATGCCTTCTTTTGAGCAAAAAAAAAAAAACGATACGAATCTTCGTAATAAATGTTCTTCCACCTTATAAAAAAAAAATATCACTCCAAGTCTCTCAATTTTCAGAGATTTTTTTAAGCGCATTATTGTGATTCGAATCCTTCGAAGGTTGCGTCTTGGCGAATTCCAGCTCCTCGTCGAGGCATCCCTTAGGGTAAAAGTGGGGAATACGGCCCGGTCCATATATCATTGATTTACGTGTTAATCGAGGTGGGCCATATTCACCACTTTTACCCTAGGGGAGACCGGGGACAAAAGTAACACGGGTCAATTGTAACAAGCGGCTGTGCAATGTGACCAACATTACAAACATCACCTTATGAGGTGATGTTTATAATGTTGGTCACTTCATATCCTATGCGTCCGATCATGCGTAGCGTTGCGCAGCCGCTTGTTACAATTGACCCGTGTTACTTTTGTCCCCGGTCTCCCCTACTCGAAGGCTTAACGAGGAACGAAAAATGGCACACCGTGCCGGCTGCCATCGCCTGCCCGCGGTTCCCTTTCCGTGTTCCTGCCTTGAGCACCCGCCTCCCAGCATCGAATTCTCGCTTGTCCTTGTGGCTCGGTTCCGCTATGCGAAAACTAGTCGATATTCAGCATAGCTCCTTCCACACACAGCGGTACAAACTGTACCGCGCTGTAATGCAGCTATCAGGGGGGGGGGGTGGTGGTGGTCGAAGTTGTAGCGGCAGGCAGGCAACGACTCATCGGTCCGTATTACTGTATATTCCGAAGCTCGTGGCTCGTTCGAGATACGAGCACCTGCCAGGGCAACTCAGCCGTCGCTCCCTGTCCCGCTGATATCGATGCACGGGCCTATCGCCGCGACGTAGTCGACTCCCTCACCCAGACAAGTTCCACGTGAACGAGACTGCACGAGCTTTGGAATATCGTTGGAGCGACGCTGGTAATACAGGATGAAGCGCGGTTCCTCTCACCTTATCGTCCCGCCAGACCTGCGGGCCTTCGGGTTCCGCCGGGCTCAACCTCCGGCTATCCGTATGGCGCTCTCTCCGTGTTTGGCTTGGTTTAATTGTTTCGTATAGGTAAAAGTGGCGATTATGGCTCACCCCGATCAGGTACATTAACGATTCATGAGTCGGAACATGTCCACCACTTTTATCCTACCTGGCTTGGTCCAATTGTTTCGTATAGGTAAAAGTGGCGAATATGGCTCACCCCAATCAGCAGGTACATTAACGATTCATGAGTCGGAACATGTCCACCACTTTTACCCTACCGGGCTTGGTCCAATTCTTTCGTATAGGTAAAAGTGGCGAATATGGCTCACCCCGATCAGCAGGTAAATTAACGATTCATGAGTCTGAACATGTCCACCACTTTTATCCTACCTGGCTTGGCCCAATTGTTTCGTATAGGTAAAAGTGGTGAATATGGCTCACCCCGATCAGCAGGTAAATTAACGATTCATGAGTCGGAACATGTCCACCACTTTTACCCTACCTGTCTTGGTCCAATTGTTTCGTATAGGTAAAAGTGGCGAATATGGCTCACCCCGATCAGCAGGTACATTAACGATTCATGAGTCGGAACATGTCCACCACTTTTATCCTACCTGGCTTGGTCCAATTGTTTCGTATAGGTAAAAGTGGCGAATATGGCTCACCCCGATCAGCAGGTACATTAACGATTCATGAGTCGGAACCACCACTTTTACCCTACCTGGCTTGGTCCAATTGTTTCGCACCTGCTAGGGCAACTCTGCCGTCGCTCCCTGTCCCGCTGATATCGATGCACGGGCCTATCGCCGCGACGTAGTCGACTCCCTCACCCAGACAAGTTCCACGTGAACGAGACTGCACGAGCTTTGGAATATCGTTGGAGCGACGCTGGTAATACAGGATGAAGCGCGGTTCCTCTCACCTTATCGTCCCGCCAGACCTGCGGGCCTTCGGGCTTCGCCGGGCTCAACCTCCGGCTATCCGTATGGCGCCCTCTCCGTGTTTGTCTTCGTGTTCGGCGGGATCCCGCATACTCGATCGATCTTGCCCCAACCCCGGGGGAAACGCGAAGAGGAGCCCCGCTGTACGTACCAACAATACCCATATACTTGCGTTTACCTTCGATGGCAAATATTGTCCGGCGAAGTATCAACCAGGCTTGGGTACAAACCCCTCTCCCAGCTTTCACCTGGCCCCTGCCCTGTTGACAGTGCACTTTGTTGCCGGCGACAACTTAATGCGCCTTGGACTGCGCATTGCCCGGAGAACATCGATACGAGCTGGTGAACCGGTAGTCTTCCGCGGGTCGAAGTGTTGTGACAGAAGCGCAAGGCGTTGTTTCGAAGCTTGGGGTGAAAGTGGCGAATATGGCCCAGCCATATCAGCATGTAAAGAAACGATGGATGCGTCGGACTACGTTCAGCACTTTTAGCCACTTGGCTTGGTTTCATTCGTAGGTCGTTGGCGATTTTTTCCGGTTAGGACTTGGGGAACTTTTCGGGCCATCGAACATCGTATCGGTATCGACAATACCCATATGGTTCTCCGCGTTTACCTTCTACTGCAAATGTTTTCCCCAACCGAAGTATCAACTCGGCTTGGGTTGCAAATCCGACCGCCTCGCTGTCCTGTTCAGAGTTTGGTTTGTTACCCGCGGCAACTTAATGCGCATTGCCCGGAGAATATCGATACGGGCTGGCGAACCGGTAGTCTTCCGCGGGTCGAAGTGTTGCAAAAGAAACGCAAGGCGTTGTTTCGAGGCTTGGGGTAAAAGTGGCGAATATGGCTTGTCCCTATCAGCATGTAAAGAAACGATGGATGAGTCGGACTACGTTCAGCACTTTTACCCTACGAGGCTTGGTTTAATTCGTAGTTCTTTGGGGATTTTTTGCCGTTCGGACTTGGGGAACCTTTCGGGTCATCGAGCATCGCAGCCCCGCTATCGGTACCAACAGTATCCATATGCTTCTCCGCGTTTACCTTCTATGGCAAATGTTGTCCCAACCGAAGTATCAAACCGGCTTGAGCTACAAATCCAACAGACCCGCTGTGCTGTTCAGAGTTTAGTTTGTTACCCGCGTCGACTTAATGTGCATTGGACTGTGCATTGCCCTGAGGACATCGATACGGGCTGGCGTACCAGCACTCGTCCACGGATCGAAGTGTTGCAAAACAAGTGGAAAGCATTGTTTCGTATGTAGTTTGAGGTAAAAGTGGCGAATATGGCTCACCCCGATCAGCAGGAAAATTAACGATTCCTGAGTCGGAACATGTGCACCACTTTTACCCTACCTGGCTTGGTCCAATTGTTTCGTATAGGTAAAAGGGGCGAATATGGCTCAACCCGATCAGCAGGTAAATTAACGATTCATGAGTCGGAACATGTCCACCACTTTTACCCTACTTGGCTTGGTCCAATTGTTTCGTATAGGTAAAAGTGGCGAATATGGCTCACCCCGATCAGCAGGTAAATTAACGATTTATGAGTCGGAACATGTTCACCACTTTTACCCTACCTGGCTTGGTTCAATTGTTTCGTATAGGTAAAAGTGGCGAATATGGCTCACCCCGATCAGCAGGTAAATTAACGATTCATGAGTCGGAACTTGTCCACCACTTTTACCCTATCTGGCTTGGTCCATTTATTTCGTATAGGTAAAAGTGGCGAATATGACTCACCCCGATCAGCAGGTAAATTAACGATTCATGAGCCGGAACACGTCCACCACTTTTACCCTACCTGGCTTGGTCATATTCGTAGGTCTCTTCCAATTTTTCCTTTTCGAAATTGACGAACCTTTCGGTTCATCAAATATCGTGTCATCGGATATGAGTCTCGGAACTGAGAACTTTCAAATATTGTTTCAAGGAACTTTGCGCTGCAACCGTGCGATCGCGTAAACGTATTCCAACAAAGATGCTCGGGTCTCGTCTTGTTACCAGCGATGAGGTTTGCCAACTCGGCGCAAAATGGGCGAGTGTTAAACTTGCTTCTTTTTGCCGACCTGTTAGTGCGTCCTGCACGCGAGTGCGATATTGAGCAGTCGATGATGTAACTTTGGAGGGTCAATCGCCCGGGAGACAGGCTATAATGGTAATTCCCACTTTAGACTCGTAAAACCCGATTGACCACTTTCTTTTTAAATGCTCGACGAGTGTCTCGTAGCGTATCCCGTCACGCCAATGACACACGGTAACGACATTGCTGATACGTTGCAACATTAACCGTGAGTACGATGGAGACCGACTATGTCTCGTTAGGTGAACAAGAAAAAAGACCCGCGCACATACATAATAGTAGTAGTGTAAGGAATTTATTGCCAATGCTATACATTTATACAGTTATCGTCCTAGAGTAAGTCAGGGTGATATGGCCACGCGGGTGATATAACAACCCGTAATATCTTTTAACGTAACCAACGAATGGATACAAATATGATTGCACTGAAAATGAAAAGATTGTATGTGCGAGGGTCAGTACGATATGCCACGTGGCAATATCGTCCGCAATTTCCGGGTGATATGGACAGTAAAACCGTTTTCTGTTTAGTTCGGCATGTGAAACATTTTACGGGGATAATTATTCTCGTTCTGTAGTTCATGTGGAGACCATAATAGTCATTTACGATTATAGTGCGATAAAACTTTTTCTGACGAGTGTGAGTTTGATTGTGAGCAATCATACGAGGGAAAAAAAAGTTTTTTGCAGCATTTCACAAGGTGTGAAAATGCGGTTTTTACGCACCCCAAGCGTGCGTAAAACTGCCATTTTCGCACTGTGTGGAGTAAAATATACTAAGACATGTTTTGTGCAATACCGATGCTTCTCTAAGCCTAATCGACTACCATTAACACTATGGCCATATCACCCGTAGTGTCCAGGTGATATGACCAATCGCAAATATTTATTTATAGAGCTGCAATTACATCATGCATCGAAAATATCGAAAGTTGTGCATGAATTACTTGAGTTCGATGTTTCTGGAGTTGATTGCAACAAAAATTTAAAGGGTCTTTTAAATTACACCTCCAATTTTCATTTGCTAAAAAACATAGTCATATCACCCCGACTTACCCCACACAAGTTTTATACCTAGTGATAATTATACACATTGACAAAGGGCCATCGGCCCGTGTTCTTCAGCCCCGTACACACATAAAATTTTCATCGCAAAAACGTTACTTCGCTATCTTGTTTGAAGTTACCAGTTTTTCGAGACTCGATAAGAAACGGCCTGATCAGCGGTTGTGACCAAGTGGCATTTTTTTTTTCGTGGACCAATCGTTATCGCTTGAGCCGAAGTTTCGTCATTTAAGGCGATGTGAAAGTCACGTGGCCGTGTCATATGTGCGAGTGAGACAGCGCCATTCGCCGCACGATGGAGCGAGAAAGAGAGAGGGACACCGATGGAGAACGTGTTTTATACCACGCTAAGATATTATTGATTCGCATCCACTCTACGAACGCGTGCTATACGGCAAATCTGGCCGACGCCCCCCCGGTACTGGTACGGGCGGACTCCTCGAGCTCTGGCATAACCGAACATGACTGAAATTGCTACCGACAGCGAGCAGAAATTCATCTGTGTCGTGTGTCGCTACGGTTTTCGTTTTTTTTTGCCTCTTAATGATTCCGTAAGTGAGTATCCGTGGCGGTTGTCCTCGCAGCCCGTCTAGTTTCACGGTCAACGCTACGTACAATTAACTCTGGTATTCAACGGCAAAAACGCACCTCGCTTTTTCAGAGTTATTATATTCGTGACCTCGCTTTTTTTTTAAGTTATATTTTAGAGCGCCGTTGCCGCTCTATTTTTCGGGAACACGCTGTCGGCTTCACACACCCGATGAAAAAAAAAAAAATCCGAGAAGCGATGTGAAAAAAATTGTCGGTATTTCACGAGATTCGGAAACTGCGATTATTCGCAGCCGCTCCGGAGATAATTTCGATAATAAATAAAAAAATATTTATATGTAAGGTTAAATGCGTAAAAAATAATCATAATTTTTGTAAGAACAGTGTTTTTGGTCATCATTGCACCGAATAAATAAAATTTGGATAAAAAACAATGAAAAAATTTAAACTATTGAGGAAATAATTGATAAATTTACTTTACAAAGTAAAAATATTTTTTCTTCTCAAAACGAAATGTAAACCATTGAAATTCAGATTAACAAGTAAAGAAAAAAATTTAATGATTGAAACAATTAATGAATTTCGTTTAAAAAATTGAAATATTCTTTGATTGAAAAAAAAAATTATAAAAAACATTTATTAAAATGAATGATAAATAAATTAACAAACACTTTCGATGAAAACGAAGCCTCGACGTATAATGATTAAATCGCATACAATGATTCCAACCGTAAAACGAATAGTTTCCGGTAAAATATTGTAAATAGCTGTAGTTATTAACCGGTTAAATATACGACTACTTAACTGTTCATTTACCGAACTTACATCACTGAAGGAAACGCGCAAAGTTCCGTTATCGCCGTGAAACGCATAGCTCCCGTCTTTTTGCCCTAAAAAAAAAGAGCCAAATCCCATTTTCCACTGCGCGCCTCTTCGGCAGCAGTGGAAAGTGCCCACGGCGCTCAGACGTCCTATCGGGCCGCGCGGATAAATGCTACGGTGAAATACGGAGAATAAAAAATGTAAACCATTGAAATTCAGATTAACAAGTAATGAAAAAAATGTAATGACTGATAAAATAAATGAATTTCATTTAAAAAGTTGAAATATTCTTTTCGACAAAAAAAAAAAGAAAAAATTATAAAAAAATGTTTATTAAAATGAATGATAAATAAATTAACAAACTTTCGATGAAAACTAAGCCTCGACGTATAATGGTTAAATCGCATACAATGATTCCAACCGTAAAACGAATAGTTTCCGGTAAAATATTGTAAATAGCTGTAGTTATTAACCGGTTAAATATACAGCTACTTAACTAGTCATTTACCGAACTTACATCACTGAAGGAAACGCGCAAAGTTCCGTTATCGCCGTGAAACGCATAGCTCCCGTCTTTTTGCCCTAAAAAAAAAGAGCCAAATCCCATTTTCCACTGCGCGCCTATTCGGCAGCAGTGGAAAGTGCCGACGGCGCTCAGACGTCCTATCGGGCCGCGCGGATAAATGCTACGGTGAAATACGGAGAATATATAGCATGTACCACACACCGTACAAACTTCTGAGTAGAATCGGCGCCAAGTAGACGTGGCGGTAACTGAACGGACGTGGCCGAGCATTCTAGCCGCAGTGCCAAAGTGTAACGCCTATATATCGTACGGTGTGCATATGGTTCTGTACACTGATGTTGTACATACGCAACATCGTATATTGGATGTAACTGGGCGTACATCCATCGATAATTCATCGTCTATATAGACGAGGAACTCAAATTGGGAATTAGGACTGGTGTTCCGCTGTAGGCCGCATATATGCAACGAAACAGTCCCGATCACCGTGGGACCTGCATTAACATTATAGCACTCAATTACGCGCCCGATACCCCTTTCGCCGAAATTGGACGTCTCGCATTTGAGCTTCTCTTGCGGAATGCCGGAGCGTAACTGGGACATGCAAATATTCCGGAGGACCAACCTCTGGACGGGAAATACGAGGCAGCGTGGAATCCGGCGAAACTTCTCGTTGGTCACTAAATCGTCGAGCAATTGTTTACACTGGTTTGCAGGAGAGCGGGGCAAAACGGACCGCTTTTGACAATTTGTCGCGAGACCCGAGTAAACGAGACGCGTTGCACGTGTAGGACGCAGTGATGACCGTTTTGCCCTCCTACCAGTGTGGAATCCGGTGTAACTTCTCGTGATCCACTAAATTGTCGAGCAATTGTTTACACTGTTTTGTAGGAGAGCGGGGCAAAACGGACCGTTTTTAACGATTTGTCGCGAGACCCGAGTAAGAAAGTCACGTTACAAATGTAGGGCCCGTTTCGCCCTCGTGTCAGCATGAAATCCGGTGTAACTCCTCATGGTCCACTAAATTGTTGAGCGATTGTTTACATTGGTTTTTGTCTACAGGAGAGTGGGGCAAAACGGACCGTTTTTAACAATTCTTTTCCGAAACCCTAGTAAGAGACTCGCGTGTCAAATTTTGAGGAGAGCGGGGCAAAATGGCACAGCGGGGAAAAACGGGATAATGAGATAATGAGAGATGGTGGCGATGGTGGTACGTGGGGCAAAACGGATTTGAAAAATCGGATGTATCGTTGGGACAAAATGGGCCATCCAAAAGTGAATGGAAAATTTTTGCCCTCACTGTCCCGTTTTGCCCCGCTGTGCCATTTTGCCCCGGTCTCCTCTAGGACACAGGCGTGTCCGTTTTGCCCCCCTATACCTGTACAGCGATAGGATGTATTTATGTGGTGATCAGGAGTCCAGGATGACCAGGAGTCCTCCAGGCACACACACTGAGAAATTCAACGAAAATAACAGTCGTAACATAAATACAAAAAATATCAAGACATAAAGTAAATATATAGAATATGAAGAATATAAAATATAGAGAAACCGAAAAGAAAAATAAAATTAAAGGATTAAAGTGTACACGCGTCCAACAGAGTATAAACATAATCCAAAGAACTAAAAAATCTCCGGCAGTCTCTCACTCGGTCTTCCGAATTATTTAATCCTCTTAGTCATAAATGTCGTAATATAATCCTTTTTTTATACACCCCGGAACGATTATTAAAGCCCGCCTGGGTTTACGATTCTGCGGGCTATTTCTCGAAGATTTTTTTATGGTCTTCCCTGGTCGCGCTGCGACGGATATTAGGGAATAAAAATCCGTCTTTGCTCAGTTTCTTTTTATATAGCATATATACATATATAGGGTAGAGCGGGGCAAAACGGGACAGTGAGCAAAACCCAAGTTCCCAATCATTTTTGGATGTCCCATTTGGCCCTGTTGATACATCCGGATTGTCCGGATGTATCAACTACCCATTTTGCCCCGCTCTTCCCTATATATGCATATTACGAGCACGACCTACGGGAGTTGACTGAGCGATGCATCATTTCGCTTCTATCAGAGTTTCAAGGTCCCCGAGAAAGTCTACCGGTAGGGATATAGAGAGTTTTCGCGGGCGAGGGGAATGAGAGGGGGTGTTTGAGGGGGAGAGTTGAAAATCGTAGCGAGCCGAGAGGCGAAGGGGTGGCAAACGGAAGTAGCTGCAAACGTAACATTACTGCGGTCTGCACTGCGGATGCACGTAGTACTTTCGGGCAAACTAGCGTATAGCCACAAAATCGTGTTATACGACAGTAAAGTACTTCTGTATATCACTGTATACACGCGGGACTCGAGAATTCGGCAGGGCTTTTGTTTCACGTGCCTAACGAGACGTAACTTTGCTTCCGTCGTGTTCGTACTGATGGAAAAAAAATCGTCTTTATGACACACAATACCGTGTAGACTTGTATCGGTTATAGGCAAGAGTGGGGCAAAATGGACTCGTTCGGTCTCTCACAATTTTTCATTGTTTTAGAATTCATATTTTGTCAAAATATAATACAGATAGGGTAAAAGTGGTGAATATGGCCCACCTCGATTAACACGTAAATCAATGATATATGGACCGGGGCATATTCCCCACTTTTACCCTATTCAAAAATAATATAGTTTGCAGGCTGTATAAAATGCAGTTGGTAAGTCATGCATTTTTCTAAATTCAAATCGATCAATTTTTACTGCAATGCAGGAGAATCCATTTTGCCCCATCTTTTGTTATTTTGTCCAGACGCGCAAAATGCGTGTCGCAGATTTTTTTGGTCTTAAAAAAAAAGGTTTTAATATTTTATATAAATCGATGAAACTCCGTCTATCGCTTAGCTGGTCCACTTTGCCCCGGTCTCCGCTGTTTTGTATTCACCAGGGAAATCATAGTTGTCCTTTCGTGCGAAAGAGAAGTAAAGATCGAAAGTAAAAAAAAAATGTCACATAAAAGGGAAGCACTTTTGGTGCGGGTATTTTTTTTCGGCACGGTTTATCGTGCACATGACTCGAGTCACGAATATCGAGGGGAATCAGAGCGTGAACTGTCTCCTCTTTTCGTTGGGACGTCGGATAGGTTGTGGCGTATAGTACAACTACTGTATCCATGTATTATGTGTGGTACACATTTCTTTATCGAACCCAACGGCTTTCTGCTTGCTTTTCACCGTGCAAGTTTTCCGACCTCTTACCGTTATTGTCTCTACGAATCACTGCCGTTCCCAATCTCGTGCGGCTTTGTCATTTTTTCGCGCGAATGCATACTCATTTTGTTTTCAACTCCAATTCTAAAAAAAAAAATGTTAACATTACCCAAGATTTGCTGTATTATGCACCTGAAGCTGAGCGACATTTGGATTAAGGGAAGTCATTTTCAGCCAGAAAAAAAATTTATTATATAAAAGTGGAGCGATATTTGGATGAACGGAAGTCATTTTCATCGGGAGTAGAAAAGAATTTCTGCAGCTTCGGATGAACCCGACTGCCAGAGTGAAACATTTATCGCAACCGACCTTATAAATTTTCCGGGCGAATGCACGCTCATTATTTTTCTTCATCCTCGAATCTAAAAAAAAAATGTTAATCACCTGAAATTTATCGAAACAATCGATCGTGTTTTTTCCCTACATTTTACTCGTTCGCTAATTTGCTGTCGCACGAGGAGGCTGAAGATGAAAGCAACACATGAGGAACTTTCGCTGCTCTAATAACGAAAGTAAAAAAAATAAAAAATTGAAATTTTTTTTTTTTTTTTAAACTGTTTAAAAAAAACAGAATTATTATGCACCTGAAGTCAAGCGACACTTGGATGAACGGAAGTCATTTTCATCGTGAGTAGAAAAGAATTTCTGCAGCTTCGAACGAAGCCGAGCGCCCGAGGGGAATATTTTTCGCGAGCGGAATGCCGAGGGTTTTGCGGAAATTTTATCCCTCTGTAGCCGAGAGCTTCATCGTCGCTTGGGAATAATACGCGACGAACTTCCCGCCCAGGTCGCTTGTCTATCGAGGGTCTCTGTGTCTGACGCTCGTCCCTCCGCGAACCGTTCCTTCGTCTACATTACTCTCATCCTCGTGTGTCCCGCTGCTGCACAGCGCTGTTGTGTTACGACAGCCTCTTGTATACAAGAGATTCCAAAACCTCGAATTTCCAGCACGAGTTTCGCGAATCACGGAAAACATTTCAAGCGCCACTCCGACGAGTGCTCGAGACTGTTATGACACAGTTATCACGAGCTTTTCCCGTCATAGCTATAAATGCGCGACAACATTAAAATACACAATATTTATTATATGTATAAGGTAAAAGTTCCAGTTTATGACACTTGTACGCAGCTCTCTCACTTTAAGGTAGTCAATTTATTAATAAATTATTAATTAATAAATTATTAATTAATGAATTAACTTATGGTAATTTTAATAGGTACTTCTTACGTGTAAGGAGTGAGTGCTTAAAAATCGAAGCTCTCGAATTGAAAAAAGTCCCAGTTTATGACACTTCTACGCAGCTCTCACACTTTAAGGTAGTACTAGTGGACAGCCTGAGCCCACGTGAGTTTAGAGAGAATTGAGTGAGAATTGCGAACACTTCTCGACGGGATAAAAATCTAAAAAAAAAAAAAAACATGCATATGGAAGGTGCTGAAAAGATTGATTATGCATAATAATAATTCCAAAATGTTATGAACAAATTAACGAAAAAAAAATTCCCATCAAATCACTCGGCAACTTAACTTTTTTTTTTATGAAAACGATGTGTTAATTTTTCTGAATACGTATGAATTTTTTCAGAATTTCGTGTAATTGCGTTTGAAGTTGGTAATAACATTTTGGAATTATTATTATGCATAATCAATTTTTTCAGCACCTTCCATATGCTTGTTTTTTTCAGATTTTTATCCCGTCGAGAAGTGTTCGCAATTCTCGCTCAGTTCTCTCTAAACTCACGTGGGCTCAGGCTGTCCACTAGTACTACCTTAAGCGTGTAAAATCATAGGGATAAACACGGAGAACCAAGAGTCGCAGTTTCTGACCCCCGAACGCGCGCTACCCATTGGTTGCATATCAAATGGTGGGGGGGGGGGGGGGGAGCCGACGATGCTAGAGGTACCCCTGTCGCAAACTGGGTCAGTGTCAGAAACTGGGCCCTTTACCTTACATAATTAGGGCATTGAAAAAAATTTGCGAGCTTGGCAAACAAGACCGGGGCAAAACGGGGTAGCTAATAAAAAAAGGCCGTTCGAAAAAGTTTGCAGCGAATATCTCAAAGGGGACTCTTTAGGGAAAAACAACAACAAAACAAATTCGAAACAATTATTCTGAGCATCTGAAAAAAAAAATGAAAAGTGACATTTAAAAAATTACGCCCAGAATTTCCATTGTAACTCAGCATCTGGGCTTCATTGAATTTTTGTGAACTATTCGTGGTGTTCCATTTTGCCCCGTCTGGAAACCGGAATGTTCGGCGTCCGCCCTGCATGCAGTTTGGATACTTGAGTTACGATATACAAATAAGGTTATTTTCGCAAAACCGCTCTCGATTTTCCGCGAATGGAAGTTAACAGAACGAAACAAGTGCGTACATCGACGATCGCGTACTCGGTCGAGTAACTCGATAGATACTTCGCCAGTTGGTTTCCTTTTATTTCTCACACGTTGCGTCGACGACCAGAATAAAAATGACCTCGGGCGACTGCTTTGATGCTCTCGGTATTGAATAATTCATTCTAAACGGCGTAGATACACACGCTGCGACCAAGGCGCGTTCCGATTTTGCAACAGTATCGATGAAAACATTCCCGAACGATACAGTAGCGCAGGTGCGGAAGGCAAATTATTACGTATGCATGCCAATAAAGTACCCTTTCCGAGCTTCTCGTTCTTCGGGGTTATTGTTGCTGTAAAAAGTTGGTAATTGACGATAAAGTGAGACGTGGCAAGTAGAACAAACCGGACGTTTTGACTGAGTAGGTTCACAGTGCGCCGCGGCGCCTACGCCTTGAGTGCCAAGTAGTGCAACTCCGTACGGGTCAGACAATCGGGGCTCCCCGCCGCCCCGCTAGGTCTGAGTTATCGAGTTGTTTTATATATCGCGTATAGTTCGCTTGTGCAGAAGTTATATCACAAGGACGAACAAAATGGACTGTTGTGAGTATTGCGGCGCTGATGGAAAACCGCGTGGAATTCTTTAGAATCTAATTGATTAGATGATTGACTTATTATGGTGGTTATCGATAGGGTCGCCTTTAATGGCCGGCCATATTCGCCAGGTCGGTGATCTATAGTGACGAAGCCCAAAGAATTTTTTTTTCTTTTTTCAATTCCAGAGTTTTGATTTTTAGGCACTCACTTCTTACACGTAAGAGGTGCCTATTAAAATGATTTTTTTCAATATCTTGATCCCATCGGACGTCCGCATCATGGTAGATCTTTGAAAGAAGTTAACCGATGGAGCTGAAATTTGCGTCTGAATATCGCGTAGGTTGTGCAGAAGTTATGTCACAAGACAAACAAAATGGGCTGTAGTGAGTATTGCAGCGCTGATGGAAAACCGCGTGGAATTCTGGAAAATCTAATTGATTCGAAGATCGACATATTATGGTGGTTATCGATAGGGTCGCCTTTAATGGCCGGCCATATTCGCCAGGTCGGTGATCTATAGTAACGAAGCCCAAAGATTTTTTTTTACTTTTTTCAATTCCAGAGTTTTGATTTTTAGGCACTCGCTTCTTACACATAAGAGGTGCCTATTAAAATGATTTTTTTTTCAATATCTTGATCCCATCGGACGTCCGCATCATGGTAGATCTTTGAAAGAAGTTATCCGATGTAGCTGAAACTTGTTGCCTAATATCTTTGGATCGTTGACATTAGGCATAGTAAATCTGAAACCAATTAAACAATTATAAACATATGTTGCTAGACTTAATAGTTAAAAACAAAACAAAAATACCTGTTTGTCAATCTTTTAGTCCATCGGACGTCCGTATCACATTGTAACTTCAATACAGATGAATCATTTCCATTGTGCCTGTGTAGTTTTTAAATGAAAACCTGAAAATTTGAACTCATTGTTTTTTTTTTTAATATCGAATTCTTTAATTTGTAAATTTGAAAAATTATCAAATTTAATGTTTTCCAATTCAAGTGTAAAAAATGAAAAGGTAATTTTTCCGAAGAGGCAACCACATGCAGTGATTCAGAGAAGGGTCGAGGCGGGGTTGAGGAAAATTGTTATTTTTCTGCGGAAAGGAGGCTTCGGACTTGAAGGGTCGAGGCCCGAATGTTGGAACGAGGGACGATAAAGCGCGGTCAGAAAAATTGCACGTTAAGTTTTAGTACTGTGCCTGGTTGCGCTAATGTTTCGCAATTGGCCGATGGGCGCAACCACCATTTCTGGTCACGACTATCTGTTGCATTCCCCGATGGCACTGTTGCTACAACGGCTGTGGAACCGTGCTTCGGTATCGACTTTTTAAGGTGCACTGACTCGTCGAGGAATCGAGCAATCGACGGTCAAGGAGAACGCGTTCGTAGCCCCACGGTATCGTGCACTATATCGCCACCAGTGTGCAGCAGTTGGGTACACTGCAGATTCAGGCACATTTATCGAGCCATTGGCTCCAGACTGATAATCACTGAAGCTGGTGATGAAAGGCAGACTCTCCCCTCTCTTCCCCCCTCTCCGTTTCCAATACCTTGCAACCATTCATGAAAAACCTGCAAAGTAATGTGCACATGGCTTCCTCATTTATTACAATTTTGCGAGCAGCTTTCTCAATGAGAAAGTTCGATGATCGATTTTGGCTTCGGCGTAGCGGATGCCAAAATTACTTTGCAGCTTTTTTCGTAATATTAAAAAAATTCTAAACCTCATAAAATTGAAACGGTCGAAAGTTACCGTAAAGTTTATTTTCGAAAATCGCTAATTGAAATTTGGGTAATTCGGCGTGGTGAAACCATGTATTTTGCCCCACTGATGACGAATCCGCGCATTGGGTTATATTCCTAGATCAACGTTCGGTGCAGGAACTCGTGCCGGGCATGAAATACACGTGTTCAAGAAAATTCAAAAAATTTTGGAATCTCAAATTTTTTTCATTTTTCGCCAAAGTTAATACCAAACAGCGTTTGGTATTAACCAAGAAAATAACTTTCACAAAACAACGATGACAGTGAAACACACTCCCAACCACAAGATAAATAAACATTCTGAGGAGGACCCCGACCAGGGTGGAAATGTTAAACAATGAAAAGGGAATTTTTCATATAACACCAAACGAAGAAATTTCCCAGAAACAGACCATTCTGAAGCCGCAGCAAGGAAAGTAAAAATATTCATTACATCGGTCACAGCCGCTCAACATATGTTAATACCAAACATTGTAAAGTGTTAGTCCATTCCCGTGTCAAATTGCAGCTCCATGTTGCCTCGAATTAGACTGTTTTTAGTAATTTGAAAAACATCAAAATGTTATAAAATCTGACAGCTCGGATAGATTGACCAAATTCAATACCAAAGGTCTTTGATCAAAAATGTTATATTCGTATGCAGTTTTAGGACGATAGCTCAAAATTTACACAAGTTAGAAATACCACAGACATTTAAAAAAAATGTCAATTCGGCCTCAACTTTCATAAAAATGGCACTGCATGTAGAGAAGTTACAACTCTACTACTGTACCAAATTTCAGCTGGCCATTTGAAACCGTTTCCGATTTATAGTCGTTTTAAACGATGCAAGTCTGACTGACCGACACACACACACACACAGACGCAGGCACACAGCCGTACGCCAGCGAAAAATCGCATTTCATAGCTTCCTCTATGAGGAACCAAAACCAGCCCGATAATCGTGAAAATCAAAATCCAGAAGAGCGGGGCAAAACGGACCTGTGTGTGCTCGATTTCAGATGAAGCTTAATTTATCTTTTTCGTGTCGCGCGAAAAATTGGTAAAATTTGGTGTACAACCCATTTTGCCCCAGGCTTTCGTTTCGCCTGCCCCTGGAAGCTGTACATCGAAACGTTTAGGAGGGAAAAACGCGTCATTTTTCTGGTGAAATCTAACGACCGAAATTCTTCGAGATTTATCGTTGGACCCAATCGTGTGTGAAATTTCTTTGCAGACGAAATAATAAATGGCGTCGTAAACATGTTCCCATGGGATTGGGGTCCGAGGGGCTTTCGCGATCTAATACGAAGGAATCTCGGGACCGGCGCGGGTTCAGAGAGACATATATATATCAAGCCAGCTCGACGAGAATTAATCGTCCGGAGAATCGGAGCTTGCGGTGCAAACTCGGATGATTTGAGGAGTTCCGTGTCGTTAGGGGACACTCGAATTTCACGGTCGGGACAGATATAACTTTGATAATTAAGGGCGTCGAGAGGATAAGCCACTTACGGAGACGTGCGAAATTGTTCCGGTAAATTGGGAAATACGCGGGATGTCTCTACGACGATAGTGATACGGTAGGAAGATTTCCGGTTCTGGCTAATAATTAAGAGAGCTTCAAGAAGCTTTCCGCAGATTTTTGAAGGATACATTTTTTTTGAGCTTCAAAAGACAGTGAACCGTTTGACCCGTCAGCCAGTCGAGATGTGGCAAGAAAATAAGAATTTTGGAGAAAATTCAGACGGGTAGCTCGACGTGTAGTTTTCTTGACGAAAAAACACTTCCGTGACATTCGTATTAGAAACTAACCAGTGAATAATGCGCCGAAACGGAACACTGACACACTCAGAGTCGATGCACCCAGAAAAATAATTTATTTGACGGGCGCTTCATAAATACATATGTACTTAATAAATATTATTTAAAAAATAACTGTAAAAAAAAAAATATTATTTAAAAAATAACTATTATTTAAAAAATAACTATTATTTAAAAAATAACTATTATTTAAAAAATAACTATTATTTAAAAAATAACTATTATTTAAAAAATAACCATTGTTTAAAAAATAACTATTATTTAAAAAATAACTATTATTTAAAAATAACTATTATTTAAAAAATAACTATTATTTAAAAATAACTATTATTTAAAAAATAACTATTATTAAAAAAAAAAATTATTTGCGAGGTACACGACATCAATTATTTTTCTGGGTGTCTTCCATGTCATACGAGACTTTTTTTCGTCTCGTGAGCACACAAGCAAAAACGGTCCATTTTGCCCCGTTTTCATCCACTTATAAAACGCCTTGAGTACGAATCCCTACGAAGTTTACGCAACGGTCTACGGTTATATAGAGCGATTACATAAGCTCCCCGACCGAGTCCACTGTGTCCACATGGATATCCGAACTACATCGTCAACTGTTATATCAGCGTCAATTCACTCCGACGTTTCTATCCGGAATCTCCATACGAACTACATCCGATAATCCGCGTTGTGCGCGGCCGGGGCTGCACCTGATTTCCTGGCGTTGGCCGAGTGCCACACCCCCGTTGTGTCAACTCGAGGATTGTCTCCTCAGTCTCGTTCCCTTCATCGTCACGCTTATTCTTCGCTTCAGCCTTCGGCTGGCTTTTTTTTTTTTTTTTTTTTTTTTGCATCCTCCAAACAAATGAGAGTGCGTTTGCTAATTAAACGACAAAAAATCTAAAAGCTAGGATTGTTCTCTGGACGCGAAACATCCATAAAAAAAAGATAAATAAAAGAGATTAAAAAAAAAAATTGCAGATTGCTACGTACAATTAAGTTGATGAGCCGGGCGTGTCGCGTGGGACTCTTGACCTAACTCGACCGAATTGCATTACTCATAATCACGCAATGATAAATACACAACGGACCGTGACGACGAGTCGGGAACTCCTGTCGTTTACCCCGCGAAATTAGACTAATCAATCACCGGGGCGAATCTCGCGTCGGATCGTATCGACAGGACAATAGCCCGTATTATTTGACCTCTCGAAATCGCATTAGTCAATCGCGGAGGGAAATCTCCTATCGGATCGTATCGCTGAGTCCGTCCTTCGTCGAGCGTCGGATCGGAACTGTTAGTCCGGAAATCTTATCGCGTGAAAGCTAAAGGGAGTGTCGATAGGCGCTGACTCTGGGGGAGAGCTGCACTCAGAAAAATAATTTATTTGACGGCCACCGTTTACTTGGTTCAAGTAAAATATTTATTTGATTGAAATAAACATTTATTTGATTGAAATAAATATTTATTTGATTGAAATAAATATTTATTTGGTTGAAATAAATATTTATTTGATTGAAATAAATATTTATTTGATTGAAATAAATATTTATTTAATTGAAATAAATATTTATTTGATTTAAGTAATTATTTACTTAATTTAAATAGATATTTATTTAAATCAAATAAATATTTTACTTAAATCAAAGAAAGGGTGGCCGTCAAATAAATTATTTTTCTGGGTGTGGATGAAACGGAAGACCGGGGCAAAACGGCCTATGTCGGGCAAAAGTTTAATCCCGAGTGGAGGGTCCGGGTCCGTTTTGCCCCATTCTCGCTGGATCGATTCAACCACCGCCTCTAGGAACTCCCCGAAGGGAAATTCGGTTTCTCATTTCAGCGAGGGAACTGCTCTGGTGGGAATGGCAGGCCGGACCGGTGCTGGCCGACACTAACCGACGCTTAGCCAGTACTGGCGCTGTTTGTGGCGCTCCCACTGGGCTACGTTGACGAAAAATTAGCCATCAACGTGGCTCATGGTGCTTCGCCGATGTCTCTAGGGTCGAGCAGGATGAAACAGAAGACCGTCGCAAAACGGCCTATGTTGGGCAAAAGTTTAATCCCGAATGGAGAACCCTGGTCCGTTTTGCCCCACTCTCCCTGGATCGATTCAAGTTACGCCTCCGGGATGCTCGGTTTCTCATTTCAGCGACGGAACTGCCCTGATGCGAATGACAGACCGGACCGGTGCTGGCCGACGCTGGCCGGACACTGACCGACGCTTTGCCAGTACTGGCCCCGTGTGCGACGCTCCCACTAGGCTACGTTGACGAAAAATTAGCCATCAACGTGGCCCATGGTGCTTCGACGTTGACTACGTAATAGCACCGTGTCTATGCAGTAGCAACGTGAACGATATTGGTCGCGTGTTTACTATGGAAAAACGATGCTCGGCGAAGGTACAGTCGCCTCTCTGGCTGGCGACGCCAGAACTCGCGAGGCTTTATACACTGAATCCGTCTCTCGGCACCCTCGCCTTACTCCCTCGAGCGACACACGCAACTCTCGTCCACTTCGACGCTGTTGCATTTTTTACCATTATACCGTCATTACGCTTCATTCGTGCATTGTATGCGAGGGGAGGGAAAGGGCGACTGTTGAGGGGCAGTTCTAGAGAAAGAATGAAAACGTTCGCTGGGGGGATAAAATATGCCGGACGTTGGGGGTTGTTACCGGGGAGTTTTGCGCGCCGCGCACGACTACGATCGAACCGTCCGACCCGAGGGAAATTATTTTTTTAACAACGCTCGTCGGCGACGGTCCGGCGAGCGCGGCTCGTCTCTCTGCCGAAGGAAACTTGTGAGGGAAATGCGGTTATATATGTTTAGGGGGATAATGATAATGCACATAGGGGGGGGGGGGGGGAATTGCGAGTAATGCAGGTGCGATTTAACATGGGCTACGTAAAAGGGTGGTCCAAATTCACACCAGTTTTGCCCCGCGTGGAATCACCTCGTGAAAGATAATTATAGTCGGAGGGAGGCGAACCGTGGAGAGTGTGCTACTTCTTTTTAGCAGAGAATTGGACATCACAGGAGGAGAGGCAAATAGGGGTTGGGGAGGGGGGCAAAACGGAGCGTTGTTCTCCACGTCATACGAAAGGTTTTATTGCATGTTGAATGTTGGTTGGAGCGCTTCACACTTGTCAAATGAGTGCTAGGTTTTTAAAAACCATTAAGCCCACCGAGTGGTGGGAAAATGGCGGTTTTTTCACACCTTGTGAAATAAAATTTTGTTCGTTACTCGTGCGAAAAACGTTTTCTGAACTCGTGTGATTGCAACACGCGCCTTCGGCTCGTGCTGCAAACTCACACTCGGCAGAAAAAGTTTTTTCGCACTCGTATCGAAATGTACTATTATACAAATTTTTACACATCTATTGATTATAGTGGATGGTTATTTGCATTACAGCAGATCTCAAACGGGATAAACATTCATTTCGACGGATTTGCAAAAATATTAACTGGCTTGTGCCCATTTTCAAAAAGGTGCATGTTGGTTCAATTCTTACGATGAATAATCCCCAATTTTTCCTCGATTTTGTTGTATTACGGCGCATTGCGCGCTCTTTATTGAAAAAACTGAACGAATATGGACCTTTGGAAAATTAGCACAAACCCTTTAATATTTTTGCAAATTCATTTCAATTAATGTTTTTCTAGGTTGAGGACATCAGTGATACAAATAATCATCCACCATAATCAATAGATGCATAAAAGTTTGTATAAAGGACTTTAAAAACGTAGCACTCAGTTGACTAGTCTTAAAGCGCTCCAACCTGCGCATTTCCTTAATTCAACAATTTCTTTTTCACATGCTTTTTTCTCATGCCCTTTTCAAATGCGGTTACCCAAGTTGACTTTACTGTATCGCACGGATTACCTTAGGTTGGTCCGTTCTGCCCCGAGGTTGCGGTTCGTCCACTCACCTCCACCCTGTATCTTCGTTCGAGCTCCAGAAGCTCGAAGTTATCGAGTTGCGCAGGACCGAGCGAATAAATCTCGAATTTACCGTTGAATCGGAGAGGAGAAAAATCTCTCATGGATGTATCTGCGGAATATAAGAGAAAAGAAAAGCTTTGTCGTGGAAATGATGCTTCGAACGATATAATGGATCCTGGTATCCACGAGAAATGTCTGTTCCCGGTGCAGACAGTTTCTGGCTCTCAGTTCTCGTTCTCTTATTTTTAGTATTTTTTTGTCCCTTCTTTTTTCGCTCGAAGCAACGAGGCCCGGAAGCGCGAACCTCCGCCGCTACGAGCGTTCGTTCGTACGTACCATTTTTCGACGTTGTGGGCCGTAAAAAAAAAAAAAAATACCCCTCCGAAGTGAGCATTGTCGGGTGGAATATCCGAGCTCGGTACCCCGAGAGCTTGAGCCATTAACGAGCCTATTCAGTGCAGGCCAAGTGGGCAAAGAATAAAGGCAAAGTACAGCGACGCTGGATACGGAAACGAGAGACGAAGCTTAAAAGCGGGGAATTTTTTTTTTGTTTTTTTTTTTTTTGTCAATTGCTTCCTCGTCGTTGACTCTCAATCTTGGGCAGTTTGAATATTTCGCCGAGGATCTTCCCCGGCGTGCAATCGATGGGTCGTCTGTGCAACGCGCAAATTGGATTTCGAATTCGGGTTATCGTATGTAAAATTTAACAACGCGGCTTGATCCTCCAATTACGGCGGGAGAGCGGGGCAAAACGGAACGCGTTTTGCCCGCGCTCGGACGCTCGAGACCGCGAAGCTCTCGTAAGACAAGATTTTACGGGACTTTTGGGAAATCGAAAGAATGCATTTTTACCGAAGGTACTTCTTTGCGGTTCTTTTGCACACTGTAATCTTTTATACACCGAAAAAAAAGGTTTGGTAATATCAAACTAAGCTGCGGTCGCGGGTGGCGAAAGAAATATTTTTTGGTCGATTGAACAAAATGTTTGTTAAATCCAAGTAACTATTTGTTGGAGCAACTAAATATTCGGTCGAACAACTAAATATTCGTTCAATCAACTAAATATTCGTTCAATCAACTAAATATTCGGTCGAACAACTAAATATTCGTTCAATCAACTAAATATTCGGTGAAACAACTAAATATTCGGTCAAACAACTAAATATTCGGTCAAACAACTAAATATTCGGTCAAACAACTAAATATTCGGTCAAACAACTAAATATTCGGTCAAACAACTAAATATTCGGTCAAACAACTAAATATTCGGTCAAACAACTAAATATTCGGTCAAACAACTAAATATTCGGTCAAACAACTAAATATTCGGTCAAACAACTAAATATTCGGTCAAACAACTGAATATGTGTTCAATCAACTGAATATTCGTTCAATCAACTAAATATTTCTTTCAATCGACTAAATATTTCTTTAATCGACCAAATATTTCTTTCAATCAACTAAATATTTCTTTCAATTAATTAAATATTTCTTTCAATCGACCAAATATTTCTTTCGATCAACAAAATATTTCTTTCGATCAACAAAATATTTCTTTCAATCATCTAAATATTTCTTTAATCGACCAAATATTTCTTTCAATCAACAAAATATTTCTTTCGATCAACTAAATATTTCGTTCAATCAACAAAATATTTCTTTCACCACCCGCAACCGCAGCTTAGCTTGATATTACCAAACCTTTTTTCGGTGTACGATTCCACTTTGGCTTTAGTGTCTCAACCGGCCTCTATAAAAAATAGCGAAGCGAGCACAATGAGAAAGTCGCTTTATCGTTCTTCCCCTCTGTTAACCGCGCAGCCGGCATTATTTTCACGCCAGTCCTCTGCTAACCATTGGCTCTCTCGCTTTCGGTCTAGTGCGGAGGAAAAAAAAAACCAAAGAAACTAACCGAGAAAAAGTTCATTCAGTTTCACCTGTGTGAGAGTCTTTCCTTTGAGGAGGTCAGAGTCGGCCCTTCGCGGGGTGGAAGTGCGCTTCCGTGTAGCGGCGTTCCTAAGGGAAAAGCGGGGCAAGACGGACCCCACACCGAGAAAATAAAATTGTTGGATTAACCAAATTCGCGGTCAAAATCGCTTTTGTTGATAATACACAGCAAAAAGAGTTTGTACTTTTTTAACAATTTATTGTCCACAAACGTCCACAATTTTTTATTTGTTAATTCTCCGATCGCACTATCTGACTTCCAGTTTTACGAAAAAACGTACAAACTAAAAGTGTCAATAACACGTGAAATTAAACGACAAGTTTGTATATGCAAGCCGGAACAAACGAGTTTGTCATTTATTTAACAAAATCATTTTTTCGAAACTTCGTATTCCGATTTTACGAAATTATTTTTTACCGTCTACGCTTCAGTCGATTCAAACAAGATTTGTTATTGTACCAACCTAAATGACGTCTTTGGACGCAGGTGAACGCGCCTTGGTTAATCGAACAATTTTTTTTTATGCAGGGGGCAAAACGGACCATGTCCTCCGTTCGAGATGAGACATTTGTTCTGCCACGAACCGTAATAAAAATTGGTAAAAATGGTCCGTTTTGCCCCGCTGTACCCTCCTCCCACCTTTATTGCGTCTCGGGGGTCCGGGCGGTGAAATAAGGTGTGGGACGTTCCGCAGCAGGTGAGAGCATTGGCAGGGTGCCATGTCGTCGTCGCCGGGGAGTGACCCACTTTGAACGCGTGGTTTGAACCGACGCGAAGCGAAGTTAACCCGCGCACCCCCCGCCTATCAACGAGCGACGCGGAGTTCTCAACCATGCCATTTTACTCGCACGGCTGCCCGTGTAGAATATTGCACCCGTGTGCGCCGTTGCAATGCGAACCGTCTATAGCAGGCTCAACTGTAACATCCTCGTACACCCAGCCATCGAGCTTCGTTAATTTTCCGAGTGAGGCGAAAGCCCGAGTTAAAATGGAGAGAGAATTACTACGTAACGTAATGCAACATAACGCAATGTAAGCCCTTCACGTACGGGGGTAATTTTCGAACGAACGGAACAATGCGGATGTTTGCGATTAAATTTGTTTTACAATTGCACCTTAAAGTTATGTGAAACGCAATCGCAGCACGATCAAACTTAACATAATTTTTATATTCTGAACACAATTTTTATATTCTTAACATCATTTTTATATTCTTAACATCATTTTATCATAAAAAAAAAAATTGCATATACATTTTTGACACTTACAAAAATGGATTCTTCTTGAAAATAATCGAAGGCTGATTTAGCAAAATTCTGACGCTACATACTCGATGAGTAGTCAAGCTCGAAGGTTTTCTTTAGCTCCATCAGCCACACAGTGGTTTTTTTCTTCATAATTCTTGACATCCGGCGCATAGAATGCGACTGTATACAATCAGTGGCTATCACTGCTAGTTGATTATTAACATCCTCGTACCCAGCCATCGAGTTGCATTAATTTTCGGAGTGAGGCGAAATCCGGAGTTAAAATGGAGAGAGATTTACAACGCAACGGTGCCCAACGTAACCCCTTCACGTATGGGCGTAATTTTCGAACGATCAGAACAATGTGGGTTTAATTCTTTTGTAATAAAATTTCTTTTACAATCACACTTTAAAGTGGAATGAAATCCAATCGTAGTGCACATAAACCGGAACCACTCTTCGCCATTTCCAATTTTTATATTCTTAACATAATTTTTTTTCATTTTTAAAAAATTTCTCCATATACATTTTTGGCGCTTAAAAAAAAATCAATTCCGATTGAAAATAATCAAACCGCGATATTCGAACAATTCTGGCGCGGCAAGCTCGATTAGTGGTCAAGCTCGGAGGGCTTTTTTTCGCTCTAACAGTCGCACAGTGGTTTTTTTTTCTGCATAATTCTTGACATCCGGCGCGTACAATGCGACTGATATATAATCGGCGGATATTACCGCTCGTTGATAACATGCATTACTCGAAACTGTTACACACCAGTTTCAATGTGGGAAGTCACGCGTGTGATACCAGCCACAGGGATGAACGAGCACATACAGTGGAGAGACGGAGAAGGACGAGCGAGCGCGCGCGGCCCATTCGGTTGGCTAGTTTCGTGTCAGGTACGATAATGGAATCGGGTTTAAATCCTCGTGTACCGCGGAGGTCACGCCTCGAACAAACCACCGGAATAGTCGCAAATATATATATGTATATATATATATATATATATAAAACACAGGAGAACATGCGCTGGAAGGAACGTTGCTCGGGTATTTCATCCCGACGGCGCTTTTCCGCGAAGCTCCTGAATTATTTAGATGCAGACAGAAGTCGACGGGCAGAGTTCGGAAGAGTATAAATGCATAGAAGAAGAAGAAGTCGAGGGTACTGCAGACAATGATTCGTCTATCTACGGTTTTAGTACACCCGCTCGTCTCTCGGTTTCGCTTTTCAAGTTGTAGTCTACCAGCATATCCGGATTTGCGAGTGGAGGAAATCGGGACAAGGCGGAATATTTTTACCAATTTTTGTCAACAACTGGAAGACGGTTTGTTAATAATAATAATATTATTATTATTAACTAATATTATCTACAGAATAATAAAGGTGATGAAAATTGGACACTCACAACGCACTCGCAGGTACTCACGGATACTCACGGAAACTCATACACTGAGAGAAGGATGTAGTAAAGACAATCGATCATCTAAGAAAAATTACCGTAACAGACAGTAGTAGGGAACCAGAGCGCACCCTATGGCGGAAAATCTCAGATTTTCTAAGATTTTGACCATGATATCTATGAATAAATCTTATAAATCTGGCACTTCCTACCATAAGGGGTGGTCTAATTCCCTACTATTGTGTTATTGTAACTATGTGTTATTGTAATATCTCTCAAGCGATATAGTCACATTTACTAGATCCTTCTCTCAGTGTAGAAATTCACCCGGATATTCAGAGAAATTCACAGATACACACAGATATTCACAGATACTCACAGGTACTCTGATACTCACAGGTACTCAGATACTCACAGATACTCAGATACTCACAGATACTAACAGGTACTCAGATGTAGGGTACAGCGGGGCAAAATGGGACAGTGGGGCAAAACGGGACAGTGAGCAAAACGCAAGTTTCCAATCATTTTTGGATGTCCCAATTTGCCCTGTTGATACATCCGGATTGTCTTTCCCGTTTTACGACATTGTCCCATCCAAAAATGATAGGAATATGACGTTTTGCCCCACTAACCCATTTTTCCCCGCTCTTCCCTACTCAGATACTCGCAGATACTCACAAATACTCGCAGACACTCACAGGTACCCACAGATACTCGCAGATACTCGCAGATAGTCACAGGTACTTGTAGATTCTCGCAGATACTCACACGGATACTCACAAATACTCAGGGACACTCGCAGATACTCACACAGGTAGTGTGAGAGCGCGCAGCGCCCGATCCAACATAACCGCTAGATACATTAATAATGATCATGGGAAGGGAGCCGACGACGGAGAAAAAGTAGGAGGTGGTAAAACGGACTATTTTTACAATTTCTTTTGCCGTCCAAAGAAAAGCTTCGTCTCAAATGGAGGAACCCGTTTTGCCCCGCTCTCCCCAATACATTATACATCGCGCCTCCATGCACGTGTACAAACCGAGAGACACACAGCCAGGGCAAACTCCTCCGAGTATTTAAACTCGGAGAAAGGAAACCCATCCCTGGAGAAGTGAATTCGCGAGAGTCTGTGTTTCACTATAATTATTACGAGCATCCGAAAAAAATGCAAAGCAATTGCCAATGTAAAAAAATTGCGAACCTAAATTGTGATGTAAAAATTCTGCGGTGGACCATTGTGCTCTGCGTCTGCGTTATAATTATCTTAATAATGATCATCATTATAATTATATTAATATAACGTTAACGTAATTATATTAATATAACGACCATCATTATAATTATATTATATAATTATATAATATATAATTAATATAACACGTCAGCATTATAATTATATTAATAATGATCATGGGAAGGGAGCCGACGACGGAGAAAAAGTAGGAGGTGGTAAAACGGACTATTTTTACAATTTCTTTTGCCGTCCAAAGAAAAGCTTCGTCTCAAATGGAGGAACCCGTTTTGCCCCGCTCTTCCCAATACATTATACATCGCGCCTCCATGCACGTGTACAAACCGAGAGACACACAGCCAGCGCAAACTCCTCCGAGTATTTAAACTCGGAGAAAGGAAACCCATCCCCGGAGAGGTGAATTCGCGAGAGCTTAGGCAAATAAGTTCCCACTTCGAAGTAGCCTCATGCCGAGGAAGCTATATCCCTTCGAGCGTTAGCATCAGAGGGAAAATTCGTAGGTTTTCTCGCACCGTCTGTTCATCCATTGCTGCTTTTCCTGTCCCGGCGATTCCGCTCTTTTCGTTCCTTTCTTCCCTCGCAGACAACTATTGTCGAGGATACCAAACGAGAGCGAAATAAAACTACGGATAGGCAAGTTTCACAGCGTTGACGGCGGAAAAGCTTCCCTTTTCGCTTTACAGCACCGATGCTGTTCGCCCGACGATCCAACTTTCGTCGTCTCATTAACAAGTCCCCTCACTCCGCCCAAAGTTTCGACCCCTCGAACCCCAACTGTTATCTTGCACGCTTAATAATACTGCGGATATTTATAGGGGCGACGCCTGGACGCCCTCGGAGATAACGAATTCATACCGATCGACCGTAGTCATTCATCCCACCGTCCCAAGACGCCTCTTGGATAGGGAGCGGGGCAAAACGGAATACCGGGGCAAAATGAAACCGTGCCCTAGACGGAGAAAAAAAAATTGTTGGGACAACAAAAATTTTGTTACCATGACTGATTTACCTGGTTAACATAATAATAAATAATAATAATAATATTTATTGGATGCATAGATGCAAGAAAGTGCATAAACATTGGTATAAATTGACATCTGAAATAATAATTAATTTTTATTGGCTAGCACCTATTCCAGAGACCATAGTTCTTTTTCTCTATACACTATATATTTTCTTTCCAGCACCTTGTACGGGTCCCATGAGCCCTATCTGTTCCGAAAACGTTCCGTCTTCGTATTTTTGAAAATACCTATTCTGCATAAATTACTATTCTGTAAAAATACTATTCTGCATCGAGCAATATTTTGTGACTTCTTCTAGAAAATCTTTTTGCTCCCATTTCCGGTGGATTTTTGGCGGGAGTGAGTTAAAGCACACGCATACCGCATAGTCGTATGATTTGCGCCCTATTTCCTTAGTTCTGATGGGTAACTTAACTTTACCGTTTGCGGCACTTCTATTGTTCCCTTTGTAAAGTCTGAGATCCTCTTTCACTAGTTGCTCAATAGATGCACACCCATAGGGACAACAAAATATTTTGCTGTGGCAGCAAATATTTTGCTGTGGCAACAAATATTTTGCGGTAGCAGCCAAATAATAATTTATTTTTGCTGCCCGAGAATAAATTATTAACGATCTACATTTTGTTAGAGAAACAGAACAATTTTTCTCCGTGTACATCCGCACGGTGAAAAATTGTTTAGATGCGCTAACAAAATGAGTTTTGCTGACAATGATCTCATTCCCGCAGAAAAACGATTAGTAAAACCCGATTACGAAGGAACTTTTGACCCGAATACGAAGGAACTTTTGCCACGAATACGGAGGAACTTTTGACCCGAATACGGAGCAACTTTTTACCCGAATACGGAGGAACTTATGACCCGAATACGGAGCAACTTTTTACCCGAATACGAAGGAACTTTTTACCCGAATACGAAGGAACTTTTGACCCGAATACGGAGGAACTTTTTACCCGAATACGAAGGAACTTTTTATCCGAATACGAAGGAACTTTTTACCCTAATACGAAGGAACTTTTTACCCGCGTCTCTTTGTTTTCACTTTGCCCGTTGAGCGTCTGGAGCTCGTCGTAGTTGTCGGCACATATACGCGTCCCACTCAGTTGCATATTTTTTTTTTTTTTTTACAGTAACAAAGGCGTTCTGTTGCGGTAGCAAATCGCTCCAAGCTAAAAATGTTGCCACGGTCACAAGATCGTTTTGTTATCCCGCTACTAACAAACAAAATTTGTTACGGTAACGAATTCCTTTTACGAACAATTTTTTTTTTCTCCTTGCGTGACTTTTTTCATTCCCGCGATTCCGTTTTGCCCCACCCTATTCTCTACTCTATAAATCCGAGGTTTCCTTCTTCTCATATTTTTGGGAAATACCCTGAGAAAAAGTATAATATTTCCTACTATAGCGAATAGTTTCCCGGGGGAACGTCTATAGGGGAAAAGTGGGGAATATGGCCCGGTCCATACATCATTGAGTTACGTGTTAATCGAGGTGGGCCATATTCACCACATTTACCTTACAGATACTTTCTCATAGTATATATTCAATTGATTAAACTATAATTATGGTTGCAAACGTGATGTTTTGTCATTGTTGCAACTATAAAATGTAAACGTTCCTGGAAACTATTTTTTTATGGTAAAAAATCAGTCTTGTCGCTTTCACTATGTAATTTTTTCTCAGTGTACTTTCCTACCAAGATTTCGCCGGATTGCGCAATTCTAATTTTCGTTGAGGTTGCTGTAAACGTTCCTGGAAACTATTTTTTTATGCTAAAAAATCAGTCTTGTTGCTTTTACTGTGTAATTTTTTCTCAGTGTACTTTCCTACCAAGATTTCGCCGGCTTGCGCAATTCTAATTTTCATTGAGGTTGTTGTTTTGGCTCGGCAGAGTTTTCGGTCTTTCGGCATTGTTGCATCTATAAATTGTTTCTTTTGTCATTGTTGCAACTATAAATTGTTTCTTTTGTCATTGTTGCAACTATAAATTGTTTCTTTTGTCATTGTTGCAACTATAAATTGTTTCTTTTGTCATTGTTGCAACTATAAATTGTTTCTTTTGTCATTGTTGCAACTATAAATTGTTTCTTTTGTCATTGTTGCAACTATAAATTGTTTCTTTTGTCATTGTTGCAACTATAAATTGTTTCTTTTGTCATTGTTGCAACTATAAATTGTTTCTTTTGTCATTGTTGCAACTATAAAATGTAAAGGTTCCTGGACACTATGTTTTTATGGTAAAAAATCAGTCTTGTTGCTTTTACTATGTAATTTTTTCTCAGTGTACTTTCCTACCAAGATTTCGCCGGATCGCGCAATTCTAATTTTCGTTGAGGTTGCTGTTTTGGCTCGGCAGAGTTTTCGGTCTTTTGGCCAAAGGGTCGTATTGTATGCGCTCTCCTTGCTCGATGCCGCGCTAGCATTATCGTCCGTCTCGACAATGCTGCAATCAAGCGCGAAATTTCTCGTTTCAAAGCCGTTCTCCATCGGTTTACTCTGCTTTTGTCGAGACCTCGACGGAGTTCGCGAGAGGACCGAATGGAGGGAAGAGGGAAGAGGGAAGAATACAGAGAAACCGAGGAGGACCGAAGCACAGCGTCTCCGTGCGAACATCAATAACATTTCCATCGCCCTTTTGGCTGAACCCGTCGGAGGCCGAATGGAAATTTACCCCATTTTCGCCGATGAAAATGTCGGAGGAAACGGGACGAGCTCGGTGACGAGAATTCTTAATGAGGTCGGGGAGATCGGAGCGATGCGGGACTGTCGAGAAACAAAGGCCGTTCGGTCGACTCCGCGAATATGAATTGACGATCTCCCAACAAAAACTCAAATTCGCTATAATTGGTACGTGGATCCAAAAAAAAGCGAAACAATTGCCAATGTAAAAAAATTGATAAGCAATTGCCAATGTAAAGAAATTGCGAAGCAATTGCCAATGTAAAAAAATTGCGAAGCAATTGCCAATGTAAAAAAATTGCGAAGCAATTGCCAATGTAAAAAAATTGCGAAGCAATTGCCAATGTAAAAAAATTGCGAAGCAATTGACAATGTAAAAAAATTGCGAAGCAATTGCCAATGTAAAAAAATTGCGAATCTAAATGGTGATGTGAAAATTTTGCGGTGGACTATTTTCCTTTTATCTGCGTTTCGCTATGATTATTACGAGCACCCAAAAAAGCGAAACAATTGCCAATGTAAAAAAAATGCGAAGTAGATATTTTGCGGTGGACCATTTTGCTTTGTGTCTGCGTTTCACTATAATTATTACGAGCATCCGAAAAAAATGCAAAGCAATTGCCAATGTAAAAACATTGCGAATGTAAATAGCGATGTAAAAAAAAAAAAATTTGCCGAAAAATTTTGCGGTGGGCCATTTTACCCCACGTCTGCGATACAGCAACATCCCCGTATCGACCTGGTTTACCGTCATCAGGCCGGCCCGACTCGAATCCAATCGATGTGTTCTCTCGTTAAAATAAATCTTTCAATTTTTAATTCACAGATCTTTCGGATCGGGGAGCGAAGAAATTCGGCGACGATTGCCGGGAGGACCGTGAGTGCGGATTCGCCGGATCTTACTGCGAGCCGAATAGGAAGAAATGCTTTTGCAGGGAGGAGTTTCAAGCTACAAATCACATCGACAAATGTGGCCATCGTGAGTCCTTCGATCTGTCTACCTTCCACCATTCAAACCATACACTGATAAAAAAAAATACGCTTAAATAAACTAAAGATTCGGGCAGGGACGTTAAAATAAATATTTTGCCGGTACAGCTAAAAGATTGGTTGGTTCAAAAATAATTTTCATGATTTCACAAAAATATCCTTGCGGCATTAAAATATTTAGCCCGCCCAATTAAACATTCATTTAAATGTCCCGAACCTTTAGTCGATTCAACCGCATTTTTTAATCAGTGTAATATAAATCCCATACAAATCCGGACTAAAATCGCTTTTATCACCGGATCGGATTATCATAAATTTATCGAAACTGCATCACGGAATAAATTTTCTTCTTTTCGTTTTTTTCTGATATCGATAAAGAACCTTTAGTTGATTCAACCACATTTTTTAATCAGTGTAATATAAATCCCGTACAAATTTGGAATAAAATCGCTTTTGTCACCGGATCGGACTATCATAAATTAATCGAAATCGCATCACGGAATAAATTTTCATTTTTTTCGTTTTTTTCTGATATCGATAAAGAAACTTTAGTTGATTCAACCGCACTTTTAGGTCAGTGTAATATAAATCCCGTAAAAATCCGGACTAATATCGCTTTTATCACCGGATCGGACTATCATAAACTTATCGATACCGCATCACGGAATAAATGTTCCTTTTTTTAAAAGTTTTTCCCTGATATCGATAAAACTTCTAAATCCGAAATATAGTGAAAATTCCGTGTACCGACGAGCACGATAAGCATCGTCGCGCAGCGAGCTCGAGTTTATCTCCCGATACTCATTGGCACAGATTTGAAAATGATTCCGCGTTTCGTTATCGAGCAAAGAGTTTCCGCTGCGAAAAGCTGTTACGCCGCAGTGGTTTGAGAGGGCTCAGCGGAAGCTTCCCTCTTAACGAACGGACCCGCTATGGCTCGTTGGACGTGACCCAGCTATATTCACTTCTCGTTTTTTTTTTTTCATAATTTTTTTTTTTTTCTTTTCTTTTTTCTTTGCCGTCGCACTGTCCCTCTTTCTCTATCAAGCGGCGATCTCCGTTAATTGTGAAAACGTCGATATTCCCTGTGGGGTGAGCGGAGGGGGGGGGGGGGGGGGGGGAGCGCGGCGGGTTTTCCCGATGGGTCTGCATATAGATCGTGTACGAGGAACACAGTAATCTCGCTTTTTCGCTTCCTCGGCGAGTTCGTCGCGTGATATAAAACCTCGAACGACGAGGAACGCGAGAAAAACGAGCCTCGCCAGGTGCATCGAGGGTTAATTGAAGCTTGTGTGTATCGCGACATCTCCGGGCACGATACAAGCAATACAAGCTTTGTTTGCCCTATATCCGTACTTTTTATCGGGTAAACAGCGGCGAAATAAAAATAACAAAAATATATATATAATGTACCCGGAGCCGGTAAAAACCGTTTTTAATAACGCGGGAAATCGCGACCTCGTTTACGCCTCGTCTGAAAATATCTGCCAGCGTTTCTTTTGATTACTAACGATAGAAAAAAAAAGAAAAAAAAAAAATGTGTCGCGCTCCGTCGCATCTCATCTCCCGTTCCGCGGTTGTATCTAGTCTCGTTTTCCCGATAGGTTTTTTTTAATCTCCCGGTAAACGCGTACTACAAAAATTCGACGTTAATACAACGGGCGAAAAAAAGTGTCTCGCTGATACGACCGGGTGACAATATTCGATCGAAGATATGTATATATATATGTATATGTATATTTTGTTTTTATTGCAGCTGTGAACGTGAACGAGTCGTGCTCGTTCAACGAGCAGTGCGAGCTGAAGGTGTCGCAGACGGAATGTCGGGACGGTCGTTGCATCTGCATATTCGAGAAGATCCCGGTGATGCAGCCCGGCGGTCTCTTAGAATGTGTCGGTGAGGGGCAACTACGAATAATATCGGTTTTCACTTCTACCTACATACTTCTACGTGCTCTGTAACTGTAGTCTGTATCGTTAGCGCACAGTCACATGTGTAGGTGGAGAGCGGGGCAAAATGCCTTCCAATTTAATGTTTAGTTTAACTCGGCGTGTGTAGACTGGGTCTTTGAAGAACAGTCGATATTTTAAACTCTCCGTTTTTCCCCTTTTTTTGATTGTTTTTAGATTTTTATTAACAACTGTTTTTTAAACTTTTGACTTTGTCAACTTCTGAGCCATGTAGCAGACACTTTAAGAAGTAACACGGACTTTTTTCCGATTTTTTGAAAGCCTAGCAAACTTTGCAAACCCGACTGTTCTCTAAAAGACCTTTGACTTACTTTTTGACTTACTTTTTGACTTACTTTTTGATTTACTTTTTAATTTACTTTCTGATTTACTTTCTGATTTACTTTTTGATTTACTTTCTGATTTAATTTTAGATTTAATTTTTAATTTAAATAAATTTAAACGATCCGTTTTGCCCTACTCTCCTCTATATGCGTGCGTGTGTAGAGTATCGATGAAACGCGGCTGAGTTGACAATCGCCGTGCGAACGATGGAATCATTATAGGTATACTGTATATAGACGAACCCGCAAAGATTAACCGATCGACGAATGAAATCACTCATTAACAAAACACCGTGATTTCGCGTGTCAAAGTTAACGTTATGAATCCACAGCCGAGGTAAAAGAACCGGAGAATCTGCAGTACGTGGATCCGGCGATGATCGGAGTCCTCGTCGGAATGGCTCTGATGTTCGTCATCATATGCGTTGTGTTGAGGCTCTTCAGCAAGTGAGTTAAATACAGTCGTCTTTCAATAATCAAGAGGTTCGTCCGTGCTCAACGTGCGAGACGAGGCGAATCCACTCTTTGCAGTATTCATGAATCTATATAGGACATGCCGGAGGACGACTATCGATATCTTCCAATTCTTCTTATTCTTCTTATTCTTCCCTCTCTTCTATTTCTCTTTCCAGCTAAGATTATTAATTGCCTTGCAAACACATTTCCGCGTTTTCTAACGAAATCGTTTCAGAGCACGCTGGCGGGAGAATCGTACAATTTTCAATACACCGAACGCTCGTCTGATGAACGTTTCTCTGCTGAGGGACAACAAGCTTCTCCACGCACAGGAAAGAAGGGGTTCACGTGCTAGCGTACGAGGACCATCGAGGCAACCCTCAATGGCCTCGCTGCGCGCGCATTCGCCCAACGCCTCGCAAGGTGCGAAAAACACTCAGCGAGTGAGCCGTACGGGTTTTTATCCATTCAATTACTAAGCAAGCAACTTTATATGAAAGTACCCTCGTTCTCTATTGAAAAAGAAAGAAAGAAAGACAGTTAATATGAAACTAGAGCAAGAGACTTCTGTCGATACGTAGGTATTCTTCCCTACCATGGTTCTTCCTTTCTCATGTATCACGAAACTTGTGTTCTGCTCTGAATCGCTATCGCACCTCATTTCGCTCCTCCTCCCTCGTCACTGTCGCCTTGATCGATCCGCAGGGCAAACCTTATCGGTACAAAGAGGCGCGCAAATTTTCGAGTCGCAAAGTGCAGACGATAGGAGTGGATCGCACATTTAACAAAGATTTTTTTTCCGGAAACAGCTACAGAAATAGCTAGTAGAACCTCGATTATCCAAATCAATTGGGACGGGAGCTTGTTCGAATTGAAGAAAATGCTGACAACAAAACTGTGAAGCTGTGTTAAGCGATAAAGAAACGCGATACATATTGAAAAAAAATTACACTACGTATATATATTTTTTAAACAATTGTGATATATCTGTGAGGAATAACGTGATAGGTGTATTTTTATAATATTCAACGGTAACTTCAAACTTTGTTAATCGCGGCATTCACAATTTTCGTTGTAGGGTTGTTCTTAGTGTCAGAGATCGTTGATTTGCCAACATTATACGAGCGCGCTAACGTTGTGCTGGTTTTACCCTTATCGATTTACCTTATCAAGTTTCAAAAGAATTTCTCATTTTTTTTTCTACCGTAAGTACATTAGGCTTACGCTTAGAGGCGGGACTGGACATTGAAGCCATGAGGAACTAAACTACGAGACTAGTAGATTAAAGAAAATAAATGTTGAATACGTATGTATCTATTCGCTCGATCTCAGAAACTAATGAATACTGCGCATACAACTGACGTGCACGCACGGCAATGCTGTGCGAGCTATGCGAGTTCGACAGTGCTTGAATTGGCTCGTTGGTCGCAGCGCGTAACAATGTAAGGAATGAGAATTTCGCGCAATAGTTCGGATGGTAGAAATTTTATCCGCATCGGCCGCGGTTCGGATAACAGGGGTTCCGAGAATGGGTGTTCGGAAAATCAAGGTTCTACTGTATAATCACTTTTTTTTCATCGATTAAAATTTTGTTTTTCGTTGACGAAAATTTTCTTTTGTTTGATTACATTTTTTTGTTCGTTGATTAAAAACTTTTTTTGTTTTTGTTCGTTGATTAAAAACTTTTTTTCTTTTTGTTCGTTGATTTTATCACTTTTTTTGTTCATTGCACCATACGTTTAACTAAATAAATAGTAAAATCAGCGCACAAAAAAGTATGAACATTTCTGGAGAAGAAATCTTTGTTAAGTGTGCAAAACTTTTTTATCGTCGAGAATTCTCTTATCTCCGCGACGCGAAGGGTTTAATCCCCGGTCGGTGATAAAGCCGGTCAGATTTGCCGTGGAGAGCTGCTCGAAACTATTTCCTCCTCGCGCAGAGCAATCGCGAGGTTTTCGTTGAAAGCGTTTGTGTGCGTCTGTGTGTATCTGAATTCCCGCATGAACCACCCGCTTTTGCGAATGGGTACAACTACAGTGGGACCGCGCAGATCGCGATTGTTATCGGGTCAATCGAAATCGATTGGTACAATATAAAGATTCGTATTATTTAAATAAAATGTATTATTGATATTTATTTTTACCGATAGAAAGGTCGAATTGACATGTTTCTTATTTTTTTTCAACTTTAACGAATCTTAAAGTGCACACGGTGAAATGGATCCCGAGCGTTTATCTGTGCACTTTTTAAGAAACAAATTTAAAAATGATTTGCACCATAAAAAAAATTGGTAGCCCCAAATAATAGAGATGGTGTCGGCGGTTGATTGATAACGAGAAAATGAAGATTCCAACGACGAAGATAGATGCACAAAAGAGTATCGTAGCTGGGAGGATAAACCGAAGGACTATATATATATATATTTATACACATATATATATGTGTATATATATGTGGTAGAATCTCGGATGTCTTCTTTCTAATTAGATAGAGCCCCGGTCTACCGCTATATCCACTGACACTGTTAACCAGCCTACGATGCTGGCAAACAAAGCGATGCTTCCCTTGGAGATTGCCCACCCGATGACAATAGCCGGGCTCCGGCAAGTTCGCAATTAACTTGATGAACGCTCGACACCGTTTCGAGTCTCGCGACCGCCCAACCCCACGCGGCCATCATCCTCTTTCTCTCTGTTCACTTCTCATGTATTCTTCAACGTCGCTGTAACACTTTCTCGCATTCTTTCCGAACACTGTCACTTCCACAGAACTATAAAAAAAAAAAGAAAACCATTATTTCATTACATCGCCATTTTATTTATTTATTTATTTAAATTGACCAAAAATCGGCACTCACCTACACGCTTGTTGGGGTCTGAAAATTCGAAAATTTAAACCCTGTGTCAATCGTTCAGAAATGTCATGAAACGTGGACGTGGATGGTCCGCGTCCAACTCGGACAATTTTTTCGGAATCTACCCAAAATGTTCACTCACTGTCACGCATGTTGGGGTCTGAAAATTAAAAAATTTAAAGCCTGTGTTATTCGTTCAGAAATGTCTTGAAACGTGGACATTTTATGGTCCAGGTCCAATTCGGACCATTTTTTCAGAATCAACCCAAAATGGTCACTTACCTACATGCTTGTTGGGGTCTGAAAATCCGTACATTTAAATCCTGTATCATTCGTTCATTACCATGATCAAAACCATCATTTCATTGTATCGACATTTTCGCCAGTTTTCGTGAAAACTCTGTTCTCGAATGAAAAAAATTAGTTTTTTTATTTTTTTAGACGGGATGCTAGTTCATTCTTTTTACACCTCTAGTTTTTGTTAAATCATATTTTTTATTGAAGACGAGAGTTCTCGTGATTGATATCTAACTTGTTTTCGGTTTATTTGTTGATGTTATTGTATGTAATTGACGTTAAAAAAAATTATTGGTCGATTCGAATGTCATTAGAGCTCTCCGACCTTGGGACACTAGAGTCGAAAAAAATTTGTCTCGAAAAAGAAATATATATCTCTATTCCACACAGCCACACACATATGCCAAATAGACGGTTAATCGTGTATAGTCATCTCTACCTCTATTAGTGAATGAACTACGTGATAATAGTTGCTTGCTAAAGTAAAAGATTTGCCTGACATACTTCTGATGAAAGTATTGCCTTGGAACTGTGATAGAAACTGTGTACTATATACTCTGTTGTCTATATTCTCATATACTTCACTAGTCTGTACAATAATGAAATATCGTTGCATTAATTAGAATAGATTGAAGATTTGCCGGGACGAATTTGTCTCGTTTTTAGACGAGGAATTAGTCACAGTCATTTAGTTGTTAACAAAGCATTAAAAAAACTCGGAGTCACAAAAGCGTTCGGGTGGATTGCCAGTAGTTCCGGCCATCTTTTGTAAGACAAAATTCTGTTGCTTTTTTTTTTAACTATTAATAATTGCCCAAACGCTATCGTGCCCGAGGAGCTCACACGATGAGTTGGTGCAACGAACAAATATAATAGACAACTGTCAATGATAATTGACAATTGACAACTGTTAACGAAGTGTAAGAGTGTCAATGAAGAAGAAGTTGTCAATTACAAATTACAGTTGTCAATAATAATTGATAGTTGACAATTGTAAATAACAGTTGTCAATTGTAAATGACAGTTGTCAATTGTAAATGACAGTTGTCAATTGTAAATGACAGTTGTCAATGGTAAATGACAGTTGTCAAATGTAAATGACAGTTGTCAATTGTAAATGACAGTTGTCAATCGTAAATGACAGTTAATCGTAAATGCCAGTTGTCAATCGTAAATGACAGTTGTCAATTGTAAACGACAGTTGTCAATTGTAAACGACAGTTGTCAATTGTAAACGACAGTTGTCAATTGTAAACGACAGTTGTCAATTGTAAACGACAGTTGTCAATTGTAAACGACAGTTGTCAATTGTAAACGACAGTTGTCAATTGTAAACGACAGTTGACAATTGTCAATAGAGGGCGACGTCTGCCAATGACAGTTGAAAATTACATTCGATGATATTAACGAATACGACAAATGCCTAATTGCCAGGATTTCATCCAGGATCACGTCGGGGCAGTCGGGGAAGCAGCGGGAACGCCTCGGCGGCGTCGACAAGATCGAACAAATCACCGCCGAACAATCCGAGCAACGCGACCGATAATCCAGCTCAGGAAAACGTTACCGTCGAAATCCTCGATGCGAAGGCGTAGAGTTCGTTCTAGAGTTTGTTCTCTCGATCGAGCCCTTCATCCGCACTCGTAGGAATCCTCTAGGGAGTCACGACGAAGGGACTAGAGTTTTAATTAACAGACGACGAGCGATTTATTGTCACATTGTCATTATTTTCTAAGAACAACAAAAAGAAGAAAAAAAAAACAACAATTACGAATATGATAATCTTCTCGAGCGCCGAGCAATCGCAGCGCATTGCGACCAACCGCGCATACCCGTTCGAAAATCAAATACGTACGTTAGAACGACGAAGAAATAAAAAAAAAACAAAGAAAATAAAAATCGTTGCGTAAAAAATCGTTCGACAAAATACGTCGAGCGAAGTCGTCTGTGTACGACGGGAGAGTTGTAATGTTTGTAGGAGAAAACTACACTTTACGCTACTGCGATATCCCCGTGCCTATAGCATTCTTTTTTAATATCCAAAAAAAAAAAAAAAGAAAATCGCGTCTCGCTGCGAGCATAGATCATACGAACTGCAAATAACCATGTGAAATTATCACTTCGTCGTATCCGCAAATGTTCGCTTGAAGGGGGATTAAAGAATTAAATGATAAAAAAAACTAAAAACTAAAAATAAAAAAATAAGTTGAAACGAGAAGTATCGAAAAAAAAAATGTCGCTCGATAGATCGAGCAAAAATTGGAAGCCCGTTTCGAAAGCACGACTATGTAGTTACACCTCGGGATCTCGGACCAAAGGTTTAACTAGGATCCACTATGGATAATTACTGTTATTAGCTGTTGTCATAAATCGATAGCTCTCCGCGGTAATTTGCGCTTCCCGGGACTGAAACTATTTAAAACGATAAACACTCTCGGAAGGCATTTTCCCGCGAGAGCAATCGAAGGAATTCATCGAGGGTCAATGACAAAGACGGTAACCGATCGATCGCGGGAGAGGACTTGTCGTTGAATCGCGATAAACGCCCTCTCGCACACCCGATAATTTCGATCGATCGATTTCCATCCGAAGCCCCCCTAGCCATGTTAATCGCCGGATTGCTCCTGTCGGCGTTTACCCAAACCCAACTCGAGCAATCGAGCGATAGTAATCCGTATTGTTGCTTGACAGGTGCCGCACGAATGGGACCAGACGAAAGTGTTTGAATCGACATTCAGCAATTACTTCTTACGCCACATAAAAGAGATCGATTAAAAAAAAAGATAATATTGAAAGAAAAAAAAATTGAAAAAAAATATCAACCTATACATAAGTAGTACCAATTAGTTACGAGAATAATTGTACGCTACGATAGTATATTATATACCTTTGGAATTTAGTACACGGGATAATACGAATAAACAGATAACGCTAAAGAGAATAAAGGATAAAAAAATAATTTAAAAAAATAAACAAACGAACGAGTTGTGAAAGAGTTTAAAAAAACAAACGAACGAGTTGTGAAACAACGGAGACGCACGATAGGCTTTCGTAGATTAGAGGTGCGATTGTCTAAGAGCCCGACGAAAAACAAAAAAAATCTCGAGGAGACTTGAAGGATCGCTGGGAGGAAGTCAATGATATTTGGAAGGAGCGTACGTTCGCCTTAAATTCATGCGATAAATCGGAGATAATTAGAGCGAGTGACCAAAAGCAATATGCGCTGTAGTGCTCGCTGATTAAATACACACACACACATATATATATATATATATATATAATGTTTAATTATTGCATTAACCATTATACTCGGCACCACATTAGCTCAGCTACTCACGTGTGATTATACTCCATTTATCGATATAGTGATATCCCTTCAATAGATATTTCGTTTTTTTTTCTTCCGACAAAGCTCAACTCATCAACGAGTGGCTTATATATTGTTGCAACAACGCGCATTAAAATGGTTCGAGGTGTCTGCAGTAATCGACGATACTTCGAGCTGTGCGAGTTATCGGAAGTACCGTCGATTACGTACGACATTCGTTATAAAAAATAAAAATTAATAAAAACAAAAAAAAAATAGTCCAAATTATAACTCTGCAATTGAGTGCCTCTACGCCGTCGCTGCGAAAGAAAAGAAAAAGATTGATAAGCCGTGAAAATCTCGATCGTACACGATCTCGTAGATCGTCGACGAAGCTTGGCACTATTTTGCAATTAAATTAAATTAAATTGAAAAAATATATATATATAAATATAAATATATAAAGTAGGCTAGTTGTATGATTAACGCCTAGCGACTGTGCTACTCTGTGATTATAACGCTACGTGAATAACAACAATGATAAACGAGAATTTATCACTTAAACGTAAAGTTAGTTTTTATCGATAGTGAAAATATGCGAGTCGGATGATAAAAGGTACGATATTAATAAAGCGATTAAAGAAACGAAAAAAAGGACAGGAAATAAAAAAAATTGAATAAACAATATACGATAGTAAAATTATAAAAGCGCACGATGGCACATGTTGATCTGTCCAAAATGAAAATTGAAGAAAACGTGAGAGAAAAAAAAAAGTCGCTCGGGAGGCGAAGAAAATTGTTTATTTCAGCGAGTGTCGTAACTCGCAAGAACGCTGGAGGGACGATAATATCGAAAATTTAAAAAAAGTTATATTGTCAGTGGTCAACTAGTCGGTAACGAGGACTGATTCGATTCCGAAAGGAAATTCGGGGGAAGGTTTCCATTTTGGGATCGAGTTCTGTCTTCGTTGCATTCGAGTTGCCGACGAGCCGAGAGAGTGAGAGAGAGAGAGAGAGAGAAACACAAAGAGGACAAAAAAAGAGTAATGAAAAATCTGCAAACATTTGCGTCCGAGTCCACAATACTTCAAAAGTAACCGCGATCCCTCAAGCGTTAAGTTATCGATTAATATATACGCGCGTAATAACGATAAAAAAAATGATCATACGAAGGAAGAGCGTATAAACGATCGTAGATTAAACGATAGCAGCCGCGAGTACATAGAAAGCTTTGTTCTAGTCAAAGAGGAAAAGAAACAAAAAAAAAAAACACTGTACAACATTTGGTACAGTGCACACAAAAAATAGGACATAAATGTATCGCTTTAGAACGAATCCCGGTTTACCTCGCGTAGAGGAGAGCGAAGAGCAGAGCGGTGTAGCATCGACCTTCGTACTCGAGTGAAATGTCCGGCACATCCCTGAAACATGTACTTACTAGCAGGCCGAGAGGAACTTCGTATACACTCACTTTTTCTACTATTTTTCAAACGATCTATAAAGTTTTCTATACACTCGCTTGTTATAATAATAACTATACATTGTGGTGGTATATTTTCGCGTACGCGACGTCAAAGACAAATAATTGACGATGCGTCCGCGCGGTCTTTTCACGGAAGCTCCTTCGTGTCTCACTGTCGTCTAACGGAAACAAAAAGAAAAAAACACGGACTCTAACCCTCACGCGAACTCGTGTGTGTTTCAATCGTTCGGCAATCTGTATCATCGATAGTTGACTATGATCACACTCCGCGGGTTCAATTCCGATCGTCGGTGGAACGTCTTTTTTTTTAAGTTTGTTCTCTATTATTATCTCCGTAGCGTGAACGATTGTTACGTATTAGAACCTCTACTCGCCGGAGAACAATCAGCCGGTAGTGTGTATTTTGCGGGAGAGCTAGAGAGGCAGCGAGAATCGACCAATGGCAGAGAGGAGCGCGGAGTAGGCGACGGGTAGTCCAGTCATGGGGAAGTGCTCGGTCTACCCGCGTGTACAATGTCACCTCGAGGCTGTTTGGAAGTAAATGGCATCAAGAAAAAAAAAAAGTTGCGTGAAAGGTTCGACCGATTGTTTTATAAATTTATCGCCTGAATATTAATTATCGAACGCACATGCCACATTTTTCACTTGAAACGAATCTCGTGGATACACAATCATAATAATAATAATGAAGAAAAAAAAACATTCATAATAATATTAAAAATAATAATAAAAATAACGATAATGTTACATAAGTAATGAAGATTTAAGCGCCTCTAAGCCTTAGAGTAATAATATAGCCTGACGATTCTGTGCCAGAGATTAATCCTTCATCATTAACGCAATTTTACGTGAAAGACGAAAACAAATGACAAGACAAAACATACTGGCTGAATTCTCTATGTATATCGTTGGCCCAAAAAAATGGCAATCGCTGAAACGATCGTGCGCGTCGTTTCGAAAATCAAAATAACAAATTAGCGCATTTATTACGAGCGTACGATAGAGTCGCGCTCGCGATGAAGAAATCGAATGAATTATCATCGAGATTCATCTTCGAAGAAGCGATGACAAAACAAACTCTTCTACACCTACACAAACACACACACACACACACATACACGTACACATGATATAATATTCTCAATCAGTACAACGGTGTACCTTAAAAAAAAAAAAAAACAAGAAAAAAAAATATAAACTATCGCTTCGTTACATCACCTATTAGTCGATAATTCATTATTATATTGATTGATAGATTTAGATTCCGATTAGTACGAAAATAATTCGAATTCGCTTACGGGCCGTCGCGAACGCTAACTTAAGAGAGAAAAAAAATTACCGTCTGCGGCACATGATTGATATCACGTTATTACTTTATTAGATGTAGATTCACGTCGCCGAGCGAGTGCAAAGATTCGCCGGTGATAAAACGCGAGGGTCCTCACATTTTTTTCAATTCTCGATATTTTATAATGAAAAACGTTGGTATGCGGAAGTGAACTATAATTATATCGAACTAGAATCTAGAACGTATTGGCTACTCGATACTTAGCGGCGGCTTAGTCTACCTTTGTAGCCTTTATATTCTATATATTTCGTATATTACATTAGCTTACGAAACATAATTATACTAACTCTAACTATTGTACTTGAAATCTTACTGATCTTTAAATTCATTTTAATAAAAATCATAATACCTTGAGCAGTTCTTTATTTCCATTTTAAGGACATCGGCCAGCGGGAGGGACAATAAAGTCGACAGAGATCTCATTTCGAATATCCTATATTTACAACCTTTCATTAATTTATGATACATGGAAATAATTTTTTTTTATCTTAAATTAATCGTCAACTTGGAAAGCCCTAGCGGTACGAATTTTTCGCGCGCCAGTCCAAGAACTCGTCGTACTCCTCGTCCTCGTCGCTGGAAACACCGCCGCCCACAGAGTTCATTTTCTTCTCCGAAGTTTGCACCTGTTCCTTGCGTCTCACGAGATCCATTACCCTGAGTAAACATTTTTAACGGATTAGATTTGCAAAGATATCAATTTATACGGAGATTGGATAATTCAGAGGATCACGGCCTGTTCAGTGGTATTTTAGTATTAAGCTAGTCCTTTCGTTATGACTGACACGGCCTAAGTTTGAGAGAGGAATAAGAGACACTTTCAAACACTTCCTGATCGGATAAAAATCTGAAAACAATCGAGCATATGGAAGGTGCTGAAAAGATTGTTTGTGCATAATGATAATTCCAAAATGCTATTAACAAATTACTGATATAAAAAATTATACAACAAATTACCCGGCAACCTGATCTTTTTTCTCATGAAAATGATGTGTTACTTTTTTTGAATACGTATGAATCTTTTAGAATTTTATGTAATGTTTGAAAATTGCGTTTTCTTTATTTTAGAATTTGTATCAAATCGCTATTTTCAAACATTACATAAAATTCTGAAAAATGCATACGTGTTCAGAAAAATTGATAAATCATATTCGTAACAGAAAAAAAATTAGTTGGCCGAGTAATTTTTTGCACAATTTTAATTTTTCGGTAATTTGTTAAGAACATTGTGGAATTATTGTTATGCAAAAACAATCTTTTCAGCACCTTTCATATGCTCGATTTTTTCAAATTTTTATTCCAACGAGGAGTGTTTGTAATCTCATTCCTCTCTCGAACTCAGGTGGCGTCAAACATAACGAAAGGATTACCTTAACCTATGCAGAGTCGTTGACTACCAATTTTGGATAATAGTAATTTACGATGCTAGTGCGATAAAACTTTTTCTGACGCGTCTGGATTTGCAGTGCGAGCCGAAGGCGAGTGTTGCAATCGCACGAGTTTAAAATTGTTTACTTCACAAGGTGTGAAAATGTGGGTTTTACGTAAAACTGCAATTTCCGCACAGAATGTAGTAAATATTTTTCGAGCCCGTATCGTTCGTTTCCTGCTTAAAAAAAGCGACCATATTACTCGGAATTATCCACTGCGATCAAAAGGCGTTTACCTGGACCAGTGTCTGATCTGTTCCTCAATCTCGTCGAGCTGCCTCTCCGTCGTTGCCTCTTCCTGATCGTCCGCTATTATTTGGGCGGACTGAGCCGTTTCCTCCTTGATCTCCTTCTGAAACTTGTCCCACTCCTCCTCGATCGGATCTTTGTAATCGACCTGCCTGACTTTGGCGTCCATTCTCGGGTCGTCGAAGAATCCTTCGGGCAGCGAAGCAGGATTGGCCTCGTCGTTGGATTCCTGCGCCTCTTTGTTGACCGCCTCCTTGGGCTTTTCGGCTCTGGGGATCTCGGATTTCTCCGATGTGTCGGAGGCCGCGGAAGCAGCTGCCGGATTGGGGTGTTTGAACGCTCCGTCGAAGAAATCCGCGGGCAGACTGGAAGGAACCTTTGCATGGCCCGAATTCTTCAATATGCCTTTCGCTCGTTTGTTCGTCCCAGAATCGGCGTGAGGCGACGAGGGCCTCTTTGTCAAGGGTGCTGCTATCTGCTTTGGATTCTCTTTTTCGCTGACGCTTCTCTTAGCCAGCGCTATATTCTCTTTGTGAGTTTTGGAATTTAGGTGGACCGGCCATACCGTTTCGCTGCGCACTATAGATTTGCAGAGAATACACATCAGCTGTCCGGCACCTGTATACGTGTTTCGCAGTCAAGGAACTAATAGTTTATCATTAGCTTAATAATAATAATAGTAATAATGATATATTTTATATATAACTATATAATATTTTTAAAAACATGTATACATCTATGTAAAAGGGCCCACGTAAGCTAAATAAATAAACAATTATTATTGTAAACCAACTGGACAAGTTACCAATTCAAGGCATCCGCGGGGAATACATAATTCGTTACGAGTGACAAATTAAATCCATTTACTAGAGAACTATCAAAGGGAAAAATTAGCACCTGTTGTATAAATAAATACTTCTATATTTTTATAATATCTATCCCGATGTTAAACGTGTATATTATTTGTACCAAGGGGCTTGTCCCTGTTAAGTAAATAAATAAAAATAATAGATCAACTTACTTAATAGTAAGTTGATAGATAATTTAATAGATCATTTCTCTGGGAGAAATATTTTAAACTTCGAGACTGTGGTGTCAAATCAAATTGTTTGCTTCAAGTAATTTAGCAATTTATTAGTTAACAGTTTACTGTTTGTTTTCTACTCCAAATAACTATTTGCTTTTTTAAAGTACTCATCAAATATTTTCTTCTTTTTTTTCATTATACATGAATACAAAAGATTTACTAACTTGTTAAAATGTAAAAAGGGATTTTCCCGTCTACTACTATAAATAAATAAATGAATAAATAAACCGGCCGGGTGGTCTAATGGTTAGCATGCTCGCCTCTAGATCTAAGCATCGCAAGGTCGATGGTTCGATTCTGTGACCCTGAAGATATCTGCACGACATCAAATTTCATCTCTGGTGACTCTTTGCCAATGCACTGACTTGGGAAGAAAGTCAATTGGGTCACTTGTAAAATTTTGTTCTCTGAGTCAACTTGGCCCAGCAAAGTTCACGTGATACAAAACACAGCTGTTAGAACTCAATGAAATTTAGTCTCATGCAGATATCTTTAGGGTAATACTACTCCCCGTTCTCGTAGTTTCAGTGAGAATAAAAATAGGACCGGGGCAAACCTCCACTTATATACATCGGCCACTCACACTGAGTAATTCTAAGAGCGAGTGCCGGACATATATAGCACTCTCCATGTTTACATTCTCGGTGAAACACAACGAAGCTCTGACACTGGGAATCGAACCTCAGACTAGCTGAATCAGCCTGGTACTTGGCGTAGAGGCATAAAACCACGGGAAGAAGAAGAAGAAGAAGTAGCTGAATCAGCATAGATTTTCCACAGTTTCCCTATGCCCACGGCAGAAATGTCATGAGAAATGCGATACGGAAGGGGAATTTGGCTGCATCCGCGAGGGAAGCTAATATGATGGACAAGAGACGCACAAACACGAAGAGGGTATGCGGGAGAATCAGAATTGGTTTCGCAATAATATGTAGAAATATAAAATAATAATAGGTTATTACCAACCCTAGTGGAACTGGTGCAACCACGGATTCAGGGTTGCATCGTAGTCACAGTCGCACTAGGGTTGACTAGACATGCATCCACGAGTTGCAAAGACTATGAAGAGACTCCGGGTGTACTGAAATGAGACTGATTGTTTTGTTCAAACTTTTAACCTGTAAGCAACTCTGTTTTGATGGACTCGAGTAATCCGTATGCAACTAAAAATCAAATAAATAGACTATACAACGATGGTCGCAAGGGTTACAGAAAAACGACGCCAAAATAAAGGTTATCTACGAGTCCATAGCAAGTTACAATTTTGAACATTGTGCATTAGTATATTGAAGTCTGCCGATGGTCACCTCAGTTCCGTTAGGGAATGCCTACCAATGTTTATGTACTTTCTTACATCTATGCATCCAATAAATATTATTATTATTGTCAATAATCATTTTGGCACGGATAATTGAAGTTGAATTTGATTTTTATAAATGAATATTTAGTAACATAATTTATTCATTTGTAATTATTGTTGTTAATTTAATTTAGTATTCAACAGCAAAAGGAAGACACACGTATTGCATACTAAGGTCATATAGCTATTGAAATGTTATATTTTTTTTTAAATCTGTAAAAGGAGCAATCCATTAATCCATTAATAAATTATCAATGTCAATATCAATTATAGGTTGTAAATTAACGATTATTTTGTTAAAGGATTTTAGTCGTCGGCGACACAATGAAATTCATCGAGATTCGTCCGTGAGGCGAGATAAATACACAAAACAATTCGATTGACGTATAACCTAAACTTAGTGTGTAACGTGAAAAGGATATTTTGCAAGTGGTGATTCGATCTTCTTGACTGTGGCAGCTTTCTTCTTGGCCTCGCTCATCGCCTTTCTCAGTTCACCCTGAGTCACTTTTCTTTTCAATGACATGCTAAGAACGATTTGTTTAACAGAGCTGCTGTTACACTTTTTCAGCGTAGAAAGACGTATTGTTGTTGCGGCGTGCCGAACACTTCGCATATCCGCCGCGTCCGACTTGGCGGCAGCACTTTACGAACTCGTTTTTTGTTTTCGTTCGCTCGGCGCGCGATTTCGTCGGAATCTACGAATCCTAAAACCGTAGTGTGAGAATTAAAATGTCGCACTTTCGGTCTTGTATTTTATTAAATTCATATGATGTTAAGTCACATTGTACTAACGGGCGTAGACTATTTCGTTATGCTCTTAATCCGATCGTAAATGTATGTTATCCGCTGGACGGTCTTATCCTCCGGGCTGAATTCTGTGTGTGGTATCGACAGGATTTTGTATCCTTTCGCTTCGAGAAGTCGGCAATAGAAACTGTTAAAGCCTAATAATGTGTCTTTACCGCGACTGAAGTCGTGGTAGTAGTGAGCTACCACGGCTAACCTGGAATAAAAAAAAACATTAAAATATTTGTTGGAGTATAATGAGAAATGCTTTCTTAACGAGCGTCTCGACTTGCCTGTAGCCCTTCGTTTTGTCCATCGTACTTTTCACGGGTAATCGTTTACCTTGGCGATCTACACAAACTTCCGCATCTGAAAGCACACAATACATCGTCGAGTCACACATTTCAATTGGGTCGACTCGAAGGCGATTAATATTTCGATATCTTCAACTAACCGAGTAGAAAGCCCATGCCGGTATCGATGTTAGTTTGACAGTATTCGGGAGATGGAAAGATGTTCTCGAGTGTTGCATTGACGCTCTTGGCGTATATCTCCTTCTCCTTTGATCTCATAACAGCAACGTTGAAAATGTTCGAATCGCTTTCCAGAAGCGGTCCTGCAATTGAATATCGCACGTTACTCGCACGTTCTGAGGGGGGAAGGTGAGGATTTTCGAAAGAATATCTCTTACCGCTGTAACCTTTCATTAATAACTGCGCGGCTCCGTTGATATTCAACAACTTGTGTTTCTTTGGCACCGGAATATCGGTCGTATCTGTCGAGAAAAATTATTTGTCACCACTGCAACGATCGATTCCCTGTCGTTCCCAAAGACGGTCGGACGACTCGTTCAGCGACGTCGTTCTGGGCCATTCGAATATTTGGTCGAACGAAATGAAAGAGTTGTCACGACGATTACGATTTTCCAGACACAATAAAAAGTCGTCAGGCAGTTTCAGAACGTTAACGTCGCTCGAGAAAATACTCGAATGGCGTGGCGCTGGAACCGTCGCCGGGAACGACTGGGATGTAATAATTATTAGTAATTATCGACTCGACGCTTACCCGTTAATTTCTGGACGAAATTGCTGTCTAATACTGACGCTATATGCCGATCTTGTGCCAGCTGGAGAATCGTCAACGCCCAAACGACGTCAAGCCATTCGGATGGTTTCGACATATCGGACTCTTTTAACTGGTCCACCACGACCTGATCTCGAAGAAAATAAATATTTCCGTTATTTTCTTTTTCCTTAATATTAATCGAGCGATCGAGAATTACGTGCCTTATTTAACAATTCGACGTTGCTGGGTGTGTGACCGAGTATCGCCAGTGTGAGAAACAACGAGCAAAGATCCTGAGGTCGAATTTCCTTCGCGTGATCGACGACCCACTCGGATAATTTATCCATTAGTTCCTCGTTCTTGTAGCGCAGACTTCCCAGCGACCTGATGATCGAGCCGATGACCGAGCTCTTCGGCGCGCCGTGCGTCAGGTTCATCAGATCCCCGCATGCTCTTTGCAACAATACCTGCGCAACGATTAATCGTGTAACACGATCGCACAAGAACAACAACAAAGCCGAACGGGGAGTTCGTTATTTATACCTCGTCCGTATAATGCAGTATCGACATACTGTACAACAAATCGGACAGTTGCTTTATGTCGAGCGGCGTCGTTGATCGGCTGATATTGAACGAGAGCGCCCTCAGAAGCGGTGTGCTCCGTCTCCTTTGGCTGGCCAGTCCCGACATTACCTTGGAAATGTAAAAAATAAATTAAATATTTTCTTTCGAAAGTTTAAAAAAATTAGCAAACATAACAGTTTTAAGATACGAGTAGGAGAGAGGAATTACAATAAAAAAATAAAATATCCTTCGGTTCAAGTAGAAGTCAAAATAGATTCACGAAAATTAGTCAGAGAATGTTTATAACATGTTATTGAGAATATATATTGAACAATTTTTATGGGAAAACAATACGTGTTTATCATTTGTATCAAGGGGCTTGTTGCCGTTAAATAAACAAATAAATAAAGAAATTATTTAAATTAAACCAAAGAAAATAATAAAGAAAACGAGCGGCGCCTCGTCACAAGCAAGTGTCATATCGAGTATTATTAACTTTTACAACACTTAAACTTAAGTGTTTAAAATTTTTTTAAATCCTAGACTTGAGTGTTTTAATCTTTTTCAGCCTTTATAAATCGTTACTCTGGAGCTCTAATATTTAGGATTTATTAAATATTATATTCTGATCGTACGGGTGAAATCCGTCAAATAAATTAAATTAAATTGAAATTAAATATTTTCGTCTCGGACGAACGGCATCTTTGGGAATTAATAGCGAACCTTGATCATGTGTGGAAGAGGAAGATTGGCCACTTCCTTGGTAGCTTCATTGATTTCGTTGATGTTATAGAACAAATTCACTTGCTCCATAAATTTCTTTGATTTCTTCTCCTCCTTGGGTTCCAAATTTGTCTGCGTCTCAGGCTGAGACAGTAACGTGCAGAGATGCAAAAATCTACTGTCCATCTCGAAAACCTTGAGCTTCGCCTTGCCGCTGTTGACCCAATCGAGCAACTGTGTAACTATCGCGAATGCGTTCTGCCTCGTTATGTTCCTGTTGTTGGCTAGGTTCAGCAGGCTCTGGACGTTATTCGCAGCTTTAATTTTTATCGTTATGACGCTGTCCTCCTTTTCGGAGAGCGGAACTGCCTTCGTGCCTTTCAGGTTGTCGAAGGCTGCCTGTATCATAGGATTCTCCGACATTATTGGAGTTCTGTTGATTACCTTCGACTTACTCTTCGAGGGCTTGATTTCCTCCTGAAAAGTTCAGACGTTAGGAAACAATTGGTAAATTTTTTGATACTAAATCGATTACTTGAACTCTGAAACCGAGAATCGGCTGTAAGCATAGAAAAATCTGAACTTTTATGTTCGAGCGCTCCAAAATTTGTTCTGCTTTGCTAATGTGAAAACCCATTAAAAAAATATTGCATGGATCGCCTAAATCATGAAAAATCATTGATTTTTTATGTAAAATTATTGCTGGGGCGCGCGAACTATTGTCGGAGGAAACGACGACCTTGAATCGAGTTGTCAGCCTACCTTAGCTTGCGCGAGTACAGGATTGGGATTAGCAGCTCTGGACGAAGCTGCGAGTAACTGTTGAGCGTAAATTCGCCAGGACGACAGAGGGGTGATCCGTACAGTTGCATTTCTAAGAGTTCCGCTCAGCTGCAGCATCTCTATGTTAATCTGTTGAACATTTATTTATATAATCATAAAATTAGGCCCGTCGAAACAGTCACGAGATAACTCATATTTCACTGATAAGTAAATGATTTTTCAACGAATCGACTATAGCGCGACGATTAAACTGACTTACAGTATCCTTCCGACACTCTAAGAATTACGATCAATTCGTAAATTATTAATTGTACTTTAAAATTCGGTATTTCATGTGTACATATTTAGGTTAGGCGGCTAACATCATTTAATCATTGGTTAAGAGAGGGGCGAGCGACTTGCGGTCGGTTTTGAGACAAAACTTCCGTGGTGGTAGTTGCAAGTGAATCGCGCGAGAGGGCATTCTCGCGCAGCGGAAATGTCGGATAGCGTCCATTTTTTAAAATTCAGTTGTTTCCTCCTATGTCGAAATTCAAAGTGTAACATCGTGGGGTCACAGACAGTTAACCGATTATTACAACGTGACTGCGCATGCGCATAGTCGTTTTTTGATACGAATTTTCACCAAAAAACGACCATGCGCATGCGCTCAGCCGGTTTTTGGGGGAAATTGGTACCAGTAAACGATTGTGCGCACGCGCACCATCATTATAACGGCAAATCGAAAGCACCTCAGGAACCCGTCCCGACTGCATACTACATGAAACCTAGAATCGATCCTCATGAAGTCAGGTGAAGCGAAAAACGATTCCGAACGTTTGTGTCCGGAGAAGAAGCTGAATTACCAACGTTTAGAGAAGCGAGCCATCGGCAATGCAGGTATCTATTTGTCTGTAAGGTATGGATATTAGCTGATAGATGTCGCTGAAGTATTGAGGTTATATCGAAATTGCCGCAGCCAAGATGTACTGGCAGAACGTGTGGTTCTGACAGTACATCTTGGCTGAAGAAGATCCAGACGCGGTAAATTTCTCATGTGATCGTAATAACAATAACAACAATAGTCTTGGCTGCGGCAATTTCGATATAACCTCAACACTTCAGCGACATCTATCGGCGAATATCCATACCTTTGAGGCAAGCTCCAACCGTCGGTAATTTAGCTTCTTCTCCGGACACAAACGTTCGAAATCGGTTTTCGCTTAACGTTACTTCATGAGGATAGATTCCAATTTTCATGTAGATGCAGTCGAGAGGGGTTCGTAGATGATGCATATAAAACGGGTGTCGGCCGTTTCAATATTTCGATTATTTCGGTATTTCTCATGAAAACCATTGTATTATAAAACTTTTTGACGTATAATACAAACGTCTCAGGTGATTCTATACGAAAATTGTATTTGAGCGCGGATATTCTATCTGTTCTACATTAATGATTTCAGGCAGTAATGTGCTAAAGGTCGTTGTAGAAATTGCAAATCCGGCCAACCGATTTGTCAACCTATCGGGTTGGGTAAAAATCGCGTCACTCAAGACGGCTGCTAGAAAAAATATTATAGTTTTTTTACAGTATGCAGTGGATAGGCGTTCGTAGGTAGTGAGTGCGATGTGTATATTCATCGGGATTTTTATATTAATCACAAAATCATTGTACCATTAAACTTTTTGAATAGATTATGCAAACCTATCGGAAATTGCATTCGACCGTGGATTCCTTCGATATTTACTTTAAAGATTTTGGACTTAAACTGCGCTAGAGACTTTGGATATGATGAGGTTGGTCATGGTACGAGTTTCGCATTCGGTCAACTGTCTGTCACCCACATCGTGTTAAGGTAGTACGAGCACGAACTTGCTTATTAGATACAATGCAAATTTTACAAGACAAACGACAAGTGAGACGCTTGTCTAACCGGTATGACATAATAAACCATATAATTAGCCGACACACATAATCAAGAAATACAATAGACACATCGTAGAGGATTACACACGAATAACAGTCATTTTAATAAGAACACAATTAGCACATAAAAAAATGATAACGAAATTAAACAGAGAAAATAAACATCGTTCTGAAGAGGGCCCACCCTCATGAAAGTGAAATATTGATCGTCCAATGGTTACCATTGAATCTGAATGGTGTACTGAATGCAGCATTAGTGGCAACCATTCGCTCTGAATGGTATGGATATTGAACCCTTAACACTTTTAAGGGTCACTATTAATCTTTTGACCACTGGCGAATGGTAACTATTCGGAGCATAACCATTGGTCAATGGTAACCGCTCGAGACATTGAATAATTGTAACTATTGATCACGTAACTATTAAGCAATTGTAATCGTTTGGAGTATTACCGTTGACCAAGTGTTACTATTTAGAACACTACAAATGATGAATGGTAACTAATTGGAGCAATGCCATTAACTAATTGTAACTATTTGGGGTTCAAGGATTGAGCAATATTTGCTATTTCGGTCTTTACTTTTAACAAATTGAACACTTAATCCCTTGTGAACGTTTCTTATGAACATCGGAATGATTTTTGCACTGACCAAAGAACGCTTTAGAAATTTCTTCGATTTTCTGGTATTTTCAATGATTATAAATATCCACGAATAAAAAATGACTATGCATTATCATATGCCAGTGGAGACTCGGCCATTAAAAAATACCATATGAACTTTTATGACATCCGTGTCAGAAAAATGCAAATTTGATCGGTAGCGCAGTTGTAGAACTGTTGTCTGACAATACGAAGGTCGTCGGTTTGATCCCAACATCATTCGAAAGTTTTTCCCCCAACATAATTAGATCGACGTTTGGCTCATAAACAATAGTAACAAGGCAGGAACATCTAATGTAAGGATAAAATATGGATTATTTTTGCATATTATTTGCTTTCAAATAATAACTAATAGTCACCCGTAAACAATTGTATGGTTACCATTGAGAGATTGAATGGTTACTATTGAGAAATTGAATGATTACCATTGAGAAGTTGAATGTTAACCGTTGAGAAATTGAGTGGTTGTCCGAATGGTGCGGAAATTTACCATTGGGCATTTTTCAATCGTTATCCCAATGGTTTTTTTCTCGACGGCGACCAATGGTTCATTTTCATGCGGGCAAGCCAGGCTCGAAACGTAATTGAGTCTCTTCATTAAAAACCAAAAGAAGGGGTCTCCAAAATTGGACCGTTCCGAAGCCGCAGCCAGTCAAAGAAATAGATTTTGAATACCCTTGCGACGATCGTCACCTTGAGAAGGAAAATTATCTTTCCGACTATTATTATTTCGCGGGGTAAGGTGAATTCCTACCTTATCGATGTATCCATAGAAGCCGTTTTACTTCGCTCGCTCGTCGCGGTATAAAATACACATTCTGACGTCGAGAGCCGAGTTGGCTCTCAATCTTCCGAGAGGACTCGGGGATATATACGAGAGTTAAAGGTTTTTGCGATTGTACAGCGCGCGGCGCGCTCAGGCCTATATACGTGCCTCGATAATTAAGACATTTCCATTTAGAGTTTGACGTACGCTGACGTGACGGAGACAGGGGTCTCTTCCACGGGGGTTACACGGGTTTTCGGTGTCTCCGCTGCTCTATACCGCTATACCATCGTTCGTCATACTCGCGAAAGAAACTAATCATTATGGATCGTATTTGTAATTAATGGACGCGTATGATCTACGGCCGAAACTTTTCGCTGCATACACTGCAGGATGGACGCCAGAAACGAAGGTTTCTCATATTCGTCGCGTTTAAAAGGGAAAAAGAAGAAAAAAAATCGTACCTGCCATGTCCACCCACGCAGTACAAGAAAGGTACACTGTAAAAAAAAAATGCGTATGAAATTTAATCTACCGGATTGGAAGTTTTTATGCAAAAACTGGTATATTAAATTTAATGTACAATTATGATGAAAAATTAATGTTCAGTGTATTAAAAACATTGGAAATACTTCATTTTTAATAATTTACTTTAATTTCAATGAAAAAGTACATGCATTTTTCATCATAATTGTACATTACATTTAATATACAAGTTTTTGCATAAAAACTTCCAGACCGGTACATTAAATTTACAATTTTTTTTTACAGTGTACATTTAACAAACGTTTCTCATACAGAAAAGTTCACTATTTTTTTCGCGTTAAATGTTACCATTTGCGTTGCCAACGAACAGTATTTAACGAAAAAAAAATGTAACTAAATTTACTTTTAAATTTAAACTTACTTTCAGTAGTAGTAAGTGTGTGCTTATTAACAGTATATACAATGTTTAACGACCTTTTCATATATTATACATTTACGCATTTACACATTAATATATACATAGATGTATTGTCACCGGGTCATCGACCGGAGTCCTTTCGTCCACTTTTAATACTTTCAAATATCTTTTCTATATTAATTCAAAAAAATGGCAAAATGAAGAAGAAAACTATTGCGACTGTTCATAGACAAAAAAATGTTTGTCATCTATATAGTCATTGATATATTGTCAATACATCAAGAGCAGAGAGCTAGGGTCAAAGTTCTACATTTCCTTTATGTTCGTGAAGAGAAAAAAAAAAATGGTGAACCGGAGCGGTTAAGAAAAAAAAAATCATAAAACGTCGAACGATAGAATTTTAGGTGACGAAAATGGCCATTGGCCAGTGACATTGTTCGTACTCTTATTCCTCTTCTCCTTCCTCCGCGTCCTCTTCTTCTTCTTGTAGTTTCGAACGAGAAGACATTGCCTGTTTTATTTATTATCGTCTCCGTCTCTGATCTTGCGATCCCGCGGAGAGAGCCGGGCCACGGGACAGCGCCAAATTCGAATGCAGAACGGATCCAGCGTGGTCCCGGCGTCCGGCGGAATGTTGGCAGGTTCTTCTCCGCTTGACGAAATCATTAGGGGACTAAATCCAATAAAGGTCCCCCGTCCTCGGCTCCGCCAGAAGAAAACATTCCCAACTGAGGCGATCGCTCGCATCGTAATCGCCGTCAATGCCCGCAGAGCCGCGGAAGATATCGTGACGAGGTATATAAGTATACACGAACTGGAGACTACCGTTTCGCCGGTATACCCGTCGAACACGATCGCGCGCGCCGATATTTGCCTCCGATAGTTTTTTCCTCCCCCCCCTTCCCCCTCCTCCGATCTACCGTGTATCCTTCGAAATTCACCGATCCCTTGTCGATCACGCTATTAAATTAGTTTGATAAACCACTAAATAATTCTGATCGCGCCCCACGGCGAGGGCGGCTCCCGGTCACGTTTTGGGTAACCGTGGCTACGTTCTTGTTCCCCGAAACCGGTTGACGAAAAATTAACGAACAGCGGCGATCGAAAGAATCACTTTGACGATATTCTCGCGCAGGGAAAAATCACGAGTTGCGCGGATTGAGGCGATGTGAAACACTCCCGCCCAGCCCGCAGCCAGTCGGTTAGGAAAAGTGTAATGCTTTTTTGTTAGGGTGGGACACTTTAGTGGGGAACGGAAATAAAATACCGCTGCGTCTATGAATTGTAGGGTGGGGTTCTTTTTTTTTTTTTGAACGCTAAAGTTTCGGCGCCCTTGACAGAATGGCATTACACCCAGAAAAAAGTTTATTCCAATCAAAGAAAATTTATTAGGGACGAAGAAAAATGTTTATTTGGTACATGACCTAATAGAGCATTTATTAAATTCTAATATATTTATTTGTTTGATAGTATTATTCTTTTTATTGACGTGTTCACGACTCTATAATGCGCGTTGCCGGATAATAGCCGTGTTTTGTCTTGGTGCCAAATATTTAATTTCTTTGGCGCGAATAAATATCTATTCAGAATCGTATTTTCAATGATTCGATTTCTTTGTGTCGAATAAACATTTATTTTAAAGTACAAATCAATAAATAGTCACTTCGAATAATTTTTTTTTACTGAAAGTGAAGAAAAGCCGTTTTTTGAATCTGATAAAGATTCTGTTAAGGCAACGAAACATTTCTTTTATTTTAATAAACGTCATTTGAAGATCGAAATTTATTTGATTTGAATAAATCTTTTTTCTGGGTGCACAGTTTTTATTATCGACCGCGGAATTTCACATGGACTTTAATGTTCCTCGGGGGATTTTAATAGTGAGTCGGTTCTATGCATAACATTTTTTAAATTATTAATCAATCGTCTTAACTTATGAGCACGATGGCCACTGGTCAGGAAAATTCGGAGAATTACGGAAGGTCGGGAACTTAAAAAATGGTCACAAAAATAATTTTTAAAATATATTAATTTTTGATGTTTTGGAACATTCTGAACACGTTTTCGTTACAATCTCGGAATTTATTTTTTTCATCGACATCAAGCTTCCACCATGAGGAAGCAGAATGAGTTTTTTTTCAACCAGTCGGGAAAATCTATTGGCCACGAAGAAAAAGAAATGAAGCTGTCTTGATGAATAGTAAAAAATATCATAAGAAAAAATATTTTATTTCATATTTTATATTTTATTGGCATAAACGGGCAAAGCCTTTTCTACAAAACATTTACGAGTGTGTATGTGGTGTGAACAATCGTGAATAACAATAGCTTAGTCTAGCACAGCAATACCCTTATAACTATTTAAACTAAGGTAACTAAAGACGTGGTGGGAGCAAGGCAGCTCTAAAAATATATTATTTCATCAGAAAAATATAATTATTTCATCAGACAAATATAATTATTTCATCACAAAAATGTAATTATTTCATCAGACAAATATAATTATTTCATCACAAAAATATAATTATTTCGTCACAAAAATATAATTATTTCATCACAAAAATATAAATATTTCATAAATTTTCCTAAAGTCCGTGAAAAGCAGGATAATTTTTTCCACGCTTCTCAGTCTCCCCTGTCAAGCGCACGACTCATAACGTCTTTTTTACTCAATCCTCGACCGGTACGATTTTCATCGGGAAGGGATTTATGCCATCCGTGTGCGCGGGTTTTGCGGGGGACCGTCACGTGTCGCCGGGGGCCGTGAGTAGGCCTGCGCGGTTTCCACCGACCGAGAGGGCCCTCCGCGGTATGATGCTCGGTCTCGCGCCTGTCTCCGGATACGGCAAAACAAAATATTTGTTCGTCGCGCGCGGGTCGAGGGACGAGCAATGGATATCTTTATTATCGAGGCTATAAAGCGAGTGGGGTCCGTTCCCGAGGACGCGGGGCACCGCCGGCCGTTTCCACTTGGCGCACTCGTCGGGGAACGGCATGAAGTCTTATTCCGTCATCGCGGAGCGGAGTATCTCTTCGGGGTAGGGCGCGAGACCGCGGGCTCTCCCGGCGGGGCCCCGGAGAGAGATCCTCTCGCGCTCGTATACGCGAGACGGTATTTATCCGCACGAGGATCCGACATGAACGGAGACGCTGAGAGAGAACCGGCAACCGAGGTAACTTCGGTCAATTGGTCCCCGAGTTTCATTAATATTAATGCAAACGTTATATTTATAAGCGCGCGGGAACCGACAACTATACTTGCCCCCGTGCCCTTCCTCCCCCCCGCCCCCCTCGTCGGCATCGCTCGCGATCCTTCTCTCGCTCCTGTTCCCCCATTATCCAACGGGGCTCCCTCTCCGTCTCCGCCGGCCGACCGCCCGCCCTCGGACCCGTCGAAAAAACCACGGGAGATTTATCGGGACGCGGCCTCGCGCGGACAGCCATTTCTGCCTCGATCGTACATCAACCCGCGATAGGGTGGTGGCGGTCGCTCGGTGTACGTACGCGAGAGAGATCCTATTCCGCCTCCTATCGGTTAGAGTTTCGTTTCTCTTCGTTTCGGTGAGCGGGCATGGTCGTACCTCGAGGAACCGGTGACTATGGAATATTTATAGTTTCGCCGGTTCGAGCGGGAATATCGGGGGAGTCGCGGGGGGAAAAGTTCATTGCTCGGGGACAGTGGATTAATCAGCTGGAACCTATTTAACTGTGCAGTCGGGTATTTTTATTTATTTTTTTTTTATTTTTTATTTTTTATTTTTTTATTCGTGCAAATCACCGGGACACTCGACCTTTTCACGTGCACGACGACGGGTCTCGTGGTGCAGGCTAGGTTGACGCGATTTCCAACAGCAGCTAACTGTGATCCACCGCAACGGTCGACAGCAAATCAGCGGCAAACGAGAGTCCACTACCGGCACTCGTCGCTGAGTGCGAGGTGCAATACATAATATCACCGGCTAATTGGCGCTGGCCTGACGACAGATAACACTCATTTGAGAAAGCGCGCAATGCGAGACGGAGATTCGCAGGTCGTGGATTCGCTGACTGTCGGGGACGAAAACTGTAATACGGATTTTTTTTTTTTTTTTTTTTCAAGAGTGCTGAGCCTTTAGGAGGAAATGCAAATCCTTAGCGTCTATGTAACTGACGGACGGCGAAGTCGACGATTTAAGTTTATCAAAAATTGCTTGGAGTGCGTGAAAGAAAAAAAAAAATGATTACGGTTTTTGTTACCGACTGAGTCTGGTTTCGAGTCACCTTAAGAGCATGTGCAATACCGCGGTCGGTTATAAAAACTGTAGTAAACTTTATGTAACTCGTGTATGAAAAGCGCTGCTTTCCGTGCCTGCCGAGAGTGGCGTAAGTGGTGCTTTGCAGCAATGAGTTTCGTACATTCCCGGCGCATGCGCAGATCGGCGCCTTTGCGTGCGATTTACTTTTGCGTGCGATTCCTGTAATTTATTGCACGCTTCTGTACTTTACGCGCGCTTCCGTACTTTACGCACGCTTCTCGTACTTTACGCACGCTTCTTGTACTTTACACCCGCTTCTTGTACTTTACACCCGCTTCTCGTACTTTACGCACGCTTCTTGTATTTTACACCCGCTTCTCGTACTTTACACACGCTTCTCGTACTTTACGCACGCTTCTTGTACTTTACGCACGCTTCTCGTACTTTACGCACGCTTCTCGTACTTTACGCACGCTTCTCGTACTTTACGCACGCTGGCTGTACAGCGCCACAATCAGCAGTCATGGAGTTGCAGTTCTCCTGCATTCGTTACATAAAGTATTATGCGATACTAGTGCGGTGTAGCGAACATTATACGCGGACTGTGAAGTAAGTCGCACTCGCCGAACTCGAACCACAGGGAGCACTCGCCTTCGGTTCGTGCGACTCACTTCACAGCCTGCGTATAAAGTTCGCTTTACCGCACTTGTATCGCAAAGTACTATTTCTCACAGATTCTGACATGTACGGTCGGAAGAAAAGTATCATCGGAAGCCGAGGTGATATCCGCTGCCGATGAGACTTTTCTTTTGACCGTATATGCAAGAAGGCATGAGAAAAGTTGATTACAGTTTTTTATACCGACAGAGCCCGAGATGGACGGGGAGGGAGGTGTTTCATATGGTCTTAAAGAAGAGAATTCAGCGTCCACGCAACGGATAGACAGTGGTGAAGTTGACAAATGGCCGTCATCAAAAATTTATTAAAGCCTGTGAAAACAAAAATAATGGATTACAGTTTTCGTTACCGACTGAGTCTTGTTTTAAGTGGCCTTACAGAAGAGAATTCGCCGTCAACGCAACTGATAGCCGCTGAAGTTGACAATTTGCCTTCATAAAAAAATTGTTTAAAGTGTGTAAAAACAAAAATAATGGATTACAGTTTTCGTTACCGACTGAGTCCGGTTTCAAATCGCCTTAGAGAAGATAACGCTCGTGACGCCTCTGTAAATTGATAGCTGCTTGCACAAAATCCCGGCCGATATTTATAGTTCCAGGAAACCCTCGTGTAAATATTCTATCGTTCTATAGAACCCCCCATTGTCAATACATTAGCCTCTCGCCTATCATCGGCTCACCTCGAGCGTTGTAAAAAGGTGTGTCGAACCAGCCGCTCTGTGTCACGCGCTTGTTCCAGTCACGCGCCCGTGAGTGCCAACACAATTGAAAATTGGATGCTCCTTTTGGGGGATTTTTTCGGCGCCGCGGTCAAAAGAGAAATTGAGCTTTTCGGACGAACCGCCGAAAGACTTGCCGACGTTAATACCGCGAAAGTATTATTCGTCTCGCAAGGTGCAGATGTTTTCAATTGCCTCATTTAAAATTCTAGCGATTCCGTAGGTATTATAGAGAGCCGCGGTTTTTATATAATTTCTTTATACTCTTTCATCGCCCCAATATTCCTTCTCTATGGCTGCTCTCTCGTATCGTGTCCTTTGCACATCGGGCGCCGCTTCTATTGATTTTTTTTTCTTATTTTTTTCTCGCGTCTTCGAGAACGAGTGATTTGTGAGGACGCTACGGACGACTATCGTCTACGAGGCGACCGTGGCGTGCTACGCGTTCTACTCAAAATTTCAATAGAAACCCGAAACCCGTCCTTAGGCACATTAGCCGCCCCCCCCCCCCCGCCCCTCTAGAATCGAAACTCTCGGGTCTCGAAGTTTGCGATAATTCACGGTGTTTTTCGTGGACAAGAGATGTTGCAAAGCGTGCGAGTCCCGCGGGTCCTCCCGACACAATCGCCTGAGGTTATTCGTACCCCGTGGCATTCGTGTCTTTCTCACGTGGCTAAGTATACGTCCTTTCCGCACGTAACAGGTCCTCGAGGATCGTAGTCAAATTCGTAAAGTGAAATTTTTGTCGTCTATTTTATAATAGTACATTACGATACTAGTGCGACAAAACTTTTTCTGATGACTGTGAGTTTGCAGCACGAGCCGGAGGCGAGTGTTGCAATCACACGAGTTAAGAAAACGTTTTTCGCACGAGTATCGTACGGAATTTTATTTCACAAGGTGCGAAAGAGGAGTTTTACGCGCGCGAAGCGTGCGTAAAACTGCACTTTACGCACCGAGTGAAATACAATTGTATTTCTTATACTTTTCATTGTTATTTTTTCATTGTTAATCGACCGATCCGCTGCAAATTCTGTCACTCCATTGTTCAAAGGGTTACGCAACTTATACAGCAGCGCACCGGAGTTCGATCCCTTCCATGCAAGATTCCGGAAATTTTCCGATATGGTAGATTTCTCAGAGACAAACATTTGTATGCCTAAATTGAACCCGCATATGCCTAAATTGGCCCACTTGTTTTTATCTGTATTATGCTAGTCTCGTGCTACGAGAAATTCAATAGGACAGAGTGGGGCAAAATGGCCCAGCGGGGCAAAACGGCATAATGAGACAAAACGCAATTTTCCAATAACTTTCTGATGGTGGGGCTGGTGGTACGCGGGGCAAAACGGGTTGGAAAATTCGGATGTATAATTGGGACAAAATGGGGCATCCAAAAATTAATGGAAAACTGAGTTTTGCCCTCACTGTCGCTGAAACAAAACTTTATTCAAATTATAATTTTATCAGAATATGAAAATTTTGCGACGCAAGAAATGTGATTTTTAATGATTTCAACGGAATCGGAAAAAAGTATCGTATGCTGTACGGGAGGGAGCGGATTTTCACCTTGTGCGATTCCTGCCTTCGCTTCGCTCGGTCAGCAAACGCCACACTCGGCGAAACTCGCGCACTGCCCTCCTTCGTAGCATGATATAGTATTTTCCTGAAAAGTGCCGACCGCTTTCCGTTGAGACAGAAAATCTTACGTGTAGCTTCGAGTCAGATTTTCCTCTTAATGAGAAATGGTCGAAGCCCTTGAAAAAAAAATTAATTATATTTTTTACTCATCGAGTCCGGTCGGGCGAGGGGGGGGGGGCACAATTAACGAATCGGGTCCTTCGCACACGCGGAATATATTTCGCATGGTAATGTATACAACATACCCTGTTCCCCGAATTTCTTTTTGTCCACTTGGATATTCGCGTGAAGTCGACGGCACGGTTGAAACCTCCGACGGAAAGTCAGCGAATATTATTACATTAAATCGGTGCATATTCAAAACACCTTTTTTGACGTGCGATGAATGAATTTAAAATCATGCAGCCGTGGCGGTTTAACGATGTGATACAATGTAAGACACGCGGGCCGTTGCGGACCCGCCGAATGGGAATCGTCACAAATTATATATATCCGCGAACAGGGACCGGCTCGGGGACGGGGTACGATTTCTTTACACCGCGAATTGCGTGTCGCCGCGACCGCAAAGCCCACAATTATCGTTATTATCGGGCAAAATCCGTCTGTCGCCGTGCGCACAGTGCGTGAACGAGACCGACCCGCTCTCGTCAACGAGCCAAGGCTCAGCGTGACATTTTTTGTGGCACATTTTTGTCGCGTTAATATTTTAGCGCCGTAATATTTAGACTATAATTTTTCTACCCAATAACTAAAGAGTGTCCTTAAAAAAAAAAAAAAAACAGAAAATGAAAAAAACCATGAAGCATTCTCTTAGTTCAGGCTCTTATGTGACACTTGCTTCTCTGAGATAATCGTGCATTTTAGGCAAGCGTTGCAGGCCAACTTTAGTTACATTCCCAACTTAGTTGCACGTACATTTTACTACCGGAGAGTGTCCTTAAAAAAAAAAAAAAAAAAAAAAAAAAATGAAAAAAAACCATGAAGCATTCTCTTAGTTCAGGCTCTTATGTGACACTTGCTTCTCTGAGATAATCGTGCATTTTAGGCAAGCGTTGCAGGCCAACTTTAGTTACATTCCCAACTTAGTTGCACGTACATTTTACTACCGGAGAGTCCTTGTCCCGGTACGGTCTGAACGGTACGGCACGTATCTACTAGCCTCGCACCGTCGAACCGCCCGGAGAGAAACACAACACGTCCGGGTTCGCGGGGATAGCCATATTTCACGAGGCTAAATCGTGATCGTGTCTCGGTTCTGCTACGAAGTTTGACGAGACGGTACTTTAAAATTTTTTTAACTATGAGCCGCAGATTCAGGGCTGGGGGAGTTGTGCAGACTGGAGGACGTGTTACAAACGCTATTTTACATTAAATTTTAAAAAATATAAATTTCGCGTAAACATTTAAAAAGTAAATAGATCAAAATTAATATTTTTTTTAAATTTCGATTCGACAAAAGCGTGTTCAGCCGAACTTCTAAATTTTTAACTATGAGTAGCAGAATCAGGACTGAAGCAGTAGTGCAGCCTGCAGGAAGTTTTTCGGACGCTATTTTATCGTGAAAAAAAAATTGCTAAAAATTGGAAAAGTAAATATATAAAAATGGATATTAAAAAAATGTAGATTCAGCAAAAAAGACAGAAAAGAGACTTCGAATTCGAAGAGTTAATTGAAATTTGTCCAATTCTCGTATTAGTGCAGTTCCATAAAAGCATTTACTTGTAAACGCTAAGAGAGGCAGTTCGTTGCCGGGCAGTATACGTTTGCAAGAAAGGGTTCGATCCCTCGTGATGCTACCCCCGGATTACATGTATTGCCCTTCGCCACTCGGACCGATATGTAATTGACCGTACGAAAAACGATCTCCCGCCCGTTGCAGTACCGACGAAGGGAGCCGAGATGATTCGCACCTCGGCGTGACTGCGATACGCACACACACCACTCTCACCGAATCCGAAGTGTAATATAACCGTTCGCGTTGAATCTCTGCCGGGCCGAGATTCGCAGCGGCGCAGCGGCACGCCCGTTGTTATTACGAGAATTGAGTGGTTACAGTTTGTTTGATCGGGCGGTCACGGAGCCCCGAATTAAGTTGTTACAGAGGCCGGTGCGGCTTTATTAGCAAATTGCCGGTGTCGAGAGGTGTCGATTTGATTTGTAGGATACACTTTTAACCCCTTCGATTATTATTTTTTTTTTTCATATCGACTGCGTTTGTTTATATTCATTACATCCGAGACCTTCCGCGCGTTCATTTCCTCGCATGCGTTGCACACAAGTGCGCTCGATGCATCGAAGACTGCACCGGTGCGCCGGAACTGCAGCTCCAATACAGTAGAACCTCGCTTATGCGACCTTCGATCAACCGAGCCTCCGCGTTAGCCGAAGCGCCCAACTCATTCGAGCCCTCCGCCTTAACCGAGGTGCAGGCTCGGATAATACGGAAAACCGGATAAAACGGATAAAACAGCAATGCCCGCAACAGTAAAAAATAATTTTGTAAAATCGGAATAGGAACTTTCGTAAAAATAAGTAGTAGTCAGTGTGTATTTACTAACAATACATACGATGCATTGGCGACCTTTACAGTTTTTAAACATTTATACACTTATACAATTATAATTGCATCCACATATTGTCAACGGGCCGTCGACCGAAGTCCTTCAGTCCTCGTAAAAATAATTTTGTTAAATAAGTGACAAACTCGTTTATTGAGGTTTGAATGTTACAGACCTGCACTTTTATTTCCCGTGTATTGACAATTTTAGTTTGTACTTTTGTTTGTTAATTCAGAACTGGGCAGTGCGATTGGAAAATTAATGAACATTTATGGACAAAAAAAATTGTGAACATTTATGGACAATAAGTTATTGTTAAAAGTAGAAACTTGTTTTACTGTGCACGCGCGAAGGAAATGCTATTTCATCGCATACGCGGTTAAACTTGTGCAAGTTTACTGAGTCTTTATATTGCGAGCTGCAAATACAACAGTCCCGATTTTAGAGTTAACGGTTTATGTTTATATGAAGTTAATGTTACTTAACTAAATTCTAATTATGTTTAAAAAATAACTAAATTAACTAATAAAGTTAATCTTTATATGAAGTGGTGTGTAATTTTTTAAACATATATAATAGTAGTATAAGCTTGAATCGAGTATGTTATCAGTGTTATCCGAGAATTTCACTTATCCGACGTACACTGAAAAAAAAATTTGTTTGCGCGCTGCCAAAGAAAAAAATTGTTATTCCGATTCTGCTTTCAATTCTTACAATTCTATATGACATTGAAACAACGACGGCAAGACTGTCAAGGTGACGTGTTATCGTTTCAATCCCGTATGGAATTGTCAGAATTAAAAGTAGAATTGAAATAACAATTTTTTTCTTTGGCAGCCCGCAATCAAATTTTACTTGAGATCAATGATATATTTTTTTTTCAGTGTACGCCCCAAATAACCTCGTATAAACGGGGTTCTACTGTACAGTGAGACAAGATTTCTCTCTCGTGCTTCCAGATCGATCACAATACGAGTGAACCCGCCTCACATCCCTCCCCGATAAATGCTACACAGGAACTTCGGATCCCTCTCTTTATCCTTTCAACACCCTTCGCCCCCTTAATTTCTCTCCTCCGCGCCGCCGTCGAAAATTTTTCACCCCCGACACCTACGAATCTCAACTTTCTCACGTGACTCTCTGCGAGCAGTAAACGCGGCTTTCGAGTTCGGTCGCGTCGCACTCACTGTAATCGGAAGAGAGTGCAAAGAAAACTATAACGAGAGACATTCCGTCACTGCAACGGAAAATCTTCGCTCCGCACTAAAGACGGTCGAGGGCTCCGCGCTTTAACTGTTAATATTTTACAGCGCTCGTCGCTACTTTCCACGAAAATTATAGCCACGGAGGATCTATGCTCGGGCTCTCGAGCGTAATCTCATCTTTATAGCCATCGTTGCATCAAATTATAACTACGAGTTTCGCCGGTGGTCGGCCGGAGCGCAACCGTCAGCAAGCGGTCACATGCGGCACCGGTAGTTCTTATTCTTTGTTTTGTTTTTTCGTCTCTTTGCCTCGGTGAAACGAGACCCGAGGAGCGGGCACACTCGGGGGGGGGGGCTTCGTCCACCCCGGTTTGCACGCGGTCACGACGAGGGCTTCAACGACGTACGCGCGCGGGCTCGTAAAACGGTGCGCATTCCGCCAATCATCGCCGTATCGCGAGGACGACCTCCGACCTCTGCGGCGCGCGTGCGCGCGTGCGCGCGCATCGGGCAAGTCGGCGTGTATGCTCGGTTCTCGGAAGTTTGTCCCAACAGCGGACTTGAGAGCCTCGTGGCAGTCAACGCGTCGAGGATCCGCGGGGTTGGATCTCTCGATTGGCATCGATGGAGACTCGTTATCGAGGCAAATCGCTGTAAGCTCGATGATTGCGGAGAAACGTATCTCGGCGAAGAGTCGATGAGACAATCCGTCGGCGCATGCGCGATGGATCGCGCGAGCTCGTCGGCTCGATTTTGGGACTCATCGTCTGTAGGATCGATCGATCGTACGGTGCGGTTGGATTACTTTATCGAGGGAAATCCTCACCAGTTGAACGCAAGTGAGGAAATTGTCATTTACTGTACGACCCTCGCGGACCGTTCGACTGGAAACCTTTGGTTTGGATTAGGGCTGTTTTTTAACAATCTATTTCAACTCATCTGGTGCACCAGACCAGTTTACAGTTGGTCTTTCCCAACAAAATCCAAGTTCCAACTTTATGTCAAGAGCTTCAACAGCTCTTGTCTCATAGTTGCAATTTCGGTTGTTTTAGGGAAATTCAATCGTAAACCTACTTCGTATCCGTAAGTGCGTAAAGTACGAGAAGCGTGCGTAAAGTACGGAAGCGTGCGTAAAGTACGACAAGCGTGCATAAAGTACGACAAGCGTGCATAAAGTACGACAAGCGTGCGTAAAGTACGAGAAGCGTGCGTAAAGTACGAGAAGCGTGCGTAAAGTACGAGAAGCGTGCGTAAAGTACGAAGAGCGCAAGGTAAAGTAAAATCGGCCCAACGTGCGTATGCGCGGGATATTTCTAGTACACTTGGGTGTAAAGCGCCACTTACGCCACTCTCGGCAGTCACGAAAAGTAGTACTTTTCATGCTTGAGTTACACAAAGAAGGAGTGCGACGAAGAGGATGGTCGACGCTCGGGATGTTCGAGCAGCCGAAGACGGGGAACGGCTCAGACAGAGACTCCTTATCGAGGCAAATCGCTGTAAGCTCGATGATTGCACAGAAACATATCTCCGCGACGAAGAATCGATGAGACAATCCGTCGGCGCATGCGCATTGGATCGCGCGAGCTCGTTAGCTCGAGTTTGAGCTTCATGGTTCGTTGGATCGATCGCACGGTCCGGTTGGATTAATTTATCGAGGGAAATCCACCCAACCTGAACGCTGCCGAGGAAAAACATATAAAGAAGTGAATTTCGGGACCAAACGATCAAGCGCGTAAAAAGGAGCGCGACGAAGAGGATGATCGACGCTCGGGATGTTCGAGCAGCCGAAGACGGAGAGCGGCCGAAGACAGAGGGAGGGGAGACGAGAGAAAGGTTTACGCACGCGGCGTTATTCGAGGATGGAATACCGCGTGTCCGGGAAAAAAGTTACGATTGCACTGAGGGCCGGACGTGCCAACCTGTAATTGTTCTCCGATGTAATTGCCGGTGGTTCGCGAACAAACGAGGCCGGGAACCGGACGATTTCGATGCTGGAAATTCGCGCGGCACGCGGCTGGAAGGCTCGACAATAGAAATTCGTGCAGGGCCGAGAGCCGGCACACGCCATTCTGGCTGCATCTTCGATACGGGACTGGCCATTGAAAGGAAACAAGCGCGAGTAACGTTCATACTCATTAGTGTTGATCTTGATCGAAAAATAGTTAAAATGCAAAAAAAAAAAAATTAATTCGCTATTATCAATATTTTGCGAATGCGCGATCTTCACACAAACGAATGTATAGGCTAAAAGTGGGGCATTGGCCCAACCCGATTAGCACGTATGTACATCAATGATACATGCACCGGGATATTTTTTTTATCTCATAATACACGGGCATGCGTATTTACATGTAGAGTAGCAGAGGGTAATTTACCGATATTAGTGAGATAAAGTAGAAGATCCATAGATCAAGATGAAAACACAAGACTACCAAACTAAACCAAAATGACATAGTAATTGAAAAAAATATAAATGTAAAAAATTGAAAAAATGGAAAAAACTACATAGCCATGCAGCTCGACACAATCGGTCTGGAGAAAAACACAATCGACCCGGAGATCAAGATGCGCATCGTTCATAACTCATTAGTGTTCATCTTGATCGAAAAATAGTTGAAACGAAAAAAAATAATTAATTCCCGATTATCAAAGTTTCGCGAATGCGCGATTTTCATGTAATCGACTGTATAGGTGAATATGACCCACACCTGTTAGCACGTAAATCAATGATACATGCGCCGTGACATATTTTTTTAAATCTCATAATACACGGGCTTACCCATTTACATGTAGAGTAGCAGAGGGTGATTTACCGATAGTAGGGAGATACAGTACAAGAACATAGACCAAGATGAGAAAATAACACTAAGACTAATTACATTATAAAAATAAAAAATTCCATGGTATTAAAAAAAGAACATAAATATATATGTTAAAAATGTGTACCCTAAACAGCCATGAGGGTCGACACAATTATCGGCCTGGGGGTCAGGATGCGCATGCGCGAGCAACGTCCATGGTTCATTAGTGTTGATCTTGATCGAACAGTTGAATCGAAAAAGAAATTTATTCCCGATTATCAATTTTCATATAATCGTCTATATAGGTTAGAAGTGGGGAATATGACCCACCCCGACTGTCACGTAAATCAATGACACATGCACCGGGGCCATCTTAAAAATGCTTACCCTAAATAGCCATGCAGGTCGACACAATTATCGGCGCGAGAGTCGGGATGCGCATGCGCATGCGCGAGCCCGAGGATTCGCTTTTGCCCGGCATCGGCGAAAAAGCCTTCTCAGAGAGAAACGGCGCGACGGGAGAAGCCGGAGGATGAACGAGAGGCGACTTCGTACTTAATACACATACGTATATGCGTTCCTCCGGCGGTTCGTCACTGTGTGCGCTTATTTGTCTCCTTCGGATCGCGGCTCCGGTCGAATGTCCGTGTGACGCTGCCGCGTACGTGAGAGACTGGCGACGATACAGAATCTTTACTCTCCTCGGTGCTGAAGGAATCCGAAATGTTCGCGAGGGCGCATTATTTTCTTGCTGCTGTGCGCCACTCAGGGATTCCGCGATACGTATTGTAGTGGACTGGTGTATACTATATATAGTATATGTCATACGTTCGAGCGCGAGGCGATCCGATAATCGAAGTTGGTCAATCTCAAACTATAACGTCGGACTCGTGGCCTGATCATTTCTGGATCATCCCTGCGGGCAAACATGAATTCTGCCTAAAATCAATCGCAAACTGAGAAAAAGAATAGTATTTTCTACTATATCAATAGTTCCCAGGGGGAACGTCTATATAGATAGTTTTTGATAGTATATATTCAATTGGTTAAATTATAATTATTGTTGCAACTATGATTTTTTGTCACTGTCATAACTATAAAATGTAAACGTTCCCCCTGGGAACAATTTTTTATGGTATAAAGTCAGTATTGTTGCTTTTACTATGTTATTTTTGATCAGTGCATGAAGTACCAGCAACGCCAAAAAAATGAGCAACGAAGAAATAAACTATTGAATTTGATTTTGAGTATCAATGCTTAAAATAATAAAAAAAACCTTGGCTGAACAGTTTGAGTCGATGGGCCTCTTGAAGACCAATCAACCGTAAAACTTTGGGTTGGATTTGGTTTGTTTTCTAACAATCTACTCCAACTCAACCAGTCGATTGGTGCGCCAAACCGACTCTGATTCGAACCTTGTGGAGATGGCTTTTTGGTTGATACCTCAAAACTTTGGGTTGGATTTGGTTTGTTTTCTAACAATCTACTCCAACTCAACCAGTCGATTGGTGCGCCAAACCGAGTCTGATTCGAACCTTGTGGAGATGGCTTTTTGGTTGATACCTCAAAACCAACGGTAATACCAATCATTATGTGTCGGATAGAAAGTTGGTTTGCTGTTGGACTTTCCCAAAACAACCCAATTTCCGTCTTTAGGTCAAAAGCACCGATTGCTCTTGCCTCAGGGTTGGAAAACGGGTTGTTTTAGGAAAATTCAACCGTAAACCAACTTCGTATCCGACACATATAATGATTGGTATTACGGTTGATTCTTTTAATATCGCCGAAAAATCAACCTCTCGAAGGTGGGAATCAGCGTTGGTTTCGTGCATCAACCGGTACCTACATGAGATGTAACTGTTATGTTACAAAAACCATTCCATGTTATGTACTGCCAATAAATTCACTGCCAATAAGTTCCTTACTACGATGTTATGTACTGCCAATAAGTTCCTTACTACCATGTTATGTACTGCCAATAAGTTCCTTACTACCATGGTAATGTCTCAAGCGATATAGTCATATTTACTAAATCCTTCTCTCAGCGTGCAGGCGAGAGTGGGGCAAAATTGGACAGTGGGGCAAAACGATACCGGCAATCGGGATGCATCGATGGTGCAAAATGGGGCGCCCTAAAATTATTTAAAAATTGCGTTATTAGAAACGTTTTTGCCCCCCCCCCCCCCCCCATGCGTGCCGATTCTCGGTCCCGTATTGCCCCGCTATCCCATTTTGCCCTACTCTCCCCTACATCGACGTAAAAAAAAGAACTTATTATTATTTTATTGAATTTTATGATTATTGTGACAGCTCGGAGATACAATGGTCCGGGAGTGAAAGTGACCGAGGGCCTTCGAGGATGTCGAGTCATGTATATGTATATCGTCGGAAATGATTTGACGTATCCGACTGTGAGACCCGCGCGATAAATAAAGTGACGAGGAAGCGACATGGGTGTCGTTCGCGCGAGGGAGCGAGAGGCCCCGAGGATAATAATAAGAGGCAAAAGGAACCTCGCGAAGTGAGAGAGCGACGCGCGGATGAGAGAAGAGTAGTCGCGAGAGAATAGGGTTTTTGTCGGTTAGCCGAGAGAGCAAACGACGTGGCCGGGGATCTTCGGGCGCGCTCCGGCAAGATCGTGCCGACCGGGGAGCCGCGTCGCGGGGTGAGAAATTGAAAAGTGGGTGCCGACGCTCGCCTAATTAAGATTTTGCCTTTTTGGCTCGGCCACTGCGCTCCCTTACAACTGACTGACTGAGCTTCGAGGAACGTGCCGCTGTCCTGGCATCTCTCTCTCTCTCTCTCCCTCTCTCCTTCCGCCGCCGATCTTGGCTCGATGTGTCGGACCGCTGTTGCCGGATATTTTATATCGGATATACCATCAGCTTCGATCTTCTTCACTACTGGAAACCCTTTATTTCATTCACAATTATAGTTTATGTAAAACAAATCAAACTTGCTCGTCTTGCCGGTCTTACCCGATAATTCGGTAAGTCAGAACGTAAGGAAAGAAACAAACTGTATAACAATAACAATAACAATAACAATAACGATAACGATAACGATAACGATAACGATAACGATAACGATAACGATAACGATAACGATAACGATAACGATAACGATAACGATAACGATAACGATAACGATAACGATAACGATAACGATAACGATAACGATAACGATAACGATAACGATAACGATAACGATAACGATAACGATAACGATAACGATAACGATAACGATAACGATAACGATAACGATAACGATAACGATAACGATAACGATAACGATAACGATAACGATAACGATAACGATAACGATAACGATAACGATAACGATAACGATAACGATAACGATAACGATAACGATAACGATAACGATAACGATAACGATAACGATAACGATAACGATAACGATAACGATAACGATAACGATAACGATAACGATAACGATAACGATAACGATAACGATAACGATAACGATAACGATAACGATAACGATAACGATAACGATAACGATAACGATAACGATAACGATAACGATAACGATAACGATAACGATAACGATAACGATAACGATAACGATAACGATAACGATAACGATAACGATAACGATAACGATAACGATAACGATAACGATAACGATAACGATAACGATAACGATAACGATAACGATAACGATAACGATAACGATAACGATAACGATAACGATAACGATAACGATAACGATAACGATAACGATAACGATAACGATAACGATAACGATAACGATAACGATAACGATAACGATAACGATAACGATAACGATAACGATAACGATAACGATAACGATAACGATAACGATAACGATAACGATAACGATAACGATAACGATAACGATAACGATAACGATAACGATAACGATAACGATAACGATAACGATAACGATAACGATAACGATAACGATAACGATAACGATAACGATAACGATAACGATAACGATAACGATAACGATAACGATAACGATAACGATAACGATAACGATAACGATAACGATAACGATAACGATAACGATAACGATAACGATAACGATAACGATAACGATAACGATAACGATAACGATAACGATAACGATAACGATAACGATAACGATAACGATAACGATAACGATAACGATAACGATAACGATAACGATAACGATAACGATAACGATAACGATAACGATAACGATAACGATAACGATAACGATAACGATAACGATAACGATAACGATAACGATAACGATAACGATAACGATAACGATAACGATAACGATAACAATAACGATAACAATAACAATAACAATAACAATAACAATAACAATAACAATAACAATAACAATAACAATAACAATAACAATAAATTACCAGGGTCAGAGAAAGCGGGTCTTAGGGTTTTACAAGCTGGAATGATAGACGAGACGAGACAGCGTTGTGTGCTACCGTCGTGGATACGTCATTGGTCTCGACTGGGATTCACATCGGGGTGCGTACAGTCTCGAAGAGCTGCAAGATACGCGTATAGCGCAGCGGAAGATAGGCCCGCGCGCGCGCGCGTGTGAGGTGGCGGTGAGAGACTCACGAGAGAGAGAGAGGGAGATAGGGAGACAGAGAGAGTTTCGATCCTCCCGCGGAGAGTGGTAACGAGTCGAGATGCGCTCGGGAACATCGGCGGTGCCACTTCAAAGTGGGAATCCCGCGCAATCAGCCCCCTCCCCCTCCCTCCCTCCGCCGCGCTCGGGAATCGCCCGTTCTCGGTCACTCGCTCGGACGATCCTGCCGCCGCGGCAAGGAACTCTTGAAAAACCTCGACTCTCGAGAAGAGTCACCGTGGCCGAGAGAGAGACTCCTTGGCGAGAGTCGCTCGCGCCAAAGATCGGACGACCGACGAGCGACGTATACTTATGGGCGAGGCGAGATCCCAGGCCCACGCTCCCATTTTATTCTTCGACCACACTCCGCCTCTGCCCCGTCCTTTCCCGCGGATAACCGCGGCGGTATAAATTACTCGTTTCATTCAACTAAATTTGTTTTAATGAAAAAAAAATTATAATAATTTTGTAAATTTCTTGTCTCGCAGCTTAATCCTTTATAAGTCACACCTCTATCCTGACTCTTAGGCGCTAGCGCAGCAAGGCTCGGCCCCCACTCCGCGACCGTTAGTCTCGTTTCGGCCGGTGTGAATTATAAAGGGTAACCCGGTCGAATTTTTTTTGGGTACCACGTCGGGCTTTGATAAGACCCCGATTTAAGGTTCTCATATTCTACACCAAGAAAAATCATTTATTTGACGGACACCCGCAAATAAATAGTAGTAGTCAATGTATTTATTGACAATATTTTGCAGGGTATGGATGCTGGTACATTTAAAAGATTATTTACATTACATATTTCTATTGCTATTTCCAATGCGCCGTCGACTTAAGTCCTTCAGCCCCTGATTCCTAAAACAAAGAAGCAACAGCCGACGAATAATAACGGAACAGTAAAGTTACGGTTTAGAACGTACCATTACCACATCTTTACTATTTGTTCATTTTATTTAAAAAAATAAAATAAATATTTAAAAAAAATATATATATATATTTATTTGCAGAACGCCCGTCAAATAAATAATTGTTCTGGGTGCACAAGTGTACCAGATACTCAAACTATGTTTGCCCGAATTGGTTCGAATTTTCTTGAGATCTCTTCTACAGACGCAGAATAATCTACATGCCCCCGAAGATTCCACGATCTTACTGATTTACGATCCGTAAATCAGTAAGATCGTTACTGATTTACGCATCGAAAAATGATTGATTTTTGTCTATGCAAAAAAAAAAAATTATTTTTCACATATCTAATAACATACTTTCGATCAAACTTTCCGATCTCACGGGAACGAAATTCTCACACAATTTGTATAGTATCCCGTGGGACTTAACGGTGAGCATGCGTGAGGTGTCAGCCCCGTTCCGTCGTTCCAGTAGTGCGACGCCGCGACATCAAAGATATCCAGGACCATTCGCTATCTCGCGACTCACTACACGGAGATGCCTTTTATAGCTGTATGGATTTGCTCGTCCACCAAAGCTCGCCGATAGTGTGTACGCACATGTATTATACACACACTCGGTTATACGCAGTTGCGGATTTCTCGCAGATTATTCATGCCGATATGAATAGTTACCTACGGTAATTGGTGCTAGGGTGCACACTCGCGCCTTCCCTCGTTCACTCGTCGCCGTGGTTCAGCGGGACGCGCAGTCCCGGAGCGTCTCACGTACCACTCCGCCGGATTCTCGAATCTCGCGGGAGATCTCGTTCCGCGATATGCATTCCCGCTCGAGCCTCTCCGAGCTCCGGGCACCTCCGTACGTCACACATCGCGAATTCTCGGTTAGATGGAAAACCTCGTCGGCGTTATCCGGAGGTACGAAACGAGCGGCGAACGAGTTCCGCGAGCGCTCATCCACACGTAACTGGAGTCGAGGCGCGGCCAATGGTCGAATTAATATTAATATCTACTATCGATTAAGATCAATCAATAAACGATCAGAAACGACGATAATAATCTTCGGTGTTTACGAGATTTTCTTTTCTTTTTTTTTTAACGTAAGAAGAATTGGCCATCGATACGTCGAATTAATATTAATGCCACAGCGAGAAAAAAATTTATTTGACGGCCTCCGTTTATTAAGATTAAGTAAACTATTTATTTGATTTAAATAAACATTTATTTAATTAAGTAAATAGTTACTTAAATGAAATAAATGTTTATTTAAATCAAATAAATATTTTACTTAATCTTAATAAACGGTGGCCGTTAAATAAATTTTTTTTTCTGGGTGCAAGTATCGATTAAGATGAAGCAATAAGTGGTCAATAACGACGATAATAATCCTCGATATCTGCGAGATTTTCTTTTTTTTTTAAGGTAAGATCTTTTGGCCCTCGTTATGCCGAATTAATGTTGATAACAAGTATTTATTAATATCAACCAATAAACGATCAATAACGGCAATAATAACCCTCGATATTCGCGAGATTTTTTTTTTTTTTTGTACGAACTATTCTCCCTCGATATGCCGAAGTAATATTAATACCAAGTATCGATTAAGATCAAGCAATAAAGATCAATAACGACGATAATAATTCTCGATATTTATGGGATGTATTTCTATTTTTAAGGTAAGAATTCTAGCCCTCGATATGTCGAATTAACATTAGTACCAAGTATCGATTAACATCAATCAATAAACGATCAATAATGACGATAATAATACTCGATATCTTTGAGCATTCTTTCGTTTCTTTTTGTTTAAGGCAAGAACTATTCCTCGATATGCCGATTTAATATTGATACCAAGTATCGATTAACATCAATCAATAAACGATCAATAATGACGATAATAATACTCGATATCTTTAAGCATTCTTTTGTTTCTTTTTGTTTAAGATAAGAACTATTCTTCCTCGATATGCCGATTTAATATCGATACCAAGTATCGATCGGCATCAACCGATAAAAAGAAACTCGTAAATATCGAGGATTATTATCGTCGTTAATGATCACAAACGACGATAATAATTCTCAATATTTACGAGAATTTGTTTTCATCTTTTTTTTTTTTACTAAAGGTAAGAACTATTTCTCCCCGATACGCCGCAAGACTCGGGAATACACCGAGAGAGAAGGAAACTTTAATTCGCATCTTTCGCCCGTCGCGCCGTTGCGACGGAATTTTCGGAATCCAGTTTAAAATCTACTCCAAATCGTGCCCTCTTAATATCGGTAATTACGTCGTTAATATCGGCGCTGCGACCGAGGGCGGTTACGTTGCCTCGTGCCAGCACCGGCTCCCTCGGACGCCCGGAGTCTGGCTAATTTGTATCGTCGATCGTCGTTGTCTCGTCGTTGCGGCAACCGACCGCGAAACTCGCCCGCGCCGACGACGACGGCACATCGTTGACCTCAGCTTGCGACCCGAGATCCCTCTTCGAGAGTGCTACCAGCACAGCAACCAAGCGTGCACTCACTCCGATCTCGTTCCAGAGATGCGCTATCGGCCCGGCAACGAGCCTCGATACAGACATTGCCGGGGACGATGGGCTCGTTACCATTCGTACCTTCTATACTGTATCACATATGTGTACATTAATATACTATCTGTAATTCCACGCATTAATTCAACCCGACACTCTGTCAGGCTCCTGGCAGTCCACATACATTAATGTCCGATCGACAATTTCTATATATAGGGAAGCGCGCGACAAAAATGGGACGCTGGGGCAAAATGCAACATGGCAATAATTTTTGGATGGGATAGTGGGGCAAAATGGGACATGGAAAAATTATAGGAAAGTTGGGTGTTTGCTTACTGTCTCGTTCTGCCACACTGTTCCATTTTGACCCGCTCTACTATGTACAGGGGAGATCGGGGCAATATGGGACAGTGGGACAAAACGCTATTTTTAAATAACTTTTGGTTGGACAGTGGGGCAAAATGGCTCAGAAAATCCGGATGTATCGATGGAGTAAAAATGGGAGATCCAAAAATATTTGGAGAATTGTGTTTCGCTTACTGTCCCCTTTTGCCCCACTGTCCTAATTTGCCCCGTTCTGCCCTATTTTGGCGCGTCCAAAAATCGTGTTTTACCAACCCTGTTACCCTACTGTCCCATTTTGCCCCGCTCTCCCCTGTTATATATAAATACATATATTTATATATATAATACATATGGATGGACCATCCAGAATAGTACAGGTACATTACCAACGTCTTTCTCGGTGAAGAAACGTGTAACGATGGTAAATGATAATGATGATGACGATGACGACGAGGACTAGGAAGAGGGTAGCCGCGAGATGGATTGTAAACGGAGAGAAAGATGACGAAGGCGACGAGAAGCATTATATCGCCTCCGGACGGGCTGCAAGAATTTTCTCTTTTACTCCTCTCGTTTTCCATCTCCGTAGTTTCGTCCCTCTCGGGAGCTTCTCCTCTTCGGTGCGTGTCCTCCTCTTACTTTTTTTTTTACGCTCGTTACAAGGGAATAAATCGGTGAGGACGCGACGCCGAGGTCGTGGACGTTCTATGCCGGTCGCGCGATAGGAGGTCACAGCGTCCGACCAACGTTGATTCACTATTATACTGTACGAACGAGCGAGCACAGCCAACGCGCACGGATGGATACCGATATAATACGTATACGCGGATTATATTTGTGTTTATATATATATATATATATATACATATACCAAGTGTACACTACTGTATTCTATGGGCTACCTGCGTAAGTCGCTTCTGGGTGGTAATTAGCTCCAATCCCGGTAACGGCGTCGTATATCTTGGGGATAATTTTTACGCAGCGTTGTACCGACGTGGCGGCCCCTCTGTTCATTATTTTTATAAGACGCAACCCCCTCTCGCCCCTCCCTGCCCCCCTCTCTCTTTCTCTCTCTCTCTCTCTGTAGCGCTTGGACCTCTCTCGGTCAACTTCGTGAGTAATTTTTTTTTTTTTACGCCCGCTTTGTTCGAAATACTTTCTCGTTCGAGTAGGAAATAAGTATCAGGAAGCGATGGAATGGAGATGTAAGCTCCCTTTTTCAATACATTTTTTTCTATTGAACAAAAAAAGTTATCGAAGATGAGTCGCTGAATCGGCGGCAAGGATTTGGACGATTAGAGTCTGAGAACCGAAGAACCCTACCAAAATTTACTGGGTTCATAATTTTCTTTACACCCGCTTTGTTCGAACTACTTCCTCGTTCGAGTAGGAAATAAGTTTCAGGAAGCGATGGAATGAAGACGTAAGATTCCTTTTTTATTGATTTTTTTATAGAACAAAAAAAATTATCGAAGATGAATCGCTGAATCGGCGGGAAGGATTCGGACGATTAGAGTCTGGGAACCGAAGAACCCTACCAAAATTTTGTGGGTTGGTTGACTTAGGCGAAGGTTTCCTGAGAGAACGACGGGATAGCTTTCAGTGTATGTCTTCTTTATTGACCGAGGCGGGCTAACGGTTGTCTTAATAATCTTCGATCATCGAGGCCCGAGAGGCGAGGGAGAGACCTTTTTTTTCGTTCGATGGACGGATATCCGGAGGAGGGAAATAAAACGAAGGTCATGGAGGTTGGAAAAAAAGGACCTTAGCGGTTCTTCTTGACTCTTCCGTAGCCAACTCCGTAGCGATCTCGCACGTCCTTTTTCTGCTTTCCCTGAAAAAAAAGAAACTTTGAACAATGACATTCGGTAGCGTTCGGAAACCCTCACGGAGGTCCTCAGGTGTGCGAACAATTCGATGAAACGAATCGGGAGAAATGATGAAGACGGAAATTCGGTCTTCGTCGATTATGTGAAAACGACAGCGAGCATTCGAAATCTTTTATTCGAATTGGAGGCTTCGATACCGCCAACTGCGACGTTGGCGAGCTACCGTGCATCGTGTCATTCTCTCAAATTTCATCTGAAATATTGTATATGTTATTCCCAATTCCGATCCGAGCCGTCTACATTGTATAGAGGACCACCTACGAGCTTCTGTGTATGGATAGAAATTCTGCGAGAGAATTTGTCTTATTCGGGTAGAAAGAAAATTAAGATGTCGACGCGCTGCCGGTCAATTGTCCTGGAATTTCGGTCCAATGGAAGGGCGCGTTTGCACCATACAGAGTCGTTTCTCAATTTTTTTTTTCCCAATCTTTAGTCAGTAATCTGTACAATTTCCGTATGCGCCGAGGACTGCATAGATGCTGTAATTTTTATTTTTAATAATAATTTTGATTCGTTAAAGCGAGTAGTTCGGAGCGCTTTTAATGACGCAGTTCTTCAGAGCCAACTAATTCGTTCGTACGACGCAGAGTCGTTTCTCGATTTTTTATTCTTACATTTTTATTGTAAACTTCGTAGCCTTGCCTGAAAACTGTACAATTTCAGTATGCGCCGAGGACTGCATCGATGCTCTAATAATTTGTTTTTTTTTTTTATAATAAATTTTATTCGTTAAAGCAAGTAGTTCGGAGCGCTTTTAATGACGCAGTTGATCGGAGCGAACAAATTATTTTTCTCGTGCGTGGAAGGGCTGGCGAGCTATGCGGACAGCCTGCCCGTTGGGCCCTTTTGGCCTAGGCCATTTCTATGCGCACAGCAGTCTCATATCGAGATATTAAAGATACCGTTGCGAGGGTTTACTGCTGGTATTGCCTGAGAGTTCCGACGGTGATGCTGACGATCCTTCAGGAGTGCGGATCGCCTATCGGCCCGCTCCATAAATCACATAGCTCGTGGATCGCGTGGAAGAAGTGTTGTTCCGTACTGGGACATTGGTCGGTAATGCCCCCCCGGACAATTTTGCGTTTTTTTTCTCGTTTTTCTCCATCTATCTGCAGTGCAATAAGCTATAGTCGCCACTTATCTGTCATGTATCGCTACCCGGCGATGACAAGGGGGCGGATCTAACATATAAGTTATAAATTATTGGCAAACATTTTTTTTTTAATAAATAAATTAAGAATCATCTCTGAGAAGCGTTGCGACTTCCTTATAGAGGCAATCAATGCATGATTACGTGTACGAGGTTGAACGGCATCGCGCAAATTAATATGGGTACAGCGACCCTGTCGCAGAGTTTTTTCTTTTCGTCTCGAAAAATATCTTCAAAGTCGGGAGCTGAATTTTCGGTGGAAAAAAAAGAAAAAATCCAGAAGTGCTGAAACTTTTATGCGGGAAGCAACAATAATGGATAAAGGTTACGCTATAATGTACGACCACCCATCGCGGCCTAGCCGGGAAACCGAATTAGGAGACAATAAGAGTCTGCATGGAGAAACTGGGGGTTTCCTCTTGTGCGCGATATAAATGACGTTCCGAACCTATTTGCTCTCCTCGCCGAGGCGTCAGGTATAATCGGATTGTTCTCGGCGACCCGCGTCTTTCTTTATACCAAGATCGTTGCTGCTTTCTTTCCGCTCTTCTTTCTTCTCTCTTCTCTTCTCAATTCGTTCGTGTCTTATATATATATATTTTTTTTTGCGGATCCGCCGCATCAATTAATTAATAATTCGACAAATAGTTCGAGGACTTGACCTCCATGGAACAAAGGTAGGTGTGAAAATATTTTTGTCGATATATCGCAATATATATGCGATAATATCAATCGATCGACACTAAACTAGGTCAATATTTTTATTTCAAGAATAGAACAATATTGGGTGTAAAAATGGTTTCCAAATATTGTTTAAATGAAGAAACGATCAACTTGGTTAAGATTGCTATTTTGGAAAAAGAACAATATAACGGGAAAAAATGCTTACTAAATTATTGTTCAAATAAAAAATCGCCAAGTATAAACAGGAGATCGCCAACTATAAAGAGGAGAATCGCGTAGAATCTGTAATAACGATTTTGACAAAAGTCCATTCCTCCGGAGCAAGGCCTCCAAGGACTGATGCGATTATATTGGCATACCCAAAAAAAAATGTTATTTGACGGCCACCGTTTATTAAGATTAAGTAAAATATTTATTTGATTTTAATAAATATTTATTTAAATTAAGTAAATAGTTACTTAAATCAAATAAAAATTTTACTTAAATCAAATAAATATTTTACTTAATCTTAATAAACGGTGGCCGTCAAACAAGTTTTTTTCTGGATGCAGAAAATTCACTTTACAGAACGAAGGGCGTATGACCCTTCCGACGTTTGCTAACAGTTTTTTCTGTACAATAATAGCCGTGATATTGCGCTGTTGCGCAATCAAACAGTGAAGGACAACTGAAAAGAATAACAAATAACGTGATAAAGTGTGCGCAACTTGGGTTAAAACATCTGAGTATTTCAACTTCTCTTCTGTCGGCAGAAAATTCGTTCTCGTTGTCAATCGACATGGTGTCAAATGCAAGGTCGGGGAATGATGTGCCGCTTGTCACAATAGTAATTTCGTAAAGTCTCCTTTTACAAAGTCAATTGTTTTATCTGCTACAGTTCACTTTTATCGAGATTCCTCTACTCTACTTTATACATTTACTGTAGTGATGCCATAACGGTAAAGTAGGAAATGCTGTTTTGTACAACCTGAAAGTAATTACCGTGCTAATCCCAGGTACAAAGCTTCCATCAGGGTTTAAGGGAATACGTCACAGATCGCCGTTTCTTAATAGTGGGGGGGGGGGGGGGTGGCGGGGGGCATGTTGATAGCAATGGTTGAGGCCTGGGTATCTATTCATACACAGGTTCGAAGCTTTTCAACTGGTAATATCTTCGAAAATCTATGGGCACAGCTCGATTTTGTTTTTTTAATGCGTCCTTAATAATATTGTAATGTTATTTTAGAAAAAAAATCTAATACAGTGGTCTGGAAATATATATTTTTTTAAAAAGAATGTTACTTTTCATGCGGCACCATATGCAGCTCATGCCAATTGACACAATTTTAAGCTCATGTATCTCGGAATCCATGTGGGGAAAAAATTATTAGAAATTACTTTTAAAAACCTTATTCGTTGCTTTATAACACTTGTGATTTTTAGTTCAAAGAGTAGAACAGTCGTTGTGTGACGTATTCCCTTAACAACGATCGCACAAAAACGAACTTTAGCACAACTTTCCATAGATAATTCGAACAAATTCATTGCGGTAAGTTGTGGTGGCTGCATTCCATTGATTATCACGATTTTTAGCAGAGATCTAGTCCGCAAGGAAAAAGTGTACCATTCTGCCCCGTAGCTGAAATTTTTGAAGAATAGATTTTTTCCATTTGCGCACTATTAGAACACTAATATTTTCAATTCTAACAATGAGTGACTGAGTTTGATGCCCTCATTCAGTATCTTCTGTCCGGGCCAACAATTAAAGAAGAGATGAATATAAGCCGCGGCTACGAATTGAGCGAACCTGTACATCTGCTTGTATTGACCCAACTTCTTTACAACCTGTGTAAATAAATTTGTCAATAATTTTTTTCATTCGAAATTTTTAAAAGTGCAAAAGAAATTAGAAAATTGTTCACACACGATTCTACAAAAATTTACTTTGATTCACGGAATTTACTATTCTTTATGATGTACTAATTCTACTATTCGTTGTTTTTTCCATTAAAAAATATATACCTGAAGTAGAGGAAAGACGATCGTCATTATGTTGGCCCCTAATTGAAAGAGGAATAGTTTTGAGTAAGCGGCTTGAATGATTACAACGAACCTTTATCGACAAACAAGGACAAATAATTAAATACAAAGACAAACATGGACCTTTTCTGTCAGATTTTTTTGTACTTAATGGTATCCTGATGAATTTTTATGCAATCTTTCAATTCTTTGTATTTCGCGTCGTTCTCGATCGCAGGATTTGCATCGAATTCCAAGCTATCATTCTCTGCGATACTTTCGAATCTATAACTGCACATTAATCGTCGCTGTACACGATGTAAAACTTTATCTCCAAAAGCAGTATGTAAGAATAAAAATTATTACCTAACGATCGCGAGTATGCCACACGCATGTTGAACGTAAACCATGAACATCACATCGTTGGCTACGACAGACAAGGTCAGCATAAAACAGCCGATGTAAAGGTATAACGTTATCGCATAATAATAACGTTCGAAATCGACAGGGTATTCCGCCGGATACAGATGTTCCCGCTGACGGCTCACGTTCAATGGTGAAACAATGTCGAGTACTTGTGGCATCATGGGAACCAGAAGATATACCGTCATCGATCCAAAAACGAAAGCTACAACACATTCAATAACGCTTGCGATGTAGGGGCGACCGGGGCAAAATGGCACATCGTGGCAAAACGGGACAGTGAGGGCAAAATGCAATTTTCCAATAATTTTTGGACGCCCCACTTCGTCCCATCGATACATCCGGATTTTCAAACCCGTTTTGCCCCCCGTACCACCATCGCCACCATACGAAAGTTATTGGAGAATAGTGTTTCGTCTCATTATCCCGTTTTGCCCCGCTGTGCCATTTTACCCCGCTCTCCCCTATCAATAACATTCACAGTGATTTATAATTACGCGTATAAGCACACACTTGCATAAGCCAAAGACAATTTTCTACCATCCTCCGCGTATCTTTCGAGAATCTTAATTTCATGCTGGTTCGTAATGGAAGACCAATGTATTTTCATGCATTCGAGAAGAAGTTTCATCTGGAGAGTAAACGATCAACAGCAAACGAGTCTTACTGTCGAAAATTGAATTTTGCAGTTCTATTACGAGGGCTCACTTTTTGACGATTGACGATGCAATTTATAGACTTGGCGACAGCCAAAATTTGCGAGGCCATAGATGCAGAGCACTCAACCATTATGTCCATGTCACCGTTGTTCTCCCACATTGTTATCGCCTGAGACATAGATAATGAGGCCATAGATATTCAGACATAGACATTCGGTAACAAACCGGGGAATCCTATGCGACAAGAATACCTGACTGACTGTCATTGAGATGAAATATCCCTGGACGATAATAGAGAGAAGTCCTTGCCACTTTGACGAATCGTATGGCCACTGGCAAATGGCCTTGAGGAAAATCACATTGATTCTGTAGTACCGATTTTGTAAAAAATCCATTGCTCCGGAGCAAAGCTTCCAAAGAACTCATGCGACGATTCTGGCGGTATATTTCAGTTCGGAGAACGAAGCGCGCATTATGAATTCTGTTTGTACGCCTATCGTCTTTACAATGACGCTAAGGTGCGAGCGGACGGTAGAAGAGGGCTCAATAACGTATTAAATGTGGTGGTATAGCATGCGACACTGCAAACTTGACAACTGCGTTGATGTACGAACGCACACTGGACGAAGGTTCAAAGGAATAATAAATTTTGTGGTAGAGCGCGCTATAGCGGGGTTCGGACATCTGAGAATTTCATTTTTCTTCTGTAGGCAGGGAATTTACAGTCCTCATCATCGGTCCGCATCGTCTTTGACGGAAGGTTCTTGATGAAGTCATTTTGTTTCGAAATACGATACGGGGAACCCTAGCATGTCAAGCGATCATCGAAAGACCCAAAAAACGACTGGTCGTTCTGTGACACTTTTCGTCCGGAATAACGACCGAAATAAAGACCAATTGTTAGGTTGAGAATGGCTCGTTCTTTCATCAATGAGCGCAAAATGACCACAAATATGACCAATGTATGAATTACTGAAAACGTTCTAGATGGGGTCGTTTCGTCGGCGTTAATCAGAAAGTAACCGGAAAGGCGACCATGTTGAGAGGTTTTCATTGGGTCGTTCTTCGGGTCTTTTATGAAAAACGATTTATCTGAGTCCTCGTCAACAGTCCCTTTGCAAGTAGTTTTTCATAAACGACCCAAGAAAAATTCTCAACATGGTCGTCTTTCCGGTTACCTACTGATCAACGCCGGCGAAACGACCCAACCTAGAGCTTTTTCAGTAATTCATACATCGGTCGTTTTTGTGGTCATTTTGCGGTCATTGATGGGAAAACGACCCATCCTCAACCTAACAATTAGTCTTCTTTTTCGGTCGTTATTCCGGACGAAAAGTGTCACAGAACGACCAGTCGTTTTTTGGGTTTTTTCTATAGTCGTTAAAGACGGTCGTTTCACTTGCTAGGGAACTTTTCTTTGGGTGTTCAAACACTCCAATATCGGTCGCGCCTGTTTAGCAACGTGTATTTTTTAAATTATTTTTTTTTAGTCAAATTAACGACAAGTCGCAAACTTGTGCTGTATAAGAGTTTGTATGGACAGACAGAATTAAGTGAATGCTTGTTTTGCGTTATAGGGCTTATAAAACGTATATTTCCACCATTTATTACGTTCGAGAAGATTTTTCATCTGGATAGGAAATGTTGAATGACAACGACTCTTACTGTCGAAAATTGATTTATTTCGGTAATCCATCAGATCTTACTGTTTGTTGATTGAGCGTGCTATTTACAGACTTGGTGATGGATGCCTTTTGCGTGGCCACAGGCGAAAAGCAGTCAATCATATTACCCTGAAGATATCTGCATGGCATCAAATTTCATCTTTGGCAAGTCTCTATCAGTGCACGGCTTTAGAAAGAATAACCAATTGTTCACTTACAGAATTTTTATCTCCAAGTGAACTTCCTCGAGCAAAGTTTGTACGATGCAAAATACAGTCGTTATAACTTGGTGAAATTTGGGCACATGTAGGTATCTTCAGAATCGTTCAATCGTGATGTCCACATCGCCCTTGTTTTCGTAAATTTTGGTACCCTGATTTAACAATAACGAAACTGGCTATTCGGTGACAAAAGCGGCAATCATCGAGAAGCAATAAAAGTGAAGCAAGAGAATACCTGAACGAGTATTAAAAAAATATTTCCGTAAAAAATAATCTGACGAAGTCGTTACCGCTTGGACGACTGATTAGGCCACTGGTCGATTGCTCTGAAGAGAATCGCGTTGAATCTGTAATAACGATACCGAAAAAAGCCCATTGCTGCGGAGCAAAGCCTCCAAGGACTGATGCGATTATATTGGCAGGAAATTCACTTTACAGAATAAAGGGCGTTAGAAATGTATGTACAATACTAGCCGTGATATTACGCTGATGCGCAAATGGACAGTGAAGGAGACCTGAAAAGAATAATAAACAACGTGACAAAGTGTGCGCAACTAGGGTTAAAACATCTGAGGATTTCAATTTGTCTTCTATCGGCAGAAAAGGCGATCTCATTGTCAATCGATATAGCGTTAAATGCAAGGACCGGGGAATGACGTGTCGCTTGTCACAATAATAATTTCGTAAAAGTCCCCTTTCACAAAGTCAATTGTTTTATCTGCTACAGTTCACTTTGATTCAGATTCCTCCACTTTTGTTTCGTAATTTATTGTATTGACGCTATAACGGTAAAGTAGGAAATGCTGTTTTGTATAATCTGAAAGTAATTCACATGCTAATTCGAGGCTCAAAACTTCCATAAGGGTTTAACAACGATCGAACAAAAACGAACTTTAGCACAATTTTCCATAGATAATTCGAACAAATTCATTGCGGTAAGTTTTGGTGGCTGCATTCCATTGAGTATCACGATTTGTAGCAGGGATCTGGTCCGCAAGGAAAAAGTGTACCATTCTGGCCTGTAGCTGAAATTTTTGAAAAATAGATTTTTTTCATCTGTGCACTCATATCAGAACCCTAATATTTTTAATTCTAACAATGAGTCACTGAGTTTGACACCCTCATTCAGTATCTTCTGTCCGGGCCAACAATTAAAGAAGAGATGAACGTATGCCGCGGCTACGAATTGAAAGAACCTGTACATCTCCTTGTATTGATCCAACTTATTTACAACCTGTGTAAATAAATATGTCAATTATTCTTTCATTCGAAATTGTTAAAAGAGTAAAAGAAATTAGAAAATTATTCATACACGATTCTACATAAATTTATTTTGATTCACGGATTTTACTATTCTTTGATTTTTCCATTAACAAATATATACCTGAAGTAGGGGAAAGACGATCATCATTACGTTGGCCCCTAATTGAAAGAGGAATAGTTTTGAATAAGCGGCTTGAATGATTACAACGAACCTTTATCGGCAAACAAAGATAAATAATTAAATACAAAGATAAACATGGACCTTTTCTGTCAGACTTTTCTGTACTTAATGGTATCCTGATGGATTTTTATGCAATCTTTCAATTCCTTATATTTCGGGTCGTTCTCGATCGGAGGATTTGCATTGAAATCCAAGCTATCATCCTCTGCAATACTTTGGAATCTATAACTGTATAATAATCGTTGCTGTAAACGCATATAGCATAGTGTAGACGAGACTTAAGGATGTTTGGGCCAAAACGCGTTTCGGTTTGATCGCTATAAAACATTGTTACTTTGCAGGCAAATACACACTGAATCGTTTGCAATTCTTTTAGACTTTTTTGACCGTGTAGTTTTTTAGTAACAAGTGTACAAAGCTACATAAGGTACCGTCTAAACGTTTCGGAAATCGGTTGGTAACAACAGAACGTAGCGATTTTCTCCACCGATTTCTGTTAGAATCGAGTACATTGACTCATTAATTGTAAAACCACCTGACTGAAAGCCCTCCCTGGAAGCTGCTCGTATGCGGCTGGTACGGACACGGATAAAGTCGTTTTGACAGTCGTTTTCGCGGACGTATTTTTGTCCGAAAACGACCAGTCGTTTATTCAGTCGCTTTGAAGGTAGTTTGGTGGTGGTTTTTCAAGTCGCGGAACTTGCCAGGGATTAGGGTGCCGAAAACACCTACATGGAGTGAGGGTTAATCTTGGGGGTCCACAAGGGGTCCCCCGTGTATTTTGGGGGTCCATGGACCCCAGGTTAAGAACCGCTGGCCTAGCCGCTTGCATTGTCTGTGTTTTTGTTACTCGGACACTGACTAACGCGATCATCAAAGCCTCTCTCCTGTTCCCCTCCAGCGATTTTGGCCCAAACATCCTTAACACGATGTAAAACACCCACGAATTTTAAAGATCGTCTTTATCCCCAAAAGCAGTACGTTATAATAAAAATGATTACCCAACGATCGCGAGTATGCCACAGAGATGTTGGACGTAAACCATGAACATCACATCATTGGCGACGATAGACAAGGTCAGCATAAAACAGCCGATATAAAGGTATAACGTTATCGCATAATAATAACTTTCGAAATCGACAGGGTACTCCGCCGGATACAGATGTTCTCGCTGACGGCTCACGTTCAAAGGTGAAACAATGTCGAGCACTTGTGGCAACATGGGAGCCAAAAGATATACCGTCATTGATCCAAAAACGAAAGCTATAACACATTTAATAACGCTGGCGACGTAAATATAACATTCATAGTGGTTTATAATTACGCGTGGAAGCACACACTTGCATAACCCAAAGACAACTTTCTACCATCCTCCGCGTATGCTTCGAGAATCTTAATTTCATGCTGGTCCGTAAGAGAAGACCAATGTATTTTCATGCATGCGAGAAGAACTTTCATCTGGAGAGTAAACGTATCTTACTGTCGAAAATTGAATTTTGCAGTTCTATTACAAGATATATGTTGAGAGGCTGTGACCGATGTAATGAATATTTTTACTTTCCTTGCTGCGGCTTCGGAACGGTCTGTTTCTGGTTCTAGTTCTGATTATAAAGAGAAAAAAAATTATCACAGATAAATAAACATTCTGAGGCGGACCCCGACCAGGGTGGAAACGTTAAACAATGAAAAGGGAATTTTTCATATAACACCGAACGAAGAAATTTCCCAGAAACAGACCGTTCCGAAGCCGCAGCAAGGAAAGTAAAAATGTTCTATTATAAGGTCTCACTTTTTGACGATTGATGATGCAATTTACAGACTTGGCGATAGCCATAATTGACGCGGACATAGGTGCAAAGCACTCAAACATTATGTCCATGTCACCGTTGGTCTCCCACACTTTTATACCCTGAGATGTAGATAATGAGGCTGGCTTTTCGGTAACAAATCTGACAATCTTATGCGACGAGAGTACCTGACTGGTTATCATAGAGATAATATATCCTTGAAGGACAATGAAAAGAAGTAGTTGCCACTTCGACGAATCGAACGGCCACTGACAAACGGCCTTGAGGAAAATGACGTTGATTCTGTAGTACCGATTTTGTAAAAAGTCCATTGCTCCGGAGCAAAGCTTCCGAAGAACTGATGTGACGATTTTGGCGGTAGATTTAAGTTCGAAGATAGAAGCGCGTATCACGCTCTCGACGCGCATCAAGAATTCCGTTTGTACCTATCGTCTTCACAATGACGATAAAGTGCGAGCGGACGGTAGAAGAGGGCTCAATAAAATAATAATTGTGGTGGTAGAGCATGTGAGACTGGGCTGCAAACATGAAAGGGAATCCAACTTGTCTTCCATCTTCAAAGAACTTTCCGTAGTCTACATGAAGTATGATGGAAAGTCCAAAAATTAATAATTCGTCTTTACAATATTACGCTCATGTGCGAGCGGACAGTAGAAGAGGGCTCAATAATGTAATAAATGTGGTGGTAGAGCGTGCGATAATGGGGTTCGAACGTCTGAGGATTTCATTCTTCGTTTCACTCATCGTCTTTGATGGAAGGTTCTTGACGAAATTACTTTGTTTCGAAATACGACACGAAGAACTTTACTTCGGGTGTTCAAACACTCCAATATTGGTCGCGACTGTTTAGCAACGAACATTTTTTTTAAATTATTTTTTTATCAAATTGACGACATGTCGCAAACTTGTGCTGCATGAGCGTGGGTTTGTAGTATGGACCGACAAAATTGAGTAAATGCTTGTTTGGCGGTGTACTACATATAAAACGTGTTTTCCACCATAATCTGTGTGTCAAAGTTTTGTAACAAATTATAATAAATTCTCATTAACATACTTCACCGTACACCTTAGCCAAAAGGATGTTGGAAAGGTAGGCAATCACAATGGAAGTTCAACATGTACGTTTTCAAAATTCCGTAACATTTTTGAATCCTGTCCATTTTGCCCCAACCTCCTGCCTGGGGACCACCTAACTGGGGAAAACTCGGATAAAACGGATAAAGTACACTGAGAGAAGGATCTAGTAAATATGACTATATCGCTTGAAAGATATTACCATTGAAATATTACCTTTGAGATATTACCATTGAGATATTACCATTGAGATATTACCATTGAGATATTACCATTGAGATATTCCCATTGAGATATTACCATTGAGATGTTACCATTGAGATATTACCATTGAGATATTACCATTGAGATATTACCATTGAGATGTTACCATTGAGATATCACCATAGCACATAGTAGTAGGGAACTAGGGCTCTACCTATGGTAGGAAGTACCGGATTTATAACAATCTTTCGTAGATTTTGTGCTAAAAATTCTTGGAAAATCTAAGACTTCCCAAGTTATCCCGCGATAGGTGGCGCCCTCCTACTGATGATCGATAGTTTTTACTAGATTCTTCTCTCAGTGTAGGGTTGAAGGACTCCAGTTCATGACAATTAGCAATGTCAATGAAAGCGTTGTAACTGCTCCATAGAGAGATATATAGGATATTGTATGGACTAATTAATATTGTCAATAAATACATTTTTACTACTATTATTATGGATAAAGTACCCCCTGCACGAAGTATGTATGTTATCCGTGTTATCCGAGATTTCACTTATCCGACGTACACTCTCCCCACATTACCTCGGATAAACGAGGCTCTACTGTATTGAAGTATCGAGTACCGATTGGTACTCGAGTATCGAACTGATGAGTACCGGGCAAGACTTAAGTACTTAAGCTTTCAGTACTGAGTAGATCTGGTACTTGCGTATATCAACACATAGTTAAAGTACCTGAAGTGATTCGCCCAGCATCGATTAATAACAGTAATTGAACCCTATAATTCTTTTTGGTATTAAACATTTTCGTTCGAATTTTTTTGCCGGTACTTTTTCGACGCTTCGCAAAAGGCAGTAAGAATCCGCTGGTACGTATTCAGATATATGCGAGAGGCAGAGGTCGTAAGAGCGCGGCAGGTTTGGCTCCGCCGCCCTTCTTTTAATCTAGATCTTCCGCGCGTCGCTCTTAAATCTCTTAAACAATTAACGGTGTGTATGGCGCGCGGGCGTAATCGTAATTACATAGCTGATTGCTAATTACGCGTTATGCGCCCGGTATCACGTGAGTTAAAATGAGAAGGCGTTACCCGCGGTTCGTATATCATTTCTATAGTGTACAAGTTGAGTGAGCATATATGCATTCGATAAAACTGATGCAGCATGCGAGCTTGCCGCTGCGAACCGAGCCACCTTTACGGATCGTTGATTTTGGACGGTATAAGTTTTACGAGCGAGCTAAGACTCTCGCTTCTCTCTCCCAACATGGTTTCTTTAAACTTTTTTTTTTCGCTCAACTCACCGATTACGTTATCTCGATTCAACGAAAATATCGAATATCCGGGTATAGCTTCGCAGGTGCATTACGGACAGCGTATATTTGAAGATGCATTTTGCTACACGTATGAAAATGCCTATTATACATATTATACGCGAGGCACACTCGTGTCTCACGGGATAGTCATGTGGATAATATAGTCACGAAAGTGTCCCGTTTAAAGTCCTCTTTCCTCTTTCGTACAATTTTATCATCAATTCTTCTCGCAGCTATACACGCTCTTCCGCCTTCCTCGCGGCCTACGACCTCGCGCGTACTGCCCGTACCGCATAATCTTTTATTAGCATGTATTATATACCCGGGACAAATATTACCGACTTCAAGAACGAGGGAAAAACAAATAGAATGACAAAAAAATGAAACAAGACAAAATAAAAAGCTTACGAATTACTTTATTTTATTTAAAAAAAATTTATTTGTTGACGGAGTAACTCCTTTACACAAAACTCGAGTTGTGAATCGAGAACGCGAGGCATATAAAATTTGAGGGTATAACATTACTACAGAATTTGAATATACAGTACTATATAATACATAATCCCGAGTAACATTTTTCGTTAATGATTTTCAATATAACATGAGATACGTATGACTATAAATATGAGAGATGGACTTAATTATAATCATAAAAGGGAGGCCTTAGGAGAGTCTAATCAAAAACTTGATATCATAATGACACTGCCGAGACTTCCCTTTCTTAGCTCTATTCATATCTTGGGATCAGTCTATTCGCCTGCGCCTTGAAGGCTTCGAACCATACACCAGTTATTAACATGGATTATATACCCGGGACAAATATTACCGACTTCAAGAACGAGGGAAAAACAAATAGAATGAAAAAAAAGAAACAAGACAAAATAAAAAGCTACCGAATTATTATTTTTTATTTGTTTGTTGACGGAATCGAACGATACCCCAGTGAAGTTCAGCGTGTCATACTGATTTTCGAGCCTTGCTAATCGTGCGATCGTCGAGTTGATCGCCGCGTTTGTTTTATTCCGACTTTCGTGAAAGGGCCGAGATGCAGTAGAGCGCGCATTCTGTCTAGGAATATTATAAAAATTTATAAATCTCTCGCGATCGAAATAGTTTTCACACTTGGGACATCTGGTGCAGTTATGAGTCTGCGATAGATCGGAACCGTTTGTTGTGAACACATGGCGAGTTCGATGAGAAAGAAGCGCGAAAGCTGACGCATCTTCACGTGGGTGGTTCGAGTATTCGGCGGGGTAAGAAAAAATCTTTCGGTCCATTAAGGAAAATCGTTTGGAAACTCTTTAGGGACTCGAGAAGATTAACAATAGATTTTATTCGGGTGGTTATGAAAACAAAAAAACACGTTTTTGTTCGTGGCTTCTTGATCTTTCCGGTATCCTTCGGCACTTATCAATAAAATTAATAGGAGTCGCGGAAGAGGTCGGGGTCGCCTCGCCACGTGAGATGCGTCTCAATCGCGATCTTCTGAGCCGCTTCGAAGCTCCTTGTCTCCTTTTTTTTCTCATGCTCCGTCCCTCTCAGTCTTCGACCGACGTTTACACCGCGGCCGTGCAGCCTCTCTTCTACACTTCGCTCGTAGATGACGATCCTCAGGAGTCCTCTACTGTGCGCCCGATGACTCGCCTATCCCAGCGTCGCGGCTCCCCGAGGCGCGTCATTGTCCAACGGTTGCGGTGTGTGGTCGACAAACTCGCGGGCTCCTTCGACGCGCATACAATCGTATCGGAACACTTTTCGTTGCCGGAAATCGGTGGGAAGTGAATTTCGTAAGAAAAAGAAAGATACGTGTATAAAGAAAGTAAGTGGCGTGTATGCAACTTGAGGTATACGCTAAAATTCCATGTGAAAACTTAATCAGTAATTTTTAGACAAACGGGCGCGTTTTAGACAAACGGGCGGTCTCTTTTCTAGGTTTTGATTAATCTAAGTACCCAGACAAACTACTCCTAGGTCCTCATTATCCTAAGTAGGGAAGAGCGGGGAAAATGGGATGGTGGGGCAAAATGGGGCAGTGGGGCAAAACGCGATATTCCAATAATTTTTGGATGGGACAATGGGGCAAAACGGGACAAACTGTCCCATTTTGCCCCGCTGTACCCTACCAAGAGGACCTACTCCCAGGATCTCATTATTTTAAGTCTGCCAAGGAATCAGCCCCGGGTTCACAATATATATATATTTTTTAGCAGTGATAGTATATACTCAATTGATTGAACTATAATTATAGTTACAACTATAATTTCTGGTCATTGTCGTAACTGTAAAATGTAGGCGTCCCCCCTAGGAACTATTTACTATGTAAGTTTTTCTCAGTGTAGTGACGTCAAAGTTAACTGCATTTGAAATCCAGATATAGATTCTGCGCCGAAAAAACGTTAAACTTCGATCTTAAGTTCGAACTTGAGTTCCGAAAAATCGAATTTGAGTTCGAACTTGAGATAGATTTGAAGCACGCAGTGAACTCCGGTGAAAACTTCGATCTTAAGTTCGATCTCAAGAGTGATCTTAAGTTCAAACTAACGTCTTAAAATTCGACTCTAAGAATAAAATTCGACCTAAAACATTCGCTAGGACCTAAAATAACCTAATTATTTCTGAGACCCTGATTATTCCAAGTTTCTTCGGATTATTCCATGACTTTGGCCGTAACGCTTCACGAGGACGCTTTTCACTCAATCACCCCAAAGATGTTTCCACATTAAAAAAAAAAAAAAAATCATTAATAGAACCGCGATTTTATAGCGCCGCAAAACATTGCTTCTCTTCACCCTTTCCTCTTCGCGACCGTTTACACCATTATTTTCGTTGGTCCTGCCGTTTATTTTTCTCCGCGAACTCCATCGATAACTCAATTAAATACCACACTCTCCGGATTGTCTTGTCCCGGCTGTTGTCGTCGTTTATCTTAATCTCTCTTCTTGCCACCGAAAGAACAGAGACGAGTCGTATTTTCTCACACTTAATGTCACGAATATCTTCGGGAACCAACCAAAGTCCCACCTGTATGATGTTCTTAAGTAACGAGGCCCGAGGGGTTCTCCCTCCGCGGAGTCAAGCGGAAGGGTACGCCGAATATAATAATGCTAAATAATACTCGCGAGTAGCGTGCAGAGAATAATCAGTTCGTGTTTTTTTTTGTGCTTTAAACTTGCGCCCGTCTCGTATGTGTTTGGGGCAACGCACCCACTTTTGAGGTGTATATAGCACTGGTCCGCTCTTGCGTGGAACGAAAAAAAAAACTTAAAAAAACAAATTAAAAGAAAAGAAAAAACACACGAATTCGAGGGGGTCTCTTAGCTGCAAGTGCTTTCTTGTAATTTCTTTTTTGCGGAAGCACGCATCGGGTGTGTAAGATATGCAGCGTCATATGAGCGCGATGATCCCGTGTGAGAGAGATGGTATTTATCCGCCGTAGCTTTGAAGCAGATTCTACGTTGCGTGGAACAGGGAATTACGATTTATAATTTCATGAGACGCGGCATCGACGCGTCAATGAATTGACTCTCGGCCCCGGCCTCATTACCCCCCGAGTGCGTTGCGTGCGCGCGCGACGAGAGTAAAGAGCCGGAAGAAACGCGCGAGCCAGGAACACAAGATCGTTGTATTATTCAGTTTTTATTATTTTCCAATTTTTTTGTTTTGCGTTTTTTTCATTCCGTGAGCGATGGAACGGCAGCAGGAACAGCATAAGGACGGGAGTTTTCACTGCCCCCCTTCCCCCCCCCTCCCCCCTCTTCTCCCGCCCATTGTAACCTCTTCTTCCACATGCATCGCGGGGGAAATAAGAACAATATTTTCTCTCTTTGCATACTCCGTATGTGCGATAAGAATATAAGAGGAAAAAAAGAAAACAAAGCCAAAATGAAGATATTGGATGTTATTACGTTAAGTATACCGGAGATATATCCTTGCGTAATGGGTTAAGCATAATAATAAATTGCGGTCGTGAAAAAGGATCTTCATGCGCCGCGCTTGATGGATCGCTCCCGGTTCCATATTGTCAGCAGATGCACATCGATTATTACGCCACTTCCATTATCGTTATTATTATCACACGATTTCATTAGTACGAGCCGACTCGTGAGGACGGTATGTTATTTTCCGCACCGAGGTGAAGTTTTTTTTAGATGAGCTATTTTTTTGTTGCACGAAAAGAAAAAAATATTTTTTTAAGGAAACAACATTTTTTTGGATCTCTTCCATTTTTGGAATTGATATTTTTTGTAAAGAACGATTTATTAAAGGGCGATAAAAAAACACTGTCGTCCGTACAGATTATTATGCCACTCCCATTATCGTTATTATTATTAAATAACTTCCTTAGTCCGAGCCGACGCGTGATGACGGCAAATTATTGTCCACCCCGAGGTGAAGATTTTTTGGTCAAACTATTTTATTGTTGCACAAATAGAAAACGCCAGAGAAACAAAAAAAATAGTATATTATGCCACAAGGGAGGAAAGTGCATGTTTTCACCGAGTGTGAAGTGTCATGCCCGTTTTTAGGATTTATATTTGTTATACACAACGATAGCCCAAAAGGCGATAAAAACACTATTGTTCACACCGATTATTACGCCACTTCCATTATCGTAATTATTATTAAATGATTTCCTTAGTCCGAGCCGACTCATGACGACCGCAAGTTATTTTCCTCCCCGATGTGAAGATTTTTTTGACAAACTATTTTATTGTTGCACAAAAAGAGGAAAAAAAACATTTTCCAAGGAAACATTTTTTTTACATCTCTTTCATTTGTGGAATAGATATTTGTTATAAACAATCGTAGCAAAAAAAACGATAAAAAAACCCTATTGTCCGTACATGGGAAGTACAGTGAAATGTGTAATACGGTCGTGTTGTACGCGTGTAGGTAGCGATAGCATACGTGACCTTGTAATTTTCGACATCCTTCTCATTCTGTCAGTAGGCCCAGTAGTTCTCATCTGTCCCTTATCCTCATTGTCCGTGCGGTCTCCTCCTCAGGTGTATTTCTGAATAGAGAACGGAGAAACAAAGACCTACACCGGGGCCCGCATGTATTTCCGCTTGCGCAATATCCTTCCGGTTTATTTTTATTATCATCATATTTTTTTTTTTTTTCAATTCATCCCACCATGCCATTCACCCGCTCTCTTGCGTCGTCGGCCGGCGTCTTCGCCCTGCGTCCGCACACAAAGCTCGATTGCCCGTATATCCGTGTAAACTCACCGCATCACACCGGAACAGGATGATCGAGGATGAATACAATGAAAAATAGAAATTGTATTTTTCGTACTCGGAGAGTCGAACAAAAGGGTTGAAAAGTTTCACTTTGCGGCTTGCGGAGAATAATTGTGCTCGTGTACATTGTAATTCATGTATATTTTTATTCGACGTTTCACCGACTCCGCTCGACTGAAAAATTATTACAGCGAGTCATAGTTGAAAACGTATTTCTTGTATTATATACTGCTATTATTTATATATATATATATATATATATATATATATACACATATATACAATGGCAGTATATAATAAAAGTCATGGTTTTTCACCTTTTTACAACAAAAACAATTTCAATATTATTTTAATTATTGGTACTTAAAATTAAAAATGTCAGTTTAATTCTTCGTTGCTCATTCTTTCGAGTTGCTGGCAAGTTGTGCGTGTTGGGTGTTTGAATATATGTATCGTAATATAAATCAATTTAACCAAGGATTAAATCGGCTTAATTAAGATCTCGTAAAACCAGGAATGTGGAGCAAATCCCGTTCCAGCATTCAACGAACTCTTCGACGTCAAGTTTTTTTGACAAGCATTTCGCAGTATCAAGAATACCGAAAATTGATTTCCGTTTTCTTAATTAAAGAACTCGGAAATTAATTACGAAAAATTATCCGTACACTATTTTTAGTTCGTAAACCGACGAACAAACAAAAAAAAACCTTAATTTTCTTATGGCCACTTTTTCAAAAAAGATTTCAATGATATAAGTTCGATTGCAGTTGAAGTTAAAATTCTCAAAGTTGTTTTCATTTACTTGTGCTGGGTGTTTGAATATATATTAGTGTTTTGTGTGGCTTGTATGGACAATGGTTCGATATTTTCTCTGTGCGTCACGGCGAAGCGTTTGGTAAGTTCTTTCACTATTTATTTTTAAATTAAATAAATTAATTAAATAATTTTATCTTAATTAAATTAATTTGAAATGTCAACGTGAGGTGAGAGGCTGCGAAGACTAAATGTTGCGTTACCCGTCGTCATTAGGAAGCCACGCTGTCTCGTCTCGCCGGAGTGAAGAAATGTGTCTGTCCGCGTGGACTCTAGCAATAAACAGGTAAGATAGTGTATCGAACGTGCGAAACGCGGTTGTACGCACCGGAGCGCAAAGTCTTTCTTTGCCCGTGCGTTAAACGTATTATTACGATGACGCGTATGGGATATACGCGTGTACGAGCGTTTTAGCGACTATTCTTCCTCTTTCATCTTCCTCTCGTCTCGCCGAGGTAGAAAAGAATTTTCAGTGTACAGTGGGCAGTAATAATAGCGCACTCATTCGCTCGTTTCAGTTGGCAGTAATAACAGTGGTCTCTGCCGGGCACGATAATGGATAGATGCATAATGCTCATATATAAATAATAGTTTATACATACACATAACACACACATGCGCATATATACACGAATCCACCTGTCTGGCCTCAAATAAAATCGACCCCGTTATCCAATAACGCAACTAAAAAAAAAAAAAAAAATGGAAAGAAATAAAAATAATGTGTCAATGACCCAGATAACTTTTTTGCCAACAAACCGCCAGCAAATAGGCAGGATATTTCCGCTCAGGATGGCGGCAAAATTGCGTCCTGTGCGTCCGTTTTTGGCAAGATTCAATGTAGAAAATTGTTTGCTGCTGCTTTGCGTCTCACTATGAAGATTTATTTGCTTAAAGAAAAATGATTTCTTATAAAATTTAAGTGCCTCCATCGATTCTCACAATAATGCGATATCAAGGATCGTTCGTGCTGGCCCATTTGTGTAAAAAATTGTAGAAAAATATATCGTCGCTCAAATGAACCTGGGGGTTGACACAATTTTCGAACAAACTGAAAATCCAAAAATTCATTTTTGTGGTGTGGTTTTATGAAACAGGCATATTTATGGCAAAAACACAACAAAGCTTGGCGCCAAGCAATTGCACTTATTTACCTGTGCTACAAGATGGGATTATTTATTTGTTTTTATTTTTACCGTTGGTTATTTAAGATGTTGAGAAATTGAGAGAAAAATAGATTTTTCGGAAACTGTATTGCAGCATTTCATTGCATTTGGATTAAAAAATGAAGGAAAGGTAATTGAATAAACCTCAAACTGCAAAATACATCAATACATGTGAGGCAGACGATCGGATAAATTTATTATTTTATCAACAAAAAAACAAACACAAAAATGGAAAAAATCGCGAATGAGTGTCTCGCGCATTGCGCACACTCGAACTCTCTTCCCCCTCCCTCGCATACGGAAACGCTTAACTTATGAACTCGGCTGGGTCCTTTTCATGACGGGGACGCGTGACTGCCGGGTACGTGAATAGAAACGTCTCGGGGATCCAGCGGCGCGGTGCATTAAAGATCTTTGTCCAGCGCTCGGTGCGATCTTCGTGGATCTTCCGTACGCGCGCTGTCGCGGACGAGCTAGTACATTTTGCCGTGCGACTATGAGCGGGGTATGCGTGCATGGGATGCACACGGGCAAACAAGGAGTTTCCTGGATCATTGCCAAGGTGAAATCATTGCTGTCACCGTCGCTGGTCTTTCATGTGAACGTATGATTTACGAGCTTCTCTCCGCCGGACGCTCGATTCCCCGCGTTCCGAGATGAATCGAAGATGGGATTATTTATTTATTTTATTTAGTTATTTTTTTTCACAGGACGCGGTACAGAATAGAAGAGACTGGAGAAGAGAATACGTAGAAAAGCGGAAGGAAAACTCAATTTATTTATCGCAAATTTCGCAGCGAGTCAATTATGCGATCCCGCAGATCGATGGAACAATTTATATATTGTTTATTTATTTTTTGCACCGCACACGGTACAGCATCGAAGAGAGGCGGAAGGAAAAGTCAATTTATTTATCGCAAATTTCGCAGCGAGTCAATTATGCGATCCCGGAGATCGATGGAACAATTTATATATTGTTTGTTTTTATTTTTTGCACCGTACACGGTACAGTATCGAGGAGTCTGGATAAGAGAATACGAAGAGAGGCGGAAGGAAAGCTCAATTTATTTGTCGCAAATTTCCCATCGATTCAATTATGCGATTCCGGACATCCATGGAACAATTTATTAATTTTTTATTGTTATTTTTTTTATACCCTGAGAAAAAGAAATGGTTAAATTAAGCAAATGCGCGGTAACATACGTTCAAAGGTGTATTTTGTTGGTACAGCACATATGTTTGTTTCAATCAACAAATTTTGAATAAATTGAAGCAAATAATCGTTTAACAAAACAATGTTTTATTTGCACCAAACAAATAACAGCTTTGAACGTATGTCACCGCGTCTTTTGGTTAAGCCAACCAATTTTTTTTCTCAGTGTACCGCACACTGTACAGCATCGCCGAGCCTAGAGAAGAGAATACGACGAGAGGCGGAAGGAAAGCTCAATTTATTTGTCGCAAATTTCCCATCGATTCAATTATGCGATCCAATCTCTCGATCAATGGAACAATAGCCGAACGGATTACAGTTTTTGTTACCGACCGAGTCCCTCGTCGCGTCGCAATGCGACGACGAAGATCGGCCATAAAATTTTTTGACCGAAGGAATTTCTGCATTGACATGCCAAACAGCGCGAAGCCCGAGAAACGATTATTGCTATCGGCAGAGGACGGCGTGTACCGAGTATCTCGGGGTACGGTGGATCCACTCGTTAACGCGTCTCGGGCCGCGGAGATGTACGAGCCGGTCGCCCGGAGTCGGCACACAATGGCATATTAATGGCTGTCGGTAGCGCCGATAAATTTACCACGGTCGACGCCCGCGAGCGCCCGAGAATCCGAACTTGGCGAACGCCCGGGAGAATCGTCTCTCCCGAAGTCGCTCTCGCGCTAGGGTTGTGCGAGGTAATATACGCGACACGGTCCGGTCACTGCGTCGCTGCGCAACGAGCATAAACTATATGGAGAGTTGAAATATAGAACGTGTAAGATCTCTGTTTGAATTTTAAACTATATGCATGCGCGCTTCTAAGCACAACTAAAGCACCCATCTAATTTCCAACACGGAGCATGCGTGCGTCGACACGCGTGGATATTAAACAGCTTAAGGAGGGTGGAGCATTACAACGTCATCAAGAAAAGTATGCTGATTTTTTTTTACGCATTGATATGAACGGTCTTAGTGTAACTGCAAAGTTTGAATGCGTTCGTCTTCACCGTTTTCGAGAACATTTTTTAAAAAATTTGAACCATTTAACATTGATTCTTATGGCAGATTGAAAATAAGCGATGGATATTAATGTTTCTAGGGTAGTTTCATGCGGAAACGTTGCAAACTAATTATTGAAAACTGTAAAGAATATTGTCAGGAAGCTCTGTATAAAAATGTAGACACTTGTTCTTTGCCGTTAGTTAACAATAAGCAATTACATGGAACTTCAGTCACTGCGTCGCTGCGCAACGAGCATAAACTATATGGAGATATGAAATATAGAACGTGTAAGATCTCTGCTTGAATTTTAAACTATAAGTGTCGATGGTTCGATACGGACACACGAAATCGTGGACGCATATCGATTGCCAAAGGCAAAGGCCCAGAATTACTCCTGCGCATGTCCGAAACAATTTCGCGTCTCACATAAACTCGCATAATTCCCTGACTCGTCCTCTTTCTCTCCGGGGACGTCGAGGTAAGGTAAACGAATTATTTTTCTCTGTCTCTCTTGTGTTATGTATTGCGGCATCTATTTTTGTTTATTAATTGAGTGCGAGGAGAATATTTTTTTCTCAGCGTAAATCTCGCAAACGCACCGAGAACGCAGGGCAACGAATAAAAAAAAAAAAAAATTCTTTGACCCACGAGAGATTAGGATACGCGACTCGAGTCGGTAGTTGAATCCTCGAGCCGACTTAATTGCTGCTTTCGTAATAGGCGCGAGTAGTTCGCCGCGTGCGTTTAAAACAGCGTCGTCCAGCGAGATCTCCGGATGCGTTAACCCCGTCGCGAAGAGCCGTTTCTTTTCCCTGACTCGCGAGATGACCCGCCGAGGGGGGGGGGGGGGAGGGGGGCAGGGAGAGAGATCTCGAGTCCAAGATTCTGGAGCCCAGAGCGAGACCATAACCGGAGTCGGTTGAAACTGTCGCGTATAGGAAAGACGTGGGAAAGGTCAGTAATCGCGATATTTCAACGAAGAACTCGGGTCCTATCGAATTCCGTTGGTCTTGTTATTAAATCCCCTTAAGTATACACGTAGTCGAGCGAGGAATGCCAAAAATTGGTGAAACGGCGCGGCGGTGTCGGCGGCCCCGGGTACGCTGCACTCTCCGTAACCCTCTCGAAATCCGATGAACTCCTCGTCGAGGCGACTCGCGTGAGCAGAAATAGGTTTTTGGCAAAACATAAAAAAAAAAAAAAATTTTTAGAAAGAATTTGTCGAAAAATCCTATCTCGCCCCGGGTGATTGTTCGAAACCGTAGGAGAGATCCGAAGGGGTCTCCGGGGCACTTGGAGAAAAGAGAGGAAAAAAAAGGTCGCGACGCCACCACACCGCGTTTACCACCTCTATTAAGTCGTTACGACTTCGTGGCCTCACCCGATTATTTTTTCTTCTTTTCTTAGCTCCTTCGCCCACGTTGGCCGCGAACTCTGCGCGGCGCGATTTCGGCGCTCATCCCTTTCGCGGTAGCTGATTAAATTCGTCGCCGATAATTCCGGCGGTGGAGAGTCGTCCTGTGGTTTCGGATGACGTCGAAACCAGAGAAACTCTGAGGATTCCGGAACGGCGACAAATTCGCGGGGGATTTCGCCCGGAGGCCGATCGTTCTCTCGCCCGTTCCAGGATTCCCTTCGGTTATGTACATTCTTTTTATTCCCGCTGTTCCTCCTCCGTGCCTCTCTCCGTCGGACTTCGGCGACCCACTCGAGTCACTCCCGATTGCCGGAAGGCAGAGCGAATCCTCTCGCTCGCTCCCTTTCGCCGAAAAATCGAGCCCGCCGAAAGTCGAAGCGCCACGGCTACACGCGCTTCGGAAATCGAAGTCCTCGCAGCTATGCGGCACTATGGCTGAAGGGGTGGAAGACCGTTGCCGGAGACTCCTCAAAGTCACTCGGACTCTTTGAGATTTCGTGATGGCCCTCGGTGCCGCGTTTAGAACGCGCCTCGCTTTCGCGGTTCAATTTTTTTTTTTTTTTGTTCCCGCTTCGAGGCACGACGACCTCTGGCATTGCTCCGCAGGGTTTCTGACCCTGTCTAGGTAGGATAAATGCGGCGAATATGGAGGTTTGATTTGGGATCGAACAACGGCATCGGCAATTCGGAAGCCAGTGAACAGGTTTTGTTACGGCAATGTTATGACATGGAAGTTGGATATATATTATATATTATATATTATATATTATATATTATATATTATATATTATATATTATATATTATATATTATATATTATATATTATATATTATATATTATATATTATATATTATATATTATATATTATATATTATATATTATATATTATATATTATATATTATATATTATATATTATATATTATATATTATATATTATATATTATATATTTTTCCAAGTCCTCAAATCAGTTGTAAAATTCACGGCCGCAGCCGCTGTATCGCATTTGCACGAGGGCGCAGGGAAACTGCGGAAAACCCGCGCCTATACAGCCGGTCATTCCAACTGAGTCTTGATTCGCTACGTCGAGTACGAACTCCAATCCTCAGAATTCGACCTGCCGCTCAACGGTTCCAATGACGCCAGTTAGTGCGCGGCTAGGCGGTCACCCATCCAAGTACTGACCGCGAACGATTCTACTTGACTCTGGGAACCACCGAAGCCGCACACCGATCGTGCATCCACCGCTGTCGGTTGTTTATATTATATTATTATAAGTAATATTATCGTAATATTACCTGTTATTTTCAGTTACATTACATGGTCAACAATTGTTATTATTATTATTATTATTATTATTATTATTAGGCGTAAAATGCGGGACATCGATTTATCGCGAGAAAAAAGTGAGGTATAGCATGAGCGATAACACAGATTCTGGCGAGGATGAGAAGCGTGAGAGAAAAAAAGTGCGGCAAGTGAAAAGTACAGTTGAAGACGGGTACATGCAACAACGTTATTACAATGTATGCTTTTGGTGAAAAGAAAGGGATGGCCTATAAAGGCTCGAAGAGAAAGGCGTGTCATTCGTGACTCGACGTTATTTCCCTATATTTCGTCGAAGGGAACATCGATACAATGTGTCCGATGTAATGCGTCGAATGCGTGGGAAATATGAACTGAGAAAGTACTTCGATTCGGTACTAAAAATTATGAAAATATTACATACAAAAAAAAAAAATACAAGAAAATTTCGTCTAATCGCGTGTGCGTTATTCGCATTAAGCTGTTTAATATCCACGCGTGTCAACGCACGCATGCTCCGTGTTGGAAATTAGATGGGTGCTTTAGTTGTGCTTAGAAGCGTGCATGCATACATAATGAGGCAGAGGAAGAATAATAATAAGAGGACAAGTTAGAGAGGCAAGCAGAACGAGAAAAAGGGGTCGCGTGTTCTAGGGAGGGTTTTTGTATCCACCAGACATTATTGTCCCGTGCCTCAATAACATTTTTGTTCTTCGTTTTTTCGTTTGTTTTTTTTTCTTTTTCTTCAACTGACGAACCAACGAACGTGACGCCCCGCGTCCACCGCACACTTTATCTACCCTGTCTCTCGAAGCCTTAAACAGCGAGAAAAAAGAACGATGGGTTGGCCCGAGGAGAAAATAACAGTTTGAAAACAGTTGAGACGGTCTTCGGTTTCCCCCCGTCCTTCCCCCCTTACCGCTGTAACGCAGAAGCGCAACTTTTGGCGCCGTTCGGCGGCAAATTCCAAGCACGGATGGGATCATTTTTTTTTTTTTTTTTTTTTTGAACTTGTGACTAAACGAGTTATCACATATTTTTTTGTGAAATATAATATAGAATATTTAAATTTGATAGCTGGATTAATTAATTGCACCTGGGCTTGTTCCTCGATAAACCACGTGAGGAAAGTAAAAACCGCGGATATTCGTAGTGTCGCCGCGGATACCGTGGATGGTTCGACCTTTTAACTACCGGCTCGCTCGGGGCAATCCTTCCTCGGTATTCGGCAACTCGGCCTCACTGCAGCCCCCCAGTTGGCGTGCAGGCGCAGCGGTTTTGATTGCCGGGCGCTTGAACATTGATCTTCTAAGTGTGTAGGCCCGTACGAGAATGCAGGGTTCGCGACGTCGTCTGGACCAGTCTCTATTCCTTCCGTCTTTTTTGTTTGTATTTTTTTATTTTTATATTCAACCCTGAGGACTCTGCCATGACGTTATTTCGTTGTCTTCGCCGTCTATTTCGATTCGCACGCGAGCACAGAGTTGCCACAGTCGTCGACTGTATTGTTTTTGTATTTTATCGTTTGTTTTGTTTTTTTGTATTTTTTTGGATTTAAAAATTTTTTAATATCAACCCTGAGAATCTTCCATGATGTAATTTTGGCACATTTACATCTCTACCCCTCACAACTCTACCAGAGAACATCTCTCCCCAAAAAACTCTATCAAAAAACACAACTCTAACAACTCTACCAAAATCTCAACTTTTTTTACTTTCTACCAGAAAGGTAAAAAAATCGACCAGAATACAAGGCTGCCGTCTACTCTGGTATTCCGGTAGAGTTTCATTGTTATTCCGGTAGAGTTTCATTGTTATTCCGGTACACTTTCATTGTTATTCCGGTAGAGTTTCATTGTTATTCCGGTAGAGTTTCATTGTTATTCCGGTAGAGTTTCATTGTTATTCCGGTAGAGTTTCATTGTAATTCCGGTAGAGTTTCATTGTTATTCCGGTAGAGTTTCATTGTAATTCCGATAGAGTTTCATTGTAATTCCGGTAAAGTTTTATTTCCACTCCGGTAATTTCTCTTTCACTCCGGCAGAGTTTTATTTCAAGTCCGGTACAGTTTTTTTACTTTCTGGTAGAGATTTTGGTAGAGTTCTAATACGGTAGGGTTATAATATGGTGGAGATGTTTTCGGGTAGAGTTGCGAGTGGTAGAGATGTAAATGTTATTTTCATAGTCTTCCCCGTTCATTTTCACTCGCACGCCCAGTTGCCACATTCGTCGACTGTATTGCACCCAGTTGAGCTACGGTGAAATAGTTATAGACATAGTGGTCGAGTAAAAATAAAAATAAATTTAAATGTAAAAAAAAAAATTAAAAAAATGCTCAGTATAATGAAAAAACACATCGTACTTTGTAGCTGGAGGGTTCAAGTTTCATGAAGACATCGATGCGCACCCACGCGACTCGGGCCCCGGTATAGGCGATTTATCCACAGAGTCGATACATCACTTGTGCAACAGTGCAATGTACACACACAATTGTTTGTGTGTATGCGCGATGTGTTCTTCGGCAAGTACTGGGCGCATTGTATCGCTCGGTGATTTCTCATTGTAGGTGGAGAACGAACGAGCTATACAGATAGAGTAGCGTATGGAAAACGCAAAGAGAGCCAGGTAGGATCTAAAGGAGTTATTGACTCGTTCGATTCTCCGTTGGGTTACGCCCCGCGACCTACCTCAACAACTTATTGAGTTACAATCTTGCCCGAGAGCGGAGAGCTCGACCCACGATCGGCAGAAGCGCGCTTATACGAGCATCGCGATGTCTCCTCTCCCCGTAATATAAAGAAGACGGAAGAAAACAAAACAAAAAGATGAAGAAATTTATTCTTTGTTTTCTACGGATTATTTTCTTCGAAGAAATTGAAAATTAGATAAACTCGGTTTGCCAGCCGGGTCAAAGGAGACCAAGTGTTTCCCTGTGATTAAAGATAGGGGGGGGGGGGGGGAGGTCCATCGATGCCGGGCCAAAAAACTTTATTTATACTACCTACATTATAAAAGTTTGGAAAATGAATGCCCCACTTTCGATTCTTCGTAATGGTTGGTCGACCGTAAAAAAAAATCTTCATTGGGGGAAAAGTTTATTTTTTTCCTCCCCGAGACTGACCGGCCTCCTCGGCTATGCATCGAAGAGTCGTACGTTGTAATCCAAAGTGTACAGTTCGATGACATCTCGTGAAAAATAAATTTAAAAAAAGATGAAAGTTTCAATGGGAGAGGAAAACTGCCTGTTTTTGTGAAAATCACACAAAACTGACCCGGTTTCTCAGTCGGGTTAAAGGACCTTATGCGGATCCTTGTGCTTAATGACGGGGCAGGTGGTTCATCGATGTCCGGCCAAAAACTGTTTTTTGTACATTTTTCCTCGGTAATAAAAATTCGGAAAAAGAATCCCCCACACTCGATTCTTCGTAACGGTTCGTCGATCGCGTAAAATAAAATCTTTTTCCTCCCCGACACCGACCGGTCTCCTCGACTACGCATCGAAGACTCGTATATTGAATCCAAAGTATACAGTTCGATGATATCTCGTGAAAAATAAATTAGAAAAAAAACAAAAAACGATAAAAGTTTGAACAGGAGAGGTACGAGGAAGCGAGGAAGATTGTGCCAGAGCGAAGGTGGATCAGCGAGATATTCCGACGGATAATTCGGAGGGCCCCGGGCTGTCGAAGGATGCGAGGATGTGCCGGGTCTCCGAGACGCAGTTCTCCTTTTTATTCACGGTATACTCCGAGGGCCTTTCTGCCACTGCTCTTCCGAATGTCCCACAGCAGCGCGCGCATACCCACCTATGCAGTTGTACTCTATATTATTCCTACTCTGTATCGAGGGGATCTCTAGCCCTCGCTGCCGTTTCTCCTGTTACTCCCAGCATCCGACGCACTTAATCACCCGACTTAACCGGGCGTGTCTCACTTCTTCGCGCCTAGAATCTGATGCGACCGAGGGACTCGGCATTGGCGCGAAAGCTCCGACCGTTCTCGAGTGCCCTGGGGGATGTTTATTAGAAAATAAAAAAATCACGCAGTTTGTAAAGCGGTTCGAAGCCTCTGCATATCTGCGTCCTGCGCAGGAGACATGCAATACCAATACACGATTACGCAGAGGCGTTGTACAGTTACATATCCGCTTGAACCTTTAATATGATAAAATTGATGGAAGGGAAAAAAAATCGCTTGCGGGCTTCCAAAGAAAAAAATGGTTATTTCAATTTTTACAATTACCTACATATGATATTGAAACGATGACGGCGGGACTGTCAAGGTGACATGTTACCGTTTCAACCTCGTATGGAATTGTGAGAATTGAAATAACAATATTTTTCTTTGGCAGCCCGCAAGCGGATTTTACTTCATAACCTAATAGAGTCCTTAAAAAATGTTAATTGATTGTAATAAACTTCGTCCTTAAAAAATGTTAATAGATTGTAATAAACTTTTTTCTGGGTGTGACAAGAAAAGAATTGGATCGCTGAATCTATACGCATGTCTCCGAGCCACGTAGTCGATGCCGCGATATCTTTCCGACTCGTCGACGAGAGAAAATTATTTGCCATAAATATCTGGTTATTAGATCCAAATAAACATTATGAAATAATGACAACAATACCAAACAATCAAACAAATAAATATATTATAAATTAATACACCCTCTACTAGGTTATGAAGGAAATAAACATAATTCTTCGTCCTTAATAAATATTTATTGATTATAATAAACTTTTTTCTGGGTGTGACAAGAAAAGAATTGGATCCCTGAATCTATACGCGTGTCTCCGAGCCACGCAGTCGATGCCGCGATATCTTTCCGACTCGTCGACGAGAGGATTGCGAGCTCGAGGCTGGACACTGCGCGCTGGGTAGGGGGGGGGGGAAGAATGTCTCTTTACCAACCCAGCAAGATAATCCATAATACACAATCGCAGCCCTCGATGTCTCTATCGAAGAGGAGCGGAGCGGTCGCGAGAGGCCTCGAAGAGTCCGAAGCGCGTCGATTCGAGGTCCCTCCGCGGTCGGGAGGCAGCGAGAGATCGGCCGGTGGGGTGATCGTTTTGCCGCTCCGATCGCTATGCGCTGCGTACGCTTGCGAGCCTCCTATTTAATTATCGTTACCGGTGCTCCGACGGCCGCGGAAGGAGATAGAGAAGATTCGCCGCCTCCTTCCTCCCCCCCCCCCCTTACCTTCACTCGCAATCGGAAAAGACCGCGCCCCGTTCGCAACGAGCGATACCGATCGTCGGCCGCGCGGTGAGAGCTTGCCGATCGCTTCCCTCTAAGCTTCCCGCGCGGATCTGTTATTACCGGCGTAACTCACCGCGACTATTTATAGGTCAGGTCATCGAACATACCGAGCCCGAAGTCTTGCTGGTAGTGTCTAAAAAAAAAATATTAAAAAAAAATCGTTTTTTGCATCATCATGTATAATCGGCATCGTCGAAACAACGATTCGAGGCTGCGATACGAAACGGTTAACTTGTCGGGCGCCTCGCGGGAGGGACGGAGAGACGGAAAGCTCGAAGCTCCTTAGCTTCGCTACCGATCATCGCACGGTGATATCGATTTCTTCGCTCACGAGGATGATAGATCTTCGACGATTTATCTCTCGCGGCTTCCTCGCTTATTCTTCTTCTCCCCCGGCGCTACTTCATGGTACCCCTTTTTTACCCCCCCCCCCCCCCTCTTCCTTTCTTTTTCGTTACATATAGATACGCGACTGTTCTTCGCCAGTGAGGATTCCACGGGGCTGCACATCCTTGCGCGATAGTCACGCTGCCGGTGCATAGACGGCCAGGTGTGCCCTCCCCCCCCCCCCCAATTTTTTTTATATTTCTCATATTCACCGTTGCCGAGTATCGGACGTCAACCGGTGGTTCATTCGATCCTGGCTCGATATTCAAATTTCCATGCCCGTGGCCGCAACCCTCTTCTTCTTAGAGATCGATCCCTCGATCGATTGATTCGATACTCGCTAATTATATTCTTTATAACCCACCGATTCAATAATTACAAGTCCCGCTCGGCGAAAGTGATTTCTCTTTCGCGCTGATTAATACTCGCGCCTAAAAAGAATTAAAATAAAAGAAATGGAAATAAAGAATTAAAAAAAAAAAAAAAATGGTGATAAAAAAGGTGCAGGAGCGATGGTCTGCGTGCCGGGGCGAAGGTGCATGTTCTGTTGCATCGCGACTATGGCGAGGCTTCTCGGAGTAGAATGAATATTATAACAAGAGCGAGTAAGCATCATCACGTCTGCGGATTTCACCGGGTTGAAAACGACGGGATAATGAGTGCTGTTGCTTCTCCTGCTGCTGCTGCTTTTGCTAGCTACTGAATGCCCCGTGAAAGATAAATGCTCGAGTGCGGTGTTGGTGGGCCTCACTCGCTCGTCTCTCTCGCAAATCTCTTCCCTCGGCCGGGCATGATGCTTCCGCATCCGGGGCGCACGCGCAGGAGAGCCCGAGAGAAGAGGCGGAATTTCTGCGGTTGAACTTGAATTAATAGACGTCGAAGCGCTTTGTGCGAGGTGTCCCCCGAGGGGGGGCAAAATGCTCGCCGGACGCGACGAGCAGAACTTACGGTTGTCCGGTGACAGTGCGAAAATTCCCGCACGTTCCCGAGCTGAGACGCAGATGCACACGGACGCTGGCCAACGGACACATGCAACGTGGATCCGTGGACGTGAATAAGAGCTGCAAAAAAAAAAAAAAAAAATTGGGTCGATTAGAAGGAAAAAAATCGGTTGAGGAACCCCTTAACGACTTAAGGCTGATGTATCATTTTTGTGACGTTAGCTACGGTTTTTAGATCTTTTTCTCGAATTTCGGAAAAAATTATATAAATTCTAGAGAAATCTTTGACGAAGGCTACACAGTGGAAAATTGTTTTGTAAAATCGGAATACGGAGTTTTGTAAAAATAATGTTGTTGAACTCGGATCTATTGACGCGAATAAGAGTTGTGAAAAAATGGGTCGATCAGAAGAAAAATAAAAATCGGTTGAAGAACCCCTTAACGACTGAAGGCTGATCTATCATTTTTGTGACGTTTCGTAAAAATAATGTTGTTGAACTAGTGACAAACTCGTACACTCGGATCCATTGACGTGAATAAGAGCTGGGAAAAAATGGGTCGATCAGAAGAAAAATAAAAATCGGTTGAGAAACCTCTTAACGACTTAGGGCCCGATGTATCATTTTTGTCACGTTAGCTCTATTTTTTTTTAGATCTTTTTCTCAAATTTCGATTAAAACAAAAATTGTAGAGACATTTTTGACGGACACTACACAGCGAAAAATTATTTCGTACAATCGGAATACGAAGTTTCGTAAAAATAAATTTGTCAAACAAGAGACAAACTCGTTCGTTCAGGCTTGAATGTAGAAACCTGTCCTGTTATTTCACGTGTCATTAACAATTTCAGTTTCAACTTTTGTTTGTAAACCCAGAACCGGATGGTGACGATCACAAAATTACCAAATACAAAATTAATAATAAGTTGTTGTAAACTTATTATTAATTATAGATAAGTTATAGATAAGATAAGTTAATAATAAATTGTTGTAAAAAGTACAAACTTTTTTACAGCGTTAACGCATTCGTGAATCAAACTTTTCGAAAGTACTACGATATAAAAAAAAAGAAAAAAAATGGTGTGGAAAAGATTGAAGGAATGAATGTTTGTTTAAGTGAAACTTTGCCAAACTTTCGATCCAGCAAAGTGTCAAGGGTAATTTGAGTTTAGGGATGAATTTTGAAGACGCTTAAGAAAAAATAAAAATAAAAAGATTAGTAAGGTATTCTCGAAACGGCAAGAAGCGATGTGTCCGTGACGCAATCAGCGTCTGAGACACTCGGTGCGCCGAGCGTCGATAGGGGAGGATGCGAGTACGCGAGTTAGTAACAGGTAGAGACATCAGTACATTGGTCGAAGGAGATACGGACTCGGCAACGCTCGTTCGTTCGCCTCTTCGATGAATCGGACGTGGATGACGCGGTGGAGATGCCGACGTAGAGACGAGGAAAACCTATATGAGGTACGAGTATGGAGTTATACGACGACGTTAACGCGCCACTCCATCAAATCAGCGCTATGGAGCGTTCAACGTCGCGTCCCAACGGCGATTCCCCGGTTGTTCCCCGTGCATATAGTCGCGAACACCGTTAAATCGATGACCATTCTCCGTGGAATGCGAGTACTCGCTAGTTCCATTCGAGAATTTCATACAAATAGCAGCCTCATAATAGACGAAAAAGTTGAGCGTAAAGAAACACAAATAAGGAGCAGAGCGCGTCGACTTCATTATATATTGTATATATACGCATATATATATACATTTATATATATACATATATATGTATTTATTTCGTTATAGTAGTTACCTGTGCGTCGCTAATTCAGAGCGTACTTCCGGCAGTGGAAGTTGGAATTCGTAACGAACATCGAGTAGCGATTACTCATCGACGGTAAAGATCGAATTGTCGTATATGTATTTATATATGTATTAGGGTGTTTCACAAAAAGGACATTTTTTTAATTATTTTGCTCCCACTTTTTTAAAGTCTAGATTTCGATCTCAAATTGAACCTCGCGAAAGGTGGTCTCTAGCAAAAAATTCTAAGAGGTGCCGCATTCGACGTTTGTACCCAAAAATGCGGCACCTTTTAAACTTAATTGTCAACGACCGCCTTTCGCGAAATGTTTTTTTAGATCGAAATATATAATTCTACGGGGTGGGAGATTAACTTTTTGTAATTTTTTGTAGTGAACCCAAAATACATATTTTTAATAATTTTTTTATTTGTAGTCTTTTGTGTTTAATACAAAAAATGGCAAAACGTTAAGCTCCCACCCTATAGAACTATATATATTAATTGATAAAAAAATCCAGCGAAAGACGGTCGCTGACAATTAAGTTTGAGAGGTGCCGCATTTTTTGGGTTAACCGTCGAATGCGGCACCTCTTAGGATTTTTTGCTTGGTACCGCCTTTTGTGAGGTTCAATTTGAGATCGAAATCTGTACTTTAAACAGGTGGGAGAAAAATTTAAAAAACAATGCCTTTTTTTGAAACACCCTAATATGTATGTATATATATATATATATATATGTGTATTTGTGTGTATTTGTGTGAGGGATATAAATATAAATAAGGAATAAAAAGAAATTAACGACATTCGTTCGTCGTCGTTAGCGAGAGACAGGGACGATAAACGATTACGGTGATTCTCTCTATGTGCGTTAAGTTTTCTATACAGTATATGTACAGTATGCGATCCAACAAGGCGAGCTCTTTTCTTTCATCTGTAACCATAGTCGAGATCCGCCGAGTCACGTGCCGTGAGGTGTATATACAGCTTTATGTACGTCCGAGAGAATAGAGAAGAGGAGGAGGAAGAAGAACCTTCGGAGTAGACCCGGACCTGCCCCACTCTTATATGGTACCTATACGCTCTGTGGAATACCGGTGCAGCGCACCGTTCAGAAAAATTCTTACTTTTCTTCGCGATACCGAAATTTGCTTTCCTCGAAAGTTTTCAAATGCATTAGGTAATTCGAGAATTGAAGTAATTCGATACGAATTCGAGTAATTCGATTTTCACCATTAAACGTGAAAATCGAGATTTTTCCATAGCTTCCTCATCTATCTATGTATCTAACCTACTTTTGTGTGCAAAGCTTCTATGAACGATCATTGTTCGTGACTATTCGGCTTCCTCGTCGAGGAAGCTTTTTCGGTAAAAAAACAATCGCTTTTGAAAAATGTGGCTCTTTGAAAATAGAAAAATCACACATTTTTGGCAATATTCACTACAAAGATTTCCAATTTTTATAAAGTTATAGTTATTCGTCGTTTTGGGGCCGTGTCCGATGTATTTTTTTTCACTGATCACGAATCCGCGACTCATTTTACTCAGGGCTCAATATTTTATACGGAAACTCGCGTCAGAAGCCAATGCTAATTTTACGTAAAAATAAAAAAAAACTCGGCGTACCGTAAAATTTTTACGGTTCCATCGATCCTCGACAGCTGAAAAATACCAAGAGGTAGCGTGCGCACAGATTTTTTTAGCTGTATTCAAAATCCCTAAAAATGTTAAGAACTGAAAGTATTTTGGTAAAAATGTAACTAAACTGCAAGGATCGACTCCTCTACCGACCTTAGAAAATCCATCTTGATAGTTCAAGCCGTTCTCAAGTTACAAGACTACCATTTTTCGGATTTGACACACACACATCCAGTAATTTTTTCCAAATATCATTTTCCGATGTTTTGGAAAATTCTGCACACCTTTCCATAAAAAATCGCGAATTTTTTTCTTCCCCGAAAACTTCCTCCACTGGGAACTAAAATCATTCCAAAAAGCAACGTCAAAAAAAACCCTACCTTACCGATTCTCATTTCGCCGAGTCTCTCTTTATCGCGTGCGGTATTTGTGCAAATACAAGGAGAAAAAAAAAAAAAACAACAACAACAACGATGTTCCCGCAAGTGAACGATCGAACCCTCGGGCCACGGTGAGGTTTCGTATCGCCGTTGGTGGCAGTAATTGCGCCCGAGTCTCTCGGGGACGACGACGACGTACGACGGTCCGCTCCCTCGCCGGGGTAATATCCTCCTCCTCTGACAACAAAGTAATGCTCGGCACAACACCGGACAGAATGGAGTGCGAGAGGCGGCGGCAGCAGCGTATTACCGCAATTACCATTATTATTGCAATTATGACGATTGCCCGTGGCGGAGTGAGAATTGCGCCTTCGGATGTACACTCGTACTTTGTAACTCTCGCACTTGCTCTATTCTGCTTCGGCTCTTCCTCCACCTCCCTTCCTTTATCCGAACGGTCGACTCTCCTTCCCGCTCTCCAGTTTCCGTATCCGAACGGCGTTTAAACTCGGTGTATCCGCGTTTCGCGGCGGTGGGGCTCTGAGCATTCGAGGCATTATCCGAGGACACACTCGCCTCCGGTCTCTGAGAAACCGACGGGGTTTCCGTGTCTTCGCCGCCATTATCACCCGAGGAAGTGATTTGCGCGTCGCACCTCGCCGGCGAACGCGTGCCCGGAAGCTTCGGCCCACCCGGGGATCTTCGCGAGATCCTCCGGTCTTCGACGAGTCCACTGAAAAAAAATATATCATTGATTCGAGTAAAATTTCCTTGCGGGCTGCCAAAGAAAGCAAAACGTTTTTTCAATTCTACTCGGAATTCGTACAGTTTCATACCGGATTGAAACGATGACATGTCACCTTGACAGTCTTGCCGTCGTTGTTTCAATATCACATGGAATTGTAAGAATTAAAAGTAGAATTGAAAGAAACATTTTTTTCTTCGGCAGAACGCAAGCGATTTTTTTTTTCAGTGTCTGCACTGAGAAAAAGAAGATGTTGAATTAAGTTAATGCGCGGTGACATACGTTCGGAGGTGTAGGGTAGAGCGGGGCAAAACGGGGTTTTTGGGCAAAACGTCATTTTCCAATCATTTTTGGATGCCCGAATTCGCCCTATCGGATACATCAGGCTTTTCTGCCCAGTTTTGCCACCTTGTCCGATCCAAAAATGATTGGAAAATTTAGTTTTGCCCAAAAACCCCGTTTTGCCCCGTTGCCCCATTTTGCCCCGCTCTCCCCTATTTTCTTGGTACAACAAAAAAGGTTGTTTCGGTCAACAAATTTCGAATAAATTGAAGCAAATAGTCGTTTAACAAAACAATGCTTTATTTGTGCTGAACAAATAACAGCTTTGAACGTATGTCATCGCGACTTTTGGTTAATCCAACCAATTTTTTTTCTCAGTCTGCATCGGCGAATCGGACTGTGCGGGGATGATTCTAGAAGCGGCTGGGATTACGATGAGCGAACGGATGTCTCGGTTCGAGCCAGTCCTGCGAGCTGAGATTATTGTGTCCGGTTACTCGTACTTTGTAACTCTCGCACTTGGTCTGTTCTGCTTCGGCTATTCATCCTCCTTCTTTCTATCGTCCGAACGGTCGACTCTTCCCGCTTTCGAGTTTCCGTATCCGAACGGCGATTGAACTCGATCGATTCGCGACATATCCGAGGACACGCTCGCCTCCGGTCTCTGAGAAACCGACGGGATTTCTGTCTTCGCAGCTACTCATATAGCACGAAATATTTTGAAAACATTTCAGAAATATTTTCACTGTTTCAAATATTGGGAAATGTTTGTGAAATATGTGGAAATAATATTTATGAAATATATGGAAATAATATTTTTAAATATTCTCTCGAAATATCGAAACGAAACATTTCAGAAATATTTTCGATACTTCAGATCTTACGAAATATTTCTGAAATATATGGAAATCATAGATTAAAGTATTCGATCAAAATATTGTAGCGAAACGTTTCTAAAATATTTCAGAAATATACTTAGCCTTTCATACATCTGAAATATATCTGAGAAGGTGAAAAAATATTTTGAAAGCGAATTTTTGCAGATACGTATTGAACTATGTTCAAAAGGAACGAAAAATAAAAAACGCCATAGTTCGTGGATATATTATGATACAGTTCGACTATTTAATGTGCCATACACTCTTGAAGAGGCTCACAGGAATCCCATAAATAAAGTACTGGAGGCAGTACATATGTTAAAAATAATGAACAATATCTACAGCACTAAAATATTGATAATTTCTTGAATATTTAAGAAAGATATCTGATAAAAATTTTACCCACATTTAAAAATATTTGTAAAATATTTTAAAAACATCTTTGCGAAATATTTCTGAAACGTTTCAATGTAAGATTTATGAGCAGACAAAAAAATATTTTCAAAATGTTTTTAAAATATTTCAGAAATCTTCTGTAACATTGGTAAAATATTCTGTAATATGAGTAAAATATTCTGTAATATGGGTAAAATATTCTGTAATATTGGTAAAATATTTTCAATATTTCAAAAAAATAGTTTCGAACCATTTCAGAAATATTTCCGTGCTATGTGTGCATTATTACCTGCGGAAGTGATTTGCGCGTCGCACCTCGCCGGCGAACGCGTGCCCGGAAGCTGCGGCCCACCCGGGGATCTTCGCAAGATCCTCGGTTTTTCGACGAGACTGCCTCGGCGAATCAGAGTGTGCGGGGATGATTCTAGAAGTGGCTGGGATTATGATGAGCGAACGGATGTCTCGGTTCGAGCCAGTCCAGCGAGCTGAGATTATTATGTCCGGCGGGTCTGAGAGGTGCCAAGCCTCTATTACCCCCCTTTTACTATAATACATAATATTGTTCGTACACAACACGTCACGTGAATTTCCCTCGGTGCCATTAATGCGCCACCGTTAGAATAGCGGTCTCGTACACGTGATCGCCGGAGTTAAGCATCTTTATTATCGGGTTTATAGTCGTTATTTCTTTTTGTATCAGCAGGAAGACTATTAAAACTTCGGGCAGAGATAACATTTTTCCCCGCAGCGTATCGGCGTGATTTGTTGAGCGATCCTCACGGAACGACTGCGATTAATTTATCTCCGAACGATTCGCAGTACGATCTCTTCTGCGGATGTAGCTCGACTGCTGAGAAACGGAAGGGCGCATCACGCATGGGCGCATTACACATAAAATTATATGCCGGATGCGCCCTTTTGTTTCTCAGCAGTTCGATATTATAATTTCTGTACTGCTTTCATTTATTTGGGTTATCGAGAGGACTCTCGGTAGCTGGGCGTGAGAGCATTGCAGTCGCGATAGGTGGGTACACAGTAAAAAAAAGTTTGTACTATTTATAACAACGTATTGTCCACAAATGTCCACAATTTTTTATTTTTTTAATTTTTCGATCCTACATATAGATATATATATAGACATATATAGGGGAGAGCGGGGCAAAATGGGACGGTCGGGCAAAGCCTAATTTTCCCATAATTTCTGGAAGACCCATTTTGCCCCATCCATACATCCGCATTGTCTGACCTATTTTGCCCTGCCGTCCTATCCAAAAATTATTGGAAAATTGCGTTTGGGCCCACTATCCCATTTTGCCCCGCTCTCCCTTATATACATAAAATACAGGGCATCCTTATTAAATCACGTCGTATGCGCCCTTTTGTTTCTCAGCAGTTCGATATTATAATTTCTGTACTATTTTGGTTTATTTAGATTAACGATAGCACGATCGCACGTGGGAACTCGGTCTCGGTAGCTGCGCACGAGAACATCGCCGTCGCGGTAGGTGGGTAGAAATACAAATAGTTGGGAGGCATCCCAACGTACGTTCGTTGCACCGAACGTACGTGCGCGTACGCCTCACCCTACAAGAGTGCAACAGGTATATGCGTATATATATATACACACACATATATATGCACACCTATATACAGATATATATGTAGGGGAGAACGGGGCAAATTGGGACGGTAGGGCAAAGCTCAATTTTTAAATAATTTTTGGATGTTCCATTTTACCCCATCAATACATCCGTATCGTTTGTCCTGTTTTGCCCCGATATCCCATCCAAAAATGATGGATAATTGCGTTTTGCCGAACTATCCCATTTTGCCCCGCTCTCCCTTATATACATAAAATAAAGGTCAGCCTTATTAAATTACGCCGTATGCGCCCTTTCGTTTCTCAGCAGTTCGATATTATAATTCCTGTATCATTTTCGTTTATTTGGGTTAACGAGAGGACTCCGCATCGGGATCCGCACGATCGCACGTGGGAACTCGGTCTCGGTAGCTGCACACGAGATCATTGCAGTCGCGATAGGTGGGTAGAAATACAAATAGTTGGGAGGCATCCTCGTTGCACCGAACGTACGTGCGCGTACGCGTCACCCTGCACGAGTGCAACAGCATATATAGATATACACACCTACATGCACACACACACACACACACACATACATATATATTTCTATATATATGTATGTATATATGTCTGCGTGTGTGTATGCATTAGGTGTGCATATAGGTACGCACATATGCACACATGCGCATATATATATATATATATATATATATACATATGTAAAATAAAGGACAGTGTATGTGGTGCACAGCAGGATCAGAAGGAAGATGAGAGAGAAGCTCAACAGGACAGGGAGAGATAGGCCGAGCTCCGAAGGGAGTAGTGCGTTGCCTGGTATCAATTTGTCCGGCCGGTGTACACTCTACTGTATAGTAGCAGGGTCGAGAGGAGTCGACCGGCGCGAGCCGAAGGTCGCTTTGTACGAGCCGCTATCCGGCATTCTATCAAAATCCCTCCTCCCCTCCAACGCGATCTCTACCCGTACATCGTTTATTCTCTACCCTCGCATCCCGCACCCAGATATCGATTCACCCTACACGCATCCATAAGATACCAATTATCGGGCTCGCGAGATCTCTCCGAGATGGATAATTGTTGCGAAAGAAAATTTTCCAATGTATATTCCGCCTTGTATTCTTGTAAACTTCGAGTTCCGGTCCGCGGTTCGGATTCATAAAATCCAAAGTTATTATTATTTTTTTTATCCCGATTTTGTTGAAATTTTTTTTTACGGATAACTTTTATCGTTATCTGAATATTCTGATAGATTTTTTTTTTTTTTTTTTTTGGGTCGCTTCTTGGAGAAATCGTCGTCATGCGGGAAGATGCGCGCGCCTCGGGCGTTATTCTGACGAGCGCTCTTTTTTTTTCTAGCATCGAAAGTGCAACGATGCACCCTCGTTTCATCGGTCTCCCGATTATTTTCTTATTAGAGAATCATGTAAGACAAGCTATGGGCCACGGTGGAGGTGGGAATTTATTATATCAAGAGCAAAGCACACACGCACACAATCGCCCACGAGATCGTTCGATCGATTTCAATAATTTCGTGTTTGATAAATATTCGTCGAGAAGACAGGCGCCCGTTGATGTCGGTGTTCTTCGTTCGTCAACGTCCATCATATCTGCATAATTGCATTCTCGTGTCGAAGATGAACGCGATAGTCTACGACGCCGAGGTGGACGAAAAAGAATGAACGAAAAAAAAAAATCGTCAAATTTTTCTCGTGATCGTGTCGAGATCGAACGCGAGACGGGGAACAATTTCGTTTTTTTTTTGTCCCGAGACACAAAAGATAGCTTTAAAAAAATAAAAGCTTTCCTCTTTTCACTCTTTGACTTGAAAAGGAGTCGTCAATTTTTTCTCGTGATCGTCGAGATCCGACGCGGGACGGGAAACGATTTTTTTTTTTTCTCCAAAACACGAAAGCCGGCGGGAAAGAAAACAGTCGTCGTTTGTCTTGAAAATAATAAGAGCTTTCTTTCTTTTCACTCCTGATTTGTTTTTATTAAAACATTGCACATTGCATAAATACATTTGGTCTCGTTCGAGGAACATTATTATCGGTGGGAACTCTTTCAGTCTGCTGCGGCACGTTGTACAAAAAAAAAAGAAAAACGAACGCTTCAAGCGATGCGATTCTTGTGCTCTTTTCCCCTCATCCACAATTTTCATATATTTACAACAAAAAAAAAGTTTAATATAAAAAAAAAAACCTACGCATAGTACTTGAAGATACAACGAGATAACACAAACTTCGGATAACACCGCAAATTTACAGGAATTTTGCGTTGATAACATTAAATTAAATTAAACATAGACAGCGATCGATCGAGAATTATCAATTTTTAATTTTACGACGATTTCAAGTATACATTGCTTTTTTCTCTCGAGAATCATTTCGATATTCAAGACTGCCATGCAGTATAAAGCGATGCGATTCTTGTGCTCTTTTCTCCAGTCCTCATCAACAATTTTCATATATTTACAAAAAAAAAATAATGTTTAATATAAAAATTAAAAAACCTACGCATAGCACTTCAAGATACAACGAGATAACACAAACTTCGCACAACACCGCAAATGTACAGGGATGTTATGTTGACAACATTAAATTAAATTAAATATAGACAGCGATCGATCGAGGATTTTCAATTTTTAATTTTTCGAGGATTTTCAATTTTTAATTTTTCGAGGATTTTCAGTTTTTAATTTTTCGAGGACTTTCAATTTTTAATTTTTCGAGGATTTTCAATTTTTAATTTTTCGAGGACTTCAGGTATACATTTTTTTTTTCTCTCGAGAATCCTTCCGATATTCAAGACTGCCGTGCAGTACAAGCCGCGCAGCAGCGGTAGCCACTCGTCGTTTCGATCTCGGAGCGAGCGAGGCCACGGTACGTGCAAACGCGCGCTCCCGTTGCTCGTGAGCATTTATGATTTCGTCAAGGTGTGACCGAAGACGAATGACGTTGGTACGAACAAACATCAGGGTGGTTGCTGCCGAGTACAAACGTTCCTGCACACACGCGCGCGCGCACCGCCGTACCCGACATATAAACTCGTGACGCGTTCGCGCGAGCGCAAATGAAGACGTTATACCAGCGAATGATTAGTGTGCCCTCGTATTGCCCGCACAAGAAGCCCGCTGGCTCTCCCATTTGCGCTTCTTGCATTGAAATTACTTAGCCGATACATCCCCGATGATGGGACTCGGCAAAGATCCCAACAATTTTTGTCGCACCTTCCGCGCAGTTGCGATATAATTACATCTTATTCTCGGTAAATTTTTTTTTCATTTCATAATTTTCTTAATTTCTGTACGTCAATTTCACACACGCACACACGGCCCGATCGGAACAAATCCTCGTGTACTTTAATTGAGGAAGACCACCTCGTCATAATTTGCAATATTAAAGTAGCGCCTCCTATAAAGTGTACATAGAATGGAGATGCGCGCTTAGCGCAGCGGCTACGGGTAATGCATACCCTCGTTTAATCACCCGCGGAGTCTCCTCTATTCATCTAGCAACGCGGGAGCTCCGAGTCCGAGACATCCATGCATGCACACACATGTCCGTATACTCCGGACATATCGCACGTGCGTACTCTCCCATTATGCCTTCGGTCCTCACTTTTATAATTTCACAGTCCTACATCTTTTCCTTCTCTCGCATACAATTTTGTGTAAAAAGAAAGGACAAACAAAAAAAATAGCAATAATAATAAAACCGTTAATAATAATCGTTATTAGTCACTCCGTCGAAGTGAAATCGTCGGGACGAATTATAGACGCTCTAATCGCTTCGACGCGCTTTGTGCCTCTCTGTATAGAGATATTATAACGGATAAGACTGATAGGGTCAAAGTGGGGAATATGGACCGGTCCATATATCATTGATTTACGTGTTAATCGAGGTGGTCCATATTCACCACTTTTACCCTACAGCAACGAGAGTCGATTTTCGTTAAATGCGAAATCCACACTGAAAAAAAAATTCGCTTGCGGGCTGTCGAAGAAAAAAATGTTTTTTTCAATTCTCACAATTCCATATGATATTGAAACAACGACAGCAAGACTGTCAAGGTGACATGTTAGCTTTTCAACCCGGTATGAAATTGTACGAATTCCGAGTAGATTTGAAACAACGTTTTTACTCCATTGGCAGCCCGCAAGCAAATTTTACTTGATTCAATGATAGGGTAAAAGTGGGGAAGATGGCCCGGTCCATATATCATTGATTTACGTGTTAATCGAGGTGGGCCATTTTTACCACTTTTACCCTATTTTTTTTTTCTGTGCAGCCAGAGGCTCGGAGCTCCCCCGATACAGTAAACTCGTGCGATGATGCCCCCCCCCCCCCTTGTATTTCGCTGCCGGTTTTCTCACACTTGACGCGAGAGGAAGCCCTCACATGGGGCGACCGATTCACCGATGTTCCGAGCGGGAGAGCATCGGATGCGCACACGAAGAGCGAGGCAGAGCGGTAGCATCCACAGAGCCCGTCAGCATCTATCATTCTGTCAGCTAGGAGATTTCAATTTGCTCTCTTTTTGCGGCATTACCGAACGGGGGAACGGGGAGAGTCGAGGAGAGCGCCGAAGCGGGCCCCCGGCGCGACGGGAACCTCTCTGCGCAAAATTGTATTTAATTGTGATTGACTGCTAAGTGGAGACGAGAGAAGTTGAATTTTTCTGTGCGTCGGTGCGAGCGGTTTCGAATCCGAGCGAATGAACCGGAGAAGTATCGGGTTTGCATACCCGACGGTTGTTTGTGAATCTTCGGATTTTTGCATGGAGAGGAAGCGGCGCGAATGATCCGTGGAAATCGGCTGGCACGACGCTGGCACGACGCTGGCCCGACCGGGACGGAACGGAGCCGTTTCCCGCGTCTCGTGATGAGACTTTTTGTTTCTATGCTGCGCTGAGAAATTTGTGAAAATTTTACGATTTGCGCCGAAGGTCCGTTTTGCCCCGCTCCACCCCCCCCCCCCCCCCCCCCCCCCCTATGATTATTCTATAGCAGAGCATCAGCGAACAGCCGTGACGCGGTGTTCTCAATTATGTCGTTCTGACGAAAACATCCTCGATCGATTCGGCTCGTCGCAATTTTAAAGATAAAAGAAAAATGATTTTCCTTTTCCTCTTCAAAAATATGTACAAAATTGGCTACCTTGCAATAACTTAGAAAAAAAAGAATCGAATGCGAATTTTTCATTTATCTAAAGATGTATTGTTATATTTACAGGCAATATCGGTCCCCGAGGACCGCGTCTGGCACCTCCTTTTAGTTAACCTCCTCGCCGTGACTCTCTACATTACAAATTAACATATTTACAATAGTTTGAGCAACAGTTATTCTCACATGATTGTCTAAAATCACAAAAAAAAAAAAAAAACAAAAAATTAGCAATGAACCTAAAACCCCGAAGATTCGTCATTCCCGATGCAGCAGCTCGTAGAGCGCCGATATGTATGTCTGGGCCATTTGCAGTGTCTCGAATTTGCTGAGCTTCCTGTCGTTCCCCAGGCTGGGCACGACGTCCCTGAGCCTGTCGAACGCGTCGTTGAGACTGTTCATTCGTCTTCTCTCCCTGGCGTTCGCCGCCAGTCGCCTCTTCCTCATCACCTCGACACCCGGCGCTCCCGGTGTCTTCAGCTTTTGCATACCGTTGACCCCGCTGCCGCACTGACCGAATCCGTACTCCGAGTCCAAGCCGCTCTCGCTCATCATGTCCTCGTCCATCGACAGATACCTCTCGGCGGCTTGATTGCCACCGCACCTCGACGAGTCCGCGGCTTCCGTTCCGATCGAGATCTCGTTCTTCTGCGCCGGATAAGCTCCGCCACTCAAAAACATAACGTCAGTCCTCGTCGGCAAAAACAAACCGTTGTCACTCTTCGACGCGAAACCCTCGTTCTTTCCGGCGTTGTAAGGTGCGTGAGGTTTGGATGTCACAAAAATGTCCTGTTGACCACCACTGACACCACCGACACCACCACCACTCGGATAATTTTGATTGTGCAGGTTGTTGTCGTGAACAGTCTTTTGCGCGTAATGGGCACTCACGTAGCCCGTTCGATTGGCCGGATTCACGGTCTCGTAATGATTCTCGTACTGACTGCCGTGGGAATTCGTTCGATAGCCGAGCTTGCAGTATTCCGTTTTGGAGTTTCTCGTTCCGACCTCCATGGTGGTCAGCGACTCGTTGATGTTGTCACCCTCCTGATGATAACCCTCGTAGAACTCGGCGAAGTTGAAGCCGCCCGGGCCGTTGTTGAAGCCCGTCAGGCTGTTGATGTTCTTGTTGTTGTTGTTGTGATGACGGTGATGATTGTGGTGGCTGTCGACGGAGCTGACGCTGCCGCAACTGCTGCCCCTCGATCTCGGTGGCTGGGGATAAGATTCCTGATGTCCTGGCCAGCCGGTGCGTCCTCCCGTTGACCCGGGGGGTGGATTGGATTCGGGACTGCTGGCCGAGCCGTAACCCTCGGAATCCAGTAGATCGTACCGCTGAAGGCACGCGTAACTTGTCATCTTATCGAGCGATCTGCCGTTTCGCCGGTCTCTGATTCTCTATGAGCAAATCTCAGTTCGATCGTCGCGGTTGCTTCTCGCGCTGTCTCGCAACCTCACCGATCGAAGTGTCGTCAAACCCCCTCTGAACTCTCCCGAATTGACCGTCACTCCTCGATCCCGACAGCGACGATGCCGATCAAATTGTCGATGGCGTTGAAACTCTCATGACCGCGATCGAGTCGAGTTCGAAGTCGATCGGTCGTTGTCGGTCACCGGATTACGAACGGAACAGCGTGAACCGATGCTCGATCCACGATTCGTGAGTTCGAAGTCGATGGTTCGTTGTCGATTTCCGGATTACGAACGGAACAGCCTGAACCGATGCTCGATCCACGATTCGTGAGGTCAAAGTCGATCGTTCGTTGTCGGTTTTCGGATTACGAACGGAACAGCCTGAACCGATGCTCGATCCACGATTCGTGAGGTCAAAGTCGATGGTTCGTTGTCGGTTTCCGGATTACGAACGGAACAGCCTGAACCGATGCTCGATCCACGATTCGTGAGGTCAAAGTCGATTGTTCGTTGTCGGTTTCCGTATTACGAACGGAACAGCCTGAACCGATGCTCGATCCACGATTCGTGAGGTCAAAGTCGATCGTTCGTTGTCGGTTTTCGGATTACGGACGGAACAGCCTGAACCGATGCTCGATCCACGATTCGTGAGGTCAAAGTCGATTGTTCGTTGTCGGTTTCCGGATTACGAACGGAACAGCCTGAACCGATGCTCGATCCACGATTCGTGAGGTCAAAGTCGATCGTTCGTTGTCGGTTTCCGGATTACGGACGGAATAGCCTGAACCGATGCTCGATCCACGATTCGTGAGTTCGTTATCGGTCACCGGATTACGAACGGAACAGCCTGAACCGATGCTCGATCCGCGATTCGTGAGTTCGAAGTCGATGGTTCGTTATCGGTCACCGGATTACGAACGGAACAGCGTGAACCGATGTTCGATCCACGATACGTGATCATCAATTGGACACTCGGCGAGGTTCGGAGGAGACTCGAGGGTGCTGCCTGCGTTTCCTCCGGCACGGACCGAAGCGTTGCGTAAACTGACGGGCAGAGTGGCGAGTACGTCGGAGTACGTCTTGACTCTTGGACGGACGGTATCTCGTGGCTGGACCACGCTGCCCGGTTTTCTCGGGTTCCTCTCGGGCAGTGGAGGGGGCAGAGGATTACCGGCGAGGGCCCCAAGGCCCTGGGCTTGCGCGGTGGTAGGAGAAAAGCGCAAACTGGCAGTGGCACGAGGAGACGGGAGGCCCGCGCGCGCCTTCGCGCCGGGGCCCTTCTCGCATCCCTACTCCTTTTTCCTTTCCTTACCTATCTCCCTCTGTTTCCTCCGGTGTCCAGCAGCGCGAAGTGGGCAAAACTCCTTTGTAGGAGCCGCGCGACCGGACACGCCCTCTCTCTCTCTCACTCTGTCTTTCGCTCTCTTCGTCTTCCTGCGTTTTCGCCCTTCCACGCTTCTCCGAGCCCTCGTTTCTTCCTTCTTGCTCCCTTTCGTGCTCCTCTCGACCCGCTCATTTTTTGACGGCGTCGCTCCCGACTCCTCTTCATCCTCTTCGCTGGGGGCTAAGGCGCTAGGGGCTGCGGCGGCACGCATTGTCGGTAATGGCACAGGGAGCACCGAGAGAAACGCCGCAGGATCCACTGCCCCATTTCTGGTGGATTTGAACTTGTTTGCACACAACCCCGAGGGGGTGTCATGCAAGAGTCGTATGTATTTCGGAGCGATGAACCGGCCAAGTTTTACCAACGAAGAATCGGCGGGAGAGGAACGTATGTGTACGTCTATCGTTAAGGATGTTGCACCGCATTGGACAAACAAGTGCTACATTTTTTTCATCGTTTAGGGAAGGTTTTATACCTCGATTGACTATAGTGGATGGTTATTAGTGGTCATCTAAATATCTTATATTTTACCGATTTTTTATTATTGTGCTTCCTCATAGAGGAAGCTATGTTTACGTAAAAAAAAAATGAAGATTGTAATGTTAGAGCACTTAAAATAGTCTAAAACGTTGGGAAATGCGACACACACACACACACGTGTGTGATAATTTGATACACTAAATGAAATTTGATACACTATACGAAGACAGTGAGTTGAAATTTGGTACACTATAGTAGAGTGGTTACATCGCTTTGTGAAGTGCAATTGTCATGAAGATTGGGGCCCGATTGGAGATCATACGCGATTTTGATTTTTTGGAAAATTCTGTGCGGTAGCTAAATATCGCATAAATTTTGAGCTATGCAGTAAAAAAAGTTTATAGTTTTTACCATGACTTACTGTCCACAAACGTCCACAATTTTTTATTTGTTAATTGTCCAATCTCACCATCCGGTTCTATTTTTGCAAACAAAAGTAGAAACTAAAATTGTTAATGACAAGGCAAACAAAACGACAGGTTTGTATATTCAATCCGTAACAAACGAGTCTGTCACTTATTTAACAAAATTATTTTTACGGAACTTTGTATTCCGATTTTACAAAATTGTTTTTTTTTTTTACTGTCTATCGTCCTAAAATTGAACACAAATATAATATTTTGATCAAATACCTTTGATCTGTAATTTGGTTGAAATCTATCTTTGTGCATCAAATGTGGCTCTAGGAATAAAATAATTAGGAGTTTCATCATCAGTGGAGAAAAATACATAAAACTGCCTTATAACGACGAATTGCCAAAATTTCAATCAGCGATTTTCCACAAAAGATTTCGCGATAAATAATTTTAACCATTTCAATTTTATGAGATCTAGACATTTTTCCATCTTACCAAAAAAGGTGCAAAGTAATTTGCACATGGCCATCCAATCCACAACAATTTTGTGCAACCTACTTAATTAATTCTCGATATTTTCCGCACGACCTTTTGATTATAAAACAAACTCCTACTGTTATCGATGACGGAACTTGGATTCCACGTGCGTGCGACGACGACAGTGACGGTGATTTGCGACACGTAAGTGGACGTACTGGAGAGATATTTATCGTTTCACCGTGGCTGCGATGTACGAGAGATACTACACCGACGGCTAAAAATCAAAAGGGCGTAACTCGTAAATGTTGACATACGGGTTACGCCCCTTTGATTCCGAGCCGTCGATAAAGCCCTAACGTTCCACTCCGCAACAACACTGCCGCTCCCGGTCATCTCATCTTCGATTTACGTTTCATTGGATTTGCATAAGAGTTTCTTGCGAGGACTGGCCATAGCCTTCGTGACCCGTCGGGCCATCGGGCGTCGCGTAAATTCCACGGTGAGAGACACGGAGTCATAAATCGTCGAACGATACTGCTCGAATTTCAATCGGTACAATGTTCGGATACCGTCCCGATAATCCGAACGAGTTATGCGCTGTCGCATCGGTTAATGATTTCTTTCATTTTTGATCCAGTTTTTTCCCCCTCAATTCGGGCCAGTCGAATTAAGGAGGGAGTCTCGCTGCGCGCTGACTTCGCATAAGTTCGACAACAATAAGAGAAAATTGCAAGTACTTCTTGATGGTGTAAAAATCTGAAAAAATTCATCCGTATTCAGAAAAATAAACGAATCATTTTCATAAAAAAAAAGCTTTGTTGCCGGGTAATTTGTTAACCAATTAATTTTTTGATGAATTTGTTAATAACATTTTGCAATTATTATTATGCAAAATTAATCTTCTCAGTACCTTTAGTATACATGATTTTTTTCAGATTTTTACACCATCAAGAAGTACTTGCAATTTTCTCTTATTGTTGTCGAACTTATGCGAAGTCAGCGTGCAGCGAGACTCCCTCCTTAACACTGAGAAAAAGAATAGTATTTTCTACTATACCAATAGCTCCCCGGGGGAACGTCTATATAGACAGTTTTTGATAGTATATATGCAATTGGTTAAATTATAATTATTGTTGGAAACATGACTTTTTGTCACTGTCGTACCTATAAAATGTAAACGTTCCCCCTGGGAACTATTTTTTATGGTATAAAGTCAGTATTGTTACTTTTACTATGTTATTTTTTCTCAGTGAAGAGTGCGGTCGATCCAACTGGGCCCGAAGTCTCTTCTAGGTCTAACAAGCCTAACTGGATCTCCAGTGACGACGAAGGAACGAAGGAAAGAGAGACGAACCGGACGACCCGCCTCTCTCCGTGACCCACGCGCGCGCTTCTCTACTTTACGATCTGCAAACGGAGGACCCAAATTATCCTCAGTCGTATCCCTCGCGCAGCTAGGTCTACCTCTCTCACCCTCGCAATTGGTTTACGACACTTTAAACGCCCTGCGGGTTGGCACGGTGTGGACAAATTTGACTGCTTTACGACGAGGTCCACGAACCTTTACGAGGACTAATATCTCCGCCGGTTCATTCTTTCTCTCTGCTCGTCCCACCGACGGCCACGCGACCGGGCCTCTCACAGAGACTGACAATGTCGATGGGCTTCTGGACTTATTTCCATTATTTTACAATAATTAGGAGGACGCATCGAAGCGGATCTTGTCACCGACAGCTCGGACCACCGTAGGGTGCACATTAATGTCTCGTAAAACGACATCACAAAATTTATGACCGATCCCGACAAATTATTCGTACACTGAGACAAAAAAATTTGTTGGATTAACCAAAAGTCGCGGTGACATACGTTCAGAGCTGTTCTTTATTTGGTAAAAATAAAGCACCGTTTTGTTAAACGATTATTTGTTTCAATTTATTCAAAATTTGTCGATTGAGACAAACGTATTTGTTTCAATCGTATTTTTCTCAGTGTATCTTTTCAACACCTCTCAGCGCTCATTATTGTCGTATTCAAGAATCACATAGTTTGAAATTTTATCGAAAATATTAATTTACAAAATTATGAAGTTTAAAAAAAATGCATAAAACGGTGTATTTTCATTTTGTGATACCAAATTTTATGTATTTAATAAAAGCCTAAAAAATGCCGCTTGTGCAAGTGTTCTCGCAAATATATTTGATTGGAGCAGCTCGGATCACCGACAGTGCGGAGCACCGCAGGGTGCGCATTAATGTCTCATAAAACGACATCACAAAATTGATGACCGATCCCGACAAATTACTCGTATCTTTGCAACACCTCTCAGCCCTCATTATTGTCGGATTCAAGAATCACACATTTTGTGTGATTCTTGATAATTTCACAAAATTATGAAATTAAACAAAAAATGCATAAAACGGTGTATTTAAATATTGTGATACAAAATTTTATGTATTTAACAAAAGTCTAAAAAATGCCGCTTGTGCAAATCAAGCGGCAATCAATCAATCAATCAATTGATTGTGTGCAATCAATTGTGATCGGATTCAAGAATCACACAGTCCGAAATGTTGTCGAAAAAAAATTAATCTACAAAACGACGAAGTTTAAAAAAAAATGCATATGTAAATTTGTGATCCAAAAATGTAGGTAAAATTGTCTATATTAAACGACACACAAATTTTTTTTTAAACGCCACTTGCACAGGATTGCTTGCGAGTACATTTGATTTAGAGTGTAGCGAGTTGGGGCATGAAAAAAAGAGGATGCTGTAGTCCAACTCCGTACAGAGTCTGGAGGATCCAGAACCAAGCGTGCCCGAGGGATCATTACTCTTCACGCGTGGCGAAGTAAACGTGTTTACGACTCCGCGCCTCGCGCTCCTCCTCGCTTCTCTGTCTCTTTATCGTCGTACACTTTTCGCCGCGATCGTTGCGCGTCGGGTCACTCCGTGAAATATATACACACGTGTCTCCGGGACCGTCGAAACACACCGGCGTTACAAGAACGATAAATATCGGCTCGGTTGTATAATAATCTAGTTCACCGCGAGACACGCAGCGTCGGAGCATTTAGAAATTTGCATGGAGAATTCGCTTGCGGATGTGTTACACCGAGTGCCCTCTTCCCAACGACTCGTCCACGTGGGCAGTTTCCTCTCGTCGCTTTTTTTTATTCCTCCTTTTATTGTTTGCCTCCCCGACACTCCCAGGTGGCCTTATTTCTCATTCACCTCTCGCCCCAACGGTGGATTTCACTTTGTGAATGAAAGAGTAATAAAAAATATATATATATAAAAAAAAAAAAATAAAGGAGGAAGACGTGAAACGATAGGTCAAACATTGCACGGGATCGTCAGCGACCGCCGAGAATAATGTAGAATGCCGGAACTGCTTTGTTGTCCCGAAGAAGTGCGAGTTTATTGTGCCGTTCCTACAACTTGGCGCACGGGGAGGAGAGGAAGGTTTCTGGTACTTCTCGAGTCGGGCTTTCCCTGCTGATCTCGTCTCAGTTTACCCTTCGATTATCTTCGGGAGACGTTGCGGTCTCTCGAATCTCTCCTTCTCTCCCTCGCAAATATTAACACCCACGGCCCGGGCCGCCGAGCGTGTATAATATGCTTAAAGCCGCAAAGATTCGAGCCGGCCGCTCGAAGGGTTGTTGCCGCACTCTTCGAATTTCGACGCCGCGGCTCTCCCACGACAGAATTTTCGAGGGCGTAACACTCCGCTCGGCTCGACTCTCGTCGATATTTTTGAGGTTTTCTTTTTTTTTTCTCGTTTTTACTCCGACGGGTCGAGGGAAGAGAGAGGGCGAAGCGGCGCCTTTCGCAAAGGGGGCGCAAGGCGGCAGCTTTCGAGAGCTCATTATCCTTCGCTAATACGCAACAAATGAGGCGGTCCCCGCACTCCGCAGTACACTCTCAAGTTTCCCTCGGCGATACAGCCGAAACTCGAAGCATCTCGAGGAAAATACCGAATCTCTGTGTCCCACCCTCGTACGCCCCTTTCGCCAGGATTCGGTCGTCTTTCTCCCTTTTCCGACGTGCCAGCGAGATTTACGAGAAAAAACATTGCCAGCCTATTTCTCATTTTTTTTTTTTTCCTTTGACAATAATCAACCGGCTTCGATGAAAGTTTCCATCGCCGTCCGGTAAACACTCGCAATTTCGTCCGTGAAAGGTTAGGGGAGAGCGGGGCAAAATGGCACACCGGGGCAAAACGGGAGAATGACACAAAACGCAATTCTCCTATAACATTGGGATGGTGGCGATGGTGGTACGTGGGGCAAAACGGGTTTGAAAATCCGGCAGTAGCGTTGGGACAAAATGGGGCATCCAAAAATTATTGGAAAATTGAGTTTTGCCCTCACTGTCCCGTTTTGCCCCGCTCTCCCCTACCATGGACGAATACCCCGGGGCAAAATGGACCTCTTTTGCATCGCATACACTGTAAAAAAAATTCGTATGAAATTTAATGTACTGGTACTGAAAGTTTTTATGCATAAACTGGTATATTAAATTCTGTGTACAATTGGGATGAACAATTAATGCACAGTATATTAAACATTTTAGAAGTACTTTACTTTTAATCATTTACTTTAATTTTATTATGAAAGTACTTTAAATCCAATAATTTACTTCGATTTCACTGTAAGAATTAATTGATTTTTCGTCACAATTTTACATTAAATTGAATATACCAGTTTTTGCATGACAACTTCCAGTGCGGTGTATTAAATTTACAATTGTTTTTAACAGTGAAGAGAAGCTTTGTCGTGGTGAAAAAAAAAATTCGAGGTTTTAATGAAAACGTGTTCAGTATGCTCCAAAATATCGAAAAAGGACATTCAGAAAAAAATATCCGGATGTGTGTGTGAATGAGACGCGAAAAATGCAAACCGCTGCAACTCGAGAATGCCTCGACCGATCTGGCTGAAATTTCACACACGGGATATGCAGTTAACAGTCAATGTTTCTTCAAAATTTCATTAAAAAAAGTTGTTTTTTTCTACGCCATTGTTAATTTCTTCGAAAATATCTTTGCGCACTCTAGCTCTTACAATTGTTTAGCTATTTGTCTGAAAAGGCGCACACAGATGGAATATGATCGTCCGACGATCCAATTGAAATTTCCAGAGAATCGATCGAACCGTTTAAATTTTACATCATTGTCAATAAAAAAAAAAAAAACCCAATATTTTCCCCAGGACTTTTTATTACCTTCTTCCCGCCAACGAAACTGTATAATCATAGATCGCTTTCCTTTGAAACTCACGGAGTGTCAGGAGGATCGATCGATCGGTATTCACTCGACTCGCTCGATCTTCGCGCTCGGAAGTCCGGGTTTTATGTGCGGACGGTTAATCAATTTATTGCGTCTGATGAAGAGCATAAATTGATTATTACCTGCCTACGCGCTCACGACTCTCGGTCGGCAAGCGAGTTGCGATTCGCAGACAATCACCGGTGATTTACAACATAATAGCCCGTTTGACTGATGCGCGTCTAGCGGTGAGGACTACGCTCTTCCCCGCTTCTCGTCGTGGGTCCCACTGAATTATCTTCGGAAGGGCCCTTCGCATCAACGCCGCATGTGAATACAACGTGTATGCAAGTGTAACACCGAGCACTGTCTATCGGCACGGCTTGGACGTATCTCATTATCATTGTTCGCTCGGTGATTGCCTTCGAGATTATTATCGTTATATTGTCGGCATTATTATTCTTAAGGTGTATCACGGGTGCTGCGATAGCCTGCAACGTATCGATCTATCATTTATCATAATCGTATATACAGGATGAGAAAGTACTTTGTTTAGCAATTCGCTGAGTGCGGGGAGAGGCGGGGCAAAACGGACCATTTTTTTCGACTCCCGACTGCCCGCTAGGGCTTTTGCCCTACAGGAGTTATGCGATTCACTGAGGCCGGCGATTCTGCCCTTTTCGTTGTCTCCAGTGTTCGTCGCAACGGATTAACGTGTCTTAAGGTAGTCCTTGAGAATAGTGTTCACTTCGCATAAGATTCAGAGGAAGCAGAGGAAATTGCAAACACTTCTGGATGGTAAAAAAATCTGTAAAATATCAAGCATATTAAAGATGCTGACAAGTTTAATTATGCATTATAATAATTTCAACATGTTATTAACAAATTGATGAAAAATAAAATTGTTTTCCTCTGCTATACAAAAATGTTTATAGACGGTTAAAACAAAATTTCCCGAGGTCTTAAGGACTGTTCGATGGTAGCCAAAACTCGGATATACCGCAGGGTTCCGAGCTACAGGCTAAAGAGCGATATATATACACGAAGGTAACAGGGTCGAGATTTATGGAGGCAAACGAAAAACCCACCCATTAGATTCACACCCGAGGTGCTCTAATTACAGGTTTGCCGTAGTTTCGCGCGAGTACCCCGCCCCACTTGTATTCCTCTACTCTGTGACCCCACCGGTGCCGCAAAATTTTTTCCGACCGAAGCAGTCTCCCCGTGTCTGATGACCCCGAAAAAAATAGCGTCAGCTAATTTCTTCTTTTTTTCACCTTCATTTTTATATTTTCACCGCGTTTCTCGCACCTCGTCTGTCGTCCACGGTGTCCGGAACGATTAACGGTTTTCCGTCAGTCTCACCCGAGGGCGTTCTGGAGTTTCTAATTTATATAGTTTCGAACCAGAGTCCAGTTGGAACGTTCTTACCTGGTTTACCCCGTAAACAAAAAAACGTTTATCGAAGTTCAAAATTAAAGTGGGTCAAAAGTGGTGAAAATGGTCCGGCCCGTATATCATTTGCTTGCCATATTAGCCATATTAGCCATATCAGCCATATCAACCATATCAGCCATATCAGCCATATCAGCCATATCAGACATATCAGCCATATCAGCCATATCAGCCATATCAGCCATGTCAGCCATGTCAGCCATGTCAGCCATGTCAGCCATGTCAGCCATGTCAGCCATGTCAGCCATGTCAGCCATGTCAGCCATGTCAGCCATGTCAGCCATGTCAGCCATGTCAGCCATGTCAGCCATGTCAGCCATGTCAGCCATGTCAGCCATGTCAGCCATGTCAGCCATGTCAGCCATGTCAGCCATGTCAGCCATGTCAGCCATGTCAGCCATGTCAGCCATGTCAGCCATGTCAGCCATGTCAGCCATATCAGCCATATCAGCCATATTAGCTATATTAGCCATATTAGCCATTTTTACCCGATCAATAACGCCGCGTCATAATCAATAAACGATCATAAAAAAAATAGACTCCGAAATAAGTCACGATGCAGAACGAATGACGCGACTTCGTTACTCGAGGACTGCGACGAATACGAAATGAAACGACAACAAACCCAATCTCTCGTTGTGTTCGGGTACTCGGCCGAGTATAATAAACGTCCTATAAAACAATTATGATTTATGTTGCTCGCGCATCGTCGTTGCTTCCCGTACGCCTGTCCGATCCTGTAATATACGATCGATCTAGAGGGAGCAACATTTTTTCTTCTCACTTCGATATCAAGAGTAATCCTCCTCCTTCCTTCCCGTTTCCCACCAGACACACGTCTCGACGACTAGTCTTTCGTGCTCCTTCTTCATCGACTTCTCTCTTCACCGCTGACGCAAGAAAAATAGCGAGACCATTGGAAACCATAACTGGTCAAGAATTAACAATAACAACTTTTCCGATGCTTCAATGATACGTAGAAAGTTCGATCTTATCAGCAATTTCCGTAGTTGCTGACGTTTTTACATTAACCCTTTATAAGTCACAACGCCCGAAATCGTACCGAAAGGGGAGTAATCGCTCTTAGGCGCTACATAATTTTGCCGACAACTACAATCGGCCGAATCGTTGTACGGCCGGAAATCGTGGGTCCGAACGCAATTCATCCGAATAGTCAAATTACCGAACCTTTATTTTTCCGAATCGCGAGATTTCCGAAACTGTATTATTCTGAATCTTCATTTCAGCGAACGTTACTCTTCGGAAATAGTATTTAACCGAACGTTATGCCTCCGAATTGTCATTTAACCGAACGTCATTTTTCGGAATACTAACTTCACCGAACTGTATTTACCCCGAATCGTCAAATTTCCAAACGTCAAGACACCGAATTGTCATTCGTCCGAATAGTTTTTATCCTAATTGATTCGTACTGAATCTCTGGGATTCATATTCACTGGACTACACGAGACTAGACTATTTATATTATGTAGTTTCGTGATTCGGCGACTTGATGTTTGGAAGTTTAACGATTCTGGAAAATGACGTTCGGGGAAATTATTATTCGGAGAAATGACGTTCGGTTAAATGACGATTCGGAGAAATAACTTTCGGCCAATTACTATTTCCGAAGAGTAACGTTCGCTGAAGTGAAGATTCGCAATAATCGAATTTCGAAAATCTGACGAGTCGAAAGAATTAAGTTTCGGAAGTTTGACTATTCGGATGAAGTGCGTTCGGACCCGTGACTTTAGTTTCGGCAAAGCGACGTTGCTACGGTAGCGCCCAAGAGTGCGGATAGAGGTGTGACTTATAAAGAGTTAAAGAGAGTTTATGATTTCTTTTAATCCATTTTTTTTCTTTTTTTAAACAAATAATTTCGCCCCCCCCCCCCCCCCCACCCATGGACCATTCAGTGAGCCGTGAGAAAACCGTCGAATGCACAGAATTTGTATAAAACGGAACGTATATTTTCTATGCGTGTCCAGCTCGAGAGAATCATTGCCCATCAGGCAAATCGTATACCGGGTCTCGTCTCGTCAGCTTCCGGACGTAAGGATGCGTTCAGTCATCTATCTATTTCTTCCCCTCACGTCTCTTTCGTCCAGTCGACGTGCAATCGCCGGCCGGTTACACCTGCAGCCTCTTCCTCGTGTCTTACGCGCGTGTATGCGTACCGAGCCGGCCGTAAGGTCTTCTCGCGTTGGGATGATAGTTTGCAAGCATGACGCAGCCACTCGGAGGTCGATCCTCGGTCCGGAATTGTTAACCGAGTATTCTTGACTCTCGAGCAATCATTCGGCGCGTCTCGCTCGTTCGTCTATGACGGACGCTTGGAATATATCATTGTTTAGGCAAACCCTTGTGCGCGTGCGTGTGTGGAGGTGACAACGCGTCTTCCAGTCACGATTTGGACTGGTGACTGTTGAGTACGATTGACCCAGGTCAGGTCGACCGCGGAGCGCGCGAGAAATCTTGCTCAGCTCATTTATTTACAGGCCGGTTGTGTGCACAGGGAAGTCCCGGGTACCGCGGATCGTCACATCTGCTAATTTAAATACCTATTCCACCCTACCGCGGCACGTCCAGTCGTAAAACAGCGGTCGCCGTTACCGGCCAGCTCCTTCTTCAGCTGTCGACACCGTACACGGTCCCGTCTAGCCGCGGTGTCTTTGCGGCAAAAACGCAGACCTCAGAGGAACTTCTCGTCAACTTCGGGATATACTACGTACAGGCACGGGCGTTAATCTTTCGGTGTCGAGGCGATTACGCGTTACCTCACTGCATACGGCTGCTTTGCCTGTTTCACTGGGGTTTCGTCCCCAAGTCGTCGTAACAAATTATCGAAATAGACATGTAAAGTGAAATTTATGATAAAAAATAGATAAGCAGGGGAGATGGATGCATGGGAAAGGCGGGCACCTCGACTAAAAATTGGCATTGGGGCAAAACGGGCACCGTCTTAATTTTCTTATGAACGACACGTTTAAATTTTCTGATGTTCCTTACGTAAGAAAAGTGCCGAAGATAACTCAAATTGTTCATGAAAACAATTATTTTGGTGTCGAGGCGATTACGCGTTACCTCATTGCATACGGCTGCTTTGCTTGGTTCACTGGGGTTTCATAACAAATTATCGAAATAGGCATGTAAAGTGAAATTTATGATAAAAAATAGATAAGCAGGGGAGATGGATGCATGGGAAAGGCGGGCACCTCGACTAAAAATTAGCATTGGGGCAAAACGGGCACCGTCTTAATTTTCTTATGAACGACACGTTTAAATTTTCTGATGTTCCTTACGTAAGAAAAGTGCGGAAGATAACTCAAATTGTTCATGAAAACAAACAAAAAAATATCGTTCAAATCAACATTTTTTTTACATTTGTTCACAACCTGTTTCGAAGGTTTGTTAAGCAAGTTAATAAAAAAAAATGCAGACTTTTGATCTAATTAATTTTTGATCGATTTTTTGATGAAATCTATTTTTTTTGCTTTGTTCACGCTGAAGTGCGGGTTAAGTGGTTGGTAGTACTGTTTATTTACAATAGTGAAGGAAACATTGTGAAAATCTACGTAACAACTACGAATGGACAGTCACGGAGTGACGTTGTCATAGCAGGCGCGGTAAAGTCTGTTGTCGATGTGACAATGAATTATACCGAAGCTACATAACCATACTTGAAAGGAGCACAGAATTATAGCTGTGTAAGAATAAAAACGGAGACTCGGTAACTTCATTCCTAACCCTTCAATAAAGCTCGCCTTTTATTTTCATTCTAATAAAATTTCCTCAGAGTGGTCAACGACAAATAAGTTGATCAGATAGAATTGTATTATTACAAACAATTTTGTTCCCCATTTTCGTTTATCTTTCCGTTTTCTTGTGTTATTATTGATAACAAAAAATACGTCTCCATGAAAAACCAATTAAGACACGTTACCTCACTGCACAAGAAAAAATTATAATTTTGAGACTTGATTTTGAGACAATTTTTGTTTCTATTCGATGTGCCCGCTTTCCCTCCCTGCTCATTTTGCCCCCATCTCCCCTGTATATATTTTCATCTAACCTGACCTTCCGTATCAGACAGGATAAAGGATAAAGCAAGCAGCGGATTACTGATCAGCGCAGATTTATTGTACCCAATTCTCAAGAAAAATACCTTTTCATCACAAGGTGCGAAAATTGTCACTTTTCCGCCCGCTTCGCGTGCGTAAAACCGCCATTTTCGTACCTTGTGATGAAAAATTTCGTACATCCCTCATGCTAAACACTTTTTCTAACTCGTGGAGTAATGTACTATTTTATCTTTCCCCATAGAGGAAGCTTTGTTTTTACCAACGCGACCGAAGTTTTTCGTAGATTGGGATTCTCGTATCTGAATTATCTTCACCGGCTCATGATTCCCCTGTGAATAATTTTCTACATATAATATACGCCTTTACGCGAATATTGTCGACGCAACGAAACTTTATCGCCTTCTCGTATCGCTCGTATCCGTATTAGTTTAATATCCACACGGACATTTGTAACGGGCATTACGGACATACTTAGGAGGCATCCGACTCGCTGGTAGCGCGTCTCGTGGCTATCGCTCGTTCAGTTCAGGTCTCTTTCGGTCCAGTCTCACTCGAGGGGGATCATCGATCCTCGGACGAAGCTCGGTCACGTTCCTACACTGGCTGTGTATCCGAGGCCGAGCACAAAGGCATCAGTTCCATCAGCTGTGGAGCCAGCGGAATCATAGGCCCGTGGTATTATAATCGCGGAATCATAGGATCCGCGGTGTTAGAACGTCGCGGGTAGGTATAACGGCAGGCCAGATGTTGTGCATCGTCTCGACCGATACAGAGACTGCGTACATGCGCTATACACATGTATGTATACATATTAAAAAACAGGAACGCTGCGTTGAGTTCCTCGTGTTTCGTCCTCGACGTCATCCACCGTCGGCTTCGTTGCCGCCGTCTAGGAAGTATAAACTGCTCGATTCTCTCCTCTGCGTACCACCGACACCTGCCTCGTCATCCTTTTAATGCTATACTTGTCGTTAGAAAGAAAAGCCAAGCGAGGATACACCAGAGGGACGGAAGAAAGCCGAGCGAGAGAGGGATGCGAGAAGTATTAGAGCCGCGAAGCTTATTTATGCCTCATTTACGGCGTTTGATTGAACTCGGTATATTCACGTCACCAGTCTTTTCTTTTTCCTACCCTTTCTTTTTTTTTTACATTTTTTTTTTTGTTTACTTCTCGTTGCACCCGGCAAGTCTCGACGATCATCTTCGGCCCATTTGAAATTTTTCCGACGGGCATTCGCTCGCTTCGAAAGCGATATAAAACCCCCGTTGTCTCGACCTCGTGTCCTCGTGCTTCTCGTTATTTAGCGGACAGGTGTGTGTATGTATCTCATTGGCTCGCTTTGAAACTCCGAGAGGAAGAAAAGATTACGAGCCGCTTGGGAATCCGTTATCGTCGCTCCTTCTCCCGGCACCGACGGCGTAAGTTTCTCTTGTTTCGAGCACTCCAAGCTCCGATGACTTATGGCTCTGTGAATAATAACTGTGAAAAAAGCTATGCTGATTTATCATTCGCTCGAGGAATCGTAAGTTTGCTGTAACGAGCCTCGAGGAAAGAGTCGTACGAAACTAGGCGAAAACTGCACTGGGAGAAGGATCTCGGAAAAGCGAGCAAGTCTTTATGGTACATTTCGACCGGGTAACAGCGTACACCAGCGCCACCACTAGCGACATGTGAAATTTTCACAGGGACCATAGCAATTTTTATCCAACACATATGGTAATTTTTTTTTTCTAGAAGGCGGGTTTGTAAAATGTTGCGTATCAAAAATTAAATTTTAAGGTTAAACATTTTATATGTAAAACTAAGAATTTTGCGGATAAAAACTGAGAATTTTGCGGATAAAAACTGAGAATTTTGCGGATAAAAACTGAGAATTTTGCGGATAAAAACTGAGAATTTTGCGGATAAAAACTGAGAATTTTGCGGATAAAAACTGAGAATTTTGCGGATAAAAACTGGGAATTTCGTCGATCAAATTTTTTTAACTATGCATACATTATAAAAATTAGTTCGACATAATATGTCGATATGACCTATAAACCTAAAAGAAACGGTTCGCTATCGCGACGCCACTGATTGCAATATTTTATAGTAACAAGAACTCGCCCAGCTAGTCAAGCGCCACATTGGCTCCATTTCCTGGCGCTTGTCTATCTGGGAATATTCTAGCAAAAATTACAGGATATTTGGATAATATCTGCGATGAAAACGCTTCCGACGACAGCCCTCACACTGAGAAAAAAAAAAATTGGTTGGATTAACCAAAAGTCGCGATGACATACGTTCAAAGCTGTTATTTGTTTGGTACAAATAAAGCATTGTTTTGTTAAACGATTATTTGCTTCAATGTATTCCAAATTTGTCGATCGAAACAAACATTTTTGTTGTACAAAAAAAATACACCCTTGAACTTATGTCACCGCGCATTTGTTTAATCCAACCATTTCTTTTTCTCAGTGTAATGGTTTGTTAGAACAACTGATTAAAAAAATTACCTGAAAAAAGAAAACCATAAAACGGATCGTACCAACCGACTATTAGTTCCCACGAAGCATATTTCTTCTCCGCCGCACCGTTGGCTCTTGATTCCTTTGAAAAATAAATAATTCACAGAAAACCCGTCGAAGAATTTGTACTTCACGTGAATCGTCGTCGATCACGATAATCGTTACGCGCAGAATACACAACGTGCATCGCGGGGACACTTTAATGAGAAACTTCCGAGCGTCACGCCTATTAAACTCGTGATATCCCGATGGGATCGCGAGGATCGGAGTTCCCCCCGTCGGACTTACGGGTAGGGTACGAGAGGCGCGTGCCCCGAGTCATGTGGAACCGACCGGGCTCCTTTACCTCGTCGGCACGTTCCCCGACACTCCCGAGCGGCTTGTACGTCCGTACAGGCCGCACACATTTGTGAATGCGCACATAAATGTATAAAAATGTAGGCACGCACGGTCGGCCGCTCGACGAGGAGGAGGACGACGACGACGGTTCACGAAGGGACGGAGGGCTAATTCTAAATTATCCCCTGGTCCATTATTCCATAGTCCGCAAGGTGGGCCCACCAACGTGTGAAGACAGCCGACTGATTAATTAGCTCGATTGTAGAGCACAAGTCCACCGCTACTCCACTGGCACGAGACGAATAACAATGAGTCCTCGCTCTACCTTACTCGTCCTTGTGTATTCCCTGGAAAATGAAGAAAAAAAAACAGCAGACACTTGTTCCACCGTTACAGAATGACGAAACTCTTGTACGTAGTAAAAAAATAATTTCGTACAATCGGTATAGGGAGTTTCGTAAAAATAATTTTGTTAAATGAGTGACAGAGTCGTTTGTTGAGATTTGAATATACAAATCTATCCTTTTAGTTTCAGGGTCGTTAACAATTTTGTAGTTTTCTTTGTGGCACTGGAACCGGATAGTGGGAACAGAAAATTAACAAATAAACAATTGTAGACTTTTGTGATCGATAAGTTGTTGTAAAAAGTACACACTTTTTTTCTACTGGTACGAGACGAATAACAATGAGTCCTCGCTCTACCTTACTCGTCCTTGTGTATTCCATACAAAATGAAGAAAAAGAAGGAGCAGACACTTGTTCCAGCGTTACAGGAAGACGAAACTCTTGTATGTAGTAAAAAAAATAATTTCGTAAAATCGGTATACGAGGTTTCGTAAAAATAATTTTGTTAAATAAGTGACAGACTCGTTTGTTAAGATTTGAATACGCAAAACTGACCTTTTATTTCACATGTCATTAACAATTTTAGTTTGTAAAACTAGAACTAGTTTGTAAAGCTTTGTAAAACTAAAACTACTTTGTAAAACTTTGTAAAACTAGAACTAGTTTGTAAAACTTTGTAAAACTAGAACTAGTTTGTAAAACTTTGTAATACTAGAACTAGTTTGTAAAACTTTGTAAAACTAGAACCAGATGGTGGAATCCGGAAATTAACAAGTAAAGATTCTGGTTATTTGTGAACAATAAGTTGTAAAAAGTACACACTCTTTTTACTGCGTAGAGTTTGTCATTATCTTTTTGGTATCTAAAATGTGATTAAACAGACTGTTAACGCTATTGTAAAAATAAGCCGTATTATCAAACAGACTCTGATTCAATGAATCGATTCGATCATCTGGTTTCGCCGCCGATTGGGCGTATCGAGTTTCCGTAAATTGAAAAGGTTTCGAGCTGGGTCTCTTCCTTCCCCCTCGCCGATCGATAGGTAATGGAAAAATAAGACGAGACACGCGCTGTGCCAAATCAATTTATGACACATTAGCCATGCCTGGATCGCGTTCCTAAAGCGATCGGCATAGCGATACCCCGGTAAAATTGTGCTCCGAGGCTTCGAACGGGGGGGACGACGCGTGGCTTCTGCAGACCGTGACACCGCCCTACACCATAAACACCATAAAATTCAACGACCCGACCTAACGTTCAAAGGGAGGGAAGTTGCCTTTATCGGCAACTTCCCTCGACGCCCGGACCGAGTTCGCGTGACGAATTTTTGGCGATGAGCCACGCGCCGCCGGGGAGGCGTGTGGTAGAAATTCCATCAAAACATTTTTTGGAAATCATTAAAAGTGTAACATGAATTTTTTTATCGCCTTTTTTTTAATATGAAAAAGAATGTAATATTATTTAATGTGAAACGGAGAGCTCCTCGCAGCTGAAGATCGTAAAGAAACAAAGATACGAGAAGCAACTGATCCTTCGAGCGGAAGAGGGTGCGCGCTAGATGTAAGATCGTCACGCGCGAAGAACCACGCGGGGCTGCCGCACCGAGTTTTCGGCGGGAGATTTTCAAGATACAACGCAATGGGGAAGAAACTAGTGCGAGTCGGGGTCTGGGGGGAAAGAAAAGTAACGGTCGAAACGCAAAACCCGACGACCTGCTTCGACTACAATATCGTTCCAAAACGAAATTTTCAACTACCTTGCCCACACGGAAATATATGCAAAATATTTCTGGTATTAATGTTTTACAAAATAATCCCAGTATCAGGAATTCACAATAAAATGTCTTATCAATATTTTACAATAAAATTCAAATATCAATATTTTACAATATAATTCCAATATCAACATTTTACAATAAAACTCCAATGTCATTATTTTACAATAACATTCCAATATCAATATTTTCCAATATAATTCCAACATTAATATTTTCAAAATATTTAGCGGGAAAATATATGTTATATATCCGACATATCGAGCTTGTAGCAACCTGACTATCAAAACATTTCGATAGTAGCTTCTCCAATGTAAATAGTACCATTCAGTACGAGTATAATTGTATTCACTATACCGAACCCTCCGTCCAGCAAACACATATTTACCATCGGCAATAATACACCAGCACATGGCAATATATTTTTCCATGTCCCTATACGAACCATCTACATACCATTTCATCGACATCCATTTCTTCCCGTATGCCCTATTTCGTGAGAGGGTCGTAAAACGTGATGTTCGTTAAATTTTTACGAGTGGCCAGAATGACTTTTTTTGAAATCTATAAGTACTAATGAGAACGTCGAGAGGGATCGACGAAAGTATGCGAGGGGTTCATCCCCTCGGAGTATCGTTATACACGCATCGAACAACCCTCCGGGATCCACCAATTAAAGCGTCATCGGTTCTGGCCCTCCCCCAAAAACCGGCATTATTCCCTTTCTGTATCGTGTATTATCGTTAAATAACGATGTTACCCCGCACCATAGGAAACTCAAAGCCTGCCTGTATACTCGGGTCTATCAGAAATTCTAACGGAAATGGAAAGCCATCGATAATAATCGTTGGTATTCGGATTGATTGACTTGGACTCTAACAGCAGGGTGGTCTCTGCGCGGTCTCAATTCCGTCGGTAAAACTTCGCATCGAACTATTTTTCAGTCTCTTAGCCATAGACGCGTCTGCGAGTGCTCGAGACATAGCTGCAATTTTCCAACGAACTTTTCTTACGTGGCCATTTTTTTTTTTTGAAGAAAAAAAACAAATTCAGACCCAATGCAAAATTACCATTCGCATCCTTCCGATTTTTTTTTTCAAAAAAAAGATAAGTTCGAGCCATTAAAAAAGTACATTGCAGTTTTCCATACCGACCGCGGTATTTCACTTCGCGGTCGATAATGAAAACTGTAATGAACTTTTTTTCACAGGTGCTAATGTTTTTGAGGAAAAAGCAAATTCGAGCCTGATGCACACGGTAATTTCGCATCCGGCCCGAATTCACCTTTTTCTCAAAAAAAAAAAAAAAAAATTAACACCATTGAATAAAGTTGATTTGAAAATTGCAACTATCTCTCTCACACTCATGGCCCCGTCACGTGACTTTCACTTCACCTTAAGGACATGTGAAACGACTCGGTAGGTAACCAAAACCTGTAACGAATGCGATTCAGAGACCGTAGATTTTTCGGGAAAAAGTAAACTATTAGCGGATGTGCAATTAAATACAGCGTGCGATGATGCTTCCGTTTTATCCGAAACGTCAACCGGCCTTGATTCGAAATGGCATTGATTCGAAAAATGCATCTGTATCTCTCGCACTCATATGTGACGTGGTACATGTTTCACCTCGCCTTAAGACACCAGTAAGTTCCGCGTGTTTACCGAACTCTCGGCCGCGAGTGTAATGAAATCCGTTACATTAACTGTCTCTGCACCTGAAACAATGTTAAACGGTGAGCGCGTTCCGTGACTCACGGCTCGTTGCACATAAACAATTTATTGAAGGTCCGTACCGAGGCTCGAAGCTCCTGCCGGTCGGGCAACCGATCCGGTGAATATAATTTTACCGGACAATAATATCTGGCTCGTCGGGCCTCGCAGACGGCGAGTCCATCAGCGAGACTCGACTCTGTTACACGACAAAACCGTTACCGGCACCGCGGTCTATCTTCGCCGACGGACTCTCGTCCCTATTCAACAGCTCGCTGGGATGCAGATATGCTCGCAGAGCTGCAACTTGCCTTTATGTTCGTCTCCGCGTCCCGACGCGGCGGACCGGGTTGAACGATCCATCGATTACACTCGAGCATAATACACGCGTCCTTATATCTCGTTTGTCATTCAAACATTGTCAATGAAAAAAAAAATAATAATTGCATCAATATCTTAGTACGACAAAATCTCATACCATACTCAGATAGGCAAACGTAGCACTGGTAAACAAGTGCAACTGCTTGCCGCCAAGCTTTGCTGTTTCCTTGCCATAAACATCTGCATCTCATAAAACCACACCATAAATGAATGCATATTTTTATTATTTAAAAACACGTAATGATAAAAATCAACGCGTGTTTTTGGATTTTAAATTTGTTCGGGAATTGACTCTACGCTAAGGTACATTTAAGCGTCGATGTATATTTTAAAAATATGATACACAAATCGATTGGCTCCAACGATTTTGATGTTGAATTTTTGTGAGGATCGATGGAGACACTTAAATTTTATAAGCAATCGATTTTTTTTTTAGATTTCACCCGAAATATTCATGCCTCAAGTGAATACCCAGATCGCCAAATGTAAATACCCTGATAGCCAAATGTAAATACCCAGATAGCCAAATGTAAATACCCAGATAGCCAAATGTAAATACCCAGATAGCCAAATGTACCCAGATAGCAAGCAAGTGCAATTGCTTGCTGCCAAGCTTTGCCGTTTCCTTGCCATAAATATGAATTACTTGCGTAAAAATGAATGCGCGTTTTTGGATTTTTAATTTCTTTGAAAATTGTGTTAATGCTCAGGTTCATTTAAGCTTCATTTAAGGTTCGGCATATCTTTCTAAAATTTGTCGTCACATACACACGCCCCACTCAGTCATATAACATTTTTTTTTGTTACAGTAACAAAGGCTCTTTTGTTGCGGTAGCAAATCGCTCCAAGCGACAAATTTTGCCATGGTTACAAGCTGGATTTGCTATCCCGATACTAACAAACTAAATCTCTAACCGTAACGAAAATCATGTAGAGTAGAGCGGGGCAAAATGGGGCAACGGGGCAAAACGTAATTTTCCAATAATTTTTGGATGCCCGAATTCAATATGCAATAATTTTTGGATGCCCAGTTTGGCCACCTTGTCCGATCCATAAATGATTGGAAAATTTAGTTTTTCCCAAAAACCCCGTTTTGCCCCGTTGCCCCATTTTGCCCCGCTCTCCCCTACCAACAAAAATTTTTTCTCCGTGATGATTTTGACATTGTTATTATTAAATAAATAATCGCCGGACATCAGTAGACACGAACAAAAAAATAGTGTCGGCATTCGCATGGCCACAGCGAGTCGCACCAGTCGCGAAGGGTCTACTCGATGTGGTGTATTATATCAGATGTAGAGGGAACGCGCTCGTGTCGCGTGCCGTCGCGCTCCCGTGCGTTCCCAACGATTTCCCGCACATGACACACGATCGGAATAATACAACATTAGCGATACGTTAACCCTGGCCATTAACCCTACGAGAACTGTCAAGTCCGGCGTGGCATGCACGCGCCCCGCTCGGGTATCCGGCTACTTTGGGTGCGAGGGACCGGGAACGGCACGCGGACGAGGCGGATCGGGTCGGCCTCTCATTCTCCGTTTCTTCGGATTCCCTTCACATTTGCGTATTTATATTTCCTTTCATACATCGGCATCGATATAATTTTCTTCCGCCACCGTATGTCCCCGAGAGCCGCGAGCCCCGTCGTTGAAAACAGTTTTTACGGTCTCTTTTTACTTATATTTACTTATTCGCCTCGAGGACATTTCGAGCTCTCTGGGAACTTTGGTAACGAGGGTTGTAGCGAAAAGCCATCGGCTCCTCTTTCACATTCACCGAGAGTAAAGGGAGAGAGGAGGCAAAAAAAAGAAGAAAAAAAACGGTCGAAAGCCGACGGAGCTCCGCGCCGGAGAAAGAGAGTGTGGCGAACGTTCGCCAGGATCTCTCGCTACCTATTAACCAAACCCCATAAATTCTTCACGGTCTTTGCTAATGGATCTTTCCTGTCGAAGTTCGGCAGACAGAGCGAGTAGCCGCGCCGGAGAGCAACGAGGAATGAGCCGGCAGCGATTTGTCGCTCATCTCGAGGTCGCTTAGCAATCGCGTGGAAGTCGCGCGACCAATCGTGAAATCGTCGGCTCTTCGATAGTGTGTTTGTCGAAACACCTCTCGACCCGATTTCATCCGCTGGTCGGACTCGCCCCCGTGTCGTCCGGCGAAAACTACAATTTTCACGAGTCGCACGTCGACCACTTCGAAAAAAAAGAAATTCTTATCGCCTCTACCTCGAGCAAGGTGTCGCGTCTCGTTGTTTCGAAATCAATTTCTTTAATTCATTATCACTTCGTCGACTACTAAATTCAACATCGAATTAAGGGATGATATTTTTTTTTTCACTCGACTGGAGAATTTCAAGCGCAGTTTCGAAGCGATGGTCTCTCCAGAAAAATAATTTAATTGACGGCCACCGTTTATTTGGTTTAAGTAAAATATTTATTTGATTTAAGTTAATATTTATTTCAATTAAATAAACAGTTACTTAAACGACTAAATTCAACCTCGAATTAAGGGATGACATTTTTGTTTTCACTCGACTGGAGAATTTCAAGCGCACTTTCGAAGCGACGATATACCCAGAAAAATAATTTCATTGACGGCCACCGTTTATTTGGTTTAAGTAAAATATTTATTTGATTTAAGTAAAATATTTATTTGATTTGAGTAAAATATTTATTTAAATTAAGTAAACAGTTACTTAAACGACTAAATTCAACCTCGAATTAAGGGATGACATTTTTGTTTTCACTCGACTGGAGAATTTCAAGCGCAGTTTCGAAGCGATGGTACACCCAGAAAAATAATTTATTTGATGGCCACCGTTTATTTGGTTTAAGTAAAATATTTATTTGATTTAAGTAAAATATTTATTTGATTTAAGTAAAATATTTATTTGATTTAAGTACAATATTTATTTGATTTAAGTAAAATATTTATTTGATTTAAGTAAAATATTTATTTGATGTAAGTAAATATTTATTTAAATTAAGTAAACAGTTACTTAAACGACTAAATTCAACCTCGAATTAAGGGATGACATTTTTGTTTTCACTCGACTGAAGAATTTCAAGCGCAGTTTCGAAGCGATGGTAAATTAGACGACTCCATGACGTGGCGGGGTTGGTCGGGGTTCGTGAAGAGTCGTTCTTGCCGCGAAGTGGGGTTTGCAGGATGGCAGGAAGAGAGAGCGAGAGCTAGGAAGCGAGAGGGTACTGTACCAGCGATGGTCTCCGGTGCGGCATTATACCACATGGCACGAGCTGAAACGCCCCTTAATAATAAGGGTGAAAACTCCCTGCTGGTGTAGTGGCGTGGGGCATTCATCGAACAGGACTACCTAGTATACGATACCCTTGGCGTCGGCCGTCAGCCCCCCTCCCCCTCCCGTACCCCCTTCAGCCCCCTCGAATAGCATGGCTCATGCAGGAGTCACGAGAAAGCAGTGTGTCATCTGTTGCATCGGTTGCAGAGCTCGCGCGCGCACGAGTGCCGGAGCGTGGCCAAACCGCGTTACTGTACGAAAAAAAAAAGAAAAAGCCCTTATGCACTCATTGCCTTCCTTTTCGTTCACTCTTCCTTTTCATGTTATCAAGAGGCTCGAAAATATCCGACGATTCGCCGGTGAAACAAAATTAGTATCGCCTAGAGGGTCAGCGTGGGCATGGACGAAGCGGACGGAGGGGGAAGGGGGGGGGAAGAGTTTGGTCTTTTATAATTGATCAATTATCCAAAAGTATGGGCAATGTTTTCGCTATTGTATTTGCACTTGAATACGCAAATCTCAAATTATATTTGCACATTCAGCAGAAAAATGAAACTCCTTCGCTGAATATGTAAATAAACCAGAGATGAAGAGTTTATCCGGAAGCTTGTCTCTCTTCCTCGTGTACCCCATCTGTTTCGTAACAGGTACGCACAAAGGATTACACGTACTTGGGGGGTGCGACAGACGCGCTGCGTGGCCCGACAATGGAACTTCTTAAATTTCAGGTTTTGCACACATGCAATTGTTTTATTTGTCTCCTTGGGTAAGTCGCAGGAGGTTGCCTTTTTTTTTTTTTTTACGTCGTACCGCTCCATCATCTGCGAGAACATATTTGAGCCGTACCCGCTCCGACTCGATCGCACTTCTTCGCTCGCGTGAATTTCTACCGTGCACTTAGCCATTCCGAATGATTCTTTTGTGTGTGTTACAAAACAATTTGTTATCTTTCGTGCGACACGCGCGTCCGCCATATTTTCGACGCGGGCGCGTGCCGCCCTTGTGCGACGCGCCTATCGCCCTTACCGTTTTCCCTCCTGTTACATGTGCCACTGTCGGCATAGGTTGTCGTGCGCGGTTTCATTACAATAGCGCGATTATTGTTACTCAACTTTTACCACCTATAATAATCTTGATATCAGTAATTACCCGGAGTCCGGGCTATTCTTTGTATTTAATTTTCCTTCACTATGCGAGAGCTATTCAACGAATTCTATGGTATACAGAAAAATACCGTGAACGGTTAGAAGGGTCGAGATAACAGGTGAAAGATAGTCTCGCGGTTTTCTCCAGACGCGCGGCTGATGCACGAGGGAGCAGACGCCGTTCGACTCGATCTTCGCAGTCTCTTTGCTTAGATATATCGTTGAATGTTCGCACACAATGCGGAGCATTTTGTGGCTCGGTACTGGAGCCATCACCATGTTCGGTTTTCATTTTGTCTCACAGGCTGTGCGATGTATTAAAAAAAGTACAAACATTCGTTGAACAATTTTAACTTCCTCGCGGAATTTTCAAAATAAAAAATCTTATTCTGTCGAAAATGCAATAATTTTCGTGGGATAGGACCGCAAACAAAAATCTCGAAATTTGGTCCTTTTATTATTATTATTATTTACGAAAAGTGTGCTGTGAGTGTTTACAGTTTTCGTAAAAAAATAAATAAATGAATAACAAAAAAGTAACCATTTTCGAGATTTTTGTGTCGAGGCGTATTCCATGAAAATCATTATAGCAGTTTTGACGGAATAAGATTTTGAATTTTGAAAGTTCGGTGAGGAATCTAAAATTCGTTGACCAATTTTAGATTCCTCACCGAACATTCAAAATTCAAAATCTTATTCCGTCGAAACTGCTATAATGATTTTCATGGAATGCGCCTCGGCACAAAAATCTCGAAAATTGTTACTTTATTGTTATATTTGTTTTTTTTTACGAAAACTGTGCTTATAAAAAAAAAGTACAAAAATTCGTTGACCAATTTTAGCTTCCTCGCAGAATTTTCAAAATTCAGAATCTTATTCTGTGTGATTAGTCTCGCCATCGCTGGTTCAGTGGGTGCCGAAAATTCGTACAAATTCGATCTCTTTCTTTCTTCCTTTCTTTCGGTTGGCACCTTTCCTCGAGGACCCTTCGGATAAGAGGGAAAGCTCGTTAAACCGATACTTCGGAAGCTTGTTCGTCGCACGACGAGCCGGGTGTCGATACGCCATGGCCCTTCTTTCAAGTCCGGCCGCCGAGAGATAGCGAGAGAGAGCCCGAAGAGAGGAGACGGGTCAACCTTTGGCGACTGGTACCCTGTCGATACCCTCTCGATCGTCGAACCCTTCGAACCGCTTCGATGCTTTTCCGTTCTTTTTCGCTGTACTTTTCTTTTTTTGTTTTTTTTTCTTTTCTGGCTCGTTAGGGTCTCTTAGTAGCTCGCGCACGTGTCGTCCGCACGGTTACTAGACAGCCGTAATAGGTAACAGACAAGTTTCTGGTCTTTCGCGTTAGACCGAGAGGAATAACGGACGCTTCGTCATTGACGCGCCGGCACCTTTGCCTTCCTTGTTTTTCCTCCTTTTTTTGCCCCCTCGACTTTCCTCCGTTAATTCAATATAACCGATAATAATCTAGAACAAGGGCTAATCGACCGGCCTGACGAATCGCTCGTTCATTTTACCAGCGCACACGCTTCGCTCATCTCTTCGTGAGGACGATATATATCCTTTTCCTTTCTTTCTCGTGACTCGCCACTTTGTCGCTTTTGTGTTTCTTCCTTCGGACAAAAGTACCGACCTTTCGGTGTTCAACGAAAATTAAACTTTGCGAGCTTTATCGTGTTTATCGCCGTAGATAAAGCTGTATGGTCGATTGAAGTTTTACGCGTTTGTGTTTTCACAGTCGTTCTAAGGGGCGAATTTTAAGACGTTAGGGTGAATTTAAGATCAAAGTTTGGCCCAGACTTCATTGCGTGCTAAGATTTGTCTTAAGTTCGAACATGATTTCGTACTTAATTTTGATCTTAACTTCGAACTTGAGTTCGAACGTAGGATAGAACTCGAACTGCGATCGAATTTGAGTTCAGATTTAAGTTCGGGTTGACGATCAAACTAAAACACGAAATCAAGGTCGAAATTAAGATTGATCTTAAGTTCGAAATTAAGGTAGATCTTAAGTTCGAAATTAAGGTAGATCTTAAGTTCGAAATTAAGATTGATCTTAAGTTTGAAATTACGCTGTGTCTATTCGCACCCCTTTTTCCGTGACTCTAAGCAAGAGACACGAGACACGAGACACGAGTTTACGTGTCTCGAGAAGATCATTTTCGTGTCCCGTGAAGTTCGTACGCTTGGAGACACGACACAGCGGATACGACAGTTTAGTATCGAGGGCGCGTTTTCACTAACGGTATTGTAGTTTACAGAAATTTCAAATGATTTTTTATATGTTTCGGAATGCTCCTCGTACAAAGCAGCGAAATACTTTTTCTTTACGCATTAGGATAACATTTCTAGGTTATGACCATCGTCGAAGTAAATAATACGAAATATTAAATAAAAATCCATTTCACCAAATCCTCACGCAATCATTTCCAAAGATATTACACTTAAGGGGCCCGAGACGCTAACTCTCAATACGAGATAAGAAATAAGAGACACTTGTTCTTTTTCCTTCAATTTGGATAGGCTTAGCAATCTCACTGGGTGCCCGCTTGGCCACTGCAGAGCTCGTGTCAGTCAGCTGTTGGATACAAGACACGAGACACGAGACACGAGACACGAGACACGAGACACGAGACACGAGACACGAGACACGAGACACGAGACACGAGACACGAATGGGCATTTTGTCAATATTGTCTACATCTGGAGACACGAGACACGAGACACGAGACACAAGACACGAGACACAAGACACGAGACACGAAACAAATAAGTGTCGCGTCGATTTGATCACGTTGAAGAGGCACAAAATTGCGTGTTTCCCGCTCCAGTCTTATTTCACCGAATCTGCCGAAGGTGTATACCTCAGTATAAATTACATGTATAAATTAGATTACATGTATAAATTACAACATCGACGAAATTCTTTTTTGTAACACGTGCACAAAAAGTCTTGCTTTTCGTTCCTGTAAAGTCTGGCGAAAGTGGTGCTTTCAGAGGATGCGCGAAAAATGCTGTATATTCTATTTTACACGGTAGTGTCTTTTTGGCACACTTTTTTCACCCTCTAGCTACTTTTGCGCACACTTTTTTAACACTCTAGTTACTGTCACGTACCCTTATCTGACTGTAGGTATTTTTGTGCCTCTACATAGTGATAAAATCGACGTAAAATTAATGTCTCCGTGTCTCGTGCCTCGCGCACTACGGATATGTACAAGACACGAATTCTCAGAAGACACGGAATAGTCATTTCCCGCATTCGCGTGGGAAAGGAGACCATATTGCGTTTGTACGCATGCACTATTTTTTTCGCACGAGACGCGAGCATAGTACTTTTTGTGACGAGTGCACGAAAATTCCCGCTTTTCGTGCCTGTAAAGTGCGTGCAGGAATATACCTACAGTGTCAGATAAGGGTACGTGACAGTAACTAGAGTGTTAAAAAAGTGTGCGCAAAAGTAGCTAGAGGGTGAAAAAAGTGTGCCAAAAAGACACTACCGTGTAAAATAGAATATACAGCATTTTTCGCGCATCCTCTGAAAGCACCACTTTCGCCAGACTTTACAGGAACGAAAAGCAAGACTTTTTGTGCACGTGTTACAAAAAAGAATTTCGTCGATGTTGTAATTTATACATGTAATCTAATTTATACATGTAATTTATACTGAGGTATACACCTTCGGCAGATTCGGTGAAATAAGACTGGAGCGGGAAACACGTAATTTTGTGCCTCTTCAACGTGATCAAATCGACGCGACACTTATTTGTTTCGTGTCTCGTGTCTTGTGTCTCGTGTCTTGTGTCTCGTGTCTTGTGTCTCGTGTCTCGTGTCTCGTGTCTCGTGTCTCCAGATGTAGACAATATTGACAAAATGCCCATTCGTGTCTCGTGTCTCGTGTCTCGTGTCTCGTGTCTCGTGTCTCGTGTCTCGTGTCTCGTGTCTCGTGTCTCGTGTCTCGTGTCTTGTATCCAACAGCTGACTGACACGAGCTCTGCAGTGGCCAAGCGGGCACCCAGTGAGATTGCTAAGCCTATCCAAATTGAAGGAAAAAGAACAAGTGTCTCTTATTTCTTATCTCGTATTGAGAGTTAGCGTCTCGGGCCCCTTAAGTGTAATATCTTTGGAAATGATTGCGTGAGGATTTGGTGAAATGGATTTTTATTTAATATTTCGTATTATTTACTTCGACGATGGTCATAACCTAGAAATGTTATCCTAATGCGTAAAGAAAAAGTATTTCGCTGCTTTGTACGAGGAGCATTCCGAAACATATAAAAAATCATTTGAAATTTCTGTAAACTACAATACCGTTAGTGAAAACGCGCCCTCGATACTAAACTGTCGTATCCGCTGTGTCGTGTCTCCAAGCGTACGAACTTCACGGGACACGAAAATGATCTTCTCGAGACACGTAAACTCGTGTCTCGTGTCTCGTGTCTCTTGCTTAGAGTCACGGAAAAAGGGGTGCGAATAGACACAGCGTTGAAATTAAGACAGATCTTAAGTTATAAATTAAGATAGATCTTAAGTTCGAAATTACGATACATTTTCATTTCGAAATTACGATACATTTTCATTTCGAAATTACGATACATTTTCATTTCGAAATTACGATACATTTTCATTTCGAAGGTATGATAGATTTTAAGCACGCAATGAGGTTTGGCTAAACTTTGATCTTCAGTTGGATCTAAAGAGCGATCTTAAGTTCAAACTAACGTCTTAAAATCAGACCCTAAGAACTCTTAGTGCTTGAAGTTACCTTAAAAAAAAATTAATCACATTTTGCCACTCTGATTCTTAGACTCGATACACGAGTCGAGAAACTGCCTCGGGTATCGCTTCACCTTGAGCAAATCGAGACTCATCATGTACCAATGACTATACTGTGGCAACCCTTTGGCCGTCATCGCAGCCGGGTTTCCAAGAAAGAAACACAGTTCTCATTCTGGTTGCTTCTTTTATCTATCCTTTTCTTTCCGTAAAATTGGCTAGGACAGTTCGTCGCGGTTGTAGCAAAATAAAACGAACGTTTTGGAGGCTTAGCGCCTCCAGGCCTCCGGGCTACACACGCGAGCTGAACGACCCCGTATGAAGACTACTCAAAGGAAAAAAAAAAAAAAAAAAAAAAAAAAAACACAACATATCTTCGCTAACCACACGCAGTCGCAATCGTAGATTCCCCGATGTTCTCTACACTGCGAGACATCTTAGCGAGTATGTTTCCTTCGCAGTTTTCAATATACGTCCCTTATTTAAGGAATCGTCCATGGGTGTCCGTGAATAATTGGCGGTGAGGAGAAAAAAAAAATTCACACCGACTTTAATCTTTTTCTTTTTCCGTCTTGGAATAATAATCGTTCTCTTCAGAACCGACCGAGACTGTACCGACACCTTAGAGATTATGAGGCTGGTAGGAAAAGGTCTGAGGGAGAGAGCAGAGGCATTTTTTGGGACTACCGGCGCCTTGTGGGTGTTTGCGCAACGAATTTTGGCGGCTATCGGGGAGAAGGTGAAAATGAAAGGAAAAGAAAAAACAAAGTAATCGGTTCGGTCTTTGTGTTGATTTCCTGGTTAACTCGACAGCCGCGAGAACGGGGTGAAAGCGATCATCAAATTATAAAACGTATCTCAAGGAGGCTACTGCGGCAGTGAGATGGCACGTGATTCGGTGTCAGGTGGCCAGAAAATCGTAAACCCGCCGCCCTACGCGTTATGTATCGTTGTTATAGAATTTTTCCGAGCACCATAAGGGTAGCGAGGTGTCGCCGGAAACCCTTTCTCTACCTGGCGGCGGAGCCTTCCGACGATCCCTTCTCTGGCCCTAATTCATCCCTAATTCATGACACCGGAAGTCCGAATAAAAAAATTTCTCGAGATCCTGGCGCTCGACGATAGAGTCGTTCCGATTAAGGCGTGACGGGGATCCAATGTGTTTTTTTCCATTGCCACAACATTAGCTACAAAGTAGTACTGCGTTATCCGATTGCACAATAATGGACAATCTAATCGGAGGGTTCGAACGACGCGTTCCTGTTGAGATGTAGGAATTCAGTAATAATATCGCTTCGTTTGGAATATATTTAAAAGGAAAGTTTATACCCAGAAAAAAGATTTATTAAAATCAAATAAATTTTGATCTTCAACTGACGTTTATTAAGATAAAAGAAATGTTTACTTGCCTTACTTTCTTTTTATATTCAAATAACGGTAATAATCGTTATTAGAATACTTTGGTGTAAGAATACTTTGGTGTAAGAATACTTTGGTGTAAGAATACTTTGGTGTAAGAATACTTTGGTGTAAGAATACTTTGGTGTAAGAATACTTTGGTGTAAGAATACTTTGGTGTAAGAATACTTTGGTGTAAGAATACTTTGGTGTAAGAATACTTTGGTGTAAGAATACTTTGGTGTAAGAATACTTTGGTGTAAGAATACTTTGGTGTAAGAATACTTTGGTGTAAGAATACTTTGGTGTAAGAATACTTTGGTGTAAGAATACTTTGGTGTATAAAGATTTGTAGTTTAAAATAAATGGTTATATAAATAAATGGCTAAGATGAACACTGTTGTTATCCGGTAGCGCGCTTTACAGAGTCGTCAACGCGTCAGTCGTCAGAAAACATCACTGGTTGATAGCACAAAACTATATTTATTCCTTATGGGGAACCGCAATATTGTAATAGAGAGGCAACTCATGGGTTTGTTTTTATGAAACTTTGTTTACTTCAAGTTGTATACCTCGATCGAATTGTGGTTGTAGAATGAGTCCTGGAAGACCCAACTTCGAGATTGGTTATGTTATGAGTGTAACTAATGTGCAACGTGGTTAGTGAAATCGTGCGTCGACAGCGAATCTGTATGCTTATTCACTAATAAAACATTGCTTCGTTGACAATAAAAATAAGTTATTCAACAAAAAATTTGTTTCTGCTTCATTCTCATATCACATTATTCGCATATGATCAACAGTAGCGGGTTAGTCACGAACTTAGTAAAAACATTATTTGTTATAAATATCTGTTCATTAGATCCAAATAAACATTAATAAATAATAAGAATAATACTATCGAACAAATAAATATATTAAAAATTAATGAACGCTCTATTAGGTTATGAAGCAAATAAACATTTTTTCTTCGTCCTTAATAAATGTTCATTTATTGGAATAAACTTTTTTCTGGGTCTGCAGTCAAGCAATTTATATTCACGAATCGTGGGCGGAGGCTCTCCAGTTGTTCGGGGTAAATTACGCCTGAAATCGATTTCCATCGGGTTTCGTGTGTCGTGCTCAGCCCAGTATACGAGTGTAGTTTTCTCGAGGGGGTCCAGGCGAGCGAGAGATGCGAGCTTTGAGCTCCGACTCCAGATTATGGAGGGTCACGCCTGCCTCTGGCACATCAGTGCTGACCACTCCGGCTCTCATGCCACCGAGTGTCCATCGGCCTTATCCTTTCTTCTCTCGCTTCTCGTTCCCTCTTCCTCTTCATCGTTCCTTTCCCAGTCCCTTTCCCTACTCAAGTGTTGACCCGCTTCCTGCCCCTCGTCTGGCGGAGCTCGTTCGTCTCATCGCTAATTCAATCGTACGCTTTCAATATCTACATTTTCCGCGATGACACGGGAACACAATGGTGCTTATTAAAGGCTCATTGTCACCTGAAATAGAGACACGCTCTTTCCACTGACAGTCCTTGTCGTCTCTCTCCCTCGAGTCCTTTAGATTATCTCCTGCAATATAGCTGCGTAGTACCTATTTATTTTGTCGTTTGGTTTTCGTTTCATTTTAATACCTTTTATTTTATTTTTTATAGTCTTCATTTTGCTTCATTATAATTTATTGGTTTACAGTTTTTTTTTCGTTTTTGCTTCCTCGTGGAGGAAGCTTCGTTTTGGTAAAAAAAAATCGAGATTTTAATGAAAACGTGTTTAGAATTTTCCAAAACGTCGAAAAATGATATTTAGATATAATGTTCGGATGTATGTGTATGAGAATTTCGTGGACTAAAACTGAGAATTTCGTGGACTAAAACTGAGAATTTCGGCGATTACATTTTTTTTATATACATAAAAAATATTTTGTATAGATAAAAAAAAATTTGGCGTAATATGGCGGTTATAACCTACAAGCCTAAAAAAAACGGTTCGCGATCGCGACGCCCCCGATTACCTATATATTCAAGAAAACTTATATATTTTCGAAAAAATTACGGGTTATTCGGCTGGTATCTGCGACAGCGAAATTTGCCACACTTTCTATCAGAATGTATTACGTTTAATACGAATGTTTTGCAGGATGTCGCTCTAGTTTCCATGTACATGAAAGTTCTGTCGGTTTTTACAAGATTTATGATAATTTCTATCCGATCCTTCTCAGTGCACGAGACGAATAATTGACAATGTCTTCCCAGGCGCGTGTAGACAAGTTTTAGCGTCTTCGGATCTATCTCGTGTCAGATAAAAAGGATAATGTGAATTACATATAGAGGCGTATAAATACATATAGAGCGACGCATACGTGACGCTCTATGTGAAGGTATCTTACAGTCTAGTAGTATAGTGCAGTAGTAGTATTTGCACTGCAAGTACCAGCACAGAACGAAACGGGACTCGTCGACTTCGATGCTTGGAGATGCTCGATGCTTGGCTACCACCGATGGAATCGCGATCACGGTGCCCATCAATGTATCTGTATCGGGTGGTTGTAGACGCGTCTGATTGTAGTCGAGACTGAGATACATATCCAGTTTCTTTTTTCTCTCGAAATACCGAACGAGGACTTTTCCTTCGTCGTGTACGCTGTGTCCACTACCGGCCGGGGTTCGCGCCGATCCTTTCAAGTAGACCGCCGATCTCTCGACGAAGATCCTCGTTCTTCTCATAATCATCACGAAGTCTGGACGGGTTTTCCGCGTTCAGATCCGTCGACGAGCCCGCAAGGTGGAAAAGGAAGCGCGAATGCCGGTCACCCAAGGGAGAACCTCAATATCTCAAGGATGAAGTGAAGTTTCCGTTTAAAAAAATCTTGAACAGGTAAAAACTTTGGTACACCGTTTAGGAAATACTAGCGATAAACGCTGTACAATTATTGACAACTAACTGTTATTGAAAATTGAAAAAGATCGTCGATCTGTACTGAAAAAAAAATTCGCTTGCGGGCCGCCAAAGAAAATTTTGTTTATTTCAATTCTACAAAAAAGTTATGACGGGACGGCCGAACCCCGACAAGGCGCCTCATCTGACCCGCTGAAATTTCTGTCAGGGTAATGCTGACCTAGCTGACATCGAAGAACCACACTGAAAAAAAAGATCAATGACTCAAGTAAAATTCACTTGCGGGCTGCCAAAGAAAAAAAATTGTTATTTCAATTCTACTTTCAATTCTTAGAATTCCTTGCGGGACTGAAATGATAACATGTCACCCTGACAGTCTTGTCGTCGGTGTTTCACTATCATACGAAAGTGTCAGAATTGAAAGTAGAATTAAGAGTAGAATTGAGAGTAGAATTGAGAGTGGAATTGAGAGTGGAATTGAGACTAGAATTGAGAGTGGAATTGAGAGTGGAATTGAGAGTGGAATTCAGAGTGGAATTGAGAGTGGAATTGAGAGTAGAATTGAAATAACCATTTTTTTTCTTCGGCAGCCCGCAAGCGGATTTTAGTTGAGGCGTTGATATTTTCTTTCAGTGTGGTTCTTCGACATCCGCTCGGTCGGCATTACCCTGGCAGAAATTTCGGAGGGTCAGATAAGGCGCCTTGTCAGGGTTTCATCGAGGCTTCCCCGGATATCACCAGTCCCTGATGTAACACTCTGAAATTTCTACCAGTGCACTGGCCGGTACTCATCGATTCTCCCAAACATCTATCGGTATTATTGTATGTACATTTATTACGTAACAATGGGTCATGTATAAAACATATCGATCCGGTAGGTCGGTCCCAATCAACGAGACGTATTGACCGGCAACGATTTCCGAATTAATCTAATACCACGAGTTCTCCGAGCTGCCGCGACCCCCGCTGCGAAAATTTCGCATCGTTTCCCTCCAAACCGACGGGAAGAGAAGAGAAAACAGTCAACGTAACGAACGATGAAACTTACGAGACGACGATGCGATAGTCGTCCGAGGGAATGCGCGCATCGGGACGTAATGAGGCCGTATAGAATCGATGGAGCGTCCCTGCGCGTGTATCGAAAAGGACTCGATTTTATGACTCAATCCACCGTGAAGAAGGCGACTCTACCGTGTACCTGCATATACGTGCACTGGACATCTCTCGTTCGAGCAGTTATTAAAAATCACGCATTGAGGCCGGGATGGGGCGCGCGGGAGTAAAGGAGACGTAAAGCTGAATCTCCTTTCGCGGTTGCCTCTCATCGATGTAGGGTAGAGCGGGGCAAAATGGGACAGTGGGGCAAAACGGGACAGTGAGCGAAACGCAAGTTTCCAATCATTTTTGGATGTCCCATTTTGCCCTGTTGATACATCCGGATTGTCTGTCCCGTTTTATATAATTAAACGAAAGCCCTCGAAGGTGAAAAAAGGGGTGAAGAAAGGGGGAACCCCCGAATGAATTTAAATAAAAATGAAACAATAGTCAGTGAATACATAGACACGCACACCGTCGGAGTCCGGGTATGCGTTCTACTTTATCCACACAGGTTCCCGAGGAACTGGAGAAGTCGGCCACCTGCTGGCTTCGCGCACTTATTAACATACATCGTCGCTTAACGATATAGCGGCAGCGGCGGTCGTAGCGAGAGAGCACTGTTCGTGCGGCGTGAATGCACCATGTTCCATAATCAACCCCCCCCCCCCCCCCTCCACTATCCCTCTCTCACTCTCCCTTCGTCACTTTATCGCTAAAATTGTTTTTATCTCGCTCTCGTTTCTTAAGAGCGAAAACAGAGGGGAGGTCGGTTTCTTATCGATTCGTCGAATCGAGCCGGTTGATCAGAATCACCGTTATTTATCGAACTCATACGATTTGAATAGGTGGATTCGCATATATGGTATTAGAGATGAAGATCGAGAAGTCGGTGGAAGGAGAGATCGAGATAATATAATTTATTGCAAGGGTTATCGACGATAATAATTCAACGAATTTAAGGTTTGGGCCAACTGTTTCATTCCCGATCTCAAACCCTTTTTTCTCCACCCCCCCCCCCCTTCACCCCCTCTCTTCCTGATCGGCTCGCTTTCATAAGAAAGCGGGAGTTTCTCAAAAAAAGAAAGCGAGACACTCGGAAGGCCTGGAAGAAACTTCGTTATTTCTTTAGCAACCCGTTGAAACGATGAGCGTGATCGAAAAATCGTTTTCGCCGGATATAGATGCTCCCTCGCTGACCGATAGCCCTTTTTTAACCGGTTTTTTCCTCGTTTTGTGTTTCGGCAGAAAAACGAAAACACAAAGAAACGGCATACGGGGGAAGGTGGAGACTATATGGAGGTATGCGAAATCTATAACGAAGTCCATTGTTCGGCACGCGCCGCGCCGTCCGCTGTCCGCCCACTTCTTCCATCATCGTTATATTAGAAATGACGAATATCGCATTTCCCGATGGACACCGAAACGAATGACCGGACGACGTATCGGAAAAGGGTTGCCGTGGCGTCGGGCAGTTTTAATAGAAATAACACACTCAGACAAATTATTTATTTGACGGGCGTCCCGCAAATAAATATTTATTTAAATGGAATAAAGATTTTACTTAAACCAAATAAATATTTATTTGCGCCTCACAAATAAATTACTTTTCTGGGTGCAGCCCACAATGCAGTTAAAAAAATGTCGTACGAATTTTCAAAAAACACAATATTCTATGACATTATGGAAAAAAAAAAATCTTTAGGATACAATTATCATGTTGCATACATAAAATTGAAGAAGATGTTTTAAAAAATGGGTCTTTCATCAAACTCGGCTACGAGTGTAAACCGAATAAATATTTCACTTAAGCCAAACAAATATTTATTTGCGCCTGACAAATAAATGACTTTTCTGGGTGCAGTCCACAATCCGGTTAAAAAAAATGTCATACAAATTTAAAAAAACACACAATATTCTATGACATTGTGTAAAAAAATTATCTTTAGGATAAAATTATCATGTTGCATACATAAAATTGAAGAAGATGTTTTAAAAAATGGGTCTTTCATCAAACTCAGCTACAAGCATAAGTCTGTTTTGGTTGGAAGTCGCATCCGATCGAACGAAAATAAATTGCCGGATAATCTGAGCGGAAGTGGGACGAGGGAAGAATAATGGATTGTATCGGAGGGATGGATTGAGAGAGAGGAAGAGACGAATAAAGAGAATAATAAGGTGGACCAATAAGATGGAGAAACATGAACGGTGAGGAGATAGACAAGAAAGAGTTCTCCGACGAATGCCTCTCTTCCACTTCCTCGGAAGCGTTTAACTCTCGAACCTCAACACCACCGCGGTCGCAGGAAGGAGGAGAGACGAACAAGAAGAAGGAAGAAACGAAGGAAGAAACGAGCCAAAGAGTTCGCATGGTCTCCGGGCATCCGGATCATGAATTCCCGTCGCGTTTCTCGATCGAATCGATGCTGCGGGAGACGGAGCGAGATACCGAAAGAGTGGAATGGCGAAGAGATCGAGTGACGGAAGAGATCGATAGGAGGCGAAAGGAGTCGATGGGAGGAAGATACAGGTGGGGGCGCCGTCGGTATTGGGCGGACGAAGACATAAAGTAACGGCGAGAAGGAGGGATCGATCATCGAGCTATTTAGCGAGCATTAATTGATTATTCTCCGGGTGAGGATTGAACTCACCTCACTCGAGTCTTCCACCTTCCCCACCATCGAGGGACACCTTTTAAGGACGATCTCTCATATCCTCACGTCTCGACGGTGTAGCAGCGCGGCGTCTCTTCGATCCGACGTCTTCACTCTTCATCGAGGTGTGCCGATCCGTCATAACTTTTTTGTTCTGTCCAACGATTCGAAACCGTTTGATCTTACTCGGTGATCGATGTGTGCATTCGTGGTGTCGAGCGGTTCTCGAAATACTCGACTCCCTGCAAAAGTCCTCGAATTTAATTTTGATTCTACGTTGGACATTCGAACGATGATATTGGCACATCGTTCAACTTACCCCGTAATCCGTTACCACTTTCTGTTATCCCATGTTGCAAGAAATTTCTTCAGTCTTTCAAACATTCCGAAATATTTCTGAAACATATATGAAAATAATATTTTAACATATTTTCCCAAAATATTGCAACGGAACACTACTGAAACATTTCAAATATTTTGAATATTTTAAATCTTACAAAATATTTCTGAAATATATGGAAATTGTATTTTTAAGTATTCTATCAGAATATTATAAAGATTTCTAAAATGTTTCAGAAATATGACTTGAAACATACATCTGAAATATTTCAGAATTGGTGAAAAAATATTTTGAAAGCGAATATTAGCAGATATGTACTGAACTGTGTTCAGAAGAAACGAAAAATAAAAAATGCCATGGTTCGTGGATATATTTTAATACAGTTCGCCTTATTTAATGTATCACACACTCTTTTATACATACGTTTAAATTAATGAACAATATCTACAGCCCTAAAATATTAATAATGTCTTGAATATTTCAGAAAGATATCTTATAAAATTATTTTACCAACGTTAAAAAATATTCCAGAAATATTTTCACTCTATGTGGGATGCGCAGCGGATATTGGCTGTATGAAAAAAGCATCCCGGCTCGATGTCGCTGAAAGTTATTTTACAAAAAAATTTCAAATATACAGAGGACCAAAGAGACCGCATGAAAAAATAGAAAGCGGCAACTTACACAGGTACGTCGGTCAGGAGAGACTGCACATGTACATATACAATTATACATCCGTTCAAAGCTGCAACTTCCGAATATCGACCACACACCACATATTGTGTTTTCTGTGGAGTGAAATCACTCGTAGGGTTGAATGGACGATTGTGTAAATGGGATTCGCCGAGTTTCCGTTTTTAAATTATCCGCGAGGAGATTCTACTGTATGTTATTACCGGGCTACGCACTGCTTTGTGCGAGTCGAAGAGAACAAGTGTGGCTCGGATGCCATTGTCGTGTTCGTGTAGGATACACATGCGAGAAGAAAATGAAATTGAAGCGAAGAGGAAGTAAACGACAAAGAGGCGAAGCGGTGCGCTGCGATCGACGAAGAAGACGTATACGATGGCACACGCCACGAATCCCGGTCGTAACCTTATGGCACATGCGCTGCACGGGTGGCTCGAGCGATCTGCCGATCGCTCATGTAGACCAGTAAAAAAACACTGAGTGTTTAGGCATTTAAGGGGGTGGGACGAGTTCGACGATTTTTTGGTAAATTTTTATTTTTCCTTTCTATTGAAAAATCCTATGCGATTGATTCGTAACGATTTTGGGATCTTGTAAAAAAGTCATATACGATTTTTGAAATCAACAAGGCATCCCCCCCCCTTAGGCTGGTAACGAACGGAAAAATTGAGAAATGAGGGCACTCGATCGTCCGAGCGATGGTCGATCGAGCCCCGAATCCCGAGAGCGAGTCAAGTGTGCATCAATGGCGCTCTCACTTCCGCACGGAAACGAAATAATTGTCAGTCACGCATCGTCAGACCGGAAGAATTCGATCACGAATTGCTGACGCGGATTTCTCTCAATATGCATAAAAATAAAAAAGCAAAGAAATGGCTGTTAGAAAATATCATTTAGTATCAATTTTTATAATATTTAGAAAATTCAGAATCTTACAAAATTTACACCGTCATAATTTACGCAAGAAATCGCTGAGTCAAGTTTCCGTTAATTGTCGATTTCAGACTGTCTTATGTAGTCTTAGATTATCTCTAGATTATCTTATTGCCGGAGCGACGTTTGATGCACAAACTTGGGTCGCATGGAAAATAAAATGTTTTCGCAAAATTAAAAAATTGAAAAATATAAAATTGAAACGGTAAGATCCATTTTCTCAAAATTTTTAATACCAAACATGGTACAGTGTCAGTCCATTACCGTGTCAAATTTAAGATCGATACCGTCATGTTTACTCTTACAATGAGACCATTTTTTAGTAATTTTTCAAAAACTCAAAATCCCATAAAATGACCCGTTGGATAGATTTTGATCAAATTCAATACCAATAGTCTTTGACCAAATATAATATTTGTGTGCAATGTTAGGACGACCGCTCAACATCTACGCAAGTCAGAGCTATTCCAAGGAATTTTCAAAAAAATTCATATCGCGTAGAATCTCGAACCAATTTCCAATCCTCATGAAAATTGAACTAAATAAAGCGACGCGACCACTTCGCTAGTGTGGCAAATTCAACTCGCTGTCTCAAGCCGTTTTAAAGATGCAGTTCGGTCACGCACACACATACATTCGGACGCCAGCTAAAAGTCGCATTTCTCGACGTTGTAGACTATTTTACGTACTGTGACATTAAAATCTCGATAAAAAAAAAATTAAAACAGCTTCCTCTACGAGGAAGCAAAAACCACCAGTCCATAGAGGGTTTGGAACATTGTTTATTAACAATAATTACATTGTGATTTACATATCTTTGGATCGACAATGTTTTTTTAATCTATCCTTAATTGTATATATATACATACAATATATATGTGTATATCGTTCAAAAGTTCGTCTACGATCTTTGGATAAATCTGGTTTTGTACAGAGTAAATTATATTATGTAGTAACTTAAATAATAATACAAAGTCTTTGGGCGCTGACGCATTATGGGTAACTTAAACGAATACTCGTAGATCAATATAAAACGACGAAACTCCACACGATACAATCATACAATAAATTAAGTAGAAAAATAAGACTCTGACTAGATATAACAAAATTGAAATACAAATAAAAGTTACAGCACATCATAACATTTTTCTATTAAATTGAACATTCGGAGGGGCTCTTTAAGGGCTTCAGGCGTATTCTAATAATGTATTAATAACAAATAGAAACTAATTATAATATGGAGTCTACGTGTGTGACGCGCGAGGAACTATCAACTAAGCCTACGCTATAACAAATGTACATTATATGTTTCGTTGACGCGGGGTCGCGTCAATCTCATTACGTTACTCTTTGGACTTTTAGCCGTATTCTTTACAACTAAAAAATTAACGAATTTCACAAGTTATGCATAATTTACAAAATAATAAGATAATTTAATTCATCACGCTTTGTACAACTGTCGATAATATCTACAAATGTTTGTCACTCTCGCAAATTCTAAAATCGTAACTCTTGCCATCGTGACTCTCGAGAAGATCGCACAGAGCGGCTATGTATGTTTGGGCCATCTGGAGAGTCTCGAATTTACTCAATTTGTGGTCGGCACCGTGATTCGGCACGACTTCGCGAAGTTTGTCGAAAGCGTCGTTCAAACCGTTCATTCGCCGTCTTTCGCGGGCATTGGCGGCCAATCGGCGACGCTTAAGGATGCTCGGAGAGGGCGGAACATCCCTGGATCTTCGGCGCCCCTTCTTCGGACTCGAGGTAGGTGACTCTTGGATCTTCTGCAATAAAAAAAATATATATATAAATAAATAAAAATTAAAACAAAAATACACTAAACCCTTCGGCATCTTATCACAAACGCTGCAAATCAAACAGAACATATTTCGACTGCAGAGATTTTCATTTTTAAATCACGCAGAAATATAATTACCGAGCTCGTTCGATGAATCCGGCCAAGCGTTTATAAAGATCTCACAATTAGATATACAATTAATATATTTATATATATATTTTTCGTGGTTACCTGAGAATTCGGTATCGGGTCCCAGTAATTGTTCGGAGAGTTGTGCTCGTTCTTGCCACCCTCGGCTGAGTATCTCGGCTCTTGTGGGGGTGTCTCGTAGCAGTAGACCGGGGCTTTGTAGTCCATGGAGTTGTCTTCGTATACAGTTGAACGGGGCGAGGTGGTGCGATCGGTGGAGTGGCAAGGATCGTACCTAAATAAATTGATAGTAAATGTTCAACCGACCTCACCAATTGATTATATCACAAACAATTTTAACACTAAGAAAAAAAAATTGGTTGGATTAACCAAAAGTCGCGGTGACATACGTTCAAAGCTGTTATTTGTTTAGTACAAATAAAGCATTCTTTTGTTAAACGACTATTATCTTAAATTTATTCAAAATTTGTCGATTGAAACAAACATTTTTGTTGTACCAACAAAATACACCTTTGAACGTATGTCACCGCGCATTTGCCTAATCCAACCATTTCTTTTTCTCAGCGAACATGTATCAAAGTAATGATATATAGGGTGAAAGTGGAGAATATGGTCCGGTCCATATATCATTGATTTACGTGTTAATCGAGATGGGCCATATTCACCGCTTTTACCTTATAGAGTAAAAGTGGGGAATATGGTCCGGTCCATATATCATTGATTTACGTGTTAATCGAGGTGGGCCATATTCACCGCTTTAGAGTAAAAGTGGGGAATATGGTCCGGTCCATATATCATTGATTTACGTGTTAATCGAGGTGGGCCATATTCTCCGCTTTAGAGTAAAAGTGGGGAATATGATCCGGTCCATATATCATTGATTTACGTGTTAATCGAGGTGGGCCATATTCACCGCTTTTACCCTATATCCGTCGCGATGGGTCGTACCTCTGTGGTGTAAGTGGTGTAAGAATGCCGTAGGGTTCCCTCTCGTATCCCTCCGGGGTCGTTGCATACTCCGTCACCTGTTTTCTCCCGCAATCGATGTGCTCGGCTTCCCTCCTGGGTGTCATGCCGATAGCGGTGTCATAATTGTCCCTGTATCCGATTCTCACGGTCTCGTAATCCGGCGAATTGTACGGCGAAGGATAAAGTGGATCGTACAGCCTCGTCGGTGTCGGATACGCTGAGGCCAGCATCTCCGAGGACGAAGATTGGTAAGTGCTGTGATGATTCGACATTAAAGCCATACCGGCCGTCTCAGATCCAAGTTCGATGGAAATACAGAACCACACAATCCAACAACGATTCACCCACTGAACGAACGATTACTTATTTCCTAGCTTTTCGAATTTACACTTTGATCTCTCTTCGCTTCTTCTTTACCCAACACATCGGCGATGTTTTTGCGCGACGTCTTTCGCAAGAATGATTTTCAAAAAAGTGACTAACGGAGCCGATTTCCATCAGTCGGGATTCGTTTTTTTTTTTTTTTTTTTTAATGTGACTTCTCTTTGGTCGATGATTTGAGGTCACTGAACGGGTGAGCACTATCGGTGTTTGGTGTGATTAAAAAATTTCGAGTCTCGCGGGCAACGGTACGTTCCATCCGTCGTTCGAGATCCTCGCGGTGTAGAGGTTCAGTTTTGAGTGTGGCGCGTGCCGGGGCGTTCTCCGGTGGTGCATCAACATATGGTGGTCCCACCTCGTTCCGTGCTCATCCCTAGATAACGCGTGCACCTGGTCTCGCAGTCTGGTTTCTGGACTGGATAGCCGCTACCCCACTCTCGTGTCTCTTCCTCGTCTTCTTCTCCTTCCATGGGGAGCAGCGGTCGCGGGAGAGGTATATAAATTTACCATAGCGCCAGGAACTCACCACTACCAACGATCACAAATATCCGGATGTTGCACTCCCTTGACTCGCAGGCCGCCGTTCGACGAACAGTCGTTTCATCGTCTCGCATACCTGCACACACATCGGGCGAGCTTCCAAGACGAAGGGTTTCCCGTCGGCGGGGACAAGGGACTTGTGGAAATGGGCATGGGGAGGGAATAAAAAAACACAACAAGAATGAGGATCAACGGAGACTGCGCGGAGCAGCTTTACAGTAGCTTTAAAAAAGAAGACGTAAAAGACTACGCCGAAAAAAAGATTCGCTCGCGGGCTGCCAAGGAAAAAAATGTTAATTTCAATTCTTACAATTCCATATGATATTTGAACAACGACGGCGAGACTGGCAAGGCGACATGTTATCGTTTCAATCCTGTGTGGAATTGTGCGAATTAAAAGTAGAATTGACATAACAATTTTTTTCTATGGCAGCCCACAAGCGAATTTTCCTTGAGTCATTGATATTTTTTGTAGTCTGTAATATAGTACGTGGCGACGGTACAGGAAGCTGATGAAGATTTTTCGGAGATCTGCTGGTCTCTGGCGTCCAAAGAGTTCGGGCGCCGATGTCACCCGATGAACAGGTGATCTGCGCACAAGAAAAGAAAAAAAAATCGTTGCTTCAACGAACTGCATCGTTAAATAAACTCGAAGCGATTACTTTGGTCGGACAAAAAAAAATCGCCGGGAGGACATTCGACAAGCCAGTTAGTTATATGACACCCAATTATTATTCGCCGTGAGTAAAACCACTGCAAACACTATAGCTGTTCCTGTTTTACACGAATATCGTTAACCCAACGCCGTTCATTGTTAAAGTGAAAAATGATGACTTCTCATTTTTATAGTCAATCAATCGATCTTTGTCATCCCCCTAGCTGTCGATCTTGCTTATTGTCGACGTTGCGGTCGATTCCTCTTGAGTGAAAATTAATTTTCAATTTCCGATTTCCCGCCCCTGATGCAGTGTACTATATACATGCACCTACCGTCTATCATATTATAGTGTCCTGTCGGCATTTCGCGCTGCTTTCACTTCGATTGGAGTGATATCCAGCACGGTCCCGCGTATCATCATCATCATTATCATCATCATCATCATCAGCAGCAGCAGGAGTAGAGCGACAGATGCTTCGACAATGGAGACTAGTAGAGGCAAAAGCACACGCTGTGTAATAACCGCGCCGCCGAACTGAGCGTGGACAACCGCCCTAATGACTCCAAGAGCAACACAATCGAGAATCATTCTCGTGAGTCTTGACGCGGCGAGGAGTCGAGAGAACGGTTCGAGCAACGGCACGCGACCTCGAAGCTCTCGGAAGACGATTATACTATAAAAGATTATCCGTATCTAGGATCCGAGATCTAGGATCAAAGATCGGTGCCGCGCATGCGTGGAGAACTTCGAAAAAGCCGTTATATACCTACCCGCGAATCGGTGTCGGACACTTTTATTCGAACAAATTAATTTCGATAATGTGATAGCCATCTACATGTATAACGCGCAAAGTGGCTTTGACGCCAAGCCTGTGGATATTTCGCATAGCTTCATTAGGATTGGGTTAAGTAGCCCGCACATATTTGTTGTTTGTTTTAACTTTTTACAAGTCAGTCCGCCCGAAACCGTACCAAAACGGGACTAGCAGAGCTTGAGTCGGGGCCACGCGTTGGTACGGTGGCGCCTAAGAGTGGGAGTAGATAAGTGACTTGTAAAGGGTTAATAATCTATCGGAATTAACAAATAGTAACAAATAGTACTTTGCGATATTAGTACGGAAAAGCGGTCTTTCGACGAAGGTTGTGAGGTTGGCTGCACCAGCCGGTTCGAGAGCTACAACGGCACGAGGCGAAACCGAGTGACGTTTGTAGCTCGAGAGGAGGCTAGTGCTGCCTACTTCCCAACCGCCATCGGGAGACCGCTTTTTCCTACAAGTATCGCGTACTAATTTTTGTGACAAGTGCACAAAAATTCCCGCTTTTCGTGGCTGTAAAGTGCGTTCGGAAAAATAACTAGTGACAGATAAGTCAGCGCGAAAAGTAACTAGAGTGTTAAAAAAAGTGTGCGCAAAAGTAGCTAGAGTGTGAAAAAAGTGTGCGCAAAAATAGCTCGAGTGTGAAAAAAGTGTGCGCAAAAGTAGCTAGAGTGTGAAAAAAGTGTGCGAAAAACAAACTAGCGTGTAAGAATAGTATCTACAGCGTTTTTACAGCATTTTTCGCGCATACTCTGCTAGAAAGCGCCATTTTCGACACACTTTACAGGCACGAAAAGCGGGCTTTTTCGTGCACGTGTTACAAAAAAATCTGTATTTGCGGTAGTACGTAAATTATGTCCTGTCGTGTTGTCATTCGACCATTCGCGTCGTCGGAGGTTCCTCAATCGTCGGTGCTATCGAATGAGATTGCAAAGACTAAGCTGGCGATGACCAATTTGTAAAATTACGCGGCTGCAAGAAGTTACGATACGATAGAATCGAGTGTTTCTCTTTAAAATGTTGGAGATGTAGAGATAAATGGGTTGTGAAGTGGAGAAGGAGAAAGGTGCGTCAGTGCTTCGAGGGAATAGCCAAGGTGCACAACGGGCACGTGCGAGCTGGTAGGATCGGAAGTTTCTTTCTACGGTCAGGCGACAGTCAGCGATATTATTCTTCCTCGGGCAGGTTCAGACTGCGCACCAGCTTCGATGCCGAATAACGTTGTATTGTGATCGACACTTGTAATCTGCAGACATTGTTAATCTCATCGTTTTCGTTTAAATTTTTTCAGAGTGCTTTGACCATTATTTACATATCCTGAAACAATCGACACCATTAAAAAAAAAAGTTCATTACTGTTTTTAGTACCAACCGCGGTATTTCACTTGGCCTTAAGAAGAAACTTGCACACTTTGCCGCAGTCTCCCCCGATTCACCACATTAACCTCATAACGCGAAGCAAGGTGTTGGCCACGCGCCGCTTCACTCGGAAAGGCGCGAGATTCACATTCAGCGATAAGAAAGTTATATCCAAGAGTGGAGGGTTGTACAAAGAAATTATAAAAGGATCTTTAAGGTTTTATGTCTTAACCGAATAACATTCTCTTAACACGTGCATAACATACATATTACTTACCATATCATTTATCGTCGTCAATAAATTATTCCACCCAAAGGATTCTCAGTTCAGGGATAGATATGCTTTTTGGAAGATCGATCATTCTTGCTTATTGAATCGATGAAAGGCGGAGATAGGATCGTCATTATCATCATTTCGTTCGAACCTCGGTCCTGACCTTCCCTCAGTATGTATTTATTTTCCACCCATTAACTCCGTCAGGGAACTCCGTGAGGGTAGCGCCCTCGTGGCGAACGCTCTCATAATAATGGATGAGTGATAGATCGGCCGATGATTCTTCGACTACGTTTGACCTTTCGTTAGACTGTAGAGTAAACCGAAGACGACCACATCACCGAAAGGAAACGATCACCGTATGGCGTTTATTTTTTCCCGATTTAGGAAATATATCTTATATCTTATATCTTATATCTTATATCTTATATCTTATATCTTATATCTTATATCTTATATCTTATATCTTATATCTTATATCTTATATCTTATATCTTATATCTTATATCTTATATCTTATATCTTATATCTTATATCTTATATCTTATATCTTATATCTTATATCTTATATCTTATATCTTATATCTTATATCTTATATCTTATATCTTATATCTTATATCTTATATCTTATATCTTATATCTTATATCTTATATCTTATATCTTATATCTTATATCTTATATCTTATATCTTATATCTTATATCTTATATCTTATATCTTATATCTTATATCTTATATCTTATATCTTATATCTTATATCTTATATCTTATATCTTATATCGCTAGAAAAGAAACTTCTTGCAAAACGTGATAGCTATAAATAATTTCGTAGTAGCAACGTTGCTAACTTCTATACCATTTTCTTTGGCTTGAAGTTACTACGTTGATTGGCCAGAGATGTGCAGAAGGAGCTTATTGACGTTATAGTGACGTTGGTAAAAAAAACATTCTATCATTAATATCATGGCAGGATATCCATTTCGTGCTGTGCAGTTTTTGCACCACTACTCAGTTAGCGCCTAGTCACAGGCACACCGCCTTGCAGCAACGTCACTGAATCGTGGCGGGCCGATCTAACAAACGGGGCCGGCCACGCGCAGCAGGTTTGAAACGGAGTCAGTCGTACGAGCGCTATTTCCCTCGCTGCGTAGCGCAGTAAGGTTATAGGCAAACGTATTAGAGCCAATTTAAATATTTGGATGTATTTGATCTAATATCAATCATGAATAATAATTTAATAATATATAATTTCACCAATACCGGTGCGGTGGTATGGAAGTTAGCATGTTCGTCTCTAGACCTGAGCATCGCGAGATCGACGGTTCGATTCCTGTTTTTCGTAGTTTCGCGGAGAATAAAAATAGGGGAGAGTCCGGTACAATGTGACAGATAGGTCGGCTTAATGTGTCAAGTGATTCAAAAACGTGGAGGACAATGTGTCAAGTATAATGCAAAACGTGGGGCTCAATAAGTCGAGTAAGGACTGTTTTGTTTTGAGATTAGACAGCCGAGCCGTAAGTTTCCGACGGCGCCCAGCCGTCTCCTCTCTTCGCCGTTATTCTCTTCTTCCTGCATATTTAACATGAAAAAACAGAAAAAATAATATTGTACACTTCAATTCAACTTTGCAGTGATATTATATGCTATAATAGCAACTAGAGATGACACATTGAACACCAAAATTCAGTGACACATTGTACCCCACTAGCAACAAACGATATTTATATTAAAAAATAATAATTATTATGGATTAATTAATTATGGGCATTAATGTCTATTACGACCGTGAACCTGAACTGCGTTAAAACGCGATGTAAGCTTTTACATTTTTCCTAAGGGCGATTTTTTTTTTTTTAAAGCTCCAAATCTATTATTATTTTTTATATTTTTTTACGAGCTGTTATATAAGTTTCCTTAGGTCTGACAAAACTCAATTGAGCTCACGGCCCAACACAAAAAGTTTCGAAATTTATGCACCACAAACCTCTGAGAAATTGATCGTGGCTCACTGCCCTGTGAGGGCGGTGAGTGTATTAAAGCATATAAACTTAGGCACACGACAACCAAAGGTATTGGTTATTTTGTAAGATGCCAGTAGCGTTAGTGAGAAGTCACAGGAGTTGGGACAAAAGATGTAGTGAGACGGTATTGTTTTGCGGTAAAACTGCGGTTATATTTTGGTTGTAGTTAATGTTATCGAGAGGTTATATACTAGTATTAAAGTTATGGTATGAGTAGAGTATGTGTTGAGTGTGTAAAAGGCGACAGTCATACAATGGAAATAGATTCTATTCTATAATTTCACCACCCTAAATTCTGAACTCTAAAGTATAATTTCATCTGATCCGACAAAAATGACTTTACAATTCCGTATCACGGAAAAATGTTATTTGTGCCATGCGTAAATTTATAATGTGGTCATTGAACCTAAGATGGTCAAGTATGACAGGGATGTGCGAAGAACCTATAATTGAGATAACAAGTCTTGTCAATGGAACTTTAGTGTACTGGTAATTGTTTAACTATTGTATAGAAATTAATTTATTCGTACAGCGCTGAAGTTCGCCATAGACATATTAAACAGTTTTCCGGCTTTCATTTCCCAGGGTATCGCACTTCTCATTAGGATGAACTTTAGCAGAACTCTTGTTCTCATTGAACACAAGTACCACTTTGACCTTGTTCTGCAATTGCCAATAACGCTTTTTAATGTTCAATTGTTTATTTTCACGGATAAGAAACTCACATAGCAATAGAAACTTCGAGGCTTTGATCGGTAAGTTTTTGACAAAAAAAGTTCTCGAAGAAAAGATGTAATAATTGGCCACTGGCAAACACAAATTGTCGCAACGCTTCGGCCAATGAATCCGGGGTCGACGCAGTCATCACCTGCTGATCATGTAAAATATTGAGATTAGAAATCCTGTTATTTTTTTTGTCACACATTAGTTTGTTTGATACAGACCTGAAGACCTGTAAAACTCATGGTCAGCATGTTTATTGCCAACATTGATAAGAACGACCAAGAGTACACGGAGATGAGACAGTCGGCATATCTGGTTGAGTTTTAATAATAAATTAGTGTCATCTACGTATGTTCAAAAATAGAAGCCTCTAGATAGCTATATATCTGTTCGTCTATTCGATTATTTATGTATAAATTAGCGGGATAAAATTCATCTAATATATAAGTACTCGATGGCTTCCTTGTGCTTTTTTATACAATCGACCATGAGCCAAAATGTTTTATCAGCAATGAGACGAGGGTGAAGATCAACTCGTATGTCTTCACGGTCAATTAAATACTCCAACCGGTAACTGTCACCACAAAAATATTTTTGATAATTCCATGGTAGAATATTGCTTTTTTACATTCCAATAGATCGCATAGCTTTATTACCTGATTGCCGCGAAAATACCGCAACCGTGCTGAATGAACACAACGAACATACTGTCCACGGCGACGGGTATCGTAAGTATGATGAGGATACCGGAGCATACGGAAAATTGATAAAAGATATAGTGGTCTTCATCGTTTTCGGTGAAATAGATGGGAATGGGAAATACGGTTGATGTTGTTATATTTGCCCACCCGTTAACCATTAGAACATGGGGCACGGTTGATAGAATCAGGTAGAAAACAGTCGAAGTATACAACCACACTAAAAAATTACAAATAAATCACCAAGTTACAGTATGATTAACCTTACGTTATGCTCAAGGTTGCACCCGTGTACATAATGGTGAATAGTCGGCCCTCGTCTGCAAATTGTGCCAAGATCTTTTCTTCCGGTCCCATCGGTGCATGCCAATCGTCATATATGCGTTCCAGCAATTGGCGTATCTAACATTTCAGATTAAGTATGATACTAACAAATTATTTTGTTTTACTCAAGACAACGCACCTTGTCAGCGAAGTAAAAGGAATTACATATTTTTATGAGACATGCCATGTCTACTAAAAGTGGCCCGATCGTTGGAAGTACTGTTAACCAATTGTCCCAATGAACGACGATGTTTTGTATCTATATTGAAACCGGTTTATTTTTCAATCGCACACTTTGTTTAAATAATTATATCTTTTGTCTATGTCCGTGCGAGTAAATACCTGGGTAATGAAACCCCAAACAAATAACGAAAACGTCAGAGCCACCAAAAAGGTCCTCTTAAATTTTTCCTGATATGACCATTGTCCATTCAAACTAAGAAGAAATGTATTGATTCGATAACGTGGATTCTGAAAAAATTCTGTTAACTGTCTGCACATCTTATTTCCGATAGCGTCGACTCAGAAATGATTTCTCGTCCCTCGAGTTACCTCTCGCGATCTAATAAAAAATGAACGTTAAAATAACGAACGGAAGGCGTAAAAGTGGACATCAAAATTGCTTGTCGGGAAGTGAAACGTAATATATGGCCGTAATATGCGCGTTTTTTCCTGGATATTGTTTTTTTATTGACCTGTACGTCGTAAGCGTACGGGATAACAATTGCCGACTATTAAGCCGTACCCTACGGGAATTGTGTATCGAGCGCGCCTAAGTGGGCTCCATTACTGCGGTAAGTCCGTATTGAAACGGTATATACGTCGAACACGATATTCGAAAAATATAAACGAAAACCGATTTATAACTATTCTTAAACGTGTGAACATTACTTCCGGTAGTATCTTTCCGTTTTTCGATATTATCAATATTTTCCCCGACATAGTGATTTTCATACGACACGATATAGGATGCTGCTGAGTCCGGCCAAGTCTCGCCGAGATCAGGATCACGGTCGGATCGTTCGGAATTGAGATCCTCCCTCAGCGCGGATCCCAGACTCAAACGCTTAATCTTATTTATTACTATTATGAGAAAGTCTTTTTATTTTGCAGAAGTCGTTATTCAAGCTGTAGTCGTCATCCCAAGTTACGAATGTGCCACTCGACACTGACAGTCAACCTTGCAAGGCGACAATAAATAATCGTTAGTGTAATATTGCAAAGATTCTGACTGGACTGGAATAGGCTGTATATCAGAAGGAATATTTTGATTTTGTTATAATGGTGTAAAAAAAAAAAAAATTGCTGTATTTACTGTCGAAGTATGTACGTTTATTTCTTGATGAGCGACGCATTCACTATTATTCGGTTGGCGCCTGTGACAGTCGTACCGCTTTGCACCATTGCCCCGCCGTTAGCTGACATCGGGGGCAGCTTTTGGTTCTCAACGTAGGCGTTTCATGCTTTCGGGAATTGAGGTAAGATTATTTTGTGTTGCAAACATACTATAATACAAATGTAATTGAAACCCTACTTAGAAAGATTACATAACAGAATTCACAGGAATTATAATTTGTCTGTATTTATAGATAGGGTAAAAGTGGTATATCTAGCCAAAACGGTAAAACGAACCGAGCCTTATGGCTGTTCTTAATCATCGAATATATTGTTCGATGATTTACCAAGTAACAATATTGATCGTGCCTGATGAAAACCAAAAATGACCTGCATAAGTCATGGTGAATAATCGATCACTATCCGAAAAGTGTTTAAAAATCATCTTTTCCGGTCCCATCGGTGCATGCCAATCGTCATACATGTGCTCCATCAGTTCGCGCATCTAACGTTTCGGAATAAGTATATGCCCGTTTAAATTAAAAACAAATTTATTGATATGGTAATTTTGACCCCAGAAAAAATTCCGTAATTTTTCTACACACGTTTCTGTTAACGTCGACGCGGAAAGGATTGACATTTAAATTGCTTGTAAAAAAGGGAAACGTAACATACGTCGGTAAAACTCATTCCCTTTCTGCAAATTGTTTTCTTATCGATCCAACACCTGACATAAGTACCCGAGAATTATGGGTACTTATATAGGTATATAACCGAGAACCTGCGATAATTCTACCCTACGCGTACAAGAGCCTCGCGCCAACAGTAAATAGACAGGAACTCCGCCAGGTCGACGCCGCCATTTTGAAACACGCATCAATTATAAACAATGCTCGAAAAAAGACATTGCTTATTGTTAACGATTATTACCAGCATGTGCATTACCCTTGAAAGAATATTTCTCCGCTTTGTGATTTCATCGACATTGTCTCTGGTATAGCGATTTACATAGCACATGATGCAGGTACTCCCATCATTGTGGTAAGTTGATTTTATAGGTGGCTCTTAACTGGCCCGGTTATGATAAATCCTCCTTGCCATATTTCCGCGCAGTTTGTGTGCACCTATAACGATCCTGTGTCATCTGGCTTGACGTTAATATGGCCATTAGCCGTATATACTTATAGGGACGTTTTACGGTAGAACTTACCATAAAAGTTTTGAATCTGGATGTTCATATATCATTGAATTATGTGCTAATTGGGCTATACTTACCACTTTTATTCTAGTTATTTTATAGTGATGTTGTAAAAACACAATCTCATCGTTACCTACCGTCCAAATGTAGGTTACAAATCCATATTGGCACCGAGTAAATCTCAGAATAACCGTTGAAATCCTCTTTTTGATATTGAGGAAAGGTAAATTTTACTGTCGTAAGCGAAAAGTTTTATCAACGGGTTCATGGATCATTATCTTTGGCGAATTAATACATCGGTCATTACCAAAGAATGAGACGAATCGATAAGTCGTTTATTTTATTTGAGTGGCATATAAATAATAGGCTGACATATGACGGATGATCACGATTATCATAACGATACAATAAAAAATACAATAGACCACAGGTGCATTGAATACAAATAGGGAGGCATGAAGTTGCGATGGGTTCGTTGTAATCGAGGAATGATTGTTATCATTCAACATCGGAATGAAACAATCTACAAACACACAAACATTAATTTTTTTTGCCCTCGTAGAACGAACTCTATTGGAACGAGCACAGCATCGTCAGGTACGACATAGACGTACGGATAACCTGAAATACATGAAAAATGTAAAACAAAAAAAAATGTCGCGCCTCCCGTTGCAGATATATTGAATTGGAAATGAATTTCTTACTGCAGAGAAATATTGCATATTTAGTACGTAAAATCTTCCGGCGGTCAAGTAACACGGGTGAGTGCATCGCAGTACCATTAAGTTGAGAAGTTTTCGTGTTCTGATCGAAGTGAGATACCACGTTGATCTGGTACTGAAACAAATGATATATCTTTTTTTTCTAGAGATCTAAATTGCGATAATGATTTACTAAAGGCTTACATGCTTTCCAAAAGTCCTATACTCTCGGCTATCAGACATTCGGAAGGGTAGCTGGCAAAGAAAATGGAAAATACTTGTGCCACTAGGAAAGACACGTACCTAATCGATTGTTCCGGATAATCCATTTTTGTCACCGCCTGAAATATAAAACAATTAAATAAAGAATGGTTGTTTAAAAAAGGCAACCGTAATATACGTGTGTGTGTACTCCAGTTCCAAACGATTTTATACCGGATAGAGCAGCTAACCTGAAATCCAGTGAAGCTTAAACATAGAACGTTGATGCACAATTGAAAAAAGACCGCCATTGCGTTCGCGGACTCGATCAAATCAACGAATCTGCATGGAAATTGGCAAACAAAAATGTCGTTTAATGAATTCCTCCGATATTTCTGTTGTTGCATAGTTCATCAGGATACTGACTCAATGGCCAAGTTATGACGATATATACATTGGATGAGCCTGTGATAGGGTTTGTCCTCGTCTATCGGTGCATAAATGTCCACATCGATGTCCAACTTGTCCACCAAATGTTCCAGTCGATATCTTCGATAAAAATGCATAGATTGGCCAATTGAGGCAAATTGGACTCAAACATTAATGATAAACAATTGTAACGAACACTCCAGTGATGTCTGTGACAAAATTAATTTATTTACCTAACAATTGCTAATAATGAGCAAGCATGCTGCACGTAGACGAGAAACATCGTGTCTACCGCTACGACGATCGTGATGTAAACGATCGTGCCGAAGTAGGAGTGAATCAGTACATAATAGTACCAAGTTTCTACGTCAAGGAGATATTCGACGTGAAACATCAATGGTCTCTCGAGCGTTCCGTTCAGGGCAGTCGTTAAATTGATTGGCAATAATCCTTTCACGATCGGTACGAGTGGGCCGAGCATGAAGGGAATCATCGAGCCATAAACCGCTCCTGATGAAATACCATCATAAATTACTCGACGCTCGTCTCATTAATTTATTGTTTCACGCGACAAAAGACGCAACGTGTATTTACCTGCATACATGAGAGTCTTTCTTCTGCAATTGCTACCAAAATCGCGAAGAATCGCCAACTCTTCGTCCAACAACGAGACTTTCCAATCACCCTCCATCGTACACTGGAGCTTTTTTATCTGCACAAGATGTAAGAAAAAATATAGTTGGGTAGTTTCTATTTAACACACTGAGAGAAAAAACGGGGCTGGTGCGAACATACATGAGCGCTTGAGCCAACCGAATATGGTTGGCTCAATGACGATTTAAGGTAAACGGCCCAGTTTCCGCCGCTGTCCCAATTACCGCCATTAATCGCAATTTATACTAATAATAAATACAGTATACCTTTAATACAAACGAAATTGACGGCATGTTGAAGAGCGTTTTACTCTTGATTAATGCCGCGATACGTATATTTTTTACAAAATGTTCCCTTTAACAATTGAAGATGGCGGAAACTAGGCCGCTTACCTTAGGTGGCTCAGCGACCGAGAGGTTGAGTTAACGACATAAGCTTGACTCAACCTCTCGGTGAGGTTAAATACGGCGAAACTGATGGTGAACTTGAACCAAGCGACCTCATTGAGGTTGAGTCAACCTCAATTTGAATCAATCAATTTCACTGAGGTTGGCTCAGCCTCCATGAGATCTATTGATTCAAATTCACCATGAGTTTCGCCGTATTTAACCGCACCGAGAGGTTGAGCCAACCCTATGTTGGTAACGTCATTGAGCCAACCATATTCGGTTGGCTCAAGCGCTCATGTATGTTCGCTCCATCCCCGATTTTTCTCTCAGTGCACGTTTCATTTTTCCGCATCACCAACTTTATCTGTCTGATACACGAAGTTGAACAATTTGATGTAGCACACGCCGTCAATGGCGACCGGTGGTAGTGACTCCAGAAATATATCCGTTTCGCACCAGGCCATTACCAAACCTCCGATCTTTAATGAGAGTCCGAATTCCGTCGATCTGGTATTTCATTAGCGACACGCAATTGTATGATCAGTTACCTGGAGGTAGCCTTGTGTGGCGACAAAAAAGAATGACAGGAGAAAAAAAAATCGTTTTTCCATTGTAGTCTGATGAGGCCAGAGACCGATGCTGGATAGGAAGAACCTATTTGGCTTGTGATACGCATCTAGCGAGTCGTCCATCGCGGTGATAGATCGTTCCGAGGAGTCTTCGACATACTGGGGGAGAGAAAATTTTCTTTGCCGGTAGGACTGACGACACGTCTGCAGTGCGCATTAATAAAGGATTCTCTTAGAAGAGCAACCCCTCGGAACACTCCCTGCTTGAAACGGTTGACGCAACTCGTTCGAGTGTCGGCGAAAAATGTTGATAAAAGAGAGAAAAAGGGAGGGAACGGGAGGGAACAAAACATAATTACGTTCGGGTAAAGCGTTCATTTTTGTCAAACGAGAAAGGGACAGCGAATGAATAGAACGAACAAAGAACGTTGAGGGTGGACATTCGGACGTTGGGAGGGCATATTTTATTCACGAGGAGCCGAGGCGAGAGACGTGCGTCAATGAAAAATGCTAACGAAAGTTGGAACAGTGTAAAACCACGAACTTCGTCGATGAGTAAATGTGTCGACGAGGAATTAGAGTTCGTCCTTTGGTAAGTTGAGCCTTTGATGCCATACTCGCTGCGACAACTCCCCATTGATTTAGTGCAATGGTTCTTACTTGCCCCGTCTTTGGACCAACCCTTACAACGCCTTGTCTTCAAAGTGAAGAGTTTCCGAACCTTGTCCGAATATATGTGAGTGAACGATCAACGAACCGGCAGCCGGATTTCGTGTACAAAAGCTTTTCTTTAAGGTGAGGCTGAAGATCAACATAAGCTCAAAATATTTTGAAACCATTTTTCTCCGAAACGCTTTTATAAAAAAAAAAAATTGCGGAACGCACTGCGTTGATCGAACACGTAGTGCGAACAGCAATTTTTTTTTTTTTTTTATAAAAGCGTTTCGAAGAAAAATGGTTTCAAAATTTTAGCTCTGTCTCTCTCGCACTCTGCGTGTTTAGCCTCCCCTTAAGAGCATGTGAAACACTATGGAGTGCGAGAGAGATATCATCAGTGGTGCCCACAGCGGAGCGAGAGAGACACACTCGGAAAGGTGTTTCACATGCTCTTAAGGCAGACAGAGCACCAATAGTACCGGATATATATGGGAGGTGCTGCAAAGATTGTTATTGTGAAATATTAATTCCAATTTGTTATTAACAAATTGAAGATAAAAATCATTATTCAACAAATTACCCGGCAACTTAACTATTTTACACATCAATTATTTATTTTTATTATTTTGCACATTAATACTGTGATCTATCAGATTATGGGACACGTACCTCTTGGTGCAGAGATGTACTATTCGAGCAACAACAAAACGTGTGCACTTTATGGATTCTTGAGGATCGTTAGTTCTTGTGACGATCTCAATTCTTTCGGGAACTGAATACCCAGTTTTACAAACATTTTCTCGAAATTTTATTCCACATTGTGCATTATGATAAATGACAAAAAGTAAAAAAAACATCAAGTTTACACACACAATGACAATATTAAATACGAATTCCATTCGACATAAGTAACATCACAGATACAGTTGAGCCACGATTCCCAAAGCGTAAATCCTACGCCTTTTTCCATTAGGCGTCAGGTTGTATTATTGTTGGTAGATTTACACCATTACTTGACAGAAGTGAGAACAGTCAAGTACGACATCGATGTACGGACGACCTTAAATTAGAAAATTACAAAATAAATTATTTTCAAAGTGGTGAAAGGAAACACAGCCATAACGATACTGATCTTTATCCATATGTTTCTTAATACATCCGTGTCTGTCACCCAGCGCCATTCAAAATAAATTCCAGAGACATTTTTTTTTTAATTCTATGTAACGTCACTTATAGTTTGACAAACTTACTTTTCAATCGGAAGCGACGTCACGCAGAATTATTTTTTAAATTCCGTTTTTCACGTCAGTTCCGATTTCAAAATCTTGGTTGTTTTACAGGAAGTGACTTCATACAGGAAAACGTCACGGTTTCAACAACTCGGTTTTTCATCGAAAAGAGCGTCAACAACTGAGATTTTAAAACCGCAAATGAGATTTTCAAACCGGGAGTGACGTTAAAGTGCAATTTTGTCATGTCCCTTTGGAATGTATCCCGAATGCAGCCAGTTACAGGATCGTGTGAATCAAGGAATACAGGATTAAAAAGGGAGAAAAACGTGTATAATAATTCTCAAATGTATTCAGAATTCATGTCGAAATGGATGAATTAAGGAACACATGGTATGCAAAACTTTTACCCACTGCACTGAAGTTTGCTAAATTAAGTACGTATACTTTGCCGGCCGTCAATATGCAAGGAATTCGACTTCTCATGGTCATGAGGCACACTAGTTTTCGAGTTCGTATGGAGGTAAGATACCAGCCAGAGTTATGCCTGAAATATTGAGTGAGGGATGCATAACAAAAATATGCAAAAGGTAGATGATTTCATTATTACTCGTATGAATCAAAGATATAACATGCTCACACATATTCGGATACTCGGATGCTGTGATCAAACAACATTTGAGCCGGATAGCTTTGAAAGAACAAGATACACATTTCAGTCGCTGTAAATGCTGCGTATCTGGCTGATATATCAGGTCTGTCTAGTTGCATCACAGTCTATAAAAAAAAGTTTTAAAATAGTACATTTCGATACGAGTGCGAAAAAACTTTTTCTGACGAGTGTTGCAATCACACGAGTTTAGAAAACGTTTTTCGTACGAGAATCGAACAAAATTTTATTTCACAAGGTGTGAAATAAAATGTATTAATCGCACCTTCACAGAAACGCTCGGCACATTTGTACGGTTAATCTATTTAATATTAAATAATGGGAAGACTCACTTGAAATCCGGTGAAACTTATGCATATCATCATGAATCCTAGTTGAAAGAAGTACGATAGGTAATTCGCATTCTCAATGAGGGTTGAATACCTTCATTTAAAAGAAAATTCATTGACATTCCACTAATCTTCCACTAAGCTCACATAGTCCTATCATACCACACAATACTACAGATAGGCAAACGGGGATAGAGCGCGCAAACGGGGACTTCGGGGCGAAATAGATGAAAAAAGTCTCATTAACAATAGGGAACTCGAGACCATTTTTTTCTGCCCACCCCTAGTGGGTCAATATCAGTATCAAAAGTGTCTGGGGTACGCTGAGAAAAACTTACATAATAAATAGTTCCCAGAGGGGACGTCTACATTTTACACTTACGACAATGACCAAAAATTATAGTTGTAACTATAATCATAGTGTAATCAATTGCACCCAGAAAAAAAATTATTTGTCGGCCACCGTTTATTAAGATCAAATAAAATATTTATTTGATTTAAATAAATATTTATTTAAATCAAATAAATATTTATTTAAATCAAATAAATATTTTACTTAATCTTAATAAACGGTGGCCGTCAAATTATTTTTTTTCTGGGTGTGAGTATATACTATCACAAACTATCTATATAGACGTCCCCCTGGGAACTATTCCTTATAGTAGGAAATACCATTCTTTTTCTCAGTGTACTGTGTTGAATGACAGAATAGCATGTTCGAACATACTATACATACTGTAAAGCGTGATTGTGTTGGGCGACGCAATCAGCCATATCGTTGTAACTTATGTCGTTATCCTTTCGAGGATAAACGTCGAGGTCGATATCGACGCCGTTTGTCAGACGTTCCAACTGATATCTATCGAACATCCATATAAAAGTTTATGAAAGTTATATCTCGTCTGACCGAACTCTCATTTGATAGTCACCAGCAAGTCAGTCAACGGGTCGAAATGTAAAAAAAACAAATAATGTTTGCACAGGCTATCCTCACCCCAAAACTGCGAAGGAACTGCAGGCATGCTGCACGTATGTTATTATCATCGTGTCAATTGCTACGACCGAAGCCATGTACGCCAGTGTACCGAAGTACGAATGTATCAGAAGAGGATAATAATATTTTTCAGCGTCCATGAGAAAATCCACTCGAAACATCAATTGTTTCGGATGAGTCTCGTTGTTCGCGGAAAACACGTTTCTTAATAGCGGCACTGCGGGGATGATCATGAAAGGAGTCATCGAACCGTACATCCATGCTGAAATGTTCCATGTCTTCTCTGTACCCACCGCACGATTTGACATCAAATGGAAAACTCACCTGCGTACAAAAGAGTCAATCGTCGGCCGAGAATCGCGTATCTGTTCATTATTTCGATCTCATAACGCCCTTTGAATCTCATCCAATCATCTTCCAGTATCACAAGAAGTTTCTTCATCTGAAACGACCGATCATATTCACAGGATAAGTGTTTGCTAGGTTTTTGCCTACACTGAGAAAAATAAATTGTTGGATTAAGCAAATGCGCGGTGACATACGTTCAAAGGTGTATTTTGTTTTTACGACACATATGTTCGTTTCAATCAAAAAATTTTGAATAAATTGAAGCAAATAATCGTTTAACAAAACAATCCTTTATTTGTACCAAACAAATAACAGCTTTGAACGTATGTCACCGCGTCTTTTGGTTAAACCAATCAATTATTTTTTCTCAGTGTACACATATCGGATAGATAAATCGGTGAATGCGGCCCAGTACATATATAATTGATTAATGGACCGACAGCGGTGGATACGCGGTCGGCGCACGGCTTCCGTGGTCTCCCAAGTCAAACGAGATCCTTCGCGGTCAGTGCTTGGATGGGTGACCGCTTAGCCGTGCGCTGGCTGGCACATCGATCGTTGAGCGGGAGGCGCTTCGGAAACTTTGGTTTTTCTGCACTTCACTCAAAGTGCGAAAATACCGGTGGATCAGTAAAATATTGCCGTCTGTACCGGCACGGGTTTTCCGTGGTTTCCCCGTTTCCCCGGCAAATGCGGTACAGTGTAGCTACACCCAGAAAAAAAAATTATTTGACAACCACCGTTTATTAAGATTAAGTAAAATATTTATTTGATTTAAATAAATATTTATTTCATTTCAGTAACTATTTACTTAATTTTAATAAACAATGGCCGTCAAATAATTTTTTTTTCTGGGTGTAAGTCGGCAACGGACGCACTGGAAGTTAGGTAGCTTAGCTGAGTGCAGGTAGGGAGTGCTAGGGGGGAATCGGGATGGGGTTTCGTAAATACCCAGAAGGGTACACGGTGGAAAAATGGAATAAATATACAAAAAATATATATAATTGATTGATGTGTTAATAGGCGACATTCACCACTTTTGCAAACTTGACACATTGAGAAAAACTTACATAGTGAATAGTTCCCAGGGGGGACGTCTACATCTTACAGTTACGACAGTGATAAAAAAGTATAGTTGTAACTATAATTATAGTTTAATCAATTGAGTATATACTATCACAAACTATCTATATAGACGTCCCCCCTGGGAACTATTCGTTATAGTAGGAAATACCATCCTTTTTCTCAGTGCAGTTTTTATAAACTCACTTTCTCCGAGTTCACGAGGAAATTTACGACTTTGGCCCCGCAGACAAAGTCCACTAGGACGGGTGGTATAGACTCCAGGAAGACGTCTTTGTCCTCCCAGGCAGCGATCATGCCGCCGATCTACACGAAGGCATTGGAGACATACAATTCGTATACATTACACTACTTTTATTGTCGCAGGAAGGTGAAGTAACGTCATGCCCGACTTTTATTTTGTATATCTTACTTGGAAGTAACCTTGACTCATCGTGAAGAAGAGCATGTTCAGTAAGAAGAAATATTTGGAAACACCAGACTGATGTGGCCACAGCCCGATGGAAATTAAAAAATTCTTATTGATAGTGTGATGAGGAGTCGCAACAAAGTCCATCGTCCAGCTCGCTCGTCGTTACTACAATGCCAGAAGCATTCGGCAAAAGTCGCGCACAAATCGATCGTAGTTAGGTATTCCCTTGGCGACGCTCTGTTTCTCTGGAAGTCTCGTTCCGAGGGAGACTTCAATGAAACCGGATGATAGTGTCCGGCAATTGGGAATAATTACAGGCGGCCGGACGTATTTGCATACTTGATCACAGATGTATGCGAGTTCCACCGAGAAGCTTTCATCCCGAAAAAAAAAAAAAATCGGGTCTTTTCGGAATAACAGTCGTTTAGTTGGCAGAGTATTTTTGCAAGCGTAGCAAATGACGCCCTGGGGCGAAGAACACTTCAGGCGATATCTTCCTGAATATTTTGTTCGTTCTCCTACACGAGGAGTGTCTATAAGTATAACATATATGTCCTTCTGATACTAACCCACCGATACCATGATAGTCAAGTCCTCTGCTAGCACGTGATAACAGAGTTGAATTTATTGGTTCTACATTCGGATAATCTACATGATTTATATAGCATGTCTGTACATAACGTGTTACCGATGGTAAATGGGAGAGCTATGAGATATTCCCCTTTGGGAAATAAGAATCCTATCGCTTGAAAGATACTCCCGGTGTTACTCATCTAAAGGAGGTAAGCATGGTGAAGTACGATACGGACGTTCTCACGACCTTCGAAACAAAAAGTACGAATAGTTGTGTAATCCTTGTCATCATCGGTCGAACACATTGAACTTTGGATGAAAATGAGCAGATCTTCGGCATGCGAAGGGTAACTGAATAGTATATTGTGCAATAAGGGTCGAAAGTTGGCGATTGCGACGAGTGTGAAGCGAGGGCTGTAACCACACGACTCGCAATCGCCAATTCGACCCTCAATTCCACATCATACTTTTTGTCACAAGTGCATGAATCTGCGGCACTTGGAATAGCAGTCGCGCGAGACGAATACTGAAAAGTGAGGTTATGTCTCCAGGGTGGAAAACGTCGAAAGAAAACTCCCAAGGGACGAAAGTGAACGAAATGCGAACTGCGCATGCGCGACTCAAAATCCCAAGGGACGAAAGTGAACGGAATGCGAACTGCGCATGCGCGACTCTGTCATCTCACAACAGGTTCACGATTGGCATGCAATAGGCCACTTTCGGCTCGCAAGACTGCCATGTAAAGTGCCGCGATTCATGCACGAGTGACAAAAAATCATTGATGACTGATACACTTCTCACCAGACTGAAATTCGCTAGATCCATGACGTAAAATTTTCCAGCCGTTAATTTGCATGGCTCGACACTTCTGAGCATCATGATCATCAATAGCTTCTTCGATCTGTCATCAACTAGATACCATCTAGTTCTGTAGCTGCGTAACACGTGTATTCCGTTAAAAAAAATCATTGTCAACCCGTCGCGTATATAGCGTACAGTGGGGCTAGCCATAATAATATCTGCTCGATGCACTCACACCGACTCGTGTATTCGTTGACTATGATCGATGAGCTTCTGTCCGGGCCAACTGATGAAGAATATATGAGCTACTTGCGCTAAAGTGAAAGCTGCAAATCTGATAGCTTCGTTCGGCTTGTCTAAGTTCATAACCATCTGATGAAATTAATAAAACTTTATTACTTCAATCGGATATTCTCATATATTTTATCATTATTCGTACTAATTTATACCGACCTGATATCCGGCTATGCTCATGCAAAAAACGCTCATCGCAAAGACGATGAAGAACACAACGACATGGCTGGACTCAATTGCGTCAGCGAATCTTGAAGAAAAATCATTTCAAAATTGCCCAAATCACCGAAGTATTGCACAGAGAAAAAAAAATTGTTGGATTAACCAAATTCGCGGTCACATACGTTCAAAGCTGTTGTTTGGTTGGTACAACTGAATCATTATTTTATTGAACGATTATTGGCTTCAATCGATTCAAAATATTTCGATTCAAACAAAAAATGTTATTGTACTAACTAAATAACGCCTTTGAACCCGGGTGACCGCACCTTTGTTCATCCAACAATTTTTTTTCTCAGTGTGCACATGATCCTCTTAACTCATATGATATCAGCATCATATTGTACAGATAAAAGTGCAAAGTTTCAAGTTTTAGTCACCGACTCTATGGCATCCTTGTGCATTTTAACGCAGCTGACGACCGCTCGATAAGTAACTTCTTCCTGTCGTCCGGCGCTAAATTGATCGAGCCCTTCGTAGTCGTTCGACCCGATCAAATTTTCGAGACGATGTCTGAACTTGCATTATATTAGACGTTCTCATATCCGTACCCACTATATTCCACGACACTGAATAATTACCCCAAAGCGGCAAATATTCCGCAAGCGTGTTGAACATAAACGGCGTATGTTGTGTCCATTGCAACGATAGTTGTGATGGCAATAGTCGAAGAAATATCGGCATGTATCATTATCGGAAAATAGTATTTCTCCGCATTCACATTGCCGTACTTTGTTGGCAATTGATTTACGGCGGGTCGTGATTCGTTCAGAGGCATCACGAAATCGAGGACCTTAGTCATCAGTGGCATAATGCTATAGAACGCCAACGTAGAGTACATGCAGACTGTGAGCATTTCAAGAGTATATGGATGAATGAATTACGAAAATTAATAATCATGAGAATTTATCGTAAGACTCTTTTTGGAGATACGTCAGAATAACACGCAAAAATAACACACGACGAAATACACATTACCGTGTAATTTGATTTTTTATGACATGTTATATTTTTTTGACATAGTTCTCGTCCTCAATCTCGTCCACTACACTCTAAAAACAAGCGTGTCGTCAAGTGTGTTGAAACGACTCACACACGTATTGCGTATGTTGCGCAAACCGAATGCATTAATAAAATACATGTGGTCGACTTGCGTGTTGAAACAACACGCTTGCACTGCATCTTTCCTTTATTCTCAGTACAACACACTTTTTAGTATTTTGCTACAGAACACACTTATTGGAATACACGGTATGTGTGTTCTTTCATCGCGTTTAAGGCCGAACAACGCACTTGGTGTACAGGTACACGCTCGGTTAGGGTGGTCCTTAATTGGACATTTTTGAATTTTCTGGGAGCCACTCTGTATTATCGTGAGGTATAAAATAAAAATGCCATGTGCGAAGCGTCCCCGAAATTAATACATTTTTAGAGGCCGCTACTGAGGGTTAAAAAACCAAATTGTCTAGAATTGTAGCTAACAGTTACAAAATGTTGTAAACGATGAAAATCCACCGCGGAAAAATAACCGAATATTTCATTTGAAAAGATGTTTGTTGTGACAAAAGTAAAATAAAAAAAACGAAGATTTGTCGTTTCTGGAAAAGGAAGTCGACAAATCCCTAGAATGGTCAAAAAGTATAAAATATCTTAATCGGCGAACGAACGAAACATTTTATTTACCTAATTTTCTTCAACAGCTGAAAAAAAGAGTATTCTCGTTTCAGTACCTACGCATGTGCGAATGCGTTTAAAGCGTGTTGAAATAATGCACGTAAAGCGTGCAAAAATGTACACACCTCGACATGTGTCGAGAAGCACACACCGTGAAGCATGTAAAAAGTGACTAAACGATTTACACACATAAAGCACGTCGAAACAACACGCATGTTTTAAAAGTGTATATCAATGTGACGTTCGTTGACAGTACTACGCATAATTATATATAAAATATCGTACCGGCGTATATGAGCGTTAGTTTTCTTCCTTCATTCGCGTAATCCTTCAATATATTTAGATGAGATCCAACAAAATCGGCCGCCCAATCATCGCGAATACGAGTCAACAATCCTTTCAACTAAAGTGAATACTTGCGTACAGCGAGTGGATCGTGCTGGAATAGATACTATCTTTCGAATTTACCTTATCCGCATTGAAAACGTAGTTGGAGAGTTTGCAATTGTTTGTAAACTGAATGGCGATAACAGATACACAATCGATAACGGAATCCAATTCGCCCCAAACATCGATCATTTGAAGAATCTATAAGAAATCGTGCGTTCGCGCTTTCACTTCTATCCTACACGCAAGAACAAAATAACGATTGCTAAAAGATGCTTAAATTTTATATGCGTTGAATTTACATTCGATGAATTTACGAAATTATTTCGACGTCGTTTAGCAATCTTCGTTTTTATTTTTTATAGAAACTCCTGTACAAGAATATTACGAAATTATTTCGACGTCGTTTAGCAATCTTCGTTTTTATTTTTTATAGAAACTCCTGTACAAGAATATTGCACTACTGCAAAATTAACATTTTCTAAATGCCTCTTCTTGCATGTAGCAAAGTTTTTTTGAATCAAACTTATAATAATTCACCTCCGGTACAATTATGCTCACGGTCAGACAATTCACCAGCGTCCTGATAAGGCGCTTTTGAAGCGGATTTTGATATGGCCATTGACCAAGGTAAGTTAGAAGATACTTATTTATTCGATAGTAATGGCTTTCGAATATGTCCATATCTTGACGAGAGTCGTGACTAGACTAATATACATGAATAGTCCCGAGTCCGTCAGACCCGACCATATGATTCTCATACACTCATTAAAAAATCCCTCAGATCCTGTCTACAAACGGCATAAGTGCCCTGGCAAATCATTCGAAGGGAGCAAGCGTCACGGTGATAAACGGTAAGCCATTGATCAAAAACACGAGAGCACCAGTCGTACTGGCTTCGGTGACACATGTATATGCTTACACACAGTAAATACGTCCATCTTTTTTTATTTTTATTCACGCGATATTTTACGGCGCTGGGTAAACAGCTATTTTAAAAAACATCTTTATTTTTACAGGAAAGAGGTTTTGGACTTGACGTGTTAAAACAATTACAATGCGTTTATTTTCGTGACCGAGTATATCGTTAACGTTAATACAACTTCCAGAATGATTACAATCTAGCCAATTTGGCAAACGAAGTCTTAACTCCGTAAGGATTACCGTCGAACAGCGGAACGTTCATCGGGCTTAACTTCCGATTCCCTCTGTACATACCATGCTTATTCGGGTAAGGAGGCATTATGTTTTTATTCGGCAATTGTGGATTTTTTTAATATCTTTTGCTTTTACTTTGATGTAATATATCCGAGATGAATCTATTGTCATGGAATTTCACCTGCTCAGGTGTTCAATACGTGTAACGTTCTTGATTATTGACTCTGGTACCGGAGCATAAAAAGTGATATCAAAAAATGATCATTTTGTTATCTGATAATAAATTAATTGCTGCGGGTAAGCTCGTCGTATACTAAAGAGACGACGCTAAAGTTTAGAGAATCGATAACACACTAGTGTTCCATGTTTGTCGTCTTTGTCCTATTAGAGGGAATAGGGGTGAAATTCAGACATTATGTTTTCATTCGGCAATAGGGGATTTTAAACATTTTTTGCTTTGACTTTAATGTAATATATCTGAGATGAATCTATTGTCATGGAATTTCACCTACTCATGTATTCATTAGTGTAACGTTTTTTTATTATTGACTCTGGTACCGAAAGCATAAAAATTGATATCGAAAAATGATAATTTTATTATTTGATAATAAATTAATTGCTGCGGGCAAGCACGTCGTATACTAAAGAGACAACGCTAAAGTTTAGAGAATCGATAACACATTGGTGTTCCATGTTTCTCGTCTTTGTCCTATTAGAGGGCGCAAAAGTTCGAATAGGGGTGAAATTCAGCACAGACGGTACGAATCGATTTGTCGTCCCACTTCGTGGCTCACGTCTGCTCCGTAGCTTCAATGCAATACAGTCTACTACCGTAGTTCCCACTGACTGGTCGTCGAGAGTGTTCCGCGAAACAGAGCGCATGTTATTTCCACGATATTGACATGTGTTCAACTAGTCGTTAATTTGCAAAATATTAGTGTTCAGTGCAAAATTCGTCTTTTTGTTGTCTATGCAATCATCACATCGCGTGACTTATACACAGACGTAATAACTATTTTACAAGTAGAAGTGTCCAGTTACCTGCGTATACAGTGAGTGTAGAAAAAGTGTTGCCCCGAAGGGCCAAATTGATACTGTAAAGTGTGAAATATTGTGTTTCTTTCATCGTATCAATGCTCTCGTTGAAAAATCGTACCCTAATCTTTTGCGATTTATTCACCATATTTTAAATCTTGTTCTCTACTTACATTGTCGTGCACAAAATGTAACGTAATTATTATTATCTTGATAAACCGAAAACTTCGAATGTACCTTCTTGACGTCTGTCAATGTCAATAATTTTTTTTATGTAACTATAACACGTGCAATTAATTAAACTGAAGAATAACTCGGATCCGTTACGCACTGTTTCTATACCATGTAACTCTAGGAAGCCTTTGTCGTGAAAAAACACGCAAGTCGCAAATATACGTCGAAGAAGCAACCCACTTATCGCAAGGATACCAAAACGGTGAAGTATGACATTGATGTCTGTACGACCTTGAAGCAGTGACAATAGATTAATACGAAAATATTAATGAAAATATAAAGTGGCTACTGACCTTCGCAAAACTCTCCATAGACATGTCATAAAGTTTTCCAGCTGTCATTTTGCAGGGCTTGAGACTTCTTAGCATGGCGAGCCTAAGAAGATGCGTTCCCTGCAACGGGAAACGGTACCATTCTGCGAAATATCTAGAAACAGTTTTAGCGTTAGGAAATATATTTATCTCCCGGCTGAATTGTAATTACATTATTTTCCGTATCACCGTACAAGGAGTTTCGAAAGCGATGAGTATGGTCCATAAGCATCTGACTCGGTAAACTGTTGAAGAATAGATGAACCAGCTGGCCAACAATGAATTGTCCAAGTCTAAAGACCTCATCGGACTGTCCAAGTTTCGTTACGACCTGATTTCAAGCAGCCTCTCAAAAAATCAATTGCGCGTAATTTGGGCATGAATCGGATATAATTAAAGAAGATGCGTACCTGAAGCCCTGTTGCACTGATCATTAACATACTGGCTGCAATTTGGAAAAGGAAGGACATCGAATACGATGCTTCCATAAGAGTGGCGAACCTTCAATGTTAAAACTTCATTTCGCAAATTAAACTAAGACTATTGTCAATTTTTATTTTAACGTCGATCGCAGATACGGACTCAATTGCCTTTCCGTGATCCTTGACACAATTGGCAATGTGACCGTAAACTTTGTCGCTGTCTACCTCCCAATTGACGATCACATCGAGATCAGTATCTTTCATTATATTCTCTAATCGATCACTACGAAAACAAACTTATAATAAACTAGAAAAATTCTATACACGTTACACCTGACAAGCATTTTGGTAACCAACCGAACCAATGCAATTTTACCCTATAATGGCGAACATTCCACATACGTGATGAACATAAGCGAGAAGCATCGTGTCCACGCCCACAATCACCGTGATAGTTAGTATCGTACCCACGTAATTGTGAGTCATTATCATTGCATAGTGATTTTCTGGGTGTACGTAATATTCGGTTTCATACAAAAATTGTCGTGGGCGTGTCTCGTTGAGAGGTAAAACGATGTCAAGTATTTGGGGCATCAGAGGTATGATCAGATAAATTGTCACAGATCCGTAAACACATGCTTGGACGATAGTAGAGTTAATAAAAAGTAAAAAAAACAACATGATTGGCAATCGAATATTCACCTCCATAGATCAAGCCGAGAAGACATCCCTGTTCAACGTATGACATTAGAGTGTTTATCTCATCCTTATCCGTGAGACCAGCCCAGTCCTTCTTCATAAGATCCATGAGCTTCTTCATCTGCGAAATGCTCGAGGTTTATTATTACGGTGGATCAGGAGAAGGAAGAGGAGGAGTGGGAGTACCTTGAAACTATTGGATACATTATTACACGACTTCATAAAGGCAACAACCTGCACACCCATCGGCACCATGCACTCGACCATCATATCTATGTTACCCCAATATTGAATAAGTTTCAAGCCCTACGAACGAGATCCAAAGTCTATCAGTCCTTCTTGCACTGTTCTTGTTATGCAGAATGATGATAATAAGTTTCTTTAGCGACCACCAATAATGTTTGATAAAGCCTGTGATATCGATACCTGAACTAGGGTGACTGTTCCGATAGCCAGGTACAGCAGAATGCATTGAATCAGCCGCTGGATCGATGACTGATAAGGCCAGTGGCCGATAAACGCCATAAGATATTTATTTACCCGGTAAAAACGATTGTCAAAGATGTTCATAACGCTTCGTCGAGTTTTAAGCGGTTACTGGTGAATCGTAACTCAAAGGGGGTGCTGTGTCGTGACAGTCCATGTCTAAAGTCGTCCATGGTGATATTCGTTGGCCGGATGCACCTTATTATGTATTCCTTCAGTAGGCTACCCCTACTGTGTGACTTGTAGATTCAGCATAATTATAGTGTTCAGTGATGGATCAAAAGAAGTTGGTGTCACGCGCGAGCGGCTTCGTCCGGCAAAAATTAATCGATAGAAGTGTTCGTCGGGACGTCTCGAAAAATTCTCTCTCCACTTTTTTTTGGTTGACAGTATCCAATTTATAACGGAAGGATGTAGATGTGGCGGAGGACTGCTCACGCATCACGACTGGTAACTACAGTTCAAGAAGCGGGATTATATATTAGTAAAATGTGCGATTCGCTGACTAAAAGTGTGTGGTTCACGATGAAAAAATTTTAACAGCTCTTCAAAGGAAGCTAATATTATTGTCTGTTTCTTTTTATCTCGCAGTAAAGTGGAATATTAGGAGCAATTCCATTACCTACTCTACAAGGACCTTGTGTGTTTCTGCTACAAGACATAACTTTATGATAATAAATATCTCCATGGAAATCGGGTTCAAGCACGACATCGACGTCTTCGTCCTCTTGTATAGCTCGCAGAATATATCTGAATAAAAATACCTCGAAAATTGGATAATAGAATGATAAATTCTAGTATTTCCGTTGCGTATCGACGAATTGACTATACATTTATTATGATACAAAATCATTCTACTGCATGTCAAATCTTTGTACGTTCGTTTTGGGAATGGCTTAGATATTTAAAGAAACAAAGAAACAAATCACAGTAGGTATACAGTGTTGACGCAGTGAAACGCAGAATGCTCAGGAGATCGTGTATTGAGCCACTGTGAAATTAGCTGCAATACTCGGTGAAAAGGCAAAAGATAGTATGACTTTCGATGCGTTAATTAGCATTTTTACATCGTCACTCCAATTGTCTGGTTGGTCTCGTCCAGATTGACACTCGCTTGTCTCCCTCTGCCAAGGCTGTTCGGTCATGAATCATTGGTCTCCCTTGCATTATGGAAATTGTAATGCATACTACAGTTAAATAACAGTGGAGAAAAACCCCAACTTTTCTATCTAGAGGAGATTAATAGGGCCACCGGCCAAACATGCAGTGCATCCATTTATTGATACTGTAGTATCAATAACATATATGTTATCAATAACATATATACTAACATATATGTTAATAGGATCTGAAGAAGTATCGTTTACATTATTCGTCGTTCCAAAGTAATTTTTCATATCTACGCTATTTGCCGCCGAAATCTCTCATTTAAGAAGCATACTATACGACCCATCTGAACGACGTAACTAACTGCAGGATGCAAAAACTGTAGTTGTGGACAATGACAAATTACCCGGTCGAAGCGTTTCTCCATTGGCGACACAAAATTCACTGTTGCGTGCAAGTAAATGCCGCGGGAATATAGTGTTGGACGATTTGCATAGTTGATGGTCAGTAGTAAAAACTGGTATTGGATAAGAGTAGGTTATTAAATAATACACCCGAGTCGGCAATACAGGTCATATTATCATTGGATTAATGGAGAATTGGAAAAGAAATTGGGGATGGTAGATAAAAACTAATAGGAACACATAAGTTCAGTTTAAATAACTGGACTTAACCTATATACCTTCTCATCATTAGACCATCTAATGATGAGACCATCTAATGATGAGACCATCTAATGATGAGACCATCTAATGATGAGACCATCTAATGATGAGACCATCTAATGATGAGACCATCTAATGATGAGACCATCTAATGATGAGACCATCTAATGATGAGACCATCTAATGATGAGACCATCTAATGATGAGACCATCTAATGATGAGACCATCTAATGATGAGACCATCTAATGATGAGACCATCTAATGATGAGACCATCTAATGATGAGACCATCTAATGATGAGACCATCTAATGATGAGACCATCTAATGATGAGACCATCTAATGATGAGACCATCCAATGATGAGACCATCTAATGATGAGACCATCCATATAAATCTTTATTGCTCGATATTAACATCGCTTCGTTTACTTTCTTGAGGGTCTATCGAAGACGGGAGTGTTAATATTTCCAACTCGGACACGCACTTAGTTAACGAAGTGATGTTTTTCCGGTATGACATCACTTCCGGACGAAACATGAGTTTTTCAGATCAGTAGTGACGTATTTCGAGTATGACGTCTTTCATGTTTAGCGTTGTTCCGGACTGTTGAATAGTTATATGCATGTAGAGACAAACTAAAAAAAAGTCGTTCTGTTCCCGTATGTGTAAAGTTTATTTTACCTTAATTTAATGCTAATTTGTACATATACTAACATATACTAACATATACTACGTAATGTAATGAAAATACCGTGATTGCGGATAAAGATTTGAGTCGTAAGATCCCATCATTTTTGTTAATTACTCGTGAAATGATCATTCAATGCAAGTTATGAGCCAACGAAATTTAAAAATACAGTAAGTGGAACATGACAAATTTTAATACGCCGAAGTTCAGCAGTATAATTTACACCATGTAAGCATATTACTGCATTGAAGTGAGTAAGGTCAAATAGGATAGAGACGTTTTCAGTACCTTAAATAAATGAACAATTCGTTAGAATATTTATTATTGATAGAATGATAAAAGACGATAAACATAGTCTAACTTACGCAGGAAAAGTTCTCCACTGACATAACGTACATCGTTCCAGCGGTGATTGCACACGGTTGGGTGCTCCGTCTTATGAAGACGACAATCAATTTTCGCGTCCTCGGAGACATTAAGTACCAATTACAGCTGTATCTGTGTGAGGTGATAAATTCAATTTAACAAAGACGATGCTTGCACGGCTTTTTTACCTCCATCTAGTCTTTATTTTTGCTGCATTGTACATACGCCGAGTTTGGAAGCAAAGAACTAGAATCCAATATCCATTGTCCAGGCAAGGATATACAGAAAAGATGAACGACTTGAGCGAGGGTGAAGAATGTAAATCTTATGACATCTTCGGTGCTAGTATTGATTGCAACTACCTACGCGAAGGAGAGTCGAAATTATACCAAAAGAAAATGATGCAACACGCTGCGACGATGTACCTGAGAACCCGTGCAGCTGATGACAATCATATTGAAGCCGATAACGATCAGAAGATACCAATGGCACGAGGCTTCCATGACCCGTATGTACCTTCATTAAAAAAATGCAGAATGACTTTAAAAATCGAATCATCGTAGGCAACATCCGATTTCGCATGTTTCAACTACGTCCCACAAGTGTGCAAAATATCGCGGGATTGCATATTTCCTTTTTAGTTTCGGTCATTGTTGTACGTCGTATCTTTGAAATAGGTATGAAGCAATGACGCACATACGCGCAGTTTGGCAATAGTTAAGTGGTGTGAGACGAGACACTTGTGGGAGGTTCCTCGACCCCAAATTGTTGGAAAGTGAGAAGATTCCACAGTACACCGAGGGAAAAGATCGGAATGATCTCCAAATTCGTATAGCAAACGTCAAACAAGTGGACAGTATTGGATACGTTCACCAGATATTCGTAGATGCCCTTCAGTTGGATTTTTTGGACTTGTCGAAGGATGGGAAAGGATCTCAAATTCGTTCCTATCCCCCGGTTACTATTCAAATCGGTGGAGACTATTCCTATATTTTTCTCAGTGTATCGTATATAATCAATCGTTATTTGACTTACTCCATGGAACGCTTGTGTTTCATCATGCAAGCAACTGTTTGTTGGTAATAAAATTTTTCTTGGATATTAGAATTGGGTCGGATACTGTCGGATGCTGTCATATTCTCCAAACGATATCTACAAGGAAATACTATTAACAATGGATTCCCAATTGATATACAAATATTTCAACTCGGAATCGACTTTAATTTAATCCATTCTATTCATCATCAATATACAAAAACGATGTTTGGCAACAAGGTCCTTTTAATAAACATGACATTTGGATGCATAAATTAGACATTCCTATTCACCAAATAGAATACGTCGTTGTTTAGGTAACGTGGACAAGGCTATCGTTTCCACCGTGAAACGAGAAATTGCATGAGACTTCAAAAGTTCTAAAATGTATAGTAAACGCCCAATTTGGGTATTATCCCCTACTGTCCTGAATTTTGATATTATTGACAGTACATCGTTACGAGAAGGAGCGCATAAAGTTTTTCTATGCTTAGTTATTTTGTAAATATAAAAAAATATCATTTAAAGGACTGAAGGACTCAGATCGATGGTTCTTTGCCAAGATGCATAATTATCATTGGGAATAAAACTGGTATGAGAAGATAATTGTATAAAAATTAAAGCATTGGTAATAAACCTCTTTTATTACTATTATTCAAAATGTTATTTTGAATATTATTATTACTTATGAAATGTTATAACCTTAGTATGTCCAACATTGCGCAAGCATGTTGTGCAAGTACCATGTAGCACGTATCAACGGCCACAAAGGTTATCATGCATATACCAGTGACTGCGGATGAGTGTAAGAAAATCCAATAAAAATACTTGTCCGGATCGACACGGTAATCGGCCTCGAAAAATTTAATATTGGGTCTCGATTTGTTGAGCGGTGCGACCATATCCATGACAATTGGTATAAGTGGCGTCGATGTCCAAGCCGCTATAGCCGTATAGACCAGTGCTAAATGTCGATATTTGAAATGTTAATGTACCGTTTAAAACAACCTTATCCGTATCAGTAATCGACTAACTTAAATACGCTATTGTGAAGCGCCTTCCTTTCTCGCTATGTTCATGAAGAATTTTTAGTCCCGGCAAGTTTCGTGTGCATTCCCAGTCATCTCGTGTCTCGTCGAAAAGCCTTCTCACCTTCAACATTCATGAATCACTAGATACATTACCGAATTTTTATACACTGATTCCTTGAATTTCAAACCAATTTTATCGATAATAAATGTTACACAATTCAATAAATTTTGTATTTTCTCACCTTCTGGATATGGACGATACTATTCAAAAGCTTAAGGTCGCATGCAACGGCCGTTACTAGAGGTGAAAGACACTCGATGAAACTGGCAGCTTCACCCCACGACTGTATCAATTGCAGTGTCTAAATATAATGAATATTTATGGAATGACAAAAAAATCGAGGCATATACAATGCATATTGATTCATAATGTATTTTTTAATTACCGACAGCGGTGGATGCGCGGTCGGTGCGCGGCTTTGGCGTTCACACACGTCAAGCAGTATCGCTCGCGGTCAGTACTTGGATGGGTGACCGCTTCGCCGCGAACCGGCTGGCGCATTAACCGTTGAGCGGGTGGTTTTCTCTACTGAGACCATGGTGTCTGCACTTGTGTTACTTAAGTGCGAGTACCAGAAAAATCAGTAGAATATCGCCAGCTGTACCGACATCGATTTTCCGCAGTTTCCCTGCGTCCTCGGCGAATGCCATACAGTTACACGGAGAGAAAAATATGGTAATATCATCTAAAATAGTTTGGGAATAATATCCAGACAGTATAGCAAACGCGGGACATATTGGAAATCTGGGAAATTTTCCTATAGCGTATGGCACAATATTATAAACCAACGAAACTATTCAGTCGTGTGATGCGGCCGCCACAGTTGAGAAATCGTTACCAGACATTTTGGGCTGAACGGCAATCCGGTTTGGTATTCAATGGGTAACGTATAAGTGTTATACTATACATTGTATAAATATGAACACCATACGTTTCACGGTGAAAGAAAAAGGCTTGAAATTTAATATACATGTATATAAAGCTCGGATGCATGATTCTGATATTAAATTACAAATTTGTAATACATACATTATAATAGAAATAAAAAAAATAAAAATATTGACGAAAAAAAAAATATACATATACGATCACGAATAATCGAACTACCTATAGCAACGAGAAGAAGGGCCTGAGATGGGGATCAAACTGCCTACCGAACCGTTCTGACTCTCCTGGTGAGAGCGTTTAAAGACGTTTTGTGCCGATAGTCATGCGTACGTTGCCATAGCTTGCGAGCGCGATACTTAAGTTTAATAAGATCGATAATGTTCTGGGGGGGCGTGTCTCCCGGATAAACAACTCTCGGCGTAGACTTAGGAATTGCTAAGTCCGCAGCGTGTATAATATTTGCAGTGAAGTTTTCGATAGCAATATCAAGCTCGTTGACAGAATCAACGAGGGAGTTGACCTCTGGAAGGGATTCGTCAAGAGAAGATCTAAACAATGCCCAGTTGGCTTTTTTGAAATTGTAGCGCGGGGGCCGCTGGGTAAGGGTTAGAGAGCCATTGAGATAAAAAACAACGGGCAGGTGGTCAGACGGGGAGTCAGGAAGAGTGGCAAGGTTATAAATGAGCGAGGGTTTGTTTGTAATGAGGAGGTCTAGGGGTATGGCCGAAGGTGGGGGGGAGGAAGGTGGGGCCAATGGGGGCACAGATAGAGAAGGGCGAAGAGTTTTGGTAGTCAAAGAGGGCTATGCCAGAAGGATTAGAAGATAAGCACTTCCAGGCGGGATTTTTGGCGTTAAAATCACCGCCAATTATTACGTGATTTGGGGAGGAAAGTAAGCGTGTAAGAAGATGGGGGTTGAGGTTATTTTTTGGGGGGTTGTAAAGGGAAAAAATATCAGTGCGCCTATTGCCCAGATTACCCGTCCGCCGACAATTTCGATAGTCGGGGTGTTCGAAATCGGAAGTTCTTCGAAACGCAGAGAGTGGTGTATTACAAGAGCAACGCCTCCCCCTTTTTTGTCGGAGCGATCCTTACGAACTATATGATAGCCCGGGATTCGAAGATTTTGGTTTGGACGGAGATTAGTTTCGCAAATAAGGGCTATGGCAATGGAATTACCATTTAAGAGAAGTAATAGTTCAGTAACATAAGTTTTAATACTACGAATATTTAGCATTAGGAAGTTGGACTGGACTGAGTTAGCCATTTAGTCATCGGATTGATCGCTAGCAAACATGTGCGCGTGGGACATAATAACCGCGATCTTGTCGACGGGAGTACGAGCGTCTTTGATCGCGGCGATCATTGACTTCAGGTCACGAAGCATATCGTAGATGTTAAGATTCAATAGCTCTTCGTGAACATTTTTAATTTCAGTGAACAAGTTGAGTACTTGCGGAAGGACGTCCGTAGTCTGGGTTGGCGGAAGAACGGTGGTGAGGTGTTGCGGATGAAGAGTAGAGAGTTGTGCTTCGGTGACGATGTCGGTGGAAGAAGAGTCGACGCGAGGCGTCCCGGCAGGGCGAGACGGTGCAGCGGAGGTCGATGTTGAGGAGCCAAGCGCAACGGCGTACGAAGTCGAAGAGTTTGCAAGAGTCCGAGGTGGCCGAGCAGAAAATGACGAAGAGTTTGGTAGCACTAGCTCGGGCGAGTGCGAGGTAGTAGAGCTCCTCCTTGCCGACTGCGTGATGCGGGTAGCGGGAGTGCGAGTCCGTCTTGGTTTGTTTTTGTATATTGTCTTACCGATGAGCGATCATCGTACACAAGAATCCACCGAACGAATGTGTTCGGAATTAAGCGAACCGGAAAGCTTGGATAGGCATTCTATAGTAAAAATCTTATCATCATTTCGATCCGATGATTTATTTATGAGGTAACGTAGTGCCAATATTTACATCCGGCATATTGGAGTATAACTACTTGGCAGCGTCTAGACATCGCTTAAAAAAAAAAATTTAAGTCCTTGGCGTCGAGACGCTACCGCGTCTCTTGATGCTCGGAAGTTTCATCGCGATCGAAAATCAAATCTCCATACCGACTGGCAGCTCACGCAAAATCGTCTGGGAAAAATCGCGCAACTGTTGGAACTCGACAGCCCAACCGTTGAGCGTGCGGTACTATACTAAGTATAATAAAGTGCAGACATTGCTACAAAGTAACGATTTCTACATATTGCCCGCGTAACTCAATGATTTTATAAATGTTTAGTCTACTTTATAGCCGTATCGTTACTAAATCGTATATAGCAAAAAATTATGAAGCGAGCGCAATCTATTGCTGAACTCTTATTAGTTTACACCGACCTAACTTGGTGCATTTTATATGCGTCTGAAGAATAATATTAAACACCTGTGGGCGCAAAGTATGGGAATAATTACGATATGCCGTAAAGGGCACAGCGGCCTATGCATAGCGAAATTCGCGATGCGTTTGGTTAAAATCGTAATTTTTCCACTTCATCCTCGAATTACTATACGAATCTGGAGATTATTACTATACTTTTCTCTCCGTGTAGGGAGGAGTAAGTCGGCTGCGGACGCACGGAATTAGAGTAGGTTAGCGAAGTGCGGGTAGGAAATTGTTAGAATAGGTTCACGATTAGGCTAGGGGGGAGCTAAAGTAAAAACCCTTAAGGGGTATACCTGGAACGGAACATTAATAAAAATAGTTATTTGTATGGCAAGGGCGTGGAAAGGGAGTTCTTGACGAGTGCGGCATTCACACGAGTCGGAACTCCCTTTTCCGTATTGTTTTCCGCACTAGTGCGGGAAAAAAAGACCATATTGGGTTGTACGGATACGCAGTATTTTTCCCGCAAGCGATGCGCAAAGTGCCTTTCTGCGCATACAGCACAGGAACGGAAAGCGGGATTTTACGTGCATGTGTTGGGACAAATATATATATATATATATATTTCTTCATTTTTTTTACATTAAAAATCGTGACAAGACCTACCTGAGGTATCATAAGAGTAATGCTAGCGATTAGTAGAAACATGGTTCTACTGTTTCGTTCAAAAACGGATTGATAAGGCCACAAACCAACAAAACAGAGTAGTCGTTTATTAATAATGTAGTAACGCTCCTCAAAGATATCCCCAAAATTCGAAGAGTGTTTCGTTGTACTATTTGTTTTGCTTTTATTTCTTGCCCACGACATGTTACGCATTATCAGGAGACCCAGGAAGGTCTCGACGTCAAGGTTTGTTTACCGGACGAGTATGATGCATGTCTATGATAAGTCTACCAGCGTATGATATAACGACAGCTACGATAAATGCTTAACAATCGACGATGAAAATTGAATGATTATAAGGTTTCATAGAGTTTCTGCACATGCGCCTACTATGGATCGCGCGTACTTTAATACGGGGTCCAGTAGTGTTGGACCAATTTACATATCTAATGACCAAATATGAAGGGTTATGTCAGAATGACGGCCGCGACATCCTCCGTGGGGGTTGGATCGTCTTCACTCCGGATCGCAACGGCAGCAAAATTATAGCTGACACCTCAGAGCCAACAAAGGTATAAGAAGAGTTGGAACATTTTTATTCTCGAAGCTAATTAGAACTGTTCGGTAACTGTATAAATACAGTGCGTGTATAAATACGTAAAACCTCCTTACCCGTAATTTTAGTTAACTAGTAATTTATTTCACCAGTTGAAAGACAATATGTTGATCAAGGTAATCGTTGGCCCACATCTTCTACTTCTCTTGTGCTATTTGTAAATGTCACTATTTTGTCACAGCTCACTGTAACGCGTGTAGTGTGTCTCTTGAGTTGTACCACAATGTAATATCGCTCTTGAAAGATGTGTGGGTTGTTCGTTAAAGTATCGTTCGCTTATTCCAGCATTGGTATTGTATTATCTTTTTCTGCATGCGAAATGCCACGCGGTATTATCGAACCAGACGAAACAGAAACACGTGTATAATTTACGTACCAAACATACAGCAATATCATGACAAGAGCGTTTCGGCTCTTGTCTTATTCGGCACCCTAACCGTTGCGTGCAAGCGAGGACGGTGAATAAATTATTGGAAAGTTTTGCCTAGGTATATAGTGACAGACTTCGGATGGGGTAGAGCTGACTGCACGTCCTTTAGGTATATTTCCAAGTTAACAATATAGGATTTATTATTATTGACTTTAGCATTGCTAACGACAGTGAGAGGTAAATGAAGATGAACCGCCGATTTGAAAAAATCGGAAGTGGCGTCACATAGAAAAATGAAAAAAAAAGATTTTTATGCAAGTTAAGCAAGATGCCACCAATCAAGAGAAGCGGTAGCGTCTTGACGCCAATTACATAAAAAAAAGATTTTTAACCGAGTGAAGCGAGACACCACCAAGTATACTTACGCCAATAAATCGGACATAAGCTTTCCAATGCACGCAGTGAGATAGTATATTATGCTACGAGGGGGGAAAATCCGCATTGCATCTTGTTTCTCAAGATGCTGTTGGAGAGCATACAGTGACTGCAGTGTTATGCATGCAGTCTCGTGCAGTGACTAACTTATATGCATGGAGAGACAAACGAGACAAACGCGTTTAATAAAAATTTAACGTTCATTTGTACATTAACATGGACTAGAAAATGAAATTACCATTGTCGAGTTAAAAAATTTGATTCGTAATATACCATACATCATTTATGTTAATTACTTGTGAGGTGATTATTCAATGCAATTTATGAGCCAACAAAATTTAAAGAATACAGTAAGTGCAACATGACAAATTTTAATGCGCAGAGGTTCAAACACTATCATTCAAACCATATACGAATATCACTGCATTGACGTGAGTAAGGTCAAATAGGACATGGACGTTTGTAGTACCTTAAATAAATGAACAAAACGTTAAGATATTTATCCATTATTAATTGAATGATAAAAAACGATAAACATTGTTCAACTTACGCAGCAAAAGTTCTCCATTGACATGACGTACATCTTTCCAGCGGTAATTACACACGGTTCGGCACTCCTTCTTATGAAGAGGATAATCAATTTTTTCGCCCTCGGAGACATTATGTACCATTTACAAGCGTACCTGTGTGAGATTACAAAAGTAATTTAACAAAGACGATGCTTATACGGGTTTTTTAATCTCTCCCTAGTCTCTGTTTTGCTGCGCCGTACATACACCGAGTTTTGAATCGAAGAACTGGTCTCCATTATCCAATGTCCAGGCAAGGAGTTACAGAAAAGATGAACAACTTGAGCGATGGTGAAGAAGGCAAATCTTAAGACGTCTTCGGTGGGAGTCCCCTTTGCAACTGTCTACGTGAAGGAGAGGCAAAATTGTAGAACAAAAAAGTGATGGAATACGCTGCGACAATCTACCTGAGAACCCGTGAAGCTGATGACAAGCATATTCAAGCAGACAAGGAACAGAAGATACCACTGACACGAGGCCTGCAATACACGTATGAACCTTCACCAAGAAACAAAATGCAGAATGTCTTTAAAAATCGAATCATCACAGGTATCAGGTGTGAGCGCATCACATGTTTGACCTGCCTCCCACAAGTGTTAAGGAACATCCCTTTGGGATGGCATATTTCTTTTTTAGTTTCGACCATTGGTATAGGTCTTATCTTCGAAGTATGTAGGAAGAAATGAGACGCACAAGCGCAGGTAATAGTGAAATGATGAGAGAAGAAACACTTGTCGGAGGTTCTTCGACCCTAAGCTGTTGGAATGTGAGAGGATTTCACTGTACACCGAGAGAAACAAGTTGGAATGATCTCCAAATTCGTATAGCAAACGTCGAACAAGCGGGCAGTCTGGGATATTTACCCCAGATATTCTAAGACGCCCTCCTGTTGCATATGTGATGCCCTGCAAAGTATCCCGAGTAGAAATTTTTGAGCGTTACATCGGGCCCTGATAGGGTCCTGACAAGGCCCGACAAGGGCCTGATAAGGCCTTATCAGGACCCTATCAGGGCCCGATGTAACGCTCGAAAATTTCTACTCGGGATGGGAAAGGCTCCGAAATTCGTCCCTGTCCCTCGATTACCGTAAAAATCCGTGGAGACTATTCCTATATTTTTCTCAGTGTATCGGATATGATTAATCGTTATTTTACTTACTCTATGGAATACTTGTGTTTCTTCATGCAAACAACCATTTGTTGGTAATAAAAATCTTCTTCGACATTAGTATTGGATCGGATACTAACTTCGTTATCCCCTTGTGTCATATTCTCCAAACGATATCTGCAAGAGAATACTATCGACATTGTATAACCAATTAATATAAAGATATTTCAGCACCGAATCGACTTAAATTTGTTCCATTCTGTTCATCAAAATTATACAAAACGATATTTGGCAACAAGAACGTTTTAACGGGCTTACAATTTAGCTGCAGAAATTAAACATTCATGTTCACTAAATAAAAGACGTCGCTGTCAATTTTATTGCTCTACACTGTTTAGGTAACGTGGACAGGGCTATGGTTTCCACCGCGAAACGAGAAATTGCATCAGAGTTCCAAAGTTCGAAGATGTACAATAAACTCCCAAAACTGTTGCCAGTAAGTCGTTACGAGAAGGAACGCATAAAGTTTTTCGATGCTATAGTTATTTTTAAAATATTATTGGTGGTATAACCTCACTATGTTCAATATTGCGCACGTATGTTGTGCAAGCGCTATGTAGATCGTATCAACGGCCACAAAGTATAGCATGCATATAGCTGTGACTGCAGATGAGTGAAAGTAAATCGAATAGAAATACTTGTTCGGATCGACACGGTAATCGGTCGGAAAAAATTTAATATGGGGTCTCGATTCGTTGAGCGGTGCGACCATATCCATGACAATCGGTATAAGTGGCGTTGATGCCCAAGCCGCGATAGCCGTATAGACCAATGCTAAATATCGATATTTAAATACAATGTATCGATTAAAATACACTCGTCCATATCAGTGATCGACTAACTTAGATACGCTATTGTATAAGCCCTTCCTTTCTGGCCATGTTCACGAAGAATTTTTAGTTCCGGCAAGTGTTGTGCGCATTCCCAGTCATCTCGTACCCAATTGAGAAGCCTTTTTATCTTTAACATTCATGAGTCACTGGATATAATACCGAATTTTTATATACTACACTAGGACATCGATTTTTGCCCCCTCAATTTCCTCAACAGTCCCCACCACGGAGCGAATATTGATCGGCGCAGCATACTATGGGCCATGCTCAACAGTGAGTATGGGCGGGGCATGCATAACCCCGAGTTTCGTAAGTGTGATGCGGAGCCGGGCCCGCCGCTGTGAACGAAATCGAGGTCCTAGTGTAATTAAGCCTCGAATTTCAGACCAAGTGTATCGACAATACATTTTTATTCAATTTAATAAGTTTTGTATTTCCTCACCTTCGGGCTATGAACGACACAATTGGTAAGCTTAATGTAGCACCCAATGTTCGTTATTAGAGGTGAAAAACACTCGATGAAACTAGCGGCGTCACCCCATGACTGTACCAATTGCAGCATCTAAATATGATCGATATTTACGGAATCACAAAAAATCGAGGTATATACGATGAATATTGATACATAATATATTTTTTTTATTTTTGCTTCCTTGTAGAGGGAACTGTTTTGGAAAAATAAAAAAGAGATTTTAGTGTTAGAGTAGTAAAATAGTTTAAACTGTCGAGAAATGCATTTTGTAGCAGTGCGTGTGCGTGTACGTGTGCGTGTGCGTGTACGTACGCGCGCGCGTGGCCTCTTGGTGCAATTTTCATGAGGATAGAGGTCCGATTCGAGATTTTACGCGATTTTGAAATTTTTCAAAAAGGGTCACATTAAGCAAATTTTTGTCGTCACGTCGTGCCATCTCTTCGTGCCATCGCATTGGAGTCACATTGACATCACGTCTTGGCAACTGTCTCGGCACGCGGTGGTGTCACTGCAGCGGCATAATTGACACACACAGTGAATGGCATCGCGATCAGATGATGACATGATGCCACCATAATTACTGCAAACCGCTTGCCGAGACAGTTGCCAAGACGTGAAGCCAATGTGACTCCAATGCGATGGTACGAAGAGATGACACGACGTGACGTCAACAATTAGCTTAATGTAGCCATATATCACTGCGCTTGTGCCATCACAACGTGCCGCTGCCTGACGCGTTTCGCCTGTCATTAAGCAGTCATTTCTTGCCATCACAGAACGTTTGTGTAGCTGGGGAGGTTCCTCTATGAGGAAGCCAAAAATCGACCAGCGAACTTTCTCATGGAGAAAGCTGTGCGCAAAATTGTAAGAAATGATGACGCCGTATGTAAATTACATTTGAAGTCATGAGAAGACCTCCCTGATAGACAAACGCCCCGAAAAGTAGCAATATTGGTGCGATATTTGCGACATGTGCGGCACATGTCGCAATTATTGCGGCAACTGCTACTTTTTGTGCCGCTTGTCTATCAGGGCTACCTGAGGCACCAGAAGACTGATCGCAGCGGTTACTAGACAGATTGTCCTAATGCTTCGTTCAAAAACGGATTGATAAGGCCACAGACCGACAAAACAGAGTAGTCGTTTATTAATATTGTAGTAACGCTTCTCAAAGATGTCCACAAATTTCGAAGAATAATTCTTTTTTTCATTCATTTTGCTTTTATTCCTTGCCCGCGATATGTTACGCACTATCAAGAAACGCGGTAGTGTTTCGACACCAAGTTTTCTTTATCGGACGAGACTGAAGCAAGTCTACAAACCTACCATCGTATGATAACGCAATGACCGATACCATACATGTTTAACCTGTGACGATGAAAATCGTGTAATTACTAGGGTGCATAGAGTTTCTGCATCGTTCTGCATGTGCCATTATTCTACATATTAACCATCGCGTGTAAGCAAATACGGGATCCAGTAGTGTTAGACCAATTTGCATATCCAATGATAATATAAGTGGTTTTGTCACGATGACGCCAGGGCGTCATCCTAGATTCTAGGATCGTCTTAGTCCGGATTATAGCGGTAACAAAATTATAGCTGACACTTCAAAGCCAAATGGGCATAAGAAGATTTGGAACATTTTTATTCTCAAAGATGCTTAGAACTGTTAGTTTGCTGTATAAATTTCACGTAATATCCGCGTACCTTTAATATTAGGCAACTAATCATTTATTTCACCAGTTGAAAAACAACATGTTGATCAAGACAATCGTTGGCCGAAATCTTTTACTTCTCTTGTGCTATTCGTAAGTGTTAATATTTAGTAATGACTTCCATCGTTGGCATTGTCATTATCCTTTCCGGCGTTCGAAATGTCACGTGATATTTTCGAACAAAACTGTTAAAGCCGTTATTTTATTTTATTTACTTTATCTACCCGATGGTTGACATCGATAAGGCGGAGGGCGCGTGAACCGACCGAGTCGGTAAGAATGGGTGTGTGTGTGAGTCGGGGAGAGCTGGCGAGTCAGTCGCTGTTAGGACTCAGAGTGCGAGAGTACGTTGTGCGTTGTGCGTAAAAAGACCGAAAAGTCTGAGTAACTTTGAGAGTTTAATAAAACTGTTCATAACATAATTCCATAAGAATATACGACCAACGTTTAACTTGTATCAGGCATTTGATTTAATAAATAATATTATTCTTTTCTTTTTACAATAAACTCTTGTGTTGTGACCGGTTCTACTCCCCCCGATACGACGGTGGTTCAGAACCATATAAAGAGAGTCAGAAAGGAAGATAAAGGGGTCTTCAACAAAACAAAACATAAAGACGTCTGTAATATGGTACTCAGGTACACTTGCGTACCTTGCGTACTGCAGCAATATCGTGACAAGAACGATGACAAATTAAGAGGTCGTCAAATTCTCTTATTCGACCACATCAACCGTTGCGTTCAAGCAAGAACGGCGAATAAACGATTGGAAAAGTTTGCCTAAGTGTACAGTGTACAGCGCACGGACATTAGATGGGCTACAGCCAGTTACCGAGGCCCGATGCAGCTTGAGAGTTTGAGTAGATGAAGTCAATCTCGAAGTCTTTGCACGGGTCGAAGGAATTTTGATAATTTCACCGTTCAAAGGCCGAATTGAAAGCAAAGGTAGTTACAAAATCTCGTTGCGGTTTATGAGTTTTCTTTATATATATAATTACTATTATTATTATTATACGAGCGATCAGCCGCTTCGCGCCCGACGATAATAGGTTGGCTTATTTATGTTATTTATTGTTGACAGTAGACTAATACAAATGCTGTAGTGAAGCAATTCAATGAAAATGCATTCGCTCGGGTAGGTAATATTTTCAAATGTCATAACGCGACAGCTCTTTAGAAAAGAGCTTCGTCTATTGAATCGCCATCGCCATCGCCGGATTACATATTCTTGAGGAACCGAATCTCACTTTCGATGTGTACTATATGGGATTTGGGATTTTCGAATTTCACTCTTATATGTTACGAACGACGATGTCTCGAGAATATACCATACGAGATCGAGAACATAACTATGAGATTCTTAACCACGAGTGACATTTTTCCATATTGACCTTACTTTAGGTTGAAAAGCGACATTTTGTAACCGGAAGTGACGTTTTCCCGTACCCATCCTCGTCGACCTGATACGATGGTCCAACTCAACACGGACGTCGAGCTTACTGGCTGATACTGGCTTGAGCACCGGGCGGGTACAGAACCCTTAGAAACTGGTGCGCTCTCGTAGACATGCCGATAGTTAAATCCAACCTGGGTATGAGATAGCCAGTTTTCTTTTGGTATCCTGTTTTGCTGCAGTACCCTGTTTTTCGTTATTAATGGAGCCCCGCCAGGATTCATTTTGTCCTGCTGAACACGAAAATGCGAGGTAACAATTTTTTTGGTAGCCCGTTTTTCCCCACATTCCCCGTCGTCCGTTTCCGTTCAGTTTATTTCGTCTCCGTAAAATAATACAAATTCGATAAGCGGGAAAACATTTCATAGGAATAAATGGGGACAAGCCTCGATATTATAATACACTTTGTAAAGACCTTCGTAGTTTCATCAACGAAGCGAACAGAACACTGTAAAGTACGACATAGATGTTTTCATGACCTTAAAAACCCGATAAGAAAACTATGTATTCGTTCTTCATATTTTTTGGTGTCAAATAATTCACAAACATTTTTATACTCACTGCACTGAAATTTTCCATGTTTATGAGGTAGACCTTTCCGGCTGTGAGGATGCAGGGCTTGTGAGACCGAGATATTATCAGTTTGAGTAACATTTGGGTTCTGGTAGAAAACCGATACCAGTTACAAGCGTATCTGTCGCAAAAAATCTCTGATAGTATTTGTCATGAAAGTTGAAGATTGATCATCTTACGTATATTGGCTGATCGATGTACTATAATTAATGAGCTTCTGACCAGGTAGAGTATGGAAGTACAGATGAACTACCTGACTCGCGCAGAGAGCACCGAACCGCATTGCTTCCGCATAATCGTTTAATTTTATAACTAACTGAAAAAATATACTCTCCGGTAGCAGATCATCGGGTGTTGTTGCAAGGTATAATAGATTACTCACTAGAACTCCGGTAATGCTCATCATTACCATACTGACTCCGGTGATGTATGCTAATGAGCTACTGTACGTAGACTCTATGAGATTAGCAAATCTGTTTATGACGAAAAAATCGATAAATACATCGATCGATGTTTACGATCTATGAGCACCGTACTCGCGTCAATCCACATTCTCGTACATTAATGCGTGTTTATGTTGCTTGATACAGTAACAGAGATTTCCGTACTCGGCTGCTTCACCAGTCTGTGGCGTACATGTTTCCAGATCAATTCCCAAATCAATAGCGTTCTTCAAATTGTATCTGAAGTAACAGAGGAGATTAAATTATTTTTTTCCCGACTGCGCTAAAATAACAACATTCCTTGCGTGCAATACGGGTGGAAAATAAGATATTATTGACCGATGATCATTATTAACTTGTGCGCATGCGCGGTACAATTTCATTACTCCCTAGGGAGTAATAGGGCTCATTACTCCCGCTGGAAGCTCTATTACTCCCGGGGGAGTAACGGTCATTGGCGAAGATGACGATTTTGCGACGCAAGAATTGTGGTTATTTTAACGAAATCGGAAATAACTCCCGTCTTTTTGCCCTAGCGGGCAGTCGGGAGTTAAAAAAATATCGTATGCCAAAAAGGAGGAAGTGCGTTTTCATATCGTGTGAATTTCTGCGCTCGCTTCGCTCGGGCATCAAACTTCACGCTCGGTGAAAAAACGCACTTTCCTCCCTTGTGGCATAATATACTATTTTATCATCTCATCGTTATCAATCCCACGATGCTTACCCGACGATTTCGAAAAGGGCACAGCAATGCTGAACCCAAACAGCATACATCGTGTCGACAGTAACGTAAATCGATATAACCACGTAACATGAAATCATATAATGTACCATAAGGTAATAGTAATACTTTTGGAAATCTATCCTGTACTCCGTTTCAATCACAAACGTTTTGGGCCGCGATTCGTTCAGAGGTGCTACAATGTTCAAAACTATAGGTATAAGTGGTAAACAATTGAACGCGGTCATAGCCGAATAAAGAAGAGCTGTAAACAATTAATAACATATAAAAATATTAATTGCCGAAGATAGTAAGTCAAGCAAAATCGATTGTTTCATTGAAATGTTTATACTGGTATATACGATTGTGAGTTTTCGTCCCTCCTTGGCATGCTTCTGCAGAATAGCGATCGACGATGAACTCTTTTCCAGTTTTTTCCAGTCATTTACGATTTGATCCAGAAGATACAATAGCTATAACGATGAACATCCATAATCAAACAAAAATAGTGTTATGAAACAAGTATACCTTACCGCGGGCTGATTCACCACACCATTTAGCAATTTGACCGCGCCCATAGTGACGATCATCATAGGCGGTAAAGCCTCGATAAAGTGGTCCATTTCTTCGCCCCACATATCGTGCATCCGAATAATCTAGGAAGAACAAGAAATATGCCGTTCGTAAACAACCATTGCAATTGTTAACCAGAGCCCTATACAACAACAATTCTGTAATCCCATGCATATGTGACTTTTTTATTGTTAACACTACATGTACCTCGTCACTTATTTTTAAATATACCTTCACTAAACTGGATTAATATTTTTTATAGTTATATTTGAAAGAACACGCAGAACAAATTCAAGTGAGAGATTTTCAATAGTGGGCATACGGATTTAATTAGGGATATAGATAGCTTCTAAGATTACATATGCACATTCTAGCCTCCTTAATTGAAACTCATACTTATATTTTCTTTATTCGGTTCTTTTATTATCGTCATTTTTGCGGTACCACCGGAATAAAGATGCTCGCAGCTATTACACCATTGATAATAGGTAAGGCGATTCTCTTGGCACGAGACTGGTCCGGCCATATTCCGAGCTGCCCCATAAGGAATCTGTTAGCCTTGTAGTAACGTTTCAAAAAAAGCTCTCGCTCCATCGCTGCAGATATCGCAACGGCGCTCATGATATTCCGCAATATTCTGATCGACTCGAAATAGTTTGGTACAATGATAAAAACGATTGAAGTAATATACTGTTGTCGCACAACTTCCCGACAGAAAGATAGGAAAATGACTGTCAGATACATCACTTAAAAACGCGGGTAGAAGTTACTTGATCCAATGAAGTGCCATAATGATCATAATGTCTGTTGTCTACCATTGCTCGTGGCAAATTTGCATACGTTATGCATGCCAGGCATGATACGTACATAGAAAATGACCACTAAGTATGATTGCCTTGGATTGCACCAGATATACCCGCTTGGTTTACACGAAGCCCTGTTGTATGTGTAGTTTCACCCCTGCCTCTGCACCTTCCGCAGCCGCTTTGTCACCAAGTTTGCATCAGTTTGCGTTCCCTTAGAACACATCTCATTACATAAAACATCACCACAAAAATTGAACTGGTTAATTCGCAACTTACTATGTCATATTTAATGTGAGTAGCGGTTTTATGCGTTGCATTGTATCTCGAGCATTGCCCCTTGCCCTGGCTCAATCGCTCGGGAACACGTGGATAATGGGAAATTCGAACACATACAAATCACCCTATAAAAAAGGCCTAATATTTGAACCCGGTAGATCGTCAGTGGAGACACACGAGTCCTGGGAATTGTTGCAATTCCGGTGAGCGAATCGATATGACAGCTGGTACACGTACACACATTCAAATAGAGCTCGGTGTACTGATGTCGGTGGTAAGAATTATGGTAATGTACGGTCATTATATCGACGCCATGCACAGGGCAGAATAACCGTTTTATTTGCACATTTCGCTCTCGACACCCGTGTACTCTTACACTGAAAAAAAAAAATCATTGACTCGAGTAAAATTCGCTTGCGGGTTGCCAAAGAAAAAAATTGTTATTTCAATTCTAGTTTCAATTCTTAAAATTGCATACGTGTTTAAAATGATAACACGTCACTTTGGCAGTCTTGCTGTCGTTGTTTCAATATCATATGGAATTGTAAGAATTGAAAGTAGAATTGAAATAAGAATGTTTGGCTTTAGCAGCCCGCATGCAATTTTTTTTTTTTTCAGTGTAAATACAGTCTTACACCGCACGATTGTGTAGGATAAGAACACGAAGAACCCATCGGGATTACAGATTAGTGCTGCCATATAGATTTTCAAGTGACCCGCGCAGTGGCAAGACACTATAATTCGAATCTGATGGCGGCGTTCACTTAAATTCAGAGAAAAAAGGCGCGCGAGATGCGGAGTTTGAAATAGTAAAAAAAATTGTACTAAACTGTGAGTTGCCGGAAAGAACAGTTGTGAGATCGATTGGATATATAAACAGATATTAAGTTTTGGAGCATAAATAACGCTAAAAATCACGGGTCTCGCCAAAGATTACAGTTCTTTCTCTTCGATTTTTCTCGTCTGGCGCAAAATAATACGAATACGATAGGCGGAAAAATATTTTATGCGTATAAACAGAGACACGCCTCGTTATTATAATATACTTTGTACATAGCTTCGTAGCTTCATCAACGAAGCGAAGAGAACACGGTAAAGTATGATATAGATGTTTTCATTACCTTAAAAACCCATAAAAAACAGCGTGTATTGCGGCGTTATATTTGTTTGGCCATAAAAGAATTTCCAAAAATTATTATACTCACTGCACTGAAGTTTTCCATATTAATGAGGTAGACCTTACCGGCTGTGAGCATGCAAGGCTTGTGTGACCGAGCTATTATCAGCTTAAGCAACATTTTGGCTCTCGGAGAAAACTGACACCAATCACCAGTGTACCTGTAAGAAAAAAAAATGTTACACAATGTTTTTACATGAAAATTTGTGAATGACAATCTTACTTACGCAGATTCGCTAATCGATGTGCTGTAATCAATGACCTTTTGACCAGGTATGGTAAGGAAGTACAAATGATATATCTGACCAGCGGTGAGAGCCGCGAATCGCATTGCTTCCTCGTAATCGTTGAGTTTTATAACTACCTGAAAAAAATATACTCTCTGATAGTCCCGTGTGCTACCGTCTCTCATTCACGGGATGATAAATCACTCACGAGAACTCCGGTAATGCTCATAACCACCATATTTACTCCCGTTGTGTATGCTAATGAGGTAGAGTACGTTGACTCGATGAGATTAGCGAATCTGTTTGTGACGAAATATATCGATACATACATCGATCCCTGAGTATCCGCGTAAATCTACGTTCACCTACATTATTGCGTCTCTGTGTTGCTTGATACAGTAACACAGATTTCTGTATTCGACCGCTTCGCCAGAATGTGGCATCGATGTTTCGAGATCGATTCCCGAATTAATAGCATGTCTCAAATTGTATCTAACGTAACGTAGAAACATTAAACAATTTTTATCTCCGTATTATATTGTCACACTGATAAAAAAGTACAATTGGAGCAACTAAGATTCGGGCAGAGACGTTCAAATAAACATTTAGTTTATTCAAATAAACATATTTTAACGACTCAAAAATATTTTGGTGAAATCACCCAACAAATTGTTAAACTAACCAATTGTTAAGGTCCACCAACAAGATATTTAGTTGAACGTCCCTCCCCGAATCTTAGTTGATTGAAACGTATTTTTTTACTAGTGCACGTTAAGTACGATGCTTACCCTACGATTTCGAAGAGGGCACAGCAGTGTTGAACCCAAACAGCGAACATCGTGTCGACAGTCACGAAAACCATTATACATACGTAACTCGTCACATAATAATGACAGAGCATGTAATAGTAGTACTTTTCGGGATCAACTTTATAATCCGTCTCGTATAAAAATATCTTGGGCCGTGATTCGTTTAGGGGCGCTACGAAGTTCAACACTAAGGGTATAAGTGGTAAGCCGGTAAACGCCGTCACAGCAGAATAAACAAGAACTGTAAACAATTAATAGTCCAGTGGGCCCCCAATTTTCTTTTAATACTTCGGGGGAGGGGGGGGGGGGGGACAAATCGGGTCCGAACTGAAAGGTGTCGCTAGAACTTGGAGGGTTCTTTCGAAAACTTACGCCAGCACTCATTCCCCGCATCCGGGTCGAAAGAGTGAAGGGTCGCGTGTACGCTGAGAAAAAGGAATGGTTGGATTAAGCAAATGCGCGCTGACATACGTTCTAAGGTGTATTTTGTTGTTACAACAAAAATGTTTGTTTCAATCGACAAATGTTGAATAAATTGAAGCAAATAATCGTTTAACAAAACAATGCTTTATTTGTGCCAAACAAATAACAGCTTTGAACGTATGTCACCGTGACTTTTGGTTATTCCAACCAATTTTTTTTGTCAGTGTAGGGGAATAGAAAACAAAGTGTACGTAAACAGGTGCCGCACTATATACAAAAATAATTGGATTGTTTCTACTGAAATGTTTATACCGGCGTATAAGATTGTGAGTTTTCGCCCTTCCTCAGCATTTTTCTGTAAAATGGCGATCGACGATGAATTCTTTTCCATTGACTTCCAGTCATTTTCGATTCGATCCAGAAGATGCGAAATCTATAACGATGAAAATTAACAATCACAGTAAATTAGGGTTATTAAACGTTGAATTCTTACCGCTGACTGTTTCACCACACCGTTTAGCAATTTGACCCAACTAAGACTGATGATGAGCATGGGAGGCAAACCTTCAATAACGTGGTCAACTTCCTCACCCCACATATCATGCATCCGAATGATCTAAGAAAAAAAATGTGCACATGGCTTTCTCATTTAATACTATTTTACGTACAGCTTTCTCTAAGAGAAAGTTCGCCGACCGATTTTTGGCTTCCGCATACAGGAAGCAATGAGGAAGCCTTGTGCAAATTCCGCTGCATCCTTTTTCGTAACATTAAAAAATTTCTACATCTCATAAAACTGAAACGGTCAAGTATTATCGCAAAATTTATTGTAGCAAATCGCTATCGGAAATTTGCATATTTCGTTGGTTTAAGGCTATGTTATTCTTATTTCCGTTCTTTTAGTATTTTTGTTAGTTCCATTTAATTTTTGGTTGTAATATAATTTAATTTCAAGTTTATGGTTTGTTATTTTCATTGTAAAGATTTTCTCGTGATATTTTGTTGCCAGTCGTTATTGTATGTTTTGGATACAGTTTCCTTAGGGGGATTGCCTGAAGACACGAATAAAAACAACACTATTCTATATTTCACCGCTGATTACAAATCTGTAACTCATTTTAATCATAGTATGATCCTTGATTCAGAAACTCATGTCATACGTAAAAAAAACAAATGTTCCGAGAAAATAAAAAATTTCAAAATCTTATTAAATCTAAACGGTTACATCCATTTTCGACAAATTTAATAAGGTTCATCGGGCGGTCATACTTGATCTGTGTACAACTTTTTGCTGCAGTACGAGCTAGAACGCGCACAGACATTTTATAAGAAAATAAAGAAATTTTGAAGAAACATTTACTATTAAAATCACATGCTGTGTATGAAGTTTCAGCTTGATCGGTCAAGGTATTCACAGATCTGAATCTCTCACACACATCCACACACATTCACTTTACTTTGGTAAATCATTTTTGTAATATTCCGATACTCATTTAGTCAGAACTGAATTGATGTACGTGTTAATCAAATAAGAAATCGAAAACCCGTTTGAGGCAATTCTTAATATTTTTTGCCGCAACGAGGAATAGAACTGTCGTTCTTTAAGAACGTAAACTATAATTTGAGGGGGTGTAGAGTGAGAAAAAAGTTTTTTTTCGACACACACGCACACATGCGCACTGGCGCACATGCGCACACGCGCACACACAATTGCATTTCTCAACGTTTTAGACTGTTTTAAGTACTGACATTAATATATCATTTTTTTTTTTCGAAAACATGACTTCCTCAAAAACATGCCTTTTGTCCAAATATAAATATTAAAAAATATATAATTAACTGCAGCCCTCTATAGCTATGGTACAAGAAATTCATTCATATTCCCATTAAAAAAGATTATTCTTTCTTCCAAGTATATCCACCAAACCGGAAAAAGTTTATATTGTGCACTTATTTCAACATATTTGAAGGAACATACCGAAGAAATTCGAGTGAGAGCTTTTCAATAATGGGCACACTTATTTTCGGTATGACTATAAATGGATTGTACGATTATATCTACACATTTTGTTGTTGTTTTGTTTTCGTAATTTCTGCGGTACCTCCGGAATAAGAATGCTCGCAACTATTAAAACGTTGATAATAGGAAAGACGATTCTCTTAGCCAGAGGCTGCTCCGGCCAGATGCCGATCTGTTCCATAAAGAGTTTGTTCAGATTATAGTAACGGTCCGAGAAAAGCTGTCGATCCATAATTTCGGTATTCGCGGGGACGCCCATGCAATTCTGAAATATTCTGATGGAACCTAGATAGTAAACTAACATGACGGAAACAACTGAAGTAATAATAAACTTTTGTCGCACGGCGCTACGACAGAAAGATTACCAGCGGATACATTATTTGATAGCGTGGCTTGTCGCTTCCACGAATCCATGATATGTTGCGTGACCATACCACCTGTTCTCCATCTACCATGATACTGGGCAAATTTGCATATATTATATGAACCCTGCGTGATCCAAACATAGCCAATAGCTGCTAAGTGTGATTGTATTGGGCGTTTGGCTTCCCGGCTAACACCATCCCCTCCCACTTATTGTTCTACTTGACTCCCTCGGCACCTCCTGCACCCGCTCGTTTCCTAGTTTGCGTTACCAGTCGACTTAAACCCGAAACACAAAGCATCGCATACAATATGACTGTCAAAAATCAGTTAAGAAAATCACAACGCAATTTATCGTAAGCAATTTGATTAGCTGCTTTGGGGTTCCATTTTATGCGATACATTGTATTATAGCAAGGCGTTTCAGTGAGCGAGTAGAGATGGATTTTCTATGGTTTTAGTTTTATCACTCGATCCACTTCGTTTCACTACCGGACACGGTTCATCTCACGAACGAGAGGTGACTCGTTCCACCGATGGATTTCCATTCTCTTGTGTATCAAGATTATTACACAAATTATCGAAAGTTCGGACTTCAATAACGTAGTGTACTAGCCGAGAAGGAGAGGAGTCGTATACGAGTAAGTCTGAATTTCAGCTGCCAAAAATTATATCCTTAAAAAAAAAACTTTGACGCCCTCGCCAGGAACTACGTCTTTCAATTTATTGCGCATGCCGAATAATAAAAATATACAAATACGATAAGCGAGAAAATATTTTTCAGGTATAAACGGAGACCAGCCTCGATATAATACACTCTGTGGAGACACTCGGAGTTTCATCAACGAAGCGAGGAAAACAACGTGAAGCAAGACATAGATGTCTTCATGACCTTAAAAATGCAATAAAAAAACCGATGTATGCGTCCTTCATAATTTTTCACGTCGTATCATTCTAAAACGTTAATGCACTCACTGCACTGAAATTTTCCATGTTTATGAGGTAAATCTTTCCGGCTGTAAGGTTGCACGGCTTGTGAGAGCGAGCTATCATCAGTTTAAGCAACATTTGGGTTCTGGGAGAAAAATTGTACCAGTCACAAGAGTACCTGTTGAAAAAAAAAATCACAGTTTTTACACGGAAGTTTAATTAAGGATTATTGTCCAGCTTACGCATATTCGCTGATGAATGTACTGTAATCAATCAGCTTCTGGCCAGGTAGAGTATTGAAGTACAAATGAACAACCTGACTCGCGCTAAGAGCACCGAATCGCAATGCTTCCGCGTAATCTCCTAATTTTATGACTAGCTAAAAAGCACACTCTCTGGTAGTCACGGCAACAATAAATTACACAGCACAATAAATTACTCACTAGAACTCCAGTTATGCTCATAATAATCATATTGACTCCTATGATGTATGCCAATGAGGTAGAGTACGTAGACTCTATGCGACTAGCGAATCTGTTTATGACGAAAAAATCGATAAATACATCGATCGATTTTTACGATGTGTGAGCACCGTACTCACGTTAATCACCATTCACCTACATTAATGCGTGCTTATGTTGCTTGATACAGTAACAGAGATTTCTGTACTCGACTTCTTTGTCAGATTTTGGCGTCGTAGTTTCCAGATCGATCCCCGCATCAATTGCGTAGTTTAAATTGTATCTAAAGTAACGCAGAAAAAAAATGAGCGATTTTCTATCGTGGGCTTATTTTCACACACCCTACGATGCATACCCAACGATTTCGAGGAGCGCACAGCAATGCTGAACCCACACAGCATACATCGTGTCGACAGTAACGAAAACCGATATAACCACGTAACACGAAATCCAATAATGGAGCATAATATAATTGTAATTCTTTTGGAAATCTATTCTATATTCCGTCTCGATCACAAATGTTTTAGGCCGCGATTCGTTGAGAGGTGCTACAATATTCAACACTATGGGTACAAGTGGTAAACAGTTGAAGGCGGTCATGGCCGAGTAAAGAAGAGCTGTAAACAATAAACAGTATATTTATTTATAAATGCTGAATTTCCCAAACGACGAAAAAAATTACTATTTTATTTAAATTCTTATACCGGCGTATAAGATTGTGAGTTTTCGTCCTTTCTTAGCATGTTTCTGCAAAATGGCGATAGACGATGAATGTTTCTCCATTGACTTCCAGTCATTTTCGATTTGATCCAGAAGATTCGATAGCTATAGTGATGAAACTTGCTGATCATATTGAACTAGTACTGTTCAACAATCAATGCTTACCGCGGGCTGATTCACCACACCATTTAACAATTTGACCCAAGAGAGGCTGATGATGAGCATGGGAGGTATACACTCAATAACGTGATCGATTTCCTGACCCCATATATCGTGTATTCGAATAATCTAAGAAAACCAAAAAATGTGACGTTCGTCAAAATATTAATACAGATTTTAACGAGACCTTCGTAGACGTACAATGCTAGAAGGCCTATTGTTGATTGTTTACATCGGCATATACTTCGTCATGTATTGCGAATACACCCTTAAATCTTAATCTTGTTGTTAAGTCTCGTCATAAAAATGCGACTTTGAATTACAAACACATTGACTTTGAATTCGTCAATGTGTTTGTAATTCGACTTTGAATTACAAACTCCGGGTTATGCTCGATACCGAAACTTCAAGATAACCTATTAACGCACAAACTATCAGTACTGCTTATCCCTGTCATTGTACCGGAGCAACATACTTTCAGGCGGAGAAAACCGACGACTTTGAATCTTGAGATTCACACGAACTGGACAGTTGGGGCCGACCATGGTCAACAAGGGGGCCATTGCTCATTCAATTTTCGTACACTCTTTCTCTCATTTTCTACACTCTCTCAACACTTACTTAATCCTGCAATCTGAATTGAACCACACAGGCACACACTCGCGGATGTAAACTATTTTCTGCAAACTCATTGTGTATTCAATGAACAACGACCAATACAATTATATATACACATTTTAGCCTCCTTAATTTAAATCGAAACTTGTATTTTCTTTTTCCGCTTCTTTCGTTATCGTCATTTTTTGCAGTACCACCGGAATAAAGATGCTCGTAGCAGTTAAAGTGGTGAACGTAGAAAATATGATTTTGTAGGCCAAAGGCTGCTCCGGCCATATGCCAACTTGCGTCATAAAGAATTTGTTCAGATTGTAGTAACGGCCGGGAAAAAAGTTTTGCTTCATGGCTGCGGTCGTTGCGAGAACGCCGATGGTTTTCCGTAATGTCTGATGGAACCGGACTAGGGGTGCATTATAACGACAACAAAGTAGTAGTAAACTGTTGTCTCGCAACTTACTGACAAAAAGATGAATAGTGAATACATAATTTCATAGCGTCGCTCGTCGTTTCCATGCAATCATGAAAGCTCACGTGAACATAGTACCTATTTTCTGCCATGGTACTCAACAAAGTTTCCTGTATCGACTATCGACTGGTAAGAAGCAGAAAGACTTATCCCATACAATGTTACATGTTAAATACTGTAGAACACGGCTTTTTTATTCTTAGGGGTCGACATATGAGCCTTGCATGATCCATACATGGCAAATAGCTACTAAGTATGATTGTACTTTGTTGTACCAGAATATGCCTTCCCGGCTTATACGACACCCCCCCCCCCCCCCCTCCTCGTCGCTCCCCAAGTTTTTTCCCTTATTCTATTTGACTTCGACTCTCAACTTGGTCAGCTATTCTTTCTCCTAGTTTGCAACAGAAGTCGACTTCTCTGCAACACAATGCATCGGATATAACATGATGATCAAACACGATTCCGATTTAGTCAACTAAATCGGAACGTAATTTATCATTAGCAATTTAATACATTTGAAGCGATTCGTTTTAAGGGTGGGTAACTATTGGTACAACAGGGTGGGTAACATTTGTGTAACGACATTTTGGTATTGTTTCAGTGCGATAAGATCCGAATGTCGTTTGTGACCAGGATAGAGTGCCACGCGAAGCCGGTTGTTAGAGACACAACGACAACGCTGGTAAACGTAACAAGAGGATCGAGCTTCGTGCGAACCAAGAAGCGAAAGCAGACATTGTCGAGGCACCTTCACATGTACGAAGTTCAAACCTGCACGCGTGCAAGTTAACATATGCATATTGCATACCACAATTTATTGACATTTATATGCACCACCGTTCGATTCTTCACTCCATCAAATGTACAGCAGAGTTCTTAATTCTTTGAGCCATACATTGACCGTCAGTCTTACGGGTTCGATACAAAACATCGGAAAATCATATTTAGAAAAAGTGCTCGGATGTGTGTGTTTGTGTGCGTGTCTGACCCAAAAACGTCTATTTTCGACGATATCTCACGCAAACTGATGTGTAAAAATATAAAAAATTTATTTCCAAAGTTCATTCAAAACAACGACTGTTATGTCCTATAGTTTTTTTGTTTTGTAAATCACATATTTTTCAAGATACCATCACACGAATAAAAATTAGAGCTTGTTAAAATTTATTGGTATTGAAAATACGGTTTGAGATAAAAAGTGAAAAAAATTACATATACGTCTTATATCAAGTGGTCAGGTTTTTGCGCATTCGATTTTATATGCTATACCTCATATTTTTTGTCATGTAACGTGACAACAAGTTTTTTGTTCACTTCTATTACTATGATTACTAATGGTATCAGAAATCATTTCATTCGGATAAAAGATGAAACTATTTTACGAAGCCATTGCGAGAGTGGGAGCCACCCTAATATCTACACAGTAATAAATTTCATGTCGATTGGACACTCACACGGATACTCACGGATACTCACGGATACTCACGGATACTCACGGACACTCACGGATACTCACGGATACTCACGGACACTCACGGATACTCACGGATACTCACGGATACTCACGGATACTCACGGATACTCACGGATACTCACGGATACTCACGGATACTCACGGATACTCACGGATACTCACGGATACTCACGGATACTCACGGATACTCACGGATACTCACGGATACTCACGGATACTCACGGATACTCACGGATACTCACGGATACTCACGGATACTCACGGATACTCACGGATACTCACGGATACTCACGGATACTCACGGATACTCACGGATACTCACGGATACTCACGGATACTCACGGATACTCACGGATACTCACGGATACTCACGGATACTCACGGATACTCACGGATACTCACGGATACTCACGGATACTCACGGATACTCACGGATACTCACGGATACTCACGGATACTCACGGATACTCACGGATACTCACGGATACTCACGGATACTCACGGATACTCACGGATACTCACACAGGTAGAGCTCGGGCGCCAAGCGCGCGAGCCAACATAACCGCTAGTAACTTATAGGATTATATATACTCATTCTGGCCACCTTAATTGAAACTCATACTTGTATTTTCTTTATTCGGTTGTTTTATTATCGTCATTTTAGCGGTACCACCGGAATGAAGATGCTTGTAGCAATTAAACCGTTGATGATAGGAAAGGCGATTCTCTTAGCTGAATGCTGATGCGGCCATATGCCGAGCTGACTCATAAACAATATATTCAGCTTGTAGTAACGTTCCAAGAAAAGTTTTCGCTTCATCGCTGCGATCGTCGGAACGGCGCTCATGATATTCTGAAATATTTTGCTGAAACCGAGATAGCGAAGTAATATGCCAAGAAAAGTGAAGTTGTAAATTATTGTAGCACAGCCCTCCAACACAGACAGACAGACGATTGGTAAATGCATAATTCGACAGCTCAGCTCGACATTTGCAAGGAACGCTGAGATGTCATAATGGACATAATGACTGTTATCTACCATTACATGCGGCAAATTTGCATATTTTATGTGAATCGTACATGATCCATACATACCATATAGCTGCTAAGTATGATTGCTTTTGATGATACAAGCGTATAGTTTCTCGGTTTATATGCCTTCCCATTGTATATGTAATTTCACCTCTTTCTCGTCTGCACCTTCCATCGCCCCTCCATTACCTAGTTTGTGTCATCAGTTTGGTTAACCCTGCAACGCAATGCGGTGCATAAAAAAATACTGTAAAAATTGAACTAATCATTTTCTCTTTGATTGGTTACATGCACGCAGAGACCAACTAAAGAAAATTTCATTATGACTACGTAGACGAGAAGTTTGGATGTTTCACTTGGAAGTATCTTCCTGTGATTCTTTGCTCGCTTTGCCTTGTCGAAAGTTCACCTATGCGCGTATTTTTTCCAAAGTTTATGTTCTTCGACTCGCATCCCTCCAATCGTGCGTCGCGCAAATGCAACCGTTTGTCGAAAGCTTCCCGATCCTTGCAGCGAAGATTTTTCATTCTCTTGTTCTCCACATAAACGCTGTACTCCAAGCACTTGATCATCCTTTCGACGTTAGCTAAATACGTCCGATCGATCGACGTGACGATGCCGGCCCGATGCTTCGTTCCCAAAAGGTGATGAAGCTTTGAATTGATTAAAAAAAAATTTTGTACTTGGCAAGGCATCGGAAATATATTTCAACATAACATCATGAATTAAAATACCTTGAAAAGAATGAAAAGTATCCAGCGTAAGGACTCTCCTTCTATTTGATTTCTCCCGCATTGAATTACGTGTTCCCGAAAACTAATATGTAATCATTAATTAATCTCATCAATATATTTTTCAACGAGAACCAATCGTCGATGAACGGGCACCTTCGCATTTTTCCTCGCATATGCTCATTTTTCTCGTAGACGGAAGAGACCCAGTTGTTCGCCCGGTAAACATTGAAGCCGGTCTTTCGCGTTCGGTACCCGCGCCAAGCAGCTTGAATTCTTCTTGCCGAAAGATCGTAACGATTTTTCCACATGGAATTTACCCGATCGAACAAAAATTTCTTCGCAAAAAATCTCCCACGGCAACCTCGCCAATGACGCTGAATCACAGTGGCCATCGCGTTCAGTGTTCGGATATGATTTCGCGTCGCGATACCGCGAAACCAGGCCTTGATTGTTAAGCAAAGTGACAATTAAAATCCCGTTATTTAATTATGCACGTTTCCGTATTGGAAAGTTCAAGACTTCTTTTGCTGTACGCCCTGACTGATATATAAGAAAAAAAAATTATGAATGTAATGTACAAAAACTGGTACAGTGAATTTAATGTACAATTGTGATAAAAAATTAATAGACTTTTTCATTAAAAGTAATTAAAGTAAATTATTCAAATAAAAATACTTGTACTAAAATTCAAGTAAATCATTAAAAATAAAGAATTTCCAATGTTTTTAATACACGGAACGTTAATTTTTCATCACGATTCTACATGAAATTTAATATACCAGTTTTTGCGTAAAAACTTTCAGACCGGTGCATTAAATTCATAATTTTTTTTAAAGTTTTTTTACTTCAACAGAAAAGCATGAGACACATAAAATCCAAATCAAACAAAAAAATATGGATTATTCTTTGAAAAACCTGAACAAATATGTACCTTCTCGAAAAAAAACCATAATCCAGTTAATATTTTTGCAAATCTATTGCTATAAATGTTTTCCTAACTTTTCGACAGATGTACTAAAAATTGGCGTCCCACTATAGCTGATTTATGCATATATGCATATGTGCATAATGTAGATAATTCATAGAAAGTTCTATAGAACTTTCTATAAATGATTTAAGAAATGTGGCACTCATTTACGTAGTGTGAACCGCTCCAATCTCTTTATCTAACCAAAAATAAAAAAGTAGAATAACGAGGGTTATCAGGTGTTTTCTCGTGACCCACGGGCTGGATTCCATAATCGCACGCTCGATTTGACCAAAAAAAAAAAAACATGAGGCAGAGAAGAGATTTTAGAGCCGCTCTAACCTGGATCTTTCGTGCAGCAACGAAACTAATTACTCTCTTCGATTCTGCGTCATCGTCGCGGCTCTTGATATCGTCCCATAGTTGTTTACGATGAACGGAAAATTTACGGCACGATGCCATTTAGCCGGCGAGCGTGTCAACAGCCTGACAACTAAATTAAATAGGGTTCATTACGATTTTAATCGATGCGATTTATCTATTTATACTCTGACGGTCACAGAAAGTCTAAGTACATGATAAAAGCAAGTACCAAAGTGGATATGATAATGGCAATGGAGGTGGCCGTGACCACGAGGCCTTTCTTCTTCTTGGACGACGCCGTTCTGTGGGGCAGCCGAAAATCCTTTCTCACCTTGAAAAATAGTTGACAGGAGAATAAAATTGTCAATTAAACGTTTCACTTCACTCGAGAGAAGTAAATACTGAAAGACACAGTTTGTATGCAACGACTCGACCTCGAGCTTATGCAGATAGAGTAATCTTTGAACGACGATACCGTAATCTCTAAGGTCTGAGCCTTTCGAACAAGCTCGTCCAGCCTCTGACCCCTGTCGATGAGCTTTTGCACGCCTTCCATCAGTACCCGTCGAACCTCCGCAAGCTCCTCTTCCAATTTTGGTACGCAATAAATGTCCTGACCATTAAACTCATCCTGGAAGCATATCAAATACTTCATTATGAACCGATTAACAAACATCAGTGATCTAATATACACTGTAAAAAAAATTTGTTTAAAAATTACTGAACGGTATTGGAAGCTTTTTTACGTAAACTAGAATTTAAATTTAATTTTTTACGTAAACTAAGAAATTTCAAACGCATGTGTGTTGTAAATTTGCAGACATTTTTTTATTTTTTATTAAAATTGTTGTGAATTTCGGGCAAAAGATTTGTAGTTTTTATATATGGTATTCATATTTTACAAAAAAAGTACATTAACGTTCGATAAATGTAAGTAATGTAAGCAAAGTTCAAGTTCCATTACATTAAATTTACAATTCATTTTTACAGTGTATATACATATACATTCATTCTCGTACCAGAATTTTTTTTAGCGGCGCCGAGAGCTCGATAATCGAAAAATTATGCAATTCACGGGAAAGATCGGCAAGTATCGGCAGTTCCCTGTAAACGCACCTCAGTCTATCGAGAAATATTTGGGACGACGAAACTATCTCCGATAGCTTCGGCCCATCAGGGGTTATCGTTAGAGCGGCGTAGCGAAGCTCGCCGATCAACAGATGAACGGTGTACCTTAAAAAAAATAACGAATCACCATTTACTTTTTTCGTTTTACAGATTCTATTGAATACTCTGGACAATCAAACGACTCTTACTTGCCACGTTGGACACTAATCTTCTCATTCTCGGTAGACTTGACACCGCTCACTACTTCAAGAACTATGTCTCTGTGGATCGATTTATCCTCGGTCGTATAATCGCCGATTATTCGACAGCCGGATCGATCGCAGTGAGCGATCAGCGAGTACAAAATATTCCTTTGCATAGTTCAATTTTTTTTAAACCTCTTTCGGGCTCTAATCAAGCAGTCATCCACAATGCCATCGATGTAAGTTTTTTTGGCGAACAACTTATTCTTCAATCAAATATGAAAACAAAAAACACGCGCACTTTCGCGAGGTAATTCGAGCAAAGAGTGAAACCAACGTCGTCGACCGGCGAGCACGCCGACGAGAAAGAGATTGACAAGCTTTCCGTATCTGTGTACAACAGCGGGTCAACACGATTTCGAAATAATACACTATTTAAACATATTTTTACACATTTACACATTTTATACATTCGTATACCTATATATTGGTGAGAAGAGATGAGGCAAGAGTTTTATATATCGACAGTTATGAGCGTGTTCGCTTATGCGTCAATCACGACATTATATTGAAATTAAATTTAATTAATTTAATTAAAAAAACGCATTCGATAATATTGAGTGACCTGATCCGAGATTTGTATGGATGGATATACGGAATGTCAATTAAAAGAACGTTAATGCGTAATTAGCCTTCAATTTATATGCGTGAAAAAAGTATAACGGTACATGAGGTACGGAGCGACAGTGAAAAAAAAAATCGTTTGCGGGCTGCCAAAGAAAAAAATGTTTGTTTCAATTCTTACAATTCCATATGGTGTTGAAACAACGACGGCAAGACCGCCAAGGTGGCGTGTTATCGTTTCAAGCCTGTATGATATTGTACGAATTGAAAGTAGAATTGAAACAACATTTTTTTTTCTTGAAATTTTACTTGAATCGATGATATTTTTTTTTCTGTGCAATATCATGGATATGTTCCCCGTAGACAATACGCGTCCAGCCAAGCCTTTATCTCGACATAATTCCTCTGCAGCCAAAAAGTGTTGCCTTGCACTATCTCGAGGGCCTCTCTCCTCGCGTCCGCGCTCAACGTACCGTACGAATTCTTGTCGAAGAAGTTCCGAAGCTGATAAACGAAATGCAGATATTTTTCAACAAGTTTGGAAAAAGCAGTGTGTAAAAATAGTACGAAGTCAATAACATTATGTAAAAGCATCTTTAGTATTTTTAGAATCAAGTGGGTATTTTTAAAAAGGAATTCATGCCCAGGTTTCAATTATTTCAAGTCCCTCCTGAGAGGGGAGCTTAGAATCTTAGGGTGACTTGGGTCGATATCTTGTTTTTTTCGTTATCTCTCTGAATATCCCAGATAGCATTTTGCCAACAACCCGCCAGCATATGTCCGCACATGATGGCGGCAAAATTGCGGCATGTGCGTCCGCATTTGCCTATGTTTTTGCCAGCATTCAATGCCGAAAATTCTTAGGAGCATATTGTCAGCGAGGCTTGCTGGTGCTTTGCGACTCACTACGAAGATTGATTTGCTTGAGTTACGGTTATTTTTTGTGAAATCTTAGAAACTCTTAGACAAACAAACTCTTAAATACCTCACTATAATCTAACATTATTCATTACCAACCCATTATCGAACTCATTCATCGTATGAAAAAAAAATAAGCTTTCATTAGCGTTAGCAATAACACGGATTGAGGAAATGTGTAATCAGAAGTTGGGTTTCGATGAGGAGGCATTTTGATCTCTTTCACGGCTGCTAAGAATACGGCAAAAGTGGGGAATATGGCCCGGTCCATATATCATTGATTTACGTGTTAATCGAGGTGGGCCATATTAACCACTTTTCCCCTAACAGATGAGCAGATGACCCTGTAGGTATCTGCATGGTCCCAAATTTCATCAAGTTATAACGGTTGTATTTTGCATTGTACAAACTTTGCTCGCGGAAGTTCACTTGGAGATTAAATAGTACATTACTCCACGAGGGCGAAAACCGTTTTTTTAACGAGTGTGAGTTTGCAGCACGAGCCGAAGGCGAGGGCTGTAATCACACGAGTTAGAAAAAGTGTTTCGCACGAGGGATGTACGAAATTTTTCATCACAAGGTGCGAAAATGGCGGTTTTAAGCACGCGAAGCGGGCGAAAAAGTTGCCATTTCCGCAACCAGTGATGAAAATTCTATAAGTGAACAATTGGTTATTCCTCCTAAAGCCGTGCACTGATGGAGACTTGCCAAAGATGAAATGTGTTGTCATGCTGATATCTTCAGGGTCGTGCGTACAGCAACCGTTGCTGGATTTTTGCTACCAATATGCTGCAATCTCGTGCTAGAAACTATTGTTGCAATATTGCTGGCAAGCAACCACCAAAGCTTGATGGCAAGCAATTGGCCTTCTTTGCCTGTGCTACGGTTGGCTATCTGGGATTTTGCTTGACATCTTGTCCGACGAGTCTTTGACCGAAACGCTTCTCGAGGAGAATCCACTTGAAAGGATCGCCAAAGATGTTTTCACATAATAACTCGTGGTTGTAAAATTTGGTATCAAAAGCACCTCGGCGAGCCTGACGGCTGTGCGAAATCTCGAACTAATTGGTATTATAAGCCGAGCAAATTCCCGATGTTTCCGGGAATACCTCGATGTGAGAAACTTCCAATTTATCCTGGAACAGTATTGAAATAAAACCGTTTGATCTCAGTTGCAATTTTTTTTAAGCCATTAGCGAACCGTTTTACCTGTAGAAATCCCAGATTACGCGCAGTCCTATCGGATTCAGAGTCGCAGCGCGTATCGTTGCTAAGTACTCGTTGGGATTCATGACTCTAAGATCCTTTGCCCTTTGCAGATACCTCGATGAAGCAAAATATTGAAAGATGAGAATTCACATTAATGATTTCAATTCCTGCAGCATTTGGGTTTACACCCAGAAAAATAATTTATTTGACGGCCACTGCTTATTTGATTTAAATAAATATTTCTTTGATTTAAATAAATATTTCTTTGATTTAAATAAATATTTCTTTGATTTAAATAAATATTTCTTTGATTTAAATAAATCACTAATAAAATATTTTACTTTAACCAAATAAATGGTGGGCGTCAAATCAATTATTTTTTTGAGTTTAGAGGTCTAGACCTTACCTCACCAGTAACGAAGAGTTGTGAACTGCAGTGAGAGAAATCATGAGCTTACGACGTTCCTGAAGATTGTCTTCGGCGATGAAGAGTTTGAACACGGTGTTCCAGTCGATGTAGTTACCGGCGATTTGCATCCCTTCCGGCAGCGCGAGAATATTAAAACAAATCCATAGCCGAAATAATTGGCAGCCAATTATACTTTACAGCCGCTTTACCGTAATAATAAACAATATGCCTGATGTCCGGATGGGGTCTCATGTTAGGACTCTTGATCCAGTTTCGAAATCTTACTCTCACTTTATCGTGACAATCCTTCAGACCAATGACGCAGGCGGTTTTCAGTATGACCATACGCAAACGTCTGTACGATAATAACATCGTAATATATTCACGTAATATATTTGAAATGTACTAATTATTGAAAAAAAATATACAAATAAACCTGAGCTCGAACGTATCCAGAGGATTAGCATACCAGTCAGTCGACAGGTAAATCGGCTCGATCAAATTTCTTACGAAGACCTTCGAGATATTTGTCAGTTGGAATAATATGCGTCAATCACGACATTATATTGAAATTTAATTAAATAAATTTAATTAAAAAATTGTATTTAATAACAATAGTCATGAGGAATAATAAGGTAATTTGACATCAACGTCATACCTCGAACTTCCGTAGTATCAGCGTTCCCCTCAACCTTGTGTGTATTTTTAAAAGCTTGTCACAGATCATTTGCCAAGGTGTGTACTCGATCTCGGATTTCATGTAAGCGAGCATATTCATCGGTATGTCATAAGGTAGCGTGTCAGCGTCTGCATTGACGAAGGCGTCGTTTAGTAAATCGGTCCTATCGAGCATCCCAAATGTCTGGAAAATCGGTAAGATATTATGATTTCTAACACTCCGGATGATTGAGGTCGGAATACAGATACGTCACCTCGGGTTCGGTTCGTAGAAACATAGACAGATTTTTCCACGATTCTTCATCGTAATTTACCGTGTAATAACCGACGGAATTAGTATTGAACTTTACCCAGCGTATCTCCTCGTCAACCGTGAGTTGACCTGAAATCAATCAACATCGAAAAAAAAGTCGCGTGAATTACTTTTAACTCGTAGGAGAGAGCGGGGCAAAATGGCACACCGGGCAAAACGGGATAATGAGACAATTTCGCAATTTTCCAATAACCTTTGGACGGTGGGGCAAAACGGCTTTGAAAACCCGGATGTATCGTTGGGACAAAATGGGGCATCCAAGAGTTATTGGAAAATTGAGTTTTGCCCTCACTGTCGCGTTTTACCCCGCTGTGCCATTTTGCCCCGGTCTCCCCTATCGACGAAGAAAATCGGTAAGTTAACGATACCTTCTTTAGCATCGCAAGACAGAAATAGTTTCTTTGGCGAGTTGTCTAGATTGGTGGTGTAAAAAATTGGCAAATCCCACTTGTATCTGAAACATAAATCTGACATAAACATTATTAACAAAACCGGCATCTTGTCGGTTCTATAAATGTACTAACGAATATGGCGAAACGGTAGGTGCGACAGTCGTAACGTTACTCATTAAGAATCTCGTTTGATTGAACACATAGATATTTCCCCTTCGAATGACGTTTAGTACTGGATATCCCGATTGTCTCGTCCACGTGTCAACGAATCTAACGAGATCGTCCTTTTTCGTGTAATACTCCTTCAGACAATTGATAAAATGGTCCGTGACAGTGGCACGGTGTCGATACATTTGAAGATAACTGGAGACCCCCTTGAAGAAATTTTTCTCGCCCATCATGTAATGCAGCATCCGAATTATCGAAGCACCCTTTTGATAGTTACATTGTATTGAGTCTGATGCTTTTAATATCGAGATAAAAGTTTTTTTTTCGTCACCTTTTTATCAGACATCGCGGCGAAGAGGTGCTCGATCTTTTCGGTGCTGTCCAAAGGCTGCGCGATCGGTTCCGCCGACATTAGAGCGTCCCTCGTAATCGATGGGTATTTAGCATCAATCACGAAGTTTCCAGTCTGAGAACAACGCGGTTAATTTTACAAACTCACTCCGTCACTAGAGTTCTATGTTTCCCATGTAGAATCTAGAAAGTCATTGACCTCTTTCCAATCGGGAAACATTTTATCGGTTATGTAGTATTGCATGTAAATGGCGAAACTCTCGACGAGCCAAAAGTCGCTCCACCACTCCATAGTAACGAGATTCCCAAACCACACATGAACGAGCATGTTCGTTATCCTGTTCGCAGAGATTTTTAGATCGCTGACGGAGTTGGCGCGGTCATAGTAAAGTACCGTATCTTCATCGAGCTTGCTGATACCCCAGTTCTCATTGGAGCCCGTTGGAAAGGTAGGCACAGCGACCAAGTCTTCAACAAAATCGGATCGGAAAACGAATCATCAATTCATGTCGATAGCATATTTGTTACAACTTCAATATAAAATTACCAATTTTCGGCAGTGGATAAGCGACCCCGAACAGACGAACGCAGACATTGATCGAGTGATATACAGCGTAAAGAAGGAAATCGGTACTGAACATTTTTTCATCGGTAGTCCAAGCTCGTATGGGAATTGCATCATCGTCGGTGCAAATATTGGCAATCAAAGTGGTTTTATGAACAAAATCGCTTATTACAAATGTGACGAGGTGAGTGGACATCGGCTGGGATGGCTCGAACTCCACCGTGGTCAGTCCGGACCGAGGAACGCCTGATATCGAAAACTTATTCCAAAAAACATTATTTTTTAAAATCATCGAATCTCTGAACAATCGTTACGTAGGTTTTCATACAACAATTAATGTTAACCATTAATGTTAAAAAATAATGTCAGTTAATCTCAAGAGAGCAGATTACCTCACGGGGCATATTCGACAATGAATGGTAGCCATCGATGTTCGGCTGAATGAGTCGTATATTGAATACCGATTGGAAGCCAGGCTCGTCGAAACAGGGAAAAACTCGACGAGCGTTTGTAGGCTGGAACCGGTTGGTGACGATTTTTCTTCACGAAGATGAACAGACATGAGTATCGCTTCCACGTAAAAAATCAAACCACATTGTCGAGGCGAACTCGTTGAATTACCGGGTCAAGCCTGTATCGGGATCGACGTAGCTCGTCGTGAAGAAACCTCTGTTCTTCCTGGCCATCGTCCCGTTGAATTTCATTCTAAGCTCGTAGCATCCGGGCAAGATGACTTCACTGGTTTCCACGAGTACCATATCGAACTCGTCGATCATTGAAATTCTCTTCGGTACCAAGTCGCCGATCGCAACTGTGGTCTCGTTTAACTTCTCCATCACCGAGATTCTCGTATCCTCGATCGTCAGGTCCTTGGCATGGAGAACGATGAATCGTCTTACGCAAAGAATTTCAATGGCAATGACTACTTCCCCGCTGAATAGTTCGGTATCGAAGTCCGGATACAACTGAAGAACGTAGCTGATTGGCCTGACGTCGCGTGGTAGCCTGCGACGCAATCGGCAATCGGCGATAAGATAACAGCCCGGTTCGGCGTACGTGCATAGCTCACGAGCAGTCGAACAAAGATGGAATCGTTACCTAAATGTGAGATCCTCGAGGGACGTCGCGTAGCCGAAAACTCGATTTGCAAAAATTAAAAAAAGTATTAAAACAATGTTATCGAATTTCGACGTATCTTGCAATTTTGTTATAAGCCCGGGCATCGTTAAATGTAATGAAAATTGAAAAAAAAAAAAAATCGTAATGACTCTACAGTACGCGCACCAGCGTACCACAGTAGACGCTAGGAAACTCGCACTGAGCGTGAAAGCGATCTTTCACAGAGGTGCCGATAACTGCGGAACGCCAAGTGCCTCATTGGCGCAGACCGGGATTGAGTGTTATAGGCAGACATTGAAAGATCTTATGTGGGCGGCGTGTGTAGGATACCAGTAGGGAACATTGCACACTCACATTCCCAGATAGCCAACCGTACCACAGGCAAACAAGGGCAATTGCTTGCGACCGAGCTTTGCTGTTTGCTTGCCGGCAATATTGCAACAATAGTTTCCAGCACGAGATTGCAGCATATTGGCACCAAAAATCGAACACCGGTTGCTATAAGCTGACTTCTTATTCTTAAGACCATATGAAACACCCCCCTCCCCGTCCATCCCGGGCTCAGTCGGTATCAAAAACTGTAATCAACTTTTCTCACTGGATCTCGCATATACGGTCAAAAGAAAAGTCTCATGGGAAGCCGAAATGATATCCGCTTCCGATGAGACTTTTCTTTTGACCGTATATGTCGGAATCCATGAGAAAAGTTGATTACAGTTTTTATTACCGACCGCGGTATTGCACATGCTCTTAAGGACATGTGAAACGACTCAGTCGGTAACCAAAATCTGTAATGAATGCGATTCAGAGGCCGTAGACTTTTGGCTCAATGTTATTCTTTCCCATTGCGATACAGAGAGAAAAGTACGAATACCAAAAAAAAAGAATATATATTATTTTTTAGCAATATTTTTAACGATGTTTCCACGAAAGTTGTTTCGCAACCAACGATCGATTATCCGTGGATTTTTGCAGACCCATTCGATATTGCTAGCGGATTCTTCTACAGCGAGTCGTCGGAAGTTCGAACCTGCTCCCGCGTCGGGATACTTGGCAAAAAATTCATTCGCCTCTCCCAGCCTCCGAGGATTTTTGAAGGATGAAACGATCTTGCCGACAAGAGCGCCCATTGCACTATCGTTCAACGTGTATTTCTTCACCAGCGACTCCCAATTGTTTCTGTTATGATAAAATGTACTTCAAGAGAAAACTGTATTCGGTGCTGTCCGACGATTATCATGTAATGTAATGTTTATGTAAGGCCGATAAACATTACGAGTTGAAAGATTACCGCAAAAAATCCCAAACTATTTCGAGTCCCGCAGGATTCGAGGCAACCTTGCCAACAGCCTCGAAGAAGTTTTGCCTCCGCACAAGACTCTCGTCGGCGACTCTTTCCAGATACCTGACAAGAGAGCACATTATGGAAACCGATAATAATTTTTTTCCCGACTGCGCTAAAATAACCACATTCCTTGCGTGCAATACGGGCAGAAAATAGCCTATTATTGACCCATGATCATTATTAACATGTGCGCATGCGCGGCACAATTTCATTACTCCCGGTGGAAGCTCTGTTACTCCCGGGGGAGTAATGGTGATTGGCGAAGACTTCGTTTTGCGAAGTCGGAAGAATATAAAAAATATAAAAATAACCACATCTCCTGCGTGCAATATGGACGGAAAATAGCCCATTATTGACCAGTCATCAATATTAACCCGTGTACATGCACAGTGTTGTTTGGTCATTTTCGAATGTGACATTTTTGCAAAAAAATGTGGTTATTTTAACGAAGTCGGAAAAAAAGTATCGTATGCTGCATGGGAGAGAGCGCGTTTTCACCTCGTGTGATTTGTACCCTCGCTTCGCTCAGGCAGCAGACTTGACACTCGGCGAAAATCGCGTTTTTCCCTCCCTTTTAGCGCAACATACTATTGTTTCCTTTTTTCAGCTTGACTTTATTAGCGTATCGTACCTAACGATGATCGCCGGTTCCCTAACATCGGCCAATCCTATTAAAAGTCTTTCCTTCTCCTGCGGATCGGTCTCGCCTACGAAGAGTTGCCACATTTTTTCATACGATGTTAGATGATCGGGTCCGAGCCGAACGAGTCCTGTGTGCACAGAATCGCGATCACGCGTGCTCATGAATTCGCAATGACCGCCGACCGACCTCGGTATATTGATTAATAATTCTTGTTAAAAATAAACATTTCCTGTGAACATACCAAAAGAATACGTTATCGATCGTAGATCGGGCGAAGGTCGGATCGTGCCGTTGCTACGCAAGAAAATCTTCAATCTCTCTTCACCAACTCGCAGACAATCTCTGTGACCTATGCTGCAGGCCACCCGTAGCACGAGCATGCGGAGTTCTCTATAAAAAAAAAAAAATTGTCCACAAAGAAGATCTTTCTTCAAGAAGAGGTGGAAAAGAAAATTATAAAATTCGATCGATTCTTCACCTGCTGTTGAAGCTTTCAATTTCTCGAACGTCCCAACCAACTTTCCGATAAATTCCGCCGATTAGGTGTCGCGCGTAGAACTGTACGATACATTGATTCGGATAAATAATCTTAATGAGTTCTTTATTTTTATTAACGGGCTCTTCTTGATTTTTCGGCGTTTTTGAATTTCATTACCCGAAATCGTCGATGAAGCTGCGTACCGGCGAGAAGCCTGTCGACACGTAGAAGCCAACTCGCTGCGACGACCCACGGCTGAAATGCAGTCTCATCCGCCAAATATTTAGTTAAAGTCAGAGCTGCGTTATAGGGCAGATCGCCGGCGTCCGCAAGAACAAGGGCGTCGTGGAGAAGATCAGCTCTGTCCAGAGGATTCAGGATCTGACGGAGATTCACACCGACGATATTCCGAATACAGTTTAATCATTAATTTTCTCATCTCAAATCCAGCTTAATTTTCTCATCAATATAGCTTAATTCATTCATTCATTCTTTCATTAATTTTCACATCTCAAATTCAATCACCTCGATGTCGCTACAGAGAAGCTTGCCAAAAGCGTACCAAGCGTCGACGCTGTAATTGACGATGTAATAGCCGATCGAACGATGATTCAGCTTTATCCAATTGATGGGATTCTCAATCGCAAGTTCAGCTAGTAATTTTTTTTTGTTCACCGTAGAAATGGAAACGTTCAATGTCGGAACCATCGAAAGTAACACCGAGATAAAAAGATAGTACGATTTGTCCGTGTGCAGGATTTAATGGATAAGTTTTTTTTTTAACATACCACATGTGGCATTAGCGAGAAACCAAACGAGCTGTACGCCATCGGTTTTTCTGCTCGTCACGTATTTTATCGGCAGGTCCCAGGTTGAATTGTCATCGAGCGATCCTCTGCTGATAAATCGCCTCTGAAGAAGCTCGAATCCCGCTCCAGATCGCCGAACGTCGACAACGGGAAATCCCGGCGACTCCGTCCAGGTTTTCATGAAACCGACAAGATCGACGTCGCTCTTGAAGTATTTTTTCAATATCTCGAGGAGGTTGCAAGTCGCGGCATTGCCGAATTTGTATCTTTCGAGATATTCCCGGATGCCGAGAATGAAATTAGGTTTTCCCATCGAGTCCTCGAGCATTTTTATCACCGCCGCACCCTGATAGTGCGTTGACAAAATATCATTGCTTGGCACCGACAGCGGTGGATGCGCGGTTGGCGCACGGCTTTGGTGGTCCCCCAAGTCAAGCTGATTCGTTCGCGGTCAGTACTTGGATGGGTGACCGCTTAGCCGTGCGTTAGCTGGCGCATCGACCGTTGAGCGGGGGGCGCTTTCTTCTGAGACTTTGGTGTCTCTGCACTTTACTCAAGTGCAAAAATACCGGTCGATCTATAGAATATGGCCGTCTGAACCGGCACGGGTCAGCTTTGGGGAAAACTCTTCGGTACTGCATAGTACATACCTCAAGTAGTATCTATGAATTATTTCAGAATTTTCTCGGCATGCTACCGGCCAGTCCGAATCTCTATGCGAGCGAACAAACTCGTTTAGAGCCGTAAGACCCTTTAAAAATACATTTAAAGAGTCAGCTTTGGGGAAAACTCTTCGGTACTGCAAAGTACATACGTCAAGTAGTATCTATGAATTATTTCAGAATTTTCTCGGCATGCTAACGGCCAGCCCGAATCTCTGTGCGAGCGAACAAGCGCGTTTAGAGCCTTAAGGCCCTTTAAAAATACATTTAAAGAGTCAGCTGTGGGGAAAACTCGTCGGTACTGCATAGTACATACCTCAAGTAGTATCTATGAATTATTTCAGAATTTTCTCGGCATGCTACCGGCCAGCCCGAATCTCTATGCGAGCGAACAAACTCGTTTAGAGCCTTAAGGCCCTTTAAAAATACATTTAAAGAGTCAGCTTTGGGGAAAACTCTTCCCCGTGTCCCCGCCAAATGAGGTACAGTGTAGTTACACTGATAAAAACGTACAGTTGAATCAACTAAGATTCGGGCAGGGACGTTCAAATAAATATTTCGTTGGTCGAACAAAATATTTTAATGACTCAAAAATATTTTGGTGAAGTCAACCAAAAAATTGTTGACCTAACCAATTTTTTAGGTGTACCAACAAAATATTTAGTTGGACGTCCCTGCCCGAAGCTTAGTTGATTCAACCGTATTTTTTTATCAGTGTAAGTCGGCTACGGACGCACGGGAAGTTAGATAGCTTAGCTGACTGGGGGTAGAGAGTGCTAGGGCGAAATCAGTATTGGGTTCCGTACAAACCCAACAGGGTATACGGTGGAATTGGAACAATAACTATAAAAAAATATCATTGCTTGGCAAACATAATTGAAACGAATCTTTAAGAGCCTGGCAAAAAAACAAAAAAAAATCGTTGGACTTACCTTTTGGTAGGAGATGTGATCAAACATCTGACCGATCTCGTTTACGTCCTCCGTACGACGAATTATCGGATGTGCCGTGATCCTCGAGTCCGAGCGCATCGTCAAATATTTTGTCTCGAGTGGGTAACTGTCGATCTGTTTCCACTCGGGAAAAATATAATCGACAGCTACGTGTTCCATGTAAGTGGCGAAACCCTCGTTGAGCCAAAGATCGTCCCACCAGTCGAGAGTAACGAGATTACCGAACCACATGTGCGCCAACTCGTGAGCGATCGTGAGAGCAACGCTTTTTATGTTTCCGACTGAACTGTGATCCTCGCTGTGAAGTATTTCGGTCTCCCGAAACGTAACCAGACCCCAGTTCTCCATCGCGCCAGCAGCGAAGTCGGGAACGCCGATCAGATCTGCAGAACAGCATGAACGGTTATATCGATGTATAAGTATCGAATCGTGCAAAGTGACGATCTATCGATCGCTCGGTAAAGCAGATTCGTCTCACCGATCTTTGGGAGAGGATAATCGATCTTGAAAAAATGCATGTAAAAAGTCAAAGACCTCGTTGCAACGCTCAAGGCGAAAAGGACTTTTTTCTTGTTATCGGAGGAAGTGCAGACCGAGACGGGGATAGTCGTACCGGTGAGGCTGTTCACGATCGACGTGGTGCACGTGAAATCGCTGACGACGAAGGCAACGAGATACGTGGACATCGGCAAACTCGTTGCGAAGCTCGTTATCGCCAGTTCAGTTTTTACCGCTGGCCTCGTGACTTTCTAATAATTCGATTATTCATCGAATGATCTAATCATTAATATTCTAATAATTCGATTCACAATCGTGCGACGATTGATCGTTGAAAAAAAAAAAAAAAAAAAAAGACGGAAAGAAAGGTCTCACTAAGGAAGGCATATTCGACATGGCGTGGTAACCACGACTCGTTCCGTGAATTATTCGCACGTCGAAGACGGATTTGAATGCCGGCTCATCGAAACAGGGAAACGCCTTTCTCGCGTACGTCGGCTCGAATTGGGTTACCGCGAGCTTCCTAAGATTGCGAGAGATATTAACTAGTGGGATTCATTTTAACATGGACGTAAGGTCTGCCTGCGATCCCAAAAACGCATGGATCGAGGACTTTGCGGCTACGGACGATACTTTACCGATGACAATTTATCTATGAAACAAATAAGAAATTTGTAAACATATATTTAAAAAAATAAAAAACATCGCTCTGGTGGATTTTACCCCAAAAATAAATAAAGCTTTCATTCCATTTTGTATCAAATTTTTGCGAAGCACACATAACCACTTTTTAAAAATTATTATTTGAAAAAAGTGGTTACTTGTGCTTCGCAAAATATAATTTTAATGGGTGATTCATATTAGTTACTATTATTACTGGTTACTACCAGTAATAATAGTAACCAATATGTATCACAGATAAAAATCGCGACTAATATAATTAATCGATAAACTCACAGCACTGATCAACAGGTTGTGTCTTGTGAATTATTAAATTCATACCTCGTTGTGCATTCTCCTCGAGGAGCCTTATAGGTGCTCAGATAAAATCCATTTATCCTGTTATCCATTGAGCCACTGAAATTCATTCTAATCGTGTGAATGCCCGGTACGATCGTCTTGGACAGATTCACGACGATCATCTCCAAATTATCGACCGAATACACAGATTCGAGGGGACAGGAGGAGCATGATTCGTGTGGCAAGCCTCGACAGACACTCGCCGATTCTATATTCAAATCCTTGGCGTGCAGTGCCACGTAATTTCGGACCTGAAAGAAACATCGTGTATTTTCGTGATATTGTGCCTCGTCACGTCGGCACAAAGTTCGTGTTCGATGGATTTGGATGAAACTAATGAATGCCGTGCTCTGGTTGCGAAATAAATGGGTACGTTATGACGAAGCGGACTATGAGGTAAACGTACCAATGACCGGACACGTCCCAGTGGCCGGACAAGACATGATTGGAAGAGAGATGGAAATACGATTTTTCATGCATGTCCAGGGACTGGGACTGCGCCCTTAAGTGTCCGGCCATTGGTACGTTTACCTTACCGAGAATCTCGCAAAGTGTCAATTTACTTTGAGTACATCGCAGGTTATCTGGATCGCTCCTTGAAAGACATTTCTGTGAAAATCTGGAGATATGGCAATCACATATTTCTTGGGTAAAACGTCTCTCGATAGGCGATTTCCGAGGTCCGCTGGAGGTTCCTGAGTCACTCGAGGCGTACGGAGTTCTTTGGTGTCGGAGGAGCCTCTATGATCGATCGAGTGGACAGACACGATCAACGGAAGTATTGCGATGAAATATGTCATTAAGGTCCAAATGGGTATTCGCGACGTTGATGGACTTTTCATTTAACATCGCAGGTGTTGTCATCAACGAAATGAAATATTTATCTACAATGATGGGTGAGGGTTAAAAACATCGAAGACACCAGATCGATCGATTAAAGATGACTTCGTGCTATTGAACACTACTTCTTCCATGCAATGGAATGCAACCCGAAGTTACTTAATTCATCCGTTTCAGTATAGGATCCTTTATCCTCTCCAAATGCATCAGGCCATTACCAATGTTTTTTTTTTTTTAATGAAACAACTTTGGCTTTGCTCCAACATGCGCGTTTTCGCACAGTATAAACTGAACACTGAAAAACACGACACCACGACAAATGAAGACGAAAGTCAACACCGTGAAAGTAGGCACGCAACATCTTATCACCAGACGTCACTGATTTTTTATCGACCTTGATTTCATATGGGAAAACATCATTTTTTATTTCGAAAATCTCATTTAGAAACCAGAAGTGACGTCATACGGTAAAAGTCTCGTCCGGTTTCTTAAAACTCATTTTTCGACCGGAAGTGACGGCATATGGGTAGTTCGTAAGATGTGGTATGACTTACAAAAGTATAATTGGTAGTCCACAAACGCACCAAGTCTTTTTAGTCTTATTTAATTTTGTCTTATTATATTTATATTATTTTTTTTATGCACCGGCACGTATCTCTCGAGACAGAGTTTATACGAGAGCGACCGTGCATGTTATGTACAGTTAGAAACTTAGCTTCGCCACGTGCGAAGTAGCCTCCCGGCTTCCACGTGTTTCGGCAGTGTTCTCGCATTACAATCCCCCGTTCATTAAAGCCATGTGAAAGATGTACCACGTGACATATGAGTGCGAGAGAGATAGATGCATTTTTCGAATCAATGTCATTTAAAACTGGTTGACGTTTCGGATAAAACAGAAGCATCATCGAACGCGGTATTAAATTGTATATCCGCTAATGCTTTGCTTTTTGCCAAAAAGTCTACGGTCTCTGAATCGCATTCATTACAGATTTTGGTTATCGACTGAGTCGTGTCATATGTGCTTAAAGAAATAAAACAAGCGAGGTGATAATTAAAGGCATTCGTGGTTCGGAGCATCCCGATCTTGAGATTCCCTTGTCCTCTAATGAACCACCTTCCCCCACCCCTTTTTTGAGTTCACCGTGTGAATGAGTGACAGACAGCGACGTTTGAGCTGTACGTTCAACGCCCGAACCTTCACAGTATGAAGAGCGTGGCACAGGTCTCTACGGAGACGAGCTTACCAGCGGCAAAAAAAAACCTTTACAGGAATTATTATCGACACGGTAGATTAGAATATATTTTTGTTATTCCTTATCGTTGTAATTTGGTCAACCGGTCGGACGGCCTCAAATCGTTGCCAATGACTAGCGTCCACGGAAAAATAAAACGAACCGTCCGCGAAAATAAATAAGTAATTTCTTTCATTTACAATTGGGTTTGATAATTTTTTTTCGTTGCACATTCCCGCCCACCAATTCCCCTCTCTCCCGGCGCCTCCCAGTTCGTGATAATATACAGATCTGCGTAAATCTGTTTACAACTTGGCTCATGTGATTTAATTCCTTTTTGATTTATTTTTTATTTTTTAAATATTGTTTCGATAAACTTTTTGTTTTTTTTTTAAGAGAAATTATATATATTTTTTATCAGTTACTACATAATCGTCAGGGGTGGTACGTCCCATACCGTAAAAATATACTTAGCATGTCATTTCGATTGTTGAGAGTCTTTGCCAGCAAATCCGTCGATTTGTATTCGGTAGTATTTAGTATCACTGCATTGAGGTGAGCATGGTCAGATAAGACATCGACGTTTGTAACACCTTAAAAAAGTTTAATAACTCGTGCAAATAAATCGAGACTATTTAATGCTAAATAAAAGCCATTATTTCACTCGGTGCGTAAAGTGCAGCTTTACGCACGCTTCGCGCGCGTAAAACTCCTCTTTCGCACCTTGTGAAATAAAATTTCGTACGATACTCGTGCGATAAACGTTTTCTTGACTCGTGTGATTGCAACACTCGCCTTCGGCTCGTGCTGCAAACTCACACTCATCAGAAAAAGTTTTATCGCACTAGTGTCGTAATGTACTATTAAGCAATATATGTTATGTCTCACGCCGCAAAAGTTTTCCATTGACATGACATATATCTTTCCGGCTGTAATGACGCAAGGCTCGATACTAGCTCTTATGATGAGAATTATCAATCTTTTCGTTCTCAAAGACATCATGTACCATTTGCAGCTGTATCTGTATTATGTTACAAATTATTTACAGGTCTCTTTAATCTGTTCTGCAATTTATATTCTCGGTACTGTACGTACACAGAGTTCGGAAAAACAGAACTCGCTTCCATTATCCAATGGCCTGGTAAGGTAATGACGAAAAGATGAAACAATAGACCAAAAGTAAACAATCCAAATCTCATAGCTGCGTCAGTTTCAGTACCTTCCGCGACCGCCTGCACTAAAATTAGCACCAAAGTGTTTGAACTTATAAGAAAGAAAAGTTGCACAAAACGGAAATATTACGCACCTGATAACCTGTGACGCTCAAGCCCACCATATTGAGTCCTACCACGAAAAGAAGACACGACTCGTTCGTGGACGCCATACTCCTTATATATCTGTGATAAGGGAGAATGTAGATAATTATCTTGACAATAGAAATGTGAGGTAATAATATCTATCTATAATATAAAAAGATTTCGCCGCCGCCGTGTCAAGAATCGAGGGGGGGGGGCGTAAAGACTCAGAATAATAGGGGCTTAAGTCCTTGCTTAAAGGGCCTTGGAATAATAAGGGCCCAAGTCCATTTAACTTAAAGGGACTTGGAATAATACTTACTGTATGAGAAGTTTGTGTTTTCTGATACAAGACACAACTTCGTGATAATAAATATCTTCATGGATTGGGGGTTTGAGGACTACATCGACGTCTTCGTCCTCTTTTATTATATTCTCCAGGGTATATCTGCAGAAAAATACCGCGAAAATTGGATAACCGAATGATAAATTCTAATATCTCCGTTACATATTCATTAATGGAATGTATAATATAGTACTTCAATGTTCGAATTGTCACCGGGATATATAAAATTGACTTATCTGGGTCTTGGGATGCCGAATCGCATTCAACAAACTTTGCAATATCCAATTTAACGAATCTACACATCGTTTAATTCACCACATTTTTATAACTAAGTCATTTGCAGTATGAACGCACAAAACTTTGATATGCCATAGAATGATTTTCTACTATCATAATGAATATTGGTAACATCACCTGGCTATTTCAAACATTGCACAAATATGCTGTGCACAAACCACGTAGAATCCATCAATGGCCGGCATGAAAGCGAGAAACATAAACGTGCACGACCAAACATGAAATTGAATCCACCACCAATATTCATCCTTATCGACTCCGTAGTCTGCTGGAATAGCATCAAATGTTTTTCGTGACTCGTTTAACGGTTGTATGGCATCCAGTATTTTTGGCAGCATAGCCAGGGACACCCAGACGAACAGAATGACATATATCAATCCTGTAACGAGATCACTTGAACGGTGTCCATACTAATTTTTGTAATAAAACATAAAAACGAGTGCAAAGTAATTTGCACATGACCTTCTCATTTATTCCAATTTTGCGCAAGATTTCTCTGTGAGAAAGTTTGTTGATCTATTTACGCTTCCTTGTAGAGGAAGCTATGCACAAAATCGTAATAAATGAGGAAATTACTTTGCACCTAATTTACTTGTGCAAATTAATTTGGACCTTTTTCATACTAGTAAAAAATGTCTGCATCTGATAAAAATGAAACAGTCAACATTTACCACAAAATTTATTGTAGAAAATCGCTAACTGAAATTTGCGCAATTCGTCGTTTTGAGGCTATTTTTAATCTATTCATCACTGCTGATTACAAATTTGTACCTCACTTTACTCTTACCGTGGTATTTTATTCAGAAACTCAACTGGGGAAGCAAAATTAATATATTTTATCAACTAACCGAACCACCCAAGTGACCAAATTCTTCCTCTGAGTCCGTATTCCCTAAGAATACTTATGTGCTCCGGATGTTGCGTGGTTTCCCAGTTCCTTCGCGTATCGTCGAGAATATTTTTTAACTTCAAGGGAAAAGATAAGATTGAATCCTAATAGGTTCTAGTCACATTGCGACAATTTACGTTTTTTCACCTTCTTCTGTTGCAACATAAAATTTAATAGCTTGACAACGCAACAAATATGGGTTCCCAAAGGTGAAAAACACTCGGAAAAGGTATCCAATCGGCCACATGAAAGAACCATGGCCCGTGCCTAAATGCACAAAATTTTGTACTTCAGATTAATCGTTACTGTGGAAATCGTAATGGGACGTACCTGAGGCCCAAGCACACTAAAGCTATAGAATAGTGCACAACAAGCTCTTATTCTTCTTTCCCGCAGAGGTTGAAAGGGCCACTGTCCGAATATCGACAGCATCCATTTATTGCAGCTATAATATTCACTATCATATAGGTTGATAGACTTTGAAGAAACATCGTTTGGATTATACGTCGTTTGTAGTTCATTCTTCATGACTGCTTGCGATGTTTTTATGCAAAGTGATGCCGAAATCCCACGAAGCGTACTACACGATCTGCAGTAACTAACTAAAGGAAAACGCAAAAACTGGTTGTGGACAATACCCAATTACTGGGTTGAAGCGTTTCGAAATTGGTTACACATAATTCACGTGCAGATATTCGCCCCGGGAATATAATGGGAAACGATTTGCGTAGTTGATGGTAAGTAACGACCGCTGGTAAAGGGCCATAGGTCGCTATCAGGTCATTACACACGAACTGGCATTACAATTTAATATTTGAATAAAGGTTGCCCTACGGCTCGTTTCGTTTTTTTTTTAAGTGGAACGATCGTCGGGAGCCCTATGAAACCGTCGTCGTCTCCGTCGTACACCGTCCGTTGGCCACGATACAACTGCGGAACCTCTACGAATAGTCAACACACACACACACACCACACGCACGACACGTCTCTCACAGGTTCCTCACAGTGGTTGGAACCTTAGTCGATTTGTGTGTGGCTATGTATCTGTCTCCGTCCGAGAGCGCGTGCGTGTGTGTGGGCAGAGATAAGGAGTCTGTGGCTCGTCACTTCCACAGTATTTAATGACTCCACACCCTCCCTGTCCACTTCGTGTGTGCGTGTCTGACGACGCGAGTGTCGCTTCGTCGCGGCGTTGTCGCAACAAAATCGCAATTTTCGAAGCCATTATAATCAAGTTAAGCATTGGAAAAAAAAAACGAAATGCCGTTGTCAGAAATCATGTGCGAGCCACTTAAAGCAGAAGCGGACTCCGTCTTTTTAGAAAAGGCTAAATAAGATAAACACGAGAAAAAGTGGGAGTCTTACCCGTGTACTCGGAAAGATTCTTCAGAGAATTCTAAAGTCCCTACCTTACCCGTGACGGTCAAACCAAGTTAATTATCGATCGACCTCGTAGATCACGAGAGGGGTCCGAATCTGTCGTACCATGAGCTTCATTTGAGTCGTCAGAGGGCGTAAAAATCGCCTGCCCCGCGAACTAGCGGATGGGACGGTCAACTCCGGCACACGATCTTATCCCATGGTGCGGCGCAGCCGAAGATCTATGGGGATCCCTGCCAAAACAGAAACCTAACTGTCCCATTTATGATCCCAAAAATTGCGGGGTAACAATTAGGCACGAATCTTGAACGAAATCTCATCTTACCTCATCTTACCTACACCTCGGTAATTAAGAAAATTACAAAGCCCTAGTTTAGCCATTTCAGAAACAGATACAAGCTAACAACTTTGTCAACTAATCCAGAACAACCTGTTGTAAAGTGAGCGCATTAATTGGTTAACATTACAAATTAACAATAGAATCATTTAAGGCTTGAGAGGAAAATATCGTCAGAAGTACTCCATACAGGTTCGCGTCGCGAGTAAGGATTCCAAGGGACCCTAGTACATTCTGAAAAACCCTCTCATATTGACTACCTCCCCAGGTATCATGTAGGCAGAACACTCGGCGCAATCTTTCCGTGAGGATTAGACTACAATAAAACTGTATTTCAACAAATTTTCACATTTGACTCCGTACGGTGTCGTAACTTTTGTTTTTGTGCACCAAAAGCCTTAAAATTGATGGCGGAGTAATCAAATACATCATCAAATATTCACAGCAACTGAGGAATCTTGATGGTGATTACTTTTATATTTTTAAATGTATTTCAATCGAAATTTTGGCAAATTTTTGTTCAGTTAGTGTACCTCAAGTAATCGAATCCGGAAGGGTGGAAATTTCTGCACACGGCAAATAGTTCCTCACCTTTAATAGCCGCCCTGAGATAAGCGTGGGATTAAAACAAAAAACCCAATTAATAAGTGGTAAACATTAACACTTCTTTCTCGAAAAGCCTGATGACGCCCAACAAATCAAAATATTCGATTCTTGATTATGTAATATCGGACTTCAAAGATATGTGGGTAATTCGTTAAATTATCGTTCGCTTGTTCCATCGTTAGCATTGCATTTTCTTTTTTGCGTGCGAAATGTCACGCGATATTTTCGAAACAAACGAAACACAAACACGTCTGTAATCATGGTACTGCGGTACGTTTACATACCTCGGGTAATAATACAGTAATATCATGACAAGAGCAATAACGAATTGTTAGAGGGTCGTAGAATTTTCTTATTCGTGCAGACCAACCGTTGCGTGCAAGCACAGACGATGGTTAAACGGTGAATATACTATTGGACAATATTGCCTACGTGTACGGTGCCAGACGGCAAATAGGGTAGAGGTGTCTGTGCGTCCCTTAGCTATGTGTCCAAGTTAACTACATTTTTTTTTAATGTAACGATGGTAAAAACCTACAAAAATTACAACATTTTTCACTTTTTATATTTTACCCAAAAATCAAGAAAAAAAAAACTTGTTGCGTCCGTGAAGTACGACTTAACTGAGTTCATTGCATCAAAAGAAAGGATGCACCAATTTTTTCTTTTCTTTTTTCTTTTTGAGTAAAATATTGAAAAAGAAAAATGGTTTAATTTCTTTTCCATTTTTTGACTACATAATTACTATCTAAATATTATCATATGTATGTATATACATATGATCTATGATATATATGGTATATGATGGTGTATGTGGATCTGTTTACCGTTACTTGGCTCATGTGATTTAACTTATTTTCGATTTTTTTTACAGAACAGAAACCCAATTTTAAGTACTTGGTGTACAATCTTCACTTTTTTGAAAACAGTATATTTTTTACTTAAATCTTACGGCATCCTCTATTTCAATCCGGTATGTAGTTGGATCTAATCTAAATATGTCATTAATGATATAAAACACTAATAAAGGAACTCTTTTACGGAGAAAGAACATTTTTCCTGAACAATGGCTGATTTAAGGAACTCCGGCCAAGGTGCTCTGCGGCGCCCGTAAATAAGATTGGCGTGCACAGAAATCGTGCTGGCACAGCTTATCAGGACCACCGACGGTTTGCTGTGCAAGATATAAAAGTCGTGGGCAAAAAATTCTCGATAAATGTACAAAGCTTTTATTTACTGTGGCCCTGCGCGATCGTGAGGAGAGAATGTATAACTGTCTGCTGGATAGTCTTCCGAAAACAAATGATAACAGAAATATTTATTCCAAAAGAATTAGCTTGCTTCAAATATAGTTGAATGAACTCTTTGACAAATTAGAGCCCCGAAAGTCGGGAACGAGTCGTAAAAAAAACGCGGATAGTCGAAGTTTCGCTTCGTGAATTGGAGAGAGATAAACATACCGGTCGGTCGTCGAAACAGTGGGGGTAAATGGAAAGGGGAATTCTTGAGTATAGCGACCTCCGAACGCCAGTTCTCGACGGAACGTCTGCCAACTGTCCGCTTCCAGTTCTCCGCACTGAAACTTAGCCGTTGGTGATATTTACTGTCGCAAGGTCGAGGAAAAATTAACGTAAACATGCATGGGTTTTCACTCGTATTATAATTAGATTGGACATAAACTCAGAGCAATCAGTAATTTAGTATTAAATTAAAAATAAATGTATTCCAATTTTTATTTTAAAAAAAGGAAGATTGAAAGAGAAAGTGGAGCATCGACCGTGTCCCGTGCTCTCGAATAATCGAACCAGCAAAATATTGAACGAGTTCTTCGATATTTGTTTCAGGTCACCATGGCGCAATACAAGCTCAAGTACTTCGACGTAATGGGGCTAGGTGAGCCCATAAGACTTCTACTGAGCTACGGTGGCAACAGCTTCGAAGATATTCGGATCGAGCGCGAGGATTGGCCGGCGATGAAGGCGTGTATGTATAGCAAATTACAATTCGGCATGAAAAAATTCTTTTACAAGCAATTTTATCTCGTCGGAGACTCCACGTCACTAATTTAGCTCTAATCATAACATATTAACGTCCTGTCCATAATATGTTATCTTATCAGCTTATCACCTCTTAACAAGTTGCATTCTATCACGTATAAAATTTGTTAAATTATCAGAGCTGAGCAAGGTACCAAAAAACACTTCAAGTGCAAAGTACAAAGTGCCACAAGTACTTGATTTGTCGAGTACTTTTGCCAAGTACTTTTCGGAATCAGATTCATAGCGTTAAGCATTATCTAGGCTTAAAAAGAGGGGCACATTATTTTGTGTATAAATGCAGATGGCTTCCGCATTTATTACAAAGCTATGCGTAAATGAGGAAACCATGTGCAGATTACTTTGCACTATTTCCGTAGCATTAAAAAATATTTACATTTCATCAAATTTGAACGTTTATAATTTATCGCAAAATTTATTGTAAAAAATCTCGAACAGAAATTTTTTTGTCTACTCTTCAAATTCTTTCATTAAAGAAAGTCCATAAAAAATTGCATACACAAAAAAACGAACATGGACCTTTATGGTTTTTTATGGCAATAAAAAAAATCGCTGAAACTATACTTATTGATAAGTTTGAACAGATAATCAAACAATAATAGAAGCAGAATGTCATGCTACTTATCGAGTATTTGCAATGCGTGCGTGTACTCAAAAAGTACTTGTACTTTGTGCTTAAAGTACTAAAAAGTGCTTGTTTACTTTAAGTACCAAACAAGTACCCGATACTTCAAGTACTGCTCGCGTCTGAAAATTATTAAATTGTTAAAAATTTGTATTGTTATTATATTAATTAAATGATAGCTTATAAACATTGTCCGATATTATAGATATGTACTTATTCCTGGTGCAGCAACCCCATTTGGTCAAATGCCGATATTGGAAATAGACGGAAAAGCCTACGCTCAGACCCTGCCGATATGTCGTTATCTGGCCAAGCAATCGAATCTGCTCGGAAAAACCGATCTCGATGCTCTTCAGATTGACGCGATTGCCGCTGCCCTTCATGATTTGCGTAAACGTAAGTTATCTCAAAAACCTTCGTTTTCGTTGAACATAATCAATCGATCTCGAAATTATCGATATAGCGTTATATTTGCCGTTTATAATTGAAAGCGATCATTGACTGGACATTGACAAATAAATGTAATTTCATACATTTTTCACTCGCCAATTGACGAGTGAAAAACAAAATAAAAAAAAAACAAAAAATCGACACTATTATCTATATCGTTTCGGAAAAAAAATATCCATATGTGGTACAATCAATTATATTTGAACGTTTTTTTGGTTATCAGAGGTAGCGCTCTTCTACCGAGAAACAGATCCCGTCGTTAGCAGCAAGAGAAAAGAAGAAGCTATGAGGACGGTTGTTCCCTTCCTTCTCAACAAGTTCGAGGACTTGGCAAAGGAAAACGGAGGATATCTACACGGTGGCGAGGTATGAAGCGTTGTTGCTTAATTTATAATTTTTGAAAAAATTATTATTATTCAAAAATCATAATTTCTGAATCAAAGTAGTCGAAGAAACCTTAAGATAACATCATTGTCTTTATCATTTACAGCCGAGCTACGCCGACGTGTTCTTTGTTGGTATCCACGACTCCATCGTCCATGCCTGCGGCGCCGAAGTTATGGACGACAAGCCTCATCTCAAAGCACTCAGAGAAAAAATCCTCGCGGTTCCCGGCATCAAGACTTGGATCGACAAGAGGCCAAAGAACGATTTTTAATCAACCCCTTCGATATTCATTGATTGCCTTTATCCAATGTACAATCAAGAATGTAATGTTTTGATAAATACATGCGATACGTATTTGTATTAACAAAAGAATAATAATAAAACAGAGATTGCTTAACTGTTAGTAAAATCTTATCGTTTTATCGTTGCCGAAAATGTATCGATATATATGAATTATATTAACTGTAGTAATTGTAGTGTACAATTGCGCTTCGAGCTTCGCTTATTTCGGCCGTGCATGTAAATGGCGTGTAATCGAAGATTAAGTCTCGTTACTTATCAGTAGTATCGAGAAACAGCCAATCAAAAGTGTTAGTATTTCAATAGTTTACGATTGCTCTATACATTAAAAGTATGAGAAGTCATTACGCCACCCGCAGGATTTGAGTGGATATGAGTACACGGAGAAAAAATATTCCGTTTTTCTAACAAAATGTAGATCGTTAATAATTTATCGTTTTGGCCGCGCGCAATATCGCAGGGGCGTGCCAACGTCGGGCAACTCCGCTCGGTCGGCACTCCGGTCGGGGCCGGAATAAAATAGTTAAACAAAACGCCAGTAGAGGCAGATCGGACGGGCGGGCTGCTGTCCTTAGCCGGCGAGCGAATCATGTTTTGAGATATTTTTGTTTGTTTTTGTTAAGATAGAAAAATACAAAATAGATGGCTCTGGGAGTCACTATCCCATCAAGCCGCCACATACATGGAGCAGGGCTCTGTCTTACCGATACTAGATACATAAGCAAAGATATTATAACAAGCAACGTCCGATAAACTTTCCAAGAGATTATTTCGTCAACTGCGCTTGAATTTCTTTTTCCTCTATTATGTTTAGTGATGTACTGCGACAATCAGAAACGGCCTCTATATAGTTGCACACTGACGGTCACAAATGGTCACGCGCATCTATATAGTTCCACAGTGACGATTAGAAACGGCCTCTATATAGTTGCAAACTGACGGTCAGAAACGGTCACTGCACATCTCTAGTCATGTTACGGCCCCCACCCCGTAGAGTAGAGCCACTATCTTTGATTGTCTGTTTGTGAGACACTGCTTCCGGACGTGATTCACTGCTGCCTTGGCCAATTGAAATGGGAGTTGTGTGCACGCGAAGCGTGCGTAAAAGTCCCGTTTTCACACCTTGTGAAGTAAAATTTTGTACGATACTCGTGCGAAAAACATTTTCAGAATTCGTGTGATTGCAACTCTCGCCTTCGGCTCGCGATGCAAACTCACACTTGTAAAAAAAAGTTTTTTTCGCACTCGTATCAAAATGTACTATTCTAGCACTAGGATATTTATCGCGCATGGAGCAAAAAGTGAGAACCGAGATATGAATAACGATAGTTTGTTGAGACTATCTTGGCCAATTAATGTTATTTGCCGTACAATTATAATTATTCGGTATGTTACAGTTGCTTACACTAGTCCGCACTATTTCGAACTCCTCTTGATTTTCTATTACTATGCAAAAGTGTACGATAGTGCACAAAGTGCAGCAACTCAAACTAGCTATTATCTACAATATTCAAGGGACAAGGTGTCTTTTGCGTTTCTCAATTGATCGTCCAGTTTCCATCCTAAGGTGAACACCCCAATTATTGACCGTGGCCCAATACTGTCCGTTAATCATATTATCTACGATAAAAAATTATATTTATATCCGACAGACCCACATTTTTTTTGTATATCCTTTATATTGTACATCATGTGATTGAATAAGCATCGGGAAAAAATGTTATAAAATCGTCGACTTTCAGAGTTTTATCTGTGAACCCGCCAGAAACAAGCTCCCAGAGGCCATTTTCTTGTCGGTATCGTTAAGCGGTTACGTTTCTAAAATCGGTTCGCTTTCTTTATCAGAAGCGAATAAAATGGTGAATCCAAGTTGTACTGTGTGATTAAGAGTCTATTAAAACAGTAGTTCGCAAGAAAATAATAAACATTTTTTAAGTTAAGTTTATAAAGACGCAGTATGCTCCTATTTACTACCTGCATATTTCAGGCAACGCGATGAGCAAGCTGGTGAGTTATGTTTGGTCACCAATCGGAAACAGATGCAAGACGGCGTAGGTCAGTGATTAGGCCTTACATAGATCACTACAGTAGAACCCTGATTAACCGGGTTCGGATTAACCGTGCGTCTTCCAAGATTTTTTTTCTCTTATGCTCGGAGCAAACCAAAATCGAATAGAGTACTTTTTAAAAAACAAAGTTAGCTTACGAACTATGAAAAAAAAATATCCGAAGCTTTACATTCTAGTTCACACTGTGTAACAATTAAGTGCAAGTTATACCGAATGTCATTGCAACTAGACAAAATAAAGTCGTATCATTAGCCATTATTGACTCATACAGTTTCGCTGTCCAGTTCGGATTACTCGGGATTTCGATTATCTTCGGTCCCGAGCGTCCCGGTTAATCGGGATCCTACTGTATATGGGCTGTATGACACAATTGTAGGACACTAATCGGGTCATTCACAGCAGCGCGTATATTTCGCGTTCATTATATAAAAAATGGTCAAAAATAATAAAATTATATTTGTTTTTGTCAATAATAGTTTTTCGTCAATAATGAGCAAGCTGGTGAGTTACGTTTGGTCACTAATCGGTCATAAATGCAAGACGGCATAGGTCAGCGATTAGGCCTTAGATAGGATATGGCCATATGACAAAATCGTAAGACACTAATCGTGCGTATATTTCGAGTTTATTGTCTCAAAAATGGTAAGAAGTAATAAAGTAATACTTGTTTTTGTTAATTAAGACTACATTTTTCTGTAATACCAGTTACTTCGATACCTCCACTATTTATATCAATGTCAGGTGGTCAGTAATTGGGCCGTTCGCCTTATCTGCATTACCGACCGCGCGCTGCAGTATTGTTTAGACACGACGCTGGGCGAGCGGAGGCGAGAGTCCGCGTCCGGTGGCGCCGACTGTCGGCCCCTCCGTCAATATCGGTGGCCGCGCTGTGACCTCGAATAATCGTTGCGCGATGCAGAATGCGCGTCAGACCGTAGTAGCAGCGGACCGTCAGTGTTCGCGCCGCGGAGAGCACAGGACAGACATCTTGTAGTAGAATTTAGCGGCGTGGTCGACCGTGGGTGCCGTGTCGCGGTGTGTGTCGTCGTCGTCGTAGTCCTCGTGGTTGTGTTATAACCCGTTGTGTCCTCGTCCTCGATCTTTAATAGTCCTGGACGTGTGTCGTCTTCTCGTTGCGTGCCTCCCCCCTCCCGGTGCTGCACCCGTGTGCCTCCCAGAGCGAGCGCTGCTGCTTCGCCGCCACAGCCGTGGTGTATTCTTCGCGGTCGGAGAATATCAAATAGGTAATCATCATCGGGACGACTACGCGCCTCGATACGATTTAACGCTGTGGGAAAGAAATTTTAAAAAATAAGAAAAGAAAAAAAAAAGAAAAAAAAACAGCGACAACAACAAAAATTACAAATTCGTAGATAAACAAGAGAAAAACAAAAAAAAAATTTAATTAAAACGAGAGATACTATTTACGAATAACGGTGTGTGTGTGCGCGTGTGTGTGTGCGTGTGAGTGAACTTCGACGAGTATATATATGCATATGTAATATAAAAAAAGGGATATATATATATGTGTGTGTATATATGTATACACCATAAATACACGAGCCAATAATCCGTCAAAGTCCGCGAGGAGGAACCAGCGTGAGGAAGTAAGCACGGTTAGAGCACGAGAATTGTCGAAGCATCGACGGGGTTAGATCGTGGATTGAATCGTTTAGAATTTCGACGTACATAAGTTGTGCGATCGTGACTAGCTTTTTTGTCTATTGACGAGCTAACGGGGCAACGTCGACTCGTGGGTGAACGAGACCCTGGACAGAGTGTCTCGTTGGTGGGCCGAGAGAAAGAGCGAACGTGCGAGGGAAGGCAAAAGTTGCACGAGCAGCGGCACGAGCAGAAGCAGGGCAGCTCTTTAAATAAAACTAGAGATAGTCTCGGCTGGGATCAAGCGAAACGAGTTGAAACGAAAAAAGGTATTCTCTATGTACGGCCACAGGCGATAGTGCAATACGCCAGCGACGAGCATACATCGGGGGAGAAACTAGAGGTTCCCTCTCCGGTTGTGAAAAAGTGGCAGAAAGCAACAAAAAAAAAAAAACAAGAAAAAAGAAAATTAATTAGAACGGGAATCGGTCGTGCGAACGTCGTGGTCGTCGTACGCGCATCCCACCTAGTACAACGCTATACTACTACAAAATACATCCAGCTATAGTACAGCGTAACACATATACATCGATACTATATATACGAATATACATACATATATAGTGCATACTGTATAGGTGTGTGTACTCCTGTCGCGCCTCCAACGTGCCGGGCTCCAGCGGTGAAGATACTCGTCCTCCCGATCCCCCCGGTGCCCCTACGATCTCCCGGATAAACTTTTCCCATCCTCCACCGATCCAACGACCCCCCTGAATTGTTCCGATAAATTAAAAATAAAAAAAAGAATAATAAAAAAAAACAGAAATAAAAGTCATATTTCATCAGCAATCATCCGAGCTACGAATACCTCGTGGGGTTAAGAGTTAGTTTAATAACATCGAATTCGAGAACACACGGAAACGTCGAAACTCACATATTGTACCGAGTGTATTAGAAAAAAATTATCAACGTAATAATAACAACAAAGAGAAATTCGCAACGATAACCGAAGCGAAAACGAAAACGACGAGAGCCAACGGCGAAACGAGGATAATAGAACGAAGAAGTGGAAGCCGAAGTGTGAAAAACATACGAGTCACGGTGACAGAGGAAAGTGCGTGAGAGAGCTGATAAGGTGCGCGCGGCCGGTGTCAGCCGCCGACCCCCAAACTACGCGGACCGCCGGACCACCATCGCATCAGCATGACCTCGAATAACTCCCAGAAGCTCTCCACCACGGAACGAGTTATCAAAAGTAAGGATTGCCTACGCCTACCATATGTGTGTGTGTAACCGACTAATGTTTCGTAACCGTGAGATTCTCTCGGGGAATGAATATCACCGAGATACGAAACACCGTATTTTTAATAGTCGATAAACTCGAATATCTTATACTCCCTCGAGTGACAAATGTGAAACCCGATACGCGACGAACCTGATCTTCATATTTTTTTCTATCTTCGTTTTAAATTATTATCTTTTTTATTATTTTTTTTTCTCAATTTTTTTTTCTTTTTTTTAAATATTTTATTCGTTATTGCCTTGCGCCATTTCACCCACGCGAGAGCGATATGTGTTCTTGCTTCGCGAGCCTGGTCATCGTCGTCTGCTGCGCCGCTCGGCTTTCCATCCCTTCCACGACCTCTGGAACGCTCGTCGGTCGGTATATCACCGACCACACTCATCCCTCTTTATCTTTCTGCTCTACTCTACTCAGATAGCGACTCGCGGTTCTCGACTAAGCTCGTGCGCACACTTTTCCTACTTTTTTGTATACATATATATATATATATATATATATATATATATATATATATATTTTTTTCTTTAGATTTCTTTTCTCTTTTCGCTACTCGCGGTCACGCTTGCCAGACCAGCTCCCACTCCTTTCGTCTTCTCATGTTGTCAGATTCGCTCTCTCTCGTCTCATCCGCAACGAGATAGGACCAAAAAGAAAGTAAGGTAAAAAAGTTCCAATGGCCGAACTCCCGAGCGAGAAGTCCAAGTTCCCGGAAATTCATGAAAAATCGTATTTCCGTCTCTCACAAGCACGCTTTGTCCGACCACTGGGACGTTTCCGGTCATCGGAACTTTTACCTTAAGGTGGGGCTTAAGTTCAACATAACCTCAAAATATTTTCAATCCTTTTTTTTCCGAAACGGTTTTATTAAATAAAAAAAACGAATCATAGGGCGCACTGCGTTGTTGATTAAGTGCGGCCTGCAATTCCTTTTCCTTTTTATAGAATCGTTTCCGAATAAAAAATGGATTCCAAATTTTAACTCTGCCTCTCTCGCACTCATGCGTGTTTGAGCCTTCCCTTGAGGGAAAACACACGAGCGGTGCGTTTCGACGGTGGCTTCGGCTACTTCGGTGAATAAAAAAAAAGAAAAAAAATAGCAGTAGCGAGCCGCAACGGTTTTGCCGTGCCCTCGGCCGCGCTGAGGGTCCCCACGTCAAAACAAGGCCGGCGTCAAGCCAGGATTGATTTTCTCCGCGGGGCCGTGGCGCCGTTGCTATCGACCTGCTGCTGCTGCTACTGCTATTGCTACTGCTACTGCTTCTCGCTGTGCTCCTGCTTCTCCCGCTCTCTGCTCTTAACTTATTTCCTCTCTCGTTCTTCCTCGTCGTCCGTACGCTCGCGAGAATCGTCTTGCGAATCGTGTTAATTTTTCGCTCTCGTTGTTACGCCCTCAACTTCCGGCGGGAAAATTAAAACTTAAAATTCGTAGCGAAAAGTTTCGTACGCGCTGGCGAATGTCCGACGAAAGCGTTTATTATTATTTTTCTTTACGGCCCGACGCGCGACTGGCGTTAATATCCAGCCCACGGTCTTCTCGATGGTACAAAAGGTCCTGCACATATGAAAGGCTTTAACGCTAGATATTTTGTATTTTTTATATTCTTTTTTTTTATTGTACTATTTTTAAAAAAATGTATGTTAGGACATAAAGTTACGAAAGAGAAATGTAATTTTCAAATAATTATTTTTCCTAATAATCATCATTTCGCAATTCGTCGCTTCTTTATAGTTTAACGACGTTGCGTACATTTTGGAATATAAAGAGACGCGGCAGTGTTCGACGCCAAGTGCTTAAAAATAAAAATTAATCGAGCAGCCATCAAGCATACTCAGGCCAATATGCCGGAAGTGAAACCTTCATTCTCGAAATAATTTGCAAATAATTATTTTTCCTAATAATCGTCATTTCCCAATTCGACACTTCATTATAATTTAACGACGTTGCGTACATTTCGGAATATCAAGAGACGCGGCAGCGTTCGACGCCAAGAGTTTTAAAAAAATGTTAAGCGAGTGGCCATCAAGCATACTCAGGCCAATATGCCGGAAGCGAAACCTTCATTCTCGAAATTATTTTGCAAACAATTATTTTTCCTAATAGTCGTCATTTCCTAATTCCTCACTTCATTATAGTTTAACGAAGTTGCGTACATTTTTGGAATACCAAGAGACGCGGCCGCGTCTGAACGTCAAGTGCTTAAAAAAAAGATTTTCAGCGAGAGGCCATCGAGCTTACTTAGGCCAATATGCTCCGGTATATTGGCCTAAGTATACTCGATGGGGTCTCGCTTAAAAATATTTTTTTAAAAGTGAAACCTTCATTATCGATTTTCTCGAAAACGAAGGATCGTATCGGAATTTCGACGACACTTTTATAGTATAATTCGGACACATTAAAATTACCCTCGTTCACGTTGTTATCGCAAGCTCCGTGTTGAGACGAAGTTTAGCTCGGTAATACACTTGACAGTCTCAGTATCGTTAGCGCCGTGTCGGGCCTCCCCTTCGCCCCAATATACAGCTACGGATATAAGATAGAGATAAAACGAGGGAGAGACCAGGCAGCAGAAGTGCTCGAACCGAGTGCCCAATGTGTGTGCTGTATAGGGCGGGACTACTTGTTCAGTCAGTGCGCTAGACGCTATCGCCGCTGCACGGCTCGGGCGTCCAGCTATTCCGGGACGAGAGGAACAGAAGACGGTCCCCACGCCCGCGCATCCTCGCCACGTGGGTGTAATACGATTCGCCGTTTCCACAGATCCCTCGTGTAATTTGCGATATCCAATCCGCCAGTTGCACTTCGAATATGCGCGACCGAAACTCGAATTCATCGAAGGAGACTCTCCAACGAAGAACGGTTTCTCGTTTCTGTATAGGAAAATGCGGGGCAAAATGGACCGCTACAAAAAATTACCAAATAAAAAAAATTCTCGATGGAGATGGATATCCGTATATTCATATTCATATAGGACGGGCGACAAGACAGATTGAAAAGCGTGAGGAAAGGCTCCCTCTGAAATATAATAAATTGTAAATAATTTTTTTTTCTACTTTTGCCAAATTTATTTATTTAAAAAATTCGATTTTTCACTTTGCCGCTCCACCCTAAATGACAATCGCACTTCGAATAAACGCGACGGAAACTCGAATTCACCGAAGCGGTCTCGTTTCTATATAGGGAAATGCGGGGCAAAATGGACCATTATTAAAAAATTTGCAAAAATTCCTCGATGGACATGGATATGCCCATGCTATTCCCGTGAGTTCCCATATGTAGAGCGACACAAAAATAAATGCGCGGAGCGAAAGGCTCGCTCTGAAATATAATAAAACTAAAATAATGTTTTAATATTTTTGTTCTGGTTTCTTCAAATTAATTTTTTTACAACATTCGATCGTTTACTCTGCCCCATATAACTTTTTTGTTTATTTAGTGTTTCAGTGAGCGAATATAATTTCGAAAAAGGGCGGTAGTAAAAAAAAAACTTGTTTTGACGTCGAAAAAATTTAATTGTTCGGGGGATAGATCAGATATACACTCGAGTTCCCGCGTTAACGTACGTTTCGCCTCGACGAGAGGGCTTCTCACTCGCTCGCGCTATGTATTGATTTTGCATTCCCGGCGAGAGAGCGAGAGGGAAAGACGGCGAGAGAGCCTGAGTAACTCTCTCGCAGGTTCTTAGCATACACACGCAACGGGTACACACACAGATACACACACACCCAATACATACCTACCACACGAAGCTTATCGATCTTTCACGCCGAGACTTCGTAGGTGCTGGGCGTTCGTGCCTCGACGCAATTTTTTTTTCTTCTTTTTTTTTCATCGGTAAATAATGCATGGAAGGCTAGCTTTGTGTGCACACGTGCTATGGCCATGAAGAGGACGAAATTTCTAGGATAATAATAAATTCGTTGACGAAATTTCTTTCTCCATTTGCAATACTGGCATGCTCTTAGCGTCAGCGTCCTTCGCGTGGTCAGCGATATTTTTTAATTGGTAATTGCCAAAATATATATAAATATTTCGATATTTTTGAAAAGAATTTCTGTATCAAGTATTTAACTGGAAATACAATGAGTGGCGAACTTCGGACCAGGGGTTGGATACATCGGAAATAGTCCTGAAATTACGAATGAACAAAAAAGGTACAATTTATTGTACAACCAATTTTATGAAAAGTCGGTATTTTTAATATGGGTGATAATCGTCATACTGAGAAACCGATAAAAATTGTAGAAATTGCTAAAATATATATATAAATATTTTTTTTAGCGAATTTCCGTATCAAATATTGAACGGGAAATAAAATAAATGGCGAACTCCGGACCAGCGGGTGGGGGGGGGGGGGGGGGTGTGAAGAGGGTAGGGGGGGGGGGGGGGGGTGGAAAACAGAAATAGCCCAGAAATGATGAATGACAAAAAAAAATGTTGTAACGGGTGATCGAATGGGCCAGGCTGCGTTAATAAGTCTCTAAGTCGGATGTTATATATTTAATATTGGGTTTATTAGTCGGAGGAGTGGAGCGTCTCGATCGGTCGTCTGAGCTGAACTGATTGAAGCAGGCGTGAAGCTGAGGGCTTCGCGCTCGCCTTTACAAAGGAACAAAGTCGCGACGCGGTGATAAGGCCCTTTCTCACGGCCCTGAGCCGCGGGAACGGATGCAGATAAAACCTGCAAGGCTTCTGTGAACTGCGCAACGGAAAATAATATCGCTCGCGATAAATAATGATTTCGATGAGGCTGGGGCCGTTACAATTTACAATTTATTTTATAGCCAATTTTATGAAAAGTCGGTATTTTTAATATTTGTAACAATCGTCATACTAAGAAAGCAGCAACAAGCTCCTTTTGTATTTCGCGTATCTCCTTAAAATTGATTCTTTCAGATAGATTAATGGTTATATATATATGTATATATTTATATTTATATATATATAGCGTTATATATATATATATATATATATATGAAGGCTACGATCGTGTTATGCATATCATGGTTAAAACATAACAAATATATCCACATATGTATATAATTTGTTTGTGTACAAAAATAAAAATGAAAAGTCGGTATTTTTAATATGTGTAACAATTGTCATACTAAGAAAGCGGCAACAAGCTCCTTTTACATTTCCCGTTTCTCCATAAAGTTGATTCTTTTAGATATAATAATGGTTATATCCATATATATATTCTTATATTTATACATATAACACTATGTATATATAGCGTTATATGTATACATGAAGGCTACGAACGTATTATGCATATTATGGTTAAAACAAAAAAAATATATCCACATATGTATATAATTATTTTTTATTCTATAAAAATGAAAAATGTCAATTCCGTAAAAATATGTTATGTCTGCCAATACGTGTAGTAAATTCGGATGAGTAAAGACGGTTGGGAATGGTGAGGCAGTAACGGTGACGAGCGCGTGGCCTCCGAGCCGGGCCGGCCGAGGTCACAGTTGCGGTTTAAGTATAATACATCTTGACGTCTGTTTTTAAGCTACATCATTCGTCGTGTTCGTGGTCGTAATCGTTCGTTACAAATGTTACGCGGCCTTCGTATCGCACGTGCGTGTCCCGGCAGTGTGTGCGGGGTCGTCGCCGTTCTTCTCTGTGCGTTCCCCACACAAACTCGTGGGAGACGAATGGGCGTGAATATGAAATTTTCATTGGCCAGAGAGAGAGGCGAGCAAGCTCGGTCTTCCATGACACGAGCGTTCGTACAGAAACGATCTTGCGCTCGACAACTCGCGTTACAATGAACCTTAACTTTGCAGCACTCCCGCGCTACTTTTCCGTCCCCCGCCCGCGCACCAACTTCCAACGCTCCCGCGACGGCTGAACGCCACCCTCGCGATGCAGTTCGACGCAAAGTTCTCATAACGGGAGCGGAGAGTCTATGAACAGTCTACGAACCGCTCAATTTGCAAAGTTGGGTCTTCGATGCACAGTGGAGAATTTTGCAAAATCGTCGAGACTCTTCCGTTCCCTTAGAAAATCGACTGGCACGTATTTTGCGGACGATTATGCACGATCGAAACAACACACTGGTGTTTATTTAGTTCCTTACTCCATTGCGGTTCAATTAAGTCGAATTGCCGGCAATCTCTCGGCTCGATCCGACGCAAGCAAGCCAATTTACCGACAGCAGACTCTTTAAAAAAAATTGCACAATTGTAGATTAGTACAATTGTGATGAAAAATTAATATACTTTTACAGTGAAATTGAAGTAATTTAGTGGAATTAAAGTACTTCGATATACGAATGCGGTAAAGCGAATATTATACGCAGGCTGTGAAGTGGTCGAGCGAGCTGCGCATGTAGCTCAGGAGCACGAGTCAAATATAACATTTCGCAATCGGCGTGTAATGTGCTCTATACCGCATTACAGCAACGCATAATATTTTTTGTAACAAATACGGGAGAAGTGCTACTTCTCGTGCCTACCGAGAGTGTCGTCGCGAAAGCGGATGAGAAGTACGACAGAAGCGTGTGAGAAGGACGACAGAAGCGTGTGAGAAGTATGACAGAAGCGTGTGAGAAAGACGACAGAAGCGTGTGAGAAGTACGGCAGAAGCGTGTGAGATGGACGACTGCAGCGTGTGAGAAGTATGACAGAAGCGTGTGTGAAGTACGACAGAAGCGTGTGAGAAGTACGACAGAAGCGTGTGAGAAGTACGACGGAAGCGTTTGAGAAGGACGACTGAAGCGTGTGAGAAGTACGACAGAAGCGTGTAAGAAGTACGACAGAAGCGTGTGAGAAGTACGGCAGAAGCGTGTGAGAAGGACGACCGAAGCGTGTGAGAAGTACAACACAAGCGTGTGAGAAATAAAATCTAGCCGATGTGCGCATGCGCCGAGTATTTGCAGTACGCCTTGCTATAAAGTCCCACTTACGCCCCTCTCGGCAGGCACCAGATTTTGCACTTCTACAAAATAGTTACAAAATAGTAATTTACGATACCAGTCGGACAAAACTTTTTCTAGCGAGTGCTGCAATCACACGAGTTCAAAAGAGGTTTTTCGCATGGGTATTGTACCAAATTTTACTGCATAAGGTGTGAAAATGGCGATTTTCCACCATTTTTATAGTAAATTAAAAACATATTATTAAAAGTAAAGTATTTTTGAAGTTTTAAATTGACTGTACATTAATTATTCATCATAACAGTACATGAGACTTCATTTACCCATTTATGTACAAAAGCTTTAAATACCATTACGATAAATTTCATACAAATTTCATGCAGGCTTCTCTCGCTTTTCCCAGACGTCACCAAAATCGGCGAACATGAGTTAAAAATAAAAGAAAAAAAACGAAAATTAAAGTCTGCCTTCGAAAAAAGATACGTTCGTCGACGTTCCTGGGTATGTCTCTGTTGATTTTACTTGAACGCGAGTTCAATCTCCGAGAGGGTCAGCGACGCGGAAACTCCGTTTCGAGAATGATTTAGTAAAGTGGAAGGAAGAAGTTGAAAAAAAAAATATAGAAAAAAAAATCGAACCCGGCGCGAAACGCCGTAAATCCATGGGGGAATTGAAAAGCTTTGGAGAACGAAGATTCAAGGCTTCCTCCCGCTTGTTTTATTCCCGCGGGATCTTCGAACTGGGGCCGGGTAGGGGTCAGGCCGGGATGAAAGTATCGCCTCGCTGTCGAGGGAGAAACTAACTGCGACGAATTATTTATAGCGGAGCGATTATTGCCACCCTCTTCTCTACGTGCGGAGAAACAAACTTGGACGGGGCTCGGTTTTCTCCTCCGGGTCCTTCTCATTCGCTCGGCTATCGATCGTCGACTTTCGACTTTACAGACGATCCCCTTGATGCAACAAAAACTTCGCGAGAATAATTAAGGCTTCATTATTTCGCTATACAAACGATACACTTCGCGACACTTCAACGACCGAGTCACTTCGACACTCGCTCCCGTTGGAAAATGTACGAATTTTCATCGCGCACTCAGAAAAAAATTTATTTCACAGCCACCGTTTATCTGATTTAAATAAATATTTATTTAAATTAAGTCAATAGATACTTAAATGAAATAAATATTTATTTAAATTAAGTCAATAGATACTTAAATGAAATAAATATTTATTTAAATCAAATAAATATTTGACTTAAACCAAATAAACGGTGGCCGTCAGATAATTTTTTTTTTCTGGGTGCGACACTCCTTCGTGCCAAAATATGTGAAAAATGTTAATGTGCGACAAATCCAGTTATTCATTTATTTTTAAAGCGAAGTGAAAGAAAAAAATCCGTTTATATTCAAGAATTCGCAAGTCAATTCGCCATAGGTTGTCAAAGAAAATATCAGTTTCATTCAACACGTCCAAACTTCAGTCGATAATTGGGGGAGAGCGGGGCGAAATGAGACAGTGGGGCAAAACGGGATAGTAAAGGCAAAAGTCAATTTTCCAATAATTTTTGAATGCCCCATTTTGTCCCAACGGTACATCCGGATTTTCAACCCCGTTTTGCCCCACCTATGACCATTGCCACCGTCCAAAAGTTATAGGAAAGTTGCGTTTTGTCTCGTAATACCGTTTTGCCCCGCTGTGCCATTTTGACCCGCTCTCCCCGAAAATGCTTTCTCTCACGTTTACGAGACACTTGTTAATAATATTTCTTTTTCGCACGCCAAGTTCACACAGTCAAACTCCGAAGCGACGAACCGGAATTTCGGCACGTGATAGCGATGATATAAAAGTAGCACGCGGCGCAACAGACTGAAAAAAATAGATAAAAAAAAGTTCAACCAATTTAAATTAAAGTGTAAAAGGCGTCCGCGAGGTGCAAGAAATTTTTTTAATATTTGGGTTTTCCATCATATTTGCACTAGCAAAAGAGGGCACGGTACGGTTATTTCGTGACAGGCTTCCTAGTGGTGATGCCAGTTGCTCACGATCGGCTAGAGGGTCATAATTGCCACTCCTCTGTGTCAAAATATGTGAAAAATGTGATGTTCGACAAACCCAGTTTTTCATTTACTTTTAAACCGAAGTGAAAAACAACCCCCGTTCATATTCAAGAATTCGCAAGTCAATTCGCCATAGTTTGGCAAAGAAAATATCAGTTTTTCATTCAATAGGTCCAAACTTCAGTCGATAATTAAAATTCTGTCTCACATTTACGAGGCACTTGTCAATTACATTTTTGTTCTCACGCCAATCTAACGCATTGAAAGTCCGAAGTGACGAACCGGGGTTTCGGCCCGTGATAGCGGTGACATAAAAGTGGCAACCACGCGGCGCAACAAACTGAAAAAAAAAAAGACAAAAAAATGTTCAACCAATTTAAATTAAAGTGTAAGATAATAAAAATGCGAGGTGCGAAACAATAAAAAAATAGTTGAATTTTCCATCATATTTGCATTAGCAAAAGAGGGCACGTTACGGTTATTTCGTGACGGTATAGCTGGGCCTCCTGGTGGCGATGCCAGTGGCTCACGGCCGGCTGGTGTGTAATAATTGTCGCTCCTCTGTGTCAAAATATGTGAAAAATTTGATGTTCGACTAAACCAGTTTTTCATTTATTTTTAAACCGAAGATAAAAAAAACCCCACTCATATTCAAGAATTAAAAACTAAATCCAAACTTCAGTCGATAATTAAAATTCTGTCTCTCACGTTTACGAGGCACTTGTCAATTACCTTTTTTGTTCTCACGCCAATCTAACGCATTGAAAGTCCGAAGCGACGAACCGGGGTTTCGGCACGTGATAGCGGTGACATAAAAGTGGCAACCACGCGGCGCAACAGACTGAATAAAACAGACAAAAAAAGTTCAACCAATTTAAATTAAAGTGTAAGATAATAAAAATACGAGGTGCGAAACAATAAAAAAATAAAAAAAATAGTTGAATTTTCCATCATATTTGCATTAGCAAAAGAGGGCACGTTACGGTTATTTCGTGACGGTATAGCTGGGCCTCCTGGTGGTGATGCCAGTGGCTCACGGCCGGCTGGAGTGTAATAATAGACACAAACAAACTCATTTGGCCGGGTGGCCAACTACATTTGGCTCGACCGGCGTTCGTTCTGTGTTACACACGATTCCGCTACGCATCGACAGACCGTGGCCGTGCAGGTCTCTCGCAAACCAACCCCCCCCCCCCCCCCCCGACCGGTGGTTACTCGACTCGCGCTTCGTAATCAAAATTTATGCAGCGCCAATTATCGTACGCGCAAATTTACTCGACCTTTTGGGCCCGTAAGGCTTGCATATTATTTCACGTGAGGCGAAAATAATTCACGGGATCCGGACGGTTTGCGCACTGCGTGCACTGAGAAAAACTTACATAGTAAATAGTTCCCAGTGGGAAGGTCTACATTTTACAGTTACGACAATGACCAAAAATTATAGTTGTAACTATTATTATACTTTAATTAATCAATTGCCGAGTCAATTAATTAATTTAAAAACAGACTTGATAAACACTTGTCTACCTAATGTAAAATACAAGATGCAGATATTATAAGTTGTAAACTTTCTTTCTGTAAATATTAATAATAATAATAATAATAATTGAGTATATACTATCACAAACTATCTATATGGACGTCCCCCCTGCGAACTATTCGTTATAGTAGGAAATACAGTAGAACCTCGATTATCCGGGCAGGGCGGGACCGGAGAGTACACGGATAATTGAAATCCACGGATAATCCGCATTCGTCATAAAGCGTTTTTATTTTGTACAGTGTTATGAAAAACATAGTCATACGAGATCTTACATTTACGGTTAATAATACTTTGGTATGTAGTTGTAGTTATCACGCTCTTTATAGTCTCGTTTTTGAAAAAATAGTGTCACTTTCGTCTGCTTTTGGTTTTTACTTTGGTTCGGAGGCTATCAAGTGTCTCATTTTTGTTAAATAATAATATAATTAAGCACGCGAACTCGAGAGTTTCCGGCGTCTGACTACCGACTACGGTTTGACGTCTCCGGGTTGCATACAATGTATGTAGACAAACAATGTATGTAAACAAAACTAGTGTAGTCCGCCCAGGGATAGGTATAGGATAAGACTTACAAACTTAACAACTAATGTATAAAAGTATATTAAGAATAGAAAAGTTTATTGAAGAAAAAAAAAGAAAAGAGTGGCACGGTTAAACCGCCGACCGGTTGATCCGTACCCGGTTAATCGAGGTTCTACTGTACCATCCTTTTCCTCAGTGGATCATTGAACAGTTGCACTTCCAGCAAGCATCGTTCTTTCGGCGTTGCTGGACGATGATGACGAGCTTCCAGAGTATCCTACAATAATCGGCTGCTCATATCGCTAAATATGGTAAACGGCCCAGTTTCCGCTACAGTCCCAGTTTCCGCTACAGTCCCAGTTACCGCCATCGAACGCAATTTGTAGTAATAATAAAGACAGGTTTCGTTTACAATACAAAAGAAATTGACGTCATGTTGAAGAGCGGATTGTACTCTTGATTAATGCCGCCATACGTATATTTTATTATAATATGTTCCGTTTAACAATTGAAGACGGAAACTGGGTCGTTTACCTTAGTTAGCGGTTTACTTAGCAGCCGGTCTCACGGCACATTTACATCTCTATCACTCACAACTCTATCGGATAATAACTCTACCAAAAACTCTACCAGAATCAAAATAAAACTCTACCGGAATACAAGGCGAGACAGCTAGCCTTGTATTCCAGTAGAGTTTTATTGTAATTCCGGTAGAGTTTTATTTCAACTTCAGTAGTGTTTTATTTTGATTCTGGTAGAATTTTTTTTTACTTTCTGGTACAGACTTTGATAGAGTTCTAATACGGCGAAGTTGTAATATGGTAGAGATGTTTTCTGGTAGAGCTGTTATCCGGTAGGGTTGTTATCTGGTAGAGTTGTGAGTGGTAGAGATGTAAATGTGCCGGTCTCACGCCTGGGAAGAAGAAGAAATTCCGGGTGGCAGAGAGGACATCCCGAATAGAAATTTCCGAGCGTTTCATTGGGTCCTGAGAGGGTCCTGATAAGGCCTTATCAGACCCTTGTCAGGCCTTATCTGGGCCCGATGTAACGCTCGAAAATTTCTACTCGGGTTGCCTGCATGGGGAAAAAATGTGTAGATTTAACAAACTTTTTTTGTCCACAAACGTCTACGATTGTGTTGTTCATTTTACGCTAAACGTTCGTAAAATTAAGAGACATTTCCGTAATATGGACAAGATTTTTTTTGCTAAAATGAATACGAAAAGAATTGTGGACGAAAAACCTTCGTACTTATGTTACTCTGTCGGTAGTAATGTTAGAGCGTTACACGAGGCCCTGATGAGGCCTGGTCAGGGCCTGATTAAGGCAGAATTTTCCACGAGGAAAATATTCCTCCATACGCATCCCGTTTTTCTTGTGACAATTGAAAAATTATCAAGTCTTTCCTTTCATGCGGCAGGTGTGCCCATTCTTATGTAGAGCCAGCGGGGAAAGACGGACCCATGGACGGTGAAAAATACACACGAAGTGTATTTTTTTTTTAGCTTCTACGGCACAAAATTGTCCGTCACTGCCGCTTATTATTTCCTCAGTGTGTATTCCGTTCGAGGAAATCTTTTGTCTCACGAAAAATGGGTGAACTGGTCCATTTTGCCCCGCTCTCCTGTCACGTGCATCTCTAATGCTGGTACTGGAATCTTTTATGTGCCAGGTATTGCCGGTACGCAGGCGGATTTATTCGTTTGGACGGCTACTTAACTCGTTCGAGCTCTGGCGTCAGAGCATGAACGAGCCACCTGTGAACATATTTACCCGTATTTATATACACGCACCCGCGCATGTGTTATCCATTTCGAAATACTCGAGTCAAGTGGAAACGGTGACAAAGCCGATCGGCTAAAAATTTACTCACTCATTCATTTTGTACATTTTTTTTTCTCTCGAGCCTTCGCTCCAACTCGCTACCACAATCAACATCCGAACTCGTTGATTACCGAGTCGCCAGACTTCCGGTGGGAGAAATATATCATTAAGGGAGTACGCCACAAAGCGACTTTTCTACTTTTGGAACTAAAAATTAAAAGAGTTATGAAGCAATGAATGAGGCTTTTTTTAAAGAATTTCTGATCATTTTTTCACCACATGGATTCTGAAATATACGAGCTGAAAATTGTGTCAATGAGCTTGAGCTGCATATGGTGCCGCGTGAAAAGCAACGTTCTTTTTGAAAAAATATATATACTTCCAGACTACATTATTATTTTTTTTTACTGAATTAAAATTACGACATTCCTAATAATTTAGGAATGCATTAGAAAAAAAAATCGGGCTGTGCCCATAGATTTTTCGAAGATATTACGATTTGAAGGAGCTTCAAACCTGTGTATGGATAGATATCTAGGCCTCAACCACTGCTAGCAACATGCCCCCCCCCCCCCCCAACCGCACCATTAAGAAACGGCGACCACGTGACGTATTCCCTCAAAGCATATCTTTACTCCCGACTACCCGCTAGGGCAAAAAGACGGAACTTATGCGTTTCAAAAATTTATTTGACGGCCACCGTTTATTTGGTTTAAGTAAAATATTTTTTTGTTTTAAATAAATATTTATTTAAATTAAGTCAATAGTTACTTAAACGAAATAAATATTTATTTAAATTAAGTCAATAGTTACTTAAACGAAATAAATATTTATTTAAATTAAGTCAATAGTTACTTAAACGAAATAAATATTTATTTAAATCAAATAAATGTTTTACTTAAACCAAATAAACGGTGGCCGTCAAATAAATTTCTTTTCTGGGTGTAGTTTGATATTACCAAACCTTTTTTTCGGTGTATTTGTGTATAATTGTAGCGTTTTTCTTCGCGTTTTATAATCTTTATCCAGCAGACCGCTTCCCGCTGGACCGAGAATCTGAAGCAGTACAAAGCCTGTTAGAGCGACTACCCCAATTCGAGCGGTTGAGCGTTTGCCCGAGTTACACCGGCTCTCGCCAGAAGTTGGTCGAGACCGCTCCGGCGAATTCGCCGCGGGGCATCCGAGCCCGAATGGCCGACCTGTAGGTCGCCGAAATTTCGGAAACGTTGCGAAAGAGTTAACCGTTGAGTGCGCTCGAAATTGGCCACACGGGGCCAGCACTGGCGCGGCCTCGGCCAGCGTCCGCCGGCAACGGTCCTGCCTGTAATTCCCATCAGGCTTCCATTCTCCAGTTCCAACCTCGCCCACTCTCTCCCAAGCGAAAGCTTCGAGACACGCGTACGTCGCGAGTTCGGGCGGACAAAAATTCGTGCCTGCTGAGGGTCGCTCGAAGGAACGTCGACCTCCCCGTCGACTCGGGGCCGAACGTCGTCGACGTTTGCCCTCCCTCGCTATCGTCCTCGACGGTTCCCGATGAGTCCTTGGCACAGCACGCATCAACAGGTGAAAAGCTACAACCACCCAGTCGACAAACGAGCTTGCACATTGCAGTTACATCGCTTCGCATTGCTCGAAGCTTTCGCACATCTCGTCATCGATTTTTTTTTTTTTTTTTTTTTTTTTTTTTTTGAGCGTATTGTTTTGCAAAAGTTGCGTGCACGGATGATAGGCGGCAGTGGCGAAGGGAACATTTTCGGTACCGCGACGCCGAGGTGGACGCCCTCGGTCGTTCGCATCGCCGACTCTGCCGCCCCATTCCACGCAGAGCCCCAGTTCGGTGTAGAGACTGGCGCGGTGTGCTCGGTGAGTCTGCAACGAGCACTCGACGGCGCAAGGGGGCTGCCCGGGGCGGGGGGGGGGGGGGGGGGAGAATACGTGAGCTCGGTGGGTGGTTCGTTACAGGTTGGCGAGTCGGCCTGAAAAATTAACGCGGCCGGGAGAGACCGAATAAAACACGGTTGTAAAGTTCGTTTTGTTTTACATTTAACGAAACATTTGTCGGCCACAATGCTCCGCAATTTGTTACTCTTTAGTTTTGCAATGTTCGTTTTTTTTTTCTTCTTCTTTTAATCTCACCATTTTTTGGCGTAGAACATAATTAAAAAATTCATTGAGGAAATTATTTATTTATTTGTTTTTTTTTTATTTGTATCGAAAAGGAGCGAAATTTTTGGAAATTCTGTTCAAATAAATTGAACAATTTATGACGGAGAAGTTTTGGAGCTTCGCGGGAAAGAAATGGTCGAAGCTCAAAATGGTCCGCAATTTGGTACTCGTTAGTTTTGCAACGTTCTTTTTTTCTCTCTCGTTCTTTTAGTCTGACAAATTTTTTACATAAAAGGAAATTAAAAAAATTATTGATGAAATTTTTTTCTGAAAAAGAAAATAACAAAAAATATCGTAAACGATTGAAATTTTTGAAGTTTCTATAACAAAAATAAATTGAAAAATTGATGACAAACAAATTTTGGAGTTTCGAGGGCAAGAAATGGTCGTCGAGGCTCGAAATGATTGGCAATATGTGACTCGTTACTTTTGCAATGTTCTTTTCTCTCTCGTTCTTTTAATCTCACAATTTTTTTACATAAAACGAAGTAACAAAACTCCTTGACGAAATACTTATTTTATAAAAAAAAAATGTATCCAAAACGATTAAAATTTTTGAAAATTCTACAATAAAAAAAAAATTTTAATGTATAACAAACAAATTTGGGAGCTTCGCGGGCAAGGTCGTCGAGGCTCGAAATATTTCGCTATCGTGCGAGAAGCGGGCGCGACACCGCGGTGTTAAGCACATGCCCGACAATTGATCGCCGACAATGCGCAAAAGCTTATAAACGAACGACGGGGTGGAGGAGTCTTCGAGAGGAAAAAAAAGGGAAAAAAGGCATCACGGGTTGGCGAGTGGTACGAACGTTGCCCGCGTCTGGCTGGATGGATGGCGGGTCACTTGTGTTTTTGCAGGGAGGCGGGGCTCATAGTCGGATCAATATACCCACTGCCAACCCCGTAACGCATAGATTACCTTATTCATAGCTGCTTGCATCGTCCTCGAATACCTCCTCTTCCTCGTATCTAGTTTCAACGGCACTGCGCGACACACTCCTCGCTCTCTCGGCTCTTCCTTCCATCCAGGCTCATCCTCTTCATCCTCGTACTTCTGTTCTTTCGCTACCATCGCCACCACCACCCCCCCCCCCCTTTCTCCCTTGTTTCGCCGACACTAGCGGCTCGCACTATTTCCCTCCGCACGTCACACGTTATTTTTCATTGTCCTCTTTTTTTTTAACATTCATTCTCCTCCACCCCGCTCGTCCATTTTCGTTCAACTCGTCACGCGACTCGCCGTATGCTTTCATTCTTTTTTTTTCCGCTCCCTCCGTCTCCCTCGCAGCTTTATCATTGTCTGTTTATACCGAGCTACGAGAGATCCGGAGACCGCGGTGGAGTGTAACGGACGCGGAGAACGAGATACGGCGCGATTTAGATCTGAGCTCTGAATTTGTGATCGGTCATGTATTTTTTTTTTTTTTTTTTTTGTCACTCCGGGAAAGTTGTGGGTCAATCAATAGTTATTTTCTTACACTGTACTAAAACGTTTGTAATTTCGACAAATTATTTTTGTACACACACGTCCGCGATTCTTTTACAACGATTATTGCAAAATTGACAAATCTTCTTGTAAAATGAACAAACATTTTTGTAAAATGAACAAACATTTTTGTAAAATGAACAAACATTTTTGTAAAATGAACAAACATTTTTGTAAAATGAACAAACATTTTTGTAAAATTATCAAATATTTTTGTAAAATTATCAAATATTTTTGTAAAATTATTAAAAATTTTTGTAAAATTATTAAAAATTTTTGTAAAATTATCAAATATTTTTGTAAAATTGTCAAACATTTTTGTAAAATTATCAAATATTTTTGTAAAATTAACAAACATTTTGTAAAATGACGTTACTAACCCCTTCAATAAAATGAATCGCATCTTGTTCTTATGTACTCGTGTGAATTTCGTGCAATTTATAAGCGACGGGCGTTCCCTAAAGAAACTGGGCTTCCCATCGTCCTTATAGTTGGGCCCAGCCCGTTATTTATCAAATAAATAAATAAAAAACTAAAATCAACAACTGTTTTGTTGTTACACCATCAAGAAAATAATTACGGACGTTTATGGCCAAAAATCGTAGAAACCTATTTTACTCTCTATCGACAGACGATTACAAGATCTGTGATGATCGGTCATTCGCAAAGTGGTCCACGGTTCAAAAACCAGGCTTACGAATGCCGGTCTTCCACCCTTGCGCGTCTAATGTTTCTGCTGTAGCGAGCGAAAGAGAGAGAAAAAAAAAAAAAACGAAGTCAACCACCGGTCCGAGCTCGTGAGGGAGATATCCGTGACCGGAAATCGTAACCGGAAGAGATTCGGAAGGAAGAGCTCCATAAATTTTTTTTTTTTGGCGAGATAATACAAAGGGTAAAAAAATTTGCTCGCGGTGCAATTCAACCAAACTATTTTTCATTATCGCCGGCGGGCACCGGCGCATCTGTGCGAATTATACTTTTTTCCTCTTTTTTTAACATCTTAGTTACATGTCGCCGATCGCGGACTCGAAGTGCTCTTCGCTGAGAGAAAGATCTAGTAAATATTACTATATAGCTTGAGAGATATTACCATAGCGCATAGTAGTAGGGAACTAGGGCGCCACCTATTGGAGAAAGTACCGGATTTATGAGCATTTTTCGTAGGTGCTATGGTAAGAATTCTTGGAAAATCTGAGACTTTCCACCATAGATGGCGTCCTAGTGCCCTATTACGATGTGATGTGGTAATTTTTCTTCGATGATCGATAGTTTTTACTAGATAGTAGTAGGTAACTCGGGCACCACCTTTTGTAGAAAGTATCGGATTTATAAGATTTTTTCGTAGGTATTATGGTAAGAATTCTTAGAAAATCTGAGACTTTCCGCCATAGGTGGCGCCCTAATGCCCTGCTGCTATGTGCTACGGTAATTTTTCTTAGATGAACGGTAGTTCTTACCAGATAGTAATAGGGAACTAGGGCCCCACCTATTGTAGAAAGTACCGGATTTATGAGAATTTTTCGTAGGTATTATGGTAAGAATTCTTGGAAAATCTGAGACTTTCCGCCATAGGTGGCGCCCTGGAGCCCAACTGCTATGTGCTATGGTTATTTTTCTTAGATGATCGGTAGTTTTTACCAGATGGTAATAGGGAACTAGGGCGCCACCTATTGTAGAAAGTACTGGATTTATGAGAATTTTTCGTATCTATTATGGTAAGAATTCTTGGAAAATCTGAGACTTTCCGCCATAGATCGCGTCCTAGTGCCCTACTACGATCAATGTGGTAATTTTTCTTAGATGATCGATAGTTTTTACTAGATCCTTCTTCTCAGTATGCCAGAGTCGGCAACCCCTCACTCAGCCCTCACTCAGATCAAAGATTTAACAAAGATTCGCGAAGAAAGAATATTTTGCGCGCCAGCAGAGCGTCCCGAGTAGAAATTTCATTTTCGAGCGTTACATCGGGCCCTGATAAGGCCTTATCACGGCCCGATATAACGCTCGAAAATTTCTACTCGGGATGCTCTGCTGGCACGCAAAATATTCTTTCTTGGCGAATCTTTGTTAAATCTTTGAGCTATAGAATATCCCGGATCTCACGTTTCTCGTCGACAAGCATTGTCCTCCATTCCGAAAGTTCGTGCACGTAGAGAATGGTGAGACTCAATGGTGAACCTGCGATTTTTGAGCAATGTAATTTATCGAAGAGAGTTTCCTAATTGAAATTCCCTCTTGGTACACGAAGAAGGTGGGTGAGCCAAGTAGCAGAGTGAAAAGACTCGGGGCTTCATGGGAGGACGAAGCGCCAAGCTGAACGCGCACCATCTACTTGGTTTCCATCTACTTGCCAGAAACCACGAGTTGTCTGCAAGCCATCGCCGTGCAAAGATCCGTTCCATGTGGATCTCCATCCCGACAGTCCGACGCTTTTTGCACTGACTCTTTGTATGATAATAACAGTAATGTGCTACGGCTGCGATCGACTCATCGGGACTCCCAGTATTATTTTATAAATAAATAATTCTGAAGAGGGAAACGTAAAATAACGAGGTTTGGAGTTTCGCACAATCCTTCCAACTGACAGTGCCAATGAGTCGATCGCAACTATAGCCAATATCATAAACATTTGCCGATATCGACCATTGCCCAACTATCTTAAATAATAATAATAATAATAATAATAACAACAATTGTTATTACTATTGCTATAATTGTTATAATATAGTAGGGCTTCTAGAGATCACGCGCTCCCGTTGAATGTTTCCAAAACTTACTCAGAATAGGGAATCAGAATCACTAAGACCAGATGCACGGACTCGAAGGGACTTGGAATGATCGGCTTCCCTCGCCGATCAATCCCTCTGTAAGGGGACTGAGAATATTTCAGGTTGAGGGGCCACCCAAGGGGGACTTAGAGTAGCAGCCATAGCAGATCTCACAAAAATTTGTCGATGTCGACCACTGTCCAACTGTCTAATAATAGTAATGATTACAATATTAATTGTTATTACTATTGCTCTAATTGTTATAATATAGTAGGGCTTCTAGAGATCACGCGCACCCGTTGAATGTTTCCAAAACTTACTCAGAATATCGAATCAGAATCACTAAGACCAGATGCACGGACTCGAAGGGACTTAGAATGATCGGCTTCCCTCGCCGATCAATCCCTCTGTAAGGGGACTGGGAATATTTTAGGTTGAAGGGCCACAGAAGGGGGACTTAGAGTAACAGCCATAGCAGATATCACAAACATTTTTCGATGTCGACCACTGTCCACCTATCTATAATAATAGTAATGATTACAATATTAATTGTTATTACTATTGCTATAGTTTTATATTATAGAGAAATATATTATTACAATAATAATTAATAAATCATATTATCGATTAAAAAAAATGTAAAAAAATCAGTTTTTTTCCCATCCATACGTTGTGTGACGTGAAATCGGGCGTAGGTGAGAGAATGTTGACGTTCCATAATTACCCTAATGCATCAGGGAGTTTGCCATGAGCTTCCATAATTATTTCATAATTATCGTCAGCTAAGTTATAATCCTTTGAGCGGCTTAGTTTTAAGCTTCGAAATAGAAATTCCCAGTTCGAAGCAGCTCCACAAGCGTATCGCGAATACGCCGGACATCAAATTCCATTAGCTTATTGAATTTCCATGGGATCAGTGTAAATTCGGACTCGCGATTATTGTATGCTTTGATACCGGATGTCGATAAATTACATTAATTCGTCACGTCGTGTGTTACACGGTCGGCGGTTCATAGATACACTATCGGGTATTAGGTACTGTGTTATACCGACGGTCTTTACCACTGCATCGATCTTCACGCTCTGCTGCAATTGATCGCGTACTAATAGGCTTCACGCGCCTCCCATTGCCCCTTCTAATCATATACCCCCCCCCCCCCCCTCACCTCCTCCCTATCGATGTTCTACAAATTAAATTCTCCTTTCAATGGCCTCCCTCCCGCCGAATTCTGCACACACGAGATACTAGATGACAATCGATGGAAGCATACAATGACTACGAAATTAAATTCTCGTATTGAATATTCGAACCGGATTTTAATGAAAAATTCGTTCTCTCCACTTCTTCGCAACGGCCGAATGACGTCGAACGAAATAAATAATGAATTGAACGAGGAATTGAGCGAGGAAATAACTGCGAGAAGAAATATGCACAAAATATTTGGAAATTTAGAAACCTTTGGAGTTTCAATTATAGGGTATTACAGTAAATAACAAAAAAAGTAAATGATATTCTAAAAATAAAAAAATCTGCCAAAACAAATGTTTATTAAAACATTCTCTTAATATAAAAATACTCACCAGGTCTATCGTGAAGATTTCCGAAGAATCCGAAGAATTTTTGTGTATAGCACGTATCTTCTCACACCCGTATTTCAGGTTCACCTGATCATATCCCGAGAACCGCTGGACGACTATGATCGTAATTAGGCCCATTGGAAAGCTTGGGTCCGAATTATATGATAAAAGTGTGCTTCACAATTCGATCCGATGCTTCGTTGCCGAGATCGAGCCGTCCGAAAATTATCGCGTTAACTCATGCACAATCGAAAAATTTTGGATCGATTGCTGATCGCGATCATCGTGCACAAGAATCCACCGAACGAATGTGTTCGGAATTAAGCGAACTGGAAAGCTTGGATAGACATTCTATAGTAAAAATCTTATAGACATTCTATAGTAAAAATCTTATAGACATTCTATGGTAAAAATCTTATAGACATTCTATAGTCAAAATCTTATAGACATTCTATGGTAAAAATCTTATAGACATTCTATAGTAAAAATCTTATAGACATTCTATAGTAAAAATCTTATAGACATTCTATAGTGAAAATCTTATCATTTCGACGATCCGATGATTTATTTGTGAGATAACATAGAGCAAAGAAATACTTCCGGCATTTTGGAGTATAACTACTTGGTAGCGTCCTTCGCTCGCTTAAAATTTTTTTTCTTAAGTACTTGGCGTCGAGACGCTACCGCGTCTCTTGATTATATACACTCTTAGGGAGTGAGCGGGGCGAAATGGACCATCGTCCTCCATTCGTGCCGAGGAAATTCGTTTTTGTTCATATCCCTAAAAAAGTTGGTAAAAGTAGTCTGTTTTACCCTACCATTAAAGTTCGTTTTTGGTCATGTCCCTAAAAAAGTTGGTAAAAATTGTCTGTTTTCCCCCACCGTTAAAATTCGTTCTCTGCACCCTTCGCAATGGGAAAATTACATCGAACAAAATTAATATCGCATTGAGCGATGAATTTCCTCACGGAAATAATTGCAAGGAGAAATATACAAAAAATATGTAGAACATTTAGAAACTTTTACGGTTCCGAATTATAGAGTATTATAGTATAGAATTATATAAATGGAGAGTGCGGGGCAAAACGCACCATCGTCCTCCATTCGTCACGAGACAATTCTTTTTTATTCAAGTCCCAAAAAAAAGTCCCCAAAAATGTCCGTTTTACCTCACCATCCTCACTTAACCCCGTATTTCCGATAATTTTTTTTTCCATTTGAATTCTTAACCCGACATAATTTATTTAACCATACGACAATCATGAATTCATACCAATACCGTTATTCCTTATGCATAAAATTGATCCACTCATTGGACCGAATCAGCGGCCGTTCGCTAGCATTAAAAAAAAAAAAATCACTGGATACCTTCGATACACAATTTTGTTGAAATTCCTGAAGATCGGCGAGAAACCAGCGCGTCTCATCCGCATCTCTATCTTAGTCATTCGGTGTCCCTCGTCGCTCGGCCAAGCCGCGGGATCGGCGCTCGGAGGTTCCAGCACGACCCGCTCTCGCGCGGCTCGTCGCGACTCTCTCACGAGTCTCTCGCCGGCCCAACAGATCGATGTATCCGCGGCTGCGCCCTCGGCGAAAGGCAGCCTAGCCTCGCACAGCTCTCCTCCTTTCTCCTACTCGCGTTCCCTACTTCACAATCCCGGCCGTCCACCGTCGTACACCTTTGCGACAATTCTCAGGCTCGAAATAGCGAAATTTCGTGAAGCGCGAGTGGGGCGAGTGGGAGGAAGTACGGGGGCGAAGAAGAAGGAGTGACGGAGAAAGGGAGAGGAAGAGAGAGATGAATGCAGGGAAATAAAAGAATGCGGAGAAGTATAGTCATGTCGCGTGTGCGAGCCATTTCTCTCTTTAATCCTTTCTTCTATTCACACTGCCTGGTTGTTGAGTGCTGGGGTTGTTACCCTCACTCTCGAAAAAAATTCTCGCACGAACTTTCGAAACTTCTATATTGTGCAGGCACATATATATAAATATCTCTCTCTCTCTGTAGTATAAAAAGATTTCGGCGCTGCCGCCGCCGCGTCAAGAATTGAGGGGGTGGTCCAATAATAGAGTCGGGGCGGGGGTCAATAATAGGGCCAAAAGGGCTCTTTAATAGGGCAAGCAGGGTCAATAATAGGGCCAGGAGGGCTCTTTAATAGGCCAAGCAGGGGTCAATAATAGGGCCAGAGGGTCAGTAGTAGGGCCAGAGGGTATATAAAAGGGCCAAAGGGGTCAATATTAGGGACAGGGGTCAGTAATACGAGCAAGGGTCAATAATAGGGCTAGAGGGGTCTATGTTAGGGTCAGAGGGTCAATAATAGGCCCAGAGGGGTGAATATTAGATTCAGGGGTCAGTAATAGGGACAGACCGGGTCAATAAAAGGCTGGAGGGGGTCAATAATAGGGCCAGAAGGATCAACAATAGGATCAGAGAGTCAGTAATAGGGACATTAAGTTGCTTAATAATAAGGGCTTAAGTCTCCAAAGGGGTGTGAGCGCGCGAGCCACCAGCTCCACTAATGTATATATATATATATAAATATATTTATAAAGAGTCTAAAATGTGAGTTTATACCCCCGTTACTAATATCGTCTTCGTTCTTTCTGTTTCAGGTAAGTGTGTCTCACGAATCTGGGTCAAAGTTCGATGTCTTCACCGAGATAGAGAGCAAAATCATTCAAGTATACGATTAAGTACCCGTAACAGGTAGGGGAGAGCCGGGAAAACCGGAGACCCGCGCCACATCATTTTTCGTTTCTGACCCCCACCACTCCCTTAAAAAAAAAAGAAAAAAATGGTAAAGATTGTCTTTTGTGCACCGGCTCGCCCTATCTGCAACCTATATATTTATCATAAAACGCCTCCTTGCTGCGGATGGCAGACTGGACCAGTTCTGGCCGACGCTGTGCCAATACTGGCCCTGTCTGTCGCTCCCACTACGGCTATTACAATAATACGATTAATAATCAATTACATAATTTATTATTTTTTACGATACGAATGATTAACCACGTTACCTTAATTATTAATTACGTTACATTAATTATTAATTACGTTACATTAATTATTAATCATTTACATAATCAATTCATCGATTCGGCAACGTCTCTTGAATTGCAACTGGATTCGTTGTGTTTTCGGTCACCGAGTGATGCGGTAAGATTCGGTGAGGGAAAGAAATGAGTCACGGGATTCACCATTGTGGGGAGGAGAGGAAAGGAAAGAAAGCGCGATGGAAAGTGTTGAAGATATGAGACGCGTGGACTGCGCGAAAGGAGCCCGCCTCGTTCTTCCTGAATGGGCCAGCATCGCGGTCGGTACATCTAAATTTAGACGGACGCTGGCTTTATGAATGGACCCTAGATTCACCGAGAGCGAAGTCCCGAGTGAACGAGTGTGTCGGGCGTGCAGCGTACAGGATATGCGAGAATTACACTGCACATAGTAGTACGTAATATACACTATAGGTATTACGTCTGATTATGTCGGTAACGCACGGCGTGTGGACGCCCGCTCGAGGACAATCGACCCGCCGTTGTCTTCACTCCCTTTCTCTTCGCACCGCGCCTCCAGTCTATTCTCGAGCGAGATAACTTTTCAACTTTCTCCGCGGCGAGGACTGCGTCAAAAAAAAAAAAAAAAAATTCCTTGTGATTTCGAGTAGGAATTAGTACATTATTCCACGAGGGCGAAAAACGTTTTTCGCCCTCGTGGAGTAATGTACGATTTTGTAACGCACGCAGGTAAAATCCCGCTCTCCGTTCCTGTGAAGAGTGCGCAGAAAGACACTTTTTCACCCGCCGTTGTATTCACTCCCTTTGTCTTCGCACCGCGCCTTGCGTCTATTCTCGCGCGAGATAACTTTTCAACTTTCTCCGCGGCGAGGCCTGCGTCTAAAAAAAAAAAATTGCTTGTGATTTCGAGTAGGAAAACATTTTTTGTAACGCACGCAGGTAAAATCCCGCTCTCCGTTCCTGTGAAGTGTGCGCAGAAAGGCACTTTATCGCATCGCGTGCGGGAAAATAATATATTTTTTTCTCGCACTAGTGCGGAAAAGTGCTTTTCTACGCTCACTTCTCAAAAACGAAAAGCGTGATTTTCGTGAATTTGGTAGGAAAAATTATGTGAATGGCATGGGCGTAGAAAAGGGAGTTATGACTCGTGAGAATGCCATTTTCGTACTCTTCAAGAACTACCCTTCTACGCTCTTGATATGCAAATAATTACGGCGCGCAGATTTCTATACGAGGAAGTACGTTGATGTAATTTTGGCTTCTTTGTAGAGGAAGTTGAGCGCTAAATTGTAATAAATGAGGAAACCATCGTGCAAATGAATGCGCCTTTTTTTCGTAACATAACGATGAAATTGAAACGGTCGAAAATGTTTCGCAACATTTATTGTAAAACATTATGTTTCTGTGCAGTTTTAGGACAATAGCTCAACAATTTACGCGTCCATCCTTGCGCGAGATAAATTTTCAACTTTTTTTTTTTTGCGGGCACATTTAAAAAAAAGAAAAAAATGGATCCTGATTTCGAGTTTACGCGTCCATCCTTGCGCGAGATAACTTTTCAACTTTTTTGTGAGAGCAAATCTAAAAAAAAGAAAAAAATGGATCGTGATTTCGAGTAGACAAAAAAGCACCCCCGCAGCGATCGATTTTTCGAGACGCCTCGAGAAATTACGGGCGTGTTAAGGAACCCGCCGGAGGAAGTAAGAATCGAAAGAGGGAGAATAAAAAAAAGAGAAAGAAAAACGAAGATCGAGCTTCGTTAGAACGATCGTGCGGCTTCCGTGCACGTGAAGCCTCGCCGCTCGTGAGTAGAGAACGTTCTCGAGATAAAATACCACGGCAGAGGGTGGAAACCGAAAATAGACTACTTCCTTATCCTTCACTTATTACACTTCATTGTATGAAATTTTTTATTTTATTATCATTTTTTTCCCTTCATTCCATGCTAACTACCCGTTTCAATCTGATTCATTCCCTTATCATTGAAATTGTAAATTCAAATTTATTTAAGAATCCGTGCAAGTGATGGACAGTGCATATGCATCGTGGCTGGAGATAACAATTTTCGAGGCGTAGTGTATGAGCTCGAGCGGGGCAAAACGGGCACACTGAGAAAAAAGATACGATTTCCTACTATATCGAATAATTCCCAAAGGGAAAGTATATATAGATATTTTCTGATAGTATATATTCAGATGATTACTTTATAATCGTTGTTACCAAACGGTGTGAACGGAGGAAAGAAGAAAGAAAAGGAGACGTGATAGTAACGGAGTTTGTTTTGTTTTTTGTTTTGGTTTTTCATGGGGTTTGATCGAACTCGCTTCAGATTAAAACTAAAAATGAAAAAGTTTGTCATTTTCTTGAATAAATTCCTTTGAGTTCAATATTTTGTAGTTGTTTTCGGTTATTTAATTATCTACGGAGTGAGAGACGAGATCAGGAAGGTGGGAGCTCGCAAGAGAGCGTGAGATCGTTGCGTGTGGCGATCCAACGAAACGTGGGAGATTCGAGACGCATTTATTGGTGGTGGCGAAACAATCATTGTCGAAACTACAAAATGTTTACGTTCCCTTTGGGAACTATTTTTTATGGTAAAAAGTTAGTATTGTTGCTTTTACTATTTAATTTTTTCTCAGTGCAATTTTCATAATTTTTTTTCGGTATACTGACAAAAAAAAATTGGTTGATTTAACCAAAAGTCGCGGTGAGATACGTTCAAAGATTTTTTGTCATTGTCGAAACTACAAAATGTAGACATTCCCCTTGGGAACTATTTTTTATGGTAAAAAGTTAGTATTGTTGCTTTTACTTTAAATTTTTTCTCAGTGCAATTTTCACCATTATTTTTTGGTACAGCGACAAAAAAAAAGTTGGTTGACTCAACCAAAAATCGCGGTGAGATACGTTCAAAGCTGTTATTTGTTCGGCACAAACAAACCATAGTTTTGTCAAACGATTATTTGCTCCAATTTATTCAAAATTTGTCGATTGAAAAAAAAAAAACATTTTTCTCCCACCAACAAAACACACCTTTGAGCGTTCGTCGACGCGCATCTGCTTAACCCAACGATTTCTTTTTCTCAATGTACAAAAAATGTCCTCTTCATATTGCATAAAATTTGTATCGCCTCCAACTCGCACACTCACGCCAGAATTCGCGTTCGCATCGCTCGCGCTGCACAGAACCTGCGCGATATCGATAAATTTTCGCTAAAAATAATTCGCGTGCGAGAAGCGCGCGCTACGACGGGGCGACATAAAAGAAAATCTCGGCGTGCAATAAGGCGCCCTATAAAACTGCAATCACTGCGTCTCGCACGAGGATATCCGGGTCTGCGGTGCACCTTACGACTATAGGAGGTTTCACCCCTTTCCCCCCCCCTTTTAGGTCAACCGGTATCTTGGGAAATAAACCGCGCTGAGCTTCCTCCCGTCGTCGTTCTGCAGACGAAGAGCGAGGAAAAGCGTAGCCCGCAGTGAGGAACGAAGAGGAGAAAAATAAACCCTGTGTATTCCCATTTCAACCTTCCCCGAGGCTTACGAGGCAAAGAAACGAGGCAAAGAGCGGGGAAAGAGAAGGAAGAAATTAAAGGATAAAAGAAAAAACCAATGCCAAGAAAAGATAGCGAGAAAGAAGAACGGCGTAGAAGGAAGCGAACGAAAAATTCACTTGCCGGACTCTCCGTGCATGTAGCGTGTAGTGGATGTATAAAACAAACGAGGCAACGAGCTCGCGAGCGGTTTTGTTATCGCTCGCGCGCGATAAATTTCCGGTGGTTTCGTCGGTGCAACCGGCTGTCCGCCGTACGGCGAGGCGAAAGAGCCTGGCTGGGTGGCCTAGACACTTGTACAGAATTCACATCTGCCTCCCGGAAAACACGGATGGTTAATTTGTCACCGGTCCCGACGATTTCGGCACGGCGGCGACGCAACACCACGGTAAAAACGTGCCGAAGGTTGCTCAACAATGTGTTGAAAGTGTCAGGGAAAAATTGCCTCGGTGTACATCGCAACAGACCGCGGATATCTTGAGTTATTAATTACCCTCGGTAGAATCGTAATTGATCATGCTTGAAATAATTATAACGATTATCCTCGGAAGAATCGTAATTGATCATCCCCGAATTAATTATGATTATCCTCGGAAGAATTGAAATTGATAACCCTTGAAATAATTATAATGATTATCCTCGGAAAAATCGTAATTGATCACCCTCGGAATCGTAATCGATCATCCTCGGAAGAATCGTAATTGATCATCCTCGAAATAATATAACGATTATTCTCGGAAGAATCGTAATTGATCATCCTCGGAATCGTAATCGATCATCCTCGGAAGAATCGTAATTGATCATCCCCGAATTAATTATAATTATCCTCGGAAGAATCGAAATTGATCACCCTTGAAATAATTATAATGATTATCGTCGGAAAAATCGTAATTGATCGCCCTCGGAATCGTAATCGATCATCCTCGGACGAATCGTAATTGATCATCCTCGGACGAATCGTAATTGATCATCCTCGAAATAATATAACGATTATCGTCGGAACAATCGCAATTGATCATCCCCGAATTAATTATACACCCAGAAAGATAATTTATTTGACGGACGCCCCGCAAATAAATATTTATTTCATTGAAATAGAAAATGAATATTTATTTTCGCTTCAAAAAGCCGTAGACAATATAGCAACATGGTCCAATAACTGGCGGCGTAAACCAAATCCACGGAAATCACAATTACTCATTTTTAATCACCAAATAATCCCGCAATCGCCAAATATACGTTTATGCAACGTCGAAATACCCGATCTTATTTCTTAGCTACGGCGTTTTATCCCGTTCTCCGATGTGCAGTTCTACAGTAGACTCCGCCGTAAGGTGGCTATCCTGGCTTCCTTTATAGCGACGAAGCCATGCAGATATGAATGAACTCGCGAGAAGGCGGCACACGCGACTCTCGGCGTTTCGCGCGACGCGCATGAAACGATGCCCACAATTCTAGCAACGACGACTTCTGCCACTGTACAAATTCAATTTCTTGCTTGACTCGCGCGACGCCAGATTTAGCGCAAATATACTGTAGGGTAGAGCGGGGAAAAACGAGGCATGGGGCAAAACGTCAATTGCCAATAATTTTTGGATGCCCGAATTCGCCCCATCGATGCATCAGGCTTTTCTGCCCCGTTTTGCCACCTTGTCCGATCCAAAAATGATTGAAAAATTTAGTTTTGCCCAAAAACCCCGTTTTGCCCCGTTGCCCCATTTTGCCCCGCTCTTCCCTACGCATAAATCGCGTTCGCACTGTACGTCTAGTACTCAACGATATACAACTTAACCGTGCTTCTTCGGCTCGCGACTGATTGATTTGTTGTTTTGCATGCGCACACGTCGTTCAGCGACATCAATTGCTATACCCAACGCCACTCTGTCTGATAACGGGACGTAGTTGTACGGCTGTCCGCCCACGCGGTCTGTGTGTGCATTGGAATTGTTCTCCCGAAGACATGGCAGAGACTTTCTCAAGAGCATGCGACAATACCACGGTCGGTAATGAAAACTGCAATCAACTTTCATTTTTTTTTCTCCTCGCGTTGGCGCACGGTCAAACGAATGCCAATACAGCTTCGGCATTTTCGGAAAAATAAAGTCTGATGATTTGGAAGAGGCGCGTTTGGATACGAGACTTTCGGCCGATTGAAGTTTCGGCGCCAAAAAAAAAAATGTTTAATTTAATCCAGCGGACTGGCAGTTTTTACGCGGAGACTGTGACATCAAATGTAATGGGCAATTGTGATAAAAAATTAATTTACTTTTTCATTGAATTTAAAGGAAGTCATTAAAATTAAAGTACTTTTATGGTAAAATTAAAGGAAATTATTAAAAGATGAAGTATTTCCGATGTTTTCAATACACTGAACAGTTTTCCATCACAATTGACCACGAAATTAAATATACCAGTTTTTGCATAAAAACTTCCAGTCCGGTACATCAAATTTCACACCGAATTCTTTTGCACTGAAATAATGCTGAAAATAATGAGGCTTCGCGAAGTCTCATCGAAAGCGGATGTCATCTTTCCACGAGGTATTTTTTTCACCGCAAATGCCAGCACACACGACGAAATAGGACGGTTGATTACAGTCTGCGTTATCGACCGAGTCATTGAAACCTCCACGGTAGTCAGTGGTTAATATTCGAGCTAGTAGAAAACGCCCCTTCGCGGTCGGACACGCATGATTAATAGCAGTAATTATGCAGACACTTCGCGTTCGAATTCGACGAAGGATATGTTTACAATTCTCCGTCTGTGTGTGTGTATACTCTGCGCGGTAATCGGACGGATAATGAAACATATTAGGCAGCACTTGGGTCGGCGGAAGTTGCGGCAGACGAAGAAATTCTGCCGTCGACACTCACTTAATTCTTGCGTTTATGTCTTCCTTCCGCGAGGCTCGCACCCAATATTTTATCTCTAATCGTTTCCCCGCCGCCGACGAAAAATGAGTGGGAAAAAACGTCGGAGGGGCGGCGGGAACGAAAAAGAAGAAGAAACGCTTGGCCATGGCTTATGACTTGCCGGGCCACATACGTAACTTCGGTCGGGTCTTTCGCGAAGCTCGGCGCGCTTTTAGCATACCCGTTTTATTTATAAACTCCGCGGTGTGCGTTTCAGCGATCCGAGCTCTCGCGTGTAGTTTAACCGGCGCGAGTAAAACTACTCGCGAGGCTCTCGTCGATGCTGTAATAATATCGCTCGCGACTGCTCCGAAGTATTTTGTTGCCGATGTTAATTCAACCTGTCCGGTTGAACATTGAGACGGATGGCGAAAAAAAAATTTGAACACGCTTTTTTGCCCGAAATTTATGGATACCTCCACCTCCTTAAATCAAACTCGAATTCGTTCAACCAAAAGCTCCTGAATAAACAAAAAGTTTCAACCCCGAACGCTGGCAAAAAATAAAAGAGCGATAAAATATCTATAGTTGAGCAAACGAGGAATATTAATTATAATTTTGATACAATTTGGGAGTTCGAAATGCCGCGAACCCGTTGCATTAGTTACTTCCATTTTGCCGTAAGACTTTTTTTCCTTTTTTCTCTAAAATTCTATTTCTATTTCTATTCTATTCTATTTCTACAATTAGAATTGTATAAAGAAAAAAAACGAAGTTTTTCGGCAAAATGGAATTAGCCAACGCGACGGGCTCGCAGCATCTTAAACTATTATTAATATTCTTCGTTTGTTCAACTATAGATGTTTAATTGCTTAACAAAACGAAGCATTAATGTCGTCCGTAAATCGTAAATATTTTTCGTTGAATAGAAAAAAAATGTGCACATGGCTTCGTCATTTATTACAATTTTGCGCATAACTTTTCGTTCATCGATTTTGGATTCCTCATAAGAGGAAGGTATTCTCAGAATTGTAATAAATGAGGAAACCATATGCAAATTACTTTGCACCTTTTATCGTGACATACAAAAATGTCCATATCTCATAAAATTGAAACCGTCCAAATTTACCGCGAAATTTATTTTGGGAATATCGAAAACTTAAATTTTAGTATTCTGTCGGTTTTGAGTCAATTTTTAATGAATCATTCACCGCTGACTACAAAACTGTAACTGATTTTACTCTCAGCGTGATATTTTATTCAGAAACTCGTGTCAGGCACAAAAAACAAATTTACAAAAAAAATGTAAACATCTCCAAATCTCATATAATTTAAACGCTTCTATTTTTCAGTAATCATTCAAAGCAAACCCAGCTCGAATAATCCGTAGGGCCGTAGCCGAAGGGCTTTTCCTCCATCCCATTCAACCGAACGCTCCCAAATAAACAAAAGATTCTCCCCCGAAGTAACGCTGGGAAAAAATAAAAGAGTTCGCATCCGTCGAATCGTCGAAAAAAAAAGGAAGAAAAAAGGAGTCTTACGGCAAAATGGAAGTAAGATAGCAGTCGGGACCGGTGGAGTGGAGGGTTTTCCTCGAGAAATAAATAGAAGATGAAAACGAGCGAGTGAAAGGACGGAGGGTAAAAAAAAGAATCTCGCGAAAGAGGAGGATGAAGAGTAACGAGGTAGAAAGAAGAAAAAAAAATCAGAGCGCGTAGAGCCCGAAGGGGGTTTTAAGACGGGCGGAAAGTATCGAGAGCCAAAAAGCCTTCGCCCTCCGCTCTTTCCATCGTCCCTAACCGAATTACGATGACGACCTGGAACGTGTCTGCATCCCTGTGCTTGCCGTTCACCTTCGGTACTCGGGTGTGAGAACCCTTGCTGAAGGCGGGGAATTTGGCCCGGTCGGTGTGTCATTGATTCGCGTGCTAATCGGGGTGGTCCGTATTCGCCCCTTCGCCCCACACCGCGACGAGCTTAGATAAGCTCGCTTCGGTGTGTTCGCGCGCGCGCGGGCGACTCGTTCGCTCAATCGTTCCGTGCTATATACTTTACACGCTATGCTCCATGTACACTGTACGCTCGAAACGGCCGGTCCGTGGTTCATTTTCCCGAAGCGGACGCCCAGTCCGCCGAACTTGATTGCGCACTGATTTGATAAACCGGTCGCCCCGCATACCGTTCCAACCCTGTGTCGGTCCTGAAGCCCGAGAAACGAGCTTGCTCAACGGAAGCGCCAGAAAGCATAGTAATGACCGCGTGACGAAAATCCAGGGTAGTGCGGGGCAAAATGGGCAGGCTAAGAGTTGAAAGTCGTTCGAACGATTCCGGAGCTATGAAGTGACTGTTTTGCTAAAAAAAAAATTCCATCTGGGGCAAAATGGAGTATCTCTCAGCCAAAAAGATACCCTGTAATCTGATGCATATGTTCTGATCAATGATTCCAAAATATTCATTTTGGAATAATTATTTTGGAAGCACCAGAAAGCATAGTAATGACCGCGTGACGAAAACCCAGGGTAGTGCGGGGTAAAATGGGCAGGCTAAGAGTTGAAAGTCGTTCGAACGATTCCGGAGCTATGAAGTGACTGTTTGCTAAAAAAAAGGCAACTGGGGGTAAAATGGAGCATCTCTCAGCCAAAAAGTTACCCCGTAATCTGATGTGTATGTTCCGATCAACGTTCCCAAAATACTCGAAATAGTTGCGCTTCCTCATTCCGCCCAGTGTCTACAGCTCGGAGTTTCCTCATTTTGACCCGGTCTTCCCCGCCACATTAGTCGGCGGTGATCCCCACCAACTCTCGACAATGTAGGGGAGATTGGGGCAAAACAGACTATTTTTAAAACATTTTATAAGCGGGACACAAAAAAGACGTTCCATCCAGAATGGAATGTGCGGGTTCGTTTTGCCCCGCTCTCCCCGGCACGTAAACCTACATTATTGCATCTTACGTATTTGTCTGTTCTACAGAGGGTGGCAATGAAAACGTACCTGCGTAGAACTTGGAAACACACACGTACGCACGCACAAACACACATACACACACGCACGCGCGCGCGCCTAAATATTTATATGTATAGTGGAGAGCGGGGCAAAATGGCACAGCAGGGCAAAACTCCAATAACTTTTGGATGGTGGCAATGGTGGTAAATGGGGTAAAGTGGTTTAGAAAATGCGAACACTGAAAAAAAAGATCATTAATTCAAGAACAGTGACACTTGCGGACTCTCATGGACATACGCTGTTGTTTCAAGTCTATTTTGCTTGACACAACGACGCATGACAATGAAACTATTACATAGGGTAAAAGTGGGGAATATGGACCGGTCCATATATCATTGATTTACGTGTTAATCGAGGTGGGCCATATTCACCACTTTTACCCTATCTTCTCATAAATTTTATAGACATTGGTTCATTTTGATATACGATTGTTAGAATCAAAATAACAATTACACTGACTACCTACATATGTCAATGGTAGCCCGCAAGTGTCACTGTTTTTGAATCAATGATATTTTTTTTCAGTGAATCTATCGTTAGGACAAAATGGGGCATCCAAAAATCATTGGAAAATTGAGTTTTGCCCTGTCCCGTTTCGCCCCGCTGTGCCATTTTGCCCCGCTCTCCCCTGTACACTCACACACACTCACGCCAGTGAGAACAAAGTCTCCCGCTTCGGAGCGAGGAAACGCGTTCGCGTTCCTTTGAAGATTCAAGCTCTGCACATCCCTCGCTTGCCTTTGCCCCCTCGTCGGCTCGCCGCGGGCACTCGTCCAAGTGCCGATCTTCATACCGGCTCGCAAAGCAGAGGCAAGAGAGGAAGTGGAATAAAAAAAAATTATAATAACAACAACAAAAAAGTATCACAAAAGTTTCGTGACGTGTAGCATTCGTTGCTTCGCTATACATCGGATTTACATGTGCCGGTAGCGAAAATTCCGATGAACTTTGGATTTCGTAAACCGACCGGTGGCGAAGGTGTGCGTCAGGGCTCACGTGAACAATGACGGTGATAACACCGAGCGCACCGTGTTTGACGCACGCCGCTCGACCGATTGCATTAAATATGCTCTTTGCAACGAGCACCGTGCACGAGCATGTGTGTCGCGATTCCAATCACGTATACGAAAGCCAAGGTAAACGCCACGATACGTGTACGCGCGGTATGCACGGTGGATGCGATGTTTATAGGGCAATTCCGGGTGACACGGCCGCTGATTAGGGCGAAAGGGGGTCGATATGGCCCGGTCCTCGTATCATTGAATTACGAATTAATCTGGTGGGCCATATTCGCCACAATTGTCCCGCGGCTGTCCTGCACGCTGACGAATCGCGCTGGCGCTTGCACCCAGGGAAAAAAATTATTTGTCGGCCACCGTTTATTATGATTAAGTAAAATATTTATTTGATTTAAATAAAGATTTATGCAAGGAAACTGCACTGGAAAAAATAAAAACGGCCAAAACAGGCGCAATCAGGCGAATCACAAGAATCCGAAACCCGTCAAATCCCCTCTTCCACCCACGTAACACCTCGCTCTACGAAAAAACCGGCATTATCCCCATCTCAAATAGATTACAGCACCTTACAAAACAGTTCGCAATAAATCAATTGGAAGATCTACAAGCGCTATGCGTAAAGCGTATGCCACATATTTTACCGAAACATAAATTTCCCATCCGTACTATACTTCAAACTCTGGAATCGGTGACCAACGACACTTAAGTTAACCAAAAATAAGGCACTCACACGCATGTATAAAAATATATATATATGTTTATAAAAATATAAAATCAAAATGTCCCGCTGGATACCAAAGATTACCTTTCGCTGAAGGACCTCGGTCGATGGCCCATTGACATTATATGTATTGCATATCGTTTGTAACTGTCCCACCACCATTATTGTAAACACCATTGTCAATAAATACATTTACTACTACTACTAAAGATTTATTTAAATTAAGTAAATAGTTACGTAAATGAAATAAATATTTATTTAAATCAAATAAATATTTTACTTAATCTTAATAAACGGTGGCCGCCAAATAAATTTTTTTTCTGGGTGTGCGGAGTTTTTAATTCACGTGTTTTAGGCAGTGCCATTGCACCACCCGAGTAGAAATTTTCAAGCGTTACATCGGGCCCTGATAGGGTCCTGATAAGGCCTTATCAGGATCCTATCAGGGCCCGATGTAACGCTTGAAAATTTCTACTCGGGCAACGGCGGAATTTTTTTGTTCCGGGGGCCTCGGAGGCAAACTTTACTTTAATGTCGCGGAAATTCCGGGGATTTTCGAAACCCGAGCGAATTTCTTGCGACTCCATTTACAGCGGAGGTAATTACGTGCCCGACAACGAAAACTTGTGCGCATTCACGCATCGCGTACCTGTGTCATGAATGACATACTCGGGTAATTCGATACACCGAACGACCCACCGCTGCGAGAGTAAATTCCTGTTCGCAGTGCATTGTCGCAGTGCAATTCGCTTTCATTTCGCGAGCGAGCAACCCTCTTCTTCGGCGATTGATAAAATAATTTGATATTTTGTATACAATTGAATTGCGTGAAAATTAAACGCTCACAAAAGTGTCTTAAAATAGTATGAGCGTGTACGCTGATACCACGTAAGATTCGGAGAGACTTGAGAAAGAATTGCGAACACTTTTCGGAAGGTGTTGGAAATATTGATTTTACACAATAATAATTTCAATGTGTTAGTAACAAATTAAAGAAAAAAAAAATTGTTCAACTCATCACTGGGAAATACAACTTTTAAAAAATGAAAATTATTGGTTAACTTTTCTGAATATGTTGCATTTTTAAGCTGCAAAGAAATTCAAAGATGGCAATTTTTCAAACATTAGACAAAATATGAAAACGTTCATACGCATTCAGAAAAGTTAACCAACAATTTTCATTAAGAAAATTATGTTTCAGGGTGATTTGTTGAACAATATTTTCCATTCATTTGTTAGTAATATTAAAAAATGATTATCATGCAAAATCAATATTTTCAATGTCTTCCATACACTTGATATTTTTTCTATTTGTATCCTATCGAGAAGTGTTCGCAATTCTCTCCGAATCATACATAGTGTCAGTCTATACGCTCATACTACCTTAAATTACAAAAATGGCAGCAAATTATTATTATTATTATTATTATTATTATTATTATTATTATCATTATTATTATTCAGCTGAAAATATGAATGTTGCTGGAAGTTACATTTCGAATGGTCGTTAAGACGATCGATGTGCGTTGTGCGTTTATCATCGTGATTTTTAACGATCTTCACTCGTCCACAGGACGAGCGCGAGTGCGGTGTTTTACCAGCAGGAAAAACGGTTGCCGCAGGCTGTAACGGCGAAGTGGTAATGCAGGAGGTCGCATCGGTATAGAGCGAACCATAGCAATAGCAGCAGCAGCAGCAGCAGCAGGAGCCAGTAGTGCTCGCGGTGGCATAGGCAGGCAGCTATCGCCGGCGTTCGTACGGATCAATATTCCGTCCGGTCCATCCTCTTCTGACCCATATATCTCTTTCCCTCTTACTTAGGTGGCCCCTCTCTATCTCCCATCTCCATCTCCCTCATTCTCGCACACGTTCCGCCTTTAACTCTCGCTACGGTTCTCCCCCCCCCCCACCCCACCCCCCTCCCCCACCCCTCGGCCCTGTACCACGTTCTTCCCTCACCGACCTCTCTTCCCTCCTGCCGTGACCCTGTTTCTCTCTTTAACTTCGTTCCTCACACTTCCACATCGTATTCTCTATCTTTACCTCGTTTCCTCGCTTTTCTTCCGCGTTTCGGAGTCCCCGACTTCGTGACCGATCTTACGCCGTCTCTGCCGCGACATCACTCGCAATCCACCTCGGGAGAGGCCGTCGCGATGTTTCTCTTATTTCACATTCTCAGTCTGGAGCTCCCTAAGCGACAAGTTTGCGCATTCGCCGGGAGGGGAGGAAAACGTTACTGAGAAATTGACCGGGAAACGGGTCAGATTTTTTTTTTTTTTACACGTCGATTTGTAAAGGAGATTGGAAGTAATCGCGTATCAGTCAAGCCCGAGATTGGTAATCACCGAAAGAAATCGTTTTGCTGTTTCTCTTAAGGTAGTCCTTGCGAACGGTGTTCACTTCGGATGAGTTTTAAAGAAATGAGAGGGAATTGCAAACGCTTGTCGATGGTATAAAAATCTGAAAAAAATTAAGGATATTAACGACGCCGAAACGATTAATTTTTTATTATAATAATTCCGAAATGTTATTAACAAATTGATGAAAAATCTCCAACAAATCTCCCGGAAGCATAACTTTTTGTTTTATGAAAATGATTCGTCCATTTTTGCCATATAAAAAAAAATCGAAGTGAATTTAAAAATCGGAAAAAATTCGTACGTGTTCAGTAAAGTGGACGAATCATTTTTATTTAAAAAAGTTAGGTTTCCGAGAGATTTGTTGAACAATTTTATTTTTCATCAATTTGCTAATAACATTTTGGAATTATTATTATGCTAAATGAATCTTTTCAGCACCTTTAATATGCTTGATTTTTAAAAGATTTTTATAAGATCCAGAAGTGTTTGCAATTCCCTCCCATTTCTCTGAAACCTGTGCGAAGTGAACACTATTCGCAAGGACTACCTGGAAAGCTGTGTTTAGATGAAACAAAGGTACAAACTTATTTCGAATATTGCGTTCGCATGTTATTGTAACATGCGAACATGTTGTATTGTTGTATTGTAAGTAATTCACAGAGCTTTCTATGCGAGCTTTCGAAAGCGATGTGAAAATAAAAATGAATTTTCGTCACGGATAGTTCCCAGCTTCTGCCTCGTGCAACGGTCGGTAACGGCGCGGATAAAACGACCACAGAAACCCTTCGATATTTAGGAGAGCCGATTTTTATTTGTAAATTTTTTTTTACGTAGACACAAGAGACTCTCGGGGAAGGTTTCCGGGGAAGACATAAAATACTTTTCGTAGCTGTCGGAATATTTTTGTTTAGAAATTCACGTTCGATCTACCTCGCACGACCCACATACACATAGTACGAAGCATACTTTATAAATATGTAATGCTTGCATATTTCATTCTCGGCAAACGCCACCTCGACCGTTGTCTGTTCCCATTCAAATATTCTCGGGGTCACGTGCTGCTGCCGGTGGTAACCACCTCAGGGTGGTGAGCCTCGACTACGACGACGGAGACTACAATGGAGGAGTCTTTGTCACCGGGCATTGTCTCTTCCGGCGCCGCAGCCACGAGAGAAAGAGACAGAGAGAGACAGAGAGAGAGACGGAGAGAGACGGGGAGAGAGACGGGGAGAGAGACGGGGAGAGAGACGGGGAGAGAGACGGGGAGAGAGACGGGGGGAGAGACGGGGAGAGAGACGGGGAGAGAGACGGTGAGAGAGACAGAGAGAGAGACGGCGAGAGACAGAGAGAGACAGAAAGAGAAATAGAGAGAGAGACGGGGAGAGAGACGGGGAGAGATTGATTGATGTTTATTAGCTTTCTCAGCTATTTGTTGTACATAATATTACATGTTTATCTTACGTCTACATTACATTTATTTAACTTCACTTGCAATGAATGCTTTTAACATACTCTTGTACTGAACTAATTTTTCACAGCCCTTTACCTCTATTGGCAGCGCATTATACATTTTTACTCCATGATAAAACATACTCTTTTGCGCACTTCTTGTTCTCCTGAACTGGATTGTAATATTTTCCGCTTGCCGTGTTACCCGACCCGTCCTTAATTTTACAACTTCAAATTTACTTGTTACTTCTTTCGGCAACAGTTTCTCGATGGCCTTAAAAATAAATATACATACATTATAATACAGTCTCTATTTCACACTCATAAACTGAACCGCTTGTAACATGTCGTCTACCCTCGTATACCTGCTGCATTGCAATATGACTCGCATCGCTCTGTTCTGCGCTATCTGCAGTTTATTCAACTCTGTCTCACCCATACCCACTAACAGTGTTGCACAATATTCAAAGTGTGGTGCTATGATTGCCTTATATACAACACATCTGGTGTATGCCGATATATATTGCCCTATCCTGTTCAGTAAACTCGTTTTTTACCTATCTTTTTCAATATGTACTCACAGTGGTCTTTGAATCGAATCTTGTCATCTATCATTACACCTAAGTATTTCATTACTTCCACTCGCTCTAATTCGGCGAGACGGAGAGGATTAAGAGAGACGGAGAGAGAGTTTGATTGATTTTATTAATGCCTTAGTTGAACTATGAGGCAAAATTGTACAAAGTGTTGCAGGAAAGACTTAAAACTAAGTAATGTAATACAGTTGACAAACAATAAACACAAGGTAAGTTCAAATAATAAGAAGAGAGAGAAAGAAAGAGGAAGAGAGGGAGAGAGAGCTCAACTTCTGTTCTCTCGGAACGCCAAACCGAATCTATTATTCCCTCACACGACGCGTGCACCTCGAGCTTATGACACCTTACAATATGTGTATATGCATATATGCGTATTCTCTCTTTCCCTTCATTTTATCGTCTCGTTGACGGGACCGGCTCATTTCCTGTTCTCTTTTTTTTCCAAACGATGAACCGGCGAAATAAAGTTGCCGGTTCATTATTTATGATAATGCGTTATACTCAGCGTTGTACACTGCATATTATATCGTACCAACTAATTAATTAATCGGACGTGCGGTTGGCCGGTCGTCGGCAACGTGTTGTAGTGAATCTACACCATCGTGCTTAAATTATTGTTTACACGTTTCATCCGGCTAACTATCGGGCTGCGAATTCGGCACTTCTATTACGAGGGCAATAATAATTTTCCGCTCGACATTTCCGATAACCGTTTCGAGTTCTCGAGCGTTTGCGGGCACGATTTGCCCGCGAGTTGCCAGACGAGATCGACCATAATGAAATATTATTAACTGTTTGAACTGTTGTTGTAAAAATTGACACGCTCGGGATAGATTATCGCGCAGGAACTTCGTATTGCATTTATTGTTCGCGAGCATTTCGCCTATTCGAAACTGGGCATTGTATCAGGTCAGTTAAGATTCGAAGTGGGTCTATTTATATCGGGCTGGCCGAAACATTCGAGCCTCGGCATCACCGACGCACCGGCAACGGCATAATTGTGCTCAGTTGAACGCTCCAAGCTGCCAAGAAAATCACGTTGACCACCTTCGCGAATCGAGCCAATGCGACGGACTCGCGGCATCTTAAACTACCAAATTGTATCGAAATTATTGATAATATTCTTCGTTTGCTCAACTATAGATATTTTATCGCTCAATAAAACGAAGCAGAAGTGTCGCTCGTAAATCGGAATTTTTCTTCGTTGAAAAGAAAAAAAATGTTCACATGACTTCTTCATTTGTTACAATTTTGCGCACAACTTTTCGTTCATCGATTTTGGGTTCCTCATAAGGGAAAGCTATGCGCAGAATTTTAATAAATGAGGAAGCCATATGGACATTACTTTTGCACTTTTTTTCGTAGCATAAACAAATTTGTACATCTCATAAAATCGAAACCGTCAAAATTTACCGCACAATTTATTTTGGGTAAATCGCAGACTTGAATTTGAGGATTTCGTCGTTTTGAGGCTTTTTTTTATCAATTATTTACCGCTGACTACAAAACTGTAACTCATTTTACTCTTAGCGTGATATTTTATTAAGAAACTCGTGATAGGCGTGAAAAACAATTTTTTGACTAAATTTAAACATTTCCAAATCTCATAAAATTTAAACGCTTCGATCAATTTTCGCCAGAATTAATATAAAACATTTTACAGTGTTAGTTCACTCCCGCATCAAATTTAAGCTCTATATCTCCATGTTTACTAGAATTCGACCGTTTTTAGTAACTTTTCAAAAAAATCAATATCCCATAAAATCTGAACGCTTGGATAGATTTTGGCAAAATTTAATGCCAAAGATCTTTGATCAAAATATTATGTTTGTGCGCAGTTTTAGGACAAAATATTATGTTTGTGCGCAGTACCTCTAAATTGCCTCAAAATTTAGGCAAGTTAGAGGTACCACAGACATTTTTCAAAAAATTCTGTATCTCGCAAAATCTCCAATTAGGCCTCAATCGTGACCACTATAGACAAAGACGTGACCACTATACTAGTGTACCAAATTTCAACAAGCTATCTCAAACCGTTTCCGGTTTATAGTCGTTTTAGACGATGCAAGTCTATCACACACACATACACAAATACATCCGGACGCCAAGTACAAACCACATTTCTCCACACTTCAGACTTTTTTTAAGCACTCTGACCCTAAAATCTCGAAATTTTTGTTTAAGAAGACAGTTTCCTCATGAGGAAACAAAAATAAAAATAATAAGTCATTTCGACGATCTCATGAAAGTGTACTCTTCACTGAGAAGAAAGATGGTATTTCCTACTATAGCGAATAGTTTCCAGGGGAAACGTCTATATAGATACTTTCTGATAGTATATATTCAATTGATTAAACTATAATTATGGTTGCAATCATGATATTTTATCATTGTTGTAACTATAAAATGTAAAAGTTCCGACTGGGGACTATTTTTTTATGGTAAAAAACAGTCCTGTTGCTTTTACTATGTAATTTTTTCTCAGTGTTCGGATAGGTTCGCCATTCATCGTTCGACCGCTCAATCGTCCGATCGTACCAGAATTGAAGCCTACGTCACCCACGATCATGCATCGGTACACCAAGACCGCAAAATCGGTGTATCCGCAAATTGGAATGCATCTGTCTGGTTGTACCTTGAACGACTATTTGTACTCACTCTCGGCGTACTATTGAATTTTGGCTTAAACGCGTATAGGGGCGAGGTGGTCGAAATGAACCCCGGGGCAAAACGGACCATTTTTTTTCGTCATGGTAAAAACAGCCTCGTTATTAAATGGAGAACACGGGTCCGTTTTCTGTGCGAGAGAAATCGTGCCTTGGAGTGAACCGAGACATTGTACAACGATCCCTGTTACCTGGGACCCAATGCTCGTCAATGGTGTTTTCTTTGGGAAACACGCTCCTAGCCATCCTGCTCAATTATTAATAGTCATGAGCTATGTCGCCCACGGACCATTTCGCGCCGCAGAATTCAACGCGATGTGTGATGTCGTGATTTCTGTCGCTCGTTGTGTATATATATATATATATGTGTGTGTGTGTGTGTATGTGTGTATGGGACTTTTGGTGTGCGTGTGCGTGCGAGCCGGCGAGCCGTGGGTCACTCCAACTGGGTCGCGGAACACTCATAGCCACCGGCAATCCCTCGCGCCGATTCGAGTTTATTTTTATTCGTCCGAGCGACGGCTCGCCGGGCATATAATATACCGGCGCGAGAAAGATAAATAGAGAAGTGGCGGAAGAGGGTGAGTAATATTAAAAAATAATAACAATAACTGCGCCGAATCGAGTAATAAGTTTGAAGTCTTTCACCTGCGAAGTTTTCACAGTGGGGGCTCCAAGTTAGTTTTCTCATTGATCAATTCACATGACTCGTCTCGGTGCTATTTCCAATCTCTGGGTCAACGCTCGACGCAAAGTTTAAGGTATACACTGTAAATAAAAAATTGTAAATTTAATGTACCGAACTGCACATTTTTATGCAAAAACTGGTACATTAAATCCAATGTACAATTGCGACGAAAAATGAATGTACTTTTTCATTGAAATTAAAGTAAATCGTTAAAATCAAAGTACTTTCATAGTGAAATTAAGGAAAATGATTAAAAAAATAAAATTTTTCCAATGTTTTTAATATACTGAACATTAATTTTTCATCACAATTGTACATGAAATTTAATGTACCAAGTTTTGCATAAAAACTTCCAGTCCGTTACACTAAATTTCATATGATTTTTTTACGGTCTAAAAGATTGGAGAAAATTAAATAAAAATGAAAATCTTGTCTAACGACATTTTCTGCGAGATCGAGTAATTTATAAAATGTTAAGGGAGAGCGGGGCAAGATGGACCAGTGCACCCAGAAAAAAAATTTATTTGATGACCACTATTTATTAAGATTAAGTAAAATATTTATTTGATTTAAATAAATATTTATTTGATTTAAATAAATATTTATTTCATTTAAGTAACTATTTACTTAATTTAAATAAATATTTATTTAAAACAAATAAATATTTTACTTAATCTTAATAAACGGTGGCCGTCAAATAAATTTTTTTCTGGGTGTGGACCCATTTTTTTTAAATTTCAAGTCAGACGATTTTTTTTATTTTCCTCGAAACAAAAATGGGTAAGGGTGGGCCGTTTTGTCACTCTCTTCCGTCCAAATATCCCGTCGACTCTCCGTTCGGCGAGTGGTTCTGGTCTAGGCGTTGTCCGCGGAAACGGAGCTGAAACAAGCTCTCTATCTTTCGAAACCTTTGATGGAGTGGTATCTGCCACCTGTCGGCGCGTTTGTCCAACGGTCGACAATCCGTTCGGCTCGACTTACCACGCGGGGGAAAACGTCGACGGGAGCCGAGGACGAGACGGGAACGCGGCGCGTCGACGATATCCGCGTGACAAAGCCGCAGCGACGAAAGACTGGCTGCCGGCCAGCACCGGCCCAGTCGGCCCGACTTTGACTCCCGGCTCGCCCGGCTATCGGCTCCTCTTTCGTTTCGTCTCGTTTTTCCCCTTTGGATCTCTCTCCTGCTTATGAATACACTCGAATATCAATTCCGCTCGGGTCAAACTGGCCGGCTTTGGCAGTCCTCGGCCGATATTGCCGAAGGGATCCGCTTCGCATTTCAAACGTTGCAAACGTAGCACAATTCTGCCTTTGGAGTGCACGCTAAACTTCCTGCACGGTAAAAAAATTCTTATAAAGTTGAATGTTCACTGTAAAAAAAATCGTGGGAAATTTAATGTACCGAACTGGAAGTTTTTATGCAAAAACTGTTATATTAAATGTTAATGTACAATTTTGATGACAAATAAATTTTCAGTGTATTAAAAGCATTGGGAATACTTTATTTTTAATAATTTTCTTTAATTTTCCTATGAAAGCACTATAATTTTAATAATCTACTTTAATTGCAAGGAAAAATTCATGTTCCGTGCATTAAAAACATTGGAAATACTTTATTTTTTAACAATTTTCTTTCATTTCAATGAAAAAAATATATTAATTTTTCATCATAATTGTACATGAAATTTAATGTACCAGTTTATGCATAAAAACTTCAAGTCCAGTGCATTAAATTTATAATTTTTTTTTAACAGTGCGTTGTATATATACAACCCATTTTCTAAGAACTGCCGAGAGTGTGATTTTTTTTTTAGGAAGCTTATCGTATTCATAGCTTCCGGGATAAAAACAGTGACCTACCGAACCGATCGAGCTGCCCGACTAGCGGGAACACAATTATTTTTCTTTCCGGCAGCGACCGCAGCGCTCTGCGTTCGGTTGTGAGTAGTTTTGTCCACTAAACGATCGGACGGCCGATAGATCAGCAACACCGTGGTTGAAACAATTTGCCGAGACCCAATTACGTGTCGCAGGATGATGCAGAAATAAAGAAGACACATTTGCGATGTCCGATCGCTGGCAAAAATTCGTTTGCCATTTGACAATTTATTGTTTGTAAAATTGACAAGAACAGAAAAAAATCGTTACCAAATGCGCAAACCTTTTCAACGTCTAGCAGATATGACAGCAAGCCGGGGTGAACTTTACGCTTTATTTTGACCCACTCTACTTTACCACCGACGATGTTGTCCCTCTTTGCGAAGCTTCGAATTAACGGACACGAGATGTCGACGATCGATGCCCATTTTGCATGGATTTGGGATGAGCAGAACCGTCCGATGACGCCAGAATAGTCAGACGAACGAGAATAACGCATTCCGATGGCGACAAGTAGTTACGTCCACAAACTGCTCAGACGATAAGTCTATCCATAGGTGGCGGTGTGTTCGGTTGCTTGTAATTACGCCCGCTAAATAATCGGACGGTCGATAGATCTGCAACACAGCAGATGTAACAATTTGTCGAGACCCAATTATGTGTCGCAGGACGATCTACGCAGAAATAAAGAAAAATTAGCGAGATCGGAGTGCCGACAAAAAATCGTTTGTCATTTGACGATTTATTGGTTGTAAAATTGGTAAAAGCGTTCTCAAATGCGTAATTCTTTTTACTGTGTAGCAGATATCACGGTAAGCCGGTAAACCTCACGGTTTAACTCTGCTCCACTCTACTTACCGTCGACGATATTGTCCCTCTTCGCGAAGCTTCGAATTAACGGATACAAGACATCAAAGATCGATGCTTACTTTGCAAGGATTCGGGATAAGCGAGGCCGACCGGCACCGCCAGGATAGTCAGACGCACCCAGAAAAATCATTTATTTGACGGCCAACCTGCAAATAAATATTTATTTAAAACAATAAAATTATTTATTTAATAATCTCCGCAATAGAATAAAATGGAACAGTATATAAAGTGAAACCGAGAAATCCAAGCAAATATTTATTCGCGCGTGCCGGTCATATTAATTATTTTTCTGGGCGCACATCAGAATAACTAATCTCAATGGCAACACACTGTAAAAAAATTGTAAATTTAATGTACCGAACTGGAAGTTTCTATGCAAAAACTGGTACATTCAATTTAATGTACAATTGTGACGAAAAATTAATATACTTTTTCATAAAAGTTAATTATTATTATTAAAGTACTTTCATAGTAAAATTATTAAAAATAAAGTGTTCTCAATGTTTTTAATACACTGAACATTAATTTTTCATCACAATTGTACATGACAATTAATGTACCAATTTTTGTATAAATAAAAACTTCCACACCCAGAAAAAAAACTTATTTGACGGCCACCGTTTATTTGGTTTAAGTAAAATATTTACTTGATTTAAATAAATATTTATTTAAATTGGGTCAATAGTTACTTGAATTAAATAAATATTTCACTTAAACCAAATAAACGGTGGCCGTCAAATAATTTTTTTTTCTGGGTGCAGTTCGGTTCACTAAATTTCGTACGATTTTGTTTTACAGCGCAAGTAGTTACGTCCACGAACGGCTCAGACGGTAAATGTATCCACAGATGGCAGTAGTTACCGCGCGTACCTGATCAGACGCGATTATCTCAGTGTTCGTTTCGTCGATACACGTGCCATCTCGATCCGGAAACGTTCGACCTCGTTGCTTCGCAGCACGAGAGTGCGATTCCTTTCCGGCATCGAGCGTCAGTGCGTCAACCGCACGGGGACTGAAAATGTGCGTGTAAAAGAAAACGCACGAACGATGCATCGGCCATAATCGAGGCACACGACTTCGTCGGATGTCTCATTCGTTTGTAACTCTTCTGAAACACGTAAGTACATTTTACAATAAACTAAGTAAAATTTCGCGTGCATTTGTACAAGTCGCCTCGTACGGTTTCTTAACGGTTCTCAGACGCCATTTCGGAGTCGCCGATTGAGAGGCTCTCAGGCTCATCATTATTGATCGATTTTTGGAGAACGTAAATAACGCGGAGTGTTCGATGGATGAACGTAGAAAATAATTATGGTCGATTTTTTTTTTTTTTAGACTAAAAGTGTCTGAAATAATAACTCATCGATATCGACATTGGTTGTTCGTTTCTTTTTGTACATTTTTTTTTCCGATCTCATTTAATTTCTCCACCGCCGTTAGGAAACTCCACTCGATCCAACGCTCGCTCTCTCCGCGATGCTAATCCCAGGGATTAGGGAGGGAAACGGTGGACGATCGATCGGTACGATTAACGAAACGACGGAAACCTTGACGTTTGCACTTGTTCGCGTCGTTCAAGAGTCCAACGACGTCTCGCCGTGAGTTTGCAACATCAGCGCGACGTACCATCGGACTTTCGACGGTGAGATTGGAAATTTCTTTAAAAAAAATAAAAAAAAAAAAAAATACTACGTTTCACGCAAAGAAGATACCAGTGTTTGTTCTCGACATTTGCACGGAATCAACGAAATATTTTTTTCGATAGTCGTATATTTCTTTGGTGTGACACGACGCTTGTTAAATCGACACTCTTTACCGTGAAACCTCGAACCTAAGAAATTGGGACCGTTGAAAAAAAAAAAAAAAAATTAGTCCATTACAGTACATAGTTTTCTCAGCGTAGAATCTCGGAATAGTTATTTGTATGGCAAGGGCGCAGAAAAGAAGTTCTTAACGAGTGTGAATTTCCTAACAAATTCCCGTAAATCACGCTTATCGTTTTTGGAAAGTGTGCGTAAAAAGGCACTTTACCGCACTAGTGCGCTAAAAAAGTCCGTATAGCGTCTGTACGCATGCGCAGTATCTTTCCCGCACGCGATCCGAAAAAGCGCCTTTCTGCGCACACTTCACAGGACCGAAAACCGTGAATTTTCCGCGCATGCGTTAGAAAAATAAATTTTATCTGTCAGTGTCGAAACTCAAAAGAATAAAAAATAAAATAAATAAAAATAAGCGTCCGAAAGTTCCCCGCCACGAGGTGATATGTTTTTGTCGAGCTGACTATTTATACGTGTGATTTTGGCACGGGACCCTGAAGAAACACCTCGTCATCATTAGGGAAGCCGTACGGGACACACTCACTCTCTCTCCGTGGCTCCCTCAACTCGCCGGGCGCACACTTCGCTCCGATACCCTCAAAGAACCTTTTTAAATCCTATTGCGTGTCTGGTATGCTTCCTCTTTGCGTCTTGACCGGCCCAACCGTAAATCCTCCTCGCCTCGGTGGTCCGCTGCGTTATTCAATCGTCGTTGTAATTCAAAACAGGTACGCTCGTTTCAACGAACAAAACATGGGACCGGAGGATCGGACGAATTCGTCGACGGTGCAGAGATCGCGGGATGCTGGGAGGTCATCACTGCTTCGATGTATCGGGAAGACGACGGAATCCGCCGGTGAAGAAACTGTGCGCAAGCGAATTCGCGCAGGCAACGCGGGACGAGTCGTCGTTCGACAACGCAAACGCTCGTTTATCGTTACGAAATATCGGACTTAATTTACGATCCGTGTTCCGAGAGAGAAGACTCGGAGGGGAGAACGGGAAACATTAAAATGCACTAATGCCGACTGTTTGTCAACCGAACGAACGCCGCGCTTTATGAGCGACGGAAACAAATCGACTACTTTGGCCGTCTCGAAAGTCGGGAATAATAATTCATTTTTTTGCAACATCAATCGCGACGGAAACCTCGGCATGTGTGGAAGAGAGCGGCTACTCGTTTGCTTTTAAATTCACTTTTGTAACTTTGTTTTTGACAATGTCTCGAGGCATTGAATTTTAGGGGATTTACGGAAATATATTTTTAACGTTAGATATGCAATAGAGCGCGCTTAGAAGCCACTCCCGAGTCGGAGGTACGACGAGTTTTTGGGACTCTTGGCGATTCCAGTGAAGCAAATTTCCGACACATTCGGCGATGAGAGATTATCGATTGTTTCTTTCTCTTTGCGATTATCGAACTCGCGTCTAAGCGGTACTTTCGTGTCTACCAAATCGACGGACTTGTCTGTCTGTTTTTTTTTTTTTTCCATTGACACTTAAAAATAAAACTTAACTTCACAATAATAAAAATAAAACTTAACTTAGCAATAAGATTAGGCTGTTAGAATTAATGTGGCTGGTGAGAGGGGGAAAAAATCATGGCAACGAATTTTCCATTGGCATTGTCGAAATATCTTTCGCCACTGAAATCGAAATACAATTCACGATCGCGATCTCTAGAGATGACTTGTATTTTGGTAAGGTTGAAAAATAAAGCGACAAAAAAACAGTTTTCTCAATCATGAAATTAGTTTTTGTTTTCGGACTTTTTGGTAACGTCTTTGGTAATTGGTTGCTCGTGATTTTTCCTCCCTCGAGGTGACGAATTAGGCAATCGTTTATCGTCAAGCTAACGTGGTAGTTCCAAGCCAGGATAGTAATTCGCCTAATTTTTTTTACACAATTAGCAAAATGAGAGATAACATTTTTCGCCCAATTCTTTCGCCCGACGAGCTCCATGGCTCGAAACTGTCGTCTCGGTATTTCGTACATTTATAAATATATGTGAAAAATCGTTGCCGAAAATGACCGTGGCCTCGATCCGTCGGATGAATCAAATAATTAAATGTATTTTCGAGCGCTCGGGAGAGATAAATTTAAACACGTGTGAAACAACTCATTGAACGGGGAAAAGAGAATAATCGAGAGGCGAGCGAAAAGCAACGGTGGATAGGGGAGGGATGCAGACGCGCGCGATACAGTCTCTCAATTATCAGTTATCTATTATGAGTATCAGTATCGACATAATTTTTTTTTTTAATCCTGTACAAAGTTGATGTGATGGACAGGTATTTTGCCGGCTTTTGGGCACAAAGAGTGCGGTGTTAAAAAATTTTAAATACGCTGCTTAAAATTTTTTAATTGCGCTCGAAGTATCCAAACTCCGAAGGTATAAAATTTTCGACCAGAACTCGAGAAAACATTAACATTTTTTTTTTATATTCAGCGATCCGAGGAGTAAGAAAGTTCTCTCAATTGTCAGTTATCGATTATGAGTATCAGCATCGACAAAAAAAAATATCCTGTACAAAGCTCATGCGACGGACAGGATTTTTTCCAGGTTTTGGGCAAAAAGAGTGCGGTGTTAAAAAATTTTAAATACGCTGCTTAAAATTTTTTAATTTCGCACGAAGTATCCGAACTCCGAAGGTATAAAATTTTCGACCAGAACTCGAGAATACATTAATATTTTTTTTTTATATTCGAACGATCCGAGGAACGAGAAAGAATTTTGTACCCTCGACACGATTCTAGAGTCGAGGGTCGAAGTAGTCGGGCTGGAGTTACGCGAAACTCCGAAGAGTCGTTCGACGGAATATCTCCCTTGGGTCGTTAATTTAAGTAGGAATTAAGTGTAATTGGGCGATTAGCAGTAGCGATAGCAGCGGCTATTTTCACTGTTCGTATTAGTCCGTCGATTTTCCGGTGTTCGACCTTGCCGGCTTTCACCATTTTTTTTTGTACAAAACTTTTTTTTGTACCCCGAATTTCATCGCAGTGACGGAGTTCGAGACGATTATGCGAACAACAAAAAATCGTCGAGGGTAATCCGAGAGCGACTTAACGATTTCATTCGACAACGATCGAGCAAAATTTTCGATGCTCGAAGATCGCGCGAAGATTTTTTTCCATCGCAGCGGCAAATTATTCAAAAAGTTCCGAATAACAAGTGTTTTCCTGGGTAAAAAAATTAATTTAATCTTGTTTTTTTTTAACTATAAAAACAAAACAATTTTTTATCATTGATTGAATCAATTGCCTTTCGTGTAATTGACACTTTTACGTGCTTGACTGCGAACTGAATGTTCAAATTATTTGATCGATTGACAAACGATTAAGTTTTCTTTACTTTATTATTTTTTTAACGAAACCCAGTGTAAAAACGCTCGCAGCCGCTCGTCTCTTCGCGGACGATCAAGCCAATTATTTCGCTCGATTGGACTCGAATGAAGTTTTCTATAATGTATGCGTTGGCAATTTTTTTTTTAATTCGTGTTTTATCTCGCGATTTTTCGGAGCTGGTCATCGATCGTCAACGATCGACGAGGTCTGAACTTGACGCTCGGTTTATCGGGCGACACAAGGGGCTCGATAAACAGTGCGCCAGGTCGGATCCACGGTCGATCGTCGGGGAACGGAAGGTCTTTAGAAAAAATTCGCGAGGTTCGACGATTTTTCACAAAAAACGTTTGAGTATCTTTTTTTTTCATCTCAATAATATTTGGAGCGCTTAAAAATCTCGTTCGCCCTTTATATTTCCGATCGTTTCGTCCGGGTAAATAAAAACTTTGGAGCATGTATTTTCGACGCGGTGAAGTCACCAACTAAAAAACGAAGTCGTTGTCCTCGAATTGGATTAAAAAAATAAAAATGAAAAGAACGATGACTCTAAAATACCAAAAATATATTTAAAAAAAACAGTCGTTGTTTCGGTAAATGTACAAGATAAGTAAATCTAATGAAATGTAAATAGTGCGATGGAGACGCAATGTTGAAAAACACACACACACATACACACACAAAAAGTCGACGAATCGTTGTTATCTTTAAGTAGCAATTAAGGTATAGTGAACGAATGTAATGTAACAACAGTATTAAAAAAAAAATACGCGATGTACAGATAAATACATTAAGAAACAATTATCCTTTGAAAAATTCTGCGTTTCTAAAAAAAGAAATGCCTAACGCCGAAATAGTTAGGGGAGACCGGGACAAAATGGCACAGCGGGGCAAAACGGGACAGTCAGGGAAAATTTTCTCAATTTCCTGGTTTCCAAACCGATTTTCAAATTCAACTCAATTTTCCCCTAACTTTTGGATGCCCCATTTTGTCCCAACGATACGTCCCGATTTTCAAATCCGTTTTTCCCCACGTACCACCATCGCTACCGTCCAAAAGTTATTGGAAAATTTCGTTTCGTCTCATTGTCCCGTTTTGCCCCGCTGTGCCATTTTGCCCCGCTCTCCCCCAATCGATTCATGTGAAAATATAATGAAATTCTCAGTCACGAGTTTCGCATTGCACGACGATGACTCGTCGGCATAGTTTTCGCGAATACATCTGCGAACACTGTTTACCGTAGACGTAGCAAAAATTATTTTGGCAGTTATGCGATACAGTTCTCGGAGTTGCCAGGCGACGCGTGCCAAGACAAAAAAAAACGCGCGCCAGTGACGAAAATTTTGAGAATTCGCTGAGCGAGACAAGCCAATGCTAAATCGTGAGTTAGCCGACTTGTGAGAAATTCCCCGATCCGACGGTATACGTAAAGTCTGCCGGAGAATTATAGTTAGGGTCGCACACGCGGGCAACGCGATTAGCGCGCCAAGCAACGCGTTTTGCGATTGTCTGTATCGTCAATAGAATATTTTCTGGCGGGCAGATCCGAGCTCTCCCTCAAAAGTTTCGTCACGAGATCGTAAACGTTGCGTGAAAAATTTTGGCATGCTTCTGCGACGCGAAAATCGCCGCTGCCAACGTACGATTCCTACACGTTTTACGTCGAAAACCCGCTGTAATTTCTCTCCTCGAGGGATAGAGAGAAATTACAGTGAATTAAACTATAAATCCGCGCTTTGAGAAATACCTTCGCGTTGACGAAACGTCTCACTCGACAGACCGAAATCCTCTTCTATTTATATAATCGTAACTTAAGCGAAACTCTTTGTTTTCCGCGCCAGGCAAGATAAATTATTAATATCGGCGAAATAGTTTTTCCGATTATCGCCACATCATATTTTCTTCGTTATAAGCACATCAATTATTGTTTTTATTATCATTTTTATACTGTAAAAAAATTGTAAATTTAATGTACCGGACTGGATTTTTTAAATGCAAAAATTGGTACATTAGATTAATGTACAGTTGTGATGAAAAATGAATATAGTTTTCATTGAAATTAAAGTACATTACTAAAATTAAAGTACTTTCATAGTGAAATCAAGGAAAATTATAAAAAATTAAGTATTCCCAATGTTTTTAATACACTGAACATTAATTTTCCATCACAATTATACATGAAATATAATATACCAGTTTTGGCATAAAAACGTCCAGTCCGGTACATTACATTTCATACGATTTTTTTTACAGCCATTATTATTTTTATTATCATTATTATTATTATTATTAATATCACAACTCGTTGCAGAGTTTAAAATTGCAAAAAATAACGCGCCACCGTAGGGACATAAGTTTTTTTTTCTCTCTCTCTCTCTCTGCCTCTGGCCAGAATCGATAACTCCGGCAAGTTGTCGACCCTGTCTTCGACTCTGGTGGAACTGGCGCAAAAACAATGGTGTGTAAGAGCTCGTTTCGCAGAGTCGCGATGTCGTCCAGCGAGCAAGTCTCAACTGATAACGACGAGTTTAAAGTACGTCGCGAGTCCAACAAGATTCGATACAAGATGCAAAGGAGCGTCTCCGACTCGTCGATGCTGAGCGCCGAGGTTTGCATGACGCCGGATCGTTGCAAGAAGAACAAGGAGTTCGAGGATTCGACGCTTTACGCGAAGGTGCGCGAGAGTTTGCACAAAGTGAATCGTGTGTCGAAGAGCTCGCTGCCGGTGCCGAGCACTCCGTCGAAGCCCGGGGTGTACGTTGAGACGTGCATCGGCAAATTCGCCCAGATAAAATCGCTCTTCGATCGCCGATGCCGCAGCGCCGCCGAGAGATCGCCACGATCGAAACCCAACGGAGCCCGCGATTCGGCGAAGATCGTCAACACGATATTGAGAAAATTCAAGCAAAACATAAGCTCGACGGGTCCACCGAGGCGTCGCAGGCTTTACGAGTCAGGCAAGTGTACTCCATGTTTTTACCATTTATAGGCGAAAGGGGGAGTCGGGGAGAGCTGGTGAAAGGGACTCTGGGGCAAAATGGACCATTCTTAAGGTCCATTTCACCTTAAGGTCTGGGGCAAAATGGACCATTCTTAAGGTCCATTTCACCTTAAGGTCTGGGGCAAAATGGACCATTCTTAAGGTCCATTTCACCTTAAGGTCTGGGGCAAAATGGACCATTCTTTTTTTTAGGTTCGACGAAAAATTTGTGACAGTCCGTTTTGTCACACGTTCCTTATTTTGCGTAAACGGTCGAATGAGCTTGGGAAACTTTTGGGATTTTCTGAGGTGAAAAGAATTGTCCGTTTACCACTTGTGCGAAGAGGGTGAGCCGGGGAGAACGGGTGAAAATAACTCTGGGGCAAAATGGACCATTCTTAATTTGAGATTGGACCTTTTTTTAGGTCCGACGAAAAAATTGGTGATGGTCCGTTTCGCTCCGCATTCCCTACTTTGCCGCCCCCTCCGTATTATGACTTAAACGGTCGAATGAGCTTGAGAAACTTTCGAGACTTTCCGAGGTAAAAAGAATTGTCCATTTACCATTTATGCGGAAAAACTGAGCCGGGGAGAACGGGTGAAAGGGACTCTGGGGCAAAACGGACCAGGGCCGTTAATTTCAGATAAGACTTTTTTTAGGCCTTACAAAAATTAGTAACGAATGAGCTTCAGAAACTTTCGAGACTTTCCGAGGTGCTAACAATTGTCTTGTTTTTAGAATCCAGCACACCGGAACGCGTGACGTTCGATCCGCGAAAGGAAACGGTCAAGATCTTGGACAACGTTTTTTAAACGCGCGGGAGATCCGGCGGGAATTTTGTTTTTTTTTCCGTCTCATCGCACACAGAAGCCACAAGTATCGTGAAGGAAGAGAAAACTACGTGGGATCGCTTTTAACTCTCTCTGCAGTTTACAAATGTCGATGATATACGACGTCGTTAATTTAATCCGCACATGCCCGGAGCAGCGCTCCTGGGTTCCGCCTCGTCGACGTGGTCTTTGAGTCACCAACTGCATCGGCGAGACAGGAGATTTCAAATTTTATTGTCCCGTAACCGGACATAAATAATTTCTAATGAGTTTTGTGTGAAATTTTCGTATGTAACCCTGTTAAGTCAAAATAAACACTGTAAAACTTTGTTTACAAATTTTTCTTCGTCCTCGTCGTTCAGTCTTGTGTTTTTTCAGCTGACAGTTTTAATAGGTTCGTGAAATATCCCGTCGTTATTCATCATTCACCTTGCAAGTATCTGTCCAATAAAAAAGAATTATTTTACAATTTTTTTCATGTCGATTTTACAATTTCTCTTTTAAGGACAAAAAATTGCAAAAAAAATGTTGGTTCTTCGTGGACAAGAAATCTCAGTTAAGTGTCCAAAAGATTTTTACCGTCTGCAAACACGGCAAGTCGTAATTCTTGTTTACAAATTTTTTTTCGTCCTCGTCTTTGAGTCTTGGGTTTTTTGAACCGACAGTTTTATACGTTCGTGAAATATCCCGTCGTTATTCCTCATTCATCTTACAGGTGAATCTGCCCAGTAAAAAATAATGATTTTACATTTTTTTCCCTATCAATTTTCCAATTCCTCTTTCAGCAACAAAAAATTGCAAAAAAAACCTTGGTTCTTCGTGGACAAGAAATCTCTGTCAGGTGTCCAAAAGATGTTTCCCGTCTGCAAACACGGCGAGTACAACAACTTCTGACCGGTCAACGTTCGCAGTTTCCCCGTTTGAATCCGCTCCGCCAAACGAGGTTGGCACTACTTTCGATATTCGATCTTCGACTTCGACGTTTCGACTCATGATAATCTCCGAAAGAGATCGCTGCCGTAGCTCCGTTCTCCATCTTTCTGCGCGAGGCTCGCTCGTGATTGTGCAGAAAATTTCGTGTCTCCAGTTTCCTTAATCTAATAACTCAAACAAATAAATATTTCCATCCCCGCGATAAAAGAAAGTGTCTCAAAATAATTCCAAAAAATCCATCCTCAGCCCCGCCAGCGATTCTCGGATAGTTCCGCGTAAGTTTTCGACCTCTCGAAAGCACGAGGCTCGCTCGTGATTGTGCAGGAAATTTCGTGTCTCCTGTTTCCTTAATTCAACAACTCAAACAAATAAATATTTCCATCCCGCGATAAAAGAAAGTGTCTCAAAATAATTCCAAAAAATCCATCGTCGGCCCCGCCAGCGATTCTCAGACAGTCCCGCGTAAATTTTCGTCCTCTCGAAACCACGAGGCCCGCTCGTGATTGTGCAGAACATTTTTTGTCTCAAGTTTCCTTAATTTAACAACTCAAACAAATAAATATTTCCACGCCGCGGTAAAACAAAGTGTCTCAAAATAATTCCAAAAAATCCATCGTCAGCCCCGCCAGCGATTCTCAGACAGTCCCGCCTAAGTTTCCGACCTCTCGAAAGCACGAGGCCAAAGTCCGTTTAGATTGTTCCCAACGCGCAAGATGGCCGAACGTGATGCGGAGGTTTCGACCTCGCGTGGCTCGCCGCGAAGATTTTCCTCGCCGACGAGCGTCGGTTCGCCGCTGCGAAAGGCGCGGCTGAAGAGCGACGGAAAGATGAGTCCGTCGATGGAGCGTCTGATAGCGCGAGTGAAGCATCTGACGCTGGACGGTCGAAGAGTCGCTTCCTCTTCGGACCCTCCGAGCCCGAAGACCGAAAGTTCCGCGACGGCGAACGAGGCGAGCGTCCTCGACAGCCCCAAAGAGACCTTCGTCAGGAACTTCGAGAACACATTCGGCGTTCCGTTGACGATCTCGCCGAGGCGAAGATCGGCGAGGGGGCCGGGCATAGACGACGAGACGCTGAAGCGCACCCTGGAGCGCGAGCACGTTCGCCGCGCGACCGAGAGGGACGAGGAGATTCGCCGCCGGGAAAAGAATTCCGAAGCTGCGCCATCTGGCGGCGAGCGTCGAGCGCGACAGGCGAGCGAGGCCGGAAACGAGGAGTCGCCGGTTCGATTCGAGGACTCTTTGGATGGCGACGGCGAGCTGGAGGACATCATACCCGAGCTCGAGAGGTCCTTGCAGTGCGTCCAGCTGCACCCCGACGAGGACGAGGACGAGCTCGACGACGAGGCCGCCCTGGAGCGGAGTCTTCACGAGGTCTCCGACGTTTACTTCGTGCTGACGCTGAGCAACAGAGCTCGGGCGCTGAAGGCCGGGGCGAAGCGGGGCGTCAGACCCAAGTCCTTCGTCGGCGAGAGGAACAGGGACATCGGTCAGGACATCCTCCTCGGGGCGATCGACGAGCGCCTCGGCGACCTCGTGTCGGTGCGCCAGAAGGCGCTGATAGGGCAGAGTTACCTGCAGCGTCTTCGGGCGAATCCTCTCGGCGAGTCGGTGGAGGCGTCGGGGGTCGCCGATGAGGGCGCGGGTGGGGACGAGGAGGAGTTGTCGCCGGAAGGCGCGGAGGAAGCCGATGAGGATGCGGAGAGAAAGGACGAGCCGGAAACGGATGGCGATTTTGACTCCTCCAGCGTCGTCGCCTCGTTGCGGAGGCGATTCGAGTGCAACAACAACGAACCCGGTGACCGCGGGACCAGCGGCGATCGCGATGAAGAGCGGTCGGGCGATCGGGAAGCTTCGATGAAGAGCGCGACTTCGACGGGGAAGATGTCGCCGGCTGCCTTGCCGAAGAAGAGGAACAGTCAGAGCTTCAGCGATGAGAATTGCGACCTCCACGACGGCAACGAACGTTGCGGGTCGTTGAACTCCTCGAGAAGAAATTCTGGTAATCGAACGAAATCCGAGTCTGAGGTCTACGTGAAGCCGGCGGAGAGGCTCGTTCAACGGGCCGTTATCTTCACCGATGACTTCGTCAAGACACTCGATAAGTCGATGTCCATGGAGGAAAACATGTCTAGCGTCGGGTTGGATGAAGGGACCGAGGATGACGGAAATTGCGAGGTCGTGGAAATCGTTGCGGAGGATCGTTTGGGGATCGCGACGGGTCGCAAACGCTACTCGACCGTCGATCTGACTTCGGAAGCTTCGAGTCCTGCAGAGCCGGAGGGTAAGCGTGACATTCTTCAGGGAAGTCCTTGGGAATTGTGTTTACTTCACATGAGTTTCAGGGAAGTGAGAGGGGATTGCAAACACTTCTGGACCGTACAAAAGTTTGAGAAAAATCAAGGATATTAAAGGTGTTGAGAATATTAATTTTTTGCATAATAATAATTCCAAAATGTTATTAACAAACTGATAAAAAATAAAATTGTTAAACGAACCTCCCGGAAACCTAACTTTTTTTTAATGAAAATTATTCGTTCATTTTTCCGAACACGCATGAATTTTTTCAAGTTTTTCAATTCACTTTGAATTTTGTGACTTTCTACACATTTTTCCCGATATAAAAAAAAATTCAAAGTGAATTTAAAAATCTGAACAAATTTTTACGTATTCAGAAGAGTGAACGAATGATTTTCATTTTAAAAAAACGTCAGGTTTCCGAGAGATTTGTTGAACAGTTTTATTTTTCATCAATTTGTTAATAACATTTTGGAATTATTATTATGCAAAATGAATCTTTTTAGCACCTTTAATATGCTTGATTTTTGTCAAATTTTCCTGAGGTCCAGAAGTGTTTGCAATTCTCTCTAATCTTTCTAAAACTTATGCGAAGTTCACTATTCGCAAGGGCTACCTTAAGACAACAGGAAACAAGATATTTTCCATTGTTTTTTAAATTTTAAAAATATTTGCTTCATACAGAAGAACAAAATCGCCGATTTTTCTTGCGTTGACAATTTCATCGTTGCGCTTGCAGATTTATCGGCGGTCTTCAACGCGTTGGCGAAGGACATCGAATCGAGCGAATCACCGTCGAGTTCGAACACTCGGACATCGAACGATGACGTGAGAAATCGGCAGTCGTATGCGGAAACGACTAACGATAGTACGAGCCCGATTTCCCGAGACGACAAAGTTGATGGCTTGGAGCCCTTGAGAAATTCCGTAAGCTCGACCTGCTCGGACAATTGGCGATTGATCGAGATCGAAGTGGTGAGGAAAACGATCGATTCGTTCGACGGAAACGATTCCGAATCTGGGAACGAGGCGCTCGAGAGATCTCGACGGCGCAACGCCACGTTGGAGCTGCTCCGCGAAAGATCGAGCATCGCCAAAGCGCCGATGGCGAGTCCAGCGAGCTCTACCGATTCATCGAACGGAACTAACGCGATCGACGTCGAGTCGTTCCACACCGCGGGATGGGAAGTCCCGACCGGTAAGCTAATCAGCATCAGCTCGGACTCTTCGGGTGGCGATCGACCCGACGAATCGATGAAGATCGAACCGATTAAATCGGAAAAATCGGCGATCGGCACTCAAAAAATCGATTCTCAGAGTGGTCGTCAACGCTACGAAACTGTCGTGCTGAGCGGAAGTTTCACCGGTTCATCCGTTACGGACAAAAGTGAACCGATCGAAGCCGCTACCGAAGACGTGAAAAAAGAGGACGCGAAAGAAGAGCTCGACGACAGTGTCTTCGGCGACAATCAGGACGATTTCGATGCCTCCTTTTGCACAGCTCGCAGCTCGATATACTCGGCGCAGGCGAGTCCGATGCAGTCACCTGCGAGTCGTGCCTGGTACAAAAAGTTCATTTCCGGTGAAAGATCGGCAAAGGAGAGCTCCGGATCTTCGAATGCAAGCGCCGATTCGCAGACGACTGTCGAACTATTACCTTCCGATACTTCGATCAATCAGAGTCGAGTTGAGGGTGCGTTTTCAGATTTTTTTCATTCAGCATTTTCTCGTCGCCGACTCGGAAGTCAATGATTACCGATTTTTTTTTCGTTATATAAAGATTTAAAATTTAGGTATAACATTTAGGTATAAAATTTAGGTATAACATTTAGATATAAAATTTATTTATTTATTATTTTTTAGATATAAATTTTTTTTATAACGACCGTTTCGGACTTCGCTGGAGGATAAGATGCGATCAACCGTTTTTAAATTTTATGGCTGACGATTAAAAAAATATATTTTCTGATTAACAGGTGTGCCATTTCCACCGTCGCACAAGCTGACCGTGGCAGAAGTCTTCGACACGCGGACAGGTAGGCCACGGCCAGATGTCCTCAAGCATCACTTCATACTCGAGGGCAGAATCGACGAGACGGCGGCTCTTCGCATCGTCAACGATGGCGCCATACTTCTACGCTCTGAAAAGACTATGATCGACATCGAGGCGCCCGTCACTGGTAAGTGCATATACACGCACGTTACTTACCCCCCCCCCCCCCCCCCCCCACCTCCACTTGCCCCCGGGATCGCTCTCTCACCATCTCCAATACCATTTTAATTCAACTCAGCCTCAATCCTTTTACCCTCTGTATTATACTTTTTCTCCCGCCCCCCCCACATCCAATCATTCTTCCTTCGCAATCACATCAGCCGAATCTTCGTACTCAATGCAATTCCACCATCGATTTTCATTACATCGATTTTTTTATATTAAAACTTCACTTTTTCAATCAACTTCGTCAATGGTAAATTTTTTGTTTAAAAAAGGGTCTATGATTTTTTTTTTTTATTCTGTATAACGATGATGAACCAGCGTAGAGCCTCGGATGGTACAGTAGGGTAACCTCGTCGTAATCAATGCGATTCTACCGTCGATTTTCGTCACAGCGATTTTTTTATATTAAAAAACTTCTTTATTTTTATTCAACTTCATCGATGGTAGATCAGATTTTTTTAAAAAGCCTACGATTTTTTTTAAATTTCGTATAACAATGATGAACCAGTATAGACCTACGTCCGGTACAGTAGGGTAACCTCGTCGTAATCAATGCGATTCTACCATCGATTTTCATCACAACGATTTTTTTACATTAAAAAACTTCTTTATTTTAACTTCATCAATGGTAGATCAGATTTTTTTAAAAAGGGTCCAATTTTTTTTTTTTTTTCGTATAACAATGATGAACCAGCGTAGAGCGTCGTACGGTACAGTAGTGTAACCTCTACGTACGTAATCCCAAGCCGCCCCCCCCCTCCCTAGAGGCTTGCTCGTCCGTCGGCTGAAGTAACTCCGGTCCAGCGGTTCCTATCCGAGTCCCACTGATGATCCAATGATGCGCGCTTCAAGGACGCTCTCTCCGGTCAGGTCGGTAGATGCACAGCCTGGGTAAACCGGTGCTTACCCAGCCTCTAACCCCGTCGGTCCAGTGAGTTCCGGTCACGCGAGATCCCTCGCATGAATGCCCTTTCCAACGGAATCGCACCACTAAATTTGCCCACCCCTCCTGTCGCCCTCTCTTTGCCCATCTTGCCTATGTGTCTATGCGCCATCTGTCCACCTCACCATGCTTTATCCACTCTGGCATTTGCACAGTTCGATATGATACAGCGGTCAGGAAAACTCGATAGCCGATACACTAACGTAGACTCTCGACCGCTTTGATCGTCGGACACGAATCTGTCGTTGCATTAATTTGTTTTGTTTATATTTATTTATTTATTTATTTTTATTTTCAATGTACGAAACTGATACGAAACTTACATAGAGTCGTGACTTAGCCCGACACTTAGTTCCAGTTACATAGCCGTCAAGTTTCAGTCTTCAACGTCAAATTTAATTAACTTAAAGAAACATTGGAGAAACACGTTTGCAGTCTTAATGCCTCGGCGCGTGAAAATAAAAAACAAAAAATACCGTGTCCTTTCGATACTGATTTTAACGTGCATATATTTTTTAAAATATTTTTTCAATGTACGAAATTGTTATGAAACTTACATAGATTCGCGACTAAGCCCGACGGCTTAGTTCCAGTTACATAGCCGTCAAGTTTCAGTCTTAAATGTCAAATTTAATAAACTTAAAGAAACATGGGAGAAACATTTTTTCAAGCCCTGATTTTATTGGCACGTTAGCAGTCTTAATGCCTCGTCGCGTGAAAACAAAAAACGAAAAATACCGTGTCCTTTCAATACTGATTTTAACGTGCATATATTTTTTTAAATATTTTTTCAATGTACGAAATTGTTATGAAACTTACATAGATTCGCGACTAAGCCCGACGGCTTAGTTCCAGTTACATAGCCGCCAAGTTTCAGTCTTCAACGTCAAGCTCTTGCTCTACCGGAAGCGGAGAGGCTTCGCGTCTGCGGGCATTAACTGTTGCAAGCTACTGCGGGACCATCGCGATGTCTCGGTACACGGGGAAGTACGTATTTTCGTGTAAGCCGGGAGCACCCGAGGGATAGGACGTTACCACGCTTTATCCACTCTGGCATTTGCAAAGTTCGATTAGATACAGCGGACAGGAGAGCTCAATGCCCGATACACTAACGTAGTCTCTCTAACGCTTTGATCGTCGAATATGAATCTGTCGTTGCATTTAAAAAATGTTATTTAATTTTTTTCCCACTGTACAGAACAGATAACAAATTTACATAGAATCGTGACTAAAAACTCGATGCCCGATACACTAACGAAGTCTCTCGACCGCTTTGATCGTCGAGTACGAATCTGTCGTTGCATAAAAAAAATAATAATAAGAATTTGATTCCAATATACAAAACAGATACCAAATTTACATAGAATCGTGACTAAAAATTCGATGCCCGATACACTAGCGTAGTCTCTGAACCGCTTTGATCGTTGAATACGAATCTGTCGATGTATTAGAATCGTATATTACATATACGATTTCCTCCCCACAAGGGAGGAAAGTGCGAGTTTTCACCGAGTGTGATGTTTTTCGCCCGAGCAAAGCGAGGGCATAAAAGGCACTTCCTCCCGAGTGGCATACGCTATTTTTTTCCCGACTATGCTAAAAAGTGACCATATTTCTATGCCTACAACGGGGTAGAAAGTTGCCCATTCTTGACGAGCGGGAGAAGAAGTAATTTAGCGGGAAAAAAAATTACTTAGTGGGAGAAAAAGTAATTTAGAGGCGGAAAAGTAATTTAGCGCGAGAAAAAGTAATTTAGCGGAAGAAAAAGTAATTTAGCAGGAGAAAAAGTAATTTAGCAGGAGAAAAAGTAATTTAGCAGGAGAAAAAGTAATTTAGCAGGAGAAAAAGTAATTTAGCAGGAGAAAAAGTAATTTGGCGGGAGAAAAAGTAATTTAGCGGGAGAAATAGTATATTATGCCACAAGGGAGGAAAGTGCGTTTTTTCACCGAGTGTGAAGTTTGATGCCCGAGCGAAGCGAGGGCAGAAATTCACACGAGGTGAAAATGCACTTCCTCTCTTGTCGCATACGATATTTTTTTTCCGATTTCGTTAAAATAACGACATTTCTTGCGTCGCAAAATCGTCATCGTTGCCAATGACCGTTACTCCCCCGGGAGTAATAGAGCTTCCAGCGGGAGTAATGAGCCCCATTACTCCCTAGGGAGTAATGAAATGGTACCGTGCACGCGCACATGTTAATAATGATCATCGGTCAATAATAGCTTATTTTCCACCCGTATTGCACGCAAGGAATGTGGTTATTTTAGCGCAGTCAGGAAAAAAAGTAATTTAACCGGAAGAAAAAGTAATTTAGCGGGAGAAAAAGTGATATAGCGGACCCAAAAGTTTCATTTCTCCTCCCGCTCGTCAAGAATGAGCAACTTTCCACCCGCGTTGCAGGCATGAAATTGGCCCTTGTCAGCATGTTCGAGAGGACAAAAATGTATTAAAATTTTGTTCCAATGTGCAACACAGATATCAAATTTACATAGCAGCGTAACAAAACCCGAGGGCTTAGGTCGGGCTACATAGTCGTCAAGTTAGGCTCGGAGGAGCGTTCAGTCTTCAACATCCACATCCCCACCGGAAGCGTAGAAGCTTCGCGTCTGCAGGCATCCCCTTCGGCAAGGGCATTAACTGTTGCAAGCTACTCCGGTACCATCGCACTGCCTCGGTACACGGGGAAGCTCGTATTTTCGTGTAAGCTTGGAAGCACCCGAGGGATAGGACGTGCATTATTGAAGCGCGGAGAGAGACCGAGCCGAGGTCGAGATAGGTGTATGAAGTCGCTTCGCGGTGTCTACAGCGTTATACCAGTTGACGCCTATCTCTATCCATATTATGTAGGACTCACGATAGCGAACGTAGCTAGTCAGACAGGGTACATAATGTGTAATAAGGGTGCTACGGTGCGCGAATGCCCCTCGAAACAAACTGGGTTACTCCATTAGCTGACACGTAAGCCCAATTAGATATCGGATTCCAAACGACCCCGACCTCTCGACCTCCACGGAAACTCTTGAAAGTCGTACGACGCCATTTCCGAGGATCGTTCATAATGTTTCAAATTTTTTTTTTTTCAATTTTTTTTTATCACTTCCACACGATTGAACGCATTTTTTTGGGCACTGGTTCGGTCGTGAACGAACCGGGCTGGGAGCGACGGAACGCAGGGGATTAATGCACGCTATAGTCAGACGGAAATATTTTTTTGTGGGAGGAAAAAAGTTATTAGTGGCCGCGATCAACTGCGTGGGTGAATTGGCTCCGGGCGATAAATTTGTTGGCTGTATCCGGCGAATCGCCTGGAGCGTATTTAACCATGCTGGGAGTTGGACCGGCTGATCAGTTTTCACCGTATAAAAATGTATGTATAAAAAAATTAAATTTAATAGTTACAAAACACATGTGGGAGAAACATATTTTCAAGCCCGGATTTTATTGACAGGTCAGCAGTCTTAATGTCTCGGCGCGTTAAAGTAAACTAAAAATACCGTGTCCTTTCGATACTGCTTTTAACGTGCAAGCCGTGTAGATTTATCCGCAAATGGAAAATAAACGGCATCGCGCAGGCCCGTGGAGACAAGAGTCCAAAAGCTACTGAATTATTCACCCGTACAACGGCATTTTCGGTAAATATAATATACATAACAAATTAAGTGAAATTTAAAAAACATTAACAATGGCTCTTTAGATAAAAATAATATACATCAAAAAGAAAATAAAATAAAAAAATATAGCAGAAACATATTTTCAAGCCCTGATTTTATTGGCACGTTAGCAGTCTTAATGCCTCGGCGCGTGAAAATAAAAAATAAAAAATACCGTGGCCCTTCGATACTCCCTCTAGTGTGCAAGCCATGTAAATTTACCCGCAAAAGGGAAATAAACGGAGACAAGAGTCCAAAAGCTACCGAATTATTCACCCGTACAACGGCATTTTCGATAAATATAATATATACATGAAAAATTAAGTAAAATAAAAAAAAACATATTAACAATGGCACTTTAGATAAAAATAATATACATAAAAAATAAAATGAAAATAAAAAAATATAGCAGAACCATATGTTGGGAGTTAAGTCGTAACGCGCGGGTCCTACACACAGAAAAAAAAATTATTTGACGGCCACCGTTTGTTTGGTTTAAGTCAAATATTTATTTGATTAAAATCAATATTTATTTAACGGCGCTTCCGTCAACCAATATAAATAAACGTCTGGGAAATACAATACACAACAACATATTTTCAAGACCTGATTTTATTGGCACGTTAACAGTCTTAATTCCTCGGCGTGTGAAAATAAAAAAAAAAACAAAAAATACCGTTTCCCTTCGATACTCCCTCTAGCGTGCAAGCCATGTAAATTTATCAGCAAAAGGGAAATAAACGGCATCGCGCAGGCCCGTGGAGACAAGAGTCCAAAAGCTACTGAATTATTCACACGTACAACGGCACTTTAGGTAATGTTTGCGGGGGGGGGGTAAAAAAAAGACAAAAAAAAAACAAAAAAAACCAGAAAGACGAGACGGGAAAGAGGAGAAGCGTGTAGAACTTTATAGTCGTGCCTCGCGGTAATCGGCTGGTGTAGCGTCGGCTGGTGTAGCACTCTTTCGTAGTTAAACGAAGCATGCAGCGTCGTGGCAAGGGACGAGAGCCGGTCCGCACGCGTCTGTTTACCAAGGGAGTTAGACAGAACCGGGCAACAGCACGAGCAGCGATGTATGCACGCATCACGTACGGCATAGCGAAAACGAACGAGGTATACGCGACACGAATAAAAAGCAAGTGCGAAACAGGAGAGAAAGAGGACCACATTCAACGGCTGCTGCGGCCGCTGTCGCGACACAATTTGGCTTCCTCGGGCATTTGTTTCATTCGCGCCGTATCGCGCGCTACGTGTCTCCTATTATATTATTCCCGACAGAGAACACAGCCACAGTCGGTGGGAAATTTTCTAAGTGACGCCCCGATTACGCATCGACGCGACGAAAAAAAAACAAAAATGTACGGAAGACGAAAAAACAATACGCGCGAAAGACGATTATTAATTATTTAAAGAGTCATGTTTAATAAAAATTATGATTTTATTAAAATTTTATTAAAATTTTATTATGATTTATGATTTTATTTATTTATTTATTTATTTTTTATTCGGAGGGATTTTTTTTCGTATAAATAGCTATTTATACGAAAAAAAATTCCTCCGACAGCGTTTCATTCCATTCATTCCAGTTTGAGGTTATTATTTCCTCAACGACTCGATAATAGCGAGAAAATGAAATGGCGATTGTTGTCTTATTAGGAACCACGAACCATTGAACCTATCAGTACATTGTTTTTTTTTCTCAATTCAATTCGTGATCGCGGCAGCTGCGGCAAAATCTTTTCATATTATAGAGATAAATAAATAACAAATAAAAAAAAATATAGAGTCGCCTATGGGAACGTCGAAGGTACAGCTGTCCGTCGCGTACCAAGCGCCGGATACACAATCGACGAAAGTAAGAAAGTATCTGCACTCGACACACGAAACATCCGTTGTCGATTGGATCCAAGCCGCACGGATAGTAACAGTGAATTTCCATACCGTCGATGTGTGTCGTGGCAGCGTGTAACTCTTCCAATATCTCGAAACTCTGAGGCCCGAGCATGCTAATACAGTTTGCACATATGTGTGTAAATCGGTGTACGTAATCGGAGCGCATAAACCCTCGATATTGTATGGAGAGTCGTGTACGACGTGCTCCGAATTCGCTCCGACGTCGAGTGCGCCCCACATTTCCCTCCGCGCGCGGGAATCGACGAAACGTTACCGATCTGCGTACCAGAAAAGTGCCCTACACAGACAGACAAATAAATAGCTGCTCCTCGAAGCGTACAAGATTCGGTGCTGCATCGAGATTCGCGAACAGGGGAGACCGGGGCGAAATGGCACAGCGGGGCGAAACGGAACAGCGAGGGCAAAACTGAATTTTTCAATAATTTTTCGACGCCCCATTTTGTCCCAACTATACGTACGGATCTTCAAACCCGTTTTGCCCCACTTACCACCAGTCAGTGGTAACTTACTGCACCCAGAAAACAAATTTATTTGACGGCCACCGTTTATTACGATTAAGTAAAATATTTATTTGATTTAAATAAATATTTATTTGATTTAAGTAACTATTTACTTAATTAAAATAAATATTCATTTGATTTAAGTAACTATTTACTTAATTAAAATAAATATTTATTTAAATCAAATAAACATTTTACTTAATCTTAATAAACGGTGGCCGTAAAATAATTTTTTTTTTCTAGATGGGTGGTAAGTGGGACAAAACGGGTCAAGCCCACTTACCACCGGTAAGTGGTAACAATTGTCCAATAACTTACCAGTTATTGGACAATCGCGTTTCGTCTCGTGATCCCGTTTTGCCCCGGTGTGCCATTTTGCCCCGCTCTCGCCTATGCTTCCGGCTTCTCCCGAGGGGGAACAAAGAAAATATAAGAACGAGGGTAGAGACCGAAATTCGTAGGGTAAGCAGTGAAAAATTGAGCGACCGAAGATGGGGTGAGAAGATCCGGCCAATGCTCGGTGCGCGTGCGCCGCGAGGGATGAGAAAAAGGGGCCGCGATGGAATAGAATCGGGAGAAAAAAAAAAGAAAAAAAAAAGGAATTTATGCGTCTTCGCACGTGTCGGAAATTCGACAAATATTGTGACCTTCCATCGGGCACGAGTCCGTCTGCGGACCGCCCTTCGTGGCTGGAAGGGCGGGGAGGGCCGCGAGGGCGAATCCAGTAGGGATTAGTAACATGTGTAGCGTGATGGAGCTGCGCTGCACTCGGGGGTTTGGGAGGGCGAGCGGGTGAAACGTGAGAGTCAAGGAAAAATTGAATGAGTGTGTGTGTGAGTTTCCCGACGAGGAAGATGGGAGGCCACGGAGATGAGGAGAAGAGTGGAAAGGAGAGAGACAGATGGGAGGGTGAGTTCTCGCGCTATATAAGCGCACAATGCCGCTGGTGCTCAAACTGGGTCACGCTTTTTAGAGGCTCGCGCGTGCAGGATGAAAATCAAACACCCCGAACTTAGAGAGATATATCCACATTTTACTTTTTTTTTCCACCGAGAGCGCACGGTACGACGCCTGCATTTGGTATCCCTCGAAGTCGCGACGCAAAATGCGATGATGGTATTGTTTTTTTTATTTTTTTATTTTTTTTATCGCGCATCGAGGAGAAGCGTCGGGTTTCCAGCTTTTCTTCGTTTCCGGATACGAAAGGAGGATGGAAATTGAGGTGGGGAAAATACTTTGAAAGAAACGTATTTTACAACAGGTGGTCAATTTTTTGAAAAATAATAATTCGTGCGATTGTAGATCGATTGTAGTTAATGGGAAACTGGATGCTAGTGATTTGGGGTGAGATGGTGATTTTTTTTTTTCTTAAAATGGAACAAAACGGAAGGGTTGCCTTAAATAATTTATTGAAGATTATTTGTAAGCGGTTCCATGAACTTTGATGCTGAGTTTTATTTTATTTTATTTTATTTTATTGTTTATTGACGGAGTAACTTTTTGACACAAAACTCAAGTTATGGACCGAAAATACGAGGCATACAAAATTTGAATACACAACATTTTTTTCGTTACAAAAATAGTATCTGTTATCTGATACATATAATAAATATAAATAAAAGAGGACTTAATTATAAAAGGAAGACCTTCGGAGAGCCTAATGGAAACATAACGACAACCCAGTGAAACTGCCGAGGCTACTCTTCCTTGTTTCTATTCATATCTCAAGATCAGTCGGTTCGCCTACCTCTTAAACGCTTCGAACGATATCCCCGTGAAATTTAGCATTTCGTACTGATTTATGTTAAACGTTTTAAAATGCATGAAGAAATCGTATTTGTTAGAACAGCAATACATTTTTTCTGGCAGCAAAAGTTATTAGCAAATATAGTGACGGTAGAATTATCTGCTCCGTAGCAAAACTTATTTGTTGTGTTTGAATTGCTATTGCACCAATAACATTTTGTAATTATAAAGATTACAGTTTTTTTGGCAGAGCAAACAATTTGCTGTGGATGCAAATGTAACCAGCAAAACTAATCGATCTCGCTGCAAAATTATTCGTTTGGCCAGCAAATCATCCGAAAGCTGCTTTCTTTCGTTTTTGCAACTAATCGTCATTTTGATTTAAAATAAATATTTATTTAAACCAAATAAGTATGTATTTAAATCAAGTAAATATTTATTTTAAATAAATAAATATTCATTTAAGCCAAATAGATATTTATTTAAACCAAATGAATATTTATTTATAACAAATAAATATTCATTTAAACCAAATAACTATTTATTTGCGGGGCGCCCGTCAAATAAATAATTTTTCTGAGTGTGAGAGTGCAAAGTGGTTGCCAAAGGTGCAGAATGAACGGCGCTTGCAGCAGAATTACGTCTGGCAAACTAACATTAGCTGCAGCAACAAAATTATTTTTCGGCTGCACGGATGACGAGTCTGACGGTTCGTCGCTGCGAACCCTCCGGCAGTAACGGACTCGAGGACCTCCGTAAAGAGAATTTCCCTGACCTCAGGGCGAATACTCTTGGCAACGATGTACGAGAAGTTTGCAAACGTCACAGAGAGAGAAGTCGGGGCGAGAGCGAGTGGTTAGTTCCATCGCGCAGACTTTGTGGCAAAGTCGCGATTGCCCAAGTTGAAACGTCGGGAGGCTTCGACCAGCCAATCAATTAACCCTAGTGAACCAACCTTTTCGGGAAACGGCCACAGGGGTTCACTCTGCGTTCGCGAGGCCCCGAGTATCGAATTCCCGATTGGACAAATAAACCGAGCCAATTTCATCGGAACCAATATCTCACTAATTTTCTTCTCTTCATGTACCTACAATACGAATAACCGACAGCGGTGGATGCGCGATTAGCGCACGGCTCCGGTGGTCCCACGGGTCAAGCAGATTCTTTCGCGGTCAGTACTTGGATGGGTGACCGCTTGGCCGGGCGCTAGCTGGCGCATCGATCGTTGAACGGAGTTTTCTTCTGAGACTTTGGTGTTTATGCTTTTTTACTCAAGTGCAAAAATACCGAAGGATCAGTAAAATATGGCCGTCTGTACAGAGTAAAAAAAGTTTGTACTTTTTACAACAACTTATTGTCCACAAACGTCCACAATTTTTTATTTGTTAATTTTCTAGTTTTATAAAAAAGTACAAACTAAAATTGGCAATGATACGTGAAATAAAAGGACAAGTTCGTATATTCAAATAAGTGACAAACGAGTTTGCCACTTATTTAACCAAATTTTTTTTACGACATTTTACGTTCCGATTTTACGAAATTATTTTTTACTGTGTACCGCTACAGGTTTTCCGTAGTTTTCCCGTGACGTAAAATATAGAATTTCTTTGGCGCGAATAAATATTTATTTTAAAGTACAAATCTTTGAATACATTTTTTTACATACACTAAAGAATAGCCGTTATTTGAATCTAATAAGAATTTTGTTAAGCCAATTTTCCTTTCTTTTATCTTAATAAACCTCATTTGAAGATCGAAACGTATTTGATTTTAATTCGTCTTTTTTCTGGGTGTATACGTTGGAAATGAAACAGCAAATAAAATTAAAAAAATTATATACACTTATATATACCATGTTTTTCACCATAAGCTCGTACCATTTAGGGAAGAGCGGGGAAAAACGAACTTCAGCCCTACCTGCGGACAAGACCTTTTCTCCAGCTCTCGAGTAAGATTCCGTAAATATAAGGTAAACGGCCCAGTTTCCCCCGCAGTCCCAGTTACCGCCATCAATCGCAATTTATACAAATAATAAATACATTATACGTTAAATACAAACGAAATTGACGGAATGTTGAAGAGCGGTTTACTCTTGATTAATGCCGCGATACGTTTATATTTTTATAAAAATGTTCCCTCTAACAATTGAAGATGGCGGAAACTGGGCCGCTCACCTTAGTCCGTTTTGCCTCTTTCCAGCTCACTTTTTCCTCATTCTTTCGTCTTCCTCTTCGCGCAAAATGTCATTGTTCTATTTACTCTTTCTCGCTTTCGTTGCCCGAGCCGGTCTTCTATTATCTTCCGTCGAGAGTAACTATCGCCGCAGGAGCGAAGAAAATTCTCCTCCATTTTCCTGAAGAAGAAGATGAAGAATAAGAGTAAGGAAGCTCTCGTTCGCTCCGCCGGGCTCAAACTATACCACTACATTCTACCAACCTACCTCCATTTTATCCCGGTCTACCCTCGAGGGCACTTCAAGGCTCGCGCGCTCGACTCGAGTACGAAAATTGCTGTCTCTCGCCCTCCCTTTCACGTTCTTACCGGTAAAAACATTTGCTTCGAGACTTTGTTTCCACGTGATATTATACAGCGACTACAGCGTAACCGAAAGAAAAATTACTATTCTTCCTCGGCTAACACATGATTTTTGAACGACCTTTTCCAGCGTCGGACGGACATGAACTCCGCGGCATTAAACCACCGGTCTATTTAGAGATGATAACGTGATACATTTATTAGATAACGAGTACAGATATAAATAGATTTACCCGCCGCGTTACTGTTTTATACGAGGGGTTGGGGGGGACCGCTTTGTGAGCTGCAGGCTAGAAAGCCCGATGGGAATACGGGGATAGCGTATTAAAGCCGAATGACGGTAATGAGGTCGTGGCCATTAACAATTCTCACTGAGGTCACTCGAATTATACCAGCCCTTTCATTTGTCCGCCTAAATAATACAGTCGCTCGTGTCTGGGCTCGAGCCTCCTGGCCCTATCTTGATAATACACAAAGCATCCCCGTGTGCTAACTGCATGGCTTTGTCCTGTGAGACTGCGCAGTGAAACAGCAGATACAAGATCTTTTGTTAATGCACGGAGAGCAAAATTCGTCGGATCCTCAAGGCGTGCGTTTAATGACACTCAATAGAATTTTTAGTTGGCGCAACAAACATTTTCAGTGTCTCGCTCCTTTGCCCACTTTCCCGGGTTCCTTGGGGTTGCTACTGCATGGAAGACTCGTCAAACGAGCGCTAAATTTTTAGACTTGTTTATCCAATATGGAGCGCTTTTATTGAGAGTAACGGAAGTCGATTTGTATTACTGCATGGGGTCGCGATCTAGGAAACTATTGAGAAAGATGGTTTTGCATATACATAAACTGATACATTCAAATTTCCATGACGATACATTTTCGTTGAGTTTTTTTTTTTTTTTAGAGACGAATGCTTATTGTTCAACCAATTTTAATGTCCTACTTTGTGGCTCGAAAAATGTGTGACTTAAAATTGTTGGCTCATTTTGTTCGTCAAACTTTGCTCCACGAATTCACCGAATACATTTTTTAGAAGTTTTTGCCGTTTAAAAATGACTACATTTATTTATGTGAAAACAAATTTTCCTTTTAAACAATGGGACAAACATAAAAAAAAATCTAGAAACTAAAATCTACAGAAACTGTAACAGCCAGTTGCAGAAATTGTAACAGCCAGTTGCAGAAACTGTGACAACCAGTTGCAGAAAATGTAACAGCCAGTTACAGAAACTGTAACAGCCAGTTAAAGAAATTGTAACAGCCAGTTACGGAAACTGTAACAGCGAGTTACGGAAACTGTAACAGCCAGTTACGGAAACTGTAACAGCCAGTTACGGAAACTGTAACAGCCAGTTACGGAAACTGTAACAGCCAGTTACGGAAACTGTAACAGCCAGTTACGGAAACTGTAACAGCCAGTTACGGAAACTGTAACAGCCAGTTACGGAAACTGTAACAGCCAATTACGGAAACTGTAACAGCCAGTTACAGAAACATCTGAATTAAGAAATACTGGAAAGATGGTAAAAGAACACGTGCGATACGCCCGAATTGTATTTGAAACTCATCGCGAATGTAGCGCAGCGACAGAAATGGATGAATTAAGGAACACACGGACACCGTCGATTCGGCCCGCACCTTTTACCGCTCCGCCGTCTGTCCGCTGTTCTCGTATAATATTAGATTATATTTAAACGCGTTGAGCGAAATACCGTCCGGTATTAATAAACCCCTTTGCTAGTGTGCCGCTGGTTGTGTGTATTTTCGAGCGCCCGTATACGAAGTTTAAGCGTGTGTGTTGAACGGTGACGGAACATCGCTAAACGAATCGTCTTCTTTTTCCAGATTTTTATCTAATTCGTATACGTGTTCTTCCGTTGCCCCCGGGGGTCTCGTCGGGTTCTCTTCATTTGACTCGCCGAGATAGAATCTCTCCATCAATTCATTTCCAACGAGTTTATCTCGGCTGGTCCGAACGCTCACGTTTGCCATAAAGTGACATAACTGCTTTATGCAATTTGCAATTGATGCTTTATGTCTCTACGTGTTCGCACTTTCGAGTCGAATTTTCCGCGATGACCGCGCGCACTCGCATCTGCCTCGTCTTCGTTTTCGCACCGACGAACGCGTCGATGAAATCTTCGTTAAGGTAGTTCTGTCGCTTGGTGTTCATTTCACACGAGTTCGAGAAAAATGAGATAAAATTGCAAACACTTCTCGATGGTATAAAAATCTGAAAAAATTCGGGCATATTAAATGTACTGGAAAGACTGATTTCGCATAATAATAAGTTCAAGATGTTATTAACAAATTAAACAAAAAATTAATTATTTAACAAATTAACCGACAACCTAATTTTTTTTTATTGCGAAAATGATTCGTTCATTTTTTCTGAATACGTATGAATTTTTGCAGATTTTTAAATTTGCTTTGAATTTTGTGTTTTTTTTCCGTATTAAAAAAAATCAAAGCAAATTTAAAAATCTGAAAAAATTCGTACGTATTCAGAAAAAATGAACGAATCATGTTCATAAAAAAATGGATTTCCGGGAAATTTGTTAACCATTTTTTTTTTCATTAATTTGTTAATAACTTTTCGGAATTATTATTATGCAAAATTAATCTTTTCAGTACCTTTAATATGCATGCATTTTTTCAGATTTTTATACCACCGAGAAGTGTTCGCAGTTCCCTCTCATTTCTCTCTGAACTCACGTGGGCTCAGGCCGTCCGCTAGTACTACCTTAACGTCGACAAAATTCGTATATTTTTATAAATCTGGAACCGACTGTGTTAAGATCGTTGAATCGGTGGAAAAAAAAATGTTTAAAAAGCTCGCGGTTAATGAGCGGCGTTTCTCGAAGCGTGCCGTTGCATCGTGGAAATCTATTTTTTCGATCTTCGAATGACCGCCCAATAGGTCGGTCATAACGGAGAAAGAGGGAGGGTGAGTGAGAGGTTTACATTGAGTCGTGGACACGCGACGTTGGTGCACGCGCACCGCGCGTTATCCGTGCCTCCGTTTTACGAGATACACACGAGTCCGGGAAAAAAAGATAAGCTTCCCGGAACACGCTCTCTCGTTGCATTGTATGTATATACGTATATATTAAAAAAAATATATAAATATATATTTTTTTTTACGGGGCTTTCATAGTTTGCGTGTAGGTAGGCCGCAGCTAGGAAAATATAAAGTGAGCAATTAAATGAAGAAATCGATATTGTTTCAACAAAATATCGCACGATCTATAGCGAGACTCATTAGCGGCATTAATTTCAAGACTAGGTGGTCGACGGCGGAGAGAGCTGCACTGCAAAAACATTTTGTTCGAAAATTAATGAACGATATTGGATGCTTTTTTACATAAACTGTCTCTGAAATTTAAATCACATGTGCGTTGCAATTTTACAGTAAAATTTTTATTTATAATTAACATTTTTGTAAATTCGAGGCAAATGATTTGTAATTTTTTTAATCTGGTATTTTTATTTTATGAATAAAAAGTACATGGAGTCTTCAATTAATGGAACGTGAACAACTTTCAAGTTCCAGTATATGATAGGATAAAGTTTATTCGATGTACAGCGTCTTCCGCTTTTTACAATTCTCTGAAATTATTTTTTACTGTGTAGCAGGCTGGAGTGTTCCGCAATTCTGGCCAGTATCGTATTTACACACTGATAAAAAAGTACAGTTGAATCGACCAAGATTCGGGCAGGGACTTTCAAACAAATATTCAGTTGATCGAACAAAATATTTTAATGACTCAAAAATATTTTTGTTAAATCACCAAATAAATTGTTGAACTAGCCAATTTTTTAGCTGTACCAATGAAATATTTAGTTGGACGTCCCTGCCCGAAGCTTAGTTGATTGAACCGTATTTTTTTATCAGTGCATGTATTACAACTGTTGCTCCGTCGCTGTCTGCGTCTCACAACCTCTCGAGCACTCTGTCCGAGCGGACATCGCGCCAATGGGAAAGCGCGATATGAAATATAGCGTACCGCGCTGTTCCATCATATAACGCTCGGTCGCACGAATCGACGACAAATAACTCTATCGAGCGCCGAGTGCGCGAGTCTGACTCTCTATAGTTGGTTCGACGGTGAAGTTACCTCGGGCAAGTTCCTCTCTCGAATTTAATTCCACCGGGCTGAACGGAGGGAGCCCGATGAAGTAATGGAAAAGGAGATATGGACACTCGTGTGCACTCGTGAGATAGTGTTTTCCCGTCGGGACTTCACTTCGTTCCCAGCACGTGGCGCGCCTCTATCGATCGCCTCGTTTTCTCGTTGGCCCTCCTGCGAGTGCCGACTCTCATTCCTATCTGCGCAAGAAATTCTCTCGCCCTTGACGTTTTTTTCTTCCCTCCACTTAGCGTACCTCCAATAACGATTCAGCAAATTATCTCGGTAGACCGCTTCGATGTTGTTTCAGTAAGCAAAACGGCGAGCCTCGGTTACCTCCGGAATTTACATCGGTGGGAGATAGATAGATCGGGGTTTGGGAGATTTAGGGTAAGTCGGGTTGATATGGTTTTTTAAACAATTAATGTTAGAGGTTTAAGTTAACAAATACCTTGACATTTTGGTCGTGTCCAAATCTAGAAACATCGAACCAAAGTAATTCTTCAGAACTTTTGATATTTTGGATTTGTGATTGAATTGCGGCTCTGTAAATAAATATTTGCGATAGGACATATCACCCGGACTCGTAGTTTCCGGGTGATATGGTAGTCGATTAGGCCTAGAGAAGCATAGAGGGATCGCACAAAACGTTTCTTAGTATATTGTATGTTGTTGACAGGAATTACAGAAAGACAATAATTACCTTCGTAAAATGGTTCAGATGTCAACCTAAAAAGAAAACGGTTTTGCTGGGCATATCATCCCGGAAATTGCGGAGGATATTGCATTTCGTATCGACCCTTGTACATGCAATCTTATCATTTTCAGTGCAATCTTATTGTATCCAACATATCTTAAAAACTGTGCAAACGGCAGCACCTTTCGCTTGATACGTTAACAGTAATTTGCGATACAAGTGCGGTAAAGCGAACTTTAGACTGACTTCATAGTCCGCCTATGATGTTCGCTATACCGCACTGATATCGCGTAATATTTTCTGTAACGAATGCAGGAGACGTGCTGATTGTGGAGCTACACAGATAGCGTGCGTAAAGTTCGAGAAGCGTGCGTAAAGTTCGAGAAGCGTGCGTAAAGTTCGAGAAGCGTGCGTAAAGTTCGAGAAGCGTGCTTAAGTTCGAGAAGTGTGCGTAAAGTTCGAGAAGCGTGCGTAAAGTTCGAGAAGCGTGCGTAAAGTTCGAGCAGCATGCCTAAAGTTCGAGAAGCGTGCGTAAAGTACGAGAAGCGTGCATAAAGTTCGAGAAGCGTGCGTAAAGTTCGAGAAGCGCGCAGTCAACTAAAATCGGCCCGATGTGCACATGCGCCGGGTATTTATAGTACACTTGGCTGTAAAGCGCCGCATACACCACTCTCGGCAGGCACGAAAAGTAGCACTTATCATGCAAGAATTACATAATAGTAATTTCCGATACTAGTGCGAAAATAGTACATTTCGATACGAGTGCGAAAAAACTTTTTCTGACGAGTGTGAGTTTGCAGCACGAGCCGAAGGCGAGTGTTGCAATCACACGAGTTTAGAAAACGTTTTTCGCACGAGTATCGAACAAAATTTTATTTCACAAGGTGTGAAAATGGGGGTTTTCGCACGCGAAGCGGGCGAAAAAACCGCCATTTTCCCACCGAGTGACATAAAACCTTTTCTGACGAGTGCTGCAATCACACGAGTTCAGAAAGCGTTTTATGCACGAGTATCGTACGAAATTTTATTTCACAAGGTGTGAAAATGCGGTTGCACGGACGCGAAGCGTGCGTAAAACCGCATTTTACGCACCGAGTGTAATAAAAGATATAACGAATGGCCGTATCACGCCTGACTTCCCCCACAGGCTCCGAGGAAAGAAGCTCCCTCGGTACGGAAAATTAAACATCGTCAAAGTTAGTTGCATATTCGCCTAATTGAACGAACGTATATGACAAAGTGTCCGATCCGCCGGAAGGTTAAGGTAGCAAATAACGTTTTATGTGCGAAAAACCATCCGAGTGTGGATAGTGTGTAGGGGGAATCCGTGGAGGCGGGGCGGCAGGAAATCCGGGAACAAACGGGGCACCTCGCGTTCTGCTTCTCCTCGGGGTCGCCCGGTCGAGCCGGGGTTGCGCGCCCGGCGGAGAGGGATATTCGTTTGTCACCCTCGGGCCTCTCTTCGCCGCCGTACGAATTTATCAGGGATCCTCGACGCGTCGCTTCCCCTTTCGCGTTTTATTACCCGTCGAGTTTGCCACCGCGGGCCAAAGGGGATGGCGCGCTGCACGGTCGCCCGTGATCCTTCTCTCCGTTCCGCGGCTTCCGGTTCGCCTAACCGCGTAAATATCCCAGCCGAGAGATCCGAGATGCCTGGAGCGTCGGGCAGCCTAGCCATTGACCGATTTCCTGCGATCCTCTCCCCACTCAAACTTATTTATCGACTTCCCGACCGGCAACCTTATCCCAGGTAAAACTGGTCCGCCTCGCCCCGCTCTTCGCCCATTCGGGCGGCTCGCCTCGCTCGAACTGTTCGAAGCATGCGGAGTGGCATGTTCTTGGGTTCTCGTCGGATCGCCTACGTGGAGAGTCAAATAAATTTCCGAAGCTATGATTCGGGCCTCCGGTGGATCGACGATGTTTCGTACCTTCTTCCCGTTCACTTCCGGCAGCACTTGAGGAAAACCGATGAGCAGAGGGCGATCACTTCGGACTACCATATAGATGCATCCAGAAAAAAGTTTTATTAAAATCAAATAAATTTCGATCTTCAAATGTTTATTAAGATAAAAGAAATGAAACTTGCCTTAACAAAATTCTTATCAGATTCAAATAAATGCTATTCTTTCGTGTAAGTAAAAAAATTTATTCAAAGCTTTGTACTTTAAAATAAATGTTTATTCGCGCCAATGAAATTATATATTTGACGTCAAGGCAGACGCGGTTGTTATCCGACTGCATTACAGTGTCGTCCGATTGCATTACAGTCGTTTGAAAACATTTCTCACTGACAGTACAAGACTATATTTATTCCTTACGGGGAACCGCTACATTGTAATGGAGAGGAGACTCATCGGTTTGTTTTTACGAAGCTTTGTTTACTTCAAGCTGTGTACCTCGATCGAATTGTAGTTGTGCACTCAGAAAAAAAAATTATTTGACGGCCACCGTTCATTCGGTTTAAGTAAAATATTTATTTTATTAAAATAAATATTTATTTTTATTCTAATAAAATAATTATTTTTATCAAATTAATATTTTACTTAAACGAAATAAACGGTGGCCGTCAAATAAATTATTTTTCTGAGCGTGGAATGAGTCCTCGAAGAACCAAATTCGAGATTGGTGACGTTATGAGTATAACTAATGTGCGACGTGATTAGTGAAATCGTGCGTCCATAACGGATCTGTATGCTTATTTAACCCTCACTCCATGTAGGGGGGTCGTTTTTGTCCCCGGAAAAGCGTTTTTTCCGCGCATTGCTTGATATTTGATAAAATATTTTTTGTTTAAAGAACAATATCCGAAAAATTCCTGTTCGCACTTCAAAAGGACATTCTAAGGATCAACCATGAATTTTTTCAGATTTTTCTATTAATAATTGTGGGTGTGGTAGCGCGCCGCGGAAAGCGACACCGGTACATGGAATTAGGGTGCCGAAAACACCTACATGGAGTGATACATGGTTAATAATAAACCTACATGGTTAATAATAAAACATTGCTTCTTGATGATTCGTCGATAGTAAGAATGACTTATTCAACAAAAAATTAGTTTCTGCGTCATTCATATGTCACATTATTCCCATAAGATCAAAAGTAGCAGGTCTGTCACGAAATAAATAAATAAATCATTTGACATAAATATCTGTTAATTAGATCGACGTAAACATTATTAAATAATAAAAATAATACTATCAAACAAATAAACATATTAAAAATTAATAAACGCTCTATTAGCTTATGAAGCAAACAAACATTTTTCTACGTTCTTAATAAATTTTCTTTGATTGGAATAAATTTGTTTTTCGGTGTCTTATGATACGATTGTATTAAGAGGCGGGTAGGTTGGTCGTGTGGTGAAGAGGAAAAACCGCGACTACCACCCAAGTTGTTTCATCGAGCGCTACCCATCAGGTGTGGCGTCGTTTCCCAGCGAATCTCAGCCAACTTCTATATCCTGAGGTATATGCAGCATAAACATGTCTGACATGGTCGTAACACGAGGCAACTTTCCTGCCAACGGAGATTCGCCTCTGGAACCCGAAAACTTTCGTCGGACGGATTCCCTGGTGGAAATTTTGCGGCGTTACCTCAGGGCCGGATGAGCCCTTGTTCGGGTAATTACCAGACCTTTTCCGCACCTTATCAGCGGAAACTTGCGTAACGGTTTGAAATTTCTGCCAGCGTAAAAACGGAATTCTCGACCATTGGTAATCTGTAATCTGGACGAGATACGGCTTTGCCCACCTCCGTCGTGGTTTACCGTCATAACCTACGGATCTCCGGAGATATATATATATATATGGGGCATTCCATACCGATTCGACCTACATCGGACCCTCGACCTCTTCAATTCGGTTGGTAATTTTTTATAATATTGTTCTAACTCTAAAAATCACTCCACATTTTTTTTATTTATTTATTTTAATTTGCATTAATTACAATTTTTCAAAGTGAATATATTGTTAGCCCAAATGAATAAATCTGAAAAAATTCTCAAAAACCCTATATCAGATATGAACATTTTCAAGCTTAGAGCGAAAGTGGTATCGCATTAGCTTCTATTTTTTTTATTATTTAAAATTATAAAAAATTATATTAAAAAAAAATAGAAGCTAATGCGATACCACTTTCGCTCTAGGCTTGAAAATGTTCATATCTGATACATGATTTTTGAGAATTTTTTCAGATTTTTTAATTTGGGCTAACAATATGTTCACTTTGAAAAATTGTAATTAATGCCAATTAAAAAAAAACAATAAAAAAAAAAAATTTGGAGTGATTTTGAGAGTTAGAAGTATATTATAAAAAATCACCAACCGAATTGAAGAGGTCGAGGGTCCGACGTAGGTCGAATCGGTATGGAATGCCCCATATGTATACATATATATGTGGAACGTTGGAAAAGCAGAGTGTCGCAAGTAACGGAGTACGATAGCGAGTTCGGTCTGTAGGGTATCCCGAAGCTTGGCACTATCTTCGTGACGAAGTGAGCTAGAAAGGATGGAAAAGGGCTGGGGAGCTTGACTTAGGGTGGAAGAACCCATGGAAACGGGGTTGCCAAGCGGGATCGCCCCGAGGGCCGAATAAACTCAGAATGGCGGAGAAGCTTTTCGGTCGTACCACGTGGTAGTTTTCACGATCGCCCATTTTTCGTCTTTCGTCTGCCATTTCGAGGGTTGGCGGGGATTGGAGTCTGAGCTCATCTTCCTCCTTGCCTTTAAAGTCCCCTTGAATCTCAAAAAGCGCGAAATAGTCGGGGTAGCCCAACTGTTGTCTCGTGGATTCCAAATAAAAAATAAACGAGTGGAAAAAAAATGTAGACAACAAGCGGCGAACGGAATGCTACACCGAAAAAAAGGTTTGGTAATATCAAACTAAGCTGCGGTTGCGGGTGGCAAAACCAATATTTGGTCTATCGAAAGAAATATTTAGTTGATTGAACGAATATTTAGTTGATTGAACGAATATTTAGTTGATTGAACGAATATTTAGTTGATTGAACGAATATTTAGTTGATTGAACGAATATTTAGTTGATTGAACGAATATTTAGTTGATTGAACGAATATTTAGTTGATTGAACGAATATTTAGTTGATTGAACGAATATTTAGTTGATTGAACGAATATTTAGTTGATTGAACGAATATTTAGTTGATTGAACGAATATTTAGTTGATTGAACGAATATTTTGTTGATTGAACGAATATTTTGTTGATTGAACGAATATTTTGTTGATTGAACGAATATTTAGTTGATTGAACGAATATTTAGTTGATTGAACGAATATTTAGTTGATTGAACGAATATTTAGTTGATTGAACGAATATTTAGTTGATTGAACGAATATTTAGTTGATTCACGAATATTTAGTTGATTGAACGAATATTTAGTTGATTGAACGAATAGTTAGTAGTTTAACCGAATATTTAGTAGTTTAACCGAATACTTAGTCGTTTAACCGAATATTTAGTAGTTTAACCGAATATTTCGTAGTTTAACCGAATATTTAGTTGATTGAACGAATATTTAGTAGTTTAACCGAATATTTAGTTGCTTCAACACATAGTTACTTGGATTTAACAAACATTTTGTTCAATCGACCAAATATTTATTTCGCCACCCGCAACTGCAGCTCAGTTTAATATTACCAAACCTTTTTTTCGGTGTAGTAATGGTACTTCAACGCAAGAAACTCGAGGTGGCCAATGTGTCACATCTCGAGCGAACGGGATCTCAGCGTGGAGAGACACGAAAAAAAAAATCCAATGTTGTGGCTGAAATTGTGCGCCCGTTGACGTTCAGTGGTGCTCGATCTTTCGCAGCTTAGATCCTGTCGGGGGTCATCGTGATACTCAGTTGATACGAAGATTATTTATTGGGACTGCAATTTTTTATAGCTTTCAGTGGTTAAACTTATGAAGTCTAGATCCGGGTTTTTTTTTCACTTCACCGATGACGTCCCGGCGGGTAAGTCTGAGAGGTTGAAAGCCCGTGGAATACGTGCGGCGCTGTGTCGGGGGAGTGTGAGGTAGCGCGCGGAGTGTGAACCAGGGCTTTGGGAAAGAAACGAGAATTTCATGGGAGACACTTTCGTCCCAGATCCAGCTCTACTTTCGCGAACGCGGACGAGGGTTAAACCGCCCACGTGTTACCAAGGACAACCTGCTTACGCCAGTACGGTGAAGACTCGATCCCACGCTCTCCGACCTCCGAGACAACACTCTCCATTTTTTTTTTTTTTTTTTTTGTCTTTTTCTCTTCGTGACTCGAACGCTAAATAGGCAAAAAGAAACTACCCCATGCTCGCTTGTGTTGGTTCCGTCTGCTTCGCAAATGCGTTTCGAATGTTCGAACGGTGAAGGAAACTGCTTCTAAAATTCCTGCTCGGCTCTTTTTTTTACTTAAGGCGAGTCTAAACTCCTCTCTCTCGCTCTCTCAGAATCCCCACGACGCTGTCTCTCTCACGCCCAAGCAACCGCCGGCTGGGTTTTTGGGGAGAGTTTTATTTAAATTCGGGGAGAGTTTTTGGTAGAGTTGTTATGCGGTAGAGTTGTTAGAATTATCTTTTTTGGTAGAGTTATTATCCGGGAGACTTGTTTTCTGGTAAAGATGTTTGGGGAGAGATGTTTTCGGGGAGAGTTGTTATCTGGTAGAGTTGTGAGTGGTAGAGATATAAATGTGCCATTTACCCTTAAAATCGCGATTTAAAGGAATGGGATGCCAACTTCGCACACGAAATCATAGCAGCTCATCGTATTTGGAATATTTGAGCGTGGAGCAGTTGTATTTAGCACAGTTCAAAAGTCCCTGATAGATTTCAACAATAGTTCCGCAGATTTATTCTTAAAATTGCGATTTGAAGGTACGCCAGTTTCGCATACGAGTAGTTGTCGATCAGAACTCTGCTCAAAACATTGCATCAAAAAGACCATTACCGAACATTTCGAGAGTGTTTATAACACAAATGAAGTAATTATTCCCAAAACCGCGCTGTTACTTGTTAAATCCGATGCAAATCAACTTCTACAATCTGCTATTTTCAATATAATCGATTTTGTTTTGTATTACTAAATATATATGAATTACTATATATATATGTACATGTACGACTGCATTTTTAGTTTCACTGTCATTAATCGAACATGAATAAAAAAATTACTTGACGATTTACGAAGTTTTCGAGATGGTCCGTCAGTTGACTATCATGCATCGCAAGGGCTGCCTTAAGGCGACATAAAACCTTCGCCTCCCTGAGCCAGGCTCATTGACTAACAAAAACTCTGATACATTTTTTGTAATAATTTTTTTTAACGCGCAGCGCCTTTCGCCTCGTCTTGGCTCCCTTCGTATTAATCTTTAAAACGTAAAAGTGACGATAGAGAATAAAAGAGAGAAGAAAAGGAAAAAAAAAGAAAAGATCACAGATAGTTGTAGAATCGAATTTTCCGTCCGATGGAGCTCAATCCGCGTCGAGTGTAGATAGTCGCCTGTTTGGCCCGTGATAGCCGTGCGTCTGTGAGCTCGCGAGATGATTGGTACCGATCTCTATATATATTATATATACATATACATCTCCATATATGTATATATATTATATATACATATACATCTCCGTATATGTATATATATTATATATACATATACATCTCCATATATGTATATATATTTATACATACCTAAACGTATATATATATCGATATTCGATGGAAGCCTCGAGCGAGGCAAAACGCGAGAACGGTACGCGCTCGAGCGATTTGCCAGGGCGCGTATCTCTGCCTGCCATCATCGCCACCACCGACGACCCGACAGCTGGGGAAATTCAATCGGCCTGTTCGAATTACGATTTAATCGATTCCGCAATCCTGAAATTCGTGAAGGCGCAGAGGTTTGCAGAGGCATGCACGCGTCCCTCCATCCTCCGCTAAAACCGCATCGATATTCGTTCGACCGTTCGTCGGCGAAGTGCATGCGTTCCGCCTATGGTGTATAAAAAAAAAAAAAAAAATGAAAAGCAATTCAATTTTGCACGTACCTCGAAACATTGGATATCCACAGCCTCGAACAATCGTTGAACAAAGCGACGCGCTCGGACCGATGGTGAATTCCCAAAGTCACGTAAAACAAATAGAAAGAAATTCGTGAGGCTGATAAAAGGTCGCATTCGCGCAAACTATAAATACCCCACACTGAGAGAAGGATCTAGTAAAAACTACCGATCACCTAAGGAAAATTACCATAGTACATAACAGTAAAGAACTAGTACATAATAGTACATAATGGTACATGATAGTACATGATAGTACATAATAGTAGAGAATGGTACATAATGGTACATAATGGTACATAATGGTACATAATGGTACATAATGGTACATAATAGTACATAATAGTACATAATAGTAGGGCGCCACCTATGGCGGAAAGTCTCAGATTTTCAAAAAAAAAGTTACCATAATATCTACGAAAAATTCTTATAAACCCGGTACTTCCTACCATAGGTGACGCTCTAGTTCCCTACTATTATTATTATCATTATTATTAAGGTGGTTGGGGCTGGCTCGGGAAGTCGATATGGACTATACCATACGGCCATGTGTCCATTCCTACTACTACATTAGGACCTCGATCATTGCGCCCTCGGTTTCCTCAACAGTCCCCACCACGGAGCGAATATCGATCGGCGCAGCAAGCTATGGGCCATGCTCGACGGTTACTATGGGCGGGGCATGCGCAACCTCCATTCGGTTAAGCGTGATGCGGAACAAGTTAAAGAAAGGAAAAAAACAGCTCCAGCAGCCCCTTAACGCTGAGACTCGGTTAATCGAAGGTCGGATATGCACAGCCCCGAACGATCGTAGAGCAAAGCGACGCCTTCGGACCGACGGCGAGTACCCAAAGTCACCTAAAACAAATAGAAAGAATATTCGTGAGGCTGGTAAAAGGTCGAATTCGCCCAAACTATAAATACCCCCAGGGTCCGAGGTGTCGTCGTGTATATCTATGGAAAGTATCGCCGGAGTTGAAATGTCCGTGCGGAAACTCGCGGGCACTCCTGAGCAGAAGTTAGACTCCATCTCGTCTCTCCAGTTTCTCCCGTTCCCTCTCGCAGGTCGAGCGAACTTTCGTGTACCACGAAATAAGCTAGTCCCGGTAGCCGGTATAGTGCCGCGGGGACCGCGTTTTCTCGCTTCTACATCGCGAACACCCCACCACGGATTCTCCGGAGCGAACGCATAGGCGCAACTCTGTGTTTCCTGTCTGCGTCATCAACGTCGCCGTTGCTTTCGCTCCGGGTAAAAGTTGGTGGTCCACCGGCTGCAATGGCCTCCGACACTGCGGCGCGACCCCTTTGCGCCCGGCACGGAACCCGAGCACCGACCGCGTCAGGTAAAGCGAAGCGAATTAATTTATCAACTGAAGCAAGTTTCCGACGGCCATTAACAAAATTCCCAATGGGAATTGTGTGAAGCCTTTGCGGCGCGCGCGCTACCGAGGCGCTGCGTGAACTCCCGTTACTCCCTCGTATTTATCTTCGATCTTCCGTTCGCGTGTCTCGGGGAAACTTTCTCGATAAAAGGCTCGATCGGAAATTTATTTGTCTTCGGGCAGCGGAAACAGCTTCCCTTTTTTCGACACTCCCGAGGTGGAACGCATCGGGCGAATTTCGCGGGCCGAGAGGACGATTCGGTGATGACGATTGCACGTTTGACGAATGTTGCTCCTTCGCGAACATCAGCTATTATTATTTTTTTTTAATATTTTGTTTCTTGTTGATTTTAGAATTCTTTTACATTCGCGGAAACGTTTCTTCGGCGAAAAATAATATTGTACCAGGAAAAATAATTGTGGACGTTTGTGGATGAAAATTTTGTATTGAATGTACAATCTTTTTTTTTACTGTGTAGCTCTTAATAAAAACTGTGGTACCATTCGATTAATTTTTTCCAAGAGTTTCGAAATACTGCTGTTCAACGGAGATAGGATTACGCCGGAGCTATCAGTTTGCCAGTGCGGTGCAATTTCCTTTGGTCATCAAAGTTTCAGAAGTTTTGAAAAAAAAAAGCCTTGAAGTCTTCCTTACCGACCGCGGTACTTCGCACGCCCCCGATATCTTCTCTGCCCTATGATATCGTTTTTTTAAAGCATTGCATTTCTTTAAATGGAAGATTACAGGGAGTTCCCTTTAGGTACTCGGCGTACAATATTAACCAAGGATCGATCGGACTATGGTATTAATGATACTTGTCCAATCGAAGGTCCTCGTAGATTGGGAAATTGCATGAGGTGGGTTTTCCTTTTGGGGAAGATTATTCACCTCGTCACGTTGGGCCTAACAGGTGACAGGACAAGGTGAATAATCTTCCCCGAAAACAAAAACCCACCTCATGCGATCTCCCAATTTACGAGCACTTTCAATAGGGTTGAAAAATCGGAGGTTTTTATCCCTAATTTTAATCTTAGCCCAGACAAAAATGAGAAAAACTACATTTATCACTGAAGCTCACTATAACTAAAAGTCCTTAAAACTAGGTTAACGAAAACGAAAATAACGTGAATAATATTTACAGTACGTATAATACGCTTTGATCTCGTTTGCCAAAGAAAACAGTTCTTTATCGACATTGAATTTATCTACAATGTTGAATAATACATTGTACCGAACACCAACATTGGAAAAACTGCACTTATCACTGAAGCTCACTATAACTAAAGGCCTTTAAAAGTAGGTTAACAAAAATGAAAATAACGTAAATAATATTTACAGTACTTATAGTAGCGCTATGATCTCGTTTGCCAAAGAAAACAATTCTTTATCGACATTGAATTTATCTACAATGTTGAATAATACATTGTACCGAACACCAACATTGGAAAAACTGCACTTATCACTGAAGCTCACTATAACTAAAGTCCTTTAAAAGTAGGTTAACAAAAGCGAAAATAACGTGAATAATATTTACAGTACCTATAGTAGCGCTGTGATCTCGTTTGCCAAAGAAAACACTTCTTTATCGATATAGATTTTACCTACAATGTTGAATAATGCATTGTACCGAACACCAAAATTGTAAAAACTGCACTTATCACTGAAGCTCACTAGGGTAAAAGTGGGGAATATGGCCCGGTCCATATATCATTGATTTACGTGTTAATCGAGGTGGGCCATATTCACCACTTTTACCCTATAACTAAAGGTCCTTAAAACTAGGTTAACGAAAACGAAAGTAATGTGAATAATATTTACAGTACTTATAGTGCGCTCTAATCTCGTTTGCCAAAAAAACAGTTCTTTATCGATATTGAATTAACCTACAATGTTGAATAATACATTGTACCGAACACCTGGTGCTGATGTCGCTCGACGCCGTAAATTACTCGCCAGGCTCCTATAATTTCGCCCGCACAATATGCACGTGCACACACGCGCACGAGCGCATGCCCATGATTCCCCATACTACGAACGGGGGTTCGGTAAATTGTTATTTAGTCGAGAAGCATGAGATAGAGGTGATGTTCGTTGGTGTGTCGGAGAAGCCTCTTCTCTCATCCCTGCGGGAGCCTCGATCCCAGTGGCGTTTCGAATACGCAGATCATGCGTCCGAGAGCGCAAACATAATTAATGTGGCTCGACGGCTTCCAGTCATGAAACAATGCGACCGTTTGCTGGCCTCGTGCTTCGTTGAGCTCCGCTTAATTCGACCTGCCACACTGACAACACACATTCACTAGTGTGCGAGTAAATATATAAATATATAAATATATATACATATATATATTTAGGAATATATACATACATAGGGTAAAAGTGGGGAATATGGCCCGGTCCATATATCATTGATTTACGTGTTAATCGAGGTGGGCCATATTCACCACTTTTGCCCTACATATATATATATATATATGTGTGTCATACCGGAAACATAATGGAGACTCGACGTTACGGGAGAAACGAGACAGAGATATTTGCATAGCGAGATTGTCCCGAATGCGAAAACAAAAGAATAAAAGCGTGGAGTTAAATTCAGTGATAAAAGTAAACTGGGGAGTAAACGGGAGAGTTCGAAAAATTGGTGGTTTCAGAGCGGCGTTCGGTATATTTAATAAAACGCGTATATTATTTAACATGAATATTAAATTTCTGTACGTTAATGAATAATTTGGAGATAAACTTGAATGCTTCCGATGGGGCTCGGTTACAAAATTTTCATCAACAGAAAGCATTCGGCCCGTTAACAATGATAACAATAATAAAATGTGGGTTACAGAGGTAGAAATGTGCGGGTTTTCCCACAGATACGCTCCCAAGGACGAATAAAATGAATAAATTACAATTACATTATACATATATTAGCCATAAGTGTTGGTAATAATTCACGCACGTACGCGTGGCTTTGGTAACTGCATGGATCAGTGTTATGCATCGTTGTACGATGCATAACATGTATACGTGGCAGTGTGTGGATGGCTTTTGTGGAACGGCATGCGTTTAATACACGTTTTCTCCTCTCGTCACATCGTACGGAATTTATAGCGATACCTGGGCGGTCGCTCGAAAACCGAGCTCGCTCGAACTCTCTATACGTTTCCTCTTGGCCTCTGCTCTCGCCCTCTGTGCAGTCGCAGCTCCCTCGATACTGCCGAGAATATAATGCTTCCTCGCCTGGGAGCTTACCGTGTGCAACTTCCGGAATTTCAAATTGCTCTCGCTTTCTCGAGATAGCACCGGCAAACGAGAAAGCTAAATAATGCATATATAATGCATATACGGTAATACGGGATGATACGGTCAATCGTTCGATCTTCTTACGAGGCGAGCCGATCGTTCGACCGATTACGAGGTTGTTTAATTAAGTCACGCGCAGAAATATGTACCGACTGTACGAGACCGGTCTTATTAATTTAATTTTTAATGTTTAGTGGTGTAAAAATAAATTCGCAATAATTGTTGTGAGCGGTGAAAAATTGCGGTTCGGGACGAGATGGGGCAAATCTCGATTTCACGATCACCGCGAGACCCGATTTTTTTTTTTGTATTTGTACTGTTATTGTACGCTCCATAATTTTTTATTTATTAATTTTAGGATCCCACCATACGATTTCTAGTTTTGCAAACAAAAGTACAGAATAAAGTTGTTAATAACACGGGAAATAACAGGACAGGATTGTATATTCAAACCTTAACAAACGAGTTTGTCACTTATTTAACAAGATTATTTTCACGAAACTTTGTATTCCGATTTTACGAAACTATTTTTTACTCTACGGGGCGAGATGCGGCAAATCTCGACCTCACCATCACCATGAGACATTTGCATCTGTCCTGTTATGGCAGAAGCTACACAGTAAAACAGGCACTAACGTTTCTCGTCCACAAACGTCCACACTTATTTTTATGTCAATTTTACAAAAAATTTTATGTTCATTTTACAAAATCTTGCCCATTTTACAAAAGTGTCTGTTAATCTTCCGAGTAATTGCGTCAAATTAACAACAATATAATTGTGGACGTTTATGGACAAAAAGAAGTTTGTTAAATGTACAAATATTTTTTACTGTGTACCTATTTCGCTCGGGAAGCGTATCATGTCCAGAGTCCCCATTTATTCACCACTCTCTCTCCGGTCTAAAAATAATAATTTTTCTCGAAAAATGTTCCGCCACCGAATTTTGCCCCGGGAGCTCGTTCAGTGCCGGTTCTCCCCCGTGCGAGAAATATCGTCGTGCGATTTTTAACCCGCCTTCACATGGTTCACGGAGCTTTGAGAATACATAAATATAAATATATATACGTTAATTTTACAAAAACTACCCCTAAGATAAACAGAGGTTTTAGTAAAATTAACAACAATATAATTGTGGACGTTTATGGACAAAAAAAAGATTGCCACATGTACAAATCTTTTTCACTGTGTACCTATTTCTCTCGGTAAGCGCCAGAGTCCCTATTTATTTACCACGGTCTCCCCGGTCTTAAAATAATATTTTTTCTCGAAAAATGTTCTGCCACCGAATTTTTCCCCGGGAGCTCATTCAGTGCCGGTTCTCTCCCGTGCGAGAAATATCGTCGTGCGATTTTTAACCCGCCTTCGCACGGTTCACGAAGCTTCGAGAATACATAAATATATAGACGTTTTTTTTAAATTAACAACTATATAATTGTGGACGTTTATGGACAAAAAAAAGTTTGTCACATATACGAATCTTTTTCACTGTATACCTATTTCGCTCGATAAGCGCCAGAGTCCCTATTTATTAACCACGGTCTCTCCGGTCTTAAAATAATAATTTTTCTCGAAAAATGTTCCGCCACCGAATTTTGCCCCGGGAGCTCATTCAGTGCCAGTTCTCCCCCGTGCGAGAAATATGGTCCTGCGATTTTTAACCCGCCTTCGCACGGTTCACGGAGCTTCGAGAATACATAAATATATATACGTACGAGGAGCTCTCGAGATAGAAGATACGACAAAACAAGCGAAATATTTCGGTCCACCGGGACCGATCGACGATATAAACCCGCACGAGTTTCCGTCGTAAACGCGAATGGATTTTTCCCGAGTTGCGATGAGAGTATATCACTTCTCATCGTCCTGTTTCCCTCGGTCCCTCGGATATCGAGCGCGCGGGAGGGACGACGTGGCCGCAGGATAACGGAGGGGAAAAAAAAGCGAGACCAGCCCGAGGGTGCGCCATTACACTTTCGTGCGCCACCCTTGGTCTATTCCATGAGCACAGTATGTCACACAGAGAGAGTTCCGGGACGACGGCCATGAACCCTCTCGAGGAAATCATACGCCTCGTCGCTCGCATGCTCGCGTTTTTTTTTTCCCCGCTCCTGGGCGTTGACAAAGTTTCGTGCGGGCAACGAATCATGGTCCACGATTTTGTTTCAATGCCCTCGCTCCCTCATCAGCCTCGCGGTTCATCAGGGCTCGGGCTTCGTGCGTCCGTCGACGCTTATCACGTAATTCCGTGAAATGATATTTTTTTGAATTTCGTCAATTTTACCAGAATTCAAGTCGGACGAGGTGCAATATTTCCACTCCGCTCACAGGAGCAATTGAGGCCACTGCGCTTCAAGGTAGTCCTTGCGAATTGCGTTCACTTCGCGTGAGTTCATGAGGAATGAGAGGGAATTGCAAACACTTCTGGACCGTATAAAAAATTGAAAAAACAATCAAGGGTAGTCAAATGAGCTGAAGAGACTAATGTTGCATGATAATAATTCCAAAATGTTATTAACACATTAATGGAAAATAAAATTGTTCAACAAATCTCGCGGAAACCTAACTTCTTTTTTTGTAAAAAGGATTCGTTGAATTTTCTGAATACGCATGAATTTTTTCGGATTTTTAAATTCACTTTGTATTTTTTGTTATGTGGGGAAAATGTGTAGAAAGTCGGAAAAATTCAAAGTGAATTTAAAAATCTGAAGAAATTCATACGTATTCATAGAAATGAACGAATCATTTTCATTTTAAAAAAGTTAGGTTTCCGGGAAATTTGTTGAACAATTTTATTTTTCATAAATTTGTTAATGACATTTTTGAATTATTATTATGGGAAATAATACAATTCTATGCAATCAACTTATTTGTCGTAATTATCACCCTCACGACATTTTATTATAAACAGAAGGCAAATTTTAATGAAAAGTATGGAATTAAGTTATCAAGTCTTGGCTTTAATTTTTACACAACTATAATTTTTTACTCGTTTCAAGTAACTTTTCCTTGAACTTCTGTACACTAAGAAAAACTTACATAGTAAATAGTTCCCAGGGGGGACGTCTACATTCTACAGTTACGACAAGGACCAAAAATTATAGGTGTAACTATAATTATAGTTTAATCAATTGAATTTATAATATCACAAACTATCTATATAGACGTCCCCCCTGGGAACTATTCGTTGTAGTAGGAAATACCATCCTTGTTCTCAGTGTAGTATTTATTTGTAGAGATATACAAATTTGTATTCGTATATCTGTATATTTATTTATAGAGCTGCAATTCGATCACGCATCGAAAATATCGAAAGTTCCGAGTGAATTACTTCAGATCGATATTTCTCGAGTTAGTTACAAACAACCAAAATTTACAGGGTTTTTTTTTACGATAAAACCTCCAATTTTCATTGTTTAAAAAATCATGACCATATGACCCCGACCTACTCTATACGTTGAAGCATCTCGCTTGAAACCTGCGCGTAAATAAATAATGCCAATGTTCGTTTACCCAAATTGCGAGGAATCGTTAAAGAACCAATTATTTACCTTGTTTATTTTACGTTCGGACGTCGACATTTAATTAACCGGAACTTTTATTATACCACGACAAAGCGCGGCTGGGGGCTTTGTTAATCGGTTAACCTTTGGACGAGTTCCCATTTGCGCGACGCAGAACTTTGTATTTTTAGGGACATACGAGGTAATTGAATTTCAGTAATTTCGTTGCAGCGACAAAATGAAAATAAATTATTTTTGTCGGACAAATAATTGCGAGCTTATTATTGTACATTGCCGTTTATAAAACGGTAAATTCGCGTCTGGTGGCCAGGCCATGAAATTTTCATATTCGCACCTAATTTTCTCGAATTTTATTGCCACCGATCGACACGAAAGTTGGATCGACGCCAACGAGCGACTCGATGTTGTCGTCGGTCGAGCGATATTTAGCTTTCCGCGACTAGCGTAAACGACTCGGCCTGCTCGCCTTCGCTGATAGCGACGAGCTTTACGGTGTCAGGACACAAGATACCGCCATCCGGCCTCATGAATTTACGATTATTTACACGTTACTTTATTGTCCGCCACTACCACATAAATATCGATGACGCAAGCTTTTACGCGCATTTAGAACAAGAAATATGGCGATCGTTTCCAGATTTTTATACACTGGGAGAAAGATCCGATAGAAATTACCGTAAATCTGGCAAAAACGGACAGAACTTTCAGGTGTGTGGAAACTACAGCGACATCCTGGCAGACATTCGTGTTAAACTTAACACATTCTGGTAGAAAATATGGTCATTTTCGTTATCGCAGATATTACCCGAACATCTCGTAATTTTTTGCTAGAATATAAATTCTTCTACGACGCCACCGTAATCGGTGGCGTCGCGATCGCCGACAGGTTGTTTTAGGTTTGCAGGAAGTAGAGGCGTATTATGTCGATAAAACTTTTTTGAAGTATACATATGTCACAAAATTCGGTCGACGAAATTCGCAGTTTTATCCACGAAATTCTTAGTTTTTATCTACAAAATGTTTTATTTTGTCCACGAAATTCTTAGGTTTATCCACGAAATTCATAGTTTTATCCACGAAATTCATAGTTTTATCCACGAAATTCATAGTTTTATCCACGAAATTTTTTGTTTTATCCATGAAATTCTTAGCCAGATACGCAAAATTTTGCAAACCCGCTTTCCGGAAAAAATTAGAATATCGGGCGGTAAAAATTATTATAAAAATAGCCTTGTCGATTGTTGCCTTGTCGAAATGCACCATATGACTTAATAGTTTTTCCGGGATCCTTCTCTCATTGCAGTGGGAGAACGCGGGGCACGTTGTGAAAGTTTTCTTTTGTTTAAAATTAAGCCTATAAGAAAGATGTACCACGTGACACACGAGTGCGAGAGAGCTAAACGCATTTTTCGAATGAATGCCATTTAAAACCGGTTGACGCTTCAGATAAAACGGAAGCTTCACGGACGCGGTATTAAATCGTACATCCGCCAAAGCTTTGAGTTTTCCCGAAAAGTTTACGGTTTCTCAATCGCACTCATTAGAGATTTTGGTTACCGACTGAGACGAGTCACATGTCCTTGAGCGAAACATTCTGATCCGGTGCAAAATGAATCTGTTCAGTACCTTCAATATGCATCAATTTTTCCAGATTTTTATACCATCGAGAACCATTTGCAATTTAATCTCATTTTCGTCGAACTTATGCGAAATGAATACCAAAGGGGCGGAAGGACTTCGGTCGATAGCCCGTTGACAATACAGATGTAAATGTGTAATTGTATCAATGTTTAAAAACTGTAACGGTCGTTAATGTATCGTATGTATTGTTAATAAAGACACTTACTACTACTGAATACCAAGCGTCAGAACTACCTTAAGGGCATGCCAAAAGTCGCGGTAAGTACCGAAAAAAACTAATGCTTTTTTTTCAAAGCTGCTGAAACTTTGGTGTCCAAAGTAAATTGGATCCCGCTGGTGAATTGATGGGCGGTAATGGAATCCCATTTCCATTATACGCTGAAGTCTCAGCATTAAAAAAAAATGCATTAGTTTTTTTTACCGACTGAGCGAAGTTTCGCATAACCTTAATCCGGGCCGGCATGGCCGACACTTTTTTCCTAACGGAAGCGCAAGGCAGGCAGGACAGAGGGAATCCGATCTTCGGTGGTCTCAGGTGGTCTCAGGAGCGTCGTGAGAGAGCTGAATCTTCGTTACGGGACCCGGGTTGAGTTACGGCCGCCATGAGGAATTTTGCCCGAGGGCCTGCAGGGAACAAGGTATGCAGCTGTCGATGAGTACACGAAACACCGAAGTTTATCTACGGCATACACGTGTACGTGTACACACGAATGCCAGGAATACCGATGATGTATGCGGCGGCGGCTCAGCCACAGGCTACGATTCGCCCTCGGATCGATCGAGAAAGCTCCGAACCTCTCGAGAACTCCGAATGCTGAAGTTGTTTCTCATTTTGTTTCCCCCAACATCCACTTCTACTTCTGTCGAAAGGAGAATATTAGGGGAGACCGGGGCAAAATGGCACAGTGGGGCAAAATGGGGCAGTGAGGGCAAAACTCAATTTTCCAATAATTTTTGGATGCCCCATTTTGTCTCAACGATACATCCGGATTTTCAAACCCGTTTTGCCCCACGTACCATCATCGCTACCATTCCAAAGTTATTGGAGAATTGCGATTTGTCTCAATATCCCGTTTTGCCCCGGTGTGCCATTTTGCCCCACTCTCCCCTACATCATCGGGACGACGTGAAGCTGTTGTTGGTAACAAGAACTGCAATCCATTTTCTGAATGGTCTTCGACACTTCTGGCTACACGAAGATTATCTGAACGTGTCGTTTAGGGAAGGGCGGAGCTGAACCGACTAACGATCACCGCTACGTGGCTCATTCCCGGCAGCTCCTCGGGAAGAAAATCACGAGAGAAAAGGAAAAGATGATTACTCCGAGCTCGTGTGGGTTATCTGGCTGTCCGCGTGCCGACGGTATTTTCTTGTACGGATAAGGACGACCAAATTATTCGTACGTGATCGGAATAGTTTTGTACCACGCCGACGATGACCCGCTCTGCTTCTGCCTTTTCTCCACTCGCTGAAGTGCTTTCCTCGCTGTGTAAGAGTGAAACGAGTAGAAGTAAAACAATTGAGAAGAATGAGATAGGGCAAATGTGGTGATTACGGACCGGTCCATGTATCACTTTTCTATCCAGATAGCATTTCGCCAACAACCCGCCAGAAAGTAGACATACTGAGAGAAAAAAACGGGGATGGGGCGAACATACATGAGCGCTTGAGCCAACCGAATATGGTTGGCTCAATGACGATTTAGGTGGCTCAACCACCGAGAGGTTGAGTTAACGACATATTGACTCCACCTCTCGGTGAGGTCGAATACGGCGAAACTGACAGTGAACTTGGACCAATCGACCTCATTGAGGTTGAGTCAACCTCACTGAAGTTCGCGAAGCCTCGATGAGATCTATTGATTCAAGTTCACCATGAGTTTCGCCATATTTAACCTCACCGAGACGTTGAGCCAACTTTATGTTGTTAACCCAACCGAGTATGGCTGGCCCAATGACGATTTAGGTGGCTCAACCGCCGAGATGTTGAGTTAAAGACATATTGACTTCACCTCTCGGTGAGGTCGAATACGGCGAAACTGACAGTGAACTTGAACGAATCGACCTCATTGAGGTTGAGTCAACCTCAATTTGAATCAATCAACCTCACTGAGGTTCGCTCAGCCTCGATGAGATCTATGGATTCAAGGTCACCATGAGTTTCGCCGTATTTAACCTCACCGAGACGCTGAGCCAACTTTATGTCGTTAACTCAACCTCTCGGTGGTTAAACCACCTAAATCGGTATTGAGCCAACCATATTTATTCGGCTCAACTTCTCATGTGTGACTTGACGAATGCAACTCCATCTCTACTCGTGAAAGAGTATCATGAACCGGAAGATTCTTCCTTCCGCGTCGCTGGTCGCTCGATCGATCGAGCAATCTCCTCGATCGCTCGAGGCAAAATAGCCCGATGATGCTGAGTATAGCAAAAGTTATCCAGACGTATGAGGCAACTGTGACACCACCGGAGAGGACTAGTCAGAATAGTCAAGCCCCGGAGCGGCTCGAGGACCGCAGGATCGGGGAAAGTTTAATGGGTCTCGGTCTTATCGTTGTTTTCGAAGCAAACACCCCTCGCATCGAAAACTCTAAACAAATATTGGCGGTATTAGATTCCCAGTCGTGATACAGCCCGCGTGCACCGTGCGTTCTACCGTGAACGTCCGGTTTCGAATACTTCAACAACGTACCGTGCACCGTACCGTTATGTGCACGTGACGGACGGCAAGATTATTAAGGGCGTAATGGCTGGTCCGAAAGATATGATCAAGCATGTTGTATACATTTTGGAAAGCCGTTTGCTTGGTTGTCCCTATTTTCAAAAATCCAGGGAATCCCTGTAATGATCGAGCGGAGAGTTTGCGGACCTGTAGATATTGGTATTGCAGATGGACGGGCGAAGCATCGAATAGAGAAAACATACGGCGATCATCGGGATTCGAGCCCGCATGACTCGGTCACTGAGTTAACTGCACCCAGAAAAATAATTTATTTGACGGGCACCCAGAAATAAATATTTATTTGGTTTAAATCAATATTTTTGTTTAGGTAAATAAATTATACCTATACTTCCATCGCATATCTTATACCTTATGGCAAGTTACACTCATCCGATTTCAAGGGTTGTTTTTAGGATATTCGATCCGGAATTTTTGTCAATCAAATAGACGTATATATATATATATATATATATATATATATATATATAATTTTTTTAGCGCATCATGAGAAAATATATAACGGGTTGAGTGACTCTTCTGCTCCGAACAAGATAGTAGAGACATGAAAGAATTTGACCATATTTTTTGTATAACTACCGAGGCCTTGACGGATGAATTCACTACCATTGGCCATATCACGCTATTTACCGCGGCACATAGGAAATTTTTTTTTTTATCCTACGATATGTATAGTGTATAGGCGAGGCTCGCACGGCGAGCCCCGACTGGCCATGCACGAATACCCTACGTGCGTGCCGACTGTTCATTTCTTCGCTTCCGGTTCAGCCGCGCGAGCCTCCGGTTTACCCGTTCTCGTACGTATACCGATCGATCGATCACGCGGGCACGGGGCGGGGCAGGGGCGACCGGAAGGGATTGAGGGGGCAAGGGGCTCCGCGTGCTTCGCTATTGTGAGCGGGAAAAGCTTCGAGAGCTTTCGCTATAGTTATATAGAGACACGAGTAGCGAACTAACCGGGACAGGTGTCGGCCAGTTTATAAACTAGATTGTGTACAATCAATGGACTGCGAGAGATCTTCGAAAGAAAGACAATAACTATAAGATAAGATGAAACTGTGCCAGAGACGAAACTATGCAGTGAGAGAAGCATCTGGTAAATGTGTCTACATCGCTCGAGAGACGTTACCATAGCACATAGTAGTAGGAAACTGGGACGCCACCTATGACAGGAAGTATCGGATTTATAAGAATTTTAAGTAGATATTAGTTTTTAATGAAGTTTATTGACGGAGTAAATCCTTTACAGAGAACTCAAGTTATTAACCGAAAAGGCAAAATTTGAATATGCAATACTACATAATAGTACAATATAGGGGAGAGCGGGCAAAATGGGACAGTGAGGGCAAAACTCAATTTTACAATAATTTTTGGATACCCCATTTTGCCCCAACGATAGATCCGGTTTTTCAACCCCGATTTGCCACACGGACGACAATTGCCATCATCGAAAAGTTATTGGAACATTGCGTTTTGTCTCATAATCCCGTTTTGCCCTGCTGTGCCATTTTGCCCCGCTAACCCCTATAATCTCGACTAACATTTTTTCGTTACAAAAATAGCGTCTGATACATATAAATATTAATAAAAGAGAAGGACTTAATGATAAAAGGAAAACCTTAGAAGCGTCTAATGAAAACTCTAATGAAAACGACAGAAGCACCTAATAAGGAAAACCTTAGAAGCACCTAATGAAAACTGAACTCAATGATGCGGTCGAGGCTGCTCTTCCTTGTTTCTATACGTATTTCAAGCTCAGTCCGTTCGCCTGTGTCTTAAGGTAGTCCTTGCGAATAGTGTTCACTTTAGATAAGTTTATGAGGAATGAGAATGAATTGATATTCATTACTGGATGGTATAAAATTCGGAAAAAAATCAAGCATATTAAATATACCTAAAAGATTAATTTTGCGTAGTAAGAAATCCAAAATGTTATCAGCAAATTGATGAAAAATAGAATTGTTTAATGAATCATCCGGAAACGTTACTTTTTTTTTATGAAAATGATACGTTCACTTTTCTGAATACGTAAGAATTTTTTCAGATTTTTAAATTCACTTTGAATTTTGTGACTTTCTACACACTTTTGTGCCATATAAAAAAGAAAAATTCAAAGTGAGTTTAAAAATCTAAAAAAATCGATACGTATTCATAAAAGTGAACGAATCACTTTCATCAAAAGAAAAGTTAGGTTTCCGAGAGATTCGTTGAACAATTTTATTTTTCATCAATTCTTTAATAACATTTTGCAATCATTATTCTGCAAAATGAATCTTTTCGGCACCTTTAATATGTTGATTTTTTAAGGTTTTGATACCATCCTGAAGTGTTTGCAATTCCCTCTCATTTCTCTGAAACTTATGCAAAGTGAACACTATTCGCAAGAACTACACTGAGAAAAAGAATAGTAATTTCTATTATATCGAATTGTTCCCGGGGGTTTATATAGATAGTTTCTGATAGTATATATTCCATTGGTTGAAGTACAATTGTGCTTGCAACCATGATTTTTTGTCGTAGTCGTAATTATAAAATGTAGACGTTCCCCCTGGGAACTATTTTTTATGGTAAAAAGTCAGTATTGTTGCTTTTACTGTGTAATTTTTTCTCAGTGTACCATAAACGCTTCGAACGATACTCCAGTGAAGTTTAGCAGGTCGTACTGATTTCCGAGCCCAGCAATGCGTGCGATCGTTGAGTTGTTCGTTGAGTTTCTTTTATTCCGACTTTCGTTAAAAAACCTAGGTTTGGTAAAAATTCTTGAAGAATCTGTGCATTTTATACACGTGACGTTTTATATTATTCATCGCATTGCTATCAACGAACATGTTGGCGACGATAATGGAGAGCCAGTTAATTTTCTTCACAAAATTCACATTTTTCCGCGATGTCCGCGTAGATCCTAACTTCCCTCGGGGTCGGTTGTTAAAGCCCAACTGGCTGGATTAAACCACTTTTATTTCATTTTTTTTCCCTCCTCTCTTACCCTGCCTGTATATTGTTCTCGCACCGAGCCGCTTCGCTCGCGCCCTCGAGTAACTCCCCGAGCGACATTATGACGAGGGTCGTTGTATTTGTGACGTTTATGCCTCGAGCTATTATACGGCTTTACTCGCGTTGTGCCGAAGCCCGAATACCGTATTTTACGCGAGCCGTATGCCGAGGTCCTGCGATAGAGTTTGACTATGACGCGCATGCGTCGAAATCGACGAGTTTCCATCCCACTGGTCTTTGACGGCGAGTTTCGCTACCGCGGCGAGAAAGGCTCCGAGAAGGTTTTCACCGTGTCCATAAAATTAATTCTTTTTTTTATGGACCACTCTAATCTTTATTAATGTCACGTTGGGAACGCCGTTATGAATCAACGTCGCCTGCTCGCGCCGAACGGGGACAACGGGAATACGCGAGGGATGTTCGGTTTCCGCTGCAACCGCTGCTATGCAGATTAGTTCATTACGAGAGACGGTGATAGCCATGAATTAAGCTCCGGCGCTGGTTCCTCTCTCACGTCCCGATAATTTATCCGAGACTGCAATAATTTTTCACTCCTCCCAACTAATCGGCGAATCTATCACGCGCATCACTCTCGTTTATCTCGCATTCTATCGTCGCGATAGATCATTCCGCTAGCCTCTTCAATTAGGCTATGTTCCTACTTTTTATAGGGGTGAGCGGGGCAAAATGGGACAACGGGGCAAAACGGGGCAGGTGGGCAAAAATAAATTTTCCTATCATTTTTGGATCGGACAAGGTGGCAAAACGGGGCAAAAAACCCTGATGTGTCGATGGGGCGAATTCGGGCATCCAAAAATTATTGGAAAATTACGTTTTGCCCCATGCCCCGTTTTACCCCGCTGCCCCATTTTGCCCCGCTCTACCCTATAGGGTAAAAGTGGGGAATATGGCCCGGTCCATATATCATTGATTTACGTGTTAATCGAGGTGGACCGTTTTCACCACTTTTACCCTAAGGTAAACGGCCCAGTTTGTGACATGGGTAACTCTAGCATAGTCGGCTCCCCTCACTACACTGAGAAAAAGAAATTGTTGAATTAAGGAGGGTCGAGCGTTACAACGTCATCAAGAAAACTATGCTGATTTTTTTTTACGCATTGATATGAACGGTCTAAGTGTAACTTCAAAGTTTGAATGCGTTCGTCTTCACCGTATTCGAGAAATATTTTTTTTTTAATTTGCACCATTTAACATTGATAATTATGGCAGATTGAAAATACGCGATGAATTTTAATTTTTCTAGGGTAGTTCATGCGGAAACGTTGCAAACAAATTATTGAGAACTGTAAAGAATATTGTCAGGAAGCTCTGTATAAAAATGTAGACACTTGTTCTTCACCGTTAGTTAATAATAAGCAATTACGTGGAAATTTGCAGCTTTATCTCGGCACCTTGCGCTCCACCGAGCCTATCCCCGCCGAGTCTCGCACTCGACCCTCCTTAAGCAAATGCGCGGTGACATACGTTCGAAGGTGTATTTTGTTGGTACAACAAATGTGTTTGTTTGAATCGACAAATTTTGAATAAATTGAAGCAAATAATCGTTTAACAAAACAATGCTTTATTTGTATCAAACAAATACAGCTTTGAACGTATGTCACCACGACATTTCCTTAATCCAACCAATTTTTTTTCTCGGTGTAGGGGAGAGCGGGGCAAAATGGGACAGTGAGGGCAAAACTCAAATTTCCAATATTTTTTGGATGGGCCATTTTGTCCCAACGATACATCTGGATTTTCAAACCCGTTTTGCCCCACGAACCACCATCGCTATGATGCAAGAGTTATTGGAAAATTGCGTTTTGTCTCATTATCCCGTTTTGCCCCGCTATGCCATTTTGACCCGCTCTTCCGTATTTGATGTGCAGCCAATGGGTAGCGCGCGTTCGGGGGGTCACAAACTGCGACACTTGGTCTTCCTCGTTTATCCCTATGATTTTACACGCTTAAAGTGAGAGACCTGCGTAAAAGTGTCATAAACTGGGCCTTTTACTTTACTTTTTATTATCACTGAAAACGCATATTTGGCCCTTTGATGTCCGATGCACCGCATTTGCCACGTTGATGAAAGGTCTGTTTTTAAAAATACCTTCAATTTTTACCCACGATATTCTGCAGAGGTGATTTTTACCAAAAATAACTGGTGAAGCTTTGCCGGAAAAAAATAGTAGCCGACATACCATGCACCGGTGAATTCGCAACATTGAATCCTCCGGGCCGACGCAGAATTATCGCACTGACAAAAAAATCCGGTTCAATCGATAAAAGATTTTATAGGCGGCAGATAAAAGATTGGTCAGTTCAGCAATTTTTTAAAATGAATTTCATCGAAATATTTTCAAGGTGTTAAAATATTTAGTTCGTCGACCAAAATATTTTCTTAAAATATAAAAATAATAAAATACTTTATTCGACCAACTAAGTATTTATTCGACCCTCCCTCTCCGAATCATCAGTTGATTAAACCGCATTTTTTTTATCAGCGCGAGAACCCTGCAAGTTCTACCAGTCCGCGAGGAGACTTTCCCGAGACGCTTTCACAGACAATTTTAGTAATCTCACCCAGCACTCGCAATTTTTCAACTTTTTTTTCCGCGACGCTGACAAGATCTTAGCAATTCGCATTTGCAGTTTCTACGAAAGGTAACTTTGTATCGCTGCCCAGTAACTTTGTAACCACTGCATATAGATTTCAGACGCGAAAATCCTTGTTTTACGATAGTCGTTTGGAAACTCACGCTCCTCGCCCTCGCTAACTCGATAATCCCCGACCTCGGCGGATTTATCGCTATTTTTTCCCCTTTTTCCCTGCTCGTGTTAGAACCCCGGAAGCGCCTACGGCGGGCGAGCGTGTGTGTGTGCGCGCTCTCGGCTGCGAAATGAGCGTCGAAGGGACCGTCCGTGTCGTTGTGCGGTTTCCACGCTGGATCGAATGCCATCACGGAGGTGTTGCATCGACTTCACACACACGATTCGAGTATACACATTAGTCCACACTCGGAGACTGCACAGAGAGAGGGAGAGTGAAACTCATCCGCTAAACCCACCCCGGCCGGACACATCGACTTTAAAACGGCAGTTCGTATTAATTACCTCGCCAATCGACGTAATTAACGCGGATTTACCGTGGCAATTTGTAGTCACGCAGGTGCTTCGCTTTACCGTTCTTGCATGCTGCAACCACCACCGTTGTTACGTCCCCTGGCCCAACTATACTCGCTCGTCGGGGCTGTTCCGATGGTCGTGCAGCGTCCAACCCTCTCCTTCGACCGCCCCTCGACGCGGGGCACGGATAAATAATGTCGAACTTTTTCTTCGTGATACTTACCTGTATTAAAAAAAAACATACATAAAAAGAAGCAGGAAAAAATAAATAAACGGTACCTCGTTCATGCTACTTTTAATGGGAAAAAACAACGGTTGTATCGCGCGCGTGTTGCATAGAGTAAAATCTACTGGCGATTGTTGCGAAAGAAAAATTGAACGGCTTCACGCTGTAAACAAAAAAAAAAATTGTAAATTTAATGTATCGGACGGGAAGTTTTTATGCAAAAACTGGTACATTGCATGCAATGTACAATTATGATGAAAAATTAATGTACTTTTTCATTGAAATTAAAGTAAATTATTAAAAATAAAGTATTTCCAATGTTTTTAAGACACCGAAGATGAATTTTCCATCACAATTGTACATTAAATTTAATATCTCAGTTTTTGCAAAAAAAACTTCCAGTCCAATACATTACATTTCGTACGAATTTTTTTTTACAGTCCAGCCACAAACTAGGTCAGAGTCTATTTCATTTAAGTAACTATTTACTTAATTTAAATAAATATTTATTTAAATCAAATAAATATTTTTCTTAATCTTAATAAACGGTGGCCGTCAAATAAATTTTTTTCTGGGTGCAGAAACTGGGTCCTTTACCTTACTGTGTCCCCTGGCCCAACTATACTCGCTCGTCGGGGCTGTTCCGATGGTCGTGTAGCGTCCAACCCTCTCCTTCGACCGCCCCTCGCCGCGGGGCACGGATAAATAATGTCGAACTTTTTCTTCGTGATACTCACATGTATTAAAAAAAAAACATATAAACAAAAAGAAGCAGGAAAAAAAATTAACGGAACCTCTTTCATGCCACTTTTAATGGGAAAAACAACAGTTGTATCGTGCGAGTATTGCTTAGAGTAAAACCCAGCGGCGACCGTTGTGAAAGGAAAATTAACCGGCTCTGCCGGGCTTAACGGCGGAAAGTCGCGAAGAGATTTTTCTAACGAGCAAACTGAACGACTCGAGAAAAACGATATTACCTTCGTTCCCCGATAAGGGCCTGGAAGTAAAACTCGTATCGTCTTATAAGCGAAAGGCGAAACATACATACATATATATATATATATATATATATATATATATATATGTGTGTGTGTATATAATATATATTTTTTATTGTCAATATAGGTTTTATAGAGCTGACAGTACAGCCAGCGCCCGATATGTGCTGCGTCGCTGCTCGCGCTCGTCTCGTCGCGGGCATTTTATTGGCCATTGGCGGACATTCTTCTCGTCTAGTATGCAATTAAGAGGGAGGAAGGGCGAGGGGAAAGGAGAACACGATGTTCGCAGGTTCTTTGTATAAAACTGCGTCGCAGTAGAGCTTCGCGGAGCTTTCCTCGAAGTTCGCCGTAGCTCTTTTCAGTCGCGGATTATACCGTCGCTAATAGGGTCAGCCGGAGGAAAGAGAGGGGGGAATGTGATAGTTGAGTCATCGTCGATGGTTTTTCTAGGACAATGAAATCGTTTTGCGTTCTCATCGCGGCGAGTCACGGGAGGGAAGTTTCGTACAAGATTTTGCCAAAATGAGAATAAGGCTTTTTTTTACCCAACAAAAACCATCTAGGATACTGTGCGAGAATGGGGAGGAATTTTGCGGTGTAAGATTCGGTCGTGCAGACGTGAACGTGGCTACGTTTGATCGATGCACATTTACTGACGAGACGAATTTTTTCAATTCAAGAAAAAAGAATAAAGAATGAAAATTGTCAAAATTTTGACACTCTCCAGCAACGCATTCTTTGCCGCCGATCCGTTTTCGCGACAATTATGAAAACTGCAAATAAAAGCTCAGGATTTAACCTCAATTTAATATTATTTCGATTTATATTGTCAAATGATTCGGATGCGATAACTCGTTATTTGTACTATCGGTATGGAAAATGACGATACTTGGATAAAATGTAGAAGCGACATTGATGGCCCTTTTTCGTTGTAATTTGTTCGCCTTTGAGTTCGCTTCTGCCACTAATATTGTGAAGGAACCATCGCGACTGGTCGTCAAAGTTTGCATAGTAAAAAGTTTGTACGTTTTACAACAATTTATTGTCCACGAACGTCCACAATTTTGTATTAGGGTAAAAGTGGTGAATATGGCAAACCTCGATTAACACGTAAATCAATGATATATGGACCGGTCCATATTCCACACTTTTACCCTAGTTAATTTTCCGATCGCTCGAACCAGCTCTAGTTTTGCAAAGAAAAGTACAAACTAAATTGTTGATGGTACGGGAAATAAAAGGTCAGGTTTGTAGATTTAAATCTGAACAAACGAGTTTGTCACTTATTTAACCAAATTATTTTTGCGAAATTTCGTATTTCGTAAAATACGAAATTATTTTTTACTGCATGCTGAACGCGGACAAGAGGTAAAGTCTGGTCGACCGGAATGGAACGGAAATGACACAATAATTACTTCTTCTTTATCTTCCTGTTCATCTTCCGCTGCTTCCAGGCCAAACACCCGAGGACGATCAACTTCTTATACCTAAATTGCATTAAGTTTTTATGGTAATCCTTGTGATTAGTTTTCACTTCGCGTAAGTTTCAGAGAAATGAGACGGAATTGCAAACACTTCTGGATGATATAAAAATCTGAAAAAATGCATACGTATTCATAAAAGTGAACGAATCATTTTGATAAAAAAGTTAAGTTTCCGAGAGATTCGCTGAACAATTTTATTTTTCATTGATTTGTTAATAAAATTTTGGAATTATTATTATGAGCAGTTAATCTTTTCAGGCATCTCCCATATCCTTGATTTTCTTTCAGATTTTTATCCCATCGATAAGTGTTCGAAATTTTTATTGAAACTCACGATTGGCGGGACTGTACAGCTCCAACATCCTTGAGGCCATGTGAAAGATGTACCACGTAACATGTGAGTGCGAGAGAGATAGATGCATTTTTCGCATCAATGCCATTTAAAACCTATTGACGTTTCGGACGAAACGGAAGTATCGTCGGACGCGATATTAAATTGTGCATCCGCTAATGCTTTTCTTTTTCCCGAAAAGTCTACGGTCTGTGAATCGCATGCATTACAGATTTTGGTTACCGACTGAGTCGTTTCACACGACCTTAAAACATTCGGCACATTTATATCTCCACCACTCACAACTTTACCAGATAACAACTCTACCAGAAAACATCTCTCCCCAAACATCTCTACCAGAAAACATACTACCAAAAAAGATAATTCTAACAACTCTACCACATAACAATTCTACCAGAAAACATCTCTAAACTGTAAAAAAAATTTGTTTGAAAATGACTGAACAGTGTTGGAAGCTTTTTTACATAAACCGTTTCTGAAATTTCAAACACATGTGCGTTACAATTTTACAGTAAAATTTGTATTTTTAATGAACATTTTTGTAAATTTCAGACAAAAGATTTGTAATTTTAATATCTTGTATTTTTATTTTACAATAAAAGTACATTAATGTTCAATTAATGTACATAATGTAAACAAATTTCAATTTCCAGTACATTAAATGTACACTTTATTTTCACAGTGTACCGTATTACAACTCTACCAAAAACTCTCCCGGAATTGAAATAAAACTCTCCCCGAATTTTTATTTTTATTCCGGTAGAGTTTTATATAAATTCGGGGAGAGTTTTATTTAAACTCGGGGCGTTTTATTTAAATTCGGGGAGAGTTTTATTTAAATTTGGGGAGAGTTTTATTTAAATTCGGGGAGAGTTTTTGGTAGAGTTCTAATACGGTAGAATTGTAATACGGTAGAGATGTTTTCTGGTAGAGTTGTTATGTGGTAGAGTTGTTAGAATTATCTTTTTGGTAGAGTTATTATCCGGGAGACTTGTTTTCTGGTAGAGATGTTTGGAGAGAGATGTTTTCTGGTAGAGTTGTGAGTGGTAGAGATATAAATGTGCCAAACATTCTACTAGAGGCATCGAGACGCTGCGTCTCTACCCTAACGATTCGAGAGTGCTAATTCGAAAAAAAATCTGCATCTTTTGGCAAAAAGAAGAGGTGCGTCGTGTTAGTCGCAGGTTCGTCGACGCGCCCGCGTCGCGCTGTGTTCCAGCCGGTAAGGCAAATCCTCGTTCTCGGGAGCGCGTAGGTAAGCGGAAGGCAAAGTTTCGAGTGGAGGTCTAGCGTCGTGCGGTTTCAAGCCCCGGATAATCCGGGGGTTAGCATTCAATTACGAGAGAGTAGACTGGTGGCTTGTGTGATTAGGATTCGCGTTTGTCTCTCGAATGTCTCTCGACGCATCCAGCGGCGCGGCTGTCGGCGGCCGACGTTGCTTCCGCTAATGCATTCAGGCCTTGACATAGAGCGCGATACTGTTGCACTCTCGATCGAAGTGCCGCGCACGAGATGCACATATTTCCTTCTCGGCTCGCCGCTCGAATTCGCAGCGCGAAACACGCCTCGGATAAGCCGATCAGATCCGCGATCTTGCTAGCCGGAGCCTTCCGCTTCCGGCACACAGAGCGAGTGATACACACAAAAAAAAAATTTATTTGACGGCCACCGTTTATTTGGTTTAAGTAAAATATTTATTTGATTTAAATAAATATTTATTTTATTTAAATAAATATTTATTTCATTTAAGTAACTATTTACTTAATTTAAATAAATATATATTTAAATAAAATAAATTTTTTTTCTGGCTGCAATTGTCGGTCGTCCTGCAGATATTCGGCAAGAACGCGAATGGGACGAACTGGAGAGCGAGCCAATTTTGCCAAGATCTCAAAGCTTTCCGTATCGATAGACCCAGAAAAGAGTTTATTCCGATCAATGAACATTTATTAAGGAAGAAAAATATTTATTTGCTTCATAAGCTAATAGAGCGTTTATTAATTTCTAATATATTTATTTGTTTGATAGTATTATTCTTATTATTAGTAATGTTTATTTGGATCTAATAAACAGATATTTACGTTAAATATCTGTATAATAATTTCTGTATTTATTTCGTGGCTGCAATTTTTGATCGTATGGGAATAATGTGATATTTGAATGACGCAGAAACGAATTTTTTGTTGAATAAGTCATCTGTATTATCAACGAAACATCAACAAGCTATTTTTTATTATTGAATAAGCATACAGATCAGTTATGGACGCACCCCCAGAAAAATAATTTATTTGACGGCCACCGTTTATTTGGTTTAAGTAAAATATTTATTTGATGTAAATAAATATTTATTTAAATTAAGTAAGTAGTTACTTAAATGAAATAAATATTTATATAATAAACGTCATTTCAGGATCGAAATTTATTTGATTTCAATAAATCTTTTTTCTGGGTGTATGGCAAGTCGGGCAAAATGGTTATCCGGGTGATATGAAAAAAAATCCACCATATCACCCGGAATTCTCCCAGCCCACTGACTGACAAACACTCATCGAAATTTCGATTTGCACGAGCTTAAACTATAATTTTTAAATTAATTCTCATTCGCCTTTTCTCCTCGATTCTTTATTTTTTTTATCTTTTTTTTACAGTTCTATTCTACACGGTTATTATAGCCGAAGCACTCTCGACTAATGCTCACTCCCTCCAGCTCTTCGCTTGACAGATAACGCTAATTATAATGGAAAATATTCTCCGAGATGGGAGGGGCGGGGGGGGGGAGGTTCTAGTCTCTCTCCCCACCCCTTTTATCTTTATCTCAAGTTTTCCCTGGCTATCCCGACGCGTTCGCGTTCTCCGTTGTCATTAAGCTTTTTCTCTCACGCCCAGGAAAAACTCGCTCGCTCTCCGGTCTTCTCGCGTTTAAAATATTCATGATCCCGAGCATGCGAGACTTTGGCTACACCCTATAACTGCCCGGCAAGTATACACCGCACTCGTCGCTATGTCGACCGGTGTATAATAACTTTGTCGCACGACACGGAAAACACGGCGAGGCTTCGCGCTGTCCTCCGCTCGTCTGTCGCATAGTTGGCTGTTCGGCAGTTCCGAAAATTACGTCGATTCCCGATTCAACATATTTCGAATGAAAATTCACAATTTTGAACATGTTTCGTTACGGCAATATAACATGGAAGTAATAAATAATTTTTCAATTGTTATATGCAAGTATTATGTCATGTCAGTATTACGTATGTCAATGTCAGTATTACGTATGAAAATTGTGTAACCTTTACATGACATACTTGTAATAATATTTATTTCACTCGATGGGAAAATGGCGGTTTTTTCGCACGCTACGCGTGCGAAAACCCCCCTTTTCACACCTTGTGAAATAAAATTTTATCGAATATTCGTGCGAAAAACGTTTTCTGAATTCGTGTGATTGCAACACTCGCCTTCGGCTCGTGCTGCAAAGTCACACTCGTCAGAAAAAGGATGATTGAAACATGGTTCTATGTTTCAATCATCCTTTTTGAAGTCCCTTTTTATCATTAATTATTTAATTCTTTTTGTACGATGTTTTTTCATCCCAGTTTCGCGAAATAGCAGAGAAGCGTGGGCGGAAACGGGCCGGACAGATTTAAAATAATCAAGTGTTGATGTCAAAACGAGTGTCGATCTATCTCGTTGCGTGGGTCGAAGCTAAACAATCGGGACTAACTTCGTCCCTTTAGTCGGTACAGAAAAGTTTTTAGCATGATTTGCAAATCAGCTCACTTTTTTCTTACAAAAACTACACCCAGAAAAATAATTTATTTGACGGCCACTGTTTAGTTGGTTTAAGTAAAACATTTTTTTTATTTTAAATAAATAGTTACTCAAATGAAATAAATATTTATTTCATTTAAATAAACCCCCGATCGGTGACTTAGTTACTTAAATTAAATAAATATCTATTTAAATCAAATAAATATTTGACTTAAAGCAAGTAAACGGTGTCCGTCAAAACATTTTTTTTCTGCATGCACCGCACATCGCGAAGGGTATTTTTTTTTTTTTAGATAAGGTATTGTTTCGTTGTGGCGATAAAATTTCGAGCCGGCAACGCCCTCGCGGGATTTCTCATCGGGGCGAGAGTTCGCGTGTCACGATAGTCATCGAAATCTGGAACGTATTGCCGTAGCTCATCTCCGCTGGATGCGATAATCATCGGGCGAAACAGTCGGAAATTACAGTCGAGTAAACAGAATCGGGAATTTGTTTCTTTTTTTTTTTGCGAGGGACGCTGAGGGGAAACGCGATACGAGATGCGATAAATTAAGTATACGAGCTGTACAAAGAGGAAGGATAAAAATAAGGCGCGGAGAGGGGTAATACGATAGGGTGGAGAGCGGAAGGGTTCTCGACAATCCGTAAGGTTGGCTGATATATCGGGCGCCGACGTCCGGTTAATTGAACGTCGCGACGCCTCGCAGGCGCCCAACACACGCCAAGCGAATTCATCCACTTCCGGTACATCCTACAAAGGCTCGATATCCACTCGGCCCTTCCATCCCACCCCATAGGCGATTTTCGTTATTAATAGTCGCTGCGGTACGTTAATTGATAAAGAGGCTAAAGCTCGAAATAATTTTAATATCGGCCGCGAAGCGGAAGCTTCCAGGAAGATTACGTACGAGGTGCACTGAGGAGAAGAACTTGTTGAATTAACCAAATGCGCGGTGACATACGTTCAAAGGTGTATTCGGTTCACCCAGAAAAAAGTTTATTCCAATAAAAGAAAATTTATTATGGACGAAGAAAATTTTTTGTTTCGTTCATAACCTAATAGAGCATTTGTTAAATTCTAATATATTTATTTGTTTGATAGTATTATTCTTTTTATTGACGTGTTCACGACTCTATAATGCGCGTTGCCGGATAATACCCGTGTTTTGTCTTGCTGCCAAATATATAATTTCTTTGGCGCGAATAAATATCTATTCAAAATCGTATTTTCAATGACTCGATTTCTTTGCGTCGAATAAACATTTATTTTAAAGTACAAATCAATAAATAGACATACGTTCAAAGGTGTATTCGGTTCACCCAGAAAAAAGTTGATTGCAATCAAAGAAAATTTATTAGGGACGAAGAAAAATGTTTATTTGATTCATAACCTAATAGAGCATTTATTAAATTCTAATATATTTATTTGTTTGACAGTATTATTCTTTTTATTGACGTGTTCACGACTCTATAATGCGCGTTGCCGAATAATAGCCGTGTTTTGTCTTGGTGCCAAATATATAATTTCTTTGGCGCGAATAAATATCTATTCAAAATCGTATTTTCAATTACTCGATTTCTTTGCGCCGAATAAACATTTATTTTAAAGTACAAATCAGTAAATAGTCACTTCGAATAAATTTCTTTACTGAAAGTAAAGAAAAGCCGTTATTTGAATCTAATAAAGATTTTATTAATGCAACGAAACATTTATTTCATCTTAATAAACTTCATTTGAAGATCGAAGTTTATTTGATTTGAATAAATCTTTTTTCTTCAATCGACAAATTTTGAATAAATTAAAGCAAATAATCGTTCAACAAAACAATGCTTTATTTGTATCAAACAAATAACAGCTTTGATCGTATGTCACCGCGACATTTGGTTAATCCAACCAATTTTTTTTCTCAGGGTGGAAAGGTAGGGTGAGCCGGCCATTGCCAGGATGGTCCGGAAAAATGGCGGTTCTTCACTTCGGTTCAACTACACTTTTCCACTCGTCCCTCAACCTTCCACTTTAACGGTTTAGTTTTTTTGCGTTTCTGGTTTTCATTTTTTTTATTTTTTTTTTTAAACTCTTTCCTTCATCTCCGGGCAATGGAGCTCCAGCGTTTTCACTGTAAATGCATTCGCGCTGGAAGTACACAAGTCGGAGAATGAGATTCAACGTAGGAGGTAAGGTCGAACCTTTGTTGAACGAGTGGACGCCCTCGGGTTCGCGTGTGGCTCGGTGGTGCGGTACGGATTATGCAACCCTCTCGTGAAACGCAGACCAGGACTCGCTACCACTTATATTACAACTGGTGAAACTACCACTGTATAGCTTTCACCGCAAGAACTCCGAGCTCGCGGAGGAGCGGGGCAAAACGGACGATTCTTTTTTTTACACATTTTTTTCGCGTTGCTCGAAAAAAGTCGAATCTCGGACGGAGGAGACTGGTCCGTTTTGCCCCGATCTTTCTTACACCCCCGAGGAGCGAGCCATTTTGACGGGAATGCTTCGTGAATGCGAAAAAAGAAAGAAAAATGATAATCGTTGAGCTTTTGCGCCAACGAAGCACTCCATCGTTGTTACCGAGAACGTCGGAAATTTATTTAAGATGTGATATTAACAATCCCGATGGGATCGTTCTAAGCGAATCGTACGGATTGTACGAACCAACCCCTTTCCGCATCCCTATTCATTCATTTGTCCGGCATTATGCTCGTGTTATGTATATACACAGTAAAAAATAATTCCGTAAAATCGGAATGCGTAATTTTGTTAAATAAGTAACAAAATCGTTTGTCACTTTTTTTGAATATACGAACCTGTCCTTACATTTCCCTTGGCATTGGGCTTGGATTTAAGATAGTCCTTGCAAATAGTGTTCACTTCGCATAAGCTTCAGAAAATATTCACTTTGCATAAACTTCCGAGAAATGCGAGGGAATTGCAAACACTTCTGAATGGCATCAAAATCTGTTTAAAAAATTAAGCATATTAAAGGTGCTTAAAATATTACTTTGCATAACAATGATTCCAAAATGTTACTAACAACCTAATGAAAAATTTAATTCTTCAGCAAATCTCCCAGAAACCTATTTTTTTAATGAACATAATTCGTTCACTTTTCGGAGCATGTATGAATTTTTTCAGATTTTTAAATTCACTTTGAATTTTTTTTCTATGAGAAAAATGCGCAGACATTGATCGAGTTTAAAGTGAATTTAAAAATCTGAAAAAATTCATACACGTTCCGAAAAGTGAACGAATCATCTTCATAAAAAAAAAGTTACGTTTCCGGGAGATTTGTTGACCAATTTTATTTCTCATCAAGTCGTTAATAGCACGTTGGAATTACTATTGTGCAAAATTGATCTTTTCAGCAGCTTCAACATGCTTGATTTTTCTCAGATTTTTACACCATCCAAAGGTGTCTGCAAAATTCTCTCACACTTCTCTCACACCCACGCGAAGTGAACGCTATTCGCGAGGACAATCTTAAGCGCGAATCTCCCGACCGGATACGCGTTATCGGGACGGCTAATGTCCGTCGAGCGGATCGACATATCGGACCTGTATTGGCGTTCCTGCAACCAATGGGACGTCCCGGTTATGGATGGTCCATCTCGATCCCCCGCACTCGGTCTCATTCTCTTTACACGCCTCTTTACACGTTCCTCTCCCATTTGCTTCTCTCCATTCAATCTATTATTGTACATGGATTTATGAATTCGTGTCCGATGTTCGCACTCGGATTGGCCAGCGATGTATGAGTAACGTAACGGCGATAAAAATGGCACAAAAATGGGGACCATCGCGTGGTTCGGACATTGCTCCCTCTCGCACTCTGCATACCCCTCGGTCATTGGTGGTGCTGCGGTCAGGTCACGTTATTCATCGTTTAATTACTTACCGGGCTCGCGAACGCGTGCTCGCTGCAACGAGATCTCGACCACCGTGTGTGCGTGCAACGGCTCAGGCTTCCGGGCCAACATCGCCGGCTTTATTTCCCCCACCCATTAATTCACACAACTTTTTCATTTCTGAATCGTTTGCGTTACAATGTTTTTTCTTTAAACTAGACATGTCCCCGTGTTTTTTTCGAATTTAACCAAGTTATAGGTTCCGATTTTTTTTCTTCGTATTATTCCTGCTAGCGGAGTGCGAGTGACTATCGTACTTGGTCTATCAAAAATGTTTTACTTGACACATCCCTAAGCTTATTGTGCCATTTTATACATTTTATATTCTCGAATATATTGGGACGAGTGGATGCGTGTATGGTTCTTCTTAATATGGAAACTAGCGGTTATGCTGACTAGCGCTCGCAATATCTGCGTGCGTGCCTGGGAGTATCCGCGAGTACCAGTGAAGGTCCGTGAGTATCTGTATGAGTATCTGTATGAGTATCCGTATGAGTATCCGTAAGAGTATCCGTAAGAGTATCCGTAAGAGTATCCGTAAGAGTATCCGTAAGAATATCCGTAAGAGTATTTGTAAGAGTATTCGTAAGAGTATCCGTATGAGTATCCGTATGAGTATCCGTAAGAGTATCCGTATGAGTATCCGTATGAGTATCCGTATGAATATCCGTATGAGTATCCGTATGAGGATCCGTATGAGTATCCGTATGAGTATCCGTATGAGTATCCGTATGAGTATCCGTATGAGTATTCGTATGAGTATCCGTATGAGTATCCGTATGAGTATCCATATGAGTATCCGTGTGAGTATCCGTGTGAGTATCCGTGTGAGTATCCGTGTGAGTATCCGTGTGAGTATCCGTGTGCGTATCCGTGTGAGTATCCGTGTGAGTATCCGTGTGAGTATCCGTGTGAGTATCCGTGTGCGTATCCGTGTGAGTATCCGTGTGAGTAACCGTGTGAGTATCTGTGTGAGTATCTGTGTGAGTATCTGTATGAGTATCTGTATGAGTATCTGTATGAGTATCTGTATGAGTATCTGTATGAGTATCTGTATGAGTATCTGTGACCACTTGCGAGTTTCTGTGTGAGTACCTATGAGTATCGGTGTAAGTCTCCAATCGACATTTGCCATTACCGTTTCGTGACCGATCGCGTAAGGTTCCGGTCATCTTCTTCACCCGAAACACTTCGGCCAGCCAAGTTCCGCCGAAATTCCATCGTGAAACAAAGCCAGTCCTTTAAATGCCGAAAAATCCTCACTTTTCCCCACCGAAATGAGTTTCCCAGATGCCGGTGTTCCAGTGAACCCTCGTTCCGTTAAATAGCAGCCCCATCGAGACTTCGGTCTATTCGCCACGTCGCGCGTGCGCCAGAAGTTTCGCCGTCGTTCAAAATGAGCTACACTACAGCCGATAAGTTCGAGGTAGCTGTGGACGCCCCAAAAGGAAGTTCAAACTTTGACTTCGGGTCACGTCGTAGGTGCGGAGAGTTTAACGCTCGCGCGTTTACTGAGGCCGTAGCCGGGGCCGCGAAACACATGCGGCGGCGGGTCTGTCGAAACATTTGCCATGCGCTCGGGTTTAACAGGCATCAACAAATTTGCTCCCGCGGTCTCGCGAACCGCAACGATCGACGTCGACGACGTGGCGCGTTCCGCACGCACAGCATCCCCCGACTCGGCGGAGTGTGCACTGCGAGCAGACGAAGAACGGAGGAAGCAGACTATGAGCGAAGCCGACCGTACCGTTATTATCTTATATTTACCGCTCGACGAAGTCACGCCCCCTTAATCGACGCACTGAAAAAAAAAATTCGCTTGCGGGCTGCCGAAGAAAAAAATGTTTGTTTCAATTCTACTTTCAATCCTTACAATTCTAACAGCAAGAGTGTCACGGTGACATATTATCGTTCCAATCCGGTATTAAATTGTACGAATTCAGAGTAGAATTGAAACAACGTTTTTACTTCTTTGGCAGCCCGCAAGCAAATTTTACTTCATTCAATGATATTTTTTTTCTGTGCGGGAAAACAATTATGCAGATCGGCCTTCCGATGAATTCTTCGACTCTCCGCTCTCTCCCCGTCCTTCTCGGAGAGATTCGTCGAGAACGTCAGCGAAACTCGGTGGAAAGTTGTGCCAGAAAAAAAAATAAAAATAAAATAACCGATGGGGATTTCCCCCTTGGTTCTTTGTGAGAGACCACGGGGCTTTTAATATAGCGAACTGCTTCGGATCGTTCGCCGTTCTCAAAGAATGACACGGTCGAGGACTCGATTCTTCTTTCCACCTCGGCGCCGCCGGGGAGGCAAGGGTGTGGAGGATAATGGCATTCAAGGAGAAACTAATTATCCCCGAGAGTAAAACGCTTATCGGCTCTATTATGCATCCATCGTTTAAATTGTCATTGAGAATTATGAATACAAATGAAAATTTATTGGTTTATTAATCTTTATGTTTTTGTTTTTTTTTTTTGTTGCAGTGTGCGGCGACATCCACGGACAGTTCTACGACCTGATGAAATTATTCGAGGTTGGCGGACCACCCTCGACGACAAAATACCTCTTCCTCGGCGACTACGTAGACAGGGGTTACTTCAGTATCGAGGTGAGTCGTGCATTTCTGTCGGGATTCTTGGCATCCCACGCACTCGCCGCGACATCCACCGGCCAACGCAATTCTAACGTTTTGAAGCGAGTCATGAGATTCCTTTCAGGACTTTCCACCGATCGAGCATTTGCCGGAAATGAAAAACAAGAAAATTCATTTTCATTTCCAAAAAATTTTCTTTTTAATTTGTTTTTTTTCTTCTCGGTAACAAGAAATTTCGGCACATTTACATCTCTACCACTGACAACTCTACCAAAATCCCTATCAGACAGTAAGAAAACTGTACCAGAATCAAAATAAAACTCAACCGAACCTGAAATTAAACTCTACTGGACTTGAAATTAAACTCTACTGGATTTGAAATAAAACTCTACCGGAATTAAAATAAAACTCTACCGGAGTACGAAGCTAGAGGGTAGCCTTGTATACCGGTATAGTTTTATTTTGATTCTGGTAGAGTTTTTTTACTTTCTGGTAGAGATTTCGGGAGAGTTTTTTTACTGTCTGGTAAAGATTTTGGTAGTTTTTTTTACTGTCTAGTAGAGATTTTGGTAGAGTTCTAATATCGTAGAGATGTTTTCTGGTAGAGTTATGAGTGGTAAAAATGTAAATGTGCCGAAATTTCGTACAAAGTCTCCCAAGATTCGTTTTTTCAAAATGGTGCTCTGAGATGAATGAAAAAATTGCAGGTCGAAATATAAAAAATGTTGCGACCACTTAAATTTGTTTTCAATATCTTCTTTATTATCATTACTTTGAAAAATATTTTCCACTTTGTTCTTTTAATATATTCTATGAAACAGATTCTTGGCATCCCAGGCACTCGCCAGGGCATCCACGGATCAACGTAATTCTCCCTTTTCGAATAAAGTCATGAGATTCTTCTCAGGACTTTCCATCGATCCTAGATTTCCTGGAAACGAAACACAAAAAAATTCGTTTTCATTTGCAAACAAAATTTTTTATTTGATTTTTTCTCGATAACAAGAAATTCCGTCTCTGATCTCCCAAGATTAATTTTTTCATAATTGTACTCTGATGGTAAGAGAAAAAATTACCGGTCCGAATATAAAAAGTTTTAGGATAACTTAAATTTCTTTTCAATATCTTTTTTTTTTATTACTAGCCATGACCACGCGCTTGGCGCGCGACCCCCCAATCTTCTTGATATTATCTCTTTTTTTACATTCTGTTGTCGCCAGTCATATATGACGTAGCCAGCTTTCTTTTGGTGACCCGTTTTTCCCCAGTACCCGGTTTTTGTCATTATTACCGGAGATTAGCTGAATATATTTTTTGGCCGAAATCTCGAGAAAGTAGCAGATGAGAGTGATTTACGATTTTCAAATTCCACTCCCGTATGCTATGAATGCCGAAATTTCGAAAATGTACCATATGGGCGTGATTCAGGATTTTCAAATTTCACTCCCATACGTTACTCGTCGAACGACTCAAGCTTCAGACTCTTACAGCAGCCAATCAGGGCCCATTTCCTAACCGCAACAATATATATATCGAAAATGCGAGTTATTTTAGCCATGGATTTTTTGAAGAGGGATTATTACTTCAAAAAATATATTCTGCTTTGTTCTTTTAAATATATTCTACTAAACAGTGACATTTCGCCATGAACCTAGAAGCGAACCAGACCCGTCAGCGTACACAACGCCGAAGAGTTCCCCGCTTATATAATTATCGACGCTACTGACTGAAGTTCCACTCCAACAATCACCAATTAATTCTCGCCATTGAAAGACCCGACTCTCCGGCTCTCGTTAACGCTCGAAAAGCCACGCCAAGTATGATTCCACCCGTCTCGAAGCCAGAAGACAGAGCCGCGCAGTAGAAACAACCCGAGTAAATCAGACCTCTTCTTCACTCCTCGCTCCGAAACTCACTCGCGAATGATCGATGGAGAAACCGGGATTAAAAAAAAAAATGATTTCCCCTCGTCATCCACCTTTCCTTTTCCCCACTTCGACAAGTACTTTTTCGTGCCCGAAGTACCGTCGCGTCTCCGATGGAAAAGTGTCCCTTTCGACCCTTCTCCATCAATCGATGTAATATCCTTTGAGAATCCTCGAGATGATACAGCATCGGCCTCTTTTGTCGAACTTACCCAACGATGCTCATCCGTAGGGACGGGCGGTTCTCGGGTCGCCGGGTCGTAAAAGGGAAAAGTTGGGCCACACGCTGGAACCGAGCGAACGACATCGCGAGGCCGGTGCAGCCGAGAGGAAATACCCGAAAAAAAAAAAAAATACCCAAAGCCGAAGCTACGCTAGCTTGCTCGCGTCTGGCCATTACCGTTCTTCAAGAAAATCACGATCTCCGCCCTTTGATTCGGTGTTCATCTTCTTCTTTTACACTCCGCGTGTACATGTAACTCAAGCATACGTAGTTACAATCCGAGCCGAGGTTGCGGGTCAAAGAGGTCGGAAAGACGAGGCTCCGAGAATCGAAAAAGTAATTGAGCACGATGGTACAAAGTCGCGATTCGACGAACCGTTCTGATTTAAATACGGGACTCCCGAGGGTGGCAATCGGGGAGATTGGATCGATGTTGACTATTTAACGAACCGAAACAGTTGGCTACGCTGCGTCGTTAATGTGCAAGTCTTAAACGGGTCGATGAGATCTCGACAAATTTGTACATAATTTCAATTTCAAACTTTATTTTTTATTTATTTATTTATTTGTTTATTTATTTATTTATTTATTTATTTATTTATTTATTTATTTATTTATTTACGGGACGAGCCCGTTTACATAAAATAATTCAGATAATATAATAACAGTATGAGATCAAAATTAAATTCATAATGATTTTTTGTCTTGCACAGTTCACATTATAGTTTTTCGATGTATATGAATATATTTTAGGTATAGTTTACTAAAAAAGAGAAAGAAAATAGTCTTTGAGAATAATTAACAATTTTTTACATACAATATAAATATAAAAACATCAATAATCAGTAATTTATAAAATAATATCTACAATTAGAATAGTATCACCAGTTCGCATCTTAATATGAATTTTTTTTTTTTTTTTTTTTTTTTCTCTAAACGTGTTCCAAGTTGAAGACATTGTTTCTCACTTTGATGCATCATCGAGGCATTGTCAGGCGAATCTCGTATTTAGCACGGGGGTGATTGAAATCAGTGGTGAGGCATCGGATAAGCTCGCTGGTTGGGCAAGAGCGTACAGTCGATTGTCCCGAGACATCGATGGAAACGCGGGGACCTTAAGGTAGTCCTTGCGAATGGTGTTCACTTCGCATAAGTTTCCGAGAAATAAGACGAGAATTGCAAACACTTCTCGATGGCATAAAAATCTGAAAAAAATCAAGTGTATGGGACGGTCCGTAACGATTGTTTTTGTGAAATAATAATTCCAATTTGTTAATAACAAAGTGAAGATAAAAATCATTATTCAACAAATTACCCGGCACTTTAACTATTTTCCTTCGTAAAAATTATTCGGTTATTTTTTTGAATACGTATGAATTTTTTCAGAATTTTTTGTATTCTTTGAAAATTGCGTTTTTTCACAGCTTGAACATAGAAAAAAAAACGCGATTTTCAAACGCCAATACTGGCCCTGTGTAGCGCTTCAACTGGGAGTGTGAAGGCGAACGAAGTGTATCAACCATCAGAGTTCTTCCGGGATTGGGAACGAGGGACAGTGAGCTTCTCTCGTCTCGTTCGTCCCGTCGAAGGCTGAGGCAAACAGTGTTACGGATCGGACGAAAATCCTCGTGCGGACACTCGCCTGTGTACTCCGTTTCAAACGGGCTTTTCTTCGCGATCTCATCGTCCATCCTTTCGCGGGACCGCCACACACACACACACATTCTATTCCTCTCCCATTTTGCCAGACCACGCGAGATCCTTTGCTGATCCTCTCTTCTCGTCCCTCAACCCAACGGCTGCTATCGGTAAAATATCCGTAAGATCTCTGTAGCCTGCTATGATATTCGAACTCAAGATCGAGATCATCCGATCGAGACTAATCTTTATTTTCGATTTTTTTATTTTCTGAAAAAAAATGTACGTAAAGATTTTTCTATAGAATAGAAAATTCTGTAGAATCTCTTACAGATTCGAAGCTCACACTGAGAAAAAAAGCGTTATTTCTACTGTATGGAATAATTCACTGAGGGAAAGCGTTTTCCCTCAGCAATTTCGATGGTAATGATATGTATAGATGTACGTCTGCACTTCACCCAGAAAAAAATTTATTTTACTGTCACCATTTATTTTATAAAAATAAATAGTTATTTAAATTAAGTAAATAGTTACTTGAATGAAATGAATATTTACTTAAAGCAAATAAATATTTTACTTAAATCAAATAAGCGGTGTCTTTATTTACAAATTTACAAAATTTATTACGAAAAGAAAAAAAAATACGCCGGCAAAGATTTTTCTATTTCAAAGAATTCCTTACAGGCTCGAAGCTCACACTGAGAAAAAAATAGTTATTTATATTGTACGGAATAATTTCCTGAGGGCACGAGCGTTGCGTCAGAAATGTCAACGGAAATTGTATGTACAGACGTACGTCTGCATACATACATGCTTATAAGTTCCGTCGAAGTGTATTTAATAATTTAATAAAATCGTATTCCGATTTTACGAAATTATTTTTTAAGTGCTCCGCAGCGAACGGTGGGAAATTCAAATTTTCGCGGCTTGCTCGAGCCCGGTACCAATTTCGGAAGGATCCGTACGTATTGTGTAGGAAGTGAGCGCGAAAGAAAGATGGGTGACCGTACTTCGTTTTTACGATACGATTTTCCGACGACCGATGAATACCGCGAAGATTCCACAACGCGGTGGGTTAAAATATCCCGACCCATCGAGTTCAAACTCCATCGGCCTTATGAATTTTCCGGAGTTAGAAAATTCCCCCCCGGAGTTCCGGAGAACGTTTTTCCCGCGGCGAGGGTCGCGACTTTCGAGATAAAAATAAAAAACGCGGGTATCGCGATATCCATTTACTGCGGCCACGACGGAAACCGCGCTCCTCGAATATTTGACTGTGTTATTAAATTTCGGTCTCAGTTACAGTAATATCATGAGCTGGAGAATGAGTCGCGACGGTGTGTCGTGCATCGCCGCGGCACCGCGACTTGCCAGAAGTTTGTGCCTTTTGCTTTTTTTCTCCGTCCCGCGCACTCAATCGCTCGACTCTCGCGGCTCCCGCACTTTTGTCGTTTCATTTCGCATATAACTCTCAGGATTCCGCTCCTCCGAGGCTTCGGTATTCTGGCGACAGCGAGCGTGAAATTTCAAGACGGACGGTTTCAGTCGTACATGTGGGTGCGTGCTTGTGTGAGCGAGAGCGGGCCAAAACGGACCCCTGTCCTTCATTCGAGATGAAACTTTTTTATCCCGCATGGAGAAAAAAAAATTGTTGGGACAGCAAACATGATGTTACCATAACTCTTTTACCTGCTTGGCATAGGAACAACAAAATATTTAGCTGTGACAGCAAATATTTAGCTGTGACATCAAATATTTAGCTGTGGGAGCAAATATTTTGCTGCGGCAGCAGATATTTTGCTGTGGGAGAAAAATATTTTGCTGTGGCCACAAATATTTTGCGGTGGGAGCAAAATATTTTGCTGTGGGAGCAAAATATTTTGCCTTTGGGAGCAAAATATTTTGCTGTGGGAGCAAATATTTAGCTGTCGAAGCAAATATTTAGCTGTGGCAGCGAATATTTTGCTGTGGCAGCGAATATTTTTGCTGTGGCAGCGAATATTTTGCTGTGGCAGCAAATATTCTGCTGTGGCAGCGAATATTTTGCTGTGGCAGCGAATATTTTGCTGTGGCAGCGAATATTTTTGCTGTGGCAGCGAATATTTTTGCTGTGGCAGCGAATATTTTGCTGTGGCAGCGAATATTTTGCTGTGGCAGCGAATATTTTGCTGTGGCAGCGAATATTTTTGCTGCCACAACAATAAATTATTAACGATGTACATTTTTTTAGAGAAACGGAACTATCTTCCTCCGTGCGACTACGCTAAAATGACCATATTTAATGCCTGCAACGCGGCTGGAAAGTTACCGATTCTTAACCAGCGGGAGGAAAAAGTAGCTCAGCTAGAAAAGCACTACTTTTCCTCCCTAGGAAAGAAAACTAGCTGACAAATCGGTCTTCCGTTGCAAGCATAAAAATATGCTGAATTTTAGCACAGTCGGGGAAAAAAATCGTACGCCACAAGGGAGGAAGTGCATTTTCACCTCGTGCAAATGTCTCCTATCAAACTTCACAGTCGGTGAAAAGACGCACTTTCCCCCCTTGAAGCATAATATTCTATTTTCCAACGAGCGGGCAACAATTGTTTACGTTGGTCCGTTTTGCCCCGCTCACCTCCCACGCACGCCCTGCGATGCAGAGCAAAGCAAAGCGTGCGAAACATTTCGCATGCTTGCCAAGAATGATCGCACACCCGCTCTCGCGTTCTATACTCATAATCGTTGGCATGTTTCGATGGTTGCATACGAGAGTCTCGTCTCGTTGCTGGGAAATCACCTGCCATTCCGACACCCACGTACAATCATCGCGACTTCTCCCCGCCATTTCCCCGACACGGTCTCGCGGTCCTCTTGCCCACACGTCTTACTCATCGTCGCGCGGATTCTCCGCGATCTCTGGACTGGATAGTTGTCGTCTCTTGAAATCATGAAAGATGTCACGATTAATGAGTGACGCATAGCTTTACGAAGGAATTTGTGTATGTTTAGAAAAATTGTAAAAATATGACACATCGATATTAATATTATTCTTATCATTGTTATTAAACTTTACTGAAATGAAGTTTAACATAAAATCGGCATCTCGTTAACTAAATTACATTTTTATTTTTTCTTATAAATTCTTGTAAATTCCTATAAATTCTTATAAATTCTTATAAATTCTTATAAATTGTAATATTATGTAAGTATATGAAATAATAATAATTAAAGGGCTGAAGGACTCTGGTCGATGGTGCATTGGCAATGTTATTAAAAGCGACTTAACAACAAATCTCCGATACAAAGTGATGTATCGGAGATTGTATGGACCAACTGTTATTGTCAATGAATATCTTTTTACTATTACTACTAATAATTAAATTATGTGAGAAATATAATATAATGTAATATAATGTAAACATAATTATTTAATTTATTACTGTTTAATGTTTCAGTGCGTATTGTACCTGTGGGCATTGAAACTGTGCCATCCGACCACACTCTTCCTCCTCAGAGGTAACCACGAATGCCGACATCTCACGGAATACTTTACATTTAAGCAAGAATGTAAGTACATTTCGATATCTAATTACGGTCGTAGACTGTTGTTCAATTGTACGGTAAAACGGGGCAAAACGAACTATCTTATAAATTTTTTCGTGGCACGTACAAAAAAGTCTCATCTCCAATGGACCCAGAAAAAAATATTTATTTACTTTCAATAACATTGTTTTAAATTAAATATATATTTTTTTTATTACATAAATATTTCTGGCTGAAGGACGTAAGTCGATTGCCAATTGGCAATATGTTCTCACGACCATCTACGTTATGTCATTGCTATCTTCAAAAAAATTATCACTACTACTAAAGTTTCTACACCCAGAAAAAAAAATTATTTTACGGCCACCGTTTATTTGGTTTAAGTAAAATATTTTACTGAAACCAAATAAACAGTGGCCGTCAAATAAATTGTTTTTCTGGGTGTACTACTATTTCTTTTAATTAAATCATTTTTTGTTTAATTCGCTAAATTTTCCTTTCCGAAGCACCGGCCACATAAATAATTTTTCTGTGAAGGTCCGTTTTGCCCCAGTGTTTCCGTTTCGCCCCGAATACACCAATGGCGTTCGAGTAACACTAATTTCGGTAAACACAGCGATAGTCGAGTATTCCGCGGTACTCATCAATATTATGCACAGCTCAGCATCACAGAGAATCAAGTGACTCGTTTGAGCTTTTGACCCGATTGCGCACTCAATCTCCATATCTATACTTATGGTACACATAATCTCCGCGATCCCGACTATCATGCCCACTCTGCCATTCCCAGTGGCCGTATATCCGCGGCAGCAATAACTCGGAAAAAGCGACATGCCCCGTCGGCTAAAAAACCCAACCCCGCGAGGGCTTCCCACCGATTCTCCGATGCATTCATCGACGAGTGCGCCATTCTACCGTTGCCCATTTTTATCCGCCCCAATTACGCGCTTTTCGAGAGCTTCGCCTCTTCGATCGTCGCCGTTCACCCTCCGGCTAATATATATATATATATTTTTTTTTCACCGACTGCCATCCAATAAATCTCGCTGAGAAAATAAGAACACTTTTCTTCCATCATTTTGATTTCTCGTGCGGATGAGCACAGAATTTTTTTTCTTCGCTCCGGTAATTATCAGCGTTTGACGGAATTGAACTCAATATCGTTCTTTGTTTATTGGTATCGATAAAAAAAAAGGAACTTTTACTCAGTCACGGATGTCGCGCTTGACTCGAGGCCGAAATCATTCTCGGATTCGCGCTCAGCGCGAACAAATTTTTGGTACATTTTCCGTGCTTCGGAACATTTTATTAACTCCCGAGTGCCTGCTGGGGCAAAAAGACGGCAGTTATGCGCTTCACTGAGGCCCCCCGATTTTGCATGTTTTCGTTGTCTCCAGTGTTTGTCGGAACGGCTCGATGTCTCTTGACAGAAATTGGCACACTAGTTCTGTAGATGTGGTTGTGTATTAGTGGCGATGGAATAGGAAAATAAAAGTGGCAAAGACAACCAACTTTGAAAGAAATGGAACAAAATCATATTCAGATACACTCAGAAAAATAATTTATTTGACGGCCACCGTTTATTTGATTTCAGTAAAATATTTCTTTGATTTAAATAAATATTTATTTCATTTAAGTAACTATTTACTTAATTTAATAAATATTTATTTCAATCCGATGAATATTTTACTTAAACCAAATAAACGGTGGCCGTCAAATAAATCGTTTTTCAGGGTGTATATGTATAATTTTCTTGAAGAGTTTTAAAAGAGTTATGTTTAGTTATTATTTGTCTATAATCTTGGGGTTTTGAGGTTTTGATTATATTATGGAAGACTTCGATGATTAGCCAAACAATTGCCCCGTGACCGTTTGAAAGCACGGCTTTGAAAACTCCGCCACCTTTCCTATCCTGAGTCTTTTTTGTCCGGAACATGTCGGTCTTCTTGTAACAGGTATGTAACGAGTATGCGAGTCGGCTCTATGCACGAGTGACTGGCGCGAGATAGGGAGAGCAAAGCGAGCGGTGAAGAGTTGCACAGACAAATGAGAACGCAACAACGATCGTAAAAAGCGATGAACTGTTTGGACTGGGACCAGGAAGAGAACGGACGTTGTGACTGACAGGAGACAATACGAAAATGCTCTCCATCGAAAGCTCGAAACCTAACAATCTTACAGTATTCCAACTGACTGCGAAGATAACATTTTTTAGAAATCCCTAAAATCGGAACTTGCGCAAAAATCAAGAGCACGATTTTTTTCGTTTTTTTATTTTTCCTTCCTCGTCTACATTCGATGTATTTTTGCCACTGATCGCGAGTCTGCCGTTAATTTTATTCCTTTCTGCATAATTGAAACACCATAGGCAATAAAATAAAAAAATAAAAAAATAGCTTTTTCCTCCGGTGAGCTTTGTGAGAATTTTTCGATCTGATTTATCATCACCCTTAACCATGCAGGCCTCATTAACGACTGCGAAGCACACCTGCGCTGTAACCATCGCGTAATTCGTGGAACCAGGAATTTTTAATTTAAATCTTATTTTATTCTTTTTTTTTGTTTTTTTTTTTTTTTTGTACTCGACCCTCCATACGTTAAATTTCCGATGTATGGTTGGGCGATATGCGGAGAGAAATCCCCAGAGTGCGAATATCGCCGCAGCACTCGTCGCAGCGACTTTTCACCGGTCGGCGGTCTGGCGGACGGGCGCGAGGGGGTGCGAGAGACGCGGTGGGACCGCAACGCGAAACCCTCGCCGGAGAGCTGGACTCGAGCCAGGGCGGCACGTGTGCTGCGCGACTCGTCGTCGGTGACGTGTCGCAGCGGCGCGGCGCGCCGTGCACCAGAAGGCAGCCGGGTACTAGCAAGAGCGCGGTTTCGAAACCCGCAGAGAGCAACTTCGCGAGCCGCCAAAAACGATTGTTCGCTACCGAGACCGCTGCGGTGGCTTTTAGCGAGAGAAGAAAACCGACCAAAAAAAAGAGGAGAAAAGCTCGCTGAAACGTCGACGCGCCCAATTAACGTAACGACGTGACGCGTTGCGGCTTCTTATTAATTTCAAAAGCCCCCGCAGTCAATAAATTCGGGCTTGTGAAAGAACCGCGAAGGCGAGAGCCATTCGTTGCGGGACGAAGTTAACAGTGACAGGGAATCAATAAAACCGAGAACATTTTTATTTTGTGTTTAGTTTAGTTTGGGTCATTTTTACTCCCAAACTGCTCACTAGTTTAGTTTGGGTCATTTTTACTTCCGAACTGCCCACTAGTTTAGTTTGGGTCATTTTCAATCCCGAACTGCCCTCCAGGGCATAAGACGGGAGTTATGCGTTTCACTGCGATGACGTTTCATGGGTTCTTATTCATTTCAAAATCCGCCACAGTCAATAAATTCCGGCTGCATTGTGAAAGAACCGGGAGGCGAGAGCCATTCGTTGCGGGACGGAATTAACAGTGACAGGGAATCAATAAAAACGAGAACATTTTTATTTTGTGTTCAGTTTAGTTTGGGTCATTTTTACTCCCGAACTGCCCACTAGTTTAGTTTGGGTAATTTTTACTCCAGAACTGCACACTAGGTCAAGAGACGGGAGATATGCATTTCACTGCGACCCGTTTCACGGCTTATTAATTTCAAAAGCCGCCACAATCAATAAATTCGGGCTACATTGTGAAAGAGCTGCAGAGGTGAAAGCCATTCATTGCGGAACAAAATTAATAGCGACAGGGAATCAATAAAATCGAAAACATTTTTATTTTGCCTGTAGTTTAGTTTGGGTAATTTTTACACCCGAACTGCCCGCTAGGGCAAGACTGTAAAAAAAATTTTATGAAATTTAATGTACCGGACTGGAAGTTTTTATGAAAAAACTGGTATATTAAAATTTAATGTACAATTGTGACGAAATATTAATGTTTAGTGTCTTAAAAACATTCGAAATACTTTATTTTTAATAATTTACTGTAATTTTACTATGAAAGTACTTTAATTTTAATAATTCACTTTAATTTCAATGAAAAAGTACATTAATTTTTCATCACAATTGTACATTGAATTTAATGTACCAGTTTTTGCATAAAAACTTCCAGCCCGGTACATTAAATGGGGGCAGGTGTGTTGTATAAAAGCGGAAAGACCCCCTACAGGTGAGACCCATATATAAAAAAAGAGAAATTGGAATCTTCAAAAATGGCCAAATGGCCAAAAGCTTTTGTTCGCCGTCGTGAAAGGCGGAAATGAAGAATGTCATGCAGAGGGTTGCGGCATGAGAACTTTCTCATCCCGCGCGAACCCTCTGAATTTAATGAAGAGCCGAGGTGGATGAGAAACGATGCGGCTGCAGCAACTTTGGGGCATCAATTTATCCAGCTACACGGCTCGCGTGGATGCGCCACCCTAGCCTCGATTCTAATCCCGTTGGTACGTCAGTCAATCGGGACTCCGTGGGCACCGCTTTATTGAAGACAAATCCATCTCGAACGTCACTCTGTCTCGGCTCCTCGGGTAGATTGTGCTCGGCGAATTTCGAGGGGATTGGCTTTCAGACTCAGTTTCTCCCCTCGTTTCGCGAGCTTTTCCAATCTCCCGGAATCTCACGACGGTGCGCGCACAGCGCGCCGCGGCGGCTCTCCGTGCCGTTTCACAAACGCGACTGCGAAACGGCACGTCCAGTGGAAAACTCCCCGCCGGATCGGACCGCGTCGTTGCAGATTTAATTAATTCTTTTGAAACAAATTTATGAGCACCGAAATAATGAAATCCTCGGAACTAAAGTACAAAGCTTATGCAACGAACAATTTCAAAGTTTCGTTCGAGCGAAAACAAAAAGCTGCTCGTGAGACCCAAACGGCGAAACGGCGAGAAGTTTAAGCTGCTCCATTTCGCAAGTGCGATATTGCAGCTGCCTCTTCGGCACCGCCCGTTCCTCCACCTACCCGTCTCGCGACGACCTTCACCGAGTTTCGTTCGACCGCCGCCCAAAGATTTTTTTTTTTCGAACTTTTGAGATATTTGTATTGTATATATTTTTGTCATTTTTTTTTGTTTTTTTTCAGGCAAAATAAAATACTCGGAGAGGGTATACGACGCGTGTATGGACGCATTCGACTGCTTACCACTGGCGGCCCTCATGAACCAACAGTTTCTGTGCGTCCACGGTGGCCTCTCGCCGGAGATTCATCATTTAGAAGACATACGCAAAGTGAGTAAAAACAGACCGTCAGTCAATTGATTAAAACTCTATTAAAAAAAAAAAAAAAAAAAAGCAAACTTGAAGTAATCTGTCCACATCGATATCAAATTTTGTCAAAGCTCTGCTTTGATAAAATTTTGAACCGATCTAACTTGTCGCCTCATTGCCCTACAAGCGTTATACGACCCGAGGGAGAGAAGAAGGTGGGAAGAGACGGGGGACGAAAACTCGTGAATAGTAATTGCGCGATTAAACAAAATAGAAATAAAAAAACGAGAAACATGAAAAAACGTGAAAAAAACGAGAGGAGTCTCAAAGATAGGGCCGGGATCGGAAGGTCGGAAGCGAATTTCGAAATTATTAACTCTATTAAAGCATTTTTTTTTAATCAAACTTGAACTAATCTGTCCACATCGATATAAAATTTTGTCGAAGCTCGGATATCTTGAACCGATCGAATTTGTCGCCTCATTGCCCTAACAGTGTTATACGTCCCGAGGGAGAAAATAAGGTGGGGAGAGACAGAGGAACGTAAACTCGTGAATAATAATAGCGGGTAAAAAAATTAATTTAAAAAAAACGAGAAAAATGAAAATTGTGAATAAACCGCCCATACGAGAAGGGTCTCAAAGTTAGGGCTGGGATCGTAAGGGAGGAAACGAATTTCGCTATCGGGTCCAGATAGAGGGAAGCGAGGAGCTTCGCCCGATTGGCGGATCAGTCGACACACCGGCAGCGTGTGTGTGTTATCGAAGAGAGCTCGCACGGAGCCGGAAGCAAACCAGGCAAGCCTACGTGCTGCCACCTGCTCTATCGATCGTTCCACGTACGCCACGTTTCGCACGCGTATACACACCGATCTCCATCGTGTCGCCGCGGCTCTGCCACGCTTCGACACACGGAAAAGCGGGGCAGAATGAAACGGCGGGGCAAAACGGATCAGAGTCGTCCATTTTTTTTCTACCCCGCGAAAAATCGTCATGAACAATCCATTTTGCCGCGACCTCTCACAACCAAAAAAAAAAGATTTATTAAAATCAAATAAATTTCGATCTTCAAATGACATTCAGATATCACATCATTCCCATACGAACAAAAGCAGCAGGTCTGTAACGAAACAAATAAATAAAATATTTTACGTAAATATCCGTTTATTAGATCCAAATAAACATTATTAATAATAAGAATAATACTATCAAACAAATAAATATACTAGAAATTAATAAACGCTCTATCAGGTTATGAAGCAAATAAACATCTTTTTTCCCGACTGCGCTAAAATAACCACATTCCTTGCGTGCGATACGGGCGGAAAATAGCCTATTATTGACCGATGATAATTATTAACATGTGCGCATGCGCAGTAAAATTTCATTTCTCCCTAGGGAGTAATAGGGCTCTTTACTCCCTCTGCAAGCTCTATTACTCCCGGGGCAGAAATGGTCATTGGCGAATATGACGATTTTGCGACGCAAGAAATGTGGTTATTTTAACGAAGTCGGAAAAAAAATCGTATGGCACAAGGGAGGAAGTGCATTTTCACCTCGCGTGAATTTCTGCCCTCGCTTCGCTCGGGCATCAAACTTCAAACTCGGTGAAAAGTCGCACTTTCCTCCCTTGTGGCATAATATACTAATTCTTCGTCCTTCATAAATTTTCATCGATTGGAATCAACTTTTTTCTGGGTGCACGTGACCCAAGAGAATCCTGAATGTTCGCCGCATTGGTAAAATCATAATTACCCGCTCGATGAACCGACGAAATAGCACGAATTCCGCACACTGTAGACACTATTCTCTGCCGCAGATATTTCAACATATTAAATCGTAGTTAGCGTTGTGACTGTTCGTATCTATATGGTTTATTTACCATGATTAATATGCAACCGCGATAACCTTTACAATTTAGCTGATCAACACTGTTGAAACGTTCATCGCATACTCATCCGCCCCCCCCCCCCCCCACCCACCGCGATTAACTCCGTAATCAACTTTGTATCTACTAATTTTGTTATTTACCCACCGGCGCTATTTCCGATGCAAAAATATTCCGATATCGCTATATCGTCGTTCGGAGTTTGTCGACGCTTATGAAATATTTCCCCGGAGCTTACCTTCGCGAATAGCATCGGTGAACTTCGTACGGAGCGGCATGAAACGAGAGATTACGGAGGTAAGAGCGTTCCAGTTATTGGCGTTTTCCTCGGGGGTTCGGATCCGCCCGACGGAGTACAGAAGTACAGTGAAATCCCTCACATGTGGCATGACATGGAATATGTCATCCATGTGAAGGGCCAGCAATCACGTTCGAAAAGCAGCCCTTCGTTCCTTCGCCCGGTCCCCATTGAAATACTCGGATCGTCCTCGGCACTTGTCTTCGTAACCTACATCGGTGCAACTTAGGGTAAAAGTGCCCAGGTAGGATTCCGCTGTAACTGGAAATACGGCACTCCGCCGACTCCACACTTGGCTGCCGTACGCCAAAACGCCGTATCGGTGTTTTTCCGAACGGCGTTCGCAACGGCGAAGCCGACGGTCTTTCGAGCTCCAATAAGCACTGGATAATGCTACTGCGCCACTTGATGGAGAAAAATTCAGGATTTTCTCTGTGACGTCATTTCCGGTTTGAAAGTCTCAATTTTATTTATTTATTTATTTATTTATTTATTTATTTATTTATCTATTTATTTAGTTTACGGAATGAACCCTTTTACTACATACAATAATAAAAATACGTCAATAAGTCAGTAAATTATGAAAGTGTCTCTACAATGAGAATAATATCACCAGTTCGCATCTTAATATAAAACTATTCAAAATATATTTTCATCATTTCATTTGAACATTAATAATCAAAAGACCGATTATTTGTCTTTGGTTGCCCGATTATTCAGGGGTGAAAGTCATTCGAAGATAAAAATTAGCCGCCCAACAACTGCTTTAAACTCACTGACCGACAGTCCGAAATTTTTAAACCGAAAGTGAAGTCACACAGAAAAAGTTGAAAATTTTCGTTGTGACGTCCCATTTCAAAATCTCCGTTTTCAACCGGGAGTTACATCATTCGGGAAAAGGTCACTTCCGGTTTGGAAATGTTGATTTTCGATCGCAAGTGACGTCATACGGGGAATACATCACATCCGGTTTGAAAATCTCATTTTTTCGACCGGAAGTCACGTATTTTCGGTATGACGTCTTCTCCAGTTACAAACTGAGATTTTGAAACCGGAAGTGAAGTAACAACGAAATTTTTTTAATTTTTCAAATTTAGCGCCAACACTGTGCCCGGTGCAGGCGAGGCAACATCATTTTTTGTCGAGCCGATATGTTGAATCCGACTCAATCCCGAGGTTGGTCGGATACCGGCTTGAGCGTCGAGCGAGAACAAGACCCTCGGCAACTGGTCTGGTCTCATAGCTATGCGCATAGTTAAATTGCACCTGCGCTGAGAAAAACTTACATAGTACATAGTTCCCAGGGGGGACGGCTAGGGTAAAAGTGGGGAATATGGCCCGGTCCATATATCATTGATTTACGTATTAATCGAGGTGGGCCATATCCACCACTTTTACCCTACATTTTACAGTTACGACAATGACCAAAAATTATAGTTGTACCTATAATTATAGTTTAATCAATTGAGTAGGGAAGAGCGGGGCTAAATGGGGCAACGGGGCAAAACGGGGTTTTGGGCAAAACTAAATTTTCCAATCATTTTTGGATCGGACAAGGTGGCAAAACGGGGCAGAAAAGCGAATTCGGGCATCCAAAAATTATAGGAAAATGACGCTTTGCCCCATGCCCCGTTTTGCCCCGCTCTACCCTATATACTATCACAAACTATCTATATAGACGTCCCCCCTGGGAACTATTCCCAATTATACACAAGTTATATAGTAGGAAATACCATCCTTTTTCTCAGTGTGGGACGTAAACATTGCTTGACCTATACACCGTTGATTTAAGTGCTGATCGGGGTGGTCCATATTAGCCACACTCACCCTACGCGAGATTCCACTGTAGCGTCTTTCTCCCCGCTGGCTTCGGCGACCAGACACTGTACCGCTGCCTCACGAGAGACGTTGATATAAGTTTCGAAAACGTGCGTTCGCCTGATCTTCGAGCTTTCCTCCTCGATAGGTAAGCTATGAGCCATCGCGAACTTGCGCTCTAACATCGTCCGCATATACATATATACATGTATATACGGCACACAACTTACATAATCTTCACTATATCCAAGCAAAGATCTCACTCCCTTTACGCCCAAGTTATCATTCCGTCCCTGTAGGACGCGTATATGTAACGCTCGGTACGTGTTCCACGAGCTTCGAAGCTTTTCCCCACCCAAGAATCGTGAACGCTAACGCTGGCATGGCTCCTTAACGCTCCGGCGAATCCCCGCTCTTTTCCCGCACGACCGTCATCGGACTGCTGCACCCTGTACTTTCGCAAAGTATATACTTCCAGGTGCACCTGGAAGTACTTCCGTAACCCGCTGCCCACGTACAGACACTTATACTCGTTCTTTTTTCTTCTCTCATTCCCATTTGTTCCTCCCACACTTTTCTTCCACCTTAATGCGTTTTTTCTTCTTTCTCCTGGAATCCTTCAGCGTTCGGTTCTTTTGTATCTTTTTGTTGCTTCGCGTCGTTTGCAACATTGCGATTTTCCGATTATGCGAAGAAAGTAATTCTAAGGGTCGAATTTTAAGACGTTAGTTTGAACTTGGGATCGGAACTCAGTTCGAACTTAATTTCATGCTTAAGTTTGATCTTGAGTTCAAATTTAAGATCGAAGTTGAACTACAATCGAATTTGCACGCAGAAAAAAATTTATTTGACGGCCACCGTTTATTAAGATTTGGTAAAATATTTATTTGATTGAAATAAATATTTACTTGAATTAAGTAAATAGTTACTTAATTGAAATCAATATTTATTTAAATTAAATAAATATTTATTTAAATTAAATAAATATTTATTTTTATTAAATAAATATTTTTATTAATCTTAATAAACGGTGGCCGTCAAATAAATTTTTTTCTGGGTGTGAATTCAGACTAAAGTTCGACCTTAAAATCAAACTTAAACATGAAATAAAGTTCGAACTGGAACGACAATCGACTTTGAGTTCAGACTCGAGTTCGAACTTAGGATCAAACTTAAACACGAAATCACGTTTGAACTGAGGTTCGATCTTAAGTTCCAACTTAAGACAAATATTAAGTTCGAACTTAATACAGACATTAAGTTCGAACTTACGACACATATTAAGTACGAACTTAAGACACATATTAAGTTCGAACTTAAGACAGATATTAAGTTCGAACTTGAGATAGATATTAAGTTCGAACTTAAGACAAAGATTAAGTTCGAACTTAAGACAAAGATTAAGTTCGAACCTAAGACAGATATTAAGTTCGAACTTAAGACAGATCTGAAGCACGCAGTGAAGTTCGGGCCAAACATCGATCTTAAGTTCGATATCAAGAGCGATCTTAAGTAGAAACTAACGTTTAAAAATTCGACCCTAACTGATCTTCTCTATGGACGAACGGCGAATTTTTCTGGCAGAGAGCTTCGTCGTCCGAACAAGCACGAATGTATTTCGGCGCTGTATCGAGCATCGATTGAGATACAATATACATGAGCGAGCAAGGAGAAGAAAAGAAAAAAAAAAAAAACGGGCATTAAAGGATGAGACGGAAAAGAGGACTCGGCAGGAATCGGGAGAAGCGCGATAGTTGCTAGGAACCGCGGAGAAGTTATGTATACGGGACGGAGGTCCGAGGAACTTCTTCCGGCAACTTGCGGGACGCCGCTATATGTATTATTCCAAGCGTTTATGTAAGAGGCGAGGTTTTGCCGGAGCGCCGGAGCGATATGAATACCAAATGCTCGAACGACCAGACGCGAGCTGGTCGGAGCTTGGTGTTAGAGAGCTCAGACATCTGCGCCTCCATCCTTTCTTCGTTGGCTCATCCGTCGCCCGCACGCCCCTTCCTCGGCGACGCTTCGCGCCAGCTCCGTCGGGCTCGCGAACACCCCTGGAGAGACTGGAGAACGACGAAGAGCATCAATGCTTGAACTGTTTTCCTTCGCCCCTGTCGTTCAATCCCAGCTTCAGCCACCTTCTTTGCGATGCCGCGTGCTCTAAGTCGTAACTCTGCACTCCCGAGATTTTCTCTCCCGGCTCGGAGCGCCCAGAGTGCAGCGGGCCAATACGGCGGGGCAAAACGGACCTGCTTCCTTCGTTTGCGGTGCCAAATTACTCTTGGCGACCCGTGAGACGTTGGGAGGCATGGTCCGTTTTGCCCCGGGCTCCCGTTTTGCCACTTTCTTGCCATACCCTACTCGGCTCGCTTGTCTCTTCTTGATACCACGAACAATCTCTTAGTCGCGAAGGTTATTGTGAATAAGCCGTAACGAAAGAACCGAGTCTCTCGATTCTTGCTGCAAAGGTTCAATGACATTCTTGGTGCACACAATTCCGTTGTTATCGTTATGGATCGTCTTTTCTTATTTATTTTGTCACTTTTAATTATCACGAATCGCTCCGACCTGCTGCCTTCGTTAGCTCTGTGAATTTACTCTTCACAACCCGTTAGAAATCGGAAGGCATAGTCCGTTTTGCCCCATTGTTCCGTTTAGCCACTTTCTTGCCATACTCGGGCCTACTTGTCTCTTCTCGATTTAAATAGATATTTATTTCATTTATGTAACTATTTACTTAATTTAAATAAATATTTACTTAATTTAAATAAATATTTACTTAATTTAAATAAATATTTACTTAATTTAAATAAATATTTACTTAATTTAAATAAATATTTACTTAATTTAAATAAATATTTATTTAATTTAAATAAATATGTTACTTAATCTTAATAAACGGCGGCCGTCAAATACATTTTTTCTGGGTGTATTGCCAATGAGCCGTAACGAAAGAACGGAGCCTCTCGAGTCTTGCTGCAAAGGTTCAACGACACTCTTGGCGCACACAATTCCGTTGTTATGGTAATGGATAGTTTTTTATTTTTTAAAAATAATTTTGTCACTTTTAATTATCACGAATCCCTCCGACGGGGGCGAGTGGCTCATTATGTCCACACTTGCCCTCCGGTCAGTCGACGAACGGTTATCGTATTACACGGCAGAGTGGTTCGTCCGTCTAATTCGTGTACGCAATGTTTAGTATATATAGGTATAGCCTGCACACGCGCAAGTATATCCATCCAGTGTAGTCTCGCGCGTTTCGTAATTGCTATGTGCCTCCAGAATTCCGTGAAAGCTCCAATTTACATTTCGTCCAACCCGCCGCCCGTGTTCCCGGTCCCTGGGAGCCGTGGTGCTCTGCCTGCTGACGCTACCATACGCTATCTCCGGTCTCCGGTTTAAAGCCACGACGGGGCTGAGACGGGACGACGTTGAGCCGTGTGTTCTTGAAATCAGGCAAGCTTGTTCGGTACGGCGAGACTAAAATCCACGATTCTCTCGGGGAGCGCCGACACACGCCAGACTCTCGAACAGCATAGTGCAATGTGGATGGTGAGTTGAACCGAATGAGACGGATCGGACGAACGTATACCGGAAAACGAGCTCTCGACACTTGTCCATCGAATTGTCAGCGAGATCCTCGAGAGGCGGTCCTGTCCTACACCGGTCCGGTTGTAGAAGACGGAAGTTCAACCGTTCAGCATTAAGTCTTCGAAACCGATCGGATATATTTATGTTGATGAGTTATTCGGAACAGCATCAATTAAGGTCGACGTTGCGAGTACTTTTGAGCCGTTTCGGTGACGGTTCATCTTTAGTTCGTGAACCACTAGAGATTCTAGGGCAAAATGGTCTTTGGATGGTACAGAGTGGCGAATTGCGTTTACTTGCTCTGCCTTAACTAGACAGAGGTCGGTAGGTCGTTACATTTTCATTTGTCAAACCAAAACAATAAAAGCCAATCTATAAGCTTCCATTTCGTGTGCTGACAAATTGAACTCGAATCCGAAGCTCTACGGCAGTACGGGAAAAGATACTAGATGATCTTCACTGTTAAGTTCCGAGTACTTTTGGGCCGTTTCGGCAATGGTACTTCTTCAGTTCCTGGACCACTAGGAGATTCTAGGACAAAATGGTCTTTGGCTGGTACAGAGTGGCGAATTGCGCTTACTTGCTCTGCCTTAAATAGACAATGGTCGGTAGTTCGTTACAGTTATTTTTATCAAACCAAAAGAATAAAAGCCAATTTATAAGCTTCCATTTCGGGTGCTGACAAATTGAACTCGAGCCCGAAGCTCTACAGTAGTACGGAAAAAAGAACTAGATGAGCTTCAATGTTAAGTTCCGAGTACTTTTGGGCCGTTTCAGCGATGATCGTTCTTGGACCACTAGGAGATTCTAGGTCAAACTCTTCTTCGGATGGTGCAGTGTTGCGAATTACCCTTTCTTGCTCTGCCTTAAATAGACAGTGATCGGTAGTTCGTTACAGTTGATTTGATCGAATCAAAAGAATAAAAGCCAATCTATAAGCTTCCATCTCGTGTGTTGGGAAATTGAGCTCGAATCCGAAGGTCTACGGCTGTACAGAAAAAGAGACTAGGTGAGCTTCACCGTTAAACTGCGAGTACTTTTGGGCCGTTTCAATTTCTTCAATTCTTGGTCCATTAGGAGATTTTCGGGTGAAATGGTCTTCCGGATTGTACAGAGTCGAGAATCGCCCGTTCTTGCTCCGGCTTAAATAGACCGTAGCTCGTTACAGTTGACTTTAACGAACCAGAAGAATAAAATCCGCGTTATAAGCTTCCATCTCGTGTGCTGGCAAATTAAACTCGAACCCGAAACTCTGCAGCTGCACAGAAAAAGTGTCTAGACTCGAGTTTCACTGTTAAGCTCCGCGTCCGAGTGTAAATCCCAAGAGCGAAACATTCCATTAGGAAAATGAGGCGGAAGCGGCACGTTGAATTACATTTTAACGCACGACAGTGTCGCCGTGCCTGTCTGCGGTAACTGAACAATTTCATCATCTTTCACTTCTCGGCTTTTCAGCCTTCCTTCCTGACTTACCCTTCGCCCGACGCAAACGTGCACGCTTCGTATCTCGGAATGATTTTTGCACTTTTCTTCAAGATGTCAAAACCTTTAATCTAAAAGCAAACCCCCGAACTGTAACCTTAATGACTCATCTAGGGTGAAGTCTATAGGAATACTCAACATCAATGCTCGCTGGTTTGCTGATTGCCAATTGTTAATCAATTTTTTACAACTCTACCTCCTGTTCTCCGTTCAATGATTTTTGTATTTTTCTTCAAGATGTCAAAACCTTGAATCTAGAAGCGAACCCCCGAACCGCAACCTTAATAACTCATCTAGGGTGAAGTCTATAGGAATACTCAACATCAATGCTCGCTGGTTTGCTGATTGCCAATTGTTAATCAATTTTTTACAACTCTACCGCCTGTCCTCTGTTCAAAATGATGTAATATACTCTCTAGCCCACCTACTTGGTGCTCAGTCCCTAACAAAAACTGTAATGAAATAATTTTTAATTAATTGAATTGTTATTTTCCCCCGTTCTGAGGCATCAGCGCCTATACAGGGTCGGCCCGGTCAGTAGCCAGTGCCGGTGCCCCCTTGCGGCCGCATCCGACTTCCCCCTCTGTATCGCATTTGCCATGACATTTCTGCCATGGGCATGGGGAAACTGCGGAAATCCTATGCCGATACAGCCGGTCTCGGGTTCGATTCCTGGCATCGGAGCTTCGTCACGTTTCACCGAAAATGTAAACATGTAGTACAGCTATATACATCCGACACTCACACTTAGAGTTATCACGTGCGAGTGACCGATGTATATATCTGGAGCTTCGTCCCGCCCATATTTTTATTCTCGGCGAAACTACGAAACCGGGGAATCGAACCGTCGACCTGCCGATGCTTTGGTCTAGAGGCGAGCACGCTAACCACTAGACCACCGCACCGGTAACTGTAATGAAATATCCACTTCGGGATCGCAGAGGAAAAGGAAAAGTGTCATTCCCTGCTTCCGCCAATTACCCGTGAAAAGACAATTTTCATTATTCCCACCTGTTCGTGGTCCCAAAACAACATTCGTTCCAGGTTTTGTTACAGACGACGGTATTTAACGTAATTCCCGTTGCCATTTCACCCGGAATCACCCTGCGCATGCAGGGTCTGTGTATTTTATATCTCGCTACCCGACGCAGTCTCAGTGCACTCTACAGATATCATGCAGAAGCGAAGTGAGAACTCTTACGTCTTAGGAATTAAGAATGGCACATGTCCCGCCCACGCGCCACTCTTAATTGTGATATATGATATCATGCTAAACAGGCCTGAAATGAGAATTAATGGAATACGGCTGCAGTTACACAGCGGTTGGGGGGGGGGGGGCTGAATGGAGAATTACGATGAGACGGTGAATCGCCCGGCGGTTGCGTCGTTGTCGTCTTTCCCGTTGGGCCCCGGTGTGGCCAGACTTCGAGAGATTCTCTCGCAACGTGTCGTCCCCATCGTAAACCCAATTACGCGCCAGTTGCTTAATTGTCCGTGACTCGGCCCTCGGTGTAATATAACACTCGCCGAAACGGGCGTTGTACGTTTTGCTCGAGGGGTAAGGTAAATGACCCCATTCCCGACCCCTATAAGGCCGATCGGGGGACAAAGAATGGCGTTGTCAAACGCGACAAAAGTTAATTCGAGGATGATTTTCACATAAATCGATAGCTTTAACCATACACTTTCCAAAAATCGTATACTCGATCCATTTCGTCAAGTATTTTCCTAGATAAAGCGTAATAAAGCCGCACTAGTGCATGTGCCATCTACCGACCAGCTGTGTCCAATTCCGACCGGGAATGGCCCCCATTACCGACCACCTTTTCTTACAGCATGAATGACAGAGGTTGCAAAGGCAAAATGAACAAATTCCTGAATATTTCTAGACCACTAATAAACGTTTTCATGCATTGGCAGCCTCGTAAATGACGTTATACGCCGAAATGGTCGGTAAAGGGAGCATGGTCGAGAATGGGGACATTTACCTTATTGGAAGGAATCACGCAGGCAGGACGCCGGAGGAGATCCGAACGAGGCGGGGACGCTGTTCACCGACGGTCAGTCAGTGGAGCAGCAACAGTCGAGAATTAAGGCTTTATTATACCCTCTGCGAGTTTCTTCCCTGGCTTCGGGAGACTTTTGTCTCCGAACTACCAGATGCGAAACGAGCTATAAGACGGGCGATAGCCGTGGTTACGACGTCGAGCTCAATTGTCCGACTCCGCGAGGAAAACTCTTCCAGCCTTTATCCCAATTGTAAACGATTATCAGAGTGGATAATGTGGAAACGGAGCGCGCAGTCAACGACGCACTCAGCTTCGCTCGAGGAGCTTATAATTTTAGGGTCGCATTTCAAGACGTTACTGTGAACTAAGATCGCTCTTGAGATTGAACCCAAGATCGAAGTTTGGTTCGAACTTCATTGCGTGCTTAAGATATATCTTAAGTGCGAACCGATCGAACTCGTGATTTCGTGGTTAAGTTTGATCTGAAGTTCGAACTTAAATATCTGAACTGAAATCCGATTCGAGATTTAACACTTCAACGCGTAGATTTAACGCTTGTTCTATATATGGGTCCCAAATGCTACACGTATTTTAATGACACTGTATACTGTTATGAATAGGTGATCTAGCCAAAGAATTTCTTGAATCCGGTTCTACAGAATGATTGCTCATTGTTCTCGTCAATTATATGATCAGTGATTGTGAAGATGGGTAGGAACGTTGCGTGGAGGGCGATAAGATTGTTTTTAATATCTTATCACCCCTTATTAGTTTGAATTTAAAATCGACCTTAAGTTCGAACTTACGATCGAATTTGAGTTCAGGTGTAAGTTCGAACTGAGATTCGATTTTAACTTAACTAAGATCGAACTTAAGATAGATTTTAAATACACAATGAAATTCGGGCCGGACTTCGATCTTAAGTTCGATCTCAAGAACGATCTTAAGTTCGCACTAATGCCCTAAAATTCGACCCTTAGTCAGGGTGGTGAATATGGCCCACCTTGATTGGCACGTTAATCGACCGGTCATATTCATCACTTTTACACTAATTATTCTTATTCTTATCATTATTATTGTTGTTGTTACACATGGCAATAATTATTGGTGTCCATATGGGGCATTCCATACCGATTCGACCTACGTCGGACCCTCGCCCTCTTCAATTCGGTCGGTAATTTTTGATAATATAGTTTCAAAATATAATAAATAATATAATTATATAGTAAATATAATTTTGAATAATAAAAAAATAGAAGCTTATGCGATACCACTTTCGCTCTAGGCTTGAAAATTTTCATATCCGATACAGGGTTTTTGAGAATTTTTTCAAAATTTTTAATTCCGGCTAAAAATGTGTTCACTTTGAAAAATCGTAATTAATGCAAATTAAAAAAAAAGAAATAAAAAAAAAATTGGAGTGATTTTTAGAGTTAGAATAATATTATAAAAAATTACCAACCGAATTGAAGAGGTCGAGGGTCCGACGTAAGTCGAATCGGTATGGAATGCCCCATATACAAAGTATCAAAATACTATTCGGTAACGTGAATTTCCGTCAGCGTAGCCGTGTGAAATGGAAGTCATTTTGAGCCAATGAGCCGACGAGTAGATAATTAGAGCAGATGTTCTTGTTATAGATATATGGTAACCCAATACCGTAGTATCACTCCATCGCGTATTGAAGTGTGTCTTCCGATTAATAGAGAGTCCATCATCATCGGGCGCAAACCCTACTCATTAAGCTCCCGTGCATACGCGAAGGTAAACATGCAAACCGATCTCTCTAATGATGAAGACACTACAGTTTCAACGTGCATATGCGCGATCGCTATATCGCGTCTTTATATCTTCATTACGCCGTGCAACTACTTACTGTACTATAAGTACCGTAACATCAACGCGCACCGAGTTAGTCAAACACAAAATTTTCATCGCAAGCAAAGCTTAACTCTAGAGTTTACTGTTTATTATTGTTACATAGCGTTCCATAGATTTATATAATATTTAGCGTAACTAATAAAGATCATGCTTCAACGCAGAATATTCTACACTGAGAGAAGGATCTAGTAAATATGACTATATTGCTTGAGAGATATTACCATAGCACACAGTAGTAGGGAACTAGGGCACTATCTATGGTAGGACGTACGCCCAGAAAAAAGATTTATTCAAATCAAATAAATTTCAGTCTTCAAATGACGTTTATTAAGATAAAAGAAATGTTTCGTTGCCTTAACAAAATCGTTATTAGATTCAAATAACGGCTTTTCTTTACTTTCAGTAAAAAAATGTATTCAAAGTGACTATTTATTGATTTGTACTTTTTTGTACGGGTTTTTGAATCAGTAAATTTCGAAAGATAAATCCAACGATTAAGAAGGGTGAAAAATATTTACCCGACACTCCGTCCCCGTCGGTTTGTGGATTACAGGGGGACGACGACGAGATTAAGATTAGACATATATTTGTATCGCCTCGGTGCGACGTCACCCTCGTAGTCCGGGCTCTCAATATTAAATCTTAGCTAACACCGGCTCGACGCTCTCGTCGTAACGGTTCCACTGTATAAGCCTCGTATCTGTAGTTTAATCGGAATATCAAACACACATAGACAGAGTGACGCGCACAGAGAGCATTCGCGTTTATAAATAACGAGGAAAACGCCACGGATAGAAACGACCGCGACGACGACGACGCTGTGTGCTCCGCTATGTGGACTAATTAGTACTCGCAGTTATTTGCAGAGGGACGAGAGGGGGAAAGTAAAACTTGGACTGTATCTACAAGTACATATAACGTTTGCTAGAACGTGCGCCACGTTACAGACTCTATATGGACGCGATTACCTTGTGTACTGTACGCCCTGATAACAAGTCATAAATGTATCAAATCAGCCCGAAAAGGAAAGCTCCTCCTAAAGCCGGCAAATTCAACGAGGGTAAATTATATAGTGGGGCAAAATGGACAAAATGGAAAATCCAAAATCTGTCATTTGTTGAAAAAATGTCATGAAACGTGGACTTTTCATTGTCCCGGGTCGATCCGAAAAAGATTTTTAGGAAGGAAACAATTCGGCCACCTTGTCACTAGTTAGGATCTGGAAATTCGAAAATCCGAAACCTATGTCATTCGTCTTGAAATGTCATGAAACGTGGATATTTCATGGTCCCAGGTCGATCTGATTTTTCTTTTCCGGGATGAAAAAAGTTAGTCCTAATTTGGACTAACACTCACAGTTATTTGCAGAGAGACAAGAGGGGGGGGATTTGGACCGTATCTACAAGTATCTACAGAACAACAGTGTAAGAACTTATATGGTAATCCCATAAAAGATGTTACACTCTGGTTCTACAGGTTGCGAAATAAGGTTTACTAGAACGTTCGTCACGTAACAGTAAACTGTATACGAACGCGATTACCTTATATACCAAATCTAACAACAAGTCATAAACGTATGAAACCAATCCCAAAAGGAAAGCTCCGCCTGATATCCGACAAATTCAATGCCGGTGAATTACACAGTGGGACCAAACGGACCATCTTTGTCATTTCCTCGCGAGACACAAAAACGGCTCCGTTTTCCCCCGCTCAGCGTACATAAATAATGTTATTTAATACTGTGTAACGTGACATTATTATTATTTAACACTGTGTAACGTGACATTATTATTATTTAACACTGTGTAACGTGACATTATTATTATTTAACACTGTGTAACGTGACATTATTATTATTTAACACTGTGTAACGTGACATTATTATTGTCTGTTTCAGTTGGACAGGTTCAAAGAGCCACCGGCATTCGGTCCGATGTGCGATCTACTCTGGTCGGATCCGCTCGAGGATTTTGGAAACGAGAAAAACGCCGAACACTTTTCCCACAATAGCGTCAGGGGTTGTTCTTACTTCTACAGGTCAGTACCAAAATCCTTTATTCATCCATAAAAAAAAAAGTCGAACTTCGGTGAATTAACTCCATATAATCGCACCAATTTTAAGTGCATCGGCCCGCCGCGAAAGGTCTGTCGGACCGGGGTCTTCGTCGCTCCGTAACTTTCCAAGAAATGCGTATTTTTAGATTTGACGGTAGTGAAATGGAAACGCCAGACTCTCACCAACGCATGCAAACTGGAATCCAACGACCAAAATAATTTCTTCGAAAGTTATAGCATTTACAACGAAACGCTGAAAAAGAAATGCATGTCCTTGGCCGAAGGGCGATGCTCGAATGAAATTAAAAGATAATAAATTTGAAAAAATTGATAAGAAGCGTGAGATAAGGTGAGCGACGAAGTAGGAGTGAACAGCTTTCGTTATCCCGCCATCGACATTTCCACCGTCGTCGCGAGTGCGGCCAAGCCAAATCGAAAGAAAACACAGCAAGATTGGGTGGAGTAACGCGGTGGAGGGTGAACATAGTCTAGCCAGGAAGCTTCGAAACAGAGAGATGACCCCGAAGAGACCGCCGCGAGCATTGTTCGCGGGGCTTCCCGGCTCCTTTGAGCCTGTCGGGAGCAGTAAGGCTTGCAGGACGAAGTTGTATCATAGAGCGAAGCTGCACATATATTCACCGAGTCAGATAAAAACGATGGCCGTGTCTCCGAGGAAATTAGATAGCGGCCTTCGGTCGAGAGAAAAGTCAGCAAGGGCTGCAGGACGAAATGAGAATCGAGTCGTTCAAGATAATAGGAAAAGTAGGGGAGAGCGGGGCAAAATGGGACAGTGGGGCAAAACGCAATTTTCCAATAACCTTTGGATGGTGGCGGTGATGGTGAGTGGGGCAAAACGGTGTTGAAAATCCGGATGTGTCATTGGGGAAAAATGGGGCAGCCAAACATTATTGGAAAACTGAGTTTTGCGCCCGCTGTCCCATTTTGCACCGCTCTCACCTAAAGGGCGGTTATGTACCTTTTCTCTATAAAATTAAAAAAAAAATTGCCCGTCCTCGAGGCTCGATGACAACGAGCCGGAGGAACGATCGAACCGATAATAATGAGTTCCAGCAATCTCACGAATGAAAAGGCAACTATCGAAGACGAGACGGAGATAAGGATCTTGTAAATATTACAATGTTCTGTCGCATCGAACTACTGTATTTACATTGATATCATTAATTTTAGGCTCAAATTATGAAAAAATTATTTACACAATTACGGTAAAAATGTATTGAAATCTTAAAAAATGATTATTAATTTTTGTATTAAATTATTACAACAATATTTCCATAATAGTGGTAATTTTTTAGGCAATTTCGCACCTGTTGAGAGATACCGAAACAGTCGCCAACTGTAATTACAGACCGTTGTAATTATTTTTTTTTATGCAAAATGTTTACCTTTGCAATATCTTCGTGCGTACCTTCAGTCCACACGAAGATAAGGATCTTGTAAAAGTTAGAATGTCGCACGACGAAAAACTGTCATACCGAACTACCATATTTACATTAATATAATTCATTTTAGGGTTCAATTATGAAAAAATTATTTACATAATTACGGACACAATTTATTGAAATCACTTTCTTTTATTTAGTTATTATGAATTTTAGAGTTGAATTATTGCAACAATATTTCCATAATAGTGGTAAATTTTATTCGGGAATCTCGTACCTGTTGAGAGACGGCGAAGCAGTCGCGGCCTCTCATGGCAATTTTTATTTATTAATTTTTTTCAAGGAATATTGTAACTTTTACAGCATCCGTCTCTCCGTGCATCCGTCTCTCCGGTCCGCGAGCGATGAGAATTACAAGTTAGTTTATAGCAGCCGCGAGTTAAATTGCCCGTGAGAAGGCGACGAGGCTGTCCGGCGAGCATGGACGAGTAACCCGGTCGGTAAGGTGGTCGCGGTAAGTAAGGCGAGGAAAGGAACATCAATCGTCGTCGCGAGCGAAACGGGGCCAAGCTGGCGGGCAAGGCGAGACAAGCCCAGTGCGGTTTATACTTCGAAAACGCGGTAGAGATTTTCTTGCAACGGCAGCCATCGCGGCCGCACGAAGACTTCTCCGCCCGCAAGATAGTGGGTTAACGTATGCACATCATTCGAACACAGGGCAGTGTATAACAGTTTGAGCCCGTGATATACCACTCGGTCGTATATATAGCAGTGGGACGTGCGACGTATAGCTAGAGAGACCTTGCCTCGCCTTGGCACGAATATTTCTCACGCTCGTTGGGCGAGGTCAGTTATAACCGTGCGAAATTGCCGACTCGCCCTCACCGTACCGCCAAACCCCCTCGCGACTACCCCCGAGCTCGGAGCGAGAATCGCCGCGCTCCGATTCGTTTCGCGGAGCTGCGAGATCAAGGTGGATGATTTTTTTTATTTTTTTTTTATTTTTTTTTTTTCCAAATTTAGGTCGCTCTTGCGAATAGTGTTCACTTCCCATAAGTTTCGGAGAAATGAGAGGGAATTGCAAATACTTGTCGATGGTATGAATATTAGTGAAGGTGCCGAAAAGAAGGTATATATTAGTGAAGGTGCCGAAAAGATTAATTTTGCATAATAATAATTCTGGAATGTTATTAACAAATTTATGAAAAATTAAATTGTTCAAAAAATATTTCGGAGATCTAACTTTTTTTATGACGATGATTCGTTCACTTTTCTGAATAGGCATGAATTATTTCAGGTTTTAAAATTCACTTTGCATTTTGTGACTTTCTACGCATTTTTCACATATAGAGAAACAAAAAATTCAAAGTGTATTTAAACATCTGAAAAAATTCATACGTTTTCAGAGAAATGAACAAATGATTCTCTTTAAAAAAAAAAAATTAAGTTTCCGGGAGATTTGTCGAACAATTTTATTTTTCATCAATTTGTTAATAACATTTTGGAATTATTATTATGCAATATTAATCTTTTCGGCACCTTTAATATGCTTGATTTTTTTGAGATTTTTATACTATCCAGAAGTGTTTGCAATTCCCTCTCGTTTCTCCGAAACTTACGCGAAGTGAACACCATTCGCAAGGACTACCTTAAAGGAGTCATTCCGTGTGACGGTTCTTTTCTTTCACTTTTTTGGGCTTTTTTTGGCGAACTAAATAAACAAACAACTGCGAACTTTTCACCACATATTTATTCATATTTTGAGCACACTTGACAATTTTTTGAACCCAAAATCATCGGTCATTGCTGAAGTGCGCATGTTTCTCAAAACTGTATTCTTTTAAGACGAGTCTCTAAGTTGCCTCGTCCTTCAGCAATGAGCGACGATTTTGGGCTGAAAAAATTGTAAAGTATGTTCAAAACATGAACAAATATATGGTGAAAAGTTCGCAGTTCTATGTTTATTTAGTTCGCAAAAAAAATTCCCAAAAATATCGAAAAAACGAGCCTTCACACACGATGACTCTATCAAAGCATGTTTCCTGTAAAAAAAAAAAAAAAAAATCAACCGCTTTATCAAAATATTGAGTGAATTTTTTTCTATTTTATCAAAAAAACAAAAATTCCGTACACATGTCTATCGAAGTGATATGTGCGGAATTTCGGGTCGCAAGGGTGCGTAGAAGCGATCGAGCTCGAAGTCCCTCCGACCAGTTCGATCCTCCCCGGTCGCCCGGCAACCCTCGATTTTTTTTTTCTTTTTTTTTTCTTTTCTTTCAGCTCGTTGCACGCGAGGTCGGACCGTAGCAAAACTTGCGGCCAACAAGCACGATAGCCAGAGCACCGACGTTTCGATCACGCTGAAAGAGGGATAACTCCCGTGTGCGCGCGCCCATTGCGTCCGCGATAATTTTACCTCGGGCCGACCCGAGCCTCGCGATAAGAGGATTTCAGCGTTAACACGAGCGTTTATAAATTACAACGCGACCAACGGCGACGAATCATCGTCATCGGCATGAACAAAGGCCATGAACGGTTAGATGTGCGACCTCGATGCGTCAGCCGATCGAACCGATAATGCACGTGTACGCTGTACGTGATGTGCGGATATTGCAATTCGCACGAAGTACTCGCGGAAGGAATAAGACCGGGTGCGTCCACATGGGGAAAGAAGTATATGTGACACACTTCGGATTGAAAAAGTGAATTCGATCGATAAAAAAAAATTAGATTGAGAAAATCATTTTTGCTCGCCTACGCTAAAAAGTCCACATTCCATGCCTGCAACGGGGGCGGAAAGTTGTCGAATCTTGACCAGCGGGCCAAATAGAAACGCAGCGGGCCGAAAAGTATCGCAGCGGGCCGGAAAGTAACGCAGCGGGCCGAAAAGTAACGCAGCGGGCGGAAAAGTAGGTACAGCGGGCCGAAAAGTAGCTACAGCGGGCCGAAAAGTAGCTACAGCGGGCCGAAAAGTAGCTACAGCGGGCCGAAAAGTAGCTACTGCGGCGGACAACTTTCCATCCCCATTGCAGGCATAGAAATGTGGCCATTTTTTAGCATAGTCGGGCAAAAAATATCGTATGCTACTCGGGAGGAAGTGCCTTTACAACTCGTGCGAATTTCTGCCCTCGCTTCGCTCGGGCATCAAACTTCGCACTCGGTGAAAAGACGCACTTTCCTCCCTTGTGGCATAATATACTATTATTCCCCAAATTTGTGTTGAGATTAGTATGAAGTAGTTGAGAAAAATTATTATTTTTTTTTATGGAAAAGAGGCTTGGTATTTGAACGGTTTAATGCCGTATTACACGAGAGACGCCGCGAGAGATTGAAGTGGCAATAGGAAATTCGCGAAAAACGGGTAATAAACGAAATGGCCAGGGGAGAAATAAGAACAGATATAAAGGAATCTGGAAATAAAACGAACGAGGGTCTCGTAAAATCTCCGCTTAAACGCTCCAATTAGGCATAACGTGTCGAAAATACGCGATAAAAGGGACGCCTCGTTTAGTTCAGTGTGGCATAATAGGCCCAAGTGGCTGACGGTGGCGATGGAAGATCTACGGACGACACATCAAACCTTCGAGTCCAAAACCTCTATCAAAAAGCGTAATTTGATTTCATTAAAGTTCATGGGGTAAAAATAGCACTTGAAGCCGACAACGTAACGAAAAATGGCAAAAACCGCACTTTTTGTGAAAAAAATTGTACTTTAAAAAAAAAATGGTCCGATTTTCTAATTTCAAACGCTATTTTACAGGGGACATTTCAGGCTATTAGGAAAAAAATAGTCCCATTGTATGCCATAAAAAAAGTCTATTTATTTGAACATTTGAAAATGGGGAAAACGCAACCAAATCGCTTTCGCATGGGTTTTGACATTAATTTTTCTTGAAACATTGTAGGTAATTCAAGATTAATGATAACTATTATAAACAATTATAAAAAAAATTAAATGCCGGCTATATACGCCAAAATTATATAATAGTAACTTACATTCGATAATTCTAACAAGAAAAAATCACTTATATAAAACATTAACGGGAACTCCTGACTGGGGTGTTTTGGTACCCCAAGCGCGCCGCGTTAGCGTCCTGACCTGCGCACATAGTCAGATCATGGAACTTAATTATCGCAGAGGTCCCAAGTTGACAATGTCAATACCTACTTTAGGAGCGCAATTTGAATATCGTCTGGTGTACTTTTGCACCCCATACACGAGTTTTGGTCCTAAAACGTCAATCCTTTGAAAAACCCGCTTTTTAAATGTTTTACGCCATAATTAAAAAAATGTTACGATGTGATTCAAATTGTGATCCAAAAACTTTCCGCAGGATGCACGACACCGTAAATTTCTTCACAATTTTCGTATCAAGATAGACGAGGATATTTTCAGAAAGACAAATTTCTCGCGAGCCCGACAGACGCGACGCATCGGACATCGAAGGCCCAACGAAACAGTGCGATTTGTCGGAGCGGCGATAATCAGCGACGATAAATCGGCGGGAGGAAAAAAGATATAGCAATGATATCCGCGAACGATTCGTCTTGGAGTCCCCAGTCGGCCCAATTACACCGGGATGGATGAGCGAGGAGGAGGAGCGATATCCTATATCAATCGGAGCTGGATCGGGTCGAGGGTCTCGGTGAGACCGGAGAGCGAAAATTGATCCCCGCTACTTTCCACCCCATCTCTCTGCATACGATACGCCGCGCTTCCCAGGGGAAATTAGAGACGTAAAGAATGCATGCAACCCTGTAGAGCAAATGTACAAGGCTTCGTTATGCGCGGCGTGCGCGATACGGGAACGCACGAGGAATCGGTGCTTGAGTCTCTTGATTCGCGCTCAAAGCTTTTCACCTCGAGGGTTGTGGAAAATTAACCGCACGCCGAGGGAAACATCGCCCGAGGCATGGGGCTCGCTGCTAATTGAAATCATCCTCAAACAATGTATGTACATTTGCCGTAACACCTCCCGACATACGTATAACAGCCAAGCTGGCAACGGCGAGCCTTCGACTTTTACCTCAGACTTTAAACTGACCGTTAATTGGACGGGAACAAAAATGAACTCGCGTGGCAAAAAGTGTGCGGGGCATACATCGTTAAAATATATCTGCGATAGACGGAGTAGACTTTTGCCGATTTTTTAAAAATCTTTTCGAATATATTTCTGCAAATATAGGATACATGAGGTGAATATCAGGCTGAAATCAGTGATATATTAATATATAAATCATATAATAATATATAAATCAGTGAATATCAGGCTGAACTCAGTGATATATGGATCGGGCCATGTTCACATATTTTCCATTTATGTCTCTCTAAATATATGGCAATTTATATGTTTAACTTATTGATCACATGAAAGCACCGATTTTGAGATTTCACAAATACTTTCTTTCGCATATGTTTGATAATTGTGAAGCTTCGCAGTGCTCGGGGAGGGAGTTCATTCTGGGAAAAGCATGAAGTTACCGTAAACGCTTCAAGCTGAGTTTGATTGAAGCTTAAAAAAAAATAGGGATCCAACAATTTTATTGTATTTTCAATTAACGGAGTTCACGAGGTTTCCTCTGAGCGCTGCGTCTGACGCAGAACGGATCCGCACTACTGGCAACGCCAGTAGGTTACTTTCGCGGGTGTGTCTCACCCACGAAAGTAACAAATTCGTTTCCCATCTGCAGTCGAAGGTGAACGGGATAAAATTCCGTGGTGAGAAAAGCTTTTTTTCGGTCCCACGAAATTACCCTCACGATTGGTCCGATATCCGATTCCCCCCCCCCCCTACCTCGTATCGGAGAATGACCATACCCAGATGGGAATTAGTCGTAACTGGAAATCGACACTGTCTATCGAACGCCAAAGCGCCATGTTGGTCCTTCTCTGGCCAGCGTAGATAGCCAGAGCGAAGCCGACGGTCGTTCGAACGCTTATAAAGGTGGAGGAAGTTGTACGAGCACCGGATAATGCTACTACTCCACTGGTTGGTCAAGAAAATCCTTAAAAATTCTCCGTGACGTCACTTCCGGTTTGAAAATCTCATTTTTCAACCAGAAGTGAAGTCGTACCGGAAATTCGTCGCTTCCGGTTTGAAAATCTTATTTTTCCGACCGGAAGTGACGTCGTACCGGAAATTCGTCTCTTCCGGTTTGAAAATCTCATTTTCCGACCGGAAATGACATAACGGTAATACGTGACTTCCAGTTTGAAAATCTCATTTTTCAACCAGAAGTGAAGTCGTACCGGAAATTCGTCGCTTCCGGTTTGAAAATCTCATTTTTCCGACCGGAAGTGACGTCGTACCGGCATTACGTTACTTTCGGTTTGAAGATCTCATTTTCCAAACCGGAAGTGAACCCTGCGACTGGTGCTTCTGGTCGTGCCGATGATTAAATCTCATCTGGGTAAACTTTTGTCGGATCTCGTTGACGCCACACACCGAAATTCCAATTTCCGTGGATAGTCCAAAAGCAGCGTCGTCGTCGGGGAAAGACCTCGGGAAGGATATCTCGTCGCGGAGTTTTCCTCGTCGAGAAACGCTTGTTGCTGACTGGCGCACAGAGGAGAGCGGGGCAAAACGGATCGCCTTTAGCAACTTTGTCGCCGAGCCATGAAAGAGCTCTCGTCTCGAATGGAGGACGCCGGTCCGTTTTACCCCGGTGTTCCGTTCCACCCCGCACTCCCCTATCAGACGAACGAAAGAAATAACAGAGAGACCCGACAGCGTCGCTGGACGAGGAACGGTGTGTATATAGCGGTACTCCGGCGATGCGAAAAAGAGGGTCAAGCGTTTACGAGTTCGAATGAAATGAGAAACGTCGGTGCCGTTATATCGGCTGGACCCTCTTCATCCCTCTTTCTCGCCGCCGCTGGAGCTTTTACGAGGCATCAAGTGTTTCGACGCCAGCCCCCGCGAAACGGCGTTACCGTGACTCGCTCCGCCTGGATAACTGGCTCTTTATCCAGATATAGAGGCAACGAAACAGCCCAACGCTTTTGGATCTATAAAGTTCGCTCCGCTACGGCCATTACGAAAATTACCCAGCTCTCATACTGGAAAACTCGTTCGAGTCTCGTTTTTTTTTCAACTCCGCGCGCATAAAAAAAAGTCGCTCAAGCTTCGATGGCAAATATCTTGCTAGGATTTTTTTGCTTCCTCGTAGTGGAAGCTTTTTTTTGGTGAAACAAAAAAATGCTGGCATTTTTATGAAAACGTGTTCAGAATGTTCCAAAAAGTTGGAAATCATATTTAGAAAAAATAGCCCGATGGATTTGTGTGTGGGTGTGAATCTGACGCGAAAAATTCAATCCGCTGTTACTCGAAAACGCCTCGACCGATCAAGCTGAAATTTCACACTCAGTTTGTGTGAATAATAGTCAATGTTTCTGAAAAATTTAATCCCAAAATGTTCAGTTGTTTTTGATTGTACGCCATTTTTTGTTTGTTCAAAAATGTCGGTTCGCGCTCTAGCACTCACAATTTTTTAGCTGTCTGGCTAAAAACGCGTACACAGATGGAATACCATCACCCGATGATCCCGTTAAAATTTCAAGAGAATCGATCGGAGCGTTTAAATTTTATGTGATTTTGAATTTTTCGAATTTCTTTCAAAATTAGTATTGTACTTTAGACGCAATTTTCCTCACTAAATATTCTTTTATGAATAAAATAAGTGGTAGATTCGTGATGAGCGTCGAAAAATTTACTAAATATAGTCCCAGAGCGACCACTAACGAAACAAATTTATCAACCATTTTTGTACCCAGAATTGAAAAATGAGTGATTTCGCTTATTTTTAAACAGCAATTTCTTGCTTTTTTGTCTTCAGATTTTTCTATGTCTTCTCCCAACGCTTCTACGTGTAGGATAGATGTGGAGCAAAATGAACCATTTTTTAAATAATTTTTTCGCCAGCCATGTGTTAAAAAAAAATCGCATCTCGAGTGGAGGACATGTGTCCGTTTTGCCCCACTTGCCCGTCACCCTAGATATATCATACTGTGTAACGTCGGAAACGTCAGACACGACGGAGAACAGACAGACAAGGTTTCATGTTACGAGCTAAAAATCATTGGACAATATTTGTAGAGAGCAAAACGTTCTTTCTCAAATAGTACATATATATATGCGCTATATAGCAGCAGTGTATATTCTCGTTAATGGGACGATAATTAATTGGATCGAATTATTAACATTGCAGTTACGCGGCGTGCTGCGACTTTCTGCAGAACAACAGCCTCCTGAGTATTATTAGGGCGCACGAGGCGCAGGATGCCGGCTATCGAATGTACCGGAAATCGCAGACGACGGGCTTCCCATCGCTCATCACCATTTTCAGCGCGCCCAACTACCTCGACGTCTACAACAACAAGGTCAAAATTCGTAATAGATTTTTTTTTACCTCCTAAAGTGTTTTCCATTCTACGGGCGGGCGGGGTAAAACGGACCGTTTGTACATATTTTTCACGTATATAAAAAGATAAATTCGCGTATATATATAGATAAAAAAATCGTTTTGCCCCGCTCTACCCTACATTGTTTCACTAAAGTGCACCCCGAACGGTAAGAGTCGGAAGAATACTCGAGAAAAATTTTGTATCCCTAATTTTCATCGGGCACTTCGTGAGCGTTCATCGAATTTTAATCAATCAGAATTGTTTTCCGATCTAGGGGCGGGGCAAAACGGACCGTTTGTACACATTTTTCGCGGTAGATAAAAAATACGTTTTGCCCCGCTCTACTCTACATTGTTTCACTAAAGTCGCACCCCGAACGGTAAGAGTCGAAAGAATACTCGAGAAAAATTTGGGATCGATAATTTTGATCGCGCACTTAGTGAGCGTTCATCGAATTTTAATCAACCAATTTTTCGCAACTATACCGAGGCAAAAAGAATGTGTTTGAAAATTTGTTCTTGGAAACTAATTTTGCTATGGCAACAGGCGGCCGTGCTCAAGTACGAAAACAACGTGATGAACATCAGGCAATTCAACTGCTCGCCGCATCCCTACTGGTTGCCCAATTTCATGGATGTGTTCACGTGGTCTCTACCTTTCGTAGGCGAGAAAGGTGAGCAAGAAAATTTGATCATTTGACATTATCGAAATCTCGATTTTTTTTTTTTGCACTTGATAAATATATTTTTTTTAAATAAATAATAATGATAAATAAGCTTTTCATACATTTTTTTACAGTTGATAAATATCTTTTTTTTAATTAATAATAATAGTAAATAAGCTTTTCATACATTTTTTTACAGTTGATAAATATCTGTTTTACGTTATTTCTTACAGTGACGGAGATGTTGGTTAACGTACTGAACATTTGCTCGGACGACGAGCTCATGAGCGACGGTGACGACGCCCTCGAGGAAGGTAATATCCGTTGTCAATTATTTTCATACAAAATTAAAATTCTACGGTTGCCGATGAAATGTTTCGAACGGAAGTCGAACGAAATAATAACGAAATCTCCCTCCCGTGCAACCCGAGTTTAAGTCAACCGAGTCAATTAAAATTTTTCACTTTGTCGAAAATATTATTGCAACAGTCCGAGATAGTCTGAGAATTTGAGATATCGTGATCGTGTAACATATTCCGTCGACAATGTGTTTCCACCCCCCCCCCCAAAATTTATTATAATATTGACAGACAAACAGTTTCTAAAGTACGAAAATATTATTCTCTTTTTTTTCATTTTACACGCCGCACGGACAGATGGTAAGAAAGCGTCACACGATTTATATATACAAAAAAAATCGCCACATTATACCGAGAGCTTTCCATTATCATTGATTTTTCGTTCCTATACTGTTATATTTCGCTACATAGAATTTTTTTTATTTTACTTAAATTTTTATTTTTTTTATAAGTGTGTCGAGTTTCTATTTTATTTTTGTCATACCCTATATGCGCCATATCACGAGGACACGATACCACAAAAATCACCCCGTCACAACCACGAAACACCCCGACCCCTGTTCCGGTTTTTCAATTTAATCGATATATCCACTGCACCAACTTGTAAATCTAGCTTCGCGTACCGAGGAAGAGTTCAATGTTTCTCGAAACACGAAGGACTTTTGATATTTTTGATTTTGTGATATATATATATATATATTTTTTACAGCTGTTTCTCTTTATGATACTCTATATAAATATATATATATTTTAATCCATAAATTGCAACGCCACACACAGCCTGAAATTTTGAACATATTCACACCGAATTTTAGCTATCTTGGATTCTTTTGATATCTCACTCCTTCATAACTATATATGTATTATATATAGTAACACTTACCGAGGAGTAATCGAACGTTTGTCGAACGAATCGAAAAGTTCCAACAAACGCAACGATTTCCGGCATGGGACGCTCGTTCAATGAAAAATCGAATTATCGTTTCATTATTTTTTTTTTCATAATCTTTTTTTCTATCTATATATATCACTGAACCGGTTTTCCGTAGTCCCTTTGATCAAGTAATTTGTCACACATATATATATATATATTTGTTTTTTTTTAAATTGATTTATTTATCAATCGTTGATTTACTTATGCGACTTTTGTAGTGACGTATTTTCGTTTCACGCATACATAATATCGCACAGAGGTCTCGATCGAATTTCCCCGATCAACTGGGTGGTTTTCCCATCGAAGCATCCGTCTCGTCAATTCACGTGAAAAATTCCTTCCCGAAACCGTCTCGGTCGGTAACGAAAAACACCCTTGAAAAAAAAGACTCGATTGCAGTTTTCGTTACCGACCGAGTTCGGTAACGGCGGGAAGCTTCAAATCGCCTTAACGTTCCAACGGCAAATGACGTCATAGCCGTCGACACCGACGTATTAAGCGGGAAATTGAAATCGCTCTCGACAATTTCGTTCCGCGGATGATGCGATTACGCCTGCGATTATTTCGGTGGCGATTCGCGGACGAGAGTTAGAGAGAGAGAACTCGGCCCGTGAGCTGGACGGCGAAGCGCCAAAGAGGAACTCTTCGTTAAACCCCTTTTCATCGGAGATCCATTCTTCGCTGTCATTGTAACTCCATTGACGCAACGAACGTTCCTCCGAAAAAAAAAAAATGTCAAAGGTCAACTAAAAAATTCGAAAATAATAAAATAAAAATTCAATCGGATCAGAACGGCGAAATCCACGAAATTTGATCGAGCCCTCGCCCTTAAGTCATCCCCGCAAACTCATAGTTGACCATACAAAATTCTCGTAATGTCGCATTGGTCCCCTGTTATCTCGGAATTAAAAGAAAAAAAAACACTAAAAATATATATTTAAAAAAAATGACGATATTTACATATAGCATATAATGAAAAATTTGAAGAGAATGAGCATTAAGAGCGAGAGTATGAAAGAAAACGTAGTAAGAAAGAAAGAAGAAAAAACAGCCTCATACCCCGAAAATGCACTGATTGTCTTTTATCGTACTCCTTCTCTATTATATTTGTGTCAATCACACTGGCCTTGGACTCCTCCTATATCGGCACGACACTATGCTACTACTACCTCTACTACTTCTACTACTTCTACTACTACCACTCAAAACTCCATTGATACCGGCAAACTCAACCCCGTTAAGTCGCAGCCAAAGTCGTTGTCCAAAAAAAGAATGGTAAGTCCGCCTGAAGACTTACTTGAGAAACGCAAATTAACGCAAACAAAACGTGATTTAGGAACGAAATTAAACGATTGGTATTCTGTTTTTTTTTTTGTTTTGTTTTTTGTTTTTATTTTTTATTTTGTTTTTTTGTTTTTCGTTTTTGCCTTTTGTTTTAAATATTTATCATAGTATTCTGTTCATTCAATCACATATATGATAATGAATCGTATACGTTGGCTTTAACCTGAGACCATCAGTGTCAGTGTTTTCCGCGCGGTCACGTTCCGTGTCATTGTCGTCCGTCGTTCTGCTGGACCTCGAGCTTGCACCTGTCGTTTCGATATATACAATATATACATACAGATCTTTTTTTTTATATATTTTTTTAACTCGCTTTCTCGTACTATATCTCATCTCATCGTTGTCCAAGTAAAAGTGTCTTATCTGTGTCGCGGGCTGTAAATCCAAACGTCTATATACTATTCGTGTTCTACTCGTTTTTTTCCTGGCCCTACCCAACAAAATATGTTCTCCAACTGCCGAGCATCGTCTAGTCCTATTTATTAATTTTTTAAAAATTCTTTTATTACTTCAAAATTTTCTCGAAAAATCGGAGATGAAAGTAAAATTACCGTCAGTGCGATTCGCGTCTCTCTTTTCCTCGAGAATCGATAAGTGAAGGGTGACATTTTTTTATTTTCCAAAAAATGTTCCTCATTATTATACAAATGGTTTGTGTAATTAAAACAAAATTATATAAATGGTGGCAGCAGCGCGACTTCGTCACGAACGTCCCGCGCGGACCGACATGAACTTTTTCCACTCACTTTGTTTGTCAGTTTTACTTTCTTAAATAAATTACTACATCGTAATATAATTAAAAAAATTAGCGAACGCAAAGTAACTATTACTGCATTGATCGCCGATTCGAAAGACACATTTTTGTACCTTTGGTAAAATTTGATACTACCATTATATTTGTTTCTTTTTTTTTTAACTTTCGTTTTGTATTAGCACCACATTAATCAAATATATTTAATATAATTCATACAATATAAATACTACTTAACGTAACAGTTACTCTTTACACATTGCGCTGCTCGCGTTAACACACTCGTTCCCCCTACACACACACACACTCTCTCGAGTAAACGCTGCTTGAATGAAATTAAAATTTTTATAAAAACCACAATAAAAAATTGGCTCTCTCCCGATTTCCCACACCCCGTATGCGTTTATACTTCTCCATCGATTTACTTGCCTTCGCCGAGAGTTCACTAATTGCTGAATTGTTTGGTTTTTGCCGCTTATCAGAACCCCCGTTGCGATTTATGTTTGGGTGACATAAAAAAATCAAAATGTTTAACAGCAAACACGATTGTACGCGAATTCCCGAGTTTTGCCAACCGCGAGAGGTTTCCGCAAAGTTTTCTCGTACAACTATTAACTTTAATCCTATCTTATTCAACCGTCTATCTATCTCTCGGGATTTTCCGGCCACCGAGCCTTGTGGTATTTCAAGGCTGTACCGAAAACGTCGTTGCTTCGACATACATACATATACACACATATGTATATGTATATGTATATGTATATGTATATGTATATGTATATGTATATGTATATGTATATGTATATGTATATGTATATGTATATGTATATGTATATGTATATGTATATGTATATGTATATGTATATGTATATGTATATGTATATGTATATGTATATGTATATGTATATGTATATGTATATGTATATGTATATGTATATGTATATGTATATGTATATGTATATGTATATGTATATGTATATGTATATGTATATGTATATGTATATGTATATGTATATGTATATGTATATGTATATGTATATGTATATGTATATGTATATGTATATGTATATGTATATGTATATGTATATGTATATGTATATGTATATGTATATGTATATGTATATGTATATGTATATGTATATGTATATGTATATGTATATGTATATGTATATGTATAGGGCGATCACCACGAGCGAGTTTGCCCGCCGGGTGCGGTGCGCCGCGATTCGCGCAATCGATTAAGCGCAACGCAATGCCAGGAGTTTCGCGAGATAAGAGGAAGGTCGCGCGCCGCGGGCATCGATCAACCCCTTCGAGAGGAACGGGGGAGGGACGGAGAGACTGGGGGTTGAACTCGTGCGCGCTCACTCTTCAGCGACCGTGCCCGGGCCGAAAGCCGGATGCTTCGCAAAGCCCCCGATTCTCCTCCGGCTGTCTCATCCCGCTTTCTCTCTATCACTTTTGTTCACTCCGCCCTCTCGTCGAGCCAAGCTAATTTACACGGATGGACTACCGTGTTTCTTCGGAAAAAAAAAATATATTGAAAAAAAAAAAATCCTCCGAGTCTTTAAGCTACTTTAATGTTTAACCCAATTCAATACCTTCCCCTCCCCCCCCCCCCCCTACCCGCCGAGCCATACAGAGACACAAATACACATTCATCCTATCCAATCAATATATTCTCGATTATCAACGGAGAGACTGTAGATGGAACGAAATGAAGAAGTCGTCGATACGATCCACATAATCTTCCCTTATTACGAATTGCTGCTTTCCTCTATAAGTAACGAAGGTCTACTTTCATTTTTTGTAGTCTGTGTCCTCTGCACACTTTATCGTTTCTGAGGTATCGGCGGCTGGGAATAGAAAGGGCGCAACTCGTGAGGTCGATAGCGGGGTAAAATGGTTTACTGAAAAAATTGGGTTCAATATAATTATTGATTATTTTGGTTTTTTAATTAACGGTCGATTCGTAAGTGCGGATTCAGCGGAACGTATCGTATCTTAACTAGCGGGTCTTGAGCCATTGTCACTCAATTTAAATACCCGGTTGCGCCCTTTAGATTCTCGGCTCTTGGTACATCTTTATTCGTATATCGTAGTACACTGTAAAAATAAATTGTAAATTAATGCACTGGAACTTGAAATTTATTTACGTTACTTGCATTGGTCGAACATTAATGTAATTTTTTTTTTAAATTTAAATATTGGATATTAAAATATAAAAAATCTTTTGCCTGAAATTTATAACGATTTTCATTAGAAATAAATATTTTAGTGTACAATTGCGACACACGTGTGTTTGAAATTTCAGAAACGGTTTATGTAAAGAAAAGCTTCCAATGTCGTTCATTAATTTTCAAACAAATTTTTTTACAGTATATACTCGAAGCCTCAAGTCCACCTTCACCGAATTATGATTCTCATATATACATATATATTTTTTTTACCTTTTTTTCTCCATCCGAGTGTCCGCACAACTCCATCCGTTTCCACTTGACCGCCCACTTACGTACACTTTCCCGTTCCAGCTGTGTCCGCCTTCCTCGTCTTCGTCGTAAATTCTACACTTTTTTTCCACCGAACTTTCTCGCGACGTTGAAATTCAATCATTTATCTTGTTTATTGCGAGGGACAGCGGGGCAAGACGGACCAGGCTTACCAATTTTTTTCCGGGACATTAACGAGTAAAGTCTCGTCTCTGATGGTTCGGACGGGTCCATTTTGCCCCGCTCTCCCCTCGAGACACCTTACTTCGGCTTTCTTCTCGAGTTCTGTGCCGTCCATTCCGTCTCCATCTCTCCACGACTATACCTCCCGTTTGATGTGATCGTCCTTCCCAACCCGTTCGAGTGTGCATATTATATACACAGTCGTGTAATCTCTCCAATCATTGCCCGTAATTTTTTTTTTTTTTTTTTACCATAATATAAATTATCTCACGATAGTAAATACTACAAAGTGTATCTCGTAGATATCGTTAGTCTCTCGTTCACAGTGTATTGTCGAAATTTTCAATAATCCTATCTGTAACTTTCTTACTCATTGCGTTTCGTAACTTGCTGCATCCTCGGTTTTTTCCCTTTGATCCTCTAATTTTTATAAAAAAAAAATATTTTGACGTTTTAGTTTTTGTTTTGATTTATTTTGTTGTGTTCTTCTTCGTTTTTGTATACGTTTTCTTTTGTTCATTCGTTTTTGTTTTTTTTTTCTCTCAGCGCACGATTAATCTCACCCCTAGGATATTATTATTATTATCATAATTATCTACTATATCTACCTATACACGAATCGCTCGATTCAATATTTATATCTCGCTAAAGTTTGTTTACCAAGGAACGTGGAGTGTTGGCGATGGGAATTTAAAATTTTTTTCTTCCCGTAGCGATTTGGACGAGGAAAAGTATTATTCTAGAGGAAAATTTCGCCCTCGACCCTCCACGTTTCTTTAGATTTTTTCATTAATCAATTTCTCTCTCGCGAGAGTTTGTCTTTGATTTTTTTCTTTCAGGAAGCTTCTATGTAGCAGTGTTGTGCAGCACGCACAATTTAGCAATTACCAATAACTATTACATTCTTATGTATCTTACTGTAATCATAGAAGTAACTCGTCTATGTTCGGAGGCTACTTCGAAGTTCGGCGAAACCGTCTTTCACGCTTCGCAAAACGACGCGCTCGTCGCTGTCGACTTTAGCGATGTTAAAGTAGTTCTTGCGAATAGTGTTAATATAAGTTTCAGAGAAATGAGAGGGAATTGCAAATACTTCTCGATGGTATAAAAATTTGAAAATATTAATTTTGCGTAATAATCATTCCAAAATGTTATTAACAAATTGATGAAAAATTTGATTGTTCGACAAATCTCCCGGAAACCTAACTTTATTTTTTAATAAAAATGATTCGTTCATTTTTCTGAATAGTATTATTATTATTAAACTTTACAGAAAGAAAGTGCAACACTTATAAAATCTGCATATTGTTAACTGAATAAATTTTTTGTTATAAATTCTTGTAAATTCCTATAAATTCTTTTAACTTATTGTACATTTTGTGTAAACATCTCATGTAAACATATACAGGGCCAGCCTGTTCTTAAATTCATTTACTGAATACGTATGAATTTTTTCAGCTTTTTAAATTCACTTTGAATTTTCTGACTACACATTTTTCCCATATAAAAAAAACATGAAAGTGAATTTAAAAATCTGAAAAAATTCGTACGTATTCAAAAAAGTGAACGAAACATTTTCTTAAAAAAAAAGAAGTTACGTTTCACAACAATTTTATTTTTCATCAATTTGTTAATAACATTTTGGAATTATCATTATGAAAAATAAATCTTTTCAGCACCTTTAAAGTGCTTGATTTTTGTCGGATTTTTATATCGTTCACAAGTGTTTGCAATTCCCTAGAATTTCTCTGAAACTTATGCGAAGTACGATTGGCAAAAACGACCTTAAAAAAAAAGTCGACATATGCATTCATAACAAATTCATAATAAAAAAAATCGTCGACGAAGTAGCCTCGGGACTCGCATGGCGAGCATAGCAACCATCGTTGCACGGTCTGCGGCGATAACCGATCTTGACAGTGAAAAAAGTTAAATGGCGCTCTTAGCCTCGGTCGGTGCTCGCGAGTCGAGACGAGCTTGTCGAAGGAACGAAATCACGTCCGCGCTCCGATAACAAAACGAATCTCGTTTCTCTGTGATTACAGTCGCGGTGGTCTTTTGTTCCTCTTTTATTAGTGACCGTTCTTCAATATATATTTTTTTTAACATTCATCTTCCCTCGCTCGAAGCGCCGCGAGATTCTTTTACTCGCGATTCTGCCGCATTAATTAATTCACCGATGATGAAGCTTTGCGCTCGCGCTCGCGGTTTATCATCGCTCGACAAAGCCACGCGAAGCGTATTCGCCGCAGGCGGTGCACCTTTTTTCCTCACTAATGAATTATTCTTGTGCTTTCAGTAATACGGTACATTCGAAAAAAAAGAAAAAAAAATAATCGAAAAAAAGTCTTTCAAATTGTTTCCGCGGGAAAAAGAATGAAAAAGAATCATTGGAAGAGATATTATGCGTAGTAGAGATATTCAGAAAGTAAAAAAAAATAATGGAGAGAACGGATAACAATAGAAAGACGGAACATGTTAGATTGGAAGAGTCTCGGTCGCTCTTCGACGACAATATTTAATTTATCGACTCTATCTGGTGTTCATAAAAAGAAATAATAATAATAATAATTAATTATTCATCGATGATAATAGTATATTTCGATACTAGAGGCCAAACGAGCAGTGCGCAAGAAGCAAGATGGCCTCGTGTATGGAACCATATTTTTCTTTACGAAGGCAATGCAAAATCCAAGTTGTGCACCATTCACAGGCATGCCCAATGGCGCATGCCTGTGGCGCCTCGGTCGCCTCGATGTTACCATAGCAACCGCTTGGTAACATAGTAACCGTTTGTGACGCTAGATGGCACTAGTAGTAAAAACCAGTGCGCAAAGTATTTTGCGCACTGGTGAAGGCATTTTGCGCACCGGTGAAAGTATTTTGCGCATCGCATTTGCGTATCGTGCGGGAATCAGCCATTTTGCATGCCTGTGAATGGTGCGCAAACGAGGATTTTGCATGCATGAGTGAAGAAAAAATAATTATCAATTAAATTGTCAATTAAAAATTCGGTTACTATATATCGAACCGAAGAGCGACCTCTCTCCTTCTATCCTCGATAAATTTCTAATATCGTATTGTTAATATTCTAATATATCGTATATAATTACAATTATTTATAGCACATGCTTGAGAATGCCACTTACGCTGTGCACTTGTTTTTTCGTCTGTTCTATGTGTTGTTTCCTATCCACTACACTTCTACTACCTACTGCTACTACTGATACTGTACTACTACTACCATCACCACCACCATCACCATCACGAATAAAACCCCGTACCGAAAAAAAAAAAAAAAAAATGAAAAAAAAAACCACCAACTATGAATGAAAAAATCGGCCGCATTGATGCTGCTCTCACATTACTGGTACTTCTGTCCTTTTACTTACGACCATGCCGTCGCCGTCGGGAAACCTGCCATACCGTTATTCGCACCGTTCTACCGACGTGCTAACCCGACGGTCCGGCTCGAAATCTACCCCGAATATCAACCGCGTACGGTGAGTTTTATGTTCATTTTTTTTTTCTGTTCGTTATATTATTAGAATGCGAATTAGTATCACACACGTGGGTAGAGACTGTATCGTAGCGCGGTTACGAGATATCGAAACGAACGGAGTTCCGCACATTATGGAGGAAAAAAAAAACACAAAAAAAAATTAGTTTTATTTTTTTCGGGTTCGATAAAGAAACTTTTTTTTTGTTTCGAATGTTTTTGTATCGAATGTTTTCGGATCTCCGTGTCGTTAAACGAATTTCGTCCGCTCGGTGCCAGGCTCGTATACACGTTAATAAATGTTAGTTGAGTAGAGCAAGAAAGTAATCCGTATTGTAAATATCTATACACAATGTCGATATGATAGAATGTCGTGTATCCTCGTCTCTGCGATATTCTCTCGTGTTCCGCAAGGATAACGAACTGTTTCGCACCGAAGAAAAGAATTCTTCTTTCTATGAATATCGCGTTACCTATGGTTTATCGTTTCGTCGAGAAAGACGAGCGTTGCGAGCGTCGTTAGTCTGTCGTGTGCTCGGATAAATGTCTCGTATCGTTATAGTTTTAGAAATACTGTAAAAAAAATGTCGTCAGGGTAAACATACGGGAGAGCGGGGCAAAATGGTCTATTTTTATACATTTTTTTCGGCACACAAAAAAATAGTCTCGTCTCAAATAGAGGACAGTGGTCCGTTTTGTCTGGTATCGTTATAGTTTTAGAACTACTATTTGCGAGTAAAAAAAAATGTCCTCAGGGTAAACATACAGAAGAGCGAGGCAAAATGGACTATTTTTATAAATTTTTTTCGGGACACAAAAAAAAAGTCTAGTCTCAAATAGAGGGCAGTGGTCCGCTTTGTCTGGTATCGTTATAGTTTTAGAAATACTGTTTGCGTGTAAAAAAAATGTCATCAGGGTAAACATACGGGAGAGCGGGGCAAAATGGACTATTTTTATACATTTTTTTCGGCACACAAAAAAATAGTCTATTCTTAAATAGAGGAAAGCGGTCCGTTTTATCTGGTATCGTTATAGTTTTATAAATCCAGTTTTCGTGTACAAAAAAATATCGTCAGGGTGAACATACAGGAGAACGAGGTAAAATGGACCGTTTTTAGACATTTTTTTTACACAAAAAGTCTCATCTCGAATAAAGGACAGTGGTCCCTTTTGCCCCGCTCCCACATCGCATGGAACAACTCTTGGTGTAGATTTAAAAAAAACGCGAGAACGGGTATTTTGCAACGAATAAGAAAGTGAGCATTTTTTTTAAACGATAAAGTTGAATCCCCTAAAAAAGTAAATCCGCCAATTCCAAGCCTATAAATCGGTCGGAAACGGCAACGAAGGGAATTAACGCGTAGGGCTGCCCTTACCCTTTGAACGATCCGCAACCCCACGCCGACGAATTAACCACGACCGTTCGTCGAATTTCCCACGCAATCGAAGTTTCCCGGCCGACGCGACGTCCGCAATCCTCTCCTCCTTCTGCCTCCTCCGAGATTGCCGGTTTATTTTATCGTCGTCGTTGCCCGACGAGGCGTAGGACGCGATTTCCCACGCACCATCCTATAAGCTCGAATTATCGTTGGACGCAAAATTATTATCGGACCCGCGGGGTCAAAAAAACCCCGATCGAGGTGCTAAATGTGCAAAATGCACACGCCGAGAAACGCCGCTAAATACACCGAGAAAAAAAAATTGGTTGCATTAACCAAAATTCGCGATGACACACGTTCATAGCTGTTATTTGTTTAGCACAAATAAAGCATAGTTTTGTTAAACGACTATTTGCTTCAATTTATTAAAAATTCAAAATTCGACAAATTTCAAAATTTGTCGACTGAAAGAAAAAATTTGGTTCTACCAAAAAATTGCACCTTCGAACGTATGTCATCGCGCATTTGCTTAATTCCACCATTTCTTTTTCTCAGTCTACGAGAGAGGAAGAGCCGTTCGAATCGGCGAGCTAATTTCTGCAAGAGTAAAAAAAAAAAAAAAAAAAATCTCACCCGTGAGTCGGGTCCCTCCCGCATGTGCATGCTTCGTTTGTACCACTTATCTGAAATTTTATTTAATTTTTTTAATATACATTTTTTTTTACTGCATATTGTGTACGCGAGGACACAAAAGCTTTTGCACGTTATCGCGTGCCGCGATTATATTCGCCATCGAGTTTTGCGCGGCGAACGAACGCCGCTGTGTTGTCCGAAACGAGGTGAATTAAGGCTGGGCGAAAAATCGACTGAGCGAACGTGAACGAGCGCGGGAGAAATGGTCTCGGAAACCCATCGCGTTTTTTCGCGAGACGATTGATGTTTCGAAAAAAAAGGGGCCAAAGGAGTGAAACTGCGGAATCGTTGGGGCATCGCCGTTCCTCGAGTTTCTTCGAAACGTCAATGGTCCCCGACTAAATTGGATTGCAGTTTTTGTTATTAGCGACTGAGCATGTTTCGCGCAGCCTTAAGTCGCGTCGAGAGGCAATTTTATACCTTGCGGTGATTCTCGCCGGCTCGTGTTCGTTTTATTTTTATTGGCCTTTTTTAGAGATTGCGATTAACCGACTATAGTTTCGAACAGTGATGCGATTGGAGATCGAACGGTGATGTTTGCAACGAGAGTGATTAGTCGTCGAGTCGATTTTATCTTTCCTTAAAGACGTTCGAGCTAAGGAGTTTTTTTTAAATTTTTTTTTAATTTTATTTTTTTTTAATGCGGGATTTAATCTCGACGACTCTGAGGCTCGAATTAAAGGCATCGCCGTTGAAGACGATGAATTTGTAATGCAGGACGAGATATCCAATGGCTATTCTGTCGAAACAGGTGCAGCAGCCAATCTTCGCAAGGAAGTCATCAGGAACAAGATCAGAGCGATTGGAAAGATGGCCCGAGTATTCTCAGTCCTCAGGTCAGCGCAACTAGAGATAAGACAACTGCGGAAGTTTGTAATCAAATTCGCTGAACGGCAAAAAAAATGTAACTTTTCGATCATTTGTAGGGAGGAAAGCGAGAGTGTCCTGCAGCTTAAGGGTCTCACACCTACTGGAGCTTTGCCCTTGGGTGCACTATCCGGCGGCAAGACGTCACTCAAAAACGGTAAGAGTACGAAAAAAAAACATCCCCACCGGAAACAGAGATCATTTATTAATAATTATTCATTCATTTATTTATTGGCACAATCACGAAATCAAATTATAAAGAACTTGACGCAAAAAAATCTAAAATATAATATATAATATAATATAATAATATAACAATGTAATCATACCAGCAGGTTCTTGTAGACTGATGGATTTGGAATCCGAAAATTTATATTTCCGAAGATTTACCGGAAAACCGTCACATGCTGTTTGAAAATCTTATTTTTCGACCGGAAGTGACGTCATATCGGAAATACATTACTTTCGGATTAAACATTTCATTTTTGTACCGGAACTGACGTCATACCGGAAGTACGTCACGTCCGATTCGGTCATCTCATTTTTCGACCAGAATTAACGTATTTCCGGTATGACGTCACTTTCCGTCGAAAGATGGGATTTTCAAATCGGTAGTGACATATTACTCGTCTGACGTCACTTCCCATGGAAAAATGAGTTCTTTTGCACACGACGATAGTGCATAGCGTCATTGTGCACCGCATAATCGTGCACAACTCACATACATTCACAAAATAGTACCAGAATAGTATAGTAGGGGATTAGTTATCACGGTCTGGGGCGTCTCTGAGGTGACCTCCTGGATTCTTGAAAATTGGTCCAAACAATCTAACAAACAAGCAAACAACTTTCCAAAATATATACAAGATAATGATAGTTCGTTATCGTTCGCGTAATAATTTGCTCGATGTATCAAGAATTACAAGCTCCTTGGGAAAAGCCTCCAAGATCCTCTTAACGAGAAGATCCGCAGAGTTCGAGAATGAGGTGGATGTTAATGGTCGCTTGAAAATTTCAGCGCTCCAAGGCTTCTCGCCGAACCACAAGATCACGTCGTTCGCCGAGGCCAAGGGGCTGGACGCGATAAACGAGAGAATGCCACCGCGAAAGGACGCACCGCCGACCCCCGTAAACGAGGAGAAACCCGTTATAAAGCCACCGGCCGCCGCGGGAGACAAGCGGGACCACTGCACGCCCCAGCCCCATTCGTGAGCCACATATGCGTCTAATCAAGGTAAACCGTCACCTTTAAGTCCGAAGCTTGTTTGCTTAAAATTAAAAAAAAAAATTATCTGCTAGACAACTAGCATCAAATTGCGAGTAAATTTTTAAAAATCATTTTTTTTCAACTTCATGTGTTCGAAAATGTTTCTTCAAAATGCATCACTCTTCGTTACTTTTTTTTCATTATTTTCGGACTTAAAGTCAAAAAGATACATTTTACAATATTCAATGTATTTATTATTATTAGGTGAACTATCAAGTTTAGGTCCGAAGCTTGTTCATTTAAAACGAATAAAAAATCTTATGTGCTAGACAACTGTTCTGAATGAACATTTGCAAAAATTAAAAAAATTAATTTTTTTTCAACTTTTCACCAAAAATTATAACAACTTTACGATTATGTTCGAATATTTTTATTCAGAATGCATTACTGTTCCTAATTATCTTCACTAATTTCGGACTTAAATTTAAAAAATATATATTTTACAATATTTATGATATTTACATTTTATACAATAGTTGTTTAATAACGTTAATAGAATATTTCGGCGCTATTTTGCAGGTGACGAGGACGGGACATAGATCCCCGGCAGGTCGCCTTCACCACCGCGTTACAACCATTGCTCGTCTCTCCCCGGAAAAAAAAAGAATTGAAGAAAAAAAAAATTTAACCAGCAACAGCAGCAGTCGAAGAAACAAGCAAGAATAGTGTATCTAACAAACAAACAAAAAATGCGTTCAACGGGTCAAGAAAGTCTATTCATCGCTCGACGCATCACTCTCTATCTCTCTTAGCATCGCAAAACAAACAAACAAACAACAAAAATCATATTCAGTTTACGTATCATCTAAGTAACGTGTCGTAATATTCGCTAAAAATTCACGAACGCGAGACACACGCATGAGTCGCTCGATTTTATATATATATATCGTCGTCTCAATAATTCTGAGTGTACACGCGTGTCCGTAGCTCGAGGGTTTTTTTAATCTCTCAAAAAAAAAAAAAAAAAAAAAAAAAAATAAATAATAATAATATATAAAACAATTAAATTGAATAATTTTCGTCAATGGGCATTCGATAGAAAATTTATATAATTTCGTCGATTCTCTCGTCGCGCTCGGATCCCAAGGCGGATAGACGATATTTTCTCACGAACGAGAATAAAATAGAAAATCTCGTAAATCGATGGTGATTGGAAACGCGTAAAGTAAATCCGTTACGCGACAGCAGAAAAGAAAAGATATTTCGGTAATAACCGCGACGTACTTCGATTGTTAAAAAACATCGCTGAAACTCGAGTTGGAAGATTATTGAAAGTAGGAGTAAGCTCGAAACGCTGAGAAGCGCGACACGAGTCAACGAACCATTGAAAAATAATCGATGAAGAATCGAACGAGTTAATTGAGATACGAACGAAAAATAAAAAATAAAAAAAAACGGAGCGAAACGATTAAATGCACCGACGCAGCAGAGAGACACGCGCATAGACTCGAGAAACGATTTTTAGAAGAATGTGTAAGCGAGAGCGACAAAAAAAGAACGAATATCGCGCGACATACGGAATAGAATAGAACATCGAGAAGAAACAAGACCGAGAAAACCACATAGATAAAATACACGTCACCGTCTACCGGCAGCTGGCCTGCCGCGATGTCGGGACTTCCGGTTTAGAATTATCTGCGCCCCCCCAACCTTTATATTATAGTCTCCTAGATCCGCCATGGGTGGTGCAAGGGCTACCCGCCCCCCTCCACGTCGAGTGGAATTACTTAATGTTAAGTCGCGCTAAGCCTAGGCTAAGTCGTAATTACATCGGAGAAGTTTATTTAATATATTAATCACACACAAACCAACACGCAAACAGAATCATAAAATGTAACACACGCGCATGCGCGACGACGCAGGGACACGTGTTAAAAAAAAAACAAAAAAAAAAGTCGGCGAACTGTAAACATGCACCGTCTCGTGGCGCTCGGATAACTTTACGCCGAGCGTTTACGGAAGGCCCGTTCGCGTGAGCGTCCTCGTGCGCGACACACGAGAAAGAAAATCTCTTTCTTTCTCTTTTCACATTGGCTGTTCGCCGTCGAAACCGTTTGGATTATATCTCGAGTCTCGCGTCACGATAGTCCTTCTCTATCTTGTCCCGAAAGTTAACTTGCCATCGGAAAAAAAGAAATATCATTATCTACTCGTTCTCTCATCTTGCCACTGTACTTATCAAGCCCACTTCTCGCTCTCTCGTAGTCATCTGTCGCAGATAATTGTCCACGGGACGATTTTTTTTCTTCTATTATCTTAACCATTTTTTTGTTCTTTTTTAATCCGCGTCGATTGCAGTAGTTAGGCGAAGTCTGAAATTCCTCAACGAGGTCTAGTCAAGCCATCGTACAATATCGCTTCACGTTCGACAATATAAATCAACGGTGTAGACGGCGACGGGAATAGAATCTCGCGGAGGCACGGTTACGAGTCTCCGAAAAAAACAAATCTATACTATACTTTACTGTACCTTTTCTGGGCAACAATAACACGATTGTAGATCTAAAAAAAAATAAAAACACATTTTACGAATAACTTAATGAAAGAAAGGCATAGTATAATTGGTAATCGAGCCATGACACGTTATCTCCCCGATAATTGTCGCGATGAGTGCAGGCCCTTGCTCCAGCCAGACTGCACGATCGTTTTAGAGGAGTTCGATGAAAACGATCGAAAAAAAAACATATATATAAAAGAAATTTAACTACGAGCTAAAGCATCTCTCACTCTCATCCGTCATAATATTTATAATTAACACACACAGGACACGAAGACACGAATCGTCTAGCATATAATTATATCGATGTTCTAATGCCATAAGGGCACGTAGGTTGTACCTATATACGGCGTGTGTGAACTTCTGGCATTAAACTGTCGGTGTATATTCGTTAAAAAAAATCTTTTTGAAACCAGTACCGCGAGGGTGGTTATAGAAATCATTGATGTATGCATATTAGATGAGGGATGGCGAGCAAGGTGCATCGAACACGAAGCGTTCTCGCGTAACTAAAGGAAACAAGGAAGAGGGGAGGAAGGGAGGATGAATCTACGATCGCGATCAATAGAAAAAAATAAATAAAAATAACTAAACAAATCCGCGGATTAAACGAGCAACAGTTATAAAGCGAGTCGTGAAGCTCGAGCGAAGAGCAGAGCCAAAGGCGCAAACTATACTTGCACTACATCTTGATAACAAAATAATCATTTGAGGAGAATGAAGAAAGAAAACAAAAAAAATAGAAGCAGCAGCCAGAAAATGAAAAATTGCGTTGAATCTACCTATGATTTTTAAATGTGTGTTCTTGCTATCGAAAAATAAGTACGCGGGCGTCGCTCGCGCGTCGTTAGCCCAATCGTCGTTGCTCGGATATTCGGGATCTTTGCCATTTGCGAAAATGAGTTTTGTGAAATTTTTATTGTAAAAAAATGAAGCGGTGAAAAAAATAAATTAAAAAAATAAATAAAATACAAAATTTCGCGCGTCGACGAAACCTCGTGAAACTCCAAACGCCTTCGATGCTTTAATAAAATGCTCGAGGCTAACGCGTGAAACTAATAAATTATATACATATATTTATCTCGCATCAGTCGAGTAATTCGTCGTATTAGCTCTTACAACATTATTCCACCTTTCCTCTCGGGGTTTCATGTCGTGAGGATCGACGTACGATTCAACTTCCACGGATTATGCGCACCGCTATTTGAAATACAATTGTACACGGATTATTGTCGTAACAACGTCTTCGAGGACACGAAAATGAAATAAACGCAAAATATTAAATGGCAAAGGTTTCGCTGTCCCTGTCGAATGTGGCACAAATAACGATCAGAAACATACCGCGAATAATAAAAATTGAAAAAAAATAAATAAGAAATACTAAATGAATTATTAAAAAAAGAATAAAATATCTCTCTCACTCTCTCTCTCTTCACTATGATAAATATAATGAATAATAATTCTATCTCTCTTTGCTACCAAGTTGTACTTATTCTTAATTAATTTACTTGTACAAAAAAATGTGTTAAATAATAAATATGATATAAAAGTATACATAATACATATTATATATAAATATATCATAACATTAATTACAGTATGATTATGGTTATTATTATTACTCATTGATATCACTATCGAACAGAAACAAAAGGAAAAAAATAAAAGTAAAGAAAACAAAACGCATAGGGAGAATGAATGACGTGCGATACGAGCCAATATGTGTATGGATCGAGAGCATTATGTATTACGACGAGAACTGAGAATTGTGATCGCCCCTTACGTGCAAAAAGGAAAGATTTAAGAAAAACCAAACAGATAAAACAAAGCGCAAAAAAAAGAAGATGTGAGAATAATACTTCGGTGTGAAAAGGTGGAGGGAGGGAGGAATGATGAAATTGCAATTTTTGGGTAGTTCATTTTTTTCGTGTGTAAGGCCAATCTAATGAAAAACGTTGAATAAATTAACTATACCTTACGATGCTAATGATAAATAGTGTACGTGAGCGACGTTAATTAATCGTGGAACGCAATCGCGTAATTATATCGAAAAAGACAAAAACTGTCGTTTAACAAAATTAACTAACTAATAAATTAATTTTAAAAATTTAAACGTCCGTGGGATTTCTTGGACACCTTGAATTCGGCTATTAAATTGTCGTCAAGTTTAAATCTGAGAAAGTTTTATCTCAAAAGAGGGTAAACCTGTTATCGAACGTTTTACTATAAAATACTTTAATGTAGAAGTGTTAAACACGAATTTATATAAATGCGTTCCAGGGTTAAATTTCGTACGCTGGCTACGCCCATGCTGCTTTCTCATTTATTTTCGCTGAACAATTCGTCGTTCCATCGTCATTGTTATGTTTCATTTTTTTTAATACAATTCAGTACACAGTTTATCGGCTCGATTTTTCCATCCACTCTCGCTGATCTTCGAGCAACAAATGTCGAAAGGACATCAAGCCCGTGAGGCTGAGATTGCGGATCTCAAAAAAATATACATGTATATCTCTAGTCTGTCTATCCTTTCTCTTCCCAATCGCTTCGCCCACCGAAAGAAAAAATCTTGCCATTCTCATCCAAGTGAGTCATTGCGACTACGAGAGTGTAACGAAACGGTCGATAATACGAGATCACGAGGAAATTAACGATAATTAATCCACAGTCGTTCGCAACGATTATTCATTTGATTGCGTTATTTGTTTCATTGGCTCATTGATTATTGTATGTTTTTTATTTTATTTTTTTTTATTTTCGAGCAGCCGCCCAGCAGCGATTCACCGCTGTACATACTATATTATAGCTGGAAACGCGATTCTAACTTGCGTCGTTGAATCGACTGTTACAACACGAACGAAATATGCGAAACGATTATTAATTTAACGGCGAAGAGAAAACTTATAAGGCTTCGTTGAAGAATTTACGGGTTGCAAGAAACAAAGTTTGAGGCACGCTATAGTAGGATATGCGAGTGGTGACGAGTCTGCTTTCGAGTGATTTATTTGCGAAGAGAACAAACAAACAAAAAAAATGAAGAAATGAAAATCGGGCGCAGCGTGAAAAAGAGATTAAAAAGAAGTAGAAAAAAACCACGAAAAGAAGACACAAAAAATGAGAGAGAGAGATTGTAAATTGAAGCCGTACCATGCAAGCGTGATGTGTATAATTGATGACGATGTGTGTGTACGATTGGGGGAGAAGAACCCAGCGCCTTTCTCTTAGACTTATCGCGCCTCTCGCAATCGAGAACCGACGATTTATTCACGAACGCGAAATCACTAAACTTGGTCCTTTATACGAGTCTACTCTATATGGCCCATTTTATTCTCACAGTACGGGTATTTAAAAAAAAAGACAAAACGAATAAAAATTATGAAAAAATAAAATGAAAACCAAATAAGATACAAAGCGGCATAGCTAATCATGGATAAATCCTCGGATCGCGGGAGGCGCAACCTCTTAGATATTATTATTATCATAAAAAAAACAACTTGTTCTACACTCTGTCCCTCCGTGATACATACACGTAAATATAAATATATACATAATATACATATACTATAAATAGACCTACATAAAAAAAAAATATGTTGTACTCATAGGTCGTTCATGCGTCTTCTTAAAAAAAAAAAGAAAAAAAAAATGAAAAAAAAATTCTTGTAACGTTTATATCGCGGCTCAACGTACGCGAATTTTATGCGAGCACCTCGAGAAAAAAAGAAAAAAAGAAAATGAAGGAAGAAAAAAAGTACTCCCGCGAGATATCTCATGTGTGACGACGTTGGTCGAGATCGACTTTTTTCTATCGCTTTGCTTTTCTATTTTTCGATCCAGCAATTACAAAAAAAAAAACAAAAAAACAAAAAAAACAGACAAAAAAACAAAGAAATCCATTAACGCGGATTGTCAATCGTTGATCAAAAGTCGAAATTGCAAACGGAGTATCGGACATCTAAGTAATTATCAATCGTCGATGATGAGAATTCGTTACGATAGCACAAAATAATGGATGATGATGAAGTTGGGATACGAAAAGTCCGAGGTCGAACGTAGAATGGTGGAAGCGTAAACGATAACGTCAAAGAGAAAAGAGAAATAAAAAATTCACAATTGGGTCGGCCATTCTGACGACACAAAGCGCGGAGCGACGAAGGAGATGGGGAGATAGACGCGGGAATGAAGAGAAAAAAAAAGATAGTACCGAAGTATAATATAATACCAAAGCGAAGTTCTCATCTCTCTCATCTTTATATATGAAAATAAAAATTTAAAAAAAAACAAAAAAATAATAATAAATTGAAAGAAAAACATTGAAGCACCGTGACTATGTAAACACATAAAGAGCCATGCAAGCGACACTCATTATGCACATACATATACATATTATATAAATAATTGTATACACGTGTACAGAGCGTTCACGCGGCAGCCGCCTTCACCGTCGTGTAGCGTCGTCGCCGTCGCGCAATTATATTATGAAAGTAAAAAAAAAAAAAGGTTGAAGGCAGTGCCTCTGAACTCTCTGGGCCGGCGATTTTACGAGGGAAAAATGCACGAATACGACGATAGCTGATTTCTTTGAGAATTTTATCAGAGCTCCTCCCATCATCGAGAACAATCGAACACGCGTCGACGTTTTTCAATCGTGTTTTTCGGTCGGCGATCGTAAATTTCCGATCGAAAGACACGATTGGAAAAAAAAATTCTACAAAAAAAAAAAAAATACGTGCCAGAGTCTCGGATAGAAACAAAAAGGAAAATCGATCTATTCCGAGAGATACCGCGAAGAGGGTGAAAAATCGTCGCTAAATGAATGCAGTTGAGGGACACAAAAGTGTCGCAAATGCGCGAGAGCGACTCATAAAAAAAAATAAAAGAAAACACGATCTTCTCGTTCGGAACAAGTTTACCGTAGCTCGTTAGTGATTCGTCAGTTCATCTCGTCATTTAAAAGAAAAAAAACGATACAATCCTTAATAGATAAGTGCAGCAATCCCCGTTTTAACGAATGAACCCCGTGAAGATAAAGATAATATTTCAATGTCCACGATTGTTCAAGATTTACTCGAGTGTTCTAAAAAAAAGAAAATGAAGAAAAAGAAATCACAATTATTGCGGACCGCAAATTGTTCGAAGCTTCTGATTGTTAATTTGTTGCCCCCCCCCCCCCCCCCACATTACGTCTGTTGTCCTTCGGATAGGTGAAAAATATTTCGCTACCGTACGGATAATTTTACTCGCGTCGATAAAACATTTTATTGTTATAAATCTCCAAGACCCGCGAAAATCCCTAATATATACTTGTACGATGACGAAGATCTGTTCTCGCGACGACGCGTACAAAACGATGATACACGAATTCAACGTGGGTGAGCGGATAAAGCTGTCTACCCCCTCCTTGAAATTTACATTAATTCGCGATATCGGAAAAGCATATGAAATGATAAAAAAAACAAAAACAAAAAACAAAATCCACTATAAAAAACTGTACATAAACGTGCGTTTACTATTACCTATTTATTACTATTGTGAAACTTACTCTGTTAAGATCTTCGACTATTCGATTTTATCGAAATGAGGCTAAGATTTAAGAGGAATGATGAAGATATATAAACCAAAAAAAAAAATGAAAGAAAAAGAAAAGACAAAAAAACGATGATTAAAGAAAGATAAAGCCGAATAAAAGCCAGAGGGTGCGACGCGCATTTGCGCGTATGTAAGTTGTTTTAGCGTCATTGCGACTCTATCTCTCACGAAATAAGTATAATATATATATTTGTTTATATAAAATATACATTAAATAACGACGATTATTATTAATAATAATAATATTGTCATCATCATTCATCGTTATAAATTTATTATTGCTTTATGATTATCGAAGGTGGTGGTACGATGAGTAATTATTAATATGAAATAAAAAAAAATACAAAACAAAACAAAACAAAAAAACAAGCGAGAAGAAAAAGAAAAATACAAAAAACAAAAAGTCTTACTTATACATAATTATGAATACATCATGATGATATATACGTAATAATTAATTACTATGGTAATATATCTTATTATTCTCATTATTATTACTATTAAAAATGATAAAACACCCTCCCCCCCTTTGAACCTCCCATTTGTTGTGAATGTTTACGTTGTTTAAAATGATATTCAAGATTATTCTAAAAATAAAGTCTATGATTTCCACGTGAATATTTTATATATCGTCCGTACAACACGCGCCTACGCCGTCCAAACTATTCGTACGTTCGTACATCTTTCTTTTAAATTATTATTTCATTTATTATTAATTCATTGAGTACAAACTACTTTACATGCATTAATTTTGTCCGCAGAAGCTTTTAAGAAGAAGCTTTTAAATGAAGATTTAAATGAGGGTATAAATATGGCAGGGTCGATGGAGTAACATGCATATAAAATCTTAACCAAAAAACGATTCCATATAACGATTCATTCTCTGTGTTAAAGCATTCCATATATCAATTTCTTCTTCGTTATTTTTTTTATCAAACTTATCGAAAGTGCAGCAACAATTTATTTCCATTCGACGTTACGACCGACTTTCCAGGCTTAATGAAATCGTCCAAACTATTCGTACGTTCATACATTCGTACGAAATTATTATTTCATCTATCATTAATTGATTGAGTACAAACTATTTTACATACATTGATTTTGTCCGCAGAAGCTTTTAAGCTCGTACGCCGATATCACTCGTATGTTTCTCTTATATATCTTAAATCTACAGGTATAAATATCGCAGGGTCAATGGAGTAACACTATGCATATAAAATCTTGAACAAATAACAATTCCATATAACGATTAATTCTCTCTGTTAAAGCATTCCATACATCAATTTCTTTACTTTTTTTTATCGAACTTATCGACAGCGCAGCAACAATTTATTTCCATTCGACGTTGCAGAGGATTTTCCAAGCTTAATTAATCGCAATTGCAACTGCGGTCGAATCGCGAGGCGCGCAGGCGCCCGCAAAGCCCAGCGGGGAGAACTTCTGTACGAGCGCAACGTTATTTAGCAATGACGCGCGACGTGCTGGCGGGCGAGAACCGATCGGCGTTCGTGCGCGATAAAACTAATCGTGGAACGGGAAACACCCGAGAGTCCACCGGCTCGATCGTCGAACCGGACAACACAACCGGCTTCACGATGTGAAGATCCAACGGAGAACAAGATCGAGAGGACCGAACCTCAAAGAATGTACGCGGATACGTAATTCCTCGCGAACATGCATCGGCCTAGAATAATCAGGGCGCCATCTTGATATCAGCTGTCACGAGCAGACGATAAGCAGGTGGGAGATATTTTTCATTCGCTATTTTTCTCGAGCCCTTTGTCGATGGGAATTATCGATCACTGTCAAATCACCCGTCGCTCCTGCATCGCACATTTACCAACGACCCATGCGAGATTCACTCGTCCCATCGCTTCCGTCACGATTAATTCGTCGACCATCGATTAGATCATCGTCCCTAACAAAATTAGGGCGCTCAAATTCAAAAACGTCCTCTCGCGTCGAATGTTTTTTCCTGCCGTAAAAAAAAAACCAACAACATAGCGCCGTTTGTCGAAGATTCATTCGACGCGCAAAATGTAACTTCGCGACGTTTTTTCTCACTGAAGTCGTAAATAAAATCGGTACGCGAGAAAGATAACTTTTTCGTCGTAGCTTCTCTTTCGATCTTGAGTTTTCTCTCGCAACGATAAATCGTTCTCGAAGTGCCGAATTGACGACTGTCTCGACCAATGGAATGCGCGGAAATTCGCATCGATGAAACTGACTAACGTGTTTCCTTTTTTCAGAGGCTGACCCTGCCGCTGCTGAGGTGACATGGAAATAACTCAAGCCGACCTGCGAATAGGTGATTACACGAGTGAGTTTATCAACGCGAGTTACAAACATGAGAAGAACGAGGATCAAGAGTCGGAGGTCAATGTTTTCTACGCCATAGGAATAAAGGAAGAGAGCCGCTTCAACGAGAGAAGAAATTACGATTGCATAGCCGGCGTATCGGAGTTCCTGGAGCCGAATCTCAACTCCATACAGCACGAAACTTCGAGCTCCGGTAACATACTGACGGAGTCCGTGTACCTCGACTCACCGGCCTCCGAGTTGCTCGGCGACGAGTCGAGGCGTACGGACGAACCGACGGACGCGTACGAGAGGTGCGAAGATCACGCTCATACGACGAGTTACAATATCTCTACCGTAGTGATAACGGGCGATATTTTGGACGAACTTAGTTTCAGTATAAAGAGGGAGAGCGCGGATACAGAGAAGGGCGAGAGGTCGCGCGAAGTCCGCAAGGCTCGTTCGAGGAAGAGAATAATCGAAGCTAGGAGAGGTTCGACAGACGATTTCGGAGAGGAAGATTGCAGGCTCGGCGAGAAGCTTAGAAGAAGAAGATTCAGACGAGCTGGTCTGAGAAACGAGTATCGAGAGCGTCTGCGAAGGAAGGCCGAGTGCATGAGAGAGAAGCGTAAGAAATTGTACGAAGAGGAGAGTCAGGAGGAGAGACTGCAGAGACTGGCGAGGGAGGCGGCGAAGAGGCGGGAGATGAGAATGTACTACGAGACGCCCGATCAGCGAAGAAAGAGGCTCGACGCGGAGGCAGCGAGGAAGAGGGAGTACAGAATGTACAACGAGACGCCGGACGAGAGAAGGAAGCGGCTGGACCGCGAGGCCGAGCGTCGGAGGGTCAAGAGGCTGACGATGTACGCCAGCGAGACGCCAGAGCAGAGACGAGAGAGATTGAACAGAGAGTCTGCGAAGAGACGCGAGGCTCGATTGAACCAGTACGCGAAGGAGACCGAGGATCAGAGACAAGAGAGACTGCGCAAAGACGCGCTGAGAGCGCGCGAAATGAGGTTCACGAGATCCGCTATTGAGACCGAGGAGGAGCGGCGCGAAAGGTTAGTGAAAGATGCTCTTAGAAAGAGAGAATTAAGAATGCATGGGGAAACGCCGATGAGCAATTTTACCGAATTGAAAACGGTGCGGAATTTTGAGGAATTAAACAATGTGCAGATGAAGGACGATCCAGATAATCAATTGGGCGGTCACTACCTCAGCAACTGGATGATGTGGTTTCAAAATACCCTGACCCAACCGACAAACTCTGAGGAGCAGAGCGACGAGGCCAGGCAACAGACGGACGTCTGATAATCGTCCGGACTTCGGTGCCGAATATCGTCTTCTTTCTTTCTCAACGGCGAAAGATCGGCGACGGAGAAGTGATTCGTCGACGCAGGAACAGTGAATCGAACGTTCTTCTTCTTCTTCTTTAACACAATTTTGTCCGGGCCTTCACCACCACAGTGAAGGGAAACCGGACTGGCCACAGGAAAGTGAATCGAACGTTGCTCCGTTGGCCGACACGTTCATTCTGGCGGCCAGATGAGGCGCCCTCTATTCGTACGTGGTCGCTTCGTCGAATTGTATGAAGAAGAAGAAGAATCGAACGTTGCTCGATGTGATCGTCGCCCCGTTCGGATCATCGGTGATCGTTGATCTCGCTTGTACGCCGAGGAAGAAATAGCTCTTGTGTTACCGGACGTTTCACGGACTAGTCGAATTAGCCCATCGAACGCCGGGCGTGTATTAAAGATAAAAAAGAGAGCTAATTTTACGTCGCGTAAAAAAAAACATTGCGACGAAAGAAACGAACGATTCTTCGCTGAGACTCTGTTCGGCTCTAGCCTCTAATCTATAGTAAAATAATAATTACTAGTGCCTTTTATTTATTGTTATATCGAGAAACATACGATCCGCATCGAGATAGACAACTTTCCGTTTCGTTTTGTTGTCACATCCGGCACACTAATCGTGTCGCACAGTGTGAAGATATCGTAATCGTTGCAGGTTCATTCTTTATCGTATCAACACAAAAAAAAGCCAAATATGTATTTGTGTTTAGAGCTTCGCATCTTATTTTATCGCCGATAGACAAGCGCGTTAACGCCCTCGCGCGGACAAGCGCGAGAGGGACGACAAAAGCCTCGATAAAACGAAAAAATTATTCATCGAAACTGCATCGAAGAGGCTCGAGCTTTACTGCAATATTATTGTCACGAAAGGTTAAAGTTAAGTGCGAAAGGAACTGGCGATTGTAACAAGCGGAGAGGAATGGACTAGGTCGGTGTCTTTCGATGCGTTTGCACTAAGCTATTGATTGCCCTATTGCAAAGCCTCACATGAAGACACGAGAGACTCAACGCTGTAACTAAACGTCGAGATGAACTTTATATCGAACGATTGTGTTACATGTGCGATATACGATAACGGTTCGTTTAAGTTATAAGTGTTTTCTAAATAAATATGTTTGCTACGTAATTAGTGAGATATTCACACAGGAGGGCTCGACGGTTCGTCGAGCCTCCCTTTTATTCCTCGTCCGTGCGTTTTTTTTTCTTTCTTCGGTTGACGTACCAGCGAATGAAGAGACGGCGATTGCAGGTCTTTCCGGCCGGGCTCTCGGAGCACGGCATTTCTTCTCCGCACGGGCCCGAAGTTCTCTTCCCGTTCGATTCCGCACCATCGATCGTCTTCGATTTCGGGCGCTCGCGCAAAAAATCTCTCACCTCCAGCATGACCTCGTAAAACTCGCGACGTTCGGCGAGCAACTCTCTTATCACTAGTTTCTGGAGATTCTCGTCCGATCGAGTGCCGCTGCTCGACGAACGGTTTCCTTGCCTGAAGACCTCGACCTCCATCGGTTTCCACGGCACGAGCGCCATGGAAATCGCTTCTCTTCGATCGGTCGGAGGATCGTCATCTTCCCTCGATACTTCTGTCTCGTCGATGTTATTCTGCATTGTGTGCGACTTTAAATTTTTATACGTCAGGGCGAAAGCAATGACGATAACATTCGGCTGCGAGACGCTGTTTTGTTTCAACCTGTGTGCACTGTAAAAAAAAAAACGTATTAAACTTAATGTACCGAACCGGAAGTTTTCATGCAAAAACTCGTATATTAAATTTCGTATAGAATTGTGATGAAAAATTAATATTCAGTGCATTAAAAACATTGGGAATACTTTATTTTTAATAACGTACTTTAATTTTACTGTGAAAGCACTTTAATATCAATGAAAAAGTAAATTAGTTTTTCATCACAATTGTACATTGAGTTTAATGTACCAGTTTTGACATAAAAACTTCCAGTCCGATACTTTAAGTTTACAATTTTTTTTTACAGTCTATGACATAAGTGTAAATTCCAGCTCGGCCGCAAGCGCATTGAGCGGTTCTGCGTCGACGCTCCATGCAATCGCCGGATATGCAGAAGCTCTTCAGGCTCTCCAACAGCTCGTAGAGACCTTTTATTTTTTTCTTCTTTTCCGAGGACTTTGATTGCTCGTTCTTCGATTCTTCGAGGTTCTCGGATATTGCGTTTACAGAGTACGGATGTTCGCCGGATGCTTCCTTCGTGATCGAAGAACCTCGTCGACCACTCGGGTCGAGAAACTTTGTCGCTTCTTCGTCTTTGCTCGCTTCGAGCAATTCTCTGAGGCGCCGTTCGGCTCCGCAAGCGACGCAATCTCTCCGCTCGGCAATATCTTCACCGCAGAGACACGAAGTGGGTTGTGCTGCGTCACCGAAGATCTTTTGGTCGATCGTAAATGACTGTACGACAGTTCTAGCTTCCGGTCGTTCCAGCCAGTCGCCTTTCGGTGTCTCAACATTGTCCGATCGGCAGGAGCAAGTATTAACTTCTCTGGGACGACCGATCGTGGTCGAATCGCCTCGAACTCCCAAAATCTTTCGAATATTATTTCCCATCGTGATACCAAAAAATAATTCGACGTTAGGCCGATGATATAGGGCTGTGTATCAAATGATCACCGAAAAAGTCGAGATCGTGACAACTGAACACGAAAAGTCTACACCGTGAAAGTGAAAACGCTACATCTTAGACAACTCACCAAGACAACTCGACGGTATCCTCTTCCGTTACTACCGGTCAAGAAAAGTCAATTTTCGACCGGAAACGAGGTCATAGCAAAAACACTCTAATCCGGTCGAAAAATGAGATTTTCAAACCGGAAGTAGCATATTTCCGGTATGACGTCACTTTCGGTCGAATCATGAGATTTTCAAACTGAAAAGGACCTATTTCCGGTATGAAGCCACTTCCGATCGAAAGATGAGATCTACAAAGCAGAAGTCATGTATTTCCAGTATGACGTTACTTCCGACGGAAAAATTACATTTTCGATCCAAAAGCGAAGTATTTCCGGTATGACGTTACTTTCGGTCGAATCATGAGATTTTCAAACCGGAAATGACGTTTTCCCCTGTGATGCCAATTCCGGTGAAAAATCAATATTTCAAAGGATTTTCTTGGTGCAGAGCTAACTGGTGGTAAGACGTTGCATGCTCACTTTCACGGTGTAGACTCTTCGTGTTCAATCGTCGTGGTATCGTTTATTTTTCAGCGTTCGTTTTATATGCTGCCTGCAAGAGCGATTAGCGTTTAACGAACTCTTTTGGTCTTCAAATATTAAGAATATACGATTTTTTTGTTGCCAGCAAAAAAAGTAATACTCGATAGAAAACGATTATCACGATAAACGTTATCTCGCCTCCTCCGGAAACGTTACTAAACTGTGATAAAATCTACGGAGTAAAAAATCAGTGTCAGTTTTATCGATCGAAATATAAATTATTAAAAGAAAAGCCTGGTTCGGTAAATATTCTTCATCACGCGAGACTCAGTACGTTTGCAGCGGTCGTCGCATTGATTATGCAAGGCGGTGTAAAATTTACGAATTTTATCGTGTTCACGATATTTATGTAGGTGGACGATATCGTTATTGCTACGCCGAGCAAAGCGATGAAGTAGCCGAACCAATCGACAAGCCGGTGTACGCAGAGTCTTTCCTCGTCGACGTGTTCGACGGCAACGCGTCTCACGCTCTTTATTCGCCGGATTTTCTCGGGTCGGGCGGCTTCGACGAGTACGGGACGAGGCTCCGTCTCGAGATCTCTCAGTCGCAATTCCTCGGCGATAGCTCGTTCCTCCGGAGTTGTCGAGTCGTCCTCGATTTCACTGAGAAAACCGGGCGAGTCGTCGTCGTAGTAGACGTACGAGTAACGATGATTGCTCACATTGTCGTCGAAAAAACCGTAGTAAACGGACTGCGAGTGTATTCTCGGATCGTCGAGCATTTCCGTACCCGCACGACGCTCCGAGGGCGAGAATACCTCGAGATCCGGTGGTCTCGCAGCGGACTCGATCTTCAGGGCTCGAGCCCTCGCGTACATCAACGGCGGAAGTACGAATACCAGAGGACCGGTCAGTGTTCCACCTATCAGAGCCATTACGATGTCGAAACGTGGCACCGACTCGCCCAAGGCGACTCCGAGGAAAACGACCGCCGATCTCATAGCGCAACGCTTCCAACCGAATGCTGCAAGAAGAAAAGAATATTTAGAATTTAGAATAATATTTAGAATATTTAGAAGAAATGCCCGCCCTACTTTGTAAACAACCAGCAATAGACTTATTCCCGTGGTGAACTGAGCTGATCAAGAAAGTTGATTGGAAGCACCGACCAACGATTTTTTTTTTTTTTGGAAGAAACAAAGTCAATGTCAAAGAAGAAATGGTTGGTGTGCTCGTGTTCTGACCAACCTGAAAACTAAGTGGTCCATTGGCGCATCGAACCGACTCTCATTCCAAGCTTTGAAAGGTTGATTTTTCGGCGATATTAAAAAACCAACTGTTATATGTGTCGGATATGAAGTTGGTGTTCGGTTGAATTTTCCTAAAAGAACTCGATTTGCAAACCTAAGGCAAGAGCTATCAGTGCTCTCGACTTAATGTTGGAAGTTGCGTTGTTTTGGGAAAGTCCAACTGTGAACCAACTTTCTATCCTACACATAATGGTTGGTATTGTGGTTGGTTTTGAGATATCGACCGAATAGCTACCTCCAGAAGGTTGGAATCAAAGCCGCACCAATCGACGGGGTGAGTTGGAGTAGATTGTTAGAAAACAACCCAAAGTTTTGGTCCGCGAGGGTGTGTCCAATCGACTTTTTCATTCGGTTCAGTAAATCGGGACGATATTTTTTCTCTCGACCTTACATCTGTGAACATGCATACGATCCTCCAAATGCTGGAATAGCGCAGAGTGTCCTATGGCGCTCGAGAAACACAGCTGAAGAGCAGCGAGCAATATCGCAGCTCGTATAACGTAACCGGATCCTACCACTTGGAGAATATTAGCCGTTGTGCTTCCGCCGTATCTCCAAACTGCAAGACCGGTGGTCACACCGAAGAATGAACCGGTAACTGCGTGGAAATAAAAATAATACGACAAAAATTAATGAAGATCATTCAGTCGATGATAATGGGCGATGGATGAATAAAATTTAGTTCGCATCGACGAACTTATAAAAGCGAGTATCACGGCCTTGTCGATGTCCCGAGGCTGTCTCATGTCCACCTGAACGGTCATCAGGGTCGGATGAACGTCGAACTGGAATGCCAACATTCCGTAACTGTGGATAGAAAACACAAAAAAAAAATTACTTTATCGAACATTGCGAAGCGGTGTTTAAGGTAGTCCTTGCGAATAGTGTTCACTTCGCATAAGTTTCGGAGAAATGAGAGGGAATTGCAAACACTTCCGGATGGTATTAAAATGTGAAAAGTCAAGCACATTGAAGGTGCTGGAAATATTAATTTTTCACAATAATAATTCCAAAATGTTATTAACAAATTTATGAGAAATAAAACTTCTACGAATCTCCCGAAAAGCCAATTTTTTTTTAATGAAAATGATTCGTTTATTTTTCTGAATACGTATGCATGTTTTCAGATTTTTTAATTCGCTTTGAATTTTGTGATTTTCTACACATTTTTCGCATATAAAAAAAAAGTTAAGTGAATTTAAAAATCTGAAAAAATGCATACATATCCAGAAAAGTAAAGGAACGTTTAAAAAAAAAAAAAAACGTTAGGTTTCCAAACGTTTGGTGAACAATTTTATTTGTCATCAATTTGATAATAACACTTTAGAATTATTATTATGCAAAATTAATCTTCCCACCACCTTCAATATGCTTAATTTTTTCAGATTTTTATACCATAGAGAAGTGTTTGCAATTTGCACTCGTTTCACTGAAACTTATGCGAAGTGAACACTATTCGCAAGGATTACCTTAAGGTGGTTCCTCGCTTCGCGTACTTACGCCGAAATAAATTTGTCCCACGTCGGTGAATTCGGTACGGGAACTGCATCGAGTACACGATTGTCCACGATGATGCACCACCATATCAGAATTGCCGCGAGACCTACGGCGGCACAGGAAAAAACCGCCACCCACCTACAAAAAGAAGATAAAATTAGTTGATTACGCCTCTTTTTTTTTCAACATCCATATAATTTTATTTTTTGCCCTCTCACTTCATATCTCGAGGGCTGCCGAGCCACATCAGAGGACAGAGAAGAACTCCAACTAGTAGAAGCCAGTAGCAGAAGGAAAGATCGAATGTGTTGTCCGATACTTTGAGGCCGAAAATCTGCAAGTTCTGCGACGCTGAAAATTTATAATGGTTCACGCAATAAAATAAGTGATATCGATTGGCGTGAAATTCGTCGAGCGCTCGACTCACCGACCAGTAGATTAGGAATTCCGCATCCGAAGACCGTGAGATCGAGGAGAACGTTCACGCAAGTTCGAGCCCGTGGACCGAGGGTCAATTCGGTTACCGCTGCGAGAGGATATCTGCAATAACATTTTCGAATTGTTATCTTACTGACCGGTTATTGTGGCTCGGGCGCTTTGCGCCTTCGCTATTGACTATGGAATTTGGAAAACGAAAATTTAGATTTCCGAAGATTTACTGATAATTAATACTTCATTTCCGGTTTGAAAATCTCACTATTTTCGAGGTGATATTACATCATACTGGAAATACGTCATTTCCGGTTTGAGAATTTCATTTTTCCCTATGAAATGACATCATACCGGAAATACGTTATTTCCGGTCTGAGAACTGCATTTTTTGACCCGAAATGACGTCGTACCGAAAATACATTACTTCCGGTTTGAGAAACTAATTTGTCCGACTGGAAGTGACGTCACACCGGCAATATGTAACTTCCGGTTTGAAAATTTCATTTTGCAACCGGAAATGATGTCATACCGGAAAAACGTCATCTCCGATTTGAAAATCTCATTTTTTCAACCGGAAGTCACGCTATACTGAACACACGTCACTTACGATTGAAAAATATAATTTTTCAAACCGTAAGTAACGTATTTTCAGCAAACCTCCGAAAATATAAATGTCCGTTTTCTAAATTCCACAATTCCATACAACAATCTGCTAAGACGCTACAAATAAAAATCTATCGAATACCAAGTCCCAGTGTAAGCATTGATACATACCGATTTTTTCGGGATATTTGGGGGTCGATAGAGTTCGCGATTGTCCATGATTTGCCGAGTAGACCCGCCGTGTAGATCTGAAGAGCGAAGACGACAAGAACCAGAGGTACGCCGAGCAATCCTGCGAACAAATATTGCATAATATCATAAAACGACCGTTGTTCACTTAGAGAGCCAACGACCTTGCACAGTCTCACTGGCACACTTGGCGTTGGTTGCAGCAATTCTTCATGACATAACACGCCCACGGTGCTCGAGTATCGTTATGTAAAAATGAAGAAAAAAAAATAAAAATTAACTTAATTTTTTTTAAACTCACCGCATTGAACAATCGCCCGTGGCAATGCTATTATCGGGAAGACACCGAAAATATCGACGACGCACAGGGTCGCGAAGAGCAACGATAGTCCGGTGTTCGCGTCTTTGTACAACAGCGGTGTATTCTCGCGATTCATCGCGCGATTCGCTATTCGCGACTCACAGCGAACAGCCAGTGTTCGATATTCGAGCTCGACCGCGAGACGAACCGGTTACTTCTTGGCGGCCAGTTGTAACTCGATAGTTATTGAACACGAATGGATGACTCCAGCGTCGACGGTGGGAGCGAACGAAGACCCACAAAGACAGTCTCACGCACTCGGTGTTTGTCGCCCTACCACCACGTGCGGCCCGCACTCGACAAATTATCCCTCCACAAAAACTCTGCATTCGTAAAACTAGCGGTAAGGACAAAAGCTGGAGCTTCTCTGTCGTTCAACCATCAAATTTATTTACAAAAAATAGACATAGCAGCGAACGGCTTACATCTACGAACTTATGATATTTTCTGTTTTTTTTTTGTCTACCTTCGACGAAGTATCAAACGGACTGTCCGTATAAAAGAACAAAAAAAATAAGGCTGTCCGCGAGGCCCGTAATTATCGTGTAAATAATAATAATAACTTACATAAACGTCTAATAAATTTGCATTGCCATGAGTGTCTCTCTTCCCTCGTCAATAAAAAAAGGAAAAGAAAGAAAGAAGTAAGAAAATTTAAACGGACTCAAAACGAGAGTACGTGAACGATAGTAAAACAATTGTTGAGACGAGACGACCCATCGAGGTAATACGTTAAAGATAGAGATTAAGATACGTAACGATAGTGGTACGAAGTTTCTTGTCGGGTGGGGGGGGATTTTCAATGGTTATTGAATAAATCTTAACGGGCCGCTCAATCGTCCTTCGATTCGGTGTCGTCGTCGGTCTCGTAAGCCGGCGACGCCGGTGAGTAAGTTGGACTGGTGGGCGAGTAGCCCGGCACCGGAGGCGAGTAAGTCGGACTGGTAGGCGAGTAACTCGGGCTGGTCGGTGTGTAAGTCGGGCTCGTGGGTGAATATTTGGTGCTCGACGGTGAGTACTGTGGACTGGATGGTGAGTAGGTCGGGCTCGTCGGCGAGTAGTTCGGACTGCTGGGCGAGTATCTCGTGCTGCCGCCGGTGGTGTGCTGAGGCGAGCTCGGCGAGTAGCTCGGGCTCGTTGGCGAGTATGTGGGGCTCGTCGGCGAGTACTTCGGACTGGCCGGTGTGTACTGCGGCGACGTGCCGGCGAAGGACGGCGAGGTGGGCGAGTAGCTCGGGCTTGTCGGCGAGTACTTCGGGCTGCTGGGCGAGTAGCTCGGGCTGGCCGGAGAATATTGTGGGGAGCTCGGCGAGTAGGATGGACTGGTGGGCGAGTAGGAGGGCGAGGCCGGTGTGTAGTTCGGCGAGCTCGGTGAGTAGCTCGGACTCGTCGGCGAGTAGCTCGGACTGGTCGGTGAATATCCGGGGCTGGTTGGCGAGTAACTGGGGCTCGTCGGTGAGTAGCCGGGGCTCGTCGGCGAGTAGCTCGGACTGGTGGGCGAGTAGCTCGGACTGGTCGGCGAGTAGCTCGGGCTCGTGGGCGAGTAGCTGTGACTCGTCGGCGAGTAGCTCGGGCTCGTCGGCGAGTAACTCGGCGACGTGGGCGAATAGCTGGGACTCGTGGGTGAGTAATTCGGACTCGTTGGCGAGTAACTGGGCGATGTTGGCGAGTAGCTCGGACTCGCCGGTGAATAGCCGGGGCTCGTTGGCGAGTAGTTGGGGGAGGTCGGCGAGTAGGTTGGACTCGTCGGCGAGTAGTTCGGACTCGAAGGCGTCATGCTCGGAGACGTCGGCAGATAGGCCGGTGAGGTCGGCGAGTAACTCGGCGAGGCACCGCCGGCCGGCGACATCGGATAAGGACTCATGCTCGGACCGGGACTTCCCGGACTTCCGGGCTGTGGCGAGTACGCCGAGTACGCGGGCGACAGGCCCGACGCGTCCGAGGCTCCGGACGGCGAGAAACACGCTCCGCCAGGCGTCATACCGCTTCCGAGGGTCGGCGACATGCTCGAGGCACCGTAGCCCGGCGTCGAACCCATTTGATTCCACGGTGTCATCTGCGGACTCATGCTCGGCGTCGCCGCACTGCCGAAGAACATTCCTGCACCGCCCATCACACCCGCACCGACCGCCATCGGAATCTCTATGCCGGCCTTGCACTTCTCCGCGTCGAGCAAGAGATCGAAGCAGCCTGCGAAAAACAAACATCGATTATTAATATTAAAATATCACGCTCGAAGAGGGAAGTAACTGAACGATGGAGAACAAAAATTTACCGAAAATCATTGAATTCCTTTTTTTTGTAACTCATGCATGAAAAGTGCTACTTTTCGTGCCTGTTGAGAGTGGCGTAAGTGACGCTTTACAGCCAAGTGTGCTATAAATACCCGGCGCATGCGCACATCGGTCCGATCTTACTTTACGCACGCGTCTCGTACTTTACGCACGCTGGCTGTACAGTGCCACAATCAGCAGACACTGAGTAGCACTTCTCCTGAATACGTTACAGAAAAATGATATGCCATACTAGTGAGTTGTATCAAACATTAAACATAGACGTAGAAGCGCTTTCTTCTGAGACTTTGGCGTTTCTGCACTTTACTCAAGTTCAAAGATACCGGACGATCAGTAGAATTATGGCCGTCTATACCGGCAAATGCGGTACAGTGCAGCTAAGTCGGTTGGGGGCGCATTGGATGTTAGGTAATTTAGCCAAACGCGGCTAGGGAGTGCTAGGGGAATCAGGATGGGATTTCTATAAAAACCCCCAAGGGCACGGTGGAATATGGAACAAAATATTCTATATATATATATAATCTAACCTGTTCCAATTCGCGGCAACTGTCCCATTATAATATTTTCCGACACTCCCCTCATCGGATCCACCTCGGCGTGAGACGCCGCGTCGAGCAAGACATCCACGGTTTCTTCGAAGGAACATCTGCAATTTATAAATTTTTTTGGTAATTCCACATTAATATTAGACGTGCGATTCAGACGAGCAGAGGTGAAAAAAAAAATTACCTCATAAGAGCTCCGGTATCCTGTCTGTTTATTCCGTGACGGGTGATCGCCATGAGATGACCCTTCGCGGTCATGACGTCGCAAAGAAGAGCGAGATGACGATAGTTTACGTAAAGACCGTAGAACTGAAGCACGGCGTTCATTTCCTTCTCGACTGATTTTCGTACGGCCTCGATGCCGAGAACTTGGAATATCTCGCAGATGTCGTTGCTGAACGTGCGAACCGGATCGACGTCGCGCTCGCTGAGAACCTTCATCAAGCTCGTACCGTCAGTTTCCAGGAGCCATTCGGCTATGGCCTTGAACTCGCCGGTGTCCGTTATTATTATACGCTTCTTCGAATCCGTTTGCGGCAAGTGCATGTACACCTTGCCGATCGCTTCGATGCCCTGAAAATACATCGAAAAAAAATATTAGTCTCAACGCAGCGAGAAAAACAAAATAAAATAATAGTACTTTGCGATACCAGTACGTAAAAGCGGACTTTCGGCGAAGATTGGGAAGCGACTGCGCGAAAGAAGGCGAGTGCAGCCACTTCACAACCGCCTTCCGAAGTCCGTTTTTACGTACAAGTATCGCATACTACTTTTTGTGACGAATGCATGAAAGGTGCCAGGTTATTTTGCTGGTCGGACGCGACAATAAAGGAGAAACAGACGGATGTGCGCATGCGCACAGTATTTACGATACGGTTACGCGTTTCGGAAATATTCATTACGACACGTTTCAAGTACTTACGGAACGCTTCGAGTATTTATGCAACGCTTACAGAATTTATATAACGCCTTCTCGAAAAACGCCACTTTATCTCGCGCCTACAAAGTAGCACTTTTCATGCATGAGTTACAAACAAACAAAAGAAGCTACTGGCGAGCTATTAGCGAAGTCTTGCCTGCAGAGTCATGTCGCTGAGCATGTTAGCCTCGATACACCTGAGGAACATATCGTCCTCCATCTTGTCGACGGTCTCCTCCTCGGTGTCCTGAAACTTGCTGTCGTCGCTGTTCATTATCCTGATCCTAAGAACGAGTTTCTCGGCGTTGTCGTCGTTGAATATGCAATTGAGATCGTCGCCGAATCCGGCGTTAATTTTCTCGGCGATCTGCTCCATGGTCAATTTCTTGTCGGTCATGCGTTTGCGATCGAGCTCGATACGCAAGAGCCACGGCGAGATCTTCGTCGGATCGAAATCCGGCATCTCGTAGTAGACGTTGACGAACTCCTGATCCTCGGCTATGACAGTGTTCTGCGGATCGGGATCGTAGTATATCGCGGTGTTGGCGGTTACTTTGCGCAACGTGGTGTGCTCGAGACGGCAAAGCACGTTCTTAGCCTTTTCGGCGTCCCTCGCGGCCGCCCCGGTCAGGAACACGGTTAGAGACGGAGCCTTCGGCTTCTTACTGATATTGATGATCTCCTTCAACCTCGGCACACCGAGTGTTACGTTCTTCGACGACACACCAGCGAAATGGAAGGTGTTCAGCGTCATCTGAGTGGCGGGTTCGCCGAGCGACTGAGCGGCGAGCGCTCCGACCATCTCGCCAGGCGACACCTGTGCCTGCTGGAATCTCGTCTCGATCTCCCCTATCAGCCACTCGAAGGCCTCGCCCGAGAGTCTGAACTCCTCGGATACGCACTTCGTGCAGAGGGTCGATCGAATGAGGCAACGGAAGAGAAGTGTCGCGTTCTCGTTGGCTTTCTGACTGAGACGATCGTCACCGGCGACGATTATACATTTCTCCAAGAGATCCTTCACGCCCTGAATCACCCTCATGGGACTGAGATCTGTCGGTGCTCTCTTGTTTATGTGAAATATCTTCTGAACGTTCCAGATCATTCTCTGAAGATTGCACGGTTGGACGACCTTGGATTCACCGCTCGGGAAGATTTCTCTCAGGGTCGCCCGATCTCTGTTCAGCTGTTCCCATTCTCTCTCGAGCTCGGAGATGACCTCGCCCGAGCCCATCATCTCTCTGACGATGTCCTCGCTGAATATCCGCCTGAGATAACGCTCGTTGGTCGGATCGAACTTGAATTTCTTCTCGAAGGCTTTGTTGCTCAACTTTATGGTCGGTAAATTTTGAAACTCAACGGTCTCGCCGCACAGGCCGTCCTCGCCGTAACGAAGCTGGATCAATTGACCCACCGAGTTTCTCACCGTGCCGTCGTAGTGAACCATCACCGACTCCATGGCCTTTATCAAACGACGCTGGATGTAACCGGTCTCGGCGGTTTTGACCGCGGTATCGATGAGACCCTCTCGACCTCCCATGGCGTGGAAATAAAACTCCGAAGGCGTGAGACCGGCTAGATAGGAGTTCTCTACGAATCCCCTCGACTCGGGACCGTAATCGTCCTTTATGAAGTGGGGCAGAGTGCGCTTGCGGAAACCGAATGGTATACGCTTGCCCTCGACGTTCTGTTGGCCCACGCAAGCGATGACCTGCGAGATGTTGATGTTCGACCCCTTCGAACCCGAAACCACCATGGCTTTCAGATTGTTGTACTCTGTCAGTGACTTCTTAGCCGAACCTCCGGTCTTGTCACGAGCGTCGTTCAATATTCTGTTTACTTGATTCTCGAAAGTTTGCCTGAGCGTGTTACCGGGCGTCGGTTCGAGTTCCATGTTGTGAGCTTTCTGGATCACCTCTATTACGTCCTCCTTAGCTTTCTTGATGGCTCTCTGAATCTCCTTGTAGGTGTCCGGATCGGCGATCGTGTCGCCGATACCGATCGAGTGACCCTCGAGCAGCAGCCAATTGTTTATCACCGTCTGAATGTTGCCGTAGAATCTGCCGCAAACCTCGTGTCCGAGCTCAAGCATACATATGTGAAGCAAGGAACCCGCCGATGTACCGAGAGTCTTCTTGCAGAGGATTCCCATGACGAGCTCGCCGTGCTCTACCATTACTTTGGTGTCACCCGGTGAGATCCACTTGTAAGGACCGTCGTCCTCCTCGTCTGGATGTGTGCTGTGAGTTCTTATCATGTTCACGTTCCCTGGAATGATGAGAGAAAATATTTGCTTTCCGGTCCAGAGCGGCTTGGGCTTGAGTATGCAGGGTTGCGGCATCTTTCCGTCCCAGCTCGGCAGGAACATGAGGATGTTCATCATCTGCTCCTTCTCGATGAAGACGTCTCTCTTCGTCATCTTTCTGACGGCCGTCAGGGTGTCCTGTACGATACCCATTACCGGTTTGTTTGCCTGAGGGGTGATTATCTGACGCGGTGTGACGTGAATGTTTTCGACCTCGGCGCGAGTCTCCATAGACTGGGGTACGTGAAGGTTCATCTCGTCGCCGTCGAAATCGGCGTTGTAGGGCGAAGTGCAGCTGAGATTCATACGAAAGGTACTCCACGGCAGAACCTTCACTCTGTGACCCATCATACTCATCTTGTGGAGGGTCGGTTGACGATTGAATATGACGAGATCGCCGTCGCGTATGTGTCTCTCCACTCGGTATCCGCACTGCAGATGCAGATCCGAGGGTTTCGGATGAAATCTCAGATCTATACGCTCGCCGTTGTCCCTGACTATGTACTTCGCTCCGGGATACTGCGAATTACCTCGTCTCACGAGCTCCTGCATCTTGTCGATGTTGAACGGCGTTACGATCTCGGGGAATGTTAAGTTTTGTGCTATACTGCGGGGAACGCCGACCTGATCGATGCGCAAATTTGGATCGGGTGTTATAACTGTACGAGCTGAAAAATCCACACGCTTTCCCATGAGATTGCCGCGAATTCTTCCCTCCTTGCCCTTCAGTCTCGCCTTTATCGCTTTCAGCGGCTTACCGGACTTTTGCATCGCCCTCGGCATGCCCGGCATGTCGTTGTCGACAAGCGTCGCGACGTGAAACTGCAGCATCTTTATGTTCTCCGATATAACGTGCGCCGCGCCGCCCGCCTGCTCGTTTCTCAGGAGCTCGTTGTTGGATTTTATTATGTCGGCGAGCTTGTGAGTGAGATCGTCCTGATTCTTAGCCGAACCGTACATTATGACGGCCGGTCGGACGGAGAGCGGCGGAACCGGAAGTACCGTCACGACCATCCAATCGGGACGAGCGAATTTCGGATCCATTCCGAGAATGAACGATTCCTCGTCGGTTATGTGCTTGAGAATCTCCCATGCTCGCTCCGCTGTTAGCACGATCTTTTTCTCTTGGGAATCCTCGTTAACGTGCTTCCACTCGGCGGACACGTCCAGACCCGAACGTCTCAAGTTCGGCTGGTATCTTCCGCAACCGCCGTGACTCGGCTTACGATCGGCCTGCGGCTGCTGCTCCTGACCGTCCTTGGCGATGTCCATCTCGTCGCCGCCCTCGCATATGTTCTTGCTCTTGCAGAGGTCGTACACGAATGTCAGCCGCTTCCGAGGCTGACCCTTCGTCTTCATCACCACCTCCTTGATCTTCGGATTGTGCGGGCTGACCAGTAGCTTCGAACAGTAGAAACACACGCAGCGGAGGATCTTTATGGTCTTCGTTATGAATCCCACGTGGAAAACCGGCTTCGCCAGATCTATGTGACCGAAGTGGCCGGGACACTCGGTCATGTTGCCTGCGCACGTCTGGCACCTCGAATTTCTGTCTATCACGCCCTGCCTCGGATCCATGAGACCTCCGAGCTTCGGCCTGCCGCCCTCCATCGTCTCGGGAAAACGTATTCCGCCATCCGTCACCGACATCCGACGCTGCGAGCAGAAAATATTTGATTTAGCACTTTATTATTGTTACTATCGTTGAGATTTAGAGAAAAGGAAGTAACGCGTATGAAATCTGTATCTTAGTAACCGATTTGAATTTAAGGCCAACATGTCCATAAAATCAATGCGGTCTACTCGCTGAAAGTTATTGGAGTAACTATAGAATTTAGATGGAGGATTTAGAAGCGGGATAATAAACTTTGTCGATAACGTCGTTGCTGACTCTCAAGATCTATCATTTTTATATCGAGTTATTTATTAAGGGGGTCCTTGTGTCATGTCTGAAGCCGCCTAAGTTTGAGAGAGGAATGAGAGAGGTTACAAACACGTCTCGATGGAATAAGAATCTGAGAAATATCGGGCATATCGAAGGTGCTTCAAAGATTGTTTTTGCATAATTATTATCTCAAGATGTTATTGACAGATTACTGAAAAATAAATGCTGTGCAACAAATTACCCCGCAAAGTAATTTTTTTTATAACAAAAATGATTTGTTACTTTTGGGAATAATTATTAATTTTTTCAGAATGTTATGTAATGTTTGAAAAACGCGATTTGCGTTACATAAAATTCTGAAAAAATTAATACGTATTGACAAAAAGTAACAAATCATTTTCATCGGGAAAAAATATTAGATGGCCCGGTAATTTGTTGCATAATTTTTTATTTCAGGAATTTGTTGATAACATTTTGGAATTATATTATGCACAAACAATCTTTTTAGCACCTTCGATAGGCTTGATTTTTATCAGATTTTTATCCGATTGGGAAGTGTTTGTAATTCTCTCTCATTCCTCTCTCGAACTTAGGGAGCCTCAGACATGACGCAAGGACTACCTTAATTTAGCTTTTTGCACATAGTTTTTTATATAATTCAATTTTACTTAAATTTTGTCTCCGGTAAATGTGCCGTTATTTTCAGGTTTGCTACCCGAGCACTGGGCAAAGATTAACATTTTGCGTGCCGAAAGAAAAAATAAAGATAGAATGAAATAATCGGCACTAAAACAGCAAGTGATCGGATACAAGGAGCATCGGAAGCAAAGATTGTGGAACTTCTCTTATTAACGTATTGCAAATGCATTTGGAGAAATTGTTGTATGGAATGCCTTAATACATAGAATGAATTGTTATTTTTTTAAAGATATTATATGCATGGAGTTACTCCATCGACTCTGCAATATTTGTACCAAAAGATTTAAGATATTTAAAAAAACATACGAGTAATATCTGCGTACGGGCTTAAAAGCTTCTGCGGAATGAATGTATGCAAATAGTTTATACCTAATCAATTAATAATAATAATAATAATAATAATAATAAATTAAATTAAATGAAAAACGAATGTTTTTTTTTTGTCGACTTTTCGGCGACGACAAATATTCGATCGTCGATGTTCGATGTCGACGGAGAGAAAGTTGGACGTTCGCTGGAACGTGCATCGTTCTCGGCCGCGAATCGAGTGCGCGCTCGGCGCGCCGTCTCTCTCGCTCCCGTACGAAAACAAAAATCGTAGATATCATTGCATCTTAACGTGTAACGCTGTACGAAATGTGTTCTCGAGACTCGCGTCGAAACTTCATTATTCGCGAACGATTAAACGTCTCTCCGCCGGTCGTCCCGATTTCGCGGTCTTATCGCGCGGGTAAATCGATGTTTTGGGAGGCGAGACGTGCGTTCCGAGCGCGCTACGTGAATCGTGGATCTCTCGTGGCGCGAGTGGTCGGGAAGGATGCGTCACTAAAATTTCACACGTTCACGACGACGGGGGAAAAGGTTCGTTTCTTTTTTTATTTCCAACGATATATCCTCGATTCGCGCGCACGGTAGTTTTGTTTACTCACTATCTCATCGGGCGAAAGTATGCCGAACTGGACCCTTTTAACGGTCCGCACAGGAGCCTTAGAGTCGTTCGTGGCCATTTTGTCACGAGTCGGTCGACTTCTGTGGCCTTCTGCGTCGCGACCCGATCTAAACGGGCGCCGCGGAGAACGGCCCGAGGTTCGCCGCCTCCCCGCCGTTCACTGACTTCACGGGCTTCGCGCGACCGTCGCGCCGACGCGTTTGCGCATTTCGACTCTCGCTCACTGCGGGGGAACGCGTGAGTGCCGGTGAGTCACGCGTGCAGATGTAGAAATACCGGTATTTTAATATTTTGGAAGATGACTGGATTTTTTAAAAATGTTTTATGTATTTATTTATTTATTTATTTATTTGGCGGGGACAAGCCCCTTTGTACAATATAGTGTGCACGCATAGAATAAGAATTTGTTTACAAAATATAACAATAGTTTTTCATTATGACATAATTTTATTTTCTCAACATTTTGTGTTACATTTTGTTTTAAATTTTGTGTTGTAAATATGTCACGAAAGTTTCTCGTAAATTTACTGTAAAAATTGGTAAAAATCAAAGAGTGACTAAAATCCAATGTTTTAATTAGATTACCATTTACCACCAAGCGACCACCAATCGATGGTAAATATTCCAATTTTTAAAAATTAAAGTCGTATGGTTAACTTTATTCAGCTTTATCCAGAAAAATGGTAAACTTCACCTGTATAGTTGTGAAATTATCGGTAACAACATTTTTTTAATAAGATTACCGTAACATTTTTCGAAAATTCACCATGTGTTGGTGAGATTTTAAATCACTATGAGACCGTATGGTTTTGTCACCAATAGGCGCTTTCCAGTTGCTCGTCAAAATTATCCCATCACTTATTCTGATACTACTATTGGTTCGTTCCGTCGGATACTATCCTAATCTGACAGAACGGATCAATCGCAGGACTGGCCAAGTGATTACCAATCAATCTGAATTCCGATTGGAAAGCCGCTAAGGTGGTAATTTTCGTACCCGTCACGTACCTTATTTCCCACGATAAAATTACCGGTGACATTTACCGCTCTCATTCTAGTCACACTCAAAATCGACTGGGCTTGTTTGCACGTAAATTCTCGAAATTCCACAATAATGCTCCGTTGTTAATTCGAGGACACTGTGCGTTTCGGTTAAAATTCACAGAGTTTCCATCATGAGTGGAATCGGGCCGAGATTTACTCTGATCTAGTGAAAAAATTCTAGTAGACTCAAAATTCACTTATGGGATTGGCTGTCGACTAGAAAGTTTCGAATTAACTACAATTTTGCCACTAGTTCGGACGCGTTTCAGTCCGTTCTCAGTCCCTGTGGAAACTCTTAATTCCGAAGTTAATAGGTTTATTATTAAGTTTCCGAAGTAACTCTTAATTCGGAAACTTAACTCTTCGTTCGAACGGAACAACGAAAAACTCGAAGAGTGGGACTTACGGACGGTAGAGGGCGACACCGGTCACTCAGCTGTTTCAGCTGTTGTCGAGGCTCGTCGTTAAACTTTGCTTTTTCTTTTGCCAGCTTTCGCTCGTATATGTGTGACGTAGTAAAACTTGGTGTTTACGGAAACCTGATTTTTTTCTCATCGCGAACTATAACATCATAGTCGCCTTTGTAGATACAACGCTACGCTAATAGTTTCCCGGAGGTCCAGTTTCACCGTACAAGCGATGGCTACCTCCAAGACAACCAACACATACAACAGGCAGAATTGGGAGGATGCTGTGAGTTAAGCTTCGTTTATGCAATGTTTCCTCGCGAGTTGTCTTAGTTTCGACGCGAACGCTAATTATTATTTCTTTCCACAGGAATTTCCGATTTTGTGCCAAACTTGCCTTGGCGATAATCCGTATATAAGAATGGTGAGCATTTTTTTTATACCATTATAGACGCCCTAGCAGCCGCCCGTATCGACAGAGCATAGAATTCCATATCGTAGAGCAAAGTACACTAATTACTTGCGGTGGAAATTAGATTAGTCAACATAGCGAACATGCGGATGGTTATCGACCTGCGACCTTGAAATGAAAATCTCAAGGTCGATCAACAAACAAGAAAGGTCAATGAATATCCGTGCGACAAGCATTGGAAAAAAAAAAAAAAAAAAATTGTTTGTTATTTAAAGACCTACAAAACATTCTGGATTCTTCAGTCGCTAAATTTCCTTTATTTTTACAGACGAAAGAGAAGTATGGGAAGGAGTGCAAAATATGCATGAGACCGTTCACGGTCTTTCGATGGTGTCCAGGCGCGCGTATGCGTTTCAAGAAGACCGAAGTGTGTCAGACGTGCAGCCGTCTGAAGAACGTTTGCCAGACCTGCCTTCTGGATCTGGAGTACGGATTGCCCATTCAGGTCAGGGACGCCGCGCTTAAGATCAAGGACGATCTGCCGCGTTCGGAGGTGAACAAGGAGTATTACGTGCAGAATATCGACAACGAGATAGGAAAGATAGACGCTACGACGCCCGCCGGCGCCGTCGGTAAGTCCGCGGCGGCGAGCGACCTGCTGATGAAGCTCGCCCGAACGAGCCCGTACTACAAGCGGAACAGGCCGCACATCTGTTCGTTCTGGGTGAAGGGCGAGTGCAAGAGAGGCGAGGAATGTCCGTATCGTCACGAGAAGCCGACCGATCCGGACGATCCGCTCGCCGATCAGAACATCAAAGACCGCTACTACGGTGTGAACGATCCGGTTGCCGACAAGCTGATGAGACGGGCGGCGGCGATGCCGAAGCTCGATCCGCCCGAGGACAAGTCTATAACGACTCTCTACATCGGTAATCTCGGTGACGTTCTAACCGAGAAGCAACTTCGCGATCATTTCTATCAGTACGGTGAAATACGATCGGTGACGATGGTACCGCGTCAGCAGTGCGCCTTTATACAGTACACGCAGAGAAGCGCCGCCGAGGCCGCGGCCGAGCGTACCTTCAACAAGCTGATACTCGGCGGAAGACGCTTGACGATAAAGTGGGGAAGATCGCAGGGACGGCAAACGATATCGGCCGCGGAAGCACCGAGGGAGATGCTGGAACCGGTGCCCGGACTGCCCGGAGCTCTGCCACCTCCGCCCGAGAGCATGGGAAACAATTTCTTCAATTTGCAGGCCACACCGGGAATGATGCCACCGATGATGATTCCTCCGCCTCCCGTCGCACCGCAATTTATGTTCCCGCCTCAGATAGCCGCCGCCGCGGCGGCCGCGCCGATTTTCCCTCCGGGCACCACGCCCATTCACTATCCGAGCCAGGATCCCTCGAGGATGGGCGCGAGTCAGGGTATCGGCAAACCGTGGCCCGAAGAGTAATTTTAATGATAAAACAAACGAACGAATCTACTCGTTCGTTCAGCAGAAACAATTTTACATGTTACATTTATATTGTGTTCGATGATCATACGATGGAAGTATTGACTATACATCCGGGGAAATAAAGATAATCTAGTATTGTAAATGTCGTTTGTTCCTTTGTTTAACAATTGGATATCTAATGGTTGTTGTTCATCGGGCTCGCAAGCTTTGACACTCATAGACAGTCAGTTTGGGTTTTAAAATCCCTTTTTTTCGACCGGAAGTAACGTCACATCGGAAATATGTTGAGATTGTATACTTGTATATTTCGCGTAGATGTCGCTAGGACGGCTTGGTTTTCAACTGCTGCCAGTCGTCTTGATAACCTATAATCTCGCCGTTACAATAATATTATTCTTGGAAGTTTTTGCGACATTTTATTTATATACATCCCACGAAACAATGGGGGAAACAATGATCATATATGTACATATCTGTATCAGATGTGGATCTGAACGGAGAATATATGATCGCATACGATCAGATATGAAAATATATAAGTCCATGGACGAAATAGTACATTACGTTACTAGTGCGAAAATATACTATTTCTTTACTCATGCATGCAAAATCCTCGTTTGCGCACCATTCACAGGCATGAAAAATGGCTGATTCCCGCACGATACGCAAATGCGATGCGCAAAATACTTTCACCGGTGCGCAAAATGTCTTCACCAGTGCGCAAAGTACTTTGCGCACTGTTACCAAGCGGTTGCTATGGTAACATCGAGGCGACCGAGGCGCCACAGGCATGCGCCATTGGGCATAAATGTGAATGGTTCACAACTCGGATTTTGCATTGCCTTCGTAAAGAAAAATATGGTTCGATACACGAGGTCATCTCGCTTATTGCGCACTGCTCGTTTTGGCCTCTAGTATCGAAATATACTACTACTGCGCACCAAGTCTATGGTCTGGCCTACTCGGGGCACGCGTCGTTATAACACGTTCTCAGCGTATCTCTCTCGCTCCGCCGAGAGCGCCACTGATGCTATCTCACTCGCATTCCATAGTGTTTCACATGCTCTTAAGGCGAGGCTAAACCCGCGCGGCGAGCGGCCGAGTGCGAGAGACACAGCGCTATAGGGTTCGTGTGAGAGCGAGCGAGACGGGCTGCCCTTAAGAACATTTATCATCCATGTGAGCCACGACTAAAAATATTCCCAATAAGACCAGTAAAAACGGCAGCTGAACTTGAAAGGTAATTTGACATTTCCTGGGTACAAATGCAAAAAAAAATGTTTTTTTGAAATTTTTCGTTAATGCAATCCGTTGGGAAATATGCAACATGAAAACAATGGCGAAGTTTTTTACTCGATATCTGGAATTTTTTTTCGGAACCATTCTATATGCTAACACTTCGGAATTTCGGTTTGTTAGCATATAGAATGTATTCGAAAAAAAAAATCGAGATATCGAGTTAAAATACCCGCCATTGTTTTCAAGTGGCATATTTCCCAACGGATTTCATTAACGAAAAAACTCTAAAATAAAAAAAATAAAAAATCATTTTCATCGAAAAAATTGTAAGGGTTGTTAATGTAAAAAAAAAAATGTTTAGCATAAAAAATGTTTGAACTCCGTACGATTGAAGGCGCCTCAAAAGAATTTATCGTAGGATTACAAGTTATAACAGCCACTATTCATTCAACTTACGAAGATGATGGAAGTAACTGCATGTAAATCGCTATCCCTCAGACAATATCGATGAAATCACAAATCAGAGAAATATTCTTTGAAGGGCAAAATGCACATACTGATATTAATCGTTAAAAATGCGCTTTTTCATATTTTTTTCAAGTGTTGTGTTTATAACACAATGCTTGATACAAGTCGCGAGATTCAAAATAGGAGCGTCGGCTCGGCGAAGTTCTCATCCACGTAATCGCGCTCGAGCTCCCGTACACGACGGGTTAATTGCCTCCAATCATTCTCAACTACTTCCGTGAAGCGTTGGATCGATAAAAAAACGGTATTCAGCAAGGGCGCGCGTTTTACGAACGTATATTGCGTCTCCCTTTTTAACAAGCAATTTAAACGTCCATTTCTTATTAGTCAAATGAGCTATTAGAGTCGAGCTATTATTCGTTATACGCATGATTTACACAAAGCTACCGGTTGAACGTGTATTGACGTGTACATGCAGTGCCCGTCGGCTGGCTCAGCCCCAACCTGTGGACATCCAGCTCTTTGCATGTATATAGAATACACACTCATCCGGTGAGCTTGTGTAGGTCGTGCGCATAGTGAATAGCCCGATGGCAAGAATAAGGGTTGTGGGAAGAGGGATTATTTCTCAGTCGACCCTAACAGAAAGAAGATGTGTAGAAAAATAACAGAATTTTTTCACGGTCGACATTACCGCATCAATAAATTTCTTCTTAATTTAAATGGACAATGGCCGTATGCGAAAAAGCGTAAGAAGTTTTTTTTTACGGTTCTCACGTTTGTCATGTTTTTCACCTTTATTCCAGCCCAGGTATGTACCGCGATTGAACTACTCAAACAAAGAGTGAGTGATTAAAAAGTAAAGCCAATCACATTAACGAAAAAAAGCGTTTGTAATATTTCGACATAGATACGCATGGTCATCGTTCATCGAAGTGATTGGTTGAAAGTACTTCCGGCACTGGGTCCATTGTTTGTGCATATTGCCTGTGCGATAAAATTGTGTAATTCCATTTACTACGAGGGCCAGGTGCTTTATCTTGTGTAAAACAAAAAGATCATATTTTGGCAGCGTATAATTAATCTGAAATATTAGATGCGCGAATTGATGGAACGCATTTACGACGATTGGCATACACCAATGGGACCGGAAAAACAGGTTTTGCAACAATTTGCGGATGATGGCAGATTATTCACCATGATTTACACAGGTAATTTTTTTCATGAAGTAAGGTCAATATTGTAACTTGGTAAGACATCGAATATTTTCCAGGGGTTTTGTATGTTTCGACGACCACCTACCTCATTATATCATTATTGCCACGACTTCTGTTAGCTAACGGATGGGCAAATATAACAACATCGGCCGTATTTGCTATTCCAATTTATTTCACCCCATATGATGAGGAATACTATGCCTATATTCAAACTGACCTATTCCTCGCTATCGTCGTCGTACTTTCTATAAGCATTGCCGTGGACAGTATGTTCGTCGTGTACGTTCAGCACGGTTGCGGTATTTTTGCGGCGATCAGGTAAAAAAAGCTACCCGGTCTGTTAGAATATTGAAAAAATTCCACCACTGAACTGTGGATGATATTTTTATTTTGCATATTCCATTACAGTTACCGATTGGAACATTTGGTAGACCATGATGACGTCGATATTGATCTCCATCCTCTTCGTGCAAATGATAAAGAATTTTGGATTGTGGTCGATTGTATAAAGAAACATAACGAAGGCATCCAGTAATTAAATATCGATGGCTTTCTTCCATAAGAGCGTACAGGCTATGTATTGTGACTAAAAGTATTACCACGATAGTGCACCAACCCAGTACCGGTATAATTCCGCCGCAAACCCCCATGAAAATGAACCATTGGTCACCATTAAGAAAAAAAAAAACCATTGGGATAACGATTGGGATGTGTCCACTAAATTGGAACACCATTTGAACAACCATTCAATTTTCCAATGGTAACCATACCATTTTTCAATGGTCACCATTGGTTATGATTTTTAACGCACATAATATGAAAGAAGGTAATACAGATTTTATTCTTGCATTAAAGTGTTTCTGTCTCGTTACTATTGCTTATGAGCCAAACCTCGATCTAGTTATGTTGGGAAAAACTTTCGACTGATGTTGGGATCAAACTAACGACCTTCGCCTTACCAGACAAGAGCTGTACTACGCTACTGATAAATTTTATATTTTCCTGACATGGATGTCATAAAAATAGATTTGGTATTTTAATGGCTGCGTCGCCACTAACATATGTTAATGAATAGTATTTTTTTTATTCGTGACTATTTATAATCGTAGGAAATATCAGAAAATCGAAGAAATTTCTTAAGCTTTCTTTGGTCAGTGCAAAAATCTTTCTGACGTTTATAAGAAATGTTCACAAGAAATGTCAAATTCTGTTTATCGTTTTGAGTTTAATGAAATGTAATGTTTGCTGCAACCTGAACCAGTGCTCTCGAAATAAATAAGGATATCGATAAAGGTCCGGACAAGCAGGTAAATAATTATAGAGACTTTATTTTTTTACATTGATGCAAGTATATTTTTCTCCGGAATATAGAGCCCCTATAGAGCCCCTGGAAAAGAGTACCGTAACTTGTGACCTAAGAGTCAAGGAACATAGCTAAAAATTATTCCCTTTATTAACAGTTAAGTGTTCAATCTATTAAAAGTAAAGACCGAAGTAGTAAATATTAATCCTTGTGTCCCAAATTGTTACAACTAGTCAATGATAATACGCTAAATTATTATAATTGTTTAACAGTTACATTCTGAAGGTACAATTGATCAATGATAATGTTTTCAGTGGTTACCATTTGCCAATGGTTACGCTCTAGTGGTTACAATTCATAAATGGGTACGCTCCGAATGGTTATCATTCGCAAATGGTCAAAGGCCGAACAGTAACCATTACAAGTGTTAATGGTTGACCATACATACCATTCAGACCGAATGGTTACCACTAATTAATGCACCGTTCAGTATACCATTCAAATTAAATGATAACTCTGGCAGATTCAGCGACCATCAAAACCGCCGAGAAAACGACCAGTCGTTTTGGACAAAAATACGTCCGGTCAAACAAATGTTGAAACGACTTCATTCGCGTCCGTACAAGCCACATACGAGCTACCAGCGAGCAAACGTTCAAAAGACCTTTCAGTCCGGTTGTCATTAATCCGTGTTAGATTATCTGTTTATTCAAAAAGGTTTTATTCAGAGAAAAAATATCGTCCGACATAAAAGGCTGATGACAAAGGACTAACTAGAAATAAAAGAAATGATGCTTGCAAATACAAAAGAAAGACACTGCATCGCGCCAACTGCGATCATGGCTTAATTGCAATTCCAACACCCCTCCTCAATTAAGTGCTTTTAACTCCTATTTTTATCTTGAGTTTTCCGAATTGATTTTGACAGAGTCTTTTTGTGAGCATGTCCGCTAATTGGTCTTTTGTTGGAATGTAAACAAGTTTTACTGAATTGCTTGCAATTGTGTCTATAATAAAATGGTATTTAATATCTACGTGCTTCATGCGCTTTTGATCTTGCGGATGCTTTGCGATTTCAATGCACGCTTGGTTATCTTCGAAGATAATAGTCGGCGTTTCGAAAGGAACTTGAAGATCTCGTAAGATGTGCTGAATGGAGAGTGCATTGCAAACTGCATGTGCTACAGCCACGTATTCCGCTTCTGTCGACGACAAAGCTACGGTGTTCTGTTTTCTTGTTGACCAAGTTACAGTTGCTCCGAAAATTTTGAATACATATCCCGATACAGATTTTCGATCATCCATGTCGGCTGCCCAGTCTGCATCAGCGTATCCAACCAGTACTGCTTGACCAGAGTCTGCTTCGAAGACGAGCTTTTCATCAATTGTATACTTGACGTACTTCAAGATTCTCTTTAAATGTTTCCAATGTTCTTCCGTTGCACAATTTTGGAACCTACTCATCTAGTTTACCGAGGCGCTCAGATCTGGTCTAGAATTAAGCATCAAAAACATTATACACCCGATAAGTTCTCTATAAGAGTTTTCTGTTTGTGGCTTATCAAGTTTTGTTGATAGCTTTAAACCCAATTCCATCGGCGTCGAAATCGGCGCACAGTTTTCCATTCCGAACCTTTTAAGAACATTCGAGATGTATTGAGATTGGCTGATACTGATCGTTCTCTTCTTTCTGTCTCGTATAATATCTAAACCAAGAAAGAATTTGATCTTTCCTTCGTCCGTCATCTCGGATGCCGTAGAAAAATCTTTCTTCAGAGTGTTCAGCTCACGAATATCGTCGCTGACAATGATTAGATCATCCACAAACAGAGCTATATATATTTTTGATTTCTCATTGTGCCTTGCGTGTAAGCAATAATCTGCTCGCGATCTTTCGAAATTCAATCCCGGGAGATAACTATTGAATTTCTCATTCCAACACCGAGGAGCTTGTTTCAGCCCGTGGAATAGTTTGTGCAGCTTCCAGACCAAACCGTTCGAATTCAAACCCTCTGGTGGCTCCATATAAATATCCTCCTCAAGATCACCATTTAAAAAAGCAGTTTTTACATCCATTTGATGAATTTCCCAATCATAGAAATTTGCCGTTGCAAGTAAAATTCTTATCGTACTCAGTTTTGCTACAGGCGCGTAAGTCTCCTTGTAGTCAAAACCCTTCCGTTGAGAATACCCTTAATATTACCCAACTCATCTCTCTTGATTTTGAAGACCCACTTTGAGGCAACAAGACGTTTTCCTTCCGGGAGTGCTTCGTATGTCCACGTATTATTCTTCTTTAAAGACGCTAGCTCATCCTTTGCAGCGGCTATCCATTTCGCTCGTTCACTTCGGTCCTTGATTTCTTCGATACTTGTTGGAATATCCTCACAATGTTCTCCTGCAAGAAAAGCTGTGTATCCCGTATCATAATCTTCCAGATGCTTAGGCGGATGTCTGTTTCGTATTCCTCTTTTCGGGATTTCTTGACCTCCATCGTTAGCAGGAACTTCCTCTTGTTTATCGTCCAGGTTGATGAGATCGTGATTCAACTCAACAATCTCTTCTCGTTCGTTGTGTTTCGGTTGATTTTCTATTTCGTCAACTTTTCGTCAACTTTTCGTCTTCTTCTTCCTCTGCAGGCTCGTCAACCGTATTATCCTCCACAGTTTCAGTTGCCTTTTGAATTGATATTTCTTGTTAATCAAATATTACATCTCGCCTTACAACAACCTTGTGTTTGGATTCATCCCACAATCGATACCCATTCGAAGTGTACCCGACCATCTTCATTGTTTTAGATTTGGCATCCAGCTTCTTCCACAATCCTTTGGGAATATGTACATAAGCGGTGCTTCCAAAAACTCTCATATTGGACAAGTTTGGTGTTTTTGATGTCCACATTTCCACAGGCGTGACATTTTTTGTTAAATACGAGCACGGACTTCTGTTCGTTGCATATGTGCTGGCTAGGACTGCTTCACCCCACATTTTCTTCTCCATTCCAGAGTCAAGAATAATGGTTCGTGCCTTCTCGATAAGAGTCCTGTTCATCCGCTCGCTAACGCCATTTTGCTCGGGCGTGTAGGTGTTGGTGTACTCAAAAAAAAAATCCTTTTTCCGTTCGGCATATCTTTAAATCTTCTGTAATGTACTCTCGTCCGTTGTCGCATCTCAGGCGCGATACAGCAGTTCCGAAATGAGCAGTTGCCAGTGCACAGTACTCTTTACAACGGTCAGTTACTTCATTTTTCCCGGCCAATAGATATCCCATAGTGAAGTGAGTGAAGTCATCTATAAATGTGACGAAATACCTGTTGTTGTCCCAGGTGCTTGGTGAGATAGGACCACAAACATCGCTATGCACGAGTTCCAATGGCCGAATCGAACGTTGTCGCACATCCTTTACGAATGGCAATCTGTGTTGTTTCCCTTTTGTACATGGTTCGCAGTTCGTCTTCGGTACTTCTGTAGACTTTACATCGATTCCTTCTACCATATTCTGTGTATACAGTTTCAGCACATTTTGATTTCCCAGGTGACATAGCCAGGTGGCATAAGAATGCCACAGTATAAAGTTGTCGGTGTTAGTAGTAGTTGAGACTAGTCGTGCTTCTTCACTTTTCTTATCGAACACGAAATTCATCTCATACAACTTTTCTACTCTGTGTCCGTTTGCAATTACTGCGCCATTCTTCATAATATCGACTTGTTTATTTTTTATCCGAACTTCCATTCCTGCGGCGTGCTGATAGTAAATTACAGCTAAGCTCCGGGACATAAAGTGCATAATTTATTGTGCAATTTCTACAGTTTTCATTCGCAAAGATCTATCCTCGGATTAGTCCATCATGAGTTCCCTTAATCATTTGTCCTGATTTTGCGACCGAAATTAATACAGGATGATCAAGTGGTTTTAGAGATTCAAATAGATTCATATCTTTTGCCATGTGGTCTGATGCTCCAGAATCAAGATACCACTTGTGACTCTCGAGTTTATCATTGGAACTGCAACTAGCTGCACTAACTATGAACGCTATGTCAGCTCTATCATCTTCTTTGTAATGATCAGATTTCTGAAGATTCCTTCTCGATCTACATTGTGATCGTATATGACCAGGTTTTCCACAGCCATAACAAATGAACGGAAAATGTACTCTCGGTTTTGTACTGCTTGCAAAGGCCGCACGACCAGTAGCTTCCTTCCCAGAGTCGGTCCCGTCCGCATCGATCTTCTTCAGCTCTTCATCGAGCAGCCGGCTTCACACGAATTCCATCGTAAGTTTCTAACTATCTAGAGTTTCTAGTGCTGTAACAACCGAATTGTATGCTGGTGGCAACGTGAGTAACAGATGACACACTGTGTCTAATGGTTCTATCGTTGCTCTTGTGGACCGTAGATCTCGTACAGTCTTATCAAACTCCCAAAAGTGATTTGCCAGTGGTTGATTTTCCTCTGCTTTCATAGTGAGCAATTTTTTTCTCAGATACAGCTGACTTGAAATTGCTTTTCTCTCGAAAGTCGACGTGAGGACGTCCCATATTTGTTTTGGGAGTCTCCTTATCTTTAACGTACTCCAGGTGACTGTCAGCGATTCTTTGTACGATCAAGGATTTACACTCGTTCCTGTGCCTTGCGTTTTTCTCGTTTCTTTTCTTTATTTGCTTTCACTTTCGCTGAATCACCGTTGACATCTTGTAGATCCGCAATAGACGACATTTCATTCCTTACGCAGTCCAAAAGATCGTGTTCTTCCAGCCATGTTTCCATACGAAACTTCCAGTTATTAAAACCACTTCCGTCAAATAACGTAATACGATATTTCTCTGGCTCCATTTCTGGGCCCATAACCTGTTAGATTATCTATTTATTCAAAAAGGTTTTATTCAGAGAAAAAATATCGTCCGACATAAAAGGCTGATGACAAAGGACTAACTAGTAATAAAAGAAATGAAGCTTGCAAATACAAAAGAAAGACACTGCATCGCGCCAACTGCGATCATGGCTTAATTGCAATTCCAACAATCCGGTTGTTTCTTTGGTTGAAAATTAAAAAAAAAAAACGACCGGACTGAAGAGAGGTGTTTTGGACAGTCGTTTTCGCGTTAGTACATTCGCTCATTAATTGTAAAACCACCTGACTGAAAGTCATCCCTGGAAACTGCACGTATACGGCTGGTACGGACACGGATAAAGTCGTTTTGCCAGTCGTTTTCGTGGACGTATTTTTGTCCGAAAACAAACGGACGTTTACTCGGTCGCTTTGAAGGTAGTTTGGTGGTGGTTTTTCAAGTCGCGGAACTTGCCAGGGAACCATATGACGACCAATGGTTCATTTTCATGAGGGAAGACTTGTGGTTCGATTGGGTATTATTTTTTATTTACGATGAAAGCGTCATTCGCATACGGCGTGCGACCCGACCAGTAAAGATCTCAGCCAGAGAATGCGATCGCGGTCGGCTAGCCGCGGCCTTGGGAGAATAGTAGAAGGGTGGTTCGGCAGGTTCGGAATAATTCGTTGTCTTTTGAACAAGTTATTAGAGTAGGTCCAACAAAAACAATTATTAAGAAACAAATCAGATATGGTGAATGTCTCTCTCTCTCTCTCTCACACACACACACACACACATTTCTCTTGCACGAGCCTTACGCGCTACCCGGTACATTATTTCGTCCCTGCTGAACTCTCGATGGCTACTCAGTTCATTGTCGAAAGGGCTGCCCAGTGCAAATTGCTTTGAAAGAAATTGTTTAGAAATAAAAGCGATTATAATAGAAACTCCCTGGCCTGAATCCCTACTAAATATGGACGTATTCAAGGTCAAGAAAAATGACTAACCGGCAACGGACGCTTGCTTGATAATGAACGCGCGGCCATCCTTACTACAAGAAACCAGCGGGGAAGCATAATGTCGCAATTTGAATTGACGCCTTTTTTGGCTCGCGGATAAATCAAAATAAAGTTCAATTTTCGTTCAAATTAGTTCGGTCCTTTTGCGGTCTTTGCAACAGAAGAGAGCTCTAAACAAAAAAGCGTGCAAAGTGATTTGCACAATTACTTCCTCATGTTTTACCTTTTCGTACATAACTTCCTCTATGATAAATTTCGTTGTTCCATTTTGGCTTCCTCATAGAGGAAGCTATAATTAAAATACAATTTTCACAACAAAAAGTATAGAAAAATCATGTGCAAATTACTTTTCACCTTTTTCGTAACATAGAAAATATCTACATTTCATAAAATTAAAACCGTAAAAATTGACCCCAGCATTTATTATAGGATATCGCAAACTGAAATTTCCAGATTGCATCGTTTTAAGGCAATTTTTATTCTATTATACTTCGAGCCTCGTTCTTCGAAGATATGTGTAGTAGTACTCGTTCCTAAGGAATTTCACAACGTTTCAGAGCTATGGGGAAAGGAAAAGTTGGTATCACTTCTCCTTTCCTCCCACCGTGCATGCGGTGGCGTCGTCATATTGTTTTCGTTGTGCATGGCGTTTCGCACGCACAGAGCTAAAAAATTGAAATTTTATAATAAAAACGAAAAATAAGAAGAGGAAAGAAGATGCCGGGAGGAGAAAAAACGAAGACGTCGGATGAGGAAGATCTCGCGACCAAATTACTGTCGAAAGTAATTTGGTAGTTTTGTGACGATAGCTCAACATTTGCGAAAGTTAGAGCTACCACAGACTTTTTTCAAAAATTTCGAATTCCCGTAAAATCCCGACACGGGTCGAAATCTTCATGAAAATTATATCGAAGGAGGAGACGTGACCACTCTACTAGTGTACAAAATTTGAACCCCCTATCCCTAGCCGTTTCCGAGTTATAGTCGTTCTAAGCGATGCACGCTATCACACACATACACACACACACACATCCGGACGCCAGCTAAAAATCAAATTTCTCGACGTTTTCGACAATTTTTAGTACGCTGACATTAAAATATCGAAAAAAAAATGTTCACGAAAACATAGCTTCCTCTATGAGGAAGCAAAATAAAAAATATACGGTCCGTTTATCCATTTTATGCGGTCCACTTGGTTCCACAACGTACGCGTCCGTTTTTGGTCCGTTTTACGGTTTTTACCGAAAAACAGACGGTCGCACAACTTGCCAGGGTCGGCCTGTCGAAAAGCCGTCGCCGTCGACCGAAGCTCACAAACTTTTATTTTACGCGAAAGAGACAACGCAGACCTGCACGCCTTGCACCCGTGGTGACTCTTCAATCGGAACGAAATCTCATGCGTTTCGCGGCCCGTTCCGCACAGAGTCTGATATCCGGCACTTTTCCTAACGCAACTCAAACCGAACGCGGATAAATAAAAGAAAAGTTGTTGACGTCTGAGTCGGTGCTCGGCGCCACGACCGAGATTACACTCAATCGTCGCAAAAAGAAAATATATGAAGGCCCAATTATGACATGGAAGATCGTCAAATGGATAATTTTTCGATTGTTGCAAGAGGCTAACCGGTAACGAAAGCTTATTTTCTCTACCGAAGGAAAGGCGGTTATCCCAGATCGCTTAACAGTTCGGGTGTGAAGAAAAAATGTCCGATGTTGCGAGAGTGCTGTCCCTACCGTCACACTGCACCGTTCAGGAAAGAATCCCCGCATAACGTTCGACGCTCTTCGATCGCTATCGCGCCCTCCCTCTTTCTCGCCCCTACTCTAGTTCCCATGACCCAGCGTACCCGTAGTTAGCGCCGCCCAGGACAGTCCCGCAATTACGCCTTCTCGAACGGGTCGCGCGAACATTTTTTCGAAAAGCAGCCCTAGAGGGCTCTAAAAGGCTCTACGATAAAAATAAAAAGGTAGCCGGCCGTCGCCTACGGGTCCTTCTCGAACATCGGGGAAATGAGTGTCCTGGGATCTCAGTTTTCACTTTGGTCGATCCTCGGAATTGTTGGCCATGAAAATTATTCGCTGAGCCCGACGAATTGTCCGAGGAAGTTGAACCACGTGTCGCGAGGGCATGTGCCAGCGCACTCTCGTAGTTGACGGTGTTCTTTGCGACGAAGCAAAAATACCGCGTCACAGTATAAACATAGCCTATGCGCCCTCTTGACGTTACATCCTCGATGTGAAAGTAATTTTCTTATACAGTCAACGACCTCTAACTCAACGCTATGCCGACTGAATTTCCGGCCCACTAGAGAGAATACCTCACCACGGCCTACCGTGAGGCATTTGAAGGGCGCGAAACGTTTGGGTTGGGTGAATAAGTTAAACTCGATCACAGCTCAGTAAGACACATGAGAGTTTATAAAACGTCTGATAAAATATTCCCAACTAGAAAATCACATGTAGTAACATTTTTCTTTTCACTATGATCCATATTTAATTTTTAATACGTGATTCCGAAAAACCAAAATTTGCCGGTATTTTGTGTTTACTTTGAGATTAAACGAATCAGATTGCTAGTTCTGCGAGAGGTCACGAGAAAGTGCGTGTGTGCGATAAATTCAAGAAAGTGGGAATAACGCATCGTCCGGTTGGGCTTGGCGTTGAGAGAGAATTGAGGGAAAATGCCCTGCTAAAGACTGTTAAGTTAAAAGGAGTTGACTGTATTTCCAATTTGCATATCAATGAGCATCATAGATATCTAATAATTTATATGTATAAAAACTAGATATTAATTTATTATGAAAATTTAACAAGATATGCCGATCTCCTCGAATCTGCGTTCCATTGGTCATTTTTACTTTTGGTGTGGATAAACATGCTGACCCTGAGTTTTACAGGACTTCAGGTCATATACGTTATAAATATATATGTGTTATAAATATATATACGTTAGCCCTATAAGTCACACCGTCCGAAACCGTACCGAAACGGGACTAATGGACGCGAAGTGGGGGCCACGCGTTGCTGCGGTAGCGCCGGTAGCGCCGAAGCGTGGGGATAGAGGTGTGACTTATAAAGGGTTAATCTGTAGCAAGACAATAATTAGCGGTATTTTCAAAACTCCATATTTTACATAATCGACAGGTGGTCTGGGGAGCTACCACAGATTCAGTAGATGAAGCCTTCCGACAAGGTGTCTTTATCACTTCTCAATTATTACATCTTTTCTTCATTAATTTTTTTTCGCAAAGGCTCACGGATCATAGCCTCGATGTTTATGACGCTCTGTAAGTCTAAGAAAAAAAAAAATTTAACGTTCGAAAAGTGTTATCAGTAAATTTTCAGAATCCAATCAAAGTGGTACTTATGCTCAATAAGAACAAGAATGCTGCTACAATTTATGCTAATGAGGAGTGCTAGACCCTGGGAATTGAAAGCTGGAAAAATGTTCTCGTTGTCTGTGGCGAGATTCAGCCTTGTAAGTATAACTAATTTTTCATGAGATGGTCTCATAATCGACGCTATACTAGAAGTTTCTTAACGATAATTTTTATCATAATTACAGTTGGTTCGGACATCGATGTCGTACCTGACCATTTTAGGTTCATTTGAATGAACACATTATAAATTGTGACGTGATTTTTCGAGATGATTTTTCGAGATATCGCGCACCAGGATCGCTGTGGCCATTTTTCAGTCAATGAAATTAATAAAATCTCGACTACGCGACCATCGGCGTAGAATTATATATATTTCTGAGTTCTCGTGTCATTGGTACCGCTAGGATGGAATAGGTTTTCGGATTAATTGTTTCCGTGGTGATCGGTACTGTATTGTGACGTCGCGGTTCACTATTTAACATTGGTTTCTGTAATTCGGGTATCCAACTCGGCTACAGAACGCGGTTTTAGAAAGTAAAGACTTTGTTTGCACTTGGTGAACTGGCAAAATTTCGCAAAGTTTAACACTGGATAGGAAATTTTTTTTCGCTACGTCGCATTTCTGCCACCGCCATTCGCTTCAGGTGACCCATTCCCACACAAATTACGTAAAGCTGGTACCTTTTTCGAAATTTTTTAATTGACCATTTTCACCATAGGAAATTCTATGTTAAATTTTGCGAAATGGCATTATATTTGAAAAAAAATCGAGACATCCAATTAAAACCTCTGTCATTGTGTTCAAGTGGCGTATTTCCCACCGGATTCCATTATCGAAAAAATCCTAAAATTTTTTTTTGGGAAAAGCCATTTTCGTCAAGAACATTGTTAGGGTACCTTCTCGAAATTGAAGAATTTTTTTTTTAAATATGGTAATTGCACTCGTTGATATATATTCACATCCCACACACTTCATTGATCGCGGCAATATCGTTACAGCGTTTACACTTAGCGGCATCCTTCAGTGAAAATCTGTACATTTGTGACAAGCAGATATCTGTATTGCCGACCGCTCGTACTTTCGAGCGTCGGTAAATTACCCCATCACTTGGGTCAGTATCGTTCGAAATCCCTTTGGATTCATGTCGGCACCTTGGAGGAAGATTCAAAGATTGTTATACCATTCAGTCAGGACGGATTACTAGGTAGTGAGTGTGAAACGTTTATCCGTCGGGTTTTATGTATTATTGTCAATAAACATCATATTATTTTATTTTTTGACTCTAATATGCATTTGACTCCGAGGATGTTAGACGGAAATTGCATTCAAGCACATATACCGTGTCTCTTGTGCGGAAACGACTTGGGAGTCGTAGTGTGCTAGAAACTTTGCGTTGGGCGATGTTGGTCATAATATAGGTTCCGCTTTCGGCCACCTATATGTTACCCCGAGCTCCTATATCTGGATCTGGTTCGTGTTGCCGCGGCGAATAGAAATTCGCTCCGTGAGTCCCGGGAAGGGTTTACATTTATATTAAGTCATCGAATAAATTATATACATAGAAATTGGAGAGGATATTCAATCGTATATATTCACATTAAATATTGCTCGTGTTACAACCTTGTTCGTTATGATCAATTTAAAATATTTTGCAATCCACATTTTTCCATGTAAAAAACAAGAAAAATCAAAAATAAAGATAAAAATCTGAAAAAATTCATACGTATTCCGAAAAATGAACGCATCATTTTCATAAAAAAAAAAAGTTGAGTTCCCGTATATTTTGATGAACAATTTTTTGTTCAATAAATGAGGGCCTATAAGAACGAACGTGACTCTTCAGTGAAAGAAAAGATCAACCTTTAATATTTTTCTAAGAGGAAAATCCTCATATACCTTTTTGTTCAAAAGAGTCGCATTCAGAGCACGAAACCCTTGAGAGATACTTAAAGTGAAAATTAACGGATAGTCTTATTTTTCTCGCGCGGGCTTGGGTGGCTGCGATCAGACGGTCGCCAAATGTTTTACGACCTCTTCGGAAAACAGACGTACTCGGAGACAAAGCCGAGGGCTTTCTACGCGGTACAGAGAAAAAGCCCTTGACTCGGCGAGCTGCTCGGTGGGCTCAGCCTGTATGGAAAAACGGAGCTATCGCGCGGGCGGTACCTCATACAGCCAATCAACGGTCGAGTTTTTACCCCGCAACTACCTTCTCACGAAAACTCTTAATTTTTGGAAGAGTATAGTTGATCTGAGACCTTCAAGTCGGAACGTTCTTCTAAAGTCACTCGGAAAATCTCGCACGGTTCACGTCGCTTACTAGCTTGTACAGAATTAACAAATTGTTGTAGTTGCGATACTACGCCGTAAAATAATACAAGTTATGTTAAACTATATTCTAGTTGGTTACTTTATGAATTGATGTTGGTGATATTGTATTTTATTCATTCAACGGATAAATAATTGAATCGCTTAATCTCAAATCGTAATAACGTGTCTTTATTGATCTAACATATATGTAAATCTTTAACAAATTTCCCACGTTAGGAGTCGGATTTTAATTCGCCAGGCAGCAACGAATGACCATTCATAGTCCGGAGTACATATAAAAGTTAACCAGCCATCCAATCGGATCGGCCCGTAACATTATCGACTTGTCCACTTTCGTCGAATCTACTTTATCTATCATGTATTATTTCTCTACTTCGAGACACAGCGTCGGGTGAGTAGCGGAACCGCAGACGTCGCACGAAACGACGTCTCTCGCGCCATCCCGTTTCCAGTTTGCCTTCACGTGTCTATAATTTTGTAGTTTCATGCTCTACGGTGATGTTTGCCGGCATGTGAGACGCACTCTTCTTCTTCGATACAACTACGACTCCTCAATCCTTTTAGTGTTTGATAAAAAAAAAAACCGCGTGACAAAAACAAACCAACACAGAGCGTTATCGTCTAATTCCGAATGTGCTCAATTCGCATCAGTGGATAACAACTCGACGTTGAAATGTTTTCCGTGCGACTGGCGTTACGTTCGCGGCACGCCGAAGTCAGAGCGTGCATAAACTGCGCAAACAATCGACACAGTTTCGCGGCTACCAGACAACTAACAACCGACGAGCGTGACGAGTTGATCGTCAGAGCCGATAGAATCAACGAGGAAACCGCAGCATCGCCGATCACCGGAGAAACGAATTTTTATTCGCCTTTCGCAAAACGATCGTCGCGATTGGTGAGAGCCGAAAAATTCAACCGAACGCAATTGCAATCCATTCGTAGATTCGCCACTGACGAAGCGCCAAACAAGACCAATGTTTTCGGTGACCTCGCCGATCGGCAGTTCGAGCGATTCGAGATGGACGAGGACGAGAAGGCGGAGGAGCAATTCGTCGAGAACGAGGCCCGCGTTTATCGTCGTTACAGACTGACACCCGGAGGATACGCGAAACTTATAAAATCACACATCGAAAAGGGAGACTTGAGCGCCGCCATAGAGGTCCTGAATCTGGTAAAGAAAAATCGTGACAAGGCTACGCCTTACATGTACAATCTTCTGCTACGAGCTTACGCATTAACCGGAGATCTAAAGAAGAGCCGTACACTGTACGTAACAATGAAGAAGAGAGGCCTGAAGTGCAATGCGGCAACTTACACTAGCATCATAAACGCATGTGCCAATTATCATCACTCAGAGACGGCCCTCGATTATCTAGCCAGTTTGAGGGTGGAGTTTATGGAGAAAAATATTCCTCTGAACGAGACACACTACAACGCAATGATAAAGACTTACGGTCGTCACGGCAATATTCTGGAAGCTTTCAGAATGGCTGATGAGATGAGGGACAAGAGTCTGCCTACGGGTGAGGTGACTTTCAATTCCTTGCTGATCGGCGCTATATCGGATAGGGAGGCCGGTATGAGGCACGCCCTCATGGTCTGGCATCAGATGATGAGGCACAGAGTACGGCCGACGATCATAACCTACAATCTTCTGCTGCGCGCGATCAGAGACACGAGACTCGGTGATCTGAAGGTGAACGATATTCTGATAAAAGAATCGGCCGAGACGCAGATAATGCTGAACGATGACGCGCCGCCCAATTTACTTAAACGGCGGCCGAGCGTTAACACGCTCGTGTTCAGTCGAATGGCGTCGCTGAGCGAGGGCGCTGAGGCGGAACCGGAAGTGACGAGCGGTCGGGCGGATGGGACGACGGAGAATTTGCCGGCTAAGGTGGATTCCGGTAAGGACGAGAAAAGCCTGGCCGTCGCCCAGCAACGCTTGGTCGGGAAGCCGTTGGAGACCATTTTTCGACGCAATCGTTTGATACTCTTCGGCGGGGTAAACGGTATTTTGAATCGAATGGAGGAAGATGGCGTCGCACCGGATACGAAAACCATCACGATACTGATGGAACTGGTGCCGGCTTCGGCGGCGGCCGAACAGAGGATCGTTAAGACCGCCAAGCACAAGAAAGTCCCGTTGGACATTGATTTTTATAACATGCTGATGAAGAAACGGAGCATTCGCCGTGACTACGATGGCGCCAAGGTCAGCGCTTTGTTATTTTGTGTACTCTTTTTTTGTCTTGAATTCCCGACGGCCCGACGGGCGAAAGACGGAAGTCATGCGTTTCACGGCGATCACGTGACTTCGCGCGTTTCCTTGGTTTCCGGTGTTCTTCGGATGGACAAAAAATGTCTTGACAAAATTTTTCATGTAGTTTCATGGTGTCCAGCGGTTCTTGAAGTCCTTGAAGTACTGGAACTGCACTTGAATTTGTCCTGCTCTTGAAAAAGTCCTGGAACTGTCCTTGAATTTTGCCTGCCCTTGAAAAAGTCCTGGCACTGTCTTTGAATCTTGCCTGCCCTTGAGAAAGTCCTAGAACTGTCCTTGAATTCTGCCTGCCCTTGAAAAGTCCTGGAACTGTCTTTGAATTCCATCGAATGTCCTTGAATTTTTTTATTTCCCCGCAAATTTGAGCTTGTTTCAAAATGTATATTTCTAGCGAGCATCCCAAAAAAATGTGAGGCTCTGTTTTGCTAACATGCATATATACATTTGCACATAGTGAGTGGTTCTTTTTCGAACCCAACGTAAACGAAAACGGTTACCGAACTAAATGTTATTTCGTACATCGCGCGCGATATACATATTTTAATTTTTTATAAATGCCCCAACACAACCTGGAAACGTCCTGGCCATGTCCAGGAAATTGTGCTTGAATTTCGTACGGACTTTTTACTGCGCACCATGAGTGTCTTTTTCAAGTCTTGTCTATTCATGCAGATAAAGACTTTTCGGAAAAAAGCAAGTCCATATCGAAGTTTCAGCGAGATACGCCACCACCATTTGCCTTATACTGTGTATCGCCGCTAATTTCATTTTTTTTTTTTAAATTATTCCCTCGTTCGATCGATCAAAATAATTTTTGAGAATAACGAAATTTTCAGGAAATTCTCGACGAAATTCAACGAAGCGGTCTCTGCCCCGACATTATAACGTGGGGAGTACTGGCGATGGGATGCAAGACTTCCGAAGAGGCGAGAACATTGATGGAAGGCATGCGTGCGACCGGACACAGATTGAACGTCGTTATTGCCGGAACTTTCATCAGCATTGCGTGCAAGAAAATTCGATTCGGCTACATCCTCGAGATCATGGAAACCATGAAGAGGCATAACATCACACCCAATTGGGAATTGTACGCTACTCTCGACAGTTTTCAGACGGAAATGGAAATGATGATTAAGAGCAAAGTGAGTTAAAAAAACATTCTCCAACTCACAAGATAAATCTATTTCATTAGCGATCGATTAATGATTTTATCTTGTTTCGCTTTTTTTTTTTAGAAATTCAGCCGCACGACCAATAATCCCGCCTTCAAAACTGGATTCTCGAAGTTCAATTGTAGGTATGTCACGTGGCAGGAGGAGATGGGCCGAAAATCTCAGAGTAAAGGGAACACAGATAAGACAAAAACGAAGAAAGAGTGGAAGCAACGATGATCGATTCTCTCTCGAGAAAGAGAGCGCGGTCCCGTTCATCTGTAAATATCGAAATTAAAGAGCGCGGTTCGAACTTACAAATTCAGGCGAAGAAGTATTCGGCTCGTTCGACAATTTTCATTGAAAAAATCGAATTGTTGCATGTATATAAAAACATTATGTACAACACACGACGATCACGAAAAGATCTTGTAATAAAATTAAACTGTTACATTCAATCGTTCCAATAGTTTTTTTGTTCCTCGGTCGTTGACCGAACGATCGTAAAACTTCACCAATGTACACAGGTCGTTCGTTCAGTGAGGATCACGTCAGGGAGTATTCTTTTGTTTTGTTGTTTTTTCAACGAAGATACGGCGAACGCGGTTCGGAGACCCACGGACGACATCTCGTGCCAGCGATCACACCTCTGGGTGGACAAGTCCCCCTGATACTGAGCTTGTTGTAACCGGTCGGTCCTGTTGGCTGAGCTCCGCATGTTTCCAATGCGACGAAATCGTCCACGTGGAGTGACGGTGGTCTCGACGTGTTCGGGGGTCTCGAACGGAAGGGATCCGCTCCTCGGCCTGCGCCACCGGCTGCGGAACCTCCTCTCATGGAATTTACGAACTGCGCTCTTCCCCGCATCGGCGTAACTGAAATTATTCATACATTGCGATAGAAATAGTAATTTTTTTCGAAAAAAAAAGAATTTGTATAATTAATACCCTCAATGCTTTTACGCCGAGATAATTAATTAAAAATATTTGCTCACAGCTTTCTCCACGAGAAAGATTTCGGATTCCTTGTGGAGGAAGCAACGCGTATAATTGTAATAAATGACGATGCAAATCTGACCCACACACATCCGGACGCCAGCTAAAAATCGCATTTCAAGTACTCCGACATTAAAATCTCGATTTTTTTTTTTTTTACGAAAACAGCTTCCTCAACAAAGAAGCAAACAAGCTGGGCTTTAGTTTCGGCGAAAAAATACTCACCGAAAGGCTGTTTCGTTTTCGCGGTCGGAACGTTGGTCTGTTTCTGCGAGTCTCTGGGATCTTCGGGACCCTCGTGTTGCCCCTTGGGTTGCATGGGCTGCGTCGAATCGTCGGGCGGTACCTTCGAGCACAGTAACTGTGCCTCGGTAAGTAGATTAAAATCCGCGGGTAAGAGTTCGGCGGCGAGTGCCACGAGATCGACGGGACTGGCTTCCAAATTCGTCAGAGTCGCAGCCGCGAAAGTGCGCTTTCTCGTGACGCGATTATCCTTGCCGGGCCTCCCGAGCGACCTCTGTGAGAATTGATTGAGAAGCGCTTCCGGTGTGGGCAGAAGAGGCTCCAGCATCTCGGGCATGGGATCCTTCTCGTCCTTCCCGTCGACGCTGACTTTGAGCCGCTCCACGAGTTCCCTCGCCCCTCGCATCTTCTCCAGAGGATGCTGTCCGCTCTTGTCCCAGGAGACGAGCGAGGCCAATTGCGGCACTCGAAGATACAGAGACCGAATCTTCGATTTCCCGCAATTGATGAGACTATCCATGAAACTAACGATCAGCGACTCCAACGAGCTCCCCTCGCTCCTGCTATCGACCTCCTTCTCCATCTTCACCGCAACATGCTCGAGCAACGATCTCAGCGCCCCGGGATTGTTCTCCAAGCAGCTCTTAACGTGATACAATCCATAGTTGTGATTGGTCAGCGTAACGAGTATCCTGACATCGCTCTCGAGCACGCTTCTCTGGTACTTCGAGGCGTTGGCGATGATGTCGATGAGTGCGGCGAGAATGGAGAGTAGCGGATCCTTGCTCGGCACGGAGTGGGTCAAACGGATCTCGAATGGTTCGTTCGTGTCCTCGTGCACGAGGCTGAGTGTGTGGTCGCAAAGCGTGTGAAAAGTGTCGAGTATCTCGAGCTGAACGTTGCAGTCGTTCGTGTTCTTCAGAGCGTTGCACATCATCTCGACGACCGGTGGATATTTCTGATCGGACTTGACCTGAGCCCTGGAGGTCGGGCTCATGAGAGTGAGCAGAGTGGCTTTCACAGGTCCGTGAAGAGCGAGATCGGCGAGAAAGGCGAGGGTCGGCGCGCTGTTCTCGAGCGGTGTGGCCGCGAGGATTCTGTCCAGGAGGCAGCGTCCGACGACCAGGGCGGTGGGCGCAGCGAGGTCGCTGAGTTGCTTGCACACCGTGGAGAGGAGCTCCAGGAGCGTCTCGTCCCAGCTCGCGCAGAGGAGCCTCAGCGTGTCCGTGAGGTTCGTCGCCTGGGCCTGAAGATGCGCCGACCACAACTTCCGGAGACCGAGGGCTCGGGTCACGTCCTCGGCGGGATGATTCTCGTCCAGCTGCAAGATCGGCGGCAGGAGACGCGACAGGAGCTTCAGACCGGGAACGAAGTTGCACGGACTCGAGGATACCATCTTGAGAACCTCGCCGATCATCTGCGTCCACAGGGACTTGGCGACGTTTCCAGCGCCGTCGGAGTCGACGGCTCTCGTGAAGCCGAGCAGAGTCTCGGCGATCTCGTCGGCGAGGGCCTTGAGTGAGAGACTCGAGGATGGAATAGCCTCGACTAGAGCGTAGACCCCCAGAAGCGGCGCCACGGCCGTTAGATCCTTGAAGTCCGTCGCCATGCACTTCACGAGACGCTCGAGGAGAGCTCGAACGAGCTTGACGCAGGGGAGCAGCAGGGCGACGAGCGCCAGGCCTCTTCGCCCCGCGAGCGACGCTCTGTGAAGGTAGGGCTGCTCGTAGAATGCGGCGATCTTCGTCATGACCGTGACCAGAGCGGTGAGACCGTCGGCGGCGAACAACTGAGTTAGAGCGTTTCTGTGCTTGAGCTCTATGTAACTCTCGATAGGATCCATGTCGCCGTTCGACGGGAAGACCAGGTGGTGAAGAATCCTGCACGCCGTCACGAGCTCGCCCGGAAGCGAGACAGCCTTATCGGAGTATTTCCTGACGATAGCGACCAGCGAGGTAACGTCGGCGTAGTTCCAGTTCGAGGCTTGTCCGGCGACCATCAGATAAGGCACGACGTCCCTGAGCGTGCCGCTGTTACGAGACTCCTCGAGTATCGTCGCTGCTCGCGACTTGAAAATCTCCACTCTCTCCGAGTAACGCACCGTCACGGATAGTATCTCGGCGGCGAACTCCGAGAGATCGGGATCCGAGAGATAGGGCGTGAGTACGTCGACGAAGCCGCTCAGAGGCACGACCGCGACGATCGCTTGCAAACCCTCCGGGTAGATGAGGAAGGAGTGGAGCTTTCTCAGGGGCAGCCACCAATCGCTCGACAACGAGGGATTCGATGGTTGCTGATTTCTCATGAGTATCAGACACTGGACTACCTGCAGACGCCAGCCGAGCGTACGACCTGCTCCGGGTTTCTCGTAGCGCAGCGCTTTCAGTATGGACTTTGCGACTTCGGGCTCGCGCAGCAGATACGCGAGACCCTCGCCCGTGTCGGCCAAGTGCATTATGAATCTTCGGGTGGCGGCTATGAGTCTCTTGTCCGAGTTCGGCGAGGCCAGGATCAGAAGAATACGCCGGACGAGGCCGTGAGAGACGAAGTACGAGATCAAGTGTCGTCGGGGATTTCGACTGTGCTCGCGATCGAATTCGATCTGCGTGCTCGCCGGCAATTGTCTCTTCGGCTGGGCCATCAGAGTCGGGGCGCACGAGTAGGACTGCGTCAGTTCCGTGACAGCCAATTGCGTCAAGTTGCCGAATTCTCGGGTCTCCTCGAGGAGCTCGTAAACGTGGACTTTGCGGAGCATCGAGGCGAGGGCGTACTTCAATCTCGCGAGCTTCGCCTCGTCGAGCATCATCAGCGTCAGTCTGTAGAGGTTGTTCTCGGATTTCAGGAACTCCTCGACGATCTTCGGGCTCAAGAGGGCGGCGTCGAGCGCCCGCAGCGCCGCTAGCTTCACCGGCAGGGCGACGTTCTCTCGCATGCAGAGAGTCAGCAATTTTTTCGGCGCGTCGACTCTGAGCAGCACGTCCGCTCCTCCGGTGAGACTGCACGAAGCCTCGGCAAGGCGAACTCCCACTTTTACGTGCCGGACCTTGTAGGCCGGCTGAGGCTGACCTCGAGCGAGATCCAGATCGAGACCCGCGTTCACGATCTCCGTCCAGTCGCGAAGGTCCTCGGGGTCGAGCTGCGTCATCGAGCCGAGAAGCGAGCAAATCGATTCGCAATTGTGAACGAAGGTCTCCTTCTCCTGGCCCGGTGCGGCGTTGAAGTTCACGACGGATTTGGCGAGCGAACGAATTATCTCGCGCGCTTTGTCCAAGGCGCTTTCGTCCGAATTTTGATGGAATTCGTTAAGCATGCTCTCCGGGTGTTTCTCGAGATCCAGCAAGTCGGGGGGCTTCAGAGCGTAGAGACTGTCGGCCTGGGTCGTTTCGCATTGATAATCGATCGTCGACGGCGGCACGTCGTCAGCCATTATGTCCTCGTCCGAGAGAATCGGCTCGAAAGGCTCCACCGCCCCGACCGGATCCTCGACCTCCTCCCTCTCGACCCGATCGTCCTCCTCCTCGGCCGATATCGACTCCGGACTCAGCGAGACCAGAGATTCGGAGGGCGGTGACGAGGGACGCTTCACCGGCTTGCGGGAAATACTCGGCGGCGCCTCGTCGCCGCTCCATCGACACGGCTCGATCGGCTTCGGCGGCTCAACCGGAGGATTTCGCGGCGTTGGCTCCACTGTCTGGATCGGCTGGAGCGTCGGCGATGGCGCTGGGGCTGCACATGTTTCTTGCTGCAATTTAAAAACAGTATGTTGTTATTATTGTTATATATGTTCCATTTATATTATATATTATTATTATTAAACTTTAGAAAAAGGAAATGTAACACTTATGAAATCTGCATCTCATTAACGGAATTAATTTTTTAGCAGAAATACTCAAGATCACGAAAAAACGACCGTCGATAATCCTCGAGTATTTTTTTTTCAAAATAGATTTTTTAAATGTTAACCCTTCACGTACGGGATCCTCGCCCAGCGAGTACTTTCGTCGCGCGGTATAAAAATCGCTGTCCAAAAAATTATTGATATCGAAATTCGCAAAAAATACTCATCAAAGAGTAATGTTCACGAAATTATATTCGTGTAAAATAATATTTGTAGCCTCTACATATAGAGTGCTATTGTTGTTCGAAATTTATATGTACATCGCAGGTCTGACGAATCACGCTCGGCGCGAGGCTCTTGTACGTGAAGGGTTAAAACAATTTTTATCTCAAATATTTTGGTCCAAGGAACGTCGCTGGTGAAATTGTGTCCGCCGTACAGTTTTTTCAATTCCCTAACGAATACCGTATGGAAAAATCGTCCGCGTACATTCACCGTCGGTGTCTGAGCCTGGTTCTCGAAGTACCAGTCGGGCTGAGGCTCGGCAGCCTTCGGCGCGCTCTCCGCCGGCTGTTCCAGTCCTCCCACGGAAACGGCCGCGGTGGCCGCCGCGCTTATGATTTCCTGCGGATTGCTCAGAGACTTGGTCAACGATCCGTACACCGCCAGGGTAATCGTGGTGTACCAGCCGCGCAAAACGAGTCCGTCCGTCGGTATTTGCTTTCTTTCGCATTCCAACTGTATGTGAACATTTTGCTTGTACTCCAAACCTCCCAGGGACTCGAACGTCGACGCGCCGGGCTTGCTCAGGTCATTCACGAAGAACTCTATCTCGAATTGAGAAGGATTCGTTGCTCTGTGAAAAAAATAAAAAAATATATATATATATCAATACCCGCGTAAACGGCAAAACAGATAAAATAAAAAATAAAAAAATTAACTTAAAAACTCTTCGTATAATCCACTATCTGATTTAGATGTGATAATGATATTTTATTTGTACTGTGCAGTGCACGAGCGATACCAAAAATGTTTCTTGACGCTAGTTATATAATTAACGCATTATACTCGTTAAATCAAACAGACTATATTTTATCTTTTGTAAACGGGTTTATCCCATTGATAAATTAAATAAATTAAAATAATTAACCGATGTGTTGGTCTAGTGGTTAGCGTGCTCGCCTCTAAACCAGAGCACCGGTAGGGCGATGGTTCGTTTCCCGGTGCCGTTGTTTTGTCGAGAAATAAACATATGGACGGGACATGGCTCCAGATGTATACTTGAGGCACACGCGTACTTGTCTGTGTGTGCCACAGTATATAGCTGTAGTGCATGTTTACATTCTCAGCGAAACTTGACGTAGCGCCGGAGCTGTGAAGCGAATCTGAGACCGACTGTATCGGCATAGGCTTTGTGCAGTGTCCTACACCTTTAGTTGTAAGACCAAGGCAAATGCGATACAGAGGGGAAAGTCGGCTGCAACCACAAAAAAATGGGATACCCGGCTCGGTGCTTCAGAAAAAAAAAAAGAAATGGACAAAAAATAAGTGAGGACTAGTAATTACGCATCAACCAAGCCAGCCCGCTATAAGGCAGTAGTTTTGAGAAACGGCGGATAATAACGATAAATAAAAAAATAATAGTAAATAACTTAAAAATAATGTTGATGGGTCGAAGATCATTTTTGGAAAAATCACCGAAGCAGCGCTTACCCGAGACGAACGCCGCCGGGAAAATCCGCCTGAACTCGAGCTCCGAGCGGAATTATTCTAACCTCGCTGATGTACACAGGCTTCGGAAATTGCACCAAGTCTAAATTCAATTCCTGCGAAAACGAGAGCAAAAAAATTGAGTCACACACGGAAATGCAGGACGAATTGTTGTATTAAAAAAAAAAAAGAAGCTGCGCTGTCAAACCTCCGATATATCGTGAGAAAAAGTGTCGAAGAACAACAGCTCAATGTTGTCCATTTTACAGCTTCGTTAATCGGAGCGCGAACGAAGCGAATAAATAATCGCCAAGAGTCGTCTGTCGGCTTCGCGTAACGAGCGTCTTGCGATTAAAATAAATCCTGTGGTATTATGTTTATTCCAGATATCGCATAATCCGCCGGAAACAAAACATCAACGAGGACGAAAAAACAATAATTGACACAATCATATTTTTGTTCGAACTGTCCTTCGCTGTCTCGTTCCAGCGGCGAATCCGACACGACGATGTTGAAGCGTTTTCCCGCCAGGAGGAATATTCTCGTAGGAGCGCGCACGGTCGCGGCGGATGCTCCGGCGACGCGTTCCCATTGGTTAGAAAATGTTGCGCCCGGTGTATTCGACGAATCGCCGCGACTCGCGACGAGAGTAATTCGGCGACCGTGATTGGAGATGTGGAAACACGGGTATCTTAATATTTGGCAAAATTACCGTAGAAATACCGCATCATGACGTAATTTTTTTTTCTCAACATTTTACGTTTTGAAAATGGCCACAAAAGTTTGTCGAAGTTTAGGGCTAAAAGTCATCTATCTGGATGTGAAATTACCAGTCACAAAATTTTTTGGTCAATTTACATACATACTTAAATGTGACATTACCGGTTGAAAAATGGTAACCTTCACCTTTATAGTTGTAAAATTGCCTAACAATTTTTTTTGTAAGATTACCGTAAGATTTTTCGAAAATTCACCATACGTGATATTTAAAAATTTTATTACCAATTGTGGCCATTTTTTAAAGCAATCACGTACCATATTTATACGGTATAAAATACGGTAAAATGGGGCTCATTATAGACTCACAAGTGTTGCAAATAGGCTCGACTTTTGACGCATCTACTTGCCGGTCCAGAAACGTCATACAACGCGCAGCTTGGAACACGAGTTCTAAGATACGAAATGTCTCTATTCGGCATGACATTCCTAGTCATATTGTGATCTGGCAACAAAAGCTTATGAAAAAGAGCAATAATTTAAAATATAAAAGATTTCGTCCAGTAAATTAATAAATAAATAAAATTAATGAACAAGAAAACTACCAATACCAATACCAATAAGATTACCGGTCACACTTAACGCTCCATATCTAGTCGCGGCGGATACTTTGCGACGCGTTCCTATTGGTTCAGAATCTTGCGCTCCGTGTCTTCGACGAATGGCAGCGTCGCGGCGAAAGTCCTCCAGCGACCGCGACGCAAACGTACCCGAAATCCCGGCGTCGGGAGAGCGCGGTTTTCTTCGCCGTACGCCATATCGTCGTTTCTCCTCAGTAGTCGGCTCGAGTCTTGCGGGCAGTGGGCATCATTTATCATCGTGGAGAAAAAAAAAAAAAAACAGAAAACAAATTGAATATAAAAAAAAAGCCTTATCACAGGCCGGCGAGTAAACTGCCGAGGTGAATAAAGCGAAGGGGAGAGAGAACGGTTGTTTTGTAAAAAAAGTCGTTAACGTTCGAAGGGACAATGGAAACTGCGGAGGACAACGAGCACGAAGTGCTGAGAAGAGTTTTAACGGCCGATGAATTGACGCAGATACCGCAAGATATCGGCCGAAAGCTAACGACTTATTTTACCGAAAGTTTCGAGGAATTTTTAACGGCCCAAGCGGTCTTTCAAACCGGCCGACAGAGTCTCGGTAATTAAAACACAATGAACTATTACTTTTTCGGCACGAAGCTTCTTTAATAATCGTCTCCCGCCCTAACCTCGCGGATACCAATGCTTTTTTTTGCGCAAAGATGCTCTCCTTCCCCCTCCCCCCCTCCTCCTCCCTCCCCCCATTCTCTCCTTCCCGAATACGAACCTGGTCGGTATCGCGAATGGAAAAAAAAACAAAACAAATTTCAATGGCAAGTGGTCTCATGTTCCGTTGTCTCGTTTGCAGAGCAAAAAGTTGACAAACTACAGAAAGAAAATGCGGAGCAGAAACTCGATTTGGACGAGTGCAGGGGAAAATTGGAACTGGCGGAAAACTTCACGACCGAATTGCAGGCTAAACTCGACGAAGCCAAGAATGAGATATACAAACTTCAAGAGTCCGTTAAGAGGTATAGATATGCACCGTGTGTCGTGGCAATTTTTATTGACTATCTGTAATGTTAATCGTAACGAATGTCACATTCTTTGTTGGGTTTCAAGGTCACTTTCGGAGCTTCGAGTGTAATTTGTGCCTGTTTTAGGTTCATTTTACAAATAAATAACTTTGTTCCTTTGAGCAATCTAATTTGAGTATATTTCGGAGCTCCAAGCCCATTTTGTGCTCGTTTTATGTCCATTTTGTAGACACAAGTACCTATAAGGCACTTGTGTGTGGCCTGGGCAAAGGAATTTGCAAATTTTAACAAACAAATAAAAAAATAAAAAGTACATGAAAGGAAGCCATGAAAAGAAATTGGGAACATTTTAGAAAAAAACAAAAAAAAATCGAATTAAACATTATACAATAATTAGGTATTTTCATTTGCATCATACATTTTGCTTCCTTATAGAGGAAGCTTTGTGATGGTGAAAAAAAATGTTCGAGATTTTTATGAAAACGTGTTCAGAATGTTCCAAAACATCGAAAGCTCCAAGCCCATTTTATGCTCGTTTTATGTTCATTTTGTAGACACAAGTACCTATAAGGCACTTGTGTCTGGCCTGCGCAAAAGAATTCGCAAATTTTAATAAACAAATAAGACTGTTTCTCCTTGCGATCCAATGTGGGTATAGTTGGGAGCTCCAAGTCCATATTGTGCCCATTTTATGTCCCTTTTATAGACACAATTGTCAATACGATAATTGTGTTTGGATTGGGCAAAAAGAACTGGCGATCTTTAACAAATAAATAACAGACTTTCTCCTCGCGATCTTAATTTGAGTACAGTTGTTTTCGAGAAAGGACCTACTCGGCGTCCCGATCACTCGGCGTCCTATTTACTTTGCACTAATCTACGTTTGCAAAACTGAATTTTTTCCTGTCGGTAAATAAATAAATAAACAACAATTTAAAAATCACAGATTGTCGAAGGAGAACTCAGACTTCAGAAGGCAGAGAGACGCGGCGGTGGACGAGCGAGACACGCTGCAGTTGCAAGCGGAGCGCAGAGACGCGGAGGTCGAGAGGATGCGTACAGAGCTCACCTCCCTGGGAGCCCAGCTGCAGGCTGCCGTGACTGCCAAGTGCCAGGCACTGTCGGAAGTCGAGGAAATTCGCAGTCGAGAAATAACCGTCGACTTCAAGTGCGTTTCCATTTTTTGTTTTTAATCAAACTCCCCACCCGATTTAATTCGTAGCAAAGTATCGTCAATGCCGAACCCGTTGTCCTGTCTTTCAGGGAAAAGCGACTGGAGCAAGAGCGAACCCTTCTCGCCCAGCAAATGGCCGGTCTCGAGGAGGAGCTCTGCAAGCGAACGTCCGAGCTGCAGACAACACGCGCGGAGTCTTCGGCCCGGGCTCTGCTGACGGACACTCGACTGCAGCAACGCGAGGAGGAGCTGAGAATCGCGAACGAGTCGATGGCCCAGCTGCGCGAGACGAACGGCAACACTCAGCGTCGATGCGAGGAGCTCGCGCAAAAGCTCGAGGAGCAGCGAAGCCACGAGCTCTCGATGCACGCCTCGTACCGCGAGGAAGTCGGCGCTCAGACCAGACTCGCCGATCTCTACAAGGGCATGGCCGACGAGGCGAACTCTAAAGCCGAGGAATTCAGCGAGGCTGTGAAAGAACTGCAAACCCTTCTCGAACAAGCGACGGAGCAGTACGGAACGTTGGAGTCCGAGCATTCGCAGCTAAAATTGCAGCACGAAGAGACGATAGCGGAGAACTCCAAGAGGATCGAGGAACTGACGAAAGAGTTGGACCGAGCCAACGAGCTTCTGAAGAACATAAAGCAGGAGAGGCTCGACCAGGCTGTCGAGCAGTTGGCGCCGACGGCGGCGATAGCGAGTCGCGTACTCAAGAAGGGTCTGAGCTTGACGCAGATTTACACCCAGCTCGTCGACGCTACCAACGAACTGGCGATGGAGCGGGATGAGAACGAACGGCTCAAGTCGCAGATGGACGTGATACTGCGCGAGCTCGAGGAAAAAGCGCCCGCCCTCCAGCAGGAGAGGGAGGAGTACGAGCTGGCGATGGAGAACAACACCGCGCTCACCAGTCAATTGGAAGAAATTCACGCCGAGAATCATCGTCTGAGAGAGGCAGCCGACGAATCGAGTCGCATCGCAAAACACCATACCAGAGAGAATCAGAGATTGAAGAGCGAGCTGGCCGATCTCGCTAGACAGGTCAGCGTTTTGTTTTTGAGTTTCTGGTGAATTAAATATCTAATATTTGTATCACTGATTAATTGAGAGTTACCCTGAGAAAAAAGGTAAAATGCGAAGAATTCATGTGCAAATTACTCTGCACCACTTTTCTTTGACGGTATTTTCGCCAACATTGTCATCTTCGTCCGATGTGTGTTTCCTCGCTGGTTACGAATATCCAACTTATTTTGCTCGTAGAGTGTTAAACAATTTTTCCAAAAAAATTCAACAATATTAAAATCTTAAAAAATGTAAACGGTTAAATCAGTTTTCACCAAATTTATTAATTAGCCAAGTTCATTATTCAGGCGAATTTGAACTCGATACTTACATTTCTACTGGAGTTAGATTATTTATAGTAATTTTTCAAACAAATCCAACTTTCATAAAATTGCTTAAACTTACTGGACAACAATTGTTTTCGTTCACAGGTGTGCTTCCTTCTGAAAGAGGTGCAAGAGAGCCGCAGCGGGCACATGAACACGAGCGGCGATTTCTCAACGTCCATGGAGACCGATCTCGCCTCCTCGCAGATAATAAGCAAGAAGCTCGTGACCTTCCGAGACATCGAGGAGTTGCAGGAGAACAACCAGAAGCTTCTGTCGATCGTTCGAACGCTGTCGTCGAGGCAGGAGGAAATCGAGCGGGCGACGGACGAGATCGACACCGGCGAGATGAAAGAGAAACTGGACAGATATCTGGAGCAGTTGGCCGACATGCAAGCGGCGATGGACCGTCAAGCTAAGATGGTCGATGGTTTGGTGAGGCAACGGGACATGTACAAAAACATGTATCAACAGCAGTGCACCAAGCAAACAGCGAAGGAACCGTCGGTATCAACCGAGGGCGAAGAGAACAACGCGACGACGGACGTGGAAATACCCGAGGAGAAGAAGACCGTGGCTCAGACGCAGGAGAACAAAGACGCGGAGAGGAAACTAGAGAGAAAAGTTACGGAACTCGAGGTCAAACTCAAACAGGTGACCGACGAGTACGAGACTTACAAGAAGGAGAAAGGCGCTCACGAGCGCATGGTCGGCGAGGAAGTCGAGAGACTTCGCAAAGAGGCGGAGTCCAATTCGGCGCGTTGCTGTCGTCTCAAAGCCCAACTTGACACCGCCAACGAACGCTTCGGGCTTCTGCAGGCCAATGTTGGGTCGTACAAATCTCAGATCAAGACGCTCGAGGAAAAGTGTAACAACTACAACACTACGATAGGTAAATGATCGTTATTGAAAGCACCAACGGGTCGTTGCAGCTCCGGCGTTGCGCACTTTAGCTATCGATCATGAAATTTTTGAAACGGGAAATTTAGATTTCCAAAGATTTACCGCAAATGCGCCACTTCCGGTTTGAAAATTTAATTTTTCGGCCGGAAGCGATGTCATACCGAAAATGCATCGTTTCCAAGTTGAACATCTCATTTTTCGAGCGGAAGTGACGTATTTTCGCTGTGACGTCACTTCCGGTCGGACAATGAGATTTCCAATCCGGAAATGACGTATTTGAGAACGTATTTCAACAATTCCATTGAGGGGTTTTATTGTTTATTTTTTTAACTAGTGTATTGGACCTTTTTGCGATGAATATCTAACACATATCTATCTTACGTGTGTAGGCAAACACGAGCAGAGTATTATGATATTGAAGGACGAGACAATGTCTGCTCAGAGTCGTCTCTCGCGCGCCGAAGTCCAATTGGAAAATTTGCGCCAAGAGCGTCAACTTCTCCGCGATTCCGAGGGGCGCCTTTTGAAAGAACGCGAAGTTCTTCACCGGGAGCGCCAAACCCAGGCTCTTTTGCGAGCCGACGTGGAGTCGATAAAAGCCAGCCTCGAGCGTGCAGAGGTCGAGGGCCAATTGAGGGCGGAGCAACGCTTGGACGACGCCACTCGCGAGTGCGCCGCACTGCGCCGTCGTCTTCAGGAGGAACAAGACCGCTTCAGAGAATTGTCCTCTCATTTGGAACGCCAGCTGACACTCGCTCAGGAACGTCTCGCCGAGGAACAGGAGCTCGGCGAGCGTACTCGTAACGAGCTCGAGGAAGCTCGCGCTGCACGCGCTGAGATCGAACGTCGCGCCGAGGAACTTGGTGCGAAGCTGAGAGAATCCGCCGCCAATTCGCGTGCTAAGCCGATTACCGGTAGGTTTCAATGCCAATGTCACAGGTCGAATTAATCATTTATTTATTTATTTGATTAACGGGCATTGCACTTTTACATATATAAATCGTAGGGTGCTTAAAAAAGGCATTTAAAAAAAAAATCCTCCCACCTTTTTAAAGTATGGATTTCGATCACAAATTAAAGCTCGCGAAAGGCGGTACTTAGCAAAAAATCTCAAGAGGTGCCCCGGATTCGACGTTTTTCACAAACAATGCGGCACCTCTCAAACTTAATTGTCAGCGACCGCCTTTCGCAGGATTTTTTTATCGATCAAAATATATAGATCTACGGGGTGGGAGCTTAACTTTTTGTAATTTTTTGTATTAAACACAAAAGACTTCGATTTTTAAATTCGTATATAGAAAACTCTGAAAATATCCAGGAGGGTGAATTTGTGGAAAAAAATGATTTCCACCCTCCAAAAGTATAGATTTCGATCTCAAATTGAACCTCACGAAAGGCGGTCCCTAGCAAAAAATTCTAAGAGGTGCCGCATTCGTCGTTTATACTCAAAAAAGGAAGAAGTTGTCGAATTTTTTTGTTACAAACGTTGAATGCGGCATCTCTTAGGATTTTTTGCTTGCACCCATCTTTTGCGAGGTTCAATTTGAGATTGAAATCTATACTTTAAAAGGGTGAGAGTAAAATTTAAAAAAATGTTCTTTTTGTGCAACACCCTAATAAATAGTATTTCAATCATAATAAGGTACATACGTTAAATATTTTACTATAAACTTAACACTACCGCGCAGAATAATATAAAACATATAAAATTTCCATTATAGTATCGAGAATGCAATGATCGAATTTCAATTTTTTTCTTTCCGTCTTTCAGGCGACGAGAATCTCGCCAAGAGATTGAAGGAGCTGGAGGTGCAGTTAGCCAATAGCAACGCCGAGGCCAGATCACTGTCGGAGCAGCTCAAGGCATCAAGACAGCAGAGCCAGCAGTACTGCGACATCGCCGAGAGCACGGAAGCTCAGCTGCGCGAACTGACGACCCAGCACGAGCAGACCAAACGAGAATTGCAAACGTCCCTCGAGGCTGCGCGCGACGAGGCCACCAATCTCGCTAAGCGAGTGAAAGAGCTGGAGAGCGAGTTGCTTAAAGCTCAGAGCGGACTGCAGGAGACCGACGCCGATCTTCGTGAAAAGTTAACCGCCGCGGAAGCGAAGCTCGAGGAACTCGACGAGGTCAAGGGAGAACTGGAGCTTATCAAGAGTGATTTGCAAAGCGCCTCGCAAGCTGCGAAGGAAGCGGAGGAAAAATATGCTAGAGAGATGGTTCTGCACTCTGCCGATCTACAGGTAAAAGCGATGGGGACAGAGAAAAAGCAAAGAAATCGTTTGAAAATAGGCAAAATCACGATTTTTTTTTTTTGTATATTGGTTATAAAAATGCCCGAAAAAGTTTTTTTTTAACCTTTCACGTACCGGATACTCGGTCAACGAAACCCTAGAATTTGCCAAGACACAACCTTCGAACGATGCGAGTAATAAGTTAACGTGCTAACAAAAATCTGTAAAAATTCAAACTTCAAAACCGCATAAAATTGTTATGAGCAAAAGCATTTTGCTAAAAATGTAACCAAATATTGAGAATTCACCCCTCTACTCATCTTAGAATGGGTAGAGGGTGTATTAGAAATTACAGCTTCATAGCTGAAGCCGCTCTCAATTTTTCAAGAGTTTCAGACATTTTTTCTAAATACGATTTTCCGTTGCTTCGGAACATTCCGAACACGATTTCTTTCAAATCTCGAAAAAACTTTTTTTCATGAAAACAAACTTCCTCTAAGGAAGCAAAGCAAATTAGTCGATGCAGAAGCAATCCTTGATGTTCGATTAAAATTGATTACCAATATTTTTTTTCAGGTCCTGAGCAAACTGAAAGAAGAGTCTCAGTCGGTGGCTCAGAAGGTGTCGCAGCTGACGCAGGAGAGGTTATCGGCAATCGAGGCCCTGGACATGGAGAAATCAACGTGGCAGGAGCGCGAGAAGCGTTTGATGAACGAGATCGAGGAGACCCAGAAGCGCGTCGACGATCTCGACGCGCAGAACGCTCTCCTTCACAACCAGATCCAAGAGCTGAGCGACCGTACGGCCATCATGCAGAGCAGTCGTACGTCCCTCGGTGCTCAGGAGACACTCGACACGAGCGTCGAGTCGATAAACCGAAGCTTCAACGAGGACGAGTCTCACTCCGCCGAGCAACTGCTCAAAGTCATAAAATATCTGAGACGCGAGAAAGATTTCACGGTAGCGAAGTTCGATGTCCTGAGAGCCGAGAGTCTGAGGCTGAAGTCCCAGTGCGAAGTGGCTGAGAAGCGTCTGAAGGAAACCGAGGCGCTGCTCAACAACCAGAGAGAAAAGTCCGAGATCGACGTAGTGACGACCTCGAAGCACGCCGAGATATTGCGCAAGGTCGAGACACTGAACGCGATCACCGATTCCAACAGAGTACTGCGCGAGGACAGAGACACGTTGGCGACGAAGGTCAACGATCTCGAGACGAAGGTTACGGCGCTCTCGGCCGAGGTCGTGCCGCTCCGCAAGAAGTCTCGTGACTTGGCGGCAAAGATGGAGGTGCTGACGCAGGAGAACACGAGTCTGCGAAACGACGTGACGAGATGGCGACAGAGAGCGAACGCCCTGGTCGAGAGAGCGAACAAGGCCAGTCCGGACGACTGGCGAAGGCTCCAGACGGAGCGTGAGAATCTCAGCAAGCTGCTGACGTCCGAGCGCGAGACTCACGTGAAGCGCACCGAGGAGTTCAACGCTCTGAAGAGCGAGAAGACAAAATTGGAGGAACAATTGGCGCAAGTGCAGAAGCAACTGCAGGCACAGAGCGAGCAGGTCTCGAAGGTGACCGAGGACGCTCGCAAGCTCAGTCAGGACCTCGTCGAGACTCTCGCGGACTCGACGACGAAGACGAAGGACATAGCGGCGCTGAGGAAAGAGTTGGCCGAGAAGGAAGCGGTAGTGAACGACGTTAAGAACAAGGAGATACAGATAAGAAAGATAGCCAAGAAGTACAAGACCCAGTACGAGGAACTGGCCAGATCGGTCGAAGAGGAAAAGACAAAGTTGGAGGAGGCTCAGGCAGCCGGAGCGGCGGCGGTGGTCGAAGCCGCGGCCCAATCGTCGCAGGAGCGCGAGGACCAGCTGCGCGAGGAGGGTCGACAGGAGCTTCGTCAGGCGAACGACGAGCTGAACTCTAGAGTCGAAGAGCTGAATCGTCAAATCTCCGCCGTGCAGTCGGAGTGCGAGGCTCTGAAGGAGGAGATTGAGACGATGAAGCAGTCGGGTCTGGAGAAGGAACAGCGCACGAAGCAGTTGCTCAAGGGCGCTCGAACGAAGATCGTCCAACTGGCGGAGGCGAAGAACAAGTGCGAGAGAGAATTGTCCGAGATTAAAGTAAAGATCGAGTCGGGCACGAGCGACACGGACGGCAGCGAGCACGACGCGAGAGTCGCGGCACTGAAGTCGCAGATGGAGGGAAGAATATCGCGTTTGGAGCACGAGAAGGCCGAGGTTCACGCCGAGAAGGAAGCGATGCTTCAGCGCGTTTCTCAGCTCCAGAGGCAACTGGCAGCGGGCGCGGGCGGTGCTGGAATAACGACGGAACCCCCGACGGCGAATATAAAACCGATGTCGGCTCGAGCCGAGACACCGCTGGCGAGCATCAGGCCGATGAGCGTCGTGCCACAGTCTCGAACGGCCGCCGTGTTGCCGACGACCGCGAGCACTCCGGTCCTCGTGGCTCCTCAACAGCAGCAGCAGGTCGTTCACACGACGGAGACGAGCTCGCCGACGAGCAGCCACACGGACTATCAGCCGGCCAGCACGAGCAGCGCCGCGCCGAGCAATCTCAGGCAGCTCGCCGTGCAGCCGCAGCTGAGCGAATCGGCGGAATCGACCCAACGCGAAGATCCCGAGAACGTCGAGAGCTTGAACGTCGCGCAGCCTCAGCAACAGCCGCAGCAGCAAGTCTGTCAGCCCCAGCAGCAGCAGCAGCAGCAACAGGTTCAGCAGCAACAGCAACAGCATCAGGAACCACAGCCGCAGACCGTGGCGCTCGTGAGCCCCAGAGTCGAGACCCAGAATCAACAACAGCAGCAGCAACAAGTGGCGGCGAGCGATCAGCAGCAGACAGTCGCGAGCAGCTCGACTCAGTCGGTCAGCACGTCGCAAGTGTCGACCGGGCACAAACGGCCGAGATCGCTGGAACCGACTGCATCGGGCTCGGCTGACGCCGAAGCGCCGGAACACAGCAGAGCGGAACTGGAACCCAGTCCGAACGCTAAGAGAAGCAGGACGCAGGAGTTGGCGTCCAATGCTACCATTAGCGGCTCCGACGTCGAGTATCAAGTTAGTTTTTTTTTCTTTTTTTTTATACGAGCCTTGTGTAATTACAGTCGAATCAATTTATCGTTATTTTGTAACGTAAACGATAGTTATTTGTGCGGCAAGGGCGTGAAAAGGGAGTTCTTGACGAGTGCTGCAGTCACACGAGTCCGAAGTCTCATCTCTACACCCATGCGGGTCACATCATTTTTCCTAATAATTGAATGAAAATCACGCTTTTCTTTTTTGGGAAGTGTGCGCAAAGAGGCACTTTCTCACGCTAGTGCGAGAGAAAAAATCGTATTGTGTTTGCGTGCATTGCACAGTATTTTTCTAGCACGCAATGCGAACAAGTGAATTTATGCGCTCACTTCGCAGAAACGGAAAGCGGCATTTTACGTGCGTGCATTCGATGCATACTAATGCGATAAAACTTTTTTCATCACTCGGTGCGGAAATGGCCGTTTTTCCGCCCGCTTTGCGGGCGTAAAACCGCCATTTTCGCACCTTGTGATGAAAAATTTCGTACATCCCTCGTGCGAAACACTTTTTCTAACTCGTGTGATTACAGCACTCGCCTTCGGCCCGTGCTGCAAGCTCACACTCGTTAGAAAAACGTTTTTCGCCCCCGTGAAGTAATGTACTATTCTGAAGAGTGTGAGTTTGCAGTCTGAGCCGAAGACAAGTGTTTATTTTTCGCACGAGTATCGTACCAAATTTACTTCACAAGGTGCGACAGTGGGGGTTTTACGCACGCGAAGAGTGTGTAAAACTGCTATTTTCGCACCGAGTAAACTAATAGTACTTTTTGTGACGGAGGCATGAAAGGTGCCAGATTGTTTTACTGGCCGGGCTTTTCGATACGCTTACGCGTTGCATAAATACTCGAAGCGTGTCGTAAATACTCATTACGACACGCTTCGAGTATTTATGCAACGCTTCCAATAATTATTTAACGCATTCTCGAAAAACGCTACTTTATGTCGCGCCCGGCACCCACGTAAAGTAGCACTATTCATGCATGAATTACAAAAAATATAATAATAAATATTAATAATTTTCGTTGGCTTGGCAACGGCATACTTCGCTACATTTTCGATACTATTTAATGATTCGCTTTTTTATTATTATTCTCAGGTACCTACGTCCAGTCAGCGTGATCAAGACGAAGAGGTCGAGGACGGCTGCGTGGTGGTCGTAGATTGCGACGAGGGCGAGGGCGGAAGTCACCATCAAGTCCAGGAGGAGGAGGAGTTTGACAATGATCCTTACGAGGAGATGGAGGAGGAAGAGGAGGAGGAGGAGGAAGAAGAGGAAGAGTTACCGTACGGCGTCGAGGTGGAAGTCGAGGGTGACAATAACGAAGTTGAGATAATAATGGAGGAAGACTCGCGAAGCGTCGAGGTACCGAGACAGCCCCAACAAACGTTGCCGACTAGTCAGCCACAGCAACAACAGTCCGAGGCCATCAGCAGTGCTGGACCCACCGGAGAACCGAGCTCCGCTTTCGCTTCGAGATCGACGCGCGGCATAGCCCCGATGCCTCGCCAACAACAGCATCTTCTTCTCGTAAGTTCATCCAGTGTTGCTCCTTTTTTTTATTTTTTATTAAATAATTCTATTTACTGCATTTTTTTAAATAAAATAATTCAATTTACCCAATTTTTAAAAATTAAAAAACCCTGTTTACTAAATTTTCTTTAAATTAAAGAATTCTATTTACTCCATTTTTTTAAATTAAAGATTTCTATTTGCTCCATTTTTTTAAATTAAATAATTCTATTTACTCCATTTTTTTAAATTAAATAATTTTATTCACTCCATTTTTTTAAATTAAATAATTTTATTCACTCTATTTTTTTAAGGTAAATAAATCTATTTTCACTCTTAACGCTAGCTTTGATAATCAATGCTTATCCGCCAAGATTAATGAAATTTCAGTTGTAGTTTTTTTTTTCTCGAACGTATCGAAAAGTTTAATTAATCTTTCTTGCCTTGTAAATTTCAGCCTCAGCAAGGCTACGAGGACGGCGGTGACGACTGTATCGTGCCGAGCACTCCGACCCTCTTCGTCCCACGTCGCGGAGACGGCTTCGGCGAGGCCGTCAGTTCACCTCAAGTGCCGCAAGGTCGGTTCACCTTCGGCGACGCAGCCGCCCCGACGGCAGCCTCCTCGACGCCTCTGCTCGCGACACCGACTGGCCCAACCGCCCGAGCAATGTTCGGTTCCTCGGGATCCGGCATCGCCCAGGTCGTGCAGGAGGGAATGGACGACACGAGAATGGATCTTACGCAGCTCGAGGACGGTGGAACCGGTCGCAGCGTCCCGACCACTCCACTGCAAGTTTCACCCGCCGCCGATCTGCCACCTTCGGTAAATAACTAAAACACGCAAAACAAAAATTTTTCAACTATCGTATTTTCGTTGAGAATTTAATTAACACACTTTTTCTTTCACAGACAAGCGGAGCGGCTTCCGAAGAGCAAGAGGCTCCGGTTTCCGGCACAGCGGCCACGGTGACGGCCGGCGCGTCTGCGAGCGAGGCCAGCGGACAATTGTCCGGAATACCGAGCATCCGCGTCGTCACGGCCGACGGCCAAGAGCACGGCCACATGGAAGCTGTACCGGGATCGAGCACGCTTACACCAAATGACGGTACGATCAATCTCGTTTCGTCGAACTCGAGAAAAAATGATGGATGATACGGATAAAGATAAAAAAAAACGAAAATATGAAGCATTTCTAAGATTCATCATTTCAATGCTTGTCTATTCTTTGTACCTCACATTTTCCGCTGCTCCTGCTATCTCGTTCTTTTTTCTTTTCTTTTTTCGTTGACAAAGATCCTTCGCTGCTTTCACTTTCCGGCTTCGGCCATCGCGGACATTTCTCGGGTCCGGAGAATCGCATCGATAATTTTACCGGGGGGGCTTTGCGAGCCGGCGTTCCTCCGGAAGTTCATTGATCCTCGGCATCTAAAATTACAGGTGTCAGCTCGGAGAGCGATCAGCAGGCTGCCGAGGTCGCGGCATCGGCGACCGGCGTCGGCGACGACGACGCCGTCGACACGGGAGTCGACGAGGAGGAGGTCGAGGAGGAAGGCCGCGAAGCTGAGGCTTCGCCTTCGAGCAACACCCGGCAGAGATCCATCAGGGCGGCCGCGGCCGCGGCTGCAGCCGCGACCGCCTCGACCGGCGCCAATGGAATGCGAGGCACCGGCATGAGGAGGGCGACCCGAGGCGCATTTAGAGCTACTCGAGGCTCGAGACCGACGCCGATCGTCTGGGAAAGTCAGGCTGGACGTGGTAAGACAAAATACATGTCAGATCGAATTGCAAATCGATGGAATTCTTGGAAATATGCACACCCAGTTTTTGCCCGATTTTCTTTTTTTCTCTTAGATAACTTTTTTTTAACACTTCGAAGAGATGTAATTATTTTCTAATCTTATCGTGTTGTTTTTGCAGGACAAGCACAAGGTCGCGGACAAGCGATACGTGGCTCGCCGAACGAGGGCGTACGAGGGAGAGGCACGCGCACAAGAACTCGCAGCATGCGAGGGATGAAGTACAATTATCCACGATACTGAACCGACGAGGAAAAAAATTAACTAGCTTAATCGCCGTGTAACTCGTGAGCTAATAGACAACAAAAAAGGAAATAGCGGATGTTATTTGATTCGCTAAACCGTGTCGAGTGTTTATCGGAGAACGATTAAAATTGCGCAACAGTAACATTTTTATTTAAATAATCGAGAGCCACTCGTATTTGATTTATACAAAGAACAAAATGTAACAGTGATTCGATTCACTGATGGGTTGTCGAATGATGGTCGGGCAAAGATTTAAATTTTGGCGACTTGAATTTTTTTACATTGAGGATATCGAGTGCCTCGCATAAATTGTTTGATAATCCGCTGTCTTCGACAAGAGCCTAATGTTTTCTTTTGACTGCAACGCCAATGAGAGCGTAGAAGAATCTTTTATATAAATAACATTGTCGTTCGTCAGAACGGATTTTTGTTGCGTGTTAACATCAGAGTCTGAATTCAGAGGCTCGGCTCTTCATATCAGTTCCTTTTTCACGAGTAAGAAATTCGTCAATCTAATTACTTCCATTCCAAGAATATCGTTTATTTTTTTCTTTGCACTTTAACGTTTTCATTTTCTTAAAAATAATAATAATAGAATTAATGCAAAGTACAGTCAATATCGATTAACCAAGGATTGAGGGAATGTACGAATGTATTAAGGAATCCACAGTTGCATTTATTCATCTTGATATTCGCGACACCTGTTTTGAATAGCCGGTCTAACGACGAAGTCCGACTAGCATAGATATATATATATATACAATCTGTGTTTAGAATAAATAAATGTTTCGACTATCCGTCATCGTCAATGAATAAATCAGAATGTATATAAATAAGACGATAAAAGGCTTTTGTATTACGCAGAATCGAATAATCGATTTCTTCCTTGGTATTGAAAATATACTTGATAAAAAAAAAAAAATACAGTAGAAAATAAATTAATTCAATAAATTATTAATTTAATTGTGGGTTTTACGCGAATAAATCGCGAACAGAGTTCGTCGAATTTTCTTCGGCGATCTAAGAACTAAGTAATAAATACGGTCTCTTAACGATACTATTTACAGTGAATAATCAGAAATCGCTCGAGAAGGAATACAAAAAAAAGTGTGCTTGGTCTCTCGTCAGTCTCTTCATCGGTGATTTAAATAGCGTTAAGTTAATTTCTCTCTTCATTTAATACAAAACTATTAGTTAGTTATCTCTTTCGATGTCAATTACGACGTATCTCATTAATATCACAATGCACTGTTAAAGCGTAAATTCCAGATCACGGAAAACGGACGATCGTCTTAATAGTTTCTTCGTACTCAATTTTTTTTTTTTTTTTTTAGTTCAACTTTTTCCAAAGCCACGTCGAACGAAGGTGAGAAGACGATTGCGATCGAGGTATGCGGTCCAAGTTCCGCGGGAGGATGAAGCGCGAAACAGGTGTCCGTCCGTGTCGCGGGGAGGTTGATCTATCGACGAAGCCGGCGCCGAATGACGATCGCCAACGTTTTCACCGGGCTTAGTGCCAAAATAATTGGACGCTTAAGTTTTACACGGAAAATCGTGGATGCGCCCGTCGTTGAGCGGTGTGTAGCGTGTTATTCATAAGGCGCACCGTTCGCCCACCTGCGAAAGCGATGCATAGCTTCGCCGATCTTCGCCGATCAATTTGTAATTTAATTGTTCGTAATGTTAGTCATTAAATTTTCTATAGAGCACGAAAGTCCATGTAATCGCATAGCGACGAGTTTTTCGAATCGCGTCGCTCGCGAATAATTATACTCATCGGAATCCTCTACGTACAAGAACTCGCCCGCGAAGGCGTGAGAAGCGAAACTAGACTTGTAGCTTGCGCGATATCACTTCGATGTTATTTATAAAACCGGGAGTGTCCGCCGAAGGCAGTCACCCACGAGTACGAATATGAGAGTATATCTTTGATATTATACGGTCCAGCCGGCGTTTTTCACTATCGTGCGTGTAGCTAATTATAAAATTCGTTCTCCTCGTCTATCCTCGCTAATGTTTCAATTGGTTTTTTTGCAGGGCGCATCGCGGTGATCGCCGAGGGCGATCACGTTGGGTAGCTGAGCCTCGGACGTCGCCCGTTCGCTGCTGTTGGTCTCTTTGCAGTGGCACTTGCGATGATGCTCGACTTGGAGCAACACATTTTTTTTGCACTCGTCCTGCACCGTCGAGATCTCGACCTCCACCTTCTCGAAGTACGTCGACGCCGGCGAGCAGCTCTTCCCCACCGATCCGCAGCATCCCGAATGAACGTCGCATCTGTTGAGCACCAAGTACGTCGGCTGATTGACGAAGACCCCGGTACCGTGCAGACTCAGATTGCTCATGAGATCCGCGAGATTGTAGGCACGCTGTTGCGGCAGTCGACAGGGAAACCCGCTGATCGTTCTGATGATCGCCGTATTCAGATCCGTCTCATTGCTGAAACGATCGCCGGGCAAAGAAGTCGGACACGAGTGAACCGGAAGACCGTCGTTGAGGGTCTTCAGCAGGAAGACGACGATCGTGAGCAGCGACATGCCGCGAGCACGTGTACAGCACGAAGAGATCTGCATTATGTATATCGGTGGTTTTTTTTTTAAATTTTATCTTTCAATCGAGATTGTTCACAGAGTCGTCACTTCACCGGTTAAACGTGAGTCGATGCTTCTTCGGTGCACTTAATTTTTTATTAATAAAATTTTTTTTTTCTTCCGTTCTTAAATGTTGAACTTTTGTTTATTTTTTTTTTTTTAAGGATATTGATTGGAAGCTTCGAAGATGCGCGACGGAAGTGTAAGACAGCACCGTGCCGACTGACTCTGTCCTCAGTCAACGAAGAGTAGACTGACTGAAGCTTTCCTGCTGGCAGACGAGTATTTATACGTGTCGGCGTAGCGTGCCGCTCCGGACACGGCACACCGACTCGTTCTCGAACGTGTGAGTAAGAAGAGGAACACCGCGTGGCCTGGTATCTCTTTCTCTCCAACGGTTCGACGTACGCATGTGAAAACCAAAGGTTTTTCACCGCTGTGCGACATCGTCATCGGGACCTGCGTAATTTGTGCAATTTCAGTGATGCAGGTCGGAGGACGTACTTCGAAATCGCCGATCGTCACTCGCGCTCTTGCGGTCGGGATACTTCCCTTCCATCCTCGTCACCTACACTTCCTGCATCGATTACTACAGACGATGATGATTACTCATCATAGTCTGGATACTACTCATCGTACCTTCGACTGATATTTAAGGGTTTGTCGTCGTTCATCGAACCCTGGACGAAAATTGTTATAGGCGTTTGTAAATTAATTACCATACGCTTCTCGTCGTATCTCATTAATGGAATACGCTTCTCAGTGTATCTCATTAATCGGGTATACTACTCATTGTATGTCATTGATTAGATACACTTCTCGTTGTATCTCATTAATTAGACACGCTTTTCATTGTATCTCATTAATTAGATACATTTTTTATTGTATCTAATTAAGTAGATACACTTTTCATTGTCTCATTAAGTAGATACACTTCTCATTGTATCCCATTAATTAGATACACTTCTCATTGTATCTCATTAATTAGATACGCTTCTCATTGTATCCCATTCATAAAAAATATTTCTCATTTTATTTCGTTAATTGGAAACACTTCCCATTGCCGATATAGCACGGAATATTTTGAAAACATTTTTTAAATATTAAAAATCTTTCATATATTACGAAATATTTCTGAAACGGTGAAAAACTATTTTGTAAGCTATTATAAGTAAGTGTGCACTGAACTATTTTCAGAAGGAACGAAAAACAAAAAATGCCATTGTTCATGAATATATTTTACTATAATATATTATAATACAGTTTGACTATTTAATGTGTCATAACATTACATGTTACTGGCGTCGTCTGCACGTTCTTCAAGCGCCTTCTTTTTTTCCATCTCAATTCTGAAAAAATAAAATAAAATTTGGAATGCGACATAAAAATGTCGACGTTTAAAAAAAATGCACCCCCAGATACTCGGAGCACTCCTGGACACTCACAGAAGCTCTTGAAGCGACTCACAGGAATCCCATAGATGAAGTGCTGGAGGCAGTACATAGGGTAAAAGTGGTGAATATGGCCCACCTCGATTAACACGAAAATCAATGATTTATAGACCGGGCCATATTCCCGAATTTTACCCTATGTTTAAAGATAATTAACAATATCTACAGCACTGAAATATTTATTATTTCTTAAATGTTTCAGACAGATATTCAATAAATATTTAACCAATGTCTAATAAATGTTTAACCACCAATTAACATTTTTTTGTGAAATGGTTTAAAAACATCCTTGCGCAACATTTCTGAAACATTTTAATGCAAGATTTATGAACGGGCAGAAAAATATTTTCATAATATTTTTAAACCATTCCGGAATTTTTGTTTTTATTAGTAAAATATTTTCAATATTTCAAAAAAATATTTCAGAAATGGTTTTTAATATTGATAAAATATTTTCAATATTTCAAAAAAATATTGCCGTGCTATGTGAGTGTATCCCATTAATTGGATAAACGATTTATTGCAATTGGATACTAATTGGATATTAATTGGACACCTCTCATTGCACCTCGTTAATTGGATTCTGGTGACGCAATTGGACACCAGTGAATCTAGGTGACTCAAATAATTTATTTTTCCTCCGCTTTTTTTTTAATCTGTGAATAACATCCGGCAAAGTAGGTTAAAGCCCGATCATGCTGCTGAGGGAATAAAATTTGCTTTTGTTAGTAATTATATCGGAAGTGCGAAATTTATAGTGACGCAAAAGGCAAAGTACACAAGGACACTTTCGACAATGTTATGTGCGAGTGCGTGAGCAGATGAATACCCTGCGGTCGAGCGGCTCGAACCGTCGGTCGACGTGACGACAGATTCACAGCAAAGACTCATCCGAGGTGCGAAGACTCGCGAAGACTCGCGCAGACGTAGACGTAAGAGATATAATTGAATCATCATAGCGAAGATCATTCACGGGATTTGACATTATAATTCCAACAGCTTGTACAGCTCGAACGAGCATCAATCAACCCGCACGCCGGCTTAACTAATTTCCACTTGGGCGCGCTCGATGCACCGGGGAAAGATCGGTCTTTGTAGCTCGCGTTAAAATTTGGCACGACGCCAATTCATTTCGCGCACAAGTTGCAATCGTCAAGGGTACTATGTTTCAGGAATACGGAAAAGATGCATAGTTGAAATGTGTTTATGCAGATAGATGAATGGAGCTCGTATATGTTAGTCTTATATCGTTAAATCATTATAGAGTAGAACGCAATATTGCCCGCTACGTCGATGACGATGAATCGATAAATCATTTCACGCCGATAGCATCGTTCTGTGAACTGCGAAGTAAACTCTACTAGTTCCAGTCGTTATACAGTAGAACGTAATATTGCTCGAAGGTACGTCGATGACGATCAATCGATAAATCAGTAGTAGTAAGAGAGATTTATTGCTTAATATTTATAGAGTTATCTTCGTATACTAATTTTATTCCTAATGATAATTACAAACCTTGGCAAAGGGCCATCGACCCGAGTCCTTCAACTCGAGGTTTTCTTTGGTATTTGGAAGGTTTTTGTTTTCCTTTCCTTAGTTTAGGATTAAAAGATTTGTAAATTTTATTCCGTTTTTCTTTCGTTGGGCAATATTGTGTTTCAAGAATACGGAAAAGATGCATAGCTGAAATATCGCACCCTTAGAACAACAGTGTAACAACTTATATGGTAATGCCATGAGAGATGTTACCCTGTTGTTCTAGGGGTGCGATATATTTATGCAGGTAGACGACTGGAGCTCGTATATGTTCGTCTTATATCGTTATATTATTATAGAGTAGAACGCAATATTGCCCGCGATGACGATCATTCGATAAATCAGTACTAGTAAGAGATTTATTGCTTAATATTTATAGAGTTATCTTCATGTACTAATTTTATTCCTAATGATAATTATACACTTGGCAAAGGACCATCGACGTGAGTCCTTCAGCCCGAGATTTTCTTTGGTATTCGGAAGGTTTTTTTTCCCTTTTATCAGCCGATAATACGCTGCCCCTGATATTTTTATCATATTGGCGTATGATTGATGAATGTTGACTATCATATCGTTATAATCATCTGGTATCGATTTGACCATATGGCTCAAAAGAAACCCAGATAGACAAACGACCACGAAAAGTAGCAAGTTGGCGCAATGATAGCAACATCTCGCAAATGTTCCGCCAATATTGGTACTTTTCATGGCACTTGTCTATCCGGGTAAGATCATATTCGTTTCGTTGGAATAATTGACATTGTTTTATAGATGGAACGATTGTTGCATCATCGATATGCAGCGCATGTGGCAAATATTGCTCCAATTGCGTCCGTTTCGTGGCGCGTGGCTATTCAGGGTTGTTCACATGTTCTGTTCAATTTGATTGGGTAGCTTTTTGTGTAGGGTGGAAAATTGAAAAATCAGGGGATGGTTCACCCCTGCAAATGAATCTTTGTTTCTTCAACTTCACTTTTCATGATCTTCATTGAGGAGTATTTTGGTTTGTGTTTCATTAAAATCGGTTGACGCCTTCTGGATGAAACTGTATAATCACCCCTCATGCCAAACTTTGAATGGCGATTTCACCCCTTGGAAATCTTTTTCCGCCGATTAAAAGAAAATGCGTGTCTTTTAGTTTTCGATGCTCTACAACATACGTGAGTTTCATCAAAATCAGAGGGGGACGCCAAACTGACGTTCCTTGTCAGTTTAGGATTAAAAGATTTGTAAATTTTATTCCGTGACTCTTTCGTTGGCCAATCCTATGTTTCGAGAATACGGAAAAGATGCATAGTTGAGATGTGTTTATGCAGGTAGATGAATGGAGCTTTATTATAGAGTAGCGCGCAATGTTGCCCGGGGCAACGTCGATGACGATGAATCGATAAATAATTTGATCGACCGACAACATTGATCTGTGAACTGCGAAGTAAACTCTAATAGTTCCAGTCATTATACAGTAGAACGTAATATTGCTCGAAGGTAAGTCGATGATGAATATGATGATCAATCGATAAATAATTTCACACCGATAGATTCGATCTATCAACAGCAAAGTAAACTTTACTAGTCTTTCGGAAAATTGATGCTGCGATTTGTGTTCACCTCGATAAGTCTGCAGATAAATATTAATGATCTTAGTTGCAAAGCCTTGACGAGTGACGAATCGAGTCCCCGCAGTGTGAATCGCCGCAGGCACCCGAAAAAATTTATCATAACGAAAGAGTTTTTGGTTTCGGGTCATCGGCAGGGCCAAGCGTTAATCTCAATTGTTTGCCCGTCCCCGCGCGGATTTCAGAGTAACTTTGGGCGTTGCTGATGACCTATTCGAGTCAAGTTCAGATTGGAATTCCCGGAACAAATTTGCTTAGGTATGCTCTTTACGGCGATTTGGCGTGGAACAGATCGACTGTAGATTATTAAAAAAAAAGTTTTGCCCATTCAACAAACATTTCTTGTCGACGAGCCTTGACAATATATTTTTTTCTTATTATCTTTGCAATTTTCTTGTTAATTTCACGATTTGCTTAAGTAAACTAAGCAAATCGTGATATTACCAAAAAGACGATTGTAAAATTAACAAGAAAAATTAAATAAAAAATTGTCGACGCTCTTGGACAATACATTTTTGTTGAGTCCATGCAATAAAAAAAAAGAAATCTCCTGAACTGTAAACATCTGAAAATGAAAAAAGGACAATTACGAAAATGCAATTTTCTTTTTAAAATCTGCAGATCTTTTTTTTACCGTGTCAATCTATGTCGTTCTATGACGCGTCGTGTGCCATAGACACACGACGCGTCCGTGACGAGTGTAACAGTTCATTAACTGATCTACGTCAAGCATAAGTTCTGATAGATCATTAGATGAGTCTTAGAACCTGAAATAATCATTGGACATCCCGCTACGCAACGAAGAACTTTTTTTTATTTCTCGGTCCAGTTTCAACATCTACCATGGAATTATCCGGGATTTCCTGTGACGTAGTAGTCCGGACGAGTCGACGAGGATAATGTAATTCCGGCGCCTGGATGGACGAGTTATGCGGGATTCCCTGTGCCGTAGTCGTCTGGACGAGCCAACGAGGATAATCTACTTTATATATTTATTTATTTCTTTATTTAAATAGGATTGAATAGGATTGAATAGGATTGAATACGATTGAATAGGATTGAATAGGATTGAATAGGATTGAATAGGATTGAATAGGATTGAATAGGATTGAATAGGATTGAATAGGATTGAATAGGATTGAATAGGATTGAATAGGATTGAATAGGATTGAATAGGATTGAATAGGATTGAATAGGATTGAATAGGATTGAATAGGATTGAATAGGATTGAATAGGATTGAATAGGATTGAATAGGATCGAATAGGATCGAATAGGATTGAATACGATTGAATAGGATTGAATAGGATTGAATAGGATTGAATAGGATTGAATAGGATTGAATACGATTGAATACGATTGAATACGATTGAATACGATTGAATACGATTGAATACGATTGAATACGATTGAATACGATTGAATACGATTGAATACGATTGAATACGATTGAATACGATTGAATACGATTGAATACGATTGAATACGATTGAATACGATTGAATACAATTGAATACGATTGAATACGATTGAATACGATTGAATACGATTGAATACGATTGAATAGGATTGAATAGGATTGAATAGGATTGAATAGGACGATGATAATTTATTTACTTTATTTATTTATTTATTTCAATAGATACTGCCCAATCTTTATAGCCATCGAACAGAAACGCGTTTCGTCCCAACCATCCTTAAAGGCTAACCGTTAGGAAATATTGTTCAGAGATTTTGCTTTAAAACGATATAGATAATGAAACCGCGGTCGCGTGGTTGGACGAATCATAAGTGACTCTCGAAACTATAAATGTTTCCTCCACCAAACGAAAATAGAATACCAAAACAAGAAGATATTTTTTTTTTCATCATTGTGACATTTTTACATCTTAAAAAAAAGAAAAAAAATGTCCATCGCGAGCAAGAAATTTTTTACGCCAGACCGTTTCCTCGCTCATAAATGAGAACGAAAAGATGAAATCCACGTGTATCCAACGTGTTTCCGATACGGAGATTCCCATCCGGCAACTCTTACGATGACGTGCTCGTGAGTTGGGAGACAAAACGGCGAAACGAGCTCCGGTCCTATCGCAATACCCGAAGGCCGGATCGGCCAATAGCTTGTCCCAGCCACGGTGGAACCATCGATCGGCATACTCATCGTTGTATTTCCCCCACACGCTTCCGCGGGTCCTCCTACTCGAGACGATACTTTAACAGGTACGCGCACGCACCCACGTGCGCTAGTTTCGATGGTCAAGATCCGCCGAGGAAAGTTCTGTTGCGATATCGCACGCAACTTCGCGTCTACCTTTCGCGGTACCGTGACGCATTATTATTTTTTTTTTTCTCCACGAATTCCGATGACCTTGCGTCAGGTGTACACCGGAATATCTCCCTGCAGGACTGTGCATCGGACTTTATCGCGAGATGAGAGATTACGAGCGAGCCCTCAGGATCTCAAGACTCTTCGGAGTCAGCAGTTTTATTGCGCTGTGAGTCATATAGAAAATATGTCGCGCCAGAGATTGGGACTGTGGAATTTTCGAAACCGGAAGTTTACACTTTCGGAGATTTAATGAAAGTCCCATTTTTCGAACGGAAGTGACGGAGTACAGGAAATGCGTCACTTAGTTTGGAAATCTCAGTTTTTCTACCGAAAGTGTCGTCACACTGGAAATACGTGACTTCCGGTTTGGAAATCACGTTTTATGACCGGAAGTGACATCGTTCCTGATACTTCCGTTCTGGACATCTCGTTTTCCGACCGGAAGTAACATAACACTGGAAATACGCGGCGTCCGGTTTGAAAATCTCATTTTTCTGGCTGGAAGTGACATTATACCCGAAACAGTCATTTCCGGTTTGAAAATTTCATTTTTCGACGAAAATGACTGAAATTTTCCTCTGGTTGATCCTCGCCTATTGGTGTCCGACCGGCTCGTCTGTGCGACAAGAAACTGCACACGTTGTTTCATGTGCGAGGACTCTTATCAGGGCCTGGGATAGACCCGTGGGAGAACTTGAAATAATCAGCGCTTGAAATTCTGGAAAATTGGAACAGACAACGTTCCAAAATATATCGCACCCCTAAAACAACAGTGTGCGATAGTAATCTCGTATGCGATTACCGTACAAATTGTTACACTGTTGTTCTAGCCGTGCGATGTATAAGATGAAAGTATTAGTTACTTATGGATCGTGTGTGTTTTCCATATTATCCGGGATTTCCCCTATCCGAAGTATCCTCTCCCCTCGTTACGTCGAATAAACGAGCTTTCCCCCACCGAAAAGAACTTCTGAAAAACACTGTTGATAGTATCCAGTAGTTAATTTCTAACAAACTACCGAACATTGCAATTTCTAACAAACTACCGAACACTGCAATTTGTAACAAACTACCGAACACTGCAATTTCTAACAAACTACCGAACACTGCAATTTCTAACAAACTACCGAACACTGCAATTTCTAACAAACTACCGAACACTGCAATTTCTAACAAACTACCGAACACTGCAATTTCTGACAAACTACTGAACAACTGCCCAGTGCTAAATTGGCGACTACTGAAAACTACCGGAAGTCCGGAGTACTTACCCTGATAGCCACGCGCTACGAAACGGATGCAATTGGAGCAATATGTGCGACATGCGCTGAAACAACGTTGCACATGTCGAAAATATTGCTCCAACTGCGTCCGTTTCGTGGCGCGTGTCTATCAGGGTAACTACCGAACATTATCGGGTATTTTGCGTAATTAACTATCGGAAACTACTACAAATCTCCAGTAGTTAAATACTCGAACCTGCTATAAATGTCTAGCAGTTAACTACTGGGATTTCCCGGAGTTTCCAGTAGTTCCACTTATAAGTACTAATTATTAGTGCAGAAACCACTACACTGAGAAAAACTTACATAGTAAATAGTTCCCAGGGGGGACGTCTACATTTTTCAGTTACGACGATGACCAAAAATCATAATTGTAACTATAATTATAGTTTAATCAATTGAGTATATACTATCACAAACTATCTATATAGACGTCCCCCTGGGAACTATTCGTTATAGTAGGAAATACAATCCTTTTTCTCAGTGTACGTCCTCCTGAGGACGTAGCGGTTTCTGTAACAAACACTGATTGTTAAAAAGCAACTACTAAGAAGTAGTAACTATTGCAATGCCAGCAGCAACTGCTGAACTTCCAGTAGTCACTCCGGACCCCAAGGTGTTCTCTTGAGAGTTCCATTGTACTGCCTTTGCCTCAATTCGGTAGGTCGTTAGAAAAATACCAAGTACAATTCTTTTTTGTTTGTTTTTGTCACAAAAAGTAACTTTGCACTGTTTTCCTTGCGGATTCCACTGTCATGGCCTCAATTCGATAGGTCGTTAGAAAAATACCAAATACAATTTTTTTTTCTCACAAAAAGTAACTTTGCGCTGTTTTCGTTGCGTCCACTGTCTTGGCCTCAATTCGGCAGGTCGTTAGAAAAATATCAAATCCAATTTTTTTTTTTCTCACAAAAAGTAACTTTGCTCTGTTTTCGTTGCGGGTTCCACTGTCTCAGCCTCAATTCGGTAGGTCGTTAGAAAAATACCAAATACAATTTTTTTATTTTTGTCACAAAAAGTAACTTTGCGCTGTTTTCGTTGCGGGTTCCACTGTCATATCCTCAATTCGGTAGGTCGTCAGAAAAATCCCAAACACACTTTTTTTTTCTCTGAAAAAGCAACTTCGCCCTTAGAACGAAGAACCGCGTCTCTTCGCTGGATATTTAATATCCGCTGGAGTGGATTTTCGAGGATTCTTAATGGCACAAATTCTTAACATTTCTTTCGTCCTGGGGCGTCTCGGAGTCAGCAGCGCAGGATAATTGGTCGATTCATATCGGAGTTCGGCTACCTGCATGCAAGGATACTTGCACAAGGGCCGAAGCCGCGAACTCGAAGCTTGCCGAGGAAGGCTTCGCTCCTCCCGAAGAGTTTCTCTCGCAGTAAAATTTGGAAGACACCGGATGCGCACCCTCTTCGTATGCACCAGCCTTGTCACGCAATCGGTGCCCAAATTTCTTTATTTTTATATATTTTTTTAAATTTTGCACGAAAAGCATATAGCGTTTGTAATTATAGTTATCATCGTCGAGGATGTTCCGGGAACGATTTGACGAACGTTCCTTCATTATCCGGCTCTGTCTCTCCGGCTCGTTTCTCGTACCGAGAAACTGCAGAGAGAGACGGGCCGATATCGAGGAGAATGAATTGTACGGGCGAGCGAGATGAAGTAACGAGCGAGAGACGAAGCGCGAGTGGGGAGAGAGAAAAAAAGAGCCACCTTGCGCTGCGAGAGGCTGCGAAAGAAATCCGAGAAGGCGCGAACGAAGAAAGTTTTAAGGTGGTGGTGAAATTCACGTGTGTAAAAACGATGTTGGGTCTTCGTGTGTGTATCGATGCGGAGAGTGTGTACACATGTATATATGTACGAAGAATTGAGATCGGAGTCAAAGTCAGAGAAGAGGCTGAGAGCTCGTCTCGTGTACGCCGGTTGTATTGCACGGGAGGCGGCATTCGGCTTAGTTGGCCTCTCTACGCGCACCCGCGAAAAGTTTATTCGCTCGCGAGACTCGGGTTCGCTCAGAAGGATCCCGCACCGTGACCGCGACGGCCGCGAGAATTTATCTATTCCGCGCTCGAATAATATCCTTCCTGCGCCCACCGGGCGTTTGCGTTGGCGTAAATTTAAAAAACGGAAATATACGGGGAATCAAAGGACAGTGAACGATTATGAGGAATATGGAAGGCCGGAGATTTTTCCTCATTATCGCTGTACTCGGTATGGTGGCCAACGTTTGTTGCAGATTTCATCATCATAGGTGAGATTTTATTTATTTATTTATTTATTTATTTATTTATTTATTTATTTATTTATTTATTTATTTATTTAATTATGACTTATTACTTATTGTTAAGATTAATTTTTTTTTTATCGGTAATGACCTGTTTCGTATGTTTGGATCGAATGAAGTTTAAAAATCGCGCTACATCTGACGGAATTTATTTATTGTTTATTATTTCATTACGATTCTTTGTTTTTGTTAATAGTACTATAACCTGCTTCGAATGTTTGGATCGAATGGGATTAAAAAAATGTGCACATCTGGCGAGTTTGATGCGCGATAAAATTTTTATTTATTTATTATTTATTATTTCATTAGAATTATTTTTTTTTGTACCAATAGCACTATGGCATGTTTCGTATGGATAAAATGAGATAAAAAAATGCGCCACACCTACCGAGTTAAGATTATTATAATAACGTCAAAATTGCTCAACAGGGACAGTGGTTATCTAAATCACGTACAGCTGGTGCATCAATTCCGGTGCTCGCTGCCGCAGCCACGTGCCGTGCGAGTCGAGGAACTTTTGACTGCTGGACCGAGTCCCGACGAGATATTTTATCCGCCGTCGACGGTGCTGGCCCGTTGCGACGGTGCCGGATGCTGCCCGGATCCAAATCACGTTTGCGGGCCAATCGAGACCAGGAACGTCAGTCTCGTCTTCACGGTTAAGCATCGAATCGACAGCCAACGGGATCGTCATCACGAAGTCATTCACGCTATCGAGCATACGAAGTGTGGCTGCGGGCCCGAGGATCGCGAGAGATATTTTCGCGCGAACTTGATCGAATAAAATTTTATTTATTTATTTATTTTGTCGCTCGAGCAAACACGAGTGTTGGCTATGGAAATGTATTTATTTAGGTCGAACTTCGTCAGTATTTTAATTGCCATTTAACTTCATCATTAAATTAGTCTCAATCATTTTCCAAAGGTTCTTCTCGCCTAAATTTTTATACGCGTCTGTGATATGATCTCCACGTTTAATAAATAATTATCTCTCGCTCGTTGTTACATCATTTTTTTATTTTTATTTTATTTAATTGTCTCGAACAAATACAACTTGTATGTATTTTGTTTAATTGTTTCCAATAAATAGAACTCGCATGTTTATTTTGTCTCATTGTTTCGAACAAATACAGCTCATATGTTTATTTTGTTCCATTGTTTCAAACAAATACAAATCGCACGTTTATTTTGTTTCATTGTTTCAAACAAATACGAATCACATGTTTATTTTGTTTTATTGTTTCGAACAAACACAACTCATATGTTTATTTTGTTTTATTGTTTCGAACAAACACAACTCATATGTTTATTTTGTTCCATTGTTTCGAACACACACAACTCCAGCTGCCAGTTGCATTTACAAGAGTTTCATCTTTTACAAAATTGTAACTCACTTCTAATCCCGAATTTCGAAGTATCGTTTGGCCACCTGCAGATCTCGCTTTATCGACTCGTTTTCCGGAGCGAGTTTCAATGCTGCCTCCAATTCCGGAATGCCGTGTTGAGGTGCCGACAATTTGCAGAGAGCCGCGCCGAGCCGAGCGTGACAGCGAGCCCTCGAGTCACGATTACCCTCGCACCTCGGTACCATCAGTTCGAGAGCCTGTCGTTGTTTTTCGCAGTATTACAATCATCGTTGGCAAACAGAAAAACAACTTTGTTACCGGAACTCCTCCAATTTTCATTGCCCCGCCCGCTGTAACAAATTTTAACCCTTCACGTACCGGTGTCTCGCTCAGCGAGAATCTGGAATTTGCCAAAACGTAACCTTCGACCGATTCGCGTAACAAGTTAAGGTGCTAAAAAAAATTTGAAAAAATGTACAGACGTACCCTGAAGTGTTATTTTTTGATAACGTAGAAGACAATTTATTACGAACATCAGTGTCGTTTTTGTGCTTAAGGTAGTCCTTGCGAATGATGTTCACTTCGCATAAATTTCAGAGAAATTTATGCGAACACTTTATGCGAACACATCTCGATGGTATAAAAATCTTTAAAAAATCAAACATATTAAAGGTACCGAAAAGATTAATTTGGCATAATAATAATTTCAAAATGTTATTAACGAATTGATGAAAAATAAAATTGTTCAAAAACCATCATTTAAAAAAAATACACAACATTCTAAAAAACTTCATACGTATTCGAAAAGATTAACAAATGGTTTTTATATGAACAAAAAGTTAAGTTGCCGGAGAATTTTTCGAACAATTATTTTTTCATTAATTTGTTAATAACATTTTGGAATTATTATTATGCAAAATCAATCTTTTCAGCACCTTCCATACGCTTGATTTTTTTCAGATTTTTATCCCATCGATAAGTGTTCGCATTTCTTTCTCAATTCTCTCTGATCTGGTCGCGTGCGATTGGCAAAAAGTCTCCGGTACCTGAAGGGTCAATCCGCGAATTTCTTACCCTCGAACAATCCTCGGCGCATCTTCGATAATTCTCCGACGCATAGTGAGCCGCGGAACGATTAACGTATAGCGAAGACATTTTATCGCTCAGCTTCAATCCGTGAGTGTAAGCGCTTATTGCGCCAAGATAGTTGCCGGCCTTGAAGAATTCACTGAGACAATAAGCAAACGCGCATACAATCAACTATAATGGTTAAGGAAAACTTGCCTTCCTATAATTATCCATCTATCGCGAGCCGTTTCTTTGCTATAAATAAATCGTTGGAAAAAAAATGATGAAAAAAAAATAAGAAAATGCTAATTTTGTATCAGTGAAAAATCCGACGTACTCTCCCTTGTCCTTCAACCATTGAGGATCCTGTTCCTCGGCGCGAAGATCCTCGGAAACGAAACCACTCTTCCTCCTCGCTTCCGCTTGCTTCCCCAACCACTGAGACAAACCGCAGTCATTAATCATTCCAGATAGGCAACCGCCGCGAAACTGTGGAGTCGGCGCAATATTTTCGCGACATGTACGGCACATGTCGCAAATATTGCGCCGACTGCTCCGTTTCGCGGAGCTTGTCTATCCGACTTCCTCGCTGTTGTAATTGTATTACGGTTGATTCTATATTTATAGTCACACCGAAGTCGTCGAAGCATTTTTCCAGGTAATTACCACACTCGAGCACACAGTAGGTTCGATGAAGAAGAAAAGAAAAAAAAAGTTGCTTATTGAAATTGTCATATGGGCTTCTCATAAAAGTTGCAAATTGAAATTTTCATATGGATTTCTGGACTATGATGTTTTTTCATTCGCAAAGCTTCTTCTATGAGAAAGCATTTTCTCTATTTTTGGCTTTCTTGTGGAGGAGGATTTGTGAATAAAGGAACATTATGAGAAAGATATATGAAAATTTCGATTTGCTACTTTTATGAGAAAGCGATTATGAAAATTTCCGTTATCAACTTTTATGAGAAAGTGATTTAAGTACTCTGACACGAAAATCTCGAATTTTTTCGCCTCCTGTATAAAGGAGTAAAGAAAAACGAGAAATAAAACACGCCAGGCGTTTCGTGGAGCTTGCCTATCTGGGTTCCTTTCTTTTATAATCATAAATTGAGAAAACCATATGAAAATTTCAACTTTCAACCTTCATTCGGAAGCGATATGAAAATTCAATTTTCAACTTTTATGAGGCAGCGATATGAAAATCCCAATTCCAAATTTTTATGAGGAACGCATTTAAGTACCCTGACACTAAAATCCCGATTTTTTAAAACCCAAACATAGCATCCTCTATGAGGAAGCAAAAAAAAAAAAGTATAAATGAGGCCCGATATAATCTCAGTTGATTCTGATAATTATAATCTCTGTTGATTATGTTAATTATAAACTAAGTTGATTCTGTGAATTATAATCTCTGTTCATTCTTTTAATTATAATTTCAATTGATTTTGTTAATTATAATCTCCGTTGACTCTGTGAATTATAATTTTCGTTGATTCCGTTAATTATTATCTCAGTTGATTCTGTGAATTATTATCTCAGTTGATTCTGTGAATTATTATCTCAGTTGATTCTGTGAATTATAATCTCTGTTGATTCTGTGAATTATAATCTCCGTTAAGTCTTTTAATTATAATCTCTGTTGATTCCGTTAATTATAATCTCAGTTGATTCTATATTTACATTCCAACGAAAGTCATCGACTCGTTTATCCGGATAATTACCATAATCGAGCACACAGTAGTTTCGATGAAGTAGAGAAGAAGAAGAAAAGAAAGAAGAAATGAATCACTACAGGCCTGTCGTTAAGTATCACCTCTTGCTCCTCGAGCCGCTGACTCTCCCTGGCTGGAGTAGGAAATTGTCGTTCCGAGAATTTGACGTCTATAGTAGCGCATCGTCTGGGCCTCGGCGTCGGCACCGTAGGCTCGTCGAATATTCTTCCGCCTCCGCGTGTCACGCATCCGGTTTTACCGTTCAGTAAACGTCTCACCAGTTCCTTGCCTCGATTCGTATTTTCCTTCTCCTTTCGTCGATAATATTTACGCAATGCCCTCTCATCCATTTCCTTGACCGTCGATTTCTTCCTCCCGGCGAACGGAGACTCCTCGGAAGTGCCGTCGGAATCGGAAGAATCGGAGGAAGAACTGTCCGTATTCACGACTCCCGTCGCGTCACCATTTTTTCCTGCACCATTAATTATTCTCAATCGGCATCGTCGAAGAAAACATTTATTTGTATCATTTATTTATTTACCTGCCGATAGCAATTTATTTTGTTCGTCTTCGTTTCGTTTTATCTCTGTGGGTAAAACTTGGATTTTGCCAGTTTCATCGCCGCCCAAGCCATCGGAACTATTTACTGAAATAGAAAACATTTTGCCTTTGTTAAGCAACATCGCTTATAGATTGAAAAAAAAAGATTTTCGAACTTTACCTCGTATGGTGTTTTTAATCGATCCATTTTTCTTGTCCTCTGTATTTTCCGTCGCTCCCGGCGAGTCACAACTTTTTCCATCGGAACTGTTTACTGACATAGAAAACATTTTTCTTTTTTTAAGCAACATCGCTTATAGATTGAAAAAAAAGCTGTTCGAACTTTACCTCGCACGGTATTTTTAATCGATCCATTTTTCTTGTCCTCTGTATTTTCCGTCGCTCTCGGCGAGTCACAACTTTTTCCATCGGAACTGTTTACTGAAATAGAAAACATTATGCGTTTTTTAAGCAACATCGCTTATAGATTGAAAAAAAAGCTGTTCGAACTTTACCTCGTATGGTATTTTTAATCGATCCATTTTTCTTGTCCTCTGTATTTTCCGCCGCTCTCGTCGAGTCACAATGTTTTCCTGCAACGTTAATTATGCTCAATCGGCATCGTCTAAGAAACAATTTATTTGTATCATTCATTTATTTATTTACCTGCCGATAACAATTTATTTTGGTCATCTTCTTTTTGTTTTATCTCGGTGGGTAAAACTTGGATTTTGCCAGTTTCATCGCCGCCCAAGCCATCGGAACTATTTACTGAAATAGAAAACATTTTTTTAAGCAACATCTCTTATAGATTGAGGAAAAATGAAAAAATGGTAGAATTTTACCCTGTACGGTATTTTTAATCGACCCATGTTTCTTCTCTTCCGTATGTTCAGCCGCCCCGGCTTCTGAATTAGAAACTTCCAAATCGGTAGCTGTTTCTTGACTTATCTTTGCCTGACCCTCATCTGCGAACCACTTGAGAGGTGCTCTAGAAACGGATTAAAGAAGCACTCGAGCGTCAATGGATGTCTGTGCTTCCACTGAAGAAATAATCATCGGAGAACATGTTCTTCAGATTATCTCCTAAAGATATAAAAATCTGAAAAAAATCAACTGTATTAAAGGTGCCAACAACTTTCACTTTGCATAATAATAATGCCAAAAAGTTATAAACAAATTGCTAAAAAAAATTATTCAACAAATAATCAGTAAACCTTTTTTTTCTCTTTTCAGATGAATTCATTGATTTTCTAGAAGCTACATAAATTTTTTCAGAATTTTCTATCATTTTTGAATTTTCCGTTTTGCCTCGAACTTGTTCGGTGTACTGTAGAATCGTGATGCTGAAACATATCCGAAATTCCTCTACATCGTTTTTTTTATTTCCGAGAAAAAAACATTTTAAATGAATTTTAAACATTTAAAATTCTGAAAAAATTCATATGAATTCTAAAAAATCAAGGAATTCATTTGAAATGAGAAAATAAAAAGTTGTCTGATTTTTTTTAAACTATAAATTTTTCGCGTAATTTTTTAATAACTTTTTGGCATTATTATTATGCAAAATCAAAGGTCTCGACATATATAATGCGGCAGATTTTTCTCGGATTTTTGGCATGTTACGAAGTACTGAAGCTTTGGTTCTTTCTTTTTTTTTGCTTTTTTTTTGGTTGCGAATGTATGTGTGATGCATCCTTAAGTCTCGAGTATATACCTGTAAGCTTTTCTATTCTCTTGTATTTCTCCATCGATATCGTGGAGTATCGGTTGTTCCGCTCGGCTTCGCCACTCTTCGAGCTCCCGCATAGCTTCTTTCCTATGAGAATCTCTCATAGCTTCGATTCTGTTGAGGGTCGTCGTGTCCAGATCAATCTGCGCTCTGACGGCTTGTTTCTGCAGCGCCTGACGTTTCTCTGAAACGTTTAAATACCGAAGGCTCAGCGAGACGGAAAATTTTGTTTTCATAGAAAATAGTGAAGATGATTATTTTTTTTTTTTATCTTCCGGCTCACCGCTTCTGGCCTTGGCTCGTTCCTCCGCGCGAACACGTGCCAGTTCCAGAGCCCGGGTTCGACAGGCACGCTTTTTATCTTTGTCCAAACCTTCCATCACCAGACTCTGCCATTCCAAACCCATTTCTTCTTTCTTCAATGTAAAAACCGCTGTCTCTTCGCCTATAGTGCATTCGCTCTCCTCCTCGAGAATCCTCGCCCAGAGGAAAAGTTCGAGAATGAAGGGAGGATAGCTCGCCTGATTGTTTTAATACAATTATTATTATTATTTTTTTTCATATTCAGTCAAGACTGAATATAAAAATCGATTAATACAAAAAAAATTTCCTCCAACTTCGCTAAAGTAATCACATTTCTTGTGTTCAATACGGTCGCAAAATCGCCTATAGTTGACCAATGGTCATTATTGACCCAGAGGAACAGTTCGAGAATGACGGGAGGATAGCTCGCCTGATTGTTTTAATACAATTATTATTATTTTTTTTTTTCATATTCAGTCAAGACTGAATATGAAAATCGATTAATACAAAAAAGAAATTTTCCTCCAACTTCGCTAAAGTAATCACATTTCTTGTGTTCAATACGGTCGCACAATCGCCTATAGTTGACCAATGGTCATTATTGACCCAGAGGAACAGTTCGAGAATGAAGGGAGGACAGCTCGCCTGATTGTTGTAATACAATTACTGATATTTTTTTTCTTCATATTCAGCCGCGGTTTAAATATAAAAATCGATTAATACAAAAATTATTTTTTTCGACAACTTCGCTAAAATAATCACATTCGTTGTGCTCAATACGGTCGCAATATCGCCTATTGTCGACCAATGATCATTATTAATCATTATTAACCTGTGCGCATGCGTAGTACAGTTTCATTACTATTCAATTCCAGAAAGGTGTTCCATGGGTCATAAAAAAAATGATGTGTCTCAAAAAAAGAAACTGATTTCGAGCGATGGCCTATCCATTATTTTCATAACGTGGCTGAAGAAATAAACTTTTGGAACTTTAAACATCGCTTCCGTTCCACGCCGTTAATTAAGAACATGATTTTCTAATATGTACTGCTAAGTCTCGCGAGCGTCAGAAGAGTAATAAACAAATAAATAATTCCCTAGTGTTAATGGGGCTCGTTACTTACTCCGAAAGCCCACATTTTTAAAAAATCGCTTGCGGGCTGTCGAAGAAAAAAATGTTTGTTTCAATTCTTACAATTCCATATATTGAAACAGCGCCGGCAAGACTGACAAGGTGACATGTTATCGTTTCAATCCGGTATGAAAATGCACGAATTGAGAGTAGAATTGAAAAAAAAATTATTTCTTGACAGCCCGCAAGTAAATTTTACTTGAATCAATGATATTTTTTTTCAGTGCAATTTTTCAGTGCAAGACTGTCAAGGTGACATGTTATCGTTTCAATCCGGTATGAAAATACTCCGAATTTAGAGTTTAAATGAAACACCTTTTTTATTTCTTTGGCAGCCCGAAAGTAAATTTTACTTGAATCAATGATACTTTTTTTTCAGTGCAATTACTCTCGGGTGAATAATGTTCGTTGGCTAATACGACGATTTTTGCGACCGAAGAAATGTGGTTATTTTAACGAAGTCGATAAAAAAGTATCGTATCCTACACGGAAGGGAGTGGAATTTCAGCACGTGTGATTTCTGCCCTCGCTCCACTCGATCAGCAAACTCCGCGCTCGGTGAAAATCGCGCACTTAGCATAATACAATAAATTAAAGCGATGCGTACCTTCATATAGTTATCAATCGCAAATAGGTCAACTTTCTTCGGATGCCCAATTAGACGAGTCGATATTATAATCGCCTCGGGAGTCTGACGCCAAGTGTAATCGTTTACGATTATCGCTGGCATAGTTGATTATCCGAAAAAAAACTGGAAAACTCGTCTCGCAGTTTGTTCGAGGCTTTTTCGGTGTCCGAGCTACGGTCACGACTGCGGCTGAAGCTATCGCCAGAATTATCGATCAAACAATTCGACCTGCGGCAGTCAATTGTCCCGTAATGTACGTAGTAACGAAATAAAAATAAAGTTGTACAGTTAAAAGTACAGTAGAACCTCGATTATCCGAACCCTCTGTTATTCGAACTGCCGCTGGTTCGGATAAAGTTTCTATTATCCGACAATTGCGCAAAATTCTCGTATTCTTACATTGTCGCGCGACAATACATTGTTGCACGCTATAAACAACAAGCCAATTCAAGAACGCTCGAGCTCGCATAGACTCACACAGCGGTACTGTAAATGCACGGCAGTCGTATGCACAGTATTTATGAGTTTCTCAGCCGAGCAAATGCGCACGTATTCAAAATTTATTTTCGGTAATCTCGTAATTTGTAAGTTAACGATCTCTGACGTTAAAAAAATTTGGCTGCAATAAGACGTACAACTCTCTTGCGCCAAACGAAAACTGGATTTCGTGATGAAGGTTTGAAGTTATTTAAAATATGTGGGTACTGTAATTTTTTCGATATGCATCACGCTATGTCGCTTAAGGGCATGCGATACATACGTATCGATGCTCCGATGGTAACAAATCGCTTTCCCTATTTTCTCCGTGATGGTTGATGCTTCGACCAAAATCAAATTAGGTTTTTGTAGGCAATAGATATAAGTATGAAAACCTAATTTGCTTTTGGTCGTCGTATTAATCGTTTTGAAGAAAACAGGGAAGGCGATTTGTTACCGACTGAGTCTGTACCACATGCCCACACCATCATCGCGGTCGGTAATGAAAACTGTAATGAAGTTTTCTCAAGGGTGCTAATTTTTTTGAGGAAAACGCAAATTCGATCCGCATGCGCGCGGTAATTTTGTATCCGGCCTGAATTCATTTTTTTTCTCAAAAAAAATTAACACCTTTCAATAAAGTTAATTTGAAAATTGCAACTATGTCTCACACTCATGGCCGCATCATGTGACTTTCACTTCCCATTAACGCCAAAACTCATGTACGGGGTATGAAACCACCTCAGACGCTATTCAAACTGCGCTCCTAAAGTAGAAATTGACATTATCGACTCGGGACCTGAACGATAATTTAGTTCAATGATCGGATAGTGTGTGCAGGCCGTAGTAGCCTCAATTGCTCGCCGGCTTTTGCACAGGACGATAACGCAGCGCCCTTGGGATGGGGTGGAAATCCACTCCACTCTGGAGCTCCCGTTAGTGTTTTGTGTAAGTGTTTTTTTTTTTCAGAATTATCAAATGTAACTCTCATTTTCATGTAATTTGGACGCATAATATAGTCGCCATTTTTAAAAATAATTTTTTATAATTTTTATAATATATCATTTTTTATAATAATTATCATTATCTTTAATTATCTACAATGTTTCGAGAAAAATAAATGATAAAAACCACGCAAAACCATTTTCTTTTTGCGTTTTCATTGATTTTTTCCATATTACCAGTTTTCGGTTTTTCACCCATTTTCATATGCCCAAAGAAATAGACTTTCTGAACGAAATACAATGAAACTTGTTTTCTTAATAGCCTGGTGTGTTCGCTGTAAAATGGCGTTTGGAATTTGAAAATCGGGACTGTAAAAAAAAAAAAACTACAATTTCTTGCACAAAAAAATGCGACGTTTGCCTATTTTTGTTACGTTTTGGCTTTAAGTGTGATTTTCACACCCTAAACTTTAATAAAATCAACTTTGCCGCATTCCATTCTCTTCCTCATTAAAAAATGTGTAGAAATGTAGATTCGTGTAGAAAAAATGATGCATGAATTCCAGAATTAATACAAAAAATATGAATAAAAAAATGAATATATGTCTTTGTTGCCATTAGTGACGACGGATGTACCTATTACTAGCCACCTTTCAAGCGACGACTCAGAATTTCGATAAAAAAAACATATTGCGTTGTAATCGAGATAGTAATAATATAAGTTAAATCGTAATCTAACTGTAGAATTTACGAGGATCTTTTTGCGTATCGAAGACTCTCGCTGGAGCGTCGAGAATAATTGCTATTATACATAGCTTAGTAAACCTGCTGCGAATAGGGACATTTACCTTAAGAAACATTTTTTTATGCACGGAGGCTCGCAAATTGTAAATATCTCGTTCTCACTCTGAAACATAAATCGTGAAGAAATAAACTATAAAGGTTTATTAAATATCAAAGAACAACGACGAAACGTTTTAATGTATGAATTGTTTTTAATTGAAATGTTCGAGAGTATTCGTAATGACAATACCTTTCGTACAGATATTACTAAAAAGCTGCCGAGTAAACTGCGTATTTCTGACCGCATTTGGAACAACGTTTATTTGAGTCGGTAGTGTATCCTCTGTATGGATAGATTTAGTGTATAAATCTCGATAATTAAAAAAGAACGGAAAAAACGTGTTTGGTAGACAATTATGAGAAAAAGACAGCAAAATTTGGATTATTTTTTTTTAAGTGACTGAGACGTAACTAGTACTTTTTCTTTTTTTTTAATACGTTTCTCGATTTATGCGCTTCGTTTGCTTGTCGGCTTTCGTCGTTTCGCAATAAAATATAATAATAGCGTTACATACACACTATACTAAATTGTCTTGGACGCACGAGTCTCAACGTGGGCACTCGCAGGATATAATAATAGTTCGAGCCCATCGTCGAGGATCCACTACGAAACTTATATAACGTAATAAAAATCAGTCGGTTTAGCCGCTGGTATTGGCTGGTTTTTAACCAGCAGGACTTGTCGTGCTTAAGATCGTCAATCGACGAATACAAATACAATTCGGTCGTTCGAAGTAACGTTAAAAGAAAAAGAAAAAAAAAAAAACAGTACTCAATGGCTTTTATGTGCATCTTCATGTTTTTGCGCGAAGCATTCGATCTGTTCTCACGATTTGTCCCACACTACTAAAAATCATCGTGGTGGAAGCAACGGATATCCGAACAAATTATACAAAACAAAAAAAAATTATAATAATTTGTAAGGAAATCTCGCGACTGTTGTAAAACTGGAGGACTTCGATAAACGTTCGTCTCGTCAAGCTAAAACATGTAAACTAATGTACTATTATGACACTAATAAGGGTTTTTTCGCCGGGCTTCTCACATCTTTTTTTTCGTCTCTTGCTGTCACCGCGACGCCATGATAATGTTTTTTTTGTAACTATCGTTAAACCGTTACTATTATAATCGTTAAATATATATTCATCCATATATATATATATGTATATATATATATGTGTATATATATAGTATGTACACATTATTTGTTTCAATCGTCGACAATTTCCAAATATCCGGGTTCGGCGCGTAAGCGCGTCATTAATTTGTTTTTTTGTTTTTCTTCGATTTGTCGTCCACGAATACGACGAATATAACAAGCCGGATAAACGGAATTATTAACGAGATTGGTACGTGAAACTTAGAGCTAATCATAAATACGTGGGTTGGCGTATGATTTAACGTACACCGACCTACCACCATTACATTACTTCGATCGGACGAGACACACTTATATATCAATAATTTTTTTTTTTCTAAATATTAGTCCGTACTCAAATTCATTCGGACTCGTCTGCATCTCGTTCGATCGTGCATTTTCTTTTTATCATTCCATTAAACGCAGACACGATTTTTCGACGCACAACGCGACAAATCACTCGTACATTGTAATTGATCAGGCGTTGAGCGTACGATTACAAAAAAACGGTCTCGAAAAAAGGGCTTGATCCGCACGTTACGCAGTTACCGAAAGTACCGTTTTACTTTGCTCTGTTTTTTTTTGTGTATAAACGACGCAAAGAATTTTTGAGTCTCGACGTTTTGTGTCTCGATTCGTTGCGGAATGTATGAGACGGGAATTACGTAGATTAAGAATCGATGTGCGCCGTTGTATGAAATAGTGCGAAATGCGTGAGATTCGACCCGATGGACCGTTTAACCGAACGTGCAACAATAACACAGGCCCGCAGGGCCACCCCGACTTAACTACGCTAACAATCCGTTCTGTTCCGGTCGTTGATATGAAGTGTTCTTTGAGCAAAATCGCGAACTAAATATAAAAACGCCATGGGAGGGGCATGCGGTCGATTGATACTTGGCTGACTTGGCTCACACTTTCGATGATTCGAGAAAAAAGAAAACACAATAATAATTCTACGCGACTCGTACATGACAACAGGGTTTCATTCGTTTCCGGTAACTGGAAACTGTTCGTTGATTACTCAAAGACGTACGGAAAAAAAAACATTCACTGTATGTTATTTTTTTTTTGTCTATGTGTCCCATCTTTCTAGCAACGTTTCTCTACGAGATCTAAAATTTTTTTTTTTTCATTTTTTTTTTCGTTATATCTATTATTACTGTGAATTTTTGATATAGTAATCATATCATCGGGATCTCGCACGAAAATAAATAATAATATAATAGCTTACAATACACACGCAAGAAATACAACGTTACGTTTTCTACTATTTCTCCTCGCGTTATCATTTTTTTTTCTTCTTTCATACCCAATCGTTTGGAAGGCTCTCGAGCCTTCAGAAACGTACGTCTTTGTTTTTTTTTACCTCTAACCGCGTACCTGCTTCTCTCAACAATTTCATGCCATGCATGCTCATGCGGATATTCTTTGTCCCTTTAAATTAATATCTGGGCCGGCTTTGTCGATCGGCGAGCACTCTATCGACAAGCCTCGAACGATAAATGGACGAAAGACGGTGGATAACGATAATGATAAATCGTGACAATGATGACGAAGATGAGATGATCGATAACGATACGGGGCGGGGGGGAAAATACAAAAATATTAATATAACAACCGTATTTAAGTCGACCGGTCTACCTCACTGTACGAAGCCGGCGATACTTCATATGCGACATAACGAAAAACGAAACTAGGGACGGGGCGTCTGGTGGGGTTTTTGTCCGAGAAGACAATAATTTATCTCGATGGGAGACGATCTGCTCGAAGACTGAATAACTCTTTCTCTCTCTCTCTCTCTTTCTCTCTCGTCCACGGAGCGAGTCAATAAAAACCATCGAACCGACGCGAACGACGACGAGGAACTCGTCGGGAGACTCGCGTCAAGGTACGCTACAAGTAGCACTGGAATTTCGGAAGTGCGACGCGGACTTTGTTTTCTTTTTCTTTTGTTTTTGTTTGTTGGCAATTATAAAAATCACACACACACATACGTAAAACATTATTGCGTATTCACGTTATTCAAAGAACCTACTATCACCGAACGGTGCGAGTGACTTTGCTCAATCGTTGTCGCTGACCGATCTCTATTTCTTCCGCGCCGCCTTCTCGGCTTTCCGTCGCATACGCTCGATCTCCTTTCGTTCCTTTCGTTCGCGCTCAGCCTGCGTTCGGAGTTCCTTCAATTTTCTCTTCAGATGCGACTTCTCGGCGCCGGCGATGCAGAGACCCTTCAGATCTCGGGACTCGAGACGCAGGAGACTGTTGCCGCATATTCCGGCGTCGATGAAACGCGTCGCGTAACGCTCCAAGCCGATACCCGTGAGCCACTGGCAGACCTTTGAAAGTAAATAAAAAAAATTATAAATATTTTTAACGAATATTAAAGTTTATTAATCTACGAGTAACTCACTTGCTCCTTGGACCAATCGGTGATTGGTGCCGATTGCCAGAAGTGGGACTTCTTGTCGCCGAAGCCAAAATCGCTCGCGTTCGGTGGCAGCCAAACTTCGCTCGAATCTTTATTTAAAAAAAAAATATATTGACACAATTGTTAGAAAAAAACGGACTTGTGTGTGAGAGTGGGGGAAAAAAAATTGTAATTTTGGGGATGGAGAGAGCGTTTTCGTGCAAGCGGGTTCCCGACGACGGTCAGTACCTGCGCTGCCAGCCTTGGACGGACTGGGATCGACGGCAGGTGGACTAACTGATCCACCGGAAGACAAACTCGAGGGCGAACCACCGGGATGGTGCCATGGTGTGCCTCCAGTGCCGATCAGGTTTGGCGGAGGTACTGCCGCTTTCTTCACTGCGATACGACAGTTTAACGTTCAACGGTTTACAAAAGCGTTTTACAGCGACAGCGACTAGAGTTCGATGCATTCGTGTACACAGAAAAACATAAATAATTTTTTTTTTTTTTTACATTCAAGAGAGTAACTTTACCTCGTTGATTCGCCTCGCTGACCGCCTGTCTTATCTCCTCGACGAGATGATTCGTGACTAGGGTGGGATCGTTGCTGTGCGGATGATTCAGATCACTGAAGTCACCAGAACTCTCGCGCGACGACGACATCTCGTTGCCACCGAGCCTCCGCTCTCGCTCGGCCAACACTTGCTTCAATTGCTCGGCCAAAGAGGCCGGAGGTCCTGTTAAACCTGCCAATGAAGAAGTTTAATTTATTTTTTACGGATTTCGGCTTTTACAACCAGTTTACAGTAAATGTTGTGAATTCCAAGTCTGATCATTCGCGAGATGAAATATTGCCAGAGTTTCTGGCAATATTTTTGCGACACTGTTGTTCGTAAATTAGACGATACAATTTTATTGAAATACTATCTAATAAAAAGAATAATAAAGTATTGTAATTGACAACTATAATATAACTGTCATTATATAATAATAATAATAATAATAATTATTATTATTATTATTATTATTTCTCAGTAAGAAAAAATAGCACACTTGCTCCACGTTTATGATTGAAACTGGGTGAAGGTCGAGGTCTGGCATAGGTGAAGGGTCAAGTAGAAGCATGCAGCAGTGCGAATTAATTTGTGCTGTTACAAAATTAGCCGTACCTTTTTGCGATGGTGGCCAATTTTGTTCCGTCATAGCCCTGACCTGCGAGCTTATCGTACTGTGCTGCCGTATCGTCGTCGAGTGCGTAGACTCGAAATACTGTTTGCTCTTCTGCGAGCTTATCGACGAGCTGCTCGAGTAGGAACTCAAATTCGATTGTTTCGAGATCGAATCGTTCGTCGAACGGCTGCTCATGTCGTTCGAAATTCCCAATTTCGCTGACGAATCCTCGGTATCGGTATTGTCACCAGACTCATCCAAGCCGTAATCCTGTTGAAAGATATCACGGTTACTTTTACATTGTCACCGCAAACAAACAACCCTCGAAGTAAACAAGGTAAAGGTACCAATGCTACGGTTAAGGGCATCCCCTGATTCGGGCAGTTACTAATTGGTCAAGAACACATTTTCTGTAAAAATAACTGAAACCAACGTCACGCTCATAATTCCTAGTTTCCAAAACACATCGATTAATTACAAAAAGATAAATATTGTTTAATCACAGAATTTTTTTTATTAATTACGGACGACATATTTTTTAATCGCGGAAGGAAATTTTTTTAATCACGGAAGAAAATAATAGGACGGTCTAAATGTTGCAGTCTTCGAACGCGGTTTTTCGGCTCGTCCCAATATTTCGAACAGCCACAGATTTTGAGAATTCCGATGTACAATCGCAACTAGTTGATATTAACTAAAAGAATTTCTTTGCCACTTATTGATTAAATCAATGAAAAAAATTATATTTGCGCGAAATAATACTGAAGGTAATCTACGCAGAAAGCTGTCTAACTTAGCTTCTTCGAACCGACTGATTATTGAGCCGCATATGTAGTAACGCTTGTGCCAATTTCCGGACACTACATCGTCTGTCTTTTAACAAAACGCAACAATAGAAAATAATTTAGACTCAAAACTCGTATAACTTTTTTTCTCTGCATAAAATAATGTTTGTAGATGACAAGTCTGGAGTTGGATTTCTATACTTAAATTCCGAATAGATAAAATCCGCACAGGAGTGTCCGGCGACTCGGACGTGTCCGAGCATTGGTACTGTCACCTTGAGCTGGGATCGAAGCTTACCGAACTGCTGTTGCTGAGCCCGCCGGATCTTTTGGGCAATTGACGATTAGCGAGTCCGCCCCGACTAGCAAGCTCGGCCTTGTTCTTACCGGCGGTGTTGTCGAGCAATCTGTGGGCGGGGACCGCGCGATCGAGCTCTTCCTTTATCGGCATCGGAAGTGGAAGTTTTCTCTCGACGGTGGCCGTTCGGTCGCCGTCGTCGGGACTGCTCAGATCCGACGTCTCGGTGTCGGAGAGTTGGCAACTCGCTGACGACGGCGGCGGAGGTAATTGTCGTCGGGTCAATTGCGGCGTGACGATTCCCTTCGTCGAGCCGTCGTACGGTAACCGCACCGGAAGTCCGAATCTCGTGTGAGTCTCCGTCAATTCGACCTCCAACGTTATCACCTGCTCGACCAAATTTCGTAACTAAGTACGCGTTGCAGTGAGTCTTTGAAATTTGTTAAGTGCCTTCCGCGTACCTCAAACTGTGAGTGTTAGTTACTTTATTTTTATATTTTTTTCATAAAAAAAATTAGTTGCAATCTTACCCTATCTTTGAGCGTTTTGACAAGCGCGTTGTACTCGGTATCTTTTTCCTGCAGCAGCTGCTGGTAGAAGTCATCGCGAGCGGCTATGTCCGCCCGCAGTTCCCTCGCTGCCCGCCTCGCCCTTGCGTATTTCTGTTGCAGCACCGAATTCTGAGCCGTCGCCTGGGCCAACATTTCCCGGGCCGTCGAGAGATCCTGTCGCGTCGAGCCGAGCGCTCTCTCGGACTCGTGCAATCGCAGCCTCGATTCGCGGAGCTTCGCTGCGTATTCCTCGCTTCCGGCACCGCTGTTCTCGAGCTCTACGAGCTGCGAAAAAGTTGCGAATAAAAAGTGTTCACCGTACGAAGACATTGGGTCGGAAAAAAGCGTGAAAATAATGACAAAGCTCGTTTAACAAGCGGGCTGTACACGAGGGAGCTTATTTTTTTTTTGCGTTTGCAGGGTTTTATTAAAGATGCGGGGTATGAGAGTACAAAGCACTTCGGATAAGTTCATTCGCGCAACTAGAACACAGACACGCGCTTGCGGATAAATCGATAAATCAATGATACGTGGAGTATGTTATTACCTTTGCCTTGAGCTTTTCCACCTCCCCGTCGGCTAGCGCATGTTTATACTGACTCTGCAAGCAGCGAACGACAGACAAAACGCATAAGCAAAAAAAAAGGGGGGGAATGAGGAAGATGTACCCGAGAAAATCCACCATCGAATTTGTTCGACGTCAAGCACCATTCTTGACGGCTATCAGTGAATGAAAGTCGTGAATAAATAATTTACAATGCAGTGGAACAATACCGTACATACTTTTGTGAACACGAAGTAATGATAGACCAATGAAATTTCTATTATTTACAGTGCACGAGTAATGAAATACACTTGTGAATTTTTCGGGCTAAGAAAACTGCTAAATCCACGCTGAAAATTGAATGTCACACTTAATAAAAATAAAAGAAAAGTACAAGCATCTCGGACGACTAGATCGGCGAGTCTCTCTCAAGTATAAAAATATTTTATCAACTGGAAACAAAAACACTGATAAAATTTCGTACTACTTTACACTACTATTTACTGTCATCACTCAATGAAGAATTTTTTTAAAAAGTTGTTTGTGTAACAATCTCATACCTCTTGGAGAAGAGCTCGCAAGCTATCGACGTCGCTCTGCGTCGTAGGTGTAACGTTGGACGGTAAAGAAGAGGAGCTGATTATCGGTGATCTGCTTCGATTGGTAGGTGACAAGTAATTCTCGATGGGACTGTGGGGTGGTTCGCCCTCCGAGCACGACGACATTGCCGGCGATCCCGGTATTCCACCCATGCCCGTACTACTCCCGATCGAGTGATCTTCACCGCCTCGCTGACCGTCCGGAGATGCGTCCGAGAAATTCAGTCTCCTGTGAAGATTTTGCGCGAAGTAATTAATATTCCACACGAGAGAATCTACGGTGAGTTTGTTGCGACGCGGTATATTATAAACTCTTTGAGCGCGTTGCTCCAGTAATTTTTTTTTTCCCTCAGCACCCCGGGAGGCCTCGGGCTCTTCCCAGGGTGGCCGCAGTTGTCGTCATCGTGAACTTTGCGAGCAAGGATAAACCATCATTGGGAAAAAACAGTTCTTCAAGAAGATGTACTACTCATGAGAAACAACTCTGCACTCGTTTCATTGGATCAGATCTGGTCCCTACTTGAAGTATCTGGTTCTTATCTGGTATTTCAAGTACGTACTTGAACTACGAAAGTATTTTTTTGTGATTTCACGTATCAAGTATAAATACTTTTCGAGTACTAGCTCGTCATCCTGTTTCTATTAATATACAATTATCTGTCCAAACTCTTCAATAAGTACTATTTCAACGAGCATTTTTTAAATAATTTTTTTTTAATTCCATAAAAAAACGAGAAATATCCCTCTTTTCGTTTCCTTTTATTTCGAAAAAAATATCTTTAAATGGGACGAGAAGGAACCCTTTTTATGTTTTTTTAAAAGAAATTTTGTATGCAATTCAAATCTTTTTAATGAAAAAAGTAGTAAAGATAGATTAAAAATAGCCTCAAAACTAGGCTTTTTCCAAAGCCTAGATAACGTTTAACGCTACGACTCTACTTGCGAAAAGTACTTGAGAAATACTTAAAGCACAAAAGTACTCGATACGTCAAGCACTTGTGATATTTTGTACTTTGTACTTGAAGTATTTTTTTAGTACTTTGCCCAGCTACACAATGAATTATTGTATTACTATAATCAGTATAACGATAATTAATAATTACAAAGACCCTGAAGATATTTGCATAACATCTTATTTGCAATTTCATCTTTGGCAGGTCTTCGTCAATGCACGGTTTCAGGAAGAAAAACAAACATTTCACTTGTAGAGTTTTATTCTCCGAGCGAAGCTTCTGCGATGTAAAACGCAGCCGTGTTATGACTTGACGGAATTTAGTCTCATGCAGATATCTTCGGGGTCATTCATTGCAAAGATAGATAATTTTTTTAAATAGCTTTCGAACTATTTTGCGATATTTACCTGTTCGCGCAATTCGCCTGTTCGCGTTCGCGATCGGCTTGCAAACTCTGACGAATGAGCATAGCGACCTCGGAATTTTTGGGATCCCGTTCTCGTCCGATAACGAAACGCACGAGACCCGATGTGTTGCGAAGAACGCTGGCGGCGTATGCCTGTGTTACGCCGACCAACGATTTCCCGTCGACCTCAACGATCTGATCGTTTACCTGGATTCTTCCCTCGCGCGCCGCCGCGCCTTTATCCGTTATCGTTTTAACGAATATTCCCAATTTCTCGAGTCCAGCGTCCGCACCCACGCCCATGCCGATTATACTGAGGCCGAGTCCCTCCGGTCCCTTCATAAGCTCCACGGGAAAGACCTGCGTAAAAAGATGAAGCAATTTTTATCAGTTTATTTTTTCGCGTTCCGAGAACGATGGAACGACGTTCACGTGTCGATAGTGTGCTATAGCCGGGTTTTTGGAGTTAATGATTTTCAGGCACGATAAGCTATCTCCTTTATATGCGTTTCACACATTTTTTTCGACACCTGATAAAGCATGTATAGACGAGATACTCGATAATGAGAAGGCCGAACCATAATGTGGAAGATTTTTTGATTTTCGGTTCCTCATACAGGAAGCTTTTTTTTGGTGAAAAAACGTATATTTCGAGATTTTTATGAAAGCGTCATGAAAATAAAATTTGTTAACTTTTATGAGGAAGCAACATGAAGATTTTCATTTTTTACTTTTACAGGAAAGCAACATGAAAATCTCAATTTTCAACTACTTTTTTTACTTCACATCGAACGACCTACCTCCATCTTTTCCACGCGTTTCTCAAGCTCGTACTCGGCGCTCGCGGCCACAGGATCAACGTCCTCGTTTCGACGATCGTACTCGTTAACGGAGTGCGTGGAGTAAACCCTCATGGGGCCCGTGTCGAAAGACACCTTGCCGCTTTTTTTAATAACTATCGAAGGCGGCAATTCTTCCTCGTCGTCCTCGGAGTCAGGAAGCCCCGTGACTTCCATCCAGAAGTGGCCGTCCTCGAAATAATGCACACCGTTCTCCACCAAGATCTGTTCAACGAATAATCGGCATTAGCAATAGAAAATTAAAATAAAATTAAAATGCTGTATAGACGGACGATATTCGACAGAGATCGGATCGAGTTAAAATTACAATTTTCCCTGGCACCGGTGTGTAGTCGTCTCGCTGTTCAGTCTCAGTGTCATCGTTGGCTTCGTGGGTGGTGTCGTTGAGACTACTGACCGAGCCGAGGAGGCCGCTCTCGCTTCCCGTTACCGATCCTATTTGGCTCTCCGTCAACGAATCTATCGTCAAATCACTGCGCGACCTGTGAGACAAACTAGAATTCACAAGAGGATATTTTAGAGTCGAGTCGCCAATGGATTTTTGAGGATCCAACGACAGGGGAAACTACAACGACTACACATTAAAACAAAAACCTGAACCCTGAAGATATCTGCATGAGACAAAATTTCATCAAGTTATAACTGTATTTTGCATCGCACAAACTTTGCTCGGGGAAGTTCACTCGGAGAATAAAATTTTATATGTGAACGATTTTCATTTCTTCCTAAAGTCGTGCATTGATAGAGACTTGGCAAAGATGAAATTTGATGTCTCGCGGATATCTTCAGGGTCATAAATAAAAACCGATATAATAGTAATTTACGACACTAGTGCAATAAAACTTTTTACGAGAAGTGTGAGTTTGCAAAACGAGCGGAAGGCGAGTCGTGCAATCACACGAGTTAAGAAAAAAAATTCGCACGAGAATCGTACCAAATGTTATTTCACGGGGTATGAAAATAAGGCTTTTACGCACGCGAAACGTGCGTAAAACTGCAATTTTCGCACCGAGTGAAGTAAAATTATTACTGGCTCGCGATTAATCAGTGAAATTGTCACCTGTAATCCTGGGCAGTGCTGTTTATCAGACTGGTGTCTGGCGCCGAGAGAACGTCCGACAACCAATCCGGCGTATTGTCCATCTCCTCCCGCTCCCTCTCCTTGTCCTTTTCAGCATCCTTGTCCTTGTCCGCGGGTTTAGCTTCTCCAACTGCTGCGGTACCGCTGGGCGAGAGCAGCCTCGCTATTTCACGGGCTTCCTCGTCGGAGAGCAACGCCGAGCCTTGTCTGATAAATCATTGCACGATCAGCGAAACTCACACGAATAAAATTAACTCGCACGAAAAATTAACCCTTCAAGTACGGGGGACTTTTTGCCGAGAACAACCATGCCTTCTTATAAGCACAAAAACGATACGGATGTTCGTAATAAATGTTCTTCCGCGTTATCAAAAAAGCAGCACAAATATTTTAATGCCTCAAAAATATTTTTGAGGCATTGGAAAAATTGTTGAAAACAATCTTTTAGCTATACCAACGAAATATTGATTTGAACTTCTCTGCCCGAATGTTTAGTCGATTCAACCACCTTTTTTAATCAGTGAAGGTTCGTGAATTTTTACAGATTTTTTTTTAGCACTCTACTCCTTATTCGAATCATTCGCAGGTTGCATCTCGGCAAAATTTGGGCCCTCTTTAAACAAGGATCCCGCACGTGAAGGGTCAAAAGAAAAATACTCACCTAATTTTCTTTTCCAGAATACTGAAGTCGTACGGCGGCAAGACGAATTTGAAAGAAAAGAGAATGCAAAGAAATTAAGAACAATTTATCGTAGTCACTTGATTTTGGAGTAATAAAGGTTACGGAGAGTTTCCCTCAGCACCCCGGGAGGCCTCGGGCTCGTCCCAGGGTGGCCGTTTTTGTCGTCACTGAAAGATATGCGAGCAAGGATATGCCATCATCGGGAAAACTCCGCTTCCGTGCTCCCGATACAAACGAGCCCAAAGTTTGTCGACGAACACATTCGCGATTATATTATATATTATATATTATATATTATATATTATATATTATATATTATATATTATATATTATATATTATATATTATATATTATATATTATATATTATATATTATATATTATATATTATATATTATATATTATATATTATATATTATATATTATATATTATATATTATATTAACGGGAATATTGTATAAAAACAAAACTGTTTACAATAAGATTCTGACTAAGACACTTAATTACAGTAACGAATAAATTTCTTAAGAGCGCCAGCAATTTGTCCGCAGTCTAAAAAATGAAGATGTAGGAGGTACGCACATTATTTTCGACCTTACGAGTGTACCGACAGGCTCGCTCGTAGCCCCAGTTAAATAACAACGTAAATTATTCCCACAAAAAATGGCAAGCTTACCGAGAGCTCAAAAGATTTTCCGCCTCGTCGGGCGTCATCGTGTCGGGTGTGACTGTTGCGGTCTGACTGACGACGACAGGCTTCACGGGGGTCTCGTAGCGTCTGTTGGAGTCATCGCTCTCCATTGCCGGCGGGCCCTCCAAATTCGTAATGGTTTTAGCGTCGCTCGACTCGTCGGTGTCCTCCATGAGACTGCTCTCAGACTCTCTGTGATCGTCGCTCGTGTCGTTGTCCCTCGTCTGAATGGGCGAGGCCGACACGGGCGGCGTCGACGACTGACTCCTCGTGAAGTGCCTGGACAGATCGGCGACGCTGTTCTCCGAGAGTCTCATTATCGCCAGCTGATCGGCTTTCTGTTTCTCCAGCTCCCAAGTCGTCTGAACCTGCTCCAATTCCTCGTTCGCCTGATCGAGGCCGGCCTTGTCAGTCGCGTCGACGGAAATTTTTCCAACCTCGTTGACGCTGTTTCGCGTTATGAAATTAACAGTCCCCGGCGTGTAACTCGCCTCCTTCGCGTTCTCGAGACTGTTCAATTGATTGACCGCGACGGGACTCGGCGATGTCGCGGCTGGAAACAACGCACTCTTCTCCGAGTTATTGTTCGCTTTCTCGACCTCCGAGAAACTCGAACGTTTCTCGCTCACCTCCTCCTTGTTCTTCGCCAATTTTTCTCTCATCGACACTCGTATCTGATCGTTCTTGGCGTTCGAGACAGTCTTCGCGCATTGAACCTCCGTCAACGCTTGTCTCTCCTTCGCCGTCTCGGAAACGATCTTCTCGTTTATCAGCGGTGTCTCGTTGCGGATCGGCTCGGCGACTCTCTCGTTCGTTATTACGGTCTCCTGAAATTTGTAGACGGCCTCCTGACCCTTGCAGTTCGCCTCGGAGATCTCCGAGTTCAGTCTCGCGCTCGTCTTCCCGGCCTCGAGTATCGCCGACGATTTTGGCGGCGTCTTCGGGCCGACCTTGCTCTGTCCGTGAAGCTCCTGATTTTGCTGCTGCTGCTGCTGCATGCGTCGCGCGTACGGCGATGGCACCGGAATCTCCTTGTGCTCCAGCGGTGGATATTCCTGATCGGAGCTGATCACCGAGGGCGGACGCTGACCGAGACCGGCGGCCGGAACGTCCATCCGGACGTGCGAACGCCTGACGACCGTCGCCGCGTCCGTCTCGACGAATTTGTCGGCTCCTCCCTCCTCGCATGGCACCGACTCCGTGTAAGTCGTCGCTGGCTTCTCGTTTCCCTCCGCTTCCAGATCATAGCTGTTTCGGCCTTGAGTAAACGCAGAAAAAAAACACAAATTATTAAACTTGTCTGTGTCTTTGAGCGAACGATCGCTCGAACGCGAAACGAAGACAGAGCTTTATTGGCCCGAGACTCTCCGAGCGTTATTGGTCGATGGCTCGGGGGAAAAAAAAAACAGTACCTCGACAATCGATGCAGAAGAGACGGAGGCACATAGTACCGTGTGATCTCGTGCCCGACTCCGATTTCGCGAGTTCGTTGCAAACCGGCGTATCGTGACGAGTCGGAATTTACGAGGCGGAAGAGAAGCGAGAGCGGAACGAAGGCAAAATAAGAAACTGAGATCGTACCGGTGATCTTTTTTTTTTCTTTTCTTTTTTTTTTCTTTTATTCTTTCTCTTCTTTCTAACGGTGAAAATACAACAAGATTCACTCGCGCGCGCGGACACGCGATCGCGACGATTTTTCTTCGTTCCGCAATGACCGGCTCGAAGGGGAAAACGAGTTTGTTGCGAAGGTGAGGCCTCGAGGCAGTCGCTCGCTGAGCTCACCGAACGAGGATCTGTTATCTCTCAGTTTCGCGTGGGTGTCGCGTTGCCAGGATGCCGAACGTTTAACTAAAAATATATCTCGGAGAAACGACACGCTGGGGTGTTGCACAATAAACACGTTTTTTTTTTTTTGTTTTGTTTTTGTTGTTTTTTTTTTCGACGACTCGGTGGAACGCAGCGCGGTGTCGCGGGTGAGTCCGGACCTCGGAGATATTAGATATTAGTACGTCCGGTACAATGAGAATGTCGACGTTGTGGAAAGACGCCATTCGCAGGCATCGTCCGGCCCGTTCGCGTCTCGAGTCTCTCTCGGTCGCGAAGGAGACCGAGCGCTTATTTTTGGATACCGTTACATCCGCGCGGACAGAGCGGGAGAACTCCGCGGGTATTCGCGCGAAGACACTAGGACTTGACCGCACACTCGAAACGTTGAAAATTATGTTTAAAAAATTATTTAAAAAAAAGTAACAAACTATACCGTAGTATGTTTGCTCGCTATGGATGGTAATAAAATTTCTACGGATGGCGAAAGTGACGCCATCGGCGCGTATTCGTGTGACGACACGAGGACTTGACCGCACACGCGAAACGTTGAAAATTACATTAAAAAAAAGTAACAAATTATACCGTGGAATATTTGCTCTCTATGGATGGAAATAAAATTTCTACGTGTGTCGAAAGTGACGCGATCGGCGCGTATTCATGTGACGACACGAAGACTTGACCGCACGCGAAAAAAGTTGAAAATTAAATTTTAAAAATTCTAAAAAGCGTAGCAAACTATGTCGTACAATATTTGGAACTATGGATGGTAATAAAATTTCTACGTGTGTCGAAAGTGACGCAATCGGCGGGAATTCGTACTACTACACGAGGACTTGACCGCACACGCGAGACGTTGAAAATTACATTTAAAAAATTATAAAAGAAAAAAGTAACAAACTATACCGTTGAATATTTGCTCGCTATGGAAGGTAATAAAATGTTCTACTTGTGTCCAAAGTGACGCGATCGGCGCGTATTCGTGCGAGGACACGAGAGCTTGACCGCACGCGAAATGTTGAAAATTAAATTTAATAAATCGTAAAAAGAGTAACAAACTATGTCGTCCAATATTTGCTCGCAATGGATGGATATAAAATTTCTACGTGTGTGGAAAGTGAAGCGATCGCCGGGAATTCGTGCGACGACACGAGGACTCGACCGCCCACGCGAGACGTTGAAAAATCGATTAAAAATATAACAAACTCAACCGTACAATATTTGCTCCCGACTTGCGGAGCAAGTGTCACGAATGGTAATAAAGTTACAACGTATGTCGAAAGTGACGCGATCGGCGGGAATTCGTACGGCGACGCGAGGACTTGAACGGAATCGCGAGACGTTGAAAATTAAATTTAAAAAAATAAATAAATAATAAAAAATTAACAAACTATGCCGTACAATATTAGCTCGCGACTTGAAGGGCAAGTGGTATGGATGGTAATAAAATTTCTACGTATCTCGAAATTGACGCGATCGGCGGGTATTCGTGCGACGTCACGAGGGCTTGACCGGACACGCGAGGCGTTGAAATTGAAATAAAAAAAAAAAAAAAATTATAAAAAAGTAACAAACTCTACCGTACAATATTTGCTCGCGACTCGCCGAGCGAGTGGATCAGACAGTAATAAGATGTCTACGTATGTCGAAAGCGACGCGATCGGCGAGTCAGTATCGCGTTACTAAAACGTGAAATATCAATGTCGCGTCGTATTGCGAAGGAGACAACTCTAGATGGGGTTTCATTATCAATCGTGATTCATTATTACCAGCCAATCGGTCGATCCCCTTCGAAACCGTTTAGAGCTCACAATCGTGTGTCGCATATCGTTAACGAGTAAGAAAAAAGTGTGAAAAAATAATTCTTTAATCTCTCTATCTATAGTTCCTTCGCGAAGCGTGGAACGTCTTCGGATGCGTCGTTCACCGAGTTTCGCGAGCGTACGAGTGAACGCGTGACTCGCTTCGGAGCGGGCGGACCGGGAGCGAGAAGTGAAAACGTGCAGACCGATGCCGACCGGCGCTCATACTGATTTCTATAAATAATACGAACGTCGCGGTACGAGAGTAGGTTGAGGAAGAGTGAGGAGGAAGGTGGAAGAAACATGAGCGAAGGAGGCGGAGAGAGAGCGGACGTCTCGGAGAGTCGGCGAAGCGGGCACGCGAAGTGCGGTAAAAGGGCGACGGGTGTGAGGGAGAATCGCGCCCGATGGAAGGGGAAAGTGGATACGCGGAAGGCGCAGAGCGCGAGAGAGAGAGATAAGGACGGGAGCGAGCCCGAGCGGTCACGGCGGCTCTCGTACACGCGCTTTACTTTTACTCTCTCTCCCCGAGCTTGGCCGTTCGCCAAATTTAATTCTCCCGCGAGGCCCGACAGCGCGGAGATTCAAAACTCGCCTCGGTCGCGCCTGCGAGGAAAAGAGTGCGCGAGAGACACGGCGAGTCTCGTCGGCTGTTATTTTTAGAAAGCCCGTACAACCATTGAACCCTCGAAGGCGGTGGGCGTCATTCATAGGACCGCGAGACACACACGCAGCCCGCCTCAGCCTCGGCCTTCCGGTAATTTGCGGAGTCGAGAAAAAAAAAAAAAAATTCGCGAGCCAAAAAAGCTCGCACTTCGTAGAGGAAAAAAAAACAGCGACTTTTTTTTCTCCGTCCTCACCGGTTTGAAATTTTTCGGGGATTTCCTTGTCGGCCTTCTCTTCCTTGCTGTCCTTGGAGGGCGAGCTGGGCGAGCTCATGCTCGAGGAGGCGCTGTCGGTGCCGACCGAGGGTGGCCTCAGCTCGACTTCCGGCGATCTCGGCCTCTCGACTTTTCTTCCCTCCGCCGGGGCTATCTCGCGCTTGACCGTCTCTATGTCGACCGATGGTTTGGCCCAGTCGGGCCTCGAGCACGTGCGCTCCGTGTCGTTTCTCACCGTCGCTGGCTCCGGTTCGGAACGGGATATTTTCGACTCCGAAACGCTCTTGAGAAGCTCGTCGTTTTTCGCCAGCCAGACGTTCCGCCATTCGGACGTTTTCGGGGGCGAGCGCACGGGGCTCGTGGGATAATTCATGTAATCCGGAGCCTCGAGATGATCCACTTCGCGCTTCGTTCTCGTTTGATTGGCCTCGATGATTTCGACGCCCTCGCGCACCGGGCTCGTCGGCTCCGAGATTTTCTCCCTCGGGCACGGAAAGGGCGCTTGATTTTGGACGGTCGGACTAGCATTTCTCGTTGGATTCTTCGTTACCGCTGCAACGCCGTTGTCGTTGCTCGTCGAATTTTTAACGATTTGGGGGCTCGTGTTTCTCGTCGAATCCGAGCCCTTTGGCACTATCTTAGCAGAAGTATTTTTCTGTACAATGGCGTATTCCGGCACTGGCGAGACGGCTGCGGACTCTTTGCCTTTCGATTCCTGCGAGTTCGACGAGTTTCTCGCTGCGCCTTTCTGAACGACCGCGTACTCGGGTATCGGCGGCGGTGAGTCGAAGGGCGATTTGTTGACGGTCGCGTATTCGGGACTCAGCGGCGAGTCTCCCCCGGTCGGGCTGACCGAGGCTATGCTCGCGGGTCGCTCGCGCTTGAAGCACACGGCCGAGGAATTTCTCGTCGGCGGCAGAGGCGGCGGAGGCGAGATCGTCGGCGGGGGTCGCGTCGAGCAAAAACTCGCCGATCTCGTCGCCGGACAGGCCGAGTCGGCGGGCTTCGTGAACTCGATCTCCTGATAGTCCGAGTCCGGCGAGTAGTCCGTCGGCGACGACGAATCGGCGACGTATTTCTTTGAATTTTGATTCAACGACGTTTGGACGATCGAACGATTCGGATCGGAGTTGTAGCGGCTCGGTCTTGTCTTCGAGAAGTGGCTCGTCCAATTCTTTTGCTTCTCAATGAGCTCCTTCGAGTTCAAACGCCTCTCGGGCTTCTCCGGCCTCTCAGGTCGCTCGTCGAGACGATTCTCCTTGCCGTAGTTCTTCTCGAACTTCGAGAAACCGACTCGGGGCTTCAGACGCTCGGACACGTTCTCCTGGCCGTGCAAGTGACCGTTCTCGAAGTGTCGCTCCGCGTTCAGGGTCGGCACGCTCGCGCTCCAGTTGCTCAGGTGGTCACGGCAGCCTCCCGGTGGCGACGGAGAACGCGGACGGGGCGAACGCGCCGGCGATGTGCACCCCGAACCCGAATTCGCCGAACTCGAACGCGAACGCAGCCCGTGGAGATTCGTTGGTTTCGCTATTCGGTCCAATCTGTCGTGAAAGGAGAGAAAAAAAATTGTTAGAATTTATGGTTCGCTGCGAGAGAAGAATTTACAATGTGGAAATCGAGATAACGCACGACAGCTTTTTTTTTTTTGTGAAAAAATTAATTAATTTATACCGTACACAGTTATCAATAAATGTATACCGTACACAGTTGTAAATAAATGTATACCGTATACAGTTATAAATAAATTTATTCCGTACACAGTTATAAATAAATTTATACCATACAAAATTATAAATAAATGTTCCTAACGCATGCTCGTAAAAACCTGCTTTCCGTTCCCGTGAAGTGTGCGCAGAAAGGCACTTTTTCGCATCGCGTGCGGGAAAAATACTGCGCATGCGTACAAACGCGTATGGTCGTTTTTCCCGCACTAGTGCGGGAAAGTGTCTTTCTGCGCACACTTCACGGGAACAAAAAGCGGGATTTTCGTGAATTTTTTAGGAAAAATTACGTGAAGGACATGGGCATAGAAAAGAGAGTTCTGTCTCGTGTAAAAATGCCGCACTCGCCTTCGGCTTGTGCGGCATTTTCACTCTTCAAGAACTCCCTTGCCATACAAATAACTATTATACCATACATAGTTATACATAAATGTATACCATACATGGTTATAATAGTTATTTATATGGCAAGGGCGCAGAAAGGGAGTTCTTGACGAGTGCGAAAATTCACACGAGTTAGAACTCCCTTTTCTACGCCCACGCCGTTCACATAATTTTTCCTACCAAATTCACGAAAATCACACCTTCCGTTCCCGTGAAGTGTGCGCAGAAAGGCACTTTTCCGCACTAGTGCGGGAAAAATACCATATTGCGTTTGTACTCATGCGCAGTATTTTTCCCGCACGCGATGCGAAAAAGTGCCTTTCTGCGCACACTTCACAGGAACGGAAAGCGGGATTTTAAGTGCATGCGTTAGCAAAACAAATTTATACCATACGCAGTTATAAATAAATTTATCCCATGCACAGTTATAGATAAATTTATCCCATGCACAGTTATAGATAAATTTATCCCATGCACAGTTATAGATAAATTTATCCCATGCACAGTTATAGATAAATTTATCCCATGCACAGTTATAGATAAATTTATCCCATGCACAGTTATAGATAAATTTATCCCATACATAGCATGAGGATTCGACGCGACTTACGGTCGTATGGGCTTGTTCTCCTCGCCAAGCTTCTCGAACAGAGCTCGTGCATTGTTGAATCTCGCCACGTGACTCTCGGTCCTGACGACGGTAACTTGTGTCGGTGACTCTTTGAGAGGTGCCGGTGGTTCTTTGAAGCCATCGGTGAGAATCGTCGGCCTGTGACCGAGATTCTCCAGCTGAGGCTTCGATTGAAATATGTTCGCTATCTGCGAGACCTTCGAGCCGGCCACGCGTTTCTTCTCATCCACCGTCGCCATTCTCGATGCACCTGGGACTCCCTGTATAACAAAAATAAATTATGTTCTCATTACAAAGAAACAAGTTTATGATTAGCAGCGTCAGCCGCGCAATAATAATTTTTACATTTTTTTTCTTTTATTTATCACGACTAAATTTACTCATGGACAGTTTCCGGCCTCGGACTCGCGCGGCAGCCAATCGACGTACGAATAAAGCGGCAACTTGAGAATCTTTGATGTTTACATATTTTTTCATGACGCACATTTTTTTTTCTCATCATCAGAGAATTTGATTGAGCAATAACATTGATGAGAAAAATAATGAGACTCGAATAGATGAAAATAATATATCTATATATATATATTTTTTTTTTTTTTAATGACGCAGCGTCAGTGCTCAAGAATAATTTAATGCTAGCAATGGCTAAACATTAATTTTTTTATTTGCCGCGACTAAATTTCCTGATGGACAGTTTCCGTCTTCAGCCACGTATGAATAAAGCGAAGACTTTGAAACTCTTTGATATTTACATATTTATCATGGCAGATTTTTTTTCCTTTTTTCCTTCCTTAGAGAATTCGATCGAGCGATAAGATTGATGAGAAAAATAATAAAACTCGAATAGATGAAAATAATTTTGTATTTTTTTTTTATGAACATGGAGGTAGAAAAGACGTGATGAAAAGCGAGCAAAGGGAAGAAGAGAGGCCGAATGAAAAAGGCCGTGGTAACTGCCGAGTCTAGACGGCGTCATCAGGAAGACTACGAACATCGGACACCGGATATAGAACATAAAAAGGAAGAAAAAAAAACCGAGGATTCTCATTGTGAAGAATCTTTGGGCAAGTACCAGAAGGCAAAGAACTCGGAGGTTTATGCTGATTGCCGCAGGCTTATCGGGATTGCTCGGAGTTCCTCGGTGGAGCGTCGAACACCGTCCAACATTGCCGTCGATGAAGTTCGACGAGGAACTTCGATGAAGCCGTCGGTGATCGGGAATATTCTAATGAATTCAAGATTATCGAACGATGAAAGGGGACGATTGCATCGAACGAATTCTCGAGGGTCTCGGCGAGGGTGGGCTAAAAAAAATCGTCGATGTTAATTGCATTATCTCAAGAGACTGAATAACGAGAAGGGCGATGCGAAGAATTTAACGGCAGTCTAAACAAAATTCGTATGAAATTTAATGTGCCGGTCTGGAAGTTTTTATGCAAAAACTGGTATATTTAATTTCGTGTAGAATTGTGGTGAAAATTAATGTTCAGTGTATCAAAAACATTGGTAATACTTTATCTTTAATAGTTTACTTTAGTTTTACTATAAAAATACTATACTTTGTATAATTTACTTTAATTTTGCTATAAAACTACTTTGATTTTTATAATTTTCTTTAATTTCAATGAAAAGTATTTTTATTTTTCATCACAATTGCACATTAATTTAGTCCTTATTAAGGTAGTCCTTGCGAACAGTGTTCTCTTCGCATAAGTTTCAGAGAAATGAGAGCGAATTGCAAACACTTCTGGATGGTATAAAAAACTGAAAAAAATCAAGCAAAGTAAAGGTGCGGAAAATATTAATTTTGCATAATAATAATTCTAAAATATTATTAACAAATTGATGAAAAATAAAATTGTTCAACAAAATTCCCGGAAACCTAACTTTATTGCATTTTTCAGATTTTTAAATTCACTTTGAATTTGTTTCTTTTTATATGGGAGAAATGTGTAGAAAGTCATAAAATTCAAAGTGAATTTAAAAATCTAAGAAAATTCATACATATTCAGAAAAATAAGCGAATCATATTCATTAAAAAAAAAAAGTTAGGTTTCCGGGAATCTTGTTGAACAATTTTATTTTTCATCAATTTGTTAATAACGTTTTGGAATTATTATTATGCAAAATTAATCTTTTCAGCCCCTTTAATATGCTTCATTTTTTTCAGATTTTTGTGTCATCCAGAAGCGTTTGCAATTCCCTCTCATTTCTCTGAACCTTATGCGAAGTGAAAACTATTCGGAAGGACTACCTTAAATTTCATGTACAAGTTTTTGTACAAAAGCTTCCGGTCCGGTACATTAAATTTACAATTTTTTTTTTTTTTCAGCGAGTAAAACAATCGAATAATCCATCATAACATTTCTTGTTGCAAAATAGAGTACATTTTCATTTTTTTTTCTTTCAATTTTATTTTTAACTCTCCAAACAATGAGTTTTGCATACCTGAAACCACTCGGACTTCTCGACGAACTTCTTTATCCCAAGAGCCTTGTGTAGAGCGCTGTACTTCAGCCCATTGTCATTTGTGTGCTCTCGTTTTTAAGCAGCTTTTCGTGAATCTGAAAAGACCAAGGGTAATATATATCAAGTGTACATTCTGTGCCAAAGTAAAAGGGGGGGAGAGGGGTTACCTCTCATTTTTGTTCTCTTTCTGTCTCGGGGGGAAGGTCAAGTCGCGCGAATGCCATTGACTAAGGGTCGCTCGATGTTCTAAATAAATGTATCGTTTTATCGGGTGACATACTGAGAAGCTTTCGTGGGCCGGCAAAATGTATCACAACCAAGCGCATCAGTTTTTTCTCGATTAAAAAAACATTTCGGAATTACATTATAATTCGTAAAAATTTCAATGAAATATTTTTCAAATCCTGATAGTTGTAAAATATGTATATATATATATTTTTTATTTTTGTACTATTTCGATGTTCTAAATAAATGTATCGTTTTATCGCGAGATACTCCGTAGGTTTCGTGGCTCGGCGAAATTTATCACGGCAAAGCGAATTCGTTTTTTTATTAATTTTTTTTTTTTTAATTACGTTATAATTCATAAAAATTGAAATATAATTTTTTTTCAAATACTAATAGTCTGATACCGATAGACGTAAAATAATTATTGTAAATATTTTTTTTCATTTTTGTACTATTTCGATGGTCTAAAAAATGTATTGTTTTATCGCACGATATACTGCAAGGGTTTCGTGGCCCGCACGAAATTTATGACTACTACGCGCGCGCATTATTCGCTTCCCGATAAATAATATTAATTTCGAACATTGCGTTACAATTCATAAAAATTGAAATACAATATTTGTTCAAATACCGATGGTCGTAAAATAATTTATGTTTTTTATTGATTTTTTTTTATTTTTGTTCCCTTTCTGTCTCGGGCGGAAGGTCAAGTCACGCGAATGCCATTGACGAAGGGTCGGTCGATGTTCTAAATAAATGTATCGTTTTATCGGGGGATATTCCGAGGCTTTCGAGACCCGCACGAAATTTATCGTTACCACGGGGATTCTTCGTTTCTCGATTAAAACATAATTTTGAAGCCTATATTGGAATTCATAAAAATTGAAATACAATATTTTTCAAATACCGATATCCCTAAAATAATTTATTTATTTTTCGTGAAAAAAATAAACATTGCTTTCATTAAGTAAAACCACGCAGACTCTTCGTTTCCCGATAAAAACATTATTTCAAAAACTTCATTGCAATTCATGAAAATTAAAATACAATATTTTTCAAATATAGATATTTTAAAAATAATTTATTTATTTTTTATGAAAAAGAAAACATTGCAATTCATGAAAATTAAAATACAATGTTTTTCAAATATACATATTTGTAAAATAATTTATTTATTTTTTATGAAAAAAGAAACATTGCTTTCATTAAGTAAAACCACGCAGATTCTTCGTTTCTCGATTTAAACATAGTTTAAAAAACTACATTACAATTCATAAAAACATAAATACAATATTTTTCAAGATATTCCTAAAACAATGTATTTTTTTATAAAAAAAAAAAAAAAAACAAAACATTCCTTTCATTCATCAAAATGTTAAACGCCCTTGTCGACGTATTTCATTAATTAGTTTATATAGTAATCCCCTCGCTCCTTTGAGACTGCACCCTTACGCAAACACTATTTTTCCTTTGTTTATCGATCCGCTCTAGCCGGTCTATTATTAACGCTGACAATAAATACCCGTAATAGTTTGTACAGGCTGTTTCAGACGTCTTTGTGTGTCGAAAGGCTGCGATGAATAAAAAAAATATATGAAAAAAGACAAAAAAAAAAAAAAAAGAAGTTGAAAACGCGGGACACACACGTACGTGCGGCTGTGGTCCGAGGCTGCGCCAGTGTTTGTACTATAGTAACAGGGGAGGCGGGGGAGGGGGAATACACGTGGAGGTGGGTCTTGTCTGGGGCTTCACCCTCCTCCGCCGTTCGCCACCGGCAACGGGGCACACCGTGCTTCTCTCCTGCAATCAATACTTGAATCCTGTTCTCTGTGTGTACATGCCGGGCTGAACTTGAGGCGTGTTTGAGATGAGAAGGAAACGATATTGCGTGAGGCAATTTGCATTGTGAGGCTCTGTCGGTACGATGTACGTTGCCGGTCTATAAAAGATCTTGTTATCGCCGATCGATCCATTGTTGTTCCACAAATCCTTCGCAATATCCCTCGAGATTTATAGGACGATACATTTTTTATCTTTTTTTTTTATTTATTTTTTTATTTTTTTGTAAAAAATGTTGAATCGGGTTTTCTTGGCCCGCAGGAAATTTATCACGACCAAACGGATTCTTCTTTTCTCGATTAAATGATAATTTCAGAAATTATAATACAGTATATTTCAAATACTGGTAGTCGTGTCTTTGTAGAACGATATTTATTTATTTTTTTATTTTATTTTTTATATAAAAAGTTAATAATGTGGCCTGCGTCAAAATTATCATGACTAGGCGGATTCTTCGTTTATCGACTGAAAGATCACTTCAAAAATTATATTATAATTCATCAAAATTGTAATACAATATTTTTTAAATACCGGTAGGCGTGAAATACATACATACATATAGATATATATATATATATTTATTTTAAAATAACACAAAAAAAGTTGCTTTCATTCAGTAAAATCGGCGCGTTCGTCTACCGTCCAGATCAGGATCGAGATAAAAATCGTCCGAGACAGAAATTAAAGCGACCTTTCAGCGAATAATAAAATTGTCAGGCGGCAATGTGCATTGCGCGTCTGTATCGGCAAGATACAGTAACAGTCTGTAAAAGATCTTATCGTTGATCGGTCCATTATTATCCCAAAAATCGTTCGCGGTTTACCTCAAACTAGCGAGATTTATGAAAGTATTTTTTTTTTTTTAGATGTCAAGTCGAGGAACCAGATCGAGATCAAAATCGTCCAGGACAGAGATCGAACTTTCGGTTAATAATAAAATTGAGGGCTGAAGGACCCAGGTCGATGGCCCTTTGCAAAGGTGTAAAATTAGCATTAGGTATAAAATTTAGTATAAGAAGACAACTGTAAATATTAACTTTGGCAATAAATCTGTTTTACTACAACTAATAAAATTGTCGGACGGCAATTTGCATTGTGCGGCTCTATAAAAGATGCGGGTCTATGAAAGATCTTATTGTTGATCGATCCATTGTTTTCTCAAGAATCTTTCTCAATATTCTTCAAACTAGCGAGATTTATAGAAAAAAAAAATTATTAATTTAAAGATTGTTTTTTAATTTTAAGACTAGGATCCAGGTCGAGATAAAAATCGTTCAGAACGGAGATAAAACGAACGTTCCACTAATAATAAAATTGTCAAGTCTATCAACTGTGCAAACTTGGGAATAGATAAAGGTACGAAGAAAAACAAGTGAATAAAAGTTGGTAAATAGAAAAAAAAATAGACGTGACGTAGGCCAAAGATATGAAACAATTTGCTTAAAATTCGAAGCTATTGAAATAGCGGGGATTTTTTCAAAAATCTTTCGCAGCATCGAACGAATTTTTTTAAATCCAAAAAAAAGATATATATTTAATAAAAAATTAAAGTCGCGGTTCCAGATCGAGTTAAAAATAGTCTTAGACAGAAACAAAACTAACGTTCCACTAATAACAAAATTGTCAAGTCTTTCGACTATGCAAACTTTGGAATAGATAAAGATACGAAAATACGAAGAAAAAAAAAACAAGTACATAAAAGTTGGCGAAAAGAAAACAAAGTAGACGCGACAGAGGTCAAAGATACGAAACGCTCCGCGGAAAGTTCGAAGCTATTGAAAAAGCGGGGATTTTTTCAAACATCTTTCGCAACATCGAACGAATTTTTTTTAATCCAAAAAAAGATATATATTTAATAAAAAATTAAAGTCGCGGTTCCAGATCGAGTTAAAAATAGTCTTAGACAGAAACAAAACTAACGTTCCACTAATAACAAAATTGTCAAGTCTTTCGACTATGCAAACTTTGGAATAGATAAAGATACGAAAATACGAAGAAAAAAAAAAAACAAGTACATAAAAGTTGGCGAAAAGAAAACAAAGTAGACGCGACAGAGGTCAAAGATACGAAACGCTCCGCGGAAAGTTCGAAGCTATTGAAAAAGCGGCAATAAAGATTTCCGCCGCGTAGACTCGGGACACGCGATACCTGCCGGAGATAACGAGCCGGTCTTATCGGTATCACCGAGAAATGCAAAAGGAAACGAAATTCCTGTGTCACGAACTAATTGCTCACGCGATACCCGGCGTAACGACGATGAGTCAAGGTGTATCTCGAATATTTTTTCGTCAGGTTGAAGGGACAAGAATTTTTCTCCCTCGAGCCTCTCCGCGGCCAGTCCGTCCAGCGTGTACTATAATAGTGCGTAACTATGCATCTCGCTCGGAAATAGTCTCACGCGAGTGGCACCCTCGCCTGGCACGGCACGCCTCTACACCGGTAGCATGTCAATGCACCTTGCGCGCATTCTTCTATTTTCGATCTCAACAAATAAAATTTAAAAAAATAAAACGAACGCTTTTATCAATTTTTATTTTTTTATTAATTTTTATTTTTTTTATTAATTTTTATTTGTTCACTTGAAATTCGATAAAAACTGAAACTGAACTAGAATCGATGTTTCAATGTCCGATAAAAGAAAAAAAAACAAACGCGTTTATTAATTTTTATTCAACCTTATTTGTTAACTTGAAAATTCGATAAAAACCGAAACTGAACAAGAATGGATATTTTAATGTACGGAAAAAAGCGAATGCATTTATTAATTTTTATTCGATTTTATTTGTTCACTTGAAAGCTCGATCTAAACCAAAACTGAACTAGAATCAATATTTTAATACAAGAAAAAAAAGAAAAAAACGAACGCGTTTCCTAATTTTTATTCACTTTTACTTGTCGCGTGAAACTCGATCTAAATCAAAACTAAACTAGACCCGATTCTTTAGCGTACGAAAAAAAATAATAATCCAAGTATATCAAACTAACATCGCATAAATGTTGCGTAAAAGTGAAAGACCGGTCGTAAAGTCGCCAGATGCAAAATAGTACGGAAATATAATGAAAAAGTACAGGGTTGATATTTGCGAGGTATGCAACTCCACGAGGCAGCCAGTGGCTCGACCGATACCTCGAAATCACCTCTTTTATATATGTCGTTGCACACGCACCGGAGACTCGGGTGCTCACCTTTATCGCGGGACTTTATTCCTTATCGGGAGAAACCCCCCCCCGCCCCTCCGTGGCTCGTTTGTTCCTTCTCTCTCGAGCTATCTCGGTGCCTCTCGCACTCGCCGGCAGGTAGGTTGTACACACGGACGCGTACGCACACGTACACGCTCGAACGGACTAACCTAATCCGATAAGACCTAACCTTACGGAACAGGTGAAATTGGTCCAGATAAAGGTCTGTACAAGCGTTTTTTTTTTAATTTCCATGATGAATTTCCCGGTAGCCCGTTTGTCCGGTTACGATTAAACGATTAGCGGTCGCATTAGCTTCAAGAAAGTCCGCTTTATAATGTCACGATTTTCATAATAAATTTCCAATCGAGGTAACTCAATTTTCATATTCTTCGTTTCTTTTCTTCCACCGACGAATTCATCGATGCCTCGTCAAAGCAACGAGACTTCGACGCTTTCTCACAAGACAGACCGAGACACTTGTTAAAACAACATCGCAGGAAACATCGAGCGCGTTAAAGGTGGAACAACTCGTGCTTTGAATTTATCGATCAAAAATTCATCTCCGAGCGCAGCGGATTCACAACGGGCCAAGGAATGTCAGGTTCGTGTGAATTACATTTATCATCGCCGCTGCGTGCGTCCTCGCAGTCGCGAGGCGATATCGCCTTATTGTTGTCGGTCGGGCAGCAAACACACCCAAACTGACCGGCGGGCGATTGGGCGAAAGAGTTTACGCGAAAACAGGACAAACATTTTCTTTACCGAACACCCCGATTCTCTCTCCCTCTCTCTCTCTCTCTCGGGAGAGAAAGAGAGAAAGAGAGATTCTTCGATCGACTGTTAAATCGTATTTCCAATCGCCATTGGAGGCCGTTGACCGTTGAAAATTCAAGGCCGCGACGAGTGACGAGAAAAAAAAAAAGAAACTACGTACAAGAAACATCGCAGAAGAAAAAGCTTTCACGATTGGCGAAGATGCACGCTGGTTGCGTCGTGTGTCGCGCGGCGAGAGAGCCGATATCGAATCCCCGGCGTCGTAACCCCGATCCTATCTGGGAGCGCGCCTTTTAACATAAATACCCCCTCGCCTCGTTTCGTCGAGTCGCCCGTCGAGCAATAAATATCCGAGCTTTGCGCCGGGGCGGCGAGAATGAAAAATCGCCTCCACTAAGTCGTACGTAGTGGATAATGGACTTACCGCGCCGAGGTGTCACCATGTGCAGGTCACCATTTCACCGGAGTCGAGCGACAGGAAGACACGAGAATCGGAGAGCCGTCCGTCTCTCTCTCGCCGCTTCCGGAGCCGCGTTAAAAAATATCACACGCGAGGAAACAACGCGCGCGCGATGTTGCTGCAAGCGACGAATTCGCGGAACTGAAAGAGGTTGAACAACACGAGCTCCGTAGAGCTCACTCGGGTGAAACTCGCCACTATTTAGCGGGCTGTCAAGTGCGCGGGGGGCGCGCGTGAGAGACAAGCGCCTTTTTGCTCTATCTCTCCGTCCCTCTCTCCCCCCCTCGCGCTGTCTCCGTCGCCCCGTGTCCCTCTCTCTCTCTGGTGACAGAACGCTTGTTTTTCACCGAACAGACCGAAATTCACCGAGGTTTCGAACTAACGCGCTGCACTGTTCGATCGGGTTCGCTCACACTCGGACGGTACCGGTTTGAAAATTTTTTTACAGTTACGTCGATTACTTTCAATTTAATTGTGATTAGTTTCGTGGTCGAGCACGAAAAACAGCTCGACAACCGGCTGGGAGCTGCCCGTGTCAACAACCTATGAAAAATGGACTCTCGAGTTTTATTGCAAGATGGTCGACTCTGGGGAAAGATGGCCGGGCGACGAAAACTCCGCAGGGAATTTGGCGCCTCCGGAGCTTTAAGGCCGACACGCACGACACTCGCCCCTCGTCGCATTGTCGAGGCTCGGCCGAATAGCGATTTTTTTCAGAAGTTACGAGAATGTCCGTTGCTTGAATTATGATCGCCAAAATGTGGCGCAGCTATCGCATGTCCCAAAGTCGATTTTTGGTCACATTTTGGCGCGGCCGCAAATCAACCAGCGGATAACTTTTTCAACATCCGAAAAAGTGCTGTTTGGACATCCGGTCATCGAGTCGAAGAACGATTAACGAAAGCTCGGATATAAAAGCGCGATAAATTAATTTGTTCTTTTTAAGTCGTGTATCTTGTCTCAGATCTCCGAACTGCAATCGAACGTCGGACGAAGAGCCAATGAAAAACTCGCAACGATTTATTCCCCGTTCTGGGGGATTATCGCGTTGCACCGATGAAATCCAATGAAAACGCAACGCTCCGTCCGCGAGAGCAGCCCAGTGACGGCAGTGACGCTTCCGGTTTCGGAGAAGAGAGGAGCACAGCGGAGTATTCACTTTGCTCCACCGTCGGCCGATGAGTGTCGAAGATCTTACCGTACACAACACACTCTCACGATTCTCATCGGGCAGTTTGCTCTCGTACACGCACACGGGGGAGCCGAGGACAATTGTCGTCGTGAGTGTTCCCTTGCCGTGTTAGACCACGGCGTCGCGTCTTCGCCGTGCCACAATCGCGATCGCACCTAACAGTCCAATCGAAGGTGAAACAGTTGAAAAATTACGCTCGTTAGACGACGATCGATCGAGAGAAGGAGAAATGCTGTAGTATGTACATTCGTGATGTGCCAAGTGTGTTTTAAGTGAAGAGAAACAAAAAAAAAAAAAGAAAGAAAGAAAGATACATATATATATATATAGATCGTATATACATCGAATATATACGAGAGTGTACACGTAAGTGTGTGCAAGCCGCATAAGAGGCTTGTAACAAAAACGTCCAAGGACTTATGTTTGTAAAGAGAAATGAAAAAAAAGATCCACGAACTTTTATCTATGAAATGACGATTGCGGCGATAACGATGATGAATTTCGAGTATGGTTTAGTGATATGACCCGAGGACACAAAAATATATTCGTTCGAGTTTGCGAGAAATCCGTACTATACGCTTGTCTTCTCGCTCGCCAGGGATTCCATTATCCTTGCGACCATCTATGCTAAGAGAAAAGATTAAGAAACACACACATATATATATATATGTGTGTGTACATAAGATATTAAATCAAAGAGACGCGCTATGACGATTCTCGTTTTCCGAGTTTAATCGCGTCGCGGTTCAAAAGAGTCGTTGCACGAAGAATACAAACATTGTTTCATTTTGTTATTTAAAAAAGAATGTAACGTTCTAGAGGAGTTCGAGGAGTGTTTAAAAAAAAAAGGAAAAAAAGAATTAAATTGATGCCAGACTTTGTGCTCGACTTTCATTTTTTATGTGCTCGAGGGAGTTTACGGAGTTTGTTCGTTTCATCTGCGACAACAATAATTCTTCTCTAGTGTATATATATAGATATATATATACGTACATAACGAAGCCAGCCCTTATCGCGTGGACCAAAAAAATAATGAAATAAAAATGTCGAGAGCGATTTGTATTTGCCGTTGTGAACTCCAGTCGTACGTAACTTCAAGTCCGTTAAAGCCGACTATCATGAGGACAATATTTGTGAATTGTCCGGAACTATTTGAACGTCGCAAGAAGTATGAATTCTTATTACTTTTATTATACGCATAATGTTTGTTCTTGTGATTTAAAAAAAATGTTTTTTTTTTTTTGTTATTTTTTCCACTTACTTAGGCTTGTACTAATATTAGACGATAGAGAATTCAGCCGATGCTCTGCGCGGAGTTTTGAGAGAAAGAAGAAAAAAAGTTGTTTTTTTTTACCAAGTGCGATCGTGCCCTTTTTCGGAGCAAGTGCCGTCGTCTTATTTTTCTATCCGTCGGGAGATTCCGTATTGGAAAATTATCGTCGTGATTTTCAACTTTCATCTGAGTTTCTTCTCGTATTTGCGTTTCAGAGACTTGTTAGCTACAGACATACATCCCGGATGAAATCGTCGTAGATCGGGAAAAATTTCATGGATATAAATTTGTAAGGGAGGGTTGTGTTGGAAATATCGCAACGGACGGCAATTTCGAACGACGAGGATGGACGGCAACGCGGACGGCGACAACTTAAATCTGAGCTGCGGCGAGAACGAGATGGCCGACGAGCTGAAGATCGGAGCGGACGAGACTTACGACACCCGCAGCGAGGTATCGTCGAGCGGCTCCGATTCGGATTCCACTCAGCCGAGCATAAGTTCCGTATCGACGAAGTCGTCGAGGGGCGACAACAAACGAAATCGTCGAAGCCGCGGGAAGCGAGCCAGGTCGAGGGACTCGGACAAGTCGTCGAGTCCGGAAACTAAGAGGGCGAGATCGAAGGAGAGCAGGGGAATAGCGAAAAACTACGATTATACAACGAAACTCAATTACTTGTTTAGAGACGCAAGGTTCGATATATAATGATTTTCACTATAACGTTACGAATATCCGTGATCGAATCATGGTGGCCACGGTTTGGGGGAAAACATGAGAAACGCAGAAATGTCAGGGAATCGATAAACGTTTGAGTAAAACAGAGAATATTTATTTATTTATTGATTTACGGGATGAACCCTTTTACTACATACAATAATAAAAAAACATCAGTAAATTGGTATATTATGAAAGTATCTCTACAATTAGAATAATATCACCAGTTCGCATCTTAATATAAAACTAGACAAAATATATTTCATTAGTTCATTTTAACATTAATAATCAACACACCGGTTATCTGTCTTTGGTTATTTTGAGTTTGGTTGTGTTGAGGGATTTTTTTTGTTATCGGTAATTTTGTTTTCGTTATTGGTATTTAAGCTTACTTCGCGAAGAAGCTAACGTTCAAAGAACAATTTCATTCCTCGCGCTAGGCTATTCTTAAGAGATGAGGCAGGATTGATTGACCGAAAATTCAGTCACTGTAGACTGTGTACAACAAAGCAATGGAATGTAAACATCTGTCCTTGTGATGAGCATGTATGTTAAGATTATTAAGTAGGAAAGTACATTTAAAAAATGCTGATAACTTCTGATTTATAACAATCTTGTTTTTGCCCATTGTACTAAACAAGCACTTTTCAATAACTACCACGATTCCGGTAAAACGACCGAAAATAGCTTCAGTCACTATAATAGAAAAGTTGTTCCCGATCCCTCCTTTATCGAGCGAGGTAGAAAAAAAAATTCGGGGTTTTTTTATCTCGTCATTGAATTTTGTTTGAATACTTTTTTTTGATCAGGGAAAAGTCAGGGACTTATTTCCACAGTTTTTAGTGGCCACCATGTCTGACGGCGTGAAAGATTAAGAACTAAAAAAAAAAATCAACCAACATTTTTGTCGTTAGGCAGATCGCGAAGATTTTTGTTTACATTGTTCGATCCTCTGGATCGTTTTATCGTCGCGAATCGATCGAAACTCGTTTTTAAAGTATGTACCGGCAGATTTTTCATCATCAAGTCGAACAACGCGGAGAACGTGACGCTGTCGAAAGCCAAGGGAGTGTGGAGTACGCTGCCGCAGAACGAGGCCAATCTCAATCAGGCTTATTGCGAGTCGAGAAACGTATTGCTAATCTTCTCGGTGAAGGAGTCAGGAAAGTTTGCGGGATTCGCGAGACTGTGCGGTGGCTCGAGGAGGGACGGCGCGCCTATATCGTGGGTAAGTTGGTTCGACGAACGATGCAATCGTCCCTGCTCGCTATCGTACGAAAAAATATTCTGTAAAAGGCCTTTTGCCGGCACATTTACATCTCTGCCACTCACAACTCTACTAGATAACAACTCTACCAAAATCTTTACCAGAAAGCAAAAAAAACTCTATCAGAAGCAAAATAAGACTTTACCGGACTTGAAATAAAACTCTGCCGAAATTGAAATAAAACTCTGCCGAAATTGAAATAAAACTCTACCGAAATTGAAATAAAACTCCACCGGAGTAGAAGTCTAGACGGTAGCCTTTTATTTCGGTAGAATTTTATTTGGATTCCGGACTTGTTATCTGGTAGAGTTGTGAGTGATAGAGATGTAAATGTGCCCTTTTACCAGTCTATACAAATACAATAAAAAAAAATTGTTAGCGATAAGCCGCTGAGAAAAGTTCGACGATCGATAAACCAAATTTCAAATTCTCAACAGGTTTTGCCGCCGGGATTGTCGGCCAAGGCGCTGGGCGGTGTCTTCAAGCTCGACTGGATATGCAGAAAGGATTTGCCATTCACGTCGACGCTGCATCTTTACAATCCTTGGAACGACGGTAAACAAGTAAAGATCGGCCGTGACGGACAAGAAATCGAGCCTCGGGTCGCCGAGGAGCTCTGCAGGCTCTTTCCCGAGGACGAAGGTACGAAACGAAAAACATTGAAGCTAACTAATTTCACGTTCGATGCTAAAACTCCGCCGACGTTGCGCTGTTCGTTCCACAGGTATAGAGATGACACCGATTCTGAGAAAGTCGAAGGACGCGTCGAAGAACATAACGAAAGATCGAGCGGCTCGAAGATCCCGGAGCATCAGACCGCCCATTGGGGCTTCGAGATTTTTGCGCACGCGCGGCGGTGGCAGAGGAGGCCGCAGACTCTTCCTCACGTCGAGGTCGCGTTTGGCCTCGCTAGCCAGAGGCGGACACATACCTGCGGGGGATCACAGAGGACCGAGGGATCCTCATCATCATCATCGCTATCCGACTTGGTTCAATCGAGGAGATTCGCCTTACTCGAAGTATGAATTGAAAAAGAATATATATTCATTTTCTCTTAATAAATCATTCTCTTAAGGGGATGCTGCGCACATAACACTTCGTGAAAAGGTTTCAACAATATTTTTTTGAATTGTTGGAAATATTTCACCAATGTTAAAAAATATTTGTGAAATGTTTTGAAAAAATTTTTTTGGCGGCTCATAAATCTTCAGATGTTTCAGAAATTTTTCGCTGAAATGCCTTTTAAACATTTCGGCGACATGTGAAAAATTGTATCTACGAGTCCAATTTGCATGCATACACCCGCATGAACACAGAAACATTCGTAGAAATATTTCGGTGAAATATGAAAGTATAAATATTTTCAAATATTTTATCACTATGCTTCAGAAATATTTATAAGAAACGTTTCGTTGGAATATGTTGACGGAATATTTCAAAATATTATTTTGATATATTTCAGGAATACTTCGTAAGATTGAAAATATTTCTAAAATTATTTCAAAATATTGCGTGTAATATGGGTGGATCCGTTTTTATCGACGGAATTAAGCGATTTCTTAGTTTTCACATCGTGCAGGACTATAATATTGACATAAAAGTTTCGACGTGCACTTGAATTTTCATTTAAAACGTACAAGGAATTGAGACAATTGAATATTACAGTTTGCGAAACAGCGTGAATCAGTGGCACGATGATTTTTTGAGCTCGGGCTTAAATTTTTCCCCCGTATAGACTACTGGACAAGATATAAAATCAAATACGGTCGAATTTTTGAAGTCAAACGAGAAATTTGAAAGTAACCGAAACGCCCACAAAATGCAACGGGAACGCAATTTTTCCTTTTCCAAAGAAAGCACCAAAAAAGCGACCGATCAATTTTAACTTTTTTAGTTACTTATGGGTTTCTTGTCCCACAGTGACAGACAGGAACTGAGTCGCTTTTCCATTAGACCGATCCGTTAGAGGTATTTTTATTCTCGAGGAAACTGCACCGGGAATCGAACCGTCGACCTCCCTAGTCTCAGTTCTAAATGCGAGCACGTTAAGCACCAGACCACCGCAATTCTAATTCTCTTAACCCTTCAGGTACGGGCGAGTTTTTCCCGAGAGCAAACGTCCATGTCTAGTTTTAAGCACAAAAACGATAAGGATATGTTCATAATAAATTTTCTTCTGCGTTATCTGAAAAACAACACTTCAAGGTACGTCTGTGAATTTTTACAGATTTTCTTAGCACATCAACTTTTTATTCGAATCGTTCGAAGGTTGCGTCTTGGCAAATTCAGCGTCCTCGTCGAACAGGCATCCCGTACGTGAAGCGTTAATTTGATAATTCCCCCTTAATAAATAATTCCCTGCCGAATTATTTTCCACCGTCGCGACAAAACTTGCCGAATTCCGGATACGAGTAAATAATTACAAAGAAAATAAATTGTAATGTTGTTTTTACAGAGGATACGGTGGAAGTTCCAGCCTCGGCGTAGCGGCAGCAGCGGAGGCTTACGTTGCCGATTACATGAGAACGATGCAGCACCAATTGCCGCCGCTTCCACCGTACGCAGCTCCGCATCCTTACGACGCTCTGCCTCCGCCACCGCCGCCGCCTCGGTACTACGACGGCTTGCCTCTGCCTCCGGACTACAGCTCGGCGTCGTCGGCCCTCGACAAGCGGAGCTACGAGCGCAGCGTCGATGAATTTTTGTGGCGAACGGCCAGTCGTCACAGTCGTCACAGCGAGCACAGGTCTTCCCGAGATCATCACCACCGCTATCGCGATCGCAGGTGAAGGAAGGACCGAGAACAATCCTCGTCTCGCCCCGAACGACTGCTGATCGATCGCTAATTAGGATAATTTATTAATTTCTTCGAGCACGCGCGCGCGGTGATAACACACACGTACGAACTTTGCGTCGTTGACGAGATCCGATATCTTTAGAAGCGTCGCTTGGCTGGTCTTATACACCAGTGTAGAAACGGACGAGAATTTTTTTTCCGCTCAGAGAAGAGTCGTTGGATTTAAAAAAAAAAAAAAAAAAAACGACAATCCGCTATCGAAAGCCCGCGTTCAGCGAAATTATATTATGATATTTCATCATTGCTGGTTGCCGCTGCTTCGTCTCTCGCACGAGTCCGAGAGAAAAAAGAAAAATATTAAATTTGTCACGGATTCGTTGCCGACAATCGCAACGAGCCTACATCGCCCTCCCCTCCCCCCTCGACCCTTTTATATTTGTAAGCACTTTTTACCCTCGAACGGTTTTAGACCTACATAATATTTTCATGACGCTATATTGCAATACGACTCAGTACATACTACTTTTTTACATAACTGGACGATCGAGGCGAAAAATTAAACGATAATGATCGAATCAAGTAATAACGAAAAAAAAGAAAATTATGGGAATTACTCGTAGTTCGTCGTTCCGATAGGCGATCCACTGCCGGAATTTAGATCAATTAAATTTCTTGAGATTGAAAGAAATTGAGAAAATATGAAGTACTGAAATTGAAGGGCAAACGGCGACGGAGCGCTCGGCGTTTAGATAATAAAATTTGAAGAAAACAAATTGTTTGTCGTACGATTTTGTATATACATACTCATCGGTATTGTATATGAAGACGTGATTGTGAATTCGTTTAGATCGTACCGTTTGGTATAAAACAAACAATAAATGACGCTCGATCATAGTTACATTGCGATAGTTTCATTATCTCGACACCCCCGCAAGGAAATCGAGGACGGATGTAGGCTTTTATCTTAGCGCGAGATGACAATTTTCAGGCGACTCCCCGGCGATCAGTCCTTCGAGCATGACTTCCACGATTAGACTCGTTAAATATTCTCTCGCTGCTGTCGCATACATCGCACTTTGCTGGGTTCTCGTCGTCGTCAATATAAAATACAGTTTCGTTAGTGAAAATGCAAACTTATCCGTACATTCCACCGACGGTCTGCTTTTTAGTTACGTGAGGAACAACAGCGAAAGTACCGTGGCTTTTAGTTTCGAAGAAGAGGCTGTAGTGCGATTGGAGGACTTGGATCTCGGCACTGCAGTTAGCGAGAAGGTAAAAACCTTTTAAAGAAAATCTATAAATGTTTTTTTTTTGTTTCGGTGAAATTTTTTCTTTTGAGGTATTAATGAAAACTTATTCAAAAAGTTCCAAAACATCGAAAAATCACATTAAAAAAAATAGAATCACGAGATAAATGTAATCGGTATTAATTGACTCTTCGTTTAGGAAGTAGAACGAGATCTTCGACGAATCAGCCGAATTTGCGAGAGGTACAATAAAACGGAGGAATTTATTAGAAATCATTTCTTGTACAGTCCTAAGAACCGAGCTCTCTACTGCTGGATCAGAAAAGTCGGTTCGACGAGTTTCACGAAATTTTTCGGAGATCTGAGAGGTCGAAGAGTCGCGCGAAATTATTACAGGTAAAGCCGATTCGACAGCGTCGAGTTGCCGATTTTTCAACGAGCTTTTGAATTATCCATCAGGGAAATAAATTTCTTGGCGCCGGAAACCGTCCAGCAGTTGGAAAGGATAATCGACGACGAGAGTGTGTTCAAGTTTGTCGTGGTGAGACATCCGTTCGAGCGACTGGTATCCTCTTACAGGTGATTTCTAAAATGACATTATCCTGACGATAACTGCACGCGACTTAATTTCATCAAGTAATAACGCTTGGAGAATAAAATTCTACAAGTGAACAATTTTTTTAATTCCCACAGTGTTTAAATAAATGGTAAATTTAATCTACCGCACTGGCAGGTTTTATGCAAAAACTGGCACATTCAATTTAATGTATAATTGTCATGAAAAAACAATGGACTGTTAGAGTGAAATTAAAGTACATTATTGGCATTAAAGGACTTTTATAGTAAAATTGAAGTAAACTATTAAGAGTAAAGTTTTAAATTTCTAAAGTTTCATATTTCTAAAGTTTTAAATATACTGTACGTTAATTTTTCATCACAATTGTATACATAAAGTTTAATATATCAGGGTTATGCATAAAAACTTCCATTGCCAGTACATTAAATTTCATAGCCCCTGGAAAAAATACCCCCCACACACACGGGGTTTTTCCGGGGTATTTTTTCGGTCTACCCATAAAATTACGTAAAATGACAATGCGATACTACTGGCAGAGACAGAATAGAGGACAACTCACGATATACGGCGCAGGCCTGGATGTACGCGCCTCGGATATTTCACCTGACGAGACCGGAACTGTTTCGTTCTAACGAAACCGGCGGAAATGGATTGCAGCGCATCTTCAACGCGCATCGACGGTACGCCCGCCCGATTCCCGACAATACAACGCGACGCGCTCCACAATCTTCTTCTTTTGTTTTTAGCTTGAAATTAATTCCGACGTTCGCTGAGTTCGTCGAGTGGCTGCTGAAGGAGCGACCGGAAAACGACGACGTTCACTGGTACAGGTACAACGAGCACTGTTCGCTATGCGCGGCGAAATTCGACTACGTACTAAAATTGGACAACTATACGGTCAGCGATGTGGATTACATTTTCTCGAAGCTCGGACTGGACACGAATCGAACATACTTGCCAAAATTGCAACTTTCTCGCGGCGGCTCGACTGACTTTGCGAGAACCTGCGAATACTTTGCGTCTCTGTCACGCGACAGTGTGCTCCGATTGTACGACAGATACAGAATAGACTTTGAAATGTTTGATTACGGACACGAAGATTATTTGGACTGCGCTGTCACGCGAGTAACTGGCAGCTGAGACTGACATTGGAAACTAGAAAATTGCGTATTCCGTAATTGTAAACGCCGCAACATTGTAATGAGAAATATGAAAAGAACAGAGCTGGGCAGTACTTGAAGTACCGGGCACTTGCTTCGTACTTCAAGCACGTATTTGAAGTACACAAGTACTTGTTAGTACTTCAAGTACTTTTTAGTACTTCAAGTACATTTTTAGTACTTCAAGTACTTTATAGTACTTCAAGTACTTTATAGTACTTCAAGTACTTTTTAGTACTTCAAGTACTTTTTAGTACTTCAAGTATCAAGTACTTTGTAAGTATACACTCGCTATACGAATGAGTAGCGTGACAATTCTGATTCTGTTTATATATTTTTATTCATTTAATTAAAAAATCGACAAGAGACCTGTTTCGTTTTTTCATAACAAAAATATATATCTTAAAAAAAGAAGGGTCGAGAAGGAAACGGTTTCATTTTTTTATGAAATTAGTTATGATTTTTTTTTAAGTGACGAATTGATTTTAAAAATTGGCTCGGAACAACGAATTACAAAAAAATCAGTTAGCGATTTTTACGATGAGAAAGCCAGGTGCAAATTACTTCGCACCATTTTTTTTTAAGCCTAGATTACTTAATTGCAAAAAGTACTTGATACATCAAGTACTTGTGATACTTTGTACTTGAAGCATTTTTTTTGTATTATTGCCCAGCTCTGGACAAGACAAAAAAACTTATAAAGGATGGAACGTCAAACTTGAAAAATTCGATCGTGTGGAATATTATTTTTTGTATTAAATGATATTTTTCATGATTGCATTTTAATCAACAATCTTATCTTTTACACCCTTGAGTACCGCATCGTTAAATACGTTAACTTGAACTCTATGTACAGCCAAATTTTATTCGACCACCGATCACCCGTGCTTTGAGCCTTGATAAACGTGTCTTATTGGTCCTTATTGGTTGCTGGTAGAGACGAGTTTGCCTCCTTTTTTCCGGCAGCCGACATCGACGTTAGAAACCCGAAAATGACGTATTCCGTAATTTTAAAAGCCGTAACATTGTAATGAGAAATATGAAAAGAAAAAAAAGTATACGGGATGGAGCTTCAACATTAAAAAATTCGATCGCGTATAAGATAATTTTTTGTATTAAATGATATTTTTCATGACTGTGTTTCAATCGACAATCTTATCTTCTACACCGTTGAATACCGCATTGTTAAATACGTTAACTTGAACTCTATGTACAGCCAAGTTTTATTCGACCGTCGATCACCCGTGCGTTGATCTTTGACAAACGTTCCTTGTTGGTCCTCACAATAGATATCCGGATACCCGTGCGGAATTGCAGAGAGGAGTTTGCCTCTTTTTCCCCACGATAGCGCTGATGAGATAGTTGAGATAGAAAAAAAAAACGAACTGTTCTCCCGGAAAGTTGTCAATTTGTGGGCTGCCTAACTTTCTTCGTGGGCGAACCGTTGTCGGAGTCGCCGTCGTCGAAAACGATTTGACAATCGTCGTCGGCACTTTGACGGGCTCTCTTCGCCGATGAGTTTTTGTCCGCCGGGCCGGAGACTATCTGCACGTCCGAGTTGTTTTCCACGATGCAGACGTCGTCGTCGCTCGAGACGGTCGTCGTAACTCTTCGCTTCTTCGGCAAAGGATCCTCGACTACGAGAGATTTTGTTTTTCTCTTTTTCGCCGAGGGCTCCGCGGGCTCCGCGGGCTCCGCGGCCTGCGGAGAAGACTCGGTCTCGACGATAATCACAGCGTCGTCGTCGTCGACATCGTTTGCCTGATAAGACAAAAAAATTAATTGTGAGTTCGTTATTCGTCGTTTTAGTTTAATAACGATCACGGTTAACACGGTTTCCAGTGAAAAGTCCGTACGAAATTCAAGGACATTCAAGGATAATTTCCATTCCAAAACATTTCCGGCTCGTGCTGGGACAATCATAAAAAATGAAAATATGCGTATCGACGCGCGAGGTCCGAAATAATATTTACTTCGGTAACCGTTTTCGTTTAAGCCGGGATCGGCTCAGAAAAAAAATCTACTCACTATACACAAATGTATATTTGTATCTCAGCGATAATGAGATAGATATATTCTTAGGTTGGTCGCTAGTAATATACATTTTGAAACGAGCTCAAATTCGCGGGGAAATCAAAAATTGAATGACACTCCAGGACTTTTTCAAGGACAGGCGAAGTTTAAGGACAGTTCCCGGACTTCAAAGACTTCAAAGACCGCTGGACACCATGGTTAAAAGAATAATAATAATCGGACTGCTTGGATAGATCTCGGTAAGATTCAATACCAAAGTTCTTCAATCAAAATATTAAATTCGTGTGCAGTTTTCGGACGATAGCTCAAAATCTGCGCTAAGAGATACCAGACATTTAAAAAAAAAATCAAAATACCGTAAAATTCGGCCTCGATCTTCATAAAAATTAGACTGAATGAAGAGACGTGACCATTTTACGAGTGTACCAAATTTAAACCGGATATCTCGAACCGTTTCCGAGTTACAGTCGTTTTAAACCATGCAAATCCGGACGCCAAGTAAAAATCACATCCCTCGATGTTTCAGACTATTTCAAGTACTCTGACACTAAAATCTCATTTGTTTTTACGAAAACCGCTTGCTGTAAGAGGAAGCAAAAAGAAAAAAAAATAACATACCTGGCCGTTAGAAGTGGACGGTTTCTTGTCGTCCACCTCTTCCTTGGGCTTGAGATCCTGTTCGTCAGCAACGACAAGAAAATCTGGACTGTTGTCCCTCGCGTCGGGCCTGTCGCGGTGCACGACGGTCACCGTGAGCGAGTAATTTTGTTGGAAGTCGTCGACCTTGAGAATGGTACCGTCCTTGACGCCCAATTCTTCGAGGATCTTTCCATTGTTAGCTTCGGTCTCGCCCTCCTCGCTGCTTATGAGAACGACGCCCTTTCCGTCTATCATAACGTCCGGCGCGATCATGTTCAATCTGCCCTTCAGTACGGTGTCGTCGAGCTCCGCTATTGTCATCTTCGTCGTGTCGACCGCGAGAACGGCCTGCGGTGTCGGGGCGCAAACGTAACACTTCGGATTCGGTGGATTAACGTATTTCTCCGGTACCAGCAACTGATTACGGTGATTCATTTTCAATCTCAGGTAAACCGATCTGCAGGCTTTGAGATCGTTCTCCAGTATACGGAGAGCGTGAAGTATAACAACTCCGGCTATTATAGCGTTTGTCGTCGCTATCGCTGGTATTATGTTGCCCGCCATTGCTACACAAGCGAGAACAAATTACATTAATTACGTGAATATTTATAAAAGATTATTTATAAATGAATATTTATAAATGAATATTTATAAATGAATATTTATAAAAGAATATTTATAAATGAATATTTATAAATGAATATTTATAAATGAATATTTATAAACAAATATTTATAAATGAATATTTATAAACAAATATTTATAAATGAATATTTATAAAAGAATACAGTAGAACCGCGATTAACCGGGAGGCGGATTAACCGTGCGTCTTCCAAGGTTTTTATTTTTATGCCCGCAGCAAATAAAAGTCATTGAGTAGTTCCAAAAAAAAGGACCATCTTACGTACTGTTAATGAAAAAAAAATCCAAAGCTTTACATTCTCGTTCACACTACTTAACAATTAAGTGCAAATTGTACCAAATGTTATTATAACTAGTAAAATAAAGTTCTAACATTAGCCATTATTGGCTTATATACGTTCGCCGTCTAGTTCGGATTAACTAGGATTTCGATTATGCGGGACTCTTCGATCCCGAGCATCCCGGTTAATTTTGGTTCTACTGTATTTATAAAAGAATATTTCTAAAAAGTCGATAGAGATCGATCTAATTTTAACTCACACTTTATGTCGAAACGAGTTTTCTGCGGTATTCCGAAGATATGCGCCCTGATGTTGGCGCACGAGGCAACGAAGTCCATGGCGCTCTGATCGTCCTTGTCCCAGACGAGATGATCGCCCGGCGATTTCGCTTGAAGATCTTCCAACGATTTTTTCAAGCTGCTCAACGCCTCGGCGAACACTTCGCCGCACCTCGCGACGCTCCATCTCTGTTGATCCTTGAGACCGTACTCGTCCGTACGATCTTTGCTGCAACTCGCGACTGAACCGTCGAAAAACACGTTATCAACTATAGTAACGTACAATCGTTATGCAAGATGAAGTAAAAATTTAAGATGAAGCGAACCTTCGTCCGGTAGATTTTTCCACTCCAGAGGCGTCGGCGGTCGTCTCTTCTTCCACAAATTATCCATACTTAGAAGGTACTTGATGTCGTCGTGGAATAGTTTTGTGAACAATTTTTCGGGATCGTAGCCACAGGACTGCGCCCACAGTCTCGTCGAGGCGCGCTTCACGTTTCCCTTGTCGTTCGACTCCGAGTTCAAAGCTCCTTCGCCAGCTGTGTCTGTAAATAATAAGTACAAAACATTTATTTTATTTTATTTATAATAATAATAATATTTATTGTGGCTGCTCAAGTGTATCCATTGCTTTGTTTTTTTCTTTTTACATAAAATAATGTATAACCTCATATAGTTGATTTGTTTGAAAATTATTCATAAATACTGTCTTCTTGAGCTGGCCGTATAAGCCCTTAAGAGCTTGTTGTTTAAACAATAATATTTATGATATAATAATAACAATAATGGAAACTTCTTCAGAACTTCGAAAATCTGTTATGGTCTCGCAGAGAGATCGACCCACAACACGGTCTTCTAGCGTCGCAAACAGGGTTAATTTATCCCACTTGTTTGCGGGACCAATGTCGGTGTATACGAACTCACTTTCTACTCGGGTCTTACACTACGAATAGTTAATAGTATTAATTCCTTTCCCAAATTTATTTTTCCTAAAAATGTTATTAATCGATTTTTTCTCCGACTTTCTATTTTTTACGTGTAATACATTTTACTCGAATGCGAGAATTCTCAGAATTCTTAGTTTACTGAACTGGTAACTTTGCTGACTCCGTACTATTCCTATATTAGTTTTAAGTAAAATGTACCCTAAATTCATACGATTGTATCGCTATGGTAACTTGGGGGATTTGTCCCAGTACTAAATAAATTCTATCTATCAATCTGCATTGTACCAATGCAATAATATTTTCTTTCTCTTATCTGTATTTTATTTGTAAAAACGCTTGTCCCGTAAATAGTAAGTAATAATAATTTTTATATTAAATTCCTTTGTCTCTTTAGATTAGATTAAATTTTATTCCAATTGGTTATTCATTTTATTTTTACAGAGTAATATCGTTCCATATTTACCCGCCGCTTCCGGATCCTCTGTGTCGGGGGAAACGTCCTGATCGGGATCCTCTTCGCCAAACAGCTGACTGCAAATAACAATAATAATTATTACCATTACGAAAATTTACAGAAAGTCCATTTACAACTTATAAAAATCTGCATCTAAATGAATAAATTTGCACGATATCTTTACGTGAACATGTTCTTAAACTGTTATCTTAAATTATCGATTTCGAGTTACTAATAAAGGTAATAAATCAATGTACACCCTAAAAGTGTACATTTTTTCAAAAATGTAAAAAAAAACGAAAATTCATTGGAAAAGCGAGTAGCTCACTTGAACAGGTGTTTGGACCAGACTATACAATGTATAGGCTCGCTGGGAGTGTTGCGTATCGTACAACCGGGAAAGGTCTTCTGAGCAGCTTTGGGCGTGCACTCGTAGCACTGGCTCAGGCCCTTCTTTATGAGCTCCACCTGACCCTCGTAACCCGCAGTCCCCGACTCCACGAGCGGGACGTCGGCTGCTAGACACATGCGATTGACGTGATTTCTCGCCGCTCTGTTGTCGAGGGCGTTCATGACAAGAGTGAATTTCTTGAAGAACGAGAGTCCATAGTCGGGTCTGAAAAATTTATCTTGGAATTAGTCTTGGAATAAAATTTGTTGTACACGGTCGATATTTTTTGTAAAACTCGCGATTTGACTTACGAAGTTATACTGTCGTGATACGATACAATTTTGCAATCCGGATTGAAAGTCAACGCCGTCTCACGCGCGACGGCCGACTTCGACTTGCCGACGTGTTGTTTTTGGAATAAAAACTGTCTGTTCAAGTTGCTCACGTCTATGGTATCGAGATCGATCTGCAAAGTGAAAAAAAAAACAAAAATTAGCGACAACGTCGACACACTCGACGACGAAGAGTGTTTTTGTTTGTCGGTGGTTTATTTATTATTTTGACACCGGGAGGGAAAGCATGCGTCGGGCGAGCGTTTACAATGGGAAATAATGTCGCTCCGGTTAGCCCTCGTGGGGTTCGCGACTGTTTGCGCGAACAGTTGACTCACGATTTCGATATCTTTGAAGCCGGTCATCACGAGATTCTTGAGGATCTCGCAGCCGATCCCTCCGGCCCCGACGACCAAAACTTTACTCTCCAATATCGCATCTTGCAATTCTTTGCGAAAAACGCGGCTAACACTCGCGGCCATCTTCGTCGCGATGTATGTTTTGTACGGAAAGCCGGAGGTGAGAGACGCGCGTTCGCGAACTTGCGCAGGAATTGGAATCGTCGTCGCGCTAAGACGTGTTGGGTCGGCACCGTCGCAATACCAACGTCGCGTGTCATGCAAGAATACGCGATCGGTACGTTGCCGGCTGTGACGTCATCTTTGCAACAGCGCTCAGCGATATTTCGCAGTTAAGGTGAAGTGAAAGTCACGTGACGGGGCCATGAGTGTGAGAGAGATTGTTGCGATTTTCAAATTAACTTTATTCAATGGTGCTCATTTTTTTTTTTTTTAAAGATGAATTCGGCCCGGGTGCGAAATTACCGTGTGCATCCGGCTCGAATTTGCTTTTTCCTCAAAAAAATTAGCACCCTTGAGAAAAGTTCATTACAGTTTTCATTACCGACCGCGATGTTTCACTTCCCCTTAACACATCATGATATCGTGCTCGTTGGTGAAAAATGAATTATACTTTACAAAAAAAAGCGATATCATTTTTCGAATGTTACTTAATTCATCCGTTTCTGTCGCTGGGTACATTCGGAATAAATTCTGAATCATTTGAGACGGTTCGCATACGTTCTTTTACCGACTTTCCTGTATTCCTTAATTCGTATGTTTCTGACACTGGCTGCATTCCAGACACATACCAGGGTTTCAATTTTTTTCTGTAACGTCACTTCCGCTTTGAAAATCTAATTTTTCGACCGGAAGTGACGTTTGAAATTTTGCATTTTTTTTTTTTTGCAGAAACGTATTGAAAGCGCAACGATGAAAGAAACGTGTGAATGAAGGAACACAGGAAAGTGGATAAAAGAACGTATGTGGTACGTCTGAAATGTAGCTAAAGACAGAAACAGATGAACTAAGGAAGACACGGAAATTGTCATAATATAATATCGTATCCACATATGGACATAAATTCCGACCTACGATAACAGCCATTATTGTCGGACTAACAGCGCCGCTCTCGGTAATTCATGATTCCAACACCGAGATTGCACATAAAAAAAAATGTGCATTGGTGTTACTGTAACTTAGGAACGCGCGGAACTTGAAACGACGATACACTACACTAAAAAAAAATAAGTGCCGACTAATTGACAACACGAATTGTTTATTCTCGTGAAACATAACAATCCCTAGGAGAATTATTATCGCAAAACGGATAGTAGAGAATAGAGTGATTCCGATAGTTGGATCATAAGCGTCTCAGTCACGTGTGAATAATTAGCAGGGAAATTGATGCGTGATCAGTCCAATAAGGCGAGTGACGTTTGCAGTAAACGTCTGACGTTTGCTCTATAAACGTCGTGCCGAACAAACGGTTCGTTTAGTGTCCGTGCTTGGCAACACAGAGGACGAGGCTAACAGGAAGCGAACGTCGTATCAAACAAAACTATTAAAAAAATAAGAAGTAAAAAACATAGAAAAAATATTAAATTCGTCCGATCGCAACGAGCCTAACAGCAGCTGGTAGCAAATATCTTTTTATTAATTCCCCAACTTTTCTCTCTCTCTCTCTCCCCCCTCCCCTCTCGTCTGCGAGCAGCAAGTGCGGAATCGAAACCAAAACATTGTCAGAAGAGAAGCACGCGAGAAGCGGACGTACGCGACGAGGCGATAGAGTGCGATAGAACGAGAAATAGAGAGCGAGAAGAGACGGAAGAATAAAGAGAAAAAAAAAGAGAAGAGAGAAACGAGCCGCAGTGCCGAAGCTTTATCTTTTATTATGCGCCGCTGAGTGAATTGTGAGTGAAATCAGAAATGGCTGCCAGCGAACACCAGCAGAAGGTGAGTAGTGCGAAATTGTCGCGAAGTTTTTTGCCTGCTTTTAATGTTAAACGACAGAAACTTCGGCTCGCCGACGATACATCAAAGTGCCCGCTTCGATACTCTCGTTATCGGTACTCGCGACGAGCGCTGTCGCGGCGACAACTTTGTGTTAGAAAAATCACGTCGGATCGTACGTGCTTCGTGTGACGTTCGCGGCGGACGGCGGAACAAAAAAAACCCGAGCGAACACATACGCGACTGTTCAACCTTGAGAGATTCGAAACACAACGAAATATTTGACTGCGGAATCGACGTTGCGAGGGACGAAAGTGCGTGTCCGAGACTCGCACGACGAGCGGACGTTTTGCGATACGACGAGGAATCATTATGGTACGAAGATCTCTGCGAAACCGGGCGAAGTCGGCTCGACCGTTCGGTTCTGACAGTATTTACATTCGGGAGCAGCTGTCACTCGGCCCGATCGCGAAGTGTCATGTCTATCTTTGTTCTCTCGGTTTTCCCACACGAATCGTTGCGTCTGGCGAGTTCCATCCAGCTTCGCGTCTCTTTGCCAAATCAGAGCGCAATCAATCGACTGCGAAGCAAAACGCGTCGTTAAAATGAAAACTCGGCCCAATCGTTGCCGATAATAATTCTCGGAAAGCTAACTTGTGCAACTTGTTGCAATGCACGGACGTGCGTGTTGAGAGCTTCGAGTGTGCGCGTGATTTTTTTCACGGAAACGCCGCTCGATAGCATATGCTTGTTTTTTGCTAAAATTTACTGTTTTTTTGAGAAAACTGCGATGCGAATTTTACTGTTGGAATCTTATTTAGTTCTCGATGGGCAACGTATTTTTTTTTTTTTTTTTGGGAATACTTTTTACAACGTTAATTCGCTGAGATGTTTTTTAATTGAAGCTCGATGCGACAATGAAATTATGCATTGGATATCGAAAGATTTGTGGGAAATATTTTTTTGCGATTATCTTTGATTCGATATTTGTGTTACACTTTTTCTGTATGGCTATGTTTTTTTGCTTCGCTAAGCTTAGGATAAGAGGGAAAATTTGAGAATATTTTGTATCCGTGAGTGGAAATACTTTTCCATTGTTAGTACTGATATATTGCGCAATTATATGTATAATTCTTTACCAAGGTCAATGGTTTTTCCATCGGCACATATCAGATCGAACATGGCTGGTATTGACTTTTCTTGTCAAGTAGTTGTTTTTATTTTTTTATTTACGTATATAGCTGTCGTCGCTTAGGCCAAACGGTGACTCGAATGACCCTTGCAATTAAAAATTACCGCTAGATGCGATTACAAAATATTTATTGGATATTAATGAGCTGATCGGTCATTATTTATGCAAATATTTTGCTTTCGAGATTCATACTATTTTTAGCACTGATATTATTTTTGATCTTTTGATTTACAATTTGGGTATTGTCGCTTAGCCCAAACGATGACTCGAATGATTCTAGTAAATAAAAATTACCCCTAGCTGCGATTACCAAATATTCATAGGATATTAATGAGCTGATCGGGTATATTTTAATCCAAATATTTTGCATTCAAGATTTGTGTTATGTTTTGCAATAATATTATTTTCTTCCTTTCGATATGCTTCGGATGGAAATTCGAGTATATCACGCATGACAATGTAGAATATTTTTCTATCATTAATATAGATATTGTTCACTTATATAATTGCTGGCCAAGGTCCGTGATTTTTACACGAGCACTTATCAGTAAGGATACTTCCTGCCATTGATTTGTTATGTGACAAAGTTATTTTTTATACTATTCAAATCGTAATCAAGGTATTTTATCGTTTAGAGTGGATGAAAAATATTGCACTGAATAGCGGTTGAACCTGGAATGGTAAAATTTTTAAGGCTTGTCCGGATATTCGCCTGGTCATTGTCACTTTAATACTGACGTTCCTAAACCCCTTCATTCTTTCATAAACGTTAAAGAATTTCATTACGCATTCCGAAAGTATATTGTTTTTCATGTAGAAACATCGATCAATATAGCGAAACAATTTATTTACCAATTTTACTGTTCAAATTGTCTTGTTCAAATTCTCTGAAGCTCTGTATTATCTGAAGTACATATAATAAGTGTAACTTTCTTTCTGTAAATATTAATAATAATAATAATGATAATGATAATAATAAAATTGGACTGTTCAAATTGTACTGCTCAAATTGTACTGCTCACATTGTATATTCAATCTCAAATTGTGCTGCTCAAATTCTACTGCTCGAAGTATACGGCTCAAATTGTGCTGCTCAAATTGTACTGCTCAAATTGTACTGCTCAAATTGTGCTGCTCAAATTGTACTGCTCAAATTGTACGGCTCAAATTGTACTGCTCAAATTGTACGGCTCAAATTGTACTGCTCAAATTGTACTGCTCAAATTGTATTGCTCAAATTGTAATACTCGAATTGTAATGCTCAAATTGTACTGCTCGAATTGAACTGCTCGCGTTGTATTGTTCGAATCGTACTGTTCGAATCGCACTGTTCGAACCGCACTGTTCGAATCGCACTGTTCGAATCGCACTGTTCGAATCGCACTGTTCGAATCGCACTGTTCGAATCGCACTGTTCGAATCGCACTGTTCGAATTATAATTTAGGTATTATCGCTTAGAGCGGATGACAAATACACCGCGTCGTAGCGGACTGTGGGTGAATCTGAAAGGGTAACATTTTTAACCCTGTGAGCCATACATTGTGACACTATAAAACAAAACCTCGGTATTACATGTAAAGATATGAGTTTAAAAAAATTGAAAACTGAGCGAAAGAAGGTGGGACACCCTATGTCCCACCGTGACGCAAAGGGTTCACTTTGCGGCACTGTCCTGGCATTGATTTCTTACGTGTCAAAGTTATTTCACACCTTATGAAATAAAATTTTGTTCGATACTCGTGCGAAAAACGTTTTCTGAACTCGTGTGATTGCAACACTCGCCTTCGGCTCGTGCTGCGAACTCACACTCGTCAGAAAAAGTTTTTCCGCACTAGTATCGTAATGTACGCATTTTACTGTTCAAATTGTAATCTAGATATAATCGCTTTTTTAATTAGAGTGGGTGAAAAATATTGCACCGAGTTGTAGCGCACTGTGAGTGAATCTGAAAGGGAAACATTCTTAAGGCTTCGTCCGGACAATGGCGAAATACATTCCGAGTTTAATATTCGACCGCTAAGCTCCGTGTCGTTTATACAATCGTTCCTACACTGCTTCCCACTTTTATAAACGTTAGAGAAGCTCACTATGCATTCCGAAAGTATATTCTTTCGGGTCGGAAAATCTATCAGTATACCGAGATAATTTAAAAGAAAGTAAAAAGTATATAAAAATTACTTGCTCGAAAAGGAAGTCTGGCGAGTAATTCGTAAAAAAGTTTTTTGTCATTCGGGAATGTCCGGAAAGATTGTTGTAAAACGAGAAATTAAACGACGAAACTAACGAGTAACTAATTTTTATTCGCAGGAGTCCCGGGATCTGCGGGAACCCGCTCATCATGCGCGGCGGCCAATGAACGCATTTCTGATATTCTGCAAAAGGCATCGTAGCTCGGTGAGAAAAGAATTTCCTCATTTGGAAAATCGTGCGGTCACCAGAGTTCTCGGGGAATGGTGGGCCACTCTTCACCCGGAACAAAAATGTGCCTATACCACCTTGGCGCAGGAGGTAAAGATAACAAATCTCAATCGTCCGGTCTTTCGATTTTAATATTTTAATATTTTAATATTTTAATATTTTAATATTTTAATATTTTTATATTTTTATATTTTTATATTTTAATATTTTAATATTTTAATATTTTAATATTTTAATATTTTAATATTCGGATTTTGAATTTACAAAAAATAATGATTGCCAATGATTGAATTCCCTTTGTGATTTTTCAGTACAAAGATGCATTCCTGAACGCCAATCCGGACTTCAAGTGGTACAAACTACCGGCTCCGCCGCTTCGCACGTTAACAACGAGACCGACCAACAAGAAGCCGGACGTCGGTACCAACGATCAATATTCCGACAACGTCAATTCCGATTATCAGTCTTCCAATTGTACGAAAGCGGTCGCGAGGAACGAGGACGGATCTATACAGCCGGGAAAGTTGGCCGACGAGTCGCAAATCGGCGGTCTCAGTTCTCTCTTCACTCCTCAAAAACCCCACGGAAAGTCAGCCGCGGAATCGATGGTCGGCAACGGCTCACTCGACATCAACGACGACGCGTCAGATCCAAAAACTCCCAACAAACAATACACCGAACTTCCAATAGATATCGAGCAGAAAAGAAAATGCAAAGTTGATTTGTTCTGCGAACAGAAATCTGTTAATACCGAGTCCAACAACAACGAACAGCATCACTTGGTAATGCATTATATCATTCAAATAATTTTGAATAATAATTTTGAATAACAATTTTGATTAATAATTTTGAATAATAATTTTGATTAATAATTTTGAATAATAATTTTGAATAATAATTTTGAATAATAATTTTGAATAATAATTGTGAATAGTAATTTTGAATAATAATTTTGAATAATTTTCATGGCAAGGCGGGTCGAATTTGAGAATAAAAATTCATTAATTTTGTTTTATTTGGCAGAACGAAGAGGACGATAAAATCGACACTAACGTTTATCTGGACGGCAATGGGTTGCCCGAGGAAAACAATTTTCGAGGTGAAAGGAGCTGCAAAGGGCTGCGATATCAGCAGTTAATGGCGGAGCAACAGCGGAATGTCGGCTCGACGGGTCAGCAGACCAAACGACGGCGACTTGCCGGTCTCAATAAGTGAGTCTCTTACTTTCACCGCCATTCTTTCGTCTATTTGTAATTAATTTATTATATTCGCAAAATATTTTGTTTCAGCGTCGATGAACGTTCGAACGAACGAAGGAACTCTATCTCGTCGAACGTCAGTGAGAAAACCGATTCACTGAGCAGCGAAGGAGGTAACAGTTCGCGCAGCGATTTGGAGCATCTTGTCGAGAGGTAATTATCGACAGGCACGAGTAATATGCACCACGGATCGTTCCTTTGCGTTCGACCTACGACGGTGCATTTCTTATTTTTTGGGAAAAAATTGAGAAATTTGGAATACCGATATTTGCTGTTATAAGTTTATTCTTTTTTTAACGCAATATTTGTGGAACAAATTTTAAGTGCCGAAGGTAAGCTCGAAGCATCGAAGCCGGAGGACACGGAAACGGAAGGGGCCGAGGCGCGTCCGGATTACGCCGAATGGCCGTCATACAAGAGATTCAAGGCTGAGTAAGTTGTACGGATTCGCGGGTGATATCCGAGGCTCGTGAAATTCATGCTAAAAATAATGTCTGGAGAAAAATAATTTAAATGCCTCTTCAGGGACTTCAATTTGGAGAAGAAAATCGAAGCTCTACCGTCGCTCAGTCTCGAGGAGTTTCAAGAAAAGAAGAAACAGCAGCGTACTAAGAAAAAGAAGATACCTCAAAAATTGAGCTCCAGTTTCGCGAAGCGAAGCCACGCCTCGATCGGGGGCAAGTCGATGGACGATATTTTCGACCCCCAAGAGGAAGCTGAAAAAGCACTGCTCGTCGGAAGCCAGAAACGCAAAGCGCGGAAGCAGAGTATAACTCGCAATGCCGCGGCAACCAGTGCCTCTAAAAACGGGCACGACGAAGACGCAAATAAACGTAAGTATATTTTTAACTAAATTTGTCAAATGATAGGATAAACAAAATTAAAGAGGAATAAAAAACCTCTCTAAAGCATAAAGTATTAAGAGGATGCTGGACCCGTTTTTAACTCGTACTTACGTTTTATACCGACAGAACTAGGCGATTTTTTAGTTTCAATTTAGAATAATTTATACGCATATGGTGAAAATCCTGCAGGATTATAATATCGACATAAATCCTTCGGCGTGCAGTCGAATTTTCATTAACAGTGTACAAGGAATTAAGAAAATCGAAGATTACGGTTTACGAAAGATCGTGAACGTAGCGTCACGATGGCTCCACATCATGCCCTACACCACATTCATGCGCTTTTATCGTGTGTGATCACTTGTCGCACGTGAACAGTAACCGCAAACGTAAAATACACTTTGCATGGATTTCTTTTCTGTAATAGACTGCGGTGGTTTTGGAATATTCGGAGAATTTCAGGGAATCGGCGTGCACTCTCGTTTTACGTATGTGTGTTCTAAAATATTTTTATATCCTACAAAATAGATGCCGTTGAAATTTTTAGCAGCCATATTGATTTTCGCGACAATATGTAATGTTCGATATTCTTCATTTTTTAACGTTTTCAACCGGAATTGAGGTGTCCACCGAAGTATTTATGGCTAGTATTACAGTCCTGTAAAATGTTAAGTCGACTCTACGAAATCACCTCGTTGCGTCAGTAAAACTCCAAATAGTACACTGCATTTTTTTTTTCAATTATCGAAATGAAAGGGAATAACACAATTGACTGTCGTTTACAGCGTGGTGCGCACCGCCGGACCTCGAAGCACTGGCCTGTCTCGCCGAGATGGCCGCCAACCGAACTAAACTCACCAAATAATGCGTTGAATGCGTCGCCGATTTTGGGATTCGAGGATTGAAACGAAACGAAAAAAGAAACATATTCGATTCGAACCCAACTCCAGAACACCAAATGAATATTCATTTTGTCACTAGTTATTGCCGGACCAGTCTTTGCAATAACAACCGAATTTTGTTACTCTTCCTCTCGTACCGATAAACGAGTACGAGCGCAAGATCTGTTATCGTCGTTTTGTGTATTATTATTTGTAAGGTGAACGGCCGAGCTACTGACTTCTTGAAAGTGTTTTATCGGCCGCTGAAATAACGAGCCATATGAAATTTTACGAACGACGAAGTTTGCAGTCAATTTTTTAATTTTGTAGGAACACGTAGGTGCCGTTTGTAAACATTCGTTTGATTTTTTTGTTTGTTTGTTTTTTTAGATACTAATCTGTAGCTGGGATACCATCGGTAACAGGGCCGTTCATACTATCAGTCTATCAACTATTATTAACCGTTCAAAACAAGACGTTATTTAAAAAAATTTTAAGTTGGTGTAGTCCACATGACTCGGGTATTTTCGTCACGGGTAATCCTGCGCGACACGAATTATCGATTGTTTCCTCTGCTTTTTTTTTTGTATTTGTCTCGCACCGTGAGACTGGGTGGTAAAATTTTCTAAATGTTTGTCGACAAAACGTTTGTAGGACGCGAGCGGCGCACGAACGTGCGTTTTGTCTCGTCTGCAAGTGCGCAACCAGGGCTTTGTAAAAATAAGATTCGTTCGAAAGGGAGGATGCGTACATTGACCCATTAGTATAAGATTTGCAAGAGACGATTGAATACCTCGGGAACGTTACGTCCATTAATTGCTAAGCCCCGTGGAATGGACTGAATTTTATAATTGTAAAACGTTTCGTACATAGTTGTTTTTTTTGTTTACGACGCTTGCCAACGACTGATCGAGCGTCATGGTGCTTCGATGTTTCGTTTTAATTATCGGTAGGAAAATTAGGTAAACGGAGAAAGATAAACGGGGCGAAGAATTCCGCGAAAGAAAAAAAAGTTGTCTGATCGAACAAACGATAGTTGATGATTTCTTTACAATAGATTTTGTTTAGTTTTGTTTTTTCTTTCCTTTCTTTGTAATAGAGACAAAATAATGTAGACTCAAGTAGGAACGTTGATAGTTACAATAAGAAGTAGCCAAACGATCGGGCATTTTAGAAGTACTGAAGGTTGTAATGACAATGATAGAAATGATCGAATTACGATGCAATCATTCCTATCGTCGTTATTTGTTATTACGCGATTTATCCAGATTTTACTATACAACACACACATATATATATATATACATATATACCACATATATAAATATATATTCTATAAACGTTTGGTGTACATAGGAAATAGGCGCAGTATTATACTAAGTCCTTCACGGCTCGGTCGACAAAACTCGATATAATCAAAATGTATAAACATATTCTGTTTATACGTAAAACATATACGTACATACATATGGAGTAACCGCGAGTACGATAACACATACGTGAACACATTACATAGCCTTCTTTCACCTTTGCACGAATAAAAAAAAAAAAATAATAAGAAACATGAAAATGCTAACACTGACTGCTCGGCTGTTCAAGCCCGTGAGACAAACGTCACCGGGTGTATATGTAAGTACGTATAATGTCTAAAATAGATAAGTCTACTAACACATTATTAAATGTATATTTATAATATTTATATCGACTAACATGTCTAGGTCTTAAGACTACGAAGAATGCGACACGTTTGACATATGTCGAAGGAAAGTAAGAGACTCGTCTGTGATTTTGGCTAAAGGAATTTTTAATCTTTTATATTTTTCTATTGATTATCTCTTTGATTTTCATTAAAAAATTGAAAAGCTCCCGCCGCGAGAAAAAAAAACAAAACGAACGGAAGTAAACACTTCCGCTGAGATTTTTTTCGAGGGTAAATTAGTAAAAAAAAAATAAAAATAAATCGAAACTTATCGTTGACGTCAACACGAGCGCAGATAATGATCATATTTCAAATGTGCCTTAACGAGATAAAAAAGAAATATAGTGACTAAAATAAATGACCAATTACAGTTAAAAAAATCATCTTTATTTTCCTATTATTGACTCTCCGAAATGTTTTTTATATTGGTGCGCGAAGTACTTTTTGAAAATGGAAATGGCACTCTAAAGCGTATTGTAACGTACGACAGGCCGACAGTGCATCGTGGCCTAGGACCTAACTTCAATGAAGATGTAGGCATTTTTGGAGCTAAAGTTTTGCGAATTTTACAGCACAAAATCTGTGTGACTAGCTTTAATAATGTAATTTACACGATTATATATGAAACTACAGATACAAATAAATATATTATATATATATATATATATATACAATAGATATTATATACATGTATACATGTAACATATTGTATACTGTTTATATGCGTAATAAAGATACCATATTTTGATGTAACTTTGCCAGTAATTAGCTTCTCGTTCTTATTTTGATCCTCCAAGCAAAAATCTTTTCAACCTGGACTGTAATATTTGGAGCGTTGGATTGCACAAGCCCTTGGATTTTTTATTAGACAAAAAAATTGTTTGTAATTATTTCTGATTCAAAAACATAAACTCATTGATCGCCACAATTAATCATTTGAAAAATTTCTAAAAAATCTTCGGTCATATATTAAAAAATGTTTAGATTTGAATCGGCGTGGGCCAATTGCTATTTTTTTATTAAAAAAAAAACAGTGAAGAAAATTAGAAGAAAAAATCAGTCGATTATGGGTTATCGCTTGACAATTGTTCTATGCAACACTGCAGCTTTGAGAATTTTTAAAGATTTTTCCGAAGAGTTTTTTTTTTTACTTAAAAATAATAAAAACTCTAAGTTAAAAAATAAAAAATTCTTTGGAAAAATCTGAAAAAATTCCCAAAAATGCAGTGTTGGATATAAAATTGGTCAACCGATCATTTTTTAAATTTTTCTTTGTTTTTTTTCGGAAAAACTTTGATAAAAAATAGAAGATAATGTCGACCAACTTCGGCTCGAATCTTTACATTTTTTAACAAACACAAGATTGTTCAGAATTGTTTCAGATTTGTAAATAGCAGCGCTCAATAGGTTTATTTGTTTAATCATAAATAATTATAAACGATTTTTAAAAATCTAATTAAAAAATCTAAGTACTTTTTTGTATCAAAGCTGAGTGACTTTTTTTTTGTATCAAATACGATCTCACAAAACGACAATCACCGCCTAAGCTCTTTTTTATAGCGTCATCTTATAGCTCTCTTTATAGCGAGGTCGTTCGTCGTCTGCTCGGCGGGTCGTTCAGGTTCGGCCGGATCAGCTGTGCGCGCGACGGCGCTGCCCTCGTCGGAGTCATCGGTGCTTCTGGTCGGCTCGTGCGTCTAGACAAATCAGAAATGACGTCTGGCAGACAAAAATACAAAGTTCGTGTTGTTGTCCCGTTCTAAATACGCCCGCAACCACGATTTTTCCCTTACCTCGTTCGAAGTAGTCGAACTGCTGAGGTCGGAAGCGATCGTACCTTCGGCATCGACATGGGAGTTATTTTCTTGGAACACATAGGCGGTACGCGGCTGTTTTCGTGCGCTGCTTGCGACACGAACCTCACAAACCGAGGCCAGCTGATCAGCACGAGATTCACGGGAGCTACTGGTCGCGCGTTTCTCTTCAACAAGGTCGTCAATCTGAATTACAGGTAAAATACGAACCCGAAGATATCTGCGTGCGACTAAATTTCATCGACTTATAACAGCTAAGTTTGTGCATCGCGCGAAATCCGCTCGGGGAAGTTCACTTAAAGTATAAGATTCTGCAAGGGAACAAACTTTTTATCTTCCTAAAGCAGTGCATCGATAGAGACTTGCCAAAGACGAAATTTGATGTCGTGCAGATATCTTCAGGGTCATTGCCGAAGCCTCTTCATTAAAGAAAAAAAAACTAGAATTATTTTTTTTTCTTTCTCGTGCAACAAAGACTCCCCGTTATACGCCGTAATCTCCGTTGATTTGCCACTGCCAAACAAATCATCAAAAGATACACGGCAACGGATTCGAGGATTATTATTATTATTATTATTATTTACAGAAACAAAGTTACACTTATTATATCTGCTTCAGAATATTTGTACATTTGTACACCATTACATTATATGGACAAGTGTTTATCAAGTCTGTTCTTAAATTGGTTTAGTGTCCCAGACTTGACAATCGTCCCGACCTCTTGCACAAATTTGTGCATTTTGTTCCGACCCGACTGATGAGAAGTAAATGTTTCACAAATTATGAGCACGGTAACTCGATCCCTCGATTAATACCATTGGCAAAAGAATTCACCGGTATTGATCCAGGTATTTGGGGTGTCCCGCAATGTGTTTAGGTCTGCTCTGCAATTGCGTCTACGACTATAAGCTGTACACTTGCAGCATCGCACTATGTCTCCGATAGTAGACTCACAGACTGTGTAACTCTCGAAAATGTATATTTATTTAATTTATTTATGGGCCAGCCCTTTTCCATATTTATAAATAGTATTGCAATCATAATAGAAACATATTTTATAAAATCTTCGTATAAAATTAACACTTCCATGTACATCAAATAGAAAAATAGAATTAGAAACATGGTAATATCTTCGCAAAAACCATGTAGCTTCAAGCATAGCGTATATCAAATATCATCGATCAAAAGATTCCACTTCCGGTGTGTTGGAGTATAACAACTTATTGTTACAAATTTAATTCTATTTATTGTTATTAATTTAATTTTCTATTCGCTCAGAAGCCAAAAGAGGATGTGCGCTGCTAGTTAGATGAAAAATTGTGATGTATTACTTTCTTTGGATCTGTAAAAGAAGCAATCCGTTAATAAAGTATCAATGTCAATATCAATATGAATACTTGGTAGTGTCTCGCTTAAGAAATCTTTTTTCTAAGTACTCGACGTCGAGACTCTACGGTGTCTTTCGATAATTTGTAAAAAGAGCTTGTCCGGTATACTTATGTAGTACACTTGTTTAGGCGACCAATTTAGTTTCATACAAATTCTCTTTTTTCACTCGGGTCCTACTCTATGAATAACTAGTCGTATTAACTAATTTCCTGAATTACGTTCTCCATTAATGTTATGACCCAGTTTTTTCTTTGTGATTTTCTATTTTCTTGTATACGGAATACGCTGGACTAAATGTGACCATACTTTATTCTTTACATCTGAATGTTCTTTGCAAACGGGCTTGACCCGTAAGTGAAATAAATAAATAAATAAATGGCAAGATTGAACCTAGAGTCCCTGGGGGAAAGACGAAAACGAGTTGACCTCATGGAGATGTATAAACTACTGATTGTGCACTGCGCAATCAATAGAATTACATATTTAAGGGGGCAAAAGATCCAAAACTTCATGGTCATTGACACAAACTGGCGAATGGGCACTTCAACAAAAACCCACGGAAACACACTCTTTGCAATAGGGTGCTAGGAGCGTGGAATGCGTTACAAATAGAAGCAATCGAGGGTTTGGAATGCCCTACCGGCAGCAGTTAGAGATTCGGAATCAGTAAACGAATTTAAGAACAGGCTGGACCTGTATATGTTTACACGAGAAGTTAACATGAAATTATACATGAAACACGAAATCATAATTATATATGTACACACAAAATTTATAAGAAATTAAAAGAATTGCTAGGAATTTACAAGAATTGATGACAAAAGAAAATGTATTCAGTTACCAAGGTGCAGATTTTATAAGTGTTACACTTCCTTTCTGTAAAGTTTATTAATAATAAATAATAATAATGGAAGCAAAGTCAATAAATATATTGAAAAATAAAATTTATTTATACATTGTCACGTGAAGAGCGTTTATATAGAAGCAGATTTAAAAAATGAAAACTTACTCTCTGTAAATAACAATAATAATAATAAAAAATAGTAAATAATGAATAAATAAATAAATAGATATTTTTCTCTTTGCTCAGCGAAGTGCAGGACAGAGTGATGCTGACGGGACGTCACATGGTTCGAGACGTGAGCTGCAAGAACTGCGACGCCAAACTCGGTTGGGTTTACGAATTTGCGACGGACGATAATCAGCGATACAAGGAGGGCCGAGTGATTCTGGAGCGGGCTCTGATCTCCGAGAGCGACGGAATGGGCGAGAATATCTAATCTCCATTCTCCGTCGGTCCAGTCGATATTTCTTAGGTCAAAAAGTTTGTACAGTCACTGCCAATGGTCGGCTCGGTCGGCGTAATATGTTAAGCAACGTGAATGGTCTCTTTGTATTGTTCGTTTAACCTTGTAATCTGCGATTTGATAGCATAAACAAATTTTTTTTATTGTATCTGTGGGAATTTCATTCATTCGCGGTATCCTTGTTCCTGCGATGATAAACATTCCGCTCCGACACGACGCATAATCTTCTCAATCCCATACTCTTTTATATCAAATACTTTTTTCTATCACATAGTCTTTTCTGTCAAATACGCTTTTATATCAAATATTCTTTTATATCAAATACTCTCTTCTATCACATAGTCTTTTCTATCGCATACTCTCTTCTATCACATAGTCTTTTTTATCGCATACTCTCTTCTATAAATACGCTTTTCTGTCAAATACTCTTTTCTATTAAATACTCTTTTGTATCAAATACTCTTTTCTATCAGATACTCTTTTCTATCAAATACTCTTTTCTATCAGATACTCTTTTCTATCAAATACTCTTTTCTATCAAATATTCTTTTATATCAAATACTCTTTTCTATGAAATACTCTTTTCTATGAAATACTCTTTTCTATGAAATACTCTTTTCTATGAAATACTCTTTTTTATAGAATACTCTCTTCTATCAAATACTTTTTTGTGGAGATGCAATTCACATTCCAATGCTTGCATAAATGAAATTTGCTGGTGCCGTTTGTTTTTTTGCGGCGAGGATTTTGCATACTGTTTTACGTTTTAGTTGCGATTCACATTTCGCATCTTTCATGAAGTAAATTTACTCGTGCCTTTTTTTTCTGCGGCGAGGATTTTGCTGAGGTGCAGACAAATCATCACAGCGATTGTCTGCATATTGTCTGTATATTTTACATACACTTTTGCTGGAGCGCAACTTTTATTATCCACACAAATGAAGTGAATAATCGAAGAAGGCTGTAAAGTATCTGTGCACTTGATTACAATGATTACATCTTTTTATCTTTTTACCTCGACGGCTACGTATCAAAAGGGCGTAACCCGTAAACTTTAATATCGTCGATACGCCGTTTTGATTCTTAGCCATTGACGTCGCAAAGTACGAATAAATGAATAAAGAAAACAAAACAAAAATCGAAAAACGGCCTTCATACACTGTCTACATAGATTCTCCATAGAATGGATTAATCGTGAGACGATAAATAGATTTAAAGAAAAGCGCTCCGTTCTAAGCTTTCCTAAACCCTCGTCTGATCTTCCAGAGCAAAAAAATATATTGCAGTAGTGAAAGTTTTCCTTAATCGGCTAACTGCTCAAACGGGCACTGCCTGTATTTTTGCAATACCGTTCTTTGCAGTATGGCACGTGTACAAATTTTACACAAATTAACCTCAATTATGCGGATCGAATACATTTTTTACCGAAAGAAAATTATTAAAAGCGCGTAGGATCGAAGCACGCTATAGTGAGCGCTGCTGGATCCCTCGTGCGTGATTGGTTTCGATGCGCTGTGGCATAGGCGAGGGACGACCTGACCTACCACAATCTGGCATCGCTGGTGCGAACGACTCGACGAGACCTTCCTTCTCCTGTTTTCGGCTGCGGCCCTCCGTGAGGCCATGTGCATGGAAAAGTCTCCGTGTCGTATCGATTTTATTTATCAGGAGGCTCGCGTAAGTCGTACGATTTACGAGTTGCGTGCATCGATACGAGAAAATCCTAAGGACAATTTTTATTTTTCCAAAGTTTCTTTTTTTTCATTCTCGATTCTTGATTTTTCGCCTCTCTCTTGTTTCGAGTAAATGCACGATTCCATATTTGGGACTGTAGAAGAATCCTACTGTACATTCTAATAGGCTTTCAGAGTTTGCGCCGAATATTCTACACGTTGTCCGAATGTGTTGAAATTCTCTACAGCTGAAAACAACGAAGCTGCTCGCCCCTCCCCTCCACTTCCATTCAATCTTTTCTTAACGAAATTTTAGTACATCGATTGGGCAAATATACAATGATAGACCGTTACGATGTTTAAAGTTCGAAGCAGTTTCTTTTTTTTCATTTATTTTAATAATACGAAAGTCCCGAAAGTTTCTATAAACCTAAAGAGCATTAAACCGGTACGAGAATATTTTTATCTCCATTACGCCGCCATTGGCCGCTGCGTGGCGCCGATTGTACACGCGAAAATAACTTAGCTACCGAATACACCCGATGTTTACATACGATTATTATCAGTACGACGTGTACGCTCGAGACAAAATTTTGCGGGGGCGGTAAGGGGGTTTTGCCCAAAAGGCGGGAGCTGCGATCGTGGCAAGCGGCGCACGTTCGCAGCATCCCTGCACCTGCGCAAACAGCTCGCTCGCTCGCACGTTCGACGCTATTGGTCGTTACTTTCCCTATCGTCCAATGCCCGTCCCCGTAGCCGAGGCTGAGCAACACAGCGAGTCAGTGTGGTCACGTAGGCCCGCCGAACCGCATGGGCGATCAACGACCGAACCTAGTAAGCCAAGCTAAAATGCTGTAACGGTGCATCGTTTCACTGTGATAAGTCCGTCGCTCGTCAACGACTCGGCCGCGGATACGATAACGGTAATTACACTTTAATGACACATTTTTTTCAACCGCAAAGCGCAAAAAAAACATTCGTACGATTCCCGACCGGAGAGGCCAGAACGGCGTTGTGTTGTTCCTCGTTTTAATGGCCGAATCTCGACCCGTAGTCGCGAAACGGAGCACGGATCGGTGTGTCGAGGCCCTTACGCTTCCTTCGGCTGTTTCGGAGTCGAAATAAAAAAAACATACACATGTACATAAATCCCTCGATCGAGACAGTAAATTTCCTCGGAAGCGTGGACAATATGCTTCGTTATCAATTGTTTGGCGTGTTTCGGAGTATAACCGAGGGACGCGAGTTTACTCGTCTCGCCGCCCCCTCGCCTCCCCCCTCCCCGCGCCTCTCGCTACACCCCTCGCGCATACACGGCGAAAGGCGAAACGCCGACGGGCCACTCGGGCGTACGAAGAGATTCTTATCGGGCAATTTTCGAAGCGTCGAGCTACGCGGTAAAGCGACTTCGATTTTAATCGTCGATTTTTTTTTTCTACCTTCCCACGTTCCTCCGCTCCGCGCTAACCGAATATCCGCCGAGAGGCTTCGCGTGTTTATCGTCGACGCGAAAATTGCGCGCATACTCGTCGATGCCGTTGCATCGCCAGCGATGGATTATGGCAGGCGAGCTATAAATACACACGACGCGGGGTAAACAAACTTGACCTCATCGGAATTCTTATCGGTGGGAGGCCACTATCGGTTAAACTCTTTGAGGTTATGTTACGTACGTTTTAATCGTTGAATTTTTTCAAAAAATTAAATCCATTAATATTTTATGTTGGGTCTTTTTTTTTTAAACCTACGATATTCGCTCGATAAAACAGCCCGACGATAGCGTGCAAAACACTCCGCTCGACCGAGGTTCGTGTATATATGTATGTATATATATGTATATATATATACACACATATATATATATAGCGTACACGGGAGGTTTCGCGCGCGCGGTGCGAATGACCTCCCGCCTGCGTTGGGGAGTGCTGCGTTTTCGCCTTGAAGCTCGGGCTTTTCGATGGCGTTCCCCGGCACGGCTGTGTTTACGATTTATTTTTCTTGTCGAAACCCCCATCGATCCTGCGCGGCTTCGTCTCGATCGTCTCGCGAAATACGATGAAAAAAAAATAATAATAATAAAAATTAATCAATCGTAGAAACAACAAACGAAGCTTCTCGGCGCTTTATTTATAACTTCGAGATATCGTCGGGTCTGGTGAATTCTAGTGATTTTCTTCACCCCCCCCCCTCTCGCCCCGCATCCTTGAATCCAAATTGACTCGTTTACCGACGCAAACAAAACTCGAGCGACGAGCGTCCTTCGTCTACCTATCTCCTTTTTTTGTTCTCGTTTTTTTTTTTTCATCCGATTCGCTCACCATATGTAAACAGATACGCTTCACAAAATGGAGGCTGAAAATTCTTTAAGCTAATGGTTATATTTACATCGTTCTATCTGCATTAATCGTAGCTTTATTTTTGGAATTTCAATCTAGATTTTTTTTTTCTTATGTGGGGATTTTTGTTTTTTTTTTCTATCGAATTCTTCACGGTTTCGACGTTTTTTTTTTGTCATTGTTGCAGAATTACTTCACGGGGCCACACATTTTATCAATTGACCATCGCCGCAACGCAGCGAATAAAACGTCGCGTTCTGAACGTAGAAAAAAAAAACAAAAAAACAGACAACAGACGGACGAATAAACCGTGCTCGTGAGCGCGGTGATAGATTCGACGACAATGAAGTGGTCACCGGGCGCTCTGTTCTCCGAGCAGGTGATCGAATTGACGCGTGTTTTTTCACAATGGAACGAGTGCGAGCAGACGGTCGTGCTGTACGCGCTCCTGCGTCGAATACCGGCCGTGCAAGCGAGATTCTTGGCCCAGGCCGTTCATCACTCCCTGCACGCCGTCTCCGAACTCGACACGCAGGAGTCCAACGCCAACAATCCGGGTAAGTCGCGCTCGAGATACGAAACGGAAACGTTCAGTTCGGAAAACTAATTTTTTATTTTTTATTTTTTTTACTCTTGTTTTTCAGCTTTCATTAATTCACTGCTGTCGGAATCCACCGAAGTGGCTATTAATCAACTGCTCACTCACCTGCCGCTGCTCAGACCTTCGAACGTCGAATGCAAACAGTGCTATCTCGCGGCCATACCCGAATTGGTGAACCAGTGCTCAAAATCCGGCCTCTACATAGAACAGGCGCAGCAACTGCTCGGCTACACGCTTATCCATCCAGCGATAACTAGTCAGGATAGGCGCTCGCTGACCCAGTGGCTGAGACACATAGAGGAGAGAATCAGCAGCGCGCCGCCCATTCACAGTCTTGAGGAATACACGAACGCGCCGATTAGGTAATTTACATACCGGGTTTGTGGAGGAAGATCCAATGTCCGATTATTAGATTGGACGAGGTTTTAAAAAAAAAAAAACAATTGTTGCAAAGAAGCTTAAGGCTGAGACTTATTAAGGGTGAGAACTTATCATTATTCGTACCTTGCCTTTGGTTCGGACGTGCTATTTTTTCCATATTTTTTGGTTTACTCCAAGCAATGATTTTCAAGTTTTTACTCCTTTTCATTTCAGACTCTCTATAATAAAAAAAGCAGTAAAAAGTTTTTAAAAAAACTAGGTGCAACGCACTATAAGGCTTTGGAGATAACTTATGGTTCGCTGGTACCTTGACCGTGCTTGGACGACTTGTAATTTTTTTTCTTCATATTTTCTGTTGCACTAAGAACAGTGATTTCGACTTTGTAATCCTTTTCATCAAAACTCTACAATGAAAAACCAGTGAAAAGTAAAAAAAAAAACTATGTATAAAGATTAAGGCTCTCATGATAACTTATGGTTCCCTCATACCTTGAATGGTATTCAGACAACATGTAATTTTCTGCGTATTTTCTCTTCTACTCCAAACAGTGATTTTTGAATTTTTACTCCTTTTCATCCGAACTCTACAAAAAAGCAAAAAAAGAAAGAAAAAAAAAGTTAGGTACAAAGAACCACAATGCACTCGTGATAACTAATGGTTCCCTCGTACCTTGACTCGTATTCGGACAACATGTGATTTTCTGTATATTTTCTCTTTTATTCCAAGCAGTGATTTTCGAATTTTTGGTCCTTTTCGTAGAGTTTCATGCAAACTCTACGAAAAAGCAAAAAAAAACAAAGAAAAACTTATTGTTGGCTGAGGTCAGCCCTTTAGGAATAATAGTCTTTTTGCTTCCAGATGGGACAACGCATGGCAGCGATCTTCCAAGCAGCAGCAACAGCAGCAACCGAGCAAACAGTCGAATCTGTTCGCCTCGCAACCGGGCACGACTTTCAACGTGCAGTTCCCACCGCCAGTGAGCCGACAGCGTCGATCGAATAGCCTTACGCCGCCCGTGGCTCCTCCTCATCATCTCGAGGTTGTCGAGCGCAGCAACAACACCAACAGCACGACCAGACACAAGCCGCGCAGCTTCAGCGTTTCCGGCGACAACTCGAGTATGCTATAATTGGATGATTCAATCGTCATTTAAACTCCCCGTACAATTATTCGAAACCATGCATTCGGAGCTTTTGCTTTGTTCCGTTCGTAACGAATCGCCGTTTCAATAATTATGTGTAAACAAATGGTACTTTTTTTTTTCCGTCGCGCTTTCGATAGACGGCCTTATCGGACTGGGTCCTCTGAGCCCACAGAGCTCTTGCGCGAGCAGCGGCAGCGAGGGCCGCCTGGACGAGGCATCGACTCGCACACTCAGCAGCGGAATGAGAGGTCTGTACGATTCCACGAATCTCTTTCGGCTTTGCGTCGTAATTTTTCTTTCCGAAATTACGCACGGGGTTATTTGCATGGACCAGAGCCGGGCTAAGTACCAAACGATACTTCGAGTACTAAGTACAAAGTATTAAGTACTTTTTTCAAGTACATTTTGCGAGTACTTTTTCGAACAACTTCTTCGAGTACTTTTTCGAAGGACTTCTTCCGAGTACTTTTTCGAAGAACTTCTTCCGAGTACTTTTTCGAAGAACTTCTTCCGAGTACTTTTTCCAATAACTTTTTTCCGAGTACTTTTTCTTATAACTTTTTTTCGAAGTACTTTTTCCAAGTACTTTCAGTAATTAGGTTCGTAGCGTTAAGCATTACTACGTTAAGCATCTACTACGTTTACAAAAAAGGTGCAAAGAAATTTGCACATGGTTTCCTCATTGTAAAAATGCGCAAACTGGCATTTTCGTGACTCGTCGTTTTGAGACTATTTTTAAATCTATTTTTCACTTTCTTTTTTCATTTAAAAAATGAAATCTCGGTTTCAGATTACTTTTTTAACAAAAAAATAACGAAAAGGGACACTGCTCGTTATCTTTAATGGAATTACAAAAAAAAAAAGTAAAGAAGTTAATTTTCGTTAAAATTATACTTATTAAAAAGTTTAGAATTTTTTTATAAATAATAGAAACAGCGTGTCATGCTACGCATCGGGTATCCGGAATGCGAGCGTCTACCCAGAAAGTAAAAAATTTTTTTTAAGAATTAATTCTCGTTAAAATTATACTTTATCAAAAGTTTAGAATTTTTTTTTAAATAATAGAAACAGCGTGTCATGCTACGCATCGGGTATCCGCAATGCGAGCGTCTACCCAGAAAGTACTTGTACTTGGTACTTGAAATCGTACAAAAACGTACTTGAAGTATTAAAAAGTACTTTTGTACTTGAAGTACCAAACAAGTACTTCGAGTACTGCCCAGCTCTGGTATGGACAAAAAAGAAGAACATACTGATCAACATATTAATTTGTGCAATTTCCCGTACAGATGTACCGGCATGGCTGAAGACGCTTCGTCTGCACAAGTACAGCTATCTGTTCGCTACAATGAGCTACGAGGAAATGCTGGAACTGACCGAGGATCAATTGGCCGAACAGGGTGTGACGAAGGGTGCGAGACACAAGTTGGCACTCTCCATAACGAAGTTGCAGCAGCGTTATCCGACCCTTCTGAACTTGGAGAAAGATCTCTTGCAACCGGCACGCGATGGCAATCAACCCGCCTCTTTCTCCCAGGGCCACGCACTCTTGGTCACGACCCTGGACGAACTCAACACCGTTTTCGCCACGCCACTTAAACCCAGTCAGGAGAATGATCCGCAAGACATTCCGGCACAGTTTACCAGAGTCATCGGTAAACGTGAGTATATTCGTGGTGGAAAAGTAAATGGTACTCTTTTTTTTTATTCAAACTCAGTCAATAAGCTTTCTTGTAATTCGGGTCTTCACAGGCGATAAATAACCATTATCGTAAACGTTGTTTGTACGAATGAACGTTATTTATTTAACGACTGTTAAACATCGCGAGGATAGCAGGAGGCTGATTCAGCTTTTTTTCGATAAAGTTTTCAATCAAGCGAGGAAATGAATGTATTTCAAACGGCAGGTTACGAAACAATTTTTTTTGTGTACACAGTTTGCAGCAGACTGGCACTCGAGAGCGTCGACGACGGGGTTCTCTGCGGCTGTATCAACATCCTGGAAAAAGTGCTGCAACACGACTGCTTTACACCGAGCCAGAAGGAAAAGATTCAACAGTGGCGCAGCCGTCTTGGAAATCCAAGACCTACACCAAAGTGAGTAAATTATCGAGATAATTTAATGACAAAACAAAAAGGATAACGGTAATGATTTATTTATTTATTCAATAAATTATGTAATAAATAAATAATGTAGTGATAAATGAAAAAGGATAACGGTGATGATAAAACAAAAACGTAAAAATGGCATCTGTGACGGTCCGGCCATAAAAATTATTTTAAAAAAAACAGAAATACTGCGGTGATATTAAACAAGACCACTTGGTGCTTTCCTTACGTGGTTTATATCAGGTGGCAGCACAACTACAGCTACAATAATCGGAGGTACTGCAACCCGCAACAGCACAATCCTCACAATCGAAAGCCGAGCCTGAATCTTGGACATATCCACAATCCTCATCAACTCGCCAACAGCTTCATGATCAGTCCTCACAGAAACAGTATTTCGACGCCGTACTTGCAGAACAATCAGAATCATAGTATGAATCAGAATAACTTGCGTCCTCTTCATGTCGCTGAGAAAAGACCGAGCCTGCAGGAGACCAGCTTGGAGGTAAATATAAAACCAAGTCCATATTCAGAGTCCATATAAAAAAATTGTAAATTTGATGTACCGGACTGAAAGTTTTTGCGCAAAAACGAATCTATCTATCTATCTACATTAAATTTAATGTACAATTGATGAAAAGATCATGGGCTTTTAGAGTGTAATTGGAGTAAATTATTGGAATTAAAGTTCTTTTATGCTAAAATTAAAGTAAATTGTTAAAAGTAAAGTATTTCTACAGTTTTTAATGTATCACTTCATGCATAAAAACTTTTAATTCCAGTACATTCATTTCATAAGAATTTTTTACAGTGTAGTTATCAATGTCTGTGTCCAGTCGAGATAGACTTTACTATTATGCAGATTTTTTTTATTGGCACCTGTATTTTAATAGAGGTGCCATTTTTTTATCTGCATAATAGTAAAGTCTATATCTTTGCACACTTTGGAATCGAAAGGTGCCCGTCCGAGGTCCATACCCTGGTAGCACAAAAGTTAAAAGTTTTAGTTTTTTAAGGTATTGTTGCTTCGGAAAGAATAATTGGATGATGGATTTTTCATGTTTTTTTTTGCCCGCTATTTTTCAGCAATTGCAGAGAACTTTGCAGCGAACTTACAGCGCTCCCCGCGATCACTTCCTCAGTCAGTCGAGCAATCCGCTGGAAACGACGGAACCGGAGATAAATTCACGTCTCGAGTCGCTCTGCCTGAGGATGACCGAGCAAGCGATCGGCGGTTTCGGTGAGGCCTAATTTGTTGTATGTCTAAAGAAAAGGAAAAAAAATACTCTGCGTACGAAGCCGCACGACAGAGATTGACTCTCTGGCCCGGGGAAGGCGTCGTGAGGTACGACAAGCGAGTGAATCTCGTGCGAGAACTGTTCTATAAAAAAAAAAAAAAAAAAAATCGTATTGGCGGTAAATTGACGTAAATTAAAACGGGAATCTTGACTATTTCACACACGGTGAGATTAAAGGAAGATAAAAACAAACAAAAATATAACTACCAAATGCTATGTCCGAATCTTGAGACACCACCCAAGACGAAATGATGAAAAAAAAGTAAAAGAAAATTCATTCATTAATTTCATACGAACGATTTATCGATGATTTATAAATCATATTTTATTAAACCATTCAATTGCAATTGTAATATTTACGAATCGACAGAATTTGGCAAGCCAAATGCTACTAGAAAGATAGATTCTTTCCTTCAAACTATTTACTACATCTATATGAATATATTATATATTATTATGATAGGGTTTAAAAACGAGAATAATTGAGATGCGCGAGAGAAGAGAGAGAGAAAGAGAGGGAGAGAGAGAAACATAGGAAGTAACGTAAAAAACGAAAGAAATGAAAAACAAAGAAAATTAAAAAAAAAAACCATGAAACAGCTGTGCGATATTTGCAATATTGTTTTTGTGTTATCCATTTCGGGAAATGGAATTCTTCTGATTTTAAGCTCTGATACGCATTATAATAATGTAATGTAATCCTCATTTTAATGAACGGACTGATTTTTTTTTATCTTTTAAACGATTCTTGTCTGTAGATCACATTTCATACTTAAACGGCTCGCGTCTTCTTTCTTGAGCGTGAGCATTATATAAAAAAAAATGCAAATGAAAAAAAAATGAATAAAAAAAATATATAGTCCATTTATCACAGACGAACATCGATAAAAAAATCGCGATGAACTTACGCGAATGGTCTTTACGGATCGCAATTGTAATATTTTTTCTACCCTGTCGTATTTTTCTCGACCGATTGACTCATATATATATCTATATATATATTTGCGTGTATGCTTTGTAGTTCATGCACAGATTTCGTGATCTTTTTCGACCGTACGGCCGGATTCGCCTTAGTAGTCATATTCGAATGGGGCGTAATTTCTTCGTTTTCGTTTATCGAAAGTGGTGGTCAGTTAGATTAGATTTCTCGATGAATTTAAAGAAATTTTTTTTTTAAACTGACTGAGGGCCTTAAGAAAAAAAAAAACACTGCGCGTCGATTGAGCAGTCTTTAAATTCTAAGGAACTATTTAAAAGTGAACGAATACGTTTAGCGAGAGAAGAAGATGAAAGGAAAAAAAAAGGGGCGTTTGATAAGCTTGCAACATCGAAATCTGTGGCTTTAAATTATAAGCATACATTTTATTATTATGCGCATTAACACTTTGAATAGCTTTGCGGATATAATACCTTAGTAATATTTTTCGTGCAACAAGAGGAAAGAATGAAAACAAAAAAAAACACGTAATCTACCGATTAATGTTAATTAATTAAAGTGGAAAAAAAAAACAATGAAAGACTGACTATTTCGCGCGCCCTGGTTAGTCGATGTAACAGAAGCGGGAAGCGAGACTCCTTCTTTCCGTTTTGTTTCTTTTCTTTATTTTTTTATTTTTTTTTTTTTCTTGAATCTTTGACGAACCTGCGTGAGGCGCGTGAATATATAACAATTGGAAGACTGCGGAAGGGATAAAAAAAACCTGTCAAAATAAATAATGATTAGAAGAAAAAAGAGCTAGAGCGAAAGAGAGAAAGAGAGAGAGAGTGAGAGAAGAGAGAGAGGTATTAAGATAAAGGAAGGGAAGTACTAGTAGTAATTTAGGTTATTACCGATTATAGCATTATATTCTATTAGATTATAATTGATGTAAGCCTACCATGGTGGATCGCTTTATTCAAGTATCCCAGTGAAACGGCCACGATTAAATGAGAGCTGGCTCGGACAGAGTTACGCCAAGCAATTTACCGATACCCAAGATATATAATTGAGATTTTTTTTTCTTAATAATTCGTATAAAACTTTAGAAAATAAAAAAAAATTAGGAACACCGGCGACGAATGAAGTAGTGTGGGGTTCGAATATTATATCAGAAACTTCGTTTTCTCTTTTGTTGTTTTTTTTTGTCTTCTGTATCTTTTTTTTAATATATACACAAATCCGAATGCGACACGTAAAACAATCAATAGGCACACATTGTAAAACTTTGTGAACTCCATTGCGGGATGATCAAAAGCTAGTCAAGCGATACGTTGGTAATTTCTATCAGTTATATAAACATAATAGTCGTTAATTAACACGTATTTACGTATTTTTACACACAAACTCCACACTCAAACAGACACTCACGCATACCCCCAATTACATATTATACGTACATGCACACGAAAACAAACAAACAAAAAAAAGGCATATGAATCTTGCTGAAGGCGATTTTGTGTCACACGTTCGGAAAATTGACTACGAAAAAAAATCGCCTCGAGGTGGAAACTCAAAGCAAGCGAAGAAACAAAAAGACTGGTTCCTGCGCGATTTCAGGAATTTCGTTCAGTGTAATTAATTCAACGGATAAAAAAAAGAAAAAAAAATGAACAAACAAACGATTATCTAATCTATTATATAAAGGCAGGACCTAAACTAACAGAGGAAGAGCAAGTGAATTTTATTTGCTAAAAACGAGTTTATATTTGAATGAATAATCATGCTTGATGAAATTGGTCGCCGCCAATGTTCGTTTCTCTTATATTATATTAATCGTGCAAAAGAAAAAAAAACGGCGTCGTCTGCTGTTCAGACTCCATCGAATTGTGCTTTGTACCGTTTATCCTTAATTTTTTTTTTTCTTCATTCACTCGTACATTCATTAATTTTCCACCTATTCGCTACATTTATCGCGCGTATACTATATTCAATTCATAATCGCATACTTATACCTACGATTGAGTGAAGACGATGCCGAAGGCCTGCGCGCCTGCTTAATGGAACGTTTTAGTTTCTTGCACCACTCCAGCAGTAGAGGTCCCACCCTCCTCGCCCCCCCCCCTCCCCCCTCACACACTGTAATTAAAAATGCAATGTGGACGTGTCGTTCGATTAAGACTGGCGGAAAAAAAAAATAATAAGGTTGTACTTAGACGACGGCTGGTCGGATATGCGACGTTTGAGATAAATGAGATTCTGCGGTGATCCAACACAATACACAAACACACACGTTGCTTTAGATCAATTGCGAGGCGGCGGCTATATTGTTACGATAAGATGCGAATTCGATTAACGGCACGTAAATATAATACTGAAGTCTGTAGTACGCCAAATTTTTGGCCAGGCACTCGCAAAGAAACCATAAAAATCATCCGACATTTGTACACTCTTTCGTCGTGTTCACTGTGGCTTGAAAATTTTCTTCTTTTTTTGGGAATGTGCGCTAGATAAATGCTTGGACGGTACATATGCCTGTTCGAATTTTGTCGCGATCGAGCGAGTGCCCGGCCGAGGCGTCTTCAGCGACAACCCAGGTAGCAACCCTCATTTTTTAACTTAAAGAAAAGAAATAATGAAAAAAAAAAAGAAAATAATTCGACAAAACTTCTCTCCTGTATGACGAGCTTCGAGAAATGCTCGCGAAACGCACGAGTCGCTCTTTCTGTCGCAAAGTGCGTTCTCGCGTTTTCGAGCGATGATAAGAGAAAAAGAAAAACAAAACAGAGGGCTTCTTTTCGATCAAGTTGCTAACTGGGATATTTAGTTATGTAAGCCGGACAACGTGTAAAAACGCAATTTTTGTACTGTTACAAAGTTAAATAGACGAAGGTACACTGATGTTGTAGTGTGAACTAAAAAAAAACAACCACTTTTCAATAAAAAATTTTCATACGCAATACTCGATTGTCTTGTTTATTTTATCTAGTGTAGTGATAGTCATTAACTTAAGGGTACATCGGTCATTAGGTTTTTTTTGCAGAAACTTTTAAATATATTTTTCGATCTTTTGGGATAGTTTTTTTTTAATCAATTATGAATCCACTGAGACGCATGGCCGCTTGGGTCTAGGATGTACGATTAAAGAGAGCTGGACAGAGAACTCAAAAATACTTAAAGTACAAGGCATCACAAGTACTTTTTGTAATTGAAGTATTTCCCAAGGGGAGACTCTAGCAAGTTGTACGACCGTCTGTTTTACGGGAAAAACCGTAAAACGGACCGAAAACGGACTCGTACGTTGGCGAACGAAACGGACCGCATAAAATGGATAAACGGACCGTATTTTTTTGGTTTTTGGTTTAGCGCTCTTTTCTGTTGCAAAAACTCCAAAAGGACCGAACTATTTTTAATGAAGCTTGAACTTTATTTTACGAAATTCGATGCGGAGATTCGATGTGCGGCGAAATAGTGCACAAACCTTATATGCACAATTTTATAATGTCCCAAGTTGCAGTACTGTCAAATTTTCAACTATGCGATATCTTTTATAAGTTGCCTTTCAGAATTATTCAAAAGATAACTATAAGGTGCCTTTAAATTTCCATCCGTTTTAGTGTTGACGTAACGATTCCATTTTTAAGTTATCGAAAATGGTTTTAACATATGTTGTCCGAGAATTATTATACGATTTCGTCTGAAGGATAGCCATCTTAGGGTATGGAATAGTTGCCCGCGTATTGATAACAAATATGAATGCAAAATAAGTTATCGTAGAGGTGCTTTTATGTTATCCTAAAAAGCTTACTGAAAGGTTATCTAAAAGTGATAATTCCACTTTGTTTCATGCATACTCGAATATCCATCATCATGTCCATTATAGGTTGCCGAAAAGGTATCCATTTATCGATAACAAATAGGGATGTCGGCTAAATTGCCGGGCAGATACCGTTTTTAAGGCAACCTAAAATATCTGCTTTAATAGTTGTCCGAAAGTAAACATTTTATGATGTATTCTCCCAGGTACCCTTTGCATAGGCCCAGGTAAACTTTAATACCCTTTCTTTTCGGCAATTATTTCAGTAAATAAATAAACAAATAAAATATTTATTGTGAATTCACTTCAGATAAGAAAACTTTTGCTGCTTTCAAATCTTGCTAGGAATAAGAAAACCTCATATTATAAGCGATAGCACAGCGTTAGGTTTCTAGGCTAGTATGCGTAATGTCCCGGGTTCGAGCCGAACTTTAGGTCGTTAGGTTTTTCATTCTCCAAAATGCGTAATATAGTATCCGAATGTACCCTAAATTGATATTAATTCATGTTGATAAATTCAAGCCTGAAAATTCATGATAATTCATGCTCCCGTTCAATTTTTTTTTTCCAATACATAATCTGATAAAAACAGATTTTTATCGGTAATAAGAATTTATTAATTGGCTTGGCATGGCTTCAATTATGATAGTATTATAATTTGAGTTGAAAAAACTTGCCTTCTGGGAGTTCAACATCAAAGTAATCAAATATATAACGCAACGTAAGTCGACAATTAGAGGCACAACGCAGTTCATAAGGATACCGAAGTCGTTACGGTGTTTGACAATATCGAGTATCCGAGATAACGTTTCACTAGTGCTGATATAAATTATAACAGCACGAAAGCAATATCGCGTCCGGGAGCTCTGATACGGCCATTGTCCAATGAGTATCATCAAGGTTTTATTTAATCTATAGTAACGGTGTTGAAAAAAGTCCATCATGACTCGAACTATCATCGGCAGTAGTTGCAGGGCCACGAGTGCTGTACTCTACGGACAACATAGCACGAGCTTGCATTTCCATGCGTCCCATAGCTCTTTTCTCAGCGTGGATTTTCACGGAATTATGTCAAAGTATTATTGCACCGCGGTGGACGTTTAAATTGCTCTTCTTCTATACGTCACAGTTGAGCGACAGCGATGCGAGGATGTTAAGACTCTATCACCCCTCCCACCTCCTCCCCCGCACCCCCCACCCCGCCCGACGGTGTGCGTCGCTACACGTATTCAACTTCCCTCCACGAGCCGCATTGAGAACTAAAGTACCGTTGAAACGTCAAGTTTACGTAGATATTTGTTGGAAAAATGTTCTTTTATGAAGTTACGCCAGAGGAAAATTTTCTCTATGAGTAGTAACAAAGTGCTCAGTTTGCTCGCGTGAAGAAGTCAAAATTTCTTTTCACGTCCTATGGCTTGCATGGACCGCGTGTACTTGTACATTTTAGGTGTGCGTATCGCACTGATTACACGGACGATTAAAATTGGCTACGACAACTAGCTTAATGATTTCGTTTATATCGATATTCGTTTATCTCAACCCAGTAAGAAAATCGTGCCGTAACATTCGGCACGCCGTGATGGCACAATGCAGACATGTATGTCCGCATGTGACGATATTGTGATGGCACGCCGTTTTGATACCAGAAGTCTGCTTGCACAGTTCCAGCTCGCTGTAAAGCTCCACGGCGAACTGTAACCGTGCAAGCAGATTTCTGGTATCAAAATGCCGTGCCGTCACAATATCGTCGCATCCGGACATACATGTCTACATTGTGCCGGCACGGCGTGCGTTCCCGTGTTAGTATCGAGTGGATCCCGTGCCGTCACTTTTCTATCTGGGAATCATTCGCGATTATGTATTTTTTGAATAAGGACTAGACTACACTTCCCTGGCATACTGAGCGACCGGTCACATCTCCGACTATCGGTAAGTCATTACACTTCCCTGCATTGCCGACCGGTCACATCTCCGACTATCGGTAAGTCATTACACTTCCCTGCATTGCCGACCGGTCACATCTCCGACTATCGGTAAGTCATCTCATTCATGTTAAAGGCTACGTTTAAAAAATCCTTTTTACTCATGATGCCTTATCGACGAAAGTTTCGAAGATGCTTATAGTAGTCAGCCTAAGCGGGTTATTAAGTGCACAGTACTAAACGTGTGACCGATGGTATTTATTTATTATTTTAATAAAAGATATATACTATATTTCCTCTTTAGCGTGATATGCCTGCGACTCTATGAATGAACATAGAAATCTCTCTTTACAGCACACATCTTCTTATTTGGCGCTACCAATTTGGGAGACGTAGTGTACTAGAGACCTTACGTTGGGTGAGGTTGGTCTTGATAGAATTTTGCTTTCGGTCACCTTCGTTAGCCACTTCACGCGACAGCACGAACTCCGGAGGCGGGGCATTCAAAAGTTCCAGCGAGGAATGTAGATTAAAATTACAATATAAGATCATAAAATTCCTGTCGATTTCGTTCATATTTTTTTTTAACTCTTTTACGATTCTTTCTATTTTATCAATAATTCTTCATAATTTTTTTTTTTCAAACATCACGACAACTTCACGTCAAAACGAATGGCATGAGAAAGTCACCCGTTGCAGTTTTACCATCAACGGAAGGGGTTCATTTTTTTGTTTGTTGTTGCTCGATTTATTACTTCCCAGTTGAAGGCGGGCGACGATTCTGCGGTGCAGTACTCTTCCATCGAGACAAACTGGAACAGCGCTTGCGCTCGGGACACAGCGCGGGGTAAAGGCCAGCTTCGTAATCGTGCGCGTTATCAGTCGCAGCGCAGCGTTTGCCAGAATCGGCTGATTTGTTCTCGGTACAATCAGCTTCATCTCTAGTGGTTTACATTTGGTAGCGCTGACCTTGATACTCCAGCGACTTTAACGAGAGTTCTATCTTGTATTGTTTTCGGTCTCATCGAAAAAAAAAAAAATTTAACTTAAAAAATGAAGATCGCTATAGTCGGCGGTGGTGTAGTGGGACTAACGACCGCGCTTCAGACCAAACAAGAGCTACGCAACTCCGACATAACGGTCTACGCCGAGAGCTTCGACGACACGACGAGTCACGTCGCGGCTGGAGTTTTCAGAGTCGGCACTTCCTATTCCGGACCTACCGAAGAAATTACCAGGTCAGATTAATCGAGACATCGATGAAACTTTGCCTAAGAAATAAACTTTAATTTACCATAATTTTTTCTTCCCAGATCTTGGATAAACGATTCTTGGAGCTACTACGATGAGCTGCGCAGATCGAGAGAATCCGTTCGCGCCGGTGTCGCGAGTATATCCGCTTACATGTTCGCCAATTCGAGTCCAATGGCAGTCAGGGTCTGTAAAAAATAAAAAGATCCAATTAACACAAATTGCTGGCAACGTTTTTTTGCGTTACCTCGTTGATTGATAACTCTGAAACAGAATCCATGGATGGAAGGTCTCTTACCGACGTACAGACAGATAGACCCGACGGAATTCAATCTCGTGGGCGGAGATTGGAAATACGGATCGTACTTTACCACTGTGATCACCCAGTGCACGTACCATTTGCCATGGGCCAGGCAGAAGTAAGTTTTGGACTCGATAATCTACACCCTCCAGGCCTCGAATCAAAAGCTGAGCAACATTGTCGCGTTATTTTTTTTAAGACTCGTCGAGAGCGGCGTCAAACTCGTGGGAAAGAAAATTGATGCGCTGGAAGAGCTCGTCGACGATAACGATTTTATCATGAACTGCGCCGGACTCGGTGCGCGCGAACTGTGCGGCGACTTGCGTCTCGTTCCGATACGCGGTCAGATAACGAAGGTGAAGAATTTTTTTTTCTAACATAAGGTAAAGGACCCAGTTTCTGACAAGGACTCAGTTGAGTCTCTTGGTCCTCCTTGTTTATCCCTATGATTTTCTTCTTCTTCTTTTCCTTTTTGCTTCCTCATAGAGGAAGCTATGTTTTCGGGAAAACATTTTTTTTCGAGATTTTAATGTCAGCTTACTATAAATGGTCGAAAACGTCGAGAAATGTCAGTTTTAGCTGGCGTCCGGATGTATGTGTGTATGCACGTGTGTGTGTGTACGTGACAGCGTGCATCGCTTAGATCGCCTATAACTCGGAAACGGCTCGAGATAGCGGGTTGAAATTTTGTACACTTGTAGAGTGGTCACGTCTCTTCCTTCGGTGTAATTTTCATGAAGATTGAGGCCCGTTTTGAAATTTTACGAGAATTTGAAATTTTTGAAAATAGTCTGTGGTAGCTCTAACTTTTGCAAATTTTGAGCTATCGTCATAAAACTGCACACGAATATAGTATTTTTATCAAAGACCTTTGGTGTTGAATTTGGCCGAAATCTACCGAAGGGATCAGATTTTATGGAACTTTGATTTTTTTCAAAAATTACCAAAAACCGTCTAATTTGAGTAAACATGGAGGTATCGAGCTTAAATTTGGCATGGGAATGGACTAACACGGTACAATGTTTCGTATTAAATTTCGTAAAAATTGATCCAACCGTTTAAATTTTCTGGGATTTTGAAAATGTTCAACTTTTTTTTTTGTTTTCATTTCCGGTTTTATGCCATAGGCCAAGTACCGGCCCTATGATTTTCCACGCTTAAAATGAGAGACCTGCGTAGAAGTGTCATAAACTGGGTCCTTTGCCTTATCTATCATGAAATCGCTTGAGGCTGAGCTGTAAAAAAAACTGGATTATGATTATGATTTTCAAGGTAAAAGCACCTTGGATCAAAGCGTGTTTCTACGGCGAATTGGACACCTACATAGTGCCCGACATGGACGGCAACGTGACTCTCGGAGGTACGCGAAACTACGCCTCGGAGAACAGAACAGTTTGCCCGCACGACGCTGCGGGGATACGCGAGAGATGCGCGAAACTTTTGCCGTCGATAGCCAAAGCGAACGTTCTCAGTCACGCGATCGGTCTGCGACCTCATCGGGAGAGCAACGTGAGAGTCGAGATCGAGAAAATTTCAAACGGAAGCTCGAAGGCAACGGTAAGCAAGTCAGCAGTCGATGTGTTTCTTCGATCTTTGCCCTCTTCGATCGAAGAGGGCAAATACCCTGAAACATTTGATTTTTCCAGATTGTGCACAACTACGGTCACGGTGGTTACGGAGTGTGCACCGCGCCGGGAACAGCGAAATTCGCAATCGGGCTTGCGAAAGCGGCGCACGCGTCTTCGGGATCGAAATTGTAGATTAATTAATTTTCTTGTAAATAAAAAAAAAACAAAATGTACTTCATTCAGGAATTTACACGGGAACAGTCGATAATACACGCACTAATACTGTACGGTGCTTGTTCATTTTTTGTCCTTCGCACGAGACTTTTTTTTTGTCCTTTGCTCGTGCGTTTCGTCATTGTCGCCCCGACGATGAGACACTTGTTTCACGATTTTCGAGACGGCCGACAAATGTTCTGGTTTTTTTTCCTCGACCGATTCTCGTACGTCGGGCGACACGTTCGATGAATTGTTTGCGACGGGATGAGAATCCTTTTTCACTTCTGCGCGAAGATTTTTCTCTTCTGCACTCCGAGGAGGAAAGTCGGAGATTTATTTCTTGCCGAGTTTTGGATTTTTTCGGGGCGGAGCTCCCCAACGAAGCGACGTGCTGTCCACCGTCAGACGCGGCCTCTTGAATTGATTGCTCTTTATGTGCTCCTCGACGAGCTTCGGTGTTACGCAGATCACGTGCTGACCCTTCCAGTATTTCACCATGTTCATGCTCTGCAGAGTCGATATGATGTCCGTCTGCGAGATGCTCGTCATTTGACTGGAAATGTGAACGGTTAATGAGAGCTTCGTCGTCGCTCGAGCCACGTCCGATAGGGAACACGATCATTTCATTTATTTTTATTTTTTCTTAAGGGTCGCCTTTTATCGAGCATTTTCAGGTGTATTAGGCAGACATTTTTTTAACGACATTTTTTGTGTTTTTCCAATGAAACTAAGTGAATATTTTTATTGATATTATTACATAATGCAGGAATTTTTTGTCACACCACATTGAATTCTTAAGGAGTTGCAAGCTGCGTTGTAGAACTGACTGTTTGCAACTTACGACCGGAATACTTCAGCAATCAATTAACAGACCGACTTCAAATTTAGAGGGCATATTAAGAGCACATCTCGCTATCCTTCGGACGACGAACTCTCAAATTTGAAAATGACGATTTATGGGGAAATTATAAGTTTCATAAAACAATATGAAACATTCGAAAGCTTTTAAAAATTGTGCCACCATTTTGTCACTTTGGAAAAAAAAAAATGATCGTAATTCAGACGATAGAGTTTAGTTTTGTGTTTACATTAAATATGCCCGGATTTCCTTTTTCAGATCATTAGAACACTTTAAATTGTGGTCCAGGTAGTAAAACAGCAGCTTGCGCCACCTTAAGGTTTAAATGTTGTGACAAAAAATGCCTGCATTATGTAATAATATCAATAAAAATATTTACTGAGTTTCATTGCAATGAACCAAAAATTCCGGTACCAAAGTTTCTGTTAATACACCTGGAAAGGTAAAAAAAGGCTACTCTACCCTCATCGGCACTTACCTCAAATCTTTGATGCTAAGCGTACCCCTGAAGTCTCTAAGTATCTCCAACAGTATCCAACTCCAGTAACTCCTATATGACAATTTGCCAAGATCGCTCAATGGTTTTTCCGGACTACCGACAGTCTGTTCGATTCTACTGAGTTCGTAGCTGAACGCTATGAGAAGTTTGCCGTAGCCTTGTCGCTGGAAAGGCGGAAGCGTGAGTATGCAAGCGACGTTGTTGCCGTCCGGAGATTCTTTTTCCTAATTTAAAAGGAAGAAAAAAATTAATATATATATAGCCGTTCGTTAGTCTCAACGTCCGAAACTTGCGCATCGAGCAACGATCACGAGACGATTTACCTTCGAGAAATATCCGACCAAATGAGCGCCGTGTTTGTCGACTTCGCAGAGTATGTAAAAAAGAAAGGGCTCGACGTCGAAGTAAAGCGTTTTGTGATCGAGAAAGAGTTTCGCAAGCAGACACAAATTTTGACAGTATATCTTGTGCTCTCTGCCGTCGACTTCCCAGATGCTGAGCGTGCCCTTCCGATATATTTCTTTGCCCACCGGTTGTCTGTGCGTACACTCGCTCTAAAAAAATAATAAGACAATCGCATTGTAACGAAAATTTCGCAATCGTAAAGCGTGCGTTCTTGAATGCAGTTCGACTCTGTTCGGCTAAATCCAGAAACATTCGACATGTATGCAGATGTATTCCAGGTTGCTCAGTTCAGGGTTCAGTTTTAACACAAATCCGCTCTGGTACGCGATCTTTTGTCAACAAAACGGACGAAATGTATTCGGTGGAAAGAATTTTAAAAACAATTTTAAAAACCCACTAGCAGCGGACAGTCATAAATTGGATAAATCATAAGCGCATCTGCATTCAAGAGCGCACCCAAAATGTCTTTCAACTTGGGACAAACTATAATTATTAATCTTACCATGTGATACCTGTATGTTTTTTCCAGTCTCATGTACTTCAGGCAATACTCGCATATCCATAGTTTCGCTTGTTTTCCGTACTCCTCGGGATAAGGACTGAAGTACCACGTGTCTATTTCGTACCTTCCTGCAACGTAACTTTGAGAGTCGTGAAATTCCTTTTTTTTCACTGCAACGACGGGAGGTGAAAAATTCATCGCGCTTACCTATTTGTATTCTGTCTATGTACTTGACTTTTGTGATAGCCTCGTGCTCTTTTTCCAGCGCCGCCGTCGTGGGGTCCATCTCGGCGTAAGTCTGAAACGAAAAATTACGAAAGTTTGAAGATTAACAATTTTTTTAAATTAAATAACTTTTAATTTAAAAAATTTAATAAACTTAATGAATTTAATAAATTTCATAAATAAATAAAAATGTAATAAACCCGCCCTGCCCAGTAACAGGATGATGGGATGAATTTTACGGCACAGTAAAAAAAGGTTTGCACATTTAAAAAACTTGCCCCTGGCCCTTTTTTTTTTCTTGTTAATTTTATTATTATTTTCTTTTCCACAACAGATCTCACCTTCTGTATGTGATTGATTTCATCGTGTCTCCTTTTCTGATTTCTCGTTATCTTCCTGTCCGACGAATCAGCGAGCAGATCGCTGGCGGGACGTTCGCTGGTCTTCCAGCTTCGATCGCTCATGTCGAATCTGCTCGACATGATTCTGTCTCTCGGCACCCACTCGTCCAGTCTTCTGTTGTGTCCCTCGTAGTGAACATAGTACTCGTAGTGACTGTCAGCCTCGTTGTAACGGGTCTGGATTATCTCCGCAGGATCTGAAATAATTCAACGTCAAATTTACTCCAACCCGATAATCGTGTTTAATAAAATTATTATTATCGAAAATTAATAGAAATTAATGTAAATAAATTAAATCTTATACTAATAGAAACTAACAAATAAATAAAACCTTCAGTTAATACAAATAAATAAATAAACAAATAAATAAATAAAAACGTAAATGAATAAAAACCAATAAATAAAAAAAATCTTGAAATAATCTTAATACGAGAAATTTCATTTTCACGTCTCTTTACAGTCACAGTTGCGACGTTCAGTTACATTATCAGAAAATATTCGATTAAATCGTACCCAAACTTCCAGCCCGCTATCGTTCGAACTATAAAAAAATTGCGCGAGTTGGCGCCGGCCCGAGACTATTTAACTTGAATCTCGACGGCAAGTTTATTTCGCGAGAATACTCGACACACATAACACGCGAGAATACGCGACGACATGACGTCTTAACGACGATTGATGACACATAGCCTTCGAAGTGCGATAAAAGAAAATTATCGGAATTTGTGTACGCAAAAGTTCGTCGCAGCCGCTTCTCGCCGGTGGAGCACGAATGAAATCACGAAGATGACCGAGTACTCGTATCGCGAATTGCGTCGGAGTGTCACGGAGAGAGGGGGTGGGGGTGAGAGGGGGGAGAATCGCCGATACTCACGCCAGGAGTCGTCCGACCTTCGAACCAAATAGTGCTCGCCGATGTCGAGGGGTAACTCCTCGAGACTGTCGGCGTCGTCGCCGGAGCCTTTGCCGCCGTTCGACATCGCGCTGTCTCGCTGCTTCTCCTGCTTCATCATCGTGTCTTTAGCTCCAACCGCAGAACTCTCTTTGGCTCGTTGTTCCACATCCGCCATTTTGCGATGACAAACGTTTTGCGACTGCGTGAGAATCTTTACGGGCAGCACCATTCGTCGTATCGCCGACGCGCGCCGTCCCAACGCGCGCATGAAACGCGAAACTGTGGCGCGAAAAATAATTCGAAGACCGGTGCGGCGCGCCATCTACCGTCGCGGCGGGGCACCAACAGCCGCGAAATTACGAACGTCTGCGCTTTTTGTCATCGATTTTAAGCATTATCGTTTTTATCAATTATAGATGCGTGTTTATGTATAGATATATATATATGTATATTTTCCCATCGAAACTATCAATATTTGCGTTACGATGGAATTGCAACAGATTCCATTGAATATTCGAGGTTACTCCTAAGCTTACCCATTAAGTAATACATAAACTAATCGAAGGAGAATGAAATACTTCAAACGATATAATAAATTTTCGTTTCGCACCACTCAACTGCGTTATTGCGATAGCGGAGTCGGGCAATCTTATGCTCGGAATCACGGATAAGATACGATTTATCGGCAATCGATAAAGTCGCTTCGCTCGTACTATCAGTGATTTTTTAATGATTGATTATTGCAATTCTCGACACTGAAGCGTATTTATTACGTCGGTAATGACACTCGGTATACGAAGTTTTTACACGAAGAAATCGATAGATTGAATGTCATATGCCAAGAGTTAAAACGAATACTTGGTATATCGAATCGATATTTCTGGATGTGTTTAATACACCGATCGATACTGTTTAAGCTCGATTTTTGGTGATAAATTCAATCTATCGTTTTCCGCGTAAAAACTATATTAGAACGACGAAACGCTTATAGGCAACGTTCGCAGCGTTTCTCGTGCGAAGATTGCCCAACTCCGCGCTCCAAACACGATTTTGACGAAACAACGGGCTTAGATGAAAATTCCGGTTTTTTTTTTCTCGAGCTTCGAGTCAAGTTCGTTCGTCGTACCGTTTCGTCGTGCCCTGCAGCACGGATTTTTTTGTAGCCTTAACCGATAAGCCCCGTTCCCCGTGCGATCGCTGGACCCCGTTCGAAATACTCCTCTGGCGCTTCGGCTTGGCGATATCGCGGAATTGGACGAAATTCGTGCAGTTTCCCGCGAGCCCGGCCTCCGATCAGGAGCCGATTTTCTCGCCCAGAGGCTGGGGCCTGAAATTGTACTCCACTCTTCTCTGATGCTGCTCAAAGAGCTTTCGCTCGCGCTCCCTTCTCCTCTGCTCCCTCAGAGCCTCAGTGGGATCGCCGAACTCCTCGGACGTCTCCTCCTCCCAGCTTGTCGCGTTGTCCTCCCACACGCCCAACTCCTTCGTCGGCACCCGCTCCGTAGCTACGGCGAACTTCGACGGATTCCAGTTCGCCTGCTCCGCCCTCTTGTCCCTCACTACAACCTTCGTCTGTCTCGTTATCTTTGGCGTCATGTCCTGCAAAGCGATAAAATCGTGTAAGGAAATACATTTTAAAAATTAAATAAATAAAAATTCGCTACGTGAGAATTTAATAATAAAGCAGGGCTGAAGGACTCGAGTCGATGTATAATTATCGTTAGGAATAAAACTGGTGTAAAGATAACTGTATAAATGTTAAGCATTGGCATTAAATCTCTTTTACTACTACTAATAAATTAATCGTATTTAATAACACCTCGAAAGAAATTTTTTATGAAAAAAGAGAAAGCCAAATTACTTGATTAAGATTTACATATTCTCTAAGATTTACATATTCACAAAGGGGTAATTGCCCCTACATAAACTATTCATAAGGAATAGTTTATGTAGGGGAAATTACCCCTCGGTTGCAAAGAGAGTATCTAAAACAAGGAGCAAGAGAATTCTCTGATATCCTCAAACAAGCAAATCCAGCTTCCGTGGACTAAACAAAACCCAAAGTTTTCCCCCCAGTCATATTATTCTATATGATAATATAGTTTAATATTACTGGGTGGAAAACTCCGGGTTTTGGTTAATCTACAGAAACTGGATTTGCTTGTTTGAGGATAGAGTATTCACTTGCTCCTTGTTTTAGATACTCTCTTTGCAATCGCAGGGTAATTGATAAATTAATATTAAAAGTCTATGCAGTGCAATGTTATGTAAATAAAAAACAACAATAAAAAATTTGCCACTGCTCTGTAGTGCCAATTTTTTTATAATTCATAATTTTTTTTTTTGTGGTACATTTGGTTTGAAAGTACCAATGGCCGAACACCTAAGGGAACAGTCCCAGTCCCCGGACGTGCAGGAAAAATTGTATTTCCAACTTTCCTGTACGCACGTCTTGTCCAGCCACTGGGACGCGTCCAATCATCAGGACGTTCGCTTTACCTCGAAGAAATTAGCTTGTTGCTCTCCGTCCTCCGGCTCCGGCGGTTTGGCCACCTGCTGTCTGTACTGTTCGATCTTGGTCTGTATGAGGTTGGACGGCTTGTCCGGCACGACGACGACGGGATTTTCCTCCCACTGATCCCACTGCTCGGTTTCCTTGACAAAATTAAATCTCACGTTAATTCCTTCGCGGAAAGACGCGCGATGCCTCGAGAAAAAAATGGAAAATTTCCGATACAAAAAAAAAAAACATAAAAAAACTGTGTACGTGTTACTTACGGCGCGATTGTTGACAACATTGGGCACGACTCCTACGGCCGAGAGGGGAATCGAGTCGCACGAGGATCTTCGTCTGCGTCGAAGACAGCACATGGCACGTCTGAACACACCCAGAATAATTACGAACAGTGCCTTGAGTCTGTTCACGAGATATTCGAGAGCCATCGTGCGGCTCTCTAATTTTTATGACCGTCCTCCTCTGCCTGCCCGTCTAACCTCTCGCGACGTAACTCGCCACTGTGCGTCGTTCACCGAGCGACACGGCAAGCGCCCGGCTTACGAGACGCGGACAAAATTTTTATCGTTTTATCGCGGCATACCATCGCGAATGTATAATATCAAATTGCATCGGCGGACAGACTGTTCCGCGTTATCATCGCGCGTACAGGATCAACGAACGGGATCGAGTGAAGTGCACTGCCTTCGGTGTCAGCCGGTTCGCGAACGCGCGCTCGGTTTGTTTTGGAACACATCGGGAACGAAAACGTTTTGTTTTTGTTTCTCTCGTATCTTTTCTTTTGCATTTTTGTTTTTAGATATGTTATCATACTTATCATGTTATCAAATGTTATCATTTACGGCTAATTCACTTCAGCCGAATAGTCAAGTGAATTCGCCGTAAATTAATAGCCGAATTAGTTTCAGCTGAAAAGTTATTTCCACCTAATAGTGACCCGGTAGGAGAAAGACCGCATATACAAATCTTCTATAAGGGTATTATCTCATACGGGAAAACTGTCACTTCTGCTCTCTAAGTCTCAGTTTTCGACCAGAAGTGATTTCACATCAGAAATACGTGACCTGCGGTCGAAAAATGAGATTTTAAAACCGTAAATAACGTATTGAGTTATGGCGTCACTTTCGACCGGTAAATGAGTTTTTCAAACAGGAAATGAAGTATTTAAGATACGTCACTTTTGGCCGGCAGATGAGATTTCTAAATAGGAAATGACGTATTTACGGTATGACTTAACTTTCGATCGACAAATGAGATTTTCAAACCGGAAGTGACCGATTTCCGGTATGACGTCACTTCCGGTAAAAAAAATGAGATTTTCAAACAAGACATGACGTATTTAAAGTATGACGTCATTTCCGGTCAAAATATTACATTTTCAAACCGCAAGTAACTTATTTAAGGTATGATGTCACTTCTGATAGAAAAATTAGATTTTCAAACAGGAAATGGCGTAGTTAAGGTATGACGTCACTTTCGATCGACAAATGAGATTTTCAAACGGAAAATTACTTATTTAAGGTGTGATGTCACTTTCAGCCGAGACATGAGATTATCAAACAGGAAATTACCTATTTAAGAAATGGCATCACTTTCGGTCGACAAATGTGTTTTTTAAACAGAAAAATTACTTATTTAAGTTATGACGTTATTTTCGGTTAAAAAATGAGATTTTCAAAATAAAATCTCATTTTCTTGAGAAATTGCGTTTTGGTTGAAATAAGTTTGACGTAAATGATACCTTACCTTTCTTATTTAAACGAGAAACGCCTAGTCGTTCAGTTAGTGATCGAACAGTCGTGTCCTATTCGTATGGATATATTGCTGCTCTATTGAGGAGTTCTGTGCGGACGAATAATCCCTAAATTCGTGAGATTGGACGTGATTACACGCACGTCGAGGCAAACAACAGTTGCTTTATTATTCATTCAAGGAACTCTAGTACATAACAATAATTTTTAGATCGACTATATCACGTCTATTTCAGTTGTCGGAAACAGTTTACGAACATTAGAATACGTTAGTCAGGGTTAAATCAATCTTTGAGGTGTTCAAGTCCTAACGCACTTTTCGCGTTTCGTCGACGGATCAAACTTGCATTTCTCGTAGGCCCCGCATTTCGTTCCACCGCAATAAACAGCTCCGCCTGTAAATAAGAATGAAAAAAAAAATCATGAAAATCGCAAAAAAATACAGGTTGTCATATACATGTGTGTACATATACACACATGTATATGTATATATATATATATATATATTGTAGCGGTTATGTTAGTGCGCGCGCTTCGCGCGGTCACAGTATCTGTGGGTATCTATGAGTATCCGTGAATATCTATGAGTATCCGTGAGTATCTATGAGTATCCGTGAGTATCTGTGTGAGTATCTGTGTGAGCATCTGTGCGCGCGCTTCGCGCGGTCACAGTATCTGTGGGTATCTATGAGTATCCGTGAATATCTATGAGTATCCGTGAGTATCTATGAGTATCCGTGAGTATCTGTGTGAGTATCTGTGTGAGCATCTGTGTGAGTATCTGTGTGAGTAACTGTGTGAGCAGCTGTGTGAGTATCTGTGTGAGTAACTGTGTGAGTATCTGTGCGAGTATCTGTGTGAGTAACTGTGTGAGTATCTGTGTGAGTATCTGTGTGAGTATCCTGTGTGAGTATCGTGTGTGAGTATCCTGTGTGAGTATCCTGTGTGAGTATCCTGTGTGAATATCCTGTGTAAGTATCCTGTGTGAGTATCCGTGTGAGTATGTGGGTGAGTATCTGTGTGAGTATCTGTGTGAGTAACTGCGTGAGTATCTGTGTGAGTATCCTGTGTGAGTATCCTGTGTGAGTATCTGTGTGAGCATCTGTGTGAGCATCTGTGTGAGTATCCTGTGTGAGTAACTGTGTGAGCATCTGTGTGAGCATCTGTGTGAGCATCTGTGTGAGTATCTGTAACTATCGGTGTGAGTGTCCAATCGCCATGAACTTTATCATTACGTAGATATACTTGGGTCACTTGGGTGATGGTATTTACCGTTGGACGATCCTTTGTATCCTCCATCGTCACCCGTGTTTACAGAACTCGGTGAGGCGCACGAATTATTACCGCACTTGTTGGGGCAACACTTTTGATTGAAGTTGCACTGATGGTCGCTCTGGCAGCTCGGCGTGCACTTGCTGACGGTATTTCTCATCGGACAATTGCCCCCGCGATCTGCGTCATAACCAACCAATATCACAAATCAAATCGATCCGAGCGTAATCGACGGACGCGCATATTGCGCTCCGCGGCTATAGTCGACACCCCACTATGATCTTTCTCGCCTTGTCGACAAAACTTAACAATAAGAGCATTTTTTTTAACTTACGTGAAAGCTGCGCGTTCGATTCGCAAACAGCCAGCGCCAGACAGAACAAGACAACAAACATTTTTACTGGAAAAAAAAAAATAATAATAATCAATAAATTGCCGTGCGCATAAACTAATCAATTAATTGTTGCTAAGCCGGAAGTTGCGCGTTACTGAGACGTAGGTCAGTCCGTGAACTCACCGTCCATGATAGTGACCCAAATTATCCTCGCGTCGTACGAAATAGGTTCGAGCCGTAAACGTTCCTCTCAAGACTAGCGCTTCTCTCTGGCAAGTTTCACGCTTCTCGTCGTTCCTTTTATATCCCCACTCGGCGTTGCAGCGTCGGGGAAAGGCAGCATTTTTTTAACGCGCTCGATTCCTCGCCGTTTGCCGATTCTTTTACACATACATCATTTTTCCTGCGCACGACGTGCGCGACAGGCGATCGACGCGCTGTTCCAGGATAAACCGAGAGTGCTTTAATGCAGTCGAGATATCCGCTGGCGGAAAGAGACGCTCGGTTTCTTACCCGCAATTTTAATAACACATCCGCGACAGCGTGAGTTCGGGATTAAGGGGGAGCTGGAGATTACGAATCGCGCGTGTGCGAGAGCTTGTTTCTTCGCTCGTTAAGTACGAGGCGCGTACGAAACTGCAGACTCCGCGAGCGAGATCGTTAAATAACAGCGCAAACGCACACGACCGCGATAAACGAGATTCTCTCGCTCGAACGCTGATCGAGTCACGAAAGCCAATCGTGTTTTTCCCCCTGCGCACCGACCGGGCGCAGAAGATCCACTCTTAAACGAGTGCCATTAAACGAGCAATAGACCGAAAGGCAAATGTTGATTGATCGTGATTTGCTTTTTATTTTTTATTTTTTTTTTTTGATTCAACACAATTGCGACGTAATAGAGTTACAGCGTCGGCGATGATGAATTCGTTCCTCGAACGTCTCGGGCTCGCAGACCCGAGGATATACTCTTGCGGTTTGTGGACTAGCCTAAGATATATAATTAGACAATAATGGCTTTCTTTGTTAAAAAAAAGGAATACAAAAAAATGATCGGGCCGACACGCGGGTCCCATCTTCGTGATTCTTAGACACTTCGATGACTCTGCACTGAGATAATGTATAGTTTCGCCTCTTATGGAGCCTATTTCGATGCGAGGAAGTTCATTTTTTGTACAGGTCAGATTAAACATAGGGAAAAATTTCATACAATTGTAACGGACCGAATTATGATTAGGCTTCGTCGTTGTTCTTTTTTGTGCAGGACATCGCGTATGTCTTTCTACGATCTATCTATGATCTATGATCTATGATCTATGATCTATGATCTATGATCTATGATCTATGATCTATGATCTATGATCTATGATCTATGATCTAGGACCTTTACAAGTGTCCTTGACGAAACTCGTTTTGGCGAATACTTATAGTGTACGTATAAACACGAGTTTTAACTATACTTTGGCGGTTAGAGTTTCGTTCACATGAGCAAGTTTGACGAATTATTATTATTATATTATTATCATTATTATTATTGTCAGTTTTTCGTCACTATACGCGTTTGGGTTAATTTTTGTTTTTTTTTTATATCACACATCAGTTGTTATAGACGACGAAGGGGTTGCCGTTAGGTGCGTTGTCGTAAGTTACGTCCCCCGGGCTCCCGAATGGCAACTCGATCGACTCGACGACTTCGATGTCCGGTCTCTGGCAGGCAAACGCGCCGCAACGGTTTTTGCAACATTTCTTCGTCGCCCGACAGTCGCTGTCGGAACTGCAGGTCGAGGAGCATACCCATCTTCCGGTCGGAACCGCAGGACAGACACCGGGTTTTTCTGCAACGATAGACAATGCTTTATTAGACAATGTTTCGGTCGAATGTATAACATAAATTAGTACATTATGACACTAGTGCGAAAAAAGTTTTTCTGACGAGTGTGAGTTGTTGCAATCACACGAGCTAAGAAAACGTTTTTCGCGCGAGTATCGTACATTTTATTTCACGAGGTACGAAAATGGGGTTTTTACGCTCGCAAAGCGGGCGCAAAACCTTAATTTTCCCATCAAGTGAGATAATAATTAATTATGGACAACTGTAGAAAATAGTTTTTTTAAAATTAATTCTGTAACAAGCAACATGCATCGAAATTCGAACACAGTCGAAAAACGAGATTGTTAAAAACAGCGATTTAAATGATTTCTCAAAGTCAATTTTTTGACAAACTATAGACTATGAGTTGCCCAAAGACGACCGAACAGTGTAGTCGAAAATTGAAAAAAAAAAAAAAATACATAATCGATTTCTTTGCACCACGAAAGTTTTTTTTTCGAAATCGTACGATGATCTTAACCGTGCAAGTACTGGGGATTTTTTTCCAATCGCAAATGCCCATACCTTCTTTTAAGCACGAAAACGATACGGCTGTTCGTAATAAATGTTCTTCGGCGTTATAAAAAAAACAACTTTTGTTTAAAAAAAAAAAAACACATTTTTACAGATTTTTTTTAGCACATTAACTTATTATTCGAATTCGATCCGCTACGTAAAGGGTTAATTCGTTTACTGTGTGATACACGTGCAAATCGTTCTGCGCCTAAAATAAACGAATATAGACAACGATAGAATATAGCTTCGTTTCAAATAACAGACTACAACAAGCAACATACATCGAAATTTAAACACGTTAAAAAAAAAAGATTGCTTAAAGCGGCAATTTAAATGATTACCCAAAGTCAATATTGTGACGAATCACTGAACATGAGCTGCTCAAAGACGACCGAACAGCGACATCAAAAAATTATAAAAAAAAAAAAAATACATCAAAAGCTTTTTTTGTCGCACTAAAAAAAAAAAAAAAAAAAATGCTTTCGAGATGGCACATCGATCTTAATTCGTTCAACGCGTGATACACATACGGATCGCTTTGTGCGTCACGCAAAGTGCTTTTCTCTTCTCTCAACGCCGGTAATAAAATAACAAATAATACGAGATAATGTCATCAGCTGACTCACCGAATTGTTCCCGTCTGCGCATGGTGACCGGCCTCGAGCACACAGTGCCGCCGCAGCTCGTCGGGCAGCATTTGCCGATGCTCTCGCAGTGTCCGTCGGCGAAGCACGAACGCGAGCAGATGTCCACCGACAGGGGTGGCGGACACGAGCCCGGTTTCTCGGCGTAAAAATTGTTGTAGTTGAATTGTCCGTTCGCGACGACGAAGCAAACGGCCAGAAGCAGTATTATCCTCGCGCACGTCATTGTCGATTGGTCGATCGATCCGTTCGTTGCTTCACCGACGAAAATTCTTCCGTTCGCCCACCGACAGGTTAACTCCGCACGGGTTTTCTATTCGTGAACGCGTATCGACGAGTCGTACTCTTGTATTTATACGGAACTCCGCTCCGCGAATCCCCTCCAAGATCTTCGTCATCGGCTCGGCCACCGCCAGGAGACGTGACGCGTAGGGACACGCGACGAAATCCAAGATCTCGCTCACTGCACCGGACTTTAGTGTTACCGAGAATGCAAAATGGGAAAAAAATAAGTGTATACATATGGGGGATTCCACGTCAAGTCGGACGGTCCAAAATTCTGACCCTCTTAGATCGAGCTGACAGCTCGTGATTTTATTTATTCATTTATTTATTTATTTGTTTACGGGACACGCCCTTTTACAATAAAATACAGATTTAAATAGAAAAAATAATAACAATAGTCTTTCGTTTCATGTAGTGTATCCACAATAATGAAATTGAATAATCACAGTGATATGAGATCAGGTTTCGAGTAACACATAAGTGAAATTGAAATATCACGGAAGTTTTTGGGTTATTCATAGAATAGGACTCGAGTGGATAGAGCGTTTGTGTAGGCTGAGATAAGTCCGCCGAAAAGGTGGGACAAGTTTATCCTGTTCGCAACGCTCGTAAACCGGTAGTGATTTTGCGGTACAAAAATAATTTGGGAATACAAAAGATGCTATTCTTGATTAACTATCTGCGTGCATTTTTATTCACACATTTTCGAGCAGGAGAAACTTGAGGGAAAGACATTTTTTTTTATTATTTGGCAAGTATGAATGTGCATTTTGCTTAAAATTGGACTGAATGTTGTTTTGTTAGTGTGAAACGACATGTATACATTTTTTAATGCGTTGGGATTGCGTTCGATTTCGTCACGCGTCTAACCATTTATGTTTAAGAAAAATCGTTGGACGTCTGTGGAATTTGAGCGCCATACCAACTCATTTAAACATTTTTACATGTTGTTTCGCACTAATAAAAGAACATTCTATGAAATTGTAAATGAAATGCAGTCATACTTGCTGATCATTAAAAAAAAATAAGAATATACTTTTTGTTTTAATTTTCCAATCACGAGAAACTTAAAAAAAAAAAACAGAAAATTCTTATTTTTTAAAGTTTTCATCGAGTTTGACTGTGCATTTGCTTAAAATTTCATATGTTCTTTTATATTAGTGTCAGCACATGTGTAAATTTCGAAGTGGGTTGGGATTGCGTTCAATTTGTGCAGACGTCCAACCATTTTTTTAAATATGAATATATATGTATATATTCTGTAAAAAAAATGGTTGAACGTTTGCAGTAATTGAAGTGAATCGCAACCCATTTAGAAATGTATAAATGTTGTTTGACACCAATAAAAAAAAAATGTTGTGAAATTTTAAGCTGAGTGCACAGAGCCACAGGGTAAACCGGCCAATGAATGGACAGATAAGCAGACGAAAAGCCAGACGTTTTTTATGCACTTACGAAAAGTGTTCATTCACTGGTCCTGTCCATTCATTAGCTGGTTTACCCTGTTTGCTGAAAATTTTTAAAAAATAAGAAATCTGTTTTGAAAAAATTTACGAACATAGTTATTTTAAAATACCATATTTTTTATACAAAACTTTTTTTTTCACGAGCAAGAGTTTCCGAGATATAAAAATTTTAAGTATTACCACTTCAATCTGCTGACTTGAAGAGGAGAGCCGATAAAAATCTTTAAAAAAATCCAGGTACATACACTGTATAATACAACAACATCACGAACTTTCGGCTCGATCTAAGAGGCTCGGTGTTTCGGGCCCTTCGACTCGACGCGGAATGCCCCATACATCCTTCGCGTATGGCCTTTGCCCGGAGAGTTTCGACGGACGCGTTGCCGAGCGGCTAATTAACCAAAATTCATAAGCTAACCGCGATTCAGATTTACGGGTCTGCGGTGGACGACCGGCGGTTTCTCCCGGCGTCTCGATTATATTTTTTTTTCGCACAACGCGCGACGATTGTTCGCAGCGATACAGATCGCCCGGCTTGTTTGCAGGAAGGAAAAGGACGTGGCTTTCGCGCGCCACCGAGTTCCCCATAAGACTGCCTTCCCTTCGGACAGACTGCGGACTTCATCAGGATGCTCGAACGAACGAGAGAATAATTTATCATTCGGCGAGTAATTTATTCTTCGCAGCGTCTGCCGAACGAGGGCTATTTTTATTCGACTGCATCAACGACCAACACTTGTGTCCATTGTACTCGCGTAACTGCGCGTGTACATCGCTCGCTCACCTTTCGACAATCACTCGAGAAAACCTTCGAGAACACGGCGTTATTCGTCTTGCTCGACGTGCAAACGCTTCTCTCTGCATCTGCATATTCAAATATCGTCGAGGAGCGGAAGACGGCCGTGCGACTCGAGGCTGTGCCCGAGCATTAGCATTTTTTATCCGAACATCTCAATGTTAAGGTAGTTCTGTAGCTTTGTATTCGTTTTGCATAAGTTCGAGAAAAATGAGATAAAATTGCAAATACTTCTTGATGGTATAAAAATCTGAAAAAATGCATGCTTATTAAAGGTGCTGAAAAGATTGATTTCGCGTCCAGAAGTATTTGCAATGTTATCTCATTTTTCTCGAACTTATGCGAAATGAATATCAAGCGACAGAACTCGCTTGCGCAAGCGGGCTCTACCGCTTGCGAAACAATGAGATAAAATTGCAAATACTTCTCGATGGTTTAAAAATCTGAAAAAATGCATGTTTATTAAAGGTACTGAAAATATTGATCTCGCGTCGAGAAGTATTTGCAATGTTATCTCATTTTTCTCGAACTTATGCGAAATGAATATCAAGCGACAGAACTCGCTTGCGCAAGCGGGCTCCACCGCTTGCGAAAAAATGAGATAAAATTGCAAATACTTCTCGATGGTTTAAAAATCTGAAAAAATGCATGTTTATTAAAGGGACTGAAAAGATTGATTTCGCATCGAGAAGTATTTGCAATGTTATCTCATTTTTCTCGAACTTATGCGAAATGAATACCAAGCGACAGATCTACCTTAAGTTAGGAATTTCGCAAGCGGGCTCTACAGATTGCGAAAAAATGACATAAAATTGTAAATACTTCTCGAAGGTATAAAAATTTGAAAAAATGCATGTTTATTAAAGTTACTGAAAAGATTGATTTCGCGTCGAGAAGTATTTGCAATGTTATCTCATTTTTCTCGAACTTATGCGAAATGAATACCAAGCGACAGATCTATCTTAAGTTAGGAATTTTACAAGCGGGCTCTGCCGCTTGCGAAAAAATGAGATAAAATTGCAAATACTTCTCGATGGTATAAAAATCTGAAAAAATGCATGCTTATTAAAGGTACTGAAAATATTGATTTCGCATCGAGAAGTATTTGCAATGTTATCTCATTTTTCTTGAACTTATGCGAAATGAATACCAAGCGACAGATTTACTTAAGTTAAGAATTCCGCAAGCGGGCACGACCGCTACGTGATATCGAAGATTCACGCTCTCGAGGACGACGGGTTTTCAAGCACGCGTTGACGAAACGAATTTGTTTGTTTTTTTATTTATTTTTTCCAAACGCGGAGATAGAAGTTTCTTTTCTCGTCCGTTACATCAAGAAAATTCATTTATCTCAGCGATTCTCGGCAAACGAATATTTAATTTGAATATGGTGTGGTATTTATTGGGTATAAGAATAATACATTCTCGACGCGGTAGATTCGAATCTTCGGAATATACAGAATTACAATATTTTACCAACTGTTTTAGCACTAATTTGGATGAATATTTATGTATTTTTATTTATTGCATAAAAAGGTCAATTAAAGGTAACGCATAAAAACGAGGTACTCCCCGTTATAAGACGAGGAGAAAAGCCATCGACGAGGTTGTACAATGGAGCTGAAAGTCGTATAAGTCAGAATGAAGAACAGGAAAATATAAAAATAAGAAAAAATGATTTCTTTGTTATTTTTATATTTAAATCTAAGATAAATATGAAATAAATTGTATCTAAGTTAAATCTAAGATTAATTGCCGCAAGACCTTAAACGGTTTCGGAACGGACGACATAGCGAAGAATTGCCAAGAAGACCAGCCAGGAGGAAACATTTTTTAAGAAGCCTACTTCTAAAACAAAATCGGACACCACCGAACTAAATTGAAATATGTAAATACATTAATAAATTAAGTTAAGATTAAACCACTATTATATTTATATTTTAAGTACTATTATTAATTATTATAACTATAATAATAATTAATTATAATAATTATAATAATTAGAAATTATTATAATTTGTATTAAAGTACTATTATATTTTGTATATTATTTTAATTTGCGAGGGACGGATGGGGAAGGTCTGTTGCGGGGTATGACGAAATAATGTCCAGTTTAAGATTACAATATATAGTTTTATTTTGTTATCACAAACAGCCAGGACAAATTGTTTTATTGGCTCGACGTATAAAAAAGAAAGATATTGCGAAATACGACGAATGGGTCGAGGTCCTCCCGTTAACGAACGAAGTCCAACGACGATTAATTGTTTTCTTCAGCGACGATATATAAAACACACGATATCTCGCATAAAACAAACGGATCCTTGACGCGAGTCGCGACTCTCACGTACACGCGTGTCGGATTCCATAGAGTTTTTACTTTACACAATATACGAATACCAGTTCGAACGCTTGGAATTACACGTATACCGTACAGCGCTAGAGGTTCGAACATTCCGTTCCTAACGATGAAGATGTCGTGAATAATAATACGATTAACGATACGACAGCGACGTAAACAATCTGCCGTACGACATTTCACGAGAGATAAAGATATTTTAGAAGAAAAAAAATAAATAAAATAATAAAAAAATAAAAATGTTGCAAGACCGTGGAAATCGATGTGCGGAAAGACGTTCGATGGCTATCGGGAACGAGGTTAAACGGACCGCGTCTCTAACCCTTTTCCAGGGTTCCTTTTTTTCTGCGAATAATCATCGACACGAGACTATTAAGCACGAGAAATTGAAAAGTCCAGTTTAAGGATGTTTGGGCCAAAACGCGTTTCTGTTCGATCGCTATAAAACTTTGCTACATTGTAGGGACAGACCCACTGAATCGTTTGCAATTTTTTCAGATTTTTTGACCGTTCAGTTTTTTTAGTAATGCGTGTACAAAGCTACATAAGGCACCGTGCAAACGTCTTGGAAATCGGTCGGGAACGGCAGAACTTAGAGATTTTCTCCGCCGATTTTTGTTAGATTCGAATTAAAAACCCACCACAGCGAAGGGCATACTATCAGACAGATTGTGTCCAAATTTAAAGAAGATTCACCGTTTTGTTTCCGAGATAAATTCAATAAACGAAAAACGCTATCTTTGTGTAGCCGCTTGCTGTGTCTGCGTTTCTCACTCGCACACTGACTGACGCAGTCAGCGGAGCTCCTCTCCCGTTCCCCTCCCGCGATTTTGGTCCAAACATCCTTAACGAAATACTTCACCACAGGGTAAATAAAATCTAAGTATATCTGCGTAAAAAACAAGAATAAAAATACATGGAGAAAGCGACTAAAATATACAGAATTTGGAAGTTCGATGTAGTGCTGTCAGGCTTTCGTGTATTTTTTTAAAATAATTAATATCCTTCGTCACGAGTGATATTTAAATCATTTTACTGTAGAGCTATCAAAGAGAAAATGAGCATCTGTTGTTCATATAATAACTTCTATATTTTATGATATCTATACTATTGTTAAACGTGTATATTATTTATACCAATGGGCTTGTCCCGTTATAATAAATAGATAAATAAATAAATCAATAAATAATTATCAATTCATAAAACCGCCCGAGAAGTTCCCAACTAAACGACTAAGGCATCGTCGCTCCCGCCGTTTCCGGTCTCTATAGCTGTATTATACCGACGAAAGGCACTTGACGCCCAGTCTGATAGCGATAAGGGCTCGTCGACTCAGGCAATATTTATGTGTCTCCAATCGCTCAATAACGATAAACTATTAATCATCCTACGACTTATTGTCGCTCTCCAAATCCATGGAAAGGAAAACAATTATAGAATTGTAAAAAACGTATGTACACTCGACGAAGACGTCAATCTCGAAATATACGCCAGCAATCATTTTTTTTCCCGGCGGAAACAAGGATAAATCTATATTAAGCCCATGATTGATCTGGAACGTCAAAGATTCATGTCAATTTCATGCGAAGAATCCCGCTCGCGCACGATTCAATGAACTCTGCCTCCGGGCACGTATACTTCGAGAGGTCGTATTTTTCCTCATATGTGACGGCAGGTGTGTGAAACGTTTCGGAGAATCGTTGCGGCACCGATCCGGCGGTATCCCCGGTTATTCGATACGCGAATTGGTTCACGGACGTTTCCTTGGGTTTATCCGCAAGCGACACCCGATAAATTTCACCGAGTGCCCTTCGGTTCTCTCACTCTGTCCATCGACCCGAAGATTTTTAATCGGCAATTTAATTTTCGTTCGTCAAATCGCTATTTAGCTTTACACATACTCGATGCGTGTTACCTAACGCACGAGCGCGCAGCAGCCACACTGAGAAAAAGAATAGTATTTCCTACTATAATCAATAGTTTCCAGGGGGGACGTTTATATAGATAGTTTCTGATGGAATATATTCAATTGGTTAAATTATACTTATGGTTGCAACCATGATGTTTTTTCATTGTCGTAACTATAAAATGTAGACGTTCCCCTCGGGAACTATTTTTTATGGCACAAAGTCAGTATTGTTGCTTTAACTAGGGTAAAAGTGGTGAATATGGCCCACCTCGATTAACACGTAAATCAATGATATATGGACCGGTCCATATTTCCCACTTTTACCCTATATAATTTTTTCTCAGTGCACGTGGCGGAACCGGAGGCGCCGGCGTCTTCTCGGGAAGCGCGTCGACGATCCTCGCGACTTCTCGCTCGTTCGGTAACAGCGACGCTCGTGTATTCCGGAAACCTGCGGGAATCGGACACGTCGATGTCCATCGATGAATTATTGTTCTCGATAATGTCGGCTCGGAGGTATTCCTAGGAATTTCCGGAGACGTCATGTCCCTGCTCTCTGACGGTTTGTTTCGAGTTTTCCGTATCTACCGTTGTGATCTCCGAGCGATGACGACTTTCGGACGTTTCGACGGCCGTGGCCGGTTTCTCGGTCCATACACGAGTATCCGGTGGCTGAGCGTTACTCGATCCTTCGGTTGCCCGGTGCAACGTTTACGTAATTCGTAGGAATGCGCGTTCCTGGAGGTGCCCGGTGGCAATGGGGTTTTCGTGGAAAACGATGATTCGACATTATTCGCCGGATCGTCGGACCTCTCCGGTACTTCCGGAATCTCGTTGACCTTGTCGGGCGGGTCGAGGTAGACGGGAAATCATAACGGGACGTTTATTTATTTATTTGTTTATTCGTTTACGGGATGAACCCTTTTACATACAATGTAAATATAAAAACATCAATAATCAGTAACTTATGAAATTAACTCTACAATAAGAATAATATCACCAGTTCGCATCTTAAGGATGGTCGAGCGTTACGTCATCAAGAAAAGTATGCTGATTTTTTTTTACGCATTGATACGAACGGTCTAAGTGTAACTGCAAAGTTTGAATGCGTTCGTCTTCACCGTTTTCGAGAATTTTTTTTTTTATTTGCACCATTTAACATTGATTCTTGTGGCAGATTGAAAATAAGCGATGAATTTTAATGTTTCTAGGGTAGTTCATGCGGAAACGTTACAAACGAATTGTTGAAAACTGTAAAGAATATTGTCAGGAAGCTCTGTATAAAAATGTAGACACTTGTTCTTCACCGTTAGTTAACAATAAGCAGTTACATGGAACTTTACAGCTTTATCTCGGCACGCTTGGCACGTGCGAGTGAGAGGCCGCATGGCCGACCTCTCACTCGCACACGACCTGCCCCGCACCTTGCGCGCCGCCGATCCTAACCACTCCGAGTCTCGCGCTCGACCCTCCTGACCCTCCTTAATATAAAAATAGACAATATGTATTTCATTACGGGATATACGGCAAAAACGAATCGAACCGTGAGAGAGCAGGATGTCTCTGGATACTCCGAGGAATACCTCCGAGCCGACATTGCGAGAACAATAATTCATCGATGGGCATCGACCGAGATTTCCGGGGTACACTAGGACTCAACTTCATGGGTAACATATAGGTGGCCGAAAACGAATCCTCTATTATTACCAACCTCTCCCAACACAAAGTCTCTAGCGCATTACGGCTCACAAACCATGTCCGTACAAAAAACCCGATATACGTGCTTAAACGCAATTTCCGTCCGATATCTTCGGACTCTTCTTCTTCTTCTTCTTCAATTTGACTGGGCCCACGGCTGTGGGAACCAGTCTGGCCACTGGGAGAAACCCGCGTCGGCCAACATATAATATCTTCGGACTCAAATGCATATCAGAGTCAAAAAGTAAAATAGCGTAATGTTTATTCACAATAATATATAGAACACGACGGATAAACGTTCTATACTCACCATCTGGTAACCCGTCCTGACTGAATGGGATAACAATCTTTGAATCTCCCGTCAAGTTGAGCCGACTTAAAAAGGGATTTCAAACGATATTCTCACCAAGGATGGGGTAATTTACCGACGCTCAAAGGTACGAGCGGTCGGTAATGCAGAAATCTGCTTATCCCAAAGTTACAGATTTTCGTCGAAAGATGCCGCTAAGCGTAAACGCTGCAACGATATTACCGCGTTGACATCGGAATACGGAACACCGCTGCTCTATTTTTATTTACTGTATTCTATTTTTTTTTCTCAGAGCGCCTTCTCCGAAGCAACCCTTGTCGAAAAATTGCGTTCCAGTTGAATTTCGGTTACTTTTGAATGTCGTGTTTGATTTCCAAATTTCGACCAAATTTGATTTCATATCTTGTTTAAGGTAAAAAGTGTCACAAACTGGGCCGATTACCTTACATGTGGGCAAAATTGAAGCCCGATATATTTAAAAAAGCTTCATCTCTCAGGAAGAAATAAAAAAAAAAGAAAAGAAATTTAAAAAAATCAAAATGTCATAAATTTTGAGGGGTGGATTACGCCTCGCGTGTGTGCGAGACCATGTTTCTTTGCTCGTTAAGGAGGGTCGAGCGCGAGACTCGGAGGGGATAGGCTCGGTGGCGCGCAAGGTGCGGGGCAGGTCGTGTGCGAGTGAGGTCCGCTATGCGACCTCTCACTTGCACGTGCCAAGCGTGCCAAGATAAAGCTGTAAAGTTCCATGCAATTGCGTATTGTTAACTACCGGTGAAGAACAAGTGTCTACATTTTTATACAGAGCTTCCTGATAATATACTTTACAGTTTTCAATCATTTGTTTGCAACCTTTCCGCATGAACTACCCGAGAAACATTAAAATTCATCGCTTATTATCAATCTGCCATAAGAATCAATGTTAAATGGTGCAAATTAAAAAAGAATTAAAATTCAAACTTTGCAGTTACACTTAGACCATTCATATCAATGCGAAAAAAAAAAAATCAGCATACTTTTCTTGATGACCTTGTAACGCTCGACCCTCCTTGAATAAGAGCAAACCCGTACGAAACGGCTGACTCCATGAGTGACATCGTCGAATAACAGTGCAAACACATACCGGGCCGTATGACCGCTATAAACGAGACTCTCGCTCGGGCGCGGGTCGAATCACGACACCCAATCGTCTTTTTCCCCCTGCGCACCGACGATACGCAAAAGATCCACTTTGAAACAAGTGCCAGTAAACGAGCAATGGACCAAAAGGCAAATGTTGATTGACCTTGATTTTTTTTTTTTTTTTCAAACAGTTGCGACCTAAGAGAGATACAACATCGTCGATGATGAATTCGTTCTTCGAACGAGTCGGACGCGCATACGCCAATGTAGACTCTTACGGTTTGCGGACTACTATAAACAATAATGGTTACGACAATAATGGTTTTCTCCGTTTAAAAAAAGAAAGAAAAAAAAATTGATCGTGTTGACACCCGTGTCCGATCCTCGTGATTCGTACACAGTCCGATGACTGTGCATTAAGATAACGTATAATTTCGCCCCTTATCCAGTGTATTTCGCTGTGAGGAAGTTAATGTTTTACAGATAGATTAAAGGCAAGAATAATTGTAGTAAATGAGGTATTCCATACGGTTTCGAACGGTCAAAAACCCGACCCTCTCCAAAAAAGTTGTATTTTCACCACGATTCATGATTATTAACAAGGGGTTTGTGTAATTTTTTTCAGAATTTTTGGATCGTATTTTTTTAAGATATCGAAAAATTAAACTTTTTTTAAAAACCCCTATATCTTAAAAACTATTATTATATATTAAATATTATATTACATAATATTTAATCATATATTATATTATATTATATATTATATATTAAAAAATATTAATACAGTTTGGGTTAATTTTTTTTTATCACACATCATTTGTCGTTGTAGAATTCGTAGTCTTCAACCTCCGGTCTCCCGCGTGGCTTCTTGCCGATCTCCGGTATCTGACAGGCAAAGGCGTCGCAACGATTTTTACAACATTTCTTCGTCCCCTCGCAATGGTCGTCGGAAGTGCAGGTCGAGGAGCATACCCAGGGTCCAGTCGCAGTCGATGGACAGACACCGGGTTTCTCTGCAACGATAGATAGACAATGGTTCTTTTTAGACAATGTATCAGTCGAAGGTACAGTATAAGATAATAAATGTGGATACCGATAGAAAATAGTTTTTTTTTTTTAATAACACTACAACTTTTTTCTAACCGAAAAATAGTGAATTTCGTAAAAAAAAACTGCTCAGTCTTTTGTTTCTCCGTAAAGAACTTTTGATTAGAAGTGTACGAGTAATAAAAAATACATCCTTAATAGAAGGAACCAGAGGGGACGCATCATGTCGCAATTTTAATTGACGCCTTTTTGGCTCTGAAAAAAAGGTCCGTATCGAATTTCGTTAAAAAAAATTCAATTTTCGTTAAAATTACTTCGGTTTTTGCAACAGAAAAGAGCGCTAAACCAAAAACAAAAAAGATACGGTCCGTTCCCTAGCAAAGCAAGCGACCGCGAACAGAGACCGAAGAAGCGACCCTAAAAGCGACGGTGGTTTAGTGCCAAAAATTAACTACACTAACGATCGCCGAAGCGACCGCTCTGGCGACATTCTTTTGCCTCATTTCGGCAGTGAAGTCGCTTCTTTGATTGTCGACCGAACAAACGACCATAAAAACAACCGTCCAGTATACACCGTAAAAAAATGGTAAATTTAATGTACTGGACTGGAAGTTTTTATGCAAAAACTGGTACATTAAATTAAATGTACAATTATGATGAAAAATGAATGTACTTTTTCATTAAAATTAAAGTAAATTATTAAAAATAAAGTATGTCCGATGTTTTTAGTACACTGAACACTAATTTTTCATCACAATTGTACATTAAATTTACTATACCAGTTTTTCCATAAAAACTTCCAGTCCGTTACCTTAAATTTCATACGAATTTTTCGTAAGTGTAAGCTTTTTGACGATCAGAATGAGCTTTTCTAGACGGTTGCTGTTACGGTCGTTTATTCGGTCGCTAATCAAACAAACGACTTCATTGCCGAAATACGGCAAACAAAAATGTGTCGCCAAAGCGGTCGCTTCAGCGGTCGTTAGTGTGGTTAATTTTTGGAACAACACAACCGTCGCCTTTAGGGTCGCTTCTTCGGTCGCTCGGTATGCCAGGGTTTATCGATTTTCTGCGGTCCGATTCGTTCCCCAACGTACGGGTCCGTTTCCGGTCCGTTTTACGGATTTTCCCGAAAAGCGGACGGTCGCACAACTTGCTAGGGTGTACTAAAAAGGAATAAATAATGCGTGATAATGTCGTAAGCTGACTCACCGGTAACCGGTATGGAGCACGCAGTTCCGCCGCAGTCCGTCGGACAGCATTTCTCGATGCCCGCACATTGTCCGTCGCCGGCGCACCGTTCCCAGCAGACGTTCATCGCCAGGCTTCGCGGACAGGAGCCCGGTTTCACCGTCTCGAAAACGTTGAAGCTGAGTCGTCCGTTCGCGACGACGAAACATCCAACCAAAAGCAGTGTTATCCTCGCGCACGCCATTATCGATTGGTCGATGAAACTGTACGTTGCTTTACCGACGAGAATTTTTCATTCGCCCACTGACGCGTTTACTCTGCACGAGCTTTCTATTCGTTAACGCCCATCGGGCAGTCGTGCACTTGTATTTATAGGGATCTCCGCTCGGCCAATCCCCTCCAAGATCTTCGTTATCGTGCCGACCACTGCCGGTAGCTGAGTCCTGCAGGGACACACAAAGAACTTCGATATCTCGCTCGCTGCACCGGACTTTAATATTACGGAGAATGCGAAATTAATTTATTTATTTACTTTATTTACGGGACGAGCCCTTTTACATGTTTATAATATTTTACAGTTCAGATAAAATTTCATATTTCGTGTAACATGTGTAACAGAATATTTCACAAAAAATTTCTTAAAAAATTTCGTAAAAAATTATTATTATACATTTTTCTCTATTTCATTCGTATTTTAAGACTTTTATTGCAAGCTGCGTATTGTAGGTAGATTGTAGGTAGAAATGAAAAAAAAATAAATGCATCGGACTATCGTATCTACTACAGTAGAACTTCGATTTTCCGATGACCTGTTATTCGAACCCTCTGTTATTCGAGCCGTCGCCGGTTCGGATAAAGGTTCTACTATCCGAACTATTGCGCGACTTTCTCGCGTCCTTACATTGTTGCGCGCTGCAAACAATAAGCTAATTCAAGTAAACTCGAACTCGCATAGACTCGCACAGCTTTACCGTGCATGCACGTCGGTCGTACGCTATTTAGCGTTTTGTCTCATTATCCCGTTTTGCCCCGCTGTGCCATTTTGCCCCGCTCTCCCCTACTGTAATTTTTTGTATAATCCGCGCTATATCGCGCAATATAGTTTCACGGTTCTGTTATCCGAATTTTCGTTAAACCGAACGAGCTCCAGTCCCAATTGATTCGGCTAATCGAGATTCTACTGTTAATGCTACGGACAATATAACAGGAAAAAACGCTGTAGATCCTACGCGTGTATGGTCTTTGCCCGGTGAATTTTACCGGACGGATATAACCAGACCGCGAGTCAGATTTACGGGATTGCGGTGGATCACCGCGGCTTCTCCCGGCGTCTCGGTTTTTTTTTTTTTTTTTGCACAATGCGACGATTATTTGCAGCGATATAGATCGCCCGGCCTATTGCAATAAGGAAACGGACGTGGCTTTAAGGATGCTTCACACGTGCAGTTCCAACCAAAAGTGAGATTCAGTGAAAATTTAAACACTTTCCATTTAATATAAAAATCTTAAAAAATTAACTGTATTAAACGTACCAACAACATTGATTTTGCATGTTAATGAAAAAAAAAAATTATTAAACAATTGCTAAAAAAAATGTTCAACAAATAATCAGTAAACCTTTTTTTTTCTATTTTCAAATGATTTCATTGATCTTCTAGAAGTCACATGATTTTTTTCAGAATTTTCGTACATTTTAGAATTTTCCGTTTTTGCAATCTTTTTAAGGCCATAACTACGGAGCAGTTTGCGCAATCGTCTCGGAAATTTTTGTCTGTACTGTGGAATCGTGATCCGGAAACCTATCCGAAATTCGTGCCTCTACATCGATTTTTAACATTTTCGATTTTTTTTACGTCAGAAAATTCTGAAAAAATTTATATGAATTCTAAAAAATCAGGGAATTCATTTAAAGTGAGAAAATAAAAATGTTATTGATAAAAAAAAAATGTGTTAATAACTTTTTGGGGATTATTATGATGCAAAATACTTATACTCATGCAAAATAGTATGCAATAGTACAATATATATCGTTTTATTCGTTTTGTCATTACAAACAGCCAGGACAAATTGTATTCTTGGCTCGACGTATAAAAAAGAAAAATATTGCGAAGTACGACGAACGGGTCGAAGTTTTCCCGTTAGCGAACGAAATCCAACGGCGATTAATTGTTCTCTTCAGCTACGATATATAAAATACACGATATCTCACATATAACAATCGGACCCTCGACGCGAGTCGCGACTTTCACGTACATGCGTGTCGGATACCATAGTGTTTTTACCTTACAATATACGAATACTAATTTGAACGCTTGAAATTACACGTATACCGTAACAGCGCTCGATGTTCGAACATTTCGTTCGTAACGACGAAGATCTCGAGAATAATAATACGATTAACGATACGACAAACTACAGTGATATAAACAATCTACCGTACGACATTTCACGAGAGATATTGATATTTAACAATTAAAAAAAAAACATGTTACAAGACCACGGTCTTGCAACATGTTTTTTTGAAATCGATGTACGGAAAGACGTTCGATGGCTATCGAGAACGAGGTTAAACGGACCGCGTCTCTAACCCATTTCCACGGCTTTTTTTTTCTGCGAATAACATCGACACGAAACAATTACTCGCGAGCAATTAAAAAGTCAACTTTAACGAAATACTTCACAGTATCGTAAATAAAATCTAAGTATACCTACGTAGAAAAAATAAAGAAAAATAAAAACACGGAGAAAGCGACAAAGATATAGAGTTACTGTACAAGAATTCGTAAGTTCGATTTGGCGCTGCCTGGCTTTCGTTTTTTTCCCTTAAGAATGATCAATCTATAAGATCGCCCGAGAAGTTCCTAACGCAACGATCTCTACGTTTATATTATATCGACGAAAGGCACTTGGCGTCCAGTCGACTCGCTGACTCGGGCAATAGTTATACGTCTCTAATCGACCAATAACCGCACTATTAATCATCCTCCGACTTATTGTCTCTCGGCAAATCCATGAAAAAATAATACAATAAAAAAAAAAAAAAATTATGTACACTCGACGGAGACGTGAATCTCAAAAATATGCCAGCAGTTATTTTTATTCCCGGCGAAAACAAGGATAAATCTGTATTAAGCCGACGATTAATCTGGGCTGTTGAAGATTCATGTCGATCTCATTCGAGGAATCCCGTTCGCGCAGAGTTCAATGAACTCTGCCTCCGAACGCTATCCAGCTTTAAATATATATACGAAGTATGTTGTCTAACGCGCGAGCGAGGAGTCGCCACGTGGCGGAACCGGAGGTGCCGGCATCTTCTTGGGAAGCGCGCCGACGATCCTCGCGATTTCTTGCTCGTTCGGCACACCGATGTTCATGTATTCCGGAAGCCTCGGGGAATCGGTCACGTCGATGCCGATCGATGAATTATTGTCCTCAATGCTGTCGGCTTGGACGTATTCCTCGGAATTTCCAGCTACGTCGTTTCGCTGTTCCCTGACGGCTTGTTTCGAGTTTTCCGTGTCTCCCGTTGGGACCTCCGAGTGATGACGACTTTCGGACGACGTTTCGGCGGCCGAAGCTGGTTTCTCGCTCCATACGCGAGTATCCGGTGGCTGAGCGTTACTCGATCCTTCGATGCTCGGTGCAACATTTACGTAATCCGTGGGAATGCACATTCCTGGAGGTGCCGGTGGCAATGGGGTTTTCGTGGAGAACGACGATTCGACATTATTCGCCGGATCCTCGGACTTCTCCGATACTTCCGGAATCTCGTTGACCTTGTCGGTCAGGTCGAGGTAGACGGGTTGATCGCACGGCGAACTCGGTGTCTTTGGCTCTGTCGGTGTGCCGTTCGAGTGAAATGCTGTGGACGGAGAAATAAAGAAATTATTTAATCTGACGAATTTGCATTAATATCGCGGTGCCCAACAACGCTGTGTATAGTGATTTCCGGTCGTATGCAAAAAAACTGATTTTTCGACCGGGAGTACGTCAGTTCCGACCCAAAATACTCATTTCTCACCCGGAAGTGACCTCGTACCGGAAATACGTCACTTCCGGTCGAAAAACGAGATTTTTAAAATGGAGGTGACGTACTTTCTGTATAATGTTACTTCCGGTCAAAAAAACGAGATTTCCCAACTGGTAATAACTTATTTCTGGTGTGACGTTACTTCCGGTAGAAAAACGAGATTTTCAAACTGGTAATAACTTATTTCTGGTATGACGTTACTTCCGGCCGAAAAATTAGATATCCGGAGTGGAAGTGACGTATTTCCGGTATGACGTCACTTCCGGTTGAAAAACGAGATTTGCAAACTGGTAGTGACGTATTTCTGGTATGACGTTACTTCCGGATAAAAAATGAGATTTTGAAATCGGAAGTGGTATATTTCCGGTGAATCTCTAAAAAGTCTAAATTTCCGGTTTTTAAAATTCAATAATCCATAGCGACGGAGCGAAGCGTTCAAGCCACAACAGCCTGCCAATAATAATAATAAAATCAAAAAGTGTTAAAACTCACAGTGAATCGGTAGCCCCGAGACCGGAAACGCAATGTAATGCTCGTTATCTCCAGTCTGCGAACCGGCGAGTACCCGCCGATTGTCGGACTCGTTGCTCGTTGCCGACGACCTCGGCGAGGGTGTGTAACGCATCGGCGAATATCTTCCGGTGAATGGCTTCGGGGCAGGTGGAATCTCGTAGGTCATGACGCCACCTTTGTCCTCCCTGGAGGATCTAAGTACCCTCCGATCTTCGGTGTCCGAGTGTGTTCCGCTGTCGCCGAGGCTCGTACCGCTGCATCCGCTTATTATGCTCATGCGACCCGACGACGAGGAACCTGAATCGAAGGACGAATGGAAATATTTAATTCTCCGCAATATCGATAAATTAGTATCGACATCTGTTCGTCGACTGGTATCGATAAAATGTGTTTTTGTAAATAGATTTTTTTACGTACTGGACAGACTATGAAGGCTCAAACTACTGATCGGTCGTCGATCGGCCAAATTTCGATCGGCGCTGTCCGCTTTGCTAGTCGTCGAAGCGGCATCTTCTCCTTGACTCGAAGAATCCTTCGACTCTGCAAAAATAAAAAATAAAAAAAAAATTAGAAAAATTAGAATACATTTTTTTAAAATTAGAATTTAAAAAAATTAGAAAAATCAGAATACATTTTTTTTTAATTAGAATTTTAAAAAATTAGAAAAATTAGAATACATTTTTTTTATTAGAACAAAAAAAAATTAGAAAAATTAGAATTAAAAAACAGCGTTGACAGTAAAAAAGTAGACAAATGGAGAGTTTCCAAGACTGACCTTTCTTGCCCTTCGTGAAGAATTTCTTAATTCTGTCGAATGGTGTGGGTGCTTTCATATCGTCCTTGATCCTCTTCTGTATCCTCTCGTACTCGTCCCGCATGGCAGTGAGTTGCCGCTGTTTGTCCTTGAAGCTCTGCTGAACGTCGTTTCGATTTCTCCAAGTTTCGACGAGTCTCTCGACCTCGGATATCGTGAAAACATTGTTCTTGAAGTCGTTTATTATCTCGAGGAGCTCGTCTTGGGGGCCGGATGGCTCGCGGGACTTCGTTCCCGTGCTCGATCCAGTTCTCGCCAAACCGGAAGTGCCGGAAGTCGGCGTCACCGTTCCTTCCTCGCGCTTCAAACCGCTCGATACGTTGGCTGGCTGCGAACGCAGGGAGGTCATTGAGGCTGTCAAGGGCATCGTCGAGATCGTAGAAGTCGTACACGCAGCTTTCGGGCCTAAAGAAAAAAAATTATTAATAATTAAGAATTCATATTTCATATTTTCGATAACTTCAGGAGGGAGTATTATTAGAATAGGGAGGGGATAGGAGACGCTCTTGACTGCGGAGAAAGGGCTGACGCAAATCGATACCTTAGCGCAGACAATCAAAGATTTATCTTCGAAATACCTGCGGTTACAGTACTTTTTTTATGTTACAGTAGAACCTCTCTTATCCGACCTTCGATTAACCGAGTCTATCCGAATAATACGGAAAAAGCGGATAAAACGGATAAAGCAGCAATACCCCGCGCGGAGTAGTCCGTGAAGACAACTTTGTTGTATACGCACTTAAACTTGTACACGTTTGCTTTATATTGCGAGCTGCAAGTACAATAGCTCCGATTTTAGAGTCAATGGTTTAAAGGGATTTTAAAGGATTTAAAGGGATTTATGTTTATGTGAAGTTAATGTTAATTAACGAAATTATAATTATACAAAAAATAACTGAATTAACTAATGAAGTTAATGTTTATATGAAGTGGTGTCATTTGAAAAAATATATAATAGTAGTAATAAGTTTGAATTGAGTATGTTATCTGTATTATCCGAGATTTCACTTATCCTATATACAATCCTATGATGATGGATACGATACACCCTCCTTAAAAAATGCTTCCGTTATGTTTAAGGTTTATTTAAGCCTAGAACTCAGGTACGGAATAGAAAACCACCCCAGACGATATTCAAACTGCCCTCCTAAAGTAGAAATTGACATTGTCCATTTGGGACCTGAACGATAATTTAGTTCAACTGTCTGATGATGTTTGCAGGCCGGCGGTAGCCTAAGTTGCTCGCTGATTTTTGTACAGAACGATAACGCACCGCGCTTTCGGCGGAAATCCACCTACTCTGGAGTTCCCGTTACTGTTTTGTGTAAGTGATTTTTTTTTATCAGAACTATCAAAAGTAACTTATTATTATGCAATTTGCATGTATATAGTTGCCGTTTTATTATTCAATAATTTTATAATTTTTATGAAAAACTAATCTTTTTTGCGTTTTCATTAATTTTTTCCTCATTACCAGTTAACAGTTTCTCCCCATTTGCATATGTCCAAAGAAATAGACTTTTTAAATGGAATACAATTAGACTATTTTTCCCTAATAGCCTGGTGTCCCGCTGTAAAATGGCGTTTGAAATTTGAAAATCGAGACGTTAAGAAAAACACACACAATTTTTTCATTTTGGACTTAAAGTGTGATTTCACCCCCTAAGCTTTAATTGATAAAATTTGCCGCATGTCATTCTCTTCCTTACTACAAAACGAAGAGATTCATGTGCGGCAAAACCCATTTACTGTTCATAGGATCCTTGTACGTATAAGAAACGCGTGGAATATATATCAAACCCAACCGACAGCGATAGGTGCGCGGTTGGTGTGCGGCTCTGGCGGTCCGTAAAGTCAAGCAGTACCGCCCGCGGTCAGTACTTGGATGGGTGACCGCTCGGCCGCGCGCTGGCTGGCGCATCGGATCGTGGAGCGGGAGGCAATTTTCTCGGAGATTGGTGATTCCCCTGTAGGAACACCAATCTCTGGGGAAAGAACCGTCTGTGTATGGCCAGGTTTTCCGCAGTTTCTCTGTGCCCTTGTGCGAATGCGACACAGTAACGGGGTAAGTCGGCTGCGGACGCAATCCGGGGGGAGGTGGGGTATGTAAAAGGGGAAAGACCTCATACAGATGGAAGACAAAAAATATATCAAACCCAGTCATGAGATTTTACGAGTGGAAAATGGCTAACCGGCTGGATGCATCTTCAGGTATCCCTGCAGAGGAAGATCCAAGCCGTTGGCCTGAACGCCCGGCGTCGGAGTCAACGGTGGTCCGTGAATCGGCGTAGGGGGCGGAAGTACGGAGTAATTCATCTCGCACGGGGTCGGCGAGGTCGTGGGATTCGGCGGTGGTAATTGCGGTGGTCCAACGAAGGTCAGAGACGTTGATACGGTTATAGGTCGAGCCGCCGGCGGAACCGAATAGGCCTCGCTCAATGGACGCGGTTTGCAATAATCCTCCTTGTCGTGCTCGTTGTCGCTGCATACGGAATTCCCGCAGGCCATCGGAGCTCCGCTTTCGTTACCTGAATGAAAAAATAGAAAAAAAAAAAAAATAGCCAATCGATCACCTCGGCTCGAACCGAATCAGTCTGCGAACTTCGGTAACTCACCCGCTCCGGGATTCGAGGTCGACTCGCTGATGACCTTGAGGTAGCTGTACATATTCGTGAACTCGTTCATTTGCTGCGATTTCCACAGTCCGAGCGAGGATTCGCGATGAATGGATTTAAAAAAAAAAAATACAAAAAATCTCGGAGTTAGCGAAATTCGAGAGTCTGGGTGGGAGAAAGTGTTATCGGTGATGAATTATTCCTGTACCATATAGCCGCGAAGCTGATGAGCCAGTTTCGCGTGACCCGCCTGCTCGGCGAGATCGGCAGGTGTGAGCTCCGCGACGTTCTTCAGATCGCAAGCCACATCGCCGCCGGGACACTCCAGTAACTGCCAGGCGAGCTTCTCGAGACCGAAGCGCGCGGCAAAGTGAAGCAGTGTTGGATTTTCTTCAGGGCCTAAAAAAAAAAATAATTAAATCATTCGATGATTTTTAAAAATCCTATTCTACTATGGAATTAATCCATAAATTCCTTACCGACTAATCGTCCTAACGGTTAGCAAAAGTAAAAGTAAACTCTACTTCGTTACAATTTTCTTTAAATAATTTTATTTATGACAAAAAAAATATATGTACATATACTAGTGCTTCTGGTGGCTCGTGCGCTCGCATGGACACGCTCCAAAATATTTAAAATCATTCCGCAATACTTGACTTGACTCGACTTGAAATCATTACACAATATAAAAAAGAAAACAGCATTTTTTTCACTATATAAAACAGTTAAAATAAATTGTATTTATAATAAATAGATTATATCTTTATAATATATAAAAGTTTCGCCGCTGCGGACGCTATGTCAAGAATGGGGGAGGGGATTTAAGTCATTAATATTCAAAGCCCCCTTAAAGGACTTACCTTATTATTTAAGACCCTTTAATCAACTTAGAATAATAAGAGCACTTATCAACGAAAAAGGGGTACTTAAGGCCTTACAATTCTAAGCCCCACTTAATGGATTTATGCCCTTATGCAATTCTAAGTGGGGCTTGGAATTGCAAGCTCATAATACTTTTATTGGGACTTAGACTAATAAGGGCTTAAGTACAGAAAGGGGGGGGGGAGGATTTCTTGCCCAGGTCCTGATTATTCTAAGTCCACTTCAGCTCCTGCCCAGGGTTTTATTATTTTAAGTTTTCTAGAAACTTGATGCGAATCACCAGAAGCACTTCTATAAATATATTTATATATATATTATGCTTTTCCTATTTACACAACAATTTTGTAAAACCGTTTAATAACGTTATCTTACTCGTTTGATTTCGTTGCAGCGGTGCCGCGCCGCTGGGAGTCGACAGGAGATCGAAGCGAGGCGGTAGGTTTTTCTGAAACGCGTGAACCATCCAGTTGTCCAATTGGTCGCGGTCTCCCGGATTGAATCCGAAGGTCTGTGAATGATGATAATTACAAAAATAATCAAACTTTTAAAAAAAGACAGAAAAAAGCAAAAAATAATTAAGACGTTTAATTTACCTGGCACATAAATTCGAGCGGATTGTCATGGGCCCTGAGTATCTGATCGAGTTCCCTCAGTCTACTCTCGCACTTGACCTGCTTGACGCCCTGAGGGCATCCATTTATCATAACCCTCACGCCGACGAGCATGGAGACTTCGAGGCATCGGTCCGGTATAGAAAATTGTAGGACGTAAGGGTTTCTTCTCTTAACGTGAGTTATCTCTATCGCCTCGCCGCATCGGTCGACTATCACGTCGACTGTGTCCTCCTGTCTCAGTGGATCGTTCAAGATGGCCATCACACGATTTTGTCCCTACGCAAATGGTTCCACGATTGTTAATCCTACTTTCACTCTCGACTAAATTAATGGCGGGTCAGCGTTGATTACAGCGAGGGAAAACCACAGTGGTCGTATTATCAAATCGAAATCTGCGTGCCTACGAAATTATCAATAAATTTGCGATAAATGCCTAGTCAAAATTTGCATACAAAAGAGACGCCATTGGATGTTATCGTCACGTGGTACTCGACGGGTAGGACAGCACGTGACATTATCAGGTTTTCTGGCGAATTGATTGCTTGGCATTTGTTTCATGAGATTTTTCGTTAAATTGTCATGTGCTCGAAGCATTCTTCGATTTTCACCGTAAGCACGCGTTGGGATAAATATATGAACAATTTATCGTACAATACAAAACTAACGGGCCGGAAAAAAAGTGTCGCGCGGTAGCCGGTTCTCCGCTACGGTGATTCTGTGATAGTCGCAGTACAGGCAGAGTTTGAGCGGAGGCTTGCATCTTCGTACGGTTACACCATGGCAGATCCTGCGACCATCAAAACCACCGAGAAAACGACCGGTCGTTTTTGGACAAAAATAGGTCCGGTAAAACGACTGTTAAAACGACTTCATCCGCGGTAGAGAGCTTTCAGTCAGGTCGTTTTACATTTCAAGACTGGACGAACAACCGCGGAAACGACCGTTCAAAAGACCTTTCAGTCCGGTTGTCGTTATGGGGTCGTTTCTTCAGTTGAAAATAAAAAAACGACCGGACTGAAAGGTGTTTTGAACAGTCGTTTTCGCCGTAGTTCATTCGCTAATTAATTGTAAAACCACCTGACTGCAAGCCCTCCCCTGGAAGCTGCTCGTATGGGGCTGGTACGGACACGGATAAGGACGTTTTGACAGTCGTTTTCGCGGACGTATGTTTGTCCGAAAACGACCGGTCGTTTACTCGGTCGCTTTGAAGGTAGTTTGATGGTGATTTTTCAAGTCGCAGAACTTGCCAGGGCAATTCAGTATAAAGTCACATACGGCCAGAGACGCAACTGTGTCGTTCGTAATCGGTACAAACCATTTTTTATTTCTTCGGATAGGATGTTTGATAAATTATTAAATGCTCTCAGCGTTCTTGGATTTTTGGCGTAGGCACGCGATGGGATAACCCAGATAGACAACTGACGGCACGGGACCGACTCGGTGATAGCACGAGAACGAACGTCGTGCTGGCACAATACAGACATGCACGTCCGCATGTGACTATATTGTGACGGCGCGGCATTTTTTTTAACCAAAAACTTCTCGCACAGTCCAGCTTGCCGCGGAGCTCCACTGTTTTGACGAGAAGCTTCACAGTAAGCTGAAACTGTGCAAGCAGGTTCTGGTATCAAAACGCCGTGCCGTCACAATATCGTCATGTGCGGACGCACATGACACCGCGTGACATCCAGAAGTCAAATGTGAATCAATCGCCAATCGTTACAACGGCTATACAGGTGGTTATTCCTATCCATTTCATCGTAAAAAAGTTTTTACGATGGAATGGATAGAAATAACCATCGGTAAATCCGTAGGCTTATAGGTCCTCTTTTTTATTAATTAAATTAGCTCATTAATATGATAAAATCGAAAATGTCAGTTGTGGCGGAATGCACGACACGTTTTTCTATCTGGGAAATTATGAATTATGTATAGCGAAATACAAAATTAATGGGCCGGTAAGAAAACGTTGCCAGCTAGCCGATTCTCCGCTAGAGCTATTCTATCGGAGTCGCATTGCAGGTAGAGTTTGACCGTCGGCTCGCATCTTCATACAATTACGATTCGATATAGTCATCCACGACCAAAGACGTAAATGTGTCGTTCGCGATCGCTACCAACCATTTTAACTTTCTTCGGATGAACGGAGAAGGTTGTTTTGTCGTTCCGCAGTGCGGTCGGTGGGTTAGTTCCAAGAATGGCCACCGCGGCGCCCAAGAATTCTCCGACGAAAGTCTCGTCCTGGTCCTTGACGAAGAACTTCCTCCACAGCCCGTAGTTCATGAGGGCGCTTCGGTGAATGTCGGTCAGATGTCCGTCGTGAACACCGAGCATCATCGCCAACACCCGATCGGCCGAAAACTGTTTGGCGAGTGACGCAGCTTGTTCCGGCCTCGTCGACACGCGCTCGAGCAGCCCCGGACAAACCACGACGATCTGCAGTCGAGCCTTGCCAATTTTTTCCTGCATCGTCGGCGGAGTTGGCATCGTGTCCTCGACGGCGACGTGCCTCACGCGAAAGGGCGGTCTGCCCTGCTGTCTGCTTATCTGCTCGAAGCAGGCCGTCAGGTAATTCACCCATAACGCCGAAGCCTCGCTGTCCTTGCTCGACACGAATACGACGTCGTCGCGCTCCTCCGACACGCACGAGCTTCCGCTGGACTCGAGCTTCGACGCTGCTGCGCCTGCGCGCGATCGAGAACCTGCAGACGACAGAAAAATAATAGTCATAAGTATTTAAGGCGGGGCTAAAGATCAGCATAATGTCAAAGTACTTTGAATCAATTTTTCTCCGAAACGGTTTTATGAAATTAAAAACGCCCCGCGCCCTCACTGGGTATTTTATTAAGGTAGTACTAGCACAATGATTGACGCCGCCTAAGTTCGAGAGAAAAAAGACAAAGATTACATACACTTCTCGATGAGAAAAAAATCTGAAAAAATTGTAGCATATAAAAGGTGCTGAAAAGATTGTTTGGGCATAATAATAATTTCAGAATGTTGTCTGTCACGCGCCCATACGTGTTTAACCTCCCCTTAAGGTGGTCCTAAAGATCAAAATATCCTGAAAATATTTCCAATACATTTTTTTCTGAAATGTTGTTATAAAATGAAAACCAAATCGCCTGCTCACTGGATATTTGATTAACATACTGCGCCCCGCAACTAGTTTTTCATTTTGTAGAATCGTTTCGGAAAAAATCAACATAACATCATGATATTTTGAATCCATTTTTCTCCGAAACATTTTTATAAAATAAAAAACGAATCGCGCGTCTCACTGGGTATTTGATTAACGCATTGCACCCGGCAATTACGTTTCGCTTTATAGATATAGTTTCGGAGAAAGATAGATTCAACATTATAACTCCGCCTCTCCAGCGAGCATACGTGTGTAGCCTTTGCTTTAAAAAAACAGAAAAACAAAACGAAGGCTCAGCCACAATGGTAGAAAATTATTTCCAAGGATGGAAACGAAACAAAAAGAATACCGTAGGGACGACTAATAACTGTGTCGTAGCGACGAACACCGACGTCGTTTCCCCCGGGGAATAATAAATGCGCTTAAGTAGCGAGATAAACATAAGCATAGCGTGCAGAGGAGCATCGTAGTAATTCGGGGTCCTCGCGCAGCGTGTCCCGAGAGAGAGTGAGCGAGTCGGTCCGAGCGAGGCTCAGACTAACGAGAGTCGACGGAACGGACGTGCCACACCCTGCGGGTGACCGGCGAGCGGAGGGTCGAAGTTAACTGCAGGATAATTGAAACGAGTGACTGGCAGAGAAAAAGGGTCGGGTTTTTACTGTACTGTAAACTACAATACTGTACAGTACATAAACCGTTGAGGACACGTACGGGGCCGCAACAGTTTATCGTGCACACGAGCGACGGAACTGGGTCGACGACGGACGGACAGCAGCGCGCGTGTAGACCGAGCTCGTACTACAAATTCATAATGTTGCGTTTACTCCTCGACCCTAGTTTATCATCCGCGCCTCTTCTTTGACATTGCTTTTAGCTATCCGCCAGTCGGCTCTCTCTCGCCTTCTCCTCCCAGAGTACTCTCATACATTCCGACACCAAAGTCTAATTTTTATTCGCTGATACACGCATAACCTAAAAAAGAAAAAGCAACCGAAGACGCAAATATTCTTGGCGATCCTCGAGTCGCAGAGCGCACAGAATCGAACCGGGAGAATTCTCGCGACTGCTGCCGGCGATGTGAAATTAAACATTCGCGGAGGCGCGTGTTATTAAAAAAAGGAAGCAACGGGAGCTACAAAGTATAGAAGCTAAATAGAGTGAGGTTTCTGCGCTCGTGCGTATGTTTCCGTTTCTCGGGTGTCAAGAGAGTTGAAGCACGACCGGGGCGCATGGCCGTGCCATCGGTTTATTTATTCGTTTCTCTCGACATAACCTCCTCCCCCCCTCTCCTCCACCGTGCGCGTCCCTCGGGAGATTCTCCACGGGGAATCGAGGTACAAGGGAGATAAAAGTTTTCGTTATATTTTTGGTTAAAGTTTATACATTTTCGAGCGGTCTCCGAACGTATCATTTTTTTTTATTCGTGGCAATAGTGTTAGCTTCCGTGGAGAGCCGAGGAGCGGGTTTGTATCCGAGTGTAGCGTTTTGACGAATGGTCGAGACACGGAGGCGAAGGGGGCAAAGATACCGATAGCGGGTTGAACCGCTGCTAGGCGGCAACAAAAGCCTCGTTGTCAGACTCGGCGCGGCTCGTACGCCGCTCGATTATGGTATGTGGGAAAAAGTCTTGAGTAGGGAAAAAAAAGAAATAGAACGAGTAGACGAGAAGTAACGACCCCGTTAGCGTTACGAATAATCATTGGTCCCGATAACGAAGCGCTCTCGGTATAGATCGAAAAAAAGTATCGTAAAAAAAAATGGTAGAATAAAGAGAAAAATCACGGGTAAAATGGAACACCGCGGGGCAAAATGGACCGATTACCTTGATTCAAAAAGATGCTTCTTGTTCTATTTAGGTCCCGAAATAAAAATGGTAAACATGGCCCCTTTTGCCCCGGGTCTTCTCCGTTCTTCGGCAATCTCGAGCGTCTTATCGTGGATTAAAATTGGACAAATGATGATGGACTCACGCGGCCTGATGCCAGAGAGATCCAGAAAATTGGGCCGGTTGCGCCTCCTGGATCGCGGCGTGCCGCACTCGGCAAGCATCTCGCCTATCACTTCCGGTTGGATATTTTTTATATATATGTGATATATATATATATGTGTTTAACGGACGTACAGCGAGCGTTAGATCGGTAAAAAAAAATCGGTAAAATATTAATGTTATCAAAATAATTTATTTTCGATGAAATAACGATATAGCATTCGCGAGAACTGAACGATCGGAACGAAGTCGATGCGCGGCGTTGAAGACTCGACTGGGGGCCCCGGACGTTCCCCGGTCCCAAGATTCTCTCCGCCGTCTCCTTCCTCTCTTCCACTTCCTCCCTTCGGTTTATAGCAGCGCGGCGAGCACCTTGCGCCAATAATACACGACGAATGACGCGGGAAGTAACGTTTCGTTCTCCATTGTTTCCACTGTGCGTTCGTCGAACGAATTAGGCTCGATGCCCATAAACCATCAAAGAGTCTCCGTGGTGGCTGTTCGTACGTGTATGTGTAGTCGAGAACGCGACGGGAATCGCTGAAGAGCCGTCGCTAATGTTCAGTTATAGCGAACCAACCATCGAAAGATTCAATATATTCCACATAAAAAAAATATATATGTATAGATAATATATGAAATATAGACAGTAAAAAATAATTTCCTAAAACCGGAATGCTAAGTTTAGCAAAAATAAATTTGTCAAGTAAGTGACAAAGTCGTTTGTTGAGGTTGAGTAGACAAATCGGTACTTTTATTTGCCGTGTCATAAACAATTTTAGTTTGTACTTTTGTATGTAAAACTGGAACCGAATGGTGCGATGGGAAAATTAACGAATAAAAAATGGTATATATTGTAAATATACCAAAAAACAAACGAATTTAATGTAATGGCGAGCAAAATGGGACAGTGGGGCAAAACGGAACAGTCGGGCAAAACTCAATTTTCCAACAATTTTTCAATGCTCCATTTTGCCCCATCGATACAACCGGATTGTCTGTCCCGTTTTGCCACACTATCTCATTTTGCCCCGCTCACCCCTATTTCGAACATACATTTTTTAACCATGTGATTGGATTTCTTTTGGGGCCTGACGACTGAAGAGTTGGAAGGTCGTAAGTCGAGATGGGCATTCCCGTTTGTCTGGGCTGCAAGAGTTTTGTTACAGTGACCCGTTTGCCTACTTTCAATACAGGCACAAAAAACTACCTTGCTGCGGCAGCAAATTTTTTCTGCTGCAGCAGCAAATTTTTTTCTTGACACGACGACAAACTATCAGCGTTACATAATTTTGTTGGACTAACGAAACCATTTTACCCCCCCCCCCCCCCCCCCCCCCCTTCGTCTCGTCTCTGAGTGAGCACTCAGAGGAAAATAATATTTTAGAAGAGGGAGAGAAAATTTTTCTCTTCCCCATTTTGCCCCGAAATGATTCACGTCGGAGTTATCAAAGCATAAATACCACAGAGAAGTCCGTATTAAGCTAAACGTGATTCTGTTTAGATCGTTCCACCCGCACATTCGCCGGTTCCACGACGCTTTATGTAGACCGCCATTCCCCCCTCCCCCCCCTGCGTTCCGTTCGCTCGAATTTGCAGAATTAACGCTTCGTTTGCATGCACAAGCACCATGGTCTAATGAGCGGAGGAGCGCTTCCACGCGATAATTATATCCTCGAAACTCGAGAGACGGTTGGATAACTTAACTTTCATGATGAACGTGCATATTCGCACGCCGTAAATCTTCCGAAGGCCTTGAATATTTTTTTCTACCGTTGCAATAATATATTAGTGAAGTATACATTACATATATCAGCAATATATTTTATCTACCAAAATATATATGTAATATACGTATTACTAGCAGTTACGTTGGCTCACGCGTTCGCAGTATCTGTGTGAGTATCTATGTAAGTATCCGTGTGAGTATCGTGTGAGTATACGTGTGAGTACCGTGTGAGCCGTGTGAGTATCCGTGTGAGTATCCGTGTGAGTATCGTGTGAGTATACGTGTGAGTACCGTGTGAGCCGTGTGAGTATCCGTGTGAGTATCCGTGTGAGTATCCGTGTGAGTATTCGTGTGAGTATCCGTGTGAGTATTCGTGTGAGTATCCGTGTGAGTATTCGTGTGAGTATCCGTGTGAGTATTCGTGTGAGTATCCGTGTGAGTATCCGTGTGAGTATCCGTGTGAGTATCCGTGTGAGTATACGTGTGAGTATACGTGTGAGTATACGTGTGAGTATACGTGTGAGTATACGTGTGAGTATACGTGTGAGTATACGTGTGAGTATACGTGTGAGTATACGTGTGAGTATACGTGTGAGTATACGTGTGAGTATACGTGTGAGTATACGTCTGAGTATACGTGTGAGTATACGTGTGAGTATACGTGTGAGTATACGTGTGAGTATAGGTGTGAGTATACGTGTGAGTATACGCGTGTGTATGTGTGTGAGTATATGTGTGAGTATACGTGTGAGTATACGTGTGAGTATACGTGTGAGTATACGTGTGAGTATACGTGTGAGTACACGTGTGAGTACGTATGAGAGTACCTATGAGATCTGTGAGTACTACGTGACTATCTGTCTGAGTATTTGTATAAGTATCTGTGAGTATCGGTGCCACTGTCCAATCGACACATACTTTATTATTATGTAGCTAATAATATATATATATATATTATATAGTAAAATATATATACTACATATGTATATATTACTTTAAAAAATATATATATATCAAGAGACGCGGTAGCGCCTCGACGCCAAGTACTCAAAAAAACGATTTTTTTAAACGAGACCCTGCCGTATTAATCGCTCGAGTGAACTTTTAAAAAATTTATATATTTCGATCGAAAATAATATTTGTGAAAATATTATATTCCGAGTTTCTCATTGGTATGTTTCTCGCGTAAAAGGTCTTCCACTCTCTCCCCCTCGTATTTACCGAAATAAGCGATGCTCCTCTCGGCGAAGCGATTCTCCTCCCTCATCCTCATCCTGGCCGGCGCCGGCGACGACTGAACGGATGACGCCTCTCCACCCTACACGCCGACGACGACGACGACGACGACGACGATCTTGGCTCGAGAATTCCCCGATCGCCCACCGAGCGAACCCAAGCAATTCCCTTCGACGCCCTCCCGCTCACAAATTCGACCGACTCTCTGTATTTCTCTCCGTCTCCGAAGGGCTTCCGCGAACTCCGATGCGATGATCAACCGCTACCCGGTAAACGCACGAGGAGATACGAAACTACGAAGACGACGAGGAATAAATTCCTCTCTCCTTCACTCGAGCTTTCGCCAACCGGCGTGCAGCATCGCTTCAATTTAAACGAAACGAGGCAATTAAACCGCGAGACGAGCCAGCCGTGGTACGTTCACCGGTTACTTTCTCACATCGTTCCTGTCGGCGACGTTGCAATTTTTTTTAGATTTTTTTTATACTTTTCGAAATAAAAAAAAAATTATAAAAAATTAACTTTTTAAAATTTGATAATTTTTTTTCACGAAACAATATGTAGCGACACCGAGTTTAATACCGGCTGCAGAGCCCCCAATATTAACGGAACGAATTAGCAATTACATAATCGCATGGGATTTATTCTCGGTAACTCGGTAAAAAATAAATAAATAAATAAATAAAGGAATAAAACTGAAGTCACTCGAATTTACGCAATTCGCGGTAATTTTTTTTTTTTTTTATACAAAAAAAATTTAGTTTCCAAGAAGTCGCAAAAGTCTAGCTGCTGTCCTCGTGTAAAACCGCCCACGCGAGGAACGATGCTCGGAATGAAGATCCCGCGGCAACGCTTGAAGCACAAGGCCGCCGGCGGCTGCGCGCGCACACAAACACGGTTTCGAGGAGCTCGGCTCTGGGCTGCTTTGGCTCAGCGGCCGTTGCTTTACATACTGCCACTGTGCTCTCTCCGTGCTTTGCTCAGCTTCGGGTAGGAAGACTTTGACGCTGATGCTGCTTCTGCTCTCCCCCAAGAGCCGGCAACACGTGACGAACACCGAGAGAGAGAGAGAGAGAGAGAGGGAGGGAGAGGTCGAAGAAGGGACCCCTCGAGTTTTCGTCTCCTCTCTATATTCCTACTCTTCGCCTCACGCCTCCGCGCCGAGAGATATCCGCGCACCGAGATCTATCCTCGGTGCAATGCTCTAAACTCCCTGCAACGCTACACACGATCCCGCGTAGGGCTAATGACCACGGAGTTATTGCAGAAACGGTTAGAGGAGAGACTATCGCGATCCAATTTTAAGCTTGCGAGTGTATAAGTTTGAACATTTTTTTTTTTGTTTATTTTGAAATATATTGTTTAGTATATTTAATGACCACGGAGTTATTGCAGAAACGCTTAGAGGAGAGACTATCGCGTTCCAATTTTAAGCTTGCGAGTGTATAAGTTCGAACGACATTTTTTTTTTTTTTTTTTGGTTTGTTTTTTAATATATTGTTTAGTTTATTTAATGACCACGGAGTTATTGCAGAAACACTTAGAGGAGAGACTATCGCGTTCCAATTTTAAGCTTGCGAGTGTATAAGTTCGAACGACATTTTTTTTTGGGCTTGTTTTTAAATATACTGTTTAGTTTATTTAAAGACCACGGAGTTATTGCAGAAACGCTGTGCGGAGAGACTATCGCGTTCCAATTTTAAGCTTGCGAGTGTTTAAGTTCGGATATTTTTTTTGGGTTTATTTTTTAATATATTGTTTAGTATATTTAATGACCACGGAGGTATTGCAGAAACACTTAGAGGAGAGACTATCGCGGTCCAATTTTATGCTACGAGTGTATAAGTTCGGACAACGAAATTTTTTTTTTTTGGGTTTGGTTTAAAATATATAATGTTTTTCTTTCTTTATATTGCTTTTTTACTGATTTTTTTTAATTTTTCTAAATTTTTAAATCATTGAATTAAAAAAAAATGCAAGTAATTCTCAACTTTTTCTTTTTAGGTAGGAAGAGAAAAGTGTGAATCTAACTTTGTCGACCGTCGAGCGAGGTTCGTTCAACCGTGAGGGACTATCGCGTTAGGACTATCGCAGGACAGTGATTGCGGAGGTTCGGTCCTGTGCAAATAAGTCCGGCCGTAAGGGAAGCGAGAATCGAGGCTCATAACTGTGTTTACCACGCCGGACGTAACCACGTGCTAAACTTTGACGGGAGTAAATAAAAAAACTGGGCAATCCAGTAATTTCTTTAAGAGTTTCGGTTTACTAGATTTTATTAGGATGAATTGCCCAAAATTAATTTTAAACAAAATATATATAGGCGAAAGCGGGGCAAAATGGAACAGTGGGACAAAACGGGACAGTCGGGCGAATCGCAATTTCCCACCAATGTTTGGATGCCCCATTTTGCCCCATCTCATCCATCTAGATTCTCTGTCCCGTTTTGCCCCACTGTCCGATTTTGCCGCGCTCTTCCCTATATATACACATAACTTCTGTTCAATCGATCTATTTTCATCCATAAATAAGTAGCAGTAGTAGTGGATTTATTAACAGCGAATAACATGGAAAACACTGTAAAAATAAATTGTAAATTTAATGTACCAGAAATTGAACTTTGCTTACATTACTTACATTAATTGAACATTAATGTACTTTTTTGTAAAATAAAATACTTGATGTTGAAATTACAAATTTTTTGCCAGAAATCTACAAAGATTTTCATTAAAAATACAAATTTTACTGTGAAATTACAATGCAAAGGTCATTGAAATTTCGAAAACAGTTTATGTAAATAAGCTTCCAATACCGTTAATTAATTATCGAACAAATTTTTTTTTACAGTCCAGTTTTTTGATACATAACAGACTTAGATTACGTTTATGCTGCCAATTGGCCATCGACCGAAGTTCTTCAGCAACAGTTTTTCATTTTTTTACACTAAACATCTATTCTAGTATTTTCTTATATTACTTGTTTTATTCATTTTTTTCCTATAACTTTTTTTCAGATAGTGAAAAATTTGGAGCAATCGGAGTGGTCAGAAGATCGTTCTACGCTCAGAGCACAATCTCTTTCTTCAGGGACATAAGTACAAGCCCACGTGCGTTTCCTACGGAGTACTTCGTGGACGGAGAACACAGTGACTCCATTCAAGAGTGTAAAATAAATTCCATAGAAATTCCATAGGCTCAATCTTACAGACTTGGGCTGCGGAGCTTTTTTTTTTAAACGAAGCTGAATCGGGTATTTTAAATCCGAACTAATCCCATTCTCTTCTCGAGTCTCGGGGCACCTAGAACAGAACAGCGGCGAATGGATTGACGGGCTGCGCTCCCCGCGCGCATCGCGAGCCTTAACGCAGAAATTGGTCCTGTCCAATTAGGGAATTATAGAGAGAGAGAGAGAGAGAGAGAGAGAGAGAGAGAGAGAGAGAGAGAGAGAGAGAGAGAGAGAGAGAGAGAGAGAGAGAGAGAGAGAGAGAGAGAGAGAGAGAGAGAGTGAAATGAGTCAGTGCGATGAGAGTCGGTCGGTGGGTCGTCGGACAGCGTAAGCGCACAAACTCCCGTCCCACCGTTCACGACAAACTAAATACAGTAACTACGTATATAACATATAGATGGTATAATCTCAGTTTGCGCTCGATACGAGTCACGCATATGTCTCTTTGAACGATGCGTATCCTCCCACGTATACTTACGTCGGGCCTTCGGGTACTCGACGCGCAACGTCAACGCACAGTGTTTAATCGCCTGACAGCCTTGTCCGCGAAAGAAGGCCGTACTAATTTACCTTTTCTTTTTTTTTAGCTAAATTGTTTAGGGAGATTTTTAACTATTCAATTTTGTTCTGCTCTGCGAGAAATTGGTAACAATATAGTCCGTTTTGTGCCGGTTTTGCTACAGGCAAGAATTTAAAATAATGTTGTGTGACTTTGTTTAAATTATATTTTCCAAAAGCGGTCGCTGGACGAGTATCATGAGATGTAGTCCGTTTTGCCCCGGTTTTCCTACCGGCAAGAATTAAAAAAACTGTTGTACTATTCTGCTTAAATTATTCTACAAAAGCGCTCGCTGGATGAGTATCATGAGATATGGTCCGTTTTGCCCCGGTTTTCATAGAAGCAAAAATTTTTAAAAATGTTGTACTATTCTGTTTAAATTATTATACAAAAGCGGTCGTCGGACGAGTAAGAGATCATTTCCGCGGAGTTTCGAGCTTCGAGATATTCATATATATATAAAGATGTAGCTGGAGAGCGGGGCAAAATGGTCCGGGGTTCTTCATTTGGGATGATATGTTACATTTTTTATGTCCCGCGGAAAAATGTATAAAAATAATGTAATAAATTAAAATAGTCCATTTTGCAGAGTTTCATTTTGGCTCGCTCTCTTCTATATATATGTCAGTCTGAGAAAGAAGGTCGTACTATGCCTTTTTTTTGCAAAATTGTTTCGAAAGATTTGAAGTTTCGTAAAAATAATTTTGATAAAAAAGTGACAGTCGTTTATTCAGGTATGAATATACAAACCTATGTTTTTATTTCCCATATCATTGACAATTTTAGTTTGTTAGTTTGTAGTTTCGTTTGTAAAACTAGAGCCGGATTGTGCGATCGGAAATTGATCGAATAAAAAAATACGTGGACGTTTGTGGCCATTAAGTTCTTGTAAGAAGCAACTTTTACTACTGTGTATTATCTTCTCTTCCGCGTAAAATTGGTAAAAATTCGGTTCGCACTATTCTTCCTACACGCGAGAAAAAAAATGATACTATTTTTCTTTGAATTATTCTACGAAAGCGGTCGTTGGACGAGTATCAAGAGATAGTCTCCGCGGAGTTCCTCGAACTCCGAGACATACATAGATATACAAGTGTGTTGCGGGAGAGCGGGGGTCAAAATGGACCAGGGTTCTTCATTCGGGATGATACTTTTTCTTTCTTATGTCCCGAGGAAAAATCGGTAAAAATAGTCCGTTTTGCAGGGTTTCATTTTGCCCCGCTCTCTCCTATATATACATCTGTCCCTCTAGCCTCGAAGTTCAAGCTAAATATGAACGCTCGCCAATAAAGAGTACAGCGAAACGCGAGACGTGAGTTAGTCGCCCGGTTTACTCGGTGAACTATCGGTCGCTGCATTCTCTCGGTCTCCTTTCCATTTATATTTCTTATCTTATTTTTCCTCCTCGCACCGCTGCGCGCTTCATTTTTTTTTTTTTTTTTTTTTTTTTTCCACAAACGTGAGAAAGCTCTCGCGCAAGTCCCTGCGCCATTCTTTCCCTCGGCGACGAGTCGGTCGTGCAGCTACGGAACGATGAGAGATTTAAGACGTCAGGGCGTTATGAATACGCGAAGGAAAGAGACATGAGGGAGATGAAAAATGTATTTGCATCGGCGCCGACAGTGTGAGCTTGAATAATGGGAGAAGAGCGCGACAGAGGGTACGCGAGAGACATTGGCGAAGAGTATCGCGATAGACGGTCCAGCTGCGCGTCAGAGAGCGCCGCGTCTTCGCGGAAATTTCGTATCGCGTCTCTCGACGAGTAAAAAAAAAAAAGAAAAAAAATTATACATTTTACTGCTCGGCAGTGATCGGGCAAACGATGGAGAAAGCATCGGTATATCTTAGTTTTTTCTTTAGTTTTTTTTTTTTTTTTTTAGAAGTGGCTTCGTTATTGTTAGGTATTTTTAGGCATCGATTAAACATTTTCGGTGTAACGTCACTTCCGGTTTGAAAATCTCACTTTTAAACACAATGTGACGTTTCAACGGAAATGCGTCACATCAGGTTACAAAATCCCGCTTTCCATTCCTGTGAAGTGTGCGCAGGAAAGACTTTTTCGCATCGCGGGCGGGAAAAACACTGCGCATGCGTATAAACGCAATATGGTATTTTTTCCGCACTAGTGTGGAAAAGTGTCTTTCTACGCACACTTGGCGGGAACGGAAAGCGCGATTTTCGTGAATTCGTTAGGAAAAATTATGTGGCATTTTCACACTCGTTGTTTTGGAAAATTATTGGAATTACTTTACTTTTATAGAAAAATTAAACTAAAGCAAAGTTACTGTAGTTTTTAATATACTGTACATTCATTTTTCATTACTATTGTACATGAAATTTAACATACGAGCTTGTTCATAAAAACTTCGAGAGGCAGTACATTAAATTTCATACGATTTTTTTTTACTGTGTTCTCAATATTCCTGACAGAAGTTAAGATTCACAACAACTTGCTTCTTTGTTCAACGAAGCTTCTACCATTGACAATTGCAAATACTATTTAACTACTCATAGAAATGGATGAGGAACGATGCGTCAGTCACATTACTCGGTTAATTGCCAATAATCGATCCTCCCGCGTTAACGAAGTCCGAACTAGTTCATATCGGTTTGTCTCGTTTATATTTCTATATATAAATTGAACGAGAAAAAGTGTTGCGTAGGACTAAATGGGATATCTCTCCCCTCTCACTGGAACGAGAACTGAAATTTAAAAAAAGAATCGTTCCAATTTATTGTGCTCAGATTGCGCATTCGCTCCGTCACATTTTACCCCAGTCTCCCCACTAACTCGACGAATTCAGATAGATAGATTCATTCATTTCGTGTTCTGAGGCCCAATTCGCCTGAGAACACCGTGCAAGAGGGTAAAAAACCGTGCGTTGGCCACAACACTAGTGCACGGATTTTTTGTAATAAAAAAAAAATAGAAATAAAATATAGCAATATGAAAAGAATGTAAAATAACATAAGGATATGAAAAATAACAATAAAAGAATACGAGATAGTAAACAGAGAAGTAAATAACAGAAAATATAGTAACAGGCAGTAAATAACAGAAATCAATATAATTTCTATAACAAAACGAAAAAAAATATTAATATGTACACCGTAAAAAAATTTTGGTTGAAAATTAATGAACGCTATTGGAAGCTTCTTTACATAAACTGTTTCTGAAATTTCAAATTCACATGCGTTGCATTTTTACAGTAAAATTATTTGTAATTTTAATGTTTAGTATTTTTATTTTAGAAAAAAGTACATTAATGTTCAATTAATGTGAGCAATGTGAGCAAATTTTAAGTTCCAGTACATTAAATTTACAATTTATTTTTACAGTCTTTAGCATATTTATATCCTTATACAACATTTCGTCTCGTTCGCCTCGTCCACCAAAAATGAACGCTCACAAAAAAAAGAAGTCCCATAAAAGTAAACACAACTGCGCGTCTATTTCGACATATATTATCGAAAAAGACCCCCGAGCCAGGGAAGCGATAGTCCCAACCGTCGGGTCTTATCGACGATGTATCCAGCCTTCGGCTTATCGGATTTATCTTTTTCTCGAGCCGCCTCGCTTTCCCGTCCATCTTTAATTTTTGCCTCGCGTTCCACGCAACAAGCTCGGCACGCGAGGCCCGAGTAGACCGTCTCGAGATCTCGCCTCATCATCCCTCTGTACTCTCGAGTTACAAGCTCCTCGCCTACACACCCACGATGAAACGAGATACCAGCGTTTCCCGCGAGCAGCTTAAGGTGAAGTGAAAGTCACGTGACGGGGCCATGAGTGTGAGAGAGACAGCTGCAATTTTCAAATTAACGTTATTCAATGGTGCTACTTTTTTTGAGAAAAATATGAATTCGGGCCATATGCGAAATTACCGTGTGCAACCGGCTCGAATTTGCTTTTTCCTCAAAAAAATTAGCACCCTTGAGAAAAGTTCATTACAGTTTTCATTACCGACCGCGATATTTCACTTCCCCTTAAGGTGAAGTGAAAGTCACGTGACGGGGCCATGCGTGTGAGAGAGATAGCTGCAATTTTCAAATTAATGTTATTCAATGGTGCTAATTTTTTTGAGAAAAAGATGAATTCGGGCCGGATGCGAAATTACCGTGTGCATCCGGCTCGAATTTGCTTTTTCCTCAAAAAAATTAGCACCCTTGAGAAAAGTTCATTACAGTTTTCATTACCGACCGCGATATTTCACTTCCCCTTAAGGCGAAACATGTACCACATGTGAAATGAGTACAAGAGAGATAGCTGCATTTTTCGAATCAATGTCATGTAAAAATGGTTGACATTTGGGGTGAAAGCGAAGTATCATCGAACGCGGTATTCTACGTCCGCTAATATTTTGCTTTTTCGCGAAATGTCTACCATCTCCGAATGCCATTCATTACAGTTTTTGTTACTAGCGGACAGCTCGACCTCACCTGAGTTTAGAGAGAATTGCGTTAGAATTCCGAACACTTCTCGATGGGATAAAAATCTGAAAAAAATCAAGCATATGGAAGGTTCTGCAAAGATTGTTTTTGTGAAGCAATAAATCCACTTTGTCACTAAAAAATTGAAGATAAAAATGATTATTCACCAGATTACCCGGAAACTTAACTATTTCCCTTCATAAAAATAATTCCATTATTTTTCTAAATACGTATGAATTTTTTCTGAATTTTTCGTAATCTTCTAAAATCGCGTTTTTCACAGCTTAAAAAATAGAAAATACGCGATTTTCAAAGATTATAAAAAACTCTGAAAAAATGGACACGCATTCAGAAAAATAACCGAATTATTTTTATGAACGAAAATAGTTAAGTTGACGGGTTATTTTATTTAATAATTTTTATCATCAATTTATTGATAACTCGAATTATTACGTCACAAAAAAAATCTTTGCAGCACCTCCCATACACTTGATTTTTTTCAGATTTTTATCCCATCGAGAAGTGTTCGAAATGTTCTCTGAAACTCACGTTTGACGGGACTGTACCGCAAGTGCTACCTTAACGCGCACCATGCAGAGAAGCTATGTTTTCTCAAACGAGGCGCGAAGGCGTGTAGGCGTTCGTTCGTACCGGCTCTTCGGCGCGCCGCTCTTCGCCCGGTGCTGCTATCTCGGTTCTCGTCATTTCCACCGGAGATTAACGGAAACAATACTGGAAATTGTACCGCTTCGGGCGGAGAGTTGCGTAGCTGATTACGCGAGGCGTTTCTCTCCTGAGGGCTTTCTTGGAGGGCGGGCGGGGGGGGGGGGAGGGGGGGGGGGGGTTTGACTTCGCCTCGGATTGCACGACAATTGGAAACAATCATGGATGCAAATTACGCGATTGAATTCAACAATGTCCCGCCAGCGGCGAATAAACTGGCAAATTCGCGGACTCTCTCGGGTCTTTCGCGGTAGAAAATAAACGGGCACACGGGGTGTGTATGTGTATGCACAAAAAAAAAACCGCATAGAAGGCGCGAGAACCGCTCGTGGGGCGACGGTATGGGGGCTCGAGTTTGGTGGATAAAAATAATAGTGAGAGGGAGCCTGTGAAAACAGAAATAGTACTCGCTAACTCCCCCCCCCCCCCTTCGCCGCAAATCGCTCGTCCTTTCTCTCTCTTACTTTCGCTCGATTTTTACCATACAACATTCCACACAATCAAAGATAAAAATTGTACGTTTTTTTAAATTGATTGTTATTGATTAATTAACGTATTTATTTATTCATTTACTTATTTATTTATTTATTTATTCATTTATTTATTTATTCATTTATTTATTTATTTATTTACTTATTTATTTATCATTTGTATATAATGAATCAACAATCGATTTTTTTTTCTTCTGACAACATTCACAACAATTGTACGTTTTTCAAAATTGATTGTTATTAATTAATTAACATATTTATTTATTTATTTATTTATTTATTTACTTATTTGTATACACAGTAGAAAATAATTTCGTAAAATCGGAATGCAAAATTTCGTAAAAATAATTTTTGTTAAATAAGTGACAAACTCGTTTGTCACTTATTTGAATACACGAACTTGTCCCTTTATTTCCCGTATCATTGACAATTTTAGTTTGTACTTTTGTTTGTAAAACAAATTGTTGTAAAAAGTACAACATTTTTGCTTCCTCATAGAGGAAGCTATGTTTTTTACTGTGTATAATGAATCGACGATTCATTTTTTTTTTCTGCTGACAACATTACACACGGTCAAAGATAAAGAATTTTACGTTTTTTTAAATTTATTGTTATCAATTAATTAACTTATTTATTTATTTATTTATTTATTTACATATTTATTTGTTCATTTATTAATCATTTGTATATATGATGAATATATAAGAAAAATAATCGCCGATCGATTATTTTTCCGACGCGACGATCGTGCGAGTCGGAAGGGTGGCGTGCGGAAACGTGCGGCAGATAAATCTTTTGCGGTTGCGCACTTCGACGGATAGATTTGCATTAACGTCGTTACACATATATCGTGCGGCGTGCGCGAAGGGGAACGAGAAGAAGGGAAAGGACCGTCGACTTCCGGTTATCGTACAAATCTCTACCGCCGGACATCGTGTATTGACTTAATCAGGCCTCGTTACACGGGGACGGTATGCGCGCGAAGTTGCGCGGAACCGCAGCGATGCGCCCGTCGCGCACGCTGCTGTGTCGTCGGTATTGTTATCGCGGTGCAAAGAGAGCGAGAAACACGGTGGAGTTCTTTGCCTCGACGGCCTCGTCGTCGGTACGGGGTTCCTCCGACGCGGTCCGTTGCGGGAGACATGTGTCGTTCGAAATTACGTTCGGGTCAAGCGGGTATTGCATATCGTTACGCGAGAGGTCCGTGCCACGGAGACGGAAGCCGAACGGTTCGTCGCGTAAACGCGTCCGTGATTGGGAGGGGTGGTACCGGAAGCGCGACGTCGACGATACACGATTCCCGTGGCTCGTGATCGCCCGTTCCATCGAACCCGAGGAGGAAGTCATCGGTACACACTAAACAGTGCAGCTCGGCGAGACTGATAAACGAGCTATGACTTCGAATACGATTTATGAATTATGAGATATACCTTTTTTTTTACTTTGATTTAGCGACTTTGATTCAAATAGATGTAACTAAATTTAGTAAAATACATTATAATAAATGTAATAAAATAAATCCATCGAACCCGAGGAGGAAGTCATCGGTATACACTAAACAGTGCAGCTCGGCGAGACTGATAAACGAGCTATGACTTCGAATATGATTTATGAACTATGAGATATACCTTTTTTTTTACTTCGATTTGGCGACATTGATTCAAATAGATGTAACTAAATTTAGTGAAATACATTATAATAAATGTAATAAAATAAATTGTAATATTGGCTGGAGGACTGCGGTCGATGGCCAATTGGTAATATGCAGTCTAGGTGAAAAGAGATACGTTTGTTAGGAATAAAAAACTGTAACATGTTATATATTGTCAATAAACTCGCTACTACTATTACTAGATTGTAATAAATTCAATAATATAAATTGTAATAAGTTTAGTAGTAGTAAAAGGGATTTATTGCCAAAGTTAATAGTTTATCTTCTTATACTAAATTTATACTCAATGATAATTTTGCACCTTGGCAAAGGGCCATCGACCTGAGTCTTTCAACCCTAACAAATTTAATAAAATAAATGTCAATACATTTTAATAAATTTAATAAGGCTGAAGGACTTCTTCAATAACCTATTGACCCCCCCCCCCCAGGCATTATAATGTATTTAAAAAAGAAAGAATGAAAAAACAAAAAGAAAATAGAACTTGCATTGCAAGGGAGATCAATAAATTTCTTTTACTATTACTGCTCAATTTCATAAAATAAATTTATTTTATTCAATTTCAATTTATTTGAAATTTTTTATTTCATTTCTAAATATCCATTTCCTTTTATCAATTTCTTATATGTATTTTTTTATAGCCCCGGTCTTAAACTCGACACAAAAGAGTGAGTCGTAAGAGGGCCCGGGCTCGAGTTCCGGTTCCATTCGACCCTCCTCCATTCCCGCCTTCCGTCGTCCATCGTATACAGGATCAACGAGGATTATCGGCAGAGTTTCATAAAAGCTTCGAAAGAAGCTTATTTCTCTTCGTTTCTTTTTCAACGTTTATATCCAGCTCTCGATTCCATCGCCTGCACAGAAGCTTACCGAGTGACGGAACAGGAAAACCGGATGTGTCGATCGCTCGGCGAGAACCGGAGCCCCCGGGTTACTCTTGTATATACATCCGTGTCGCACGTGGCCAGCATAGTACACGGTATATATACGCATATATATATATACACACCCACACACGGTATATATACATTAAAAGGCATGAGGCAGGCTACGCGGCACGCAGGAACTACCGTGATTTACCCCTTTCTTGCTGAGCTCGTGCCGCGCGCCGTTTCCATAAACCGGAAGTGCCTCGCGCCGGGGGTTTATAACCCCGCGGCGAGACCCTCGCCCGAGCACGTGCGCTCGGGCGAGGCTCTCTGTGTACGCTCGAGATTGTCCAGAGCTCTCTCCCTCCCTCTCCGCGAGGGAAATAAAGCCGGGAGGAAATAAAAAAGAAACGAAGCCGCAGGCGCAGCCATCGTCGTTACTAGAGTACGAGTCGAAGTTTTAATGGCGGTTCGTAGATGTGAATCGAAATGACTACGATGGAAAAAGAAACGAAGGCTCAGCCATCGCCCTTGTTGCAGTACAAGTGAAAGCTTCAATGGCAAGGAGGCTGAAAACGAGCTATGACAATCAAATAAATCTAAATAAATGTAACTCAGTTTAATAAAATCAATTTATTTTATTCAATGCAGATTTTACTTTTATTTCTTAATTTCAATTTTAAGGCGCGGGCTGTAGTCGTTATTAGGGTATAAGTCGAAGTTTTAACGGCGATTCGTAGATGTGAATCGAAATGACTACGATAGAAAAAGAAACGAACTTTTTCTATCGTATGAACTTTGAGACATACATTTTGTTTATTTCAATTTAACGACATTTAATCAAATAAGTTTCACTGAATTGACTAAAATCAATTTTACCCAAAACCCAAATTTAATTTAAAAAATGTAACTTAATTCAATAAAACTAATTTATATAATTGAATTTAATTTTTATATCAAGGGCAGGCGGAGCTATCGTCGTTACTACAGTACAAGTCAAAGTTTTAATGGCGATCCGCAGACGTGAATCGAAATGAGCACGATTGAAGATGAAAAGAAGGCCCAGCTCGTCGTTGTGCAGTACAAGTGAAAGTTTTAATGGCGATGCCTAGATGTGAATTGAAACGAATGTTCTTTAAAATTGGCACGTATCGACGGCGGACGACATAAAAATCGAAAGGGCTTTCGGACGCATTAAATCCGAGCGACGAGCCTCAGTGGCTCCCCCTTGGGTCATCCGAGGCGATACAGAGAGACCGCTGAACGACAACACAACAAGCGCACCGTTGTATTCTATTATGGTTACGATGCCTCGATGGCACGTAAAGTCGTAAATCGCCGGGGTACCTTCGGGCGTTGAGCTACGAGGCGAGAAGAGAGCTGTCTCTGTCCGTGGATAGGGTGCGCGCGCGAAGAGGAGTCGAACGCCGTCGGAAAGCGGGAAGCCAGTGGCCGAATACTAAATAGTGAACTTCCGGGCGAAACCGGCCGGGGAGGGAGGGCGCTGGAGTCGCCGGGACGTTGCTGCGCTCCTATCCGCAGAATCTTCTATGGCCAGCACGGACGGAGGGATCTACGTGACCCCTCGGACCCTCCCCCTCGTGACCCGACGACAGGTACGAAAACATTGTCGCGACTTGACAATAAGATATTTATTTATGTGAACGAGGAGGGAAAAAAAAGAAAAAAAACGGGACGTGGAAGAGACCCGAGAAACGCTCGATGTTACATTCGTGAGCCGTGACGCCCGCACCGGAAGTGGTTCAGCCTCGGGCGAAATTGTGATACGAAAACCAACGTGCGTGTTAACGCCGATTCGACATTCGATCAGAGTTGCAGCGTCGAAGCTCCGGAACATTTTGTTACATGAATTAACGCAGAAAAAAAGAAGCAGAATAAAAATTTCGCAAGAAAAAGAAGAATCGAAATTAAAATGTTGCAAAAAGAAGCGAACTTACAATATTGCAAAAAGAAGCGAACTTAAAATATTGCAAAGAGAAGCGAACTTGCAATAGAACTTAAAATGTTGCAATAGAAAAAAAACTGCGTTTTGCCTTGTTACATTCGTGAGCTGTAACGCCCGCATCGGAAGTGGTTCAGCCTCGGGCGAAATTGTGATATGAAAACCAATGTGCGTTAACGCCGATTCAAGATTCGATTAGAGTTGCAGCGTCGAAGTTTGAACGCACACTGGGAAAAAATGATATAGTTGAAGCAACAATACTGCCTTTTTTACTATAAAAAATAGTTCCCAAGGGAAACGTCTGCATTTTATGGTTACGACAGTGATAAAAAAATCAGTTGCAACCATAATTATAGTTTAACTAACAGAATATACTATGAGTAAGTATCTATATAGACGTTTCCCCTGGAAACTATTCGTTATGGTAGGAAACACGATTCTTTTTCTCAGAGCAGAAAAAAAAGAAGCGAATTTAAAATTTTGCAAAAAAAAAAAAAGAAACATGGAAGAGGCCCGAGAAACGCTCGATGTTGTATTCGTGAGCCGTAACGCCCGCACCGGAAGTGGTTCAGCCTCGAGCGAAATTGTGATATGAAAACCAACGTGCGTAAACGTCGATGCGAGATTCGATTAGAATTGCAGCGTCGACGCTCCGGAACATTTTGTTACATGAGTTAACGCAGAAAAAAAGAAGCGGTATAAAAATTTCGCAAGAAAAAGAAAAATCGAAATTAAAATGTTGCAAAAAGAAGCAAACTTAAAATGTTGCAAAAAGAAGTGAACTTAAAATGTTGCAAAAAGAAGCGAACTTCAAATCTTGCAAAAAGAAACGAACTTCAAATCTTACAAAAGAAAAAAAACTGCCTTCTCCGTTAGATCAACGACTTTTAGTCCGGGATTCATTTTTCTTTGCGAAATTCGTCGAATTAATTTATCTCAGCGGTAGACCAACAGGAATTCTATCTGCCCGCTCGAGACGTTGGAATCGATATTAATTCCGCGAATAAAAAAAAAATCGTCACAAGATTGATTAATGAAGAATTCATTTGTCTCGTTGGTACTGTCAATGGGAGAGCCTAATTCGTTCGCTATTATGTCCTCGTGATAGCGAATGGTCTCGCGCAAGTTGTACGAGCGACCATGCGGGCTTTCTATGGAACCCCGACTGGATACTCTGCGGGGTCTTTACGAAACGTGGGAACTCGTGCATTTCTGTACGAACGGTATTTAGGCATATTCGACAATGGGATTGTCCCTTATCGAATACGCAGCCTGCATGGCTTCTACAATCGTGGACCATTCAGTCAAGTCGATTTAACTTTACAGCTCTGCTCCATAAAGTCCCTAACGGAACTGAGGTGACCATCGGCAGACTTCAATAGACTAATGCACAATGTTCAAAATTGTAACTTGCTATAGAGTCGTAGATAACCTTTATTTTGGCGTCGTTTTTTGTAACCCTTGCAACCATCGTTGTATAGTCTATTTATTCGATTTTTAGTTGCATGGGGATTACTCGAGTCCATAAAAACAGAGAAATGCAACCGCTCGCACATCGATGAGAGATTGTGTTTTATTAATATCGATTTCGCATGGTTGGGAAAAATATCTTTTGGTTGATGTCAAAATAAAAATAACAGAAATGGTCTCGAGCGAGGGACAACATACCGTCTAAATAGAAAGTTTTATTTCGTGTTCTATATCTTTCTAATTTAGCTTCAGAACCAACCATGCATTAACAGGTGAAAAGTTTGAACAAAGCGATCAATCTCATTTCAGTATACCCGGAAGTGCCGTCTAGTGTCGTCCAGTCAACCCTAGTGCGACTGCGACTACGATGCAACCCCGAATCCGCGGTTGCACCAGTTCCACTAGGGGCGTTGCTTTGATTAGCTTGGCGCTATATTTTTTTTTACTTTTTAAAAATACTTTAGAAAATTTGATTCATGCACGTATTATGTATAATTTGTAAAACATAATATTGTATTACATTTTCTGACTCAGCGGGTTTCGGAACGAAAAATAAATATCGTCATAAATACATTCACGATGGATTCGTTTTCAGTTGAGAAAAAAAACCTAAGTAGGGTCTCGGTTCGATAAAAAAAAATGAGATAAGATAGAGTGAACGTGACATTGACTGGCAGTTTAAGACGGCGGTCACTGATTGTTGGAATGAAACGGAGCATCGGAGATATTACACAGTTTGTCTGTAACGGTCAATAAGAGGCTTGTACATTGAACAGAATTTTGTTTGTCCACAAAAATACTATTTTTTTAAATTAATTATCTCGTTAATTTAAGAATTATATTTTATATAAAATTATAAACATTTTTAAAAAATGAAGATAAGATAGGGTAAGCGTGACAGTGACTGGCAGTTTAAGACACCGATCACTGATTATTGGCGCAGCGTCTGTCTGCCGCTGTCGACTACAGTCACGACATCGTAACCCTCGGATCGAAACGGAACGTCGGAGATATTATACGGTTTGTTTCTACGCGGTCAATAAGAGGCTTGCACATTCAACAGGATTTTGTTTGTCCGCAAAAGACAACATTTTTTTTATATCGTTAATTTTATGATAATAAAATTTACCAATTATGATAATAAATTTAACCAATTATGATAATAAAATGTACCAACTCAATTTAACCATTCTATATTCTTATTTTTTTTAAATAGTATTTTTTAAATCCAGATAAGATAGAGTAAAAGTGACAGTGACTGGCAGTTTAAGACACCGATCGCTGATTATCGGCGCAACGTTCGTCCGTCACTGTCGGCTGCAGTCTCGGCGTCGGAACGAAACGGAGCATCGGAGATATTGCACAGTTCGTCTCTACACGGTCAACAAGACCCCCGCACATTCAACAGAATTTTGTCTGTCCACAAAAGACAAAATATTCTTTTTCGTCTCGTTAATTTTACAATAATTTTTTTCTCATTTTTAAAAATCCTATTTTACAAAAAAAAAAAAAAAAAAAACCACCTTTCCACGGTAAAAACAGTAATCGAAAAATGAACATCAAAACCGTCTCCCGAAAACTCGTCAACAAGAACCCCTGCATGCCTGCAAAAGTCTTCATTTACCTTAACCTGAGTAAAAGAACCTGCAAAAAAAAAAAAAAAAAAATCAACTCACCTTTCGCCGCCGCGCTCTTGTGTCTCCTGCAGCGTCTGTTCCTCGCCCCGGCGGCCCTGTTCCTCCTCTCGGCGGCGTCGACCTGATCGACAGTGGGGATCGGCGGTGCCATGGTGTCCGGTTCCCTGATGAATCCGGTCGTCTGCACCCTTATCCTGCTCGGATTAACCGAGAAGCTGCTCAACCCACCGCCGGCGTTACTTCCGGTCCGCTGTTCCTTCTCCAGAAAAGTGCCGATCGAGTGTCTCCTGGGTCCGTCCTCGTTGGTCCCCTGTCCGGGCGTCGTCGCCGAGACGTTGTAGTAACGCGCGTCCTCGACGCCCAGGAAGACCTCCCCGCCGTCCGAGTCCTCCTCCTCGTCGGCCATGTTGCTTTCCCCGTTGGTCCTCCGGTTCCGCTCCGCGGAGCCGCTCGGCTCCTCGGCCGGAAGTCCGCAGTAGATCATGTCGTTCGAGAGGAGTTCGCTCGCCGATTTGAGGATCCTCCGTCGTCCCGGTCGTCGCCGGTCCCTCTCCGAGTGCGAGTGCGACCGGTGCGGAAGATACGGCGACGGCGGCGCGACGTCGGCGGGTCGCGGGTCGCCCTTCAGTATCTGCCGGGTGCGCTCGTTGTCGGCGTTCGCGCTCACCGATCTGAAGAGGCTCCGAAAGCCCTTCTTCTGGCAAGCGCCGTTCGCACTTCCGGCGCCGTGATGGCGGCCGATCATCGGCGCGCACTCCTCGGGCGGCGTCGCCGACGAGGACGCTATGCTCCTGTCGCTCTCGTGGTGGGTCAGCGTGCTCATCGTCGAACCGGAAGCACCGCTCGCCGACGAGGCGTTTCCCATAACGGCGCAGGCCGATCGCTTCCGGAAGAAGGCCGCGAAGGTCCTCGAGCTTCCGGCGGCCGATGCGCCGCCGCACGGGCCCGACACCGGCCCGACGCCGGCCCTCACCGATCCCGAAACACGATCCGGCAACCTCGAGACCGGCACCGTCGTCGCGCCCCCCGAGAGCGAGAAGTACGAGGGATTGTCTGCGAACATACGGAATTTTACACCAATTTATAGTCTCGTACTTGTTTCACTATTTTTTGTTTTTTTTTTCTTGTCGATATTTTTTTTTTTTTATTAACAGTTCTACGTAATAATCTTTACCGATGAAAAATAAAATGGAGCGTTTTGGAGACGATTTATCGTTGATTATTATTAATATTATTATTATTATTATTACTTTTTTGATGAAAATGAGTTTCTGGGATTAAGAGCGATAAACGAGTGGTATGTGTGCACGAGGGCTCATCGTCGGTGCGACTAACCCGTCCTGGTCGGAGTCGATTATAGTCTCGTACTTGTTTCACTATTTTTTGTATTTTTTTGGCTCGATAAACAATTTTTTTTAACAATCTCCGTAATAATCTTTACAGATAAAAAATAAAATGTAACGTTTTGGCGACAATTTATGATTATCATTAATATTATTATTATTATTATTACTTTTTGATAAAAATGAGTTTGTGGGATTAAGAGCGATAAACGAGTGGTACAGGGAGCGCGTATGCACGAGGGCTCATCGTCGGTGCGACTAACCCGTCCCGGTGGTCAAAGGGCCTCGGGATAGATGCCGGTCGCGAGCCGTGACGCTCTCTCCTCTACCTATGGGTAGTTGTACAGTTGCAACACGCGTCAGGAGCCTCCGAGGAGGAAGATTGAACGAGAGTGAGAAAATGAAGAAGCGAGCGGGAACGAATACGAGATGAAAGAAATGCATATATGTATATACATATATATGAATATATATATATATATATGTGCGTGTGTGTGTGTGTGTGTGAAGTAAGTTACCAATACGTGTAAATTGGGTGGGGATGAACAGGACGTTGAATTTTTATCCCCACCCTAGTTCTAGTGTTGTGCATCGATGCACCGCGCGGGGGGAGAGCCTTTGGGGGCTGGGGTGGGGGGAGGGGGTAGCGTGAGAGAGACCTTGCTGCAAGCGGAAATGTGCCTCCATCCCACCACTGCATCGTCATAATCGTCATCGACAGTCCCACTTGAAAGGGAACTACAACGAAGGTTTCACCTCTAAGGATGTGACGATAATACATTTTCATCACTCGGTGCGGAAATGGTCACTTTTCCGCCCGCTTCGCGTGCGTAAAACCGCCATTTTCGCACCTTGTGATGAAAATTTTCGTACAGCCCTCGCCTTCGGCTCGTGCTGCAAACTCACACTCGTTAGAAAAACGTTTTTCGCCCTCGTGGAGTAATGTACTATTTCGCACTCGTATCGAAATGTACTAATTTTTTCACGACCGCGCTAAAATAACCAGTCATTGAGTGCAGTACGGGTGGAAAATAGCCTATTGTTGACCGATGATCATTATTAAGCTGTGCGCAAGTGCAGTACAGTTTTATTACTCCCTGGGGAGCAATAGGGCTCGTTACTCCCTAGGGAGTAGGCGAGAACGGGGCAAAATGGGACAGTGTGGCAAAACGGGACAGCGAGGGTGAAACTCAATTTTCCAATATTTTTTAGATGCCCCATTTTGGCCCAACGACACATCCGGATTTTCAACACCCTTTTGCCCCACTTACCATCACCGCAATGATCCAAAAGTTATTGGAAAATTGCGTCTTGCCCCATTATGCCGTTTTGCCCCACTGTCCCATTTTGCCCCGCACTCCCCTAATGGTCATTGGCGAATATGACGATTTTTGCGACTCAAGAAATGTAGTTATTTTGACGAAGTCGGAAAAAAAGTATCGTATCTTACATGGGAGGGAGTGCGTTTTCGTGTGATTCGCGCACTTCCCGCCCTTGTGGCATAATATACTATTTTTTCCGACATCGCTGAAATTACGAGATTCATTGCGTGCGACACGAGCGGAAAATATCCTATTATCTACCAACGACCATTGTCAACCTGTGCGCTTTTGCGGTTCTGTTTCATTACTCACTAGGGAGTAATAGGGCTCATTACTCGCTTTGGATACCCTATTACTATCCTTGGCGAGTAATGCACTGAAAAAAAAAAAATAATGACTTAAGTAAAATTCGCTTGTGATCTGCCGGAGAACATTTTTTTACTTCAATTCTAATTTCAATTCTTACAATTCCACGCGGGATGGAAACGATACTATTTCACTTTGACAGTCTTACTGTCGTTATTTCAATATCACACGGAATTGTAAGAATTCAAAGTATAATTGAAATTCCAAAAAAAAAAAAAATGTTTGGCAGCCCGCAAGCGGTTTTTTTTTCATTGTCATTTCCGCACTTGCCTCGCTCGGCCAGCAAACTTCGCACTCGATGAAAATCTCGCACTATTTTTAAGTTTTCGAGGATTGCAGAAAAAAAAATTGTAAATAATCGAAAGATTCGAAGAGAGATAAATTTCGACGAGAGAGATAATTTTTCAAGAGGAATTGTCGCAGGGATCGAGGACCTCGTGAAAGCACAAAAGGTCACTTTACCTCACCTGCGCGATTTACTCGGCGGGTAGAGAAAAAAAAAGAGCAAAAAAATAAAAAGTGAGAACTAGGTCGGCACTTCTCGGGTTCTGCTCGAGGGAGGTTTCTACCACCTGGGACTTTCACGTACCTTCCGCAAGGTTCTTTTTTTATTAAATGGGATTTTTACCGAGTAATAGAAAAGGGGGAACGAAATGACGAAGGGTAGTTTCGCCTCATCCGAGGGGTTGAAACCTTCGCGGATGAAACCGAGAGGTAAAGTGACACCCAGGGAATATAGGGTAGAGTCGGATGAAATGGACCATCATCATTATCAATTATTTTCGGTGCACAAATAAAAAAGTTAGGTGTAAAATGAAAGACCGTTTTGCCCCGCTCACCCCGTAATTCCCCGGAGTCAAATTACCTGCTACATAAATTTTATCGGGCGGGCTTGTCTCCTCGGAAAAGAAAGATTTACCGGATACTTCGGTAGCGTCGAGCACCTGTGATCGATTCTTTTTACGTATTCAATTGCACAGGGGGAAGAGGGGGGGGGGGAGGATCGACGGGAATCTTTCTTCGAATACCCTCGGTGGGCTTTAACGCAGCTCTTTATATCCACGAATTCGTGGGATTTGTATATTCGCGTATGCTTGTTAATATAAAGAAGTCTTCGACATCGGCCTCAAGAGACGAGAGGGCGAGAGTGTGTGCGTGTGTGTGCATGTGTGCGCGTGTGTGGAGGCGAAATCGTGTGTCAGGTATGAGAAGAGTAAGAAGAAGAATAAGAGGAGATTATTCGGTGGTCGCGATGGGAATGAAAGATAGCGGCTCGACGCTTGTGCGTCGAAAAAAAATCGTGACTGGAATAACCGATAATCGTCGTTCCCGCGAATAGTCGCGTGGGCGAGAGAGGATCGGCTACCGAGATACACGTCCGTGCGGTGCGAGAATGAGACGCTAAGTGATAGATTTGTTTTCACAATGTGGATATTTTATATCATATTTATTTATAATACATATATATGTATACTCACCAACGGCCATCGTGTCGTTTCCACGTTACATCTACGAAAATACTTCGTCGCCTGCAACACAAAATGGTTTCAACTTTAGTGCGACTCAATGTACGCAGGTATACGCGTTAATTTTTTTTTGTAAAAAAAAAATTATTATCATTATCATTATCATTATCATTATCATTATCATTATCATTATCATTATCATTATCATTATCATTATCATTATCATTATCATTATCATTATCATTATCATTATCATTATCATTATCATTATCATTATCATTATCATTATCATTATCATTATCATTATCATTATCATTATCATTATCATTATCATTATCATTATCATTATCATTATCATTATCATTATCATTATCATTATCATTATCATTATCATTATCATTATCATTATCATTATCATTATCATTATCATTATCATTATCATTATCATTATCATTATCATTATCATTATCATTATCATTATCATTATCATTATCATTATCATTATCATTATCATTATCATTATCATTATCATTATCATTATCATTATCATTATCATTATCATTATCATTATCATTATCATTATCATTATCATTATCATTAAATAGTAAACAGATCGTACTGTTTATGGAGAGGAGCGTAATCAGAATAATTTGAAGGGACACATTCTGATTTTATTATTTTTGAACATTTATTGTATGGCGTGCACGCCCCGGCCCTGACCGACTATTCTGTCGAATCGACACCTGAGAAAAGCTCTCGCGCGGTCTTCCCCTACACGCAGTCTATTTAATTCACTGAGTATCAGCGGCTTGCGACACGCGCGTTAAACGCTCATGTGTCTGTGTGGGCGTGTGTGTGTGTGTGTGTGTGTGTATGTGTGCATCCCTACTTTCATTCATCGCTAGGAATAGTCGGAAATATTATATTTAGCGCGGGTTCCCGAGAGTAAGAGAGAAATTGAAGCCCGCACACCAGTCCTCATGCCAGAATTTATCAGAGTGGACACAAACTGGTCCCATTCACGTTTCGGACAAACCGCCACTCTCACGACAATTCCCGAGCGAGGGAATGTCGCGACGTGATTTTACATCTTTCGCTTATCGAAAACTTGATTTTCGTACGCACAGGTTTTTCATCTACGAAATTTTATTTTTTTTTAAATAAATTTTTTTTTTTTTTTCGACACCTTAAATTCGTCTCAACTTCTCCGAACGGCCCCGAAAGTACGTGCGGGCCACGGTGGTGGGTAAAAAAAAATGGAATAAAATAAAACTGTGGGCAAGGAAAAGAATTCCCGCGTTACCTCGCCGAGCTTCCTCGAATCGACGAGGACGCGAGTCCGCACGTACTCGTCGCATCGAAGAATGCCTACGGAGCCTCCCGAGCGCGCTAACGGCTGATATATTTGCCTTTAATCTTTTCGCGCATTCGACGCGTATAGCTCCATACCGAGTTTAGCTCTCGGCAGAGGAGCCGAGAGGCCGGTGAAGGAAGGTCGGGAGGGCGCTGCCGAAGACGCGAGACTATTTCCGTCCCGGGGATCCCTCTCCGCGGGCCGACGAGTGTGTTTGCCCGCGCCGGCAAAAGGGACCCTCGCCGGAGGGGGGGGGGGGGGCGCTGCCGTTCCCGCGAATGCATCGCACGCGCGGCACGGATTGCGAAGCTTTCGCGCACTCACTCGCCACGGCACTTCGATCACGACTGTCAATATTACGCAAATAGCTTGGCAGCGGAGTTTTTTTTTTTTTTTTTTTTTTGGGTGCGGGGAGAGGGTTAATTTTTTCTTAATTTCAGAGTTTCTTAATTAATGGAATAAATTTGGAAATTGCACTGAAGCTTGTCTTGTATGTCTGTATGAGAGTGACATGTAAGAGCGAGGCAAAACGGACCGGCGTTCTCCGTTTGAGACGAGACTTTTTTCTACAGTTACTTTTTTTTTTAAATAGTCCATTTTGCCCCTCTCTACGCTATAATTTTGTAGTTATTGATGGAATCTAATTAACTAGTAATCTAATTTTTTTGTTACGTTATATTACATTACATTACATTAAATCGGAGCTGGGGAATACTTGAAGTACCGTGAAGTACCATACCATACCATTTGAAGTACCATACGTATTTGAAGTACCGTATGGTACTTCAAATACGTACCTAGAGTACGCAAGTACTTTTTATTAGATTTCAAGTATGTAGTACAATTACTTTTTGAGTACACGATTGCATTAGGGATACTCGATGTGTAACATGACATTCTGTTTCTATCAATATATGATTATTTGTCTAAACTTTTCAACAAGTATATTTTTAGCGAGAATTTTTTTAATTTATCGAAGTGAAGATTAAAAATAGCCTCAAAACGACGAATTACGAAAACGTCAGTTCGGCGTTTTGTACAATAAATTTTGCGGCAAATTTGGACTGTTTAAATTTTATGCAAAGTAAACATTTTTTTAACTTACGAAAAAGATGCAAAGTCATTTGCACATGACTTCCTAATTTATTACAATTTTCTACACAACTTCCTCTATCCGAAAGCCAACATCGATCAACGAAGTTTCTCATAGAGAAAGCCGTGCGCAAAATTGTAATGAATAAGAAAGTCACATCGCTTTGATCATTTTTTTAAGCTCAGATAACGCTTAACGCTACGAACGTAATTGCGAAAAGTACTTGAGAAATACTTCAAGTACAAAAAGTACTTGAGAAATATTTCAAGTACAAAAAGTACTTGAGAAATATTTCAAGTACACAAAGTACTTGAGAAATATTTCAAGTACAAAAAGTACTTGAGAAATATTTCAAGTACAAAAAGTACTTGAGAAATATTTCAAGTACAAAAAGCACTTGAGAAATACTTCAAGTACAAAACTTGCGGTACTTCGTACTTTGTACGCGAAGTATTTTTAGTACTTTGTTCTGCATTAAATTACATTCAATTTTTTTCTTGTTCATTTCGTAGATAAATCGCCGCATCGGTGAATTATCGTTCGCATTCGCGATTAATCGATCCGTTATTTGCAGCGCTATTAAATCGGTTATTTGACCGGTAATTTATCCGTTACTCGGGTGTGTAAGAGTGAATCTCTAAAGCGCTGGCTCTATGAACGTTGAACCGTTCGTTAGCTCGTATACGACGATGTCACGTTGCGAGCCTATCGGCAGTTCGGGTTCGGGACGCGAGAATAGAAAAGACGGAATTAGATCCGATTAATTATTCTACCGGCAAACTCGCAACGCGACGTCCAACATACGGTAAAGCCGAGCGAGGAAATCTCGCCACAAGAATCAATGGTGCACTCGGCTGTTTTATATACCCGCGCGTCTTATCCGACAAACGTGCGACGTCTCATGTATACGCGTTTGTTTACGTGTTTATCCAGTAACACCTCGTATATAACGTTATATTGTATACATACACTTTGATTATCCGACGTCGTCACGTTTTTCCTCGAGAGACGGCTGCATATGAATTATCGACATTATCGTGTCTGTGTGCATGTTTCCAATGAGAACTATGGTGTTTTTGTCCAAATGTAGAATACGACTAGACGAAACACGTGTCGAAACGATTTTTACGATTTTCCTGTTACAATAATAATAAATCTTATATATATTTTTGAAAGTTGTTTGTTTGTCCCAATTTTCAAGAATCCAGGCGGTCTTCCTAGTCGGTCCCTCCCATGCCCTCGAAACGATTCCCATATTATACTATTCTATTGCTGTAGGGTGAAAGTGGTGAATATGGCCCACCTCGATTAGCACGTAAATCAATTATAGATGGACCGGGCCATATTCCCCACTTTTACCCTAATTATTTATTTATCTTTATCATTCTGTGTGTCTCGGTAAGTTGTGCATAATAATGTTATTCGCTATAGTGAGGTGCACAATAATGCGATGCACTAGAGTGAGGTGCACAATAATGCGATGCACTATAGTGAGGTGCACAATAATGCGATGCACTATAGTGAGGTGCACAATAATGCGGCGCACAATAATGCGGCGCAAAATAATGCGGCGCACAATAATGCGGAGCACAATAATACGGCGCACAATAATGCAGCGCACAATAATACGGCGCACAATAATGCGACGCACAATAATGCGATGCACTATAATGAAGTGCACAATGATGCGGTGTACAATAATGCGGAGCACAATAATGCGACGCACTATAAATGAGGTGCACAATAATACGGTGCAAAATGATGCGGTGCACAATAAGGCGGTGCACAAAAATGCTGTGCACCATAAGGCGGTGCACAAAAATGCTATGCACAATAATGCACAATAGCATTATCGCCGTATCCAAAAAAAGTTTATTTTTCGACCGGAAAGGTGGCACTTCTTGTTTGAAAATTGATTTTTCGACCAAACGCGACGTCATCCCGAAGATACGTCACTTCCAGGTTTGAAAAACTCATTTTCGGACCGGAAGTTACGTTTTTTCGGTACGACGTCACGTTTGGTCAAAAAAATCAATTTCCAACCAAGAAGTGACGTAATTCCGGTAAATTATCTCAAATCTAAATGTTCGGTTTCTAAATTCTATATTCCATAGTAATGCCGCGAAGTAACCCGCTAGTATCAATCATAATAATAATAATAGCAATACCAATAACGGGGCGAATGACGAAGCAGGAAGTCATGAATAGGAAATGGTTGAGAGACGTTAAAAGAAAATTGAATTTTCGCCCCCTTCGTCGGTCACAGTAATTTCACGAGTTTCAGTCGTATAACGAGCGTTCATTTTTGAGATCTCGTCGTCGTGCTCGTAAACGAGCTGTACATGTGCATCGGGCAACGGGCGAACGGACCAGGGTGTGCGCAGCACGTGCTACACAGCGTCTGGAAACGTTTATAATGTGCGACCGGATTGTAACCACGAGGAGTGTAGAGACTAATAGAAACTGTCGGCGGGGGAGCGGGAAGCGAGCAGGCGAAGAGTAACGCGGCGGAAGGGTCCCGGGCATCCGGAGCAGGACTTCTCGCGATGGAGAAAGGATCTTCGTGGGTTCTGGAGCGGAGCGAAGGCGAGGTTGTAGTCATTACTGCACACCGACGGGCTGTAAAGTGTACAGTTGCTGGCCACGTGCCGGTAATCAGACCCTTCACGCTTACAGCCTGTTTTTTTTTTTTACTATTTTTCTTTTTCTTCGAAAAATAACGAATCTTCGAATTTCCGAAATACTTTTGGATGGAATGAATTTGATTTTTTGTTTTTGTTTGTTTTATACATTTTTTTTTATTTTTAGTCCCGAAAAACATTTGAAGTCGAGATGAAGATAAAAAAAATTCCGAGTCAAGAAGAACGATTTTTTTTTTTTGAATTTTGCGAAAAGTGTGATTTTTCTTTTACATAGGACGTGTAAAACGTTTCGGGTGAGAGTCACATTTGATACTCGATCTTGGAGAAAATTTCGGATGTTATTACACGTGCCGATAATCAGACCCTTCACGCTTACAAACTGTTTTTTTTTTTACTATTTTTCTTTTCCTTCGAAAAATAACGAATCTCCGAGTTTCCGAAACACTATTGGGTGCAATAATGAATTCGATATTTTTTTCTAATACCATTTTTTTATTTTCAGACCCGAAAAACATTTAAAAGTCGAGATGAAGTTTTAAAAAATTCCGAGTCAATAAACGATTTTTTTTTTTTTTTTGGATTTTGCCAAAAGTGAGATTTTTCTTTTACTTACGACATGTAGAACGTTTCGGGTGAGAGTCAAATTTGATACTCGATTTTGGAGAAAATTTCGGATGTTATTTATCGCGTAATCAAGGATAGTAAAATAAACTGTAGACTTTTCATTAAAGTGCCAATGACTGTGCTGCGAAGACCTCGTGCTACGCACACACGCGCGCACAGCAATTATAAGTGTCGACGATGAGGCAAGGAGGGGGCTAGCAGCGTCCCTCAAATAACACGAGCGAATGCAGAAGCCAAAGAAGCGAGAGCGGGAGAGGGAGGCTATACGAGTGCACCTGCGTTACGCTCCGTACTTCCGGTAGAACGCGTGCCCTTATAAACATAACTCGCGCTCGCGCGTCCTCGATAGCGTCACGGGCTCGTGCCTTCCGTTATTACACCCAGTATACACATAAGATCGTGGCAGACCTTGGGTAGCTCCCGAAGACATTCGTTATCTTGTACTGTCGGAAACGTTGAAAATTTTTTGTAATTTTTTTTCGTTTTTCAACAATTGCTTACTTTTGTGCAAAAAAATATATTTTTCATTTTTTAAAATTATCATTTGATTTTCATATAATATTTCATTTTCAATCATTTTTTCATTTTCTAAATAATTTTTTCGTGCAACAAAAAATAGTTTTCCATTTATTAGTAATCATTTACCTTTGTGCGATACAAAAATATTTTTTCAATAATTATTTACTTTTGTGCAACGAAAAAAGATATTGGTCCATCTTTTTTAATTAAGTTGTGGGGGCTTTTAGCGCGTAATCTCATTCTCTCCTTAAGGTAGTTCTTTCCAATGTTCCTTTGTGAACTTTGGGGGTTCAATTTTTGTAACATTGTAGTTGAAGTCCTTTTCAATGTGATTACAAAGTTTCAAAATTGATTGGCGAATAATTTTTCGAAAAAATTAATTAAAAAAATAAGGTTTTATCCATGGGCTGTTGTGAAAACCTAACCAAACTAACACTTCAGAAGAAGGATTAAAGTATATACATTGAATTTTTGCGCAATATGAAAGGTGCTATCAATTTCTTAGAAATTCACAATTCAATATAATTTTTTTTTTTTAATACCATTACCGACGATTGCAAGAGTAATTATAACTTAAATGAGGCAATGATTCGCAAAACCGCGAGGTTACTCGTCAAACCCAAGTCAAATCAACCTTTATAACTTGCTATTTCCAATATAATTGATTACCAAATATCTACGACTGCTTTTTTTATTCGCACCGTGATTTATTGAATATAAATAAGAAAAATCTCCTTGACGATTTACAAAGTTTTCTACTTCAACAATAATTCTTCTCAATCCGAGTACAGACATTTTTTTCTTCCAGGCGCATGCGCAGAAGATCTACGCGTAATACAAATTTTTATTTCTTTGCGATTACCGCGGAGCTTATGATGGAGTTTCGGGCTCTCTCGTCGTGCTGGAATTGACAACTTTGCAACAAGTTCCACGGACTGAGCAAAAGAAAAATGCAGAATCGCGCTCGACTTTTGTTTACACGATTTTTTTTTTTTTTCTATCCGACTCCCTTGGAACTTCAAGCAAGACCAACCACTGTCCGCACCGATCGCATATGGAAACGCCCAAGGAATTTATATCCCGCGTCTAATATAGCCCGAAGACTATTTCGCCCAGCCATTGTTTCCTTCGCTATCATTACGCAATAAGAACCGAACGAAACGTTCGTGTCTCTCGGTCGACACGCGTTATTACGTTCGTGCGCTAGTCGTCACACGTTGGACGCCGCGATTGGAGCCGGAGCCTTGGCTCGTTCAGTTAGCTCTTGTCTCGGCTCCTCCTGGCACGGTCCGAGCCGCCGATTACGAGTCCAGGGTCGAATCTCTGTCTGTCGGGCGTGTTGGCCAAAAAAGAAAATTAAAAAATACCCAAGTTCCTAACAATCAAAAAAATGAAAATATCGACTTAAAAAAAAATAAAAAAATTTAAAAAAATCAACGATTTCCGTTTTTTCAATTCTAGATGAATCTTCGGTATTTTTACCAACCATCGGGAGATGCCGACTGCAAGAGCCGAGGGGTTGGGAAGAAAAGTCGTAGCTTTGGCCATCTGCAACTTGTTTTTTTTTTTTTTTTCTTCTTTTCTCCTCATCAGTCGTCTTTTCGTCTTTTGGTCTCGTCGAATCCTCGAAGCGAAGTACAGAATGAGCAAACGCTTCGAACCGCGCTTAGTCGGTACACGAACGCACACACATCGCCCAGGAGAGCGTCTGGTACCGTTCGGCTGTCAGTTTCGGTCTATTTATGTACACCGCTGTGCGAGAGGGCCGCGAGGGTTAGTCTACTCTACCTCTCGATAGCCAATGGAGCGCATTCGTCTGCACTCGGTTTTCTCATTATTAAAAAAAGATATTCTTACACATAGGAAAAAAAAATATACATACAACAAATTACCAATGTCTATACATATAAATATATATATATAGGTATATATATATATATATAGGTATAAATATATGTATATGTAAATATGTTTATATGTTACATATATAGGTATACACGTTTATATCATAGATAATAATCGGGACTTTGGGTCTCCCAATCACCCCGACAAATCGTACTCACTGCTTGTCACGGCTCTCCGACGATCATCGATGACACTTATTCATTGTCACACAAGTTCTTATGTTTTTTCGTTAACCCTCCGAACCGCAATAAGTCTTATCTTATGAATCTCAGAGACTCATCCCGATGGCGTCTCTCGCTTGTCAATCGGTCAATTTGTTTAACTTACAAAACAAATGAACTTCAGTTGTTTGAGAATTAAGTTCCGTCGTTTCGTTCCTTACGTTTTATTTTTTTTTTAATTTTTTTTATTTTTCGTCGACCGAAAAGCACCGGTTTTATCGCGGCTGTTTTATCGACGAGGTGTACGTGTCGGGCACGAGGGGTACGGCACGGCACGACACGGCACAGCGAACTGACAGCGCGAGCATCAGTGAGCTTAGGCAGCAGCAGTAGTCCAACAGCAGCAGACGGAAGAGAGGAAAGATTCCGTGTGCGCTTACTCGTGTACAACTGCGCGCCTCTCTCGCTCTCCGCAAGCTCTGCCATGTGACGAGCCCGTAGCCACCGCGTCGTCGGCTCCTCTCTACGCCCGTGCCTCGTTGCTCTCCTTCTCTGCTCACTCCCGCGCCGAAGAACTCCGGGGCTGAGAGAGCCGCGTTCGGCTCTCATCGAAGCACCCGCGCTCACCGTCTTCTTCTTCTTCTTCCACTACTTCTGCTTCCTCTGTGCGGAGGCTCGAGTTCTGCGCTTCTGGCACTCTCGAGTTCGTGGCCAGCCCACTCGCACCCACGCATCTGGCATCCGACGGACCCGAGGGCCGCCCATGCGTGCTCCATGCCTCGCCTCCGCAGACCCATCGCACTCGAGGTCCGAACGATCTCTGGCACTTGCGCCTCCATCGAGACCTATCTCGTCTCTTCACTTTTCGATACCCAACGTGCACAATGTCGGAGCTGAAGCTCGAGAGACCGCAGCTTTTTTTACACTCGATTATTAATTATTACCGCGGGGTGAGAGTCGCATCGTTTAATTTGTGAGATGGGGATAAATGGGGATGCTGAAAGTGGGGTCTTCGGAGAAGAGTCTGGTAGTTGGGCCATTAAGTTATAAGGTCGGTTGTAAGGTTTCCGGAACAGGTGTCGCTATGGAGGGTCGATCGCTTGCGAACTTAACTTATCCTGTTTTGTTCATTGAGCGACTGAAGCGTCGATTGAGTTGCACTGGTTAGGAGATTTGATTACTGAAAGCTGAATTGCCTCGTTCAATTTATAATATGGGGATAATATGGGGATAATATGGGGATAATATGGGGTTTATAAATAGGGATGCTGAAAGCGGGTTCTTCGAAGAAAAGTCTGGTTGGGCAATGAAGTTATAAGTTCAGATGTAAGGTTTCCGGAACAGGTGTCGCTGTGGAGGGTCGATCGCTTGCGAACTTAACTTATCCTGTTTTGTTCATTGAGCGACTGAAGCGTCGATTGAGTTGCACTGGTTAGGAGATTTGATTGCTGAAAGCTAAATTGCCTCGTTCAATTTATAATATGGGGATAAGTTGGAATGCGGAAAGTGGGTTCGTCGGAGAAAAGTCTGGTAGTTGGACAGTTCAGTTACAAGTTCAGTTGTAAGGTTTCTGGAATAGGTGTCGCTATGGAGGGTCGATTGCTTGTGAACTTAACGTATCCTGAAATAAAGACCTAGGTCCGATAGTGCGAATTATTACTGAAGCTAAATTGCCTCGTTTAATTTATAAAGTGGCCCTCGCGTTCTGACCACCCCGAAACCGACTTGAAAACCAACCGGTCGGCTGGTGCGAAAGGTTGATTTTTCGGCGATGTTAAAAAACCGATTGTAATACCAACCATTATATGTGTCGGATAGAATGTTAGTTTATGGTTGGATTTTCCTAAAACCAACCGATTTCCAACCCCCAACCCTATCGGTGCTCGCGACATAGAATCGGAAATTGGGTTTTTTCGGAAAGTCCAACAGTGAACCAACTTTCTATCCGACACATATAACGGTTGGTATTACGGTTGGTTTTGAAATATCAGTCAAAAACCAACCTCCAGAAGGTTGGAATCAAAGTCGCTTTTGTGCAACAATCGACTGTTTGAGTTGAAGTAGATTGTTAGAAAAGAACCCAAATCCACCCCAAAGCTTTACGGTTGGTTGGTCCGCGATGGGGGGATAAATAGCGACGTGCAAAGGGGATTCTTCGAAAACAACCTCCGGACCAGTCTCTGAGAAGTCTGGTTAGACGGAGCAAGTACGTTGCAAATTTATTTTGTAAGACTTTTGGGAGGCGCCTTCAAACGTACACAGGGTCACCGTAACATAACTAAATCGTCCGCCGTGTGCCATTATGCAAAAATGCTTACACGACGAATTTGTAACAAACGATCTCTTAACATCTTACAAACCGTACGCCCCAAATTTACTACACTTCGAAAAGCGTTCATATTTTCAATGAACACATTCATTATTTAACAACATTATTTTATAACAATCGCGCAACGTAACGAATTCAAAAGCGCCCACGTGAAAGTCGTAACTAACAGTGAATCGTACACCCGTGCAGCCTTCCACGGATTAACAAGGAAGGGGGCGGTTCAGACTGGCCGCTGATGAGAACCAGTGCCACTATGCAGGTCAAACGGACTTCACAGGGTTACCGTGCGAACGTTGACTGCTGTTCGCACGGTAACCACGCACGGCTGTGAAGTCCATTTAACCTGCATAATAGCAGCGGTTTTCATCAGCGACAGTTTGGAATTATTATTATGCGAACTTAATTTTTTCAGCACCTTTAATATGCTTTTTTCAGATTTTTAAACCGTCGAGAAGTGTTTGCAAATTCCCTCCCATTTCTCTGAAACTTACGCTAAGTGAACGCTATCCGCAAGGACTACCTTCATAAATGGCAAAGAAATTCTTTTAGTTAATAAGAATTAGCGGCGTTCGTACATTAGCATTCTCCAAATCTATATGATTGTCCGAAACATTTTAGGAAACAGATTGTCCAAATATAGGTACGTGCCGAAAAACCGCATCCGGAGACTCGCACATTTGGACTCTCTTCTAATTTTATTAGGTAATTAAAATAGTTTATTATCAAAGTTTATTATTAATTATCTTTTTGTAATTAGCGAATCAGTTTCATAAAAAAAGTATAGGTTTTCGGTAGATTTGTTGAACAATCTTATTTTTCATCAATTTGTTCATAACATTTTGGAATTATTATTATGTAAACTTAATCTTTTCAGCACCTTTAATATGCTTGATTTTATTCAGATTTTTATGCCATCGAGAAGTGTTTGCAAATTCCCTCTCATTTCTCTGAAACTTACGCTAAGTGAACGCTATCCGCAAGAACTACCTTAATAAATGTCAAAGAAATTCTTTTAGTTAATAAGAATTAGCTGCGTTGGTACATTAGAATTCTCCAAATCTATATGATTGTCCGAACAATTTTAGGAAACAGATTGTCCAAATATAGGTACGTGCCGAAAAACCGCATCCGGAGACTCGCACATTTGGACTCTCTTCTTATTTTCTTCCGTAGTTAAAAGAGTTTATTATCAAAGTTTATTATTAATTATCTTTTTGTAATTAAGCGAAGTACTTTGGAAACTAGAAACTATCAGCTTGACGTTCGTTTCAGTTATTTTCCAAAAAAAATGTCTTCTCGACTAATTAATAACTGCTGGAATCTGGAGATGCTCTTGACCGTCCGAGCATCGATACCTTTACCTCAGGTCCGATGCGATGGCCAGCAATTTGTTTGGTTAACGGGACGAGGACGTCGGGCGTACCCGCACGCGTCCTCTGTGTAGTCGATGGCGGTCACGAGCGCGTGTCTGTCACGCATGTGGCTTCGCGGCGAGCGAAGCGTACGCTGCTCTCACGGATGCTTCGAGCATTATTTCGTTTACGATCTATTCGGCGCATCGCTTTGTCAGCGACGTGTACCGCGGAAACTTCGTTAGGCCGCAAAGGTATCAGCTTCGAGGATCCTTCGGAGATGCTTTGGACCTTTCGGTCAAAGGGAGACTCGCTCAAAGAACCGAGCGAGCGCCTTCGCAAAGGTAACGCGGACGTTGCATGCACGTGCGATTCCGCTTGGCGCTGGTCGCCGGACGGCAAGTAAGTGAATTAACTCGGGCGGGCGGCCGGCGAAACACGTGACTGCCATATGCTCGGAGGAGGACTGCTACTTTCGCCGCTGCCCTTGTCCTTCCAGATACTCGCAGTGTGTTGTCTTCTGCGCCAAATATAGTTTCGGCGTTTCTGTTAAGGTAAACGTACCAATGACTGGACACGTCCCAGTGGCCGGACAAGACACGAGTGCAAGAGAGATGGTAATACGATTTTTCATGCATGTCCAGGGACTGGGACTGCTCCCTTAAGCGTCCGGCCATTGGTACGTTTACCTTACAATTACGCCGTTCTAGTCGCAGCCGAAAATACCCGCGCAATCGTCAACGCGTTATTGCGAACAATAGGACTTCGGTTGAGGATGAAACCCTCTGGCGTGACGGTCGAGGACCTTGTCGAAAGCGGCGCGCATTCACGGACGTATCGATCCTGTGCTGTTACCTATTTTCTGTCGAATGTATTGAAGAATGTATTGAATGGATTGTGTGTACTTTATTCGTGCGAGTGCGGGGCGAAGTTTTCGAATTATACATTGGACTTGATGAATTAATGTCTTAGTAACTATGAGCAAAAGAGCATCGTTCCACGCCCCACACTTTTACACCTTTAGGTCCGCTTAAGAGGAGGCTAAACCCAGCTGGCGGTTGCTTGGGTGTGAGAGAACCGGCGCCATGGGGATTCTGTGAGATATCAGTGCAAGATAGTTGCATTTTTCGAATCAATGCCATGTCAAAATGGTTGACATTTGGGGTAAAAGTGAAGTATCGTCGGACGCGGTATTGAATTCTACATCTGCTAATACTTTTCGTTTTCGCGAAATGTGTACCATGTTCCGAATGACATTCATTACAGTTTTTGTTACCGACTGGGTCTGTTTCACTTCGTCTTATGGTACTGCTGGACCTACCTGTTTTACCGACGGAACGAAACGGTTTCGTAGAATCGACTTGATATCATTAATATCATTAATGTTGGGCACGATGTCGAGCCACCGGTGGGTCATTCGTAAACTACGTTCATGCTTTTTCACAAACTGTAATATTCGATTTTCTGTATTCCTTGTACATTTATATTAATATTGTCCGATTTGAACCATATGCGTAGCATATTAATGATTCTAAATGCTAAATTGAATAATTCGAAATTGAAACTAAGAAATCGCCTCGTCCCGTCGGTGAAAAAGTTAACTAAGGGGTTAAAAACCGGTCCAGCACCCCCTTAAGGTCACGTGTTACAACGCCCCGCCCACCTGCCGCGCGCCTAGTTGGTAACAATAGCTATACTGAATGCCGCTTTGAGACCGCACACAGTAAAAAAAGTTTGTACTTTTTACAACTTATTGTCCACAAATGTCCATAATTTTTTATTTGTCAATTTTCCGATCGCTCTATCCGACTCTAGTTTTACAAACAAAAGTACAAACTAAAATCGTTAATGACACGGGAAATAACGGGGCAGGTTTGTATATTCAAACCTGAATAAAAAAGTTTGTCACTTATTTGTGAAAATTGTTTTCAATTCGTATTTCGATTTTACGCAATTATTTTTTACTGTGCAGACCCGCTGAGAAAAAATGAAATTATCTTCCCCTGCGTCTGCCGATTCCCCTGGGAAAGACAATTTTCGAAAGATGATTTAACAAAAGAAACATATTATGCACATTTAGTATATTTTTTTATTTCATTTGTACAGACCAGGATCGATGTTTAAAAAAATTAAAATGTAATGAAAATTGAACCTTATTGTCCTGAGAGTTCCTAGACAGAATGTATGGTCCACTATATCTCGGCTTTTTTTCCGAAAGTCGGAATAAAACAAACTCGGCAAACAACTCAACAAGCGCACGAATAGCCGGGCTCGGAAATCAGTACGACATGCTAAATTTCGCTGGGGTATCGTTCGAAGCGTTTACGACGCAGACGAACGGACTGATCTTGAGATACGAATAGAAATAAGGAAGAGTAGCCTTAGCAGTATTATTGGGTTGTCGTTAAGTTTTTCAGTAGGCTCTTCTAAGATCTTCCTTTAATTAAGTCTTCTTTCAGTTATACTTATATGTTAGCCAAAAAAATGTTACTCGGGATTATGTATTATGTTCTATTGTACATTCAAATGTTTCCGGTTCATAACTTGAGTTCTGTGTACAGAAGTCACTCCGTCAATAAAATTTTAACTAAAAATTAAAAAGATTAATCGAAAATCGTGGGAATCGAGCGTCAGAGTAGTAAAAAAAAATCAAATAAATCGAAAATCAATGTTCGCAGCTAGCGAGCTCGGCGTCGATTTACCGACTCTACGCATCATCTAACGGGTTCGAGCGTCTCCCAGCAGATGTCTCAGAACCGTTGCTTTCGTCAAGGTCAAAGAGTATGCAAAACCGAACGGTGCGAGCTGCGAGATCGCATTAGCGTGAATTCAAATTCACTGCCACGCACGCAGTCGATCGGTGTTTCATTGGCGTTCGAGGGACGACGAACTGATGCGGGCGACTTTTTTTGGCAAGTTGCACAAGCGCCTTTTCAATCGCCGCCACGACCGCCCGTTTCCGACGATACGACCATAAAATTGAAACATTAAATTATGCAACACGCTCGACGGACTATCTCGGTTCGATATCCTCGACAGCACTTATTTTTCTTCTCTCAATCTCAACCCCCCCCCCCCCCTCCCCACCTGCCCTCCTCTCTTTGTTATTTCAGCAGCCACGGCAGACTCTCGCTAACCGAGGGCATCGGGAGAGCCGGAGAGAGAAGGAGGTTGCGGTCTAACGCCGCGACTGGCGGACCGATAACGACGACTGCGACTGCCAGTCCGCCTCAAGGTCTGCTCCCAATAATGCCAGAGTGAAAGTCACGTGTTTTCATGGATTCTCTCTCGCTCGCTCGGGTTTCTTTAAATGCTCGATAGTCTCGTCGGCCGCCGCACAGGAGACGTCGAGGAAAGTAAACGCTCTTGCTTTACCATTGATCGTTCCTGCGCCTCGACACTGTAACACACCCATATATATATATATATATATATATATAAATAAATATATATATATACACATACATATATTTTATATATATTATATTGATAACAACATTTTTATATTTAAAAATCTTAAAAAAAAGAGCCCAACAAAAAATCTGCAGCGTCGACCTTTCCGTGAATTTAGGTAGTGTTTGTATATGCACGAAGGATCTCGGAGGAAAAACGTCTCCGAGTGCGCCACCGTCGCCTTAGCCTATATATCGTCGTTCTCGCTCGTTCGCCATCCTCGATTTCGGTAACGTTGTGTTATACGGTACAAATGTGCACACGTGTACAGAGAGCGTGTAAGTGGTCCCGTGTATACGTCGCTGCGTCGTAGTGTGTGTTACGGACTGTTATATAGTTATATCAACTGGAATACAGTGTCTATACGGCGTCAACTGCGCAGCTACGGATTTAACGACTAAACTCGAGTGCGCTCGCGCGCGCCTCACGGATTTCCCGGGAATCGGAACTTTCCGGGGGCCTCGAGCAGGTTTTCCCTCATTTGACCCAACGCCACGATTGCGTTAGTCACGGCAACAGGTGAGACGACGAAGTAGTACCAGCGAACCGAGGAACATATAGATACATGTTTGTACGTATATGCATACAGAGAGAGAAGAGAGAGTGAGATAAAGCGCACAATTGGCAGAAGCGTCGACAGTGAATTCCGAACGAAAACACCGTACAGGAGTCTCTTCGGTCGCTCGGGCAACATCCGATTCGCTCGTGGCAAGGGGAATCTTGTGAAAGGGTGCAATAAAAAATAAAACGGTCGAATCGCACTGTTACAAATCGTTCGACAGACGATCCGGGAATAAAAGGCATTCAATCGTCTAACCGTCGCGCTACTTCGGTATCTCAAACGTACACTGACTTAAGACGGCAATATGAGCGTCGAGGACATCCTGAATTACAAGCCCAGTGACGACGAGGACTATTACGGGCTCCTCAGCTGCGACGAGTCGGCGTCGGTGAGCCAATGAAAAATATTATAAATAATCCATCTTTATTATTATTGCTATATTATTATTATTATTATTTTATTGTTATTATTAATAATAATATTAGTATTATTATTTTATTGTTATTATTAATAATAATATTAGTATTATTATTTTATTGTTATTATTATTGTTTCTTGGAATCGTATAATCTTTCAATCTTATTACGGAAGGAATGTTTTTTTTCCTTCGTTCGTGCAAAAGTTAATTTATTATCGTAGATCGTTGGATAGCTCGAAGTAATTTGATTTGCAGACTGATTGCAAGGTCCCATCGCGAGTCTCGAGTCTTGTTTCTTTTTTCATTTTTTTTTCTTTTCTTTTTTTTACACGATTTCGTTTAGGGAAATACGAGATAGTCTAAATGAGATTTAAATTGACGCTGTTGTGTATTTCGCGGGGGGGATTGTTAACGAAGGTCGAGCAAATAACGGCGGAGTACAAGGTACTGGCGCTCCAATATCATCCCGACAAGAACGAGGGCGACAAGGCAGCTGAGGCGAAGTTTCAGCAATTAAAGGTAAGTCAATGTAAATCGACAGGTGTCTCTCGAGATTTTTTTTTTAAATTCCTGAACGATCGATAATTTCCGTCGTGTTGTCGTCGTCGAAGTTGAAATCTTCTGTTGAGAAAAAAAAAAAAAAAACTTTTCGCCGCAGCATGCGAAGGAGATACTGTGCGATCCGGAGAAGCGGAGCAACTACGACAAGTGGCGGCACAGCGGTATATCCATCAGTTACAAGCAGTGGCTCGGCATGAAGGAACATGTGCATCAGGTGAGTAACGCAATGCGTACGCTCCACTCGTTGTTCTTCACCATTAGCCATTCGTCTGATTTTCCGGTATTATCAAGCCGTAAAGTTGGATTATAGACGAACCGCTGAACAAAATATTAAATAAAATAAAAATAAAATGACCCCTTCGGTCTGGTGCACGATTATTCAATTTTTTTTATTATTATTTTTTTTAAACGCTTTTTATTTTTTATTTAAAAATCTGCAACCACTCGAGATAACTGCGGTGAAATAATTGACCGCGAAATAAATATATATATAATAAATAAATAAAATCGAATAGTCGTTCAACGTTTATGCAATTATATTAATTTTCTTAGCAGTTTTTAATTTTTAATTTTCTTTTCAAAATCTGCAACGACTCGAGATAACTGCTATGAAATAATTGATCGCGAAAAAAAACATATATATTATATATATGATAAATAAATAAATAAATAAATAAATACATAAAATCGAATAATTTGATTAATTTTCTCATCAATTTTTTAATTTTTAATTTTATTTTCAAAATCGTCAACGACCCGAGATAACGTCGACGAAATAATCGGCCGCGAATTGATATGGCGAAAAGAGGCCGCGAATTATAATTGTCACGTCGAACGTAACGTGTCCGACAGTCGATGCACTGGAGCACCCCGAAGACGAAGGACCGGATGTTGCCGGACGGCAGCGAAGCCGGCGGTTCGCCGGGTCACGTGAGGGGTCAGCCGGCCGGTAACGCGCACAGGAGGGCCTCGGAGGGCGGTGCGAACATCCACTACGGCGCACGTCGCGATCTCAATTGGGACTCGCAGGCCTCGAGCGAGGTAGTCAACAAGTTTCGCAACTACGAGATTTAAGTTAGCTGCAGCGAACCATTGACGTACACAACACCCACACGCATACACAAAAAAAAAAATAATAATAATTAACTATAACGACCGACGACGACGATACGCGATGCCAGTGATTCTGTTCCGGCCTCTCCCGTGACACAAAAAAAAAAATATTCATGAAAAATATTGTAAAGAACGATATCGCGTTTCTGACCCGGTGACACAGACACAGATGCATGATGAAGCAACATTCCACTTGTCGGGGATTCGAGATCGAATGACGAAGAAAAAGAAAAATAATAATACAAACAAACAAACAAAAAATATATAGGAGAGATATATGAATGTAAACATATTTATATAGATACGAATAATTGCCGAAGTGGCATTCGCGATGAAACAGTAAGAGCGGTTGATCGAGATCAATAATTATCTTTGTGATGTTTAAGAGTTTAAGCAAGTTATATAAATAATCGATATATATATATATATATATATATATAGTATAATATTATGTATATATGATATATATGCATATATATCGACGACTGACATTAACGACGCTACGCGATTTGCCACGGAACACTCGTAGACCGGAAATAGCCAACTGACTCGATGGATAACGGCAAAAAAAAAATAAAAAAATAAAAAAAAATAAAATCTTTGCACAAGTGTGTATAAGAATATGTTCATTGTTGTACGATTCTCGTGACGCGAGAGAACGATATAAATGTATTTGAAGAAGAAAAAAAAAACCAAAGGTGTATCGGACGAAGGTAGTGTATTGACGATTGAGTTGCATTCGCGCCATGATATCTCGGTCGTAGTCGTCAAAAGTATAACTGTGCGTCCACTGTCGTCGTGAAACTCGAATGGATTTTCCAATAAGTCCAGCTCCTTGAAAAATACACCCACACAAAAAAAGATAAAGGAAAAACCACTCAAATACATTGTCCCGTAAGAGTTATACAATACCTTCCGATACGAGACCGAAGAAACATCTAGAGAATGAGACATATCGATATCGCGATTTCCAATAGAAAGAACGTGTCTGACATCCCTCAACTCACATATATATATATATACACAGAAACGGTATGAGTCCAAAAAATCTGTTTCGCTGTGAGAAACGTCAAACGGACACGTATATTATATAAACGATATACACAAACAAACAAAAATACAGACACATATTCGTATACTATATCGTGATAAACTCGACCGCACTGTCAATTCTTCGAGGCTCCGTTCTCATTAGTTTCGAGTCGTTCATTCCAAGCTATGGTACGTGCCGTGAAAAAAAAAACTAAAAAAAGAAATATATATATATATATATGTATATCAATGTGCGAGGACACATATCCCACGACGTCAGTTCGTGAATTGCCAAAACAAAAAATAATAATAATTGACCACGGGTTAGCCTTTGAAAAAAAAAAAAAAAAATACAAAACAAAAAAATTGACTGAGAGAAGCGAGACAAAAAATATAACAACGGCAACGTGCCACTTATCTTCTATATATATTTTCTTAGGGATTGAACCCTCGTTCTCCTCATCAGCCTCACGCGAAGACGGCGCGCGTTTGTCAATACAAACAACTCATACAAATAATTAATGAATTAAAAAAAGAAAGAAAAAAGGAAGGAAATGTATAAACTATGTATAATTTACAATGTATGTCGGGAAAACGAAAGGGTGACATAATGTCTGTGGGGTGTGTTCGGGATCGATATCCTCCAGTGGATAGACGGTTACGATTATCTCGAGTAGTGTTTACGTAAACTGACCGGTTACCGGTAATGGATGGTTAATTAATCCTCAAACGCAGATGCGCTTAACACATGTGTCCGAAGGTATTAACACGGCTGATTAAGAGTCGAGGGACAGACGGGCTTGGCTCGTATCCACTGCACACAATGCCGTACATAATCCGTCGATCTGCGAGTAAACGTTTCACGTAACTCAACCCCACTGGCTGTATGAGCCTACGTCGTTCGTTATATCTCCCGGATTGGCGCGTTCGACCGTAAAATGTGTATTCGACATTGAGATTCAATAAATGTGTTTAAATAACGTGAATACGACGTTACTGTCACACGTTTGTGTACTTTAGTCTTGACAATTTTGTATAGCGGAACCCCCCCCCCCCCCCCATTTAGAAAAAAAAATGGGGCAAAATGGACTACTTAAAAAAAAAATCTCATTGACCATAGCCAGAAAAGGCTCATCGCGGATGGAGAGCATGGATCCGTTTTGCCCCGCTCGCCTCCCCACATATCACGGAAGTGTCTTTGAAACGTTTCGAAAATATTTTTTTGAAATAATAAAAATATTTTATCTATACTAAAAAATATTTGTGAAATGTTTTAAAAAACATTTTGAAAATATTTTTTGGCCTCTCATAAATATCCTACATTGAAATGTTGCGCTAGAAGTTTTTGTTGTTGTACATTTCAGCGAAATGTGAAAGATCGTATCACCCGCGTAAACACGCGAACATGCATAGAAATTGTTCGGTGAAACATGAAATTAAAGATATTTCGATTTTTTTTTATCATCGAGTTTCAGAAATATTTCAATTGCGACGAAAGCTTAAGTATGTTTCTAAAACATTTAAGAAGCGTTTCGCTGGAATATTTTGATGGAATATTTCAAAATATAATTTTCATATATTTCAGAAATATTTCGTGAGTTTTGAAATAATGAAAATATTTAAAAAACGATTTCAAAATATTTCGCGCTATGTGCATGCTATATTCATAATTCCACGTTACATGTACGTTTTAACGTTTTTTTCTTCGACGACAAAAAGTAATTCAGGTGCCTCGTCATTGTCAAAAAAAAAAGAAAAAAGTTCAACCTCGATTCCGATATTGTGAAAGCTTCGGTGCCGAGAAGCAAACGAATCACTGGGACGAATTGACCGAAGAGAACTCGATCGCTGGTTGATCCTGACGTCCGCACCGTCTCCGTGGGACACACACAAGTATAATATTTTTTTGCGGCAACCCACTGTGTGTTATATTTCGTTAATGCCGACCGGGTGCCCGCTCGATTCCCAAAGCCTGTTGCTCGCTGATTGGGAATTGGGGCGAGGCATTGTTTTGCGCTCGGTGGGATCCTCGCGTCGCTGAACCGCTCGTTCGTCGGATAGCCCGTAGAAAGCCCCGCCGGAGAACCGGCCGCTTGTTATCTTTTGTTACTCCCGGAAAACGCTCGAACAGACACGGCCTGTGTTTACAGCTCTCGATGGCCGGACCCTCTCGACTGCCGCCTCCGTCGACCCTTCTGGCTCACCTATCGACGAAATCCAACTGGCTCGCTTTGTTTTTCCACCCTGTAATCTTCTTTGTCTTGCGAAACATTGACTCTGCACTGTCGTCGGCAACCAACACTATACCAATAGTAATAATAAAAACAATAATACATTTTTTTTTATAGAACATAATAATAATAATAATAAGTTAATATCTTTCGCAACAACGGAAGAAAGCATTGAAAAGCGAGTCGGGAGTGAAAGAAGTTCTGTATTTCAGTATCTTTTATGTCTGTCCCATTCAGACAAGTGCAACCTACTTTGCGCACTCTCATTTCTTTTCCCGGAACTCCTCGTAAACGCACCCACGCGCTATAGCAACGCCGTATTTTTTATTTACACAATCCACCCAGTATCGCTCGGCAAATACTAATCAACCGTTGGATGTATTCCTTCTTTGACTCTCTTAATAATAATAATAATAAAATAATCATAATACTAATAATAATAACGATAGGAATAAAAACAGCATTTAAAATTTATTTGCAGAAATAAAGCTTCTCTGTAACTGGACGTATCCCGAGCTTTACCTTCTGAATCCTTAAAATCCGAATTCTCCGAATGCTTCCCGTTGAATAAAAATATTTTTTCTCAACTTCTTCCATCGGCCTTAAAGCTAAAATTGAATCGCTTCATTCCCGTTCCGCACCGACCTAACACATATATTTCTTGTATGTATATTTTTTTCAATGTCAGGAACGAACCCGGCGCAACATTCCTCGTCCTACATTCAATAGTTTTCAGTGCACGCAAGTTTTTTTTTATTTCAGAATAATCGAGTGCACACCCGGTGTGCACGTCGGCAGGTTGGCATTGTAACGAAAGACAAGGGCTGCAAGTTTCCCGAGGCCAGACCTACATGCGCGTGTACAGTGAATGACAAGCTGCATTCGCGTGGGAAGACAGTACAAAGGATTCCCCCGTACGGTAATCGCGAGCGCCGAAGCTCGGCAAGCTCGCTCTTCCCCCCCTAGCGTTCAAAAGTGTGTATACACAAAATGATCTTTCAATCCGTCGTTCTCCTCCGTCGACGCTAAACTTTTACGAGTCATCGGGCTTTAGTTCCTGGGACTTCCGTCCGCGGCGCTGCGCGCGCACGTCCTTACTCGCCGGTTCTCGGCCGGCGTACTTGGACCAGTTCGACGCACAGAGAGGAGACGACTATCCTACGCGTTCGATATCGAAGAGCTGTCAACCACCTCGCCCGGGGAATTCTATACGGGCTCGAAACTTTGACCTACCGACCCACTGTACTATATACGAGCTCTCAACCCTCACCATCAATCCTTGTGTGCATGGCAACCGGAGCGACGTTTCGGCCTTCGTGCCCCCCCCCCCTTCTCCAACTCTCTCCGCCCGCTCGGCCATCCGGCTATATTTAGTCGGTAAACTTTTAGAGTCGCTCTCGTTAGCAGCCAAGAACTTTGGTCCAAAGAATCCCAAGTACCCTATTCAGATTCCGTGGCTTTGAGTATATTTACCCCGGTTAATTATCCGAGAGAAACATCGAAACTGTTCGACGTTTAATACACACGTCTTTCGTCGGGTCTAAACGCAGCCGCTCGAGAGGCCAGCAATTTCGGGGAAAATCAGGGAGGGCCCGATGAGGAATGAAGAGCGAAGGCACCAAATTGGCTTCAATTGCCTGTCGGAAGCCTCCCGAAGCTTCATCGAACCGTGTCGGGGCTTCGCTGAGCGCACGTACAGCGTCCCAACACTAGTTCTCACTTGTGTGTGGGCTGCGTTCGATTCACGAGGCTTTCGCTGCAGGCACGACGCCCTCTCGTCTGTGGTCGGAGGAGCGCCGAGGTTTGTGTGGGAATATTTTGATCAAAGGGCGAGAGAGAAAGAGAGAGGAACACGGCTCGGAGAGATTTCTGGCGTCAGTGTTGGTGCTGGAGCTTCTCTGTGCGGATCGATGCTACGGGATGGAAGGCACTGTGTTGCCTCGTCAGCTGCGTGTGCGGGGGCTGCTCCGGTGGGTGTGGCCCTCGTCTATTCTATATTCGTATACGCGGTACACACTCGATACTCTAGCGCCGACTAACCTCTGACGGCCGGAGATCTGTAGTGGGTGAGCGGGTAACTGCCACAGCGATTGGCCGATACGCTGGCGGAAATTGCGACTCGCCGAAGATCTTGTGCTACAGGGAGCTCGATGCGACGTTGAAGTAAAGTATGTTGGGACGATTAAGAGCGACCCCAGATTCCAGCAGTTGTCAGTTGGTCGAGAACAAATTTTCTGGGAAATTAACTGAAAGCCATGTCAAGCTGACAGTTTCTAGTTTCTAAAATATATCGATTAATTACAAAAGGATAAATATTTTTTAACTACGGAAGAAAGTAAGAGGAGAGGCCGAATGTACGAGGCTATGGACGGCGTTCTTCGGCACGTCCTCATATTCGGAGACTGCAGGTCCCGATTTTTCGGACGATTATAGATTTCGAGAATTCCGATGCTCGAGGTGAAATGGTTCATATTAAGTAAAAGAGTTTATTTGCGATTTGTTAATTAAATGAATGAAAACATTATATTTGAGTGACACAATACTGAAGATAAGCTACGTAACTCGCTAAGCTAAATTCTTCGAACTGTCCGATTATTGGGTCGCGTATGTAGTAACGCTTGTACCAATTTGCGGACACTGTATCGTCAGTCTTTTAATAAAATGCAACAATAGAAAATAATGTAGGCTTAAACCTTGTGTAACCTTTTTGGGTTCATAAATAAATGTTTGTAGATACGATTACAAGTGGCAAATTGGATTCGATACGGTGGAACCTCGCTTATTTGGCCCTCGATCAACCGACCCTCCGTTTTAATTGACCGAGGTGCAGACTCGGATAATAGGAAAAACTCGGATAAAACGGCAATACGCATACGCGGAGTGGTCCGTAAAGGCTACTTTGTTGTATACGCGTTTAAACTTCTTTGCTGTGTCTTTATATTGCAAAATGCAAATACAACAGTTCCGATTTTAGACTCGATGGCTTATGTTTATATGAGGTTAAGGTTAATTAACAAAATTATAATTATATTTTAAAAATAACTAAATTAACTAATAAAGTTAATGTTCATATGAAGTGGCGTGTTATTTTAAAAAATATGTAATATTAGTGGAATTTTGAATTGAGTACGTTATCCGTGTTATCCGAGATTTCACTCATCCGACATACGGATAAATGGGGTTTTTATACTGCACTTAAGTTCGAAATAAATCAAATCTGGACACGAGTGTCCAAGAACTGGGACATGTCCGAGCGGTGGTTACGGTTAATTTGAGGATGCTTCACACGTACATTCCCATCCAAAAGTGAGATTTAACGAGAATTTGACCACTTCCTAATGGTATAAAAATCTGAAAAAAATCAACTGTATTGCAGGTGCCCACAACATTAATTTTGCATAACAATGTTAAAAAGTTATTAACAAATTGCTAAAAAAAATTGTTCAACAGGTAACCAGTCAACCTTTTTTCCCTCTTTTCAAATTAATTCATTGATATTCCCGAAGCCACATGAATTTTTTCAGAATTTTATATCATTTTTGAATTTTCTGTTTTTTTAATTTTCTTAAGGTCATAACTACGGCACGCTTGACGCAATAGGCACGAAACTTTTTGTGCGTTCTGTAGAATCGTGATACCGAAACATATCTGAAATTCGTGCCTCCACACCAATTTTCCAAATTTTCGAAAAAAGATAATTTTGAAATGATAAAAAATTCCGAAAAAATAATATTCTAAAAAATCAAGGAAGGTATTTAAAATGACAAAGTAAACAGTCGTAACATTCAGACAATTTTGTTACAATTTATTTTCCTAATAAGTTATTAACAACTTTTTGGAATTATTATTATTATTATGAAACAACAAAAATCTCGACATAATTAATACGGCTGATTTTTTTTTTCAGAATTTTGGCATGTCTCCAAAGTACCGAAATTTGATCGTATTGAACTTTTGGTTGGAAATGTATGTGTGATGCATGGTTAATGCTCGACCGATGAGTCGCATAGGGCCGGAGATCGCCTGAAATCGAGCAAGAGGGTTGTGTTATCCGTTCCACGCCCGTTCATACTCGTCGATGGTTGCGAGATACGACGCAGCCCGATTTTCATGAGATGTCGCCCGAGGCCCGCGTCGACCAATCGGTAATCGATTACGGTTAACCGCCACGAGCAACAGGAGATAGATATATGTATATGTGCGCAACGGGCGGAGCACCGTGGCTCGAGGAAATGCACTCTGTTTCTCGCTACTGAATTGTTGCCCCCGCTACCCAATATTTCATTCCCCACTGACACAATAACACGCCTCGACGCTCCCTCGCTGTCCCGAGGCTTCGACAGCGTTAAAGGGGAACTGCCGGAGACGTCGATGGGGCGGGAATTTTCGATCTTCGGACGGATCGGTAATATTTTTTCCTTTTTTTTTCTTTTCTTTTTCATCGTCAATTAAAAACTTTTATTTATCGACAATCGTACGACGGTGTTTGCTTATAGAATTCCGACGATAGCTTACAATTGGCAATTGGCTCTGCCTGGGACAATCAGTCGAGGGAATCGTGACGATAGATTTGGAGCTCTGTATTCGTAGGTAAGCTCGAGATGTTTTATTTTTATTAACATTTTTTTTTTTTTTTAATGGCCGACACGGACCAAAGAGGAAATGGTGGAGGCATCGATGGGGCGGGAATTTTCGATCTTCGGGCGGATCGGTAAGATTTCTTTTTCCTTTTTTTTCTTTTGTTTTTCTTTCGTCAATTAAAAACTTTTATTTATCGACAATCGTACGACGGTGTTTGCTTATAGAATTCCAACGATAGTTTACAATTGCCAATTGGCTCTCGCTGGGACAGTCAGTCGAGGAATCGCGACAACTCTCTTTTGAGCTCTTTATTCGTAGGCAAGCTCGAGATTTTTTAACATTTTTCAACAAAATTTTACTGACCGACACGGACCGAAGAGGAATTATCGGAGACATCAATGACGTAGGAGTTTTCGATCGTCGGACGAATCTGTAAGATTTTGTTAATTTTTTTATTTATTTTATTTTTTTCATCATCAATTAAAAACTTTTATTCATCGACAATCGTATGACGGTGTTTGCTTATAGAATTCCGACAATAGCTTACAATTGCCAACTGGCGCTCGCTGGGATAATCAGTCGAGGGAATCGTGGCGATTTTGAGCTCTTTATTCGTACTCAAGCTCGAGATTTTTTTTTTTTTTTTTTTAAAGATGGTCTATACGGACCTTTGTTCGTACGCTACATATAGGGTAAACGAGCCAATAAATGAACAGGGCCAATGAATGGACACTTTCCATAAGAGCACGTGCATAAAAAACATCTATTAATTGGCTTTTTCGTCTGCTTAACTGTCCATTCATTGGCCGGTTCACCCGATCTCTCCTGCCGAGAGCTCCGAACGTTTTGGTTAACGATCTTGAAAGATTTACAAGTTAATCGTGAAGAAGTTTCTCGATTGTGTTTTGCATAGAGAGCGATTTTATTTATTTATTTACCAGCTTTTACTTAATTGCATTATACGCATATGTTTTTTTCCCCGTTAGTCTTATGTTCATTCGCGTGTTCCGAGTCGACGAATTCGTTCCGGACGTTAAATGTGCTGATCCAGCGGGTGTGCACAGACCGGCGTTTGCCGATCCATCCGGCACGAGTTCGGAATTGATAATTCGTATATTGTCTAAGTATACATTATAGTACAAAATCATGTTACAATCTCGCTTGAAGCGAGTTCGCTCGATCGTTCGAGGGTCCTCGAACGATTCATACTGGTGTGCGTGGGAGATCGCTCAGCTCGTGGCGGAAAATTGTTTTTAATTTTTTTTCTCTTGTTTTTTTTTCCTCCTACAAATCCCATGAAATCTCATGCGCGCAGCGATGAAACGTCGAGCGAGGGAGAGTGCGACGAGATACGAGGACCGAAGTGGAATAAATGTTTTTAATATCGGCCGACGTCGGTATCCGGCGCCTGGTTCTCGAGGGTGCACGGCCTCAGGAACTCTTGACCTCGCTCGTGCAGCCATTTGTTCGCAACTGAAACACGATAATGCGCATAAAAATATTAGAGTCGGGAATAAATTCGCTTAAAGTCAAAGGCCAAGCGGAGTATCTATTTTGCGTGAGCTTTTTTTACAGTGAATTTTTTTTATCGGCAAACGTAGCGTGGATTCCAGAATGTTTCGAAAAACAGGTGATATTACCGATAAATTTTTTTTCGCCTCTTTGTGGTATTTTCAGGATAAAGATTGGGCTGGAAGCAATTGATAGATTCGCGATTAACGGGAAAAATAAAAATTTATCGGATAGAGGGAAACATCCAGCAACAAAATGTCTCAATTTTAACCCTCTCTGTAAAAAGTTACCATTTTTTAAATGCTCTCTCAAACAACGATCTTGCATTTTTTTGCGTTGAATCGAAGGTCCGGGTACGAAAAAAAATTGGTTTTCGTTTTCGGCGCGACCAAAGTTCGAGCGGTATGATATAACATTAAAAAGCTCTTCGTAGGCTCCAGAATATTTCGAATATTTTTGTTGCCTCTGTGACGCATTTTCAGGTCGAATATTGAGCTGGGACTGTTTGATAGATTCGCGATCAGCGGGGAAAATAAAAATTCATCGAATAGCGGCTTCAACCATCGAGCAACAATCACCTTGAAGACATCTGCACGAGACTAACTTTCATCAAGTTATAACGGTTAGGTTTTGCATCGCACGAACTTCTCGGGGAAGTTCACTTAGAGAATAAAATTCGGCAAGTGAACAATTTTTTTTCCCTACAGCAGTGCACTGTGCTAAGGCTTGCCATAGATAAAATTTGATGTCATGCGGATATGTTCAGGGTCATCGAGCACCAAAATGTCATCCCAATTTTAGCTCGTTCCAAAAAAAAAAAGTTACAATTTTTTTAAAGCTTTCGGACAGCGATTTTGCATTTTCTTCAAATCGAAAGTCCGGCAAGGGAAACCTTTTACTTTCTTTTTGAACTCGAAAAAAATTCGACCGAATCGCCAAAGTACAGACAGTGACGGCACAGCTGTGCTAGCGAATTAAAAGCGTACGTTACGCTGATTAGACGAGAAAAGGGTTTAGACTGGATTTCCACGATCCTTGCGTAAAATATATATGTCTCGTACCCCACTTTGTTCCAGTGAGGACAGGACACGCGGCGTGTCTTGTTTTGTAATCGCCCTCTCCGTTCGGCTTTAGATTGTACCAGAAAGCCGCGCTTCCTTTTTTGGGCCAGAGGGCAATGTTGATACCGGTGAAAACCGTACCGCCGCCCTGTTCGACGTCGCTCATCTACAACAATAAACCGGCATGTTCGTTAGATTTCAGTTTCGGAATTTACCCATTGTCGCCTTTATCACTCGTACACCGTTGCGGGTACGATCGATGCTTACGTAATAGAGAACCGTTGCTATGCGGTTGCCAGTTCCCAGGCTCTTGAACGCGTTGGTTTCCTCCCTCTGCGGAAAAAAAAATTAAAAAGCCGTCGGCAATTAGTAATTCGAATGTATATATAAAAAGAAAAAAAATTTGCTAGCGAGTCGAGAGGACTCGAGGATGTTTACCCTGGCAAAGTCAAAATGCGGCTCGTAGTGACCGCCGATTCCGTAATTAACGACCTGAAGCTCCTCGGCGGTCTCGATCGTCATACTCGTCATGTGCTCGACTCGCTCGCTGACTGCGGCGACGTGCGGGTGCTCGTGCTCCTGCAGCCAGGCGCTCTTGCTTATTCTGTAGTTCGCGATCTCGAGCTCGCCGGTCTTGTAATTTTGAACGGTGGCACGCTTGAACTGCAGGCATAAACAAATTATAATAAATAAAAATTGTTTAATAAATTAAGAAACAAATAATAGTTATTTAGAAAATTAAAATATAAATAAAAATTGTTTAGAAAATTAAAATATAAATAAAAATTGTTTAGAAAATTAAAATATAAATAAAAATTGTTTAGAAAATTAAAATATAAATAAAAATTGTTTAGAAAATTAAAAAATGAACAAAAATTGTTTAGAAAATTACAAAATGATAAAAAATTGTTTCAAAAATTAAAAAATAAATAAAAATTATTTCAAAAATTAAAAAATGAATGTAAATTTTTGAACAATTTAAAAATGAATAAAAATTATTTTCATTTTTAGATCAAATTGGACGCGACGTAATTTTCAATTTCCGTGTATTTACCCTAGGCTGCGCCATGCGCTTGATAGTTTCAATCTCGTCGTCGTAAATAACGTCGTGATAGATAACGATTCTCGGTGAAAGGTATGCCTCCTCCTCCTTGAAAGGAGCGATCTTGAGAAAGGGAATGCCGCGATCGACGTAACGGCATCTGAGGTTCTTCTGTACGCTCGGCGATATGGTGATCTCTCCCCGGCAGAGCATCTCGTACCTCTCCCTCTCAGTCATCTCCTCGACGGTCTTGACTTTCTTCTCGACAACGGTGAATTGATTTCCGGGCTTTACGTCGTTCTTTCCGTCCTCCCCGCGTTTTCTCTTCGTTCGACTCTTCTGTATCTCCTCCTGGTAATAAGCCCGATTGCCGAGTGCTCTCTGATGGCTCGGCACGAGCTCCAAGAGCTCGTTCGTCATGCTCAAAGCTCGTGCCACGTTACCTGCGAACGAACCAGACAAAAATAAAAATAAAACAAACAAAACAAATACAATTTTTTTTTCTTAATAAAGCGAATTCGACTTCCTCGCTATATTCGAATTGTTGATTGAAGCTCCAAAAAAAAAAAAAAAAAAAAAATAAAAAAAAACTCAATTCCGCATATAAATGTAGTCGGAGGGGAAAAAGAAGTGGAAAAAAATGAATAAAAAAAATAGTTTCATTCTCATTCATTCGGGGCGTTATGGCATATTGCCCGAGGGAGGGTTGCGGATCCGGAGGTAATTCCGTCCAATTTCTCGCACTCTCGACCACGCCGGTCGGCTCTATCCCGCAGACACACAGACGCACCTACACGAACCCTACCGCGGAAATGATAAATATTGGAGAGCCAACGGTAGCCCAGTCAGCCGGTCGGCGGAAGGTCGCGTTAAAGATTAACCGTCTGATTTATAATGTATGTCCGAGCACGTTGACTGGTGGCTGGCTCCCTAGTGGGATACTCACCGCGCTGGCGAACTTTAAAACACTCTGGATCCGTCGGGGTGAAACGGGGAGGCGAACTCGAATTCCCTCGGGCGAGGGAAAACGCGGTTTCCTATAACTATACGCTATTGTACCCATTAGTGGGTTCGAGGGAGGCTTCTCGTACGCTCCGAGAAAACTCTTTCGTGTACACAGACAGCGCAAAGACTGCGCTCCGGAGCAGACACAGGTTGAACCCGGCCAGAGACGGCTTTAATAAATTAAACTATGGACGGAGAACGACGTCTGGACTCGTTCGTTTTGGCGGAAATTTTGGCCGATCGATGAACGTAGGAGGGCTTCTATTGTGATGAAAATATCAACCCCTCGACGGCCTCCTCGACATCGAAGTTATTATCACTTCTCGACCCCGCGATATTTATTATCTTTATCGAAATTTAAGACTCTTTGAAATAACTGGTTCGCCGACGGCGCGGATTTTTTGTCCTATTTTTTTATACGAGCTGGACTATTAGTTTCGGTTCGCTGGTCCGGTCTAAAATATCAATTGTTATTTCTCGACTTTATTATATGCGCGATATTATTTTTGTTTTTCGAATTTATCATTTTTTCGAAATGTACGATTTTTTTTCATGACTGTTTCGCCAACGGCACGGATTTTTTTGTAATTTTTTTATGCGAGCTGGACTAGTAGATTCGGTTCGCCCGTTGGGTGTAAAATATCAACGATAAATATATTTGATCGACGATAAAATAACAATTTCGATGTCCTCGACATCGAAATTGTTATTTCTCGAGCGGTATTATTTTTTTCCGAAGTTTGAGATTTTTTTTATAACTGTTTCGCCAACGGCACGGATTTTTTGTCCAATTTTTTTATACGAGCTGGACTATTAGTTTGGGTTGTTAACTTTTTTTGTTATTTGTCCGAAGTGGAAAAAAAGAATCGTGTGGAATTTAATGTACCGGACTGGAAGTTTTTACGCAAAGATTGGTATATTAAATTTCAACGTACAATTGTGATGAGAAATTAATTTTCAGTGTATCAAAAACATTGTTAACGAAAAAAAAGGTACGTTCAGTTTATCCAATACTTTATTTTTAGTAATATACTTTAATTTCAATGAAAATGTATATTGATTTTTCATCACAATTGTACATTAAATTTGATTTATCAGTTTTTGCAGAAAAACTTCGAGTCCCGTTCATTAAATTCACAATTCTTTTTACAGTCTTTCATCGGCTTATTGATATTTTGACTAAGCAATAATGCTTAAATCTGGGGATGCTCTCTCGACTGTCGGTACTTTTGCCGCATAAAAAATATGCCTACCCTGCATGTAAGTCGAGAAAGCCAGATATTCGAGTATATCGGGTTTCGTCGTTGTTGTTCTGTTCTGTTCCTCCTGGAGAAGATCCATCGCTTCTTGCATCCACAGCACGGTGTGATAGTAATCACCGTTGTTGTACGACTGCCTTCCGAGCTCGAAGCAGTCACCGGCTTGAAACAAATAAATGACAAATTTGTTTTATTTTTTACATAAAATTTATACACGAAAATTATATACATATAAATATACCCGGTCGACAAAAACATTTTATGATCTGCAATACGTCACTTCCGGTCCAGAAAACTCATTTTTCAACCGGAAATACGACACATCCGGTTTTAAAATCTTATTCTTCGATCGGAAGTGACGTCATACCGTAATACGTCATTTCCGATCCGGAAAACTCATTTTCCGACCGGAAATCGGGAAGACCGAGGCAAAACGGGCACCTCGACTAAAAATAGGTATTGGGGGCAAAACGGTCACCGTCTTAACTTTCCTATTGACGACTTATTTTAGTTTTCTGACATCCCTTACGTATGACATAAGAAAAGTGCGGAAGATAAGCCAAACTGTTCCTGAAAATATATATATATATAAATAGAGGAGATGAGGACAAAACGGACGTCTTGACTAAAAATTATAATGTTGTCTCAATTTATTTTTCATGCTACGCTGACATGTTTTTTTCTATCAATATAATAACACAAGAAAATAGGAAAATAATCGAAAATTAGGTATAATTTTTTTATTGTTGTACTACCAAGAATATATCATCCTCATCGGCTTCAGTACATGAACAGTGGGATCGACCCTGACAGGTGCTGCACTGAATCCAACCCTCGATCGACTCGGAATATAGTTTACTGCAGAATATGCATGGGGCATCTTTTAAGTTTTGCCGCCCAATACGTATTTTTAGTCGAGGTGCCCGTTTTGCCCCGGTGCCCATTTTACCCCGGTCTCCCCCACGTCATATCCGGTTTGAAAATCTCATTTTCTGACCGGAAGTGACGTCACACCGGAAATGCGTCACTTCCGGGTTGAAAACCTCATTTTTAACCGGATGTGACTTCACACCGGAAGTGCGTCACTTCCGGTTTGAAAGTCTCATTTTGTGACAAGAAAAGACGTCACACCGGAAGTGCGTCACTTCTGGTTTGAAAATCTAGATTTTTGAAATCTTCATTTTTCACCGGACGAGACTTCACACCGGAAGTGCGTCTCTTCCGGTTTGAAAGTTTCATTTTGTGACAAGAAGTGACATCACACCGGAAGTGCGTCTCATTTCTGTTTGAAAATCTCATTTTTTTTACCGGAAGTGACGTAACACCGGAAGTGCGTCGCTTCCGGTCTGACAATTTCATTTTTTAAACCGGAGATGATGTATTTCTGTTAAAGCTTCGGGAATCCAAATTTCCGGTTTCTAAATTCCACAGGCAAGGGCGCGCAGCGTCCGAGTCACAACAGGCTGCCAGTATTTTATATATATACTTTTTGTTATCAAGCAGCGTAACTTTCGAAGTTTCGAAGACTCCGCGAAGTGGATGAAACTTTATCGGATACAATGAGAGAGAGAGAGAGAGGAAGCGAATGGTTACTCCATCCGAATATTTTACCGAGCCGCTGACGTGTTTCAAGTTTCGCTTCTATTGTGGCAAAAGAAAGTTTAGTCTGTTCGTTAATTAATTTCTCAAAGCGTATAATAGCTCTCGTGTATAGCCCGAGGTTAAACGTGCGTCGGAGCCATGTAAAATCGTTCACTCCGCTTCCGCTGCTGTTCGTTGTTCGCGTGCGGTCAAAGAATTATTAATTAATCAGTAAAAACGCGATGAAAAAAAACAATAATAAAAAGAAAGAAGAAAAGAAAAATTGCACAATAAAACGGTCGACAAAGGAGTTCGTGTAAAAAATGCTCGAATACGCTTTTTTCATTGTAATAATATTGTATGCCTCGGGATATTTTAATGGATTTATGCTTACGGACTTTTCACCATCCGGCCACGCGCAGAGTAGAGCGGGGCGAAATGGACCCCGAGAGCAAAACGTACTATTTCAATAAATTTTTTGTCGGGGGACGGAAAAAATGCACACACAAAGTCTCGTGCGGAATGGACAAGACTGGTCCGTTTTGCCCCGCTCTCCACCTATACACTGAGAGAAGAAGAAATATCTAGTATAAAACTACCGATCGTCTAAGAAAAATTACCATAGCACATACACTGAGAAAAAGGATAGTATTTCTCACTAAATCGAATAGTTCCTAGGGGGCACACATATATAGTTTCTGATAGTGCATATTCAATTGGTCAAATCATAATTGTGGTTGCAATGATGATTTTTTGTCATAGTCGTAACTATAAAATATAGACGTTCCCCATGGGAACTATTTTTTATAGTAAAAATTCGGTATTGTTGCTTTTAGTATGTCATTTTTTTCTCAGTATAGTAATAGGAAAATAGGCCACTTATAGCGGTAAGTCTAAGATTTTCCAAGAATTTTTATCATAACATTGTAACGAATATAGATATGAGGATTGACCGAGACACACGATATTGCATAGATGACCGGACGGCAAGACTGCCAAAGTGACATGTTATCAGTTCAATCCGGTATGGAATTGTACGAATTGAAAGTAGAATTGAAACATTTTTTTTTCTTCGGCAGCCCGCAAGCAAATTTTACTTGAATCATTGATATTTTGTTTTTCAGTGTATGTGCTATGGTCATTTTTATTAGATGATCGGTATTTTTTACTATGTCTTTCTCTCAGTGTATTTACCCTACCACTATGTGCTGTGGTAATATCTCAAGCGATATAGTCATATTTACTAGATACTTCTCTCAGTGTACATACAGAGCCTCATTAGTGTATCGGGAAAATGCTCAATCTGCTATTCGATACGCGTCTACGCGAATGGTGTTCAGTTTATACTGATGCGAGTTTCCCGAAAATTGGGCGGGAGAGGAGATTTCGAGATAGATTGAGCGGATTAAGGGGATATTCACTACGCTCTACATTATAGACGGTCGGGCGTTATTCTCGGATATATATGGCTCGAACGTATTTCCTGGAATCCCCATCGGCCTCGGACGTGAAATGGGAAAAAGAAGAAGAACTTTCCGCTCATACGGGTAGATCAAAAAACGACTTCCGGTTTCGCTAATCTTATCTTTTCCATGAAAAAAATAATTCGGCATCTGTGACTAAACAAAAAAATTAAAAAATAAAAATTAAAAAATAACTTCCGGTTTCGTTAATCTTATTTTTTTGCACAAAAAAAATGTCCGGCATTTGTGATTTAAAAGAAATTTAGCGTTCGATATACGTCTGTAGCACGGACTTCGTGAACTGGGGAAACTGGGAAGAATTGGGGAGAACTGCGGACGCGAACTGGAGATGTAAACTGGGGAACAAACAGGAAGACTTTTTGCTCACATGGCCAGTTTGGAAAAAAAACTTCCGATTTCGCTAATCAAATTTTTTCCATGAATAAAAATATTGCCGGCATTTGTGATTAACAACAAAATTTGTTTATAGTATCCGATACGCGTCTGCAGCGCGGAATTCGTCTGAAAAAAAATTTTATAATTGATCGTTAGAAAGGAATTTTTTTTTCTTCCAGCGACGATTAAACGAGGATTTTTTTATAGACGTTTTAAACAAAAATATTAATTGTTCATAATTACCGCTTAAACCGGTGCTGTACTGAATACCGTTGAGTACACCTTTGGCGACCTGAGCGGTCTCCAGTTTGTACGTATCCTGAAGTCTCATGAGGGCAACGGCCGCACCGTTCAGATCCTCATCCGTCGGAAATTTGAGATCGTTCCTCGAGCTCGTGATGTTCGACACGAACGCTTTGCCGACATCCTCGCTTATCAGCTCCTCGACGCGTTTCCAATCGGTCGTCAAACGCTTAACGAGCAGATAAGCGTTTATGGGATTCGACAAATATTGCTGTATGTTTCGCGACGCTTCCTCGTGCTCCTTCGCGTAATCCTCCACGTTCCTGTTGGAGAAAAAAAAAGTTAATCCAAAAAAATGACGAAACAAAAATTCATCAATAAAAAGTGCCAAAAGTACACGTTAACACAACGTAAAAAAATGTAACACAAGTTCTTGCTTATTTTTGTCCACAAACGCTGACAATTTTTTGCTTATCGATTTTACAATTTTTTTTTGGTAAAAAAATGGTTCGGTCCGAAAAAAAAAATTTAACTCGAAAAAATGGTCTATCTTTGTGGACAATTTTTTTTGTTTTGTGTGCACGATATTTATTATCCTGCAAGATTGCTCCAACTATCAACAAAAAAAAATAAACAACATACGATAAAAGTATCAAGACAAAAAAAGTGTCTTCCAAAAGCGAAGATTTTATCGCTGCTCGGCCGGTAAAATTTTAACGACCCGCCGACCATTTTCACATAAACAACCTACCCGGCGGAACCGAGAAGAGCGTCGAGGGAGGGTGCGGAAGGGGTTTACACGATAGAGAGATTGCCACGAAAGCGTGATCAAAGAAGGAAACCGTTGAAAATCTCGTGGAAAAATAAAGGACCGAAAGGGCTTTCGGGTTCGCCTTGACTCCCGCTTCTGGCTTCGGAGCGAAATTATAACGAGAGGCTTTTTGGTGGATGGTTTACACGTTTCCGCACTTCCTCACCCCCCCCCCCCCCCCTACTATTTTTCAAGCCCGCTTTCGCCGTAATTTTATCTCGACTAATATCGCTCAGTTCTCCCCGCTCGAGGCTTGCCGCTCACCCGACGATAGCCCGTGCTCGGAGCCAATAACTGTTTTCGCCCGATAACGAACCCCGTTCTCTCCGATCCCCGTTCGTTTAACTCTGAAATAGGAGATTCGCAGAGGGGGTATCGGCCGAAGACAATGGCTCCACGGTAATGCTCGCGGCGTCGATGCGCCAAAGTTGGAGATACGGAAACGGCGACGGAAACGTTAAATACTATTACAGTGCTATAATAATTATAATCCCCCGCCCGCTCGTACATTTAATTGAATGAGGCGCTTTAGGTAAATCCGGCGAAGACGAAGCGCAGGTTATTCGCTCGGACAAACGTGCGACCGGAGATTTGATTAATTAATGAATGGAAGCTTTGCCGAGTTCGCTATCGGCTCGGGAGGGTTTCGGCAAAGCCTGCGTCGCTTTCGGCGAACTAAAACCGAGTGTGACGTATTTCCAAGTATGACGTCAGTTCCGGTTGACACATTTGATAACCGGACCGGAAGTGACGTATTTCCGGTATGACGTCGCTTGCGGTCGAAAAATGAGACTTTCAGACAGGAAGTGATGTTTTTCCTGTATGACGTCACTTCCGGCCGAAGAATGAGACTTTCAGACGTGAAATGACGTATTTCAGGTATGATGTCACATCCGGTCAAAAAATGAGATTTTTCAGACCGGAAGTTGTGTATTTCCGGTATGACGTCACATCCGGTCAAAAAATGAGATTTTCAGACCGGAAGTGGCGTGCTTTTCCGGTATGACATCACTTGCGGTCGATAAATGAGACTTTCAGACCGGAAGTGACGTATTTCAGGCATGAAGTAACTTCCGGTCGATAAATGTGACTTTCAGACCGGAAGTGACGTATTTCAGGAATGAAGTCACTTCCGGTCGAAAAATAAGAGTTTCAGACGGAAAGTGATATATTTCCGGTATGACGTCACTTCCGGGGAAAAAAGTGATGTCTTCAAACCGGAAGTAACGTATTTGCAGTCGAGATATCGAGTTTTCCGGAGCGGAAAACTAATTTTCTTTGTTTTTCGTTACTGGACAATCGGATTCATGACTCCCGGCTCATCGGGCCGATGTTCATCTTCCGTCTGCCCCGTTGCGCAACGGTACCCTGACTATTATAATAATCCCCTATGAGTTACGACGAATAACTAGCAGAGGCTCGCACCAAAATTCGCCGAAGCGGAAGAGCCGAGGAATTACGTGGTACAATGCAGAGTTTCGCGGCAATTGATTAATTAATCAATGGAAGCTCATTGAGTCCAACCGGGCTCGAGAATTCCAAAGTCCTCTCGGCCGCGGATGAACAAGGGCCAATTGGTACTGCGGCCGATGTACGGCCGGTATGTCGGTACAGATAGAGCCATTGTCTCGCGCCGAAGCACGTACACGTGCATCGCACAGACGAATGCACTGTATTTCCTCCAGCACTCGATTCCGACTCACTTTCCCATCAGTGTATTCAAAGTTCTTTCGTTTTCAATGCAAAATAGAAAATTACAATGCATAGTCGGTAAAGGCGTTCTCCCTCGAGTCCGATGCAACGCGCAACCCTCCGGCTTCAACAGCGCGGTATAAGCGAGGCAAAAGAAACGCGAATAAAAATTCTCTTCGCGAATATGTATGGGACGTTCCACGTCAATTCAATAGCCCGTTTACATTTTTTTGTTTAGACAGCACGCGATTCAAACGGAGTGACATGATTCTGTTGGCAATCTTTCACTTCTGTTTTTTTAATTTGTGTCTACGAAAAATCAATTTTTCTATTTTCTCAGAATTTTTTTGATTGATTTTCCGCGTTTTTTAATGGATAATTTGCGATTTTTTAAAATTATATCAATTAAATTCGGGCTTTCTGGTATTTCTATACACTTCGGAAAAATTTAAATCCATTGATAGTTGAGAGAGTTAAGATCTATTAAAAAATAAACATTCCAATTGCGAAATGAAAAAAATAAAACAAAATTTAATTAAACATCATTTTCTTTTTTGAGGGTTTGAAAAATTGTGCGAGTGGTAAAAAAAATCTGAAAAAAATTCCGAGACGCTATTGGATCGGTAACAACATCAGACTAAGAAAATGAACGAAATCAACGAGGTGCGTGGACTACTGAATTGATGTGAAATGCCCCATATAAACTCTATACATATATATATATATATATATATAGTTTTTGTATCTGTGTATGCCGAGGCTCGGGGGCTTTTACGGAAAGCGGGGAAATGGAGTCGAAGACTCGTTTTCTCGTAAGCTTTACTTCTCGTTTTGATACTCGCCCCTCCTCCCTCGTTCAACCCGGGCTCTCTTATTCCATTCCCATTTTCCTTGCCGATGGCGGAGGATTCGAAATGAAATTGTATCGTCGCCTGTTGTTCCGATCGAGAGATTCCCCGCGGTACCTTCATTTCCGCGGATGCTACGGTTTACCTTTATGCTCGATCGTGCGGTGTCCGAGCGGGTGTCAAAATGGACCACCGGGGCAAAATGGTCCGCGGCTTGAAACTGCTCATTTTTTTTCCGCCTCCCGCAAGAAATCGTCAAAAGTGGTCCGTTATGCCCCCCGTTTGGTGTTGTAAAAGGGTTTTCGTCCTAAGCTCTCTGCACGCGGAGAATGAGGGCGTAGGAAAAATATAGCGAGTGGAGCAAGTCTCGTTCTCGCGGTTTCCGAGTATTTCCGGAACGTGCCCAAAGGACGATTCTCCGCACCGCTCGTACCAACAGTTTTCGGACCATCCGACATCGCCATCTACACCCAGAAAAAAAATTTCTTTGACGGCCACCGTTTATTTGGTTTGAGTAAAATATTTAATTGATTTAAGTAAAATATTTATTTGGTTTAAGTAAAATATTTATTTGATTTAAATAAATATTTATTTGATTTAAATAAATATTTATTTGATTTAAATAAATATTTATTTGATTTAAATAAATATTTATTTGATTTAAATAAATATTTATTTGATTTAAATAGATATTTATTTGATTTAAATAGATATTTATTTGATTTAAATAGATATTTATTTGATTTAAATAGATATTTATTTTACTTAAACCAAATAAACGGTGGCCGTCAAATAAATTATTTTTCCGGGTGTAACTTTTTTGTATTTTACCTTTTTCTATTTATTTTTTTTCTTACCGCAGCGTATCTCCGCGCAGTTATCTTTTTTTATCTCTGGCTCAAGAAGTCCCCGATGTTATCAGAAAAATGAAAGCCCCGAGCTATTTCTCCGGGGGTTCCATCAGGATCAGCCCAAGAGACGCGAGGCTGAAAGTAGCTAAAGATCGCGACGAACAGCGCTATGGGAATCGCCCTTTCTGTCCCTCCGGCTCTTTCGCCGTGTGGAATTGGAGGTGCAGATGCAGGTACGGGAAACACACACTCCGCGGCACCGGATGCAATGTGCACGATGTTATCCCCGAGATTGTCGGGACGAAATTAAGAAAAAGAAAAATTTACGCTCATTGCGAAAGCTGTAACCGCTGTAAAGCTAGGGGAGAGCGGGGCAAAATGGGACGGTGGGGACAAAACTCAATTTTCCAATAATTTTTGGATGCCCCATTTTGCCCCAACGATACATCCGGATTTTCAAGCCCGTTTTGCCCCACCGACGACCATCGCCATCATACGAAAGTTATTGGAAAATTGCGTTTTCTCTCGCTACCCCGTTTTGCCCCGCTGTGCCATTCTGCTCCGCTCTTACATTACTTACATTAATAGAACATTAATGTACTTTTGTTGTAAAATAAAAATACAAGATATTAAAATTACAAAGCATTTGCCGAAAGTTTATCAAAAGTTTCATTAAAAATATACATTTTACGGTAAAATTGTAACGCGCATGTGTCTGAAATTTCACAATAAGTTTATGTAAAAGAGCTTTCAATAACGTTCTTTATTGTGGCCATAGTGGATCCGCTATTTTGAATTTCTGAAATTTGAGGGCAGATTCGTAATCAGCGACCTCGAAAACCTAGTAATATAAATTTTCACGCATAAGAAGTGAATTTTTGTATCTTGGTCCGCCATATTGGATCCGCCATCTTGAATTTTTTAATATTGAGAAGAGATTCGGTGTCAGCAACCTCGAAAACCCCCGAGTACCAAATGTCGCGAAAATCATTCGAGGAAATCACGAAATAATCGATGTGCGCCACATGGAGTCAACGACGCTTCGAGCACCACAAAAATGTGCGCCATATGGCGTCAATGCCGCTGAGGGCTGTTAATCTTCGATACACGGATCATTTTTGCACAATATACCCCATAAATGGCATGCGTTCAAATATACCCCATAAACGACTCCAAAGAAACAGTTGATCCTCTTTAATTACACCGAAAACTTTAACACCGCAGGCAAATCGGATAACAACAAAGATGATTGTATTTAAAAAAAAATACTTTTCGTTCGCTATTCCACATCTAATTAATGTTCGAACAAAATAATCTCTCTCCTTCCTATCTTATCCAACGATCCTATATTATCCAACGATCGTTATTACCGCCTGCCGTTTTGCCGGTACGTACCGGTAAGACCGGTTGACTGCTTTCCGGCGCGTAAAAGTCACGACAAGTAACGTGCCATTGCGGTTTCTGGCTCGGATCTCATCCCTGTTTCATCGTAGTTTACCCCCCCCCCCCCCCTCCCCCGCCATCCGCGCCCGTACAACAGACAATATCGTTCGTGGTACGAATAATGTCTCCCCGGCGAGTTTCGAGTTTCGCATGTTCTCTCATTTGCAACTCTCTCTATCTCGAACTTTCGTTATAACGTTCCATTCGTTCCGTTGCCCGCTGGTTTGCCTGATGAAAGTAATTAAAATAATGGGGGATTCCCCCCCTACCCCGCGCCCCGTATAGTTTCCTAACCTGCGCGACACCCACGGGGCGTTATCGTTCACGAAACTCTCGTCCGGTAAAAGCTACGCGGGCGAGAGAAGATTGCTATATGAGATAGTGGAAGAGATGTTGCGCCCGCGAGGAAGCGCCAAGCTAGTTAGCGGAGTCGTTCATTTACCCGAACAGAGCACACACGCCGGGTCGTTTCGGAACTCGTTGCCGGTCGGTGGTTTGTTGCCGGAATGATGAATCGCCTCTCGGCGTTCGCACCAATTTTCGCGATACATTCGACGAATGACACAATTAGGTTGGTACGCATGTCGAGGCCTCTGCGGTAGAAAATGTTCTGTTTTATCCGCGGAGAGCGTAAATTTCTACAAAAGTTTGCGGCGGATCATTTGCAACTTTGTCGTCCGGTTTTGACGGATCGAATTTGTTAACCGAGGCACGAGTTGCTCCGCTCGTTGACTAGTTTAACGGTATTACGAGTGTGACCGAAAGTGACGCCGATGACGCGAGCCCGTTACCATTGAGGTAGCAGTTGCGAATAGTGTTCACTGCGCATAAGTTTCAGAGAAATGAGACAGAATTGCGACCACTTCTCGATGGTACAAAAATCGGAAAAAATCAAGCATATTAAAGGTGCTGAAAAGATTAATTTTGCACAACAGAATCATTTAGAACTCTGTCGCCTACTTTTAACGGATCGAATTTGTTTACCCAGTTAACCGATATTACGACTGTGTGACCGTTAAATAAAAACTATAGTCGAAGCCAAAATTATAAGTAAATTGTAAGTGTAAAATTTTATATTTTTAATAAAAATATTTGTAAACTTTGGGCAAAAGATTTGTAACTTTAATGTCTGGTATTATAATTATCTACAAAGAAGTACATTAATCTTCAATTAATGTAAGTAATGTAATCAAATTTCAAATTCCAGCACATTAAATTTACAATTTACTATAGTGTAGAGAAATTCCTTACGGGGATATTTCCGAATCATTGTTTCATCCTTAAAACTATATTTTCAGATGTTTTTGTGCGAGCCATCCAAAATGCCAACGAACAAGTTGCAAATTGTTTAATAATAAAACAAAAATCTATGGGCAATTCCGTGCGAATTACAGTTACAGCTGAGCTCGGAGATAATATGAGAATCGTCGTTGTTTAAGCTGCGCGCGCACGTCCAGCGTCGCGATACCTCGGATTATAGCTTCGCAAGATAGCTCGGACAATGCTTCGTAGCAGATTAATATCGGGCATGTACGCCGGCACATAGATAGAATGTAGTACCTTTGGCGGGACGATGAGAACACGGAACATATTGTTCTCGCACACGGATGTATAGCCTGCATTCGGCAAAGCCTCAATTCTGGTTGTGAATCGTGTTCCGGCTCGACGGCGAAAGTGGGGAGAACCCAGCAGGCCGCACAGGCAACACACACATTACCTGAGACACCGGTGCGAGCCCGTGAAATTTCGTGTTCGAATCATATTAACCGTAACGCCAAAGTTCCGTGGGATCCTCTTATCGTCGAACCTTGCATGCGATAATGATGCTTTGCGTACAAATGCCATTCGAATCGAAGCGGATTGCCCCCATTGTCAGTAACAGTACATTATTACCACCATTGTTACTTCTCTATACAAGGTTCGCGATACTATGCCGAATATGGTTCATTGTGTCAGAAAATTGCACATATTATCATTTTGATAGCCTAGACTCTTTGAGCACCAAACAGTTTAGTATTGTATCACTAACACTTAGTGGTACTCATTGGTGTAATAATTACTATATTTATCCCACATAGCACGGAAATATTTCTGAAATGTTTCGAAATTTTTTTTTCGAAATATTGATAATATTTTACCAACATGTCAAAATATTTCTGAAATATTCAAGAAATTATCAATAATTTAGTGGTGTAGATATTGTTCATTATTTTAAATATATGTACTTCAACTATGGGATTCCTGTGAGGCCCTTCAAGAGTGCCAATAACACATTAAATAGTTGAACTGTATTAATATATATCCACGAACCATGGCATTTTTTATTTTTCGATCCTTCTGCACATATTTCAGTACACTCCTATTAATATTCGCTTTCAAAATTATATTTTGATAGAATATTTCGGGAGAATATGGCAAAATATTATTTCCATCCATTTCAGAAATATTTCGGAATATTTGAAAGATTGAAAATATTTCTGAAATGTTTTCAAAATATCTTTTTACCCCTTCTCATCAGTCTGAACTTGAGATCGAGCTTACGATCGACAAAGGTCCGAAATGATTATAAAAATGTCGTGTTATCTTGCTCTATGCCTTAACGGGGTCGAAGATACCAAGCAAGACATCCAGCGGGACATCGAGAAAGACGCAAGGAAACCCAGGCATTCATGAACAGCAATGTAGATTGTTATACGAAAAAAAACAATAAACTCAGACTATTTGTCTTCTTAATTTTCGACTTAAATATAGAAAGAGAAAAAAAAGCTTTAATTTTTGTTCTTCATTGTCTTCGACTCCATAATATCTGTACTAAATACATAAAGGTCTGTAAAAATCTCTTTACCGCAACTTGGCTCATATGACGTAATATAGTTTCGATTTTTTATTATCATCATTCTTTCCATAAAAATCTTTGTTTCTCGGAACAGGTAAAAAAAAATTAAGTATCTGGCCTACAATTGTTACAAATAAAAAAAGTATAATTGTCGCTCGATTTATATACACGAACTATCTTCCGAGGATCTCTGTTGCTCGGCGTAGTTCGCCGTTCGCGGCGGCTCCTCACCGACATTCCGTGGCTCTATTCGGTAACGGTGCGCGCCGCCGTACCGAGCCTTTCCACCGGTAAGCCTGGGGTCGCGCCATCGCCTTTCCGCGATCCCACCGCCGTCCGATGGCAGCAGCAGTGCGAGAAACGGGTCGGAGTCCGCGCTTGCGTCGACGTTCTCACGGGACGCCGATGGCTCCCTCGCATCGTTTCGCGTCGACGCCCGCTACTCGTGACACGTCGTCGTCGTGCGCCGGCTAGCCGCACGGTGTTACAAGAGTTAGAATAAACCCCGTCGTTCGCGAGATCGGGACGTGTACGGCTCGTCGCGCCTCGTCTCCCCGTGCGCGCGCGCCAGTGTTTTATTTTCCGTTATAGCTCGTACCCAAACCGCGATCCTTCGCGGTCCGTACGAGAAACAAAAAAAAACAAAAAATAAATATAAAAGTTCGCGACAAAGCCACCGAAGAGTCGTTCGTCGCTCGCGTCGATAGAGAGCGTCGAGTCGGAGAGAGTTCGAGCGAGCCAGCCTGAGAGAGAGAGAGAGAGAGAAAGAGAGAAAGAGAAGATCGACAAAGCCTTAGATCAGGATTTCCCGTGCTCGCCAGTTAAACGGCCTGCACGTACAGTGAGACAGATCGGAAGTTACAACGAAGCCTCGTAGATCATCAGCCTCAAAGGAGTGACGAAGAGAGCAGGCGAGGTGGCGCGTTTGCGCGTCGAGGTGGAGCAGCGAGCGTAGGTCGGAGGCGAGAGAGAGAGAGAGAGAGCCAGGGTGGCGGTGGGGGGGAGGGGAGGGCCGACCTGGAGAGTGCAAAATCTCGAAACGCTCTCGCGCGTTCAACAATGGCCGACGGGCCGAGGTTGAACAACGTCGAGAATAAAATAAGCTGCGACATAGAGTTCGCCGTCGAGGCGATCGAGCAGGCAAAGAGCGTTTACGGTCTGACGTTGACGAACGGTGAACCGGTCCAGTCGACGTCGTCGATGTCCGCGAGTTCGCGGACCCTCAAGCCGATAATGACGCGACCGAACGAGCGCGACGCACGCTTGACTCACTATCGGGGCGAATTCTCAACGAGGGTGCATCGCGACTGGGTCAGATCGAAGGATCCGAACACCGTCGTTACCGAGGACTTGCCGCCGCACGTTCGCACGATAATGGTGCGTCCGAGCAACCTCAACATGAGAATGGGCTCGCTCGCGCCGCAGTACAACTGGTCGTGGATATTCGAGATATGGAGCGACGGCAAACCTCTGAGGAATTTGGCCCTCGCGCTCGAGGACCATCGCGACAATTACTGCATTAAATCGGTTACCGGCGACCGCGGTCAGAGACTCGGCACGTGCGACGGCCACGAGTGGTTCGACAATTCGTCCGGCAGCTCGGCCGTCAGCCAGCAGGAGAACGAGGCCGACGCTCTGCCGGCCTACTTCTACACCGTCGAGATCGCATTCGTCGCCACCGCTTTCGGCACTTATCGGCAACATCTGCTGTTCGGTTTCGGCGGTTATCCCATAATACGACGGAGACTCTGCGTCGACTGCGTACACTTCGAGGATCTGAAGAGACTCGACGAGGCGACCAAGTACGTTCTTCATCAGACGTCGCACAGATGGACGTCGCCCGAGGCCGGCGGTGTCGTTCATCCCTTCGAATCGCCGTTCGTACTCGCCAAAGATCCGCGCGAGGAATATCTCACCAAGGCTTATCCCTATCCGGTCGAGAACGACTTTATACTGTCGCACGCGACACTCACCGAGGACACGATCAACCCGAACAACTACAGGGGACGCATGAACGAACTCATCTCGGTCGAGGAACTCGCGAGACACGAGCAAGTCGCGAGATACAACAGGGTCGCTCAACTCACACTGTCGTCGAGTTACATACTCTCCTCCGACACGGACGGCTCGACCACCGCTAAGTACGCACCACCCGGAGAACTTTTCGCCGAGGTGGGCATATTTTTTATTTTATTTTTTTACTTTTTTATTTTTTTTGCCGACTCCCGCGCTGATCCCTCCTTCGGACTCCCCCCACCCCTCGTTTCGAATTCCCTTGGGCTTATTTTCCGTGATGAGGATCGTGGGAAATATATGGATGTATATAGATAAATAAATATTTGTATATCTATAATATATATATCTATGTAGATAGATATATATGTGTATATATATAGATATATCTATATGTATAGATATATCTATAGTGTATATATATATATATGTATATCTCGAAGATTCTAGAATTCGGAAAATAGAACGGTCGCGGAACCTGTTTTTTCTCTTTTTCCTCGATTCTAAAGATAAAATGTTTGTATGCCGGGACACGGCTCGTTGTTATTTCCCCCCCGCATCCCCTCGACGTCGAGGTCGAACTCGCATTTTTTAAAAAATCTATCATTTTATGTTTATTTTTTTTCTTCGGGCTAGAATTGTGTGGAGGGAAAAGGAAAGAAATTCGTGAAATATATTTTTTTTTTATGCAGCTGCCGCTCGGCCGAAGCGTCTCGGAAGACATGAAGAGCGGTCGTCTGTTGCTGCGCGGATGCACCAGTATTCTGCTGAAGCCGTTCAGCACCAATCCCGAGTCGCCGAACCACCGGGGCGAAGTTTTTCAGGCCCACGTCGAGGACAAGTGCAACTACACGATCTACGCTCGTCTGTCGAAGCGTTGCGTCGAGCGTCTCAATCTCAAGGTCGACACGACGACGAAGATGTACGTGCAGTTCGTGCTGAGCCGGCTGCCGTTCTGCGAATGGCACAGGGCGGTGGACTGTCTGCCGGACACGAGCCTCGTATTTCCGTCGCCGGATTTCGAGCTCTCGTCGCGGCTACCGTCGGTGCTTCACTCGGAGAAGGACTGGCACCATCTCCTCGACGTCCGTCTCAACCCCAAGCAGGTCGAGGCCGTGACGACGATGGTCGCACCGACCGAGATAATCCTACCGCCGATACTCCTACTCGGCCCATACGGCACGGGAAAGACCTTCACGATAGCCCAGGCGTTGCTCATAATGCTCATGGAAAATCCACGAAACAAAGTTCTCCTATGCACGCAGAGCAACAGCGCCGCCGATCTCTACGTCAAGGAGTTCTTCGACGAATGGTACACGAGCACGGAAAACGAGAGGCTCAAACCCATGAGGATCTACTACTCGAGGCGCCTCAGAAATACGGTATGCATTCGCTACTCGAGTAATTTCGCTCTAACGATTCCACCTCTTTTTTTTTAAGATCGTAAATGATACGGTGTTTTCGCCACACGAGGATTTAAATATTTATCGCGCCGACGATTGCACGAGACTGTATTTCATCGAGTCGCAGCGGCGGTGTTTTGCATCGCGGAAACTTGGCGCGGGGAGGTTCACTCGGAGAATTAAATTCTATAAGCGAACAATGTTTTTTTTATGTTAAAAATTAAATATTTATTCGCACGAGTCTAAATTTCAATTCACAGCGGCTGCGTGTTGCATCGCACAAACTTCGCTCGGGGAAGTTCAGTCTGGGAATAAAATTCTCCGAGTGATTTTTTTGTTTTTATTACTCAAGCAGTGCATTTTTTATTACTCAAGAAATGCGATGTCGCGCGTATGTCTCCGGGTCACAAATATCTTCGAATATTCATTTGCGAAGTAGTTTTAATTTTTTTGTTTTTTGTTTTTTGTTTTCGTACTCAGGTGCACCCGTTGGTGCGCAAGTACTGTCTGATGGACCAGAACGGTCACTTTCGGGAGCCGTCGAAGGAGGACATGGACAAGTGCGGCCTGATCGTGACGACGCTCGCGACGTCGAGTTGCCTGACGGCGCTGGACTTCGAGCCGACGCACATAGTGGTGGACGAGGCGGCGCAGGCCCTCGAGTGCGAGGCTCTGACCGCCCTCGCGTTGGCCAGCAAGAGGACCCGACTGATCTTGGCGGGAGATCAGATGCAGCTGGCGCCGGAGGTCTACAGCGACTTGGCCGCCGAGCGGGGACTCGGCGTGAGCCTCCTCGAACGTATTCACAACCTCTACTCGCCGGAGCATCCATGCAGGATACGTCTCTGCCAGAATTACAGATCTCACGCGGACATAGTCAGGCTAACGTCGAATCTGTTCTACGGCAGCGAGATCGAGCCCGGCTGCACGACTCTGCCGGCCCATCCTTGCCAGACGCCTCTCATGTTCTACGCCGTTCATGGAATGGAGGTTCAGGTCAGTCGATGACTCCTCTCTCTGAATCCGAATTTAGCAATCCAAATTTCTATCTCATCGCGCGATGCTCGTAACTCGTTTTCGTTTTTTTTTTTTTCAACTCCTAGGCAAAAGACGGGAATTATGCGTTTTACTGCGATACGCTGATCTTTGACGAAACAATAACATATTACTTAACCAAATTTGGCATATTGATAATTTTTGAATATTATCTATGTTTGTGCCAACAAAAATTTAAGCTAAGGTGTAAACCTTTAATAAACCATATTCGGATAAGCAAGTTAATAAGAGAGATGCGAACAGATTACTGTAGTCTGCTATAAAAATGCTATACGCCGTGTGCCATGCTATAGTGCGTTCAACTCACTCAAAGTGTAATTTGACCCCAAAAAATTCTATAATTCTTTCTATAAGATATTGGCAAAGCGACATAATTTTCTATATGTTGTATCTCAGAAACAACATCCCAGACTTGTCTTTTACCATTGAATTTATCGTCGACGAATTTCCGACCAATTCTTTATCCGTCGATCAATTACGCAATCCCTTGCGTAAGTCCCCTCCGTTCATCTCTCGTTTATTGTTTGAACCGACAGGGTGAACACTCGACGGGTTTCTACAACGACCAGGAGGCGGTCGAGCTAGCCGAGCGGGTCGTCGCTCTCAAGCGTTTCTGGCCGGTCGAACAATGGGGAGCCTTCGACGAGGACTCCATCGGTGTTCTCGCTCACTACGCCGAGCAGGTCGTCAGGATACGCAACGAGTTGCGCAAGCGGCGGCTCTTCAAGGTTTCGGTCGAGAGGGTTCTGAACGTCCAGGGAAAACAATTCACCGCCGTTTTCATAAGCACCGTTCGGACGACCAAGTGTTGCCGATCGGCCGCCGAGAGCAACGTCAGCGATTACGGCTTCCTGACGAATCCCCGGCTGCTGAACACCGCGATAACGCGGGCGAAGTCGCTGGTCGCCGTCGTCGGCGATCCCGTCGCGCTCCTCACCATCGGATCGTGCAGGACTCTCTGGGCGAAGTACTTCGAGACAGCGACCGTTCGGGGCTTTCCGCTGCAGAAGCTGCAGCGCTACATGGTCCTGTGCTTCACGCCGCAACTGCCGATGGGAGTCCCGCTCAATCCGCTCGCCAGGGAGTTCGTCCCGCGCGAGATCGGACCGTCGATCAACGACTGGCTCGGCTGCGCGCCCAACACCGAGGCCGACTGTCTTTTCCGAGCTAACGCGTGGCCGGCGCCGAACGAGGGCTCCGAGTTCGGCGCGAGACCTCACAGACGCGTTTGAAAAACCCTCCCGCATTGGAGATCCGGTGTGCGCGGGCGGGGGAGGCGAAGCGGCACGAAGATCGACGAGATTCGTCACGTGTGTTCCGTGTGTTACGCGCGTGTGCGAGCGCGCGCGGCGTGTGATATAACATCATCCTTATTGCAAGAGAAAAAAAAATTAAAAATAAACAAACAAACAAAATATTGAATGATGCTGTACGCGTTGGACGAGCTCGAAGTGCTTCCCTCGATAGATTCGATCGAATTATTAAACGTTACGCATGTACATCCGGATTTCGAAACCCTTTACTTTCATCTTTTTCTTTTACTTTATATATATATATATTATAATTTTTTTTTTTTCGTCTTTTTTTTCGAAGTTTTTTTTTTATAAAAACAAAATTACCGTACTATCCAGCTCGATTTTTGCCGAGGCCCACGCGCGTCGACGGACGATTCGCTCGCGCGACACGTCGACGGTTGTAAATATTAAATATTATAGATGATGTTCGGAGATTTAAACGAGCAGCGAAAAGCAAGTAGAAAGGAAAAGAATGGAAAAAAAAACAAATATATACACGATAATAATTGTAAATGTTCGACGGATCGTAGCTTCAAGGACTCGACTCGCGGACCTCAAGCAGCCAATCACATCATCGCGCTTATTGTAATCTCTCTTTGTGTCTCACCCACTTCGATACGTTATTTTTCAAATAAAATGAAAATGATAGTTGAATAAGAGAATTCATTTGTTTTTTTTTTCTTTTTTTTACATTGAACATGGGACGATGCGAACGCAAGTGCTCGTCTTCGAAGCTCTCTCTACCCTCTTCTCATTCAACAAGAGAGAACACACAACTCTCGGCCCAAAAAGTTCCTCGAGTCGAGTTATGTAGCCGCGGTAGATTCCGCGTGATGAATATTGTATAATGCTGACCCGACAAAGACGGTCTTTATTTTTGTGATTTATTGTCGCATGCTACTTATCACGTTATCACACTTCGAATAGACAAAAAAAAATGGAAGAAGAAAACGAACAAGAAACAAAATAAAAAAAATATATAAAAATAAGAAATATCGTGTGTGAAAAATGAAGACCTGTGCGTCGATAAATATAAAAGAAAAGAAAGGCTATGCGTAAACAAGAACATTTCTCGTTATTTCACGAACGTTGGAAAAATATGACAAAAAAAATATATACCAACACATACACACGCAAATCCTTTAAGCCCTCAGAATAAATCGAAATGTGATCATTTATACTAGTATATTTCGTGAGATAAATATAGTAATCGAACGATGAAGTGAGATCGTTGACCCTCCTCAATTTCTCCCGAATCGATCGAAAACCTCCCGTGGCTCCGCTCTCGTTATATTTTCCATTTTTAGCTCCGCCGCGTATGGTCTATAACTCCCCGCTTCGTACGTGGCTCAGCCCGAAGGGAATTAACCACCGCAACCCCTCATCGATCCCAGGCCTCGCTTTCAACGTCCGCTCGTTGTTTTTTTTAGGATATTTCTTTATTTTTTTTATTTTTTTTAATTTTTTTTGAATTCGAGCCGATATAACGCCGGTGTTTTTGCGAGGGCGAGTGGTTGGCTCCCCGAACCGAACAACAGGGGCGGCAGTGGGGGCAGACGTTACCCAAAATTACACCCCCGAGGATCAAATTCTCCGGCTCCGCTATACCAAACTAATACGCGATCCCGAAGCCCGCCTCTGCAAACCGCAGCCGGACGCTACAAACCGCGGGGCAATGCGGGTCAGCGGGTAATACGAGTCGGCTGGTGGGGGGGATTAAACCTTCAGCTCGTCAATGACATCGGCAAAATAAAAAAAGATCAAGGCATTTTTTTATTTTGTAGGGATAAATCCAATATAAAAAAATGTACGGATGTCCAGCTCGCCACGTATGTTCACGAATAATAAAAATAAAGTCAGGCAGTTTTTTTTTTCTACGAGGGAGATATCTTAATTTTTGTTAGATTTTTGTTTAAATTCTTTATCGAGGAAAATTTTTACGACCCCCGGCTCGTCCACTTCCGACGAGTCGTCTGCAGCGAAGATTCACCTTCCGGCTCGTCAACGACACCGGCAAAAAAATAAATAAATAGGCAATTTTTTTTCGTACGGATTACGATAAACCGTTTTCAAACAATTATAATTTTTTCACTCTTCTAATCTGGGAGATGACCAATATGAAAATATTTACGGATATCTATCGCGCTATGTATGGTAAAAAAAAAGTGGAGCGGTTTTTTTTTACACGAAATATATATAAATTTTCGTTAAATTGTTTGTTTTTTCATTACGGCAGCGTGAAAGTTCAGTTACAGAGATGGACAAATTTTACCAATTCCGGCTCGTCAACTGCAGGAAAGATTCAACTTTCGGCTCGTCAACGACACGGGCGAAAAAAAATCAAGCAATTTCCTTTCACACGTTTCACTATAAATGGTTGTCAAACAATGACTATATATAATTTTCACTCTCCTGGTCCAAAACACTCCGACCAATATAAAAAAATGTACGAATATCTAGCTCGCCGCATACCTTCCCAAAAAAAAAAGTCGAGTGGTTTTTTTAACACGAAATATATATAAATTTACATTAAGCATTTGTATTTATTTTCGTTCATTCTTTCAGCGTGAAACTTCCGTAATCCAGATGGAAAAATATTACGAATTCCGGTCCGCACACCGCACATATATTTTCCCCCTCAAAACCCTCCGTATCCGTCTCTTCCGTGCAAAAAAAGAAATATACGAAGTTGCACTCTCGTCCCTAATGGTGAAGTACGCAGTTGCGCGTTTTAATCGCATATATCGACGAGGCGCTGCGGTTCATCGCTAGTCTGCCGCCCCCCCCCCCCCCCTTAACCCGTGATAGATACGTCGCTCTTCGTCAACGCTGTTTGGCCGCAGTCGCCTAGCACAGTTGGCAAAGCCGAGATACACGACACGCGAGTCCCCCGTACGTGACACTTCGAGAACGACAAATGTAAATATATGTACGTGTAACGACAACAACGCCGGCGGTAGCCTCTGCCCCCCGCGTCGTATCCTCACGCACCATCTCTCCAGCTGTGCCGTTGCGGTTTCAACGGTACGAAGCCCGCTCCCCACCCCGTCCAACATTTCGCTCTCGGCTGCCGGCCGGTTCCCTCGCTTTTCGCTCTCATCGCAATAAATTTCATTTCCTCCCTCTCGCGGCGGAGCTCCTCGTACAAGCGTTGGCTTCCCCGCCGGCTCGTTCGCAGGCCGCGTTTTGTTTGCAGTCACGCTCCACACCGCAGCGCGCCCGTCGCATCGGCGCTCTCCCCGACTACGACGCCCCCTCGCTGTCGCAATAATTGGCAGAGCGTCCCGGAGCCTCGTAACACCCGCGACTAAACGACACTGCTATCTGGTAATATCCGCAGTTTTTTTGTTTTCTTGTTTTTCTGTTACGTTTTGTTTTTGTATTTTTTAAATCCCCCGTTCGATACCTTGTTCCGTTTCGTTGTAATAGACTGTTTTGTTTCGTTCCTCCGCATCTCATTTCCGTCTGCAGTCGATCCTTCCCGAGCGGCTTATCGCCGCACGCCTGTCCGTGAAACTCGACGACGAATGCGAAACGCTTTTCAGTTTAATCGAAAAATGTCGAGAGCATACACACGCGTCGTCGGGGAGGCTTTGTCGCGCCGTTACGCCGCTCTCGCTCGGGAGTTTTGCCTCGGAATTTTTCTTTTTTTTCTCTATCTTTTTCTCTTATTCATAAAAATCGTTTAACTCTCTCGCTCGTGTCATAAGTCTCTCCGGCTCTGCGAAGGATATCGCGTGTAGAGAAGTTGTAAAAAAAAAGAATTAAATTTAAAAAACGCAGCGCGTATATGGGACGCTGACGCTTTGCATGACCGCGGTTCCGTGCTCGCGGGTTAAAGCCTCACGGACGTGGGTAAAAGTTTTTTTGAAAAACGAGATCGCTGGTGAGGCAGAGCGTAGAGAGACGTAGCGGCTTGGCCGAGTCGAGAGCGAGACCTCTCCAGACCGCATACGCTTAAAATGGAAATGCACTTCGCATATAGTTCACATATAACATACACGCACGGACACACACACACACACAGGGGAGACGCGCGGCGCTGGGCGAACCCCCTGCTCGACCCTAAACACTTTACACTCTCTCTCAAGCTCCCGGGAAAGACTTCGGCCTCGGCCCTCGCCTCTTTAGCCTCGCCTCTAGTTCCTCCCACCGCCACGAAATTTAAAGCGCGCTGCGCATCGCATCAACCTGCACACTCGTGCCTCCACGTAACTTCGTATATTTATGTATATTCCGGAAATAAATACACGGAGCTACCACACATTACCACATCGGATATATAATGCTATATACGTGTGTAAACTAAACTATACGATCCGAGTTTGCCAACTTTAGTTGGACTTTGCATTGCCGGATAGTTGCAGTAGAATTACCCGTCGGAGGTTTTCCTACTTCGAGACTTCGAATGCCCGAAGAACTCCTCGGGCGCTATCGTAATATTCCTCTCTCGACCCCCCTCTCCCCCCCCCCCCTTCGCCCCTCTTTCATCTCGGCTGTTATACACGGAAGGGACTTTGATAAGCGATATAGAGACGAAAGTGAGAGACCTCTAATTATCTTTGAAACTTGCAGTTCACATCGTCAATTAGCGCGTTAAAGCGTGTACTTATATATATCTCTCTGTAATGTAAAAAGATTTCGCTGCCAACACCGTGTTCAAGAATCGAGAAGGCCGGGGTCAAGCGAAACGCTTTGACGGGGTTAATGAATGGAACACTTTGACAGGGGTCAAATGGAACACTTTGACAGGGGTCAAATGGAACACTTCGACCGGGGTTAAATGGACCACTTTGACCGGGGTCAATAGAACACTTTGACCGGGGTCACATGCTACTTTTTCCCCGGTCAATGCAACCCGTTGACCGGGGTCGAAATTAATACTTTGACCGGGGTTAAATGCAACTTTTTCCCCGGTCAATGAAACAAGGGGTGGAAGTCCCCTTGTGGGGGCGGGGGGGGGCTGAAATGTCCCATGTCCCATAAGGGGGGGCGGGGGCTGAAATGTTCTAAGTCCCCTTGGGAGAGTCGTCAGTCTTAAATGTAAAAAATTCTTTTAGAGGGGGGGGGGGGGGAAGGAGGGAGATCGAACCGAGGTTGTATTGAGGCGGGACTGATGTGTCACTCTAATTTCGTTTATCAATTAGTTGACGGAACATTTTGTGCCCCTTCGGGCCTTTGCCTCTGGTCTTTGTTATTCTAAGCGCCTATTCTAGGTAAGTTTTGGAGACACTTAAAGAGAGCGCGCGATACACCAGAAGCCCTAGTAGGTAGATATACATATATATATATATATATATATATATATATATATATATATATATATATATATATATATATATATATATATATATATATATATATGTTCGTAACTGGGCCCGTTGGAAAGCTTCTGTCCGAATTATACGATAAAAGTGTCGTCGGAATTCCGATCCGATGCTTCGGTTCTAAGAAAATCGAGAATGAAGGTTCCACTTCCGGCATATTGGCGAATATACTTGGTGGCCGTCTCGTTTAAAAATCTTGTCTTTAAGTACTTGGCGTCGGGACGCTATCGCGTCTCTTCATAGTACATTTATGGAAGACCGGGGTGAATTTGCCCGCGCACCATTTCGCACAATCGTCCTCTTACATTTATGTCTCGCATAATAAGTCCATATAACAACTCGTATAATGCCCATACAATAAAACATCGAGAAATACCTCAAAGAATAGTTGAAGCACTGTTTCACGCAATTCATCTTTTTCAGAACAAACCGAACGTCGGGAGATTGAGGTTGGATCGGTGAATCGCCACAGCCATTTCAACTACAGCCATCCTAGGTTCTTATTACATCTTCGCAAAGGTTATACAATTGGGGGGTTGCGCGGGGGTGCGCGGAGGAACGTTCGAATACAGAAACTCGGGTCGGGCGTTTTATCGCTACCAATTATCATCACGTGCGCGCACAAGATTGTCGAATCCTCGAAATGGTCTCTCGCATTCGTTCGATTGCAACCGGTAGCAGGGCCGTTCGGTGGAATGAGATAAAACGGTATACGCGATGTAAGGAATTCTCATTCGTTCGATTATTACATTTGAAACGATGAAGAGGGGTGGGGGGGAGCGAACGGATAACCGGTAGGAGAATATGCTAGCTATTCTTCTCTCGAGAACGATGGAGGGAACTCCGGAGAATCCATACGGCTAGAGGGTATAAGAGGGTTAGATTATATAGGTATGCGGAGGACGTAAGAAATTGATATACGCGAGAAGAGAGTGCGGCTCGAAGCTTTCGCCCTATCGAATCGATTGAGGAAGCTATATACCAGTTAAAACCGGAGCTAGAGATAGAGATTATAGGAATTCTAGGAACAGCCGATCGGAGGGCTCTTGTGTCCCGGAAGTTCCGACTCCCGGGGGAACAACGAACCGCGCGCGTCGTGTGGCGGGGCGAAGGAGGGGGGGGGGGGAAGTTGTCCGTTGAGAGTCAAGCCTCTCAGCGAGGCCGGCTCTCACATTCCGGCGCACGTGAATTCCTCCCGTAAGCGAGAAGCCGCCATGCAGTTGGCACCGCTGCCGCACACAGTTGTGTGGTTATCCCAACAGCGGCCAAAGGGCGGCACGTGACTCGATCGGCTATTGGCAAACTTTGCGAATGACGGTCTCGTCGAGAGGTCTGTGCGTTACCGAGAGAATCCGAACCGGGTAGAACACGATCACAATCGACGATGCCATTTCGATGAGGTTAATTACCGTGATGTTGCTACGGCGCGGCGATGTTATTTCGATAATTAATTGGCTTCGTTGATCGTCGCTGCGGGAGAATCGGCGAGGATAAAATGTAAGCTTTGGAATTACAAGATGGAAGCGAGAACAAAATGTATAGCGATAATTTTAATGACGTAAGACTCACGTTCGAAGTATCGCGAGACGCTGTTCCTGAACCTTGATGTATCCGTGAAGGGTATCGATGAGCACGGCTTCGGTTTCCAGAAGTTCCTCCATGTCAGCCAGCGCCGTGTAGAGCTCCCCGTTTCCCGGACGGACGAGGACCGTCGTCAGGCAGAGAATTACGAGGAAGCCCCGGATCTGAGCCATCGTGCAACGGTAATCCTCCCGCAGAGTGTCAGCTTCTGAAAAACATCGGAGGAAGGAAAAAACATTATTAGCTTTGTTACTACATCGGCCGGGAAAGTTTGCCGGTTGTCTCGACAAGTCACGTGACGCGAAACGCAATTATTTCCTCAGATACTTGAACTGATTATAACCAAAAAAAAATGAAAAATTAATAAATGGCCTTTAGTGAACTTTAATTATTAGCTTCCTCATTTCGTTCATCTACTTACTGGAGCGATTCCGAGCCCATAAAAAAATATGTCCATCCTTTTCGCTATATAAAATATAATAATAATAATTGTTATATTATAATTCTACACAGTAAAGTGCGGTTTTCGCACTTTTTTAAATATAATCTTTGATGCTTCCTCTGATCAAAGTTAGTTTTCCAAAGCTATGCGTAGGCTTGCTAGTAGTAAATTAGTGATCTTTTATCCCGGTACCGACCGACTCCAATGTTAGAACGTAGGATGAATACGCTCAAAGTACTCAACATCTAAGTCCTAATATAATTAAACTACCCGCTCAAAATTGCTCACACTTCGGCGATAGATGCGTAGACTCTTGTAGAACATATTTCAAAAAAATGGAGGCCTTAAGTCGGAGATTTCGTCCGACAGTCGATCCTCCTTAACGACCAGCGGTCGCCGACGGAAAGCCCAATCTAATCAGCGACACCGAGGTGGTTACCGCTCAAAGGAGAAATCCTATCGAACTTCTTACATTCAGCCTCCATCCACCTCCGTCTTCTTCCCCATTTTACCTCTCCCTCTCTTCTCCGCACTCGCAGCGATCCTCGATCCAACCATGCCCGCCTCTACCCTCCCGGTTTTATATACGTTTTCTTATAATTTATGAACCTCCTCGAAGCACTCGCGGCGTGTACCAGAAACTTTTCGCCGAACGAGAGCGTTAGCCACCGGGCGGCGCTCCGGTCGGACGAGCGCCAGTGTGTACAGTCGAGGCGAAGCGTCGAAACGCAGCGCGCTTCAGGCTCTCCCCGACTCTGCAAGGGAATCAGTGTACCACGAGCCGTAAGTATCCCCCGTCCTCTCCCGGCTCGTTGGGCTTTTCCTTCGTTTCCGTCCGCCACAGGGTTTCCGTACCGAAAGTTCTGGCCGAGCGAATCGCCGAGACGCACGGCCACCGCCTCGGAAGATTGAGGAACGACGACGACGCTCTTTCCTCGTTGCCCTCTAGCGAGAGTACACTGTGCAGAGGCGGAGCGCTGCGCGCAGTGGCGCCGTCCGCCTTACGCTGTTGTGCTCTCTCTCCCGTGTACCCAAGTTTCTAAGCCGTTTCTTTTCGCGCCGGGCAACCGCGAATTACCTCGTCTACCCTCCCCCCCCCCCCCCCCCCCACCCCCGAGATACTCGAGCAGCCCGTTGGAAATTAAGAAAAAAATTCTGTAATCGAGTTTTCCGGAAGTAGCGGCCGGGAATGAATGTCCTCGCGTTTTCGCGTGAGGCACGGAGGGAGAGGACGGAGAGTCGAGCGAACTATCAACGAGTTGTGCGCGCCCGGTAAAATAGAGGAGCGGGTGGGGAGGGCGACGGAGAGACGCTGGCAAACTTTCGGTTGCACGTTGGAATTAAAGTTGCAGCGGCGGAGGAGCGACCGGGGGAGTGGAGGGGGGTCGGACGGACCGCCCTGTTCGCAGAGCTCTTCTTTCATAGTAGCGACGGAACGTTGCTGGGAGGCGGACGACGACGATTCGGCTTTGCGGACTGACCCAACTAAATGAGGGCGCTGTGCTTGACGAAGGATTCTTCTATGGCTGTCTATAGATATGTTTTTCTTACGTAAAGCCTCGATTCTCTCCGGGCAGCTCGTAATTAATCACGATGCCGTTCTACCGTTTTGGCGAGCGCGCCATCGTTCAATTACCATCTCGGTTTAGATTAATTAACGGGAAAGCGAGAGAGAAAGAGAGGCGGCGGACGACGGGGAGGGAGGGAGAGGCGAACTGGCGCGGGAGAACAGCGGACCGGAAGATATACGAGTTTATTGATCGTCCATAACGTGTAGACTGTGACATGGCAAATAATATATTATAGATGCGTTGATAGGAAACACTCGGTATATCAATTAAATCGGTACATACCAGTGTCCCTAATCCGGCGTTCGTTTCCTCGATGAGTTATACTCACTGGGTGGCACCTATATGTGTAGTGGGAAGAGGGGTAAAATGGTGAGGCTGTCAACTGGGGATGCGGGGCAAAATGGAATAGGACTAAATTGTAGGGAAACTACGCTACACGGTCAAAATAAATTGTAAATTTAATGTACTGGAACTTGAAATTTGCTAACATTACTCATATTAATTAAACATTAATGTACTTTACTTGTAAAATAAAAATACCAGATATTAAAATTACAAATCTTTTGCTTGAAATTTACAAAAATGTTAATGAAAAATACAAATTTTACTGTAAAATTGCAACGCACATGCGTTTGAAATTTCAGAAACGGTTTATGTAAAAAAGCTTCCAATACTGTTCATTAATTTTCAAACGTTTTTTTACAGGGTGGGGAATGTTTGTAGGATTTTCTGTAATGATCGAACGGAGAGCTTGAGGACCTGTAGCTACTGGCACAGTAGAAGCTCGCTTATCCGACCTTCGATTTAGACACCCTACGCGGTATCTGAAGCACCCAACTCATCCGAGCTCTCCGCGTTAGCCGAGGTGTAGGCTCGGATGATACGGAAATCCCACGCGCGTTGTCCGTAAAGGCAACTTTGTTGCATACGCGCTTAAACATGAACAAGTTTGCTTTATATTGCGAGTTGCAAATACAACAGTTCTGATCTTAGAGTCATTGGTTTATGTTTATATGAAGTTAATGTTAATTACCGAAAGTATAATTATATTTTTTTAAATAACTAAATTAACTAATACAATTAATGTTTATATGAAGTGGTGTTATTTTTTAAATCTATAATAGTAGTACAAGTTTGAATTGGGTATGTCATTCGTGTTTAGCCCAGATAAACGTGGTTCAACTGTATTGCAGAATGGACGGGCGAAGTATTGAACAGAGGAAACATATGGCGGTCACCGGGATTCGAACCCGGATTAATCGGTTACTGAGTAAGAGCGCTAACCACTACGCTATGTCACATCTATATTTCATTCCAATCGTCCTCTTACATCCAATGCACGGACGTTACCCTCCTAAATCGGGACGAACTGGAAAATGTCGGTTTCCGTGGTTGCGGTGAACTTCGGATATACCGCGTTTTGCACCGAAACTGCAATTTTCTCGGATGCTCGAAATAATATACTTTTTTTTTTTTTTAGTAAACAGTCAGATTGTGACCGGACTCATCCAGGCGGTTTTTATGTCCCAGCTTTGTTGGTCCCCCTCCTCCCCTATACATATTCAGTTCCCCGGGGCAAAACGGACCTCCAATTGAGGTGAGACTTCTTTTTCTACGTCCCGTGAAAATAAGGTAAAAGTGGTCCGTTTTGCACCGAAACTGCAAATTTTTTTCGGTTGCTCGAAAATAGTATACTTTTTTTTTTTTAGTAAACAGTCAGTTTATAACCGGACTCATCCACGCGGTATTCATGTCCCAGTCTTGTTGCACCCCGTCCTCCCCTATACATATTCAGTTCCCCGGGGCAAAACGGGCCTCCAATTGAGGTGAGACTTCTTTTGCTATGTCTCGTGAGAATTGGGTAAAAGTGGTCCGTTTTGCCCCATCACCCCTTTGCGCACAGTACATAGCATGCCAATTTACAGCAGTAGCGTGTATAATGTACTCTTATGTATCTCAACTGGAAAGGTGAAAGGGAGGGGTGGGGGGGATAAGGATATAGTTAACAGCTTATAAGTACATTACTGTCCATCTCCGCGGCGGAAGCGAGAAAAGTTTAAGGAGTTTAAAGTTCGCAAGGAGGATATATAGAGGATGAGAGGGATCACGAGAGTGGGTGGGACAAAACTGCGAAGGGAAAAGAGAAACCGAGAGGGTAAGAGAACCTGGCACACCTGGGCGAATCGACGATTTATTCCGCCGAGCTGTCGCGCTAGAAGTTCTCCCCCGCAGTCTTCCGGAAGACGAGAGAATAGCATATAACCGAAAGCCAAGAGTCAACGGTGCAGCCGTTAACCCGCTGAGGTGAGGTGAAATACCCTCTTTTGTCATCTCATTTGATACGCCAGATTTGAATTTTTTTAAAACTTTCCACTCTTCGATCGGAAGAGTGGAAAGTTTTGCCTCGAACGGGTCAAAACGGATCAGATGGCATTTATTTTTGCCACGATTGGCAAAGTGGTCCGTTTTGCCCCGCGGCGTTTTGGGAGAATCTCCAAAAAAAGCCATGCGTCGCAAATTGGAGTGACAAGATGTCTTTTGCTCTTTCGTGTCTTCGTATGAAATATGTTTTATGATCTAATCACTGTAAAGTAGCGAACTACCGGCGGTGCCGGCGAGGAAAACGGTCCGCGTTGTTTTACGAGCGAAAAAGTTCAAAGTCCCTCTCCGCGTCCTTTCCCTTTTGGCAGTACAGCCGCGTTAGTCAAAGGAGCTAGCCAGGGGGGCTTCGAGCGAGTGTGCAAAGAGAAGAGCCGGGCGAACCGGAAACGGCAAGAAGAAAGCTAAGACTGAAAAACCGAGCTTGAGAGAGGAAAGAGCCGGCCGCGGAAAAAGGACGTCGCTCCCGCGGGCGCGCGCGCGCGCGCGCTCCACCCCGGAAACTCGTGAAAGCGGCGCTAATTAAGCGTCACCTTGAAGAATAGAAGGGAAGGCGGCGTGTACCTCTCCCCGGAGGCGCTGGTGCCAGGAACGAACCACCGGGCTTCTTCCGGCACTACTTTGTACACCCCCGTTACGATTAACGAGACTCCCGGACCACGGTGCGCCATGCATCTCACTACTCCTTGAAAGTAAAAAAGAAATGGAAAGGTAAAAGATATAACGAAAATGTGCAACCGGCGACGTTCTAGGTCGCTGGGCTATTTCTTTCACCTCCACTTTGCGCTCGCCTTTTAATCATTCGTTCTATAAATAAATTTATATATATGGGTATATTAAGTGCCCTCGATTTGCCTTGGAGAAGTAATTCCCCACCCACCTAATCCTTCGATGCTTTAATGGAAAGTAATTACTATTCGTCTGGTCAATACCGACGATACTTTTAATTAAATTTATTCCCAAGTAGTTCATCGGGTTTCCAGCTCGAATTGCACATTATATAAGATAAAAAACGCTGTATATACGTGAATAAAAGTCTGGTTTTGCCCGTCCGGAGTCGTATTAGGTCCAATTCGTTAGAGTGTAAGGGAGTAAGTAACACAGACGATCTCTCTTTTCGGGTCAACGCTGGGCAGCGCTTTGCACCGGGGACGGAGATCTCGCTTTTTACACTTATAGCTTTACGGCTAGGATGATTTGAATTATCCCGGTTGACAGGAATACGTAGAGTGTAGGTGAAAGGTTGCTCCGTTAGGCTATTTCTTTCACCTCCACTGTGCAATCTCCCTTTTAAACATTCGAGCTCTAAAAAAATGTATATATATATATATATTCATATGGGTACACTGAGAAAAAGGATAGTATCTTCTACTATACCAATAGTTCTCAGGGGGAACGTCTATATAGATAGTTTTTGACAGTATATATTCAATTGGTCACATCAAAATTATTGTTGCAAACATGACTTTTTGTCACTGTCGTAACTATAAAATGTAAACGTTCCCCCTGGGAACTATTTTTTATGGTATAAAGTCAGTATTGTTACTTTTACTATGTTATTTTTTCTCAGTGTATAATAAGTGCCCTCGATTTGCCTTCGAGACGTAATTCGCCGCCCACCTAATCCTTCGATGCTTTAATGGAAAGTAATTACTATTCGTCTGGTCAATACTGACGATACTTTTAATTAAATTTATTCCCAAGTAGTTCATCGCGTTTCCAGCTCGAATTGCACATTATAAGATTTTACAAAGTTGAAAATTTAAATTTTCATATGGCTTTCTCGTTATATTCCATTATTCACAAAGCTTCTTCTATGAGAAAGCCTGTTCTATATTTTTTTGGCTTCCTCATGGAGGAAGCTTTGCGAATAATGGAATATAACGAGAAAGCGATATGAAAATTTCAATTTTCAACTTTTATGAGGAAGCTGTATGAAAATTGCAATTTTCAACTTTTATGAGGAAGTCATATGAATATATGTGACTAAAAGTTCGGTTTTGCCCGTCCGGAGTCGTATTAGGTCGTTCCCGATTCGTTAGAGTGTAAGGGAGTAAGTAACACAGACGATTTCTCCTTTCGGGTCAACGCTGGGCAGCGCTCTGCACCGGGGACGGAGATCTCGCTTTTTACACTTATAGCTTTACGGCTAGGATGATTTGCGCGAACGAGTGATCCCGGTAGACAGGTATACGTAGAGTGTAGTTGAAAGGTTGTTCCGTACCCACATAATGGTTATACAGCAGACGACCGCGTAAGTTGCATGCTTGGGAATCGAGCCACTTAGGTACGATCGGATAAGTTGGATTTCCCACCACTTCCTTTAGTTATCTGCCCACTCTCACTTCCCGTACAAAAACTTAGAGCAGGAACGATTTTATAGGCAGGCACCAAAATGGAAGGGGTGTTTTATGGCCCTTCCAAGCAGAGGTGCTTTTGATTTACCGTTATAATAATCATGACGTCATAATAACGAAGGTCAAAACAGCATTTTAGTTCCCATGACTGCACGGAAATCAAAAATTCGCCTGGGGGTTGCAAAAGAAAATAATCGTTATTTCAATTCAACTTACAATTCTTACAATTTCATATATTGAAACAACGACGGTAAAACTGTCAAGGTTACATGTTACTATTTCAGCCCCGAATAGAATTGTAACAATTAGAAGTAGAGTTAAAATAACAACATATCTTTTTGGCAGCCTGTAAGCCAATTTTACTTGAGGCGTTGATATTTTTTTTCAGTGCGCGCATGCGTGTTATGCGGCCCAAATGAATTTCGCCATGTAATGGACGAGGTTGTGTCGCATGTGATAGCAATACGCATGTGCAGTTATTGAAACAAGAAAGCTGTTCCTTTTGACCTTCGTCGTCACTGTAACGTCATTATAATGACAAATGGAAAGCACCTTGGGTAGATGGACTTCTAGAAAAGGCCGATCCAACTTACCCGGTCGGTAAAGCTTATCTGGATCCAACTTACGCGGTTGTCTGCTGTACTTTGGTTTACTTGCCGTTGCAACTTTGGTGGTATAATTATTCTTGTGGGTACTTCACTATGTGTTACAAGAAAGCTGTTCCTTTTGACCTTCGTCGTCATTATAACGTCATTATAATGACAAATGGAAAGCACCTCGGGTAGATGGACTTCTAGAAAAGGCCGATCCAACTTACCCGGTCGGTAAAGCTTATCTGGATTCAACTTACGTGGTTGTCTGCTGTACTTTGGTTTACTTGCCGTTGCAATTTTGGTAGTATAATTATTCTTGTGGGTACTTCACTATGTGTTACAAGAAAGCTGTTCCTTTTGACCTTCGTCGTCATTGTAACGTCATTATAATGACAAATGGAAAGCACCTTTATATATAGACAGATGGACTTGTAGAAAAGGCCGATCCAACTTACCCGGTCGGTAAAGCTTATCTGGATTCAACTTACGTCGTTGTCTGCTGTACTTTGGTTTACTTGCCGTTGCAATTTTGGTGGTATAATTATTCTTGTGGGTACTTCACTATGTGTTACAAGAAAGCTGTTCCTTTTGACCTTCGTCGTCATTGTAACGTCATTATAATGACAAATGGAAAGCACCTCGGGTAGATGGACTTGTAGAAAAGGCCGATCCAACTTACCCGGTCGGTAAAGCTTATCTGGATTCAACTTACGTGGTTGTCTGCTGTACTTTGGTTTACTTGCCGTTGCAATTTTGGTGGTATAATTATTCTTGTGGGTACTTCACTATGTGTCACAAGAAAGCTGTTCCTTTTGACCTTCGTCGTCATTATAACGTCATTATAATGACAAATGGAAAGCACCTCGGGTAGATGGACTTGTAGAAAAGGCCGATCCAACTTACCCGGTCGGTAAAGCTTATCTGGATTCAACTTACGTGGTTGTCTGCTGTACTTTGGTTTACTTGCCGTTGCAATTTTGGTGGTATAATTATTCTTGTGGGTACTTCACTATGTGTTACACAAATGTTCATTACTTAATAATGCGCTGTGTACGCGTTGTTGTAATAATACCTTCGCAACAATACACTATTATACACAATTGAGTACAATAGAGACTTTAGAAAATAAATAAAAAATGACGAGCCGGCAAACTGCCGCATGAGCTACGAACTCTAATTGGCAGAGAGTAAGAGAGAGAGAGAGAGAGATGTTTATTGCGTTCTCTGGGCCCGAAGTCCCCTAAGAGAACCGTGTCACTTTACAGAAGTGCGGCAGATAACAAGCACAAGCAAAAATACAAATGTTTACATGTTAATTAAATAAAAAACAATAAAGCACTGTAGAATAGTTTACTATAATTTACGTTATACATTATAGTACGTTATATGTACTATCGTTTACGAGCTTACTATAACAGTAAGCTCGTAAACGAAAATATAAAAAAATAAAAGAAACACTGTAAAAAAATGTTTTTCGAAAATCAATTAACGGAATTGGAAGCTTTCTTACTGTTTCTGCAATTTCTAACACACGTGGGTTGCAATTTTACAGTAAAATCTTTATTTTTAATGCACATTTTTGCAAGTTTTCGGCAAAGATTATAGTTGTAACTATAATAGTTTAATCAATTGAGTATATACTATCACAAACTATCTATATAGACGTCCCCCCTGGGAACTATTCGTTATAGTAGGAAATACCATCCTTTTTCTCAGTATGATTACAGCCCTTTCGGCACCTCTACTTCGAAGATAACTGAGCTTCGTCCGTAGTGATGTAGTGATAAATCACTACATCACTAATCCTAGCTGCCTAGGATGCAATCTTTTTTCTCGGTGTTATTATTTAATACGCCAGTTTATGCATAAAAAATGGACTTTTAATTAATTAAATTAATGAATTAAATTAATATTTTAGTAATGAACAAAATAATGTTTCGATTATGAATTAATTTAATATTTTGATGATTGATTGAATTTATAATTTAATAATTTATCAATTTTATTTAAAAAATTGTAAGAGAGAATTTTTAAGGGAGAGGCGCAAATTATTTATTTTGTTGCTTCTCGATTCATCATGATTACCAGGTTTCAGGTCGGCCCAGTGCTCTGCAAACCTAGCTGCCTAGGATTAAATCACTACACTTATATAGGACCGTGGTCCACATAGCACACCACTCTGAGCCCTCGCGGAGATGGATACGGGCCAGGTTGAGGTAAAAAGGAGCCCCGCAATGGCGCGTTCGATGAAGTTCGCGGGTAATGGTGCGTATGATCCGTACGTGGCACGTTCGATAAACCTGTGCGCACGGCGCTTGCTATGTCAACGAATGTTTGGCATGAGGACAGATGTGCAGTGATTGAATTATAGTAAATCTTACATAAGATGTAACAGTCGATTTCCGGCACGACATCACTTCCGGTCGAAAAACGAGATTTTCGAACAGGACAATGTTCCGGTTGAAACGTTATTTTATTTTTATTTTTTGCACCCGACGATATAGCACAGCGCTGTTGTGCAACGCGTTATTCTGCACAACTCATCGAGACCCATAGTATTCCATGGGTCTCGGTGAGTTGTGTTGGGGAATAGTCGTCGGGGCCTGGGAAGCCCCTGAAGGGATTTCGAATAATCAGAGCCTGGGAAATGGTCCTCCTGGAGGGACTCCTGAGTCTCGAAAATTGGAGCAAACAAACAAACAAACAACTTTCCAAAATATATGTGAGATATATATCCGGGGCTTTCCGCGCCAAGTCGAACGGTCCAAAACTCTGATCTTAGATCAAGCTGAAAGTTCGGGATTTTGTAGTATTATATAGCGTGAACACCTGGAATTTTTTCCAAATTTTGATCGCCTCATTTTCTAGCTAATAGATAGGTGTGTTAATATAAAAAATTATTATATCTCAGAATGTTTTGGCCGTACAAAAAACGTCGTCTCCAAAAAATATGCTATTTGTGATGAAATATCTTTGTACATTTTTGCAAAATTTTCCACGCACGAGGAACAAAAAAAAAAAATAGAAAATTATTATTTTTAACCAATTTTCAGCATGTCTGCATTTTGCTTCAAATGTCACGGAATGTTTTTTTTTATTAGTGTCAAACAACATGTGCAAATTTCAAAGTCAGACGCCTGCGAAAGTTGAACGCGATCCCAAACCATTCTAAAATTGATACATGTTGTTTAACACCAACAAAAGAATATCCTGTGAAATTTGAAGCAAAATTCAGTCACACTCGCTGAAAAATTTAAAAAATAACAACGTTTTGTTTTCGTTAAGTTTCTTGTATTTGGAAAAATTTTGAAACATTACGAAGATAGTTACTGAAAAACAACATCCGTGTTCTAGACGACATTTTTTTTATACGACTACAAGTTTCTCAGCTATAACACTTTTTCATGTTAACACGGCTATCTGCAAACTCGAAAACGAGAGCCGATAAAAATCTTTAAAAAATCCCCGGTACTCACATTACATAATACTACAACATCAGAAGCTTTCAGCTCGATCTAGTCGGGTTTTGAGCCGTCCGACTTGGCGCCGAATGGCCCATACACTCACACACACACACACTTGCACGCGACGCGAGGGACTCGAAGTATAGAAACAAAGATAACAAACGCTACATGCTATCGAGCGATTGAAAATTCTATCAGTCGACCTGTAGGCGATTCACGGTTGTCTGGGAGGTCCCGAAGGATTTCCGGCTTGGCTTCCACTCACGGTTCCGGCATCGTGTGTCCAGCTCCGTGGCGCTATACGCCTAGACGCAGACCCAGCGGCTCTCGCGTCATCCCTTTCCGGATCGCTACGATCCGAGCAGCGATATTTTATCGCCACTCGAATACCTAGCGAATCCCGTGTGTAAACACGCCGTGTAACCGTCGAAGAAATCATCGATTGTACACACGCATACACGCATACACGCATACACGCATACACGCATACACGCGTACACGCATACACGCGTACACGCATGCACGCATGCACGCATGCACGCATGCACGCATACACGCGTACACGCATGCACGCATGCACGCATGCACGCATACACGCATACACGCATGCACGCATGCACGCATACACGCATACACGCATACACGCGTACACGCATACACGCGTACACGCGTACACGCGTACACGCATACACGCATACACGCATACACGCGTACACGCGTACACGCGTACACGCGTACACGCGTACACGCGTACACGCGTACACGCGTACACGCGTACACGCGTACACGCGTACACGCGTACACGCGTACACGCGTACACGCGTACACGCGTACACGCGTACACGCGTACACGCGTACACGCGTACACGCGTACACGCGTACACGCGTACACGCGTACACGCGTACACGCGTACACGCGTACACGCGTACACGCATACACGCGTACACGCATACACGCGTACACGCGTACACGCGTACACGCATACACGCATACACGAGCGCTGTAGACATAGGACAATGCGCAGCGCAGAGAGAACCCGGGAGGGATGTTTCTCTCGTACTCTGCAGACGCTATCGTATCCACCTACGGCTACAAAATGGTCTGTATCTCGCATCCGTTGGCCCGTATGGCTTACTCCGCTGCGTTATCCCGTGTCGCGCACGTATCCGCGCCGGCAGAAACCCTATCCACCTGTCGATGGAAACAACGTGAAGGTCCGAGCGAACGTGGCCGAGTTGGATGCTCGCATAGGCAGCTTACGAATATACCGGATAAGGGAGGATTTATCGAGCAGGAAGGCTTCCGCCGTAACGGAACATCCCGTGCGCGCTGCCGTCGGCGTGCACTCTCCCGCTCGCAGCAGAGAACCATGCCGGTTAACAAGCCCCCCCCCCCCCCCCCGCCCCCCGCATCGCCGTTACGCCGGTACTTTTTGACCGAGAACAATGCAGTACGTAGACATGTATCTACACGTGTTCCTCGCTGTACTCCGCGATGTAGATCGTTAATCATACGTTACCACCGAAAGCTCGATGTATCTTTGTTTTCGGTTTTGTTTCCTTCGACGTGGGAAATTTAACAACCCTAAGCCACCGGAAGGTCACGGCGAGGTTCGAAGGAAATTTATTTGGGTTCGAGGAGAAAAAAGCTTTTGAGGAAAAAAATTTAAATTTTATCCTTTGAAACATCCTGAAGTTACCTCGGTGGAATGGTCTGGCGCGAGAATCAAATTTTCATTGTTAGATGTGAAACGAATATAGTGCAAAATGTCGTGTCCCACACGGGGGAAAAAAAATTGTTGGGACAACAAGAATTTTGTTACCATAACTGATTTACCTGGTTAACATAGGGACAACAAAATATTTTGCTGTGGCAGCAAATATTTTGATGTGGCAACAAATATTTTGCTATGCAGCCAAATATTTTTGCTGCCACAACAATAAATTATTAACGATCTATATTTTGTTGGAGAAACAGAACTATTTTTCTCCGTGCAAGATGTTATGAAACTGATGCATACACTAATTGTTCATTTCAATTTCAACTGGTTGAGTGTATATTACGCGTATTTATGATATTATATAGGGGTTGTATTTTTTTTTAGGGCCCGGTATTTTTTTATTATCGAAATATGTGAAATTCCGAAAAAAAAATCAGTTCTCCAAACGACCCACATTTCAGTTCCCGTTCCGTCCGTATAATACCAATGTCGATGAAATGCCGATGGAAAAATTTATCGGCACGCTTTTGATGCTCGCAAAACTTTCATCTGCAATATTCGGATCAAAATTGTTGTAAATACTTTCGGAAAATTTCATCGAAACTTTTAATACCCACGATGATTAAATCTGCATAGATAACTGTCCCCTCGGCCCCCTCCCCCCATAGCTGTTATATTTTGTATAAATGTTTATGTATCGTTGAACTCAATCACTTTGAATCACTTCGCCGGCTTGTTTCCGGTTGCACGAGACCCCTCATTTTTTATTCATCCCCCGGGAACCCCGGGTGAAAATGGCGAAACCCGAAGGGAGGAGAGGTCGGTTGCCCAAATATGCATATACACGCGCGAGGTTCTGAGCGCGGGGCAGGGCAACTTGGACCGGCTTGAATTATCAACAGCGGTTGCGTGTGCTCTGCTTTGTATCCCATAACCTCATATATATAACCAGACACATATGTATATGTATATGTATATGTATATGTATATGTATATGTATATGTATATGTATATGTATATGTATATGTATATGTATATGTATATGTATATGTATATGTATATGTATATGTATATGTATATGTATATGTATATGTATATGTATATGTATATGTATATGTATATGTATATGTATATGTATATGTATATGTATATGTATATGTATATGTATATGTATATGTATATGTATATGTATATGTATATGTATATGTATATGTATATGTATATGTATATGTATATGTGTCCCTATTCGTATAAAATATATAGGTACATATATGAGATGAGGTATAGCCCATGAGTGGTGTATCCACGGACCTCTATATATTCGGGCCGTGATACAACGTTTGGCGTTTTCCCCACGGATAACGCTGCCCGGAGCGAGGTTCCGAGGTACGGATTGCACAATGGTGCAAACACCCCAGTACCAGTGTTACATGTTACTGGCTGGTTGGCGGATCCAACCGAGAGGAGCTCTCGCGAACGCTGCTGGCGACCATCTCTCCCGGTTATACGTGACGAAGGGTAATTTATTCGGATGCATCATAATTGCAATATCGCATGCATACCACACCGCAAAGGATCGCATTCGAAACGGCGCTATGTGCGTTTCTGTGTTAAAGTGTGCTGTACACCGAAACAGCGTCGTACCGCACATATCCAAACGTAAATGGCTGACTCGCGTGTGCATACAATAGACAATGCGATTATGACAATGCGATGGAAAACAGCGCCCGCAGCTAGGGGCTAATAAGCGTTGCGTTAAAATGAATAATGGGCTAATGGCCGGATGATGTATAACGCGCGAAAAATATAGTATTACTTTAGTAATAATAACAATAGTGATAATTAGCCAGGCAAATGGGAGTTGGACTACGAACATTTTTAAATGTCGTTATTCACGTTTCGACAAAAAATTGTAATATGATAAAGTATTATTTTACATGTGTATGAGTAATAAACCTTGCGTTAAAAATATAGTATTACTGTAGTAATAATAATAATATTGCTGAGGTATTAAGGTAGCATTTGCACGTTAGCTGGGGAAATTACAGTTGGACTCCGAAAATTGTGAAGTGTCGCTATTTACGTTTCCAAAAAATTGTAATATGATAAAGTATTATTTTACATGTGTATGACACTACCCGATAGCATTATTTGGGAATTTTTAAATATTAAGACCGAACGAGTTTTGGCGCGCATTGTTTGACCGGGAGAAATATTTGGAGCGCGAACATAATCCACAAGATAGGTATTTAAACAGAAAGTTTATTCAGTGCAATTTCACGATCGCTAATAAATTTACAAATTATTGATTCTTACAAAAATTTATTAATTTGTGTAAGAATCAATCATCCGGCTGGCCACCGGTCAACCCAATCTTAATAAATCAGGGATAATGAATTAGTGGTCCCAAATTCATAGTATCGCCATATTGGTACAGAGCGAGATTGAAACAATCGGAAAGCCCCATATTTTCGAAGATCATTTTAATCCTTGAAATCTCCGAATCGCATTACAGTTATTGTCCTTATATACGTCTCATCGTGAAATACAAATAAATCTGAACAAAATCGCGATCGTGTGTCTCTTCCAACAAGAAACCATGCTATGTATGTTATGTGCTTGTGGCATTGCCTCCTCTTCTGGACCATTTGTGTTTTATGTTGGCTCTCAAGGGACGATCTCCTGGCGGTTTATGGCCAATAAATAATAATAATAAATCTGTCGACCATGGATTTATTTATTTAATGTAAATAGCCGGTGAGCTTGCTTGAACTTTTGCACACATCATCACATATGCATTTTTTGCAGCATAACAAAAAATTGACATTGTATCAAATAATCGATTTCGTGCTTGTACTAACTTAAGAGGGTGAAGAATACACGAAGTCTGTCCTATTGGATTTCAACAGTTTTTAAACTAATTAATCGTTGTGTTTCGCTATAATAAATTCGAAGTTATGAAGACTTAATATTCGCAATTTTAGATTTTTAGGACTCGAAATTTTGAGTGTTCTAATTGTCGCCTATTCTAAGGTTCTCATATATTTATCCTCTACATAAGTTCATTTCGATAAATTTATGTTCACCATTTTTATTTAGTACTTAAGGTCTCTCAGAACCCTCGCCGTTGTAGATTCGAACGTTCTTTATTTTTCCATTTCGAAATATATCCCGTTTCACATTCCGATCGTTCAAAATTTCGAACCCAACCCAAAAATCTTCACATTTCTATTTCCAAAAAGAAGTTGACAGGATTGCAACCGCGAGATAAAGTGTCTTAAAAAATCAATGACAATAAACTCAACGAACCACATCTGGAGTGGCAGACATCACAGTCAATCGTTACTCCGTTCCGTCTCCCCGAGAAGACAGGGGGTCGCCGGGGAACAACCGAAATAGAGCGGTCATGAAAAATTCAGAAGAACCTGTCGGATAGGGGGGGTTTCGAAAGTACTTCGATATTTACGGCTCCCCGCGATAAAATCGAAGGATCCCGGAATCCAATTTGGCACTCAGCCTCAATAAATTTACGATCCGGAGGTCCGGTATTAGTTTTAGAATCGTCTCCGAGCCTTCCGCCGCGTCCGCGGACTCCCGGGAACCCCCTGAGATACATTTATTTGTCATATCGCTCGGTCCCCTCATCGACCAATCTCGATGAGCGGGCGAGGGGGCGGCAGATACGAAAAATCGATGTGGCAATGTTAATCCTCGAGCTCCGGAAGGAGCCACGGCGGGGTGTGCAACGTTCCACCATCTCGGCGAGTCAATTCGGTTCGTGCCGCGGAGTCGTTCCGGAATCCTCTTCATTCCGCGACGAGGATGGTTTGAGGGAGGAAGCGGAAGGGAGGGGGGGGGGGGCAAGATGGAGATGAAAAATAAGAGAGCTTGCGGAGATTCTCTCTTTACTCGTCGTCTTGGCTCGGTGCGCATATAGTCATCCCCGTACCCCCCCCTCCCCCCTCCCCCGCCCCCTCCCCCGCCCCTCCGAATATCGCACTTCCGAAGTGGACGTAGCCCGGAAATGCATAAATGTAGAGGCACGCGGGCCCCGCCGCCGCCGCTGGTGCGGCACGGCAGTGAAGAAGTCGGCAGTTTTGTGAGCTAGGAGAGTGGTGGGTGTAGAGTATAGTTGGGGTTGTAGAAAGGACGTGGACTGTGGTTCTGCAGCATCGAGGAACGTGCAGCCCGCCATTGCCTTTCGCGGATCTCGGTACCGCCGCGCTCTCACCCCCCCCCCCCCCCCCCCGCAGCCGGTGGTAAGAAGCGGACGAAACCGAATGAATAATGTATTTCGACGGTAGGGAGCGAGGGCGAGGAGAAATACGAGGGAATGAGGGAGGGGGAGAATGGAGGAAAACTGCAGATGAAGAGAGATGTATGCAGATATGTATGTGTGTGTGTAGAGTGTATAAGAGAGTGTGTGTATGTGTTGGGTCGAATTGCATGTGTGGCGCATCGGCGATGAGGCGGTGAGGTAATAACAGTAATCACAATAACATCCCGATGGGTGGGTGAGGGATGAAGATTCATACGGTGAAAAATATGAATATGATATTCGGGATATAATATTCGAGGAGAGGGTTATGTTAGAAATTTATCATACAGTTTTAACGTAGCGGGGAGGGAGGATTGTGAGTGGCGGGTATGCTCGGCGGGAGGATGGTGTGGAGAGGTCGAGAGGGGCAAAACGGACCGCGGTGGTAATGGAGAAGGGGTAGTAATGTGAGTCGGTAAATAACCGGTTAAATAGGGCGGTATTTTTACTGGTTAATTAACCGTGGTTACTAACGTATTTTACCAACGGTAACTTATTCTGCGGTTGGTACTGCGCACGGAGAAAAATTGTTTTGTTTCTCTAACAAAATGTAGATCGTTGATAATTTATTGTTGTGGCAGCAAAAATATTTGGCTGCTACAGCAAAATGTTTGTTGACACAGCAAAATATTTGTTGACACAGCAAAATGTTTGTTGACACAGCAAAATATTTGTTGACACAGCAAAATGTTTGTTGACACAGCAAAATGTTTGTTGACACAGCAAAATGTTTGTTGACACAGCAAAATATTTGTTGACACAGCAAAATATTTGTTGACACAGAAAAATATTTGTTGACACAGCAAAATATTTGTTGACACAGCAAAATATTTGTTGACACAGCAAAATATTTGTTGACACTGCAAAATAATTGCTGCCGCAGCAGAATACTTTGGTGTCCCTATGTTAACCAAGTAAATGAGTTATGGCAACAAAATTCTTGTCCCAACAATTTTTTTATCTCCGTGCGAACCTGGCGAAAATTGCACGTGCTAGATTCTTTCTTACGCTGTTCCCGCTTCAATCACGCATTCTTACTCTGTACAACATAAATGTTGTTTTCCTAATTTGACCCGTTCGTTCCACATAACGTCGTTATTGTAAACAGTGCAAACGCTATGTTTAACGTTTGTACATTATTTTTATCGCATAACAATAATTTGTTATACGATAAAAATAATGTAAAATTAGTTGATACTAATTCTAATATCTTCTGAGGAATAGGGATCGTTTTAATAGTCACTAGAACTATATATTATCGAAGGAATGAAACGTTGATTAAATGATTCGCAATAATGTAGACATTTTATCAAATTTCAATTGAAAGTTGGAGTGCGCTTGTGTAACAAATTCACCAATCAAACAATCTATTTAGGTTTTAATGATATTAAGACCTTCTAAGGAATAAGGATTGTTTAATAATTACCAGGAATATTTTATTGAAGAAATAAAACGTTGATTAAATAATTCCCAATGACGTTGACATTTCATTAAATTTAAATTGAAAGTTGCAGTGCGCTTGTCGGTAGCACTGTCGTTCCTTAAACAACCGGTTTTTTTTACCGGTAAAAATGGTAACGGACGTTATTAACCGGTAAATTCAAAACACTAGGAAGGAGGGCTCGAGGGTCATGCCCAGCGGCGAGACGCTCTCTATTTGTAAAGAGGTGTGTTCTTTGGCCATTTTGCCCCGCTTTCTCCGAGCGGGTGTCTTCATGGGTATGCAAAGGGTAACGGAGAACATGTGACGTCGGCTGAAGGCACGGTAGATGATATTACTATTAAGCACACATACCTTCGAACTGTATAATAGTACGAACTACATACGATATTACGGGCATGGTACATATACATACGCATATATATGTATGATAAAATGAGAAGGAGCGGAGAGCGCATATGCGCCTGGGATGACTAGCGCGGGAGTGTAATTAATTGGCCTTATGCTAAGGGTATGACCGTGGACCTGCATAGAACGGAGGTTATTCGAGGCTCCCAAGTTGAATATCATCCTGGTTCCTTGGCCCGGGAGAGGCTCCTCGCATATGAGGGGCCCTCGCTAAAGCTTCCGTCTACAGATGCACCTTTGCCCTCGGCACCCTACGTAACAACGTCGCTTATCTAACCAAGACGAAGAAGGAAAGTTCAACCATCTCCCCGTCCCAGAGTTAGCGACGATGCGGGCCTGCGAACGTGACCTTCGGTGAATGTACTTCAAAATCCACCGAGAGGATTCATAGCTTTGCATGGTCAGCGATTATAGGGGTGAGCGGGGCGAAATGAACTGGTTAATAAATTTGTCGAGGACTATTCAAAAGAAGTGTCATCTTGAATGGAGGACGCAGGTCCGCTTTGTCCCGTTCTCCACCCCGAATCAGAATCTCTGCTGTCGAGGCTCAAGGTGGAATTCACGAGAGATTTAGGATTCAGTAACCAACTGGATCCAGGGTTTCCGGCTGTCAACTCGTTTCGCATCGCTCCTTACCGAAGTAACGTAGAGAGAGTGACATCTTAGAGGTCCCCGGTGTGGCCTTCCAGTGTAGTGTCTCGGAACAGGCTGCTGATGCGAGTAACCCAATTAACCCTAAGGAACCTCGGTTGTCGAGGAGAACACGTCGAGCGACTCAAACGACGTTCCGGGAGAGAAAGTCTTCAGCGCGCACGAGCGCGGTAACCGCATGCTCTCTGGTGGTGGTTCGTTTCCTTCCCCTCTGGTCTGTCCCTATATCCTGCCGTAGGATTCTCCTGGCGTGGCCTCCGGGCGTTGGTACAAGAGGACCATGACTTTTCAGCGATTACACGCTGACTTACACGTGCAAGACACGTGGAAGCGGGAAGAGGCTTTAAGCAAAAGGGAACAAGCCTGGGAGTTAGAATGTAGAGAGAGAATTTAACTTGCTCCAGATAATTTTCGGAGCGCTACACGTCCAACGGGGCGGCACATGTAATGTGCTAACGGTCGTAAGCCACGTTGGCCAAGTATACACATAGCTTTACCTATGCTGATGGTAATACTCGCAAGAAACTAACTGAGCGAGGAGAGAGAGAGAGTTTGGCACACACCTTGTTAACGAAACTATGCGCTTCGCCTCCCAAGGAACGGAAACTTATCCTCGGCGTACCGATGAGTATTAAAATAGGGATGGGGTGTGTTAACGTTAATTATATTTGTCAAAGTAAATGAATTAGCGAAGGAATTTGTTTATAATCCAACCGTAAGCAAGTGTGTTGCACAACATTGTTCGATGCAAAGGTAAAGAGAAAATCCCGGCCGTGAGCCATGAACCAGTGATGCGTCACGTCGTGTTACGAAGAGGGTTCATCGATTTTAGGCAGTAAAACGTATTTAATTTTTTTTCTCGGTAATAAAAAATCGGATCGAAAATCCCCGACGATTGATTGACCTTTAAGGTGTTCTGATCATATGAAAAAATACCCCGTTCCGAATATAAAAAGTTGTAGGAAGGGCGCAAGTTTTCGTAAGGTAAAGTACAAACGTAGAGGATTTTCGAACGACTTTTTTATTACCAAGAAAACATTAAATACTTTTTTTTGCCTAAAATCGATAGACCTCACCCTAAACACGACGTGGTCGATCACTGGTACATTGCCAGCGACTGCAATACTTGCCTTAATTACGTACAATATGTTTACAATGTGTGTAAAATCCTAACCCCAATGGATATCACGTTCAATACTGTTCTTGTCTGTTCAGTAAATTCATTAGTATGGAAATGTTATTAATTAATTCTGAGAGTATTATTCCGCGGCAATTCAATATGCCATAGATACCGAATACTCTATGGTACGTTGAAATATGGGACACCACCGGAGCCCGTACAATTTTATGCTTTGTCGAAGCGCTCACTCAAGTCACATCATCGTTGAAAGGGGAAAATGTAAATTGCCAATTTACTGTTATTTGAACGCACGGTTGGACCAACAGTGTAGTGTCTATTGTCCCGAGGCTGCTTTACGTTGTGTCCTCAAAATAACATTGATAATAAAATCATTCAATTGTCTAATTAATTGTACATAAAGTACAATTTAGTTTAATCTGCGAAAACGTCGAATGTCTCTTTATCGTTAATTCGGGTTTGCGTGTTTGGATAAAAAAATATTTATTCACGACGAAATGTAACTCTGACCAATGAAATAGGATTTTTCCCCCGAGAGTTCTCGAGTCTCTCCGGTACCACTGCTTTGCGAACATCCACTGCTCTCTCGATACTCTGCTACGGGCTGTAGCACAGCTGTGCACAACCAAGAGGAAATTCGCACGGTAGATTCTCAATCGAATTGCACGCTAGTTTCACTCCTCGGTATGCATTAGGATGTCGCACACTTGAACCAACATCACTCGCTCTGTACCGTCGACGATGCTCTCTCCAAGCCGGAATTCCTTATTGTGGACCCTTTTCCCCTTTCCCTTACAGTACGTCTCGTTGGGCCGCTCTCCTACGTGCGTTCGACTCTAAACTCTGTTATCAAGCCATTTCACGAGAGTTCTCTCGCAACTCTACACATTACACATGTATGCAGATCGATTCACAGATTCAACGAATTCATTGGATCGAACACATTTCCTTCTTTACCCAAAAAAATATAAGGTAGTTATGTAAAAATTTCTGAGTACTGTGCATAAATCACGCCGCAGCCTTTTAAGACGTCGTGCTCTCGTTTCGACATAAAGCTTTTTGCTTTTTTTAATTGTTTGCAAAACAACACAAAAAACAAAAAAATATGCTACGTTTTTCAATAATGGGTATGAAAAAAAAAAAAAAATCTTTGCGCTCCCATTAATCACGAATGCGTCATTTCTTTTATTTCCAACACGATAACATTTTAATTTAAAAAAAGCAACATTAAAAAAAAAAAAAAAACCTCGATTTTGAAGGATCGGATTTGAACGTCACGCGAGAAAGGCGACAAATTTTTTTCTCGCTGAAATTCTCTTTCGATACGAATTTCATCCCGTGCACATCGGGGCCGTACATGTGCGGTGTGCCAGTCGGAGGGTGAGGTTTGGCAGCCTCTTTCGCGTATCGTCCTCGGCGACGTTTTCGTCGTCGCGGTGGGGCGTCGTCGCCGAGCCATTGCCGTCTCCACGATTCTCACCCGAAGAAACCAAAGCTGCTCCCCGACGAAGCGTGCAATACCAGGAACAGCAGCAGCACTCTCACTCAGCAGCACCGATTCAAAGCGACGAGTGCCGTGACACATTCTCCAGGAATCGAAAGCCCACCCTTAGTATTGTACGCTCCGCAAAGCCCGAGAAACGCCGCGAATATGCGACGAGAATTCGGAGCGATGCGACGGAGAATGGGAAAACAATGGAGGGATCTCGACACCCCCACAGAGTGCGAGTCTGGAGAACAAAATAGAGCGTATATATAGTACATATATATATATATATATATATATATATATATATATATATATATATATGTATGTGTATTGAGGGTGACGCGAGAAACCTCGCGTACGGTCTTTATGCTTATCGCTCACATGCCAGCGTTTACAAAAGGCTCGAAGGAGATATGAGGAAAGTTTGAAACAGGGAAGTTAATTTACAAAGGGCGGATCAAATTTTGACGCCGAACATTCAATGGTCCGGACCGCAGATTCCTTCGTTACGATATTTAATTACGTCGAGACTCGTGTTATCGACGTCATGAAAATATTCACGTTGAAACCACGCATTCATGGCGGATAGGGATGGAGGCTGATGAATCGCGAATATTACATTTTGAAATGTTATTTTCATTTTTTTGTGATATTATGAATTATGTTCATCGATTTCAAGCAAAATGAAAAATCTTTTTTTTTTTTTTTTGGGAATTAAAAATTGCTTTGAAAATTCGTCATGATTGATTTGTTCATACACTGAGAAAAAGATATGGTTTGAGGGGAGGCTAAACACGTATGAGTGCGAGAGAGACAGAGTTAAAACAATGGTTTATTTGCACCAAACAAACAACAGCTTTGAACGCGACTTTTGGTTTATCCAACCATTTTTTTTCCTACGGCAAGTGTGTTCTAATTGTGTGAACAGCCCGACAATTTTTCAACGTTATTGGAAAACCCTTCCAGGCAATCGACCGGGGATGATTCGCGATCGATCTCTTCATAAACGAAACAAAAAAAAAGAATAAAAAAAGGTTTCAAAACAAAATTAAATAAACAATTCCAACAAACAAGCCATAAAAGTTCCAACAAAAAAAAACTTGCCTAAAACTACGTTTATTGGGTTTGCAGTCTGGGCAACAGTAAAACGTTCAAAGTACACGCATTTCCATAAAAAAAAAAAAAGAAACTCGCTTCTTCAACCGCAATGATACTTACAGTATCAAAAACGCGTGTATAGGGGAGAGCGGGGCGAAATGGCACAGAGGGGCATAACGGGATTATGAGACAAAACGCAATTTTCCAATAACTTTTGGGTAGTGGCAATGCTCGTCCGTGGAGCAAAACGGGGTTGAAAATCCGGATGTATCGTTGGGACAAAATGTGGCATTTAAAAATCCGGATGTATCGTTGGGACAAAAATGGGTCATTTAAAAATCCGGATGTATCGTTGGGACAAAAATGGGTCATTTAAAAATCCGGATGTATCGTTGGAACAAAAACGGGGCATTTAAAAATCCGGATGTATTGTTGGGACAAAAATGGCTCATTTAAAAATCCGGATGTATACTTGGTACAAAAACGGGTCATTTAAAAATCCGGACGTATCGTTGGTACAAAAATGGGGCATCTAAAAATCCGGCTGTATCGTTGGTACAAAAATGGGGCATCTAAAAATCCGGATGTATCGTTGGGACAAAAATGGGTCATTTAAAAATCCGGATTTATCCTTGGGACAAAAATGGGTCATTTAAAAATCCGGATGCATCGTTGGGACAAAAATGGATCATTTAAAAATCCGGATGTATCGTCGGGACAAAAATGGATCATTTAAAAATCCGGATGTATCGTTGGTCCAAAAATGGATCATTTAAAAATCCCGATCTATCGTTGGTACAAAAATGTGTCATTTAAAAATCATTAAAACATTGATTTTTCCCCAACTGTCCCATTTCGCCCCACTGTCCCATTTCACCCTGCTCTCCCCTGCGCCAGCAGCGAACGCGACACCGCCCTACTCTCAACTTTGAGAAACCGCGATGTTTTCGCTATATCGGGTAAGTCGCCACCTTATCCGAGAGCTTTGGTAAGCTTCGTAACCGGGATTCTAGGAGGGCGCGGGGGGGAGGGTGTGGGGTGTGGTGGATACGGTTGTGTAGGGTTGAGTGGATAGCAGAGTTTCCGATCGGTCCTCGATGCCGCAAACCCTTTTCCTCCCCTATCTGTACAGAGATTCTCTTTGCCGCAGCGAGCACGCTCGCCTGCAAACATCGAGGGGGCGAGAGTTGAACTTTTTAATCCCGTCGAAAGTTTTCTTCCTCCGGAGGCTTCGACGAGCGTCGACAAGCGCCGGAGACGGGACAGCGCAATAGCCTCGTCCTCGGGGGTTCCCCGTCGACGAGGAGCTTCTGCTTTCCGATGTCGGCCCCGGAGAGGCGGGGAAAGAAGGAGCGTTGCCGGAATCGCGTCGTTCTTTTGCGCCGCCCGGGCCGTTCTCGCTATCGCAGACGTCCGACCCGACAGAAGCGCCGCAACCGGAAGTGGGTGCGACGGGGCGCGCGCGGGCTCACACAAGGGTCTGGGAGAGGAAGTTCAAATTGCGGCGAGTGAGGCGCGATCCGGCTTACGCTGTTTCTGTGGAAAGAGTGGAAAGCTACGCCGAAGAGGTTGCCGGAGTTTCTCTCCTCTCGTAAACTACCGAGAATCTCTGGCACCGTACGGGAGAGCCGGAAAAACTCGGGGGAGGTACGAATTACCCGGTGGGGCGCGCGGCGGCCGCGGAGACGGCGGTCGGGGAAAACTGGGCGGAAGGTGGATTGCTAGATAAATACTCATTTAATTTAATTTAATTTTTGTTTAAAAATTAGGTTGAATGTTATCTTATTTTATTTTATTAGTAACCGGTGAAGTAGAGAAAACTGGACGGTAGGTGAATTGCTAGATAAATGCTAATGATAATTTAAATTAATTTGAATTATTTATGTATTTATTTATTTATTTATTTATTTATTTATTATCAATTTTATTTGTTAAAAAATGATGTTGAATGGTATCTTATTTTATTGTATTATTACTCGGTGGTGGGGCGCGCGGCGGGCGCGGAGCCGGCGGCAGTCGGGGAAAACTGGGCGGAAGGTGGATTGCTAGATAAATACTCATTTAATTTAATTTCATGTGAATTAATTTTATTTTTGTTTAAAAATTAGGTCGAATGGTATCTTATTTTATTTTATTATTACCCGGTGAGGCGCGCAACGAGCACGGAGCCGGCGGCAGTCGGGGACGTAGAGAAAACTGGGCGGAAGGTGGATTGCTAGATAAATACCAATTTAATTTAATTTAATTTGAATTAATTTTATTTGTTTAACAATGATGTTGAATATTATCTTCTTTTATTTTATTATTACCCGGCGAGGCGCGCAGCCAGCTTGGAGCCGGCGGTAGTCGGGAAAATAGAGAAAATTGGGCGGAAGGTGGATTGCTAAATTAAATTTGAATTGATTTTACTTATTTAAAAATTATGTCAAATATTATTTTATTTTATTATTTTTTTTTATAATTAATTAAAAAGCCCGAACGTCGTGCGGCAGAGAAAAAAACCCAGTAAAAATATTTATGCGAGTAAAAACAAAATGGTGTCGAATAGATAGAACAACACAGCCTTATAAAAAGGTTCATTTGAAGGTCTCGTCTTCGACCCTAAAACGAGTGTGGAACGAATTTTTCGGCAAAGGTTCGTGAATTCGATAGTTTTTTAAAAAGTGTTTTTTTTTAAGGAATATATTTGTATAAAAATAAACAAAACAAATGATGTTGCTCGAAAGTACTTTATGCGAAAACTTTGCGTCGCGGAAAAAGTTCCGCGTCCGAGCCACCGTCGTACAGTTCCGGGGTCGCGGCGAGAAGCGAAGTCGCCAAGGTTTGTAACAATAATAATAATAATAATAAATAATCGCCGACCGGCGCCTTACACGTACCCGTCACACTAAAAAACCTGCCACACAACCCCCGAAATGCTCTCCTATATGAAACTACGGGCATTACACCCATAGGAATAAGAATTAAAGAGCTCACAAAAAGATTCCCTACCATGCAACTAGAAAACATAAAACCGCTATGTATACAACCCGCTCAAAACATAATACGCAAAGTAAAACACCCATCACATACAATATATGAGAAGCTCGAAATAATGAACAACGAAGAAGTTAACTGAATAAACGTGTGTCAACTATCCATTGACACTATGTAAAAAAAAAAAAAAAAATGTTCATGAATTATGTAAAACCCGTGGCTAAAGGACTTAGTTCGATGGCCAATTGGCAATATATATTTATATACTTATAGTCTCATGAGAACTTACACTATGTAATGCTATGTACCATAAATTGTTCCATCTGGAATATTGTCAATCAGAACTGGGCAAATACACCAAGTACTTGAAGTGCGTATTGAAGTATCACGTACGGATTCAGTGCCCAGTACTCAGAACTTCAGTAATTTAGTTCTGACAGTACTCAATACGTCAGTACTCGAGGACTACCCAGCTTTTAGTACTTCCAGTACTTGATACTTCAATATGTACTTCAAGTACTTAGCGCTTTTGTCCAGCTCTGATTGACAATTATTATTATTATTATTATTATTATTATTATTATTATTATTATCATTATTATTTATTAGTAGTGGCTGTAGACGTGGATTTAGTGACAATGTCACTAAATCCACTACAACTACCACTACTAATAAATAATAATAATAATAATAATAATAATAATAATAAAATAAGCCAGCCGATAAGGTAGAGATAAGGTAGTGGGATTAAGGGTAGTTTTCGCACTGCTCGTTAGAGTTCGGTAGAATCCGACCCGGTCGGGGAATACGATCAAAGTTTATATTCCAAGTTCAACCCTGGCCATAATTTCGATGCGAGTTTCCGCCCGTAAGTCTGTTCCAATCAGTCACAGCTGCGTCGCGCAACCCCTTCACTCGAACTATTCTCAATATTTATAAACCGATTTTGTCCGGAGGTATAAACGAGTCCGCGCGCAAACCAAGATAGACTGCTCCGCTCTATTGATATAATATACATATATACATATATCCATGAATACTACACTTCGTTGACTCCCATCGAAGCTTTTTTCCAATCTCACCCTGCAGCGGTCTGGCTCGGGGAACTGCCGCTTCTCCGGCGCGACTTCTGGCCTCGGAAACCCGACGACGAATACATTTTTAATATTTATGAAGCAATTGCTCCCGCCGAAGCCAACTTCGTTTACTCGTCAAACTTTTTTTTCTTTGAAAATTGTTTTTTTCTTTCTTTTTTTATTCGTTTTGTTTATCAATCACCTCCAGACCGCGGCGCGAATGCGTGATTCGTTTAGCATGTGCATAAATATGTGTAAGCCTGTATATATGCGTATACAGTAGGCGACCGTGTTTTTCCAAACCTCGGGAACCAAACCATTACCCATGCAGGGTGATCGGATGTGGCCAATGGTTGGGCGAAGCTTGGTACCAATGTTGCCAACATTGGCATGCGGATTTGGCCCAATCATCGAGGGAGCCTTGGATGATAAGTCGGAAAGTCAATGTTTGGTGAGTTCATACTCGGCCGAACACTGGCCACAAATCGACAAACCAACAATTGGCAAGTCAATACTCGACTAAGCCTAAACCAATGGTGAGCAAATACTCGGCCGAACATTGGCCTCAAATCGACTAACCAACAATTGGCGAGTCGAACGCGGCCGAGCATTAGCCGCCAATTGTCAAGCCAACCAATGGTGAGCAAATACTCGGCCGAACATTGGCCTCAAATCGACTAACCAACAATTGGCGAGTCGAACGCGGCCGAGCATTAGCCGCCAATTGTCAAGCCAACCAATGGTGAGCAAATACTCGGCCGAACATTGGCCTCAAATCGACTAACCAACAATTGGCGAGTCGAACGCGGCCGAGCATTAGCCGCCAATTGTCAAGCCAACCAATGGTGAGCAAATACTCGGCCGAACATTGGCCTCAAATCGACTAACCAACAATTGGCGAGTCGAACGCGGCCGAGCATTAGCCACAAATGATTAAACCAACCATTGGCGAGCCAATACTTGGCCGAACATTGGCCGAGCGTTCGGGATTCGACAATCACCACGCCAACACTAGCCCGACGATGGTCGGCCGCGTCCGTTCCGTCGGCAAAACCTACATGGCATAGGCACGAAGGCTCAAATTGGATACCTGAAGGGAGCCACATCATTTTGCCGAAATTACAATGGGCCGAATCGTCGTATGGCCGAAAGTCATATGGGTCCGAACGCACTTTATCCGAATCGTCAAATTTCCGAAACTTTATTATTCGGAATCGTCAAATTTCTGAAACTTTATTATTCCGAATCGTCAAATTTCCGAAACTTTATTATTCCGAATCGTCAAATTTCCAAAACTTTATTATTCCGAATCGTCAAATTTCCGAAACTTTATTATTCCGAATCGTCAAATTTCCGAAACTTTATTATTCCGAATCGTCAAATTTCCGAAACTTTATTATTCCGAACCGTCAAATTTCCGAAACTTTATGTTTCTTTATTTGTTATTATTTAACGTCGCATCAACTGCTGTGGTTATTAGCGACGGGACCTACTATTTTTACCGTTTGGAAATACGCGGTCGATTGGAATTATGCGGTTTGGAAATACGCGGCCGATTGGAATTATGCGGTTTGGGAAAACGCGGTCGTCTACTGTACATGGTCCATAACGTACGCGTACGGTATGCGATAAGTACCTCCGTACGTGTTTCACGATTGTGTGTTTGCGAACAATGTACGGGTATGAGAAGAGCGGTGCTTATCGCACCGGGAGGCTGATTCCGTGCGTGGTGCTTCGACGACCGGCACTGAGGCGCGAATATATGGATATCGAGGATCGCGGGCGAACAGAGTCGAGTTTACCTGGCGGTCCGAAAAAAAAAGAAAAATTCGGATCGCTGCATCGGCTGCCGGCACGTACCACACAGTTAGCTGTAGTTTTGTTTTTTTTTATTTATTTTTTTTATTTTAATGCGGTAACTCCGCCTGGGAAGCGGGGATGCGGCGGTCGCACAGTTATCGCCTCGCTCGTTCGTCGCACGCACGAGCGTTGACGATGAATTTGTTCGGAGCGATCGAGACTGGCGAAACTACGTCGAGAGGAATCGAGGGAGCGAGCGGAAAGTGTGCGAGAGAACACGTGATGGAGACGAGGACGTACACTGTTTGGGGGTTAAAAGAAGATATGGGGAGGGGAAAAGGGCGGAGGGCGAAAAAAAAAACTTGGTTGCGCGGCGCATGTGACGATCCAATTCGATTTTAGTTTTGCATACGCATATTGCGAAGGGGGTTTGTTTAATATCCACCATTTATCTGTATACGAGCAGGTTGTTGTACCACGATATGCGGGACTGTGGAATTTGGAAATACGTCACTTCCGGTATGAAATTCTCATTTTTCGACCGGTGTTGACGCCACACCGGAAGCACGGCACTTCCGGTCTAAAAATTAGATTTTTAAACCGGAAGTGACGTATTTCCGAAACGACGTAACTTCCGGCCAAGGAATGAGATTTTCAAAACGGTAGTGACGTATTTCCGGTGTAACGTCACTTGTGGTAAAAAAATGAGTCTTCTCGACCGGAAGTGAAATATTTTTGTTGGCAAAATGGGATTCCTGGACCGGAAGTGAAATATTTCTGTTCGAAAAATGCGTTTTCTGCACCGGAACTGACATGTTTGTGTTCCAAAAATGAGTTTTCTAGATCGGAAGTGACATATTTCTGGTCGATACAATGAGTTTTCTGGAACGGAAGTGAAATACTTCTGGCTTAAATTAATTAGTGTTTTTGGCATATGACGATATTGCGAAGCGCTGTACCGCACCACATTATTGTGCCCAACTCATCGAGACACACAGAATGGAACCAGAATAGTATAATGGGGGAATAGTTATCAGTGTCTGGGATGGAGGTCCCTAGGGTAACTTAGAATAATCAGGACCTGGGGGGGCTCCTAGGGGAACCACCTGGATTCTTGAAAATTGGGACAAACAACTTCCCAAAATATGCATATATGATATATGTATATGTACATGTGTATAGATACATATATATATGTATATGTGTATAGATACATATATGTGTATATGTGTATAGATTCATATATATATATGTATATATATATTGTAACGGAATCAGTTCTTTTAATAACTCATTTATCGATCGATGCGAGCACAAGGGAATGGAAATGGATCCGCTCGCATCGATCTGACAGTTGAACGGACGATACGACACTTCAATACGATCGTAGTTTGACAGTCTTGACTAAGACCTGGAACTAACCGGACATACCACGAGAACTTACTGGTTTATTAAATACCGCCCCTTTTTCATTTCCTAACATTGGTGTTACTTATTTGCTCGGCCGTAACAATATATATATGTATATATTGAATTTCATATGAACAAGTTTCGATACTTGTCGAAGAACGATACATATCTTTGCCACAGGTTGATTCCGAGCCGATACTGTAATGGAATTTGGGACGAAAGGAGAGTGAGAAAAAGGGTTCGTCGAGTAAGAGAAAGTGTCGCGGATAAATGGAATAGGAGAGATAAACTGCCAGACGGGGAACGAGTCGATGAAAGCTTGCGGAGAAAGAGAAATGGGAATGCGGGAAAATGGAACGAGGATCGAGCAGGAGAACGATGTTTCATATACGTATAATACATAATATCTATAGAGTATGTAGTACATAGGCGTTATATTGTAGACGGTAAGAAGAGATCCAACTTATGTAAATGTCCATTCGCCCGGAGCGGATACATTGTACGCCAGGCATACCACGTAGTCACGTGAAAAATCGCGATGTTGAAAAAATTTTCGCTAAATTTACCGCAACAAGGCTGTAAAATTCGCGAACGGAACGTGAAAACTCACGATGTTGAAAAAAAAAAAATGTTCAGTAAATTTGAGTCGCAAGGATGTAAAATTAGCGAACGGAACGTATAAAAAGAAATATTAGTTTTTTTTCAATTGCTGTCGATGTATCCATTGTCCATTATCCATTGTTTTAATATCTCCATTAAAATTCCATCATAAAAGAATTTCAAATTCAATAATATCGTAATTTTCACCTTTTTTTTATCATTGTACTTGTCTCTATTCATCCATAGGGGAATAAAAAGTTCAGTGGATCCGCCGAGACGCATATAAATTGATTGAAAGTGGAATACTCGAAGTCCGTGCTATCGAAGGATTCCCCCGATCTGCCGCGCACGCGAACTTTTTCTTTGACAACGCAGACAAAAAAACGTGTTGAGTAAATTTGCCACACAAGCACGTAAAATTTGCGACCCAAACGTACACCCAGGAAAATAATTTATTTGACGACCACAGTTAATTTGGTTTAAGTAAAATATTTATTTCATTTATGACCTTGAAGATATCTGCATCAGACAAAATTTCATCTTTGGCACGCCATAACTCCCGTATTTTTCATCGTACAGACTTTTTTCTGGGCTCATTTTCTTCGTTATGAAATTCTCTAGGTGAGCATTTTTTTCTTTTTTTTTTTTTCATCTTCTTCAAGACAGGACATTGAAAACAAATTTTTGGCACGCCATAACTGCCGTATTTTTTATTGGGTAAACTTTTCTCTGGGCTCATTTTCTTCGTTATGAAATTCTCTAGGTGAGCATTTTTTTCTTTTTTTTTTTTCATCTTCTTTAAGGCAGGGCATTGAAAACAAATTTTTGACATGTCATAACTGCCGTATTTTCCATCGTACAGACTTTTCTCTAGGTTCATTTTTTTCGTTATGAAATTCTGTAGGTGAGCATTTTTTTCTGTTTTTTTTTAAATATTTTTCATTGCAGAGCATTGAAAACGAATTTTTTGCACGCCATAACTGCCGTATTTTTCGTCGTACAGACTTTTCTCTAGGTTCATTTTCTTCGATATGAAATTCTGTAGGTGAGCATTTTTTTCAGTTTTTTAAAAATATTTTTCTTTGCAGGGCATTGAAAACGATTTTTTTGCACGCCATAACTGCCGTATTTTTCATCGTGCAGACCTATGACCTTCGTTATTAAATTTTCTAGTAAGCAATTTTTTTGTTTATCTTCTTGAAGGCTGTCCATTAAACGGTATTAGCAATAAACGGTTCTATGCAATGAACGATATTAGCCAGTTCGAACGCACGTATTCGCACTGTTGCTGAGAGCACATCGTGAGAAAGTTACCGTAAAATAACTACAAATAATATTTATTGACAAATGCTCCATGTTTTTTTATTTATTTGCCACACTACATTATTTACATAAGTATTTACATTAGTATACACCGACAACAGTGGTGACTCAGATCGTAAGCCCGAGTGTATCACAGAGGTTATATCACAAAATAATCGAGAACTAGGGAACAGAAGTTCTCAATATAAAAAATAAAAAAATAAAAAACAGAATATAATTTAACAGATTATAAACACCTATACATTTTCATAGAAGATAGTATTGATAAAATAAAACTTTTCTGACAGTATTTAAGTTTCGTCAACGAAATGTTTTTTCCTCAAATTGGATGATGAAAAAAAAAGAATAAAATGTTTACTAATGGAACTTGCATCCCATATGCGTTATTTACCTCCTCCAGATGAAAACGACAGCAATAAATCCTATTTCTGCCGCGCCGTAGACGCTTAATTCTTGGTCAAAGTTCTCGCATTTTTCCGACATGCGAACGAAAAATAGTATATTATGCCACAAGGGAGGAAAGTGCGTTTTTTCACCGAGTGAGCTCAGAAATTCACACGCGGTGAAAATGCACTTTCTCCTTTGTGGTACGCGATATTTTTTCCGACTTCGTTAAAATAACCACATTTCTTGCATTGCAAAATTGTCATATTCGCCAATGCCCATTACTCCTGGGAGTAATAGAGCTTCCAGAGGGAGTAATGAGCCGTAATGAGCCCTAGCGAGTAATAAAATTGTACTGCGCATGCGCACAGGATACGCACGCAAGGAATATGGTTATTTTTTAGCGAAGTCGGGAAAAAGAAATTTGCGCATACTTAAATCTTATCATGGCGTCTGTCGATTCAGTTTTACCGCAAATTCTTCTCCTTTTCTTCATTATTGGCTATCGCCATCTATGAACGGAAAATGCCACAGAGCACAATTGCAAATTGTGGCCCTGCCGATAAGCTAGTAGCACGCTATCACGCAGTCTCGTCACTTATAAATGCTTGGATCGCTCTAAGCGCCACCTATTTGACGGTTATCCAAACAAGATACGCTAGGCATCATGTTAGTACTGTCAAGCGTCAAAGCTGCGACTGAAACACCGATAGATCATTTATTCGGTGTGCATTAAAAAACGAGGATATATCCGAGGACTTCAAAATAAAAAAGTATGATCGTATTTAATTTATAGGTCATGAAAATATTAACGCTTACGATTATTGTATGCGAAGAGGTTAGGCAAACATGATCTATAGGGTGGTCCTTAAATTGAACTTTTTTGAATTCTTTTTTGAGTTGAACTATTTTCTTTAAAAATATATAGGTGTTTATAATCTGTTGAATTGTATTCTGATTTTGATTTTTTATGTTGAGAACTTCGGTTCGCTAGTTTTAGTAAAAAAAAAACATAGAACATTTGTCAACAAATATTATTTGCGGTTATCTTACGATAACTTCCTCGCGGTGTGCTCTGGGCAATCAGTTCGAATGGGCGTTCGAAGTGGCAAATACCGTTTATTGCATAAAACGATTTTTTGTTATTAGCATTTAATGCACTGCCTTGAAGAAGATCAAGAAAAAAAAATTGCTCACCTAGAGAATTTCATAACGAAGGTCATAAGTCCTTCATAAGAAAAATCATCATAAGAAAATAAGCCCAGAGAAAAGTCTGTACGATGAAAAATACGGCGGTTATGACGTCCTACAGATGAAATTTTGTCTGATGCAGATATCTTCAAGGTCATTGTTGGAATTCGAATAGTCACAACCCGTTATAAAGTATCGATTGAACGGTACTTTTGTTTTGCTGGCGATAACTTTTTGTTTATTCTAGTTTCATCCATCAAACTGGTTGTACGTCTGATGGACCCTCCGCCTGTAATTTTAATAAATACATTATTCTAATATATCGTGCATCTCGGGTTTTACTGCCAACCATGCTCTGTGCAACAGGTTATGGGCCCAGAGCCTTGAAAGAGAGAAAAAATATAGAATAATAACACGTGGAATTTTTCGAGATTAAGCGGAACAGCAGTGTTGACACGTAACCATGGACTCCACCACGGGAACATCGCTGCGAATACCAATGTTAACGAAAACTAATTACGACACGTGGAAATTAAGAGTTGAGGCTATTTTGACAAAAAATAAAACGTGGGCTTACGTAAACGGAAGAAAAGCTAAACCGGAAGTTGCTGAAAATAACGCACAACAAGCAGCGGCACTACAAGCATGGACAGAAGAGGATGAAAAGGCAAGAGCTGATTTGTATCTCACGATCGGGGATGCTGAACTGAAGCAAGTAAGGAACTGTGCATCTTCAAGAGATGTCTGGCTGAAATTGGAGTCAATCTTTGAATCTCGAGGTCCTGCTAGGAAAGCCGCTCTTTGGAAGAAAATAACAACTCTTCATATGGAGGAAAATGATGACGTGTCGAAGCACATGAACGAATTCTTCGATATTATCAGTCAATTATCGGGTCTGAATTTCGACATCGGAAATGAGCAGCAAACAATTATGCTGCTGAACAGTCTCCCGGACAGCTACGATAATTTGCGCTGTGCAATTCAATCACGTGACAATCTACCAGATCCCGAGATTTTGAAAATCAAAATACTGGAGGAAGTTGACTCCAGGAAAGAAAAATCGAAGGAGAACGATCCGAACGCGATGTTTGTGCGAAAACCGAAGAAAAAGTATCCTGAGAAAATAAATTCCGAAAGTAAGGAAAAATTCTTTAAATACAAATGCCATAAGTGCAGAAAAGTCGGCCACATGGCGAAAAACTGTCCGGAAAAGCAAGAAAAAGCTTCGACTGCAGAAGACATAAGCTTTCTCGCCTCTACGAGCGTAAATACTGCACTTCGTGCTGAATCGACCGAGAAAAGCGAAACCTGATGCTTGGATAGCTGGTGCACGTCGCACCTATGCAACAACAAGAATTCTTTCAACGAATTGATAAATTCGGAACATCACAAACTTAGCCTTGCAAGTAACGCATCGACAGATGTAAAGGGCATGGGTACTGTACTAACTATGACGTCGGATGGGAAGACGAATAGAGAAGTCCACCTGAAGAATACATTATACGTACCTGATCTTAGAACGAATCTCATGTCAGTCGCAAAAATAACGGATAAAAATAATCTCGTAACGTTCAAGAAAAACCGTGCTGTTGTGGAAGACGAAGATGGAAAAATCAAGCTGATTGCAGACAGAGTCGGTGATCTATACTACGTCAGAAAAGAAACACAACAAGCTTGCACGACAAGTACCGAGAACGAAAAGTACGATCTAACAACTTGGCATAACAGATTTGGTCATTTGAACAAAGATGATCTTCTGGAAATGTACAGAAAGGAAATCGTAATAGGAATGAACTTGAAAAGTAACGAGACTCTATCTCCGTGTTTAACTTGCTCACAGGGAAAAATTACAGCCATACCGTTTCCAAAGCAGTCTGAAAGGAAAACCGAACTTTTGGACCTCATTCACACGGATATTTGTGGACCGATTCGTGTTGAATCGAGAGGAAAGGCAAGATACTTTGCGACGTTCATTGACGATCACTCGCGATGGTGTGAAGTTCGTTTCCTTCAAAACAAAAGCGAAATTTTCGGAGCATTCAAGGATTTCAAGAGCATGATAGAGAAACAAACGGAAAGATCTATCAAATGCATTCAATCTGATAATGCTAAGGAATATTGTAGCAAAGAATTTGAGGAATTCTTGAAAACAGAAGGAATCAAGCGACGACTCACAATCCCCCATACGCCTCAACAGAATGGTATTGCAGAAAGGAAAAATCGTACTCTAGTCGAAATGGGACGATGTATGATTATTCAATCCGGACTCCCTGCATCTTTCTGGGCGGAAGCTATTGCTACGGCAAATTATGTACGAAATAGATGTATTACGAGAAATCTAAATGGCAAAACTCCTTTTGAGATGCTTTACGGAAGTCGGCCGGATGTCAAACACTTTAGGATTTTTGGAGAAGAGGCCTACACATTGGACAAAAATCCGGGGAAAGGAAAGTTCGATGCGCGCGGAATTAAATGTCAATTCGTTGGCTACGACGATCGATCAAAGGCGTATCGCGTATGGTTGCCGAATGAACGAAGAATCATTGTTTCGCGTGATCTGAAATTTCAAGAGAATTTCAACTTTGACAGAAAGGAGAAAAATTCTTCGTCGTCGAGAATTCCTGACACGGCCAATAACGATTCACCTAATTTCATTGAAATAGAATCGGTTCTCGAATCTGAAAACGAGCCAATGGAAAATCCTGCGGTATTCTTCGAAGTAAACCCAGGAAATAACGGAGAAAATGCGGAGAACGATGAAGAAAACTCGGAATTTGACGAGGGAATCGCGGAAAATGCCGAAGAAGAAATGGAGGAGAATGACGACACCAATCCTATCGTAGAAATTCACAACGAAACTTTATTCAAAAGAGGACCCGGCAGGCCAGCAAAAATTAAGACTGGACGAAGGGGGCGTCCTGCAAAACAATATAATATGATCGAAGTGAACAATGATTCACCAGCCGCGACAAACGATCTCGAGCAGCTAGAAAATAATGGCGAGAATGCCTCCGAACCAGATGCAAGGTCGTCTTAAGAAATAAATACACATCCGACGGAAGTATCGAGAGGAGAAAAGCTCGCGCCGTGGCAAAAGGATTTACGCAACGACCGGGGATTGATTTTCAAGATACGTTCGCCCCAGTTGCTCGTCTCAGCTCTGTACGATTACTATTGGCTCTATCAGCCAAATTGAAAATGAAGATACATCAGCTAGACATCACAACGGCTTATCTTAACGGAACTATCGAGGAAGAGATATTTATGGAAAAACCGGAAATGTTGATGGAATCATTAGAAGAAATTGTCAAACGGAGAGGAACGCATGATTCAATAGGAATTCGTGCAAAGAAGATGATCAGCGATTTACGAGAGGGAAATACAGTATGCAGACTCAATAAATCTTTGTACGGATTGAAACAAGCTGGTCACCAGTGGCACAAGAAATTCGATCACGAACTTCGATCCCTGAAGCTGAAGCCAACTGCAACCGATCCCTGCGTCTACTCGATGAAACGAGAGGGAGAATTGTTACTGGTTCTCATCTACGTTGACGATGTGCTAGTAGCCTATCGGAAAACATCGAATTTAAACTACATTCGGAATGGGTTGATTGAAAAATTCGATATCAAAGATTTAGGAAGCGCGAATTACTGTCTTGGAATCGAGATTTCTCAAACTGAAGAATATATCGCAATCTCTCAATCAGGATACATTCGAGATATCATGCACAGATTCGGTATGGAGAAATCAAATCCGGTATCGATACCCGTCGACCTCAGTCAAAAATTGAAGGAAGCTATCCCTGGGAACGACGTAAAAAGGCCTTATCGAGAGTTGATAGGGGCATTAAATTATTTATCTGTGGCTACGCGTCCCGATATATCTTTCATAGTCAGTGCCTTAAGTCAATTCAACACCTGCCATGGGGACCAGCATTGGACTGCCGCGAAACGTGTTCTTCGTTACTTGAAAGGAACAATAAACCACGGAATTGTTTACTCAAGGACTTCTCATCGCGTGACGGGATTCGTGGATGCTGACTGGGCAAATTGTCAAATTGACCGGCGATCTTACACAGGATTTGCATTCGTCTTTAACAACGCTGCTATATCCTGGGAGTCTAAGAAACAACGCACAGTCGCACTTTCATCTACAGAAGCGGAGTACATGGCACTCACGGAAGCAACGAAAGAATCAATGTACCTTGGCAAATTTTTGCTAGAACTTGGACTACAAGAGCTCAGCAAAATATCAATCAAGATTGACAACCAAAGTGCCTTGATGTTGGCAAAAAACGCCGTTTTTCATGCAAGATCGAAACACATAGACATCAGATACCATTTTGTTCGAGAAGTTCTGAAGGATAAAAAAATCGACATCGAACACGTCTCTTCAGAAGATATGGCAGCCGATATTCTCACAAAAGGCCTGCCAAAGTCAAAACACTATAAATGCATGGAATTACTTGGGATTCAATCTATTCGTGTTTAAGATTGTACTATTCGAGGGGGCGTGTTGGAATTCGAATAGTCACAACCCGTTATAAAGTATCGATTGAACGGTACTTTTGTTTTGCTGGCGATAACTTTTTGTTTATTCTAGTTTCATCCATCAAACTGGTTGTACGTCTGATGGACCCTCCGCCTGTAATTTTAATAAATACATTATTCTAATATATCGTGCATCTCGGGTTTTACTGCCAACCATGCTCTGTGCAACAGTCATAAGTCTGCACGATGAAAAATACGGCAGTTATGGCGTGCAAAAAATTCGTTTTGAATGCCCTGCAAAGAAAAATATTTTTAAAAAAACTGAAAAAAATGCTCACCTACAGAATTTCATATCGAAGAAAATGAACCTAGAGAAAAGTCTGTACGACGAAAAATACGGCAGTTATGGCGAGCAAAAAATTCGTTTTTAATGCTCTGCAATGAAAAATATAAAAAAAAAACAGAAAAAAATGCTCACCTACAGAATTTCATAACGAAAAAAATGAACCTAGACAAAAGTCTGTACGATGGAAAATACGGCAATTATGACGTGTCAAAAATTTGTTTTCAATGCCCTGCCTTAAAGAAGATAAAAAAAAAAAAAAGAAAAAAATGCTCACCTAGAGAATTTCATAACGAAGAAAATGAGCCCAGAGAAAAGTTTGCCCGATGAAAAATACGGCAGTTATGGCGTGCCAAAAATTTGTTTTCAATGTCCTGCCTTGAAGAAGATGAAAAAAAAAAAAAGAAAAAAATGCTCACCTAGAAAATTTCATAACGAAGAAAATGAGCCCAGAGAAAAGTCTGTACGATGAAAAATACGGGAGTTATGGCGTGCCAAAGATGAAATTTTGTCTGATGCAGATATCTTCAAGGTCATTTTCATTTAAATAAATATTTATTTCATTTAAATACGAGTGCGAAAAATCTTTTTCTGACGAGTGTAAGTTCCCTAAAATTTCATCATAAAACTATTTCCAATTCAATAACGCCGCATATCCGAAATAAAAAAATGCATGCACTATACTAATGTTCGTACAAAATTTTATATATATATTTTCCTATTCCATCTATCTCCGTTCACCGACGGCTGAATAAAAAAAGTCCAGCGGATCCGCAGAGACGCATACAGATCGAAAGTGGAATACTCGAAGTCCGTGCCGTCGAAGGACTTTATTCCCCCGCTGCGAAGAGGAAACTTTTTCTTCGACAGCGCGGACTCGGCTTTCGCGAGTTTCGAATTTTCCTTTCCGGAATCCGCCTATTTGGTATTCGGAATGAATAGAAAAATATCCCAAGGAGAGTCCGTCGAGTACACGCCGACGGTTCGATAATCAACGGAGGGAGAAATTTTTCAGGCATAGCTTTTGTATTCCTTCCCTCGCTGCAACGGCGCGTACGTGTACACGCGTCTGCGTCCCACAGACACATGTTTGCTGTACGTGGTAATCGACGATTTTATAGAGGGGGGTGGTGAGGATCGGAGGGAGAGAGCGCCAGTAGCCAGTAAAACGCTGAATCGGAAATGGCTTATCTCGCTGATGAGGCGAGACCGGGCTCAGCAGAAGTATGGAAGAGAAAGGGGGGGGGGGGGGGGAGGAGGATGAGGCGAATCGAGAGCGAATTCGTATCGCATGACCACGATGATATCGGGGCTGTGGGGAAAATCGTCGAAGCGAGTTCGTTAAAAGCACGGAGAGGCGGAATCGCTATGCGAGCACGTGTGTGCGAGGGGTTGAAAAAGAAGACGAGAAAAAATTTGTACTGAAATCCTCGCGTGTCCTTTCCGGATCGAGGCGAACCCTTCCAGCGGCTGACGTCATCCGGCGGCGTTCTCCGCGCAGGCGCACGGCGACGATTTGAATTCCTAATAAGAGAATTCGCTAAAAGACGCGCGGCAAGCAAGACCGTCATCGTGTCGGCCAGCCCACCCTTTCCGGACCTCACTTGGCCGGGATAACCGAGAACCCTCCCACCGCCGCTTAAGAATTCAACGAACGATTCGGGCTGAATACACATCGGAGGAAGAAAAGAAGGAATAGAGGAAGAACGCGGCTCGGGGAAAGGAAGGGCGATTATCCTGGGTAAATGCTCGTAATTACTTCTCAATTACTCGCTGGCGTTAATCCCGGAGGTTTTTTCCACCCCCACCGTTTCTTCGGTAATGCTGGTATTACAGACAAATTTTACATTTTGCCTTATTTTTTTTGCCGTCATCTATGCTCCAATTACGCTGTGCCGGACGTTCCATGTAGGGTGAACGGACGAGGGCGACGGTCGTGCCAACCTCGAAGCCCAACCTCGAAGGTGCATGCGGGCTAAGCTCGCATGCATCATTGGCATGCGTGCTTAGTCCGATCATCTATCGAGCCTTGCACCCAGAAAACATTTTTATTTGACGGCAGCCGTTTACTTGGTTTAAGTGAAATATTTCTTTGATTTAAATAAATATTTATTTCATTTAAGTAACCATTTACTTAATTTAAATAAATATTTATTTAAGTCAAATACATATTGATTTAAATCAAATAAATATTTTACTTAAACCAAATAAACGGTGGCCGTCAAATAATTTTTTTTTCTGGGTGTGGATGATAAGCTCTGCACGATGGTAGCAGCTTATATTGGCCCGAAGGTCATTCATGATGCCCGGCCGATGATTGGTTTTCAATGTCGGTCCTCTGTAGGTTACTTATATAGGGCGAGAATGGTTTTATCGTATACTTTTTTGAATATTGTAGAAATTGAAATATTCCGATGCCGTTTTTATGCATGTCTGTAAGACATTATATTGTATATATTTTTTCTTGTCAGAACACTGAAAACAATCATACTCAGTCAATGTATTGCCTAAGCATTTATTGACTATCCCGAGTAGACATTTTCGAGGGTTATATCGGGCCCTGATAGGGTCCTGATAAGGCCTTATCAGGACCTTGTCAGGCCTTATCAGGATCCTATCAGGGTCCGACGTAACGCTCGAAAATTTCTACTTGGGATGGAGTACGGAACCCAAAAATAATACGCATCGTTTGCGAGAATGAAAGAAGATGTCATTTCGCATACTCTTATATTGACAACGGGGTACACTTTCGCTTGTGAGAAATAACTTGGGTTGGCGCCACCTAGCGGTGAAAGCCGCCGGTTGATGGCCCAATATTGGCATCACATCGGCAAACCGACGACTGGTGGGTCGATATCCTACCAAACATTGGCCTAAAATCAGCAGACCAATGTTTCATTATTCCCTGCATCAACAGACCAAAATTTGACGAAATGATCTTCCGCTGAACATTGGCTTCAAATTGGCAGAATAATGGTTGGTGAGTTCATGCTCGACCAAACGTTGATCTCAGACGACAAACCAACAATTGGCGAGTCAACACTCGGCCGAGCATTGGCCGCAAATTGTCCAACCAACCAATGGCGAGCCAATACTTGACCAAACATTGTCCTAAAATCAGCAGACCAATGGTTCGTAAGTTCATGCATCAACAGTCCAACGTTGGCGAATCGATATCCGACCGAACATTGGCCTAATATCGGTAGACCAATGGTTGGTGAGTTCATGCTCGACCAAACGTTGATCTCAGACGACAAACCAACAATTGGCGAGTCAACACTCGGCCGAGCATTGGCCGCAAATTGTCCAACCAACCAATGGCGAGCCAATACTTGACCAAACATTGTCCTAAAATCAGCAGACCAATGGTTCGTAAGTTCATGCATCAACAGTCCAACGGTTGGCGAATCGATGTTCGACAGAACATTGGCCTAATATCGGCAGACCAATGGATGGTGAATTCTTGCTCGGCCAAAAATTGGCCTCAGATTGACAAACCAATGATTGGCAAACCAATACCTGACCGAACATTGGCCGAAGATTGGGGTACATTTCCGTTCAATCGGCAAAACCTCCATGGGGTAGATGCCCTTTTTGTAGGACGTTGTGTGCATCGAAGAAACGAATGGTAAAGCGTCAGTGAAACGAGGGTTAAAAAAAATGAAGAAATATGAGAGAAAAAAAGATCTTGAAGCGAGGGTGAGCTCGTTTCGGCACGGGGAGAGGGTCCAATTAGCGGAATCCGGAGCGTTTCGCTGCCGGTTGCCCTCGTTGCTGTCGCAAAGCTCTCTCTTTCTCTCTCGAGCATCGGAGCCTTCGAGGCTCACCGTCGTCGCTCTTACTTTGTGTATCTATTGCCTATAGGTGTGTGTGCGTGAAATGTTATGAATTACTCCGGGGTTGCACCTTTGATGCCTCGCAGCGACGGCCCTCGTCAAAAGCGTCCGAGGGTCTGCGCTCTTTCATAAACCACCTCCTTTATTAATTTTTGCCCCCGGCCTTATTCCTCCCGGCTCCGACATTATTAATACCCGACCCGAAAACCCGAGTTAAAATTTATTCAAGAATATCATGAGAATAGAAAAAAAATAATAATAATTACTTGGTTGATGCCGGTGTCACCGCAACTCGTGACTTTCTCGTCACGTTTCTTTCTTCCGCCGCGAAGTTGTTGTGAAATTACCGAGGTAAAATTACGTAAGGAATACGGTAGCAACTCGCCTATCCGACTGTCGATCAACCGAGCCTCCGTGTTATTTCGGAAAAAACGGATAAAGCAGCAATGCACGGAGTAGTTCGTAACAGCTGCTTTGTTGCATAGGCGATTAACCCTTTATACGTCACATCGCCCGAAACCGTATCGAAAGGGGATTAACGGACGCGGAGTGGGGGCCAGGCGGTGCTAAGGTAGCGCCTAAGAGTGGGGATAGAGGTGCGACTTATAAAGGGTTAAACTTGTATAAGTTTGTTGCGTCTTTATATTGCGAGCCGCAAATACAGCAGTTCCGATTCTAGAGTCAATGGTTTATGTTTACATGAAGTTAATGTTAATTAACTAAATTATAATTATATTTAAAAAATAACTACGTTGACTAATGGTAGTACAAGTTGGAATTGAGTATGTTATCCGTGTTATCCGAGATTTCACTTATCCGCCATTCATTTTGGTTTGGCATCGGAAACATTTGATGGAGTTAATTATTGTTTTCCTGTAGTTCATGTAAAGATCGGAACTTTCGTATTAAACATTCCTATTAAGTCTATTTATTTATTTACTTACTTATCAACGGGAGAAAACCTTTTTACACGAATATAATATAGCCTATATGATTTATCATAATATAATGCGTAAAGTAGGAAGTATTTAATATTGCATTGAGTTAATTTTTAGTGTCGTTCGTGCGCCGCACGGTACGTATAGAATACCACATGAATCACAGCGACGATACGCGTTTAATGGTAATCTAGCACTCTTTGACTTGTCGCTCTGTTAAACTCCCCAGAGAGCCTCCAACTTTCTAAACTTAACATATTCTGTTAAAATATATTTGGTCATTTTCGCTATTGCAGATATCGCAGATATCACCCGAATATCCCGTAATTTTAGCTAGAATATAAGTTCTTCCTACTAGAAAATGTAGTGACCGGTGACGTCGCGATCGCAAACCGTTTGTCTCAGGTTTGTAAGTTGTACCGGTATATTATGTCGATCAAATTTTTTTATGTACACATACATACCAAAATTTGATCGACAAAGTTCTCAGCTTTTATCAACGGAATTCGATTTTAATCCACGAAATTCTTAGTTTCTTCACGAAATTTTGTCAACCCACCTTCTGGAAAAAATTTAATTGAATTTTTAGAATGTTATTTCCATCATACTTTGTCTTATACTGAGCTACTTTTTCTTATACTGATCCCGTCCTTATAAATTAATAATACACCACCTTATGTTTAAGATCACAAAGAGTTTCTGTGTTTTATATAAAACTAAAAAAATCTTTTCCAATCAACTCTTTGCCATATCTTTATTTATTTATTTATTTATTTATTTATTTAAATTATTTACGGGACGAATCCCACTTACAGAGCTAAACGGAACTAGTGCGGAACTGGTTGGTGATGAGACATAGAAACACTCGCATTCGCCGAGAGCGTAGGAAAACCACCGAAAACCTACGCCATGTTTATACTATACTTAAGCTCAAACTACAGCTCATTCATAGGCACGCTTAATCGAACGATGTACAAAGTATATAAAAATTAACTATTTAATCGTGTGTACATACAGATGAGGGGGAGGGGGAGGGGGAGGGGGAGGGGGGTGTATATATATATTGATAGAAACTATTATTATATTTTATAAAGATCAGAATAAAATTTGTACGTTATTTAAATTTTTCATAGAGACGCGATTTTCATTTGTCAGCTCTGAATTGCCTGGTTGCAAAGGAGAGTTCTTGTTCGTAACGCTCGAACGAGCAAGGGAGGGAGAGCGCGGGGACGAAAGTTCGAGGACAACGGCGAAGAAAAACGTGAACGAGACGAGGGATGACGAACACATGCGTCGGGGCGAGAGCGTGGGTGAGAAATAAAAAAAAAAAGAAAAAAAAAACCCATCAGCGGGAGAGAATTGTCGGGGGGTATTCGAGGGTTGCGGAGAGGCGCGACCCCTTCGCGGCTTAGGCGCTCCAGTGGTCGTCAACCGAACGCTTCCCATCCGGCGTGAAATCTCTTCGAAATGCTCCCATCGCCGCGTACAACTACGACGATCTTTGCGTCGCACTAAAATTTCATCGCGAACTTCTAAACTATTAACGCAATTTATACAAACGAGCTAACGCAATTGAAATGACGGGGGAGGGGGGGGGGGGCGAATTTCATTAGAATCCGAGCGGAAGGTGGAGGGCGATGATAAATTGCGTCTCGATCTCGATAGACCTCGGCTCGTTCTCGCTCGTTCGACACCGACAATATAGACACAGAAATAATGTATATATATCCTTCGAAGAAAACTCGCTGCAAATATTGAATCGTCAATACTTGTCTATGTCCCGTTGAATTTCATTTTCCTCGCCATCTCCGCGGGGCGCGTCTATTCATTCGCCTCTCTCGATCAGCCTGGATGGAACATTTTTCATTCGCTCGAATCCGTCTGTCTCCGACGGTTTTTTCGCCATCCGTTTCTCATCCCCCGAGCATCGCCGTTCGTCGAAGGCCGCGAAGAACCCGCGTTTCCCGGTGCATCCCTATTCATTTTCTTTCGACGTCCACCGCGAGTCTCCCCTCGGGCTTCCTTCCCTCTGCAGCTGGATCGGCCCGACGGCCAATCTTGTACACCTTGGGGAATACATACGGGGAAACTAATGGTAATATTTCATCGATGACGGCCGGCAATCAACACCGGGCGCGACGCGCGCTAAATCCGGGACTTATTCACTGAGCCACGCCTAGCGGGAATGACCGACACAGGACCGGTGCTGGCCGACGCCGTCCCAGTGCTGGGACAGCTAGGAAGCGAGAAAAACGTGTCATCTAAGAAGGGGATTCCCCTGCACTGAGAGAAGAATATGGGGATAATCTGCCGACTTAACATAGCAATCGAATAACATTCCGATTTTCTGGCGACTTACGCTATACGTACACTGAGAGAAGGATGTACGCTGAGAGAAGAATCTATGCTGAGAGAAGGATCTATGCTGAGAGAAGGATCTACACTGAGAGAAGGATCTACACTGAGAGAAGGATCTACACTGAGAGAAGGATGTACGCTGAGAGAAGGATCTACGCTGAGAGAATGATCTACGCTGAGAGAATGATCTACGCTGAGAGAATGATCTACGCTGAGAGAATGATCTACGCTGAGAGAATGATCTACGCTGAGAGAAGGATCTACGCTGAGAGAATGATCTACGCTGAGAGAATGATCTACGCTGAGAGAATGATCTACGCTGAGAGAATGATCTACGCTGAGAGAATGATCTACGCTGAGAGAATGATCTACGCTGAGAGAATGATCTACGCTGAGAGAATGATCTACGCTGGGAGAATGATCTACGCTGAGAGAAGGATCTACGCTGAGAGAAGGATCTACGCTAAGAGAAGGATCTACGCTAAGAGAAGGATCTACGCTAAGAGAAGGATCTACGCTAAGAGAAGGATCTACGCTAAGAGAAGGATTTACGCTAAGAGAAGGATCTAGTAAAAACTATCGATCATCTAAGAAAAAAGTGTCCTCTATGAGGAAGCAAAATTACCATAGCACATAGTAGGGCACTAGAGCGCCACCAATGGCGGAAAGTCTCCGTTTTTCCCAGAATTTTTACCCTAATATCTATGAAAAATTCTTATAAATCCGGTACTTCCTACGATAGGTGGCGCCCTAGTTCCCTACTACTATGTGCTATGGTACGATCTCTCAAGCGATATAGTCATATTTACTAGATCCTTCTCTCAGTTTAGTAAAATGTCCATAAATGTCCGACAATATTCATATCGTATGGTCACCATTACGATAAGGACATTTTCGTAGAAACTGTGCGACTTGAGCACAACATGTATGAAGACGATTCCCATACTAGATCGTACACACGCACAAGTTATTTTCACTCAACAATTTGGGGAGATTCCCCAAACTGCCCGAATATTTTCATTCTACTACACCGATAAAAAAGTACAATCGAATCAACTAAGATTCGGCCAGGGACGTTCAAATAAATATTTAGTTGGTCGAAAAAAATATCTTAATGACTCAAAAATATTTTGTTGAAATCACCCAACAAATTGTTGAACCAACCAATTTTTTAGCTGTACCAACAAAACATTTAGTCGAACGTCCCTGCCCGAATCTTAGTCAAATCAACCGTATTTTTTAATCAGTGTATGCTGTTTGGGGGTTTCCTCCCATGTTTTTAGATAGATTAGATAGATTTGTTTATTTCGCGTTCTAGTTCCTAAGCCCCCTAAGAACACCGTGCCACAAAATACAGCTCACAAGCAATCCAAAAACCAGCATAAATGAAACTGTGAAAATAACATAAGGTAATGCGAAAACAATAATAAAAAATATTACAACAAAAATAATGAGATAATAATAAAAAATACTACAAGGAAATAAAGCATCACAAGCGATGATAAAGCATAGTCCAAAAGAATATAAACCAAAAGTTGCGAAAAATAATGATAAAGCCGTAAAATAAACTAAAAACAGAGATTTTTATAGAGATTATAACCAAAAAATTGTCTGCGAGTGGATGAGACCTTTCTCTTAGTTCGCTGACGCCCGCTTTGCCGTGAATGATCCGAAGCGTCTCGGGGGCGGCGGGGGCGGCAGGTGGGGAGAACGACGACAAAGAGACAGGAGAAGTACGTTCCATTCCATCCCGTCGAGCGACATTCGTTATTACCCTCGAGCTCCATCTCTATCTCGTTGGCCGGCGATTCCCGGGGGCGGGAGTGAACGTGGAAACGTCCTGAGGGGGTCGCGAGTGACGCTGGTCGGCTTTCACGGGCAGCGGCACACAATAATAGGGTACGAACGAGTGCGGAATAAGGCGGAATGGCATTCCGTACATCCGGGGCATGGGACGAGCGAGACACTGGGGGCAGTATTATGGCTTCTTGATTTTCTTACGAGAAAGCAGAGAAGCGCGACCGAGGATCCCTGGCCGGTATCACGAGACCCTTCCAACCCCCCCCCCCCCCCCCACGGTCCCGTTCCTCTTCGCCCCGTGGCTCTCCGAACCGACTCTCCCCTGGAGCACGGGACCCCGACCTGCAAGCCAGGAGGACCTGCAGTCTTTGAAATGAATTTCGCCTCGGGGCACTCCAGTTTCTACCCTCCGAGGGTAAGACCGTGCACGACGAGAGTCAAAGGGCCGAGGAGCTCGGGCTTGTAGTTTCTATTCTCCGTTGCTTTCTTCTGTATTCGTTTTTCTCATCGCCGACTACCCCCCCCCCCCCCCCCAACTCCTCCGGACGCGCAAACATACACATGCGACGTAGGGTTAGTTTTAGATTTAAGTGTTTTGTGTCTTTTTTCCGAAAATTTAAATTTGTTAATAGAAATAAAAATTCCACTGCATAAACCCCTGCACAATTCTTCCATGTAATTGCAGGAATCGTATTTTTTAAATTAAGTAGTAGTAGAAGAGATTTATTGTCAATGTTAATATTTACAGTTTTCTTTTTGTACTAAATTTTTTACACCTCGAAAAAAAAATTATTTGACGGCCACCGTTTATTAAGATTAAGTAAAATAGTAGTAGTAGTAAAAGAGATTACCGGTGCCAGAGATTTATTGCCAGTGCTTAACAATTTTTGTACAAGTGTCTCCTTATATTAGTTTCATTCCTATGTTGATAAGACACTTTGGCAAAGGGCCATCGACATGAGGCCTTCAGCCCCAAGTAAAATATTTATTTGATTTAAATAAATATTTATTTAATGCAAATAAATATTTTACTTAATCTTAATGAACGGTGGTCGTCAAATAAATTCTTTTTTTGGGTGTACCTGATCCTAATTTTAAAACTTGGCAAAGGGCCATCGACCTGGGTCCTTCAACCCTCTTTAAATTAATTTATATTGATTTATTTATACAGGTGGAGTAATGCCAGGAGGCTTTTGACGAGTCCTTTTTTAATTTGGGCCGACGATATCATTTTTCTGTTCACATTTACATGTGTACCATTTTTTAATCTAGCGGATTGCAGAATCCCAGGTGCGTTTCTAGAGCCGGGCTGACGTTGGACCAACTATGAGCGCTTGAGTTGGAAAGTCGGGCCGACTCTGGTCGCCAATGCAGGTCCGCCAACCAGTTAACGTCAGAATGATAATAACGGCAATGTTGGCTGCAGATGTCCAGCCAGCATTGAATAAAAAATATTAATAAACAATAAAACAATATTTTTATCGATCTGCGCGACTCCTAAATGCTTTTTTATCATTCTATAATTGCTTTTTTGTAGTTTTTTATCTTCACACATTGGAATCGTCAGAATAAATTTTTTAGTCCGTATTGGGAACTTCGATCAGTAGTTGACGTTCTTACGCAGTCGGCTATGCTCATCTTGAAGGGATCTTTTTCCAATCTTTTATATAAGCTGCACGTCTACCACAGTCTATCCAATATTAACTTACCAATTGCTTTAAATTATCTGAGTTTTATTATTTCATTTTTCAATTCACATTATAATTAATAAGGTTGACGAAACTTAGGCTCCCAGCGCTACAGTACTGTCGATAAAAACTATAATAAAGGGATTTGGAGTGATAAAAAAGCATTCAGCAAACGTGCAAATTAAAAACAAAGTGTCGTTCTTTATAAATGTTTTATATTGAACATTGGCTGAACATCGCTAGCGGGTACTGGGCCAAAGTCGTTCAACGTCGTCAGCGAACATCCACGTGATACCTGCGAATACGCGCAATTACGACGATTCCTCAGCACCGGCTCAACGCTGGCAAGCGTCGTTTTGCCAACTATCGAGCCCAACCTTGAAGTGGTTATCAATCGGCAGTTCAGCCAATGCCGGGCGCATTGGTCGAGCTGCCAACTAACCGCCAACCGCACCTCGGTTTCCGGTCAACCAGCGATACCATAAAATCGTAACCGGCCGACATGTAAATGTACAATTTTTTCTTTGAGCTTCAAGAATCTCACGAGAAAAAGCCATTTCCGTAGAACAAACACGAAAGCCATCAGCCCTCCTCCTTTCCGTTAAAAAAATAACGTATTTTCGTTACACTCGACGGGGAAGGAAAATACACTCCGAAGGATAATACCGAGTGATGAGACAGGGCAGCGGGTAAACCCGTAATCAGCTCACTCGTCCAGCCAGGCGAGCTTTTTTCTAAAAAAAAAAAATGAAACAAAACTTCACGCTGCTAGCACACGTCTCATGCCCTCGCATGAAAACTAACCTGACACACACAGAGAGCCTCTATATTTTTGACTTCTGTAATCCCCCGTATCAAGATTTTCCCAGTGAATCCTTCGCAGTATTTCGTTTTTCTTCCACTGCACGCTATGCGCAAGCTTGGGCCGAATATCGTGTACAGAGGTCCGTAAAACAAATAACTAACGAGCCCCGCGCCAGTGTCGCGAGCTCACGAGCTGACTCCGCTCCGGCTCACGGTTTGCCTCCATGTATTTTTCCATCCGTCCCATCCCTCCCATCCCTCTCGTTCGTCTCGTTTTCCTCATTTTTCCTGTCCTCTCCCGCGACTTCCTGTCCTTTTGTCCTCTCCTCTCCGTTTCCGCCGTGTACTTCCCCCCCCCCTCCTCCTCCCATCTTCCTCCGCCCAAGTGCACCTCCGTTACTCCATTTGCTCCAATCGGCATCCGGTGCAAAGTAATTTTCCGCATGGACGATCTTCGAGATCGGCGCAAACCGGAATAAGAGAACGGCGTCGCAGCGTGTGGAGCGACGCCCTCCAACCCGCACTTCCCGGTGCGGGATGGAGGGCGTCGTCGTCGCCGTACGACGGTGTTGGTACCGCGCGGGTTCAAAGGGGGCAAAAGTTATGATTGTCCGAGTTACCGCCGGCGAACGATGGCCAAAGGTCGGAACGGAGGACGAAGTGGTTGAGAAGTGTAATGGACTTCCGGAGGATCCCGGAGCGTCCATCCAACCCGCGAAATATTGCATCGGTCCATGGACGCTTCGAGGAGGTCCCTCCGGGACATTCCCGGGAATCCGAGATAAAGTCTCCCTCGGCCGGAGGGATGGGACGATTTCTATACCGGATGCCGCCGGGTCCGGGGGCTAAGTGTGTCCGCATATCTCAGGACGCCTTCCGCTTCTACTGGTTCTATCTACTCCTTTTTTTTTGCGGAATAAGACACCGAGCACCATTGAGACACACGCGATAAAACGCGGGGGATCGCCAGAAAGTGCCTCTTCACCTTAGTCCGGGACGATCTCAACGAGACATCTTCGTCTCTTTTACCGCGTTGGCGTGGTTGTCTTGTTTCCTTATTTCGTGACCGGTAATCGGGCGCAGACGATCGTGGGACTTTACCGAAGAGTGGCCGGAAAGAACTATCGGATGACTTTGTCGATGAGAAAGGAATGAGGAGGGCTTGAAACGAAGCCAAAGGGGAGAAGGGAAGATTAAGGGATGGATTTGAAGATGTTGGTTTGAATTTAAGATCGCTCTTGAGATCGAACTTAAGATCGCAGTTTGGCTCGAAGCTCAGGGTGTGCTTAAGATCTATCTTAAGTTCGAACTTAGATCGAACTTTGAGGCTTTTGCGGCGTAGAATTTAGAAACTCGGACGAAAAGAAGGTTAAGCTTGGTTATTTGTCACCGAGACGGTCATTGAGATCTAAGTGAATGAAAGTATTTCTTTTTCCATACCTAATTCATTTTAGTTGTATATTTGTAAAACTTGCATTATCGGTTGGATCTCGAATGTATCTAGATCGTCGACTTCTCCGACGTTGATAATCACGTTTTATTTTTGTGCGACAGTCTTATAATTAATCGAATTATAGAAACATCGTTTATAACGATGTCACTTTCAGAGAAATCGGCTGTATTTGAGAGCATCTTTGTATGTGTGGAATGTTTTGTATTATAGGTTGAAAATTATTATTTTTCGAGCCAAACTACAAACTTTAACTAGTTCGGGCCAAACTTCGATGGTCAAACTAACATCTTCAAAAGCGACCCCAACAGCCGGCAATAAGATACTTGATCCTTGATTGATCTGGGATAGAACGATCGGTATATTTGATCCGAAAGCAGAGCCAGCGACGCGACATTGCATCACAGGTGGTCCTTCGGAAGCTACGTCCAAAGTCTCACCGGATGCAGGAAAACTATATCTTTCCTGAAAATAGGTTGATTGATTTTTTGTTATTTTTGTTTGTTTTGAAAATCACTAAGAGTACAGATACAACACTTTCGGAAGAACGTCATTATCCTAAGCGACCACCTAAAAGTGGTCCATCTCGGATAGCCACCTAAAAGTGGTCCATCTCGGATAGCCACCTAAAAGTGGTCCATCTCGGATGACCACCTAAGAGTGGTCCATCTCGGATAGCCACCTAAAAGTGATCCATCTCGGATGACCGCCGAAAAGAGGTCCATCTCGGATGACCATCTAAAAGTGGTTTATCTCAGATGGCCACCTAAAAGTAGTCCATCTCGGATGACCATCTAAAAGTGGTCCATCTCGGATGGCCACCTAAAAGTGGTCCATTTCGGATGGCCACCTAAGAGTGGTTCATCTCGGATAGCCACCTAAAAGTGATCCATCTCGAATAGCCACCTAAAAGTGGTCCATCCGAGACCGCCCAAGCTGCCCGTTGATTAATCGACCGAGAATGAACAAACAAACAAACAACCGACTCTAAAATCAAATGTACCTCCAAAGGAAGCACGTACCCTTCCAACAAAAAATGATCTCATAAAATACGATAAAGGCCCCCGAAATAGAGACACATACCCGTACTCGGTTTCTTATCTCACCAGCCTTTCTTTTTCTCCATGAAACATAAACGTTTCATGTATAACCAGACGTCTTTGCCCGCATGGCTCGACCGGAATCGCGGTGGAGCAGCAATTTTATATCTCGGTTCGATTCTCCACTTTTATTTCATTGCTCGCAGTGGCTCCTCGAGCCGGGGAGGGGAAAAAAAAGAGTGACCCGGCTCCGATGCTCCGGAGAGGGTAAGCCCTCGCACATATCGGGAGTACGAATCGGTGAGCCGTAGCTTAAGCGTTCCCGGGTATCTTTGGGATGGCCCGGAGATCGCCGGACTATAGGTGCATGTATACATATGTATGCGCTTCTCAGCACTTTCAACCCTCCCGCGAGTTTTCCAGCGGAATAAGATCCGGAAGGAAGATCGCACGAGAAAGAGTAAAGGCGGAAGGGAAGGGCGAGAAGGGATCTCCTCGGGTGTCTCGTGCCACCTCCGGGGCGCCAGATTTTCCTCCTCCACACATAACAGCTTATATATATATTTTCTCCTTTGCGCCGCTCGGCGACTATCTCGTATATACGTTTGTTGGAACAATCTTGGCCGGCAGATCTAGGGCGCGAGAAGTGACGATGGCCGTTTTGAAAGTTCCTCAAGAGGAAGGAGGAGAATAGAGACGGAGATAGATAGAGAGAAAAGGGATAATCAAAGCTTGAAATCTGAAGATGTCGGAGCCATTGGAAGAATCTTTCGCAATCCTCGATTCGGCCGTTCCGGGTTATCGTAAGGGATTATACGGACATTCGCAGATACAGATATAGATATCGAAGGGTTGAGAAGCTTTTCCAACGTGGAAAAGCTTCGCGTGCATGGGATTTCTTCCCTCGACCGCGGAGACGGGAACGGGGGGAGGGTGGGGCGAGACGGACCAGTGTCTTCCGTTTGAGATTGGGCAACCGGCACGGAATATAACTATACGCGAAAAATATATTTTTAAAAATGCCGCTAGCATTTTTATATATTAAAAATATATATAACAGAAATTGCTAGGAAAAATTGATAAAACTAGACCTTTTGCCCCTCATCCTGACAGACATTTTTGGAGCATCATAATAGTTCCTGACGATGTCCGGAAAAGGTCTGGTGAGGTTCTGGTCAGGTATAATATATTTTTTTAAATATCGCTAGCATTTGTATATCTTATAAACGAAAAAATATAAATATAGCTAAAATTGTTATATATTAAAAATATATATAACAAAAATTACTAGCAAAAAATTGATAAAACTAGACCTTTTGCCCCTCGTCCTGACAGACATTTTTGGAGCATCATAATAGTTCTTGACGAGGTCTGGAAGAGGTCTGATGAGGTTCTCGTCAGGTATAATATATTTCTTAAAATATTGCTAGCATTTTTATACATTAAAAATGAAAAAATAAAAATATAGCTAAAATTGTTATATATTAAAAATATATATAACAAAAATTGCTAGCAAAAAATGAATAAAACTAGACCTTTTGCCCCTCATTCTCTCAGAAATTTTTGGAGCATCATAATAGTTCCTAACGATGTCCGGAAGAGGTCTGACGAGGTTCTGGTCAGGTTCTGGCCAGGCTCCGATGTAGTATATTCATCTAGTTCGGTGGTCCGTTTTGCCCCGCTCGCCGCTACAGCCCGGGTAGCTCGAACTTCCCATAGCTTATGGCACCCTTTCTCGCGTACAGTCCTCGTCGCCGTCCTCGAGAATCTCCTTTCGAGATTCCAGAGAAAGGCTGCGGAGAAATCTGCCACAGCCGGTCTGTACAGCCCGTTACTCCTCGGAGTTTCGTTGGGCGCTCGACGCGCATCAATTTTTCAGGTCGCGTCTCTCCGGGAGCCTTCCGATGCCTCCGCGCAGACCCCCCCTCCCCCCTCTACTATTCTGCTGAAACCCTCCGTCTGTCCGTGTAGACTGCACATACCTGCCTCGCAACGAAACGCTTCGGAAATCCGAAGACGCTTGGACCGAGATCGCGGTAACTGTGGATGCTGCGGAAGGACTCTCCGTGTCGGGTACCGCACGACTTTTCTCCACTTTCGAATGGTCGGGTAAAAACAAAACCTCGCTGCCCTCCGATCTCGCTTCATCGAATCCTTTCTCAATTTTCCCGTCTTATCGGCTTTGCCGCGAAAGCCTCCTTCCTCGGCACGGGACTCGCCGACGATACGCTCCAAATTTTCATGAGTAGAAACATATTTTTACGCCGACGATACGCTCAAAATTTTCATGAAAGAATAGTGCATTACTTCACGAGGGCGAAAAACGTTTTTCTAACGAGTGTGAGTTTGCAGCACGAGCCGACGGCGAGTGCTTTAATCACGCGAGTCATCACAAGGTGTGATGACTCGTGATGAAAAGTGGTCATTTCCGCACCGAGTGATGAAAAATATGTTTTTACGCCGACGATACGGTCAAAATTTTCATGAGTGAAGAACATGTTTTTACGCGGACGATACGGTCGAAATTTTCATGAGTAAAAACATGTTTTTACGCCCACGATACGGTCAATATTTTCATGAGAAAAAGACATGTTTTATGCCCACGATACGCTCCAAATTTTTATGAGTAAAAAACATGGTTTTACGCCGACGACACGCTAAAAATTTTCATAAGTAATAAACATATTTTTAGGCCGACGATACGCCCAAAATTTTCATGCATTTCTGAGACAAATTATCATCTTTTTATTGTGAGACAAATTATCATCATTTTATTCGGAGACAAATTATCATCATTTTATTCGGAGACAAATTATCATCTTTTTATTCTGAAACAAATTATCATCTTTTTATTCTGAGACAAATTATCATCTTTTTATTCTGAGACAAATTATCATCTTTTTATTCTGAGACGCATTATCATCATTTTATTCTGAGACACATTATCATCATTTTATTCTGAGACAAGATATCATCATTTTATTCTGAGACGAATGATCATAATTTTATTCCGAGACAAATTATCATCTTTTTATTCTGAGACAAATGATCATTTTTTAATTCTGAGACAAATTATCATCATCTTCTCGAGCAGCCGCGCAACAGACTCGATGCTCGATTTGCGTCACGCTAGATGGGCGGAAAGGCGGTACAACTATTAACTTATGGAAAGTTTGACTGTATGTACTTTTATATTCTCAAGTCCGTTAAAGAAAACATCAGACTGCAGCTGCACGTTTTTCTCTATCTCGTGACTTTTCAGCGGGCGGGGGAGGATCGTATACGAGGTTGGATAAGAGGGGTGGTTAGGGCGCAAAGTATTTCTACCGATTTATGGTGGAAGGTGAAAAAAAAAAAAAATCGTTTTCGTATTCAGTGCGGTGCTTGTTCGAACTTTACGATAATTCGAGATGTCTCGATCGGAAGTGACTGGACGCGGCGGAGGGGACGGGGATTTGAGAAGATGCGAAACGTGCTCCCCTGCCTCCAGCTCGCGGACCCGGTCGGTAACGAAAAACTGTAATCACCATTTTTCTTTTCGGGGGTGCTAAAACTTTCTTGTCAAAAGTAAATTAGCAGCGTTCGCCGTGGAACTAATTAGAGCGGTGAGCGCTAATTAGCTTTTTTGCTGCCGAGTTTGAGGAATAAAATAAGAGCGTTACCGTTTTCCGTTACCGACTGAGCGACGCACCAGCGTGCGACGCGTCGCCCTTTCCTATTATTCTATTTTGGTTCTGTTCTGTGCGTCGAAGTGAGTTGTGCACAATAATGTGCGCAACAGCGCTGCGCACTATCGTCGTGTGCAAAAAAACTGATTTATGTCACTCGTTCCGAAAGTGGTAGTTTTACGCACGCCTCGCGTGCGTAATGTCAGTTCCGGTCGAGAAATGAGATTTTCAAACCGGAAGTGACGTATTTCCGGTATTACGTCGCTTCCGATCGATTAATGAAATTTTCCAACCGCAAGTGCACCCACTAAGAAATATATTTGACGGCCACCGTTTATTTGGTTAAGTAAAATACTTATTTGATTTAAATGAATATATATTTAATTTAAATGAATATATATTTAATTTAAATGAATATATATTTAATTTAAATGAATATATATTTAATTTAAATGAATATATATTTAATATAAATGAATATATATTTAATTTAAATGAATATATATTTAATTTAAATAAATTTTTATTTAAATGCAACAACCGACCTGCTAATGTAAGACCCAAACACAAATTTCCGACGCACACAATAATAGAAATTATGAACATACTCCACAACACATAGTCGCATTTAAACGACCCTGAAGATATCTGCATGACATCAAGTTTCATCTTTGCCAGTATCTATCAGTGCACGGCCATAGCATCAATAACCAATTGTTCACCTATAGAATTTTAATCTCCAAGTGAACTTCCTCGAGCAAAATTTGTACAATGCAAAATACAACCATTATAACTTGATGAAATTTGGACACATGCAGATATCTTCAGGGTCATTAATTTAATCGTCCCAAAATAAATCATATACAACATCAACGCACTCACGCTCTTCCTCGGATATAAACGCAGCCATACAAACAATTAGCTACACGGACTGAAGGACTCCAGTCGATGGGATATTGGGCAAAGGAAAACACAAACGAGAAAATCTGTGTACACCCGCTTACTCATGTAAACATTCTGATCAATAAAATTCTTGTACTACTACTGCCATTTATTTAATTTAATTAACTATTTACTTAATTTAAATACATATTTATTTAATTTAAGTAACTATTCACTTAATTTATTTTAATTAAATAAATATGTTACTTAATCCAAATAAACGGTGGCGATAAAATAATTTTTTTTTCTTTCTGTGACGTATTTCGGGTCAATCTCCGAAAATCTAAATTTCCCCTTTCCAATTTCCCCCAATTAATTTCTAGTTCAATTAACCAATCGACGAATTTTTATTTGTAATATTTTTCTCATTAATATTTTCTCGACGAAAAATATCGAGGATTTTTCGGGCCAAGAAGGCAGAAATCTCCATCAACCGAACGCGAGACGGAGGCTGCGGTGTGGCGTACGTGACTCTCGTCACGCCGCTCATATTCCGTATCTCTCGTTTTCTCGTCTATCGCAAAGGGACGCTCGAGCTTCGAGATACCCAAACGATCGCATAGAATTTCCCAATTTTTCAAGCAAGCAGGCGCCGCGCACGGGACAAATGCGACGGGCTCAATCTTCGCCGCTTAGAATTGGCGGCACACGAGTTTGAAGCGAGGAACGACAATCGGGGGGGGGGGGGGGGGGGGAGCGGCAGAAACGACGAGCGGCAGAGGAAGTGCACGAGCATCGCGCGTTCGCGTGGGATTCAAGATTGGATTAATTTATCGAGCGGAACGTTGCCCTCGCCAGCGCCAGCGCTCCGCTGGTCGACGTCCTCGGCGTGCTCGTCGTATGTACACACGTAGCCTCGGGCACTCGCACCGGGACTGCGAGACTAGCGAGAAGAACGCGGAGGAGAGAAGATCGACAGGAGTTCGATACGAAATTCGTTTACCGAAGAAACGAGTGACGCCAGTCGAGTTATCTCGTGATTCGATCGCGTTAACTTAAATATATATCGTTTTAACGCGAGCCGTTTCTCTCAAATTTTCAACGCGAAGTTCGTAGGGATTTAGAGATTTTTTTTTTTAATTGTGCGCTTTTGGAGAAAATTTCGATGAACGGAGCACTTGCACATATTTTTATTCCTACCGAATAATAATGATACGTACACTCGGGTATGTTCGTAGAAGCTGGAAATTTGAATTTTTTGAATTTTATATGTAAAAATTAAAAAAATTAAATTAGCTTATGTTTGGAAGCTAATTTAAGTAGGTAAAACTCGGTAATACGATAGTTTTACGTTAACTTAAATATATATCGTTTTAACGCGAGCAGTTTTTCTCAAATTTTCAACTCGACGTTCGTAGGGATTTAGAGATTTTTTTTTTAATTGTGCGCTTTTGGAAAAAATTTCGATGAACGGAGCACTTGCACTACTTTTAATTCCTATCGAATAATAATGATACGTACACTCGGGTATGTTCGTAGAAGCTGGAAATTTGAATTTTTTGAATTTTATATGTAAAAATTAAAAAAATTAAATTAGCTTATGTTTGGAAGCTAATTTAAGTAGGTAAAACTCGGTAATACGATAGTTTTACGTTAACTTAAATATATATCGTTTTAACGCGAGCAGTTTTTCTCAAATTTTCAACTCGAAGTTCGTAGGGATTTAGAGATTTTTTTTTTAATTGTGCGCTTTTGGAGAAAATTTCGATGAACGCAGCATGTGTACAAATTTTAATTTGTGTCGAATAATAATAATAAGTACGCTTGGGTATATTCGTAAAAGCTATCAATTTGAATTTTTTAAATTTAAAAACAAATTTAAATATAAAATTTGCGTAAAGTAAACAGAAGCTACTGTAATTACGTAGCACTGGGTAATATGATGGTTTTATGTTAACTTATATATATAATTTTAACGTGAGCAGTTCCGCTTAAATTTTCAACACGAACTTCGTAGGGATTGATCGATAAAAAAAATTATGCCTTTTTGAAGAAAATTTCAATTAACGGAGCACAATAATAGTAAATTCAGTCGGGTATATTCGTAGAAGATATTAATTGGAATTTTTTACATTTTTAAATATAAAATTCGCCTGAAATAAACGGAAGCTAATTTAATTACGTAGCACTCGGTAATACGATGGTTTTGCCTTAACTTAAATATATATCGTTTTAGCGTGAACAGTTTCGCTTAAATTTTCAACGCGAACTTCGTCGGGATTTGTCGTATTTTTATTTTTAATTACGTCTGTTTGGAGAAAATTTCAATGAACGCAGCACGTGAACAAATTTTTATTCGTATCGATTAATAATTATTAATTAATAATTATTAATTAATAATAATTAGTACAACCGGATATATTCGTAGAAGCTATTCATTTGAAATTTTTACCATTTTTAAATATAAATTTTGCTTGAAGTAAACAGCAGCTCATTTAATTATGTAGTATTCGTTAATACGATGGTTTCATACGAGGCAAAATGAAATGAATATTGCAAGGAATGAGCGACGTCATCCCACGATTCGATCGCGATGATTTAATTGAATAAATATTGGTTCAACGCGAGCAGTTTTATTTTCGTAGGAACTTTATCGCAATTTATCTATGCATTTTTAAATCGTGCTTTTTTAATAATAATATCATTCATATATTCATAGAACCTTGTAATTTGAAAATAAAACTTTCCTTTCACAAATTTTCTCCAACAAAATAAAAGTTAATTCATTAGCGCAGCACTCAGTGATATCAAAATTACATACGAGAAGAAATGAATATCACAAATATACGGTATTATATGCACGCCTCGAAAATGTACATATTTGAAGGGCGCGCTCAGAAGTCGGCTCCAGAAATCGAGTATATTTAATATCATAATGTACCGACGTATGCGAATACGCTTACAACGAAAAACAAATACCGCGCCAGATGGTAAAAGATTTGGATTAAAACGTAACGATAGAGACACACACGCTTCAATCATAATCTGTTCTCCATACATGCGCGAGAATTCCGAGAAGTCGGTTTTTGTTTTTTTTTATTTTTTTTTTTCTTCTTCGGACTTCGCTGATCAGAATGAGAGCGAGCGAGGGAGTAAGATACGTGCCCGTCTCGTATTCTCCGTATCCACGGAGCGTGTACCGGGCTTTATCGCTCTTCCAGGCTCTCTTCATAAAATAAACGTACACAGACCCTTTATATCACGGCCATTATTATTTTAGCGTACGTACGTAGTTATCTATATGTACTTGTAACGTACGCGCGGCAGCTGAGCTCGTTAAAATAACAGCGGACAGAGTGAGAATGATATACATAACGTTTCCTGGATTTAAGGATGACTATTGTAAAGCCCTGCAGCCCATCCAGCCCTGTGGGTATTAACTCCAACTCGGCTATACGGGAAATCTCTTCGGTGCAAACGCGGGTGCGAAACTTTACTTGGCGAACTCGCGATGCATATTTCCTCGTAAATATGCCGGATACGAAGAAAAACCCATGAGCAAAAATAAAGTCCGAGTCAAGGGGAGCCCGAGTCAGTCTGAAAAATGACATAATTTTTTTATGCTGTACATTTATTTTCCAGCCGATAAGTACGCTTGAAATTTATTATTCCCTCTTTGCGCAATTCCGGGTAAAAAAAAATCTAGGTCCATAACATTTTTAAATCTTTTTTTAATCTTTAAAAAATTTTAAATCTTTTGTCAAGGGAATCTTTTTTCAGTTTATGTCCATAAAAATTTTAATAATCTTTTGATCTTCCGTTTCGATAAAAATATTTGTTAAAAATAAATCGTCGACGTCGGTCGTTGGGACCGATAATTGGGTGGGACTCATTACTCGATGGTAATGAGCGATGAAGCGTGCGCATCTTATTTGCGAGAGATATGAACACTAGTTGCTTAAATAAACCCGCGCACTTTGATATAAACAATCCACGCGAATCGTTCCTCAGTGGAAGGTATGAAATCAACGTCAATATATGGGGTATTCCAACCGGTTTCGAACGGTCAAAAACTCAAGCCTCTCCAAAACAGTTGTAATTTCACCACAATTCATAATTATTTACAAGGAGTTTTTATAAATTTTTTTTCTGAATTTTTGGATTGTATTTTTTTGAGATATTGAAAAATTGAACTTTTTTTTAACAAACCACTATATCTTAAAAACTATTAATCGTACGAAAAAACATTTGAGACATAAAAGTTGCAGTTTCAAATGAACTTTTGGAAACAAAATTTTGTAGATTTTTTTTTAATGAAATAAACGTCTAGTTCTATGAAAAATAAACAAAAATATTTTTTTTTGTGTGATTTTTCTTAAAAAATTCCAGAATATACTTTCAAGTGTGTAGAGTGATTTCATATTTTTGTTCGGATAAGTGAGTTGCTCGCTTGATATCTGTGCTTATATTTTAAAAAATAGATATTTATTACTTTCCATTGAATTTTATAAAAATGGTGACTCTGTCCGTTACTGTGCACAGTGTCACACAATATATATATATGTATGTATAAAAAAAACCTTGCGAAGAAAAAAAAAAATCTATGACTGAAGTAAAATTTGTTTACGGGCTATTAAAGAAAAAAATTGTTATCGCAATTCTACTTCCAATTCTTACAATTCAATATGCGATTGAAACAATTCAATACGGGATTGATAACACCGCACTTCGACAGTCTTGCCGTCGCCGTTTCAATATCATATGAAATTACAAGAATCAAAAGTAGAATAGAAATTAAACAAAAATTTCTTTGGCAGCCCGCAAGAGAATCTTTTTTTCAGTCTATGTCCATCAAAACGTTAATAATCTTTTAACGAGAATCAAAAGATCATAAACGTTTCGATAAAATATATTTATTAAAAATAAATCAGCGCCGTCGTTCCTCGGGACCAATAATTAGGGAGGAGTTATCAGTCGACGGCGGAACAGAAGCGAAGCGTGCGCATCTTGTTTGCGAGTTACGTGCACACTAGTTGCTTAAATAAACCCGCGCAGTTTGATATAAACGTGTCACGCGAATCGTTCCTCGGTGGAAGGTATGCATTCGACGTGAATATGTACATATATGCATACATTCGTACGATGGTTATACACCCAACTATAGTTGTATACACAGTCGGAATTGACGAATGGACGTGCGCGCGGGCGGCTCGACAAACTCGATGGAAATATGGCATCAGGTGGAGGGTGTGCAGCTGCAGTTGCGGAGTTACAATCGCAGCAAGTCGTACCAATCGATGATATAACGAGGTGAGAGCGATCGAGAGATATCGGGATCGGTTGTATGGCGCCAGCCGCACTGGCTCTTCCTCGGCAGTACAAACAACGCGCCCCTGCTCAACCGATCGACCATCTATTCCCGGCCACCTGATCATCCCTTTCATAACTCAGTATTCCGTTCCCTCCGCGCATCCCGCATGCGAAACCCTTTCACTCGGCTATAACTCTATACCCGATATGGCCGCGCATTCAACGACTGCATAACGACATACACACACATATATATATATATATGCATAGATAGTTAAGAAGAAAGTAGGAGACGGCGTGGGGCAAGATGAACCAGGCGATTCGGGCAGTCTTAGTCTTACCAATTAACTTGATCTACTTTGACCTCTTTGCAAAAGGCGAAACTAGTCCGCTACACTAGTTTTTTCGGGTTCGAGCGAAAACAAATTAAATGGGGCAAAATGGCCATTTCGGAAATTATAGTGAGAGGGTATTTTTTTTTAAATTGACTTTTATTAAAATCGAATATTTTGGCACTGGCATTCGCCAGTAACGCGGCAATTTTTGGCCGTATTGCTATATAGACATATGTATGCATGCATAGTTAAGGCGAAAGTGGGAGAGACAGTGGGGGAAGATGGACCAAGCGATTTAGGCAGTCTTACATGTTTACTAATCTAAAATCTAAATGTAAACTTGTCCACTACACTAGCTTTTTCAGGTTCAAGGGAAAGAAAATTCAATGGGGCAAAATGGTCATTCCAGCAATTACAGTGAGATGGTATTTTTATCGCCACTCGCGATCCATAGATCTTCACTACATATACATAGATATACGTGTGCCTACATAGTCGTTAAGCTGAAAGTAAGAGACAGAGTGGGGCAAGATGGACCAAGCGATTTAGACAGCCTTACAAATTTACTTGACAAACTTTGACTTCTTTGCAAGACCCGAAATTAATCCGCTGCACTACTTTTTTAAAAAATTTTAAAAATGGGTCAAAATGGTAATCCCAGCAATCGTAATATTTTTTATTAAATAAATTTGTATTAAAATCAAACATATGTTGCCACTCGCGATCGCTGGATCTCGCGTCACCGACGCCTCTCTCGGTGATCCCGAGATCAATCACCGCTATCGTCTGAAACCATCTCCGCTCCAACCAGCCCCGTATCCAACGTATTTAGGATCATCCCCTTGATTTTAAGAATCGTGCACGAGTCTCGCGAGTCCCGTGCAAATGGGATTCGCAATTCGCGATGGAAAGGGCTCGGAATTCGTAATGGAAAGGGCTCTCGGTTACTTCCGGTGTACCTGTACATCGTCGTTACAAGCGAACCAGCCGTGAGATAGGGCGCGGGGAGACTGGCTATCTCGTTAGCGGGGATGGGTCCTCGAGAAACGGACGAGTGAGTATAATGGTACTCGCGTTCGGCGCGACCGGATGCTGCGGCCGCTGCTTCTGCTGCGAAGGGGGTGGCTTCGAACCGGGCATGGAGGCTGGTCGGACGTTGCCGTTGCAAGATTTACGATGCGCTACGGATTTCGGGACGTTCGAGGGACGGCCGGGTGCGGCGGATGGGGCTGAAGAAGAGACGAGAGAGGCGAGAGAGTTTCGAACGGTACATAGCCGGTGCTTCTCGTTTGCTTCGTGGATGTTGAAGTGACGCGGTCATGTAGCATTACTAGCAGTGTCCGCAGCGTCTACACACACTGCGGCACGCCGTACCAGGGTAGATATCGCCGGTGCGGCACGTGTGAGCAAGGGGTGGGCTTCTATCTCCTCGCCTACTGCGATTCTCGCGGCAAAGCGCGCGAGAGAGAGTGTTTCTCATCAATTTCTCTGCCGTTCTCCTTTTTCCTTCGTTTATTCTTTTCTTTCGCTCATGCTATATGAAATCATTTTATATATATATATATATATATATATATATATGTGAATTGCTTGGGCGCACCGACGTGTTTTATCCGCGGGAGGGAGAGAGATAAATTTAATTTCAGCGCAACACCGGTCGGCTATAAATGTTGGATGTACGAAAGAAAGTTCGAGCGTGACGATGATTGATGAGTCAACGGGACGAGATAGAGCTGTGCGTGTCGATAAGGGGGGGATAAGAACGAAATGTACTTTTTTAAGTTTCCAACAGCCACACCGATATATGTGCATGTATATGTTATGTACTAGCAGGGTGTTGTGTGTCGGGGGCTTCGCGGCCTCGCTATTAGCTATAGATATTTGAAAGGAGAAATTTAGGTTTTACGGAGACTAACCGGAAATACGGAAGTGACTTTATACCGGAAATACGGAAGTGACTTTATACCGGAAGTGACTTTATACCGAAGTGACTTTATACCGGAAGCGACTTTATACCGGAAGTGACTTTATACCGGAAGTGACTTTATACCGGAAGTGACTTTATACCGGAAATACGGAAGTGACTTTATACCAGAAATACGGAAGTGACTTTATACCGGAAGTGACTTTATACCGGAGGCGACTTTATACCGGAAGCGACTTTATACCGGAAGCGACTTTATACCGGAAGCGACTTTATACCGGAAGCGACTTTATACCGGAAGCGACTTTATACCGGAAGCGACTTTATACCGGAAGCGACTTTATACCGGAAGCGACTTTATACCGGAAGCGACTTTATACCAAAAAAACGTCAGTCGGAAATCTCTTTTTTTAAGGAAATACATTACTTCCGCTCGAAAAAAGAGCCTTTCAAACAGAGAATGACGTCTTTCCGGTCGGACATTTTTTTTTTTGCACACAGTAGCGTTCCTGTGCGCAGCATTATTATGCACCACTCACCGAGACATACAGAATAGTACCAGTAGCATAACAGGGGAACAGTTATCAGGGGCTGGGAAAGGGTACCCTGCGGGCACTCCCTGGATTCTTGCAAATTGGGACAAACAAACGAACAAATAAAGAAACACACAACCTTACAAAATATATATAAGATACATATTATATGTACGCACGTATAGACACACATAGAAATGTGTAGAAAAGTTTTGCGTAATTTTTTTTTTTGTTTCTTCTGTCGACGAGACTTTGTGTTATGCCAGTTTCATTCTTTCATGGCAATTTCCTCGAGTTGCCTTTGTATCGGAACGACGAGAGTTGTTGAAGCAAATGTTGAATGTCGGAGAGTAAATGTTGAATGTTTCATAATAAAAAAAAAACAAATAATAAAAAGAATGAAAGAGAGATACGGGAAAAACACAGCCGAGATAATATAGGGAAAGAAATAGCGAGGGAGAAACTCCGGCGTGTTCTCGCGCTCTCGTCTCGCAGCGCGAGCACTTCAGAGTGTTATACGCTCGCGGCGATATGTCTCGTGAATAATTCACGCATTCTGCAGTCCGACCCTTCGGATTAAAGAGATCCTCTCGCTCATCCTCCGTGTGACGGAGAGAGGGGATGCTGCGATAACGGCGGTTGCAGTTCGAGTGCGTATTCGCGTACGAGTCCACTTCGGTGCGTCCAGATGAAGCAAGGCGGACGGGTCAGTCGATACAGGGTAATTCCGGGTGACACGACTATGCTTTTTCTTGTCAAAGGGAAAATCGGCAGGTGCAACTTTGAAAAAAAATAAAAAGTAAAATTTGAATTTTGCTAAAGAATTTAAATAAACTAGATTAAGAATGCATCGCACATACATTCCCAGCCAAAAGTGAGATTGGCTGAGGATTTGAACACTTCCTACTAGCATAAAAATCTGGAAAAATCAACTGTATTGAAGGTGCCAACAACATTAATCTTGAAAATTCCGAAAATTCGAAAGAGATCATATTGAATGCTAAAAAATCAAGGAATTCGTTTAAAATGAGACCATGAAAGGTTTTCTGATTTTTTAAAGAATAAAAAAAAATAATTTATTGATCACTTTTTAGCATTATTATTATGCAATATCAAAGATCTTGACGACATTAACAAGACTGCTTTTTTCAGATTTTGGGCATATCGCGAAGCACCGAAATTTTGATCCAATAAAACTTTTGTTTGGGAATGTACGTGTGATGCATCCTTAAAAAGGTGTCAATCTTCAAAGAGGATAAAATTACCTTACAGGGAAAAAGGTCGACGTATCTCCCGACCGCGTTGGATAATTTTTAATTAACTTTAAATTTAGAAATCGTTCAATCAATAAAATAATCTATTTTAAGTGTACTTTTTTGGACTCGTGCCTTTTTTCGATCGGAACCATTTCTGTTGCCTAAAACCAATCGACCTTAAGCGTAAACGGCCGAGCAACCCTGCCTTTATCCCAAATTACCTTTAAAAAAATCGTCTAAAAATCCTCAAAGAGTACGAAACGATTTTACACGTCAAAAGGTCGACTGGGTCGGATAATTTTTAAATAATTCTAATTAATATAAAAATCGTTTAATTAATCAATTAATTATTTTTAAACGTACTTTCGGACCCGGTAATTTTTCCACACCATCGGCACGTCGCAAAGAATGATCGAACTTCGTTGATTCACGATCCAATCTCTCACCACCGAGAAATAAATAAAACGCGTTTCTCGTGCCTAAAACCAAAAAACCAATCGGCTTTAAGCATAAAAGGCCGAGCAACCTGGCCTTTATCCCCAATTACCTAAAAAAAAAATCGACTAAAAAGTTGACAATCCTCAAAGAGTACAAAACTATTTTACACTTCGAAATGTCGACCGGGTCGGATAATTTTTAAATAATTCTAATTAATATAAAAATCGTTTAATTAATCAATTAATTATTTTTAAACGTACTTTCGGACCCGGTAATTTTTCCACACCATCGGAACGTCGCAAAGAACGATCGAACTTCGTTGATTCACGATCCAATCTCTCACCACCGAGAAATAAATAAAACGCGTTTCTCGTGCCTAAAACCAATCGACTTTAAGCCGCCGTAAACCGTTGAGCGATCCGTCCTTCCGCGAGGACGCTCCGATTGGCGCCACATCACCGACGCGGCACATCACCCCGAATTACCCTAATTGCTCGATCCTATCGAACGGCATCAGTGCAATGCATCGCGACGTGCAGCGCCAACCGATAGCAGCCGTCGGAGAACCGACAATACGCGTTTCCAGCAACCCTTATTCAACCAACCTCTTCTCCACTGTTCCCGACAGGCCGCAAAAAGAAAGTGAACGAAATAAAAGGGCTCGACGAGGGAAGAGCCTTCGAATGATTCGATGTTTCACAGAGAGCGGAGCTTCCCTCAGCATTCCCGGGAGTGTTCGCGATATCCTACGGGAGTAATTCGATGTGTATTTTTCCGCGGAAGCGAGGAAATAGAGATTTCTTTCTGTCTCCTCTCACACTCGTCTACTGTCACCGGCAAAGAAAACGTAGAAACGTATCGGCGGTGCAGTTACATATACGCGAGTACACATACTTGGGGGGGGGGAAGGGGGGGGATGCGCAGTTCTTGAGGTTCAAGAAAGACAAATCGTGTGAATTCTTGGGTTTCGGAGATTTACCGGAAATACGCCATCGCAGGATTGAAAATCTCATTTTTCGGCCGGAAGTGACGTCTTACCGGAAAAACGTCATCCGGAAATCTCGATTTTTACGGGGGGGGGGGGGATGTGCAGTTCTTGAGATTCAAGAAAGACAAATCGTGTGAATTCTTGGGTTTCGGAGATTTACCGGAAATACGCCATCGCAGGATTGAAAATCTCATTTTTCGGCCGGAAGTGACGTCTTACCGGAAAAACGTCATCCGGAAATCTCGATTTTTACCGGGGGGGGATGTGCAGTTCTTGAGATTCAAGAAAGACAAATCGAGTGAATTCTTGGGTTTCGGAGATTTACCGGAAATACGTCATCGCCGGTTTGAAAATCTTATTTTTCAGCTGGAAGTGACGTCATACCGGAAGTGCATCACTTCCGGTTCGGAAATCCCAACGTCATCCGGAAATCTCATTTTTTTTAACGAAATACGTTACGTCCGGTAAAAAAATAAGCTTTTCAAGGAGAAAGTAACGTATTTCCGGTCGGAAAATTAGTTCCCGCACAAGACGATAGAGCGTGGCGTTCTTGGGTCCCACATTATTGTGTACAAGCAACCGAGACACAGAATAGTACCAGAGTAGTATAATAAGGAACAGTTATCAAGGCCTGAGAAAGCGCAAAAAGAAAGTGAAAAAAATAAAACCGCTCGACGAGGAAAGAGCCTTCGAATGATTCCATGTTTCACAGGGAACGGATCGTCCCTCCGCATTCCCGGGAGTGTTCGCGATATCCTCCGGGAGTAATTCGATGTGTATTTTTCCTCGAGAGCGATGAAATAGACATTTCTGTCTCCCCTCACACTCGTCCGCTGTCACCGGCAAAGAAAACCTACAAACCTCTCAACGACGCAGTTACACACACGCAAATACACACACTCGCTCGCTGGCAGTGCCTCAAGGAGGGGGGGGGGGAGGGGAAGGAAGTGCAGTTCTTGAAATGCAAGAAAGAAAAATCGAGTCGATTCTCGGGTGAAGTTCCGAGGTATCTGGGAAGATACCTACGTATTACGGGGTAGGAAGAGGTAAGTACGGAACGATCGCAGACGGAGCAAAGGGGATGAACGGCGGGGGGGGGGGGAGGGGGCAAAACGGGAGATGAGACATGCACGTCGGGTCTCCGGCGAAGCTCAGCTTTTTCGCTCGGACGCATCGAAACGTCGATGGGTTTTTCATTCTTCGGGTAACAGATACAACCCCCACCCCCCTCCCCCCCCACCCCCGCCCCCCACCCCGCAGCTCGGTATGTACCTCGGTACAAAGTAACGTCGGTGAAGCGCAGACCTGCGGAGAATGAGGGGGGAGACAGACACCGGGAGGCGAATTCCCATGAGGGCACTAATCCTCCGATACCCTCCAGCCAACGCGGAAGGTTGAAAAAAAAAGGAGGAGGCGGAGAACGAGAAGAAAGAACGGTGGAGTACGAGAATTCCGAGGGTATGTATAAGAGTGCAGCGAGGGGAATATGGTACATGGTTGCGCGGAAAAGTCGAGAGTACGTGGTTATGTACGTGCCGAAAAGGTCTCATACAGGAGGAAAAAACAAAAAACAAAAAAAAAGGAAAGAGATGAAAAATGCGATGGATCGCGAAGCAGGAGCGCGAGAAAGAGAAATGGAGGATCGCGAAGAATGATAGGGCGGAAGAGGTTGTTGCGGCGGAGGCACGAAAAAAAAGGGAAATAAAGGAAAGGGCTGAACCAGTTCGGTGTTTCGATGGATGTGGAATAACCGGCCGACGCGCTTCGGGAGACGCCTAAGTGCCCCGACTGCTCGTTAAGGAGGGTCTTGTGTTGTATCGGAGTAGGGGAAGGCGGTGATATTTTTACAGTATGTTCGTAAATACTTACGGGAACTCTGGGCAAAGTTTGATGAAGAATGAAGGTCTTTACAACCAGAAAAAAAAATTTATTTGACGGCCACTGTTTATTAAGATCAAGTAAAATATTTATTGATTTAAATAAATATCTATTTAAATTAAGTAAATAGTTCTTTAAATGAAGTACATATTTATTTAAATAAAATAAATATTTTACTTAATCTTAATAAACGGTGGCCGTCAAATGAATTTTTTTTCTGGGTGTAACGTTGCTGAGAAAAAAAGTCTCGAGAAACTTAGGATTTTAACACGCGATCTTATGGCCGCGCATTTATAATCGGTTTATTTTAATCGAACGATTATCGAAGAATAGTGTCAGCTTATTGTAAAAAATGGTGTAACTAATTTATACCGTAAGCAAAATACATGCAAAAGGCCACTACGATCTGATTTACCGTTTACGAGTAATTAAATAAAAAATGTTGAAGCGTCCGAAAAAGGGGCTTCGACTTTTTTTCGGACCCTTTTTTTGAGCATGCGTAAGAGAAAGATGGAGATAATCTGGCGCATGCGCAAATCATCAAAATTTCGACGATTCGGGTTGGGTACAGTGAGTCCGGTCTGTGTATAAGTATTGGGACCCTCCCCGCACGTCGCGTCCCGCAAAATAACAAAAGACCCTCCTCAAGGTAGTTCTGTCGTTTGGTGTTCATTTCGCATAAGTTCGAGAAAAATTAGATAAAATTGCAAATGCTTCTTGACGGTAGACGATTAAAAAATGTATGCATATCAAAGGTACTGAAAAGATTGATTTCGCATAATACTAAATCCAACATTTTATTAACAAGTTAATCAAAAAATTAATTGTTTAATTGTTTTTTTTTTGCAACGAAAATGATTCGTTCATTTTTCTGAATACGTATGAATGTTTTCAGATTTTTAAATTTGCTTTAAATTTTATGTTTCTCCACACATTTTTTTTCATATAAAAAAAAATCCAAAGCAAATTTTTAAATCTGAAAAAATTCATAAGTATTCAGAAAAATGAACGAATCATTTTTATTTTTAAAAAAGTTGGGTTTCCGGAAAATTTGTTGACCCATTTTTTTGTCATGAATTTGTTAACAACATCTTGGAATTAATATTATTAAAAATAAATCTTTTCAGTACATTTTCAGTCTTTTTTCATTTTTTTGTACCACCGAAAAGTATTTGCAATTTTGCTAATTTTTCTCGAACTTATAAGAGATGAACACCAAGCGACAGAACTACCTTAAAGGCGGCGAGGATGAGTTTGACGGGAGGCATGTAAATTAAATACCATATTTAAACTACGATGACGAAAGATTGTTCGTAGGAAAAAAAAATATAGAAGGATAAAAATGAACTCACGGCAAATGGAAGTAAAAATATCGGAGGCTGAAGGGGAGAGGCTGCGTCTCGAGCACTAAAGCATCAAAGTGCCGTCGCATTCGCTGCTTCGGCCGTGCGGCTCGCAGCACCCAGGCAAATCAGACCCTTTTATATCGAGAGCCTCGGATCCGCTCCTTTGCGATGTGGAAATTAATTTTAATAGAGAATAGCGAAATTCCGGGGAAAAATGGAGCGTCGAGAAAAAACGGAGCGCCGGCGCAAAACGGACTACCCTTACCGATTTTCTCTCTCTACAGGACTATTTTTTATATCTGTTCCACCTGCACGGGGTTCTTTCCCTTTTACACCCCCCCCCCCCCCCGCCCCATTGCGTCCGCAGCCGACTTACCCCCTTACGCTGAGAAAAAGGATGGTATTTCCTACTATAACGAATAGTTCCCAGAAGGGACGTCTATATAGATAGTTTGTGACAGTATATACTCAATTGATTAAACTATAATTATAGTTACAACTATAATTTTTGGTCATTGTCGTAACTGTAAAATGTAGACGTCCCCCCTGGAAACTATTTAGGGTAAAAGTGGTGAATATGGCCCACCTCGAATAACACGTAAATCAATGATATATGGACCGGTCCATATTCCCCACTTTTCCTCTACTATGTGAGTTTTTCTCAGTGTACTGTGTCGCATTCGCACAAGGGCACAGGGAAACTGCGGAAAACCTGGTCCTAGAGAGCCGGCTGTTTCCCCAGAGATTGATGTTCCTACAGGGTAATCGCCAATCTCCGAAAAAATTGCCTCCCGCTCGACGATTCGATGCGCCAGCCAGCGCACGGCCAGGCGGTCACCCATCTAAGCAGTGACCGCGAGCTGCACTGCTTGACTTTGGCGACCGCCAGAGCCAGACACCAACCGCGCACCTATCGCGGTTTTTCTCGGTACAGTAGAACCGCAATTTTCCGAACATCAATTATCCGATCGTTAGCGTGAAACATTAATATAGACCGTTGCGTTCTTTTCCTCTTCATACTAAAATACTAAAATACTAAAATACTAAAACACTAAAATACTAAAATACTAAAATACTAAAATACTAAAAAATTGCGTTTCGATTATCCGAATTTTTTTTATTCGAATTGAATCCGGTCCCGATAGGTTCGGATAATCGCGGTTCTACGGTACATAAAAAAACCCCATCTCAAATAAAGGACAGGGGTCCGTTTTACCCGTCCATCCCCGTAGTCAATGGAAAGCGTCGATGGAATAATTTGCGCTCGCGCTGCCGTTGATGGATGCCGACCCGGACTCCCAAAGGGAGTACCTACGTATAACGGGGTCCATAATACGGACGGGATATAGCCAGTAATAACCCATAGCTCACCGAGTAAACGTACATGGACTAGCGAGTGGAGGGAAATGAGGATGCAGGGCGTGTAAGCCGAGATATAGAGACGAACGAGGGGTTTTCTTTTTTTCATTTTTTTTAAATTTAACCGAGCCTCGTTGGTAAAAATTGTAGCTCGCTTTAACTCGTATAATGGAGCGTATGATCCGACGGGAGAACCGTTATAATCGCTTTAACGAGATTGGACGAGAGAGCGAGCGATTTTTTTTTTGTCCATTTTTTTTAACTTTTATTTTTATTTTTTATTTCGTGTAAAGGATTCCGTAGAACGAACGAGAAAGAGGAGAGAGCAAGCAGCAGCGCGGTGCGACAAGCGGGATGGCCGGAAGCTTTCGTCTGCTCGCATGCTCACTTCTCTTCTCCGACCCGGTTCATGCGTCGTCTCCAGCAGACTCGATTCTCGTGCTCCATTCGCCGTCCGCGCGTTTCAGCCAATTATATGCATACGTACAATGTTGACTCTGCTCTCCGTTCAATATTGTTTTACTCTCGGTCGCAGTGCAATAATAATGCCGGGAGATGTATCGACATGAGGGCTTGTTTTTTATTTATTTTTTAGCAATATTCGATGCTATACAAAAATTTGTAAACAACAAAAAAATAAATTTGAATTGTATAATTTTTTTTTTTTTATCGCGCTGTATAGGAAAAATTATAGTGAAAACGCTGGAGGCCATCCCGACCGAGGGTCTCGAAATGAAGGACATCGACGAACTGATCGAGAAGACCAGGAGTCTCATGCAGAAGGAATTCGAAGCGTTGGCGAGCGAGGTTCTAGCCACATTGCCGGAAGATTATCCTGCCAACGTCGCGCAGAGAAATGAGTTCCTCAAAGTTGCACACAGTTGAGAAATTCCGGCATCCAAAAAGAAAATAATAAAGGCCAGTAAAGAAAAGAGATCGTGGACGAGGCAGAATTCTAGTCGCTCAGTGTTCACGCAACAAATATTATGCTAACATGACTCTTACAAGAGGATACCATTTATCTTATGCTGATAAAAACTGTTCAATACTGTCTCGCAGTTGATACTGTGATATGTGAAAATGAGTATTAAGTGGGGACAGTTCCTCTTCCCACTTCGCAGCAAAAAATTGCCGAACGAAGTTGAACTTCACGGAGTTAATATTAATTTTTTGTAAAAAAATATTAAAACGTTGAGTTTGAGAAACGCAGAGTTTTCGTTCAAACTCATAAAAAAATTGTTTGTCCAGATAAATTGTGTATAAATATTGTAAATTGTTGATAACCGTGTGCATTAGATCCATTCTTCCGAAATTTCATTTAATCGGCGCTCATACCTTCATTCATTCAATCATTCATTCATTCAAATACCTTGAAAAAATAAATAAATCGGAGCAAGTAATGTAAATCGGCACAAGTTCAATTTTAACATCGACCGCTCTTCGTCCGTATCCGCGACGTTGCGCACATCGCCGGTTCGAACAATTCCGTACTATCGGAGAGGATTCCCCCCGCCCCCCCCCCCCCCACCACCCACCCTTCCATGGGAAAAGACACAAAAGAGGAAATACGCCACTTTCGGTTTGAAAATCTCATTTTGCGACCGGAAGTCACGTCACCCTGGAAATACGTCAAACAAACAAATCAAATAAAAAATAAATCTGAACAACTAACGTAAATCGACACAAGTACCATTTGGCCTTCGACTCGCTTCAGCCAATTATATGGGCACGTTTACATCTCTGCCACTCATAACTCTACCAGAAAACATCTCTTCCATATTCCAACTCTACCGAATTAGAACCCTACCAAAATCTCTACCAGAAAGTAGAAAAACTCTACCAGAATCAAAATAAAACTCTACCGGAATGGAAATAATACTAGCCTTGTATTCCGGTAGAGTTTTGGTACCATTCCGGTAGTTTTATATCAAGTCCGGTAGAGTTTTTTTGGTTGCTGGTAGAGATTTTGGTAGAATTCTAATACGGTAGAGTTATAATTTGGTGGAGAGGTTTCCTGGTAGAGTTATTATCGGGAACAGTTGCGAGTGGTAGAGATAAAATGCGCCATCATAAATGCGTGTGAATGCGCCATCATATGTATATGTATATTGTTGACTCTGCACCCAAAAAAAAGATTTATTCAAATCAAATAAATTTCAATCTTCAAATTACGTTTATTAAGATAAAAGAAATGTTTCGTTGCCTTATCAAAGTCTTCATTAGATTCAAATAACGGCATTTCTTTACTTTCAGTCCAAAAAATTATTCGAAGTGACTATTTATTGATTTTTACTTTAAAATAAATGTTTATTCGACACAAAGAAATCGAATCATTGAAAATACGATTTTTAATAGATATTTATTCGCGCCAAAGAAATGATATATTTGGCAACGCGCATCATAGAGTCGTGAACACGTCAATAAAAAGAATAATACTATCAAACAAATAAATATATTAGAATTTAATAAATGCTCTATTAGGTTATAAACCAAATAAACATTTTTCTTCGTCCCTAATAAATTTTCTTTGATTGGAATAAACTTTTTTCTTCGTGTACTCTCCGTCCAATACTGTTTCACTTTCGCTCGCAGCGCAATAATAATGCCGGTTGATGTATGGACATGAGGGGCTGTTATTACTTATTTAAACAAAAAAGCAAAATACAAAAACAAAAAAATTACAGCGGGCTAACGTAAATTGGCACAAGTACAATTCTCCCTTCGACTGCTCTTCGCCCGTGTCCGCGAGGTTGCTCACATCGCAAGTTCGAACGATTCCGCACTGAGAGGATTCCCTCCCCTCCTTCGCCCCACAGGAACAACCACAAAAGAGGAAACACGTCGGTTTCGGTTTGAAAATCTAATTTCTCGACCGGAAGTGACCTCACATCGGAAATACGTCAAATAAAACAAATGAAAAAACAAGTCTTCGAAAGCACAGTAAATCGGATGCGAGTAGCGTAAAACGGGGCAAGTACAATTTTCCCATCGACTGCACTGGGGCCGCGTCCGCGACGTTGGGCGCGTCGCAAGTTCGAACAATTCCGTACGTCCGGAGAGGATTCCCTCCCCGTCAGCCCCAGCGATTCCCCGTACGAGGATAGGATAGATTAATCCAGTCCATGGGACTCGATCCTCGGAGCAATTTCACGAGAACGAGGAATCAATGGCGAATAGCGAATTTCGCCGACTCCGTTAGAATCTGACTCTTTATACGTGTATGCACAGTTCGCAGCGTTAACTGTGCACGTGTACGACCGCCCAGACGCGGAAGACAAGGGAGCCCTGATTGCCGGAAAATCGACTCTCAGTCGACCGGAGAGGCTTTGCCGGTACAGACTTTCAGCCTCTCTTCACGGGAGCACCGGAGTTGCGCAGCCCTCTCATCATCTCGCAGCGAGCGAAGTGCCGAGACGGCTCTCTCGGCTCTCCGATGTATTACACGTCGCACCGGGACGGACCTTCCCTCGCCGAGGAATCTACGTACGTTCGCAGGAGTCGTTTTACGGTTACGAGTGTGCGCGCATGCGCGCCAGGTCGCGAGCATCTCCGCCACACACGTCCACGTTCGCCCCGGAAACTGTCTTTTCTCTTCCTCCCGTGTCCCTTCGACTCCCGTTCCATTATTCTGCATCGAGGGAATATCGTCGCGCAACGCACGGTGGGGTAAATAATAGCTCGCGAGGATCAGCCTTATGCGGAGAGGGTTGGAAGTTTTTTTTTTTTTTTTTTATGAAAAGGGCAAAATGCGAGGGTGAAGAGGAAGATGGAAAAACGGGCGAATACGGACTGATTTGTAAATATTAGTAGTAGTAAACGCGCTTTATTAGCCTCAGGAATACATCGGATGTTATTGCGTCGTATAGGGGTGAGCGCGGTAAAATGGGGCAGTTAAGCGAAAATCGCTATTGCAACTATAACTCATGACAGTTAATTACTGTGTTTTCACTAAACAATCGAAGCTGTGTGGCTAATTTTGACGTTCCAAAAAAAAAGAAAAAATTCGTTTCGGCAAAAATGGGGCAGTTAAGCGAAAATCGTCATTGCAACTATAACTCGTGACATTTAATTACTGTGTTTTCACTAAACAATCGAAGCTGCGCGGTCAGTTCGCACGTCCAAAAAAAAAAAAAAAAAAAAAATCAGCGGAGGCGAAAGGGGACAATCTCCAATTTCTCTCAAATACTGGCTTCCCAGTTGGCCGACGCTCGGAGTATGGCCGCCGATTGGCCGTTAGTCGACAGCAGATTGGCAGCCGATGATCGGATCTCGAATGATGCCCAGCATTGGCTAAACTGTCGATTGATGACCACCCCGACGTTGGCCTCGATAGTTGACAAGACGCTGCCTACCAGAGTTGGGCCGGCGCTGGCTTATCGTCGTAATGATGCGTGTTCGGTGATATCAAGTGGACGTTCGCTCACGACGTCGAACAACTTTGACCCAGTACCTGCTAGCGATGTTCAGTACATTGTTCAATACAAAATATTTATACACCGCGACATTTTTTGTTTTGTTTGCGCGACTGCTGAATACTTTTTTATTGTTCCAAATTCTTTTATTGTAGTTTTTATCCACAGTACTGTAGTGCTGTCAGCCTAAGTTTTTTCATTAATTAAAGTGCAAATAAAATAAATAAATAAGGTAATAATAAAACTTATATAATTTAAAGCAATTGCTAAATTAATATTAGATAAACGTGTTACAGACATGCAACTTATATATAAGATTCGAAAAGAAATCCCTTCAAGATAAGCATGGCCGAGTGCGTAAGAGCGTCGTCCAGTAGTCGCAGGGTCACGGGTTCGAGTCCCCATTACCGAAAAATAATGTATTCTGATGATTCCCATGCGTGAAGATAAGAAAAATACAAAAAAGCAATTGTAGGATGATGAAAAGAATTTAGGAGTCACTCGGATGACAAAAATATTGTTTTTACTGCTTATTAACATTTTTTATTCAACGTTGGCTGGACATCGGCAGCCAACATTGGGCCAATTTCGTTTGATAACGTTGGGCCGCTGTTATCATCCCGACGTTAACTGGTCGTCGGATCTATATTGGATCTACATTGGTGATCGGAGTCGGGTCGATTTTTGAACTCAGGCGGTCATCGTTCGTACAACGTCAGCCCGGCTCTAAAACTGCACGTGGGTAGTAGTAGTTGCAGTACACCTACACCTTAGTTGTAATAGTTGTAATGGTTGTGATAGTTGTAATGGTTGTAATAGTTGTAATAGTTGTAATAGTTGTAATAGTTGTAATAGTTGTATTAGTTGTAATAGTTGTAATAGTTGTAATAGTTGTAATAGTTGTAATAGTTGTAATAGTTGTAATACTCCTTATTAGCCTCAGTAATACATGACGGTATTGCGTTTATAGGGGGTGAACGTAGCAGCTAAGGGAAAAACGCCATTGCGACTATAACCCATGATATCGAGTTGCTATGTTTCACTAAAGAATCGAAGCTGTACGGTCAATTTTGACATTAAAGAAAAAGAAAAAAAAAACATCGCCGGGGTCAAAATGGGGCAGTCTCCAACTTCTCCGAAATAGGGTTGACGTACCATTTGTGGCCACTTCAAGCGATAACCTACTATACATTTGAAGATACGATTGAAACTAGACCGTACGAGCACGTACACTGAGAAAAAAGATTGGTTGGATTAACCAAAAGTCGCGGTGATATACGTTCGAAACTGTTATTTGTTTGATACAAATAAGGCATTGTTTTGTTAAACGTTTATTTGCTTCAATTTATTCAAAATTTGTCGATTGAAACAAACATTTTTGTTGTACCAACAAAGTACAGCTTTGAACGCATGTCACCGCGCATTTGCTTAATCTAACTATTTCTTCTTCTCAGCGAATAAAACGTTGATCGATGTCATCCGAAGGGTCTAGTGGAATTACTATGAATGGAAATTCATTTTCATCATAATTAATAGAGGAAACTGTAAATAATCGTTGAACTCTTCGTTTCACCATAAGTGACCACAAATGTACCATTTATGGCTGGTCACAGTGCTATCTGTGGCTACTTGAGAGGAAAACAATTGTCAGAAAGTTTACAAACCAGGTAACACGTGCAATTCTATTAAAGTTATGTTTATTTGAATCATTAAAGCATTTTATGCATCAAACTGTATATTCCAATAGAAAATATATAACTATCGATAAAATAACATAAAATATATTCTGATAGGGGATCGCATAACGATGATGATAAACCACGTTAATTTTCTCTTTTTATTAACTTTTGTTTCTGCGATTTCTGCTTTTTTCGATGTCTTTCGTCCAATTTCTCGGCTTTAATCTTCTCGTTTAATTCCATCCTTGCTACTCTCTCTTCAATATCGTGTCCAAGCACAGCTTCGCGCTCAGCTCGTCCCGATGTTTCCGGCGCTCTTCCGGATAGTTTATTGCGCAATGTAGTCCGAGGCACTTTATACATTTTGCTCATCGTGGCAATCGGCGTTCCATCTCGTATAGCCTTCCGTGCCTTTCTATCGGCTTCTTCACGATAATTGGAAATTTTTCTTTTGAACTTTTCATTTTTCGCGATAATTGGAAATTTTTCTTTTGAACTTTCCATTTTTCGCGATAATTGGAAATTTTTCTTTTGAACTTTTCATTTTTCGCGGAGTCTCGTTTCCCCTCTGTATTCTTTCTCGATCGACCCGTACCCGCCTATAAGAATAATAAATCAAACTTAAGTATGAACTTAAATCCGAACTTAAGTCCGAACTTAAGATCAAGCTTAAGTTCGAACTTAAGATCAAGCTTAAGTTCGAACTTAAGATTAACCTTAAGTCTGAACTTAAGATGAGACTTAAGCACGCAATGAATTTCAGACCGAACTTCTTAAGTTCGATCTCAAGAGCGATCTTATAAAGTCCAAACCAATATCATAAAATTCGACCCTTCTCGAGGTAAATTTTTTTTAACACCGAGTCATTTCCTCGGATGCCGGGAATCCTCACCGGAAGTCAAAAAAAAAAAAAAAAATACCCAAAGAGCAACGACTCGGCCTAGATTCCGTCGAGACGGGAATAAGCAGCCCGCTTTTCTTCAATTATTCCCACATTTCGGAAGGAGCATTTTTTATCTTTTTCAATCCAGCCTTTCCCTCGGAAGTCCAGCATTCTCACCGTAAGAAGTAAAAAAATACCCAAAGAGCAACGACTCCGCATCCGGTAGAGTTCGTCGAGACGGGAACGAACGCGCCGCTATGACGAAGACGAGGAAAATTGAAAGGAGCAAAGCGAGGATGGCAAAGAGGCACGCGCAGAATTTGCCGGCGGTGAGAGCGAAGAAGCAGGTCGAAATAGAGGAAGCGAGCTGGATAGTACAAGGAGCCGCACGCTTCGATATTTCACACGGCGGAGGGGGGGGGGGGCGGAGGGGGGGGGACACAATGCGGTCATTTGCATTTTCCCACGGAATTCGTTCACTCGCGCAAATCGCCCGGCTCTGGGGAGTACCGGAAACCCTCGTTGATACAGCGAGAGTTTTGGACGGTGCGCGGAGATGCCGGAAGAGAGCAAGCACCTCGAACCGGAGGAGCGAGCGAGGGAACACAGTGCGGCTCAGGGGAGCGTACCTGCGAGATTCGAGGGACGGAGAGCGGTTGCAGCGGCAGCTTCGACGAAAGGAAGAAAGAACGAAAGCTCCAGTGGGTGTAAGTGTGTTATGGGAAAAGGGAGGGGGGGAAGAATGAGAGAGAAAGCAGCTGGTTGACCGCACGAGCAACCACTACAGTTTTACTCCACCGAGTAAAATTCTTCACAGACAAGCCCCGTAAGCTTCTCTGCGCTCCGCCTGGACCAGGAAACGTCGACGTACAAATTGCGAGAATTATGGAAATTTCGACCTACGGGACGATTACCGGGAGCTCGCGGGTAGGCGCTGGTCCATGGCGTGCATGCACGACGAATCGTCGGAATGTCGAGCACTTTAGGGGGGGGGCGGAGGGGGGGGGGTCCCTTGTAGGGAGTTTAGCACGACCGAGCTCTTTCCGCACACGGGTATACACGTGTGTGCTTACACGTAGCGTATGGAATTCGCACCATATATCGTGTTTCTGCGACGGAAACACGCACGTCTGAGCACGGACGGAGATGATATTTAGTATGGGTGCAGTTAAGGTCCGTATGGTGGGCTGTATCGCGGAATATTGTACGGATTTAAAGTGCGTTAATATATTTAATTAATGTGCTAGTTGGCTCCTCGATTTTGTTTGTCCGTCGGTCTGTCCGTTCTCATCGCGCACACGCTCTCATCGACATTCATACAGACGAGCCTCATCGGCCAATTATTTACTTATGGAATTGCGCTGGCCATGGGTTTTATAGCGAATGATACATTAATTATGAGGAGCGGTCGAAAAATCTTATTTTTCGACCGGGAGTCATGTATTTCCGGTCGAAAAATGAGACTTTAAAACCGCAAGTGACGTATTTCCGGAAATGCGTTACTCCCGGTCGAAAAATGAAATTCTCAAGTAGGAAGCGACGTATTTCTGATATGACGTTACTTCCGGTCGATAAATGAAATTTTCAGACCGGAAGTAACGTATTTCTGGTATGACGTCACTACCGGTCGAAAAATGAGATTTTCAAATCGGAAGCAATGTATTTCCGGTATGACGTCAGTGCCGATTGCAAGATGACATTTTCATACCGGAAGTAACGTATTTCTGGTATGACGTCACATCCGGTCGGAAAATGAGATTTTCAAACCGGAAGGAATGTATTTCCGGTATGACGTCACTGCCGGTTGAAAAAAATGAAGTTTTCAGACCGGAAGTAACGTATTTCTGGTGTGACGTCACTTCCGGTAGAAAAAGAAAGTTCTCAAATTGGAAGTGACGTGTTTCCGGTACAACGTCACGTACGACTTGAGGGGACGGTGTCCACCAGGGGAACCCCTCGGCTGTTGAAAAATGGGACAAACAAACAAACAACTTTCCAACGCATATACACATACATATCATATATATAAAATAGCGAAATGGGTTGGCGGTTAAGTGTATTATCATTGTTATGAAAACAAGCTCGTCTCTCGAAGGTAATGTGGATTTTTCGTGTATATGTATATACATATATATATCTCTCTCGAGTCGGCCAATTTTCGCGAAGGTGATAAAAAGAAGAGAAAATTCCTCGAGAGCCGAGACACGGCGGCGAACAGAGAGACGAAGGCGGAGAGAGAGGCGGGTAGAGAAAGATCGAAGCGGGGGTCGTTTTACCCGGCGCTGTTATCTTTTTACGCTCTTTCGTCGTCTTTTCTTTACGCATTTCGCCGCCGCCTCGCCCGCGAACCCGCGGGGCAACTCGCGAAATAAACAGTCGCTTCCGCCCTCGTAGGTGACGCAGTTTTAACATTGCCGGTGGTTGTTCCAGTTTACCGAGCTCTCCCAGGCATTTGCTAATACGCGTATTTACGTAGCGGCATCCATGCACTATCACCGGCAGTTCGTACACGTGTATATGCGTGTTTGCGCACACTCGTCGGTACACACCGACTCTCCGGGGGTGCACAGGCCTTCCCACAGTTCTGAATATTCAACGAGCGCGCCACCCGCTGAGACCGAGAGTCAGAGAGAATTTTCAATGCATTTAATTCGTCGCGCTTCGGTAATAAGAAAAAAAAATTTCCGCCGCAAGAAAATTCGAAGAGGCGAGTGTAACGCTAGTGACGACGGCAGCGTTGAATGCCGCTGGTTGGGCGCTCGATTATTTCCGAATTTGTGTTTACTCCACGTCGGGCTCTGACAGTAACGAGAAAGAAACCACCGCAGGTGGCAGAAACTGTTATAACGAAATTAAGCAGCGAATAGTAAACACTATTATATACGGTGCGCGCTACTGTGGATGCTGAGCATTCGAGCATGACCAGTGGGTTTCGCGAAGGTCACTGTTAAGGGCATGTGAAACGCCTCCCCCCCCCCCCCCCCCTCCGCTCGACCGCAACCATTTCGTGCCCAGATGGCATCAAAAACTGTAATCAACTTTTTTCACGGATGCTAGCGTCTAGGGTCTTAAGAAAAGTGTCATCGAAAGGTGACATGTAATCCGTCTTCGATGACACTTTTCTTTTGACCTTAGACCCTCGGTGAAAAAAGTTGATTACAGTTTTTACCGACCGTGGAATTTCACTTGCTCTCAAGGGGATGGTGAATGCGTTTTTAACTCCTTACTTACCATTTTTACCGACGCAATTGGACGATTTCTTAGTTTCAGTTTAGAATTGTTAATGTGCTAGGGATATGCTTTTAAAATTTCGCAGGACTATAATGTTGACTTAAACGCTTCGGCGTGCGGTCGAATTTTTATTAACAATGTACAAGGAATCAAGACGATGGTATATTACAGTTTGCAAAAAGCATGAACGTAGTGTCATGATTGACGCACCGGTAGATCCGCATCGTGCACTACATTCGAGGGCTTTTTATTGGCTCTGATCACTCGTCACAAGCTAATAGTAAACGTAAAATACACATGGATTTACATCGATTTTTTTGATGTTGTAGACTTTGTGACGATTTTTGTTATATTCGTTGAATCTGCGTGTACTTTCGTTTTACGTATGTGATCTCCAAAACATTTTATATCCTACAAAATAGATGCGAAAAAGATGATAATCCGTAATATTAGATTTTCTTCATTTCTTGGACGTTTTCAACCGAAATTCAAGTGTACGCCGAAGCGTTTACGATTAGTATAGCAGTCCTCCGAAATTTCAACCATATGCGTAGCACATTAATTATGTAAAGTCGACTCTACGAAAGCGCTTCGTTGCCTCAGTGAGACAGGAATGTCCTTTAATTCATGCCAGCCCTTTAATTCGTACCAGTGAGACTTACACAGAATCCCAGTAAAAAAATATGTTCCTTTAAAAGTTATTATAAAGATGTAAAAAGTTATTATAAAGTTAAAGATGTTATTATCGCAAATAAATTTAAAAAACGATTTTTCTTTAAGAATTTGTTAATAACTTTTAATACCCATACAATAAAACATCAGAAAGTACCGCAAAGAGCAGTTGAAACACCCTCACAAAACTTCTTTTTTTTTAATATCGCCAAATCCGATGTCTGCTTGTATGACCGTCCAATCTCCATCCGCAGTCGTACATCCACACGGAAGCTTTAATCACATAAAACCGAACCAGCAAAATGTTTTTCATCAATTTTTCTTCACCCTCCGTACTCGGCTGCAAATCGTAACTGAACAGCCCTTCAGCCGATCCGCCGTCTGTCCTGCTCCGGCAGCAAACCCAACCCAACCCAGTTCAACCGGAGTTCCACTGTACACGGACGACGAGGGTCGGCGCCGGAGGAGGGGGTGGGGGTAGAGAGAAAAACGTCACAGAGATTGTAAGTGGAATGTTGAAGTGGTGAAGGAACCGAGGCAAGTGCCTAGTCGAGGTGGGGTCCGGGGATGGGAATGGTCCGCGAACGAGCGAACCACTCGTTCACCTCGTTCCGGGATGAGATCGAGAGCGAGGGACCGAACGAACGACGCTCGCTCGTTCGTTCCCTCCGAGCCGGACACACACGGGAAAACCGAGTTCGTCCCTCTAATGGTCGACGCGGGACGGGCACAGCTGCGGCCACAAGTGTGATAAATGGGTATACCCGGTCTGGGGTTCGGGTATGAGGTATAGAGGACAAACCGAATGGTACGGTTCGGCGGTGGTGGCGGTCCTCCGCCGATGTTGTTCGTTGCCGGACGCGCAGATAGGATGGACGTCCAGCAAAGGCCGCAGGGATGCCGGACGGTCGGGGGTGTTGCTCCGGCTGGAGTACAGTCGGGATGGATGCGTGCGCGTTGTAAGTATCGCATGGACAACAGTCGGCGATAAATACCTTAACGGGCAAAGGGAGAGAGAGTCGGCGCCGAACTGGAGGTGAACGGACCAGGATGCACCGCGGCCGCCGACCCTCGGATGCTGCGGAACGGTATCGGGAGGCGTATCGGCGCCACAGGGTGCGATGATATCGGCGTTATCGGCGTCGTACATTCGACGATCTGCGCACGAACGCTGGAGGTGTCTCTCCGCTCTCGGCTGCGAATGACAATTGCTTAACGCTCGCGTAACACATTGACGGCGTCCAACGCCGGAAGGCTGTATACTCATGAACAGGTATGAGGGCTCGAAGCCGGTTTGAATCTGGGCAATCGATGTGGACGTGCATTGCGTTACTGGTCTGCGCAGGTGTTCGCCGGAGCGTGGGTTTTTGGAGAGGACAGTGATTGGCAATACTAACTGCTGGAGCGCTGTTCCACACTTGAAACTTCACGGACTCTCTTCGTATACGTCACGGTCGATGTACGATATTTACGGTCGAAATTCGGCCGTAACTTCCGGAAGGGTGGTATTTATGGGGGAGCAGGCGAGTTCGGGCGGACGGCAGGTAGGTTGGAGAGATTCGAGTTGGAAGCCGATGGGTCCTTAAACGGGGCCCTTTGGAGCGGTGTTCTTAAATACTTAAGTGCGTTCGCATTTATGGCGACAGTTACAATAGCGATTGGTCAATGTTTAGGAGGAACATTGGCATGGAATTGGATATTCTCTGAGAAACATTTTTTGGAGCGTTAAATCCGGTTCCGATAAGGTCCTGAAAAGGCCTTATGGGGGAGCTGGGGAGATTGGGCGAATGGCCAGTAGGTTGGGGAGATTCGAGTTGGAGGCCAATGGGCCATTAAACGAGGTCCTTTAGCCCCTTGTTTTTAAATACTTAAGCGCGTTCAAATTTATGGTAATAGTTGCGATAGCGATTGATCAATGTTTAAGAGAAACATTAGCATGGAATTGGATATTTCATGGTAGACATTTAGGAGCGTTTAGTAGGGTCCCGATAAGATTTGAAAAACTCCTTGAGCGAACCTGACGTAACCCTCTAGAATATTCGATCTATACTTGTATGCCAACTCTGTACCAGCCTCATCTGTAAAATGTCTCGATCAAAAATCAACTCCGACCTTTGTGAAGCGACTCACATCCTCATACAAGAACATTGGGGTGAAATTGGATATTCCCTAGCAGACATTTTGAAGCATTGAATTGGGTCCCGATAAGGTACTAAAACAGCCTTATGGAGGAGCATGGTAGATCGGACGAACGGCCAGTAGGTCAGAGCAATTCGAGTTGGAGGCGAATGGGTCATTAAACGAGGTCCTTTGGCCCCTTGTTCTTAAATACTTAAGTGCGTTTAAATTTATGACAATAGTAACCACAGCGTTTGGTCAATGTTTAAGAGGAACATTGGCATGGAATTGGTTATTCCCTAGTAGACTTTTTGGAGTGTTCAATCGGGTCCTGATGAGGGCCTAAAACCACAAAACCCATAAAAACTCCATGTCAGAGCCTAACGGAACGCTCTAGAATGTCCGCTCTATATCTCTTTACCGACTCTGTGTCAACCTCATCTTCATTTCTCAATCAAACATCAACTCCGGCCCTAGTGGGGTGACACACATCCTCATTGCGCGAAATTGTAGCCTCGTCAGTTCAACAGATTTATTGAACTGTAATTTTCATCCATCGAGTTCACTCTTTTTTTCCCCACGACCAGCACAAAGCGGTATCAGCAACCACCGACCGGTGAATGACAAAAGTGCGAGTTACCGATGTACTTTGATCCTTTTCATTTGGAAATAGGTTTCCATGGCTCGGGAACGCGGGCGGCTGTCGATAACAGTTCCGAGGGGTCGGTCATTGTGCTCCCGGCACACCGATGAACTTTCCGGCCGCTGTTCGCCGGCTGAGCGTGTGTGCAGGCCACAATAGGTGTCATACTAGCCGCCAGCGGTCCTCTGTGCGTAGGCTTTTACCTAGCTACGTACCTGGCGCTCCACCTCGATGGCAGTCGAATTCATACCCGATTCAACGCTAACTCCGAATTTCGGACGGAGCAACGAATTCTCCGGGCCTTACTCTTCGCGTACGTCATGTGTGTCTGTCGGTGCATCGCTTCGAGAGCACGAACCGCGATATCGCCGGTATCGAGCCTCTCCAATAGAGAGGCATCGAGTCGAATGCCATTCATGCGCGTCTCTCGACGGAAAATGGCGTTTCTGTTCGGTATTATGTCCGATCCGCGGAATCCGTGAGGTGAATGGATCGGCAAGAGGAAAAAAATCTAAATAAAGGAGAGCTCGATTGGTTTCGCTATTCTAGCCGCTTTGAGGACAAGCCTTTACGCGTGCTCAGTGTCTATATGCATGCACACGCGTGTCGTGTACACACGAGTGTCGCGCGCACCCAGAGCGGTATCAATCGTCGGCGTGTTATTGGAAATTGGAATCCACACTGGTTTACCGATAGGGACGTGCTCTATGCTTCCCCAATGCATGTTTTTTTTATCTCCGGTAATTCGAACGTTCGATTAACAATGCCCGCCCGTATAGCTCACGGTATTTTAACCGGATTCGTCATACATACGGTTTCGTTAACGGACCTCTTTTTTTCATGGCCTTCAATTACGCGGTACCGTGCGTCCGTGTGTTCTGCGTGCGACGGCGAATTCGCCGGGAATTTAAACGGGCTGTTTTGTTCTTTTGCCACGTCATTCGGCGGAAATTGGAGCGCGGGGTTGAACGTCGGTATACCCATGTAGGGTGATCGGATGAGGCCGATGATCGGGCCAACTCTAAGCCCACGGTGCCACCATTGGCATGCGAGCTTGGCCCGATCATCTATCGAGCCTTGGATGATAAGCCCGGCCCGATGGCGGCAACTTATATTGACCCGAAGGTCATTCATGATGCCCGGCCGATGATTGGTTTTCAATGTAGGCGCTCTGTAGGTTACTTATATAGGACGAGAATGGTTTTATAGTATACTTTTTTTAATATTGTATGAGTTGAAACATCCCAATCACTTTTTTATATGCTTCGCATGTCTGTAAGAGATTATGTTTCATATATTTTCTCTTGCGAGAGCTCTCAAAGCGATCGTAGTCAGTCAATGTGTTGCCCAAGCATTTATGGACTATGAAGTACAGAACCCAAATATAATACGCATCTTTTGAGACAATGAAAGAACGTGTAATTTCGAATGCTCTTATATTGACGGGGTACACTTTCACTTGTGAGAAACAACTTGGGTTGGCGCCATCTGGCGGCGAAAGCCGCTGGTCGATGGCCTAATGTTTGCTCCACATCGGCAAACCGACGATTAGCGGGTTGATAATCGCTCGAACATTGGCTTGAAATCGGCAGACCAATGGTTCGTCATGCATCAACAGCCCAACCGTTGGTGAATCGATCTTCGGCTGAACATTGGCTCAAAATCAGCAGACCAATAGTTGGTAAGTTCATGCTCGGCCAGATATTGACCTCGGACGACAAACCAACAATTGTCGCGTCAACACTCGGTCAAGCATTGGACGCAAATCGCCCAACCCGCCAATGGCGATCCAATACTTGGCTAAACCAGCCTAAAACCAGCAAGCCAATGGTTCGTAAACTCATGCATCAACAGACCAACGGTTGGCGAATCGACATTCGCTCGAAAATAGGCCTAACATCAGCAGACCAATGATTGACAAACCAATACTTGGCCAAATATTGCCCTAAGGTTACGGTTTTAATTAATATCGTTACGCCAACACTGGCCCGCTGATCTGCCGTTTTCGTTCGGTCGGCAAAACCTCCATGGGTAGATACAACGTGCGACTGGGTGAAACGGCAACTTTCTTTTCCTTTAACCGCTTGATTGACAAAGGGATAAAAGGGAAGCAGTGCGGTCTCGTCACCTCTTCCGGCCGAAAGCGGGAGCTCCGAGCTTCAATCGCAAGTTACACGCAGATATAGATATATGCACATACAAGAAACATTATCCTTGCGTTTTAGGTTCGCAGGTCAAATTCCACAGGCAAGCTTGACGGAGGATCATCGGGTGCTCCATTCTATCTCCCACCCTTGCTTTCTCCCGCTCCGCCTCGCATAGTCGATGTCTGCGACCCAAGCTCTGTGTTCATAAATATATATATATATACATATATATATATACACATATATAAAGTACGCTCAGCAAGGACGGCACGTGAGCGTTATCGTGTATCCACTTCACCGCTCCATGGACCTCCCCCGGATTCTACGAATTCCAAAGGGAAAGTACCCGAGAGACGACGAGCTATCGAGGCCCCCGCTCGCTCACCCCCGATTCCTCGGTGCATATGTTCGCTCGGACGGTGTTCGCGAACGGGCGAGCGCATAGTCGTTTCCTCTTCTCCCGTCCTTGCTCTGGTCGGTGCAACGACTGTTCTCTTCCTCTCTTCCGACCGCCGTTACCGCTGCTGTTGTTCCGTCACTCTACACCGTTCGCCTCTCACGAGTGTGTCCCCCGGTTGCACCCCCCTCAGCCCTCTCGTTTACTCTGCACCGTGTAGTTCGGTACCGCGTGTTTCACTTACGGAACTCCTCCACGGCTCTCCGACTCTCTGGCAACGGTCTCCTTCAACTGTTGACGTATCGAGCCGCGGCTGTGGTGTACTCGCCGGAAATACGGGATGAGCGGTCAACGACATAGGAACCCGCGGACAACGAGGAAATCCATGGCGGCTATCGCGTATCTATCGTCGCTTGAGATGCCGATGGATCTGGTGGATCTGGTGGAGAAGTAAGAGGAACGATAAATTCCTGACTTGAGATACGTGCACGCTCTTTCCGGGGAAAATCGTAGGCAAAGTAAAAAAAAAAAAAAAAAAACACTCATTTTTCGACCCGAAATATGTCACTTCCGGTTTGAGATGCCCATCATTCGACTGGAAATAACGGCGTACCGAAAATTCGTCACTTCCGATCTGAAAGTCTCATTTTTCGACAGGAAGTGACGTAATTACTGGAAATACTTCACTTCTGTTTTGAAAATCTTATTTTCAAATAAGATTTGAAAATAAATCGACCGGAAGTGATGTATTTCTGATATGACGTCACTTCCGTTAGAAATATGAAATTTTCAAACCGGAGGTGCCGTACTTTGGGTACATCTCCGAAGACCTCAATATCCGGTTTATAAATTTCATAGTCCGTAGCGAGGGCGCGAACCACCTGCGCCACATCGACCTGCTAGATGGTGTCTGCATAATAATAAAGTTCATGCCGATTGGACACTCACATCGATAATCACGGATAATCACAGATACTCAGTGATACTCACAGATACTCACAAATACTCTCACAAATACTCACAAATACTCACAAATACTCACAGATACTCACAAATACTCACAAATTCTCAGATATACTCACAGATGCTCACAGATTCTCACACGGATACTCACAGATGCTCACAGATTCTCACACGGATACTCACAGATGCTCACAGATTCTCACACGGATACTCACAGGTGCGCACAGGTACTCATAGGTACTCACAGATGAACAGATATACTCACAGTATTCACACGAATACTCACAGATACTCACACGGATACTCACATGGGTACTCACACGGATACTCACATGGGTACTCACACGGATACTCACATGGGTACTCACACGGATACTCACATGGGTACTCACACGGATACTCACATGGGTACTCACACGGATACTCACAGATGGTCACAGATGCTCGCTGAAACTGGGAGCGCGCGAGCCAACATAATCGGTAGTTACATAATAATCACATGAATTTAACAGTATCTATTCATATACTGATCTAACGGAGATTCTATAAGTTTACTCGTTCGAATAAAAAAAAAAGTCGCTTATACAGATGTACCGTTCGATATCAGCCAAGATATCGAATGACCCTTTGTGTATCTGCAATAATTCACGCAAATCACTGTATTTACAAGTCCGAAACAATAATAAAAAAATAAAAAAATTACCGAACCACCGTCTTAAAACACCGGCAGCATGTACCGTGCATACCAGGGATGATTACGAACCGTCGCGAAAAGTAACGATCTTCGATAAATCTCCGCTGCAACGGATTAATCTATGAAAAGATAAAAATAAATAAATAAAAAAGAAAAATGACCTCCTTGTTGCATAACTCGTGTAATGCGAAGATGATGAAGCGAATTCTTGAATATGCCGGAGATTATTACTGTGCAGGATGATATATGAGATGCTGCGATATATATATATATATATATATATACATATACACACACACTATGTATATAAATGAACGAATATACGGACTCTTAGCGATGATGCACGGACTCTCAGCGTTAGCGTATCGTTGTTGGTCGTTGACCCTACGACCACGTGCTTCGAGTCTGGATATCCGTACCAGCGAGTTGGAGGGGGGCGGTGAGGGGGGGGGCGAAGAGGGGTGGGGGCGACACAGCGAGCGCCAACCGAACGACACCGATCGTAAAAGGAGGTCAATCTTCGTGATCTCATTGCTCGCGAGCGGCACAGTACTTACTTAACGGCGAAAAGAAGAAAAAAAAATAGACGATCGGTCAGCCGGGCAAAGCGCACAATCGATTTCTTTCTGTGACTCGCGGGAGGCGCGCGCTCGACTGTGCGGAGGCGACGCTCCACACCCCCATTCCACGATCGTTGCTGTGTTCGCTAATAATACTGATCTCGGTCATAGATCGCTGATAGCTCTCCCATATACATCGGAAACAATTTATTTTACTTCGGTACATCGATTGCCTGGAGACAAATGATCGTGGTAAAAGTTCGTCGATGCGTGGAGTCTCTTTAATTTATTTACGGGACACATTTTTTTTGTAATCAATTTTTGTTGAAATGTTTTTTTATTTATTCGAGCATGTAAATGATGAACAAAGAAGTCGATACCGCTTCGTGACGTTGGTCCGACTCGTCGACGAAAGTTTGTTAATGACAATAAAATAAGTAACGTCGGTATCACAGATACCGAATTAATATCGAAGGTAACGTCGATTGATATCGAAAGACAAGGTCGATTAAAATCGAAAGATAACGTCGATTAAAATCGAAAGACAAGGTCGATTAAAATCGAAAGATAACGTCGATTAAAATCGAAAGATAACGTCGATTAGCATCGGCAGATAACGTCGATTAGCATCGACAGATAACGTCGATTAATCTCGAAAGATAACGTCGACTAATATCGAAAGATAACACCAATTAAGAGCGAAAGATAACACGAATTAAGATCGAAAGATAACACCAATTAAGATCGAAAGATAACGTCGATTAATATCGAAAGATAACGTCGACTAATATCGAAAGATAACGTCGACTAATATCGAAAGATAACGTCGATTGATATAGAAAGATAACGTCAATTAACATCGCAAGAGTACGATCGATCGATAATCCACGAGAAATTTGTCACTCATCGAAGGAATCAAATCATTAACGCTTCCCTCTAAAATCAACGCTGAATACCAAATGGTTAAATCGATTATCGAATAAAAGATATTTATTACAGTCGACGAACCAAAATACTGAAAATTCGCTTCTAAAAATAACGTCAACCTTTGCCCACTGGAAGAGAAATTGGAATTGAAAAAAAAAAATAACAATCGTCAATAGACACCAGTCAAAGGATAATTAATTATTTCGCTGCACGGGTGCTGAAACAACACGCTGCACGGGTGAATCCCAAATGAGTGAATTAATGACCATTGCCGTGAAATCCAATGCACTGTCCTATGCAGTGGTCATTCTCATCGGTTTGCGGAAAAAAAAGTTATGAGTTTCGGTAATGAGAACCGATGCTCGACGGCGAGTCCGAAATTCAGCTGTAATACGTGGAGCGTGTCGTGTACCGTAGCCGTCATGGAACTCGAAAGATTCAAATACACTATATCTATACAGCATGGCTAACGTTGAGGCAGGTCGTGCCGCTCGACCCTCATTCTTCGATTCGTCGTATTATAAGGTCGACGGTTTCGTATTTATATAAAAATGCATCTACCGTTTTTGCACCCGCCACGTATAAATTTATTTAATCAACAACCTCTTCGATGTGAAATGTGCGACAAGTACATAATCAGCTGTTCATTAATATATGCTTTATCAACCGTGGCGATGCAAACATTTACAAGACTAAAAAAAACTGAATACACAGCGCGCCTGCAGGATAAAATTATTCATATTTATATTGATATTTCGTATTTATATAAACACTTCTACCATTTTTGCACCCACCACATATACATTCATTTAAACAAAAACATGTTACTCAATGTAAAATGTGCGCCAAGTACATTTGCGAGTCGTTTAAGTCGTGGTTCTTTAAAGAAACGCACAGGAAATCAATAAAATGTCGCCAAGCTCATAATCAGCTGTTCTTTAAACTGAGCGTTTCCAAATATGGCGACGCAACATTTTAAAGGACTCGATTGTACACCAAGCAAAAAAAAATCTAAGTACTCAACGCGCCTACAGCAAAATATGATTTACATTTCGTATTTGTATTTCGTATTTTAAACTTCGCATTTATATTTCGTAATTATACTTCGTATTTATTTTTCGCATTTATATTTAGTATTTATTTTTCGCATTTATATTTAGTATTTATGTAAACACATCGACCGTCTTTGCACCCGCCACGTATACAATCATTTAAACAAAAACATCTCCGATGTAAAATGTGCGCCAAGTAAATTTGCGACTGAGCAGTGTCATTCGTCTTTAAAAAAAAAAGTCCAGGAAATCAATAAAATGTCGCCAAGTCCACGATCAGCTGTTCCTTAAAATAACCGTTTTCACCAGTGACTATGCAAGAACTTGGAGGACGCGACTCTACACCGAACAAAAAAAATCTTTATACTCCGCGCCCCAGTGTATTATTAATGACCAGTATCCAAGAGTATACGCTCGTGCAAATGCGTGGCAAAAGTGCGTGCTAAGGCGGGTGACGCCGTGCAGAGAGTAAGAGATCGAAGCGTCGCGCCGGCCGGCCGGCCGGCCACGTTTCTTTCCCGTGACGTAACGCCCGCTGTCCGGACCGCAGCGCGTTCGCCGCATGAGCTTTTGTCGTCAGCGACGGCGCGCCGTAGCACCACGCGGAGGGGAACCTCTGAATCGTTTAACTGCCATGCTACACGTATCTCGCACTCGCTAAGCGAGCGCGGCGAGTATCTCCGATCGGTCCACACGCGCTCAACGCATCGCGCCCCCCCACACACGTCACGGACGAGTGGGTAATTAAAATAAACTCCATCCTTCCTACGCTACTCTGCACTCTCATGTTATTATAACAATAATAACAACAACAATCATGAAAACAATAACAATAATGACACAACACTGGCGTTTTTCTAACCTTCCGTTCCAACCAAATCTTTTCGCGCGGCAAACTTCGCGTTTTAAATCGACGATTCGACTCACCTCGTCGAATTATCCCGTGCTGTCGATCCTTGAGGCAGAGAATCCCAAAATTCGTCACAATTCGATAAAACACCTTCAATAATGGTTTAGGATTTTTTTTTTCGTGAACTATCAAACCGAGCCTTACGTCGCTGCTTTTAGTTTTCCTTTCTTATTATTTTTTGTTTGCTTGTGGAAGGATCGTGCACCGCTTGTTTTTCGAAACTTTTTTGGGTCACTGGTCTGTGCGCTTTGCGGGGCGTGCGTGTAAGGAGAGCGCACGCCGGTACGACGCTTCTCACGGGAGAACGAACGACGGATTACACTCGAGAATATTTACTGGGATCGTTCGCGGACTGACGTGCCGGCGCAGGCCACCGAAAGGAGAGCTCGGAGCGACGTAGAGACTTCCCCCGATCTACACGCCACGAAGTCTCGCGGCAGACTGAGTACGCGCGGTTCTCGCGTTACTTCGGCCAGGCGGCGAGGCACACGTCGGATGCTGCGAGCGTGCCGGCTGGGATGCGTCAGTGTCGCAACGTGCTCTCCTACGCTGCTGATTTCTCGTTCTCTCTCGCTCTCTCTCTGCACTCTCTCGCTCTCTCTCTGCATGTTGGCTCTCTCCGTCTGTCGTGTTACTTGCTTACTGACTCCTCCCCGGGTTACACTGTGTACAGTGTAGAACTCCACGCGTGGCGTGTTGACCACTGTGGCCCGGAGTCACGAGATTCGATGCGCCCGCAGTGTACTGACCCTCCGGCGTTAACTATCGCGATAACGATAACCTTAGCCCTGCCAGGTGCAGACCGGACGAGGCGCTGTTTCGAACGCCAGCGCAGGTTCCCTCGAAATATTGAATTTCGGACTAACGAGAAATTTTCAACGTTCAGTGGTAACATTTATCTCGATACTCGCATCGTCCTAGGCAATTCGGTTTATCATAATTATGAAGAAAAATTAAATAGGAAAAAATGTTTTAAAGACTTTTCTTAATTCTTTTTTGTTTGCTTTCTTATTGTCATTGTGTGTTTTTTATTGTATCATTATATAGTATCATAGTATCATATATATCTATATATATATATATACATCTGAGAATCGCTACAGTGTAATCCGTTCGAAATTCACCCAAACAACATGAAAAAAAAAACGATTTTACACAAATTTCAGGATTAAATTTATTTACCCGTGGCTTGGATTTCACCTCACAGTCGGACCTCTTTACGGCCGGTCTTGATTTATTTTTCGGCCATTTATTTATTTAATAGAAAATATATTTTGAACACATTTTTTTTAATTTTTGTTTTCTTATTATCGACGAACATATTCATTGTATATATCTAATATGTAATAATAGTCATATATATACATATATATATATAATATGTATCTGAGAATCGCAACGGTGCAAACCTTCGAAATTCACCCGAACAAAATAAATAAACGATTTTACAAAAATTTCGTGACAAAATTTATTTATCCATAACCCAGATTCAACCACACAGTGTTATCTCAAGGTCGGCCTTCATTTATTTTTCGGCCGATTCTTCAATACATCTGCTCTCCAAAGTTTCTCGTATTCTCCAGAGCTTATCGGCTCGACGATTGTCGGAAGTAGCGATCGGAGGTGGGGGGGGGGGGGGGGTGAGCGAGGGATGAAACGGATGCAGGATAAGGTCACATTCGGTAAATACGTGGCACAGTCGGTCGAAGGGTTTTCCGGGCTGACGAGCCAAGAGTTTTCAAGAGCTCCACGATGAAAAGTGCTTTTCTCATGTTGACTCTAAACCGTCGAAGACCCCCCTCTCCCCTCCCTCGCAGAGGTCACCGAGAAGCATCAGGAATATTCTCCCAATGTTCTCCTCGCAGGCTTCTTCACCTTCACAAATACTTTTATCACCGTCGTAGCAGTTGAAAAAAAAAAAAAACAAACAAGAGAAAAAAAAACACGAAACTATCCAGGCGATAAAAACAATTCGAGCGAGTTTGCGGTTGGGGTAAAAAGGGCACATCGCTCGCTCGCTTGACTCCTGTCTCGGTGTTCTCCCTTGCCCTATCGCGTCCCCGTCGGTTGGGCAAAGTGCTCGATGCCCGCGCCGCCACGCACCGTGCAAAACTCGATTCTCGCGGGGAGGCTCGTCGGCCCGCCAAGGACTCTGGGGGACGCGCTGGGTGGGTTCGGCGCGGTGCGCGCACCGAACGAAACTGCACGGGAAACGCCAATGCGTCTCATACCGCGGGGCAGCGTTCGAAAGTTCGAACGCCGGTAAAAACTTTTATCATCTTCACTTTTTTTTTTTTTTCTTTTTCTTTCCATCTTATTTCCGCTACTTTTCTCTCACTGCGTCCTTCGTCGTATTTCCCCGTTTTCTTTTTTATTTACTTTCTTTTTATTATCATACCGACTATTCTAGTTCTCGCGTCGCGGAGGACGAGAAGGCCAGGAATCGGAGAGCCGATAAGTGCGCGAGTTCGCCGGTGAAGCGAACGGCGGCAAAAGTCGCGGCGAGCTGCACACTTTACAGTTAAACTTTGGATTTGTTCTCGGCGTCGCGATGTAAAATTTTTTTTTTTTTTTTTTTTTAATGGACAAAAATTACAGGGACATCCAAGGTACTTACAAGTTGATCGCGTCAAGGGGGAGAGACGGGAGAAAGAAAATAGCGCAAATGGAGGCGATCTTTGCGATACGAAGTTGCTGCGGCGTGGAAAAGAGAATGAAAGGAATAAACAATAAAAGAGAGGCGAGAGAGTAACGAAGCGGCAAGTGAGAGACGCAAGGTACGGCGCAGTGCGACGGGCGTGACGGACCGCTCGCTAAATTAGCGGGGTCGTCGCTGTGGAAGCGGCGGTAGGAAGGAAAATGCGAGAGTACGACCGTATCAAGTAATAATTAAGACAACAAAAACGTATAGAAAAATGTTTAAATTGACAAAGTACGTGGAAGTTTGTGATGTAAACATTTTTTGGAACTTCGAGTCGTTGCAGAAAATGTGTAAGCATTTGACCCTTTTTTTTAAACCTTAACAGGGTTTTTATTAAAAGGTTTTTTGAAACTGTTTATGATTGAATATGTTTATTGAATTTTATTAAGGTTTAGATTTTTATAATTAATTTTGTAATGGTAGTAAGTTTATTAACGATACATAAAATGTAAGAGTTTTTTTATATGTAACAAACTTATCTCTCTTCGCCTATATTGCATATTGCCAATTGGACATCGACCGCAAATTCTGACACCATTATTACAAGGTTTTCCCTAGCGCTTCATAGCTTGCATGAATGGAACCTGTACTAATTAGTAGAAGTAAATGTTCAGTTTTTTATTTCGTTGTTCATTATTTCTAATTGTCGGTATAATGTATGTATGGGATATTTAAATGTAGGTGTTACATATTGTTCGAGTTGTATGCAAAGCGGTTTAATATTCTCTATTAGCATCTCAGCGAATAGATTTATTTATTTTACTAAAGTGGATAAGATAAGATAGATAAGATATATGTTTATTTGCTCGTAGGAATAGAGTTTCCGTATCAAAGGGAGATGCCATTTACATAGTTTTGGATTTTTTTTTACTTTACATAGTATAGTTGAACATCACATCCTAAATTTAGCGCACTTAAATTTATTCTAGATCGCCTAAACCCTGTTACTCGTTTAACATAAAAGAGCGTATAGCCAGCGCTCCGGCTTGTAGTAAAAAGATCTTTTGTGGCTTTGTACTCACTTTTTTCTAGCAGAAGTATCATATTGCCGTTATTTTCAAGGTATTTTTTAATAAATTGCGATCTAACGCCTTCGTATACCGGACATTTGCTGATAAAATGCTCTACTGTTTCCGGCAGATGTAAGTTACAAAGCGTGCAGTTTGCCGTAGGCTGCAGCGTGTAAGCTATGCCATTAACTATAAAGCGGCAGTTTTTATTAAAGTATGGATTTCAAAAATTTATTTATTGTATACAAATTTTGATTTAAAAGATGTATCCATTTTATTAATATTTAAATAAAAATTAGTTACCGGAATGGAATAAAAAAAAAAATGGTCAATCTTCGTTTCAGGCGCTAATGCGAATCCACTTATCTCAGCTGCTAGCTCGATATTCGATACGGAAACCGGAGTCAGAAATTGCTGCGAAGTCAGTTACGCTATTACCGTGGGATCGATCGGCCGCGAAGGATCTATTGGCCGGAGGATATCGAAGAGTGGCCGAGGTCCATCGGAGCAAAGATCCATCGGGGTCAAACCCATTTCCGCAGGCGCTTCCTGGCTCGTCATCGCATATTCCTGCGGAGGATTAAGATGACCCGTTTCGATTATATCCGCTGGTATATCGAGCGCTATTAGTCACGAGAGACAGAGAGCCCGCGGGTGGAAAGTGGAGCGGGTAAGTGGGGTTGACAGTGCGATAACGACTTCGCGGGACGCGCGACTCGATAACATTTCGCCTCTTCGATAGATTCTGCATGCCGGTCGAAAAATAGAGACACTGGGGCAAATCGTTCGAACGTCCCGCTCGTGACGGGCAACATTTTTTCGGAACTATTTTCGAGGAGAAAGTTCCACACGGGAGATTAACAAAATTGGATTATCGAATTGTCCATCGGTAGACTTGAAGAGCCAGGCTGCGCTTCTCCCTGCGGTATCTCGATCCGCTATCGGAATCCATTATTATGCAGCGGAGAGTGAGGTAAAAAAAATAGTACGAAAAAAAAAATTGCAGGCGCTTATTTTTACACCCGACTGCCCGCTAGGGCAAAAGACGGGAGTCATGCGTTTCACTGCGAGCAGCCGGCTCGGCGACTTTCAGCAAGCGCCAGTAAATGGGTAACGGCTAAAAATTACTTGAGGTAGTCCTTGCGAATAGTGTTCACTTCGCATAAGTTTCAGAGAAATAAGAGGGAATTATATACACTTCTCGATGGTATAAAATTCTGAAAAAAATCAAGTATATTAAAGGTGCTGAAAATATTCATTTTGCATAATAATAATTCCAAAATGTTATTAAGAAATCGATGATAAATAAAATTGCTAAATAAATCTTCCGGAAACCTAACTTTTTTTTCATGAAAATGATTCATTTATTTTTCTGAATACGTATGAATTTTTTCAGATTTTTAAATTCACTTTGAGTTTTATGATTTTCTACAAATGTTTGCCATATGAAAAAGAAAAATTCATAGTGAGTTTAAAAATCTAAAAAAATTCATTCGTTTTCAAAAAAGTGAACGAATCACTTTCACAAAAAAAAAAGTTCAGGTTCTTTATTGTCGGTTAATTTTTCAATCAGTTTGTCGGGCTTTTTTCGATTCATTGTTTCATGTTTTTTTAAATTCAGGACATTGACTTTTGTGTTTTTACAATATCGGTAATCAAGATTTTCCGATTATTTCAATTAGTGTAAAAAAAAATCAAGAATGAGGTCCGTCTGAATATTCAGCATTCGGGACTTCTGTCTCGCTCCGTTTTTTTCGGGTTCATTTTATTACGGCATGAAGATAGCCAACCCATATTCTGCCGGACTCGGCGCGCATCTTCTACTGCGCAGACTTCTCACCGGTGGGAAACGTTGTGGCATTTTTCTTCACCCATTGAGCTGAATCATCGTTGCCTCGCTATTTCATTGTTTTAGTCTGAAATTATGTTCAAAATTCATTCGGAGAAGAGGACCGGAAACTTCCACTTATTTAAAAACGTCCGCACACTGTTTCCCACTCTCCCCCAGGTAGGGACCAGATTGCGACATCAGAATCTGGATCCAAAACTATTACGGTTCAACGCGACGTGACGTCTCGACGCGTGACCCGAGCGAGTTCCACCGGGTTAATGTACCCTTAACGATAAATCATTCCTGATATAATTACTTAACGATGTCACGAATTTTCGACGCCGTGTTGCTAAAAGCTCCGCAAGATGACTAAACTTTCGACGTTGAAGTGATGGAAATACCCAAATCACGTGATCATATATACGTATGTACATAAATATAGCCGATTTGGAAATATCATTTTTCGACCGGAAGTAGCGTCATATCGAAAATACCTCACATCCGGTTTAAAAATGTGACCTTTCGAGCGGAGGTGACGTCATATCGAAAAAACGTCACATCCGGTTTAAAAATGTCACCTTTCAACCGAAAGTGACATTTTTGATATAACAAATTGTTATACTGGAAATACGTCACTTGCGGTTTTAAAATCTCATTTTTCCAGCGGAAGTGACGTCTTACCGGAAATACATCACTTAGGGTTTTGACGTTTCGTTTTTCGACCGGAAGGGGCGTGGGGAGCGAGACAAACATACAAACAAACAAACCCAGTTTTCCGAAATATCCATAATATTCATACGGCATACATAATATATATATATATATATATCTATCGCTGCATCTTAACTATGTTACATAGTAGCTACAATCCTCGATTTCTCAGAGCATACAGCGAGTCTGGAATTCTGTAGCGCGATCCACGGAAAGAGCGTAGAATTATAAAGTGTACTTTATAATTGTTTATGTACATACTGTACGGCTCTCTGCTAATACCCATACTTTCATCGATAAATTAAGTAAACTGTATAGCTCCCGACTTCCAAGCTCTCTCCCGGTATCAATGTGCGGGTGTGTGCTCGCGAATTCGTGTGAGTACACGCGAGAGCTCACAGTACGCAAACGAACCTCGCGCACACAGTTCACCTCCACTTTGTATCATCTCGTTTCCGGGAAACCGTGCTGCTCACAAGATCTATCCGCACACAGAGATAAAGTGGACGATGTACGAGTCCCTAGCGCGCGCGGACGCGCCTCGCCCGGTGTTAATCACGGAATGAAAACTCCGTCCACCGACCTCGTGCATTCCCTGTTCAACTGCGCACTGGAGTGCGCTGCGGTATAGTGGACGGTGTAGTAGTAGAGATAGTATGAACAAGAGACACAGGTTGCAAATATGGTTTTTATACTTTTGCTGCATCGGCACGTAATAATCATGACTTCGTGACAATTATGACCTCGCAATAATCATAACCCCGTAATAATCATGACCTTATAACAATCATAATCTCGTAATAATCATGACCGCGCAATGATCATGATCTCGTAGTAATGATCTTGTAATCATCATGATCTCGTAATAATCATGATCTCGTAGTAATGATCTTGTAATCATCATGATCTCGTAATAATCATGACCTCGCAATAATCATAACTTCGCAATAATCATAACCTCGCAATAATCATGACCTCGTAATAATCATGATCTCGTAGTAATGATCTTGTAATCATCATGATCTCGTAATAATCATGACCTCGCAATAATCATAACCTCGCAATAATCATAACCTCGCAATAATCATGACCTCGCAATAATCATCACCTCGCAATAATCATCACCTCGTAATAATCATGATCTCGCAATAATCATAACCTCGCAATAATCATGACCTCGCAATAATCATGACCTCGCAATAATCATCACCTCGTAATAATCATGATCTCGCAATAATCATCACCTCGTAATAATCATGACCTCGCAATAATCATAACCTCGCAATAAACATGACCTCGCAATAATCATACCTCGTAATAATCATGATTTCGTGATAATCATGATCTCGTAATAATCATGATCTCGTTATAATCATCATCTCGTAATAATCATCATCTCGTAATAATCATCATCTCGTAATAATCATCATCCCGTAATAATCATGGTCTCGTAATAATCATGACATCGTAATAATCATGACATCGTAATAATCACGACCTCGCAATAATCATGACATCGTAATAATCATGACCTCGCAATAATCATGACCTCGCAGTAATCATGATCCCGTAATAATCATGGTCTCGTAATAATCATGATCTCGTAACAACCATGACCTCATAATAATCATGACCTCCCAATAAACATTAATATTTTGAATTCTGTGAATGTTTAGATCGATATTAAACGTTGTCAAAAAAGTTATCCATTGTTATCTTTTGTATGCAAAGACACAAAGTTTGCATTCTCTTCGAATATCATTTACGAGATAACGCTTCACGAAGTTTATAAGATGTGCGTGCAGCATTACCACGCTCTTTTCCACGCACGAGTAATAATATAATGCATGAAGAGAGGTTGAAGCAGGAGTACGAGTAGAGAAGAGCGTCGCGACGCTCAACACGGCGTCCACTGTATGCGATTCGCGATGCATCGTTCCGCTACCAAGGGGGCGTCTCGTTTCCATGCGAGCCTCGCGTCGTAATACACGAGGGCTTCGTTATTAAGCGCTGCTTTCATTCATCACCCGCCCCCGCTCTTTTACTCTATTTTACCTCTTTCGTTTTTTTTGTACTTTATTATTTATTATGGATGGCCAACTTTGTCTCCGCCCCTTCTTTATTTATTTACCACAAATTGCGAAGAGAGTAACTGCACAGCTAGGAAAACCCATTAGAGATTTTAAGGGCGTAGAGTGTTCGGCACTTCGAGCGGACGATAAGTGTCTTGGACGTTTTTTTTTTCAATTAAATGGCCATTTCGTGTGACGAAACGATTTTTCCATCTCTTGTAATTTAAAGTGCGATTCTCCGAGTACTCTGTTCGTGCTCTTCGCGAATCTTCTCTCCTCGAAACTGCACCGTCAGCGGGATGTGCAGAAGCAACGATCTCTCGATCCATCTGCAGTTGGTGTAATGGCTGGCGTCACATTAATTTTTCATAACTCTTTCGTTCGTCCCTGAATAGCGAGAGCTTATAAATTATTTCCGCGAATAATTTTATAATTTATAATGATGTGCAGAATAGAAGGGACGATCGCTCGATCCATCTGCAGTCGGTGTAATGGCCGCCGTCCCATTAACTTTTCATAAATCGTTCGTTCAGTCCTGAATAGCGAGAGCTTATAAATCTTTTGTGCGAATAGTTTTGCAATTTATTATGTAATTCAGTACTTCGTCCAGAAGGATCCGGAGGAGCGACGGTCATTCCGTGTATTTGCAATCGTGGTCGTTTTTCCGTCGAATCGAAAGTAAAACGACCTTTATCATTTGTTGTTAACAAATAAATTAAGGTTTTTTTTCAATCATTCGGTCGTTAGATAGAAAATGTTGTAATCAAAGATCTATCAAAATTTCAACTCAATTGGACAAATAGATTTTGATATACGATGTCCGTTGTTAATAGTTTTTTGTTAATTAATATATAAATATTTATATATATAGTTTTATTATATTAATTCAATTAATATAATTAAATATATTTATTTATTATAGTTTTATTTTATTGATCCTTCTAATACACGAGTTAAAATTTTTTTTGAAAATTCACCTGTTTTTTGGCTTACGTCACAGTAAATGGGTAAAAAGGCACGCATATTTCGTGATATTTTTTCTCGGTAAATATACGCATTATCTATTTGATTTTTTTAGGGTGGAAGGAGAATATACTAAAGAACATTTAGGCATTTTTGCATTCAACGTTATTGTTATTATGTATGTTTTTTAACGGTGGGCGTAAATAATTTTTTTCGAACTTTCGTTTTCGGTGGCCCTGATTTCGACTTGTCATTTTATCTAAAATAAATTGTTGTAAATTGTTTCTTAACAAATTATATATAACGCGGTCCTTGACGAAGGAAAAAAAATTGGCAAAATAGCGGCGATTTGAAAATAAATCGAGTTTCACTCATGTTTTTACACTTTTAATCATTTTTGAAAATTATTATTAATTATTGTTTTCAAATATGAAAACGTCAAGGACTAAAGAATCGGCTGAAGTATATCGGTAAAAATGTTCATAAAAATTCATCAAACCACTTTTGACATATCAGGCACCTTTTGACACCGTCCTGAAAATCACGTTTTGAGAAAAACGCGTTCAAAGTTTAGCCGCGCAGCTGCTCTCTAACGCTCGTAATTCAGTGAATTTCAACATAAACATTTAACTGAATATTCTTGACACTATAAATTATTACAAAAAAAAAAAAAAAAAAACAAACAAACAAAAATGAAAGAAATAAAAATCGATATTTTACTGTGGCGTAAGTCCTTAACCGATCTGGTTAACTCGGACGGTACGGTCACTTTGGCCCTCACCGTCGCGATTATTTTCATTTATCTCTTCCTCTTTCCCCCTCGCTCAAGGGTGCACAGAGGAGGCAAAACGTCGGCGACATCGTCGTCAGAGAAACCCAGCAAGCGCTGAGAAACACTCTATATACACACTGCAAGCGCTGTGCGACACTCAGAGCTTCGTCGTCCAGGATGCTGGTCTGCGAAGCCGTCCCTCGTTCTCTCTCTCATTCCGTCTGCGTTTCTCTCTCGAGTTTCCGTAATCAGATGCAGTGACGAGGGTTCGATTAGCCAGAGGGCCCCGCGTGCCTCTCGCCGGAGCTGTTCGCAAGCTGGTTTCACTCTTGGGCTCGGAAATGGCATTCGCCACGAGAATCGGATCAGTGATATACATGCATATATATATCTATATATATGTATAGATATATACATATACACATATACATATATATGTATACATATATATGGGGCATTCCATACCGATTCGACTTACGTCGGACCCTCGACCTCTTCAATTCGGTTGGTAATTTTTTATAATATAGTTCTAACTCTAAAAATCACTCCAAATTTTTTTTTATTTTTTTTTTATTTTCATTAATTACAATTTTTTAAATTGTAATTAATATTGTTAGCCCAAATGAAAAAATCTGAAAAAATTCTCAAAAATCCTGTATCAGGTATGAAAATTTTCAAACCTAGAGCGAAAGTGGTATCGCATTAGCTTCTATTTTTTTTAAATATAATTTTAAATAATTTTAAATAATACAAAAAAAATAGAAGCTAATGCGATACCACTTTCGCTCTAGGCTTGAAAATTTTCATATCTGATACAGGGTTTTTGAGAATTTTTTCAGATTTTTTCATTTGGGCTAACAATATGTTCACTTTGAAAAATTGTAATTAATGCAAAGTAAAAAAAAAAAAAATTGGTGTGATTTTTAGAGTTAGAATAATATTATAAAAAATTACCAACCGAATTAAAGAGGTCAAGGGTCCGACGTAGGTCGAATCGGTATGGAAAGCCCCATATGTATACATATGTATAGATACACGTATGTATAGATACACGTATACAAATATATGTATCGGTATATATAGATACGATGGAAGACAGAGAGTGAGATGGGAAATTGACGAGGAGGAGTATATTAGCAGCGGAGAGGTCCGTGTGCTAAGCTCGAGAACATCCGCAGTTCGGTAGTCTGTGCCGATGACGATGTTCACGGGAAATCGATATGCCAGTACCGGCATTAGATACGGTGCAGATATAACACGGCCAGTACACGGTGAGCATTCCGGAGCGGTGCTGAACGGTACTGAGCAGCGCACAGTGTGTGGCTACATTGCAGCTATTCCCGAACACGACAACGTACCCTCGTTAATCCAGGATCTTTACATCCGCAGCACTGCCATCTGTACACGCAAGAGACTGTACACACCGTTCCTTGTGTTCCTCGTTTTACATTCGGTATTTTATATATAGTATTGAAAGGTTGTTTGTTTCTTTAACAATTGTTTGTCCCAATTGTCAAACGTCTGCAGAATCTCCTCAGGGGACCCTTTCTTAGATTCTGATAACGATTCCCCTATTATAGTATTTTGATACTGTTGTTTGGATCTCGGTGAGTCGGGCACGATAATGCGGTGCACAACAGCGTTGTGTACTATCGTCGTGTGCAAAAACACTCATTTTTTAATCGTAAATACCTCATTTCCGGTTAAAAATCTTCTTTTTCGACCGGAAATGACGTCACGCCGGAAATACGTCACTTCCGTTTTGAAAATCTTATTTTTCGACTGGAAATGGCGTCACACCGGAAATCCGTTACTTCCTGTTTCAGAATCTCATTTTTTAACCGGACGTGACGTATTTATTGGAAGTACGTCACTCCCGGTTTGAAAATCACTTTTTTCGACAAGAAGTAACGTCATGCCGGAAAAAAGTGACTTCCTGTCGAAAAATGAAATCTTCAAACCGGAAGTGATGTATCTCCGGTATGACGTAACTGCCGGTCGAGTAATAAGATTCTCAAACCGGAAGTGATGTATTTCCGGTATGACGTGACTTCCGGTCGAGTAATGAGATTCTCAAACCGGAAGTGATGTATTTCCGGTATGACGTGACCTCCGGTCGATTAATGAGATTCTCAAACCGGAAGTGATGTATTTCCGGTATGACGTGACCTCCGGTCGATTAATGAGATTCTCAAACCGGAAATGAGGTATTTCCAGGAAATCTCCGGAATTGTGGATTTTTTCCGGAAACGGACGGGAGATCCGGGGGATCCGCAAGCGGCAAGAGACGCATCCTCATTTCCGCAAATGAGGCTTACGAACGAAATGAGGGAATCCCATCGTCTCTTCTCGTCGCTGAGAAATCTCCCTCGTTGTTTTTCTTTTTTTTTTTCTCTTCTTCTTCCAAGTTCACGAAGCGACAACGCAGCGGAGCGGTTGACATCGTCCGGACCTTCTTTCTCTAATTGACAGAATCAAGGAGGAGGACGGATACAATTTCGTGCTGTCGGGAATAGTAGCTTTCCACCGGAAGATTTAGCTTGACGGGTAAGTAAGCACCTCCCCAGTGAAGCGCCAGTGGAATTATAGGAAAACGTTTTCCCCCTCACTACTGTCGGTACTCTCGAATTCGCAACGATCCTCTCTTCATCTCGCCATCGCCTCGTCTCCTCGCTGCGGACGAACGGACGTATTGCAACGAGGCACCGGGGGAGACGGAGGACAATGCGAGACGACAGCGGGAAACGGTATTACAGGGAGTGGAACCGGCTAATGAGAACGGCCACGTTTCACAGAGAGCGACACACGGCCAACGGACCAGCGACGATATAGGATCGCCCCTGTCGGAGATGAGAGGAGAGAAGCTAACTGAATCGCCCGTTTACGGACATGCGTAAGCCTCCAATGAGCTTCAAACTTCACCATCAACGTAACGTGCTGAAGCCTCTCAGCCAGAGCCGAATTTTCGCTTTCCGATCTTTCGAGTCATCTCATTCACAAAATGAGATTACGTTCGCCGCTTTATTGTTGCTTCTTCGTGGAGAGGAAGCTTTGTTTCGGGGAAAGAAATGTTTTTCATGGTTTTTATGAGAACGCTTTTAGAATGTTCCAAAACATCGAAAAATCAACTTTTGAAAAAATGTCCGGATGTATGTGTGTGTGTTTGTGTGAAATAGACGTAAAAATTCAAACCGCTTTATAGCGGTTTGAATTTTTACGTCTATTTCACAGATAACTCGAGAATGCCTCGACCGATCAAGCCGAAATCAACCACATGCAGTATGTGGTGCGGTTAATAGTCAATGTTTTTTCGAAATTTGATGTAAAAAATTTCGAAAATTGACTTTTTAAAAAAATGTCTGGTCGCGCTCTAACTCTTACAATTTTTTTAGCTAACCGGTTAAAAATTTGTGCACAGACGGAATATGATCGCCCGAAGATCCCTATTAAATCGATCGAAACGTTTCGATTTGATGTAATTTTGATTTTTTTTTTTATTTCATGAAAAATTCGAACTTCACATTCGACGCAAGTCAAATGTGAAACGACTTTGAAAACGCTGCTGTGGAATCTGCGTAACGCGTAACGCGTAATGCATTACCGGGTTTCCAATAACGTGACTTATTCTGCTCTGAAACTCGCGTTACTGGGTTCCTAATAACGTGACTCACTCCATTGTGAAAGTGCGCGACGCGTAATGTCTTACTGGGTTTCCAATAATGTGACTTACTCTACTATGAAATCTGTGTAACGCGTAATGCGTAACGCGTAACTGGGTTCCCAATAACGTGAGTTTACCGTGAAATTTGCGTAACGCGAACACGTTACCGCGTTTTTGATAACGGGACTTGAAAATGCAAAACGTCCCTAAAGAAATTTCACTTCAATAATGTGACTTACTGTACTGTGAAATATGCGTTACGCGTTCCCAATAATGTGACTTTCTTGACGCGTAACGCGTAACTCATAACGGGTAACGCGTAACCCATAACGCATAACGCGTAACGCGTTCTTGATAACGGGACTTGAAAATGCAAAACGTCCCTAAAGAAATTTCACTTCAATAATGTGACTTACTCTTCTGTGAAATATGCGTTACGCATTCCCGATAATGTGACTTTCTCTACTGTGAAATTTGCGTTACGCATAACGGGTAACGGGTAACGCGTAACGATGTGCCACTAACACGTCTTATTTCAACCTGAAAATGCAAAACGTTCCTAAAAAAGTTTAACTTCAAAAAAATTGATTGTGCATTCATTAACCATTAATTTTTCATCGATATAGTTACTGATAAGAAATCAACATTTAAATTACTACGGATGTACGGGTTAAGGGGTTGGGGAAGGGGAATTAATTTGACATCAACTTAAGCTGCTAAAAAAATGATAGAGTTAGATAAAAAATAAATCAAAATTACAGTAATTTCTCAACTACATAGGTAGTTGATAAAAAAAATGATAAAGTTTGGGAAAAAATAAATGAAAATTACGGCAATTTCTCAACTACATAGGTGTGTGCAATCGTTGTACTCTTCTGCAATGGGCGCTCGAATCTTCTCTCCACAGAAAAAAATAAAATAAAAAAAAAATAAAGAGAAGAGACGACCCGGCAGAAGATCGGGCGCCGTTCTCGATTCGCTCGGTGAGAATCGGCACGGAACCATCGGGGATTCCCCTTCCGCCGACCGGCCAGTCTCGGCTACTGCTTTGGTAAAACAACCGACGGCTCGAACGTTTATGTAGGTAACACGCTTGTTCGCGAACTCCATGAGCACCAAGGAGAATCCGCGAGATCGGCAGGTGCGATAGACGATACTATATGTGTAACACGCCACTGTTCCCGTATATCGCATTACCAGCAGAGCGTGAATCATTGCGGTGAATGGCCAGCGTATCACTCGATGTACTTTTTTTTCGAATCGGCAAATTATTGCCTCCTCTTCCACGTTAATTAAATCGTCCGTGACTCACCGATCCTTTTCCCGAGGCAGTCCCAGCACATAATTGTTCGTCGGATACGTTGTTGATTTTTTTTTACACGCTACGAACGAGGACACAGACGTACGTGTGTGTAAAGATTCAACAACACCAATTTAAAAAAAAGAAAAAAGAATCCCGCGATTGAATATTTTTTAAGCCTTTGAAACGCGTGTATCGCAGGCGAAACGCCTCTTTGAAATCGGAAAAAATGCATCACTAACCAAACGATGTATTTGAAACTTCATACGTGTAAAAAAAAGTATGCTTCAAAGGGTCAATGAATTTTCTGCGGACATCATTTTTTAGCAATTATAGAAAAAGTCTTCGACTCAAATGGAGAACGCGAATAAAAAAAAAAATCAAAACCCGCGAAAGTTATTAGTTTTCAACAAGCAAAACGTTGTAAAATAAATTTACAAAATTATAAAATGATCAAGTAAAAAATAGAAAAAACGAATCTCACGATCAGTCGTGAGATTCTTTTGTTCTATTATATCTATCTATTCTATCTATTCTTTTTTTTCTGAATATTTGTTGATCCTTTGAAGCACGGTGCATCACAGGTGACCTCTTTTAACTAAAAAAAAGCTTCCTCTATGAAGAAGCAAAAATGCATTAATAACCAAGCGAAGTATTTGAAACGTGATATTCGTAAAAAAATATGTTATTAAAAAAGGTATGCTTCAAAGGGTTAATGAATATTCTGTGGAAATAATTTGTTTTTTAATTATGAAAAAAGTCTTCGATCCAAATAGGGAACGCGAATAATAATAAAAAACCGCGCAGGTTATAAGTTATAAGCTAGTAAAACGTAAAATAAATTTACAAAATTATACAAATATCAAGTGAAAAAAGGAAAAAAATAATTCCATGAGTGAATATTTGTGGACTCTTTGATGAAGCACGGTGTATCACAGGTCACAGAACGCTTTGAAATTAAAAAAATGCATTAATAACCAACCGATGTATTTGAAACTTCATACCCATACATTTTTTAATTAAAAAAAGTATGCTCAAAGGATCAATCGATTTTCCACGTAAATAATGTATTTAATTACAACAAAGCCTTCGATCCAAATGGGAAACGTGAATAAAAAAAAAAAACAAAAACCGCGTAGATTATAAGTAATAATCAAGTAAAACATTGTCAAATTAATGTACAGAATCACAAAACTATCTGGTTAAGAAATTTCCGATATTTATAGAAAGCACCAACCGTTACTTTCCCCAGAGTGCCGTCTTGGCCACCACTAAAATTGCCATGTATCCTAGGCACGGGACATTTATTACGTAATTTGCAGAAAATCATTATGCAGAAAATAAATTTCTTAATTAAAAAAAGTATGCTCAAAGCGAATTAAACGCGAATTAAAAAAAAAACAAAAACCGTGTAGATTATAACTAATAATCACGTAAAACATCGTCAAATTAATGTACAAAATCACAAAACTATCTGGTTAAGAAATTGTCGATATTTATAGAAAGCACCAACCGTCACTTTCCCCGAGTGACGTCTTGGCCACCACTAAAATTGCCATGTATCCTAGGCACGGGACGTTTATTATGCAATTTGCAGAAAATCATTATGCCCGTATTATTCGCAACGAGAGATCGTGTCACTCTGTGGGGAACCGTGCGGTCTGTCGGTTGAGCAACGGACGAAGGAGACCGGTTGCATTATCGGACCGTGCGCGAATCGTTATAAAATGATAATAACAAAGTTTCCGCGAATAAAGTTATCCCCTTATCCCTGTGTAGGATCGCGCGCTGGCGAATAGCCCGTAGACACTCCGTTACGTGCATTTATTCAGTGGACATTTAATTATTTAAATGGCTCTACGGCCAATTCCTTCGGCAACGGTGTCGGACTCGATCCTCCGCCTCTTCCGGCTCGCCGAACTGGCGAGAACGAGAGGGGAGAAGCGGAAGCGAGGGTGGCGGGCGGGGGTGGCAAAAAGTAATCAACCGAGTAATTCCGCGTGGTCTCGCGACACCGAAGAGCGACTTTCGCATTTCCTATTCTATTCCTCTCGTCTGTTTCACTACTCGAGCTTCGGTTGCCTCCCACTTGGCACGCTCCGATGTCGGCCCGAGTGTTGCTCAACGGAAATCATGATAGCGGCCTTTTTGCAGTGACACGGCTAGTTTCGAGGGAGGAAGCTCAAATTTACAAAGGCTCGAGCGTTTCAACACTTCGGGCAATTTTGCCGGATAGAAGTGGATTTTTTTTTTTTTTTTTTTTGAGAACTCCGTCGGCAAGGCAGAACTCTACAGGTGTCGATTCGAGGATACTCGGAGACGGTCTCGGGATAGGGGTGAGAAACGAGTCCCAAGAGAATCTTGGCCTTGTATTCCGTGGAGTATCGTATTGTCGAGTGAGAATGGGATTCAGCGTCACCGCAAGCACTCGATTTCGGTCTGTTTTGGAAACCGTCAACCCGGCTGATACGGAGGGCGGGACATTCAAAATTTAGTTTAGAGCGTGAAATTGTTCTATATGTGTAATCTGTGGCAATCTATGTGTAGAAAACACTTAGGTAAACCCAGGGAATAATTCATTTGACGGGTTTCCTTCGAATAATTTTTTGGTACATTATTAAAAAAAGATATAAATTTAATATGCCGGACTGGAAGTTTTTATGCAAAAACTAGCACACTAAATTTGATGTAAAATTTGTAATTTTATCACGAAAAATGAACGGACTTTTAGATCGAAATTAAAGTAATTATTGCAATTGAAGTCCTTTTATAGCAAAATTGATGTAATTTATTAAAAGTAATATACTTCTAAATTTTTTTTTTAATATACTGTACGTTAATTTTTCATCACATTGTGCATGAAATTTAAGTTTATGCATAAAAACTTGCTGTACTAGTACATTCAATTTCGTACGAAGTTGTTTTACAGCAGTAGTAGTGAATTTATTGACAATACAGAACATCGAACATTTTATGATACGGAACAAACTTCACCGTTTGAGACAAACATTTTGACACTATAAAAACAAAACCTCGGTATTTCAAGTCAAGAAATTAATTTCAAAAATTGAAAACTAAGCGTAAGGAGGTTGGTCACGCTATGTCCTACCGTGACGCTTTAATTTAATTTTTAATTTTTAACCCTTTGAGACATACAGTTTGACACTAAAAACAAAACCTCGGTATTTCATGTCAAGAAATTAGTTTCAAAAATTGAAAACTAAGCGAAAGGAGGTTAGACACGCTACGTCCTACCGTGACGCAAAGGGTTAAATCGTATAACGCACATTTCCGCCGACCAAGGTTCTCCAGCCATTAATTTTTTATTGAGTACAAATAAATTGTTTATTTAATAAAAATATATAAATATATTGATTCTTCGGAAAACCCGTGAAATAATTATGTTTCCGGGTCTGTACTTCCCGGAAAGGAGGATCCTTCCCGGAAGGATGACTAGGTTGGATACAAATTTGTTCTGCCAGGTGAAATTGAATATTTTATATAATGAGCCATCAAAAGTGCCTCTCAAGAACTGAATAGGCCGGCTAAAACCGTAATTAAATTACACTTTAATGTAGATAAAAAAAATGAAAGCGATGCTTAGAACCGTTCACGCCGATTTAACTACCGTGAAATTCGATCCGACGCCTCGTTGATTTTTTCGTAACCGGAAGGACGAAGCGAGCGTATAATAGGATTCGTTCGGTGGCTATTGTGACATCCGTATCTACACACCGAGTGTAGATAGGGTGTGAATAGAGCACAGGTATTCCTCGTGGCCCGCAATATCGCACGATGCCCGTGAGATAAAGTGAGATAGGGGGAGAGAGTGAGAAGGAAATGGCACAGCGGTCGTTTCGAGAAATCGTGAGTTTCGAGATGCCGGTGGTGGCTCTCGTGCTGCGCGATTTCGTGAACGTCGACGGGTACCGGATGTACCGAGATCCAGAGGTCGAGATAACTATAACTCGGTAAGAAGAGCTCAACAGGTATGTTCCAGGATCTACACGACTGTACTGTTTGCGAGTAAAATTAAAATAGGTTCCGGAGTTTCGTAGACTTTCGAAGATGCCACGAATTTATTATTATTATTATTATTTTTTACAGATTGGGCCGTAGGGAGCATTTTAAGTAATTCCTCGTTCAGAGCTCCGAGCAGCGGGAATTTAAAAAGTTAAGAGAGTTAGAAACGTAGTTATTTTCGAGAGACGCCGACGAGTGTCATTGAAGATTTAGGCATTGATAACTCGTGGTAGATTAATTGGGGGGGGGGGGGGGGGGATTGTGGGGCAAAATGGACCGTACTTAAAATCGTCGTATTAAATTTTATTATATATTTCAGAGTCCTTTTTGCTCCACTTTGTCCATATGACCCATAATGTAGGTTACTTCGCGGCGAAATAATAAACGAGATTGCAGATCGGATTTATTATTACCAGGTACGTTGCAGGATATACACGAGTGTACTGTTTGCGAATAAAATTAAAATAGATTCCAGAGTTTCATAGACTTTCGAAGATGCCACGAATTGTTTTTTATTTTTTGTTTATTTTTTTTTTTTACATATTGGATCGTGGGGAACATTTTAAGTAATGTCTCGTTCAGTGCTCCGAGCAACGGGAATTCGAAAAGTTAACAGAGATAACAACGCAGTTATTTTCGAGAGACGCCGACGAGTATCATTGAAAATTTACGCATCGATAACTCGTGGTATATTAATTAGGGGGGGGGGGGGCAAAATGGACCATACTCAAAATCGTCGTATTCAATTTTATTATAAATTGCAGACTCCTCTTTACCCCACTTTGTCCATATGATCAATAATATTGGTTGCTTCGCCGCGAAATAATAAACGAGATAGCAGATCGGATTTATTATTACGAGTGGCGCAGCGCCATTGAACCGTTCATGAAAAGACTTCCACGTCCGAGCTCGTACAAACACCCTTTGACGCAGAGGCACCTCTGTCAAAATTCAATAAAAATCAATATTCAGTAATTAATCAAAATGAATGAAAATAAAAACCGAAGCAAGGCCAAATTTCTTGATTTTAATTAAAAACCGAGTGCCACGAGGCGCGCTCTTGATCTCACATCGGCTCGCAGCTCAAAGAAGATACCTCCGGAAGAGCGCAGAGACAGCGCCGCCAAACAAAAAATAATTAATAAATAAACAAAAAGTTTTCCTGCGACCTCGAATAGAAAAATCTTTTCACGACAGCATCGACTTTGACTTAGAGCGGCAACGCACTGGAGGCTTGCAACTCCGCTCGCTGCCTCGCAACCGTGCTCGCAAAGTCGCAAAGGTTTTCCCTCCCAACGATACTCGGCGATCCTATTAAAGTTGCTTTGAAACGAACTCCGCCCTTAAAAACGAAGCGAGTTGCCATAGCAGTATCCGGGATTCGATCCTGCTCCGGTACTCTCTTCCTGTATCCTCCGCGCACCGCTGGCGTGGAAGGAATCGATGCGGAGGGCGAAAGCGGGGCAAGATGGAACACCGGGGCAAAACGGACCAACTACACGAATTTTGAGGCGGGAAACATCAAAGAAAAGTTTCCTCCCGAATGGCGGAGTAGGCTGGTCCATTTTGCCCCGGTGTTCCATTTTGCCCCATTATCCTTCGATGCCTTTTGGTCAAAGCCGTCACGGAGCCCGACTACCGACATCGCGAGGTTTTCAGTGATGCCTCGTATATGCAGTACGATTACCGTTTCGCAAAGCTTCGACGGTGAAGTTTCGTTACGGGAAACGTGTAACTCGACGGTCCTTCGAGTGTACACGAGAGCGTTAACGCTCGTGCCTGCCGTACGTGGGAAATCGAAAATTCGAGACTCGTAGGGGAAACTTTGAACTTTGGACTTCTAACGAAGCGAAAATACTGTTTTACCGTAACATTCACCGGAGTTCATTATCGCTGATTGAATTGAACTTTGCGGACAATTTGTGTAATTAATACATTTTCTCGTCAACATGCATTTTATTTGAGCAACTGTTCGATGGAGCGATAGCTCCCACTTTCGGTTTTACTGAATTTGCTGAATTGTCCAGAATTTAAATGCATTTTTTATATGGAAAAATTAAAAAAAAACAATTTTGGATGATATGCAGATTTTACGAAAGGTGTGGCGGTGCATAAATATCTAAAAAAATGTAAGTGTTTAAATAAAATATACACCAACGGCAAATATTAATTTAATAATTAATAATTAATAACAATTATTATCATTGATATTAATTTCAATATTTTTATATTTATTTCGATACAGTCGAAATTTGTCTGACGGGCATTGGAGTGGCCAGCCCAAGCGACTAATGTTGTGATTTCCAACCAATAGAATATCGTGCAAAATCGCCCCATACGGCGCCGATCGTTTTCATCGCTTCTTCGACGTGTTTTTTTTTTTCTCCACATCCGATATTTCGTTTAAGATAGGCGCATACGTGTGCACGCGTACGTAAACACAGTATGGAAAGAGAGAAAAAAAATGACGCGAAGGGGGAATACTTTATCGTGTATGAATAATGTATCCACGGGGAGAGCTGATAGCGTGCTCGAACGTTTAGGCGATACCTTTATGTCCGTATACATATATCTCTCGCGGATTTCTTCTCTCTCGCGGATTTCCTCTCTCTCTCGCGGATTTCTTCTCCCTCGCGGATTTCCTCTCTCTCTCGCGGATTTCTTCTCTCCCGCGTATTTCTTCACTCTCGCGGATTTCGTCTCCCTCGTGGATGTCTTCTCCCTCGCGGATTTCGTCTCCCTCGTGGATGTCTTCTCCCTCGCGGATTTCTTCTCTATCGCGGATTTCTTCTCCAGCGGATTTTTTCTCCAGCGGATTTCTTCTCTCGCGCGGATTTTTTCCCTCTCGCGGATTTCTTCTCTCCAGCGGATTTCTTCTCCAGCGGATTTCTTCTCCAGCGGATTTCTTCTCCAGCGGATTTCTTCTCCAGCGGATTTCTTCTCCAGCGGATTTCTTCTCCAGCGGATTTCTTCTCCAGCGGATTTCTTCTCCAGCGGATTTCTTCTCCAGCGGATTTCTTCTCCAGCGGATTTCTTCTCCAGCGGATTTCTTCTCCAGCGAATTTTTTCTCTCTCCCGAATTTTTCTGTCTAGCGGATTTCTTCTCTCTAGCGGATTTCTTCTCCAGCGGATTTCTTCTTTCCAGCGGATTTCTTCTCTCCAGCGGATTTCTTCTCTCCAGCGGATTTCTTCTCTCTAGCGGATTTCTTCTCTCCGGCGGATTTCTTCTCTCCAGCGGATTTCTTCTCTCTAGCGGATTTCTTCTCTCTAGCGAATTTCTTCTCTTTCGTCTCTGCGCCAATATTGATCGACGAAAAGCCGCGAGGCTTTTCATCGATTCTTCGTCGCACATTTTTGCCTTGGCACCCCTTCGGGAACGTTGCAAAAAGCTTCACTATCTCGCTCTCTCGGCCCAGAGCACGTTGGATCGTTCGATCGAACCGTGCGAGAAGGACCGCCGATCCAACGTCGCCCCACGCTTTTTCATCGTTAACACGTTGTAAATTTTCAAAGTGGATATTTACGAGTATGATTTCGAAGTTTTATCGATGATAAAGCTGGGATCGAGGTTTTTTTCACCTGCCTCGTATGTAATCTTCTTTACCGTTATTTATATGTGTAGTAAGAACGAGGGCTCGATTGTAAACAAGAAAATGGAATATAAAAAAATTGATGTATGTAAAAAAATAAATAAAAATAAAAAAAAAATGGGAAAGTCGCTGGCTGAACCGAGCGGGAGAGCAAAGGGTTGTCCTACGAACTCGCGACAAAGTCGTTACTTCCTGAAGCTTTTCTTTTTTTTTTTTTTTTTTGGTTGATGGTCCATTAATTGCACTTTATTCTTCCGATATCCGGCCGATGGGCAACTATCAAAGCCATTCCGAGCGTAAAGTGACTCTTCCGCTTGGGATAGCAAATTTTTACTCATAAACGCTGGAAAAAAAAAAAATTAATGTGATCGTTTTAATTTGCACACTTCCAGTTCGCTGGGCGAATTCAATGCGGGCATAAATTATTAAGCTTCCCGCCGCTCGGACTTTCAGCGTTCAAACGAGACACTTTTTCGTATTTTGACTACTCGACGCGGTTCGCGGATGCCGCTTAAATAAAAATCGCAAAAAATTTCAAAAAAACGGGAAAATTGCGAGTGTCTCGACTAACCGCGAAGTTGCTACGTGTACTTTCATCGAGCGTTAATTCCGCAGCAACTCACGTTTGGTTTCGCGTCTCCGCGTCATTATTTTCGTACCCGGGTAACGAAGTTCTCGTATAGGTAATTCGATAAAATAAGAATTAAAAACAAAAAAAATCTACACAATAAAAAAAAAATTGTACTTTTTACAACAACTTATTGTCCACAATCGTCCACAATTTTTTAATTGTTAATTTTTTACTTTTACAAACAAAAAGCACAATTTTCTACTTTTACAAACAACAGGTAATTCGATAAAATAAGAATTAAACTAAAATTGTTAATCGCACGAGAAATAAAAGAAATAATTCCGCAGCAGTTCACCTTTGGTTTCGGGTCTCCGCGTCATTATGTTCGTATCCAGTTAACAAAGTTCTCGTATAGGTATTTCGATAAAATAAGAATTAAAAAAAACTACACATTAAAAAAAAAAGTGTACTTTTTACAACAACTTATTGTCCACAAACATCCACAATTTTTTAATTGTTAATTTTCTACTTTTACAAACAAAAGTACAAACTAAAAATGTTAATTGCACGAGAAATGAAAGGGCAGGTTTGCGACATGCAAACCTGAACAAACGACCTTGTCACTTGTTCAACAAAATTATTTTTACTGAACTTCGTATTCCGATTTTACGAAATTATTTTTTTACTGTCTAACGATGCAAATTCCGCGGAAAATCCAACTGGAAACACGCACGAGAAAAAGGGGTTTTGAGAAGAGTAACTGAATAAAAAAAACCGCCACGTACAGTAAACGTAGCGAGTTGGAGCTCCATCGGCTCGATTTCCCCTCAAAGTTTATCGTCGAGCTGCATGTAAAACTTCACACACATACGTCGAGTCTGCGCAAACTCACCCGCCGCTCTCCTATTAACATGTGTTATTTTATTTTATTAATACCAACGAAAAATTCAACTCCCTCAACGCAGTCTCGCCAGTTCGCATAATTTAACCGTACGGTATTTTCACCATCGGTTTCCATTAAATTTGTATTTTATATTTTTTCATTTTTTTTTTTCATTTTTTAAAATTCTTTTTATCGTGCGGGTCTGAGGAGCGTCGAGGGGGGTGGGGGGTGGGGGGGGGGAATTGCGGAGGCTCGATGGGGTAGGAAAAGGTAAATCGTTGAGGCTCGTTATTCCTGCGTTCCGAAGCGTGAACCCGTGATTAATCTAGCCGTGCTCTAACCGCGTCGGAACATTCTCGGTCACTTCGTCCTTTCGGATTGGCTCGTGCGGTGTACCTGCGGTTCCGTCGATCGTACTCTCGTCATTCTGCCGCAGCGTACCCCTCATAATCTGCCCCCCCCCCTCCCCCCGCGTCATAATTACGTCGCACATCGTTGAACCAAAATAATTTCACTCGTAATGCCGCGGAATGACGAGTCGATCCATCGTTGTGCGTCTCGGTGTCCCTGCGTCTCGTGGCGTGTACAAATCTGCTGATTAATTTCTGGCATATTTGTGCAGGTAGACCGGCGTAATGAAACCTCATTTTTCGACCCTTCGCACCGGAATGATATATCGGCTCGGGGCGCCCCTTGATATCACGGCCGATAGATTTTGCGCGATATTATTTATACCAACGAGCCGGCACGCGAAGTGGCAAATTAACTGTGTCGCAGAAATAGCGTTCCCTCCGCTAGTCGAATGTACAGGCTGACATTCATTAACGAACGCTGACGCTATCGCTGGGAAGTGGCCATTTAATTTATAACCGAGCGATTTGTCGCCGAGCTATATATATATTTTTTTTTTCTGTCGCTAGAGTAAAGAAAATTTGTTTTCGATCCCACGAACTTTTAACGAATTATTGTATCGAAAAAGGAAAATGATTTTGTATGCAAGTTAATGCGACACGGGAAGCTCGTGGAACTAGGAATTTGTGAAATAAATAAATAAGTGAGTGAGTGAGTGAGAGCAAGAAAATAAATAAATAAATAAATAAATAAATAAATAAATAAATAAATAAATAAATAAATAAATAAATAAATAAATAAATAAATAAATAAATAAATAAATAAATAAATAAATAAATAAATAAACAAATAAATAAATAAATAAATAAAATAAGAGAATAATCTTTCGTCTGAATTAGGAATCCGTAATTTTTGTTCTATTAGAGACGATTCGGAGTTGTTCTTCGTTCCACCGCTTATGGCCCATGTCCTATGAGCTGCGAAGCTCTTTGGCCGCGTCGTTGGGAATCCTCACGAGTGAAGCGAACGAGATAGCGAGGCCCTCTCGCTCCATCCCTTCTTGCTCGACAGAGTAATTCTCAATTTCGCAGATGCTGGCGTGTACCGTCGGGGATGAGCAAAATGGAGCCAGGTAGCGAGAACGACAAGTGTATTGCGAGGAAAACGCTCGAGAGCCAAGAATGTCCCGACAACGGAAGCTGGAGAGGAACGTGAACGCTCACGGAACGACCGCGTGCCCACGGGAACGCGCATCGTTTCTTCCTACGTCGGTTCCTCTCAACCCGGAGCTCGGTACTCCTGCCATGTACTTACTATACGTATATAGACATTATACATGTATGTATACGTGGTTCGCTCGAGCGCGGTAAAGCTGACCTGTCTGAAAGACAAATTGCCAAAAAGCTTATCAACTTCACCGCGCAGGACGAAAAATATACACGGTGAAAAGCGAGGGAAAATACCGGAAGGAAGCTTATTCGGGCCGCAGAGGAATTGCGTGCGCGACCTGCCGGGCATATTTTCCGTACCAGATACGGCAGTCCATAGACCTTACATTGATATAGATATATAGATATATAGATATATAGATATATAGATATATAGATATATAGATATATAGATATGTATGTATATGTATATATATATATATATACAGCCATATCCATATAGCTGTATATATATATGGTTTATATATCATCAAATTTTCTCTCTATTCGAATTCACCGCGAAATTCATCGAGAATCTCTTCGACCATCGCGCGCCCTCGTTGGTACATTGAACGTGATATTCATGAATAATATATCGCATACCATCGGAGAGAATTCGTGGATCTCTCTCTATCTGACGGGGTATTTCTCTTTCACATGGAAAATTCTTCGATTACCCTTCCAGAGGGAAACGAGACTCCGGCCGGTTTGTATATATCTATATCTATATATGCAAATATATACATGCCGTAAAATCTTTACAATGTACCGCGACACGATCTATCTCGCGGAGAGGCTTCGACGTACGTGAGGATCGCTTTGCGATTGGTCTTGTCTGGAGAACACAGCTCTCTCAGACTCTCGCTCCCCGAGGAAACTATTCTTCTGTCGTACACACGCGCGAAAGGGGCAAGATGGTCGATTGCGAAATAAAAATTCTCAAGGGACGAATCCCGGAATCGAATTTTTTATAATATCAGTTTTGTCGGATGGTAACCTTTCGTATTTAAATTACGTACTTCTTTGCCTGATATCATTGATCTGCTCTTACACTGAAAAAATGCTTGCAATTTCATATGATATTGAAAGAACGACGGCAAGACTGTCTAGGTGACATATGTTGTCTTTTGAATCCGGTATGAAATTGTACGAATTGAAAGTAGAATTGAAACAACATTTTTTTTTTCTTTGGCAGTCCGAAAGCAAATTTTTCTTGAATCAGTGATATTTTTTTTTGGTTTTTGGTTTTTGGTTGGGTTTTATTGCCGCGACCCCATCGGGTTGCGGTTTGGTTTAAGTAAAATGTCTACTGGATTTAAATAAATATTTATTTAAATTAAGTAAATAGTTATTTAAATGAAATAAATATTTATTTAAATCAAATAAATATTTGACTTAAACCAAATAAACGGTGGCCGTCAAATAAATTATTTTTCTGGGTGTAACGAATTGGGTACACTGAGAGAAGGATCTAGTAAAAATTACTGTTTCGCTTGAGAGACTTACCATAGCACGTAGTTGTAGGGCGCTAGGACGCCACGTATGGTAGGAAGTACCGGATTTATAAGAATTTTTCTTAGATATTATGGTAAAAATTCTTGGATAATCTGAGACTTTTCGCCACAGGTGGCGCCCTAGTGCCCTACTACTATGTGCTATGGTAATTTTTACTAGATCCTCTCAGGACCTAACAGTCCATTTTGCCCCGCTCTTCCCTGCGGTACACATAATATTATTAGACGTGTCGTATACGCTGCGATCCTGAGTTGAAGGTAGAGTTATACATATATGTACTAGGGTGTTTCACAAAAAGGACATTTTTTTAATTATTTTGCTCCCACTTTTTTAAAGTCTAGATTTCGATCTCAAATTGAACCTCGCGAAAGGTGGTCTCTAGCAAAAAATTCTAAGAGGTGCCGCATTCGACGTTTGTACCCAAAAATGCGGCACCTTTTAAACTTAATTGTCAACGACCGCCTTTCGCGAAATGTTTTTTTAGATCGAAATATATAATTCTACGGGGTGGGAGATTAACTTTTTGTAATTTTTTGTAGTGAACCCAAAATACATATTTTTAATAATTTTTTTATTTGTAGTCTTTTGTGTTTAATACAAAAAATGGCAAAACGTTAAGCTCCCACCCTATAGAACTATATATATTAATTGATAAAAAAATCCAGCGAAAGACGGTCGCTGACAATTAAGTTTGAGAGGTGCCGCATTTTTTGGGTTAACCGTCGAATGCGGCACCTCTTAGGATTTTTTGCTTGGTACCGCCTTTTGTGAGGTTCAATTTGAGATCGAAATCTGTACTTTAAACAGGTGGGAGAAAAATTTAAAAAACAATGCCTTTTTTTGAAACACCCTAATATGTACATATATATACTTTCGCTGACTATCTGTGGTATGCCAGGGAGAACGGGGCAAGACGGTAACTTGCGAAAAAAGTTTCTGGAGGCATCGATTCCGGGATGGAATTTTTGCACTACTAGTTTTTTTGCCTGGTCCATTTTGCCCCGCTGCTCCCTGTAATACACATACTATTATTACATGTGTTGTATACGTGACGTATAGAGTTTGCTGCGCATGGCTATCCATGGACGTGACCCTCGGCTCGACACTGACTTGACGGCAGGGTTATATATATGCATACATATATATACACTTTAGCCGATTTTGCGACACGTATCCACACGGAACCGCACGAATTCCACCAAGATTAAGACGAGTACCAATACGTCCAGTCCGGCGTCCTTCGTAAAACGCGCCTCGAATAAAGAAACGGTTTCTCTGCTGCGTCAAAGTATAGTACCAATATATGTGTGTGTGTGTGTGTGTGTGTGTGTGTGTGTATGTATATATATATATATATATATATAGAGAGTCTCGAAGAAACGTAGTCGTAGGGTTGGAAACACGAACGCTGAAAACTTTTCATTCGCGTCGCGAGGTCGCGAGGGTTCGTGACTGGACAGCGTCATTGGAGACTCGCTCTCCGAAAGAAACTCTCGGGGCGAGGGGATATCGACTTTACGAAGTGCGAAGCTGTAGCTCCTACCCCGAGGGGAACTCAACGGACAAGCAATGAGAGAGAGTTCGACGTTACCGACCGGCCAATCCGCATTTTTTTTTTTTTTTTTTTTTTTGTAAGGTCAATGAACTGATTACTGACCAGCACAGTAGAACTTTAAGTCAACGCGAGGAGCGCACAAGTGAAAAAAACCCCGCGTTGAAACTATTGCAATTTAACGACGAAGGATATGAATTTATGGGTTTTTTGGGTCCAAAGATAGTGTCAAAGAAAAATCGGCGATATCCGATGCAAAATATTGGTTTATTTTTTGGTGAATATATTTCACCGTGGACGTAGGATAAATGTGGTGAATATGGACCACTGAAAAGTTGAGGTAGGTTTTCTCGTACACCCGGAGGTAAATTCCACTTCCGTGGAATTTACCTCCTTTATACCTCATACCTCCAACCCTTTATAAAGGGCTGACAATGAATGATTTTTAGAATTTTTTTTTACAGATTTTTCGGCCGTTAGTCCATCTTACACGCTTTTTCAGATGCTTGGTAAAATGGACCATAGGAGTGGGCAGATAATGGACTTTTCCTACCAATGTATCGGTAGGGCTTCGGACACTGAGAATTGAATTAATTCAATTCCCCTTCAAGTATTTGGGACTTTTTACCGAGAGCAAACAACCATCTTTTAAGCACAAAAGCGATACGGATGTTCGTAATAAATTTTCTTTTGCGTTACCAAAAAAACAACACTTCAAGGTACGTCTGTGAATTTTTACAGATTTTTTAAACACATCAACTTGTCATTCGCATCGTTCGAAGGTTGCGTCTTGGCAAATTTTAGGTCCTCGTTCAACGAGGGTTCCATACGCGAGGCGTTAAAGTTTCTTCGGAACTTCAAGGTTTTAGTGGGAAATAAAGTCAATTTCGCTACCGTAACGAGGTAAAAATATGGTCCATATAACCAAACTAGGGATGGTCCATGAAAATCATTGAAGCTCGCGTGATATTTATTTTTTTCGCATGCTTGGTAAAATGGACCACAGGGATAGGCAGAAAAATGACCTTACCTACTTATGTCTCGGTAGGGCTGCAGACCCTGGGAATTGAACTAAAGTTTCATCGGAACTTCAAGTTTTTAACGAAAAATAGAGTCAATTTCGCTATCGTAACGAGATCAAAACATGGTCCCTTTTACTGACCCAGGGATGGTCCAAGAAAATCAATGAATCTCGCGTGACATTTCCGAGTCTCATCTCGAACAAGTTTTAACATAAAAAATTTCCACCGCTACCGATAAAGATAAAGGAATGAAGATTTCGATTTTTAAAATCCGCATTTGCGTCAATGGTCACCGGTCCATCTTACCCCGCCGACCCATATTCACCAAATTCATCCTAGTCTTTTTTTAGCCGTAAGAATCGATCGCTAACCGTGCCCGACACATGCGCTTGAATATTCAACGAACTCAGTTATGAAATTATTCGTACTTTTGGAGTCGAAGCTGCAGTTGACAGAAAATGAAATGAAAAAATAATGAAAAAAAAAATTCAGCGACTCACCGAAATGAAGATTTATGAACTTCCACCGCTACCGATCAAGATAAAGGAATGAAGTTTTCAATTTTTTAAATCCGCATTTGCGTCAATGGTCACCGGTCCATCTTACCCCGCCGACCCATATTCACCAAATTCACCCTAGACTTTTTTTAGCCGTAAGAATCGATCGCTAACCGTGCCCGACACATGCGCTTGAATATTCAACGAACTCAGTTATGAAATTATTCGTACTTTTGGAGTAGAAGCTGAAGTTGACAGAAAATGAAATGAAAAAATAATGAAAATAATTTTTTTTTCGGCGACTCACCGAAATGAAGATTTATGAAATTTTGATGCACGTGACCGGCGATGCGGTCAGCGACTGGGACACTAACCTCGTGGAATTCGGGGCTCTCTGTAGGCTCCCACGGGTCAGCAGCGCGCTGAACACGGTGCGAAGAGTGGACGAGGAAAGTGTGTGCGAGAGAGCGATGTAGCAGGACTTTATTCGTTTGGCGCCTCTGCGAACTTCGAACGAACGATCCACGGTCCACGTGACCGGGGTCGGGAAACGGGTTTTCCACGGTGGAAACTTCCGTCCACGTCTCGGCTCGTCGCGCGATAGAATGCACGACGGGCGGCCCGGGCTCCGGCTCGTAACGCTACCCTAAACAGTAAAACGTCGCCCAACGTACCTGAAACAATTTTACAAAGAAAATGGACATGGCAACTTTTTACAACCGCCGCGGCTTTCATTCCAATTCCCTTCGCTTCGGTACGCGGGAATCGGGTGGGAATGCAGTGCATCGGTAATCACATTTCAGTACGAAACTTCATTTTTTTTTTTCGATTTCTATTTATATTCGACAAAGTTATATTTATTCGAAATCACAGTCGGGTCGCCGCGCCAGCGGTCCGACAAAGTCCTCGAATATGTGATAAATACATGGTGTTTTTTTTTTTTTTTTTCAAGTAAAAAAAATGTTTCTCGGATTTTGATTTCTTCAATGAAATTAATTATCGGCATACGAATTAGCAGCAAAGCTATGTTTCGAAGTTATCAAAGGTAACCTTTTACAAGCGCCGCGGCTTTCATGTCAATTCCCTTCGCTACGGTACGCGGGAATCGGGTGGGAATGCGGTGCATCGGTAAACACATTTCAGTACGAAGGTTAATTTTTTTTTTTTTTTTTTTTTTTTAATTAATTATATTAATTATATAATTATATTCGACAAAGTTATATTTATTCGTTTATCCGTGTGTAGCTTCTCATCGAAACCGCAGCCGGGTCGCCGCGCTAGCGGCCCGACACAATCCTCGAATCCTTGATAACGAAATGATTTTTTTTTTTTTTTTCAAATAAAAAAAAGTTTCTCGGATTTTGATCTCTTCAATGCAATACTTTATCGGTGTCGAGTTAGCGGCGAAGCAATCAAAGGTATCAAAGGTAACTTTTTACACCAGCTGCGGCTGTCATTCCAATTCCCTTCGCGGGACTCCGATGGGAATGCAGTGGATCGGTAAACAAATTTCAGTACAAAGGTCCATTTTTCCTTTTTTCAATTTTTATTTTATATTAAAGTTGTTTATTCGTTTATCCATGTGCACCGTCTCGTCGAATCCGTAGTCTGGTCGCCGCGCCAACATGGCTTTTTTTGTCAAGTAAAAAAAAAAAAGTTTCTCGGATTTTGATTTCTTCGATGCAATCCTTCATCGGGGTCGAGTTAGCGGTGAAACTATCCTCGGTCCGGAAACCTCCGGGGGCGCGTTAAGACCATATGAAACACCCCCCCCCCCCCCCCCCCGTCCATCCCGGGCTCAGTCGGTATCAAAAACTGTAATCAACTTTTCTCACTGGATCTCGCATATACGGTCAAAGGAAAAGTGTCATGACAAGCCGAAATGATATCCGCTTCCGACGAGACTTTTCTTTTGACCGTGTATGCCAGAATCCATGAGAAAAGTTGATTACAGTTTTTATTACCGACCGCGGTATTGCACATGCTCTTAAGGACATGTGAAACGACTCAGTCGGTAACAAAAATCTGTAATGAATGCGATTCAGAGACCGCAGACTTTTCGGGAAAAAGCAAAGCATCAGCGGATGGACAATTTAATACCGCGTCCGATGATGCTTTCGTTTAATTCCAAACGTCAAACGCTTTTAAATGGCATTGATTCGAAAAATGCATCTATATCTCTTGCACTCATGTGTCACGTGCACTGAGAAAAAGGATAGTATTTTCTACCATACCAATAGTTCCCAGGGGGAACGTCTATATAGATAGTTTTTGATAGTATATATTCAATTGTTTGAATTATAATTATTGTTGCAACCATGATTTTTTGTCACTGTCGTAACTATAAAATGTAAACGTTCCCCCTGGGAACTATTTTTTATGGTACAAAGTCAGTATTGTTGCTTTTACTATGTTCTTTTTTCTCAGTGTGGTACATCTTTCACACGGCCTTAAAGCGTCGAGAATCTCATCCACCCCTCGCCGAAGGCCAGAGAGAGCGGGACATAGATCAGTTTCTTCGCGAAGCAGCGTTCTTTCGGGGCTCCAAAGTGGCGAGCTCCTCCTGAAGATTCTTCGGTATATCGAGAAGATAAGCGTCGTTGTCGTCGTACAGAATTGACTTGATGGACCTCAGCGCTATGTCGCGCAGGGTTCGCATTGGCAGAGTTATATAAACGAGCTCGGGCGGTATCTCCTTCGGTATTTGGGATCTCGGGAAGCCTCGGTACTTGTCGAACCACGGCTCCGGATAAAACACGTCTTTGCCGTCGACAACGAATCTGCGAAATGACAAAAAAATAAAAATAAATATATTCCACTGTCTCCGAGTGACGGCGGATTTTACTTTTACTTTTATCTGTTCAATTGTTAATCATTGTTAAAAAAATATATACATATATTTTTTTCATTACTTTTTTTTTTATCTGTAGTGATAACGGAAAAAGTAATGAAAAAATGATTACGCAGAAAAAACTTTTATTTGCACTGTCTCTGAGCGACGGCCGATTTTTATTTTATTTTTATTTGTTCAATTTTTTATCGTTCATTAAAAAAAATATGTGTGTAGATGAAAAAAAAAATTGTGAAAAATTAGTTTCGCGCAAAAAAATGTTATATCCGTTAAAATCGTCAACTTGCCGATTATCGTTTGTTACCTTTCCGTCGTCTCTGGCTCGAGGAAGATCCACGGATGCGTGGCGAAGGTCGAAATAGCGAGAGTGTCGCCGGGCGAGAGTGTCCCGTAACTGACCGCCTGTCCGTCATAATTGATCCACAATAATTGCACATTGTGCATAGTCGTGTTAACGAATCTCACGGGTGCGATGTGATCGTTGTTGATAGAACGTATTATCGGCGCTCGATCGTTTGTATCCATTTATTTAAAAAAAATCCCAAAAAAAAAACAACTAGTGCGAAGCGCGGAATCGAGAGATCGGAGCTCGTCCATCCAACTTAAGAATCCTTATCCGGTTCGTGCACCCGTTCTCTGAAATACAATACATTCGAAAGCTCAGTGAGAAGTGCATCGATCGTCGGTCGTATTCTTCTTGGCTCTCTGTATCTCTATCCCTACCCTTCGTTTACTTTTCTCAATATAGGACACATCCTCGCAAAAGGGAATACTCGGAAAATACGTATAAATAACACGAATATTGCCATAGGTAAAAATAATTGACATTATTTATTGACAAAAATAAGTGACAACCATAATTGACAACCATAATTGACAACTATAATTGACAACCATAATTGACAACCATAATTGACAACCATAATTGACAACCATAATTGACAACCATAATTGACAACCATAATTGACAACCATAATTGACAACCATAATTGACAACCATAATTGACAACCATAATTGATAACCACAATTGACAACCACAATTGACAACCATAATTGACAACCATAATTGACAACCATAATTGACAACCATAATTGACAACCATAATTGACAAACATAATGGACAACCATAATTGACAACCATAATTTACAACCATAATTTACAACCATAATTTACAACCATAATTTACAACCATAATTTACAACCATAATTTACAACCATAATTGACAACCATAACAAAATCAAGTTAAAAGACACGGAAGTTATATCGCAAGATGTACAGATTCTTTTTTCGTTACTCGTCATCGTGTTATTTTTACGTGCCATCAACCACAGATCGAGACAAGACAACAAGTGTCCCAATAACACCAAAGCTTTCATAACAATCGGATGTGCCGATTTAAAGAAAAAATATTTTAATTATTCTTTATTGTATCACTTCAGCGTCCACAACTTTTACGTATTGTTTCGACACTGTGTGTGTGCTTTTCCGATATTCCACTTCACTCGAAAATAACCTGCCACCTTGTTCCCGTCCGCGTGCTTACGTAAAAATAGAAAGGCAAGTGTACGGATACGGCAAAAACGTCGGAGAAACGGTGGGGAAGTATGTTTTTGTTTGGTCCCATAGCGGCCTCTCTCATCGGCTTATAAAACGGCGAAACAAACGGGCAAACGTCGAAACTCCATTACTACTCCACCGGTTTTGTTTTAAATCTCTTTCTCTCGTTTCTCCCTTTTTTCATATTTTTTTTTTTTTTTCTGTAAAAGCGGATGCCTCCGAGGCAGGACAATGCGAGCACACCGACACACAGAGAGGGTTACCGAAGGGGGCAAAAAGAGCTCGGAATGTAGCTGTTGGATCAGCTCACCAGTCGCTCCGGGACAATATAAATAGGAGGAGGATCTCTCGCGTCCTCGCAGTCCACACGTATAGTCGCTTCCGTCGGGACCGTCGGGAAAAGCGCACTCGCTCACTTTTCTTTCCTTTTTTTTTTTCCTCCTCTCTCTTTATCTCTCATCCCTTTTGTATCTATTACGTGTACTTTAACGCATCCACCGTATAGCTATAGAATATACGCGTCTCTCTTCCTCCCGGCTGATTTTCTTTTCTCCACTTTTCCACGGGCCGAGAGACTTTCGAGAGACGGACCGAGGGACCTCCCCGCCGCGCCGCTTTCTCCGGCACGTTCACTCGCGTCTCTCGAGTATCCCCGACGACAACGGACTCTCCGGAAAAGAAACAGAACTTTTCAATGGGAGAATGGAGGAGAGTCGCTCGTAGAACGGCGGTCGGTGGCTGCGCCGGAGCTTCGGAGACTCGGCGAAGCGGAGACCCGTGACGAGTTGAGGGAATTATTCGCGTCGGGAAACGATTCGAGAGACAAGGGACGGTGAGAGCGACTCCCCGGAACGAGCCGCGCGCAGCTACGGAGAGCGAGTTACCGCTCTGCCGAGGAAAATGTGACCCTCGTTTCGCTTTATCACTGCTACCGGGTAGTTGTACATTTATTATTCATCCAACGTTTCCCCCCCCCCCCGGGCCCCCTTGAAGATTATTTGGTCGTTTCACGCGTCCGAGTACGACGCGGATCTCCTCGCAACGCACGCCGTGCCATACGTGATCGTTTCACACCCTATGCGGCGGTGAGGAGTGTTTTATTGCAGACTAGGAGGCTGTCGAGCGTTTGGTCCGCAATGACGAGCCGCGGGCTGCGATACGGTGAACCCCCCCCCCCCCCCCTCCCCCGGGGTGATGGGACACGATGGACCCCGAGGGACCTTTTGCGTACTGTGAGACGAACATACATACATGTCAATTCGATTCAATTTATGTATGCTGGGTGAACGTGTGGGGAATATGGCTCGGTTCGTATATCATTGGCTAGCGGGTTGTTGTGGCTCGGGACGCTTTGGGGATTTGGATTCTCGGGGATTTACGGGAAATATGTCACGGCCGGTTTGAAAATCTCATTTTTTTTTTTTTTCGGGCGGAAGTCATGTCGTACCGGAAATGCGTCACTTTCGTCGCGGATATCCCACTTTGCAAGCGGAAGTGACGTCATACAGGAAATACGTCACTTCGGGATTGAAAATCTCATGCTTTCAACCGGAAGTGACGTCATACCGGAAATCCGTCACTTCCGTTGCAGGAATCCCACTTTGCAAGCGGAAGTGACGTCATACAGGAAATACGTCACTTCGGGGTTGAAAATCTCATGCTTTCGAACGAAAGTGACGTCATACCGGAAATGCGTCACTTCCGTTGCAGGAATCCGGCTTTTCGACCGGAATTGACGTCATACCGGAAGTACGTCACATCAGGTTTGAAAATCTCATTTTTCGATTGGAAGTGACGTCATATCAGAAATACCTCACGTTTGGTTTGAAAATCTCATTTTTCATCATATTCCCGATATTCCCGGTATATGGGCCCTGCCCACAAATTTTACAATAAATGTGTTATTAAATTAACAATCGATGGGCATGTTATTCTCGTGAAATATTCGAGGGTAATCCCGCGGCGAACCGCTAACACGCGAAGTGCAATAATCAAGAGCACGCCGGAACCGCGAAATTTAACAGAGATATAAAAAAAATATATATATATATATATATATATATAAATAGACAGCCCCGTTCTATCGAAACGCACAGCCCGCGATTGTAACACGCCTCGTTGAGCTTTTATTAATGAAATTATTATTCGGCCTCGGCAACTCGTTCCGTTGGATTAAAATGGAGGACGAAAAATTCCGCGTGACGAGAGGAATGGATTGTGCTCGCGTTAAATGGGAGAATCCTGCGGCGATGTGGCAGAGAATTCTCTTCCTTGTTTTTTTATAACGCGCGTACGCGATGCACGATGTAAAAAATTAATATGAATTTTCTCCTTGTTAAGGCAATTATGAACTCCCAGACATTTACTTCGCACGTAATTAACTGTATGTAACTATAGACGAAAAGAGAGGAAAAAAAGTACGATTATATATTGTCACTTAATTGACCATGCAAGGATCGTCGTCGCGATAAGTGATTTGAACTTACCGACGACATTCTATTTTGTCTCCGGGCATTATTTATGCACCTCTGTCGCAGACGAGACGATCGTAGCCTTTATACACACACAGAAAATTCGAACCTCCGCGCGAAGAGTCGGATAGTCCATGACCCGGCGGCTCGATCCGAGATGAGGATTATTCTAGGAGCGAGCAAGCGGATCGATGACACGTTTTGCAATCCGCATCCAATATGTATAGATATATATATACATGTATAGAAAAAGTCTTGTGCAAACTGCGAAATGACTATACGTAGAAAATGATCGTCTGAATCGAAAGTGAATCTATTACGAGTTACTCAATCGGCTTGGAGATGCGCGCATCCCGTTGTACCATATACCAGGCCTTTTGTATCTAATTGGTCACTCATTTTTTTTTCTTCTTTTTATCGGTCCAATTTAATAGGAATAAGAAACCGTGTGCAATAAGAACCGTCCGGTGAACATGCAGCTTGCATCACTGTATAGAAACCATTTTGCTGATACACTGAAATTCACTAAAATCCTAAATACACTAAAATCCCAAATTCACTAAAATCCTAAATCCAAAAAAATCCTAAATACACAAAAATCCTAAATACACTAAAATCCTAAATACACTACAATCCTAAATACACTACAATCCTAAATACACTACAATCCTAAATACACCAACATGTTGGTCTGCAAAATTACTTTTTTAAAAATGAATATGAATAACAGCCACGTCCGAAAAAATTAGTGATCCATCATCAGGTTTCGATTCCTTGAAAAATATATATATATTTTTTTTTGCGAAGATAATCTCCATTATTTATCACCGATTCGAGTATCCCGAAATAAAAATACATAACTGAAGTACAATTGGTAGGTACACTGAGAGAAGGGTCTGACAGAGATTAAACTAAGGATGTCACTGTAGTTTCCATATATCTGAAAGTTCTGCCGATTTTTACCAAATGTATGGTAATTTCTGTTATTCTGTTTGTTGTATTAAACTTAAGAATACTTCACACCTACATTCCCAGCCAAAAGTGAGATTCAGTGAGAATTTGAACACTTCCTAATGGTATAAAAATCATTTAAAAAATGACTGTATTAAAGGTGCCAAGAACATTAAGTTTGCATAATAATAATGTGAAAAAGTTATTAACAAATTTCTAAAAATCAAAATTGTTCTACGAATAATCATTAAAACGTTTATTTCTCTTTTCAAATAAATTTGTTGAATTTTTAGCCACATGAATTTTTTCAGAATTTTCTTACTTTTTTGAATTTTCATCGAGTCGCGAAGCCGATACGTGTAGAAATTTGCCGGGTGAGCATCGGACGATGCCCGGTTAATGAACCCAATATTGCAGAGCGAGAATCGGACGACGACCGATTCTCGATATCGAAACATGGGAAGTGGAACAAACTTGCAGACGCATCAATTTGCATCGCGCGGATCGCGGTCGGGAAATTGACAGTCTGAACTCAACTGAAGAACAGAGAGATTGGTCTCAGAGTTAGGCTCACGTACAAGGAAATCGACGATTGTAATAAGAGATTGAATAATCTTGTTATTTAGTTTGTGTAACACAAACTTGAGTTTCACGCTTAATTTGGCAACGATCCCAAATACCTTTTAAATTAGCTATGTCGCTTCGCTCTCATGTCGCATAAGTTCGAGAAAAATACGAGAAAATTGCAAGTACTTCTCGATGGTATAAAAATCTGAAAAAATGCATGCATATTAAAGGTACTGAAAAGATTAATTTTGCATAATAATAATTCCAAAATGTTATTAACTAATTAATCAAGAAATTATTTGTTTAACAAATTACCCGGCAAAGCAACTTTTTTTTATGAAAACGATTCGTTCAGTTTTTTTAATACGTATAAATTTTTAACTAGTTTTGATTTTTGTGTTTTTTCCATAAAAAAAAAAAAATCAAAGCTAATTGAAAAATCTGAAAAAATGCATACGTATTCAGAAAAATGAACGAATCATTTTTATTAAAAAAAAAGTTTCCTTGCCGGGTAATTTGTTAAACAATTAATTTTTGGATTAGTTTGTTAATAACATTTTGGAATTAGTAGTAGTAAATGTATTTATTGACAATAGATTACACGGTATGGATGCTGGTACATTTCGACGATTATTTACACTTCACAAAGTTACTTCTATTGCCAACAGGTCATCGACCAAAGTTTTTAAAAAAATTATTGTTATGTAAGATTAATCTTTTCAGCACCTTCAGTATGCATGCATTTTTTAAAATTTTTATACCATCGAGGAGTATTTGCAAATTTTCGCTTATTTTTCTCGAACTTATGCGAAACGAGCCCGAAGCGACACAGCTGCCCTAAATTATATTTGTTGACCTCGCCTACAACACCAGGCCGAAGTTTACCATAAGACTCGGTAGTTTTTTCGAGACCCTTCCCTCGCTGTATTATACTTCAACATTCGCCCTAAAAAAACGTTAAAAAATAAATAAATAAAAAATAAATAAATAAAAGAATGTTTGGTTCCTCCATGAGAAAAGTCTTTCGTCTTTCGCCCGGCGCCGCCTCACGTAATCCAACCGTGTCCGCGTATCGCCCCGCGGTCACGCGAAAACTAATCGTCCGATGTCTCTTCTTCCTCCCAATGCAATTGTGAGGATGCGGGAGTGCACACGCGTGCAGGTGGTACACCTAACAATGTACATAGGAAAGCGTCGTTGTCGCCGAGAGATCCTTGCGAAAGTCTCGCGGTGAGAGTCGAGAGGTCGCGTGATCGAGCCGTACCGAGGTCTTACCTCTCTCACTCCCAGGAGACAGAGCGAGAGAGATCTCTAGAAAGCTGTGTACAAGACGTTATCGTGTCAACGGGGTGACGCTCGGGATGCGCACACGAGGCACCCGCGATGCATTAGCGGCGATCCCGCGCTGATGCTGAAATCGCGAGTTAAGGTAACCCTTGCGACTGGTGTTCACTTCGCATAAGTTTCCGAGAAATGAGAGGTAATTGCGAACACTTCTGGATGGTACAAAAATCTGAAAAAAATCAAGCATACGAAAGGTGCTGAAAATATTAATTCTGCATAATAATAATTCCAAAATGTTATTGACAAATTGATGAAGAATAAAATTGTTCAACATATCTCCCGGAAACGTATGTTTTTTTGTAATGAAAATGATTCGTTCATTTTTCTGAATGCGTATGAATTTTTTCAGATTTTTAAATTCACTTTGAATTTTGTAACTTTCTACCCACTTTTTCCATATAAAAATCTGAGACAATTCATATGTATTCAGAAAAGTGAACGAATCACTTTCATGAAAAACAAAGTTAGGTTTCCGGAAGATTTGTTGGAGAAATTTTATTTTTCAACAATTTGTTGATAACATTTTGGAATTATTATTACACAAAATGAATCTTTTCAATATCTTTAATATGCTTATTTTTCAAAGATTTTTATACCACCCAGAAGTGTTTGCGATTTCCTCTCATTTCTTCGAAACTTATGCGAACACTATTCGCGAGGACTACCTTAAGGTAGCCCTTGCGAATAGTGTTCAATTTGCATAAGTTTCAGAGAAATGAGAGGGAATTGCAAACACTTCTGGATGGTACAAAAATCTGAAAAAAATCAAGCATATGAAAGGTGCTGAAAATATTAATTTTGCATAATAATAATTCCAAAACATTATTAACACATTAATAAAAAATTAAATAGTCCAACAAATTACCCGGCAACCTAATTTTTTAAATGACTAAAACCACTCGTCAATTTTTCCGAATAAGTATGAATGTTTTCAGAATGTTATGTAATGTTTAAAAATTGCAATTTCAAACGAATTTTATCACAAAAAAAAACGCAATTTTCAACAATTTCACAAAATCCCGAAAAAATTCATACGTATTAAAAAAAAAGTAACAAATCATTTTCACGAGAAATACGTTTCCGGGTAATTTGTTGCCTAATTTTTTCACTATTTTGTTAATAACACTTTGAAATTATTATTATTTCACAAAAAAAATCTTTACAGCACCTTCCATATGCTTGATTACTTTTCAGATTTTTATCCGATCAGGAAGCGTTAGTAATTCCCACTTATTCCTCTCTCAAACTTAAGCGGCGTCAGACGTAACGAAAGGACTACCTTAAGATCGCTCGATCCGCGATATCGGGGTCGCATCGAGGGAATTCTCGGCAGCGATCCGGATTCCGGCTGGCTGGAGTTCGATATATGGAATCACTCGCCTGTTCGCTATTCTATCGGTATAACTCCCGTGGCTGTGTAATTCCGTCGTTGTGCCGCTCGGGATAACGTTAACGTTAAGTCGTGTATTTAGCAGGAACGACGACGGGACGGAGAGAGTCATGCGACTATTATGCAGTTCTCGAGCTGAAGCCGCATAGATTTCCGACAAACGCTCTCTTGTCTCCGCAATGCTTACCTACGCCATGTATATATATATATACATATATATGTGTGTTTATATGTATATTATGTATTTATATATGTGTGTACCTATACATTTAGGCGGTGATGATGTTTCCACGGCTGGTGGTGTTGAAGCGGTTCTGCAATCCGTCTCTCGTCGCTTAACCGCAGCCGCGCTCGGGGAGAAAGCGGAAAACGAGAAACGCGGGAGGAAGAAAAAAAAAATTGCAAAAAAAAAAATCCGGATGGAAATAATAGGGTAGAGGGTGAAAATTGCAGCGAGAATGGAGACGTAACAAACTTTTCGCTTCGGGGTTTTTTCTCTTTTTTTTTGTGGGCTGGAGGTGGAAGCACCGAATACTCAGTCAGTTAGCGAAGAAGGAGCGGTGGACGATGATATTTCAAAGTTGCGTGACGTTTCCTACGCCGGTGTAAATATACGGGACGGACGGCAGATTTGCATTGATAAGCATATCGTAATGAGGAACGAAAAAATATATATAAATTCCTTCCAACTTTCGTACTCTACCGCCTTGGCTTATCCGTCGCGGGACGATGAATAAGATTTTTTTTTAAATTCAAATTTTTTAGATTCTTCTATAGATTGGGTAATAAATTAGAGTTGTTTGTAGGGAGGAGCCAATGCGAGGCGGATATCGGATTGCAGTGACAAAAATCGTCGCGCCGGACGATAAAATCCGTTCCCCATGGATGCATTTTGCAAAAAAATATTGCGGGGCAAAATGGAACACCCGAGACAAAATTGATAATTTTTACTAATTTTCACAGGATGTATCTATATATATACATACATACGCATCAAAGTGCCAACTCATACGGAGGACACGGGGTCCATTTTGCCCCGGGATTTGGTTTCAGCCCGCTCTCCCCTATATTCGGCGGATTTTGCATGTAAACGATTCGGAGTCGGTGTACACCGGGACGACAAAAATATATACATTCTACCACCTTGTCTTATCCCTCGCAGGGCGATGAATAAGATTTTCTTTTTATTCGAGTTTTTGACTTATTTTTTTTACAAATTTCTTCACAAATTATAGTTGTTTGCAGTGAGGTGCCAATGCGAGGCGGATATGGGATTGCAGTGACAAAAATCGTCGCGCCGGACGATAAAATTCGTTCCCCATGGATGCATTTTGCGAAAAAATATTGCGGGGCAAAATGGAACATCCGAGCCAAAATTGATTATTCTTACTAATTTTCCGCAGGATGTATGTGTGCATATATATATATATATATATATATATATATTAGGGTGTTTCAAAAAAAGGCATTGTTTTTTAAATTTTTCTCCCACCTGTTTAAAGTACAGATTTCGATCTCAAATTGAACCTCACAAAAGGCGGTACCAAGCAAAAAATCCTAAGAGGTGCCGCATTCGACGGTTAACCCAAAAAATGCGGCACCTCTCAAACTTAATTGTCAGCGACCGTCTTTCGCTGGATTTTTTTATCAATTAATATATATAGTTCTATAGGGTGGGAGCTTAACGTTTTGCCATTTTTTGTATTAAACACAAAAGACTACAAATAAAAAAATTATTAAAAATATGTATTTTGGGTTCACTACAAAAAATTACAAAAAGTTAATCTCCCACCCCGTAGAATTATATATTTCGATCTACAAAAACATTTCGCGAAAGGCGGTCGTTGACAATTAAGTTTAAAAGGTGCCGCATTTTTGGGTACAAACGTCGAATGCGGCACCTCTTAGAATTTTTTGCTAGAGACCACCTTTCGCGAGGTTCAATTTGAGATCGAAATCTAGACTTTAAAAAAGTGGGAGCAAAATAATTAAAAAAATGTCCTTTTTGTGAAACACCCTAATATATATATATACATACATACATATATATATACACATACGCATCAAAGTGTAAACTCACACGGAGGACACGGGGTCCATTTTGCCCCGGGATTTGGTTTCAGCCCGCTCTCCCCTATATTCGGCGGATTTTGCATGCAAACGGTTTGCAGTCGGTGTACACCGGAGAGGCAAGCACGCTTTTGTACTATACGATATTGCTCTGGTCCACTCGGTGACGGACAGCAACGAATGAGCGAACGGTGGAGAACTCTCGGATATCCGGGGGGGGGGGGGATAAAGCGTCATTAAACATTCACCCATTTCACAGTATCACTCTTCGCCGGTACCTCGTTGCCGCGGCGAACAGAGAGCAACACTCCTTCACTCGAAACCTCGCTCGCGATCCCTCACTTTCGCGCTCTTTTGTTCATTCTTATTATTTTTTTTTTTTTTTTTTAGGTAGGATTATTTCTTGCTCGGCGAGGGAAGGATAGGTGTAATATATATGCGAGGATGCTAGAGAGGGGGAGCGAGTGTGAGAGGGACGGATAACGCGCGAGGCACGTAATAGGCTTTCGCGCTGCACGGCGAAGAGTTCTCGGGCCGGAGAGGCAGTGTGGCTACTTGTCCGTTTCAATTATCGCGCTGCTAATTGGATCCTCGGTGTATTTAGCCGAGTCTTAACGGGGACCGAGAAAAGTCCGGGAACCGGGGGGGGCGTGCAAATGCCAAAAGATATTTAAATGAAAAAAGAAAAAAATTATACCGGTAATTGCACGAGTCAAAAGTAGTACCGAGAGTACCGAGAGTACTCTGATAACATCCACATTGCTGAGCTGTAATTCACCCTATTTTACTTTTTTACTTGAAACTTGTAAGAAAGTGTCGCGGGGGGAAAAAAATTACGAAAAAAATTAAATTTTTATTAAATTCTTGGGCTCGTCGTTGCAGTCGTAAGAGCTTCCGATGACTCCGCATCGAAGTCTACGAGCCCGTCTTTTGCTCTGATAATTAATTCATCGGATTAATTCATCGGTGTATTTAGCCGAGTCTTAACGGGGACCGAGAAAAGTCCGGGAACCGAGGGGGGCGTGCAAATGCCAAAAGATATTTAAATGAAAAAAGAAAAAAATTATACCGGTAATTGCACGAGTCAAAAGTAGTACCGAGAGTACCGAGAGTACTCTGATAACATCCACATTGCTGAACTATAATTCGCCCTATTTTACTTTTTTACTTGAAACTTGTAAGAAAGTTTCGCGGGGGGAAAAAAATTACGAAAAAAATTAAATTTTTATTAAATTCTTGGGCTCGACGTTGCGGTCGTAAGAGCTTCCGATGACTCCGCATCGAAGTCTACGAGCCCGTCTTTTGCTCTGATAATTAATTCATCGGAGACTTTCATTACCCTGGGGAAGTTATATTGAAAATGGCAAAAGATGTTTAAAAAAAATTATACTGATAATTGCACGAGCCGGAAGTAGTACCGAGAGTATACCGAAAGTACCAAGAGAGTCTGATAAGAGAGTAGACTGAGAGTACCAAGAGATAATATCTGCAGTACTAAAATATCATTCATCTAATTTTAGTTGAGAACTTATAAGTAAGTTTTATGAGAAAATAACAAATGACGATCTCTTCGGGTAGCCGTTTCGGCCATTAGAAGAGCTCCCGTGAACTCTAAAAGTTGGGGCCTTTTATTCCCAGAACTCGAGAGAGGTGCCCTCTCTCGGATCATCCACAAAGCAGCTAATCGAAGTTCACCAGCTTATGTTTTGTTCCGATAGTTAATTCATCGGATATTTTTCATTCCCCTCGGCAAATTATATTTAAAAAAATTGCAAAAAATATTTAAAAATAAATGTTCAATCGCCCGCGGGAAATGATATAAACAATGGCAAAGGATATTTAAAAAGAAATGGTACTCATAATTGTACGAGCCAAATAGTACCGAGACTCTGATAATATCTACATTACTAAAATATTATTCACCCCATTTTAGTCGGGAACTTATAGGAAAGTTTTATGAAAAATAACAAATGACGATCTCTTCAGGTAGCCGTTTCGATCATAACAAGACCTTCCGTGAACTCCAACGCGGAGGCCTTTCTTCCCAGAACTCGAGAGACCTCCCCTCTCTCGGACCATCCGCCAAGCTGCTGATCGAAGTCTACGAGGTCGTCTTTTGTTCCGATAGTTCATTTTTCGGAGATTTTCATTCCCCTCGGCAAATTATATAAAAAAAAGGCAAAAGATATGTAAAAAGAAACGATACCTATAATTGGACGGGCCAAATAGTATCGAGAGAATGGACTCTCATAATGTCTAGATTACTAAAATATAGTTCGCCAAATTTTATTTGGGAACGTGTAAGAAAGTTTCTTAAAAAACAAAACAAAAAAATGACGATCTCTTCAGCCAGCCGTTTCGGTCATAACAAGACCTTCCGCGAACTCCAACTCGGAGGGCTTTCTTCCCAGAACTCGCTAAAGCTCCCCTCTCTCGAACCATCTGCCAGGCTGCGAACCGAAGTCTACGAGGCCGTCTTTTGTCCCGATAGTTAATGCTTCGGAGATTTTCAATCGCCCTCGGTGAATGATACAAACAATGAACAAAACAATGAACAAAATATAAACAAAATATAAACAAAATATATAATGAACAAAATATAAAAGACCTCCCCTCTCTCGGACCATCCACTGAGCTGCTAATCGAAGTTTACCAGCTCATGTTTTGTTCCAACAGTTAATTGATCGGAGATTTTCATTCCACTCGGCAAATTATACCGATAATTGCTCGACCCAATTGTACCGAGACTCTGACAATATCTACATTACTAAAACATTATTCACCCCACTTTAGTCGGGAACTTATAAGAAAGTTTTATAAAAAAAAAAACAACAAATGACGATCTCTTCCGCTAGCCATTTCGGTCATAACAAGACCTCCTCTTTCTTCCCAGAACTCGCCGGAGCTGCCCTCTCTCGACCCCTCTGCCAGGCAGCGAACCGAGGTCCACGGGGCCGTCTTTTGTTCCGCTAGTCAATTCATCCTCGGAGACTCTCATTCGCCCTCGGGCTATTATCCGAGCCGTTCGATCGAGTGTCGAAGCGCGAGACTCTCGATTAAATCGGCATTGCGCTCGCGGTCGAGTAACGATAAGACGAGCGACCGAGAATCCGGCGGGTCGGTGGGATTCGTGGAAGCGGGCCTGGAGGGGGAAGCTGTCGGAGCGGAGCGGAGCGGGGGGGGGGGGGCACGATGGAGATTCGTCGACGGTCGAGAGGGACTGAGAGCATGGTCTAACGTCATTTCTCATTATCGTCCGGTAATTGTTGGCTCTGCGGAATACCCCGACGCTTCCACTATTCCTATCTCGTCGTCCGGATATTGAGAGGGAGAGGCTCGGTCGGGCCTCTCCTCGCAGAGGCGCGTTAACGGGCGCAAGTGCAGACCCACTCCGAGCTCCGCGAAGTTATACCGCAGAACGGTTTGCCATCGTACCGGGCACATGCACGGGAAACACAGCCGCACCGACTCGCGAAATCGTACGTGCGGAGTCTCTAATTTATCGTACGTGTGTGGACTCTCCTCTCGTCCCTGTCTCTTCGCTTCCGGCACTGCCGGTGCGCTTCCAGCAGCGTGGAAACCGCAGTTTCTCTCTCCCCCGAAGAGTTATACAAACGGGGACCGCGTGCCGCGCGGCTACGTCTGCGCGTGTACTGGGAAGAACGCGGCGAAACGGAAAGGCAAGATATTAAAGCCTCTCCGCTCGGTGAGATATCAATCGACTGTTTACCGAGAAAAATTTAATTGAATCCCGATTCGTAATGGCTGTTACGAGGGATGGAGGGAAATTAACGGTTGGGGCGGAACGCAGTATACCCCGGGACTTCAGCGGCGCGGAGAGAACCGATGCTCTTGGACTGAGAGAAGCGTCTCGGAAAAACTACCGAGACATGCGGTACATTTTTAACGGGCAATCGGGTAGATCAGTCACAGCAATTTTTAGCCAATTCATGTGATTTTTTTTTCTGGATGGCGGGTTGGCCACATTTGGCGCATCTGGTTAAGAATTTCGTGGATTAAAACTGAAAATTTTATGGATTGAGACTGAGAATTTCATGATATTGGAACTAAGAATTTCATGAATTGGAACTAAGAATTTCATTCATTGAAACTAAGAATTTCATTCATTGAAACTAAGAATTTTGTGGATAAAAACTGAGAATTCCGTGGATGAACACTTTGAATTTCGTGGATAAGAACTGAGAATTCCGTCGATAAAGTTTTTTTTATGTATATATACATAACAAAAAGAAATTTGACCGACATAATATGCTGGTGTAACCGACAAACCTTAAAACAAACGGTCCGCGATCGCGACACTACCGATTACTATATTTTACAGGAAGAAGAACATATATTGCAGCACAAATTACGGGGATATTCGGGTAATATCTATGATTAAAATTACCATGTTTTCTGGGAGAATGTATTAAGTTTAATACGAACGTTTGCCAGGATGTCGCTGTAGTTCCCATATATGCTAAACCAGCCAATGAATGGACAGGACCAGTGAATGGACACTTTTCATAAGACGACGTGCATAAAACATGTCTATTCACTGGCTTTTTCGTGAGCGTGACTGTTCATACACTGGTCGGTCTGTACTTCCTGAAAGTTCTGTCGGCTTTTACCAGATTTATGGTATTTTCTGGCAGATACTTCTCTCAGTGTACAAATGGCTCCCGGTTTAGGAAGAACAACTAGGCTCCTACCAGCTGATCATGGATTTTCTTTAACACAGGAGACCACCTGGTTGATATGGCTCGGGTGACTCGCGTCTCCGCCATGGACCATGAAATTTAGAAACCGGGAATTCAGATTTTCATAGATTTACCAGAAATACGTCACTTCGGGTCTGTAAATATGATTTTTCACCCGGAAGTTACGTATTTCCTGTACGACGACCGGTCTAGAAATCTAATTTTTCACCCGGAAGTGACGTATTTCCTGTAAGACGTCACTTCCGGTCTGGAAACATAATTTTTCACCCGGAAGTGACGTATTTCCTGTAAGACGTTACTTCCGGTCTGGAAACATAATTTTTCACCCGGAAGTGACGTATTTCCTGTAAGACGTCACTTCCGGTCTGGAAACATAATTTTTCACCAGGAAGTTACATATCTTCTGTACGACGTCACTTCCGGTTGAAAAATTAGACTTCCACACCGGAAGTGACGTATTTCCGGTCGAAAAATGTGTGTTTCCGCACACGACAACAGCGCAGCTTGGCTGTGCGCCCCATTATTGTGCACGTTTACCCCGATTACCCCATACAGCCTCACGAACCTTAACGATGTAACTAATCGTCCAAAGTACAAACACTTACTCGACATTAGGAATCTCCACAGACCAAACCTCTCAGTTGTGTACATAAATGTATTAAGCAAACACATACAATGGCTTCTACGGCACATATATCCTCTGTGGCGCACGGCTGAGTACACACACATAAATAAATACCTATATGCATACGCACACACGATACATCCTGGTTATGTGTATCTATGTGTGCACACAAGATTCAGCCGAGTAACCCGTAGTTATGTAACGTCACTGTAAGCCCCGCTGTTTATCCGTGTCCACGTCGCGGATGATGCGACCCAGCGAGAGACGTACGTATCTCGCACATCGGTGGAAGCCCAGTTCCGGCAGGGGGTTGGGTTAGTAATCGCGGTAATACATACCTAGGTGAATAGGCAAATGTCGGAACGGGCGAGGGGTTGGGGGTGGATATGGAGGCCCCGGAACAATCCGAGCGCAAAGTCCTTGCATGGATGGGGCCGGCGGGTGGGGGGAGGCGGGGGGGTTGTCTTGTATATATTAAAGGGAAGGTTGGCACGTAAGTGCTCGAGTAACTGCGGGAGGATTGAATTAACGTAGTTCCCGGAGAGTGAGGTAGGAACGGAAGCGGTGCAATAGGAGTATACTCGAGTACAACAGTAGGACTATGGAAGCTCGTCGTATTCCCTAGACGGTATTTACTTCCGTTCGTTCTGGCACTCGCCAAACCGGTGGATATGTATATAGGCAAGAGAACGTTGGCAAGTTGGGCGTCGGGAGACTTAAAATTTTCGGGAAACTTTGGAACGGGGTTATACCGTTCCCATTATGCTGTACAACGGTGCACCCCCCCCCCCCTCCCCCATTCTGAACCCCGAATTGTGGGGGGGGGGGGGGGGGGGGGCGTTGGTGGGAAACGCGGAAGAAGCATCTTCGGTTCATCTACCAAAGGAGAATTCAAACAATCGACCTACAGCCGAAAGTTCCTCGTGGCGCAAGTTGGAGATTGCGTCTTCGGGTTACTTTGAAGGGGGGGGGGGGGGTGGATAGGTTGTATAATAAATCGAGGAAACCGGAGGAATAAAGTATAATCGAGTTTTCGAAAGCGTTTTGAAGCCAACGAGTCGGAGTTCGTTCTTGTACACTTGGAAATTATACTCTCGATGAGAGTGGATTTTGTAGTGTTTGCGGGGGTTTGTGTGTTTGTGTGTGTGTTGATGGTGCCGTTAGGAAGCGGATAATCGGACGAGGGAGCGCCATTAGCGGAGGATATAGCTTTTATTTCCGTCTTTTAACTTTTGGGTAAGTTCTTGAATTTTCTTTTCTTTTCATTTCAGCGATGAATACGGATTTGGTGACGGTATTGTATTGTGTTGCGGTACAGTAGACGACCGGGTAAGTTGCGCGGAGATTGATTATTATTTGTCCGAATGACTGGTGGTTAGATAGGCCTTGATTTTTAGGCTTTACGTTGATTTATTTTCAAGCCTTATTGCACACGCTTCGGTTCTCAATTTCAATTTGTAAGATAATACGTAATCTTCTATTGGTAAGTTCTTTGAATGCTCATTGAACTATTGCTTTCACTGTATGCTGAATGTATGTTGGATTTGCCGCGGTGCTCATAAGGGGGTTTGCCTTAAAGCAGGAAATAAACGCTCCTTTCGCACTTTCACTCTCTCAACAAGGAATTTGAAACAGATTGGTTGATTCCCAAATGATCAATAGGTTGGACAACAAATTCGTTACCAAATGATTAAGTGGTTGGGCAACAACATTGTTGACTGCCAACTAATTAAATGGTTTGGTAATTAATTAGATGCTTGCCAACTGATTAATTGGTTTGATCTGAACTGATTAATTGGCAACTGATAAGTTGGTCGCCAACCAATTAATCGATTCGGCAAACAAATTGGGTAAGGTAAACAGCCCATTTTCCGCCATCTTCAATTGTTAAATGGAACATGTTATTAAAAAATTATACGTATTGCGGCATTAATCAAGAGTAAAAACCGCTTTCAACATGCCGTCAATTTGTCTTTGTTATTAGTCTAAATTGCATTCGATGGCGGTAACTGGGACAGTGGCGGAAACTGGGCCGTTTACCTTTGTTGCGCCGTCCAACTGAATAGTTCGGGCAACAAACCAACTGTTCGTCAACCAACTAATATATAGGCCTGGCCAATTAATTAGCGGGCAACCAACTACTTTCTTAGCCCAGCTAATGAATTGGCTGACAGCCAACAAATTTTTTTGGCGAACCCAAGCAATTTCTTTCCTCAGCAAATTAATTGGCTGGCAACCAACTCATTGTGTCGCGAACCAACCTAATTTCTTGGCACGGAAAATTAGTTGGCTGATAACCAACTCATTTTTTGGCGGTCCCAAGTAATTTCTCATCCCGCCAATTTAATTGGCAGATAACCAACTCATTTCCTGGCGCAACCAACTGCTCTTAGCCTGAGCAGTTAATTGGCTGGCAACCAACTCATTGTGTCACGAACCAACCTAATTTCTCGTCCCGGCAATTTAATTGGCAGATAACCAACTCATTTTCTGGCCCAACCAACTGCTCTTAGCCTGAGCAGTTAATTGGCTGGCAACCAACTCATCCTTTTCGCCCCGCGTCTGCAGTCGAAGTCGTCCCAATCTTTCCCCGGTCTCCCTTAACCTAGCCAGGTAATTGAGCATCCAACTTATCTCCGTCCAATTGCCTCGGTTTCCAGGTTTCCACTTATCAGGTCCACTACTGTACTTACGCCTTGCTGTGTGTCTCTGAAACGTTCGTCTCAGCGAAATAAAAAGTAATGGCCCGTAAATGGACGGAGAGAGAATAGGGGAGGGCGGAGGAGGTTCGCTCGGATATAGATGAGTATAAGAGGCTACGAGGCAAGATAGCAACCAGTGTTCTCTTATCCGCATTACTCACCGCCGGGACGCTCGTTGTACATCATTGTACACACCCCGCGGAAAAACGTCGTGAAGCCCGGGCTTGAAAACATCTCCGGACGGAGATTCGCGACTCCGCGGAGAGGCAGAAGAGGCGTCGATAATTGCCGCGTCTCGAGAGTCCTCTCCGTCCGTCCCGCCCCCGACGATGGAAAAAACTCGCGCATTCGACAATTTCAAACCATCGGCATCGCGAGCGCGGCCGCGCACGACTCCTCGCCTTAATGGATTCCACTTACGGAAAATGATACACGACGTAGTCGGACGGAGCGTCGAGTCCTATGCATATCCATGCACGGCTCTTTACCATATTGCACGAAAGAAGGAGAAATGTGCACGAATCGAGATATGAAGAAAAAAAATGCACGCACAAAATATTGAAGGAACAAAATAAAACTGAAGAGGAACGAAACGGATGCGTAAAGAAAAATTCACAGGGAGGAGAAAAAATTGTTGGGACGTTTACCGTCGGTAAAAAAGGTAAAGCAGGTTTAAAAAACAGCTCCAGCATCCCCTTAACATAGTGACATCAAAATATTTTGCTGTGGCAGGAAATATTTTGCTGTGGCAGCCAAAAATGTTTGCTCCCAAAATAATAAATTATTAACGATCTGCATTTTGTTAGAAAAACCGAACTATTTTTCTCCGTGCAGCGGATCGATGAGACCGGTGGGAGAGACTGTAAAAAAAGTCGATGAGGGCGGGTATGTTAGCTTTTTGCTTTTTTGTGTTTCATTTTATAGGGTAGATACTGAATTGGAAAATATTTCAAAGCACTTAAAGGTCCGCGCGTTAAAGCCACCGTGAGCCCCGGTATAGTGTTCCCTCGGGGTATGCTCGAGCCCTCGTGGGCGAGTAACGCTTCCGCGTAGAGCTCTGTGGAGTACGCGGAGCCGATATTGAACTGGAAACTCGGACCATTGGGCGGAACGCTGGTTGACTCGCGACTCGCTGCACCTACAGAGCCGCAGGTGCCGCGGGATACACGCTTCATGCTCTGTCGAGAGCCGCACCGAGGGACCGCGTTTTCTCGATCCGAAGTAGAGAAAAAAAAAAAATGGGAAAAAAAAATTAAAAAACAGAAGGTGATAGCCCGGTAGCAATAACTGCAGGTAGCGTGGAGGCTGCGTTCCCTTGGTTAATATTGCAAGGGATTCCAACGGGGATTTTTGCCAGAGGCGACGGCGATGTGCGAGAGAGCCTGGAGCACATCAGGCTGCGCGAAGCTGCAGGACTCTCGTTCGGACGTCGTTCGTATTTGCATGCCATTAGCTTTTTTTTTTGTAAACCTCGTGCCGCCTTTTGTTTCCGGGCAGGGTGGAGTCGAGCACTATGCGAGACCTTTTCCCCCCCCAAGTGAAATTTTCTTGCTCCTAGTGTGGGGCATTCGCAGCCCTGGCGCCATCGATTGACCCTAGAACTCATGTATGGGGTACAAAAGTACCCCGGACGATGTTCAAACTGCGCTCCTAAAGTAGAAATTAACATTATCGACTTAGGACCTCCACGATAATTTAGTTCCATGATCTGACGATGTGCTGAGGCCGCTAGTAGCATCAGTTAGTCGTTAATCGTCATACAGGACGCTAACCCAGCGCGCTTGGGGTACTAAAATACCTCAGTCAGGAGTTCCTGTTAGTATTTTATGGAAGTAAGTGATTTTTTTTTTTTTTCTTTTTAGCTATCGAATGTAAGTTACCATTATATAAATTGGACGTATATAGTCAGTATTTAATTTTTGAAATAATTTTTTTAGTTTTATAACTTTTGTAGGGTAAAAGTGGTGAATATGGCCCACCTCGATTAACACGTAAATCAATGATATATGGACCGGGCCATATTTCCCACTTTAACCCTATGTTTTTATAATAATTATGAATATCTTTAATTACCTACAATGTTTCAAGAAAAATAAAAGTTATTAATTTCAATGAATCATTTTGTTTGATGAAAGTAAGATAATTTTCTTACGTTGCACAGGACAATCGGCACGGAAGGCGATAGGCGGGAGACGCGCGATCGAATTAGGGCCTTAATTAGAGCCCCGGAGGTGTCTTACCGGATGTGCGCGGTTCGCGCGGTAACTACGAATTTCCGTTAATTGGCCGAAGCCAAGACCAACACCATGACCGAGTAACCTATGGGTATTCCGGTGCCAGCTTACCAGCACCCTCTCCCCACTTAATCCATTCTAGCCTTTTTCAGAAGCGCCTTCATCCAGCGCCACCTCCCCTAGCAACCAGAAAATTCGTCGCGTTTCTGCTTCCAACTTCGGCAGTCATTCTGACCTTTCCGTTTCCATCAAATGCCGATCTGCTGCCTCAAAGCCCTTCACGGCGGAGCCGTCTCCCGAGTTTCCTGGCCTCGCCTCCACGAACTTCGCCGGCGTTTCTCCATTCACCTGTTTCTCCACCGCACCTATTAGCTACCCTCCCAGTCGACTTCCCGTTGGAACACCTTGCAATCTTCTACGGTACTTCGCTTTCGCTTTGAGAGCCAGGTGGTGTGTTCGCAGAACGCCACCGTCTAGCTGGTTAGCAGCGACCGAGAAAACCCTCTGGCTGTTTAACTGTACGATCGGGTTAGTCCGTTCGACGTCCCCTCGCCAGCACGCAGTCATTTCCCCGCCATGGTGTTTGCACCGACCAAAGACCGCCGCGAGGAATTAAGATCAGGCAAGAGATCTTCCAATTCCGGATCTCTCCATCGGTGTCCGCACCGAGGAATGTGCATTACACGCGACAGATAACTGGTCCCAATTTTCCGCTCATTGGAAAAGTTCGCGAACTTTTCGATGTCGTCATTGATGTCGTCATTGGTTGGTTTTCCTTAAGGGTTTTGATATAAATGTCATTAACTCCTGAACAAGTAACTTTTAGCATTCGACGACTGCCTCATCTCATCGGGGAGAGTCTGGCGTTTCGATTTCACTACAAACCGATCAAAAAATACGCATTCCTTCGGAAGTTATCCGCCAATCAACGTTGGGGTCCGACAGGCCTACGAAGACCCGGGACGACAAAACCTAAAACTGACGTCCGGCGGTCGCTCTCTCGCATAATTTACCCGAACAAACGTATCCTCCTGTTCTTCGGGCAGAGTTCATGTTTTCTCCGGTAGGGTCATTTTGATTCACCGGTTGACCGGGCAAGACTTTAATGTCTCCGTGAGCCAGATTGGCTTCTCTCGCTGGAGGCTTCAAAGCTGACGCTTCGTCGATTTTCGACGGAGCCTCTGGAATTGACGAGGCTCCGGAAATTTCCGTTTTCTTACTGGACCCCGAAGTCGGACCAATCGCTCTCATCATCCTTGCCAATGCCAGCTTCAGCGCCGCTCGGTCCATCGATCTGTCGCGGTCCAGTGCATCGAGCTTTTCGCTTCTCGCCAGTTGTTCGAGGTGATGTCTGGTTTCCGCCTCGTCGAAACTCTTCGAGAAAAGAACGGGAAAGGGTTGGGGACCAACCCACCGGTTCATTATCGGTGCGGGCGCACAAAGACTCGGCTATTCGTCGGAGAATTTCGATTTTACGATACATCGACAGCTTCCCGAAAGATCTCGCGTCTCTCCGAGGATCTTCGCAGCTCCTCATCGATCTCTCGCCTCCGAGTCTCCTCGTTCTCCAGTTCAATCACCCCGAGAACCTTCGTTTCGTGAAGAATCGACTCTATTCTCGGCGTCAGTTCGGCCAGCTATCACACGTTTGGGACATTATTCAGGGCGAGATTGATGGCAGCGGGAACTCGCTTCTATATCTATATGTATATCGATTCCTCCGCTACGACCGTCTCGAATTATCGCCCAACGCCGGAACAACGTGTACATATATTTCCGGATACTTTTTTTTAAATAACAATTGTACACCGAGAACACAAGAGAACTTTTTCTTTTTTACATAAAGTCTGATCATGTAAACCAAGTAGCAGTATAGAAATTTCTCTATATATATAAACTATATTCTCGGCGTTAGGATTCAAAAAAGTTAAGATAAATTTAAGTTAAGATTCAAATTTTTTTTTTTAAACAACGACTTTAGTCATATTTATCGACCGAGCAAAAAACGTATTCTGAGGCAGCACACGAAGATTTGGCGTGCCAATGAAAAAGAAAAAAAATGTTTTCTGCATGTAGGGTAGAGTGGTGTAAAACGAACTATTATTAATAATTAAATTTATTATATAATTTATTAAATATTAATAATTTTATGATAATATTAATAATTTTATGATAATATTAATAATTTTATGATAATATTAATAATTTTATGATAATATTAATAATTTTATTGCAATATTAAAAATACTTAAAAATACAATATTAAACACGAAGTCTTCTTTCGAATGGAGGTCAAGGGTTCGTTTTGCCCCACTCTCGACTCCCTCCCCTTCCCTGACCGTATCTACGCTTATGTGCAACTCTTACTTTGTCGCGTAACTCGCTCGTGACGTGAGCGAAACGATCAGCTTTGTCGGTGAGTTCGAGCCATCGTGACATCATTTCGTCGAGGTCGCGCTTTTGGGCTCTCAGTTCGCGGACGAGAACGCAGCAAACCATGGAATCATCTTTGACGTTACCGGCGCCGAACAGCTTCTCCTCGCTCGGCGTTAATTCAACATTGCATCTCGGCTCGTCCTTGCTCGTCGCGAATCCGTTCAAAACTTTCGTCTGATCCTGGAGAGCGTCGGACCGGGAGTGAGAAAACTTTTCGAATCGTCTTATCGAACTTCCCGAGAGGATTCGAGGCTCCCCATAGGTTTCGCCTCCATCGATCTCCGATTTACCGCTATCTTATTCCTGAGTCGAATCAGAGCTCGCGTCAAGTAACAATTGCACTTTTCCGAACAGGGCATCGTCGTCCCTTCGAACTTCGCCGAGATGTTCGAAGACCTCGGACATTGCCCATGGCAAATTGTCTTTCCGTCGCTCATCCCGCGGTTTTCGTTGACAATATCCAAATCGTAGATCGAAAGGTACCGGCTTTTTCTATGGCATCTTCGGCGACCGCGGTCACGCTTGAATTTCACACTCCCATCCTACACTTTAACCCCGAAAGCGCGAACTCAATATTGCTCCGCGACGAGTCATCCGTCATCCCAAAGTTCTCAACCAACTTCGTGCCGCTTCGGAACTATCTGTGGTATCGATCTTTTTGTTTTTACTCAAAGGCAGGTTAGACTGAGTCAGTCGGTAACAAATCGGTCTTCCTAGTCTCTCTATGCGACTGTTAATAGTTTGAACAAAAGCAAATTAGGTTTTCGTATTAGGCTGTAAAAATAAATTGTAAATTTAATGTACCGGAACTTGAAATTTGCTAACATTACTCATATTAATTAAACATTAATGTACTTTGCTTGTAAAATAAAAATACCAGATATTAAAATTACAAATCTTTTTCTGCAAAATTTATTTCAGAAACGGTTTATGTAATAAAAAAGCTTCCAATACCGTTCATTAATTCTAAAACAAATTTTTTTTACAGTGTAGTATCTTCTATCAAAGAAACAAATTCCAACATCCAAAAGAAAAAAATCCTCCCCACCAAAACAAAAAAAAAAAAGATATCGAACAATGTTCTAAAAGAACACTTCGCATCGAGCATGTTTTTTTCACCGTGGAAAATTTCCCGACGGATTCCGGTTGCGATCCCTCACGGGCGCTTTCCCAAACTTTGGCCCTTTCTCCGCTCGGAGCTCCATCTCTGCGAGGTCCCTTCCGTGACCGTCTCACGGTTGAATCAACCGTAGCACGCGAGCCTCGCTCGATACAACGTCCGGAGGATCAGAGAGCACGGAGCCCCTGCCACCCCGCCCCCACGCGAAGACCGCGCAGACATCCGGCTGAGAGTCCGCATTCCCTCCTGCAGCTACCTCCGTCTACCTCCATCACCCCGCCCGTGTGTGCCTCCCTCCCGCAACCGGAAGTGCACGCTTTCCATGCGGTCCAAAAGCCGCCGTGCGCGAAGGCTCCACCCGAAGTTCCCGCACGAGGCCTTTTACCCTGTTCAACAGCCCCTCCACCCTCCGCCCCTCCCAGCGACCATGATGATGACCGTCCGCAGTCTCCTCCGCGTCATCCCCGATGGAAATTCCCACGAACCCAGTCAGCTTCACCGTCCGAACCCGGCGCAATGCACACCGCTGCGGCCTGCCACGCCATCAGCCGGAGCCGGCAAGCCGTCCTGACGCGCACACACACCGCGAAGGGGTTGCGCGAGCCTCCCTCAAAGGGAAGGGACCGGATGTCGGACGCGGCGCGACAGCGGTGTTGCGAAACGCCGGTTCCCGCGATGAAGTCGTGTGGAGGAACGAGCGGCGCCCGGGGGGAGTGCCGGAGAGGAAAACGCGGGCCGAGGGAAGCGAAGAAGGGAGTCGAGTTAATCCACGACAAAGCCATGGAACGACGTCGAGTCTCCCGACGAGAGAGAGCATACACGGCAACATCAGCGGCAGCCAACGGCTCTCTGTGGCGTGGTCGTACACAGCCACTGATTCCGGCCTGGCTGCTGTTCGCCGACCGACCGACCAACCACCCTCCCCAAGGCGGGCCCCGCGAAAGTGAGCGAAAGCGAGACAGTCCGATACCAACCCCATCCTGCGTGTTGTCCCTGCGTCCTCTCAAACCAACCCCAACCACCCACCAGGCTACACGCAGCGCTTCTGCAGCCTCCACCAGACACGGCCCTGGCATTATACGGAATACAGTCGGAACGCTTCCAAAGGGATGTCGGAAACTGGTCGTCCCTTCTACTGCGGTGTGTTCGTGTGTGTGTGTGTGTGTGTGTGTGCGTGTGCGCGCGCACACGGAGATACCGAGAATATGCACTGTATGTATGACACGGGATATACATTATACAGTAGTTCGGTTACACCGCGGGGACACGCGCTCGTAATTAGACGCGTCTCTCGCTTTACCTTATGCAAACGAATGAGAGTAAACATTAAATACACGCATTTCAACGCCCGTTACCTGCTTGCTTATCGAGTGAACGCGGATTCGTGCGCTGGTGATGCGTTTGAATGCGTTTTTGTTTGGGGCGGGTTTTTTTTTTTGCGGTGTTGGCGTAAATGACGGTTAAGAGGGGAAACGATTGTTTGGGGGTGGAAGCGAATTTTTGTGGGAATGGTGAGGGGCGGGAGTTGGTTTCGATGCCGATTTTGGAAGAATGTTGCGGTTTTTGGATTTTTTTTTTTTTTTTCTAGGGGGAAGGGAATTGAAGAGGTTTGGTGGAGTTGCAAAATCGTAAAATTGTTCAGATACGGGACGACAAACGCGAAATGAGACTGATAGGGAGGGCATTTTTTTCTTTGTTTGTTGTTTTTTTTTTTTTTCTAACGAAGTGTCGAAATAAATTCTGTCAGACATATTTCGAAGCATGTTTATTTCACTGATGATAGCGAATAAAATAGTGTATATTATACTACAAGGGTGGGCGAGGGCAGAAATCACTCGACGTGAAAATCCGCTCGTGTGGCATGCGATAGGGTAAACCGGCCAATGTAAGGACAGTTAAGCAGACGAAAAAGCCAATGAGTAGACGCTTTTTATGCACGTGCTCTTATGGAAAGTGTCCATTCATTGGCCCTGTCTATTCATTGACTGGTTTACCCTACTTTTTCCGACTGCGTTAAAATAACTATATTTCTTGCGTAGCAACATTTTCATATTCGCCAATGACCATTACTCCGCTGGGAATAATGACGAGTCCTAAGCAGAACAAAAAGTTTGTACTTTTTAGAACAACTTAGTATCCACTATCGTGCACAATTTTTTATTTGTTAATTTTATAAGCGCACCATCCGACTTCTAGTTTTACAAATGAAAGTGGAAACTAAAATTGTTCATAACATGGGAAATAAAAGCCTGAACAAACGAATTTATCGCTTATTTGACAACATTATCTTTACGAAACTTCGTATTCCGATTTTAGGAAATGATTTTTAACTGTGCATCCTCCCTAAGCCCTAGGGAGTAATGAAACAGTACTGCGCATGCGCACAGGATAATAATGATTGTTGGTCAATAATAGGCGATTTTCCGTCCGCACGGAGAAAAATCGTTTAGCTGCTCTAACAAAATCAGTTTTGCTCACAATGAACTCGTTCCCGCAGTAAATCGATTACACCCAGAAATAAAAATTCATTTGACGGCCACCGTTTATTTGATTAAAATAAATATGTATTTGATTAAAATAAATATGTATTTGATTAAAATAAATATTTATTTTAATTCAGTAAATATTTACTGAAATGAAATAAATAATTTTGTTAAATAAGTGACAAACTAGTTTGTCATTTATATGAATATACGAACCTGTCCATTTATTTCCCGTGTCATTGACAATTTCAGTTTCCACTTTTGTTTATAAAACTAGAAAATAAAAAAAAAATTGTTGACGTTTTTCGACAATAAGTTGTTATAAAAAGTACAAACTTTTTTTTACTGTGTACAGTGACGACCATTCGGACTCCGATGTTTCGAACATATTTCGTGATTTCGTAATTTCCTTTTTGTTCTACCTCACCGGGAATCCGCTCCGTCGAGCGATTGACAAACGACGAAATAAAATAAATATGAGAGCAACTTTTGAAAATGACGTTCGCACGCGTAGACGCGCCTATCGGTAAACGCACGAATGCCACCAGAGACAGACGAGCGGAACGGATCCATGACGCTGCCACCGCTCCCGATGCGGCGGAAAAACTCGATCGGGGTGGAAAATCGTAACGGTTCGTTTGTCGCTGACAAACGAGTAAAAACACAGCCAGTGAGATTTTTTTATTATTATTTTTTAATGCCCACGCCTCCACTTGCCAATACCGAATTAATGCGGTGGAACGTTCGAGGTAGGTTTACTTTTTTCTCCAAAATCACCGTATTCCGCATGTCGGATAAAAAATAAACTATCGCAAAACCATCGTTATGCGTAAACGTGAGTTTTTCGCGATGCGCCAAATTTTTCAGAGCGGGTTCGCCTCGCGGACTCTCCGTATAAATTTTGCTCGTTACTCGTTGCGCCAACGACAAATATTTGTCCAATTTACCTTTGACGAAAAAAAATAAAAAAAATAAAAATTTTAAACCCACTTGTAGTGGAAGCTCATCAACCACGTATAATTTAATCCCGCACGGTCGCACGGCGCGTGCGCGCGACACTGTGCACGTATCCATATTTTCTCCTGCCGCGCGATCCTCGCTCGTTAATTCGCCGACGGATATATAATTCATACGACACCGGCGTTAATCCCTGCACAAACGCGCCGGTTCGAACTGGCGTCGATACACAAAACGCGTCAACAAATAAAACCTCCCCTTCCTCATTACTCGCAGTCTCGTGTCGGCGAGTGATAAATATATTATACTTCACGGCGTCAAGTCGGAAATAGCAGCTATGCGCGAGGCTAATGAGCAATTTATCATAATGACGATACCATTGTGCCGGCGACGTGGGGGCGTGGCATCGGCGAATAGCCGTTCGATGACAACGGGACTGGCGGCGATACCGTTCGGGGGCCATGAGAGATAACGGCAGCGCTATCGGTCAATTTCGCTGAATGGACCTTATCGAACGGTCGGAGCCTCTCGTTCATTTCGCTAATTGTTACCGGGCTAATTGTTACATAATTATTATGACTGATGCGCGAGTCTTTGATGTTTTGGGGTTGGATATGACGACGCCTTTGTGGGTGCAAAATTTCAGGTTGATTTAAGGTGGTCGCATTTAGCATAAGTTTTAGAGAAATGAGAGGGAATTTCGGCACATTTATATCTCTACCACTTCACAACTCTACCAGATAACATCTCTACCAGAAAACAAGTCTCTCGGATAATAACTCTACCAAAAAAGATAATTCTAACAACTCTACTAGAAAACTTCTCTACCGTATTACAATTCTACCAAAAACTCTCCCGGAGTGAAAATAAAACTCTTCCCGAATTTAAATAAAACTCTCCCGGAATTTAAATAAAACTCTCCCCAAATTTAAATAAAACTCTCCCCGAATTTAAATGAAACTCTCCTCGAATTTAAATGAAACTCTCCTCGAATTTAAATAAAACTCTCCCCGAATTTTTATTTTTAATCCGGGAGAGTTTTATTTTTATTCCGGTAGAGTTTTATTTTTATTCCGGTAGAGTTTTATTTTTATTCCGGTAGAGTTTTATTTTTATTCCGGTAGAGTTTTATATAAATTCGGGGAGAGTTTTATTTCAATTCCGGGAGAGTTTTTTTCTTCAGTGGTAGAGATTTTGGTAGAGTTATAATACAGTAGAGATGTTTTTTGGTAGAGTTGTTAGAATTATCTTTTTTGGTAGAGTTGTTATCTGGTAGAGTTGTGAGTGATAGAGATATAAATGTGCCGGAATTTCAAACACTTGCCGATGGTATAAAAATCTGAAAAAATCGTGTTAAAGGGACCGAAAAGATTATTTTGCATAATAATAATTCGAAAATATTAGACAAACAAATTGACGAAAAATAAAATTGTTCAACAAATCTTCCGGAAAGCTTACTTTTCTTTGATGGAGATGACTCGTTCATTTTTCTGAGTACGCATGATTTTTTTCAGATTTTTATATTCAATTTGAATTTTGTGACTACACATTTTTCCCATGTAAAAAAAAATTCAAAGTGAATTCAAAGATCTGATAAAATTCATGCGTATTGAGAAAAGTGAACAAATCATAAAAAAAGTTAGGTTTCCGGGGGATTTGTTAAACAATTTTATTTTTCATAAATTTGTTGATAACATTTTGGAATTATCATTATGCAAAATTAATATTTTCCGCACCTTTAATATGCTTGATTTTTTCAGATTTTCAGACCATCCAGAAGTGTTTGCAATTTCCTCTCATTTCTCTGAAACTTATGCGAAGTGACTATTCGCAAGGACTACCTTAATGACAATTTTATTTTAATTTTTCTTCAAAGAGCAAACGAAGGTTAAAAAACAGAACTCCAGCGTTGGTGGAGATCTGGAAAACTTTCATTTGATGTTGATTGCTTTTCCCTTGCATATCTGAAGATACAGCACGGCCACGTGATTACCGAAGGGCACAAACATACCTCAGTGGGAGCGCCAGACAGGGCGGTGTTGGCACGGCGTCGGCCAGTGTTCGCCCAACGTCGGCCAGCACCGGTCCTGTGCGACATTCTCACCAGACTAAGGGTAACCGAAAAAATTGGATCATCGGCCCTTCGTTAAATGCTTGGTCTGTCTCCTGTTTAACGAAGACCAACATTTTCCAAAAAATTAATTGGGCTACTTAAGGTGAAGTGAAAGTCAGGAGTGTGAGAGAGATAGCGCCATAAGGTGGAGCGAGAGAGAACGCCAAAGACCGGGTTTCACTTCACCTTAAGGTGGGACTGACACTCAACATAAGCTCAAAATATTTTGAATCCATTTTTCTCCGAAACGGATTTTTAGACTGAAAAACGAATGGCGGGCCGCACCGGGTATTTGATTCGCTTTTCGGAGGAAATTGGATTCAACACTGAGAAAAAGGATATTTCCTACTATAGCGAATAGTTTCCCGGGGGAACATCTATATAGATACTTTCTCATAGTATATAATCAATTGATTAAACTATAATTATGGTTGAAACCATGATGTTTTGTCATTGTTGTAATTATAAAATGTAATTGTTCCGCCTGGGAACTATTTTTTATGGTAAAAAATCAGTCTTGTTGCTTTTACTATGTAATTTTTTCTCAGTGAACATTTTTACTCTGTCTCTCTCGCACTCATACGTGTTTAGCCTCCGCGGCACTCGTGTAAAATGGAGATACTCGGGCAAGATGTGAATAGCCGTTTGATGACAACGGCACAGAACGCGAAACCGATCATGGCACATAAGAGATAACGCTGCGCTATCGGTCAATTTCGCTCCATAGACGGACGAACACTGGGACAAGAGATGTGCATTAGGCACGAGGTGCGTTCCACATCAGGGGAAAATTATGAAATGTCAATTCCCATGGTGACAATGATTTGCAACCCAATTGGCTCGAAATCCAAAATTTGACGAGTCTCATTTGTGTCCTTTAATCACCAGTTTCTCCCGACGGCATTTGTAGCCTTTGACCGCCACTCTGGCAGGATCTTCCTGTAACTGCAAAGAACCCTGTACAGGACTAACCGACTCTCATGACGTTTCTCTGATTAGCGGGTCGGAATTTCTGGCCTACCAAGCTGACTCTGCGAATGTCGGCTCGATGCTCCCACAGTGGAAACATCATGCCTCTGTGATCCTGGCAATCCAGATAGGTCACGCAGTTCCAGCCAACGAGAATGTACAGTGGAGGTACTCCGTGAAAGTGAAATGGCGCGATAGGGTCGCCGGAGGGTTTTCGCTTCGTGCAGCCGCAGCTCGCACCACGCCGCGGTGATCCGTGGTACCAGAGGCTCTGCGGTCGTCCGCGATGCCACAAACCGTAACTCAATTAATCCGGATTGATCCGTCAGGTCGGTGTGGCGCGCCGGTCGAACACAACGGCGGGAGATATTCGACACGCGCGTGAGAAAGCCGAAGCGATGCGTAAGGTACAGGTGAAGAGAGCCTGATTGTGGTCCAGGTTTGGGCACAGTGGACATCCGGATAAGTTAACGACGGTGAGAAAAAAAAAGTGGATTGATTAACCAAGGCACGGTGGCGTTCAAAGACGTTATTTGGGTGGTGCAACAGAAACGATTGTTTCAATCAACATAAATTGAAGCGAGAGGAGTGAATCGTTTAAGAAAACAATGCTTTAGTTGTACCGAGCGAATAGCAGCTTTGGACGTATGTGACCGCGACTTTTGGTTGATGCAACCACTTTTTTCCTCAGCAGAGATAGGTTAATAAAAACACCATCGGATAAGTTAGAGTCGCACCTTTCATACGTCTCTTTAACCACACTGAGAGAGGAGCTTATTTAATGTTAACAAATCTTTTGTTGGATACGACGAGATACATATTCATTTATCGTTACCAAACTTCAGTTGAGCCAATAACTTCTGTTTCGTGACGAAATAGTTTAACAGTTCTGAGTCGACTAAAATTTTGTTCGACTAAATTTATAGTTCGACTTAAATTAATTTTTCTTAGACTACTATTGGAACATGGCCATCCTATCTTCATAAATTGCAAAAAAAGCAGCAATGAAAAAAACAGAAACCGCAGAAACTTGTGCCATCCGGCGCCTTACACGTATCCGTCACCCTGAAAACCCGCTTCACAACCCACGAAATGCTCTTCTATACGAAGCTACAGGCATTACGCCGATAGGAATGACAATTAGAGAACTTACAAAAAGATTTGCTTCCATACAATTAGAAAACATAAAACCGCTATGTATACAACCCGCTCAAAACATAATACGCAAAGCTACCACACATCACATACAATATACCAGAAGCTCGAAATAATGAACAACGAAGAAGTTAATTGAATAAATGTGTATCAACTATCCATTCACAATATGTTAAAAAATATACACATATTCATGAATTATCTAAAACCCATGTCTGAAGGCCTTAGGTCGATGGCCAATTGACAATATATTTATATTCTTAAGACAACTTACACTATGTAATGCTATGTATAAAAAATTGTTCCATCCGGAATATTGTCAATAAATCCACTACTGCTACTACTTAATTTTTCTCGACTCAAATTTATTGATAATGAAGGGACATTTATCCTCTCCCTCGAAGGATTTGTTAACATCAAATAAACGCTTTTCTCAGTGTGTATTAAAAATTACAAATGGCTGCCAACGATGGATGGTCGCCATTTTGGATGCCGAGGAATGTCGGCAGGCGCGACGCCGTCCGGAAAGGAGATTTTCTTCGCCGGAAGTGTGAAGAGCCAGGAACTTGGGCAAATTGGGCAATCGACCAATCTGGTCGTGCTGGCTCCGACATTGACTTATCCGGTCGTCCACTGTAGCAATGCGCCGGAATGTTTGGGTCAGCCGGTGGCTCCGGTTCGCCGGGCGCACATAAGCGGAGCGGAATGAAACGTGCCGGGCAAACGAGAAGCTAAAACGTGGATTTGCGAGCCTCTGACGAATGTAGAACGGACATACATGCGGAGGTGTGTAAGTGATAGTTGCCATCGTGGAACGGCAATCAGCCTCGTTAAGCCACCGCGGAGGAAGAACTTTGATCTGTTCGCAGGTGATTTGGCTCGTCGGCCGCAGCAACGTGTATCGCACTGTCGGCTCATCGCATGCGACTCGCGGCTAGGGTAGCGGTCGTGTTTTTAACTGGGTATCGGTGAAATAAAATAGTTTAGTTTTTGTTTCGGCGTACCTGGCGTGTGGGGAATGCCGCGGTGTTTCCCGTGTGGTTTCCTTCTACCTGAAAAAAGAAACAATACAAAAAAGGTTTTTAAAAGAGGAACCGGAAAATGCGGGGCTAAAAATAATTAGTCTGGTCAGACAACTGCGCGGTTACACAGGCTCCGGGCTGTTTATTCGGTTGGGCCAACAAAATACATCGTCCGGCGAGTAATTTGTTGACCCGACTGGAACTGTTCCAGTCCGACGTTTCTATCGTGTTGAAAAATAACAGTTTTTCGACAGGAACGTTTGAGAGGAGTCGGTTTTTTAAAATTCATGAGTAAATTTATGTGCCCAAATAAAGAATTGTGTTGCGATAGAATTATGATACATTTTGTTAAATAAGTTACATATATATAATAAGTACAATTTTGTTAAATAAGTGACAAACTCGGTTGTTCAGGTTTGAATATTACAAACCTGCCCTTTTATTTCTCGTGCAATTAACAATTTTGGTTTGTAATTTTGTTTGTAAAGCAAGAAAATTAACAAATAAAAATTGTAAACGTTTGTGGACAATAAGTTGTTGTAAAGGGTACAAACTTTTTTTACCGTGTAATATACATATATATATTCCAGAGTACGGGCGAAGGGAGTTGGCGCTGGTAAATAAACGTAAAGCAGAAGATCAAATTTCTACGGACAAACCCACGTACGATGTGTATACATACGTGCGATAGAGATCTCATTACACGAGATAGCGCAAATCGGAAATCAATTCAGCAGATATCGAATTTACGTTGGGAATACGCGTGTCACGCATCAGCCACGCATGGAGTGCGGAACACTGTGCACAGTTTTCGTTCCGAGTCCCCTTCAAACCTGCAGCACCTTCCCTGCTCAATTGTTGCCCGCGGTGCTCCCCGAAAACCAGCGGCGGCTGCTCGATTGATCGGAAACACGTTCCCAACCACTTTCGCACTGATATTGTCGCAGTGGAATTATTCTGACACGCATAAATATATTTCACTAGTAGGTTCCACTAGTAGGTTTATATACATAAACCTACTAGTGGAGCTGGTGGCTTGCACCCCTTCATAGACTTAAGCCCTTATTATTCTAAGTCCCTTTACTTCACGGTCTTATTATTAGCCAACTTGACGCCCCTATTATTGACCCCCTCTGGCCCCATTATTGACCAGTCCGACTCCATTATTGACCCCCCCCCCCATTTTTGACGCGGCGGCGTCAGCGTCGAAATCTTTTTATATCATAGAGAGACAGATATGCATGAAAAGAGCCCATGAAGAACACGATAATGCTGGTAGCAACAGCGGACTCAACCCGCCCAATAACAATTCAATGCATAATCCTGCAAGGCAATCGACAAACTTTCTCTTTTTTAATCCAAATTTGACGCTATTTTCTTTTTTTGTGCACCGTTGAAGGAACTAGTGTTGCCTTGCGGCTACTCTAGTTCGATAACTGAGCTGTCGATGCTGATTCTAATCGGTTTATGTACTAACCAGAGCTCTCATCTGTTCCGTCGGACGAAAAACAACGTCGCTTATGTCGTTTTCGGTTTCGACCTAATTTTCAGAAACGACACGAGGTACACGGCAGTTTATTGATTCTGCGGCATTAAAGGGATGCCGTAAGGCCTTTAAGCACGTTTGACCAGTGATGCGCACGTAATCGCTCGCGCTTCTTGCTAGACGAAATTGTCCTCACGGCGCGTGGTATGAACTTATGTTCGAAAAGATTCATACATTAGTTAAGGAACTTATTATTAATATTGGGGGTTACATGGGATGCAACATCAGCACTTAACTTCAAAAAAACGCTCATGGTATCCGCTACGACTGAGCCGTTCGAGTAAACTCTCGATTTCTTGAAAATGAGTCTATTTGGGTTTGTATCTAACGCGTGTAACTTCTAAAACATTCACAGTACCATGATGGTACCTTGACGAACATCTGGTCCACATTCCGGCGTTTCGATTTCACTACAAACAACCCGAAAAACATCAATTTTTGGCGAAGCAGCGCATCGCCGAAGACGCCGGACGTCCGGTACCATGCGTAGGATCGAAGAGCTGCAAAAACGTGTGTCCCAAGGTTTCCGCCATCTCGCATCGTTTAACCGGAAAACCGTCGGTGCACCCGGGAACGCGAGGTGTCCCCATTCGCAACAGTTTGTTAATTCGTGCTCATACCCTATTTCTTGCCGGTGAGCAACAGTTTAAAACGAGCTTAAAGTACCCGTAACTAGTCGAGCGATGCGCAACCCCTTCGTTAGGTCGATTACGAACTTTCGTTCCTGCGCGACTTGCCGATTGAGTAAACACCAGGCTGATCTTGTTTAACCAAGTATTTCGCGTAACGAGAACTTGATTGAGATACTCAGCGTTTACTCATCTCTTTCAGTGCGTACTGCAGTTTCTCTTCCAACCCCCCCCCCCCCCTCCTCTCATCCCCTCTCCTCCCTGCAGCCACTGTCCAATTACGTAGATTGAATTTTCAATGTAAACGCTCACCCTTGGCTCGATTATCTCGATCCTTGCTTTTTCAGCCTTTCAACTTTTATTTCTCCTCTTCAACCCCCCCCCCCCCCCCTTTACTCGTCGACGTTCCTCTCTTGTTCGCTGAATTATACCCTCGAGTAGGTTTGTTCAACGGACGTGCTTCGGTCGCCGTGTCGAGGCACTCTGACGCGAACGAAAAAAGTACTGGCTAATTTACGAGACTAAAAGTTTGCTTGGCGAACAGCTCGGTAAAAAAAGGGGGGGGGGAGGAAAAAGTAAACGAAGCAAGGCGAGACGCAAAAGGAGAATACAAACGCCCGAGCCATTGACGAACTTTGGAGATTGGTCAGTGTTTCCGGGCGTACCGGACGGAGCGGGTACATGCTTTTGGCAAAGAGGATCACCGCAAGGGACGTGCTGAAAAGCTTCGCCTCAAAAATGTCCGAATCTCATTTTCCTCCTCGTGCTTCCGCAGTTCCTCGTTCCTCCCGACGAAACTGGTCTCTCTTTTCACGGACGCATTGCCGGGGAACACGCGGTCGTCGCTCGGAGGAAAAGAAGCGTGGAGCGGGGCAAAATGGACCGGCTCTACTCCGACTCGGGACGAGACTTTTTTACGTCCGGTGGATCTATTTTTTTTTATTTAAATGGTCCGTTTTGCCCCACTCTCGACTACGTGCCAAAAACTAAATTGGAGACTCGCCGGGGCACGGACCGTGTGGACACGCGTGCGTTAGATGCTCCATACACCCGGAAAAAAAATTATTTAACGGCCATCGTTTATTAAAATTAAGTAAAATATTTATTTGATTTAAATAAATGTTTATTTCATTTAAGTAACTATTTACGTAATTTAAATAAATATTTATTTTAATCAGATAAATATTTTACTTAATCTTAATAAACGGTGGCCGTCAAATAAAATTTTTTTCTGGGTGTAACTGTACCCGGCCTACTCGCTTACGACTAATTGTCATGGGGCTCCGATTACCCTCTCTAAGCGTAACGGAAGAAAAGAGACGCTCGGACGGGGAGGAGGCATAACTTGTATTGGATTACCCTTTAAAACTCCATTTCCCTTGTTTGACAAAACTATTCTCTCTCTTTATGGACGCATAGCCAGGGAACACGCGGTCGTCGCTCGGAGGAAAAGAAGCGTGGAGCGGGGCAATATGGACCGGCTCTACTCCGGTTCGGGACGAGACTTTTTTACGTCCGGTGGATCTATTTTTTTTTTATTTAAATGGTCCGTTTTGCCCCACTCTCGACTACGTGCCAAAAACTAAATTGGAGACTCGCCGGAGCACGGACCGTGTGGACACACGTGCGTTACATGCTCTATAACTGTACCCGGCCTACTCGCTTACGACTAATTGTCATGCGGCTCCGATTACCCTCTCTAAGCGTAACGGAAGAAAAGAGACGCTCGGACCGGGGGGGGGGGGGGGGGGGGGGCATAACGTTTATTGGATTATCCTTTAAAATCTCCATTTTCCTCGTTTGCCTAATGGGAATTAACGCGAACGGGGGAGCGGAGGGAAGGGTGCGGGGGCGACCCTCGTCCCGCTGTGGTAGAGAGCTCCGAATCGTAACTCCGAACCCCTTCGAATTGCAGGGCTTTCCGAGCGTAAATTCGGATAACCTTTAAACAAAGAGGAAACTCACGCTCCCACCATCCCTCACCCGGATATTGATACAATCGCACTAGCAATAACGACGGTAGAGCCAAAAGGGGTGAATATGGACCGGTCCACGTATAATCGATTTACGAGCAAAACGGCCTGGGCCATATTGCCCCCTCCCCTCCCCTCCCTCCATACCGGCCGTCTCGTGATAAACGGGAAAATAACGCCGAGTGAGGGACATCGAATTTGATTAAATTCGATACTAATTATTCGATACGTATCCGCCGAGCCACAACAATAGGAAACGCATGGTGAAATATACATTAATTTCATTGTTACAGCCCAATCTGGGGCTCGTGAAAGCTTATACATTTTTTTTAATTTTTTTTTTTTTGTTTTTTTTTTCATTGTTTGAAATTTTTCTTCCTGCTTCAAAATTTCGTATTCATCGGGTAACCATTGTTAATTGAGGGTATTCGGTCGGTTCTCTACAGGCATTCGACGTGGGCGGCGTGATATTTCACTTCGGAATAGTGTGTGTATTTCGGCTGAATCAATACCGAAATTAAATTCCATCGGGAGTGGTGGTGGGGGATAAATGGAGTTGCATGTTATCGTCAGCGTCGCCCTACCAGGCGGGGCATTAGGCTCAACGAGTGAAAGGTCAATCGGTATTTGCCGGGTGATAGAATATCTATTTATATGTCGAGTGGTGGGGGGAGGGTGAGAAATTAATAGAAGGGGTCTGCGAACAGTCGCAACGTCATTCCGAGCATTGAAACTCCTGTAAATACCCGTGCAGAACTAATTGCTCGGGAGAGCGCATGTAATAATCGCCCGAAACATGCATCGACGGAAAAGCAGCGGCCCCTCCGATAATCATGGCAATGGCGGTTGTTGGCGATATTGCGCTCTCGATACCGATTAAAATTACGATATTCTCGTTTTAACGACGGAGACAAAATTTATCTTGACTTTAGGACGGCATAATATTGATGTGATGTGGGAACGGGTATAACAATATAATGCTAAAGGGGAGGCGGGGCGGCAAACACTGAAAATTGGGACCAAAAATTAACATTGTCAAATATTTGGAATATAAATATAATATAAATATAATATAAATATAATATAAATATAATATAAATATAATATAAATATAATATAAATATAATATAAATATAATATTGGAATATTTATATTTTATTATAATGTCTTATTGTATAACCCATTTTGCCCCATTCTCGCATATGTTAATGCTCTCGATACCGACAAAAATGACAATATTCTCATTGTAATGACGGAGGCGAAATTTATCGTGAATTTACGACGGTATAATATTGATGTAATGTGGGAACGGGTAAAACGATGCAATGCGGCTGGAGAAGCGGAGCGGTGAACATTGAAAATCGGGGTCGAACATTTGCATTCTCAAAATATTTGCCTATTTATATTTTATTATAATGTATTATTGCGCAATCCATTTTGCCCAGCTCTCGCATATGTTAATGCAACAGTGGTGAACATGACTCATCCAATTTACGGTGTAAATCAATAATATACAGACCGGGCCATATTCCCCACTTTGACCCTTTAATAAAGTAATAACAATTTCATACCGATTTTCGAATTTTGTCTCAATTTCCCGGCAATTTCGCAACCAGCAAACATCCACGAGCGAATTGAGACCGGGATATATACAAAATAATCCGAACAAATTTTTCCACGATGCCGAGGATTAATACATAAAAAAAAAGAAAAAACATCGTTGAGTGAAATCTCACCGTCAATAAGCGCGTTACACGCGAAATCACGTACACTCGGCACAGGCCCGAGTTTTATTATGCGTTTTATCCGGCAGCGGGGAACAAACTTTCAGAGTAACGTCGGTTAAATATTTTTTAAATTAATTAATTAATTTAAAGTAAAAAGAAATAACAAAAAAATATATTTTTTTTAAATTGTATAAAATGTGAAAATCGGTCGAGTAGTTAGAGATATAGTCGCAGGTCTCGTCGAACCGCTATAAACCCCCCCCCCTCCCCCGCCCAACCCCTCATGCTGTATGGTTAAATATTAAAAAATAAATAATCAAATTTAAGGAAAAAAAATAATAAAAAAATGTATATTTTTTAAATTGTATAAAATGTGAAAATCGGTCGAGTAGTTAGAGATATAGTCGCACGTCTCGTCGAGCTGCTATAAATCCCGGCTCCCGATTCTCTCCCCCCCCCCCCCCGCCCAACCCCTCATGCTGTATGGTTAAATATTAAAAAATAAATAAACAAATTTAAGGGAAAAAAAATAAATAAAAAATGTATATTTTTTTAATTGTATAAAATGTGAAAATCGGTCGAGTAGTTAGAGATATAGTCGCAGGTCTCGTCGAACCGCTATAAATCCCCGCTCCCGATTCTCTCCTTTCCCCCCCCCCTCACCCCCCCCCCCCCCCCTCCTCCTCCTCCGCCGCACCCCTCATGCTGTATGGCCAGTCGAAACGATTAATTTAATATTCGCACTAGCGCGAAGCGGGAAAGACGAGCGGGGTATGAGGATGCGGCTGCGGGACGACGTATACACGTGCGTGACGATTTACGAGAGTGCAGCAGCAGCGGCGTGCGGCGGCGTTGCACCGACGCCGCGCTGCGTTTGGTTTTACCCTATAAAATATACAACACGACGCGCACACGCGCGGGCGCACACACACCGGTATATTCCGTCGGTCCACGGCCTCGCAAACCCTGCTGATGCATATTCTCGAAGCAAGGCGCGTGAGAGCTCGGCAAGCGCACCTTGCTGCCGGGGCGCCACGTACAAAATATCACGAGCGTTGCCATCCACGATTATACCCGGGACAATATAAATCTAACGGAGCATTACCGGTCGCGGCTCGTTCGAACACTCGACCCACACCCGGGAATACTTTCGATCGCCGGCCGCTGCGACATGCACGGTGGCTGCGGAGATAAATTTTCTTTATTCTTTTTTGGTGTTGAAACGAAAAAAAAAAAAACAAACGCGTGGATATCGAGATATTCACAAAGCGTAGTCATCTAATCTACTTTGGCGTAGAAAGCTTCCGTGAAAAATCGTTTTTTGCGATTGTTTGACTTGCAAACAATCGCAATCGCACATTTTTCCATGTAAAAAACAAGGAAAAATCAAAATAAAGATAAAAATCTGAAAAAATTCATACGTATTCCGAAAAATGAACGAATCATTTTTATTTTAAAAAAAGTTGAGTTACCACATATTTTGATGAACAATTTTTTTCTCAACAATTTGTTAATAACATTTTGAAATTATTATTATGCAAAATGAATCTTTTCAGTGCCTATAATAAGTATGAATTTTTTCAGATTTTTATAACATTGGGAAGTGTTTGCAATTCTTGCCCGAATTTCTCGAATTTAGGCAAAATGAACACCACTCGCTCCAACCTCCTTAAGCTTTGAAAAAAGTAATAACTTGCAACCGAGTGTAAGTTCTTCAGCTGTGTAGTAATCAAAATTCTTCATTCAATCAATGAATATAATTTATGTGCTCAGTTTCATTGTAATCGGAATTTCATCATTCGAATATCCAATTCATAAAAATTATTCGATATATTCGAATTTTTTTGAATTATTCATATATCGCCAATAACCCGCCGTTGCAGCCTTCTAGTTGTCTTATTTAGGGTGGCCCATTATGTCCCGCGTCAGTCTGATATTTAAAGCGATTCAAGCGATTAGGTATTAAAACTAACCTCTGAAGCACGCTGTCCGACTCTGCGGGGGTGGGTGAAACTGCTCAGGAAAGCCATTGTGCGAGCGGATTGACGCCGGAAAATGAAAACCGCCCTTCAACACGCTTGAACACCGGCGCGGATTCCGCCACGGCGCGCAACAATGTACAATATTTCACGCTAACGTTCGGATAACCGCGCGATCGAATAAACGGAGTCATGGTTCGGATAATTGAGGGTTCGGCTGATCGCGGTTCGACCATATGATTTTCCGATGTTATGGAACATTCTGAACACGTTTTCATAAAAATCTCGAATTTTTTGTTTTTTTTTTTCTTTTAAAGAAAACGAAATTTCCTCTGTGAGGAAGAAAAAAAAATTTACCGCAACACAATTTTTGCCATCTGAAAATGCAATCGGATAACAGGGTTCATCTCAGGAGTGGTGAGCGATTGTAAAATTTTCCAGACAGGTAAATCCCTCGAGTCTGTCGGCGGTGATAAATTGGATGATTTTGACATTGGTGCGAGGCAACAAGAAAAGTCTGCTAAATGTTTCTTATTACAAAAAAAAAATAGTTTATACATCTTCGCTTCAGATTGTAACTTTTGATACATAATGCAATAACGTTACATATCATAATTTAATCAAGAAAAAGGAAACAAACGAAAAACGTGAATGACATAATTTTTAGTTACCGAATAAAACGTATTAATTCAATCATAATTTTAATCCAAAAATATTTACAACAATTACATAATCGATACATTTTTTTTCAATCGATCGACACGGAACAAAGGGAATTTAAACGAGAAGCAATTTGAAAATTATTGCGTTCCGGCTTGCGTGTACAGTATAACGCTGCGCACTAACTTTCCTGCTGATAAAATCATCGTCAGAGTGGGGACGTGGAAGGGGGTCGAGTGTATTATAATACCCGAAATAACGAGCGCTGGATCGACGTTTGCGTGCATGCACGAAATTCTGCGGGATTTAACGGATAATGGGCGAGGAGGGGGGGGGTAATCGATCGATATTTCGGCGTTTATATCGATTATACGACGATAAAGGGATTTGAGAGAGAGGTCAGTCTGCGGATGGTATAGTTAATGGTTACCCGCGGTTCTGTACACCGAGTCACCTGCACTCTGCGTGTTCTCGATCGCGGCCCCGTTTACGCTTCATTATGCAAGTAAACTTGCGATGGATTATGGAGAGTTTCGTGAGTCCGACGATGACGATAATAATAATAATTTTAATACATAGTAATAATAATAACAGAATACTAATATTAATATTCGCGGATTAACAATATTATTGTTCGCCTGTGGACCGCAGCAACAAACTTATTAAAACGGCGATCGAGCCGGCGGCCAATTTTAGGTACATATTGTCCTTTCGTTATGGCTGACGCCGCATACGTTTCAGAGAGGAACAAGAGAGAATTACAAACACTTCCCGATCGGATGAGCATCTGGAAAAAATCAAGCGTATGGAAGGTGCTGAAAAGATTGTTTGTGCACAATAATTCCAAAATGTTATTAACAAATTACTGAAATAAAAAATTATGGAATTACCTGACAAGCTAATTTCTTTTTCTCATGAATTCTTTGAATACGTATGAATTTTTTTATAATTTTATGTAATGTTTGAAAATGACGTTTTCATTATCTTTAAAATTTGTTTAAAGTCGCGATTTTCAAACATTACATAAAATTCTGAAAAAATGCACGCGTATTCAGAAAAATCGATAAATCATTTTCGTAACAAAAAAAATTTGTTTGCTGGGTAATTTGTTGCACAATTCTTATTATTCCGTAATTTCTTAATAACAGTTTGGAATTATCAATATGGAATTATTAATATGCAATTATTAATATAGAATTAATATGCAATTATTAATATAGAATTAATATGCAATTATTAATATAGAATTAATATGCAATTATTAATATAGAATTAATATGCAATTATTAATATGGAATTATTAATATGCAATTATTAATACGAAATTATCAAATCGAGCCTTAAATCGAGAAGTGCTTATAATCTCTCTCATTCCTCTCTCGAACTTAAGTGGCGTCAGACACAACGAAAGGACCACCTTAAGGTAAAACAATTTACTCCATCCCTCCACAAAAAAAAAAAAAAAAAAAAAAAAGATTCCTCGAAAAAAAAATCCCTTCGCGTCTCCGCCGAGTTCCGAGTTCCGGAGTTTCTCTCTTCTTCGTCCGTCGGCCATGCTTTACCGAAACGAACGGCCAATAGATATAAAAGTACAGCTCCTAACATCGCACAGTGTACTGCCGCTCGCGCGTCGTATAGAACCCTCTCGCGAATCTCGCACGTGCTCGCACGCCAAGTAAAACCCCGAGAAACATTCCTTGCCCCTCTCCCCTTGTTCCCTTTTTATTTATTTATTTCTCTTCGTTTTTTTTTTGTTATGCACACAGTAGAACACCAGCCGGAAACCCAAGACGGTCGCGCCGATAGCCGCACAGACACCCGCACTCTGTGCGGTGTGTCGTGTACGTTCTTAAAAAAAAAAAAAAAAAAAAAAAAAAAAAAAAAAAAAAAAATGTTCCGATGAGACCGTATATATTTCACCAACACCCGGGAAAGAAACGTGCCCGGCATATTTACCGATCTTTTCTAGCCGAGCACCCGTGCACTCCTATCTGGCCCGAAGTCATCCGGACTCTCTTCCGCCTTATCTCTTCTATACTTGCCTCTTATATCTTTCTTCTCCTATCTCCCGACCTCCCCCCAGTCTCGCGACCCAAACCGAGCGCCACCCCGAGTTTCATAACAGCATCTCGCGATACCGAACTAAGTTCCCTCAGGCTGTACGCAGTAACAGTTCTCACCGCTTTTTGTTTATCCGGCATCGATATTGCTATTGGGCTGGAGGAAAAAGCTCGTACAGACGACGAACCCTCGCCGGAAACCCCGAAGGGCGAAACCCCCGGCTCGGGGCGTTCGCCGTCCATCCGGTTGTCGAAAAACCTCAGGGCCTTTCCCTCCCATCTCGCCCTCAGGGGAGACCGGGGCAAAATGGCACGGCGGGGCAAAACGGGACGGTGAGGACAAAACTCAATTTTCCAATAATTTTTGGTCGCCCCATTTTGTCTCTATGCATCCGGATATACAATTCCGTTTTGCCCCACCTACCATCGCCATTTGCGTATCCTTATATGGTCTTGGTCAGGTATCTTTCTTTATGGGTACTTTATGTTTTCCTATTTTTAATCATTTTTTTTTGTGTATTCTTATGCTTGCTTATATATCTTATTTTTTCACTATATTGTCTCTGCGTATTTTTATTGTTTTATTTTATTGTATTCTATTTTTCTTATCACTTGTCTTTTTCGGTTGTAACGATTGTTTGTATCTTGATGAAATAAACGAATCTATCTATCTATCGATCTATCGCCACCGTCCCAAAGTTATTGGAGAATTGCCTTTCGTCTCGTTATCCCGTTTTACCCCGGTGTGCCATTTTGCCCCGCTCTCCCTTGCTCGTGTCCTCGGAGCTTCTTTCGTCTTCCGCGCGCCGCCGATAGTCCACGCTTCCCTTTTTCTCTCCGGAGCTCATCTCACTCTATTTTTGCTATCTGTAGATAGCAACATTGCTGGATGCCCCATTTTGTCCCGATACATCCGGATTTTCAAATCCGTTTTGCCCCACGTACCATCGCCATTTGCGTATTCTCATATTTTCTTGGTCATGTATCTTTCTTTATGCGTACTTTATGTTTTCCTATTTTTCATTATTTTTTTTTTTTGTGCACTCTTATGTTTGCTTATATATCTTATTTTTTCACAAGAGTAAAAGTGGGAAATATGGACTGGTCCATATATCATTGATTTACGTGTTAATCAAGGTGGGCCATATTCACCCCTTTTACCCTATATTGTTTCTGCATGTTTTTAAATATGCAGAAGTTATTGGAGAATTGCGTTTTGTATCGTTATCCCGTTTTGCCCCGGTGGGCCATTTTGCCCCGCTCTCCCTTGCTTCGTCTTCCTCGCGCCGCCGATAGTCTAACGCTTCCCTTTTCCCTCCGGAGCTCATCTCACTCTATTTTTGCTATCTGTATTATACCGTACGACTGAATCTATGGGGGAGTGGACCGGTGGGAGACGCCGCAGCGACACCGGCAGAAACCATTTGTTGCCGCGGGGACGTAAAGGAAAAAGGAACCGGGCTCTCAATACACTGCCGGCTCGGTTTCCCTCGTGTACTCCTTTCTTTCCGGGTCGGTATTTTTTTCTTCTTTGTCTTATTTTATTTTACGTTTCCTCTCCATGCCCGTTCCATTTCTCGTTCGATCGCAGGTTGTACCTGCATCTGAGTCTACTTTGGCGCGAGCGAGCGAGCTTCTTCCGTCTCGAGAGCCGAGCCCTGCCACGCTATACTGCGGAGTCGCGTAGGACACATTCGATTTATAAAATAAGAACGTTTCCATTTACGATGGGGAAAAATAGAAATAAAAAAAAATGGAGAACGAGACCGCCGAGGGAAAGCTTTGCTCGCTGCTGTTGTTTCGTGCGCTGAAAGAAATGTTGGCTTGTTTATCTTTTTTTTTTTTGTTAATGTAAAAAACAAAAAAGATTGGAAAACTGTCGCCACTTGCTTTAACGGCGAGTCACGACTGCCTCGTCACACTTGATGTTCGTGCGAAATGGTCGCAAAATGACTGAAGGAAAAAAAATGGAATATGCTTTTTTTCTATTTAAGAAAAAAGCGTTATCTATATTTCATTCGAGGTAGATTTTTTACAAACGACAGTTATTTCTTGATAACGAAGGCACCGAGATATTATAACACTTGCTTTCCGCCGGCTGATCGGGTGTAAGTTTTGTCCAAACACTAGCTTGTATCACAATTTTTTACTCCGGTCTGGAGTCTTCGAAAAGTTGTTCTGCTTTCCCTAGACACAGCCGGACAAAAACAGAACAGGAAAACTGCTGTTTCGTGTTTTCTATCCTATCCGTTTCTGGACTTGTTTTCCGCCGGCTGGCGTAAGTTTTGCGGACCAAACATAAACACTTTTCACCATTTGTCAATTCCTGTTTTAACAATTTTTAATCGTTTTCGTATTCCAGGAAAAAATACTATATGCGGACGACATAGCTAAATAAAAAAAACAGACAATTTTAATCCGATCCGGAGTTTTCGAAAAATGATTCCGGTTTCCGACGACACGGACGGATAAACAGACAGAATGGTAAAACTGCTCTTTCGTAAATTCTATAGTACGTAAAAAGTTCTTTTGGATAACAATTTCGCAGTTGAATTCGCATCCAATCATAGTAACATTCTCTCACGACATACTTCGCCCGGAATTCGAAGGTAAAAATACTCGAGATATATTCGCCGCGCTTATTTACCGGTAGGACGAGTTCAGCGAGAGAGGATTCGCTCGATCCCTCGAAACGAACGTCCCGCTGTGTTGACTGAATCTTCCGCATGCAAATTGTTCCGAGGCGTCGAACATAATGAAAACAGAGGGAGAAGCCGGAGTTTGCATCGCGGAAGCGAGTGTACGGAAACAGTGGGAGTAAAAAAGTCTCGCTGCGGACCGAATAGCATTCTACTTCTCCTTATCCTTATTCTCCTGTTATTCCAATTTCTCCACGGCCATTCGGTCCGCAGCGAGCGCGCCAATTTTCCCCGTTGCGCTGAGAGACATCCCCCCGATGTTTTTCCGTTCGCCTCCGCGCTCGGGACAATTGGAAATGAGACAAACGACCAACAAACACAAGAACGAACGAGAAACAAGCCACTGCCCGAGTTTCCGCAGTACACACGGTAAAAACCATTTTTACTTAAATAAAAACTTCTCTGTCCGCAAATGTCCGCAATTCTTTCTTGTTAATTTTACCAAAATATACACTGTTAAAATACTTTGTAAATTTAATGTACTGGCACTTGAAATTTGCTGACATTATTCATATCAATTAAACATTAATGTACTTTGCTTTTAACATTAATATACCAGATATTAAAATTACAAATCTTTTGCTTGAAATTTACAAAAAATTTCATGAAAAATACAAATTTTACTGTAAAATTGCAACGCAGATGTGTTTCAAATTTCAGAAACAGTTTATGTAAAAAAAGCTCCCAATACTGTTCATTAATTTTCAAACTAATTTTTTGTACAGTGTATGTTTGTGAAGATGACTAAATATTTTTATGAAATTAACAAAATTTGTTTGTAATATTAACAAGAAAAGAATTGTGGACGTTTGTGAACAAGAAACGATTTTACTGCGACACTGTGTGATATATTTAACTCGATCATTCGAGTGTCATTTCTTTCTTAAGAGGGGATGAACAAATTATTTACTTGAATCTTTAGTTGATTAAATCGCATTTTTTTAATCAGTGGGAGAGAATTTATTAAATGGCAATCTAAATATCCACTTATCGTTAACAAATTTCTATCGATCCGAACAAAATTTGATCGACCCAAAAAAGTTGTTAAAACATTTGGTCACAAAAATAAATGAAAATCTGTTTGGCTCACCAAAAATGTCCTAATTGTAACTAAACATTTATTTCCCCATGTCCTACGAAAGATTTCTTAACATTAAACAAACTCTTTTCTCAGCGTCTCCACACCGCCGACCAGAAATCTCGTCCGTGATTTCGCCATAAAAAAGAATATATAAAAAAATAAATGGAGACTAAAAAAAAATTGTGAGATTACCCTCGTGGAATTGTTGAGGGAAGAAGAAATGATTCTCTTTAAGTGCCTTTGTTTTTTGTTGTATTATTTTTTTTTTTTTTTAGAACTCGTCGGAGAGGAGAAGAATGGAAAGATCCGCAGGGCACGGATCGCAACGAACGACCCTCGGCTGCTCCGCGTTCTGTTTTCCGCTGTTCTCCGGGCCCGAGCCCGAGGAGAGAAATGTGTACCGAAACGCTCGCGTAGCTCACCCGGCGAGCTCGCATAAACCGGCAATAAAATGCAAATAAGAGTTGAGCGTCACTGGGATGCGGGGATTTTTCTGCCTCTCGCGAACGAGGCGGGCCGGCAACCGAGGCGGGCGATGTGTCCCACCAGAAGCTCAAGGCAATCATCGGGCTTTACGAGATGCATAGTCCTTGTTGTCGTTCGCCCTCGCTGTGGTCCTGTCCTTTCCAGAGTACCGTCGCGATTGTCCTGCCCTTCTTTCTTTCTCTTCCAAACGCGATTGCCAACACGCTACGCAGACACAGCCTCTGACCCCCCCCCCCCCCCGAGACGCTCTTACCAGTCGAGCTTTTCGCCCATCCGCGAGGCAAACCGCGAGATCCCGAGAATTATAAGTCCCCGCCGTCGGCATCCGCTCGCATTTTCCGGTTCCTCTTCACCCGCCCTGCCGACGGAATCGCTGTCTCTGCGGAGAGATTTTTCTGAACGCGGAGTTACGGTGGAACTACACGAAGGTTCTCTTATAAATTTATTATGTAAGACATTTTATTCTCAAAAGCCGCGATGAGAAACGCGAAATGATGATAAACGATGCCTCGTCCGTTGCGTACCGGTCTGTTTGTACGGTAATTTTTTTTTTCTCGGCGTACTTTAAGAGTGTTCGGATCGAGGGTGTTCGGATCGAGGGTGTTCGGATCGAGGGTGTTCGGATCGAGGGTGTTCGGATCGAGGGTGTTCGGATCGAGGGTGTTCGGATCGAGGGTGTTCGGATCGAGGGTGTTCGGATCGAGGGTGTTCGGATCGAGGGTGTTCGGATCGAGGGTGTTCGGATCGAGGGTGTTCGGATCGAGGGTGTTCGGATCGAGGGTGTTCGGATCGAGGGTGTTCGGATCGAGGGTGTTCGGATCGAGGGTGTTCGGATCGAGGGTGTTCGGATCGAGGGTGTTCGGATCGAGGGTGTTCGGATCGAGGGTGTTCGGATCGAGGGTGTTCGGATCGAGGGTGTTCGGATCGAGGGTGTTCGGATCGAGGGTGTTCGGATCGAGGGTGTTCGGATCGAGGGTGTTCGGATCGAGGGTGTTCGGATCGAGGGTGTTCGGATCGAGGGTGTTCGGATCGAGGGTGTTCGGATCGAGGGTGTTCGGATCGAGGGTGTTCGGATCGAGTGTGTTCGGATCGAGGGTGTTCGAATCGAGGGTGTTCGGATCGAGGGTGTTCGGATCGAGGGTGTTCGGATCGAGGGTGTTCGGATCGAGGGTGTTCGGATCGAGGGTGTTCGGATCGAGGGTGTTCGGATCGAGGGTGTTCGGATCGAGGGTGTTCGGATCGAGGGTGTTCGGATCGAGGGTGTTCGGATCGAGGGTGTTCGGATCGACGGTGTTCGGATCGAGGGTGTTCGGATCGAGGGTGTTCGGATACATACGAAACATACGTCCAATATGCGCTGGGATATATCTGGCAGACAAATATATTAGCGGTTCTGGTGGGTGGCGGGTTTCATAGAATTTTCCGTAAACTAATCGATAAACAAAATTGGGTTAACAAGTCAGTTCCTCCTCAATCCAACCTCTCCCTCCTCGATTCCACCCGCGCTTCTAAAAAGACTTGGAATATTTCAACCCCCCCCCCCCCCGCCAGCCCCCATAAGGGGACTTTTCACCCCCCCCCCCCCTCCCTCTTTCATTTGACCCGTGCCAGGTGTGTTTCATTTGACCCCGGCCTTCTTGATTCTTTAACGCAGCGACGGCGGCGGCAAAATCTTGTTATACTATAGAGAAAGATATATATAGATAGATGCGTTGATTTTCACTGTTTATCATTAATTTCCATGAGTGATTGAAATTGACTCGGAGACTTCCAAGAGATGATAAAAAAAATAGGAATAAAAAATTTAACATTCTTGAAATTATAATGCTTTTAAATATTTACCATAGGGTACGAAAGGCGACGCACGACACTACCGGTGGATAAGCGAAATGTACGGAATCACAACCGAAACGAAGGGGGATTTTGCCAGGCGAAAAAAAATTGTGGATGACGGGACCCAAGCTGAGGAACAAGAGGAGATAATGGCTTTTAATTATTGACACTGTATATATACCCTGGTTCGTAGACCGTGCGACGGAACTGAATTTTTTATTAATCCTCTTATCCGTACAGCGTAAAACAGGAGCGAAATCGATGGTTGCGTTGGTTCTCGTTCTTGTTTAGAATCGCGAATGAGGTCCGAAGGACGGTGATGTTTAAAAGCTCGGGGCTCTTCGAGGTTGCAAAAAAACGAACGTAAAAGCCAACGATACAATGCCAAAGGCGCAACGGCATTGACAATTCTCCCAATATTATTATTATTATTATTTTAAAGCAGCCGCCACGTTAAAACCATCGGCAGACTCGGGAAATAGAACAACCTGAGAAGGATGCTACAACAGATTCTTTTTAGAGCTCTCTTCAGAAATTCCCTTTGTTCCGCGATTCATTAAAAAAGAATATGGAGTCCGGTTTGTTATCCTATGCTTTTATTTACTCGAAACTTCGTCCGACTTGTTTTGTTTTTTGCGCTTTTTTTCACGTAACGGATTCTACTGTAACAATGGAGGCTTTGGAGGTTTAATTATACTTCGGAAGGAGCCAGTTTTGCAACGCGCATTCAACGCGTTTCACTTTCCCCTCCATTCAACGGACATTTATTGTTTCCAAACATCCGCTATTTTTTATTTCCTCGCCAATTTTACAATTTTTTTTTTTTTATTGAAAGAACAGTTCGTTGAGAAAAAAAATAAAAATGTGGACCGACATGAATGAGAGATGTTTGTTGAATGTACAAATCATTTCTACTTCGCTGGCTTTCGATATTTTATAATTTAAAAAAATCGTGTTAACAATTCATTTTATAGGAATATGGACTCGTATTTTTTATCCCATGTTTTTATACACTACGAATTTCGTCTGTTGTTTTTCAAAACGAAATCTACTATAACAATGGACACATAACTGGCGTTTGAAAAATTTCTTCATATTTCGGAACGGTTTCATTTTTACCCGGGTATTCAATGTCCCCCACTCTCGCCTCCATTCAACGGACATTTAATGCCCCAATCACCCACTGTTTCTTTCTCGCTCATCTCGAATTGTTCCAAACTGAAGGTAGGCTTTCGTTGCAAAGAAAAAAAATGACCATGAAAAAAAAATTATAGCAACAAAAATATATCTTCATTGAATGCAATAAATCTTTCCTACTTCTACCACTTCCAACATTTTTCAATGGTCAATTCAACAGACATTTATTGCCCACAAACACGCACTGTTTTTTTCTCGCTCATATGGAATTGTTCCAAATGAAAACTACGCTTTCGCTGCCAAGAAAAAAAAAATGATTTTTCGATGTTTTGGAACATTCTGAACACGTTTTCATAAAAATATGGAATTTTTTTTTTCACCACAACAAAGCTTCCTGTATGAGGAAGCAAAATTAACAAAGTTACCATGAAAAACATAAAAATTCTGAGAAAACAAAAATACATCTTCGTTGAATGCAACAAATCTTTTCTACTTCGACCACTTCGGATATTTTTTAATAAAAAAAAAAAAATAAAATATCCTGGTGTTAATTCTCGACGCTCTCGTCGTCGCCGGGACTGGCGTTCCGTCGTGGGCGAATGAATGAGCGAGTGATTAATAAGAAAAATTGTCGGGGCAGTATCTAAGTACGTGCCGAGTATTAAAAGGCGGAGATGAATAAAAGGGTCCCGGGATGTAGAGAGAGCCCGAGACGGAAGTAGCAAAATTACGTCTCCGATACAGGTAGCGGCGCCCGGCGCGAAGTGAGTGCCGCACGTATAATAGCGATAAAGGAATGAGAGTGCTCTTTAGAGTCTCGATTCGCGAGAGGCTGCAGCCGTGGATCATTAACTTTTAATTGTAAGCTCGTATCTTCCGATAATGAGTCCGGTAGTCGGAGCCACTGGTAACCCCCCCCCCCTTCACCCCTCCTTTACCCCCACCCCCCCCCCTTTCCTGTCGTCTCTCTGCAGACTGAAGATTCCCTCGGGAGTGAGAATCTCGCGAATCTCGGGCGATTCATGCCGACTGGCGCGGACGACTCGAGAGGGAAGAGCCGGCTCTTACTAATACTGCCTCTTGGGCTCGTAATAACCTGTGAATCAGGTACCGCCGCGTGAACGAAGTACCTTCGAGGCCGCACTCCGGTTTCCCTTGTTCATCCGGCTCTGCCTTTTCGCTTCGTCGTCGGGAAGTTAGATTAAGAATAATAATAATAATAATAATAATAATAATAATAATGATAATGATAAGAAAGGAGAGTAAGGGCAAAACTCTCGCTTTTCATTACCTATTGTGATGCAAATGCGCTGTGGGCAATAAATAACAACGATGAGAAAATATATGAATAAAACTAAGTATTATTAGGGTGGTTTAGTGTCGCGTATTAAATTGGAAATCCGAGCGGACAAAGGGGGTTTGAGCGGAGCACGGATAATAAGAGCGCAGCCCGTGTTCAAACGTGATGAAGCTGGCTTTTCCTCTACAAGCGTCAATTCGCTTGCACATTGGCTTTCCCGAGCAGTTTTGCCCACCCCAGCGGAGTCGGACAGCGCGCATCGCAGACTAGTTTCAATAACGAATCGTTTGAGCGATTGGTGGGCGGTTGGTGTGCGGCTCTGTCGGTCCGCAAAGTCAAGCAGCGCGGCTCGCGGTCAGTAGTTGGATGGGTGACCGTCCAGCCAGTAGTTGGATGGGTGACCGCCCAGCCAGTACTTGGATGGGTGACCGCCAAGCCAGTACTTGGATGGGTGACCGCCCAGCCAGTACTTGGATGGGCGACCGCCCAGCCAGTACTTGGATGGGCGACCGCCCGGCCAGTACTTGGATGGGTGACCGCCCCGCCAGTACTTGGATGGGTGACCGCCCAGCCAGTACTTGGATGGGTGACCGCCTAGCCAGTACTTGGATGGGTGACCGCCCAACCAGTACTTGGATGGGTGACCGCCCAGCCAGTACTTGGATGCGCGACCGCCGAGCCAGTACTTGGATGGGTGACCGCCCAGCCAGTAGTTGGGTGGGTGACCGCACAGCCCGTACTTGGATGGATGACCGCCCAGCCAGTACTTGGATGGGCGACCGCCCGGCCAGTACTTGGATGGGTGACAGCCTAGCCGCGCGCTGGTTGGCGCTTCGAATCTTGGAGCGAGACAATTTCCTCGGAGTGAAAATTGGTGATTACCCTGTAGGGACACCAATTTCTGGGGAAAGAGTCGTCTCTGTACGGCCAGGTTTTCCGCAGTTTTGTGATGATCGTCAGGTATGGTCGAGGTGATTGAAGTAAGTCTGAATAAATGGTAACTATTGTTTTATTGAAACGAGACATGAGTGAAGGAGAGCGAACGTCTTACAGGTTCGGGACTTTGAGATGAACTGCCTGAAGGGCCGGATAAAAGCAGGTCCCTCGCCTATTGCTGCACTGAGAAAAAGGATGGTATTTCCTACAATAACGAAAAGTTCCCAGGGAGGACGTATATATAGATAGTTTGTGATAATATATATTCAATTGATTAAACTATAATTATAGTTACAACTATAATTTTTGGTCATCGTCGTAACTATAAAATGTAGACGTCCCCCTTGGGAACCATTTACTATGTAAGTTTTTCTCAGTGTGGTCGCGCGTGGCGGGTTCAACGGCCTTGCCGCTACCGTGAGAGCGTGAACGTTCGTACGGAAGGTGCTGACGGTACAAAGATTAGCGAGAGTCTAGATAAAACATTTTTCCTTGAGTTTCCTGGGGCTCAAAATATTATAGGAACAGCTATTTGACAAGTTACTCAACTGAGACGACACAATAATCGACAACAGTTTGTAAACGAGACTCCTCGGAGGCTGACTTCCGTATTCTATGATCATGATCGAATCTATTACGGCAAAATGTTTTTCGAACGCTGATCTAAAGCCCCATCGTTCACGCTGTTTTCCTTCCTGGCCGTCGCTGAGGGATACTCAACATCTCGACGCATGCGGACTACTATGCGCTACACTCAGAAAAAAAAATTATTTGACGGGCACCGTTTATTAAGATTAAGTGAAATATTTATTTGATTTAAATAAATATTTATTTATATAAAATAAATATTTATTTAATAAAAATAAATATTTATTTAATAAAAATAAATATTTTACTTAATCTGAATAAACGGTGCCCGTCAAATAAATTTGTTTTCTGGGTGTACGGTAATATCTCTCAAACGATATAGTCATACTTACTTGATCCGTCCCGCAGTGCAAGTGAACTTCTCCGACGCGAAGTTTGCGAGATGTAAAACACAACGTTTGGAACTTGATGAAACTTAGTCTCATGCGGATATCTTCAGCCTCATCAATAAAGCCGATGTAACCAAGTTCGAATACGAAAAGAAAAACATGAGCGTCGGTCTCGTCACCGAGATTGAACGTAGCTCGGCAAATGATTTACGTCAGCATGATTGACGCTCGCAGCTCCCCGAGTCGTGGCGAGGTTAATTGAGAAGCCTCGAAATTGCTCGCCGAAACTGTGGATGCGAGTAGCGATCCTCCTCGAGTATCGCCGGTTGGCGAACGTGCATGTCTCCCGCCGTCTTACAGGCACGTATAGACCTCTCATTATCGGTAACACAGGACTACGACAAGGTAGTAATGGAGGTAAATCGACACGGACGTCCGTCAAAGCCAAATTTCCGGCTGTGTATTGACGTTGCGCAGCGCGGGACCGTGTACCGTGTATAACTTTGGCTCCGGGCTCTGTACTCACGATATCACACGACGGCAGGTATCGAAGTAGTACGAGTCAACGTGCGCCCCGACGACGATGACGCCGGCAGAGTAAACCCGTGCCACAGCGCAACGAGGACCGCCTCTCTCCACCCGTCCATACGCCATCGTCTCGTTTCGTGGCTCCAAAGCTATCTCATTATCGAATACCTTTGACATCAATGCGGACGCGGCGCTTATCGTAATATAGAAAACGTGCAGACGGGGATGGACGTACACACACATATGTACCTTCCATGGGCAGAAAATTGTAATCAGTAATAGCGGTGATTTTTTCTTAAACAACACATTGTTGCCAGGAAATTCTGCTACTGAAATTCCCGGACTTTTCCCGGTTTTCCAGAGCACAAATTTTATTTTTACAGTCCATCGATCAGGGTAGGAAAGAACAAGTAAAAATAACGTTGAATGTAATACGTAATGATTGTTAATATATTGAAGTCGGTTCACGGCACATTTACAACTCTACCACTCACAACTCTACCAGAAAACATCTCTCCCCAAACATCTCTACCATATTACAACTCTACCAAAATCTCTACCACTGAAGAAAAAACTCTCCGAATTGAAATAAAACCCTACCGGAATTTAAATAAAATTCCGGGAGAGTTTTATTTCAATTCCGGTAGAGTTTTATTTCAATTTCGGGAGAGTTTTATTGCAATTCCGGGAGAGTTTTTTTCTTCAGTGATAGAGATTTTGGTAGAGTTCTAATACGGTAGAGTTGTAATGCGGTAGAGACGTTTTCTGGTAGAGTTGTGAGTGGTAGAGACATAAATGTGCCAGTTCACAATACTAAAAGTTCCCAACGAAATTAATAACACGACAGTCATATACATGCTACATATAGTCGACAAGTTTGCTGAAACGCGAAATGTAGACGTCATGCAGCACGGAATTAAGCGAAAAACATCAGATAAAAAAATGTCCAGGGATTAAAAAAAAACTCCATGACTTTTCCCTGACTTTTCTAGGTCCCAACAGATTCCCCGACTTTTCCCGGTTTTCCAGGTTTTCCAGGTCCGTGGCAACCATGCAACAGCAATAATAATAATAATAATAATAATATTTCTAACTGCTGTTTTATCTCGAATAACAGTATTTTCGAATAGCAAACAATGTACGAGGCACCGAGTTATAGACGAGCTCCGATATCGATGAATCTTTATATCCCCTAGCGGTTTTTCGCTCGCTGTATTTGGCGCATGAAATATATATATATATATATATATATATATTTTAAATATCCTACCTCCATTCACCCCAACGTTCGGCGGAAATATTGCTTTAATTAATTTTTTCATCATCCACAAAGCTTTACCATTCCCCGCAACATCGTGCACTTCATATATTCGAGCTTTCGCTTTTGAGCACCGTAGGATCGCAAAGCCTTCACCGAGAAGGGCTTTCTCACTGTGTTGTGTGTACTCCTCTTGATGCAGCAAATTTCCGTACGTCGTGCAGAGAGACAGAGAGAAGGGGGAGGAGTGGGGGAGGGGGGGGGGTGAAGGGGAGGGGCGCAAGCTCCTGGTAGAATGAACTTCCGTTGGCGAATGGACGACGAAGAACAATTTCCTACGACTTCGCGAGAGGCCGTGGAGAAAACCGAGAATGTTTCCGGAGGGAAGAAAAATTAAATTTTCCATCCTCAAAGGGAACAACGGATTTTCATTTAAACATTTTTTCATTTATTTTTGCCACTTTTTCTTTTTCTTCGGCAAACAAGCGGATACGAGCTCTTTGAGGTCCATGAGTCATCCAATTTAGCTGCCTGCACGCTCGAACGTGCGATCGCTGCCGGATCGAATCGTCCATCGCCTTTTACGAGCCGACCCGGTGAGAGATTTCCCGCAGGAGTTTCGACATCGGCCCGACAAATGGATCCGGGGAAGCGTACGAGGTGCAAAACATTGTAGTAACATTGACCTCCCCCCTCCCCGCAGGACGCCCCCCCCCCCTCCCTCGATTATCCCTTTCGCTCGAGAGTTTCTCGCAAATCCCCGGCGCCGACCGCGAGCCAAAGGCGACCGCACCGTCGTCGCCGTTGGGCGGAAGAGAGGAAGAGAGGCTTTGTGCGAAATGGTCCGGCGGTTTGGCTTCCTCACCCTGGCGGGACTGGGCCGATAAGGGACGGCGAAAATCGACAGCGCTCTCGGAGCGAAGGACCAACGTATGTACTTCCCATCGTCACCGCGACCGCTATTGTTTCTCCCGTAGGAAATCGTGTGTATATCGGGTCCGAGAGAGACGGGGCAGAGAAAACGGACACGGAGCGCTTGCGGGCCCGACGCCGATAAGAGTTTGCGTCCAACTCTCCTGCAGGCCGGTATCTGTTTATGGTATTAATAATGTATTGTTCAATACCATCTGCAGATAATAATAATTCCAACAATCTCGCATTGCTCACTCCAGTATATCCGTATTGTACTTAAGCTTGATGTTTTTTAACATCGACGCCGATAAGAGTTTGCTCTCATCTGTTCTACAGGCCGGTATCTGTTTATAGTATTTATTTATATATTTATTTATTTATTTATTTATTTATTTATTTATTTACAGTAGTGGACGGGAAGACTCCTTTTTACTATACTATACGACCTTTTTAATATACTATATTACTATACTATATATATACTGTATTAATAATATATTGTCCAATACCATCTACAGATAATAATAATTCCAACAATCTCGCATTGCTCACTCCAGTATATCCGTATTGTACTGAAGGTTGATGTTTTTTAACATCTGAGATACCAACAAACTTTACAATCTTGTATCGCACATTAGAAAGTGGCTGATTTCAAAGTAGTATAGAAATAGTGCGTCGCGCATGCGCATTATGCGATTGGTTCATTTTCATCCCTTGGGATTTCACTTTGTCCCTAGGGTGGAAAAGTTGTAACCACAGGCTTCCGCACCAGCGAAGGACCAACGTATGTACTTCCTATCGTCACCGCGACCGCTATTGTTTCTCCCGTAGGAAATCGTGTGTATATCGGGTCCGAGAGAGACGGGGGAGAGAGAACGGACACGGAGCGCTTGCGGGCCCGCCGCCGATAAGAGTTTGCCGTCAACTCTCCTGCAGGCCGGTATCTGTTTATAGTATTAATAATATATTGTCCAGTACCTTCTACAGATAACAATAATTCCAACAATCTCGCATTGCTCACTCCAGTATATCCGTATTGTACTGAAGGTACAATACTGATCTGTTTATATTATTAATAATGTATTGTCCAATACCATCAAGATAATAATAATTCCAACAATCTCGCATTGCTCACTCCAGTATATCCGTATTGTACTGAAGGTTGATGTTTTTTAACATCTGAAATACCAACAAACTTTACAATCTTGTATCGCACATTAGAAAGTGGCTGATTTCAAAGTAGTATAGAAATAGTGCGTCGCGCATGCGCATTATGCGATTGGTTGATTTTCATCCGTTGGGATTTCACTTTCGTCCCTAGGGAGGAAAAGTTGTAACCTCAAGCTTCCTCACCATGGCGGGACTGGGACGATAAGGGACGGCGAAAATCGACAGCGCTCTCGGAGCGAAGAACCAACGTATGTACTTCCCATCGTCGCCGCGACCGCTATTGTTTGTCCCGTAGGAAATCGTGTGTATATCGGGTCCACGTTTCACATATATACATAAATATCTGTTTAGTAGATCCAAATAAACATGATTAAATAATGAGAATAATACTATGAAACAAATAAATATATAAGAAATTAATAAACTCTCTTAAATTTATTAAATTTTGAAGTCAATAAACATTTTTCTTCATCCTTAATACATTTTTTTTATATGAATAATTTTTTTTCTGGGTGTAAGAAGAGTTCATTTAATTTCAAACAAATCTTTATGGAAAAATAAGTGTTTCGCTATCGTCAGAGAATTTTAGTTGAACCAAATCAATTTTGATTTTTTGTGACCGAAAGGTGTAAGTTTTTTTTTTTTTTTTTGGGTAAATTTACTTTAATGTGTCTCAACAAAAATCTGCTAACAATAAATGGATATGTATTTCATCACTTTCACCAAAAGATTCCTCAACATTAAATGGATCGCGGTGTCTTTCGGAATCATTCGTAGGCCTTCGACTGTCGAGTGGCCAATCACTGTGCGGCCGACTTGCGACTTTTTCCATGGAAGATGAACGGTGTTCCGGCACAGAGTCGTGCCGGAAAGCTGTGAAAGGGGAGAGGGTGTTCGAATAGAAAGAGGCGAACGGAATCCAATATCGAGAGAAGGGTCGTGGAAGAGGTGACGATATTCTTTATCTTACTTTCTCGTCACGAGGAAAGAAAATGTATTTTGTAACACGACAAAGAAAAATCGACAGTCAGATTTTGGGCGAGACTTCGATTTCAGATTTTTATGGCTGCAGGGTGAAATGTGACGAGAAGCGAATGCCAGACAAAAGGGATGTTGGGTCAAACCTAAAAGGGGAGTTCACGGACCTGCCGCGAGAGGCGCGGCGAGCGGCGGAAGCTCCCAACGACGCTCCTGTAGAGAAAAGCGGTCCAAAATGGACCTCAATTTTATATTAGACTTCTTAGTTTGAAATCGATTGGTATCGATATAAACAATTTAATATTATTTTTATTAAAAAAAAAAATGGTAAAAATGACCCAGTGTCCCGGGGTCAATTTTGGCTCGATCTTCCCATTTTCCTGTAATATACCATAATACATATATTATTATTATTATTATTATTATTATTATTATTATTATTATTATTATTATTATTATTATTATTATTGGCTTACAGAGAGATATACAGGAATATATTGCGATATATTCCTGTAATATTAGTACATCGGTGTCCTCGATTTTGTATGAGCCTTTCCCTTATTTATTATCATTATTTACATGGTTTTTTATAACCGACAAAAAATTGGTAAAAATTGTTCATTTTGCCCCATCTCCTATATTGTGAAATGCACTCGAATCGCCCGAATTGAGTTCACCGAGGTAAGTGGAAGAGTTGAGTTGCAGATATAAAGAATATAAAATTTAACAAAAAAAAAGTCCGAACTTCGAGAAAATGTGATATAGGGGAAATGCGCCGGAGGCTGCACTCCGGATACGGTGTATGCGAGGTGTCAGACTGCGAGACACAGCGGCGGTTGCGACGTATCTTGGACAAAAAATTTACGGCTGCGACGCTTGCGACCCACACCTTTTCTCGCGCTTCCGCCCGTACGCGCTCGAGAAGGATACGTATGATGAAAGAAGGCAGAGCGACTCGAGATGAAGATCCGGAAAGCTAAGAGTCTCGGTGAAAGCTTGCAAGCTTCGCCTCCATACCTTGGCTCGGGCTTACCCTTTGGAAGTACCAGAGACACTTTCACCTTTAGTATGCAAGATGCGCCGAGCATGTATAGTATCTTTGAGTGCGCCACTCGCCAACCGTATATATTAACTTTCCGCGAGTCACGGGCCGACGTCGAAGCGCTTCCACCGTCTTGCTGTTTTGCAATAACTCGCTATATATATTTCTGTATTTTTCAAAAAAAAAAATTAAATTCTTTTCTGCGTTTGTCCGAAATATCGACGAAAACTTAGGGCAACAGGATGCCCAGTCGAGATTAATTTGAAATTGGAAGTGATTAGAGAAAGTTGGCGTAAATTTACATCGTGTAATTTACATCGAACTCCGACTTGTTTTACATCTCGGTTGAGAAATTCAGAAAAATTCAATCATTTTTTTATACAAAATTCGAAAAATTTCAATTTTTTTAAAAGTAGAGAATAGATTTTTTTGAAAATAATATTGAAAAAATGGAACTCCCGCTATTTTTTATGTCCTCGTGCGGGGCTTTTTTTACGTAATCAGAACGACGTTCGTGGGGGATTTTCGATAAAATTTTTTTTATAACCGAGAAATAGAATCATCCCTTGATTGACATTATTTCTATGATAATTCTGCCAATTGGGGAATTACGAAGAATCAAAGCGAGAGGTGCGAGTAACGAGATCGCAGCTTCCATGAGGGGAAAATCGTACGGCGTGAATAATCTTAATAGGATCCGAGAGAGACTCCTTTGCACTGTATATTCTTGGAGAATTTAATCTTGTTCATGATTTTGTCGGGAGCATAGATAGTCACGCCCGGATCGTTAACGCTACATTACTCGCTTAAGATCCCGCCAAGATTGTCCTCCCTGGCCTTCTCTCTCTCTCTCTCTCTCTCTCTCTCTTTCTCTCTCCACCGGCAAAAGTTGCCGCCTTGAGACGAGAGTATCTCGTATAACGCGGCAAAGAGCTCACACAGCCATTCCACGGCTATTGTGTGGCACGACGCGTACCTTCCAGTCTCGACAGTAGGAGCGTAGGCTGGAAATTCAAAGCTACAAGTTGGTTAAAAAAAAATTTTAAACTCCCTTAGAATGCATTAAAAAAATTATCTATTTTCAAATGTGAGAAAGAAACTATTCAAATCGAAATAAAAATATTTAACGCTTTGAGAGCCGATCCTTTTTTCCGCAAAAAAAAACTTGGTAAATAAAAGATTAATGAAATTCTGAAAAACAATGTTGGATTTCGAAGCATTACCATTAGTCAAATGTTTTCATAATTTTTAGACTGAAATTGAGCAAGATGTTGAAAATGTAGCTGTTTCACCAACGTACAAAATATGCTCTCAGCTAAAGAAAAAAACCAAAGAATCATCAATTTCCGAACGTGACGAAATAGTCATCTGCGATATAAGTGCGATAAAGCGAACTTTATATGCATGCTGCGAAGTGAGCCACACGAGCCTCACGAGTACTTTCTATAGTACGAGTGCGGCGAGAGCGACGCACTTCACAGCTCACGTATGATGTTCGCTACACCGCTTCAATATTCCATAATATTTTTTGTAACGAATGCACGAGAAGTGCTACTCCGTGCCTGCTGATTGTGCACGATAAGCGTGCGTAAAGTACGAGAAGGATGTGTGAAGTACGAGAAGCGTGCGTAAAGAACGAGAAGCGTGCGTAAAGTACAAGAAGCCCGCGTAAAGTATGAGAAGCGTGCGTAAAGTACGAGTAGCGTGCGTAAAGTACGAGAAGCGTGCGTAAAGTACGAGAAGCGTGCGCACTACAAAATCGGCCCGATGTGCGCATGCGCCTGGTATTTATAGTTTGTATTGGCTGTATAGCGCCTCTTACGCCACGCTCGGCAGGCACAAAAAGTAGCACTTTTCATGCACGAGTTACAAAGAGAGATTAAAAGGCTTGAGGTTTTCGAGGTTATGTCATCCGGCATTACCGGCCAAGATCCATCGAATTTGTGCTAAGCAGTACAATAAAATAGCGCTAAGAGTCGGATCACCACCAGCAGCAGTAGGTCGGCTCGCGTTAATACTCCGCTTCATATCTCGTATTATAACGCCTGCATAGCCGTTGTATCGCAGCGTGTTTGTTCGTCGTTGTTCCCAGTTGTTCCGGGCTGGCAGCGTGCGGGTGTCGTCCCAGTCGTCGCCCCGTTTGATTCATCGCTTCGCCGGTAGGGTCCGCGGAGCAGCGAGAGCTCTCTTCGGCACAAGCTCTGCCTCTCTCCCGCCGTGGAACGTCTTCCCGAACGTTCCGCACGCTCTCCCATGCTCGTATACAGCGCACCCACAGCATGTCCACGAAAACTGTTCCGCTGCAAACGCAACCGGCGAATAAATTGCGGCCCTCGTGCTCTCGAGCCACGGAGGAAAACACAACGATTTAATTAGTCACGAAAACGTATAACCGACGCTGCGTAATTTACCTCGCAAACGGTAGCGGCACGTGTGAGCATTTATACGTGCGGCAGGCGAGCGAAAATAGTATGAAAAAGCGTTTTGTCATTTCACGTAGTATTGCAAAATGACCAAAAAAAGATCGTCACTTAACGGTTTTTTGACCTCATGTTTTTTTTCATCCATTTTTCCATGTGAAAATGACGGTCATTTCAAAACGCTTATCTAGTTTTGAAATGAGTTCTTTTTTCGGTCACAAATTGGTCATACATTTTTTGCTTCCTAATAAATGAAGCTTAGTTTTTCACCTTGCATTTGGATCTACTTGAGGTCAATAAATATATACAAAAAAAAGAGCAGAAGTTAACAAGTGACATTTCCGGTTAGGATAAGGTTATCCTTATCCTGACCGGAACCGTCACTTCTTAACTTCTGCTTCTTTCTATCATTTTTTAATAAAAAACACGCGCGCGTCTAAATATATTGAATTTGAAAAGAAGAATAGTTTCTTTCTGTTGTTCTCATTACAAACTTTGTATGAAATTATCTTGTATTTGTATTCTTCATAGAATCTATGGGTCTACTGATGGTCATGGGACAGTCACGTGACCGCCAAATGACCCATTTGGTGACGACCTCGTAACTCTAAAAAAAGCGTCTAAAATCTAACTCGACCGTTAAATCGCATAGCGAATATCGATAGTTCGAGCTCAAAGCAGGCCCCAAAGTGGCGGGAAATTTGAAAAATCACTCACAAATAAATCGATCATTTATTGATGGGTCAATTGACGGTCATGGGACAGTCAAATGACCCACTTCGTGACGACCTCGTAACTCTAAAAAAAGCGTCTAAAATCTAACTCGACCGTTAAATCGCACAGCGAATATCGATAGTTCGAGCTCAAAGCAGGCCGCAAAGTGGCGGGAAATTTGAATAATCACTCACAAATAAATCGGTCATTTGTTGATGGGTCAATCGACGGTCATGGGACAGACAAATGAACCACTTCGTGACGACCTCGCATCACTAAAAAAAAGCGCCTAAAATCTAATTCGACCGTTAAATCGCACAGCGAATATCGATAATTCGAGCTCAAAGCAGGCCGCAAATTTGAATAATCATTCACAAATAAATCGATCATTTGTTGATGGGTCAATCGACGGTCATGGGACAGACAAATGACCCACTTCCTGACGACCTCGCATCACTATAAAAAAGCGCCTAAAATTTATCTCAACCGGTCGCAGCGACGAACTTACGGCCCTGAGAGAAACGGAGAGAGAGATCGCGCTTGGTCCGCAATTTTCTATGGCTCTTCGCGCTGGCTTCCGTGACTATCGTCGTTCCTTCTTCTCCCGCAGCAACGGCGGTGGCGGCGCAGGCGTTTTAATTTATCATATTCGTCTCTGTCGAAACTCAAGAGCGCGAGGTAGAAAGGGGTCGCGTTTCGCGCAACGGGCTTTTAAAGGGAAACCAACTCGGGGGTGTAAAGCCTCTTCTCGTCAGTTCCAAGTACTGCGCGCACTTATTATAATATAGTGGCGGACGGTGAGAGGCGGACGCAGGCCTCGAGCGTAGCCGGCGATGATGCCGGGTTGTAGAATGCCATTTTTGACACTGGGGAGAGAGCGAGAGGGAGCAACATTTTATTACGGCTCTCCAACGTTAACACGGCCCTGGGCGAAGAGAGCGAGAGAGGCGAGAGGGCGATTTAATTTGTCGACACGTACTAAAAGCCACGAGTGAGCGGTGGAACGAGTGGTACACTCTACCGATGTGTTTTGTATAGCTATATAGAAAAATCGTGTAAATTCCATATTAGAGAGCAGGATGCGAGGGTACGCGCGGCATTGAGAGCGAGCGAGAGTTCCTGCGGCCGGTAACCAGTCAAATTTCGTTGAGTGTGCGAAAATTTGTAGCAACTGTTTTTGATTAACGATACTCGCACGGGGTACATCGCTCGAGGGGGGAGGCTTCATTTATATCTGCCTCGTAAATAACTGACGGAAAGTAGAGCGGCACTGAAAAAAAAAAAAAATGAAATAATAAAAATGTTTCGCTGGTGGATGGAATTACATTTGTCGAATGCCCTCCGGCTTTGACAAAACTCGGCGTTTACCTTTGTGTAATCTCTCGGTTTTTTTTTTTTTTTTTTTTTTTTTTTCAATATATTTTTCGCTAAAACTCGTTTCCGGTGTTTGATCGGGTGAAACGTATTTTTGAAAAATTCAACGTTTTTCAGTTTTTTTATTTTATTTTTTTTACTGGGATTGTTAGGATAAGCCACGCTAAATGATATTGCAACGGACATGGCGCTCGGCGTGTAATACACTCTCCTCGAATTTTCTCCTCTCGATCATGCCACATGCTGTTTGCCCTTCGCGCACAATGCACGGGTAATGCTGCCTCGCTACGGCGCTATATATTTTTTTGTATACATGTATACGCAAAAATAACGACAGAAACCGCGCAGCAAACCATTGACGAACAATATTTGCGAACGACTTATTGCGATATCATCAGAATTTCGAGCCCATCTGTTTCACGCTCTGCAGCATTTCGAATGAAAAAAATAACAATCGAAACGATAAATTTCACCGTCGAATTGTTTGAACGTACGATATAAATATTTTTTTATAATTACCAAAATCATTTGAAAAAAAAAAAAACAATTTATCAACGCAGTTGATAAAATTTTCTTTTTCCACAATTGACCAAAACGAACTCGGGGAATCTTGATCGGAAGTGTTTGTTCTACCGTGGGTCCTCGACGTCCCGCACGAAATTCCTAAGTGACCCGATGAAAAATTATTAATTCAATTGTTTCACGCTCTGCAGCACTTCGGATGAAAAAAATAACAATCGAAACGATAACAGTAATATTCTCGCGATAAATTTCACCGTCGAATTGTTTGAACGTACGATATACATATTTTTTAATAATTACCAAAATCATTTGAAAAAAATAAAAATAAAAATTTATCAACGCAGTTGATAAAATTTTCTTTTTCCACAATTGACCAAAACGAACTCGGGGAATCTTGAGCGGAAGTGTTTGTTCTACCGTGGGTCCTCGACGTCTCGCACGAAATTCCTAAGTGACCCGATGAAAAATTATTAATTCAAAACGCGGTCCAATATAAAAGTATGAAGCGGTGATTCGCCTCAAGCGACGAGTATAGGTAAAAGTACGAATACGTGGGGTACGTGCGGATGGACTAAAAATATAGGGCTACGTACAGAGCATAGATATCTGTAACGATGCGGGAGGGGAAAAAAAAAATGTTAGCTAAATAAAATCGCAAGACCGCGAGGAGCCCTCGAGTTCGTGGAATTGGCAATTACGATCCGGGTTAACACGAGAAGAGGAAGGGGGGGGGGGGGAGGAAGGAGACCCTGGTGGTCTACTCTGCACGCGCGAGCGTGCGGTTCATTCCAGGTCACGTACTCAGCAGGGTTAGCCCAACCCCTATAGTGTCGCCGCACATTCAGCCGCAGATATAGAGGCGGACACGGACGCGGTGAAAAGCATCGTCGCCTATCTACGTTTCACTACTACGTACATATATGTCCCTTGTCCTTTTTCCCTCGTTTCGTACGGGAGGGGGGGGGGGGGGGGGGTAAGAGCGAGGCAAAATGGAACCTGGGGCAAAATGGACCAGTACGGCATAAATTCGTGACGAGACATTTTTTTTTTATGTCCCCCAAAAAATGTATAAAAACAATCAATTTTGATTCCGGTGAAGTTTGAAACGTTGCAAGTTTGACACGACTTTGCGAGCTGTCGTATTTCGCATCTGTCATATGACTTTGGTAAGATAACGAGGTTAGAGAATAAGATGTGATTTTTGGCAATGGTGTGAGCGGGTAAGTAACCATCATTACCAAGCTTATGTCCATGGACACTATCCCGGAGAGATAAACGTGCAGAAACGTCACAAATAATCGTGAAATTAGTTTAAACATTTTCTTTTTCTTAACTAATTTTTTCATTGATCGTTTATTTGTTTTTTTACAATTTATTCATCGACATCCTTAACGAAAGCAAACTTTCAACAGTCCGGGCCGGCCGCTTGTCCTAGAACTATATATGATGGCGTCTCAGTTAGAAATCTTTTTTTATAAGCACTTTGACGTCGGGACGTTACCGCGTCTCTTGATATCATTCAGCCGAAGTCGTTGCCGGTCTTATTGTATCGACAACAATACGGTGAAGTATGACATCGAAGTTTTCAGTGCCTCATTAAGAAAATATAAAATAAGATGAGACATTTTTTGTTCATGTGCAAAATATTTTTTCATTACTTCGCAATAATTCTCACCGTTCCGAAATTTTCCATCGACCAGATGAAAATCTTGCCGGCCGTGAGCTTGCAAGGTTCGGCGCTTCGTATCATTATCATTATGAGGAGCTTTCTTTCGCGAGACGTCATGTCGGACCAGTCGGCGTTGTAACTGAAAAAAACGATGGTGATCAAATAAAAGATCCACGTTATTTTGCCACGCTTCCGTTAGTCGATATCATATACACTGACGCATTCAGAAAAATATTCTGGCTGTGTTCCATCAACGTGTGTCCCAGCCAGCACGGATGAAACAAACCGATTATCGTGGCGATCCCGAAACCTACCCACGTGACAGACTCGGCCGGTCGATCATAATTTGTCACTACCTATCGACAACCGATAGAAAAATAATAGCATAACACAAGCATAGCAAATACGTCTCTCGACGTGGATGATCGGTTAAACTCACCATATATCCGACTATCGTAATAACTACCGTATTTGCCCCAATTATAAATACTTGACTGACGCAGGACGAGGATTCGATGAGTTCCGCGTATCTTCGTGGCCGGAAGACGAAAAACACGATTATTGACAGTGCATATCCCATGTAGGCTTTACTGATGGAACGGACGCGGCCAATGGTTGGGCTTGTGCTGACGTGGCGATTGTCGAATCCCTAGCGTTTGGCCAAATACTGGCCCGCCAATTGACAATTTGACAATTTGCGGCCAATGCCCAGCCGCGTTTGAGTCGCCAATTGTTGGTTTGACACTTTGCGGTTGGTTCGTCGATTTGAGGCCAATGTTTGGCCGAGCATGAACTCAATAAACATTGATTTGCCGATTTTAGGTCAATATTCAGCCGAATATCGGTTCGCAAACCGTTGGTCTATTGATGCATGAACTCACGAACCATTGATCTGCCGATTTTAGGCCGATGTTCGGCCGAATGTCAACTCGCCAATGTCGGTTTGCCGATGGGACGGCAACATTCAGTCATCTATCACCGGCTTTCACCGGTAGATGGCGCCAAGGTGGCGCCAAACCAAATGACACGGTCAGTACTTGGAGTTCACGTAAGAGAAAATATATAAAATATAATCTATTGCAGACATGCGAAGCATAAAAAGTGGTATATTTCAACCTTTACAACATTAAAAAAGTATACGTTAAAACCACTCTCGCCCTATATAAGTAACCTACAGAGGCCCTACATTGAGAACCAATTGTCGGCCTATCCTCGTTATCGACCTGTGGCCACTGTTCGTTGCCAGTATTAGCAAGTATTTATCATTGAAAGCTCCATCGATGATTGGGCCAAGCTCGCATGCCAATGTTGGCAACATCGGTGTCCAGCTTCACCAAACCATTGGCCACATCCGATCACCCAGGGTTCGGAAGTAACGCCCTTACTGATTTCTTTACATTTTTGTGATAACGGGCAGTAACGGCCTTATTTTTTAATCGTGTAACGGAAAGGTAACGCTCGTTACAAATTTTATGTAACGAGTAACAGAATCGCCATTACTTTTTCGTTACCTACTTAGAAGTAAAGTAATAGCAATTACCTTATTGGATCGTTAATTTATGAAACGGAATCATAGACGAGTAAATTAGTGTCATTTCGTTGGTATCCGAGTGAAGTGAGCAGTCTAAAGTAAAAGTTCGCCGCCGACAAATAGACTGGCGCTACGGCCGCACTTTTCCGTGGCGCTATAGGGAATGTCTTTTTCTAGTACACTAGCAACAAACGCGCTCGCTTCGCTCGCGCTTATTTAATTTCTTTTGGGTTAGGTGTTACCGAGTTTCCACCGTGAATGAGATCGGCCCGAGATCTACTCTGAACTAGTGGATAAATTCTAGTGGACTCAAAATTCACTTATGGGATTGGCTGATGACTAGAAAGTTTCGAATTAACTAGAATTTTGCCACTAGCTCAGACGCGTTTCAGTCCGTTCTCAGCCCCGGTGGAAACTCAGTATGTGTCGATCTTACCAATGAAACGGACGAACCCCATTGGCTACGAAATCTGGCTTCACGATTTCGATTATTTCGATATATTTATCTGGATCATTCGAGTGTCATGTCTTTTTTAAGAGGGGACTAGGGCCTCGACTTCATTCACAGCGGCGGGACCGACTCTCGCTGACACGCACGAAAATCGAGGCTGCGCATGTCCCGCCCATACTAACTGTCGAGCATGGCAACTAGCTTACTGCGCCGATCGACATTCGCTCCGTGGTGGGGACTATTACGGAAACCGAGGCCGCACAAATCGAGGCCCTAGTGTAGGTCCAGTAATGCCAACGATTCTATTCTGTTCTGCGTTCTGCGTTCCTTGTCCTTGGTGGTCGGTTCTTCCGGTATTTACGTGCTTCCTAATACACTTCGGGTGAAATATGTGTTACATTACTATTATTTTTCGTTCTGAGGTGCTTTCGATTTGCCGTCATAATGAAGGTGCGCATGCGCATGGTCGTTTTCTTGTACGAATTTTTGCCAAAAATCGGCCGTGCGCATGCGTACGGTCGTTTTATGGTGAGAATTCGTACCAGAAACCGACCGTGCGCATGCGCACCATCATTAAAACGGCAAATCGAAAGCAACTCTGTACGATTAAAAAATATAATAAAATTGGCTATAAGAATAATATGAAAGTAACCTAATCGTTACCTTTCAAGTAACGGCGACGCGTTACTTCTGGAGCGAAGTAACAGTAACGCGTTCCTTTAAGTAAGTACCGTTCCGAACCCTGCGATCACTTTTCATAGGATGTGTTAATAAAAATGTAGAAATTAGTTGACTTACCCGAGAGCTTCTTTGTGAATTTTTATACATTCGACGATCTTATCGTAAGTTTCACCCTCGCGTTTGATTAAATGTTTCTTCGTGTCTGATCTCTCATTACCAACACCGACACCTTCGAGGCTCTCCAAACGTGCTCTGAATTTAAATAGTCGATCATAGTCAATCGACAGTGACGATCCTTTTCGATGCCTCGATTTCTCACCCCAATGTAGCGAAAATGCCACACGCGTGATTAACGTAAACTCCGAACATAGATTCGTTCGCAACAACAACCGCAATGACGAAGGGCATCGTGACACAAGCATGAAGCGTTATGTAAGCGTAGTTCTTGTCCAGATCGACGAAGTATTCAGTTTCGTAAATGAAAATCCGATCGCGCGATCGATTAAGGGGCGAAACGACATCCAATATTACTGGCAGAATCCGTAGCAAATCATACAGTACCAGAGTGAGGTATACGAACCCTGTAGAAAAAAAAACATTGCAAAGTAATCTGCATATGGTTTGTTTATTTTTTACCATTTCTGTGAGAAAGTTCAAAACTTATCGAAACAATTATTTTCAAACGTCGCTAAGTCAAATTGTCGTAACTCGGCGTTTCGAGAACATTTATGTTACATTTTTTTAACCCGCTTATAACTCTGCAACTAATTTTACTAAGGGAGAACGGGGCAAAATGACACACCGGGGCAAAACGGGACAATGAGACAAAACGCAATTCTCCAATAACTTTGAAATGGTGGCGATGGTGGTACGTGGGGCAAAACGGGTTTGAAAATCTGGATGTATCGTTAGGACAAAATTGGGCATCCAAAAATGATTGGAAAATTGAGTTTTGCTCTCACTGTCCTGTTTTGCCCCGCTGTGCCATTTTACCCCGGTTTCCCATACTACTGTGATATTCGATGCAAAAACTCGGGCTGGACGTGAAATACAAATTTACGAAAGTTGGAGACTCCACAAAAAAAAATGTAATAGGAAGCAAAAAATCATTAATGTAATTGGCTGATCGCCAGTCGTCAGGATTCTTACCGATGTAAATAATGCTCATTCGTTTTCCCCGTTTGGCATAACGCGTAAGGATGGTTCTTTCGAGATTCGCGTTGCTCCTCTGCCAGTCATCTTTTATCCGATTTGTTAACATATTCATCTAAAATTTGCATCGTTAACAATTGTTCGTACGAGACAAGCGGATTGGCTACGCACTTTCTTCGCGTTGATCCTGCAGTTAAGGAATCTGGTGAAGCATCTGGCTTGAACGGCTAATGGCGGAAGGCACTGTATCATACCGGCCGGATTCCCCAGACACTCGACGAATTTGATAAACTATTATAGTTAACTAGCAGGTCACTGTGACTCGGGCGCTGAGCGCCGTTGCTTCTTATACGCATATAAGCAATGGACGAACGAAAACTTACGAAAGGTTAAATCTGCCGAATATATTTTTACGCGATTGCCGTGAGATTTTCTCTTTCGCCCTGATTTTTTATGAAAAAAGAACTCAAAGACGTTCAGAATTGAACCCGGCCATAGATCATTTAATGTTTTTATCATTACAAAAATTTGGAAAAAAAATATATTTTCGAAATTTTCAAAGGATTTAAGTTTCACAGGAGATCGGCATGGACTCATCACACCAGTTTTAATAAAAACCTCAAGAACGAATGTCGTTCATACACATGTAAATAGATTAAAAAAAAAACAAATAAAAATGGCTGACTGGCTTAAGTTGCATCATAGCACTCGATGACTCGAAGTCCTCGACATAGCATGTGTTACCTATAGATAACTTTTTTTTTTCAAACTTGACTTTCGTTCGTTTCTTGAGAGTTTTACAATCTCATCGAACTTTACTGCAGACTCAATCGGCATCATCGTTTTCAGCAGAAAAAACTTTTTACTCACAATAACAAAAAAAATGTATATGGGGCATTCTACGTCAAGTCGAATGGCCCAAAACTCTGACCCTCTTAGATCAAGCTGAAAGTTCCCGATGTTGCAGTATTATATCGTGCGAGTCCCGGGAATTCCACTCAGACTTTTATCGGCTCTCGTTTTCAAGTAAACAGATAGGCGTTTTAATATTAAAAATCATTATATCTCCGAAACTTTTGGTCGTAATGTGATTTTTTATTAACTATTTTCACAAATTTTGTTCAAATAATAGTAATCTCATAAGAGATGTTACACTGTTGTTATAGGTGCGATATAATACTATAACATTACGAATTTTCAGCTTGATTTAAGAGGGACAGAGTTTTGGGCCGTTAGACTTGACGTGCAATGCCCCATATATATATGTATAGATTTTCTAAGAAAAAAAATAGTCCACTTGCTGATATTTTTGACGTATCTCGATATTTCGCTACTTACTTCCCACAAGTAAATAGTCCTCCCTAACCGTAGGGTCAAGACGGACTCACCTGCGGGACAAGTAGGCTTCCGATAAGGAACATCGTTACTGATGTATACAAATGTCGTTCACTCGGTGTCTGCAGAGGCCACTGTCCAAGATAATAAAGAAATCGCTCGTTTATTCGATAATACGACGAGTGAAAAAAATCCATTTTCGTAGCGGATTACTGCTGTTCAGCTGCAAAGACGCTACCTCGTGTCACGAACGATCGGTTTGATAACGTGCCGACTGGTTTTAAGAATTCTAACCCAAACGACATCAAAAGATTTTTTGGATTGTCGATAATGACGTCACTTCAAAAGAAAACTTTGTAGTACGCATTGTCGGCAAAATACAGGTATTGGCCATCCATGGACATCCCTCATGCATGTCACTCATTCCTCCCCTATGAACGCTTCATTAAGGATTCTCTCAGTCGGCGGACACTTTCTATTGAATGCGGGAAAGCCGCCTTATCGATCGAATATTACTTCTCAGTTGAAAGTGGACTGAGTAACACCGACTCGAGAAAGGCCTGGATGTAGCTTCGCTACCAATGTCTTATTTCAAAGTCAGTACACCCAGAAAAAAAATAATTTGAAGGCCACCATTTATTTTGTATAAGTAAAATATTTGATTAAAATAAATATTTATTTTAATTAAATAAATAGTTACTTATGGCTGAAGGACTTCGGTCGATGGCCAATTGGCAGCATATATGTAATATGTAATCGTCAAAATGTACCAGCATCCATACCGTGTAATTATTGTCAATAAATACATTTACTGCTACTACTAGTTACTTAAATGAAGTAAATATTTATTTAAATCAAATAAATATTTTACTTAAACCAAACAAACGGTGGCCGACAAATAATTTTTTTTCTGGGTGCACAGCCGAACCATCGACGGAAGTGGTGACATCGACATTCGTGAGTTGGGTAAAATTCATAGCTGTGAAGTTTGAAACATCGTATCTGTTATATGACTGTGGTAAGATAACGAGGTTATGTCATAAGATTCGATTCATTTTCTAATTCAATACAATCCCGGTACCCTGCGACTCCTGGGGATTCTTGAAGTGTCCCATACACAATAATAAAAAAATTCCATCAACACACTCTGCGAAAGGCCTTCATTTCGTTGAAAAATAGTAGCGCTGTGACGAAGGTCAATGCGTTCTATATTTTTTTCCGAAGCAACAAGAGCCCGCTGCTCTGGCACATTTACATCTCTACCACTCACAACTCTACCAGATAACGACTCTACCAGAAAACATCTCTCCCCAAACATATCTACCAAAAAACATCTCTCCCCAAACATATCTACCAAAAAACAAGTCTACCGGGGAGAGTTTTATTTCAATTCCGGTAGAGTTTTATTTCAATTCGGGTAAAATTTTATTTTAATTCCGGGAGAGTTTTATTGCAATTCCGGGAGAGTTTTTTTCTTCAGTGGTAGAGTTCTAATACGGTAGAGTTGTAATGTGGCAGAGATGTTTTCTGGTAGAGTTGTTAGAGCTATCTTTTTTGGTAGTTATTATCCGGTAGACTTGTTTTCTGGTAAAGTTGTTATCTGGTAGAGTTGCGAGTGGTTGAGATATAAATGTGCCTGTGGAAGATCTCCGTTTCGTTAAAAAATAGTAACGCTCTGCCGAGGGTTACTATTTTAATAAACTCCAATATTTTTTTTAATGGTATACGGCAGACCTTTTTCTTCAAGAATCCCCAGGAGTTACAAGGCACCGGAATTTTATTGAATTAGAAAAAAAAAACACATCCAAACTACAACCTCGTTATCTTACCAAAGTCGCATGACTGATGCGAGATACGAACTCACAAAGTCACTGCAAACTTGCAACGTTTCAAACATCACCGCAATGCAATTTTATCGACCAGATACGTAAATTAACAAACGTTCTTGATATATCGGAGAATTCAAGTACAAAAAAATACAAGATAGGAAAATACAGGATGCAAAAGTTTAATGAATTAATATATTATATTTAACTAATTATACATTAATTATATTAACATATAACTATTAATATAATTAATATATAAAAATAATTAATATCACGAATCTACTGTAATTTTCTTTTTTTTTCTTTAAGTACGTCAAAGCTTGATGCAGCCGAGCGTCGACGGCTCTTGTGATAATAATATAATAATAATCTCCGTAGCTTTCGAGATTCCGTGAGCGCCGGTGTATATACATATATCTCGACCAGCCTTTTGCGGTTAGTCAGGCTGATACGATGTCGGTGGAAAACGTGCCTGGCCGCTAAAAGACAGAACGATACCTCCACCCATTGCATATTGCAGGGTTCCTCGCGTTCCACGCTGAACAGGAGGCGGGGGAGGGGGGGGGCGGTTTATGTGGATACATAGTGAGTAGGAGAGCATAGAGGAAAATTTATGGTCACTCGTGTGCAAAGTTTCCGTGGTGGTTTTACAGTGCCTACTAGCCCATGTACGTCCTTCCGGCGGCCTCGCAGGGACACCAGCACACGCGAGGCTTCTTTCTACGTGCGTGCGTGTTCGTGCTCCGCGATCTATATTATTGATATCCAAAAGCATGAGAAAGAGACCACTGGAGAAACGTGTCACCCTATCTGCTCGCTGACGGTGTGTGATCTGGTAACCGGATATATGAGAGTGTGGCGAGGTTGAGCATACAAGACAGCCGGAGTAGATAGCAGTAGTCAGGGAAAATGTCTGTTCGCAGTATCGGTAAAATTAAAAAAAAAAATTTTTAACAATACCAATTGCATATTTAACGAATCCAGAAGCGGCAGCAATTTCCGTCTGCTTCGCAGCCTTTTGTAAACTGTACGCGCAAGAAATAATTGAAATAATTTAGTATTCGTACATCAGCTATCAGAACTGTAGTACGCCAAGACATTAGTACATTAGTACATTAGTACATTGGTGAATTGGTGTAATCGTATATTATTAATGTCCGTTCGTCTGTTCGTTTCTTTAGTACTTAGTAATAATTGTATTTATTGACAATATTTTGCATAGTGTGGATATTTGTACATTCAGACGATTGTTTACAGTATGTATTTCTATTGTTAACGGGGCATCGACCTCAGTCGATGGGAAATAATAGTTTTTGATCCAACCAATCCAATCAATCCAATCAATCCAATCAATCCAACCAATCCAACCAATTCAATCAATCCAATCAATCCAATCAATCCAACCAATCCAACCAATCCAACCAATCCAACCAATCCAACCAATCCAACCAATCCAACCAATCCAACCAATCCAACCAATCCAACCAATCCAACCATCCAACCATCCAACCAATCCAACCAATCCAACCAATCCAACCAATCCAACCAATCCAACCAATCCAACCAATCCAACCAATCCAACCAATCCAACCAATCCAACCAATCCAACAAATCCAACCAATCCAACCAATCCAACCAATCCAACCAATCCAACAAATCCAACCAATCCAACCAATCCAACCAATCCAACCAATCCAACCAATCCAACCAATCCAACAAATCCAACCAATCCAACCAATCCTCTGCGTCGTTCCGATTAATTTCACCGTAGATTCAAAAAAATAAATTTAACCCCACCGAAATGATTTCATTCGTTCAGGCGAAAGCCGCAGAGCTCTCGAGACTCGATACCCGGAACATCGCAACTTCGACAAGGCCCCCGTGCCGCGAGACAGGAAGAGATAGAGAGGAGGGACTTTGAATGCGGTTGTCCAAGGGTGATTGTGGTGCGAGGGATGAAAGAGGCGCGGAGAGAGAGAGAGGCGACGACAACGACGAGGTACAGTGACGGGCGTACGTAACAACTATGCTTGATAACGGAGAGATACGGAAAGAGAAGTACAAAGGGTGCACGGCAAGAGAGCGAGCGAGCAGCACAGCGGAGGCAGACAGGCGGGAAAACTCTCCGACCGAGCGAGGCGAGCGGACAGAAGAGAAAGAGGAAAACCCGCGAGAGAAGAGAAGAGGAAAATTGTACGGGAGTTTGCGGGGTCTAGAATTGCGACGCGAAAACGCTGGGGAAGGGAGAGGGAGAAATAATACACGCGAAGAAAGCGCTGAGACAGAGAAAAGCTGGGGGGGGGGGGGGGTAGAATAGGGCGCGAGTGGTGGTGGCTGCACGCGCCGGGCTTTTCAATGGTGAAAACTAATAACACAACTCCGCGATGCGACGTCGGTCCCATCGGGGAATACCGTCGGGCTTGCAGCACCATTGCCCGGGCCTTTGGCACTCCCCCCCCCCCCCCCCCCCCCTCCTGGCTCTACCACTGTCTGAACAGACCGTGGTGCACGGGGTACCCGAGAGCCGACTCCATAATTCATATACGCGGGATGAAAAGAGAGAAAATTTTAGCCCGTCGCCGGACAAACCTTGCGCACCGAGAGAAGAGGGCTATCGAATTTTTGCGTAAATAATATTCTTCGGAGGTTGTATGTACACAGTGTGTTGTGTAAATGACGCTCGACGATCGTAAATCTTTACGAAGCTATTTATTTTTATTTGTATATACAGGTAATGTATATACATAGTTAGAGACGATGGCACCGGAGGAACCGGAAAAGTGGGTACGTGGAAAAAAAAAATTACCGGAAGCTCGTTCGAACGGAGCTCTGTATGGATTCAACGTTCGCGTATCTACAATAGCGATGGTTCACGATTTTTCACACGCGCACCGTGGGTTTAGTGGCCTGGACATTGCGGAGGCCGGGGGCACTTTTTCGAACGCTGCAGACTGCAGACATGGGGCAAAATGGGTTAACGGAAAAAAAGAATCATTTCTATATTTCTATTCCTATGTAATAGGAATAGAAAGTTGAAGCGTTCCGTAGGTTCGACGTGCGCGCTAGATTTCGAGAGTCTGTTGTTTTACAATCTGTTACCTGTCAATGTCACCTCGACAGATTTTGGACCTATCAAATAATCTGCTTATCGTTGACGTACCAGAAAATGTTAGAATATTCTGATTAGCATTCGAATGATTAAATTTGTTCTTCACCATATTTGATACCGTGCAGTACCAACCGATCTAAGACTTACCGTGCTGCATCAACCGATCTTTGACTTTATGCCAGCAGATTGTTTGACATTTGAATAACTATTTCTTTTATTTATTTAATAATTGACAGATGTCTAGCCGAGCGAACGAAATTTCATTGAATTGCTTCCAAGCACTTGTCATTATCTGCTGTCTCATATAGTAAAAGATCGGTTAGAGAATCCCAGAATGTCAAGTGCAAAAAGCGAGGTCATCGAATTTGCGAAGGGCGCTTACATCAGGATGATTGGATTATATGCGATCGTTCGGTAGTTATATTGATAAAATGATTGTATCTTATATGAATAATAACTTGAAAAAAGATACATATAAATAATAGAAATTAATCTGACCGAATCTACACTGCAACAATAAATTGCAAATCTAATGTACCAGAACTTTAAATTAGCTTACATTACTCACATTAAATGAACATAAATGTACTTTTTTGCTGAATGAAACTACCAGATATTAAAATTACAATTCTTTTGCCTGAAAGCTACAAAACTTTTTATAAAGAATTTACTGTAAAATTGCAACGCACATTTAATTTCAGAAACAGTTTATGTAAAAAAAGTTTCCAATAGCGTTCATTAATTTTCTTACACGGTAGAGTTCGAGCGCTAGTAACAATACTAATAACAATAATGATAATGATGATAATAATAATAATGACAATTCATCGACATCGACGAATTAGGGATATGCAGCGTTCCGTGTTACATCGATTTGGTCATAGTAGAGTTCCGATACAAACATCGGCACAGCTGATCAAACGTCTAAATTGAAAGGTCTATCGACATACAGAGACGCTCGGCCGAGCGTCGTTGCACGCTCGACCGTGCCGATACAGCACTGCGTTCGGTATAACTAATAACGTGTACACGGAAGCTGTACAACCGTACGAACGTGCAAATCGCTCGTTGGAGAGTTGCCATCAATTAGGACGAGAGAGAAACGTCGAAAGCCGGGCAGAAGCCCGCTAACGACACGCCATATCTATCGATATAAACGCCACTCAAAAATTCCCACTGTCGCCGAGCGTCGAGTTTGTGATACGTGTATTCGCCGATGAGCTCTGCGAATGGCGAAGCGCGTGGAAAGAAAATCTCCAACGCCGAATGGCCGAGTGTAAGAGAAAAAATAAAAAATAAAAAAAAAGAAAGAAAACACACAAAAAGATTTTTCCATCGATCATAAAATAACTGCAGCGTCACGACACTCACGTCGAATAATGCGTAAGTTTTTTTATTTCTTTAATCTCCGTCCATTGTCATTTTCGTTTCATTTTTTATGGCTTTTTTTTTTTTTTTTCTTATACAGACCTCTCAATATTCCCGTAATCCATTGGAACCTTTCCACGAGCACGTCCGTCCATTGGACGCACTGATAGCACCAGGATCGGAACTTACACGAGCTCACAAAAAAAAGGGAACAAAAAAAAATGCAAGCGAACACGGTTTGAATCTATACGGAGATCGAATCCAACGTTCCAACACGGCAGGAAAACGAATCGTCAATCCTAACCTGCTAACGCCTCTCGCGTCTCGCGTAGCAAGGCGTGAATTGAGCGCGCGTGCTGAAGCACCGCCGCTGTACATACATCAACCCGAGAGCCTCATACCTGCCCTCTATACAGTTGCCGAAATAAATTGAAAGCCAGAAAAGGACTCTCGTTCCGGAGAGCTACCGCTGAGCTGCCGAAGAGCTTCGATGTGCCGACGAGATTTTTAGGTTATATAGCATGCTCTATGAGACGAGCGGGGAGGGGGGAGGGGGGGGGGGAAGTGGAGGTAGATATTCGACTCGGATATATCGTTATGACGTTCGCCGACGATGAAATTTACTCTCGGCGATGTGTATGAGCGAGAGAGACAGAGTGGGAAAGGGAGGGACGAGCAAAACGAGGCGAGAGCTCGGAACCGGACTCGTAAGCTCTCGACGATATTGCCGGCGTGTCGCGGACCTTATCGTAAAGCCTGATTTCGGACTGGCGCGCACATACACCCGAGCCTCGAGCACTAAATGCGTATAACTGTATATACCGTACAAGAGATGTAGAATTTTCGTTGGTAAAAGAGATATATGTAGGTTTGTGTGTGTGTGTAGTTGTGTCCGAGCGTTGTAGGGGGCGCCACCGGAGAGCGACAAAGCTGGAGGCTGCTGCCGCTGTGCTGTTAGTCCCTGGTCGAAATGAACGCTCGGAAAACGAATAGCTGAAACGCGAGGGATTCAAGCGTATACTCCAAATACGAATTTTTGCTGTCCTTTTTTTTCACATTGCAAAAACGCATATTGCCGCTCACTCGGTTCTGGATCGCGTGCTCTCTCCCGTTTCATATCCTTTGTGCCGAAACTATTCTACCTGACCAGACCGCAAAACGGATCCGCGGATTACCCGAAGTTTTATAGCGTTAACGCCGATAAAAATTTCGACCGGGGAGACAGAAGCGCTTTTGGCGGATCTCGCTGGATCTGCGTAAACTTTCCGTCGGGCTTCGAAAATTCGTTTGATTCTTCATTCACAGAGGTGCAAGTAATAGATACGATTCTTTACGGAGTATTTTACAAATCGGAAGAATCGTTCCGATTTCATTGATATCGTTGTCGCGTGTCCGAGTCTGGGCGAGGACGCGCGGAAATTAGTTCTCGGTAACGAGAACTAATCCATTTATATTCTATTTTTAGTTTTTTTTTTTAGTTTTAGTTATTTTTAGTTTTCTCCTCCGAGAAAAATTAATTTCTTCGCGTCTGCTCGACCGTTTGATAAATACGATGATTATCGACGCTTAATCTCTCAAAGTTGATCGCTCTTCGCAAAAATGAATTAAAGTTTTTTTTACCGGCAGAGTCTTTTTCACATTTGCCTTGAGGAGATAGGGATGAGAATAGTAATTACAAGAGCTTGATATCGGCTTTAACTCCATGTAAATTACGAATATATGCGCATATATATATATATATATATATATAAATTTAATTTAGTCGACATGAAATTGGAATCTCCTGCGATTTGTAATCCAGTAAGATTTAGAGCGGGTATGGAAACGACTTGGAATAGAGAAGTATTTGAAGTCCCATTCTACTGTGCTAATTACGACTGTTTCAGTGCACTAATTATGCCTTCCCCGTATTCTTAGATTGGGTAATCGCTGCGGTGCGGCATTACCTCTGTTCAGTGGTTCCCTATTTCGTTTCCAAAGTAAGCTTCTTGAAATTTTCCACCCTGGCTAGTCGTCTTATTAATTCATCGCTATTGCGTTCATCGCAATCCCTTTTACGATTTTGCGGCGATATATCTTAAATTTCTGACTTCTTTTTTATTTTTGTTTCCTTTTCTTCATTCTGTATGTACGACCGTCAGCTCCATTGAACAACCTTGTCGACGGGTTTTTCCCTCGTCTTGTAATTAGTCGTAGCCCGTTTTTATATACAAAGAAAGAAATTAAATAAATATATTATGCACTTATGCAGACGTTTGACCGCTGAACGATAACCAGTCTTTAAAAAAAATTAATTACAGTTTTTGTTACCAACAGAGTCTTTTCACATTTGCCTTAAGGTAGAACGAGTAGAAACTCGATTGTTGGATACAATGACAATTTTTTGTTATGTTGCAAACAATGTATGCAGGATGATGTATGTGAAAGTTCAAGCAAGTTTAACGGCTATTTACATTAAACGATTAAATGAAAAGTCACCTTCGCGTTTTTGTTCAGTTTGCATATAGGAAGAATAACCGTAATGTTATCCGGAAATTTCGAGGATCAAAATAATATTCAAAAATATTGGTCTTACAAAATGTTTTAATGAGAATTCTTCAATTAATATCGACTATTGGTCTATCGGCAGTGATCGCACTCCGTATCAATATGATGACACTATGAAGTCCGGATCGCTGGTTTTTTCAAATTGTTAAATTCACTTTGCATTTTTTTTTTCATCTGAAAAATGTGTAGAACGTCACAAAATTCAAACTGGATTTAAAAATCCAACCAAATTCATACGTATTCAGAAAAATGAACGACTCATCGCCGTGTGTAGGGCTTTGCGTTACTTTAACTCCATTATTAAAGTAACCTTACCGTTACCCTAGCCACGGCGACGAATCATTTTCATTTTTTTGACCTTAGGATTCCGAGAAATTTGTTGAACAATAACATTTTTCATCAATTTATAATAACATTGTGGAATTATTGTCGCGCAAAATTAATCTTTTCAGCGCCTTTAATATGCTTGATTTTTTCCGATTTTTATACCATCGGGAAGTGTATGCAATTCCCTCTCATTTCTCCAAAACTTACGCGAAGTGAACACTATTTGCGAGGACTAGCTCAAGGAGACAGGGATGAGATTAGTAATTACAAGAGCTTGATATCGGTTTCAACTGCATGTAAATTCCGAATATATATACATATATTCGTAAGTTACGAGTACATATATACATATAAACATATTTTCCGAAAATCTATTATGCATGCGTTTAGGCTCGTGGAGCTTCAATTTGAAGGTTATGATACCCTCCCGTATCCGTCCCTCCTATCTGCATATAAGCGCGGCAGCTGCGGCATCGCGGAGCTCTCTCAACGTGTTTGTTCTTCGCCCAAGGGCGTTTGGTATCTCCGGCTTTAGTTTACGGAAAGCCGGCCAGCCCTGCCAGCGCGGCATGCCGAAGTGAATAATATCTGTAAACTGGTCGATTGATCACAGGAGCTTCGATCTTATTTGGATATGCCAATACGACCGTTACTGGCGCCATCCCCCCCCCCCCCTCTTTCGACACGCTTCACTCTTCAGTAAACGCACGTAGCAATTTGATTGGCCGAGGGTAACCGTGGCGGTTCTGGGACCTGACCATCCGTCACGATACAGAACACAGAACTCGAATAATGTACGAACGTTTATACAGTTCGGTGTAACGCGCGTGTATGTGTGCGTGCGAATGTTGACGTTCGGGTGCGGGACACTGTCCACGTTGCCGGGTCGACCGAACGTTAAAGCTCGAAGCGTTTCGGTCGAACAAACTCGGACGCATCGACAGCATACACAGAACGCCCCCCCCCCCCCCCCCTTCACCGTCGCCCTCCAGTGGCCGGTGTGTGCGACCAATTTGTCGAATATGCGGCTCAATCGATCTGACGAACGAATTATTCGTCGAATATCTATCCAGCGTGAGAGCGTTTCGTTTTTGTACCAATTCGTACCACGTACGTCATATCCCCGTCCCGAAACGCATATCTCTGCCTATCGTTTCGGGTTACTTTCGTTATATATATATATATATTTTTTTTTATCGCTAACTTTATCTCTCGTTCTCGGTGGTTAGTCGAGTACACTGTAACGGTAGCGGTTACTGTAGCAACCCCCACGATGATGCGGTATTTACGATCCAATAGCTATTCCAACAAAGCCCCCGAGCAATAAACGAAAATATTCAGTTTTTATTTCTGCACCGTGAAAACTGTATCGCGATCACGCTGCGATGGAGAGGGGGTTAAAATAAAAATGTAAATTTTATCGTGGCCGCCGTATGCGATGCTCGAAAAATATCGGTTTTTTTTTGTCATTGATAAAAGTATTGACAAAAGTGTAACGGCAAATTGTTACGATCGGGATGTGGGATTGAGTTTGTCGGATATAAAAAAAAAAAAAGAATTTTATCCTTCGAGCCGGATTTGAACCAGCGACCTATGGATGTCTACAAGTTACGTTCCAACTACAGTCCACCGCTCTACCAACTGAGCTATCGAAGGTGTTATGTATAACCGTTCTCTCGAACGAGCACCAGATATACGCCGCGCCGAATCGCCGTCCTTTATCATTATTATTATTATTGAACGCTTCATGCTGAAATTTGTATTTCCGTAGTGAGTTCGAAATTGCTCCACGGCCGATATTGCGCTTACGGGTTATAAGAAGGGTTCTTTTGTTTTTTTTTCCTTTTAATATCGTTCAACTCCGCTCACGCTGCGAGATGAATACGATTGATGCAAAGTGCACTTTCCTGCTGCCGGGCGCAACGCTCCGGAGCCTACGCGCTTCCCTTATCTCCGATGAATGAGTGAAATTATGTTAATGAAAAGCGAGCAGAGCGCCCACGCCGGAGCCTCGGCTCGCGGGGGCGGAGCCGAAGAATCGCGATCAATTCCGAGCGATTCCCGAGCCACGAGAACAATAGAGCCCCGGAGAGACGGGAGAAACAGGGAAGTGGCGAGGAGTGACAACTCTCAGCGAACAAGGTTATCTCACCCCGCCGCTATAACTACGAAACTAAAGATAATTAGCTAATTCCATTACTCACGGGAAACGAATGTTTTTCCACAGTCCGCATTCACGAAGAGTCGTCGAAGACAAAAAATCGGTCTGGTCGTACCGCTTCGGAGTTTTACTCCGGAAAAAAAAAACAAAGAGGATCCTCGTGTTTACCGTCAGATATCGCGTGAAAAACGCCGGAAGTCCGAACCTCGACGATGCATCGATGGAACACTGCGACGGGTGTAGAACATCGTTCGCCAATGACAAACACGGTGCTGCTCAAACTCGCGATCGCGGAAATTAAACTTAATCGCGAACAGGACACATTTCCGAACGTAGTCACGGATACGAAACGCGATCAGAAACACAACACTGGAAGCCGAACTTGTCACTAACACTAACTCTGCCGCCGTTGGGCCGATCAGCTGTTCGACGAGAACCGGCGTGACATCTTGAGGCTCGAGCGCGCGGCTCTTCTCGGTCGCTTCCGGTATTCGCCGGTAGCGCGCGGTAGCGTCCAATTCCTCGAATTTGGAAAAGATTAACGAGCGATTTGTATTCTTAGAATTAAATGATATTCGTATCTTAGAGATCGTAAGATTATTTTATCAATTTCACACGAAGTCCCACAATTTCCCGATTATCAGAAAAAATGCCAATCGACAGATCGTCGAATGCGGTGAAAACACGAAAGTTTCGCGCATTCGCGACGCTGGTTACGTGTGCTTCGGCGAATGGCTGACGTATCGAATCCACGCTGAGTCGTCGACCGAAATTCGTTTCATCACAAGTTGCTACGACAAATAAAGCGACCGTTAATTGATCGTCGAGGGTGTTTAACATGTTCAAGCGTAGACTGAAGGCCCTGGATTATTTGGACTGGGACAAAGTCAATGGGAACGGTGAGCGATCGGTGCAATTTTGTGTGCGGTCTCCGCGTGTTCGGCTCGATGTATCGCCTACTAAATTTAACATGACTCTGAAGATATTCGCATGACATGAAATTTCATCTTTGGCAAGTCTTTGTCAATGCACCGTTTTGTGAAGAAAAAAAATGGTTCACTTGCAGAATTTTATTCTTTGAGTGAACTTCCCCGAGCAAAGTTTGTGCAAGGCAAAACACAGCTGTGAAAACTCAATGAAATTTAGTCTCGTGGCGATATCTTCAGAGGTAATAATTTAACTGATAACGAGGAAGTAAAATTTTGCCACAGACACTCAGCACTTTCGCAAGCTCGTAGCGTGGCTCGAGGATCAAAAGATTCGGCATTACACGATACAAGATCGCGAGGGACTTAGAAACATCGCCAGCGAGAACTGGCAAAAATCGTTCACGAAGTATCTGGACGATCTTGCTTGCCCCGTGACGACCGCCCCGCTGGACCAACTGGAGTGGCTTCTGGGACTGGCCATTCGCCTCGAATTCGAGGATGACCGTTAGACTTTTTTACATAATTTATTCCTGGATTTGTAGGACATTGTGCAATATCGCAATAATTTTTTTTTCAGTGAAGAAATATCAGGAAGTTAAGAGCACGACAAACGATAAGAAAGATGCTGCGATTCCGACTATCAAATCTACAAACCCCCTGGACAATCTCAATTGTGAGTATTTGGGCTTAGCGGTGGATGATAATATACCAAAAAACAAAAAAATAATAACACTCGTAGCAAGTGCACACACTCGAACGAAGTATAAGAATGTTTGCTCGGAACAAATGTAATACACTGCTCACTGAATATTATGGTCAATCGAAGCATACTTTTATTGAAAGTGCTTTCGATTGAACACTATTCAATCATACCACTTGTTCGTTACAATGGAAATAAACTGCACACTGCAGAAAAGGAAGTTTTCATCGGAAAACTGGTGCATTAAATAGAATGTACAATTATCATGAAAAATTAATAGACTTTTAGAGTAAAATTAAAGTAAATTATTTAAAGTACAGTATTTCTAAAGCTTTTAATATACTGTACGTTAATTTTTCATCACAATGGCACATTAAATTTAATCATTATATCAGTTTATGCATAAAAACGTGCAATACTATGGTATTTAATATACCGGTACATTGAATTTCATACAAATTTCATACAATTTCATACAATATAATAGTGCTATAGTATGGTATTTAATATACTGGTACATTGAATTTCATACAAATTTTTTTTACCGTGTATATCGGAGGTGTTATTTTTTCAAGTTGTAACGCTTCGAGAGGGTTACAACAAAATGTTGTTAACTTCTAAATGCGTCACATGTGAATACCTAAACTTTTTGTGTAGTGAAATGGCGGTGTATAGTTTTTGATTCTATTTATAAAGCAAGTGTAACATGTTTGCAGTTACAAACATTTGTTACTTTTTTAGCGGTGTACGCTTTACTTCCGTTATAACGAACGAGTGTACGATTGAAGACGCCTCTTTTATTTGATAGTAGTCCATAAAGTTAAATCCGTCGCGAGGTCATAGATTTTTCGTAACTGTTTATTTGTTCGCAGTCCAAAGCGACGACTTCAAAGCCGGCGTCACCGGCATCGCGAAACTGCTCAAAGTAACGGCGCACCCGGATCATCTGGTGACGCTGGAAGCATGCAGCAAGTTGGTTTGCGAGCGTTTGAATTCTTCGGCGCTGGCAGATCCAAGTACGGTGGTCGTGAAGGGCAAGCCCTTCCCCATAATGGACACGGACTTGGGTTTCGACATGGGCGACAGAATGCTGAATAACGCTGGAAAAGCTCTGAGTTTGCTGTATATTCAGGATCTGAGGAATCTTCAAACACGAATAAACGAAGCTATAGTCGGCGTTCAGAGCATAACGGCCAATCCCAAGACTGACACTAAGTTAGGCAAAGTCGGAATGTGAATTGACTTTATCGTAATGACGAACGTTTTAACTACGTTACCGACGCTCAGGGATGCCGGAAATCGATTGTTCGCTAAATTCTTGCAATTGGACGATACACTTTTATAAGTTCAAGCGAACTAGTTAAAAACAATCGATTTCCGGCCACCCCGCCGACGCTGCATCACGATCGACCGAAGCCCGTCTCGAAATCAAATACTCAACGGTGACTGTTTCTCTGTAATAATTAAATCGATAGCTTGAACGAAGCTAAGTTAGATATAACTTAACGATCTGATTGTACAATTTTTTTTCGTGCCAATTAAAGAGCATCACGAAATATTTGTCGAGTTAATATTCGCGAATATTGTTTCTTCTCGTGTATGCGTTTTTTTAAAATACAGGCACGATAATATTTGGACACGAAAGTCGCAGGTATCTTTTCGATGATAGGATAACGGGAGGAGGAGTTTTGGTCGAGAACAGAGCGATCTTGCTGGACGATTGAAAAACATGCTGATAATAAATATTTATTAAATTAATAACACAATAATACGAATAGACATTTCACTGTGAATTCCTCAAGTGTCTCTCCTCATCTTCGTCTTACTCTTACCGCGTTTTAAATCTTCATTGAGTTTCGTTAATATCTAGCTCACGGAATGTACGGCAGTCCGATTTTTGTGCATACGAGAAAGCCCGTCGAACCGGAGAACTCGTCGATCCTCGGTCGGCGCGAGCGTTATTGCATCGACGTACGTCGTGTCGCGCGATCGACGGATGCAAGCAGGCACTAATCGATAATCAATAAAATCCTATATTTATTTTCGTTGAGACGTTAACGGTGTACGAGTATCGGAAAAAGGCTGATTATCTCGCGCTACCTCGAGAAAGGCTGATCCGGCGAATTTCTAATGAAAAATATTTCCCGCGTCGATGAATCTTCGAAGCCGAAGTTCGACGATTCAAGGTGCGAGGACCGCTTTCGAAGTATAGCGCGCAATATTTTACACGTATAAAAGGTCGAAGATCTCGCGTAAGTAGAACGATGATATGTGACCCGGCGCCGAGCCGAATCCACGGACGGGACTTTTTTTCACGGGCCGTGCTAAGATCGACGCAAATTTCCCAACTGCGGTTCGAACGTTGATTCGACGCAGTTCTATTTTTCGCTCCAAATCCCGAGTATTGTAAAAATCGACAAAGGCATCGGAAAAGACCCTACGTTTTATCGTACATCAAAATGTGTATTTAAAAAATTGAAGAAACCAGTGCCGAAGAGAGATTATCGCGTAGTCAAACGCGTTCGCGACCTGCGGCGAAACGGTACGAATAAAAAAAATCGATACCAGCACCGCCAGGTACATAATCTGTATTAAATCCGGCGAAAAGACACAGTGGCGCTTAGATTAAATTCGTGTCTCGAATGCGACGCATGAAGAATTTGTTTCTCGTTGCTCTGTTCGTACGAATCTCGTGCGACGGCTAAGAGAGCCGGCATCGGTCGCGACTGTTGCCCGAAGGTACGGCCTGCAGCTGTTGCCTGCGCGATCTGTGCTCGTCTTGCAGCGACGCCTGCAAAGCCCGGGCCAGAGCCTCGTCCTCGCTCATCGTGCCCTGAAGATTTTTGAATGTACTGGAAGGGTCGCCCGCGTTGTTGCCTCTCGACGCGTTGCCGGGCTGCGCAGCTTTTCTACTGAGGGCTTCGAGTCTTCTCATTCTCAGCGCCTCCTCCCTGCCTATGCAGTCGTGATCCGTCGGATGTCTGTGCTTGAGACAAAAATTTCTTCCGCAGTCGCCGCAGTCGACTCTCACTATCTCCTTTATCTTGCAGCCCTTCGTCGAGCACCTGTTGACGAATACTTTTCTTCTCTTCTTCGACGAGTCCGACTGGCAGTCGTTGTCTATGTGCAAGCCGACCGCGAGGTCCGGCGGATCGCCTCGCTTCAGCGGTATGGGAACGTTGCACATCGGACAGACCGGAACTTGAACGTCCTTCTTGTACGCGCTCGGACACGAATGGCCCAGGTACGATATGTGGTCGGTGCAAAAAATTCCCTCGCAGGCGTCGCATCTCAGAGCCAAAAAGTCCAGACGGTTGCACGTCTTCTCCGAGCAATGATCACCGAGATTGGGCAGCTCCATTATTATTTGAATTTTCTGTAGACTGCGGAAACAGAGAAACGGAGTAAGCTGGCTTGCAGAACCAAAGAGTTACACAGCTGTGACGACGCGATTCCTTGACGCGGCGTCGAGCGGTCACAAAAATGACGCAATTAGGATCGTCGATTTCGTATAGTTTGAAAATTCTTTTTTAATTTGTGTATGATGAAAATTAATAAAAAGAAAAGGGTTTTTGATAGTCGCGGTCCCGCCGATTTTACGTGTCAAAAATTGTATCGTCACTGTGCGAGCTGTGTTTTTTCGGGAATTTGATTGAGCAACGTAGAGAACGGTCGAGACTCACCGGTTGATAACTCGTCGGGCGAACGGCTCGCTGTACACTAAATTTTATTTGTATCGGGCTCGGTCATTTTACTCCCCGATGATTTTTTTATCAGCTACGAATCATCCTAATTTTGTCGCGTCACGAATTTCCTGGTAGAAAAATGAGTGGGCACAACGGGTCGCTTGTTGTTTTGCACGCCACTGGCGCAACGCGAAGGGGTACATATAGGTGGCCGAAAGCGGAACCTATATTATGACCAACCTCGCCCAACGCAAAGTTCCTAGCACACTCCGACTCCCAAATCGTTTCCGTATAAGAGACACGATATATGCGCTTAAATGCAATTTCCGTCCAACATCATCGGAGTCGAATGCATATTATTAGAGTCAAAAAGTAACATAGTATGATGTTTATTGAAAATAATACATCGAACCTGACGGATAAACGTTCTACACTCATAATCTAGTAACCCGTACTGACTGAATGGTATATCAATCTTTGAATCTCCCGCCAAGTAGCCGACTTGAATCCAAAGGGATTTCAAACGATACTGACCCAAATGATGGGGTCATTTAACGAAGCTCGAAGGTTCGAGCGGTCGACAATGCAGATATCTGCTTGTCGCAAAGCTACAGATTTTCCCCGAAGGATGCCGCTAAGTGAAAACGTTGCAACGATATTGCCGCGTTCGAACCGTGCAGCCCGCAACACGCGACATTCAAATAGGACCGGATTGATGCAAAATTGTTTGGTGGTCAAGAATAATGAAATTGAAATGTTTGGTGGTCACACGTTCTCCTGAAAAATGTATGAAACTAAGTGCACGTTAGAGTGGGGGTTCGTTACTGCGCAGTACTATGAATGCCCACCATGAACTTAGTTACTGTTGACCATGGAGCTATGGTCACTAGCGTTCTACGCACTAATAAACTCTCATTCTGAGGCGCACTTAGTTCTATTTCATTTTTTTAACCGAACGAGTAACCACCAAACGTTTTAATTATATTATCCTTGACCACCAAACAATTCCACATCGATTGAGCCCAATGTGAAGCAATTTGACGAATAACAATAGTGTTTGGCCCACTTTGGGTCTCATTTATTTTTATTCGTGTAATTAAACGATTGACCACCGAATGTTTATGTTAGGTTTCCAATCACCACTAAACGACTACCAATTGAAAGATATAAATAGCACATTTTTTATTTAAAGTTGTATGGATAATTTTATAAATCTCAGAAACTTACTTCGGGTAAGATAGAAAGAGTGCTGTGCTGATGCTAATATCCGAGAGAGGTAGATAATATATAAGTGCTCGAGTGCGCAATACGCTTTCAGTACCATCTGACTAAAAACGGAATGTAAGGCGGATATAATATGTAAAAATATCATGCGATTTAATAGGCGAAACGATAGAACACAATTCGCATTCCCGCTGTAAAAGATCGGAAACAAGATTGTTTCAACACAAACAACACGGGGAATAATATTTTTTGCGAAAATAATTTTTTTCCTTCGGATATTTTTACTATGCTGATTCACCGATTGCTGATTACTGGATGGACTGATTTTAGAACATTAACAACCGCAGGCGTTAATATTTCGACCAAAAAATTATTTTCATCAAACCCCACTGTATACTTTCTCTCCACAACACACCGGTAAGTTACCCAACCAATGAGAGATCGCTGTTTAAAAATGCCAAGTACTCATTGGTTGGTCCACGCATACGCGCGCATGTCGGGCCTATCGTCTGGCCTACATTCCGTTTTTAGTCAGATGGTACTGTAAACTTCTTGTGCATTTGGACACCGATGTGTTACCCCCTTCAGAACGCGGCATCCCGCTTGCGTTCCCGCTGAATTTAATGTCATCTGCCATAGATTCTTTACGGTAAAAGAATATATAATTTGTTTTTGTTACTGCTTTTGTTTGATAACTGCTTTTCAATAAGGGGCATCGTGTTCAATAGTTGTATTAAATAAAACTAATTCTCACTCCCAGCATTGTATTTTGTTATAAAAATTATAAACTCTTTCATTCGCTCGTTTGTCACTTCGACAAATATCGTTGCGGATTCGTAAATAAGTACGCTTGACCTTCGTTTCTTCACTCGTGATTGAATTGTTTTCTAAACGGCGGCAGATCCAATATCCTCGCTGATCCCAGTAATACGAGGACTGAAAAAAAAATCAATCGAAAAAAAATCGTATCCTTCAGAATTCTGACTGTGACTCGAGCGATCTACTGTGCCCTTGAAACAATTCTTGTACCACTTGCTATGGAGAACATTATCGTCTTGCCAGTTTTTTTGTTAAATTTCTTTGAATGATGAGAAACGTAGAGACCAGCACCGATGAGGCCAGCTCCACTCACGAGACGGCACGCGAAGCAATCTCTATTTCTGTTGCTCACCACAGAATTTAGCGATCCCGTCATTATTTTTCTAATTATTATAGACTCGCGTAAAACAGCGGAACAGATACGAGACTCGATACTGATAATTTGTTGACGCGATATACGGAGGAGGTTATGGTTCGCTCGGAAGTCAAGCATAGAGTACTGAGTCACGTGTAGAGCGCCACATCGATGCTTTTTTTAGTTCCGAGCGTCACCGCCCCCTACATAAGCGTGGCGAGCGATGTTTTTACCTATATCACATCCGCGTCGCGTGTTTGGACACGATAGTCTTTCATTCTCCGTTATCAATGTTATCGTCTATCAATTCTCGAATGTAAAGGTTATAGTTTTTTAACTGTTTTAAACGTATCTGCTTTCCTCCCTTATCAGTAATCTCGTCGAAGAATTTCTCAGGTCATCGTACCTCAATCGTAAACGCACTATAACCGCAACGAGAGAAACACAATCGAGTCGGAGAGTTTCCGTGACCGGTGTCGGGTTACAAAGACGGTATAAACTACCGACGTTGCAACCCGACCTGGATGCAGTTCCGCGTAATGCGTTTCCGAGGGAATCAAATGGTTTGTCCTGCGTGTATCATTTGTCAGTTTCGTTAAATTCGTTGGAATCGTAATCCGTGGCTTCATATGCATATATATGTGTATGTACACAACGATGCACTGTCCGCACGTTTTACAGGCGCTGCGTACGATAAAATGATAATATTTGCGAGACATGACAAGTCAGCAATGACGATCGTCACGCCGTTGAGGATCGAGCAATACCTTTTACGATGTTGTCGCCTCGAGACGAGTCGCTTCTACCGCGAATGGACCCCGCATCCGTTTCAGACTCTCGCTGGCCTCCGGAACGCCAGCGCAATTGTACGAACGTACCTCCCCCCCTCTCCTCAATGGAACTCAATGGAATAACTCGGAATCGATTACTACGTTGCTCAATGGAATTCAACTAATTTGAATATCGCGAGATCACGAATAATCAACTAATCAGGTCGATACATAAATGTTAATCGAACGCAAGGAATATCCTACACGAGTTATAAAAGGTTAATTTGCGTTGAAAATGTTCAAATATGATTACTGTTGTGTTATTCGTTTTTGATCCGTTAAATCGTATATTTGTCATTATTGTTACTATTACTTCTGCCTTGTTTTCGTTTTCAAATTAATAAATGAATAAACTGTGTTATTATTTTAGTTTTAATATTTACTTCAAGCCATAATCTCGCTCTGATTCTAAACACTTGTAATTCGGCTTGTTCCGTTTATTATGAAATAAACGAATAAATTCGTAAAAGAATTTCAGTTATATATTTCTTTGATACAGTTGCGGCTTCGGGACGGAACAAAATTAAGCTACCTCAATAACGTTATTCCAAGAACGTCGTAACTGATGAGTCGCTTATTGTACGATTGTAAAACTCGTTAGTTTAATTTACAAAAAAATCTCCGATTATAATAATCGTTTCGAAAAAAATAGAGCACAGGCCTTTTATACCTCGCACCGGAAGTCGTACCGAAGTGCTTCGCAAAAAGCGTTCTTAACGACAAAAAAAAAAAGTAAACTTCACAGAACACTCCCTTCACGTTGTAAACTCGCCCCGACTCGCCGATTGAATTAATCGCCTCTCTCCTCGGGACGCCCGGCGAATATTAGCGTCGGGAGAGTAATCAAGATCCCGAGGTAATCCGTCGGGCCCGCGAATGAGTCTCGTTCGAGGTATGACGTCATGGGATGCTCTGCAGCTGTATAATCGCGGAATGGCATCGGCGATCGGTCGGGGCCGCAACGGCGGCCCACGAACCTCGGAATGAGCCGAGCTAGAGATGAAAAAAAAAGAAAAATCTGCACAGCTCGACCGAGCTCGGAAGGAGTCTCGAGGGCCCCGCGTGTTCACGTGGGAGGAAGACCAACGCCACAGTAGGAATAGCGCACGACCAGTGCATCTCACACAAACACACTCGCGCACACAAACGGCCGTTTGTGACCGTGCGGACCGATCGGCGGTTTCGGCCTGTCGTTTCAGCGCTTTGTCGTGTGTGAACTCCGTACTGGCCGTGCGTGAGTGCGTAAATGCGTGAAACGCGCGGGCGGCGAGTTTCGAGATCGACGCACGTGTGTGTGTGTGTGTGTGCGAGAGGGAGTCTAGCCACTCTCGCGGTGAGACGACGACGCCGAGGAGTGCGAGAGATCGGCAGTGGGAGAGAAACGCGAAGTAGACGAAGCCAGTTCTGGGCAGACGGTGCCTCTGTACACGCTCGATCTCCGTCCGGCGGGTCTCCCCGAATTCGGTCTGTCGACTGACTCTCTTGCGTTCTAGAATTTGTTTACTTTTATTTATTTTTTATTTTATTTAATTTTTTTTTTTAAATCTTTTCGTCGAGTAAATTTATTGTTTCGACGAAACTGAGTATTATTGTATCTGTGGGTGATTGCCGATTTGGATTAACTCTGTCCCTGCTGATCATCGAGGTGAGATAGTTTTAGAGGACTTGAACTGTGTTTGGATTTTTTGGTTTGGTTATGTAAGAAAATAATCACGAACTCGAGATTTTTCGTAGCTTTTTATTATTATTATTATTATTATTATTAAAAAATAATTATGTGTGAAAACTGTGTAAAAAGTAGAGCTGAGAGATATTTAATTATTAAATAATGGTGACATCGATTGCGGCTAATATGTCAGTGAGATTATCGTGCTCGAATGTCGACGGATTATAAAGAGCGTTGGTTATGAAAATTCGCATACACGCTGACTTTCTATTTCACTGTTCCCGCCGAGTCGATCTGTGCAGGGTATTGCCGGGTGATGTGATCTTGGTATTTTTTTTGTTCAGCGACGAAAACGCGGATTGTATAAGAAATTTGGGAAAAGATTGATTATCGATGCACAAATTTATTTTTGATTAATATATAAGGAAAAAAAAATCACAAATATCACCCAAAGGTGATATAAAACTAATTGGAAATGGGATTTGAAAATAGTACCGGAACCTCGCCGTAGGCTATCACAAACATGAGCTGTTGAATCTACTGGACGATCGGCTCGCCCTGCACTATACAAATTGGCCATATCACCCCGAATTACCAAAATTATTTCAAAGGATTTTTATTAATTTTTTTCACTTTTCAGTAATCGAGAATATAATGATTATGATACGTGCGCGGGCGTCTTTAGAACTCCGCTCGGATGCGCAAATTAATTTTTAATTAATATTTTTAAAAAATCACAAATATTACCGAAAGGTGATATGAAAAAAAAACTTAATCGGTTTTCAAAACAGTGTCTGTACCTCGCCATCGGCTATCACAAACTTATGTCACCGAAGGTTCCTGGACGATCAGCTCGGCCTGGAAGGTGCAAATCGGTCATATCACCACAAATTACCCAAAATGTTTTCAAAGGATTTTTATTAATTTTTTAAACTATTCAATAAACGAGAATAGATGAATATGCTACATGCGCGCGCGCGTTCATAACTCCGCTCGGAAGCACACATTTTTTTGTAATATTAAGTAAAAAAAAAAATTACACATATAGCATATATATATAGCATATATATAGAAGGGTGATATGAAAAAAAATGTAATCGGTTGTCACAAACTTATGTCCCCGGAAGCTCCCGGACGATCGGCTCGTCCCGGAAGGTACAAATCAACCTTATGAACCCACCGGCTGCGAATCACCCCGAATTACCCCAAATCGCTTCAAAGGATAAAGAAAAAATGTAACTGGTCAATAAACGAGAATAGATAAATATGATAGATGCGCGCGAGCGTTTAGAACTCCGCTCGGAATAACAACCAGCGTCATCGGCAAGGTTGTATATACCGTGACAGGCGGCTAACTCCGACGCGGAGTTTGGACAGTGAATAATCGTGAAAAATAAAAAGAACCGAAGATCTTTTTTTTTCAATTTTTTATTATTTTTTATAGAAAACAGGCAACCCGCCAAAAAGAGGAGAAAAAAGAATAAATCTATAACCGCCTCGCCGTTTCGGTCAGAGGGGGTTTATAGCGCACGAGGCTGTCGTACAGTCGCGAGAGACCGAGAGTCCGAATATAGTCTGACCGGTTTAGTCATCCTCTTTACGACTCGCCGGATAGCCGCGATCCTGTCGACAAGGTCTTCTCTCCGTGGCATTAACAGCTTCGAAGGCTCAATCCTCTCTTTCTCTCCCTCGCCGACTGTGTCGGTGGAAATAAATGAATAAAAGAGTAAACGCAATCTCCTTGTAAAATCGGAAACCGTCGGTCCGCGACGATCTGCTGATTACGTCAAAAAAAAAAAGACTCGACGATCTATTACGCTTTATCGTCGATCGCACGATTTTCCGAGGATCGAAACAAATTTATTTTTAATTAATATTAATTGAGACGAACATTACAAATATTACTGTAAGGTGATATGAACAATTTTAGTAATCGGTTTTCAAAACAGTGTCGGAAATTTGTCATGGGCTAACACAAACTCGAGCCCCCGAAAGCTTCTGGACGATCAGCCCGTCGGTGGAAATAAATGAATAAAAGAGTAAACGCAATCTCCTTGTAAAATCGGAAACCGTCGGTCCGCATCGATCTAATGATTACGTAAAAAAAAGACTCGACGATCTATTACGCTTTATCGTCGATCGCACGATTTTCCGAGGATCGATTGCGTGCGGCAAACTCTTTGGATCTAAAATGCGCAGCGAAGTTGAATCGGTGAAAAACAAAAAAAAAACTCCCAAGTTCCCCCGAGCGAACCGATCTATTTTCGCGCACTGACAAAACAAAGCGCAGCCGGTGTGTAGCGAAACGCGCGCGCGAACGCGTGTAGCGAGGAGAAAGATGAGGATGGAGGAGGAGCTTAATTTTGCCGCTACCGTTGACTCTCCGCCGAGGGTTCGGACGATGAGATCAGAATGGGATCCCGAGGCGCCACTCGGGTTTTTTTTGTTTGTTTTCTTTTTTCTTCTTTTTTCTTCTTTTCTTTTTTTTGCAAAGTTTGGATCCCTGCCCATCCTACGCTCGCGTAACTATACGTCTAGCCGTTGTGAAATTTTCCCGGTAACGCAAGATTTACACTCGGATCTCTGGCACGTTCGTCTCGTCCTACCTGTCTTCTTTGTTCGCTCGGGAGACTCTCTAGTGTACGGGCCAAAAAACGGGTTTGTTGTCGCAGAGACTCGCAGATTGTCACTGTGAGTGTGTGTGACGAATTTGTATTGCGTGAGAATTCAAGCATTAAAAAATTTAGGATATAGAATGAAATAAATCCGAGTTCATGAGCAAAAACTCAACCATTAGAAAATTTAGCCCATCGAATGGAATAAATTTTATTTCATGCGCTCAAAATCAAACGTTCGAAAATATAGCGTAGAGAATGAAATAAATCCCATTCAATGAGTTAAAATGCAACCATTAGAAAATTTAGACCATAAATCGGAACAAATTTCATTGTAAGAACTAAAATGCAACCATTCGAAAATTTGGACCATAAATCGGAACAAATTTCATTGTAAGAACTAAAATTCAACCATTCGAAAATGTAGCCAACAAAATGGGCCAAATTCCATTCCATGAGCTCAAATTCAACCATTCGAAAATATAGCCCGTAGAATGGAATGAATTCCATTCCAAGGGTTAAAATTCAACCATTATAAAATTTAGCCCATAGAATGGAATGAGTTTATAGATTTGTAGAACATCGCTCGACTGTTCGATACTCGATAGTAACCAATATGACACTCGACGTATCAATAGATCCGACTGTCTCCGAGTTCGTACATATGTTAGCAGGGCGACAGCACGTGCCAATAAGAATAACGGCCAGCCAGACCAGCTTCTCGTTCGTCTCTTACTCCCTTTTTACCCTATTCGTTCTTTTTTGCGCTAGAAAGTCTTCTTCATTACCGCATGCACGCAACTCTACCTACAGCGTGATACTCAGCACGCGTGCATTCCAGCCTGCCGTCTCTCAGTGTTTTATATACCTCTATCTACTTTTAATGTTCTATAAGTTCTAAGAGGGAGAGCTCTCGAGTCGAGCGTTCCATTCTCGCGACTGTTTTAACCTAGCGCGTGGGCAGACTTTGCCTTCTCATTCTCAGCCGGTAATAAAAAACTTAAATCCATTTTTCTCCAAAACGCTCAAGCGTCCACTAAACTTTCAGATGAAAAAGCTGTTAATTTAGTTAATTTAGAATAATAATTTAGAATAACTTCGTTAATTCTTAATAATCATTTTGAATAACTTAGTTAATTCAGAATAATCATTTTGAATAACTTAGGTAATTCAGAATAATCATTTTGAATAACTTAGGTAATTCAGAATAATCATTTTGAATAACTTAGGTAATTCAGAATAATTTAGTTAGTTTAGAATGGAACGCTCGAGTCAAGCGTTCCATTCTCGCGGCTATTTTGCCCTATCGCGTGGGCAGACTTTGCCTTCTCGTTCTTGCTGTTTCTCACCGACGAGCAGCACCAGAAACGCCCAGTCGGTAACAAAAAACTGTAATCCACTTTTCCCCAAACCGCTCAATTACCAACCTCCACTAAACTTTCAGATCAAAAAGCTGTTAATTTAGTTTTAGCCCAAAATATCAGAGAACCTTGTAAAAATTGATTACAGTTTTTTTTACCGACCAAGTACGGTTTCACAACGCTTTTTAATTTACATTTCCAAGAGTCACGATTAAAGGCATTTTGTAAAAATTCCAAATACTTTTTTATTCGCGAAACGTCGAACCGGTTTGCGAAATAGAAAATTTTACATATTTCTCGAGCATCGAGTGTGCGTGATTTATGGCCGAATGAAGAGAAGAAATTGAGGAAAAAAAAAAAAAAAAAAAAAAAAACATGGTAAGGTTAAAATGAAGCTGAAGGCGGAACAGAGTCACGAGGTGATTATTTATGAATCGAAACGTGAATAGTGGTCGTGAGCATTGACGTTACGATTCATTGATTCACCGAGCGAAATATCGCGGAGGTAGAAATAGCGCTTGCTTCGAGGCGAAGCTTTTCAAACGGAATTGTTTCTTGGTGTGTTGAATTTCTCTCGTCGTATATCACCTACAGAACGCAGTGTACGTACGGCATTAGGCAAATCGGCGCTGGGCGATGACGAAAGAAATCTCGTCCAATTAAGAGTGGAAGCGAGTATTATTATCGGTACGCGCATGCGCTCGAGCGTCCGTGGATTGCTACACACCGCATGACAGTTTTTGTCGGGAGTTATCGGTAATAAAGGCCGGTCGAAAGATTTATTGAATATAATTGCGCAACAGGTGTCCAAGCTGCGACCGTTTGGCTCCGACCGGTAGCTTTGAGCCTATCGCAGTGTAGTTACCGTGCCGTTCATCAATGCCTGGACGATCTGAAGGCAGTGCTTCGTTTCTACAGAATCCAACTGAACACAGACCCAACTCGACACAGGCAACTATAAACGAAAAAATTCTACACATCACCAACTCGCCACGGCAAAACTCGACACATTGCCAATTCGGCACAGTAGAATTTTGTTGTATCGAGTCATTGATGTGTCGAGTTTGGCCGTGTCGAGTTGGTGATGTGTCAAGGGTTGTCGTGTTCAGTTGATAATGTGTTAAATTTCACTGTGTCGAGATGGCGACGCGTCGGGTTTTACCGTGTCGAGTTGATAACTATAATAAAGGTAATAAAGGCCGGTCGAAAGATTTATTGAATATAATTGCGCAACAGGTGTCCAAGCTGCGACCGTTTGGCTCCGACCGGTGGCTTCGAGCCTATCGCAGTGTAGTTACCGTGCCGTTCATCAATGCCTGGACGATCTGAAGGCAGTGCTTCGTTTCTACAGAATCCAACTGAACACAGACCCAACTCGACACAGGCAACTGTACACGAAAAAATTCTACACATCACCAACTCGCCACGGCAAAACTCGACACATTGCCAATTCGACACAGTAGAATTTTGTTCTATGGAGTTATTGATGTGTCGAGTTTGGCCGTGTCGAGTTGGTGATGTGTCAAGGGTTGTCGTGTTCAGTTGATAATGTGTTAAATTTTAATGTGTCGAGATGGCGACGCGTCGGGTTTTACCGTGTCGAGTTGATAACTATAATAAAGGTAATAAAGGCCGGTCGAAAGATTTATTGAATATAATTGCGCAACAGGTGTCCAAGCTGCGACCGGGCAGTGCTTCGTTTCTACAGAATCCAACTGAACACAGACCCAACTCGACACAGGCAACTGTACACGAAAAAGTTCTACACATCACCAACTGGCCACGGCAAAACTCGACACATTGCCAATTCGACACAGTAGAATTTTGTTGTATCGAGTTGTTGAATACCCACGAAAAAAAATGATTACAGTTTTCATTATTGGCCCTGCCATTTCGCCTCACCTTAAGGCGAGGTGAAACAGACTCAGTCGGTAACAAAAACTATAATGAATGGCGTTCGGAAATGGCAGACATTTCGCGAAAAAGCAAAGTATTATCGGATGTAGAATTCAATACCGCGTCCGATGATACTTCGCTTTTGCAATGTCAACATTGATTCGAAAAATGGAACTGTCTCTCTTGCACTCGCATGTCACGTGGTATATGTTTCACCTCGCCTTAACACTATTTCTAACTTTGTTGATGACCGACTCTCGGACGCGAGCTTTGCGAATAAAAAGACAAAATGGCGAAGATAATTCTTGACCTACGTTGACACCCGGGTTACGACCGAGATTCTCGTTCGTGCACTCATCAATATGCAATTTCTGCACGCATGTAGGTATGAGCTATAGGTATACTCTCGATTATAGTCGCGAGCGTGCGTGGCACGGATTACGCCCGATCTATATTCGTACCGCCAGATCATTCGGACTTTTACCGCTGCGACACATCTCAATGTCGAAACAGCCTGATTCAGCGAAAAAAGTCAAAATAAAAGTGACACCAAAACATTCTAAATTTATAATAAGCTCTGTATCGGACGAAATCTCTGCGCGGCAATTCGACGAGCCATTTGAATCCCCTTAAGAAGCAAAAACGAATATTTTACAGGATGAAAATTCTGTCATATGCATATGTCGAGGTTCAGCAAAGAAAATAAATACAAGTGACACCAAAACATGTGATCTCTATGTGATATCAGATATCTCTCTATAATATAAAAAGATTTCGCCGCCGCCGCCGTGTCAAGAATCGGGGGGGGGTAAAGACTTAGAATAATAGGGGCTTAAGTCCATGCTTAAAGGGCCTTGGAGTAATAAGGGCCTAAGTCCATTTAAACGTAAAAGAACTTGGAATAATAAGGGCTTAAGTCCATTTGGCTTAAAGGGACTTGGAATAATAAAGACTTAAGTCCATTTAGCTTACAGGGACTTAGAATAATAAGGGTTTCCGTCCAGAAACAGGTGCGAGCGCGCGAAGCGCGCGAGCCACAATAACCCGCTAGTATATATATATATAAATATTTTTGAAGCAGATTATATAAGTTTAAAACTTCCTTTCTGTAAATATTAATATTAATAATAATAATAATAAAACATTCTAAATTTATAATAAGTTCTGTATCGCACGATATGCCTGCACTAAAATTCGACGAGTCATTTAAATCCCCTTAAGAAGCAGAAACGAACATATTGCAGGATGAAAATTCTTTCATACGCAAATGTCGAGATAGACACGACCCGCGTCGACATAAACTAATGCGGCGATGATTGTGTGTTTCTCGTTTCTATGAATGAATTAAATGTCGGATACCATATATCGTACATCGCAATCAAGCTCTCTGCATTCTTACTACAATACGAGATGTGCAGTAGCCTGTAATTATTTCTTTTTTTATTGCTTTTATTTTTTGTTCTTTAACAATCAAAGGTAATCCGAGCCGCTCGCCTCGTTTGCATTTAATCGACGCTTCGAGCTACGGATATTGCATACCGCACTCGAACGTTATCTATATATGTATATATCATGCGTACAGCATTCGCTACAACTTCTCTCGTTAAAGGCGTCCGAATAGGCTCGAAACATCGGGTTTGCATTGGACCCGAACCGGCGATCGTGTCTCGCTCACGATCTTATAGTCAGGTCTGGACAAAAGCGTGCCAAAATTGAAGCCAACAGGACGCCGGATTCAGGCCTGTTTTATCCACACGCATGCGCAACGCGCGCTCGTTTTTCTCCACTCCACGATTACAACCGAATTACTGAACCATCGATTTATTATTCCATAATATAAATTATTACCAAATTCGAAGTTTGAAGGTAGCCTTAAAAAACAAGCAACACTAATCAATGTCTAAATGAATATATTATTATTCCAATTAATTATGTGGTATAAAACTTCGCCTATGTCTTTTTAACAGAACTCAGCGTTTTCGTATTTTTGTTTATTTGCTGCGAATATTGTCGCATTGTCGTTCGTGAATAATATTTGATGCCATACGATTATTACACGACACTCCGACTTTAAATGTATTGGGCATGCGCGAACAGAATAATAATCATAATTCCGCCTGAATTGACCGCCATATTGGCTTCATTTTCGGCACAACTGACTACATGGGGACGGTATAAGAGTGCCCAGATTCACCATATTATAGACAGGTCTGGACACTCCTATACCGTACCCATTTAGTCAGTTTTGCAGAAAAATGAAGTCAATATGGCGGTCAGTTCAGGCCGAATTATGATTATTATTCTGTCCGCGCATGCCCATTACGTTCAAACTGGAAGTGTCGTGTAATAATCGTAAGCCATCAAATATTATTTACGAATCAGAATGCGACAACATTCACAGCAAATAAACAAAAATGTTCAAAACACAATGCTGTCAAAAAGAAACAGGCCAACGTTTATACCACATCATTAATTGGAATAATATATTCATATATACATTAAACAGTGTTGTTTCTTTTTTACGCCTACCTACAAACTTCGGATTTGGTAATTACTTTTATTTGTTTTTAATAAATAAAATAATAAATCGATGGGTCAGTAATTCGGTTGTAATCGTTGAGAGGAGAAACGACCGCGCGGTGCGCATGCGTGTAGACAGGCCTGAAATAGCCGCCATATTTGCTTCAATTTTGGCACGCTTTTGCCCGGCGATTGTCCAGGGCGTTTTTCGTTATTACAACGTGACTGCGCATGCGCATAGTCGTTTTCTGGTACGAATTTTCACCAAAAAATATGGTCATTTTTTTGGTGAAAATTCGTACCAGAAAACGATTGTGCGCATGCGCACCATCATTATAACGGCAAATCGAAAGCACCTCTGTGTATAAGGCCGTGGTCCCGCTTATTATCCTTTAGTCGCCGTGGTGCGCAGAGCGCATGCGCGCGGCCGCGCCGGGGATTCCCCGCCCCAGCTGTCCACTCGCGCATCGGGCATCATCAGCGTACATCTGCGGATCGAGCGTAACTAAAACTCGTAAATCATCATTAAGAGCTACGTAATTCGTTGTGCGACAACGCAATCATCTCGACAATCTCCTTACACACTGTGTAATCGTCACCACTATACCGTCAGTTTACCGCGCATATACATACGTGTGTGTGCGTAGGTAAAATGCCGATTAACCTTGATCCACATTACGTCCGACCTTGGACTTACATTCGTCGAAAGGGATCCACCGCAACGAACTCCACCAATCGAGGAACAAAAAGAACTCTCTATCTCTCGATTCCCCGTTCTCGTCCCCTTTAACCACAGAGATTAATTTTTTTCGTTTTAAAACAATTTACGTCTGGAGACCGAGTCACGCGAGCCTCCAAAAATAGACGTCGCTTGCTCCGACCGCAAGAGTCCATGGGTAGAGTGACGCGGCGAAGAGATTATTTCAAGGGCGTGTGGAATACCGCGGTCGGTAATAAAAACTGTAATTAATTTCTTCACAACGCCGCTGGCCATCCAATGAAAATTCTTGCGCGAAGCCGAATCAACATCCGCTTCGTGTAGGAATGCGCATTCGAACGGAAGGGATTGGCACAGATGAAAAAAACTAATTACAGATTTCGTTACCGACCGAGTCCGGGGAGGAAGAAACGTCGCGTCGCTGTAGAGCCGAGTGCGCAGTTTTCGGTGAGGAAGTCACAACATGTTTTGCATACTCTGATGAATTTTTTTTGTCTCGTGCAGAAATGTTCGTATGAATCTTTTTGCGGGGGAATTTCAAGAAATGTTTGTCGTAGTGGATTACCGCGGTCGGTAATAAAAACTGTAATTAATTTCTTCACAACGCCGCTGGCCATCCAATGAAAATTCTTGCGCGAAGCCGAATCAACATCCGCTTCGTGTAGGAATGCACATTCGAACGAAAGGGATTGGAACAGATGAAAAAAACTAATTACAGATTTTGTTACCGACCGAGTCCTGGGAGGAAGAAATGTAGCGTCGCTGTAGAGCTGAGTGCGCAGTTTTCGGTGAGGAAGTCACAGAGCGTATGTTTTGCATACTCGGATGAATTTTTTTTGTCTCGTGCAAAAATGTTCGTATGAATCTTTTTGCGGGGGAATTTCAAGAAATGTTTGTCGTACGGACGCTCCTGTGCGTCAGAAGTGTAAATACGCTTGTGTCTCTCACACGTGTGCGACTCTCGATTCGCGTTAATTCTGACGTGCATTATGCATACGCTTTAGTCCAGCGGTGACCGCGAAGCGACCAGACGGATCCCAGATTCTCGTAAACGCTCCTTGGCCCCATTTTCAGGTTGTCCTCATCGTGGTGTGGCGCGCGCGTGTGGCACACACTACCGGAATAAATCATAAGGCATTCGGTGTTTCCGAATGAACGGCACGGCCTCACGAATAGGTCGAAGGGAGAGGTGAGAGAAACCCGGTGATGAGAGCATCCAGACTCGGGGATTACATCATCGGCCGCGGGTGCTCGAGAGAATGATGATCATGATCATGAGGACGCCCAACGTTCGGAATAGTATAATGGGGCAAAAGGGGGCAATATGGCCCGGGTCGTGTATCATCGATTTACGCGCTAATAGGAGTGGGCCATATTCACCACTGCTACCCTAGTTTATGGCAAGTAAGAGCGGGGCAAAATGGAACTCGGGGCAAAACGGACCACTGTTAAGAAAATGTTCGCAGGACAAAGAAATGTTTCGAATTTTTCGCATCCAAAATTGGCCAAATGGGGAAAAATAAAACCAGCAAACATCTGACTGTAAGGATGTCTTCGAAATAAACGTAGGACGTTCGAAATAAATATTTATTTAAGGAAAATAAATATTTATTTAAGGTAAATAAATATTTATTTAAGTTAAATAAACATTTATTTAAATATTATTTTTCTGGGTGTATTGAACAAAAGGGGGCAATATGGCCCAGTTCGTGTATCATTGATTTACGCGCTAATAGGAGTGGGCCATATTCACCACCACTATCCTACCGAATTCGGGGCAAACGGACCACGCTAAAGAATCCTCATAGGGCAAAATGGACCACTCAAAAAAATCCTCACAGGAAAACACAAAAAAAAGTCTCATCTCGAATTTTTCGTTTTCAGAATTAGCCGAGCTGGGAAAAAAAATCGAAAAACATCTGAGCGGCAATAATGTCGACGACTGTGAGGGAGAGCTCGCACGTGAGCAGAAAGTACATGACTCACGGTGGAGGTGGTGGTGCTATATCCGGACAGGGCCACTCGGGAAACGCGAGCAGCAACAGCCTCGAGAACAATTTGGGTAAAGTTTCCAATGCTATCGGCTTGTAACTGTGTCGTATTTTTTCATGATTGCCACGGACCTGGAAAACCAGGAAAACCGGAAAGAGTCAGGGGATTTGTTGGGACCTGAAAAAGTCAGGGAAAAGTCGTGGATTTCTTTTTTAACCCTGGACATTTTTTGAATCTGACGTTTTTCGTTGAATTTCGTGCTGCACCAATTCTAAATTTTTCTACCTTTTTCTACATTTTTTCTAAATTTTTCTACATTTTTTCTACATTTTTTCTACATTTTTCTACATTTTTCTACATTTTTCTACATTTTTCATTTCAGCAAACTTGTCGTCTATATACAGCATATGTATGCCTGCAGTGATATTAATTTCGTCGGAAACTTTTAATACTGTGAATGGAGTTCAATATATTAATAATCACTATATATTACATTTCACGTTCTTTTTAATTGTTCTTTTCTACCCCGATCGATTGACTGAGAACATTAAACTTTTGCTCTGGAAAACCGGGGAAAGTCAGGGCATTTCCGTTGGAGAATTTCGTGGCAACAATTTTTTTGTACCTACCGTAACTTAAATAATAAAAAAAAAATTAATCTCGATGGTAATCCCATTGCAGACGCTCTGTTGGAAGATCTTCAGACGAGCGTATCGAGAAGCGCTACACCGAATCGGGGAGGAAGGGCGCGATCGCCGCAGGTCGAGTATCGCTCAGCCGCCAACTCGTCCAAAATCATCTCAGAAATTAGGTAAATAAAAAAAACATTGCAATAAAAAATTATTAAGTTTAAAAATAATAATAATAATAATTTCAATCTCTAAATAAAAAATGACCATCGAAACAGACCAATTTCACCGACACGTTCGAAAACAACGACGACCGAGAAGTTCGTGAGCAGCGGGCCGGTCGGTGTGGGGAGCGGAATTCCCGGACTGGAGGCCCTCGACGCAGAGCTTCGAAACGTAAGTTTTCTCCGTTCCGATAATTCCACTAGAGTTACGTAATCCAGCGGTAATAGACACGGAGAGAGAATGAGAGAGACGGATTGACAAAACCGCGTTGAATCCAAGAACCGCGATAAAGTAATTATTATGACATTCATGCGGTTTATGATACAACGCCTATATATAGTAGTAGACATGTCGACTGCTGAGAAAGGGAAGCGCGCATCCGACGCACTTACCATATTAAACTATGTGAGATAAGTCCTTTCGGTTCTCAGCAGTCGGGATAGTATAGCGCGTGACTAAAACCGGAAAAGCTTACTTTGTACAGACGACTAAGAATCAGAAGAGCGTAAATCTTATGTTAAAGTTTACGCGTTACGCCCTTTTGATTCTTAGCAGTCGATATGTCTACATCGAATTCGTGAATAACTCACTGGCCTGGGCGCGATTTCTAGTAGTAATTATTATTTTTCGGTCGAAGATAACTATATGTATATCATAATAATTTGTTGTGCTCCGATTGTGAAAGACGATATACAAAAACGGATGTATCGTGGTTGAAGAGATCACGTCATGCAACTCGAGAATAGCGTAATATTCTGATTATAAACTGCGTGACTAAAATCGGAATAACGTATTTTCGAGCTGAGAATCAAAAGGGTGTAAATCCTAGGTAAAAGTATACGGGTCACGCCCTTTTGATTCTTAGCCGCCGATATGTCTAGAATTCGCGCGAATAACTCACCGGCCTGGACGCGATTTCTCGTACTATTATTATTATTTTTCGGTAGAAGATGACTATATGTACATCATCATAATTTATTGTGTTTCGATTGGGAGAGACGATATACAAAACGGATGTTTCGTGGTTGACCAGATTGCGTCATAAAACTCGAGAATAACGTAACATCTGATTATAAATTGCGTGACTAAAATCGGAATGACGTATTTTCGAGCTGAGAATCAAAAGGGTGTAAATCCTAGGTAAAAGTATACGGGTCACGCCCTTTTGATTCTTAGCCGCCGATATGTCTATGTAGAATTCGCGCGAATAACTCACCGGCCTGGACGCAATTTCTCGTACTATTATTATTATTTTTCGAATGAAGATAAACTACATGTATTTTATATTGATTGTGCTCCGATTGAGAGGACGATATAACCCTCACCAAAAGGAATTACTAGGGGTGCAGTAGTGACTACCGGCGGTTTAGTAGTTACTACTGGCATTGCAATAGTTACTACAGATGTAGTTAGTACTTCCTAGTAGTTACGCCTCAACAGTCAGCAGTTATTACCAGGACGTATCAGTTCTTGCATCTGTAATTGCTATTTATAAGTGGTTCTATTCCAAGCTTCAGTGGTTAACTAGGAGTTCAGTAGTGACTACCAGAGGTTTAGTAGTTACTACTGGCATTGCAGTAGCTACTACATATGTAGTTACTACTTCCTAGTAGTTACTCCTCAATAGTCAGCAGTTATTACCAGGACGTAGGAGTTCTTGCATCAGTAATTGCTATTTATAAGTGGTTCTATTCCAAGCTTCAGTGGTTAACTGGGAGTCCAGTAGTGACTACCAGGGGTTTAGTAATTACTACTGGCATTGCCGTAGTTACTACAGATGTAGTTACTACTTCCTAGTAGTTACGCCTCAACAGCCAGCAGTTATTACCAGGACATAGCAGTTCTTGCATCAGTAATTGCTATTTTATAAGTGGTTCTATTCCAAGCTTCAGTGGTTAACTAGGAGCCCAGTAGCGACTACCAGGGGTTTAGTAGTTACTACTGGTATTGCAATAGTTACTACAGATGTAGTTAGTACTTCCTAGTAGTTACGCCTCAACAGTCAGCAGTTATTACCAGGACGTATCAGTTCTTGCATCTGTAATTGCTATTTATAAGTGGTTCTATTCCAAGCTTCAGTGGTTAACTGCGGTTCTAAGTTTCGAATGGGTTACTACTGGGAGCTTTCAGTAATTAATTAATGAGGACTTCTGAAGGTTTTCGTTGTTAAATCGGTGAATTACAATAGATACGCAGTAGTTAACTACTATACGTGGTTGTTAACTACTCAAAATGCCCAGTAATGGTCAGAAGTCAAGTACCCAAGATTTCCTGTATTTTTTACTAGCCACCAATTTAGCACCGGGTAGTAGTTCAGTAATTTACTAGTAGTTAACTACTTAATACGCCCAGTAGTATTTTTCAGTAGTTTTCGTAGTGTTTGTAATGTTCGTATTTTCGTAGTGTATTTTTCAGTAGTGTTCTTTTCGATGAGGGATAAACAAACGGATGTATCGCGGTTGACGGATTACGTCATAAAACTCGAGAATAACTTAAAATCTGTTTATAAATTGCATGGCTAAAATAATAAGAGCGTATTTCTGGTTCAGAATCAAAAGGGCGTAACTCCCATGGTTTAAGCTCGGAGTTGCGCCTTTCTTATTCTCGGTCATCTATATGTCGAATATTGATTATATCGAGTACGTGTACCCCTATGCGCGATGTTATGTCGACGGTTTAATGCCATAACAAGCATTATTTTTCGATCGAAGATAACTCGGACCCGGGTTAACCCGGAAACGTTCCGGGACAATAATTTATTGTGCTTCGATTAACGGGACAATATGAGCAAACGGATGTTTCGTGGTTGCCCGCTTGGCGTCATAAAACTCGAGAATAACGTAATATCTGGTTATAAATTGCGTGGCTAAATTCGTAATAGCGTATTTCTGTGTTAGAATCAAAATGGCGTAACTCTTATACGTTGAGCGTGGAGTTACGCCTTTCTTATTCTTGTTCGTCTATATGTTGATTATATCGAGTACTATACATTGCTCATATCGAGTACGTCTACCCCTATGCGTGATGTTACGTCGACGGTTTAATGCCATAACACGCATTAATTTTCGATCGAAGATAACTCGGACCCGGCTTAACCCGGAAACGTTCCGGGACAATAATTTATTGTGCTTCGATTAAGGGGACAATATGAGCAAACGGATGTATCGTGGTTGCCCGGTTGGCGTCATAAAACTCGAGAATAACGTAATATCTGATTATAAAGTGCGTGGCTAAATTCGTAATAGTCTATTTCCGGGTCAGAATCAAAAGGGCGTAACTTTTGTGCTTTAAGCGTGGAGTTACGCCTTTCTTGTTCTGGGTCGTCTATATGTTGAATATCGATTATATCGCGTACGTGTACCCAGCATGCGTGATGTTATGTCGACGATTTAATCCCATAAGGTCACTACTGACTGTGCATAAGCATAGCACGTACGCCCTTCTGATATTGGATCATCGATATGGACATATTCATAGAAGTCGGGGACTGGAATTCTCGTAGAATTTAAACGTGTTCGCTACCGATCCGCCAACGCGTTATCGGTTTACCGGGGAGAGGGGGGGGGGGGATTACGGTGTTGCCGCTGGACCACGCGTTCGTTCTCCACATCGGAAGTCACCGACTCTCGTGGTCTTATAAGGAGAGAGCCGGCGCGTGTGTTGCTCGCCCGAGCTGGACGAGTCACGCCGTGTTCTGTGTTCTCCGACTCGCTCGGTGTAATGCTAATTTTCACAACAATTATCGACGTCACGAACGCGACACTAATCATTATTCTTTGACTGAGGTCGTAGATAGAAAACATTTTTTTTTTTACAAAAAAAAAAATTATGACAAAATTCATCGGAGATGAAATAATTTTTAAGTTGAGAAAAAAAATTTGCTTGAATGTGACGCGTTTTTTTTTTTGTTATTGACTGGCAGGTTCAACCCGGACAGAGCAAAACCGTGGCCTACAAGCAGGTCTCCTACCAGTACAACAAGAACTTGGACGGCAGGCCCATCGGTAAGAAAATTCCTATTGTCTTAATGGACTTATTATTCTCGTAGACTTGAATATGGCAAAGAAAAGAAAATTAATTTGTTATTAATTTAGATTTAATTTTTTTTAAGTTTTTGTATTATCGACAATAAATAGATAAATGCAATACCGTGGAAAATCATGGCTTCCGGTACGTGCGAAACGTGGGAGCGAGCGAAATGCCTCCAGGGCTCGCGTATATACGAAACGGGCCTTCGTCGAGATATAATTATATATATATATAAACTGAAACTCGGAGGTGAGATAGCTGAAGGTACCTGAGCGATCGCGAAAGCTGTTCGCCTGCTCGCTCCTTTTACGGCGAGTGACGGCCTTGCCGTGGTTCGAACGATCGAATCGCTGTCGAAGCTAAAGACAAGAAGACGAAAAGTAAGAACTCCCGGTCGAGATGCACGCATCCGCTCGGACACCCCCCACCTCCTTAGTTCGTCGCTTCACGACCTTGCCGGTGCGATAGGAACTGTATTTGCACTTTGCTGATCGTCAGCTAAACGAACAGTCTAAAAAAGAATTGAAAAAAAAAAAAAAACATTGTCCACAATTGACTAACTTTTTACGATTTTGTTTTTGTTAATGTTGCAATTTTTTAAAATCCAAACAAAGTATTTTTACATGTAAAAAAATGTCAAATCAAGAAGAAAAATGAAAGGGTCGGAATTTCATTTCCACTTTGCTCATCGCCAGCTACACGAGCAGTCTAAAAAAGAATCGAGCATAAAAGAAAACATTTTTTGTCCACAAAGTACCAACTTTTAACGATTTTGTTTTCATTAATTTCTCCATTAAAAAAATCCAAACGAAGTATTTATTTATCAAAACAAATTGTAAAATCGTGAAGTAAAATGAAAATTGTGAACCTGTGTGGCGAAGAAACGTTTGTTTTAAAAGCCAAAGCCCTTTTTAATCCGAAGCGCGGCTCAGTCGCTAAAACGAAACTTTAGTTTGCAGCGAACTACCGGCAATCAAATTGTTGTTGTTGTTTTTTTCAAAACATTATCAGCGATTGAGCGGTAACGGAGAACTCGTTGCTCGGACTCTGCCGTATTAGGGTTGATTATGGGCCGTGGAAGGCTTCGACCCGATTTCTCTGGTGGCTTCTCGTCTCCGTGGGAGAAAATCCGACGCAGCTGCGAGAGCCGTCATCGAGACGATCGAAGCGAAAGAGGCTGAAGGCGAGAGGAATAAATTGTGTGTTTGTGCCGGAGGGAGAGAGGAAGAGTGAAAAAAAGAAACAAAACAAAAACACAAGAGCAAGACAAAATCGCCACGGACACTCGGGCGAGTCTGTTAGAGGTCGTTAACGGGTCGGGGTCATCGAGTGTGCCGATAAAAATCTCTGCGCACTCTCCTGCGCCGCTTCGAGATCGAGCGTCACGCTTATTCTTCCTCTTACTTTTCTTTACCTTTTTCTGTGCGGTTTTTTTTTTTTTTTTTGCTTTTCATTTTGGTAGACGACGTTTCTACACCGGGAAGAGGATGAATGTTAAGCGTGGGCGGTTGTACTAAACGAGAGAGAAAAGGGGGACCGGACGCGCCGTTTAATTAATGCCGAATTAATTCATGAGCGGGTACGAGAGCGAGGAGATTAATAATTTATGGGACGATAACCCTGCGTATGTAATCATTGATTCCATAGAGTAGTCTTCGATCTCTTCGACGTGTGTCGAATTTTTTATTGTTCATTATTACCTCACATAGCACAAATTCGTGCGTCACGAAGAAACATTTTTTTTTAAGTAAAAAAATTCATGTTTCGGGAACGATAAACGCCAAAAAGTAATCTGGCAACGGTCCGGCGTGTCGGATAAAAAGGAATTCGCTTGGTGCGAAAAATTAATCTTTAAAAATACCTACTAGAAATGTGCTATACATGTTACCAAAAAAGAAAGAAGAGAAAGAGAACTATAAAAACACAATTAAAATGCGAAAAATTAATATAAACAATTACCTACTAGAAATGCGCTGTCAATGTCACGAAAAAAAGAACTATAAAATCACAACAGATTTTTTAAAAAATATAATTAAATTAAAAAGATTCTTAGAACTTTAAAAAACGATGATAAATTGTTCATGTGTTCGCAGATCCATACGCATTGCCGGACAATTCGCTGATCAGCGGTGGCGTGCCCTTGGTGTGAGTACCATAATTCTCACGTACATATAAACGCATTCGGCGCAGGAAATACGAAAATAGTATCTTAATACCTGACCTCTTGCCAAGAGCACAGCTCGAGCTACCGAGCCTCGATCGGAGCTAACACGAGAATCCTCGAATTAAATCGCCATTAATATTATCTTCGCTAATGTTAAATTTTCGAGGAGAAATTTCTTAAAAATGAATTAATCAACAGAGACGATGTTCACGAGACGAGCTATGAGGAAAGTCGCTTGCACAGGCGTCATCGCAGTCCCGAGCCGGCTATCAAAACATCTACAGTTAATCGCGAACTGGTAAGTAAACGGCAATAAAAATAATAATAATCCTCTTTTTCAAGACGTTGCACCAAAAACGATTAATACCCGATTTTATTTTTTTTTATAATTTCTGTTTTTTCCCTCAGTTATTCGACGACAGTTATACGACGTCACGCTCGAAACAGACGTCACCTCTGCCCGGCTCACAGTCGAGGGACTTGAAATTCGTCCGCGAATCCGCCAGTGAGTACACCCCAACCATTGCCATTGCCATTGCCATTGCCATTGCCATTGCCATTGCCATTGCCATTGCCATTGCCATTGCCATTGCCATTGCCATTGCCATTGCCATTGCCATTGCCATTGCCATTGCCATTGCCATTGCCATTGCCATTGCCATTGCCATTGCCATCGCCATCGCCATCGCCATCGCCATCGCCATCGCCATCGCCATCGCCATCGCCATCGCCATCGCCATCGCCATCGCCATCGCCATCGCCATCGCCATCGCCATCGCCATCGCCATCGCCATCGCCATCGCCATCGCCATCGCCATCGCCATCGCCATCGCCATCGCCATCGCCATCGCCATCGCCATCGCCATCGCCATCGCCATCGCCATCGCCATCGCCATCGCCATCGCCATCGCCATCGCCATCGCCATCGCCATCGCCATCGCCATCGCCATCGCCATCGCCATCGCCATCGCCATCGCCATCGCCATCGCCATCGCCATCGCCATCGCCATCGCCATTGCCATTGCCATTGCCATTGCCATTGCCATTGCCATTGCCATTGCCATTGCCATTGCCATTGCCATTGCCATTGCCATTGCCATTGCCATTGCCATTGCCATTGCCATTGCCATTGCCATTGCCATTGCCATTGCCATTGCCATTGCCATTGCCATTGCCATTGCCATTGCCATTGCCATTGCCATTGCCATTGCCATTGCCATTGCCATTGCCATTGCCATTGCCATTGCCATTGCCATTGCCATTGCCATTGCCATTGCCATTGCCATTGCCATTGCCATTGCCATTGCCATTGCCATTGCCATTGCCATTGCCATTGCCATTGCCATTGCCATTGCCATTGCCATTGCCATTGCCATTGCCATTGCACAATTATTATTGTAATTGACAATAAACAATTATTATTTTTCAAGATTACCAGACAGATTTGCGTCCGGTGCACGGTCAGACGGTGAGCACCGAGTATGGAAACGTCGAGTACATACCGGTACCCTCGCCGACCCCCGCAGTGCCGATAAACCTCGCCCCAGGGCCGAACACGAAAGTAACGACAACGATAAAGACCTACACGTACGAATTGCCAGGATCGCCGGACGCCTATTTGCCAGGCACGACGAGCGGCAGTGCGACGCTGCAGAAGAACGTCCATCTCGCCGGCGACCAAACGATAACTTACACCCTGCCGCGGGGCAGCTCGCTCGAGCGACCGGTCAGTCCAGCGAGATACGGAGGCTCGCCCTTGCCGGAAGTCACCCAAAAATCGAAGATTCTTCACAAGGAGGCGAAGTACTATCAGGAGGAGATTCACGGTTATCCACCGGGTGGTTATCCACCGGGTGGTTATCCACCGGGTGGTTATCCACCGGGTGGTTATCCACAGGGCGGAAAACCCGTCGTAGCATGGAAGCCCGAGTACACCGGTGGACAACCGCCGATAAATTACGAAACGACCGTCACGAGAAACGAGTATTACCGTCAGCAGGACGGAAGTTATCCGAACGGTTACGGACCCGGCGACAGGCCGGACCACCCCGGACACTCGAGCACGACGGTCATCTACCAGAATCAGCAACAGCCACCTCCACCGCCGCCATCGACCGTAAACGAAACCCACACGACCACCATGATCGATAAGGTCGAGGAATACTATCCGAACAGGCCGCCATCTGCCGGACGGCCCGATGGCTCGAAACCCGGAACACCGACGAGAAGCACGACCGTTAATTATTACACCACCCAGCCTCAGACCTCCCCGCCGCAGACCAACACGACGATCTACAAATACTCGAACAGCACGACCGTCGTACCGCCGGGTCGTCATCCCGAGGATCACGAGGTCCTGCTGCCGAAACCCTTTCCGACCGGGATTCAGGTCTATCCGTCGAACGGGAAAACCACCGGTCCGAGCAACGGACAGGGACCGCCGGCCAAGCTCGAGGACCTCATGGCATCGTTCTCCGACTCGGAGGTTCGTTGCGGAGCGTGTTGTACTTTTGGAAATGATTTTTATTAAGGTGATGTGAAATAACGCCGCCGGTAACAAAAACTGTATGGCATGTCGTTTTGAGACCGCAGTTCGCCGACGAAAAAGCACATCGTCTTTTCCTGGCAGACGCAGGGAAAGACAATTTTCTTTTTGTTCGGGGGGTTCGCGGAACGCTTAAAACGGCGTTCATTACGGTCGTCGTTACCAGCTGAGCACGGGCCAACTGGGCGGGAGGGTCTTTTACATCGCTTTAAGGTAGTACTAGCACAATGACTGACGCCGCCTAAGTTCGAGAGAAAAAAGACAAAGATTACAAACACTTCTCGATGAGAAAAAAATCTGAAAAAATTCTAGCATATAAAAGGTGCTGAAAAGATTGTTTGTGCATAATAATAATTTCAGAATGTTCATCACAAATTACTGAAAAAAAAATTGTGCAACAAATTACCCGGCAACCAAATTTTTTTTTATTACGGAAATGATTTGTTAATTTTTCTGAATACGTATGAATTTTTTCAGAATTTTATCTAATACTTGAAAATTACGATTTTAAACAAATTTTAACACAAAGGAAACGAATAACATTTTGGGATCATTATTATGGACGAACAATCTTATCAGCATCTTCAATATGCTTGATTTTTTCAGATTTTTATCCGATCGAGAAGTGTTTGTAATTCTCTTTTATTCCTCTCAAACTTAGGCGGCGTCAGTCATTGCGCTAGTACTACCTTAACTCCCGACTGCCTGCTATGACAAAAAGACGGGAGTTATGCGTTTCACGGCGATCACGTGATTTTGCATGTTTTCTCCGAGTCTCGTGTTCTCCGAATCGATAAAACATCTGTTGCTAAAATTTGGCAAGCAGTTTCTTTGAATCATGACCTGTGTCTTTCTTCGGTGTTGTTATCTTTCGATGCAAATTCATAGAGATAATGACTTTTCGGAAAAAAACGTGTTTGTCAATATCGAAATTCCAACCGCTATCTTTTTTATTTATTTATTTATTTATTTATTTATTTATTTATTTATTTATTCATTTATTTATTTATTTATTTATTTATCTTGCAGCGCGAAGTTTTGGACGATATCGCGAAGCAGGAGAGCCATCAGCGCAAGGACAGGGCGAAGAACGACAGCGCTGGCCCGAAGAAAGAAGTCGACTTCGTGGCGCACTCGCCACCGCAGGTTCAGAGCAAGAACGTGACCGGACCGCCGGTTTACTATCCACCGGGTTCCGCCGAATTCACGAAGAAGGAATACGCCGAGGGTAGCATGTCGCAGGCCGGCGTAAGTTTTTTTTTAAATACCGACGCTGAACTATACACTAAATCGTCACTCGAACAAGGGACTTTTGGCCTTGGACCAAACGGCGTCTTTTAACCCACTATGGACGTGGATATATCGTTTTTTCGGAACAACTCACTTTACTGGCCAAAGTGATCCTCGTCGTCGGATCACTTTGGGGGTTCCGTAGTTTTTCTTTTTCTTCAAATTTTTGTACTTAAAAAAAATACTCGTCGTTGAGTTTGAACTGTTGAAAATTGTATATCAATTTTTTATCTGCACCCTATCAACTTAAGTAACCGTTATTTTGTTCGTTTTTTTTTTAAAGAATAACCGTAGAATAACCACAGAAATTACAATAGTTTCAGATTACTTTTACTCCGTAGAAATAACCGATAAAATAACCATATTTGAACTTCTGGGCATGCGCGGTTACTGCCGCGGTTATTTTTTCGGTTGACTCAAACAAAAAGAAACCGCGAGAGCTCCCACACGTGCATGCGCAGAAGTTGAAATACGAATATTTTGGCGGTTATTTTAGCGGTATAAAAAGTGACCTAACGTTACCGTACTTTTTTCGGTTATTTTTACGGTTGAAGCTGCTTGGGCGATATACTAGGTTCGGAAATGAACTTTGTTTATTTATTTATGTTTTTGATTGCAGGGCGGATGGCAGAAAGCTAGCGGAAAATACGAGTACGAAGCATCGAGCAAAAGCAAGAGTAAAAGCAGCAGTGGCAAGGCTGTAGTTCCGGTTTGTCTACCTCTCTGCTGCGCCTTGCCCTGCGTCATTATGTAATTTATGTATCGATATATATATATATGTATTAACACATGACAAAAGTTCAAGCGAGTGTCTCTCGAGAGCGAACGAGGGAAATGTACGATTGAAAGAAAAAAAAAAGCATAAGAACAAAAAGAAAATAAGAAATATTAGGCCGTCGCGCGATACGAAGACGCTTAACCGACTGACACACTAGAAACGACGCGCAAAGCTTGAACCGAGTTTATATAGTCCTATCGTTATTGTTTAATAACATAGATCGTTTCGAATATGCCATAAAGTAAATGCGTCAAACTTACCTCAACTCCGCAACGCGCGTGGCTCAGCGTGTCCTCCACATATACTTTTTCGTATAACGAAATCCTCACGTATCGCTGCTTTGTTCCCGTAAAGAATCCTTCGAAACTTTGTAAACGCTTTTGTCACTTTTGTCCGTCGACCGGTTTCCGAATAAGTTATGAACAAAGAAAAAAAAACTCTATCACGATTCCGACAATAAAACACACTTACTGTAAGTAAAAAAAAACAAACACTCTTGACCTTTACAGACTCTCGCGAATCTTCCATCGAAACGATTCTCTTTGTTGTACCTAATCGCCCCCCCCCCCCTGCGTCTGAAAAAAACAAAAAACGATGCACCTCGATGTATTTTCGTATCGTCGATAACTAACTTGTAACAATGTATATTCTCACGCGTGTTTTATTCTGTATAATAAATTAATTTCTTAAGATGGGCATTGGATTAATAAAAATCGAATTGTTGGACCTACGGAGAACCGACGGATATCGCGTGCTTTGTTGTTCAACGTACATCCACCGCAGCCAACTGCACAACTTCTTCTTCACACACTTAGACCGAGTCCACTTTTACGTGGGAAAGAGACTCGCCACTATATACTTATGTATATTTATTGTAAGTATAGATTTTTTTTAGTTGGTTCGATTAACCGAATCGTGTAACGCGCTAAGAGGAATTCTTTCTACTGCTTTTATGCAGAGGTGCTTTCGATTTGGCGTTTCTTCGTTATTACAACGTGAGTGCGCATGCGCACAGTCGCTTTTTGATACGAATGCGTACCAAAAAGCGACTGTGCGCATGCGCACTCACGTTGTAATAACGAAGAAACGCCAAATCGAAAGCACCTCAGGACTGGACAAACGTGTAACGTGAACGCGCATGCGCACGATCATTTTTTCTGGTATAAATTCTTATCAAAAAAGACCGTCATAATAACGAAAAACACCAAATCCAAAGCACACCAGGACGAAAACACGGACGGGACAGAACAGCAACAACACCCGGAGGTCGAAACTGTTATCGAAGTAAACCGCACAGCTGCGAGTTCAAAACACACCAAGCAGCCAGCGCCTTCGCCGCCGCGGCGGCGAAAGGCGAGAACCGTATGGACAGATCCATCTACGCGTCGAGTCGATTTCTAGCATCGCGCGCATCCACTCGACGGCCTCTCGTCGAGAGACAGACAGCCAGCGACAGAAAGATTATTTTCCGCGAAGCTGCGTCTAGTTGCGTTCTCAACACTATCGCACGGCGTTCGGGCGAACCCTCGTCGCGTTCGCACGCGAAATTCCCCAGTTTCCGATTTTAAATTCGTGACGTCATGCGCGAACTTCCCTTCTTATTAATCCCGCATCTCCGTGTCCAGCTGTCCATAGTTTTGGCAGTCCGGTGAACACATATAATAAGCGGTGGTAGTCGCGTCGTGTTGCTTGTACCTTGTTTTTTTTGTTATTCGTGTCAGCGAGTGCGCGCCCCCCTCCAGAAGCGCTGGCGAGGGAACTAAAAAGAAGAAAAAAAAAACAAAAAATTCTCGTCTCGCGTTTTAATAATTGTCATTGTTCGGTGTCGCAGAGACACGACCCCAGAGGGGAGTTCGGCGTATAAAAGCGGTAGCGCCGAGTCGGTGCCCCGACGAGATCAGCCCGATCAATTATTTTCGTTCCTTTGATTTTGTTCGTTTGTTCGTCGAGCGCGGAAGTGTCTCTTTTTCAACGCTGCGCGTGTAACGGTATCGCACGACGAGGAGAGGGCGGCCTTCGGAGCTGACAAAAGGCGTACTCGTGTTGAACAGTCGGGTGCGGAGAGTACGCAGCGGAGAGACAACGGAATCGCCACAAGTATATTCGGTCGTTAAATATCGGGCCTCGCGCGCTCCCCTCTCTCTCTCTCTCTGCCTGGTGTTGTTCGGCAGCGACGTTCCTCGACGGAGCACGGCTCGGCTCTAGCATCGTGGTGCTCGTCGACAGTTCGATCTTGACCACCGTACGCTCGCGAGTCGTGCGCGAAGCTGGGTGTTCGGGAGAGCTTCGGCAGTAAACTTTTCCTCGTTATCGGAACACACGCGCGCGACCAAAGAGATCGACCGACTTAGCGCGCGCGAGAGAGAGAGAGAGAGAGAGCGACACGGACACAGAGAGGCCAAAACCGAGGAAAATCTCCCGTCAGGAATGTCCACTCCCGCGAGACGAAGGCTCATGAGGGACTTCAAAAGGTAACGAGCTAAGCGCGACGAGGGAGAAAAATCATCGAGATATCGTGCGCGATGTGTGTATTAGTTTTTTTTTTTTTTTTAACTCGATCGTTATCTTCACAAAGCCCCACCGTTGTTAGCTGCGTCATAGCCTGAAAGTAGACTTCTCTCACCGAGTTAAGTTCCCTGCGGGGGGGAGAGGGGGAGGGGGGACTGAAAAAAAATCGACGTTTTCCCCGACACACACGATCTCCGAGGAGAGAAATACCGTTTTTTTTTGTGTCTTTCTTTCTTCCTTTCAGTTTCTACGGCACACAGGCTCGACGTACGCAGGGAACGTCACCGTGACTCGTGGTACACGGTTATTATTAGAAGCCCGCGATAGAACGTCGCATGCCTTATTTATATTAACTCCCGGAATATTTTATTGGATGTATGTGTGTGTCTCTCTCGGTCTCTCGGTCGCTCTTCCTTCCGTCCTCTAGCTCCGTCTCCCTCCCTCCCGATTTCCCGATCGATTATCGTCATGACATTCGTTAAGGAATATTATTTTTCATGGCCAATCGAAGGGTCTCTCTCGCGACCGACGGAGGCGAAGCGAGCGTTTTGTAGGTCGCGAGACGCTGCAGTCGTCAATGGGTTTCCATTTTAAAAAAAATTTTTTGTTTAATTTTCTTTTTCTTTATTTTTAACCAACAAAACTTATGCTGATGGTTTAGTCTGGAGTTTTTTTTTTTTTTTTTGCTCCGAGGCTTTGTCGGGCTTGACACGGAATGAAAGACAAAGCTCGGTGCGACACTACGCAATGTTATCCAACATGGTGTAAAAAAACTTTTTTCACTAGATAACTTTTTTTTTCTTGGCATCCGAGTCGCTGCCAATTAACTAGCGAAGATTTCATAAAGTTAATTCGAGGTCGTTCAGGGTCGCGGAGATCAATATTTTTTTTTTTTTTTTTATTGTGTGACGTTTACAAATTTGTTTTCTTTTTTCTGTTCTCGAAGATTGCAGGAAGATCCGCCTACCGGAGTCTCTGGTGCTCCCACCGATAACAACATTATGATATGGAACGCCGTAATATTTGGGTACGTAAGGGAGCAAAGAGTTTCCTTTGGTGAATTTGTACACAAATCGAGTGACTATGAATAACGATGTCTTCATTTTTGTTTTTTACTGCAGACCGCACGACACTCCGTTCGAGGATGGCACATTCAAACTAACCATAGAGTTCACGGAAGAGTATCCAAACAAACCGCCGACGGTTAAATTTGTCAGTAAAATGTTTCATCCAAATGTTTACGCGGACGGTGGTATCTGTCTGGACATATTGCAAAACCGCTGGAGTCCCACGTACGACGTATCAGCCATTTTGACATCCATACAGGTAAATCAACTGTGCTCGACACTTTTGTTATAGTACGATAAAATTTTGCTTTACCTCTATAAAATTCATAGACTATAGATTTTCGTTTTTCTATTGAGAATTTTGAACGCAAATTTTTTCCATATTCGGATCTATGGGTCCATCGATCTATATTCTATGGATCTAGGAATCTTTATTCTCTGAATCTATGGATCTATGAATCTCTATTGTGTGGATAGATAGATAGATTCGTTTATTGTGTGTTCTGTGGCCTAAGCCTCCTGATCTATAGTTTATAGGTCTGTGGATCTATATTATACAGTTCTGTGGATCTGTATTCTATGGATCCATGGATCTATATTCTATGGTTCTATAGATCTATGGATCTAAATTCTATGGTTCTATGGATCTATATTGTATGGTTCTATGGATCTGTATTCTATGGATCTATGGATCTGTATTCTATGGATCTATGGATCTAAATTCTATGGTTCTATAGATCTCTGGATCTAAATTCTATGGTTCTATGGATCTATGGGTCTAAATTTTATGGTTCTATGGATCTATATTCTATAGGTCTGCGGGTCTATTTTAAATAGATCCGTGGATTTAAGTTCTATGAATCTATCGATCTATTTTCGATCAGCAAGGAAAATCACTTACTGTTGCCTTAACAGCGGTTGCAATTTAGCAAAGTCTAATTACACCTCGTCAAGTTGATAACTCTCTCGATGCGTTGAACCAAGATAATGCATCATCGGCGATATCGAAGCACCCCACGAAGCTCGTCCAGAGATTTTTTTTTGTCTCGTGTCTACCGTAACATCGAATGTCACATGCAAAGTAGAAAATGCTTGCGCCAATGTACACAGAGGCGACATAAGAGATGATTAGCAAAAAAAGAACAAACTTAATACACAGTCCATGCCCATTGCATAACGAAATACGACTTGTCTGGTTGCAGTCGCTGTTAAGTGACCCAAATCCGAATTCACCTGCCAACTCAATGGCAGGCCAACTGTACAAAGAGAATCGACGCGAGTACGAGAAACGAGTGAAGGCTTGCGTGGAGCTAAGTTTTGTGGATTAGTCGCGGGCTTACTCGCCGATGTTGAGCCTCGATCAACCGTCATCAACCTACATCCGTTATGGAAGCGAACGTGCAGCCTTACCATGGAGTTAACGCTAACCGCTTAGCATGTCACTCCCTAAAAAAAAAAAAAGAAAACAAAAACAACAAGAACCCTCTATTCAACAACAACAACAATGTGCAACATTAGATCGAATTTTTACCGATGTTGTATGATAAATTATTATAAAAATTGTGTATTTATTTATTTGAATATTCGAGAAGAGAAGATAAAGGAGAAATGAAAAAAATACGAAAATATCACGAAGAAAAAAAAGACGACGAGTCGATGAATTAAATATTAGGATAATATGAATATTATTGTGTAACTTTCTTTTTTTCTTTCTTCTTGTTTTCGATGCTGCTAGAAGCGATGCCCTACGATAAGACAAGCAAAGACTTGTACTTGAATTTTAATCTAGTTATTCATATAGTATCTAAATTCACCTATACATATATAAATATATATACACGTACATACAATAAAGCGCATAATTTCATGCGTCTGTACAATTATTACTCCATCACCCTACGATCGGTGCCGGATTTTTTGTTATAAGAAGTTTTATTTTTTTTTATCAAAAAAAAAATTTCAATTAATAAAAAAGAACATTCAAAAAGGTGTTTCGCCTGTGACATAACCGTGCTTCAAAGGATTGATGACTGAACGAAAAAATCGCGCCTCCTTTTCGAGATTAATGAACGAAGGAAAAAAAAAGAAAAAAAAAGTATTATGGAAAAACGTGTGGTTATCTTGTTCCAGTCTCTGCTGGACGAGCCCAATCCAAATTCTCCGGCAAACTCGTTGGCGGCGCAATTGTATCAAGAGAACAAACGAGAGTACGAAAAGAGGGTGGCTACGGTCGTCGAGCAATCCTGGCTGAACTTCCAGGAGAGTCACATCGAAGATCCACGCTGACATTAGGTCGATTCGATAGTTTCATCGAGAACTCTTTTAAGAGCTTTATCGTGTATTCTTGTAGCGCGTAATGTTCCGATCTCCCAGAAGTACAGAAATGTTGTAAAGCAAAAAAAAAAAAAAAAAAACAATCGAACAAAACTCTCTGAAAAAAAAAACAACAAAAAAACCCTCATCGTCAACTCTTATTTTTCAGGTGTAATGCCGATGTTCTGAGTTAAAACACGAATGTTACTTAAAAGAAATACACACACATATAGACAAGCAGAATCAACAGGAAACAAAAAAAAAACAAACAAAAAATCACCAACTCATGTGATCATTACTTATAAGTATACGCACATGCGTACTAATTTTTCTTTTCATTTAACTATGAATAGATTTGAAATATATTTACATAAGTATGTTAGAATCTCTAAGGTGACATAATAAACAAAACACACGTATACAAGTGAGGTATTATTTAACTCATTTATTATTTTGTAGTTTTTTTTTTTCTTTTCGGAGAATCAGATATTCGAGAATATTGTCTGTCGACAAAAGCGTGTGTCAGTACATCGCGTCGCAATCTCCGTTTAGTCACCTCGTTAGACAAGAATTTATATATACATTTAATTTCAATTTACATTTTCTTTATTTTATTTTTTTTTCAGTATAATACTGCGTTCCCTATTAAAAAGTATCCAAGTGTTGTGTTTCATCCTCCACTCTGCGATTGGTGTTACGATGGTATTGAGAATCCCTCGAACAGTCGGGACGTCGATGGACGTCCCTCTATTTATTCATTTTTAATTACAAAACATTCGATGTTTCATCGACGTCTGCGGAAAGCGATGCACGCATAGACGTCGCGAGCCTGCGGAAGCGATGCAGGAAATGCCATTGAATTTTCGCCGATCGATTGGCACGGCCGAAGCTCTCTCTATTATTTTCCCTCCTCGATTTCTCGCATCGTGTCCCCGGGCTTGACCGGCCTGCCGCACCCTCGTCGCAGCCCTCCGTCATGGACAGTGCTCCGGCTCGGATTCGTTTGGAAATCTTTACTTTTTTTTCACGGCTTGGCCATTCCTCGAATCCACGACCAGATTTTGAGTATCGAATATTTCCGGAAACCCTCTATCTCATTGTCCCTCGAGTTCTTCAGGCGCTCAGGTACTGCTACGACTTTTCCTCCTTCTCCTTGTTGTATCTCTCGAGTTCCTTGAGAAACTGCGCCTTCGGTTTCATAACGTTCGGCCGATCGCCCCGGCACTTCGGACAGAACCATTTTCCCTTCGGCTTCGTGCTCAACGACACGCAAGAGAAGTGGAACCACTCGATCGGACAGAGATCGTTGTCGCAGAGTATCATCTCGCCGTACGAAATTTGATCGCACAGACAGTAAGTCGGCTCGTCCGGATCTATCGCCAGATCGTCCTCCGGGGGCGGCGGTGTGTCCTCCCGATGCTGATTCTGCTGATTTCCCTGACGCGACTTTCTCTTCTTCTTCTTTCCGGTCGTTGCAGCGGCTGCCTTCTTCTGATTGCCGTTACTGGCGTTCGCCAGTGTCGTCGATCGCGTCTCCGACATCACTATCATGTCCATCGCGTGCGCCGACTCGACCAACGTCTCCGTACGCGTCCTCCTCGCGCGCTTCGGCTGCCTCTCGATGTTGTTCGTCGCGCTCGTGTTACCGGTCGTTATCGACGTGTTCGACTCGCGCGCCGGCTCGTTGCTTTCCTGCTCCTTTCCGAAATCTGCGAAATTAAAAAAAATATTCAGATTTATCTCGTAAACGGCCAAATCATCATGGATCACTGTCTTTCCGTAAAATAGACTCACGACAAACTTTTGGCTATTCAGATCCGTCGGTATAAGGAGAAAAAAAACCGTGCAATTTATTTGTCTCGGCCACGAAAAAATTATTGTACACCCAAAAAAAATTATCAAAAAACGGTGTTCTGATCACGTAAAAAAATCCCCAGTTACCGATACAAAAAAATATTATGAGAGTTCTTGCAATATTTTGTTGTATTTTATACTTAAAAACAAAAAATTGGAACTCCTATAATTTTTTATATTCAGGTCTGAGAATTTTTTTCCATGATCCGAACATCGTCAATAACAATACTTCGTGGGGGATTTCCATACAGATTTTTTGTTATTGGGAAAAATAAATGACGTATGATCTACCCCCTTAACGCCGATGTGTTTGTAACATTTTGTTGGAGCCTTTGAGCCAAGTAACAGTAATAGAGAATGAAGAAAAAATATATATCACAGAAAATATTAATGCATAAAAAAAAAAGATATAACACATACAAGCCTCAATTGTGAAGCGTCGCTCAATTTGCTCCGATATTCTTTGTAGGAGCTGACATAGTGAAGTATGAAGTAAACATTTTAATTGTCAATTATCTTCCGGCATAGCCAGCAAATATAAAAAAAAATATATATCAAATAAAATATTTAAGCTTTTAAAAAAAGATATATATATAACATATACGAGCTTCAAATATGAAGCGTCGCTCAATTTGCTCCAATATTCTTTTCACGAGCCAACATAATAAAAAGATAAACTGTGAATCATCAATTGTCGTTAAGTGTAGCGAGCACATGTAAAAAAAAAATGTATTACATAAAATAATAACGCTTTAAGAAGAAAACAAGAAAAAAATGTAGGATATAACATATACGAGCTCCGATTACGAAGCGCCACTCGATTTGCTCCGATATTATTTTTATGAGCCGACACAATGAAATATCAAGTGAAACTGTGACTTATTTTCCAGCGTAACAAGCAAATGTTTAAAGAATCGTGAGAATATTCAAGAGATTACAGAAACAGGTCGACAAAATACCTAAGTTACGATAGTCCAGATCCAACTGGCGCGACTTGTTCTCGATGAGATCCTGAACCTGCTGGACGATCTGGAGCTTCTCGTCGCCGATTTCCTGAGCTGCGATCAGAGCTTGCTGTACTCTGTGCAGAGCACGTCTTCTCACCGACAAATCCACGTCGTTTTTCAGTAACTCCTGCTGCTGATCGACTTCCCTCAGGTAATCTGAAACGAGCCAACGATTCGTCAAATAAGACTGCGTCGAGCGCGTAAACACGGAGCGAAACTTCGTTCGTCCGGTCGCAGCGCGAAAATCGAAAGTTTTTAATTCATTAATCGATAATATAAGAAGAAAATACGTCGAACAAACTCACTTTGACAAGTAGCATCGAGCTCCCGCAATCGCGAGACATGCCTCTGTATGTCGTTCGGAAGATTCTCAACGCAATCGAGATAATTTTCAATGTAAGTTGCCGAATAAAGCGCCTCGACGACCGCCTGATTGAGCATCTTCGACGCCCGAAATCGATAATGTATCGCGCACACGTAAATTCGACTGAAGTTTTGGCATTCGCGTGACTTTTAACGAGTTCGTAAACTGTCTTTACCAACGCTGCGTATCATTTGTAACTGGCATATATTACTTTTCGTACCGTGAACAATCTGTAAACGTCCCTTATCGCTTTGAATACAGGTGAATACAGCAGTTCGTGGGAGGTTGGCCAACGTCGAAAGTTACTTTCCCGTGGGGACCCTAGAATTCGAGCTTTAGTAAGAAAATGTTCGTTCTAGAGATGGGCGCCGACGGATAACATATAGGTGGCCGAAAGCGGAACCTATATTATGACCAACCTCGCCCAACGCAACCGGCTATATCTCCGACTGTCGGTAAATCATCTCATTCGTGTCAAAGGCTATGGTTAAAAAATCCTTTTTACTCAAGACGCCTTATCAACGAAAGTTTCGAAGATGCTTATAGTAATCAGCCAAAACGGGTTATTAAGTGAACAGTACTAAACGTGTGACCGACGGTATTTCTTTATTATTTTAAGAAAAGATATAACTATAATTTTTCTTTAGCGTGATATGCATGCGACTCTATGAATTGATATGGAAATCGCTCTTTACAGCAGACATCTTCTCATTTGGCGCTAAAATAACTTTGGGGACGTAGTGTGCTAGAGACCTTACGTTGGGTGAGTTCGGTCTTGATAGAGGTTTTGCTTTCGGTCACTTATCTGTTACCCAGGATTCATGTCGGCTCCTTTGCGGGAGATTCAAACATTGTTATACCATTTAGTCAGGACGGGTTACTAGGTGGTGAGTGTAGAACGTTTATCCCTCGGGTTTTGTGTATTATTGTCAATAAACATCATACTATTTTATTTTTTGACTCTAATATGCATTCGACTCCGAGGATGTAAGACGGAAATTGCATTTAAGCACATATCGCACCCCTAGAACAACAGTGTAACATCTCTTATGGGATTGCCATATAAGTTGTTACACTGTTGTTCTAAGGGTGCGATATATCGTGTCTCTTGTACGGAAACGATTTGAGAGGCGTAGTGTGCTAGAAACTTTGCGTTGTGCGAGGTTGGTCATAGTCATAATATAGGATCCACTTTCGGCCACCTATGTTTACCCGTCGCCACAGTAATCGGACCAATGACGAATTAACGCGCCAAAATTCGAAGCCCCTTTGTAGCATTTATTTAGAGATACGATTAAATCCAAAGTTTATCTGTACAATGTCTCGCGTATCTCGCCGTTACGATACTTCTTAAGGTACATTCTCATGTAAAATTAAATGGCACGTTGGAGCATAAAAATTGAAAAAATCAACAAAATTTATCTCTGTACTTTTTTGTGTAATCTCAGCGCAGGTAATATTTTGATAAGAGTAACAAAGTGACCCGTAACGTATCCTAAAAGGGCGCCGATGACACAAGGGATGGGCCAGGCTTGCCACGGTCTGTCCCAGTCCAATGGAATGGTTACGGCGCCAAGCCAGGCGCCGAGGAGAGTAGCCTTGTTGTTGAGACCGACGGCCTCACCTATGAGACCAGTGCCGTGCGGTTGTGCTCTTGTCAAGACCGTCAGTGCCGTGTCGACGCCCAAGTGCAGACAGGCAGGAATGAAGGTGAGACTCGCCAGGGTCAAAGTGAGCATCGTGGTCTCCTCTCGATGGGTGCTCAGGGGCGCTCCGAAAAGAAGGATGATCGTGTAATAAGCGAGAAACAGCGCGAACATCGCGACGAAAAATTTAATGCACTCCTTGAAGCCCCTAGACCAGGGTTTCCTCGATCGCGAATTCGGCCTCTCTATCTTTCCCAGTGCAGACTGTTCGCTGCGCAGCATCGAGAAGGACAGTTTGACGACCTCCGCGAACATGAGAATCGTCAGAATCGGCACGAACTTGTACGTCCCCACATTGTAGAGGCTCTCGTTGTATTTCAGCAGAATGAGAATGCACGGAAGGTAGATGCAAGTGAAGGAACAGTAGAACAGCAGCAGGCGCTGACCCGGAACTCTGTCGATGCCCATTGCTAGCCCCGATCGAAACTACGGAAAAATAACAATGATAATACTATTAATAGGAATTTTCATCGAAATCGTACAACCGTACGCGAACGCGAACGAAACGATCCCTCGTAATTATTATCTTACTGCGAGTGTGTTTGTTTATCGACAAAGGCTGCGGGCGCGCGAGCTCGAGGTTATAAATCCACGGACGCCGGCGCTGATGCCAAATCGTGTTGTAAAATAACCGGTTATTTTCGGTAAAGAACGTGCTGCCAACCCTTTAATATCTATCATTAATTAAAAGTTTGTGTGTATATCAATATTTCTAGAAAAAAACATTGCTGTGACGAATAATCGTAGTTTCATAATGAATGACGTTCACGACGGTATGAGAAAAATACTGAGAATATATTTCACAATTTTCGGGATTTCAAAAACTTGATGAAAGTAAAGAAATCGTTTCGTGGACTAATTATATTTGGAACATTCTTAATTACTTTACTTTAAAAAGTTTATATCTTTATTTTCTTAAGAAAATTTAAACTAATCAAATTTGGATAAAAATCAATGTAATAATTTGAATTATTGAGGAAATATTTAATAAATTCCATTTACAAAGTTGAAATATTCTTATCTTAAAAAAATAACAAAACGTTTATCAAAATAAATATATATTTTTGATGATAAAGAAAACTGGTGTATAAAGATTCATTGCATGCAATGATTTGAACCGTAAAATAAATAGCTTCCGGTAAAATATTATAAATAGCTGTAGTTATCATCCGGTTACTTAACTGCTTATTTACTGAACTTACATCACTACAAGCGCACACCGTTAGCAATACAACTTTAATTAATTAAGCTACCAATAACCACCAAACGACCACCAATCGAATGGTATTAATTGCAAATTTTTTAATTAAAGCGGTACGGCTAACTTTATAGAGTTGCGCACAGCTGACGCACTGCGGAAAGTTCTCCGGTCAAATAGCCGTCAGGCCGGTGAGGAGGGCGCAGCTGTGTTTACGATGCATCGCATCCTTGCCGGCGGTTGATCGACACATGGCTCGAGCTCTCGTGTTTACAGCTCGTGAGATTCGAAACAAAGATCCGCCGGTATGCATTTTAGGTGCCGTTTAGGTAATTCTTACGCCCGGCGCTCTTTTGAGTTTATAAAATTCTCTTTCTTTCGTCTTTGCGTTCGTCGTCCCCTCTCGCGGGAGCGACCTCGAGGGTTTCCTCGGCACGTGACTCGAGAGTCGACGGAAGCGCAATATAATTGCAAAATCGGGAATAGACGAGGGAAGGCCCGCGGTAAGGCGCGCGTTATATTTACGCGAACGCGGAGACTCTCGGAAGAGAGCTCGCACGATAAACGTGTGTGTTGGGGCAGCGGCGCAATCCAGTCTTCGATACGAAAATAGCAAAGTCTCGCTCGGCTTTCTCGCTCCTCACCAATCCTCGTCCATCGTCGTCTTTGGCGCTCTCGCTTTATCTCGAGATTCCCATTGCAGCTCTCGGTTGAATTTCACGCGTCACACCGGCTCGCGTTTATCCCGCTAGTGGAGGAAGATCGGCCAGGAGGGCCGACGAGCGAGCAGTGCAGTGTCGCGTACCGGCTGTACCCCGAGAGGAAAACGCTCTAGAGGAAGACTGCGCGGAAGAGGTCGACGCGACGAATCGAGAGACCTCCGCGAGGTCACATGAGTGTGAGTGAACAATCTTCGGGTTACGCTGTTATGTCACTCGATGCGTTAAATGTTCCGATAACAATAATCGAGTGCGACGGTCGAAAAAGATTTAAAAAATAAAATAAAGGTGATATCTCGTAGGGATAAAATTATCGTGGAAAGTATGCGATGCGGGTCGTGAGTATCGGACGTTCGATCGACGCTCTTTGCCGGACAATGGATTTTTTGGGTTTTTAAATAATTCTTTTTGTTTCGAAATAATTCTTTTTGTTCCAAAATAATTCTTTTTTGTTTATCAAAATAATTTTTTCGTTTTTAAATTTTTTCGAGGCTAACGACCCGTTCGCGAAGCTCGAAGCGCAATTTGTTTCTCGCCCAAATTTGATCGTCGCAATGTCGATAGTTATAGTATCGTCGGAAAAGATCTCCGGGATGCTGACACCTCGTCTAAATAAAGCGCTCTCGGTTGGAACTGTGTTTTGTGCGATTGCGACCTCGGCGATCCTCCCGATGTTACTCGCTGCGTCCCGAACGGTTTATGCATGTTTTTTGTTCGATATTCCTCGCCGAAACTCCGGAGGAGTCATCGCGTCGGTAATATCGAGGAGATCCCGGCCAGCGATGAAGTGCGTTCGGTCGACGATGTCGAGGCGTGACGCTCGCTGTATCGCAGAGACGCGTCGACTGTCATCATACTCGTATATTAACTCGCGCTTCGGCTATTTGTGTACTTCCGCGTCGAGACGCGAAGCTCTTTGGCGAGACGACACCTAGGGAGTATCGGTTCCCTTTCCACTTGTGCTATGTAGTTTATTTTCTAGGATTTCGTTCCATTTCGCTTTTTTTTTTTTGTTTAATCTCCCTATCGAATTTTATTCGTCGAACTCCTTGGATAGTTCACTAAGTGGCCATTTTTCAGATACTATGAAAAAGTCGTCAGTCGGGGACGGATTTCGGATAACATTTTGGCGGTCTTACCCAGATAGACAAGCGCCATGAAAAGTAGCAATATTGGCGCAATATGCAATATTTGCAACATGTGCAGCACTTGTCGCATTATTGGGCCAACTGCTACTTTTTGTGGCGCTTGTCTATCTGGGTAAAGACAACCAACGGACTTTTTCGTAACTTCTGAAAAAATTGTTTCTCGGGCAAGTAACAATTTTTTCGATGTTATGAAAAAGTTTTGTCAGTCCGTTGACTTGTTATCGCCAAAATGTTAATCGTAAACTATCCCATGTCCCGCAGTCAACTTTCATAACATTTTGGCGATCATAAGTCAATTGCGGACAACTTTTTCGTAACTTCTGAAAAATTGCACTTCGGCAGGTAACAATTTTTTAGATATTACGAAAAAGTTGTCTGTTGGTTGACTTGTGACCGCCAAAATGTTGTTCGTAAACTATCCCGTGTCCCACAGTCAACTTTCATAACATTGTGCGGATCATAAGTCAACCACGGACAACTTTTTCGTCACTTCTGAAAAATGGCTTCTTGGGCAAGTAATAATTTTTTAGATCTTACGAAAAAGTTGTCCGTCGGTTGACTTGTTATTGCCAAAATGTTATTCGTAAGCTGTCCCATGTCCCACAGTCAACTCTCATAACATTTTGGCGATCCTAATTTAACCAACGGACAACTTTTTCGTAACTTCTGAAAAATCGCTAATTGGGCAAGTAACAATTTTTTAGATCTTACGAAAAAGTTGTCCGTCGATTGACTTGTCACCGCCAAAATGTTGTTCGTAAACTATGCCATGTACCACAGTCAACTTTTATAACATTTTGGCGGTAAGAAGCTAACCAAAGCACGACTTTTTCGTAACTTCTGAAAAACGTCTACTTGGGTCGTTAAATAAGCGGATAACCAATAAATCGCCGGGCCAACACCGGAAGTCTCGCAACGTTTCTCTCACCTCCCTCCTCGCACGCGTCAACGCGTTGTATCGATAATAGCGTCGTTACAGTTACGGGGGGAAAAAATTGAAAAAACGTGCTAACGAACGATAACGCAAGCAAAGCATGGCATCGGCAACGCGTCGCGCGCCAGAGTGAGACTCGAGGACTTTATTATTAGACCGGGCGCGCGAGAACATTGCTTTTCCTCAGTTTCACAAATAGATCGTCATCGGTCGCTCCGAGCGATCGTGCCCGCGGACTCGGCGCGACTCCCATGTTTCCTCCTAGATTCTCAGCGTCTTCGCACGGCAGAGAGCGTCATCGACTATTCTATTCGCACATTTGTATCATTTTTTTTTTTTTTTTTTTTTGGAAATTCGACAACATTTTTGTTAACATTTTTCGTCACGCACAAATTTATTCTCGAAAAGGAGAAAGAAAATGGTATAAAAAAATAAACAAATAAAAAATGCTACTTTGGCGTCTCAAAGTTTCTTGGCACGTTTTCTTTTTTTCATTCTTTTTCTCGTCAAGCTGACACTAATCGACGGAGACGAAACGCACAAGAGTCTCGTCGCAGAGCCTCGCGTTTCCGCTTTCGATTCTCGTCAACCGCGTGTTTTTGCTATCTTTCACTTTATTAATAGGACACGTTTGAGCGATCTCGCGTTTAACGATATAGTGACTATAGTTTGTTATTAGCATGGGGATAGGATTGGGAAGTAGGCGAGATGCGTGGGCGAAAGATGACCCTAATATTCTATGTATAGGATCGAACATAGTCTGTACAGATTAATTTATAAATATCTTTGGATAGAGCCATGATCTACGTAATTCGATGTTTTCTGCTCATCTCTCTTGTTTCTTTCCCCGACGACAATTAACAGAACCCGGGTGCGGAACGATGGCGGCCCATGGCCATTTCGAACCCCTCCACCCGTCTGCGCATGGCCCGCACCATGCCCCACTGGGTTATGGTGAGTAAAAAATTATCAATTTTTGTTTATTACCGCAAAATTTTGCTTTACAAAATTTACTTATTTATTTCCGAAAAATTTCGCTTTACAAAATTTACTTATTTATTTCCGAAAAATTTCGCTTTACAAAATTTATTTATTTATTTCCGAAAAATTTCGCTTTACAAAATTTGTTTATTTATTTCCGAAAAATGTCGCTTCACAAAATTTGTTTATTTATTTCTGACAAATTTCGCTTTACAAAATTTATTTATTCATTTCCGAAAAATTTCGCTTTTCAAAGTTTATTTATTCATTTCCGAAAAATTTCGCTTTTCAAAGTTTATTTATTTGTTTCCGAAAAATGTTACTCCAAAATGTATATATTTAATTTGTCTAAAATGTTTACTTTCAAAAATGTATTTAATTATTTCCGAAAAGTGTTACTCTCCAACATTTATTTATTTTTTTCCAAAAAATGTTACCTTACAAATGTTTATTTTCCGAAAAATGTTACTCCAACATTTATTTAATTGTTTCCGAACAATTTTACTCCAAAATTTATTGAATTATTTCCGAAAAACGTTACTTTCCAAAACTGTTTATTTTCAAAATGTATTTAAAAAAATGTGCTTCTACCTCGCGTCTGAAAAGTAAATAACTAAATAAATATTTGCTTTGCACAATACCTAAAAAAAAAAAAAAATAACGACAATAACTCCGCAAAATTTAATTCTCAAAAAAAAAAAACAATCTCCAAAAAAATTAATTGACGTGTCTTGATTTTTGTGACGAAACAGCAGCAACAGCAGCATCAGCCACCGGGACGTCCGTCGGATGTTGGGGTTTCCCGCCGTGCCCCGACGCCGCCGCGTTCGCCGCCGCCCTCGATGACCGGCGACTGTGGCGACCCCGACTACGAGGTCATCGAATTCCCGAGCCGATCGCAAAACTCCACCCCGAAGAGTCAAAACCCCGCGTCGAGCAGCGGCCACCAGGAGTCGAAGCCGACGATCGCGAGCGACCGTAAACTCGTCACTCCCCAAAAATGCGCCCTGTGCGGCACGCCGAACGTGTTCGCGAGATGCGAAACGTGCAACGCGAGCTACTGCGAGACCTGCGACGACATGAATCACAAGCATCCGAAGAGGCGCGGTCACTCGCGTCGAAGAATATTCCAACAGCCGAGCCAGTCTGCCGAGGCGAACAACGGCACGACCTGCAGAACGAGGCCACCCCTGCCGCCGAAGGGCGAGACCCAGGCGAATCCACCGCCCGTTCCGCCCCCACGCAGAAATCGTAGAAACACTCAGGTAGGCTGCGCTCTCGCGTGATCGAGGGACGCGCTAAAAAAAATATATATATAAATATATACATAAAAAGAAGAGTAGATTTATGCATGAATATTCGATTAATAACGCGGTATTTAAGCGTATGAGTTGCGAAGAGACGAGGCCGTCGAGAATACCTGAATGATGTATTTAAATGTACTCGTATTAATTATTCAATTGTCGGTGTCGAAAGAAACGCAGCCTCGTCTCTCGCGTAGAGCAGAGAAAACAAAACCGATATAAGAGAATTGATGTTTGAAAGGAAAATGAAAGAAAGGTAAATCTTAGAAAAAACAAAAAGAAAACAAAAAAATGAAATGCGTCACACCGAGGTTTCACGAGATAAAAAGTTATATACATAAAACTTATGATACGACAATACAACAGAATATACCGTACCGCTACTTGCCCATACCTGTACTGCTATTATAGTGTGTAACAATCGCTCCGCTGAAACTTTCGACTGTGTTTATAATGTCTGATGTAATTGGAGAGTTTATACATGGAAAGACTTTACAGGGACGGTCACATAGCTACATAAAATTCGTTGCTACATAAAAAAAAGAAAAAAAAGAAAAAACAAAAAAACTCGCCTCGAATATTCAACCCTCCACCACGATGATTTTGTTTATTTAGCTAACGAGAGTATTATAAAAAAAAAGAAACTGAGAATATGAGAAACCGATTTCCACCTGCTGATGCGGCGCCTCGGCTTTTCCATAGTTTCCTCTTTTGAGTGTCGCGTCTAGACGAGTGTTCGAAAAAAAAAAAAATCCTCGAAGCAACAATTTCTCATCCCAACACACACAGGCAACGTTGTTAATATTAAATGCAAAGTTTCCCGGGACTGTAGGGAAAGTCGTCGTCGATTAATCAGGAGGTTGCGAAGCAGTTGTCGAACGATAATCTCGCCGGTATGAAAAGAAACAGCCTGAATCATCAGACGAGGCCTCTGCCGACGACTCCGGATTCGTCGGCGACTCTTCTGTCGTCGAGATCGACCCAGTCGCTCGTTAATCCGTCGACCCTCGATGGATCGCCCTCGGGAATGGATAAAATGTCGACTCTTCAAGTAATTATAAAAGCCGCGACGAAATTATGACAATTTTGTTTAATCGTGTTAATTTAACTGCAATCGCTCTAGGAGAGATACCGAAGATACCAGGAAGCCATGAGAGCCCAGGACGCCAACCGAAGAAGACTTCCGACGCCGCCGCACCAAGAACCGACGAGCCCCAGGCCGGTGAGCTTGACCAGTCCGCGGCACAGCTTCACGTCTCCGCCGCCTCCTCCTGTTCGCAACATGGTCCAGTCAGCGAGCGTCTGCGACTTGTCTTCGCCCCATGCGTGGAATCCTGGAATGCAACAGGTAAATTTAATAACAGAACGAATTTTTTTTTTTTAAGTGGAATTTAATCATCTGCACACTTAGTTTAACGGAAAACAATTTTTTTTAAAGATAGTTTCCAAAGTATATTAGGCTAGCAGGTTATTGCGTCCCGGGTGCTTCAGGCCTTCGTTATGAACTGTGGATTTACAACCTGGAAATAGTAATTTCTTTATTTCTTTTGAGGGTACAAATTAGCCCTTATGGCAAGGAGGGAAATCTAAAATACAATTTAGAATGAAAAAAAGGGTGGGGGAAATACAGTCGTGGTATCAGGGACACACACCACCTTATAAAAAGTACAATCATATAAAATACAAGAACATAAAATACAAAAGTATATAATACAAAAGTCTGAACTACAAGAGTCTAAAATAGAATGAGATACTTCGGACCATTTTTTTTCACATTTATCAGTAGTACATGGAAGATTAGTCACTTGACTAACTTAATTGCACACGCACTTATATCAAAGCGCGCAAAAAAAGAAAACGGAAATATTTCACATCCGGTTTGAAAATCGATTTTTTTTTACCCGAAGTCATATCATACTGGACATGCGACACTTTCGGTAAAAACTTTCTGCTTCTTTCACTATGTTAAACATTTATATACATTTTTTTACCTCAACAGCTGAGCCTGTGAGGAAACAAAAAGAACTTAAAATTGAACATTCTTTGTGTATTTTTTCAGGCTCAATCCGTGGCGCATCTGGGACCGAGAGGAATGCCGATGATCTGGTATCCTCCGGTAAACGCATGGGACACTCCCGTAGGAGGATCGACGATGAGTCTCAATCATCCGCCGATGTGGGGTTATCCGATGGCGTACGGTTCGCAGCAGATGTTGCCTCCTCACTATCCAGGAACGCTCTCGCGAGGTCACAGCCCGACCAGGAGCGTAAAGTCCAGCAGGCGAAGTCGAGCGCCCTCGCCCTCGCCGAGCCTGAAGTCCCGAAAGTCGATAGCTTCGCGCTCGCGTTCCCGAAGATCTCCGGGATCGCCGTCGGACGCGAGTTCCGAGGAATCCGACGAATCGTCGGACTTCGACGACAGACTTTCGCGAAGCTCGAGAAACCTCCGACGGAGCAGCGTGTCGAGAAGCAGACACAGAGTCTATCAGGACGACGAGGACAGGTCGCTTCTTCCGAAGAGTCGTCACAGGTAAGCTCGCTCGACCATCCCTAGCAAGTCAAGCGACCATCGAAAGACCCAAACAACGACTGGTCGTTCTGTGACACTTTTCGTCCGGAATAACGACCGAAATAAAGACCAATTGTTAGATTCAGAATCGGTCGTTTTTTCATCAATGACCGTAAAATGACCACAAATACGACCAATGTATGAATTACTGAAAAAGTTCTAGATTGGGTCGTTTCGTCGGCGTTAATCAGAAAGTAACCGGAAAGACGAACATGTTGAGAGGTTTTCTTTGGGTCGTTCTTTGGGTGTTTTATGAAAAACGACTTATCTGCGTTCTCGTAAACAGTCCCTTTGCGAGTAGTTTTTCATAAACGACCTGAAGAACGACCCAAAGAAAAATTCTCAACATGCTTGCCTTTCCGGTTACTTACTGATCAACACCGGCGAAACGACCCAACCAAGAGCTTTTTCAGTAATTCATACATCGGTCGTTTTTGTGGTCATTTTACGGTCATTGATGGAAAAACGACCCATCCTCAACCCAACAGTTGGTCTTTTTTTCGGTCGTTATTCCGGTCGAAAAGTGTCACAGAACGACCGTTCGTTTTTTAGGTCTTTTGATAGTCGTTAAAGACGGTCGTTTGACTTGCCAGAGATCCATTTTTTTATCGACCCGAATCCTCGTCCAGCTTCGGTCATCAACCTTTCTAATTTTTGTGTATTTTTCCTCACCTGCAGCAAGTGGCGATCCGAGGACAGAATCAACGGAGCGGAGACTCATCGATGGTCGGGAAGTTCCTTCGACAACAAACGCGGCTCGAGCATATCGTCGAGAAACGTCGACTACGAGGATCTCGAGGGCCGATCCTTTTCCTCCAGACAGCCGTCGGAGAACGACGAGGAGAGGAGACCGCGCGGCAGAGCGCCCTCGCTCCACGAGGACCCTCGTTCTCGCAGGGACTCGTCCCGTCTCGCCGGATCTCGTCAGCATTCTGAGAACGAGGATCAGCGCTCGCTGCGCGACGGTCGTTCCTCGAGGCAGCAGTCGGAGAACGAGGACGAACGGAGAACGACGAGAACGGGCTCGATCAACGAGGATCCCAGATCGTCGACTCTGCGCAGAGATCAGAACGCGAACGTCAGAGATCGCAGGAGGCGAAGCGAGGACGACTCGTCGGAGCGCAGATCCGCGGCGATTCCTCGTCACAGAGTGACGAGCTCCTCGGAGGACTACGCGGACCGCCTCGACCGAGTCTCCTTGCCACGGAGCGTCGCGCCGAGCAGGCGAGCTGGCTCGGTGCGACGAGACTCGCTTAACAACTCCGAGCGCGAGGACGTCGAGACGAGAGTCTCGAGAAAGTCCTCGGAGTCTTTGAGGAGCCTGAGAAAAGCTTCGTCCTCGGACGAGCGTGACTCGAGGACGCGCGACGTCGCTCCGAAACCCGTGGCGGCGCGTCGACAAATTCCACCCGCCGGCACGCCGAGGGCCTCGGTCGACAGGGAAGTAAATTCGGGCAAAGCCCCGAGGGCGAACGGTCCACCGGCTCAGGCCAAATCCGAGGCGCAACGACGCACGGCCGGTACGAGGTCGGCGACCTCGCCCAGGCCCTCGAGCGACGAGAAAGCGAATCAGGAGGCCTCGCAAACTACGGTTGCTGGGAAAAATGAAATTTCCAACGCGCCCGACGACAGAGAGACGAACCTCAAGGACCTGAAGGAGGAGTGGGCTTGCGAACACTGCACGTTCATAAACGACGCGAGGGAGAAAGTCTGCGTCGTGTGCTGCAAGACTCGCAGCAGCGCGCTTCCGCCCACACCGCCCAACGAGCCGGAAACGAGCCTTCCGACCTCCAGCAACGTCAGCAATCCGAGCCCCGAGCTTCGCGACAAGAGCGCCAGAGCATTGAAGATATCGAACAGCGAGGAGAGCGGCGACAGCGCGAATACCGGCCAGAGCAAAGGTAGAATGAGACGAAAGATAAGCTTTTCGTTCGGCACAAAAATGCCGAAGTGAAAACATTTTTCGCACGATTTTACATGTGGTTTTGGCGTCCCGATTTACCACTGGGTCGCTGGATGCCGGTGCAAACCCAAAACCCCGACTCGACTCTCGATCGTTACCTTGCCGAGCAGACGTAACATGCATTTTTTTTTCTACTTCGTGTACTTATGTAATTGCAAGTTATAGTCGACATCCCCTGAACGCTCGCTTCGTCATCGTAGACGGAAAGATTTTTTTTTTTTATAAACAACTCACGGAACGACGATTCGAAGGAGCGTTGTTACCTTGTTCTCCCCCTCAATGTACTCGTCAATGAATGAATAATAAAGAGACTTTTGTCAAAGAGAAACAGTCGGTATGATGATTATTGAAATGCTTTGATTTGAAGATAGAAAACAATCTCTCACGATCGCTCATTATTATTCATTCGAGACTCTCGTCCATTTCTTCTACGCCAATCCGGCTGATCGATCAATTTCATGTCGATGTCGAAAAAACTCAATTCCCAGCTTGCGGAGAATCCTCCTTTGGAAGCGGACGATGTCGAGGCCGAGGAGACTCGCGATTATAGTTTAAATCCTTCGATTGAAGAAAAAGAGAAATCCATCGTGATCACTCATTATTATTCCTTCGAGACTCTTGTCTATTTCTTCTCCGCCAATGCGGCTGATCGATCAATTTCATGTTAATATCGAAAAAAAAAAAAATGCTCAACTTGCAGAGAATTCTCCATCGGAAGCCGACGATATCGAGGCCAAAGCGACTCACGACTACAACTGAAATGCTTTAATTGAAAAAAAAAACGATCTTTCACGATCGCTCGTTATTATTCATTGGAGACTCTCCTCCATTTCTTCTCCGCCAATTTGGCTGATCGATCAATTTCGTGTTTATATCTAACAAAAAAACTCAATTCCCAACTTGCAAAAAATCATTATTATTATTTATTCGAGACTCGTACATTTCTTCTCCAATCAATCCGCCCGGTTAATCAATTTCATGTTGATATGTCTATAAAAAAATTAAATAAAAATTTATTTCCAACTAACAGAGGATCCTCCTTCGGAGGCAGACGACATCGAGGCCGAGGAGGTTCCCGAAAACGAGGAAAAGAGTGTCTCGAGTTCGGGCACGACGAAAGCGATCGAGTCGCCTTCTCCCTCGCCCGTTCCGTCGAAAACCACCGAGACGAAGACCATATCCACGTCGACGTCGCCGATCAGAGAAATCGCTCCGTCCGCGGTTTCCTCGGCGACCGCCTCGCCGATCCCACCTTCCTCGACGAAAATCGATGAACTTCAGACTTCGCCTGTTCTGAAAGCTTCGAAGAATGTCGGGGAGCCACAGGTAACTCCACCGACGGCCTCGACCACAATTTCCATCGAAAGAGGAACTTCGCCTCCACCGCAGGACATCTCGACGCAAGTGAGTTCGACCGTAGATCACATACGGTGGAATCTCTCACGGAGCCACATTATTTTGCCGAAACTTCAATCGGCCGAATCGACGTATGGCCGAAAATCGTGTGACCGAACACGAATCTTCCGAATCGTCAAACTTCTGAAACTTTATTTCCGAATTGTCAAATTTCCAAAACTTTATTTTTCCGAATCTTCATTTCACCAAACGTTGCTCTCAGGAAATGGTAGTTGCCCGAACATTATTTCTTCGCATCGTTATTTAACCGAACGTCATGTTTCCTGATTCGGAAAAACAACGTTTGGTTCAATGACAATTTGGAATAATAAAGTCTTGGAAATTTAATGATTCGGAAAAATAAAGATTCAGCAGTTCGACGATACGGAAGAAGTACGTTCGAACCCCTAGGAATTTCGGCCACACGAAAATTGGGCCCATTGAAGTTTCGGCAAAATAATGGGGTTCCATCTCTCACCTTGTTACCTTCGCTTAGCTTTAATTATCGTTTTCTTCATTGAGAAGTTAATTCTGAGAAGTTGAGTGAGTTAACTTCACTGAGAAGTTAGGACGCATGCATGCGTAACTCCGTATTCAACGAGGTACCTTATCACGTGAGAAATTCCACTGTGCACAGTGAAATAAATAGGTATTAAAGTTTCTTGTCCAAAAAAGTCCACAATTCTTTTTATGTTAATTTTACAAAAAAAAATCTTGTCCATTTTACAAAAAATGTGTGTCAATTTTACGAATATTTTTTCTAAAATTGACAACAAAATAATTGTGGATGTTTGTAGACAAAAAGAAGTTTGCCAAATGTACTAATATTTTTTACTGTATATAATGAAAGCCCGTGCGCGCAAACCGACTAACGATGGGACTTGACAAAATTTTCAGACGTACGACGTGCTTCCGTTGAAGTCGAACAGAAACATGAAGAAATCGAATCTGTTTCTCAACAACGACGACAGCGACACCGAGGTAAATTTGCGTAAAAACCTTCGATACCAATGTGACTCGAATAATAACAAATCTCGAACGAGAATATGTTTTAGGAGAGGATCCGGTTCATCAACAGTCCTGATCTGTATCCGAGGCCTCCTCAGCATCAGCAGCATTATCTCGCGCAACCGAGCTCGTCGCAATGCACGAGAAGAAACTCCATTGACTCGACCTCACAGCTCTATCATTATCATTCTAGGGTAAAACAATTTGAAACAGAGAGCAAAACAATCGAGTGAACCCCGTCACGGAGATAATCCGTTGCTTTATGTGAACGTCACGTTTTCTTGTTGTCTTCCTTACTTCTTGTTTTTACCGCTTATCGTCTCTTCGTTGTTAATTCTAACGCTTGTTTCGACCCCGTTGTCGTTTTTATTTTACGTAGCCTCGGTGTGAACGCAGTAATTTTAGATAGGCCTTCGTTATCATAATTTTAATTAGTTTTATGATAATCGTAGTCTCAACGAACTCGAGAATCGAGTTTATAGAGAAGAAAAAATGCTCTATTCGAAGAGAACGCATGCATTCCACTTCGCAAACTTGCGAAGCTTTCCGTCGAGTTTCGGCGATTCTCAGCCAATCGTCGTGATATGGGTTTTAAGTTCCCTTGTTTTTAATTTTTTAATGTCATTTTCTAGTTCGTAGAATTTGAGTTGTTGCTTTTTTTTCATTGAAAAATTTGTTTCAGGAACCCAGCCAGTCAAGATACGTTCCGGATCCGATGCCGGCTGGCGTCGTTCAGCCAGGTGTGTCGACTCTGACTCGCCAGGGTCTCGAACTGGTCGAGCTTTTGCGCGAAGCCGAGAAGTACGGATTTTCCGCTGACGATATTCAAGTTGCCCTGGCCCAGGGCGCTACGGATCCTGTGGACTGGCTCGTCAGACAGTGGCCTCACTTGATAGAAACCGTTCAAGTGCTGGTGACCACCAGGGGAAAAGAAATGCCCGACAGTACCGACGACGTTGGCATACTTTCGCCGAGCGAAGCTAAGGAAGCTCTGCGACTGTCGAAGGGCGACGTATGGTCAGCTGTCGCCCGAGCTATCCAGCAGAGGCAGCGAAAAGTTAGTTGCTTCGATCTCTTGCATGCATAAAAAAGAGCCCGGTTATGTCGGCATTGAAATGCCGACGACTCTTCTGTCGTCGAATGCCGACGGCACACGAATGTGTTCGACTCTTCTTTTTATATATAAAGCAGTGAATAACTTAGCTAACGTAAATCCTCGAAAGAGATTCTACAAAATATATATCTGAGAAAAATGTTATTAATTTAGGAAATTTTGTGCCTGCTTGCGCGGGAATAATGGAAAATTTTTATTTGTTTTTTTTTCTGAATGATACTTTACGCATCCATTTATAATATCCAAGATTTTTAATGCGAAAAGTAGTAAATGACCCAGTTAACATGTATCCTCCAAAGAGATTTAAACAAAATATGTCCAAGGTAAAAAATGTAACTAAGTTATGGTATTTTGTGTGTTTCCAGTGCGCGGGGATAATGGCAAAAGGTAATTTCACGATGATCGAAGTCGTGAAGGCTCTAAACGCCAACGCTGGCAACGATGATGCCGCTTTGTTGGAACTCCAAAAGAATCAGTTGAAACCGTTCTTGATGAGAATTTGGGGTCCGCCCGCGGGGGTGGAGAACGAGGAAGCTGCTCCTCGCGTGGGTGAGTTAAGCGGCGGCCAAGCCGGTCTGTGTAAAAACGTGGCAGCGTTTAATAACATTTATTTATTTATCAGGTAAAACCCCTTTGCAGATCGATATATACGTATCGGTCAAAAATTATAATGGCACTCAGAAGAGTCGTATAATCATGAATATACCCTGGATAGCATTATCAGTGTAAATAATATAAAATTGGAAGATGATAAATAAATAGATAAGGAGAAAAAGAGCAAAAATTTGGGCTCGATGGCCAATCCTGTTTATTCACATCATGTGCGTGGCCGAAGAAATAATATGTCAGAACTGCAAACGTTGTTTACGGTCCACGCCGTTAATTGATTTAGATAATTTTTTCAAATGAGTATTGTTAAGCCTCATGAATTGTCGATAATTATTATCCTCGTCACTTTAATAGTTTGTTAAATTTTTGGACAATAGTCGGGATGTCTGGGTTCCACGAGACTCTTACGATTACTCGAAAGCTGATCACGAGTCTCCGAATTATTTCTTAACATCCACCTTTCACGCTTTCTCCCTTAATCGCTCATTTTTTTTACGTATCCTTGATTATTCGCCTTGTATCATCTGGCGTCTGGTAATTCTCACTCTTTTCAATCGCTCGATGGGGTTTCCTATGAACTTATAATCGGGCTCCACCCGTTTTCACTTAAATAAATAAATAAAATTGCGAACGAAAAGAAATCGATTTGAGAATAATTTTGATTTTTCTAATTTTTCAGAAGCAGCCGGTGCGATCGGTGATTTATCGGGAATTCACGAACGCCTACCGGACGGATCGGATAAGGAAGCTAAGAAGCAGGTAATGTCTCCCGTAGTTGATGATTTCGTGGCGTTGCAGGCCGACTCTCGACGGCTATCGAGGACTCCGAGCGACGAGGATCGCACGTTGACGGAGGGAGATAAAGCGAAGAAAACCAGCGGTAATAATCCGGTCGATTTATTCAGCAGTTATGATAGAAACGATACTCCGGCGGCCAGCGTTCGGAGCATGTCGACGAAGAAACACGAGGAAGAAACTCGTGTCTCCGAGAGCATCGAGAAAGGTCAATCGGCAACGGTCAAAACGCAGGAGAAACAAGATTTAACGTCGCTTCGAGAAGAGAAGCGAATTTCAGATAAATCAGCGATCGTCTCCAGCGCGGCCTCGCCTTCTTCGATACCGGCCACTCCTCAGTCTACTTTGAGCAGCAAAGTATCCGAAACGACCGCAGGCAAGACTCCGGTATCGAATCGCACCAACGAAGCCGAGCCCGCGGAAACAAAAACGGAAACTCCGAAAGCTGAAGAGGAAAAACCGAAAGACGAGGCTCCACCGATCTCGGCTTCGTCTTCAGCCTCGTCTTCGACAAACGAGAACGTCAAATCGGAGCCGGTGACAGTCGAGCAATTGTTGTCGGCGGTGAGGGGACTGCCGGAGCAACTTGCGGGACCGTTGACGGCCGCGCTGCAAGGTTTGTCCCCGAAAACCGTCGTGGAATCGCCGGCCTCGATTGCGAGTATCGAAGAAGCTAAAACGACGGAATTCGACGCTAAATCCCCCGAATCCGAGCACTCTTCGCAGGCGAATTCAGCGGCCGTCGAGGCGAATATCGAGGCGAACGATGAGGTTTCAAAATTGCCCGAAACCAAAGTTCTTAGCAAGAGCGACCCGATCGAGAGAAACGAGAGTTCGGAGACGAAAGTTGTTTCGTCCGTCGAAGGGGAAACGGAGGAAACGGTACGTAAAGTAGCGTGTGATGAGATCAGTTCATCGATCACTAACGTCATTGTCGCGGATGAGGTTCGCGCGCCCGAAACGAATTCAGCGTTCACAGAGAGGACCGGAGAGCCGGTGACTGAATCGCTTCGGGCGGAATCGTCCTCGCGCAAATTCATCGAACTAACCGACGAGAGGGCCAGAGAAGAGATTTCGCTGGTGGCCGCGAGAGAATCCCCGATGCCTCGCTTAGACACTAAAATTATTAGCAAACCCGCTGTAGTGGAAAATCCTCCGAATCCGGAACCCTCGTCGTCCCGCCTCAATCTGAGATCACTCAGGAGCAAATTTACAAATATGATGGCGAAACTGCCGTTGTCCAAGGCCGGTATGGCCTCGTTGAAGATGAGTGCATCATCGGCCCCGCAAAGTTCCCCTCCCGAAGCTGCGTCGAGCGTCCGGAAATTAGACCCACCCGAACCTCCGGTCGAAGCTCCGGATAACTCGAGAACCGTCGAAGTTCGTCCGAGTAACAATGCTTTAGCTTCCGTCCAAGCTTCCCCCACGCTTAGACCATCGACCATCGAAGCTTCGACACCTTTGGTCTCGAGTGAAAGTCTCACACTAACAAACAAAGCTTTACCGACTAACGATCAATTCTCCGGCGAGCGACCGGAAGTTATCGAGGAAGATAAGACCTCGAGGGTCCTCGAAACACCGAAGAGTGTCGAGAAAGACAACACCTCGAGGGTCCTCGAAACACCGAAGAGTATCGAGAAAGACAACACCTCGAGGGTCCTCGAAACACCGAAGAGTATCGAGAAAGATAACACCTCGAGGGTCGTCGAACTATCGGAGAGTATCCAAGAAAATAACACCTTGAGGGTCTTCGAACAACCGAACAGTGTCGAGAAAGACAACACCCCGAGGGTCCTCGAACCATTGACGAGTATCGAGAAAGATAACACCTCCAGGGTTCTCGAACCATTGACGAGTATCGAGAAAGATAACACCTCGAGGGTTCCCGAAACACTGAAGAGTATCGAGAAAGATAACACATCGAGGGTCATCGAAACACCGAAGAATATCGAGAAAGATAACACCTCGAGGGTCCTCGAACCATCGACGAGTATCCAAAAAGGTAACACCCCGAGAGTCCTCGAAACACCGAAGAGTGTCGAGAAAGACAACACCTCGAGGGTTCTCGAACAACAGGAGAGAATCGAGACAGATAATACTTCGAGCGTCCTTGAACCACCAATGAGTATCGAGAAAGATAACACCTCGAGGGTCCTCGAACCATCGAAAAAAATCGAGAAAGACAACACCTCGAGGGTCCTCGAACCATCGAAAAAAATCGAGGAAGACAACACCTCGAGGGTCCTCGAACCATCGAAAAAAATCGAGGAAGACAACACCTCGAGGATCCTCGAACCATCGAAAAAAATCGAGGAAGACAACACCTCGAGGGTCCTCGAACCATCGAAAAAAATCGAGGAAGACAACACCTCGAGGGTCCTCGAAACATCGAAAAAAATCGAGGAAGACAACACCTCGAGGGTCCTCGAACCATCGGAAAAAATCGAGAAAGACAACACCTCGAGGGTCCTCGAACAACCAAAAAAAATCGAGGAAGACAACACCTCGAGGGTCCTCGAACCACCGAAAAAAATCGAGGAAGACAACACCTCGAGGGTCCTCGAACCATCGAAGAGAATAGAGAAAGACACTCTCACAGCTTCCGATACGAATTCTCCGGAAGTAATCGAGAAGCCAAAGTCACAAAAATCGTCAATTTTCTTGCAGACGAGTGCGACGAGCGTTGAACCTGTTAAATTTACGAAACGCAGTACAATCTACATAGAACCGCTCTCGATAAACGAGAACCAAGTGGCCGCTTCCCCGATCGCTTACGATGTCCCGGTCGAGTCGGTTCCCAAGCCCGAAGTGGTGATCGTCGAATTGATACCCCAGATCGACGTCAGACTCCACGAAACCGAGGCTGGCGGTTCCAGAGAAGAGAAAAAAATTGACTCGATCTCGCGAGAAGAAGCTATCGTAGCTTCGATTAACGAAGAGCTCGAGGCAGTCGTTTCGATCCTCGCAGCTTCGAGTCTCGAATTTACGAAAACTACCGCACGAATTCCGTCGCAAATGCTCGACGCGCCGAAACCACCGAGGCAGGCTTTGATTTCAACGAGTCCGGCCGATAGCTTCGAATTCAAGGTCACCGGCTCGCCGGCCATTGCGGTCAACGATTGCGCACCCGTTCAAGAATCCCCGAAGCTTCATCTTCCCCTCCGAGTCGACGCTCAATCTGCTTCAATCGATATGGAAAAAAAATCCAAAAAAATTGTCGATCTCGCCGAGTCCTTCGGTGAAGAGTCGATCGACCTTGGTCTGAAACCCCTCGAAGCTGCGCTTGACCTCGCACCGACCGACGCGTCGATCAATCCGGACGATCGACTCAATATCGACACACTCAAAGAATCCAAAAAAATTGTCGCTGTTTCAGAGTCCTTCGAAAATTCGATGCTTCTTGGTCCCAAATCCAACGCATCAATAAAACCCGATGGTCGACTCAAGGTCGATGCACTCAAAAAATCCGGCGAAGAGTCGATCGACCTTGGTCTGAAACCCCTCAAAGCTGCGCCTGACCTCGCACCGACCGACGCGTCGATCAATCCGGACGATCGACTCAATATCGACACACTCAAAAAATCAAAAATAATTGTCGCTGTTTCAGAGTCCTTAGGCGAAAATTCGATACTTCTTGGTTCCAAATCCGGCGCATCGATAAAACCCGATGGTCGACTCAAGGTCGATGTACTGAAAAAATCCTCGAGCCCTTCAAAAGCTAGACCGAGGTCTCCGACGAGGCGGTCCTTGGTGAGGCGAGTTCCGCTGAGGCCTCTGAAGAAATATGCTGCAGCGTCGAGGAGAGCCTCGACGACGTACGGCAGCGTGCCGAAGAACGCGACGTTGTCGAAGGCGAAGGAAGTTGCCGACGAGGTAGCCAAAAACTCGGTTCTCACGGCTGAGAAGGAGAACGAGCCAGTGGAGACGAAATCGCCCGCAGCGAGAAGCAAGGACGTCGAGGCTGGTCCGAGGACCGCGAAGAGGAAAGAAGAAACGAAGCCTCAGGTCACCGCTCAGGTGAAGAGTAAATCGGCGCCGATTGCACCGAGGACGAAATCCACGGAATCGAGCCCGATAAACCGAAAATCCGAAGCCACCAACACCGCAAGAAAAGTCACGAATATTCCGACAAAGATCAGCGAGGAGCGAAGCGCCGAGGAAAAAAAAATGCGGCAAGCTGAGGACAAAATTGTGGAGAAAAAGCAACCGGAAGTCCCGTCGACGAAGAGCAGAACACCCTCCAGGATTCCGGTCTTCAAGGGCAAGCCTCGCGCTCCGGCTCAAAGTGTCTCGGTCGCTAGAGAGAAGTTCATCGAGGTGAGAGCATCGAAACCGGAAGCGACGAGCTCCAAGTTCCCGACGACCAAAACTCATAATCGTCTCGAAAAACCATCTCCGCTTACGACGCCGGCAGTTCGCAAGATAGTTATTCACCAAAACGTCAATGGTATCGAAAAAATTGAGACCGTGGGTGTCGAAATCACCGATGAGTTGACTTCCGGTAACGCGGGAAGGAAAAGCGCGATAGTCGAGGATTCGAAGAAACCGGAAGTCGCGGAGGCCGCTGAGAAAGAAGACAAGAACTTATCAGCGGTCTGCGCTGAAGCTGCTGAAAAAGTCGTCACTGAGGGCAAAAACGAAGAGTCGAAGGCTCTCGAGGAAACACCTCGAAGTGAAGAAAACAAAGAACCGGAAGCGTCGCCAAGTTTCGATGCTGAAGAAAACAAGGAACCGGAAGCGTCGCCAAGTTTCGATGCTGAAGAAAATTCGGAGGCCGACGAAGAATCGATTTACTCCGAGGCTGAGGAAGCTTCGGATTCTGACGGGAAAGAGGATATCGATGCGTCTTACTCGGACACGAGCGAGAGCAGGTCGGAAGTCTCTCGGGCTTCGGGCGGTCGAAGTTCCGAAGAAGAAATTACCGACGCCGAGCTCATGCTGCAGAAGACACTGGACGGTATTAAAGCTGTTATATCGGACAGCGAGTCAGAGAGTCCCGAAGAGCAGGAGGTTGACGAGAGCGAGGAGGAAAGTGAGGAAGAATATTCGGAGCGCGAGGAGTCCGAGACAAAATCGGACAGCGCTTCCGAAATTGATGAAGAAGAAGAAGAAGTGGAGGAAGAGGAGGAAGAAGAAGAGGAACAGCCGTCGGTAATCGAGATATTGATAGCCGATCGTGTGGCGGAAAAAACAAAAGCCCAGCAGGTCGTTGAAGCCAACGTAGCTAAGAGCGAGGACGAGGTTCGAGAAGCGTTGAAAGAGACGAGAGAAGTCGATGGGAAAGAAGTTAAAAATCAGCGAAGCGACGTCGCGGATAAAAATGCGGAGGACCGAGGGGGAAAGTCTTCGAAGGTTGAGACAAAGTCCAGAGTTCCGTCGTCCCCGAAGTCGAGGACTAACGGTGCGAAGGAGACGTCGAACAAGCCGAGGACTGCGAGGTCGATGAGGGTTTCCGAGCCCGAAGTCACCGTCGAGAGAAAAGTGCCGAGGAAGCGTTTCTCGATAGTGGCGAGTTACGTTCAGCAGTTTGAGGGCGAAGTTGTGGCGGAGAAGAGCCGCGTCGCGAAGACGCCCGCGGCTGAGGACAAGCCGGATGACTCTCCCAAAAACGAGAGGGAGGTCAGTGAAAAAAAAAAAAAAACAAGTCCCGAGTGAAAAAAAAACAAAACAAAATAAAACCAAAAAAAATCTCCAACCATCCACACTGTCGAGCATCAACCTCCCGAGCTACCAATGTCTACAAACGAAGCTCGAACTTAAAAAAAATAAAAATGCAAACTGAATTCTGTCTAGGGCAAAGAGGAACGGATTTTTCGAGCACGTTTTGTTTTGTCAAAAACAACAACAAAATAATATTCTAGTCCTTTAGATTAATAACTCGTACGAGTGTCTTTTCACATCCGTAATGTATGTCTCGCACTTGTCTAATAGATAATTGTAGAACCTTCTCGACGAGGTGAGTATATTTTTTTTTTTTTATTTACTAAAACGTACAATATAGTTATCGCTTTCCTCTTTCATCATTTCCTGCCATTGATTGTCGAATTATTTTTTAATGGTGCATCACCATACTATATCAGCGGAGCTCGTTTCTAGACGTTGGTTTTATATATTTTTTTCTTCTTTTTTTTTTTACCTGCATGAAGATTATTGTTAGTTGACCTTGTTATTTCTTCATTTTTTAAACGGACCACTATTCGTACCTGCTGGATCGTCAGTGTTTCTTCTCAGAACCTCGCCCAACTCCCTCGTAAATAAACCAAATAATCTGTCTCGAATCGGACACTAAACATTTTTCGAAAACTTTGTGCAGAGAACCGCGAGACGTTTGCTCGCCGAGGGACGGGTCTCGAGCTACGACGAGGCGGAAATAGCGGCGAGCTTGCTGACCCTCAGCTTCAACGACAACGACGCGATCCATGCGGCCAAGCAGTGCACGAGCGTCGAGGCGGCGCTGGCATTTTTACAGCAGGAGTGCGAACTATGCACGGGACGATTCGCTGTTAGCAATGTGAGGACTTTTTCTTCTTTTCTAACGAAAAGGATTTAGTCGTTAGCTATTGCAAAAATACAATAGCTTAACACTAAAAATAAAAATATAATGCGATCAAAAAATATAAAAATATCATTAAACAATCATTGAAATATCATTGAAATATCATTGAAATATCATTGAAATATCATTGAAATATCATTGAAATATCATCGAAGTATTATAGCTCAAAAGCTAAGATAGCTCCGACAATTGAATTATCAAGACAATGTGTTTTATGAGCTTCTTTTTTTTCTTTACAGATGATGCCGATGCTGAGGTGCGTCCATCGTTGTTGCAACGACTGCGCGAAGAATTACTTCACTATACAGATAAGCGACAGAAATATAATGGACGCGGTATGTCCCTTCTGCAAGGAGCCCGATCTCAAAGACGGCAACGAGGACGAGATCCTCGAGTATTTCAGTATTCTCGATATTCAACTAAAGTCACTGCTCGATCCGCCGATCCACGAGCTATTTCAGAGAAAACTTCGCGATAGAACTCTCGTGCAGGATCCGAACTTCAAATGGTGCGCTCAGGTAAACGAATTCTCGATCTATCAGATCCATTCATTTTTCTTTCTAACGATTCACTTCAGCCAACACTCATATCGTATTTTTTTCTTCAGTGCTCTAGCGGATTTTATGCTAATCCGAATCAGAAGCGCCTGATCTGTCCTGACTGCCAGTCCGTTACGTGCGCATTTTGTCGGAGACCGGTACGTAAACCTTAATGTGCAACATTTTTGTTTTCACATTACTGATAATTTATTACTTGTATATTTATTTATTTAGCAGTAGATCTGTTGTCGCTCGGGCGAAACTCTTATTTTTCGACCGGAAGTGTCTTTATACGGGAAATACGTCACTTCCGGTTTCAAATTCTCATTTTCGACAGGAAGTAACGTGGTTCCAGTCGAAACAATGAGATTTTCTAACCGGAAGTAAAGAATTTCCTATTTAAAAATGAAAATATTACTCATTTAAAAATAGTATAATAGGGGAATAATTATCAGGGCCTGGGGGGGGGGGGTTCCCTGAGGGAGTTGGAATAATCAACCTCCTCCTGCCTCTATGAGGAGGACAAATTCCTTTAGGGGGAGAAAAAACTCCCTTAAGGGAGGGGGAGGCAAACTTACAAAAAAGAACACAATTTAAAAAATATTTCTATTAAATAAGATTTATTTATTTATTTTTCGTTATACCGCGTTTCAGTGGGAGAAGCAACACGAGGGAATAACGTGCGACCAGTTTGCCGCTTGGAAGGACGAAAATGATCCGGACAATCAAGCCGCCGGTCTCGCCAAACACATGGCCGACAATGGAATAGATTGTCCGAAGTGCAAGTTTCGATATTCGCTGTCACGTGGAGGTCGGTATCGCTATCCACGCTTCGTTACGAGTCTCAACGATTATCGTCAAACGATTTAATTCACTGGTAATTTTTCTTCTCCGGCCTCGCACTCGTAGGTTGCATGCACTTCACCTGCAACCAGTGCAAGTACGAATTTTGCTGCGGCTGCGGCAAGGCCTTCGTAATGGGTGCGAAGTGCCCGGTGAGTCCGTACTGCGCGAAGCTCGGTCTTCACTCTCATCATCCGAGGAATTGTCTCTTCTATCTGCGGGACAAGGAACCCGCTCAGCTTCAGCAGCTTCTTCGAGAAAATGGAATCGAGTACGACACGGTGAACGTCTCGAACGACCGGAAGTGCAAGGTTCAGCTTCAGAAAGAAACTCCAACGGGCGTCGTCGATGCGGTCTGCAACTCCGACGTCGTCGCCGATCACGCTGGATTGTGCAGGTAAGAAATATCTACCGGAAAGAGTTCTCCAATCCGCAGCGAAGAATTCCGCAGCCGAGGAGGAAGATCGACATGAGAAATGAAAAGAGAATTTCCGTACGGCAAGTAAAATCGCGAGTATCGACTCGGAAACGGTCGAAACGAAGAAGAACAGAAAAGAAGATGATACGTCGGGAAGAAACAGGATCGCAGGTTGATTGTGACTGTACAGAATTGTCGCGAGGAAAGTCAGCGGTTTGACAAATAGTATTGTGTTGTAATGAAATATTTCGACTGGAATTTCATCGATCTATACAAAAATTCTTATTTTAGTGTGGAAGTTAACAGGAACTTTGCGAAAAAGGATATTTTCGCGGTTGAGAAAAATAATTTTTTTTCTCAACGGAAAGCACGGTGAAAATATTTCTCGGTATATTTCTGAAAATTTGTCTGAAAGTCTCGGGAAATTTATCACAAATTTATCTGGAAAGTCCTCTGAATTTCTCAAAGTTTTGGCACTTTTCTGAAAAAGTCAAAAAAATTTCTGAATCTGAACATGTTCTGAAAATCTCTGATTTTGCCTGACAACTTCTCTGAAAAACTATGAACTTCCTTGATATTCTAAGGATGTTCTCGTAATAACTATGAACTTTATAGTTTTTCTCTGGCTATAAAGTTTCTATATTCATGAGCATTTAGCTGGAAAACTCAAATTTTTGCTGATTTACAGCGAGTAATAAAATCAGAGGTTTCTGTAAAGACTCTGAATTTTACTGAAGGACTTAGGTCGATGGCCAATTGGCAATAAATATATATGTTCCCAATAATAATCGACCTTACGTCATGCTAAGTACCAAAAATTGTTCCATCTGGTATGTTGTCAATAAATCCACTTCTATTACTACTCTGAATTTCTCTGATAAATTGTGACTGCTGAAGGTGGTCGCGAGAAAATGGTAGAGATATTTGGCAAATAGCAGAGAAACTCGGAGAAAAATGTTGGAACATCTCTGAAAATCACTGAGACGGTCCTGTTACAGATTTTCAGACAAATTATCAAAGAAATATTTTCACCAGAGAAAGAAGTCTCGGCTCTCGAAGGGTTAATAAATAATTTCCATTCAGGATCCATTACGTAGAATATCTCGTGAGAAAGATTCGTACCGCGAGACTGGAGCCGCTGTCGTTGTTGACCGTCGACGACTTGGAGACTTGCGTGCGACGCGCTGGCGCGCCGATGCCGCCGACTTGTTACAAGCGCAACGAGGAAGACTATCGTCGCGATCTAGTCGAGGTAATTCAGGATCGAGGGAACAGTTGTTTTTAATTAAAGTATGGGTACTTTTCCCCGCAGGCAGCACTACGTTGAGTACCTGGCGGGCCTGGTGCTCAAGGGAAAACTGGACCCCGTGGCGATCTTTGATTTGAACGACGCGAAGCAAGAATTGCGCCGACGGGGAAAAGTCCCCCCTGCTAAAGATGTGGAAATGTCCGAGCAGGATTATCTGAAGGCGTGCATTCAGGTGATTTCACATGCCGCAAACATGATTTCACTTTAATACACGCTTGCCCGCCTCTCCTTATAATTTATCGTTATATAATAATTATCGGTTGATTTATTTTATTCAAGAATTTTACTAATGAAAAAAATTCGTCTGTTCTCCAGGTTGTGCAAAAGGAAATCCCGTTGGAATGATCGTGAGGCAAAAATAGTAAAAAAAAAAAGGAAAATGAAAAAACAAACAAGACTTGTTAATGTATACTCATCGGAGACAATATATGTATTTTAATTAATTTATAAGGATCAAACTTAGATATTAATATTTGCGAATGAAATAAAGAGATATAAATAATATAAACGACGTCATCGCTGCCGATTTACTTTTGCAATGTCGCATAATCCTTGCCTCGATCCTGCAAAAGAGTGTGAGTGAAATTTTTTTATTACAATCAATTACAGTGTATTGTCCATTGAATTCGTTTATTTCTCGTCGTTTCCAATTTCATCAAGACACTGCTGTACAATGGGGAAAAATATGTTATTTTTGTTTGTTTGTTCATTATTTTTTTTCTTTTTTTTTTTTCTTTTGACATTAGGCGTAGATACAATAGTAAATGCTTAATTCGTATCGTAAAGATTGTTATTTAATTATATTTATATAGGAAGTCTGAGGGAATCGGCTATCATAAAAACTGTACAATAACGAATATCGTTATTAAATCGCAGTTAAGAGATATGAGATGTCGACACAGTCCATTGAGCACAATTCACCTTAGACCCAAAAACGTTGTCACGGACTGGATTTACTTTATCCTTCTCTATGCCTGCGGAATTCACTAGTGTAACTATTATTGTATATTTCAATAACAGACTAAAAAAGATATTTAATTATCGATTAGGTTTGCTGATTGCCATGACAAAAAATAGCCGATGCCGCGTTGCAACCAACTAATGTAACGCGTTAATCGATTTTGTTAATTTTTTTTTCTCTCGGTAATACGTAAAAAGCTGACTAGCAAATTTCACAGATCACAGGTAAAAAGGGATCGCGTTTCGCGTCCCATTCTAACGTGGGTGTGCTGCACCACAGAGGTATATTTTCGACATTTTTTTTTTTTTTTTTTCGTCGCAACGTCGTCCCTCGGCGCAAGAGGAACAACGAGTGCTCCGTAATTCGCTAATCGCTCAATCACGTCAAGCGTTTTATCTATCTCGGCAGTTTACAATTCGCATAATTCGTCGTACTGTATTAAACAATAAATTGGGAACATGATTATTTTTTTTGTCTATAGAAACGAACGTATATCGACTAAATGCAAAATTAGTGTCGCGCGCGGAAATCGTTGGACGAACTTAACGCGCACACGGCAAAAAACGGCGCTTAAGTAAAACGAGGATTCCGCTCGTCTTCTTTATAGCGATACGTACAATTAAGTGAACACGAATCTGGGTATACAAGCGCAGGTAAAGCAACGAGGAGTCTTTTCTTTTCTTTTTCTTCTTCACATTAAATTCTAATTCTCGTTTGCAAGATTCTTAAACAACAATTACAATTGAAGGCAGTTCGGAACGTGATTAATTTTTTTTCCCTCAGTCACGTGTAATTAATTAATCGTGAGCGATAATATCGAAAACGTCGTCTCTGAACAGTCTTGGCAAAGTAAAAAAAAAGCGAATGTGAAAAAATAATAATTAGCGTTTCTCTCGTCATACAAAATCACACGACACGGACGTTAGCCACATTACATTTTTTTAAATATATATATAATCACCTATGCGCTAAACTTAACGTAATATTCAATAAATAAATATGCGAAGCCAGTGAAAGCGCAGACCAATGCGAAACGATGATTTCAGTGCGTTGGTCTGATACAATACAATACAATACGGCGTGGACGAGCACTTAAAATTATATTATAAATAAGAACGAAAATATAATTTTTTTTTAAATAGACATTTGCAACGTAAACAACGAAAAATATAATATGTTAATAAAAAAATAATAATACCGAGACGCTTAACGCGTCTCATTCGAAATACGAAACACCGCGCGAACGAATATAAATCAGCGAAATTGATAAATTATTAAACACTCCCGGACCTATTATTAAATCCTCCCGGACTTTGGATCGGGGTTGCTGCACGTTTGTTATCCTTTGAACTATACTATTTACACTGTTTACATGTTCAGGGTGTTTCGACCTTCCAACGAAAATAATACATTTATATTGTGCTCACTATGCGTTAAACTATTGCACTCTACTCACAAGGTACCTCAGTGATTCACGAACGTAAATAAAAAAAAAAATACATTTACGACGGTGCAACTGTGTCGATCCAAAGAAACATCGAAATTAAACTCCAACATAATCGCTATTTGATACAGCAATAACAAATACTAATTGACAAAAAAAACAAAGAATACTCATGTGCGACACGATATTAGCAATTCTGTATGTATGTACATGCGTATTGTGCGTTTTCGTAACATATTCGTTGTTTTTTTTCTTTTTAATAATCGAAAGTTATTGACTATAAAATACTATGAGTAAGTTAATTACAATCACTTTTACAAAGTTACAAGGTATACAAGCTGTGTGCTACGTCGCTCTCGGATACTTTTTTTTCTTCTTCCTGCTCGCGCGAATAAAAGAGCTGCGGCGTTGGGTGAGCATTAAATTTTTCGCGTTTTTCCTCTTTCGTCTATAATTAATTATCGGATGTCCGAACCGCCAATCGCTCATTTCTAACAGTCGTTAAGACGAAAAAAAATAAAAATTACTCGTATCACAGCACGTGGATATTAATCGATGGAATATAATCCAATAACTTCTTTTTTTTATAATTGTCTAACGATTATCGGGGGGTTTTCTTGGCGATTTGCCGAGTGAAAACGGTACGGCATGACCGCGTTCCTCGAAGCGTTCGAACTCGTGGAATAAAAAAAGAACAACAATAAGCCCGTAGATTTCGTAGTGGAGACGGAATCGATGCGGATGGATGTGTTAACGTTTTTTTACGAGACTGACTCCTGACCGGGCCGGTGCCTGCCAACCGCGATCGACGTTTTACATTTGGAAAAAATCGCAGGTCAGCTCAAGCCTTATCTTTTTTTTTAACGTCTATCTTTTTCAAAATTTACGCTACTAAGTTCACTTGTGTACAACGACCGACGTAACTCTCGGACGCACTGATTTGTGCAGATAAGGACCTTGCGCTTTTTACCGGTCGTCGCATGCCGAAGACATTTTTCGGGCGATACATTTACGCGGAGATCGGCGCGGTTAATTACTTAAAAAAAATCGCCCTGCCAATCTCCGGTTCAACGTGGCCGCGTGAGCTTCAACGCGAAGCGACCGACAAACGTAGTAAGTAACGGTTGAAATATTCGCCTCCGCTATGACTAGAAGCGAAAAAGATTCGTCGTCCGGGGTCCCTCGGAGATCGCGCCGATCGCGTTCGATCGTCGGCCGCGAGATCGTCGACTACCCGGCGAACAAAAATTATCGTAAATAGGAACACTTTTGTAACTATGGAAAGTACACATATGAATCGTAACGGTAGTTATATCCAAGAGAGATAATCTTATCAGGGCGAACATTTTTTTTTTTTTTTTTTTTGCCGATTGGCATGAAGTAGCAAAGACTCGCGAATGACACTGCAGTGATATGTCAGCGATCGCTTCAGCTCCCATCGTAGCTCGAATGATCGTATCGGCGATAAGAAAAAATTGTGGAATGACGAAAACTCGATTCGGCTCGTTGCGCGCTTCACGATCGAGATCCGCCGCTCGCGATTCGATCGACTCGGGCTCCGCGGAATTATCGGGTGTGTTGTAAGACAATGGCATAAGAATTTGGTCCAAAAAACAGTTCGATCTTCAACCATTTTTTTTAGCGAGTATTCGAAGTACAAGGTCATATTTTTACACACTGTTAGTACAAGGTGTTATGAAACTTGAGTTTTTGTTATTGAAAAATATTAATTAACAAATAACAATTAACAACGGACATCGCATCTCAAAATCTATTCGTCCGATTGAATTGAAATTTCTACAGATCCTTGATTATAACATTTTCTAATGTTCAAATAATTAAAAAAAATGTTCATTTATTTGTTAATAACAAACGATCAAGGTTTTTTTTCGTTTCGACGATTAAAGGTCTTTTTCCTATTGTCGAAAAAACGACCTTAATCGTTTGATATTAACAAATAAATTAACTGTAAAAAAAAATTATCCAAATATTTTGTGAAAATTTCAACTCAATCGACGAATAGATATTGAGGTACGATGTGAATTGTGAATTGTTAATTATTAATAAGTCCGTTGTTAATTTATATTTTTCAATAAAAAATCAAAATTCACAACACCTTGTTCTTCCAATACACGCGTTAAAAAAAAATGTTGCAAATCGACCTGTTCTTTGGACCAAATCCTTATGCTAGTGCCGTAAACGAGAAGAGTCGATTGTCGGAATATCACGTGAAGCCGCGTCGATCGTCAACGTGCAGCGATATCTTCGAGAACGCAACGTCGGTAATTCTACTGGCCGGGCGCTCGTTAGGCCGACAGAGAGAAGAAAGCAACGATAAATTCGTTCAGCGAATTTTAATGGCAATGCGAATTTGCCGCCTGCAACGATCGCAGCTCTCCATTGAGGTATCAACTTTTGGACGGTTGGCGCCGCGCGTGAACGACCGACTCACCGAAGACCCACTCGCCGGAGGAATCTTTCTTCGGCGACGATCGGACATCCGGTCGGGAACTAAATGTCCCGCACCACGGCTTTGCTCGTTCTGCTGCTCGAGTTGAGACACTTGCAGGGCTCCGAGGACGCCGCGTTCGAGTGAACCCGCGACGTTATCTGAGGCAGCAGGTCCAGGAGATTGTTGCCCCGAAGATTGCCGGCGAAGCTGCTGCGACCCAAAAACGCGTGGGTGCAGTTGTCGAGACGGGTCTGCAGAATCAGTATGGCGTCCAGGTCGGCCTCACTGAAAACGAAAACGGTTTTTCATTTAATCGTGATATTCTTACGACGTTAAAAATTTTCGACTCGAATCCAACTTCGACACGATCGCTGTTTTTGATCGCCGATTACAAATGTTGATGAAAAAAGCTTAATCTTGTGCAATTCGGTGTCAGGTATTTCGTCTGCCGTTGGAAGAAAAATAGAAAAAAAACAGTCACCGCTCCGACAGAAGAAATGTTTGAAAGATTACTAATTTTCAAATCGAATCGCACTTCGACACGATCGCTATTGTAGATTGCTTTTACAGATGTTTGATTTAAAAAAAGCTTAATCTTGTGCAATGCGATGTCAACTGTTTTGTCCGCCGTTGGAAGAAAAACGCTCACCTCGCTGAGAGAAGAAATTTTTGAAAGAGCTGATTGGGCACGGTTCGCGGCCGATCAACGGTATCCGCGTAAAGTTCCGTTTCTCGATTGTACAGATGCAAGAAGTCCGACAACTGTTTGGCGGTTATAGCAGCCCGGTCTTTGTCGCTCAATTTGCTGCTGGGCAACTGAAACAGAAACAATAAGATGAACTTTGTGCCGTTTAGAACATAGAGCGAGGCGTCGACCCGCGAAAATCTTTCGATGTTTCCGTCGGTCGACGAAAAAAAAAATTGATAAAACCTCGAAAACATTGAGTAAAAATTACCCTGACTCGAGCCCATAAAAATTGTAGGCAAAATAGCCTTTCACGATTATAGTCAAAAACGTAGCAGAAAATTTGGAAGTTCGAAAAATGTAATTGTGACGTCACTTCCGGTTTCAGAATCTCAGTTTTCGACCGGAAATAACGTCATAGGGGAAAACATCACTTCCGGTTATAAAATCGCAGTTTTCGACCGGAAATGGCGTCATTGGCAAACAAGTCACTTCCGGTGTTTTAATCTCATTTCTCGACCGGAAGTGACGTACTTTGGGTATGACGACACTTCATGACACCGAAGATATCTGCATGAGACTAATTTGAATCAAGTTACAACGGCTGTGTTTTTGCATCGCACGAACTTGCCAAAGACAAAATTTGATGTCGTGCAATTATCTTCAGCGTCATCGGAGATCTCTCGGGTCCTCCGTCGAAACGTCGTAATACTTACTGTAAACAGAAACGGTGTGCGCAAATTGCTCGACGATTGCTGAAGGAACTTCATGACTCGATCGCAGCTCGCCCAATCGGCACTGGGCTGTGATATTTTGCGGAGTATGCAGCCCAAGTACAGACCGAAGGCCTTCCTCGCTTCGCCGGGACTGAAAACATGTTGTTCCTCGATGTTTACACAGCGTTTGCGAACGGTGAATGCAAGAAAAACGGTTTATAAAAACCGCTACCATTATCGACAGAGACAGCGTAGCGGGAACTCGTTCGATCGTTAAAATTATTCGCTCACTATGCAAATAACAAACCTTAGCTTATTTCCATCTTGCATCATCTGGGTTATTTGAGCCTTGTACTTGTGCGTGTCGACATCCATGTTCTCTTTGCTGTCGCCCCGGTCCAGACTCTGCTTGTGCCCCTTGACCAGCGCGCGCTCGTATCTCTCATACCTGCGAACGAATTAATTAAAATTTTATGGAACAACGAAAAAAAAAATTCAAGAACATTTCCAGGACTCTTCAAGGACGGACAGACGCGATGGTGGAAGAACGTCCGCATAATTCACCTTGACAATCTGTCGAGCGTTACTTCCGGCACCGGGTAACCCGTCGTTCGGCTAGCGGCCGGAAACAATTGTTCGTGCAGCATCAGATTGTGATTGGTGTTTACTTGTTGAGGACCTCTGCCCGGACCCAGCGGATCGGTAACCATCGGAATTCCGGTTATCGGATCTAAAATATTAAATAAAAATATAATGGAGATTTTCAAAAAGCCTCCTCATCTAATTTACTTTTGTGTAGAAAGCTTCTATGAACAATTATTTTCTGTGATTATTTCCTCATAGAGGAAACTTTTTCGGGAAAAGAAAATAATCGCGTTTAAAAATACAAAAAATCACTAATTTTGGAAATATTCACTACAAAAATTCCCTACAAACTTTGGAGTTATTCGTCGTTTTAGAGTCATGTCCGACGTTTTTTTTCCCACCGATCACGATTCTGCAACTTATTTTACTCTTAGCTCAATATTTGATACGGAAAGTCGCGTCAAAAAGTACATACTAATTTTTCGTAAAATTCAAAATATTCAAAATCTCGGCTGTTTTTCTTTGCACGAACTTTTTTATTTCTTCAAAAATGTTTCTGCGCACTTTAGCTCTTAAAATTTTAGCTACCGGGCAAAAAGTTGTACAGAGATAAAGTATGACCGCCCGATGATTCCTATTAAATTTGGGAAAAATCGATCGAACCGTTTAAAACATTTTGAATTTTTTGAATCTCACGAAAAATTTGAACTCTATTTTAAACGCAATTTTCTGTAATTTTCATAAAAACAAACCTTTCTCTATGAGGAAGCAAAAAAACAACAATTTCAGCGATCTCGCAAAAATATGAGCTCATTTTGTAACACGACGTGACTCACCCAAGTACTGCGAGTACATTTCCCAAGATTTCGGACTCGGAAAGATTCTCACGAAGCCGCCCCTTCGCTCGAACTGTCCCTTCGCCGAGGTGACTATTCTGTGTTGCTCGGAGGACAGACCAGTCAGGTTCGTTTTGTTTTTGGACGTGCTGCGTCTCTTGTGAGCCAGAGTCTCGGCCGAGTGCACGCGCCTGTACTGAAGATTCTGCGGACGTATTATCGGATCGACGGCCGGTATACCGACGAGGGTCAGCAGATCGGACATGAGTGCGGACTTGAGTCTGACGTCGAGCGGCGAGTCGCAGCCTAACGACGGCGTGAGATTCACTTCGAGCAGCCAGGGCTTCAACGTGTCGTCGATGAGAATGTCGAAACCGAACAGTTCTGCAAATATACATTTTTATTACGCTATTGAAAAAGAGAAAAAAACGATGAAGTCGATAATTTCGACTGCATAATTTATCGAAGCGATCCAACGTTTATTACCGAAGCAGGTATCCGGATGTTTGACGAACTGTTTGACACCGCTGACGATGCCCGAGGCAGTGGCGAGAATGGATTTAATTATAATGTCCTCGATGCGCTGCATGAGCAGCTCGGTGTCCTGGCCGATCGATCGGAGATGTCTGAGCAGCGCGGAGAGCGTCCACTTGTGACCGACGTCCTCGGCATCTGGATCGTCGCTCCTGCAAATTCAACTTTGATTATTGATAATCGATAACTTATTAACGGATTGCTCCTTTTAGAGATAAAATTAAATAGAACATTTTAACAGCTATATGACTTAGTACGCTGTGAAAAAAATTGTAAATTTAATACACCGGAACGGGAGTTGTTGTACAAAAATTGGTACATTCCATTTAATGTACAATTGTGGTGAAAAATTAAACTAAATTATTGGATTTAAAGTATTTTTATAATAAAATCAAAGTAAATGATTAAAAGTAAAGTATTTCTAAAGTTTTTAATATACAGTACGTTAATTTTTCTGCACAATTGTACATTAAATTTCATACGTATTTTTTTTACAGTGTAAAATCACATGTGTCCTTAGGCTTCAGAAAAATACAAAATTAAACTAATAACATTAATTAAAAATGAATAAATTACGTAAATTCCGTTAGATTAAATTAATTATTCTTGATTATTCTTAGATTAAATGAATTAAACTTCTTTCCAACAGTTTTTTTTTACGTATCGAAGCGTATCTCGAATAATTGTGGAAATGATCGTACTTGACGTAATCGACGTGAAACTTGTTGATGCTGTAGTTGCAGAGATGCATGCACGGATTCCAAACGTATTGATTTCCTCCCTCGTACTTGACGGTGGCGAATCTCACGAGTCCCTCCTCGTACAGGTAAATCAGCAACGGATCGTAATTCGTCACCGCCACGTACAGACGCAGGTCGCACTTGTGACCGTCGACCAGCAGCGGGTTGTTTATGTATTGCGCCACTATGACGGACTCCTCGTTGAATATCTTCTCCGGCTGTGAATCGTTGAGCAAAAAAAAAAAAAAAAAAGTGAGATCGTTAGTTTGCAACACCGTTATCTCGTTAGTTACGCTACGTCGTATTTTCGTGGAGGACACGAGTTTTTGCTCACACTGTTAACGATGTAGATGCCCCGACCCCTCGAGCTCGCTTTCGGCTTCACTATCCAAGGTCCGCGATATCTGAAGTGGGCGGTCACGAGCTCTCGGGACTCGCTCGGCAGCAGGAATGTTTGAGGTATGAAATCAAAGTTTCTGACGCCCTTGCTTCGCTGCATCGCCTCGATGTTCTTGTAGAGACGATCCTTGCGGGTTATCTCGTACGATCTGAAAAAAATAGATAATAATAAAAAATAGAATAAAATAGTCCTTGCGAATAGTGTTCACATAAGCTTCACATAAGTTTCAGAGAAATGGGAGGGAATTGCAAACACTTCTCGATGGTATAAAAATCTGAAAAAGCATATTAAAGGTACCGAAAAGATTAATTTTGCACAATAATAATTCTAAAATTTTGTTAACAAATTGATGAAAAATCTACCTCCCGGAAATCTACCTTTTTTTTAAACGAAAATGATTCGTTCATTTTTCTGAATAGGTATGCATTTTTTCAGACTTTTAAATTCACTGTGAATTTTGTGACTTTCTGAACATTTTTCCCATAGTGAAAGAGATGTAACGAGAGTCGGGACTTCGCGGAACTACCAAATATACAAACTCCGAAATGAGTGACACGAGAGGCTGACGAAGGTTCCTGGTCGAGACAGGGGAGCTTTGTTTATACAAAGGCGAGCTGATGTGACTCGGAGGGCTTCGTCCTCATCGATCGGACGATCGATGAGCATTCTGGATCGAGACCTCGACTCGTGCACACGCACCTCTACACATCAGATATTATAAAACACATTGTACTCGATGTACTGAGATTTCTGTCAAAATATATATTCCGCAAAAATATTTCTAATATAAAAAAAATTCAAAGTGAATTTAAAAATCTGAAAAAATGAGGGGCACGAGTGGTGCGTAAATCGTAACATGCAAGTCGTGCTTTTTCGCAAACTGTATTATTCGATTTTCTTAAATCTTTGTACATTGTTAATAAAAATTCGTCTGTACGTCCAAGCGTTTGTGTCAATATTATAGTCGCGTATATATTAACAATTCTCAAATTGAACCTGAAGTAAGCAGTTAAAAACGGGTCAGAATCCCATCGAGGCGATCTTAAAAAATGTCGGTAACAAAATCTGTAATGCATTTTGTTTCCAATGTTGATAGATTTTTCTAAGAACCAAAATGTCAGAATCCCCTCGACTGTCGAGTGAAAACGCTGATAATTCGTGGCAGGCCAAAAATGTCGAGGTCAATGGAAAAGAAAAATGGATTACAGGTTTCGTTACCGACTGAGTCTCGAGGCCGCGAGTTACTCTTTTTAAACAATATTGAAAGTGGCTTTATGCAGCATATGTTACCTTGGAAAGTGATTGACTTTGTGAAAAGGCGCCAGGTTTCTCAGCACATCGGGCTTCGGGTGGTTGCCCATCCACAGAAGATTGAAGTCGGTAGCCTTGGCGGGAACCTGTGGACACACATGAACATTTTCATGGTTTTTTTTTTCGAAGCTGGCAATTTTATGGAAATATCGGAGGAGACTGCTGTCTTGCACGCGTGGGTCAAGAGAATTAAACATTTTTCTCGAGATTCTTATTTCTTGAGTACCAAGCCTCCCGCTAATCGCGACGCGAATCTAAGGTCATCGCGAGCGGAAAAGAAGAAGTCTGCGTTATCTTTAAACAATCTGTAAAAAACTAAAAGTCATCTTTCGATAGGGGTGTGACGTTGTACCAGAAATACGTTACTTCCGGTTTGAAAATCTCATTCTTCGACCGGAAGTGACGTCATAGTGAAACAACATTACTCCCGGTTTGAAAATCTCATTTTTCTATCGGACTGACGTCATAGTGGAAATACATCATCTCCGATTTGAAGATCTCATTTTTCGATCGGAAATGACGTCATACTGGGATTCGTCACCTCCGATTTGAAGATTTTATTTTTCGACCGGAAGTGACGTCATACCGGGATTCGCCACCTCCGGTTTGAAGATTTTATTTTTCGACCGGAAATGAAATCATACCTGGATTCGTCGTCACTTCCGATTTGAACATTTTATTTTTCGACCGGAAGTGACGTCACACCGGGATTCGTCACCTCCGATTTGAACATTTTATTTTTCTACCGGAAGTGACGTCATACCGGGATTCGTCACCTCCGGTTTGAAAATTTTATGTTTCGACCGGACGTGACATCGTACGGGGATTCGTCGTCACTTCCGATTTAAAAATTTAATTTATACATTTATTTCTTCATTTACACAGCATTTTTCACGAGGCTATTGTTTTTATCTGCCGAATCCAATAGAATCTTATGAACGGATCATGAGAAGCTACCTTGGCCATTGTTTTGGGTATATTACGTGATGTGTATATACATGCATACATTTTTTTAGACTATGGTACTAAATCGCTTCGTTAAATCGTGGAAGAGTTTCTCGGAACGGCTCGCTTTAGCATTCGTCGCGCGTTAACGTCCGCTGGGCCATCATCGGCGCGCGTCTTCGTTGTCCTTGCGGTTAACTTTTCGAGCGAGAGAGCAGAGAGAGACTTTTTCAAACACGCCTCGTGACTGTTAATAGTGCCGAGCAGACGACCGCAACTTCCTGGATTATCGATCCTCAACGCCTGTAGAATTATTCTTTTTCCCAAATTTGCATTCAACGAACAGGAATACCCTTGAATTGCATCATTAAAAGCATGAAGGTTCAAATGCATTTCCTTGCATCCCTAAAAGAATTATTCTTTTTCCCAAATTTACATTCAACGAATAGGAATACCCTTGAGTTGTATCATTAAAAGCACGAAGTTTCAAATGCATTTCCTTGCATCCCTGAAAGCATTATTCTTTTTCCCAAATTTACATTCAACGAACAGGAATACCCTTGAGTTGTATCATTAAAAGCATGAAGTTTCAAATGCATTTCCTTGCATCCCTGAAAGCATTATTTTTGTCCCCAAATTTGCATTCGACAAACAGGAACACCCTTGAGTTGTATCATTAAAACGATGAAGTTTCAAATGCATCTCCTTGCATCCCTAAAAGAATTATTCTTTTTCCCAAATTTCCATTCAACGAACAGGAATACCCTTGAGTTGTATCATTAAAAGCATGAAGTTTCAAATGCATTTCCTTGCATCCCTGAAAGCATTGTTCTTTTTCCCAAATTTGCATTCAACGAACAGGAATACCCTTGAGTTGTATCACTAAAAACATGAAGTTTCAAATGCATTTCTTTGCATCCCTGATAGCATTATTTTTGTCCCCAAATTTCCATTCAACGAACAGGAATACCTTTGAGTTGTATCATTAAAAGCATGAAGTTTCAAATGCATTTCCTTGCATCCCTGAAAGCATTATTCTTTTTCCCAAATTTGCATTCAACAAACAGGAATACCCTTGAGTTGTATCATTAAAAGCATGAAGGTTCAAATGCATTTCCTTGCATCCTTAAAAGCATTATCATGGTAGCCGCGGTCAGGCAAAACCGGGAAAACTGGGAAAAGTCAGGGAATTTCAAAATTGGTAATTGAAAAAATAAATTGTCGCCGAGTCTTCTATAAATAAATAAGAAGTACATAAAAGGGAGCCTTCACAACAAAAATGGGAACATTTTGAAGAAAAAAAAAGAATTAAATATTAATATAATAATTAAGCGTATTCATTTTCATCATTAACTTTTTTGAATATAAGTCGAAGTTTGGTCAGGGAAAATTTTTAATTGGTCAGTGAAAAGTCGAGGAAAAGTCAGGGCATTTTTTTCCACTAACGGCCACTATAATTATTTTCTTTTTCCCAAATTTGTATTCAACGAACAGGAATACCCTTGGGTTGTATCATTAAAAGCATGAAGTTTCAAATGCATTTCCTTGTATCCCTGAACGGCTCTCTCCGGATCTAACGTTGACGTCAAACAATCGCGTCGAGGATCGGGGAGTCATTGAGCAACCGCTGCAGGGCATCGAACAAAACGACTCGTCTGTTATCGCGCTCTCACGCGCCCGATCAACGATCCACGAACGACCGTTCGCGCCTTATTGACCAAACGACGAGTAGATTCCCTCAATTGACACCAATATCGAGATCGTACACTCGCGTCGTTTCTTGATCGAGGCTTGTTTAATCATCCAATATTCGCCGTTTTGTGGCCATGTCTAATGTATTTTTTCCTCTCTGATTACGAATCTTGAACTTATTTTACTCCTGCAGCGATATTCGATACAGAAACTCTCGACCGATGTAAAATAAAGATTTTCCGCAAAAATTTCAAAATCTTATAAAATCTAAACCGCGAGCTAAAGTTCACATTTCTCGACGTTTTAGACTATTTTAAGTACTCTGACATGAAATTATTAACGCTGAATATTCGCGTAATATATTCCTCGAACATACCAAAATAATTCCCCTCCCCTCCCTCCCCCAATTCTTCGTCACCGTCCGCAATTTCCTCTTTACCACTGGACTTATCTAAATTTGGAGAATAATAATTATCTGGAGTTCGTCGCTACGCTTTTCTTGCGTATATAAGACATGAACCGAGTCAGTCTCTCGCAGGTCTTTCATGACAAGTGTCGATCCCTCCACAAGAATCACAATTGTAAAAAAAAACTTGTATAACAAGAGTGAGAAAAAAAGATCGATCGGGTGTTTATTAAAAATGAGAGCTTACAAGTATCTGGTGGCGTTGGTGATACTTTTGCTGGTGAACATATCGCTTGCGAGACCAGATCAATACCAATGGTCGTGTAAAACCAACGAACACGGATGTCAATAATCTATCGACGCGCGGCAGCGGATCGATCTCGCGAAATTAAGGGAATACGTCACACAGCGAGTTTTCTACTTTTTGAACTAAAAATCACAAGTGTTATAAAGTAGAAAATGAGGCTTTTTTTAAAGAATTTCTAATAAAAAGATATTAAAATTTTGTGAGTATGACTAATAATTATTGCGTCGTTGTTTATTCGCTCGAAGGAAATGTGACAAGTGTCCCTTTTCTGATGAAGATATACCCTCGCATAAAGTAATTCTATCTTATAGTAACACTGGGTATTACACTGGGTTTATTATACAGCCAGAAAAAAAATTTATTTGAATTAAATAAATAATTACTTAAATTAAATAAATATTTATGTAAATCAGATAAATATTTTACTTAAACCAAAGAAACGGTGGCCGTCAAATAAATTATTTTTGTGGGTGTACTTATTAAATTGTAAAGCAACATAAATTTTTAACAGGAATTGGATACATTTTAATAAAATAGAATGTTATGTAGATTTAAAAAAATCTTTATTTTCGGAGTGTCCGTTCCAAAAGTCTTTCAGTCGGCAGACGGCCTCCGAACAGAATCTCAAACACTTCCAATTCCATTGCATTCTTCGGCACAAAGAAGAATTCATTAATATTTATAGAAGATTCGATTATAATAATTTACAATAAATATTATTATTGGTCAGGTGTGACTAATAATTATTGCGTCATTGTTTATTCGCTCGATGGAAAAGTGGACAAGTGTCCGACGAACCGGTCTCTTTCTCTCACGAGTTAATTCGACCGTGAACCACTTCTGATGTTGATATTCGACTTCGCTGCGATTCTCTCGAGTTATCGTGCAGCCTCGAATATAATGAGGATTCGCGCCGGATTTTCTTCGGCGTGAAAGGAAACAGGTAAGAGGCAAAAGGAGTCTTCTGGAGATTTTCCTTATCGCAGCGCCGAACGAGTGACTTTTCGTCGCATTCGGTATATGTAAAAAAATAATTTCGTAAAATCGGAATACGAAAATAATACGTAAAAATAATTTTGTTAAATATTCGTATTCCGATTTTACGAAACTATTTTTTACTGTTCAAACCTACAGCCGGATGCGGCGATCGGCAAAATAAAAAACAAAAAATGATGGACTTTTTGCGAACAATAATTTTTTGTAAAAAGTACAAACTCTTTTTACTGTGTGCCTGTATTTAGCGAGAGTCCGCGGGCACGTTGATATTTCGAGTGTTATCGTTCGGGCGTTCGCATATACGGTGCCTCGTTTAAAACGCGCAGGTCGTTGCCAAACCGGATCCATATATACTTGGCTCGAGGCCCGCGATCGACTCTGCGTATGACGCCACGCGGAAATGGCGAAAATGCGAAAAATTCGGAATGCTTGAGAAAAAAAAAAATCGAAACAGGTGTGCTCGGACAACTCACAAAAACCCGAAACTCGTCGAATCCCCTCTAGAACCCACGTAACGCTGCACTGTCACTCGCTATTGTACGCCTTTCTGTAAAAAAAGAGCTTGTCAAATTTGTACAAATAATTAAATAAATAAATAAATAAATAAAAACTTCCCTCTATGAAAAAACCGGCATTATCCCTATCACAGTTAAATTACTGCAACTTACCAAACAGTTTGAAATAACCCAAATAGAAATCTGCATCCGTTGCGCATAAAGCGGACACCACATAAGGCAACAAAACACAATTTTCCCACTCACGCTGAATGTCAAACCTTAGCAGGAATTCTCGACGAGAATTAATTAAGAATAATACGCCTACACACACCACAAAAAGAACAGAATCAAAATCTTGATCTCTAAAAGCGTAAAAATTGCTACACACGATACCAAAGATTACCCTGGGCTGAAGGACCTTTGGCATTGTATGTATTGCATATCGTTTGTAAATGTCTAACCATCAAATTGCAATAATTAATTTCAAAACATATTAAATAAAATTAAATTAAAAATATATACTACTACTAGAAACATCCAAATATCCAAATATTCCAATATCCAAATATCCAAATATCCAAATATCCAAATATCCAAATATCCAAATATCCAAATATCCAAATATCCAAATATCCAAATATCCAAATATCCAAATATCCAAATATCCAAATATCCAAATATCCAAATATCCAAATATCCAAATATCCAAATATCCAAATATCCAAATATCCAAATATCCAAATATCCAAATATCCAAATATCCAAATATCCAAATATCCAAATATCCAAATATAGAACGCTGAAGGACTCAGGTCGATGGCGCTTTGTCGACGGATATAATTATCATTGGCTATAAAACTAGTATAAAATGATAACTGTAAAAATATATAGCATTATCAATAAATGTATTTTACTACTATTAGAAATACAGAAACATAGGAATATAGAGATATAGAAATATCGAAGTAAATGTATCGAAATATTTAGAAATAAATATCGCCACACACCAACTATTTAGGGGTCGTATTGGATATTGTATTCTGACTCTCGAGTCTTTTTTTCCGGTATGATTCACTACATATGAGACAGTCGCGTAAAGTGTACGTAGGCGTTTGAAAACAAGCAGCGGAAGGGCGAAGGACATTTCCAGAAGCGGGTGTAGCGAGTACAGCCGTGACGATAGAATTTATAGCATCGGCGACTAGCGAAGCGTTAGTTCCTACTGGGCGAGCGAGGAGAATCGAGCAATGCGGAAGGCAGGGGGATGCTGAAACAGCAGTTTACTACGCTCTCGACCGTCGCACAGATAGAGCAGCGAATCAGCGGGCAAGCAATGACGGGCTCTTCGCGACTCGTTGGCTTTTCGAGTCACGGACCTTTGAGGCCGTCGCACAGCGTCCCTCGGCGTGACGACCAATTATCGACACTCGAACCACTCGAACGTCAAGTTTCCTCCAAGTTTACAATCGTAAAAAATAAAAACAGATTTCAAACTTTACAGAAAGTTTTGGATTTAATAGCAGCGATAAAAAAAATGAACCAAAGTAAATAGGAAAAAAGCACGGGAACAATGTTTACGAGGATTACACCCAGAAAAAAGTTTATTCCAATCAAAGAAAATTTATTAGCGACGAAGAAAAATGGTTATATGGTTCATAATAGAGCATTTATTAAATTCTAATATATTTATTTGTTTGATAGTATTATGATGTTTATTGACGTGTTCACGACTCTATAATGCGCGTTGCCGTGTTATATATATAGGATATATATATATAACATATATATATATATAACGATAATAGCCGTGTTTTGTCTTTGTGCCAAATATATAATTTCTTTGGCGCGAATAAATATCTATTAAAAATCGTGTTTTCAATGATTCGATTTCTTTGTGTCGAATAAACATTTATTTCAAGTACAAATCAATAAATAGTCACTTCGAATAAATTTGTTTACCGAAACCAAAGAAAAGCCGTTTTTTGAATGTAATAAAGATTTTGTTAAGGCAACGAAACATTTCTTTTATCTTAATAAACGTCATTTCAAGATCGAAATTTATTTTATTTGAATAAATCTATTTTCTGGGTGTATTTAAAGATCGAAGTGAAGAAAAAAAAGAAATCGAGATACTAGGATACGATTTGCAGGTGTTGTTCTGTTCAACGGCGACGTTCCGCAACTCAAAGTCTTCCATCTATCTTGTTGCGGTGTAATGATTCTATCGCGACCTTATCGGGGACGGTGAAGCGTAATAAACTTTACTTGCGTTTGGAAACAGAGAAAGAGCACGCCTCGGCACTCGCAAATTAGAGGGGGGGGAAAAAAAACGAGCGGTGCGTCAGAGTGGAACTGAATAATGCATTACCAATTATCGATGCCCGAACCGCTCGAACGTTAAGTTTCCTTCAAGCTTACAACCGTAAAAAGAAAACACAAATTTCAACCTTTTGGAAATTTTGGGATTTAACTGCAGCGATTAAGAAAAATACAATAAACAAAAGTAAACAGGAAAAAGGGACGGGAAGAATGTTTACGAGGATTATTTAAGGTGGAAGGGTTGGAGCCCTTCACACTAGTAAAATAAGTGCTACATTTTTTAAAGTCGTTTATACAAACTTTTACATATCTATTGATTGCAGTGAATGGTTATTTGTATCATAGCAGATGTCAACCTACAAAAACATTAATTGCAATCGATTAAAAAAAATGTTGACCGGTTTGTGATAATTTTCGAATAATTAAATCGTTATTCGTTCATTTTTCCTCAAAGAATAATGTGTATTTTTTGCACGATTTTTTATGTATCACGGCTCATTTTCTTCGTTGAAATATTCTCTACAAATTCACCGTCTAGATATACGATAGACGGTCGATTGAAAGAAATATTTTGTCGATTGAAAGAAATATTTAGTTGATCGAACGAATATCTAGTAGTTTGACCGAATATTTAGTTGTTTCAACAAATAGTTACTTGGATTTAACAAACATTTTGTTCAATCGACCAAACATTTCTTTCGCCACCCGCAACTGCGGCTTAGTTTGATATTACCAAACCTTTTTTTCGGTGTACATTTTCAAAAATACGCACAACCAGTTAACATTTTTCAAATCCATTGCAATTAACGTTTCTATGTTAAGGATATCCGCTGTAACACAAATATCCATCCACTATAATCAATGGATGCGTAAAAGTTTGTATAAGCGACTCTAAAAATATAGCATTTGACTGGTGTGAAGCGCTCCAACCTCTTTAAAGATCAAGGTGATAAAAAAGAAATCGAGGAACGAGGATAGGATTCGCAGGTGCTGCTCCGTGCAACGGCGACGTTCCGCAACAGTCTTCCATCTATCTTGTTCCGACATAGTGATTCTATCGCGACCTTAGAGAAGCTCGTGGCCGGCGAAGCGTCATAAACCTTACTCGTGTCCAGAAACAGAGAAAGAGCACGCTTTGACTTTGTAAATATGAGGGGGGAAAAAAAACGAGCGGTGCGTCACAGTGGATCTGAAAAATACATCAGTTCCAATCAGGCGCGTTCGTGTCGCTTGCGAGGATAATCATTGGATTGCATTACAGGAGGGAAGAACGAAACTCGTCACTCGCCGGCGCGGGAAGTGTCGCGCGAGGAAAAGATGATACCAGAATCGTCATGAGCGATTATGACGATCGTTAGAAAAAAAAGAAAAAAAAATGAATGATTAATCGCAGATCCGGAGATACAGTAAATCGTCGAGAATTCCCGGATGCCTGTCAACCGTTCACAAAACTGCCGCTCTCGCGAGTCACTCGGAGAGCATCTTTGGATCCTTACGAATCCGTCGGGAAATGACGCGGGATGAATTTTCTTGGGAATTTTTTTTTTTCATTCATTTCCGCAGCATTTTTGTCGAGTGTCTCGGGTCTTTCCGATCGGTAAGAGCGACAGTGCATCCCGGTCGATCCCGTCGGCTTGATAAAAAAAAAGAAGAGTAGTTGTAGTTGTTGTTGTGTTTTTAATTGTTATCAGCTTAAGGTCCCGTCAAACGCGAGTTTCTGGGAAAATTTCGAACACTTCTCGATGGGATAAAAATCTGAAAAAAATCAAGGGAGGTGCTGTAAAGATTGTTTTTGTGAAATAATAATTCCAATTTCTTATCAACAAATTGAAGATAAAAATCATTAATCGACAAATTACTCGGCAACTTAACTGTTTTCCTTCGTCAAAATAATTCGTTTATTTTTCTGAATACGTATACATTTTTTCAGAATTTTTTGTAATCTTGGAAAATTGCGTTTTTTCGCAGCTTGGACATAGAAAAAACGACTTTTAAAGTTTACAAAAAATTGTGAAAAAATTCATAGGTAAACAATAACTTTACAACATGAAAATGCATAACAAAATATATTTTTTATACAATTTTTTTGGAAAAAATTCAAGGTTTACCGGAAATTCAATGCGATTCATACATTGGCCAACTTGTGATAACGTGCTCTAGCGATTCATTTTTTCTACATTACAGCATTGAAATGGCAGTTCACTGTCAAACTTCCATTTAAAAGTCTTTATTTTGAACATAAATACCATCCTGTCAGCAAGTCTACACTGAGTCATAACACTGATTTCGAAGAAAAAGAAGAGTTTAACGTCAATAGAGTAGAATGGGGCAAAACGGACCTCGGAAAAAACGGACTATTTTCAGACATGTTTTACTTAACGTTAGAAAAAGTTTAATTTTAAACTCCTGCTCCATTTTGCCACGGTGCGCAGAAAAAAATAATTTCCTAAAATCGAAATACGAATTTCGTAAAAATAATTTTTGTTAAATAAGTGACAAGCTCATTTGTTCAGTTTCGATAATGGAAACCTGTCCTTTTATTTCCCGTCTCGTTAACAATCTTAGTTTGTACTTTTATTTGTAAAATTACAGTAGATTTTAATAGTTTTACACTATTTATTACAGTCTACTAAATAGTGTAAAACTACACTATTTGTAAAACTACATATGATGCGATCGTAAAATTAACAAATAAAAAATCGTGGAAGTTTGTGGCCAAAAAGTTGTATAAAGTACAAACTTTTTTTTCTGTATGTTCCGTCTTGCCCCGCTCTCTATCTCCGCCAACGCTCAATGCGAAAGATCAACCGAGTTATTGGCCAGCTCGCGTGTCCAAGACGGATTGTTAATTCAAAAGGCAGCCTCGCTCGGTTTAACGAATCTGCGTCGAATCGAACTGCGTCTTCGTGCGCACAATCGTCTTTATTATACCTACTATATATATATATATAATATAATATACATATATATACAAGACAATACGTGAGCTACGCATCGCATGGCCTCTATCAAGGATGGAAAAAAAGGTTAGAGACGCGTGCCGATTGTCAGCGACGCCTTCCGTACCTTCGACTATATCTATATATATACATATATATGACCGCTGGTCTTTCCATTGTCAACCGAAAGGGAAGTGTGTGCGTGAAACCACAGGCGCCACACACGGAAAATTATGTATCACCGTCTCGCATCTCGAATCTTGAACGAACCAACGGGGATTCCTTGACCGCTGATAAATCCTTCATGAAGGTGGTTTTTTTTTTTTTTAAACGTTATGATGTAATACGATCGTCAACTTATGTTATTATTTTTCCTCGCCCCGAAAGACATGAGTTTGCGCCGACGATCGTTTTGTCTTCGTGGACGGAAGCTTGACGTCTCAAAAAAAAAAACAAAAATTAATGTTCACTAATTCATTTCCACACATCTATTTGACTGTTGGCTTTTCTTTCTTCTATAGATATAAATATATAAATATATTTATATTTTTCGTTAATGCCTTATGTATTTTGTGTGTCATTATGTACGTATGTGTACGTATGTGTAGGTCCGTATTGACGTCTCAACACAAAAAAATTAATGTTCACTAATTCATTTAAACATATCTATTTGTCTGTTGACTTTTCTTAAATCTATAGATATAAATAAATATATATATATTTTTTTTGATAATGCCTTATGTATTCTGTATGTCATTATGTACATATGTGTTATGTACGTAAATCATAACACAAGCGCTATAGTTACGTTCATGTTATGATTTTTAAACCTTGGAGATCTTAGGCTAAGGCCGTCTCGAATCTCGAATCATCAGCGAACCAACGGGGATTCCTGATAAACACTTCAAAACTCTGTTTTTTTTCAAAGTTATGATGTAATACAATCGTCAACTTATGTTATTCCTTTTTCTCCTCCCGAAACATACGACTTTGCGCCGATGACTTTGAGTCGTATGTTTCGGGAGGAGAAAAAGGAATAACATAAGTAAAAAATATATCTACAGAATAAGGAAAAGCTAGCAGACAAATAGATATCTGTAAACGATTTAGTATAAATTAATTTTTATTTTTTTAATAAAAATTAACTTTTAACGCCCGATGGAGGCGTTAACTTTTACATACACATATCTATTTGTCTGATAGCTTTTCCTTATTCTATAAATAGATTTTTTTTTTGCTCGAAAAATGTATTATGTATATATTATGTATGTATTATGTGTGTATTTTTTATGTATTATGTACATGTTATGTATGTAAATCATAACATAAGCGCTAGTTACGATCATGTTATGATTTTAGTACCTTGTGAAACAGTGTTCTCAAGGGGCTAAAGATCCAAAACACGCGATAAACAAATCTATCTACTTGTTCAAATATTCAATGGCTCGTGTTTTCGATTCCCCACCTCTAACTTCTGTGCCAAGGAGTTTATCCGTCAATCAAATTGCAAATACAAAATTGATATCACTCGATATCACCGAATTGTCCGGCGTCCGTGTATTCATCACGCGATAAGGCGCGACCTCGTTGGTAGTCCGTAAAAACCGAGACGGCGTCGATTCCTCGGAGAGCTCGAGGGCAATTCTGAGCGGCTCTCAGCCGCCGCGTAAATGCTCTCTCGATTGTTTGCCAATTTGTCCCGCGCCGGGTATAAGCGTGCGATATACAACCAGTAGGAAGTTGATCTTTCAGGGCTTCGAGCAATGACGATGGTTCTCGTTCTCTTCGACGTTCGTCCGAGCGATCTATCGATAGCGTTTGACCCACATCTCCGACGCGAGTCTCACACCGACAGCGCCACGGGTCCAATTTTACCCACTCTCGATCTCGTTCGTCGCACGAACCGTCCGAGAGCGTAAATATTTTTTTCTCCGCGACTGCGGACGCCTTCGACGCTGTTATTGCCAATGATCGACCAAACATCTGCGTCTGGCACAAACAAACACCGAAGTATAACGATAGAACATTAAAACGCTATTACGCTCGTGCGAGAGATATATGAATCGAAGCTGCAACGCAGATAGGCTTCTTTTTTTTGTTATATCTCTTTTGTTTTTTTTTCCTCTTTTCCCCACTCTCCCGATTCGCTAACAAGATCGCTCTCTCCCTCTCCCGGCACGGTGGATGCTCGATACACCGAACGCCTCATCGCGTTCCACTATACCGACTCGTTCGATCGACGAGGGGAATTCCTGTTCGGTGGAATTAATTCATAAGGTTCATTCGATATTCCAGTCGCGTAGTAACAAGTTACCGGGAACGAAAACAACGATCTTGGCCCGAGGCTACGAGAAAAAAGGAGAGAAAAAAGATAAATGCCCGAAGGCACGTCGCACGAACCACCGGCGACGAGCCTTTATCCCCGGGACTTTGAGGTTAGGACAAGGAAATTCGGGAGCCTCGCTGAGGTTAGGTAACGAGTAGTCGAGTAACGATTCTTCGGATGTTACGAAAAAGCTGTCCGTTGGTTGACTTACGGCCGCCCAAAATGCTGTCCGTGAGATGTCGATGGCCGAAAGTTTACGCTGGCACATGGAATAGCTTACGGATAACTTTTTCGCTAGTCGTAAGTCAACCGATGGAGAACTTTTTTTGTTACATCTCAAAAGTTTCTAAGGTGAAGGAACCAATGCTCGGGCGGTTAAGAGCACGCTCAGATTCCAGCAGTTATTAATCGGTCGAGAACACGTTTTTTGGGAAAATAACCGAAACCGACGTCAAGCTGATGGTTTCCGGTTTTCGAAGCGCATCGATTAATTACAAAAAGATACTTTTTTTTATTACGGAAGAAAATAACAAGAGAGTCCAAATCTACGGATGCGGTTTTTCGACTCGTCTGTATATTCGGACACTGTATGTCCCAATGTTTCGGACAATCGTAGATTTCGAGAATTCTGATGTACGAACTCAAGTAGTTCATGTTAACCAATATTAATTTACGATAGGTGTGCGGTAAAACTTTTTCTGATGACTGCTGCAATCACAAGAGTCAGAAGAAGTTTATATCGCACGAGTATTGTACCAAATTTTACTTCACAACGTGTGAAAATAGGGGTGTTGCACAAGCGAAGCTGGCGCAAAACTGCCATTTTCGCACCGAGTGTAATAATAATCATTTACGATACTAGTGCAATGAAACTTTTTCTGATGAGCGCGAATTTATATAGCACGAACTGAAGGCGAGCGCTGCAATCACACGGTTTCAGAAAAGGTTTTTCGCAGGAGTATCGTGCATACCAAATTTTACTTCACGAAGCCTTAAAAAGTAGATTTTGTGCACGCGAATCGTGCGTAAAAGCGCCATTTTAGCACCGAGCGTAATAAAAGAATTTCTTTGCTATTTAGATAGAAGATAAGCTACGTAGAAAGCTGGCCGACCCAACTTCTTCGAACTGTCCGATCATTGGCTCCCGCATGTAGTAACGCTTCTACCAATTTCCAGACACTATATCGTATCTTATCCAAATGCAACACCAGAAAATAACTTAGACTTAAACCATATACAACTTTTTTCTTTGTATCAAACAGTCTTTGTACATAAGATTGCAAGTCTCAAATTGAATTTCTAATACTTAAATTCTGAATAAACCAAACGCGCTTCGAAGTGTCCGACGGTTTGGACGTGCCCGAGCATTGCTACTGTTACCTTACTTGGATAACAGCGATCGACGCGAAGAATCGAAACAAAAAGAATCTCCAGTTAACGCAACTCGCTCGAGGCGATCTCGGGTAGCGGCATTGAAGAAAAATTTAAGTTCCAATATGATAAATAAACCGTCCGTATTTCGAGACAACACGCGGTAGTCCAGAGCCGAGGCTTCGGAGAGCTCGCTGTGCATGCACAGAGGGAGCTCTCGGGAGTTTCGTTGCAAGCGAGATGAAGCTGTGAGAGATCGAGAGCTACCCGAGGAGACGCGTGCCTTCTCGGTGTGGGCACGAGATATATATCAATGTGCGGAACGACGACGAGCGGCGAGGCTCGAGGTCGCGCGGAGAGGAGGCCCGAGTCGGAGAGAGAGAGAAAAGGAGAGAAAAAAAGAGAGACGGAGGAGACGCGGATTTTACGATTGCCCGGCGCGAGAGACTTCGCGACCGCAGTCTAGCACGAGCAGCCGCTCAGGAGACACCCGTAGGTGACTTGCTTGTTTCAAGGTATGAGAGCTTCGCCGCTCTTTCCGCTGCTTGTCTATCGTCTCGTTGAGATAACCGGTGTGCGATCTATATACATATAAACATGTAGACGCTATTTAAAAATAAAAAATCTTTTTTTTTCAATAATCCATCATTAATAGCGAGAACGATCGATTAAAGTCTCTCGCGCATTCTCTTGCGCAGGGCAGAACGTGCGAGGCGCGAAATAAAATAATCCACGGAATACGTCGACGCAGTGCAACGGCCGAAGATTCTGTGGAAAGAAAAAAAGTTCCTCAGTGCTCGTTCGCAACGCTCTTTGTCGGGGAACTTGACCGGAGAATAGTGCACGATACTCGCTCCTCGTCTTGTTATTGTAAAACCCATATATATCGAGATACGCGTGCGCCCGAGCGACTTACTCGCCGACTATATCTTATTATTATTTTCGTTATTATTATTGGCTCACAGAGTGTCCGAGGCCGGCGACGAAGCGCGGGTAGTTCGGGACGAGCGACGGATATTAACGGAAAAATAAAGTGCACACGCCGAGCTCGTTTCGGATAAAACTATGCTTGATTTCTCTAGTGTGCTCGGCATATATATATATATATGTATATATGTACGTATAGCAGATATGCGGTGGTCGTGCGTCAATATCGCGGCTTCGCTGCGTTCCGGTTTGTTTGAGCTGCGCACCAAAGTGCCCCAAGGTACATAGTGCGTAGCGCGTCCCGGACGAGGGAAATCTCTCTCGCAGGTGCATCGATCGCGAGTGCGGGAAGTGGCACGTGTCCCGGTGATAGGCGAGCTCCTCGACGCGTGAGACGAGTCTCTCTGGCACGTTCGTTTTTTTTTTTTTTCTTTTCCGAGCTCCTTGCGTCTGTTTATTTATTTTCCAAGCTTGCACTATCGACGACGGGGCTTCCGCTGTGAGAAATAGAAAATAAAATAAAAAGTCGTGAGGCGCACGCGGCGAGGATTAGGATCACACTTACCGACCGTAGGTAAAGAGCGACGAAGTCGACCGCTCAGTCTCGTGTTACAAAACTCGCGTGTGCCTTTGCCAATAACAAAGTTACGATATGAATCAAACTTTAGCCGAGAGCCGTAAGAAAATACGGGGAAATATGGCTGTTATTCCAGGATGAGCTTGAACGGGCCAATTACAACGTTATCTGCGCGGATGTATAAAAATAAAGAAATCGCGCGCGTTGCATTGTTCGCACTCGAATTAATAATCTTCGAGATTAACATCCGCACCTCGGCATGGTCACTTGTACTTCCGGTAGTGTTTTTTTTTACTCGTCTGCATCGCACACTTCCGAGGTTTTTTCCTTTTTCGGTTTCTTTTTCTTAGCGTGTCGCTCGTGGAATTATTATGAATGAAAGAAAAAAAAATGAAAAAAAAAACACGAGCTGGAAGTTACGGATAGCATTCGCAGGTCAATCGTATAAATTACGACGAAGTCGCGTCGTGTCTTCGCGTCCGGTTTAAATGTCAAGGCGGTTGGAGAGTAGCGCGATTTTGTGGAGAGAGAAAAAAAAAAGTGAAGAAAAATCCAGTCTTCGTCGCGTGTCGAACGTTGACCATCGAGATAGCGATTGATCGTCGGTTAAATTCGTTTGTTCGAGCGTCCCGTTGGACGGAGCCGTGCTTCTACTCGCGAAAGTCACGCCACCGACTCGCGTACGGGCATCCGTCCCTATATCATATTAGAGTCTATATAATTACGCAGGAAAGTTGTTGCCGGTCCGAGTGTCTCTGCGTCGCGCTCTCTAGCTGACAATTAGCGTCGTGACGTTAATAAGCCGGACGCGTACACGGCATCGTCCCTTGAATAAAATCACTGCGCACTTCTCCGGAGACAATCATCCTCGATACTATATACATTTCTATACGCACGTATATTGTACTCTGCAGCACAGTTTTTTTTTCCTTCTTTTTTCATCCTTGAGAGTTCGAGGAACTCGTTTCCTGGAACGTCAGCCGAGAGGCAATCAAAGTTAACCCTGCAGCGCGACACACCGCGATCCGACAGACCGACCTTATTTTCAACGCTTGTTCTTGACACGTTTTGTCGCAAATGTTATAAGTATGAATAACTACATATGTATATGTATATGTATATGTATATGTATATGTATATGTATATGTATATGTATATGTATATGTATATGTATATGTATATGTATATGTATACGTATACGTATATGTATATGTATATGTATATGTATACGTATACGCATATGTATATGTATATGTATATGTATATGTATATGTATATGTATATGTATATGTATATGTGGCATTCCACATGAAATCAGCAGCCTATGTCCCTCACCCGCGTCGATTGTGTTCATTTTTAGTACTTATGACTAGCAACAACACGCTCGCTGCGCTCGCGCTTATTTCATTTCTTTCAGTTAGGTGTGCCGACCTTACTAATGAAACGGACGATCCCGATCGTCCGTTTTCGATTATCTCGATCATGCGAGTGTCTTTTTTTAAGAGGGGATGTTGTTACCGACCCATAAGTGTCTCGGAATATTTTTCAGACTTTTGTACCTCCAGTGGAATTTTTAAATCCTCGAAAAACCAATTCCGAAAACACCTTTTTTAAATCCTGAAAAAATTCACACTGATTCTATGATTTAAAATATGATTTGCAATCGCCACACGATAAAGGGATCTGAATATTTATTATTTTTTCGCAATCTTTTAATTTCCTTCCTGTTGCAATTGGAACTTTTATTTTTCAAATCGGTCATAACTTTTTCGAATATCAATGGATTTCAAATTTTCTGAAGCTTCTAACAATACCAGTAGGACCGAATACAATTGATATCATTAAAATAAAATTGAATATGATTTGACGTGAAATGCCCCATATGTACATATACGTATACGTACATGTAACACATATATGTATGTGACTTCCTTCCGAGCCCGACACCTAGCATTCAATTATCATTCGATCCAGTCTCTTCAGTATTAAGGTAGTCTTTGCGGTACAGTCAAGTCAAGCGAGTATCAATATTAAAAAAAAAAATTGTTCGTACGCATTTTAAAGGGACAATTAGTGCGAACTGAGTTGGATTTAGATGAAAAAGTTCCTGCTTTACGTAGAAAAACATGTACAGCAATGAATTTACAAAAAAAAAATAATAACTCAGCTTATGTTAATAAATACACTGGCATATCTTCACGAAGTTTTTGTGAAGTTAAATTTATAATTGAAACTTCATACTTAGGGATATTTCGGTTCGCTGAATTCGAAAAATGTATGCTTCAGAGGGTTAAAAAGTGTACACTTTTCTTTTTTTTAATCCGTGTACTCATTTGACTTGACTTTACGGCACGAACTACCTTAAATAAAATCATTAATAAGGTCTGTTCCAAATTACTTTTGACCTCTCGCTTCTCGAAGGCTTGACTCAATAAAGTGGCCAGGCCGAAGGGTCAAGCACTCGTCTGCAAGGACAGGTAAACTAAATTCACTTCATTAAAAGTCAATTAAATTTTCTACATTTTTGTCGTCTATTTCTTTTCCACAACATGCATTAAACAATCCTCCCCTGAGTGTCCAAAGTCGCGCCCAGTGCACGAACCTACATCCGCGCACCACTTTATTTTTATTTTGTTTCCTCGCGTCAAGAAAAATAAACAATAATATTTTCGGAATTCGTACTCGACTCAAATAGGATAGCTCCAATTTACAAAACGTTGCACTATATAACTATAGATTAGTATTGATCCAATAGTGAAAATCTATTTTGCGCCTTGCTTCCACATTTTTCGACTTCATTTACGGCGAATTCTCGACGTTTTGGATTATTTCAAATACTCCTAATACGTAAATCTAAATTTGCGTTTGTACCAAAAATATTGTTCCTCCACGAGAAAGATCGCGATAACTTTTGAAAAAATAGTTTTTTACACCGGACCGCATTTTGCACTCGTCGAGCGTCGTTCGGCGGTTCGATTTCGCTGCAATCGAGCCTAAAAATACTTATCGGTTCGAAAGTTACGGAACCACGCACGGTCAGCGGTCCGAGAGAGCCCGAGCGACGATCCACTATTGATCGATAGATTAAATAAAAATGTTGTAAAAATTAAAAAATAAGTAAAAGAATGATGAAAAAAATGGAATAAATGATTAATGATGGAAAAAAATTAAGGAGGATTGACTGTTTCTTTGCAGTTAAAAATGCGATAGAAAAAAAATTCATCACAGTTGTCTCGAATCGCATGCATTAGTAAGCTGAATTATGCATGCTATTCATAGGCTATACTTCGCGAAACGATTCGTTTATCGGAGATTAAGAAAAATATAGTAGTCCAGTTTAAGAATCTTAACGACTTCGGAATCGTCGTTACGTACCACTTGCCAACATTACGAAACGGAAAAACGAAATGACTAATCATTTCCAACAACTTACATGAACAATTTGTAAAGAATATTTCAGACATAAAATGGTTGATAGATTGATAATTTTATATCGTGAATTCGTAATGTCTGTTAATAAAACACTTAGAATTGGACGTGTACGAAAATGAACCTTTAGTGAGGTTATCGTTGGTTCTCTGAACGCATCAGCTTTCGACTGGAAAAGCTGTCGAGCCTGGCATTGATAATGCGATAAATTGATAGACTGCGATGATAAAAATAAACTTTGCATCGATGAATCACTGAGTTTGCACAGTTTTTTTTTTAAACATCATCCTTGATGCTTCATCAACTCGAAGCTAGTTTTTCACAGCTCCAAGTTGGCTTCATCAGTAGTCAATTAGTAATCTTTTGTCCCAGAGGCGACCGACGTCAATGTTAGAATATAGGTTGATATGGTCACAGTAGTCAACTTCTAAATTATATTACGAATATACGGCACATTTATATCTCTACCACTGACAACTCTACCAAAAAAGACAGCTCCAAAACCTCTACCAGAATCAAAATAAAACTCTACTGCAATTGAAATAAAACTCTGCCGGAATGGAAATAAAACTTTACCGGAATGGAAATAAAACTTTACCGGAATGGAAATAAAACTCTACCGGAATACAAGGCTACCATCTTCTAGCCTTGTATTCCGATACAGTTTTATTTCCATACCGGTAGATTTTTATTTCAATTCCGGTAGAGTTTTTTTATTTTCTGGTAGAGATTTTTATACAGTTGTAATACGGTAGAGTTGTAATATGATAGAGATGTTTTCCGGTAGAGTTGTGAGTGGTTGAGATGTAAACGTGCCGGTCAAAATTGCTCAGACTTCGGGAATAGACGCGTACAGTGTTCATATAGAAAACATAAAAAAGTGAAGACCCTTAGTTGGATTTCGTCTGATAGTTGATCCTCCTCAAGTAAATGACAAATGAATGAGAAAAAAAAGAGTAAATAAACGATGTCAAAATAAAATATATAGGGGAAACCGGGGCAAGATGGGCCCCCGGGGCGAGATGGGCTAGTGAAAAATCGGGCCGACCCGGGGCGTAATGGGCCACCCCAAAATGATTAAAAAACATATGAAAACCTGGAAGGGAAAAATAAAAACCTTTCGTGGCCAATGACAGAAGCAGAGAAAACGCAAAATAGGGAAGCGGGGCAAAAAGGGGTACAAAAAAAAAATTGGAAAATTTACGGGTAGCCCGTTTCGCCCCAGAAAATTTTCATTTGGGACGGGTTATAAAACCTATGAAAATATCATTGTTGGGTGACAAATAGTAGATTATACTTTCGGCAGCGTTGTAGCCGCGTTATTTGTTTAGGGGGCCCATCTTGCCCTGGTGTCCCCTATATCAATCAATTCGTACCATCTACTCAGAATTTGTGTTTTTTTAAATGTTCGCAGTGAATGAACGAGAAAAGATGCCAGGCCACCGTCAGCCTATCTCCCTGGAGGGACTTAGTTTGGGGCGTGTGTGCCAACAGCTCGACGGGACATGCCGTAGGCTGCAGTTGCTCTCCCAAGAGTGGCCCGCAGCGCACGTTTTGGTTTACGCGAGGAAGAATATAAGGCCGTACTACGTGAACGCGCTTCCAGCTCGGATCCGTTCGCGTGTAATCGAGGAGACGTCGAGGATGCTCTACGGTCCAGCATCGGACGGTTCGACCTTGATATCGGGTCCAGCGCCACTGTACCTGCTGGCGCTCCTGCTCGGTCACGACATAAAGCAGCTGAAGGTGAATCTCTGCTGCTACTACGGTTGCAGCCACCAGACATCGTTGCTGAAGCTCCTGGCGAACGAGGGTCACGGCCTCGAGTCTCTGGAGCTGGCGAGATCGGCGCTGCTGCGTCTCGACTGCAAGCTCCTGCGTTCAGCCCTGCTGAGTACGAGACACCTCATGATCCTGACTCTCCGCAACATAGCCAGCGACGCGATCCTCCAGGTCGTCGGCAAGGCTTGCCCGAAGCTGGTTGTCCTGGACGTCGCCTGCTCGAGGCAAGTGACGGACGCAGGTCTGAAGCAGCTCCTTCTGCAGGTCGAGCTGCGTGACAAATCGTCGACTCCTCGGGAGGTCGTCCTCAGCGAGCCGCACCAGCAGAATCCTCACCGCCGGTCCCAGCAGCCCGAAGCCACCAGCTGGTCCCGCATAAAGACCCTCCTCTCCAAGCTCAAGATGACCGGTCACAAGAGCGACAAGAAGGAACGCCACGGAGTCCTGCTCGAGTACTGCGAGAGCAGAAACTCACTGTGCGAAACGCTCAGAGTCCTCAACGTCGCCAACACCGATGTGACCAGCGCCGGCGTTCTCCTCGCCCTGGCGAACGTCCCGAAGCTCGAGTCCCTCGCTGAGTACAGTCACATGGGCCGCGTCGTTGAGATAATGAACAGGGCGGTCATCGACCTGAAGACCCCGTTCAGTCTCACCCAGGCACGCAGCAGCAGGACCACTTCCGGTCGGCTCGAGCTTCTTGCGCGGGCTTGTCCCAAAGTCGAGAAGCTTCACATCGCGGAGCCTCATCATCCGCCCGAGGCCCTTCGGCTCTTCCCCTACGTCACCAGCCTCAGCGTCCACAGCATTCCCGCCAAGAAGGAGTGGCTCGCGGGTTTCTACGATTACCTTCGGACGAACGGGGAGAACCTGAGGGAACTCAATCTTCGCGTCACCGCCAACGAGTCGCCCCTCAGACTCGACGTTCGAGAGATTTTCCTCAATTGTCCGAACCTCGAGACGCTGACCAAGGACGGCGGGTCGAGCGTCGTCTGGCTCGAGGGCGCCGATCCGGCGCCTCTGAGACGCCTCAGGAAGGTCCAGCTAGGACGCATCGTCAGCGCGACGACCATCGTCAAGATTCTCTCGCTGGCTCCGGAACTGACGTCGCTTCATGTTCACAGCTGCTTCGATCTCACCGACGAGCATCTCGAGAGACTCCTCGCGCCGAACGACGACGGAAGGTCGGCTCGTCGACGAACCGGCGGCAACTTCGACGACAACAGCCTCGTGAGGAACCTCACGTGTTTCTACGTCTACGAGGCGAGCCGCGTTTCGGCTACGACCGTGCTCAACATGTTCAGACGGTGCAGGAATCTTCGACGCATCGGCAATCTCGCCAACTGGGGACTCGACTGCGAGGGCGTCAGGATGCTGAGGAACAATCTCGCGAGCGCGAATCTGGACGTCGATCTCTGCCCGGGCTCGCACTGGTTCTGGAGCGACTGCATACACTAGCGGACCGATTAAGCACGTCCGAGCACTAATGTCCGGCCGAACGTGAGTTTCACAGAAAATTTCGAACACTTCTCGATAGGAAAAATGTGAAGACATCAAGTATGTGGGAGGTGCTGCACAGATTGTTAAATAATAATTGCAATTTTTTTTTGTTATAAAAAATTTGAAGGTTGAAATCATTATTCAACAAATTACCTGGCAACTTAACTATTTTTCGTCGTAAAAATAATTCTTTTATTTTTCTGAATACGCGTGAATTTTTTCAGAATTTTTTGGAGTCTTTGAAAATTGCGTTTTTTCACAGTTTGAACATAGAAAAAAAGCGATTTTCAAAGATTACAAAAAATTCTGAAAAATTCGTACGTATTCAGAAAAATAAACGAATCATTTTTTTGGAAAAAATACTTAATTTACCGGGTAATTTGTTGAACAATTATTTTTATCGTTAATTTGTCAGTAACGGTTTTGAATTGTTATTACATAAAAACAGTACTTGCACCTCCCATATGGTTGATTTTTTTGAGATTATTATCCCATCCCGAAATGTTTGAATTTTTCCCTGAAACTCACGTTTATCGGTACTGCGTTGCTCGGACCACCTTAATTCACATCGCCATTGAGCACTCTGAAGAATCGTACCTCTCATCGACTGTTTATAATTTATCAGTATTATATGGAAAAGAAAAAAATATATTTTGGGAACTCCGCCGTTCGAGGAGGCCGGTTCGTGACCGTCGCGAACGTTGCCGGAGCTCGCGGAGCGGCGAGTTCGGAGACAATTTGAAAATAAATTCGCTGTTCGGAGAGCCGAGCGGATATATGTTTGGACTGTAATTTTAGACGATAGATTGCGGATGGTAAAACGCGCACAGAGTCCGTAATATCGCGCGCTGACCATTTTTGTGCTATCTTTAATCTTGAATAAGATTGTGTTCTAGTTTTCAACGTACTTGGATGATAATAATAATAATAATAATAAAAAATGATACATTTACGTTTATGTGCATCGTTCTCGGTGCACCGAGATTTTGTCCTCGATACACGATTATTAATGTTTCCCGAGATTGATAGTGCGCGGAGTGGTTTGCTCCAAATCTTTTTTTTTTTTTTTCTTACAGTCCGCGAGGTAAAATAAGTATGGAGATCGTATCTGGAAATGTGCACTCACCTCCATGAACCCGTGGGCTTGGAGCAGCAGACTTATCAGCTTAGTGTCCGCCTGGAAGATCTTGTAAGTCATGTAAAGCTGTTTCGCCGGTGGATTTTCCGGCGGAGTTGCGAGTGCTGAACATCTTCGGGAGAAAAAAAGGAAATCATATTTTATACAGTTTTACGTATAATATAACGATAAAAAACGAGTTTGTACGATCTAATTGAATAACAAATCCTCCCAGGGATAAAGAATATGCAGAAAAATAAATACTCGAAATATATTAAACTGGCACGTTGTTGTGGCTCCGGCGCTTCGCGCCCTCGCTATGGGCTATGGAAGTTAGAAACCGGTGATTTAGATTCCCGGACATTTACCGACAAACCGTCACTTCCGGTTTGAGAATCTAATTTTTCAACCGAAAGTGACGTTATACCAGAAATACGTCACTTCCGGTCGAAAAAAAAGAGAATTTCAAATAAGAAGTGACGTATCTCCAGTGTGACGTCACTGCCTGTCGAACACTGAGATTTTCAAACCGGAAGTGACGTATTTCCGGTCGAAAATGAGATTGTCAAATCGGAAGTGACGTATTTCCGTTGTGATGTCACTTCCGGTCGAAAACTGAGATTTCCGGACCGGAATGAGAATGTGTGTGTTTTTTTAACACGACAACAGTGCTACGTAATTTCCGTTTACTACCATAGTAAACAAAAATTGGTGTATATTTAAATACATACATGTTTAAAAAAAAATAAATTCCAAAAGTATAACCGAAATATAAAAAAGATTTCCGCGAAAATATATATAATGTATAACAGATGTACATCTATATACATTTCGTCGATACGCGCCATATACACAATGCACCATGCGGGACACTCACTTGAATCTGAGAACGGGAGTTTTGCCGCTAGCCGGGCCGCTTACGAGCCACTCGTTGCCCTTCGCACCCTCCGACGTTGAACTGAAAGCAGAACAGTTGAAATTGCTTAACTAACAGTGGTTCGCTGATTCCCCGTTTACTAACAGAGGTATGACCACCCGGCTGATATAATTATTATCTCCGATCGAATTAAGAGTGTCGGTAAGCTCGGTGGGAGAATACTGAAGGTTCTCCGTTTCTCAGCAAGAGAGCTCTGCGCTGTCGAACGACCGGTCTCCGCGCGCTACCAGGAGAGTCTGCCGCTGAACCGCGAAACGGCACAGTCATCGGCCACTCGAGCGGCACGACAGGCACAGTCATTGGCACACTCCCGTCTCTCCGGATTAAATACTAAATACACCGCTCACTATATTATCTCCAATTACATTATTTCTTCGACAAAATAATCCTCGAGCACAAAAATAATCCTCGAAATCGTCCGAACTGTCTCGAAGGATTTAAACGATTTTCTCTAACTATAAAGGGATTAATTTTTTTTTAATATCACGACGATTATACCCGTCGGTTTTTTCCGCCTTGTTGGGCTTGTGAACGAAAGGCTCGAGGCCTTCCTCGCTGCTGTTGGACAGCTGGGACATTCCCGAGAGACTCGAAGAGGACATCAGCTCTTTCGGCCTCTTTCCCTCCAGTCTCCTCGTCGAACCGTTGTTCTTCAGAGGTGCTAGCATCTTGTCTGAAACACATAAGATCATTTTTTTTTTTTATTAATTAATTTTTTTAACTCCATAAAGAAATTATAAACGTTTTGGAGATTTTTTTATATTGATGAGAAAGGAACAGGGTATGAAAATAAAAATCTATTCGGGGACCAGCCTCATTTTTAATTACGAAGGATGATTAAAGATTGCGTGTTGCGAGGCTTTGAGGTCGCGGTTATTATTAAATTTAAAAAATATTTTAAGAACCAAACTAAGGTCGCCTTGAAAGAGCTTGTTCGTGCGGGTTCGGCGCTGCAGCTGCACCGAAAGCAGTTCCAAAAAAATGTTTTTTTTTGCTATTTAATTTTTTAAATTTTTGTTAAACACATATTTTAAAAAAATATAAAATATGTGACCTAACGGTTCAATATTAATAAGAACGGCGCACGGTACGAATACATAAAAAAAAACCTATTCGAGGACTTTGTCGTCCAGCCTCATTTTTAATTAGGAGTTAAGTTAAGAGCTTGCGTGTTGCGAGGATTTGCGGTCGTGGTCAGGAAAGTAGAAAAAAGAAAAAAAATAGAAACTGAGTTTGCCTTGAAAGGCGCTTTCTCGTGCAGGTTCGGCATTGCAGCTGCACCGACAGCAATTTCAAATTTATTTTTTAAACTCGATAGAAAATTTTTATATTTTTTTCACCTAAACGTTCGATATTGACAAGGCGGCGCATGAGAAGAAAAAAATCTATTCGAGGATCTTGTCGACCAGCCTTATTTTTAATTACGACGAAAGATTAGAGATTGCGTGTTGGAAGGATTTACGGTCGTGGTTATTGTAAAATAGAAAAAAAATTGGAAACTGAGTTTGCCGTAAAAGGAATTTGGTCCTGCGGATTCGGCGGTTCCAGCAGCACCGAGAGAAGTTTTAAAAAGTTGAAAATTGGAATTTTCACATAATTTCTTATAAAAATTGAAAATTGAAATTTTCATATAGTTTCTTATAAAAGTTGAAAATTGAAATTGTCATATAGTTTCTTATAAAAATTGAAAATTGAAATTTTCATATAGTTTCTTATAAAAGTTGAAAATTGAAATTGTCATATAGTTTCTTATAAAAGTTGAAAATTGAAATTTTCGTATAGTTTCTTATAAAAGTTGAAAATTGAAATTTCCATGTAGTTTCTTATAAAAGTTGAAAATAGAAATTTTCATATTGCTTTCTCATAATGTTCCTTTATTCGCAAAGCTTCTTCCCCGAGGAAGCATTGTCTGTATATTTTATTTGGCTTCCTCATAGAGGAAACTTATCGAATAAAAAAACATTATGAGAAAGCGATATGAAAATTTCAAGTTTTTCTTCATTAAAATCTCGAAAAATTTTCTTGTCCCCACAACAAAGCTTCCTCTATGAGGGAGCAAAAATGTATTTTTTAAATTATATAATTTACCAGCTCTATAAGAAAAAAAAAAAAAAAAAAAAAAAATCATCGAACAGTTCGATGTTGATAAGACGGCGCATGGGAAGAAAAAAAAATCTATTCGAGGACCTTGTCGAGCAGCCTCATTTTCAATTCCGAAGAGAGATAAGAGATTGCGTGCTGCGAGGCTTTGAGGTCGTGGTCATTGGAAAATAAAAAAAGAAGAAAAAAAACACAACTGAGTTTGCCTTGAAAGGAGCTTTCTCGTGCGGGTTCGACGTTGCAGCTGCACCGAGAGCAGTTACAAAAAAAAGTATATTTTTTTTTTATCAAAGCCCACCACCGTGTTTACTCGTGCATACATTTGTTATTCATTACGATACTCCAGCACGCCGTACGCCACTGACGTCGCCGCTGCTGTTTCTCATTCGAATCGATTTCCCTGTACGTAACGTTATAAACACAAGAGTCGTCACAGAGTCTCCCGCGGGCTCGCAGGAATTCTAATGACACGGGGAGTCGACGACGTAACACACCTTAGCGGCCCGCGCGGAGCGTTTCGTTCAAGCTCGCCTCGGCTCGAGCGAACCTCGTCGGTAATCGGCACAAGTGCCGCTGTTGCGTTAATGCGCCGCTAGAGGATCTACGTGCGCGCGAGGCTCGGAGAAAGAGACCCCTCGGACGCGCAAGAAAATAATTACATGAAAAAAGTGTGGCATTAAAAAAAATATGAATACATTTTTTTCGGGCGGCGAATTGTCATCTTTGAGTGATTGTATTCCAAAATAATCGGGCAACCAAAGGCAAATAACCGGTATGGTGATTGTTAATGTTAAAATGAACTAATAAATATATTTTGTTTATTTTATTTTATATTAAGATGCGAACTGGTGATATTATTCAAATTGTAGGGATATTTTCATAATTTATCAATTTACTGATGTATTTTTAATATTGTATGTAGTAAAAGGGTTTATCACGTAAACTAATAAATAAATAAATGAAAATAAAATTAAAAAATGATCGGATAGAAAAATGCATTTTTTATGACAAATCTATTGTTCCGACTCGACTCGTGTGAGTGGGAGGGGAATAAAAAAAAAATGATATTGCATCGAGAGACCTTGGACCCTTGGACGCGTAAGGAGAAAATAATTAAATGAAAAACAGGTAGTATAAAAAAAAATTATGAGAAAGAAAAATGCATTCTCGAATCTGTTGTTCCACGAATCGACCCTTATGAATGAGAGAGGCATAAAAAAAATGATATTGCATCGAGAGACCCCTTGGATAAGAAGAAAATCAATAAATAAAAAAAGTGTAGTAACATGATCGGAAAGAAAAGTGAATTTTTATCTCGAATGTATTGTTCCACGATTCGACCTTTATGAATGAGGGGAATTTCAAAAAAATGATATTGCATCGAGAGAGACGCCTTGGACGCGTAAAAATAAAATAATTAAGTGAAAAAGGGTTGTATTAAAAAGAAATGATGGGGACGAAAAATGCATTTTTATCTCGAATCTGTTGTTCCACGCCTCAACCCTTGTGAATGAGAGGGAAAATAAAAAAAAAAAAAAAAAACAATATTGCATCGAGTGTCCGCAGCGGCGCCCAAAAAATATAAATCGCACACACGAAAGCGTGCGTGCCGCCCCGATGGGGAGTTGAAAAAAAAGGTCTACGAGCTCTGCGCCTCGGGTAAAGAGCGCGTGACTCACCGTAATTACGTGACCCAGACGTTCGCCGATCGGCATACCGTAAACCAGATATACCGTACCTAGCAGGCCTCCGTATATCTAATGGATCTACTGGGGCAAACTTTTCGCTGGAGTCACAAGTCGTCGTAGCGAATTATCGTCGACAACTTTTAGCAAGGAGAAAAGTGAGAGAGAGGAAAAAAGAAGGAACGAAAGGAGGACAATGTTGCGAAAGTAAATAAAAAATTCTATCGATGCGACTGTGTCATGGTCCAACAAATTAAATTAACAAATGAGTAAATAAATAAGAAAGCAAATAAAATAAATAAATAAATAAATAAGTAAATAAATAAACAAATAAATAAATAAATAAGTAAATAAATAAATAAATAAATAAATAAATAAATAAATAAATAACTGTATCTGCGAAACAAGAACTCTGGACTCTGAGATTGGCGCTAGCCAATCAAACAATTAGTAATTTTCAGATGTTCATTTTTACCGTTTTGTTATTTTCGTGCATCTACGCATTCAATAAATATTATTATTATTATTATTATAAGTAATCAAACAGATAAATAAAGTGGATTCTCAGTTGCAAAATGTTGGCAGTGGCGACGTACGATAGTCTTACAGCTGACACAAGTAGGGTAAAAGTGGTGAATATGGCCCACCTCGATTAACACGTAAATCAATGATATATGGACCGGGCCATATTCCCCACTTTTACCCTATTTAAAAAACAACCATAGGATAATACAAGAATAAGAATTTTTTAAAAATTCGTCGATCCAGTAGATGTCATAGTCCAATAAATTAAATAAACATATGAGTAAATAAGTAAATAAATAAATAAATAAATAAATAAATAAATAAATAAAGTGGATTCTCTGTTGCAAAATTATCGCTGTCCCGACGCGCGATAGTCTCACACAGCTGATATGCAAGTATTAAAAAAAACAACGAAAGGACAATCCAAGAACAAGAAAAGAAAAAAAAAAAATTGCCTAGATCCGACAGATGTCATGGTCCGCCAAATTAACCGTGAAACGCGCGTTGATGCGATCGACGTCGACGGCCAAAGGGAAAATCAGTGTCCATTAATCCGCTCGGGATAGTCCGCGCCGCTCGCCGAGGGCGCACGGGTGCAAAACGAGATTCATAGTTCGTTAGGCTTGAAAAAAATTTTCGTCCCCGGCTGGAGGACACGGAAAGCATGTGACGAAGGAGGAGGTGCCAACGAGAAAGGCGCAGCGGCTCGTTTGTGTGCGGTGCACGCGGCGCGAGAGAATGGGAACGCGAAGGGAAGCTTCGCCGGTTCCCTCGGGAAGCCGGAAGCGCGTCAAGTACACGGAGAAGCGAAGAGGAATCGACGAGAATTCTGCGGGTCGACGATTTTTTGCCCGCAAGGATTGGACGAACTTTATCGTCACGGAGGAGTCGAGGATCGTCGACATAACGTCGATACCCGTCGAAATATTGCTGGAGATAATGTCGTACCTCGACTGCCGGGATTTGTACGCCCTCAGAGGAGTATCGAAGTTCTTCGAGAGTCTCGTCCTCGAGCCCAGTGTGTGGACTGCCTACGAGGTACGAACTAGGTCTCTCCGCATTCAACTCGGATAATAGCTTTGGGCTTTTCTTTTATAAATAATGCTCGGCCGATCGATCGACGCAGCCGTCGACTAGCCTCCTCGTCGCCGTGGGCGATTGGGGGCTCGACTCGTTAACTTTGACATATGGACGGAACAGCGTTACGTCCGTCGTATTAGAATTGGTGCTACAAAAACTGTGGGAGGTAGCACGGGACTTAGGTAGCGAAGTCTTACAAGGTAAAGGTTTACGATGGACACTTTGAGGCGAGGTCTGTCTTCAAAGCCTATTTTAGCTATCGTGCGTCGATCATTTTCGCAAGTGGCGGTAAGCTACCTCAAGGTCAGAGTCTCTAGTTTTGTAAACATAAGGTACATGCTCGTGCACTGAGAAAAAGAATTTGTTGAATTGAGCAAATGCGCGGTGACACACGTTCGAAGGTGGATTTTGTTGGTACAACAAAAATGTTTGTTTCAATCGAAATTTTTAAATAAAACATGTATATTCATAAAATAACACATGAGATATGTTGCATCAAAGCCCTTACAAATCTTGCCCGGTGTCCAGATACCGGGTCTGTCGATTCCCGATTCCTCGTACCAGTGTCCGGACACAAAAAACGATAATCGTTCAAGCAAACGTAACAATCAAATTATTATTTACGCGTGGTCTATGCCGATCGTCTGCATGCATATCGATCACTAATTATAGATACTATTTTAACAGTAACTGCTCGTTTGTAACCATTAATATTCGTAATAAACTCAAGTCTGCGGTCTAGTTGTCCGGTAACTGGGACGTGCCCAGTCATTGGCACGAATACCTTAATTTAAAAAAATTAATTTGATTTATTTCGGCGCATCAACGTTAGCGGTTGATGCGCTTTGCGAACGCGGCGATAATAGTTTGATTATTAATAATCCGATTATTATGATATTATAATGATTGAATTAATAATCCCGACGAGAATGCAGGTGAGCAATAACGGGCCCGGTACGTCGGACGTTATCGATGAGCTCAAGAGGATGCCACACCTGAGACGAATCAGCATCGAGGCGAGAAATGACTGCGACGACATACTACGGCAATTGTCGTGCAGCAACAAGAGACTGCAGAGGCTCAATATCGCAAATTGCACAGGTGACTAAAAAGCAATGTTTTTTTTATTTAATTTTATATTACTTTCGTGAGAATTTTGTGTTATTATGTAGGGACATAAAAGTCACTCGAACATAGTCACGCAGCGAGTTACAAGATGGTTGACATTTTTTTTCTAAATTGCACGCCAAACCTATAGAACGTCGACACGCCGCGCAACGCGAGAGCCATTGCGTGTCTCGAAGCCTTACGTAACCTGCAAATTTCGACAGCTCACGTGACACCGTTAGAGTCACTTTTACGTGATGATAGACGCTTCGTTTTTCTGAGGCGCCTTCAATCGTGCATCGCTCAATCGTACACTCGTTCGTTATAACGGCAATAAATTATACACCGTAAAAAAAGTTAGAAACGTTCACGACTTCATTCACGTGTACACCGTAAATATCTAACAATTGCTCAATTAAGGAGGTTGAAGCGCTTCACGCTATTCAAATGAGTGCTACATTGTTAAAAGCGTTTGCACAAACTCGTACGCATCTACTGATTATAGTGAATGGTTTTTTGTATTACAGCAGATGTCCTTAATCAAGAAAATTAATTGCATGGATGACAATGCATTCGTAAAAACGTTAACTGATTTCTGCTAATTACTGCAAACAGCTGTAATTAAAAATGACAGCTGCTTGTTTATGAAGGAACTTCGTCGCCATATAAACACAATGCTGTCATTTTTAAACGGATAATCTGAACAAATATGTACCTTGTCGAAACACAAAAGTGTCAGCACAAATTCATTAATGTTTTTGAAAATTCGTTGCAATTAATGTTTTTCTAGCTTAAGAACATCTGCCGTGCAATATTCTCCACTTGTGCGAAACTACAAACGAGCAAACTTACCCCGGCGGTGAGGAAAGACGGGTTTCGAGAGGGGCGTTCGATGAGCGCCACTGTTATTATGCAGGTAAGATGAACCACATGGCGGGTTACTACGTAATTAACAGTCAACAGTCGATACGTGGTTCATCTTACCTGCATAATAACAGTGGGGCGCAACGAACGCGCCTCTCGAAACCCGTCTTTCCTCATCGCCCGTGTAAGGTTGCCCGCGCGTAGTTTTGCACACGTAGAGTATATTACACGTGTTATATTTTTAAATTGTTACCTCGGGCGAGCGTTACAACGAAATGTTGTAAACTTACAAATGCATCACATAAGAATAAGTAAATTTTTGTGGTGTAGCGAAATGCCGGTGAACAGTTTTTCTTCCGCTAATTGGACAAGTGATTAGATACGTGCCGTCTACACTTGAACGAAGTTGCGAAGGTTTGTGACATTTTTTACGGCACACTATTTATTTCCATTATAACGAACGAGTCTACGATTGAACGGTTTACGACCGAAGGCGCCTCGTTTCATTCTTCTCTCGATCGCGCGACTGACACGTTCTTTTGTCTTGTGTTTACCTTTTCTCGAATAATAACAAAAGCAGGATCATCGGGAAATCTTTATCTTCGTCCCGGTTACCTGATAAGAATCCTCCAGCGATGCCCGAAGCTTCACACGATAACGATAAGAGGCAGTCGCTTTCGGGGATTGAAGTTTTATCGTCTGCTCGGCGACATGGGGCACCGTTTGAGATTCGTCTCGGCGTCCACGACCTGCACGCAGTTCAGAACCTTCGCCAAGCACGTTAGCAATCTCGACGAGCGCGATCGCGACGCCCTCTGCTCGATGTGTCCCGGAGGCGCGAGACGATGGGGCCCGCTGCGTTACTACATGGTCGAGAGATCCGACCGCTCGAAGACCGCTCTCGTCAGCTACTTTTACCACGATTTTCTTTACGTCGACATGAGACCCGGATCGGAGGGTAAAGCCACGAGGGTCGGCGGCACAACTCTCTCGCCTATGACTACGTGCTCTTGATCTTTCCACTCGACGAAGCGTCGCGACGGAACAAATCGCGCATGTACACACAATTATTATATGCGCGGGCACACGCGGAGGGTCCGCGAGTGATCTTAGTTACGCCCCTGCGCGCCCGCGGCGCCCAATGAGAGATCTTTGTTCTTTGTCCCTACTGAAAGAAAAAAAATATTCGTGTTATATTTAATGCAGTGGTACTGGCAGTTTTTGTTTTGATGCATAAACTGGTGTATCAAGTACCGTATGTAATATATCAGTTTATGCATGACTTCCAGTACCAGGACATTAAATTTCATACGATTTTTTTTGCGGTGTTTACTACGTGACTTTGTACGTAATTTGCTACACGGAGAAAAGAAAAGTTACTGAAACTCAATTAAATGTTTTTTTACAACAAAATTCGGTACTTCGATACAATTTTATCGGTTCGAACGGGATACGTTCGATTCAATAATTTCGAAGTTACCTGAATTGCAAATTACAAACTCGTACCGGAGAAATATTTTATGACGACTGTTGATAAAAAAAAAAACTATTTCCTTGACTTTGGTACTTTTTTTACGTTTTCCGTGTAACGTCGTAGTTTGCGTCGTGTATTCGTGTGCGAGCGAGTGGAGAAAAAAAAACAAGACCATGTACGGTCGTAAAGAATTTTCCTTGTCTCCGACTCAGCGCCCACGGCTTCTTCGGTCTTCGGTTTAATCAGGCCCGATTAAAATCGGACGGGGAGGTATTTTCGTAAAGTTGTTTTCGTAAAGTTGTGAGAGGAAAATACGTCCTTCTGATTGTCGCCACTCGATAAGGCCACGAGCGTGAGATACGACCTCGAATAGTTTGCGGATGAGAATGAAAGAGAAGGAAAAAGTAAATCGAACGTCGATTATGAGGGGCGGGGGGAGGGGGGAGAGAACAGCTGTGCGAGTGTTGCGAGCGTGCCGGTTGGTCAGGAGGCGCAAAAAGAATGTTTCGTCACGCGTAATATCGATCCCTTTGCAGCCTCGCTACGGCCACGAGGGGAGGGCCGAGGTCGACGATGAAACTAGAACAAAACCGAGCGGTTAACGATATATCCTTATTTTTTCTTTCCTTTCCCTCTTCCATTCTCGTCCGTTTATCGAGACGCGACGAATCGGACGATACATGCTTTCTCTGTTCGAAGGATATACCGCCAATTGTGTAACTTTGTAACCCACTGCTTGACCTCCAGTCAGTCAATAAATCGTTCTTCAATTACTTTCCTGAAATTTAGTCATCTCCGTTCATCCCACTAGTGCAGACATTTGCTGCGTATCCTATTACCTTGCGATCTCACTTAAAAAACTCACTTTTTACGGGAGGTGACGTCACACCGGAAATACGTCACTTCCGGTTTGAAAATTCCATTCTCGTCACTTTCGGTCGAAAAATGAAATTTTCAAACCGGAAGTGAAGAATTGCTGGTATGACGTCACTTCCGTAAAAAAAGGGATTTCCAGACCGGAAGTGACGTATTACCGGTATGGTATCACTTCCGGTAGAAAAATGCGATTTTCAAACCAGAGGTGATGTCACAACGAAAATTGCCGAATTTTTCTTCGTGACGTCACTTACGGTCTAGAAGTGCAACTTTTAAACCGGAAGTGACGGATCTCCGGTGTGACGTCACTTCCTGGTTAAAAACATAAGGTTTTCAAACCGGAAATGCCTGATCTCCGGTGTGACGTCACTTCCTGGTTAAAAAAATAAGGTTTTCAACCTGGAAGTGATGTCACTTTCGGTAGAAAAATGGGGTCTTCAAACCGATGTCACAACGAAAATTTTCGAGTTTTTCTACGTAACGTCACTTCCGGTTCAAACGTGAGATTTTTAAACCGGCATCAGACGATACATGCTCCCTGTTCCAAGGATACGATACCAATTGTTTAACTTTGTGGCCCACTGCTTGACCTCCAGCCACTCAATAAATCGTTATTCAATTACTTTCGTGAAATTTAATCATTTCCGGTCTTCCCACTCGTGCAGACGCTCGCTGCTTATCCTATTAACTCGCGATCGATACTTCGTCCGATAATCGATGTTGAGGTTAAAAAAGTTTGCTCTCTTGGCAGCCGATGGTAAGAAATAATCTCCGTATGTTGAGCTGACGTATACGAGTCACTTAATCTTTTCTATAATTGTTATTTGTATGGCAAGGGCGTAGAAAGAGAGTTCTTGACGAGTGTAAAAACGCATTCACACGAATCACGCCTCCCTTCATACGCTTCTGCCATTCACATAATTTTTCCCAACAACCTCATGGAAATCACGCTTGTCGTTTTCGGAAAGTGTGCGCAGAAAGGGACTTTCTCACACTAGTGCGGGAAAATGACTATATTGCCTTTGTACGCATGCGCAGTATTTTTCTCGCACGCGATGCAAAAATACTACATTACACTAGAGCGAAAAAAACTTTTTATTACACTCGGTAGGAAAATGGCCCACTTTTACACCTCGTGAAATAAAACTTTGCACGACACTCGTGTGATTGCAACACTCGCCTTTGGCTCATGCTGCAAACTCACACTCGTCAGAAAAAGTGTTTTCTCACTCGTATCAAAATGTAGGATTCTTACGTGTGTGACTTTGCAGCACGAGCCAAAGGCGAGTGTTGCAATCACACGAGTCAAGAAAAAGTTTTTCGCACGTGTATCGTACCTAATTTTATTTCGCACGTGTATCGTACCCAATTTCATTTCGCAAGGTGTGAAAGTGAGGGTTTTACTGCCATTGAGCTAAAACTGCAATTTTCGCAGTGAGTGTAATAAAGGCACTTTCTCGCACTAGTGCGAGAAGAGGACCATATTGCGTTCGTACGCATGCGCAGTATTTTTCTCGCACGAGATGCGAAAAAGTCTCTTCTGCCCTCACTTGCATGCGTTAGGAAAAACGAGATACTAAACTTGGTCGGTGTTCGACTTTCATGCAGCGAAAACCGAGTACACCCACTCCTTCCATTAGAGCCAATTCGCAACATTTCCATTTCCATTTCTCATAATTCCTCGAAAGCCTTTAATAGCTTTGCACTCTCGAGTTCCGTAACGACCTTCCTCCAAATTGCACGATCCCTCCCAGCGCATAATCGCGCTCCAACGATTGCAAATAAAACAGCGACTTCGACAAGGGCTGAACGAAGAAACGAGTCACGAATTCGATGCGCCGTCACGCGCCTCGCTGGCGAAACACACGGGACCTTCCGCATTTTTCTGACGCCCCTATCGACAATACCGCACACTGCTTATTCCGCGAATCAAACGCCAAACGCCTGTCCGCTCTCGTTTCTCGTTCGTCGCATACACGGTTTTGGAATTTGCATTCAAGCGGGCTTATCAGGAAATTACGCGCCTCTCCGCGGCCGACGTCGTCGATCACCCTGAGTAGAACGCGGGAGAATGACTCGATTAACGATCAGTTGATTAACGCCCGAGTCGCTGCTTTGAATGCCCGGACATTGCTCACAGGCGCACGATACACCTTTTACCAACCGACTTCTCCGCGTCGAACTTACCATAGCTATCTCTCCGCGCGGTGATGCATTAATTAGTTTGCCAACGCGAGACGAGAGTTACGCGCGTCTACCGTCGATGATTTCGATCCGCGTTCTCGCACGTACGAACAGTAATTTCCCCCTGTCCTCCCCGCGACTCGTCGTCGCTTTAAAGACCTTGTTGTTTTCTCCCTTCGACGATTTTCTTTCCGCGAAACCGTACCAGCTCTCGACCCGCCGAATGACACGTGCGCTTAATGAGCGTGGACGTTTTCGAGGACTCTTGCATTTCAGTTATATAGAAAAATGTTTGAAAAAATTATCGACTGTAACGCGACTTCCGGTTCGAAAATCTTTGAAACCGGAAGTGACGTCGCGCGGAGTGATTGGAAAAATTTCATTGCCACGTCACTTCCGGTTTGAAAATATCACTTTTCGACCGGAAGTGACATATTTCCGGTTTGACGTCACTTTCGGTTTTAAAAGTAAGATTTTCGAATCGCAAGCGACGTATTTCCGGTATGACGTTACACCCGGTAGAAAAATAAAATTTTCAAACCGGATGTGACGTATTTCCAGCGTTACGTCATTTCCAGTTTAAAAGTGGGATTTTGAAACAGGTAGTGACTTATTTGCGGCATTAGGTCACTTCCGGTTCAAAAGTGAGATTTTCAAACCGGATGTGACGTATTTTCGGTGTGAGGTCACTTCCGGTCCAAAAGTGAGATTTTCAAACCGGCAGTGACGTATTTTCGGCGTGACGCCATTTCCGGTTTAAAAGTGGGATTTTGAAACAGGAAGTAACTTATTTCCGGCATTAGGTCACTTCCGGTTCAAAAGTGAGATTTTCAAACCGGATGTGACGTATTTTCGGTGTGACGCCACTTCCGGTTCAGAAATGAGATTTTCAAACAGGAAGTGACGTATTTCCGGTGTTACGTAACTTCCGGTCAAGAAATGACATTTTCAAAGCGGAAGTAAAATCACAACGAACATTTTCAAATTTCCCTGCGTGACGTAACTTCCGGTTCAAAAGTAAGATTTTTATACCGGAAGTCGCGTTACAGAGAATTTTTAAAATATTTTTCTATGCAATTATCTTAAATGTAGCTAATGGAAAAACGTAAGGATGAAGGAACACAGAAAAGGGTATAAAAGAACGTATGTGATGCGTCTCAAATGTTTTTGTAACTCATCTCGAATGCAGCCAGCGATAGAAACGGATTAAGGAAGACACGGGAACACTCACCGGCTAAATACCCTGCGTAAAATTTCGCTAATCACTCTCGTGTGCCTACGCGAATGTGAATACCAAAGTTCGAACGATACAGCACAGCGGAGAGGAAAAGGGTTAAAAATAAATCGAAGTAAGAAAACAAAGTTTTAACACCGCTTCTTCGGGGCACAGTTTATAAACATAATTGACGAACACGGCACAGCGCTGTGTACGGAGGAGTAAAGTCACAAATTGGGTCGGCCGTTCGTTCGGTGCCGAGCACGCAATCAACCGTGAATTAATTCTCGTGCAGCGCGGATATATAAAAGCGAGGAGAGTGGAAGCGCTCTCTCGTCGCGCATCAACGTCGACGAGAGAGCACACCTCGTAGCCCGCAGGTGGTCCGCCGCATCGTGAGGAACGAGGAATCGTCGTGGCACCCGTTGACGCCGAAAAGCTTGGACTGCAATGTCGCACGCGAAGACACGCTGTACAAGGTTAAATACGACACCGAGGCCGGAGAGGGTAATTGCAATCGAGTCTTCGCGCCAGAACTTACGGCTGATTGTAACCCTTTAACTGCCAAGCGTTATGAAAGTTGAAAAAAAAATCGGTCGATATTTTGTTTTAACATTTTCATACCCCAAATCATTTTTTCTACGCATGATCTCGCTTTTCATGCATTTTTAAATATTTGATTTTGCTCTTTGTATACATGCGTAATACTCTGTTATATCACTCTGTTACGATTATTTTTGTATATGTATATGGGTTTTACCGTATAACACATAAGTAACTATTCGTCCTATTTTTTTTATGCATAATTTTCCGTTTGATGCATTTTCATACTTGATTTTCCTCTTTTCATAAATTAATATTATGTTTACTGTGTTACGATTATTTTTGTAAAAGTAGTGTATGGCAAATAAGTAACAATTCAATAAATTTTGTTGTTATGCATAACTTCGTTTTTGATGAATTTTCATACTTGATTCTGCTCTTTATATAAATGCATATTACTCTGTTATATCGCTCTGTTACGATTATTTGTTATCATTATTTTTGTAAAACAGTTTTACCTTATAACAAGTAAGTAACGATTCGTCAATTTTTTAAATGCAATAACTTCGTTTGTGATGCATTTCATACTTATTTTTTTATTTTTATAAATGAACCTTTTGTTACTCGGCGACGATTGTTTTTGCAGAAAGAAAAACGTATGACAAATAAGTAACCATTCGTCAATTTTTTTTCAGAATTTTTATTGACGAAAATTGAAGAAGACGTTTTGATAAAAAAATTGCTGTTTTGCTATTACAGCATGTTTGCTGTTGCGTAAGGTAAATGGGTCAAGTGGCGAGCGGCGTAAACGTTTACTCGCCGTTGGCAAATTAGCGTCGGTCTCTGATGTCTCCTGCCGACCACCTCGTCTTCGCGTCGTCATGGAATCTAATAGCCAACGGGGTATGTAAAACATATCGTATCGTATCGTATCGTGGAACGTGATGTACACGAGTTCTCAAGTGCACGCAAGCTACCTCGGCACTCCGATGTCCTCGCTGGATATCGTCGGCCCACACGCATTCTCCTCATACTATATTCAGTTACAGTGAAATCTTTCACATGTTATACTTAACCCCTCGACGACGCACGGAATCTCGTTCTGATCATAATAAAAAAAAATACCCCAACAACATTTTTTTTTCTCGAATAGTCCGCCTGTCCTAGACAGTTTTATTTAATAGTAGTAGTAAAAGAAATTTATTGCCAATGCTGTACATTTGTACAGTCATCGTTTTATACTAGTTTTATGTCTAACAATATGAAACAATAAGAAAAAAAATACCCCAACAACATTTTTTTTCTCGCCTAGTCAGACTGTCCTCGACAGTTTTATTTAATAGTAGTAGTAAAAGAAATTTATTGCCAATGCTGTACATTTGTACAGTCATCGTTTTTTACTAGTTTTATGTCTAACGATCATTTTATACACATTGACAAAGCGCCATCGACCTGAGTCCTTCGGCCCTTTTACATAATAAATACTAGTTCTTGTGTTGCCTCACACAGTCGCATTGATCGCATGTGGAAAAATTCATTGCAAATGGAATGGAATTCGGATTTCCGAAATTCATTGCGTACACCGAGAAAAAAAATTTATTGGATTAACCAAAAGTCGCGGTGACATACGTTCAAAGCTGTTATTTGTTTGGTACAAATGAAGCATTGTTTTGTTAAACGATTATTTGGTTCAATTTATTCAAAAATTTTCGATTGGAACAAACATTCTTGTTATACCAACAAAATACACCTTTGAACGCGTGTCACCGCGCATTTGCTTAATCCAACTATTTCTTTTTATCAGTGTATACTATGAAAAATGAAATTCCGAAATTATAAACATATAGAATGGAATTTCGAAATACATTACATGTGATATGAAAACCGAAATTCCGAAATCCATTCTATATGCTATAAAAACTGCCATACTGAAATTATTGACATATGAAATGAAGGGGGGGGGGGGGAATATCCAAACCAACAAACAAATCCATCCTTTTCCAAAATACATATAAGATTATATACTTTAAATATATTATATGATATATACTTAATATTTTATTGATATACACTTTAATGTATTTTTATATAATATATTACAATTAAGTTAATTAATTATAAATTACCTCTGTAAGCCAAGCTAAGGTAAACTATGATAGATTCGACTGTGTATATGCAGCGCTACTAGCCGGATCGAATTTCTAAAATTCTTCGACGAACAGCAATGTAGGGGAAGATTCCACGAATTCCGAAAGGCTAAATAGGTGATATTAGGCAGCGTAGAACTGCAATTAGTATATCGTTACATACCTCAAAGGCGACTTGAGGCCGCTGATATAAAGCTTATGACAACCAAGTTGTATTTATTATGCTCCATTTATGAAAGTTTCTTTTGAATCTTTTAGCGGTCAATGATTTTTAAAAACATTATTTTCCGCAATCTACCGTAATTATCACAACCTTGCTGATTTTTAGAAGTTGATTTAATTAAATTACAACTAATTAAAAATAAAATTTAAAATTAAATAAAAGTTCACTCTTATTTAAAATAATGATTTAAAAAAATACTATTTTCCGCCCTGTACTTTACTTTACTGTAATCATCAAAACCTTGCAGACTTTTTAAAGTTATCAACGCACAAAACTCTTGTCAGAAATGTAACTAACTAAAATTCAATTTAACTCTATCCACAGAAAAAAAGAAAACTAAGAAAATTAATCTTCACATCGATGTATTTCGTCGTGCAAATCATCCAAAATCCATGAAATTCTACGATCCACCGAAACGAATGTATGATTGTTGTCGGTCTCGACAAAACTAACCATCGAAATTGGTATGTTTCCGGTCTAATCAAATCACCGATTAACCCGCCAAATTGAAACCCGTCGGGTAGTCTCATTACGATAATACGGCTCGACGAGCGCAGTAAAATTAAATACCATCGTGATAATTGATGATGGACGGGTGGGCAGTAAAGTACCTCGCGGCTCGAAACATTTGTATAGATTGCCAGACGCAAAAACCACCCACGATTCTGCACTTCTTGGATGGATGATTGACGAGAGACGGGAAACAATTTGAAGCGTTTCGCGAGGACTCGAGCTTCTTCGCGGTTAGGTGTTCTATCTATGTAAATTGCCACCGTTGGGGCTAGGGTGTGTCGACAGCGCCGTGGATATATACGTCAGGCACGAAATTTACCTCGCGCCGTTCTCCGTCCCTCCCATTCGCCCAACAGAAAGATCCTTCGAACCATCTATACATGTATTTATATGAACATGTATGCACGTAGATTGCCGCTATGTGTGTGGTGTATACATATATACTATGTATACTATGTACTATATATTTATGTATGGGTCGTTCTACGTCAAATGATCAAAAGCTTGCCGATTTTTTAAAAGTTATTAACACCCAAAATACTGGTTAAAAATTTAACATTAAGTAAAATGTAATTTAACTGTATTCACAGAAAAAAGCAAAAATAAAAAAAATAGATCTTGACATCGATGTATTAGTTCACTTTGAACTAATATCATCGATGTATTTTGTTCATTTCTTTAGTACGATGTTCTTACCGACCCATAAGGGTGTCAGAATTTTTTTCAGATTGTTTTACCACCAGTGAAATTTTGTGAACCCTCGAAAAACCAAATCCGAAAAAGCCTTCATTATAATGATAAAAATAAAATATCCCATTATCGGCTCGTGGTCAAAAATCATATTTTAAATAATAGATTCAGTGCGCATTTTTTGGAGATTTCTTAAAACGGCCTTTTCGCAATTGGTTTCTGCAATGGTGGTCTAAAAAAACGGAAAAAAATCCGGAACCCTTATGACTCGCTAACTACATCATACTAAAAAATTAACATCATCGAAGGGGGAGGGGACGTGGGGTGCCGATTTGACGTGCAATGCCCCATATATATACAAACCATATACGTACATATATATATATATATATATATATATATATATATATATATACACAGTGTTTTAGAGACAGGGTTTTACGCGCGTGTGTCTGGCTTCATTCATGAGGCCGACAACAGGTATTTCCGATAGGCCGCTACCGGGCACCTCCTGGTGCCTCCTTCTCCTCTTTAACTCAGCCTAACCTCCTCTTACGATCTGCCGCTCTCCCTCCCACTCCCCGGATGCAAAGCGTCCGGTTAAACGTGAACCGCATCGTAACTTGCCGTGAGCCCGTTATTAATTCGAGGTAATTGGTAGCTGCACGAAAAATCATTGAATAATTGAGTAGGCACCGTCGCTCGAGTTACCCGCAGTTATATATCACGCGGTAGTGGCGATGGTGGAGGAGAGGGGGGGGGGGGCGAGGTGGGCTCGATGTCAGAACTGATTGGACTCATTGAAAATGCACACTCGTTGATTCGCTCCCGTGTCTCTGTTGGTTGTGCAGAGGGAGAGTGAGAACCCCGTTTGTTGCACGGAGGGGGGCGAAAGTGGGGGGTGGGGTGGTTGAGGGGAAACCGGAAGTTCCGTTATCGGCGCGGTAGCGCCAAATAGGAACGAACTTCCTTCCTCGAACGAGGCATCAGGCCTGTCGACGGGAATAACTGTTCACAGGTACGGTGACGACGGCTCCGCAGCTGCGAAGGTTTTGGTAAAAGTTGGGAGGAAAGGTGCATGCTTACATTTCATTTTTTTTTTTAGTTGTACATTTTTTTATTTTACGCGTGGCATCGAAGCAGAGAGCTCGAAACTGTCGAGGGGTCCCAGGTAGCACAAAAACATTGACTATCAAAAAGTTATCTAAATGGGTTCCATGTGTCTGTGTGGATGGTAGCTGAAAAGTTACCGCCCATCCAAAAGTCAACTTTTGGAGGTTGGGTTGCTTGAAGTTACCATTGGGACTGACATATGTACCCGACTGTAAAAATAAATTGGTAATTTAATGGACTTGAAATTTGCTTAAATTACTTACATTGATGTACTTGTTTTGTGAAATAAAAATACCAGATATTAAACTTGGAAATCTTTTGCCTGAAATTTAGAAAACATTTTCGTTACATATAAGAATTTTACTGTAAAATTGCAACGCTCGTGTGTTTGAGAGTTCATTTCAGAAACATGTGTACAAGCTACATGTAAATACCGTTTATTAATTTCCAAACAAAATGTTTTCACCGTGCCCATTTAGCTCGCTTTTTCATACCCGATGACTTCTTGCCACCTGCCCAGGTGACACAAAAAAATTAGTTATCAAAAAGTGATCTCAATGGGTTCCGTATGTCCGTCTGGACGTTATCCGAAAGTTACGACCCATCCAAAAAGTCAACTTCTGGACGTAGGATAGCTTATAGTTACCATCCGGATGGACACATGTAACCCATTTCGATCACTTTTTCATACCAGATGTGTTTTTCCTACCTGGGGTACTATTGGTGCTCTACTCGCGCTGTCATTGGCTGGGCGCCATGACCGAAAAAACCGTTATTTTAAAAATGCACGCGAAAAGCGAACGGAAGTTTATTATTATTGTTTATTTCGATTTCGGTTACGAAACATTTTCTGATACAGTTGATGCTTCTCCTTAATTAAACGATCAAAAATAAAAAATTTCGAGTAATTAATTCCATTATCTATTTTTACTCTGAACGAAATAACGGCGACCAAGGGTGTGCGTTGGAAAGGGCAGACGGCGAGGCAATACGAGCTTTACGATCGCGTGCAAAAATCCACGGAATTTTTACGTTGGTACTATCATACCAAACGGATAATATCGGTGCTCTACTCGCGCTCTCATTGGCTGGGCGCCATCACAAAAAAAAACCGTTGTTTTGAAAATGTGCACGAAAAGCGAGAAGAATTTTATTATCGGTATTTATCCATTACGCAACATCTTTTGGATGCAGCTGGTGCTGCTCGTTATTCAAACGAGTAAAAATAAAAAATTTCGAGTAATTAATTCCATTATCTATTTTTACTCCGGACGAAGTAACGGCGAAAGAGGGTGTGCGTTGGAAAGGGCGGCTGGCAAGGGAATACGAGCTTTACGATCGCGTGGAAAAATCCACGTCGTTTTTATTTTGGTAGTGAACGACACCAACTCTATATATATACATATATATATATACATAGTACAATGTGGCGTCAGAAAAGGTTGCTGGGTTCCGGGGACGCCTTTCGCCCGAATAGCACACGCACAGTACCAACCACCCAACTGTGGCATCAGAGGCGATGAGGAAAAAATCGTCGACACGCGATATACCCGGAGCAGAGCTCACTACGGATTTGTTTACGAGACGTTCCAAAGGTCGTGGAACCTCGAGCGGCGCGGTGGACGAGGGATGAGAAAAAAAAGAAGTTCGACGGACTTTGTTTACGTTCCGCTCGAGTTGGACGACTCGATGCCGAACAAACGAACGTACCTCTATCTGTGCGTCATTATCGCAAGAGCAACTATCGAATTATTAAATCGATTACCGGCCTCTAGCCGGAGGACACCTGCTTGAATATTTCAAAACGTGGGGGGAGCCAAGTGCAGCAAGGGCGAAAAAAAACCCCCGAATTTGTCGGACGGAAGACATATTTATTTTAAGGTACTAGCAGAAGGATTGCGTCCAAAAAAACAGGTCGATTTGCAACATTTTTTTTAACGCGGATATTTGAAGGAAAAGGTTGAGTTTTTACATAGAGTTAGTACAATGTGTTATGAAGATTGAATTTTTTAAATTGAAAAATATCAATTAACGACCGACTTATTCACCATTAACAATTAACAATTAAAATTGATTCGGCTGATTGAGTTGAAATTTGTATGATTCTTGATTATACTATTTTCTATCTAATGACCGGATGATTTAAAAAAATTCATTCATTTTTTAACAACAAACGATTAAGGTCGTTTTTGGTCAAACTTCGCAACACCTTGTACTAACTGTGTGCAAAAACCCAACCTTGTCCTTCTAATAGCCGCGGAAAAAAAATGTTGAGAGTCGATCTGTTTTTGGACCAAATCCTTAAGCTAGTGCCTTAAGTTTAAGAAACGCCTGACATGACCTAAGCCCGTGTTCTTTTTTTCCTTTTTTTCCAAATCACCGAAGGCGATCTACGTCGGCCCGACGAAAATCCGAAAATAAGAGTAGCAGCTTCGCCTCTGAGAAATAGTTATTCGCGTATTCTTCGCTCGACGAGCACAAATGCAGACAGAAAGAGAGAGAGAAACGCGAGTCCCGTAAACTTTCGGAACGCGAGGCTGTAACAGCTTTCCGCGTTTCGAATGTGTGTTCCTCCTCGTTCCACACGATGGATCCCGAGTCTTTCTCTCAATCACGCCCACCAACCGTTTTCTCCACTGGCTCGCCAATGCAGTCCCGCTAATTGGCCGCTGCTGGTCAATAATTAACGTTATCCGATTATTCCGCTTCAATGAACGAATCTTCCGTTTGTTTCGCTTAAAAATAAAAAGAAAATAAAAATAGAAATCATCCGGTACGGCCTGCGAGGCAGCTCTGCCGCTCTCTTCAAAATCCGAATATAAACGCTTCCCGATAATCGAGCTTGCAATGCGTCGTGGTGGGAAGAGTGGGAGGAAAGTACGGCAGGAGCAGCGCGCAGAACCGTCAGGACCAGATGTGGGCGCTCTCCGCAGTAGCAGTCGCGGGACATCAGAGGGAGAGCTTTGAGTGTAACACCGGGAGGGCGAGAGATTAGCGGCCACTCGCTCGAGCGTGGCTCGCGCGAGCCTCAGCGCTTCGATGATCTAAAAAAAAAGAAAATTCCTCCCTCTGGTCGATCTCCTCGCCAGAGATTGCGTCGCCTCGCAAAAGTCCACTTTAGCACTATTTATAAACTCCGCGTTCCCCGGTTACGCCGCATGACGAAAACCGGCAGCGAGCTGTAAAACACCGAACGGGTGGGCAGGAGCAATAAACTTTTATAGAAGCGATTGCGGCACGTGAGAGCGAAAGAAAGGAATAAAGGAATGACTGAGTCACGGCATCGCTCGGGCGCGATGGACACTGCCTAAATCTATCGGGATTCGAGGACCGTGCAAAAAAGCAACTCGACGAAGCTACACGCGACAAACGATTGATATTACAAATAAAACTCGACGAGTCAGAGAAATTTCAGAGAACGAGAGACTTTAGTTATTTTTCGATGTCGTATTATTTTCTTGAGTAAGCGCAGGAAAGACGAATACGAATATAAACAGAGATAAGACTGGAGATAAGGTTAGAGAGGATGCTGGCGGTCGGTGCGAAAACTGAATTTCGAAAACCCGCACGATTTTCGACTGCCCGAATCTTTTCAGCTGTTCCGGCAATCTCGGGGCTCTCCGGAGAGATCTTGACCTTGACAGAGAAAACCCAAAGCTACAAAGGACGGCCGCTTTATTCTTGTTGTTTTTTTTTTTATTTCACCTAAGACGAACAAGTCCTCGTAAGTCGCGCTTTTTGGTCGGCCGAGGAGAATCAGTTGTCAGAATGTGGCAGACGACGTGCCAGAAGCCCGCGTGTGCGGCGGAACACTCTCTTTTTTTTCGTGTGTATATTCATCACTTAGAAAATATACCGATACGCCGAGAGTCAGATGATTTTTGTACTCACCTATAGTGAGCGTCTCGACGCGTCGAGTGATCGATCAATTTCTATTTAGATCGATTCGTTTGAGCATTATTTTATTTCAGCGGGGGAAAAAAACCGAACGATTTCACTTCACTGCTGGCGATAAGGCTGGCGGGTGCACGGACGCGAGGTAAAAACTGCGGGCGGCAGGGACCGCGGCCATACCGTATCACAGCGCTACGCCGACTGCCTCTACCAGACGTACAGCAAACTACTGCGTCGTACAATCCCCGACAAAAGTTTACGATCGTTCCACCTTATTCGCGGTACCTCGCGCCCGCGAGAGACGCACCGATCGAATCTTTGGTTACGTTTTTTTGTTCTTTTTTTGTACATCGAATTCGAGTCGTGAAAATTTGAATCGAAATGTTCGGAATGCTCTCCGTAGCAAAAAGTCAGCTGGTATGAAAAAGCGATCTAAATGCGTTACATGCGCCCGTCCGGATGGTAACTACAAAAGTGAACTTTTTGAATGGGTGGTAACTTTCGGATATCATCGAGACGGGCGTACGGAATCCATTGAGATCACTTTTTGATAATTACTTTTTTATGCTACCTGGGCAGACTGCGAAGAGTCATGTGGTATGGAAGTGATCTAAATGGGTTTCATGTGTCCGTACGGATGGCTAAATGGGTTACATACGTCCTCGGATAGTAACTATAAGTTCAAAAGTTAACTTTTTGGATGTATGGTAACTTTCGAATACCGTCTGGACGGTCATACGGAAGCCAGTGAGATCACTTTTTGATAACTAGTTTTTTGTGCTACCTGGACAGGTAGCAAAAATTCATGTGTTATGAAAAAGTGATCTAAATGGGTTACATGTGTCCGCCCGGATGATAACTGTAAGCTATCATACGTGCAAAAATTAACTTTTTGAATGGATTGTAACTTTCGGATACCGTCCAGACGGTCGTACGGAAGCCATTAAGATCACTTTTTGATAACTAGTTTTTTATGCTACCTGGACAGGTAGCAAAAAGTCATGTGGTATGAAAAAGTGATCTAAATGGGTTACATGTGTCCGCCCGGATAACTGTAAGCTATCCTACGTCCAAAAATTAACGTTCGGATACCGTCCGGACGGACATACCCCATACAGCGCGCAATATTTTGAAATCATTTTAGAAATATTTTTAATTTTTCAAATTTTAAACATTTCGCTGAAATGTTTAAAAAACATTTCGGCACAATTTTAATGTTACCTTTTATGAACAGACAAAAAATATCTGTCAAATATTTTGTAATATTGGTAAATATTTTACCAATATCTCAAATCTTTTTTCAATATCGCAAAAAAATATTTTTGAAACCTTTCAAAAATATTTCCGCGCTATGTGAAACGGAAGCTATTGAGATAACTTTTTTCTAACTAAGTTTTTATGCTACCTGGGGTACTCGACAGATGCGGGGAATTTTCGCACGCGTACATTTCAGGGTATTAAACAGCGCGCGGTGAGTGCGTTCACGATAATATCCTCGAAATGAGAAATTGACCCAAAAAAGGGGGGGTGGGGGAATGAAGGGGAATTTTGACTTCGGACTATATTTAATGTTAAGTCAATAGCAACGCATTGGCGGCTGCATACAAACGAGTGTATTTCGTCGATGCTTCGAATTAACATTTTGCTGTGGAATAGACACCGGTAATACGATCGGCTCGAATTACACAATTGCCGGGCTTCCGCGCAGCCCGAAAACAGAGCGGTGCACCCTGTCTCGGGAGGAATAATCGATAATGATAATCGATGCCACTTTCGGTGCAGCACGGGGTACAAATATATAACTCTTAAGTATAAACGTACAGTCATTTCATTTTCTTGGCGTATCGATCTTCGAGCTCCAAAAGCTTGCAGTCCAGCTCCGCCGTGGAAAACGTCTGTAAAGAGCAAAATTCATTCTCGGCTGTGAGAAAACAAACGAGCGTTCGTTTTCTTTTTTTTTTCTTTTTTATATCGACTGGCACCGAAGGGAACAATGCAAATCGCGCAAAACAACGACCACCCCAATAGCCGGGTTTCACGAGCGAGTCCACACGGTCATGTAAGATTGTCGGGAATTCGACGTGAAGCCAATGCCCGATTTTACCGCGGAAGCGAGGCGTAAGGCTGCACGCGTCGCATGGCCCACGAACGTAACTGTTAACGGTTAAATTGCGATGCGGATGTGCGATCGTGAATTCGGCAACAACGTTCGCCTTATTAGTCGATCCATGACCGTGTGGCATTTCATTTTCTTCACTTGGTGCGAAAATTGCAGTTTTTTGTACGTTTAGCGTGTGGAAAAAACACCATTTTTACACCATTGAAAAACCACCATGTTTATGTAAAATAAAATTTTGTACGATAAAAATGCGATAAACTTTTTCTCAACTCGTGTGATCGCAACACTCGTCAAAAACAGATTTTCGCACTTGTATCGTAATGTACCATTATTTCACTCGGGGCGAAAATGAAAATTTTACGCACGTTTCGCGAGCGTAAATCCCAATTTTTACACCTTGTAAAATGAAATTTTGTACGATACTCGTGCGAAAAACTTTTTCGTAATTCGTGTCATTGTAACACTCGCCTTCGCCTCGTGCTGCAAGCTCACACTCGTCAGAAAAAGTAGGTATTTCGTATGTGCTTCTCTCACCCTTTTGCGAACTGGTCTGCGAGGGCTCGTCAAACTATCCGCGCTTTCCCGCACCTGTAAAACATCAATGCACCGATCAGCTTCCGGTCGTTAGAACGTTGAGCGTTGCGACGTCGAGCGTTCTTACCCAAAAGTCCTTGTACTCCGGCGAAACGCTCTCGAGATGAAGCAATCTGTCCTCAACGTTCTTCAACCTCTCGTAAACATTCTTCGGCACCGGTTTTCTAACGCCGAGATATTTCTCCGTTATCGACAGTCTCTCCTCGATCGCCGGATACTCCGTTGTTTCGCACGAATCCCTGTTGCCGATTTTGCCCGATTCGGCGAACAACATCAGAGGATCCATCGTCTGCGGGCCACGAGAGTTCAGGACTCTGTGAACTTATCGATGAGCGTGTTACAGCTTTGGTAGAATTTTTTATATTTTATTTTATTTTTTTATGTAAAATTTATTGTACGTTCTTTTATTTGTAGTCGTCGAGAGTTTACCTTTCACGTGGCTCTTGGAATCCTTTCGGCGTGTGAGAATCGCGTCCACCCTCGCGCACGAAACTTCGCTCTCGTCGCTGAGATACCTGCGAAACGAAGTTTTGCACAATAATGTAATGAACAGAGAGTTCGCGGTCGGAAATTATACCGACGATAAACGACCATTGGACTATCCACCTGTGACTGCAGAACTCTTGGACGTTCACGGCATTGACCTGCTGCCTTTTTCTCGCGATAAAAGACTCGATCCTTCGATTCAGTTCTTCGTTATCGGCGCGAATCTGCACCTGGCTCGGGTCGATCGCGACACGATCGTCGTTACGCTCTTCTCGTTCCGTTATCACTTCGACGGTCTTACTCTCGTTCGTCGCTGCCGATCGCTGGTCATTCCGTAAAACTGAGTCGTCTGGCGAATAAACAGAACAACCGCATTTTTATTAAAAATAAAATCATTTATTATAGTTACAATGAAAATAAAATCGTTCGATCGTAGGAAAAACTAACGCATTGAGATTGGAGTATTAACAAAAACGATAATACCGATGGTAACAGTTTTTACATTCAACAGTTTGTACATTGAAAAAAAATAACAAACAATAATACCGACGGTAATGGAATTTTCGGTGGAATTTTTTTTTCATGAAAACAAGGTTTTCTCTGTGAGGAAGCAAACAAACGGTAATACCGACGCTAACAGAATGTTTTGTTGAAAAAAAAATAACAAACAACGATAGTACTAGCGAAACTTTCTGTAGAAAACAAATCTAATTTTTTTTTTCTTTTTTCATGAAAACGAAGCTTCTTCTATGAGGAAACAAAAAACGATAATACCGACGGTAACAGAATTATCAGTTAAAAAAAAAAGTTATTTACTACTGGACCAAGCGCACTCCTTGTTTTCTTTCCACGCCGGCTCGTCGCCGTCGTAGACCTCTTTTTTCCAGATGGGCACCTTAGCCTTCAGAGTGTCTATGGTAAATTCTACAGCGCGGAGGGACTCGTGTCTGTGAGGCGACGACACGGCTATCGCCACACTGGCCTCGGACACCGGCACGTCGCCGAGTCTATGATGGATAGCTATGTGCGTTATCTTCCACTCGGAGCGAACTCTCCGGCATATATCGGCCAGTTCCTTAAGCGCCATCGGTTCGTAAGCTTCGTACTCCAGTTTCAGAACCCTCTTGTTATCGAAGTTGTCTCTGGTCGTTCCTATGAACGTGGAAATCGCTCCGCAGCTCGGCGACGTTACCGAGTCGACGATGTCGTCTATTCGCAGTTTCTCGCGCTGGAGCTTGACGATGTCCCTCGGTTCTTCCATTTTATCCTGAAAAGAAGAGTAAGAGTTAATTCTTCTTTTTATAAACGTGAAAATAGAATCGAATCGAAAAAACTCGACCGGCAACGAACCTCCGCTCAGCGGCGGAATGACCGCGATCTCGTCGCCCTCCCCGAGATCGAGCAACGCCCCGCGCTCGGCGAACTCCTCGTTAACCGCCAATATCAGATTGTCCCGAATGCTCTCAAGCCCGAACTTTTCGACGAGCCTCGCTAACAGTTCGTCGCACGACAACGGCCCCTCTACGACTATGGTCGACTCGGCGAGACCCGCAAGTTCTCGGGCTTTCGCGAAGAATATTACTCTGACGTTCCTCGGGTTTGGCGCCATCGACGCTGTCGTTCGGTCGAGTTTCAGCTCTGCCCCGTGACTCGCCGGTGCTGGCACCGATAGGCCGGAGCATCTCGTTCGAGCGGGTGAATTGCGAAAATATCGAAAGTCAACTTACGTAATTTTACCGCCGCTCGTAATCTAATCTCCGAGCGGGCGAGAGCGACGAGCGCCGAGCGAGGTTACTCCGCGTTGCACGAACCGCTGAAAAACAACAAGTAGTCACGTGGAGACGCCTCAGGTTGGGTTGGTCCAGTGCCGCAGACGAGTCTAGTCAAGTGTCGGACGCTTTCGTCTGCTCGGAGCTGAAAGAACTTCGTTTTAGAACTGCACGATATCGCAGGTCGTGTACAAGCTCGTAATTATTTTGTTCAATGTATATTTTCGTCGGGTCGAAGAATTGGCTGTTCGGTGTTTCGACTCGGGTGGTGATGACGTACGAGACTATCTAGCCAGCCGGCGCCGGGTTTGAAGCTGGATCCGAATGTGCAGCAGCAGCAGCGGCGGTACGGGGATAATCAGGTCAGATGGGAAATAGGGTCATCGGGAGAAGGAAGCGCGTTTCAATCGACCCGCGAGCTGCTGCCGCTGCTGGTCATTGTTGCTGGGAGAGGGAAGGCCGCCGATAGAGTTTTGAATACGCACCTATATATACGTGTATGTGTATATATAGGTTGGCGTTCACTATTTCACAATGCAAGTGAGATTCTAAATATAGTGTGTAAAAATAAATTGTAAATTTAATTGACTGGAACTTGGTAGTTCTCTTACATCACTCACGTTAATTGAACGTTAATGGACTTTATCGTAAAATTAAATCGCGAGATATGAAAATTACACGTCTTTTGCCTGAAATTTGCAAAAATTTGCGATAGTAATAAAAATGTTACTCTGAAATTGCAACGGACATGGGTTTGGAATTTCAGTTTATGTAATAATATATATGTGTATATACGTTGGTCGTCTGTTTCTTATTTCACAATGCAACTCGCATTTTGAATACACAGTGTAAGAATAAACTGCAAATTTAATGTACTGGAACTTGAAAGTTGCTTACATTACGATAATTGAACGTTAATGTACTTTTTCGTAAAATTAAATTACCGGATATTAAAATTACAAACCTTTCCCTGAAATTTATAAAAATTTGCATTCAAATTTTTTTTTAATTACTATGAAATTGCAACGCATTGAAATTGCAATGAAGTTCACCGGCTATCATGATTAGTATTATTATTCAGTACTTGTATTATTGGTTTTATATTATTCATTGCTCTCTCTATTTTTGTTAGTGAATTGCATATCAGTTTGATTGTAAGCGATAATACTCATATATGGTCGCTTAGGTATAAAAACCAATCTTCCTAATAATATAAATATACACGTTGGTGGTCCGTTCCGTATTTCACAATGCAACTCCCATTCTAAATATAGGTCATCCAAAAAAAAGATACAATATATTCATTCATAATACATTGGTTCAGACACTCATTTTCGGAAACCTGTGTTTAGAACATTGCCTACATTGCCTCCATCTGGGAAGTTAAAATATTACGAATTGAAGTTCACTGGCCATTATTATTATTAGTTTTTTTTATTCAGTACTTGTAGTATTAGTGTTATTATTCATTACTCTCCCCACTATTATTAGTGGGGGGAGATGTGGTTGCTTAGATATAAAAACCTATCTTCCTAGTAATTGGGCTCGGCCTGTTTGTATAAGTGGCATTCCATACCATTTTGACCTGGGCCTAAACCTTCACACTCTGGATTGGGCCCGCGATTTTTTATGTGACTGAAGTAACTCCCAAAAGCACTTAATTTTTTTATTACATTTTTAAAAATTATTTATAATTATTTATGTATAAAAAATGAACTCATTGATCGGCACACTAAAAAAATCGGACAAATCTTGTGTCATGTATTGAAAAATCTAAGATTTGAGCTGGACTTGGCCTGCGTCACCTTTCCATTTTTCACCGATTTTCTCGAAAAATAAAATAGAAAAAAAATAGAAGGCGACGCTAGCCTACGTTGCCTCAAATCTTAAAATTGGTTATATTTGACACAAGATTTTTCAGGATTTCTTCAGATTTTTAAATCGTGACTTTAAGTAAATTAATTTCTTTAATCATAAATAATCATAAACAATTTTTAAAAGTCAAATAAAAAATCCAATTGCTTTTAGAGTTAGTTCACTCGTATAAAAAAATCGCCGGCTCGGTCTAAGACGCGAAGGGTTAGACCCAGGTCGAAATGTTATGAAATGGCCCGTAAGTAAACAAACAAATAAAAAAATCGATTGAGCTATGGTCGAGTAGATTCCTCCATCGACCAGGAAACTCCGCGACATTCCATCGGCTAAAGAACATCGCAAAGATAACCCCGAGGAAAATAGTTCTCTGCTCGTCCTCGTCGTTGCTCTCGCAATTGCGGGACACACGTATAATCTCGCGACTTAGAACGCAATAGAAGATAATAAACTAGCGGACTGCAGCGCTTGACAGACAATGTTACAAGTATCGTACATTGCGCAACGGCAAGTGGCCCGAGCCTCACAATGCAAATAATGTCGGGAATCGAACGCATCGACTTCCACTCATTTATAAATATATATACATATATATACGCATAACTTCGTCTATTTTATCGTCTAGAGGACGCGCCTGTGCCTTCTCGTCGTGGGTATCGCGAATTGACAATGACTATTCCGCCGTAGGAAAAAAAAAAAAAAAAATAGCCGCTGCCATAAGCGAATAAAGCCTCTCCGTAAGAAAAGTGTCCTTGGATAATAAATTAAACGCGCACGAATATGTCGGTGGCTGCGGGGCATGCACGAGCCTCTCCGTGTAAGTTCGTGCGAGAAGCGCTCGGGGGAGCTCCAGCTCCCGCGCTGAGAGACCGACGGACGGACGGACTTGCTCTCCGCCAGTCGGGACACGGCGAGCGACTAGAAAATAATGCATACGTTCTGACCGTTCCGCGATCGGTTTTGCTCCGCGGACGCACGGAGCCCGGCTGTGGGGCAAGGACGTCGTCCTCGCGCAGTTTAAAGGGGTTTTAGCTACACGACTAAACTGACTCCCTTTCAGTTGCGCAACTCCGACGACTCACCGCTTACGTTGTTTTCTATCGGGCCGGCTTCCACCGCGATAGCTCCGGTGCTGCGCTCTGCACTCAACGGGCGTCACTAACACATTCGGCTTTTACGCACACCTCGCAGCCTCGAGTGTCTCTCCGCGTAGCACCGTGCGATCTCGACCGTGCAGCCTGGCACTACATACATTATAATCGAAAATGAATCGTTCGTGAGCGCGCGCGGACTCGGAAAACCGGTTGTATAGGTTACGATCTCGCGTTACGCAGACGGCATCTTCGTACGGCGTAAAGCGAGAAGGGGACTCGAGTTTTTCCACGTTCCCGAGAGCGAGGTGTGACGCAACGCCAGCTGGAAAAGTATTTTATTTTACATGCGAATTACGCGATGCGGTTACGGGGACGGAAAGAATTCGCGTGAGATAATCGTCTGCTCCCCCCCCCCTCTCCCCCTCGAGATGCTATTCGCGATGAGCACGTATCACACGGAGATTCTCGGCCAATTACGGCGATCTTTTTTTTTTCTCTTTCGTCTACCGCAGTATCGCCAATTGGCTTCCTATCCGCAGGGAATCTTTGTAACATAGGAGATCGCTCGATGAAACGTCCATGCTTGGTCTACTGCGAAATTTTTTTTTTACCCACACGATTAAGATTTGCGTCACACGGTCTTATACTGAGGTGATGTGAAATACGTCGCCGGTAACGAAAACTGTACGAATGCTGTTTTGAGACTGCAGTCCGCGAAGGAAAAAGAAAATTGTCTTTAACTGGGAAATCGGCGTACGCAGGGGAAGACAATTTTCTTTTTCGTCGACGGACTGCGATCTCAAAACGGCATTCATTATAGTTTTTCTTAACGGCAACGGTATTTCACATCACATTAAGGGCATGTGAAGTATGTCGGGAGGCAACCAATCGTCGTCCCTATTTTCTACGACACTGTTAATGTTTCGAAAGGAAGCGAGTTTGGTTTTTTTATGCGGCCATATTTACCGCTTAGGAAAAACTAATTTGGTCTTTAAGAGCACGTGAAACACGTTCTCAGCGTGTCTCTCTCGTTCCGCCGGGAGCGCCACTGATGCTACCTTTCTCGCACTCCCTAGTGTTTCACATTGAAAAATGTAACGGTACTGCAGAAAATAGGTACATCAATTCGTTACCGACTGAACCCGCTACAGCAGCACTCATTGCCTATGCAATAAAGGAAATGCATAGGCTTCGTCTATATTGGCCTATACTGTCTTATCTGTTATGAAGCTTTAAATTCGCTAGAATATCCACGAGAAATTCTGATCGATTCTGCAACTTAAAATTGTAAGGATGTCGATCGCTGCAATAGCAGTGAGTGTTTGAACTTTTTTCTGGGTATCCAATAAAAGAAATGCATCGGACAAGACTCGGTCTATACTGACTCATCTGTTACACAGCCTTAAATTGCCTAAAATGTTCACGAGAAATTCTGATCGATTCTAGAGCTTAAAATTGTAACGTTGCTGACCGCTACAGCAGCAGTGAGTGTTTGAACTTTTTTCTCGGTACCCAATAAAGGAAATGCATTGGTCAAGACTCGGTCTATACTATCTCATCTGTTACATAGCTTTAAATTCGCTGAAAGTTCCACGAAAAATTCTGATCGAATCTAGAGCTTATAATTGTAACGATGCTAACTGCTGCAGTAACAGTGAGTGTTTGAACTTTTTCCTGGGTATTCAATCAGGTAATTGGATGCGTCAAGACTCGCGGGCAGGTGAGCGGGGGTGTTTCGCATGGCCTTAAAGTGAGGCTAAGAGCACCCTGATAGACAAGCGGCACAAAAAGTAGCAGTTGGCGCAATAATTTCAACATGTGCCGCACATGTCGCAAATATCGCGCCAATATTGCAACTTTTGTGGGGCTTGTCTATACAAGCCCCATGTATCCCCACGTCCATCAGGGCGCGTATAATTGCGACAGAGACAGTAAAAATGTTGAATCCATTTTTCTCCGAAACGATTCTATAAAATGAAAAATTATTTCGGAGAAAAGTGGATTCAAAATATTTTGCGGATATGTTGATCTTCAACCCCACCTTAAGATGACGTGAAATACCGCCGTCGGTAACAAAACCGTGTTGAATGCCGTTTTGAGACCGCAGTTTGTCGACGAAAAAGAACGTTTTTACCTGCGGAATCGGCAGAAGTGGGGAAAGACAATTTTCTTTTTTCTCGCTGGTCTGCGGTCCCAAAACGGCATTCAGTACAGTTTTTGTTACCAACTTGGGCAAGATGCGGAGGGCGGTGGGGGGGGGGGGGGGGGTCACCACATTACCTAAACAAAAAATTGCAACTCTCCCAATCCACTACCGCAGATTCAGAATTTAGTATAAAACTACTGCAAAATGTATATCGAATCTCCCGCAAAGGCAAAATAATTTTCCCATCCACACGGTGAAGCTGACCCGTCCGATTTCACAAGCCCGTCGAAAATCGGCCAGCTTAATCGTCGCCGAGGTCGCTAACATAAATAACTAATCTATCCATGTTGCAAAACTCGACACTTCCGCAGCAGCTCGACACACAAAGTGAGAGCGCGAGATGCAGCTCTCGTGGTATCGAAGTAAAGCGATTGCGTGAACCTCGAACCTTCCTTTTTTTTTACTGCTCTCTTATCCATCTATTTCTCTTCTTTTTTCTATCGCAAAGATTGTTTTTTTTCGTTTTTTCTTCTTCTTTCATCCAGCTTCGCCGGAGAGCGCCGAGAGGCCGTCGAGTGACGGGAAATCGAAGGGGAAGCTGGAGATGGATGCCTAGAACTGTGCGCTCGGTTATGTAGTACACAGGAGCGGCGTGTGCGGTGTTGTACACACTGGCGGTGTTGTACACACGTGTACTCAGGTGTTGCTGGACGCACGGTGGCCGGGCTACATATACATAAACATACATACAGTAGAACCTCGCTTAGCCGACCTTCGATCAACCGAGCCTCAGCGCTTTCCGAAGCACCCAACTCATCCGAGCCCTTCGCATTAAGCGCGGTGTACACCGAAAAAAATAAATATCAATGACTCAAGCAAAATTCGCTTGCGGGCTGACAAAGAAAAAAATGATTATTTCTGTTCTAGTTTCCCGCATAGCACGACAATATTTCAGAAATGTTTCGAAGATATTTTTTTGAAATATTGAAAATGTTTGTGAAATATTGGAAATATTTATGGATATTGAAAATATTTATGAAATATTTTGTTGTCCCCTCATAAATCTTACATTGAAATGTTTCAGAAATATTGTGCTAAAATGGTGTAAAAACGTTTTACAAATACTTTAAAATGTTGGTAAGATATTTATTAGATATCTTTCTGAAATATTCAAGAAATTATCAACATTTTAGTGCTGTAGATATTATTCATTATTTTTAATATATGTACTGTCTCCAGCGCTTCATCTATAGGATTCCTGTGAGCCCCTTCAAGAGTGCCAATAACTTGTAGTGTTATGACACATTAAATAGTTAAACTGTATTAAAATATATATTGAAAATATTTCGTGCTATATCACGTATTGTGATATAAATAAATAAATGTATTATTCACATATTGTGAATGCATTGGAGAAATTGATGTGTGGCATGCCTTAACACATAGAATGAATCGTTATATTGTTTATGATATTATAAGCATGGAGTCTTACTCCATCGATCCTGCGAAATTTGTACCTGAAGATTTAAGATACATAAAAACCACACCAATGATATCCGCGTACGAGCTTAAAAGCTTCTGCGGACAAAATTAATATATATAAATAGTTTGTACTTGATAAATTAATAACAATAATAAATAAACCGAATATGGGGGATAGAAACGATAACAGGTCACTTTGGCAGTCTTGCCGTCGTAGTTTCAAAATCATATCAAATTGTACCAATTGAAAGTAGAATTAAAATGATAATTTTTTTCTTTAGTAGCCCACAACCAAATATTTTTTCAGCATACGCTCGCATAGTACGGAAAACTCGGATAAACCAGCAACGCTTGCACGTTATCCGATTTCACTTATCCGACGTACCTCGGATAAAAGGGATTCTACTGTATGTATATATATAATATATATGGAACGCAGTCGAGCACACTGCGCGTGGAGCGAGCGTTTTTTCTACGAGCGCAGCTCGACTCCACGATATTCGTTGGAGGGTTCTCGCGTAGAGTCGACGATACAACGACGGCATTGCGACACCGCTCGACGGACGTCCCAAAAATACAATGCGTCCCTTTCTTCATCGATGTTCGGGGGGGCGCGCGGGCGCGTGCTCCCTCGCTCTTTCACCTTCCTCCTCTTCTATACAAACACGGGAAGTTTAGTTTCGTAGATAGAACCTTGCACTGAGCCGACTTTTCATTGTTTTTTTTTTTCTTCCTTTTTTTCTCTCCCTTCATTCCAGTCTTCGCTGTAGCGTTCGGTGCGGACTCCGGCCCGCTCGACGTCGAATCAACGAGAAGCATTAGTCACACTAGTCTCCGAGCTTTTCTTATTCGGAGGGACCGTCGTTACTCATTCATCAAGATAATGCACCGCGGTCGTCCATGGAGAACTTTCGTACGCGTCCGTGCAATTATTCCTGTCTTTAGTGGAAGGCGAGGAAGGGCGCGCTTTCTATTTTTATGTAAACTTGAGACGCCCTTTCGACTTTAGGTCATCGTTGTTTGTGTGTATATATGTGTGTGTACGCTTGAACTATATAAAAATGGAGCGGCCGCGTAGCGTGGAGAATCCGTCGAGTGTCGCTCTCGCATTATCGGCTAAAGAGCGTGTACGAGCCTTGCAGCTCGGTTACACGAATACGCCATTGGAACATGACGGGCGGATGACATTATATTTTTTTTTTACACCAAGACGCATTCTCCGTCTTTACATTTTTTTTTTTTTACAAGCGATTTTCTGTATAGTTGCAGGGAAAAAAATATGTCGTATGTGATTATATATCGATTAGATATTAATCGTATAATCATATAGTGACGATTTCTTCCTGGATAAATTATTGCTGTGTCTGAGAAGGTAATTTCTTCCCGGATAAAGTTGCGACACCGTGTATGCTTGATTGCGGGAATCTTGAAAACGAAGATGTCGCAATTTCGAGCGACCATAAGCGAACATTTTTTGAACAGCTTGACGCGAATATCTCTTAAAACAAACAATAGGTTGAGGTAGAAAGTCACAAAATTCTAAGTGAATTTTGTGACTTTCTACACATTCTTCCCATATAAAAAAAAATTCAAAGTGAATTTGAAAATCAAAAAATTCATATTCAGAAAGATGAACGAGTCAATTTGGTAAAAAATAAATTTAGGTTTGCGGGAGATTTGTTGAACAGTTTTTTTTTTTTAAATCAATTTGTTAATAATATTTTGGAATTATTATTATGCAAAATTAATCTTTTCAGCACCTTTAATATGCTTGATTTTTTTGTTCAGATTTTTATGCCATCGAGAATTGTTTACAATTCCCTCTCATTTCTCTGAAGCTTATACGAAGTGAACACTATTACTTAACGCAAGGAGTACCTTAAAGAGCGTTTACGAGCCTTGCGGCCTCGTTACACGAATACGCCATTGGAACATATGACGGACGGATGACATAGTATGTTTTTTACGCGAACAAGCCTCCTCCGTCTTGACATTTTTTTTTCAAGCGCTCTACTATGTAGTTGCACGGGAAAATATAATTATATAACGATTAGATATTAATCGTACAGTCATACAGTGACGATTTTTTCTCGGATGAAGTGCGACTATGTGTATGCTTGATTGCGAAAGATATCTTGAAAACGAAGGTGACGAATTACCTAAAAAATTTCGAGTGACCGTACCGGAACGCTATTAAAATTTTTTTAAATGTACGATAAACGTCGTCAATGTTTATCGATCTAAAAGTGTCTCGCCGATGCGATCGGAACATGACGGTCGGATGGAATTGTATGTCCTTTATGCGAACAAGTGACTTCCTTCGAAGTTTTTACAACCGCTCCGCTATACAGTTGCACGGAAAAAAATATCATATATACAATTATATATCGATTATAAATATTAATCGTATAGTCATATATTGGCCATTTTTTCCCGGTAAAGTCTACTCCGTCCGTCTCTCTCCGACTTCCCATTTTGCTGCTCGGAACACAAATCACATATGATTATATATCGATTAGATATTAATCGTATAGTCGTATATTGGCCATTTTTTTCCGGATAAACTCTACTTCGTCCGTCTTTCTCGGTCTTCCCATTTTGCTGCACGGAACAAAATCACATATGATTATATATCGATTAGATATTAATCGTATAGTCATAGGGGGAGAGCGGGGCAAAATGGCACAGCGGGGCAAAACGGGATAATGGGACAAAACTCAATTTTCCAATAACTTCTGGATGGTGGCGATGTTGGTACGTGGGGCAAAACGGGTTTGAAAATCCGGATGTATCGTTGGACCAAAATGGGGTGATCCAAAAATTATTGGAAAATTTTGCCCTCTCTGTCCCGTTTCGCCCCGTTGTGCCATTTTGCCCCGGTCTCCTCTACGATGACCTTTCTTCCCGGATAAATTATTGCCATGCCTATAAACGCAATTTCTTCCCAGATAAAGTGTGACTCTGTGTACGCTTGACAGCGAAAAAAAATCTTGAAAACCCAGATTGTCGAATTCTCGAAAAAAAAAAATGTCTACTGACAATACCAGAAAAAAGCGAACATCTCGAAAAACAAAAAAAATTTCCGACGAATATCGCCAAAGTTTATCGATCAAAAAGTCGCCCGATGCGATATCGACGGAAATCGGCGAAACGGACTGAGCCTTCCGAAGCAGTAAATCATCAAGTACTGGGAACAATTACACCGCGTATAGACTTTCGCATTTGCATGCGCGGCGAGAGTGTTCCCCCGCGCCCCGAACGTGCAGCAATGTGTATCGACTTTGCGTTTGCACACACAGCAATAATTTATCCTCGCAGTCCGCGGTACTGTACTGTACACAGAGAGCCAATTTTATTTGCCCTGGCGTAAATGCACAGTTCTAATTATACTTAGACGGTAGTTAATGAGAAAATTTTCGACGCAAACGAGAGAGCACGTAATCGGTGGCAAAGCCACGGAGGTCTTCTCTCCCCGTGTATATATAAAATATATATACACAGGCAGAGGAGTTCCGCGCTTCGAGATAATGACGTCAATCTGGAACACACTAAGGCGATGATGCTATACAGCCCGTACGAAGCAAGAGTAACGTTATATAATTAACGGATAGCATATAATGGTGTAATTGGACTTAATCGGGAGCTCTGGCAAGAGACAAATCACGGTCTCCAATGCTCGTCGGCAGCGAACCAGCGACATTATTATTATTACCAATATTATTGTTATTATTATTATTAATATTACGAGCGGCTATGTTGACTCGCGCGCTCGCAGACTGTGTGAACATCTGTATCTGTAAACTGTTTCCGTTTGAAAATTCATAAATGTATATGAAGTTTTATGTATATACAGTGTATGAAATTTCATTGACACGTATGTAACAATATTGCGTTACCGGTATATTAATAACAATATTATTTTTATTAATATTTGTAATGATAACATAATTTTCATATACGGATGTCTTAATTTTCAATGCCGTCACCAGTCATTTTAACATACAGGTATTGCATTTAAGATTAAATTATTATAATTCAAATACAATGTATATAAATTGACACGTATGTAACAATATTGCGTTACCGGTATATTAATAACAATATTATTTTTATTAATATCTGTAATGATAACATAATTTTCATATATGGATGTCTTAATTTTCAATGCCATCACCAGTCATTTTAACATACAGGTATTGCATTTAAGATTAAATTATTATAATTCAAATACAATGTATATAAATTCTAATTTCATATACCGAGGTTGTATATTTCGTATAATTTTGTATATTAAACGTGTTGTAAATTTCATAACATTTTTTTACAGTGTATCTGTTAGTATCTGCGAGTTCTGTGAGTATCTGTGAGTATCCGTGAATATCTGTGAGTATCCGTGAATATCTGTGAGTATTTGTGAGTATCTGTGAGTATCTGTGAGTATCTGCGAGTATCCGTGAGTATTCGTGAGTATCTGTGAGTATCCGTGAGTATCCGTGAGTATCCGTGAATATCTGTGAGTATTTGTGAGTATCTGTGAGTATCTGCGAGTATCCGTGAGTATTCGTGAGTATCCGTGAATATCCGTGAGTATTTGTGAGTATCTGTGAGTATCTGTGAGTATCTGTGAGTATCTGTGAGTATCTGTGAGCATCTGTGAGTATCTGTGAGTATCTGTGAGTATCTGTGAGTATCTGTGAGTATCTGTGAGTATCTGTGAGTATCTGTGAGTATCTGTGAGTATCTGTGAGTATCTGTGAGTATCTGTGAGTATCTGTGAGTATCTGTGAGTATCTGTGAGTATCTGTGAGTATCTGTGAGTATCTGTGAGTATCTGTGAGTATCTGTGAGTATCTGTGAGTATCTGTGAGTATCTGTGAGTATCTGTGAGTATCTGTGAGTATCTGTGAGTATCTGTGAGTATCTGTGAGTATCTGTGAGTATCTGTGAGTATCTGTGAGTATCTGTGAGTATCTGTGAGTATCTGTGAGTATCTGTGAGTATTTGCGAGTTTCTGTGAGTATCTGCGAGTATCTCTGAGTATCTGCGAGTATCTCTGAGTATCTGCGAGTATCTCTGAGTACTGCGAGTACTGTGAGTACCTGTGAGTACCTGTGAGTACCTGTGAGTACCTGTGAGTACCTGTGAGTACCTGTGTATTACTATTATTGTTATTATTATTATTATTTACGCAAGTATATAAAGACGATGGAGGGAAAGAGCGAACGAGAATATTCCGTGTGTATTTTCTGATCGATGACTCCTAATGTCCGAGCGCCACGAATCATAGATATATGTGTATATATAGATATATATATATATGTATAGACGAAACGCGTGTATACACTGCAGTGCAGCATTGCACACTCGTATCTCTTTACACGAGACGAGAGCGGTCCGCGCGGGCACGTACACAAACTCGTTTGTGCGGCATTAGAGGATAGACGCGGCGAATCTCTCGCACGGGTATTATATAAAAATATAATTCATCGGTGTCACGGTCGAGAGCGTTATATTTTCGCAATATTAAGCTCGGTATTAACGGCCCAGCCCGACATCCTCGGCTGATCCAATTAATCCGCTCGGGAGTACGCGCTCCATCGTCGTAACGCTTGTAACGCCGCGATTCCTAACCTCTATTTACAGTTTACTTTCCCGCTTACTTTTTTTTCTTATTATTTCTCGATCGATCAATCGGTGTGTGGACTTATATCGCGACAACTTTTGCGCGACCGGGCAATATGCATAATAAAACGTCACGGCTTTGTATCGCGGCGAAGGAAGCATCGCCGTTGGTTCTATGTATAGACTCTGGCAATCAAGGTCCGCGCCAGCTATACTCTCATTGTGTGTCAGTCAGCGATCGATTGTTCTAAGCGCTGTGGGCGCTCGGTAGGGCTCAGCTGCGCGGTCGGTAAGGTACGTGTGGCAGCGATGGTGTTGGTAGGCAGTAGAACGTGTACGATACGTACGCGGAACAACGAAATCAGCAGGGTTCCCCCTTACACTTATCCCGCCGATACGATAAACACGCTTCCTCACAATTTTGAGAGATTCCGTTCGTAAGCCCGTGGCAAACGAGCATCCCGTGCCGTCTCTCCTCGCGAGTTTATTTAGCGTTTGACGAAGGTCGCTGCGGGGATACACAATGTACATGGATGCATCGATATCGAATCAATCGATTGCAGAAGTCGAGAGAGCGGGCGACGCGATTGGACGACGAAACCTTTATCGCAACGCAACAATATTTTGGGCGGTGCGTGACTCATTTGTCTTTCGTACCTCGCGACATTGGGAGAAACAACGGTTCAATGTTAAAGACGTCGTTAGAGGAGAGACTCGTTCGTTCGGTAAACGTAAGAACGGCTTTACTAATTTACATCGTTAGCTTGTAATTATTTCAGTGAATGAGGCAAACTTATACGCCGATGGATATATCGATAGCGGAACGTTCAATGCGCGGACGTATTAGATCACGCAAAGGCATGATGTCACGCGCATGCGCGCTCGGACAGCGCATGAAAACTGCCTGAGGTAATGTGCGTCGTATATCCCTGATGTCTCGTACGTTTTCGTTCCCATTCGACATACGCGAGATGGGTCTAATGCATCTCGCACTGGCGTTCGTCCGTGATGCGCTGTGCTCGTCAATTCCGCGCCTGCACCCAGTCAGGCGGGCGCGCTCTCTCGGTCGTCTATAGTTACTGGCAACAAACACTTCCTGGCGTCGTGGAACGAGCGACCGAACGAGATTGAAACTCCACTGACGCTCGCCCCGACACGATTCCTCTCCGCGTATCCCCCATCGACCGCAGATCGTAATCGTTAAATTACAAATCCCCCGAGAACACCGAGATTTTCCTTTTAACCGTTTAACCTATCGCGCCGACCAATAACCATTCGCGAAATTCTAAACCTCGGGAGTCCGTGTAACGTAACACGAGCGATCTTTAGCGAGAAGTACCCCCAACCCCCTCCCCCCGCACGAGGAGAGGTTTCAAATGTCGTATCTGCGGGAGCCACACAGACAGTCCCGGATAGAGGAGAGAAATTCAAGTTAACCTTTAAAGCTAATACTATTTCCACTCGTATATAGTATACATTATAAATTACCCGATCCATCGGGTTGCCTCTCGCGGGCCCGTCCCGTATCCTAGCGTACAGTTCGAAACACAAGTTAGTACAATCGCCAATGACAAACAATTGCCCAGAATTTCCACACGACTTAAGCCTCGAAAGCTCAAAAGCAGTCGCGGGAGCTCATGATCGACGAGGGAACTGAGCCACGCTTATCGTTTTATCGTCTTTGTCGCCGTATTGTAAAACGAAACCGGAACGAGATACGATCGTTTCGCAGCGCTATAAAAATAAAATAAGAATAAAAAAAAAATTACGCGTTGCATATTAAGTACATAAAAATGTACAAGCGAGGAATGCGCCCGAGCGCGTTACTCTGAATCTCTGGACACGTAGAACTAAAAAGAAGAAAGCTTGAAGAGTACGAGAGGAAGAGTGTGTACCCGTTTCTTTTTTTTCTTCTATTTTTTGTACATGCATGTACCAGCCACGGTCCCCGAGGACGTCGAAGATGTTCCCAGAGAGCGTCGTCTTTCTTCCCTTTCTACAAGCCACGCTTTACATCCGCGTAGAGGCGCAAACCACTACACGGAAAAACCGCGTTTCTAATCGCTCGGCCCGAGCTAGGTAACGCTCTCGCGCGCTCGCCCGTGAGCGAGCGAGCCTTCCCGCTGTGGCATCGCCGAGGTGACGATGCCGCTGGGGGCCTCGGCGCTCGCACAGCGTTATATGTCAACGGTGGGGGCGCTTTATGCAAGTCCTCTCGGCATCAACGGCGACGGCCTCGTTGCACTCGTGCGGTCGCTCGGCTACGGCCCTGGGCAACGCCGAGGTATAACACCGACGATCCCGTATTCCTCCTCCCCCCCCCCCCCCCTCCAGCCCCGCCGACCCGCCCCACCACGCCGTCCCGAGCGATAGGCAAGCGAGCGAGACGGATGGACGGCGCGAAAGAGAGAGTGTGCCGGGGAGCTCGGCGGCGTTAGAGAGTGGGACGTCGAGGCGTTAGAGGAGAGGGAAAGGAAGCGAGACGGAGGAACGGAGGGATCCGGCGAACGACGCGAAAGAGAGAGACACCGTGGAGCGAACGGAGAGGGAGTGGGGAGGAGAGCGAGACAGCGAAAGCCATCGAGTATCAAACCAGCTGGTTGGCAAGGGAGCCGCGAGCAGTCGCCAGTGAGACGCGGCAGCCCGCGAGCCGTTCCGTGTCGTATCGTCTCTCTTTTTCTCTCTTTCTCTCCCGCACACACATATACACACACACATACACACACATATACATATATACATATATGTAAATTGTATATATATATATATATGCATATATATATTGAAAAAACGATACATGTATAAATACGCGACATAAGTGTATATAAGAAGTTAGAAAGAAAAAATAAAAAAAAAAAAAGCGACGAGAAAAGATTCCAAATCTCACGCCACACGTCGACATCGACGTCCACGTTGTCCCCGTGTGTTTATCCCAACGCAAAGTATTATCGGCCGTTCGCGCGCGCTACTCTAACAAATATACACACGTATACGTTGGCGCAGTTTTCGGTACATATATATATAAAAAACCTCGCTCGCTCGCGCGCGCGTGTGTGTGTCTGTGTCTGTGAGAAACGAGCGAGGCAAAGGCGAGAGCGAGTGAAGCCAGTGGGTATAATACTTGCGATAGGAGCCTCTCGCGCTCGCGCAATAAGTGTCAAACGGAACGTACCACCACCATCGCACGCTGCGAGCTACGACTATACACGAAAAGAAAAAAGAACCACCGTGTCAGCAGGAGAGCCAGCGGGCAGCAGGCACAGCTCGACAGTAGCAGCGGGAACTGCGAGAGTCGCTGCAACACCCGAGGAGTTTTTACGTTTAAACAAGAAACAAAAAAAAAAAATCATCCAGTCGAAGGGGAGAGACGAGGAGAGCGCGAGTCACAGCGCGTCTTCCTACGGTCGACGGTGTGCCCGCCGACCCCCTTGGACCTAGTTAAAGCTCCGAGGATCCCGCGCGCGCTAAGTACCCGTCCACCGTCGCCGTTGTCATCGTCGACGTCGTCGCTCGACAGTTCGCCCTCCCCTACCCCACCCGCCCTCCCCTCCACTCCACAACCCCCTGTGCACCATTACTCGAAATTCTGTCGCGCTCCCTCTCGCTCGTCAGTGCCGCTGCGTGTGCTGCCCACCGTTCCCCTCGCTCACCCACCCTCCGCCCGTACCTCGCGCGCACATATATATACATGTGTAGACATACATAATATATACACACATATATACTTGTACGTATATACTATACGTATATATATATATATCCATCAAAGAGGAGAGCGTGGAGGAGAAACGGAGATACAAAACGCATACGGCACAACCTGCCCACCGATCGCCAACACAATCTCTCGATCCCGCTGTGTAGAGCGCACGCACACCAGTGTGCGCGGAAACGACTCGCAAGATGGCCGCCGACTCGGGAATGGAGACGTGTCCCTCCCCAGAAATCGCGGACTCCAGGAAGCGGCCCCTAGACTGCGACGTGGAAAACGGGGCGACCAAGAGGTCTCACTACGGTTCAGGTAACGTTTTGATTAGTTTTTGTTTTTTTTTGGGGGTTTTTTTTTTCACCCGCCTTTTTTTTTCTCTATGCTTTTGATCGATGTTTTCTTGCGTTTTATATATTTTTTTTCGTCGTCGAGAAGCGTAGGAGGAAACCGCGGGGACGAGGCTTCTCGATAGGTTCGACGGATATACGCGCTCCAGTCCCGATCCGTCGCCGTCTAAGGCCAACCCAGCCGCTGCCACACGCTTATCTCTCCGTCGTACGCGCGAGCGCCCGCGCTTTCGTAGACGACGTCGACGTCGTCGTCGCGGGCTCGGGACGGTTTCCATTTTACCCTCCCTACCCTTCCTCCACGAATTCCCCTCTACTTCCCGTCTCGCTCCTTCGTTATCGAGAAATCGTGACAACACCGTTTCCGTGTGTACCTCGCTCTGTGTAGCTCTCTGTGTGTGTGTGTGCGTGTTTCACTGGTGTCTTCGTCAATCAACGCCACGTTTCGTCGCGTTGCCTCCGCACGACGATAGATCGAACCTTCGATCTATCAGCTGAGGAACTCCGTGGCCCAATTCGACGATGACTTCGAACTATGCACGACGGTGCAGGCCAACCTCGAGTCTCGCCACTTATTCCAACTTCCGTCTTTGTTTACGAACTTTCGACAAAAATTCTTATAAATTTTTCTTTTCTCCGTATGATTTTTTTATTTTCTTTCATCGACTCGGATCGTCGTAGCTTCGAAGCTTGGGATTCTTTAAGCGATCTCGTGGCGCTTCAACAGACGAGTCATTGTCGCGCATGCAGTCCTTGAATTTCGGTAAATAACCGAATTAAAAAAAATAGATACATATATGTATACATTTTTTCGTTTTTTTTTTTTTTTTTTTTTCAAATCTCTTTTATCTCTCCCGTGCGATTGCGCGTTCTCCGTTTATCCGTTCGCGCCGCCACGTCCCTTCGCTATGCGACAAAAGTCGTGAGAACGGCGGAGGAGAGAGAGAGAGAGCTTCCCCCCTTTCCTCCGCCGCGCCGGAGTGAAATCTCCGTCCGTCGTTCGCCCATCTCGCTGGCGCGCGCGCGAACGCGCACGCGCGCACACATAACCTCAACGCCGACGTATATTCGTGTTTTCGAATTTGACGTTAGTACGCTGCGTGGGCGGCTCGGAAACGTCGTTAATGGAGGACTGGCGGCGGTCGAGGCTCGCGAGCTCCGTGACTCCGCAACTTTGATAACGTCGGGCCCTCCTGTACGCTGCCGTTCGAGCCGACAATTTAATTTTCTTCTATATTTTTTTTTTCTTTTTTTTTCCTGTTCCTCTGCGTTTTTCGTTTCCCGTCCCGTCGGTCTTCTCTCCCTCTGCCCGCAATGCGCCGCGTCGCGAGCCGCCTCCTCGCAGGTTGTCTCGAAATATTTTCTTTCGCTCGGCGATAGTCGGAAACCTTCCGTCGGTCCGCAAGTTCGGGTGCGCTACTGCTGTGCCGCCGCTGCTGCCGCTGCTGCCAGGTCACCGTGTCAGATATCGCACGCGTGCCACGGTGGCGGCACCAGGATGTGGAGCATCGGTGAGTCCTCCTCGGGCACCTTTTTGCCACCTCGCGGGGGCGTGGGTCAAGGTCGCCGCTGCCGAGGGCCGAGTTACCACTGCTACTCCCCCCCCCCCCCCCCCCCCCCCCTCTATCTCTCTCTTCAGTTCCAGTGCACAAAATCTCGCTCTCGCTCTCTCTCTCTCTTCCCCTCAGTCTATCTTCCTGTCTCTCTCTTCGGTTCCAGTGCACGAAATAAATATCTCTCCCCCTCTCTCTCTGTCCTCCGCTGTCTGTCTTCTCGTCTCTCTTCCTCTTTCTCTTCCTTTTTCTGTCTTCCTCGCTCTCTCTTCCTTTCTCTGTCTTCTTCTTTCTGCCTTCCTCTTTCTCTGTCTTACTCTCTCTCTGTCTTCCTCTCTCTTCCTCTTTCTCTGTCCTACTCTCTCTTCCTCTTTCTCTGTCTCAGTCTCTCTTCCTCTTTCTCTGTCTTCCTCTGTCTTCCTCTCTGTCTTCCTCTCTGTTTTCCTCTCTGTCTTCCTCTTTCTTTATCTTGCTCTCTCTCGCTGTCTTCCTCTCTCTTCGTCTTTCTCTGTCTTCCTCGCTCTCTTCCTCTTTCTGTGTCTTCCTGTCTCTCTCTTCCCCTCTCCGTTCCTCTCTCTCTCTTCCCCTCTGTTTTGCTCTCTCGCTCCCTCGCTCGCGCTGACACCCCCATCTGTGAAACAGCTGTTCGCCTCCGGCGCTTCCTTTTGCCCCAGCTCGGAAAACGATTTTCGAGATGCTGCGATATCATCGTCACAGACACAGGCACACACACACAGACGTCCGCGAAGAAACTTGAAACTTCGTGTCGACGATGTAACCCATGCGATTAATAATCTTTCATCGTTCATAGTCCATCTTTCCGCCCGAGACACAACTCTGCGTGTCCGGAAGTCCACGAGGAATGTCAACGATTTTTCCGCCCGACAGCACACTCTTCGCCTTTGTGTTCTTTTCTTCGGAATTACATTTCTTTCTTTCGTCAGACGCAACTCTGCGATTATCGTTGAGTTAATATTGACCTACAAAAATTTCACACTAAACTTCACCGATATTTTACTGCCTTTTTTGTATGTTTGTTTTTTGTCGAGCACGTTTCTGTGTCTCACGGGCAATGCAATTTGCGATGCGCAAAACATTTTCTTTTCTCCTTTCTTTTCTCGTTCGATATACACACCGCGCTAGGTATTTATTTTGCGGGAGGATTTTCATGCATCACGACAGAACGAGTTAACGTGTGATCCGAGGTATTTCTAAAGATGAGACGTTTTGTTCTATTTTCAGGAGGAGATGGAATGTATCACCTCAAAGTACTCGTCCCGGGGGTCGCTGCGGGTGCCATAATCGGAAAGGGCGGCGAGACCATCGCCCAGCTGCAGAAAGACACCGAGGCGAGGGTAAAAATGTCAAAAGCTCGCGATTTTTATCCAGGTGAGTCGAAGGACATCTACAATGATTTTTTTTTTACCCACCACGTAAATTATTTGTTTTATTTTATTACATTTTTTTTAGTTTATATTTTTTTGGAAGCTATCCCTGATTTCAACTAATCGATTCCGTGTGACTATTATTCTGCCCCCTCAGGAACCTCGGAACGCGTGTGCCTGATAACGGGGAGCGTGGAGGCGATAATGTCCGTGATGGACTTTATAATGGAAAAAATTCGCGAGAAGCCCGACCTGACGCCCAAGACGACGGTAGATTTTGACTCGGGTAAAGCGACGGCCGAGCGCGATAAGCAGGTAAGAGGAAGAAGTGGATGGAAAAAAAAAAACACATTGAATATTAATAGTCGTTGCCGACCGACCGAGAGACAGATAGTACAGATAGGCAAGCTTTCAATGGTCAACAAAGTGAGATCATTCTACGTGACTTTTGCTTGTTAGCAATGACCCAGTTTGTCGTGTGTTCTCGTATGGTTAAATGACGTGTACGTCCTTTGGACTTTAACGCTCGCTGCTCCGATTACGCTTTATAGTGTATTTATGGAAACGGAATTTATGGAAAATCTTGCGAAACTTCGATCGTTGGTTTACCTCGTTTTTTTTATTTATTTCGTATTTCGCTGTTATAATCCGCGTCGTCGTCGACGATGTGTTCGCAGGTTAAGATACTCGTCCCGAACAGCACGGCCGGTATGATAATCGGAAAAGCTGGAAACTACATAAAACAGATAAAAGAAGAATCCGGCTCTTACGTGCAAATAAGTCAGAAGGCCAAGGACGTGTCGCTCCAAGAGCGTTGCATAACAGTTATCGGAGAGAAGGAGAATAATCGCAACGCTCTTCTCATGATCCTCGCTAAAATAGCCGACGATCCGCAGAGCGGGACGTGCCTGAACGTCAGTTACGCCGACGTTAGCGGTCCCGTGGCGAATTACAATCCCACCGGCAGTCCGTACGCCCAAGCTCCGACAACGACACCGACCTACACACCGCCGGCGGGTCTCAACACAGGTGAGAATATTCGCCGCGACAGAAAAATTCAATTAAAAAGAGATTCCTACATTTAACAAACTTTCTTCTCCACAAAGGTCGCGAATGTTTCCTCACGATAACATTTTTTTGTACTCGAAACGTCGTCCTTTTTTTTTTTTAACGGAAACTTATTTTACTTCCGGAGTGATATTTGATGCAGAAACGCGTCTGGGGCGTAAAATCGAATTATTCCAAAAAATTCGGAAATTTCATAATCTTATAAAATTTAAACGTTTAGATACATTTTCACAAAATTTTACACCAGATATTATACACTGTTAGTTCATTAATCGGCCAAATTTGAACTCGATACTTCCATGTTTACTGGAATTAGACGATTTGTAATTTTTTTAAATCAAAATTTCATAAATTCTGATCGCTTGGATTGATTTTGACCAAATTCAATACCAAGGGTCTTCGATCATAGTATTATATTTGTATGCAGTTTTAGGACGATAGCTCAAAATTATATATAATAATACAGACATCTTAATCTTTACGAAATCTTTACGAAAATTGCACCGAAGAAAGAGATGTGACCATTCTGCTAGTACAATAAAATAAAAAAGCCACACACACACACACACGCACATACCCATATTCGGACGCTAGTTAAAAATTGCATTTCTCGAAGTTTTCGACTATTTCAAGAACTCTGATATTAAAAACTCGATTTTGTTTATAATTTTATAATTTTATAATTTTATAATTTTATAATTTTATAATTTTATAATTTTATAATTTTATAATTTTATAATTTTATAATTTTATAATTTTATAATTTTATAATTTTATAATTTTATAATTTTATAATTTTATAATTTTGCAAAATTAACCCAAAAAATAATCGCGGACATTTGTGAACAAATGTTTGTCCGAAAGTACACTTAAAAAAAAACTTTCCGTCTCTCTGAACGTTCAAAAAAATTGATACATTGTTGCCCTTTGGACTGATTGCAGTGAGTCTGTTGAACGGCGCCGGACTGAGTCTGAATTTGAACCTGGGCGCCGCGATAACGGCGGGCACAGCGCCGGTGACGACGCAGCTGCTCGAGCCGATAAAGATAAATCTTCGAAGCATGGGTTTCTCGGAGCCCGCGGCGACGGAGATACTGTCGGCAATCGCTACACTGGCGAAGTACAATATCCTCGGTATGGGTATCGGCATGCCGTCGAGTATGAGCTACCTCGGTAACCCGATCGACAGTACGACAACGGCAAACGGCTCGAACAACAACGGCGGCGTATTCGGCCCGATAGGAACAGTTCCGACCCTCGGATCGACGTCACCGACGCCGCGCAACACGCTCGACAGATACGAGCCTTTCGATCCGTTTCGTCAGAACAACACCGCCGCCGGTGCGATACATCTGAACAACAATTCATTCGGCCTGGGCACTAACCAGTTGTCACTCGTAAGTAAGAGTCCTACTCAGGTAGACGCCGACAGCAAGGAGACCAAGAAAGTAGATATAGAAATTGCAGAGGTTATAGTGGGAGCTATACTGGGACCCGGTGGTCGCGCCCTCACTGAGATTCAGCACCTAAGTGGCGCCAACATTCAGATATCTAAGAAGGGTGTGTTCGCCCCCGGTACGAGGAACCGCATTGTCACTATCACGGGTTTTCCGAATGCAATCCGAACCGCTGAATACCTGATCCAACAGCGGATCAGCGAGGAGGAGGCCAAGCGAGCGCGCCACAATGCAATCGCCGGCATGATCCATTGATTCCACGCAACCCACTTTCACCCTCATCAGTCCCATTACTGAGTCTAAACGTCGCCGTTTACTCTAAAAAAAAAAAAAGTAAAAAGCAAAACGAAACGGACGACAAACAAAAAAAAGCCACTTCTTCTACTTCTTCGTCGTCGTCGTCGTCTTCGTCGTCGTCGTCGTCTCGACGCCAATCCCCCGCGGAAATAGCCGAGGGCAGCTGCTTTTTCTTCCTCCTCCGCGTGTTGAGAGAATAACAAAACAAAAATCTACACTCGGCAACCTCGTCAACTCGGGAGAAAAAAAAAAATTCATCGACCGCCGGTCGAACTAGCAACGCGCGAATACGCACTGCGACTCGCGCGATCCGACAGGATATTCGACGGGTTTGATTAATTAATTGTCGAGGCGTTTCAGTAACACAATCACACACACAGACACACAATCACGCCGATTTAAACAACAAGAGATATATTATAGATATATATGTATAACACGACAACACGCAAAGTGACGAGATAAACCGAGTACGCTCTCGTTCGTCGCTGCATCGTTAAATACGCGCTTTTAATTGCATCGCGACCGCGCATCACCGTTCCATGCATCCATCACTATACGTCGGCTCGTCGTCGACCGTTTATCTAACTCTTAAGATTCTCGTAATATATATAAAAGCAGACATATATGTATATATATATACATATATATATATGTATATATACAAAATAATATTATTCGTTACGGAGATATTAACTACTACAATTGTTCTGTGATACATCACGTTACGGGGCTTTATCACATGTATACATATACACCACATCGGAGCCACATACATAGTATATCTAGAGAATTGTTGGGTATATATAGGGTTACTCTCTCTCTCGAACTAAGTTGCACAGTCAAACTGTCGCGAGTCAGAGGGCCACGAGGATTATTAGGATTCTTCGAATGTTTTTAATTTTTTTTTTTTTTTTTTACTTTTCCTTTTTTTCGTAGATGCGATGTAACATTTCCATCAGGCTGTAGATAATGCATATTGCGCGTCAATCGAGAGTAACTTTTTCGGGCCGAACGGCGTCGAGTATAATTTCACCCTCGAACTTGTCTAAACACACACGACAAAAAAAACATTCATTTATAAACACACACACACACACACATGCACACAATCGCGTTACGGTAGAAAAAAAAACCTTCGAAGCGAGAAACACGGTCAGGCCGCGGGGAAGTTGAACTTTCACGGCGACTCGCCGACGATAAGCCTCGTCGTCGGGTCGTCGGAGTGGTGTACCATAATGACGGTTTAACGAAATACCAAAGATTAACAAAAGCGCGCGGATCGGTTGAAGCTTCGCTCGAAATTGTTTTCATTATTTTTTTTTCTTCTTGAATGATGATAGATACATAAATATATATATGTATATATACGAAGCTGGCTGGTCCGGCGGAGAGAAGCTATACCGTTAATTAATTATCATCTTCATTAATTATTTCACCCACCGCGCATCGGGACGCAATTTTCTTCGGTCGTCGAAGTCAACGACTCGCGCGATACGGAGCGGAGCTCCTCTGTATAATTCATCTCTCGATTCCATTTTTTTTTTTTTTTTTGTAACTCGGAACCCGAACCGAGAATTCGCCAATCCGTTAACAACTCCGTTGCAGTATCTTCGATTCTCGAAATCAGAAAAAAGAAATTAAAAAAAAGCGTGAGATACATATATATATATATACACACATTGCATCGAAGGTGAACTTTGATCGGTTCCGCCTCTTAAGCGCTGTTGAAACGAAACTTGGGTGTGATCATTTTTCTTGTTTCGAGGTTTTCGAGGGCCTTCGAAATTCCATTCCATTGCTCGTCCGATAAATCGTCCCATCGTCGGTAGTTTGTATTCCGCGAGTGGCGTTCGTTGTTTTTTTGTTTTTAATCATCAGTTAAACCGCATACGTAAACGATAGGGAGGGGACGGGGGAGAGGGGGGGAGGACATTAATGTACAATTTTGTGCGACGGGGCTCGTGCGAATTCGTCAATCGGTGGCTTCTCGCGAGCGGGTTCAAGCCGTATTATCTCAAAGATTAAAGAGTAGTTTGAAAGATAAAAAATAAGGAAAATATACTATTATATAATATATATATATAATATATACTATAATATAATATAATATACTGTTATATTATATATATATATATATATATGAAAGACAAAAAGGAAAAAAATAATAATGAATATTGACAGTCACAAAGGAGAGAGGACCTTGTCGACTTTCCAAAATTGCAGTATGGAGACCGTGGGTGAACACGGTTCAAATGGATAATGCAGGTTCGGCGGATAGCTGGTATTTTTTTAACGATCCTATGGCGAGTTGGGGAGGGGTGGGACAAGAGTTTTTTTTCGTGTTCATTCGCCCGACGGCGAAAGAAGAAAAAATAATCTTTTATCGACGAGAGCGCGACGAGAAAAACCGCGAACTAGCGTAGATGACCTACTGTGTCGAGACGTTTGAAACTTTATCTAGAATAATATGTTTTAGGAAGAGTCCAATTTCTATCCACGCCCTGCGTTCGGCGGCGATCGAACGAAAAAGTAAAAAAAAAAAGAAGAAAAAAAAAATCTGATCACACACCAACACATTATTTTTGTCCGGACGGACCGGTCGAGTTATTAGGACGGAAGGGCTAGGACAATATCGAAGGGTCGTGAGACGTTCAGTAGGGGAATCGTAGCCAATAATGAATATATTAGTTAGAGTAAATAATGAATTTAACGAGAAGTTTTTAGAGTTAGCATCGAGAATTGTGAAACACGATTGAAGGACACGATGAATTTTAATCGCATAAAGTATGCGCGCGTACAAACGGGGAGAGAGTACACGATAAAAAAAATGAATTAAATAAAAGTAACAGGAAAAAAAATAGAAAAAAGTAAGCTGAAGGCGCTGGCTCACCGCTCTTTAAGATGATGACTTGTATATTTATAAATAATAACATAAACATTATTAATGATAATATATAGCAGAGAGAACGGGCAGCAGTGCAGGGGGTGGGGAGGAGAAAAAAATATATATATAGCGAGACAGCGAGAGAGAGAGAGAGGGGGGGGAGGGGAGGGGCAGAGAAATATTATAGTATATACGAAGAGGTTGAAATAGATTATTACGAAAAGAGAATTCATATTATCTGAGATACAAATGAAATGAATTATGAAATATTATATATATATATAAATATAAACATAAAATATATATATATATATATATATACGTGTAAGCATACAAAGAGATGGAATGATATTATAAATATTGTTGACACAATACGCGTTCGTTATCGAGGACGAAAAATATTTTGTTTTACCATTACGAATTATATGTTGAATATTATATCAATTGACTTTTCGCAAGTGTTGTCCTGAAGCTATATACATTCGACGAGTCACAGAGATACCATATTACCGAAGTACGATGGGATCACAGGAGAGGGGGGGGGGGAGGGGAGGGACGGATTATACAATGTTCTCTTAGTTGTTAGTTAGGACGATTCAGAAAAAAAAAAAAATCGGAGTTAGTCTATCATCTTATCAATGTAATTATTACTTAAGAATTAGCCGTAATTATCATAGGCGATCGCGTTTTTTCCCCGATGGCACTCCCGTGCCATTGACACCAACAAAAGTAAACTGTAAAACGATGAGGCGGAGAAAAAAAAATGAAAATAATAATAACGAACGAAAATTGTGTTTGCCGATAAACGATTAAAAAACGGGCATCATCGCACTCTGACTCGTTAAAACTATATCAATCATCATTGTTATTGTCATATCCACTTTTTAGGGAAATTCGATCGCGGGCTTTTTTTTTCGACAATCATCCAATGGTCGTCAGAAAAATAAAATAATTTTTATCGTTCAGCCGCAATCGCGGTAAATGCGGAATTGCATAATCAGGCCGATCGCTATTCCGTGCAGATCGAACAACTTGTAGGTAGAAAAAAAAAATCCCCCCAATGTTTCGGCGAACAATTAGGCACACATTGATCCGAAATAAAAAAGATTGATAAGAAAGAACAAAAAAAAAAAAAAAATCATATTGTTTGAGAAAATATTAATTGTACGTTGTCGTGTAAAAATGAAGCAATTTGTTTTGCGCAGGAAAAATAGCTTCACGGCAAGCAATGTTCACCGAGCAAGGACGATTCGGGAATGGAGCTTTCTTCTGCGTGTACCTGAGCGCGGTATTCACGATTTTGAACATAAACGAGATTGTGTTCGAGAATTGCACTCGTTGTGAATCGGTGATGACCCAACGAGAAAAATGTCGGGAAGCTGGTTTTCTCTTTTCTCTCTAACGTAACGCGGAAGAATACGGTGTCCTCCTCATTCTCGCAGAGAGCCTCGGTAAGAGTCAAAGAGATGTGTTTATGGACCTTTGGGGTGGTGTCGCTGAGTACTTCCACCCTTCCGCTTCCCCCCGACCTCACTCGACTGTAAGGAGGATCCTGCTTGATGTTAAAATCCCAAAATATCCAACGTCAATTGCCAATGGACATTCGAACCGTCGGTTCAGTATTTTCTTTTTTTTTTCAAATGCTTCCAAACCGCCCGGAAAGCCGCTGACGCTCTATGTGCGAAACTAATTGTTGTTAAAAAAAACTTGATATATATAGAAAAAAAAAAAAAAAATGAATCTAGTATCGAACTCGACGTGCGAATGTCTTACGTACCGGAAGCTCGCTGTACTCCCCAAAGTCTGTTGCATGTCTCTTTGGTAGTCTAATACACAGTTCCTGTTGGAAACTAAAAGAAACTAAAAGAAAAAAAAAATACAGCAAACAAGTTCTGTGAACAACTAACCAGACATAACTCGGTCTATTGTTTTATTTTTTGTTTTATTTTTTCATTGAATCTTTCACCTCCGTTGTTCCATCGGGTGCTACCTGCAAGTTGTTCCAAACTGAGAAAAAAAGCAAAACGAGTATACATGAAGGAGCAGATTGGAAAAAAACGCGATGTTGCCCGCGGTGAAAAAAAAAAAAAAACTGACCGCGAGCAAAATCGTGTCGCGTTCTCTCGTTCGACAAATTAAACATTTCGAGCGTTTCGAAAATTCATTCTCGCTAACACATTCACATACATTATGTAATAGGCGTATATTGAATATATAAACATTGATAAAAGATAATATATTAATTCTTACACTATATGTATAATAATATGTGTACTTTATTATATATATAGTGACGTTGTATATCATGATTATCAAGGTGCCTGTGCGTGTGCATGCAAGTGCTTAAAATTACAGGGCTCTTTGTGTTTTTTTTTCTTTTCCTTTTTGTTTTTTTTCTTCTCAATCGTTTCGTTTTTTATTTTTAGCGTTTGGACGTGCACGCACAGTGCCCCGAGAAACGTTATTATTATATTGTACACAAGTTGTAATTGCTAGGATGATTTAGTCACGTAGTTTAATTTGATGCCGCGTATTGACGAAGAAAGGAAAAAAGAAAAAAAAAATAACGAAACCCAATCATTGCGATCACGACGGGATAGTCATAAAATTATTATCGCGTGAACTATTGAACTGCATTCGTATATCTAAGTGGGTACGTAGTCGTTGAAATCTCGCACGTGGCAATGAGTAGCGAACATTAGTTGTCAGAAAATAAATTAAAGAAAATTAAAAAAATAAAGAAACGTACATATATACATATATACATATACATATATATATATATACATAAAATATATATAAACAATTAATTTTTATTAATTATTTAATTTAAACAATTAAATAAATATTAAAGTATATAATATATATATATCTATATATATATATGAATATGTATAAATATATGTAGGAATTGCATCGATTCGCCTACGAATTACGATTACAAAAAAAAAAAAAAAACTACCCTCGTGATAACAATAAATTGAATTCGACACATTTCACAAGAGTCCCGAATGCGGGCAGCGCGTGTCGCGTTACTTGGCTGTGTGTGCTAGGCCATTATTCATGTTCCATGTTCAATCGTTCATGCGTTTATCATGAATCGCGATGACGAGCGATTCCATTAATCATGTATATCGGTGAGATTTAGATATTGACGAGGACACGTTTGAAACGAGGATGACGAGTATCTGTCCTGCGGACGATTATTCAGTGTAGAAGAAAGGCAGGAAATCGTGTGCGAGACTAAATGATCCGTAGAAGGAAATGGAAAAAAAAATAGTTTGTAAAAAAAAAAAAAAAAACTGCAAGAAAACTGTCGTTGCGCTCCATTCAATCACTACAGTGCCATAAAGACGCGTCCCTCGACTCGGCCACGCCCGTTAACGTTTGACAGTGGAAGACTATAGAGTTTGTTAAAGGTTTAGAGATATCCGTGAGACGCAGGACGTTCTTCGATCAATTTATTAAACAGAAAAAAATGAAGAATAACTGCATCTGTTCCATTAATTGTTTTATTTACGATTAACGATTTTTTTTTCTTCCTCAAACAAACCGCTGTGTTTTTCGGAGCAGAGAGAGAGAGAGAGAGTTAATTTTCGCATCGTTTCCCGACACGTGTCCACATGTACAGTTTGTCGATCAATCGATAAGCGTCGAACGCGACGAAGACTCGACCGCTGTTTGTAGTTCAAAGAGAGAGAACAAGAAAATATAAAAATAAATTTAAAAAAAACACAAATGAAATAAGAAAGTAATAACGGAGCAAGGCGGGGCGATTGTATAAAATTTCGATGTAAGCGCTTTTCCTCCGTCTGACTCGGCGAGTCGAGAGTCGATCAGACCTCGGGTGTAAATTTTGTTCGCCTCGGAGGGCGACTCGACTATTCGACCCGAGACGAGCGGCGTTGCGAAAGAGACGAAGGGATAAAAAAATTTTAAGCAGAAAATAGAAAAAAAAAGAAACTACGTGCAAAAGTTACACAGATTGGTGCTAGGCGAGCGGAATGAAATATGGAAGAGAAACTCTACGGACACGTTATAGCCATGTAAACGTAGCAATAGTGAAACAGATTTTAAAAGAAGATTGTATAATTATCGCAGGACAAGGCAAGACGAGAAGAGCTCGATGCCAAATTGTTCCTCCTTTGCCCTTCTTGTTCTTTCTCAATAATCACTCGACATCCTTCCACTCGCGTGGGCTCTTCTAACACTGTTAATCCAATCTCTTGTTGCGTAGAGAACTATAGCGGTAAACCTCGGTGCAATCGGCGGCCAGGGCAGTCCTAAAAGAAGAATAATAAATTTAAATGAAGAACGCACTAAACAAATGACAAACAAAAAAATACGAGAGATTGCAAGAGTTATTATTAATTAAAGAAATCATTATATCGTATAGAAATGAGAAATAAGAGGAAAAGAAAGAAAGTTTCACAGAGAGGTTTATATAATTGTATAGTGCACCGATCGACAATAGAGGACGAGGATGAAAGTTTGAGATCGACGAGGAGAGAAACGAAGATCGAATATCGTTACGAGAAAATGAATTATAAAAATAATTTTTAAAAAATAAAATAAAAATGAAGGGCGAGTGTGAAACACGACTCGGCTGAGAAATCAATTTATCCTAAAAAAACAAAAAAGGAAAAAAAACGTGTAACAAACACGGGCGATACCTGAATTAAGAAACTCTATAAGTAGAATTGCGAGAATTGTTAAGTTGCGTGAGTTACCGAGGCTGTTAATTCGTAAGCGCGGTGCCTCGATGGTGAGATCTTTTTTTCGCCCGTAACGAACAAGTATTCGAGTTATCAATGGAAATGATTCGAAAATGATTAAAAAATGATTCAAAAATTATTCAAAAATGATTCGAAAATGATTCGAAAATGATTCAAAAATGATTTAAACATGATTCGAAAATTATTCGAAAATGATTCAAAAATTATTCGCTGTTCGCGGCACCGCGCGAAAAGCGTAAGAAAGCCCGATTGTGAATTAAAATTTAAGGAAACGTCAAACGCACTCGAGAATTAAGGGGGGGAACTGGAGAAGGTTACAGCATAATCATCGACGATTTTATCATTTGCCCGGAGTGCCGCTGACGAGGGTTCCATCGAGCGCCAATTTTTACCGCAGCTATCCATGACGGGTCACGCAACGTGAACGCACCCACGCAACATACCAACCGGGCTAATCTCGGTCTCTCGGGCCTAAAGTTTGTAAGTTTCGATGAAAAAAAAAAAAAAAAAAAAAAAAAAAATCATCCTCGCTAAAAAAACAAAATCCACGAAGACATTTGTACAAGAAAATTCGTACTCGCCAATCGCGTTTCAAATTTTCATCGCCTCGAAGAGCGTCCGCAGCGGCACCCCAAAAATACTGTCGGCAAAAACCTTTATTAAACGTCCGATCAATCGACTCGTTAACGTTCAGAAAACAAAAAAAGTAAGGCAGAAAAAAAAAACAAACGAGTATAACAAAAACAAACGGTCAGAAGGGTTGTACAAAATTGTACGTAATGTTATTTCGTCGGAAGTGAGAGCTATATAGCGTTTAGGTATTGTTAATAACGGTATAATTATTTTGGGTATAAGAATTAGTGTAAAGAAGAATATATTATTGAAGATAACAATATATATATGAAAAAAAAAAAAAAAAATCGGATGAGAGATCGTTGTTGTTTAAAGAAAAGAGAGATAGAGAGAGAGAGAGAGAGAGAGAGAGAGAGAGAGAGTGAGAAAAAGAGAGAGAAAGTGATAGAGCGCGAGTGAGAACGAGAGGGCTGAGGAAAGAAGAAATATAGAAAAAAAAAAGAAACTTTAGCACTGTAGCAGCTCGGGGATAAAGAGGAATATTAAAGTACCTTGTTGAGTATAAGTATATATATATCTATATATATATATTGAAAAAACAAAAAACATGATAGTTGTATAGTTGCGAAAAATCGCTGAATAGCCGAACGCGAACGAGAGGCGTTCCCGCGTCCGGTTCGTGCGAGAGATAAAAATAATGATAATCGAACATTGATCGATCATGTATACACGCATGCGCATCACACACAGACGCGCGCGCGCGCACACACGCGAGGAGGCGCGCCGGTGAGCGCGTGGAAATTTTCCAAAGACACTGTGCGTGCTCTACCTCGTCGAATGGGATAAAATAGTATATGAATATGTCGGGATCCACGAGTTTCCACGCGACGCAGGCGCGCCATGCTCGTTTTTAATTTTTTTTTGTATTTTCATTTTTTTTTCTTCCTTTAACGCTTGTACGAAGCGCGTCTCTCTTTCTCTCACGGCAAGGCAAAGTGTTTCAGTCGAAGCGTCGTTCGATCGCGAGATCCGATCGATTTTAGAGTTCGACAAAAAAAGAGAAAAAAAAAAAGCAAAACGTAAATAACTAAATAAATGAATTAATGAAAAAAAGAAAGAACCCGATATAGCCGTTAAAACTTCCACGATATAATTATTGTCGAGATCGAGCAGCTGGCTGCGAAAAAGGTATATAGAGAAAAAAAAAAAAAATGATAACGAAGGAAATAAAAAAGCGTTTAAGAAATGAATAAATATAACCAGGGGGATCGTTCGTCGCTGGTGAAGTACGATCGAGTATTGTACCTTACATTCCTTTGGCTATAAAGAAAGAAAAAAAAACGTACTTTAAGGACCCGCGAAACTCTCGTCCGTGTCCCGAGCGTTTTTTTTTTCTTCACCAATCGCCCTTCTCAGCTTTTGCCATTTTTCTCGGTTTCTATTTTTTTTTTTTTTTTTTAGCAAATTCGCAAACCCACACACTCGTAGACGCAAAGGGCGATTCCTCGCGCGAGTTTCACTGTCAAGATCTCCAGTCGAAAAAAAAACAAACCATCCGAGAAAAGGAATAGAATTTTCTGAACCCCTTTTTGTGACCGCCCCGCTTTTTTATCGTTGCATCACCAAGAACGTCTCGTGCACGAGGCGAGGAATTAGCAAAAAAAAAAAAATCCCTGCTCCTCTCTTTAATCACGGACTCTCGATGCTCGGTAACGAAGGGCTTTTTTCGGCGCTGCAATCTCGCGGACAAGGAATTGAATTATAGCTTGAATTATTGCCAAGCCCGAGTCGTCGCACGTGACCGGGAGAGGAACAGCTGCGCTGCGATTGCTCCTAACATCTAACTTGTATGCTTCCCTCACCAAAGCTACTCGAATCGAGGCACAAACGAAAAAACTAAAAAGTTACACATATTCCTTCGAAATAGTCTTCTTTGCCCGACACAGTCGAGAGCCGAGCTCTCGACACATACATAGATATATATATATATAAAAATATATATATACTTTTTCTCTTGAACAAGAAAGTGCATGTTACGGTATAGTTTGTTATCCAGTCACGGGGGAAAATCAAGTGGTTCGATATTCGCTAATATATGCAACATATACACACACACATATATATATATATATAGTAGATCGAAAAAGAGAACTCTATTCCACATATACATCTTTCGACCCCCCTTCCAATCGGAGTCATCGCTATCGTGGCAGAAAAATATTCTTTCGGTTTCCCTCCCTCCCCGAGAGTATAAACGGAACAAACAATTCCCGTCGACCAACCCGGGAGAGTTATTTAAAAAAAAATTTTAAATGAAAGAAAAAAAAAGACGGAAATATTTTCAATGAATTTCAAAGACATGTCGATAAAGTACGCATCACATGGCTTGCCAGGCTGTAGGTTATTATTTTTATTTATTCACAGCGCATCCGACATATTTATTTTGTAGAATTTTTCGCCCGCTGAATTCCCCGTAACCACATTGCTACCCCCCCCCCCCCCCTCATCTCCGCCCCGACGTGTCAATCGGGGAGGCCAACGCTATTGTTATTATTCGATAGAGTGTAATTTAGTTATTATCGCAGAAATAATGAAGATTTAAAAAAAAATGAAAAAAAAAGGAAAAATCCAAACAAAAAAAAAAGAACTCTACTCTAATATTATTCTACATTCTAACCACATTTATTTGCATCCACGAATTGTTATTCTTTCATCATTTCGATATATATATATTTTTTTTTTCTTCTTTTTTTTCCATTCAATGTTAAATAATTATAAATAAATATAATATATTAACTATTTTCATTCATGAGAAAGCATCGTTACCTGTATGACAAGTGATCATAAGAGCATAATAAACAATCGCTCATTAAATGCATTATGTTGTTCTTCATTTCACGACCCGGCCACCAACCATCCATCCATTGTATCCATAATAGCGTCGCTCTGAGGTCATCAATCGCGCATTATTCTTCATTCGAAGGCTGTAACCGCTGTTCTTCTATTTTTATTGCGAGAGTAAAAAAGAAACAAACAAAAAATTATATTATACATCGTCGCGCAATCATAGTTGTATCTAGTGATTGATTATAAACATTCGACACATCGCGTTACAAGTACAATTAATCTTTAATTAGATTTTAAACAATGTCCAACGTACTCATGTTATTTAACTCGAAATCAGGAGGGTTGCGTTCACACGATAACGATAATAACGACGATGATGCGTTCACAGAGAGAATAAATTATTTAAAAAAAAAAACGAGTCTAAGTTTACTCTTAGCTCGTTTTTTGCCCACCTTCCTGAATTTCGGTCGAGTTGTACAAAAAAAAACTGTTGTTCTCCAACTTTGTGTAAGATAAAAAAAAAATAATGTAAATGAAGATATATTTAATATTAACTTTAATGTAGAAATAATTGCGAGATACGTAAAGAAAAAAAAGGATCTCCCTTGATCTCTTCAAGAAGCGGAAATAGTGATATTATTCAGAGATTTGTGACACGAGAAAACATATCGACCACGACGGATCTTTTTAACCGTGTAAATAATATACTTATTTTTCTTTTTCTGTTCTTTTTTTTTTAATTCTTATTTATCGCTTGTACCTTTCACCGATCAGCTACGATAATTTCGTCTACACGCATTCCCATTGGAACTTGAGTTTCGAACTTGAATTTAAACGACCGAATACCGGTCACTAGTCAATAATTAAGTAAATGTATTTTTTTATGAGATGATGATTTTAAACAATAAAGACAGTTATTAATACAAGTTACACGTGATTGATGACCGGCGCTAAGTAATGTAATTTATGTTTAAATTATTGTATCCTCCAGCTACGAAACGCTCGACGAGACGTTTCACAAGATACATCCGTAAACGGCTATTCGTCAAAATCAACAGCGGGTGAGTATTGCTGAATTGACAATAAAAAAAAATAATTAAATGAAATTAAGAAAAAAATCATTGAAATTTTCATATTGCTTCCTCGTAAAAACAAAGTCGAAATCAACAGTGGGTGAGAATTGTTGTCCCGACGATAAAAAAAAATTACTTGAATAAGATTAAGAAAAAAGATTAAGAAAGTCGAAACCAACAGGGGGTGAGTATTGTTGAATCGACGATTAAAAAAAATTCAAATCAAGTTAAGAAAAAAAAAAAATGACACAAAACCATTTATCTTACTATGACACAGAATTTATTATTTTCTATAAGCAATAAACGTACACGATCATTTTCACTTGTAAAATATTTATGTTTATCATACTTCTCGTACGTTTAGTAATCACTACGTTGTATTTTGTTTGTTTTTGTTTTGTTGTTTTGTTAATATACAGGCCCACATTCGTTCGTTTACCGGTTCTCCATACATCCTTACAACGTTATTCCTATTATGTATACGCTCCTAAATGCTAATCCGAGTCGTCGTTCGCGCGTGAAGAAAATATTCGTCCCCCCCTCGACCGCACTCGATAATAATTCCCCCTCGTGTGTCTATCGGACGTTACATTTTGCCCTTGAGATAATCGTCAAGCAATCGAGTATCGAGATTTGTAAAACGCGTCGGAAATCTATCTTGGCTACTCTGTGCAGTGTTATCGTTTATCCTCGACAATTCGTGACTTATTTCTTATTTTTTTTTAATTCTCATTTTTGTGTGCTGTATTTATCAGTTACTGTATCTATGTACATTATCTAATGCGACGATCCTGTGACCTGGGTTAATGATTTGTACGTCAAAATATGCGTCTTCGCTTATCTCTTCCGTTTGGACGTAGTCGACGACGATTAACGCACGGTGTACGTTTGATTACAGTTAGCAGCTTCTCTCTCCCTTCGTTACATTTTCGATTTTTGTTTTGTTTTGTGGATTTTTTAAAATTCTTTAATTTCGAAAACTGAAACCTGCCAGTAACAACAACTTCGAGTTTAAATTACAGAGACGAAAAGTCGAAGAGAGAAAACTGCTTCGATCAAGTATATTAAGCGTTAAACGATAAATTTAATCCGAAACGCAACGAGATACGCGTATTCTACAAAATACCGGAGGGGGCAAATATTACGTGCGCAATAATCGGAAGTATGATCGAGGAATGTTTGTTTTTTATGTGCCATTAACGTTTTCGAATTTTCACGTTTTACGCTAGAAAAAGGAAGATCTTTTGTACTCTCTATGTGCCGCGTATTGCCGGGCTATGGTTTTTTGAGCAGAATTCTTCTCATCGAATCTGAATCCGTTATCGTTTGCTCTGACTTTTTAAAAAATTTTATTAGGAAAAAATCCGCTCGAACGGCGCCTATAGATAGGATTTTTTTTTGTTCGTTCTGTTTTTATCGGCCGTTTTGTATTCTTTATATTCTATTTAAAAAGAATAAGATTTATCGAGTACGAAAGTATACAATAGTACGAATCGCCCAAATAACGTTTCACTTTACGAGCAAATTATTAATAGTAGTAATAGCAAAAAAAAATTATATTAATAGAATATAAAAAGTAAACTTTTGATTGTAGACAACAGCCCTATCTCTGATAGGTCAATAAAAAATCGTTTATAAAATATATTGGCGAGCTATGGGACAAGTACGAATTTTGACGGCGTCCACGTGTTACGCGATATAGGACGAGAACAGCAAAAAAAAAAAAAAAAAAAACGTAATGCAAAACATAACAAAAATTAGATAATAGGCCAACGTATCTAAACACCTAGGTTTTTTTAAACCAGCGTCGAAATGGCATCTGTTCCACGAGCAGATTACCGGTGAATGAAAACGTACTCAGAGTTCGTTAACGCGTTTTTCCCCGATCGTTCGATCTCACCATTTCGTCGCTCGTCTGTGGAGCTCGAGCGATAAAAGGTGAAAGATTGAGATAATAAAAAGAAACAAAATTAAAAACCGTTATAAGTCCATCGCATTGGAAGAGACGTCTTTCGCTGTCCCGTTTGAAGTAAGCGCCTAGTTACTTCAATCGCGAAATATATTGTATATATATACGTCATCGAATTTGTTCATCTTCGTTCGTGAAATAAAAGAAAAAATATATATATAATATATATATAAAATAAAGATAACTTTCACCCTTTATCGCTACGGTGCCACAAAAAAAATTTACGGACCACGTCGCTTCCGCACCTTCTACGCGTTTAGAAGAGGAAGAGAGTGGTCTGCCTTGCTTGCTACTTGGTCGCTTCGGGAGGGCAGTCAGGCTGGTTATTGGGATGAGCGGCCGTGAACGCCGGATGATTTTCCAAATGACGATCGACTCGGAGTATAGTCGGAAACGGTCGGAGATCTACGTGAAACCTTCGGGCGTTGAATATTTGTGGAACGAGACAACAGTCGGCGAGTGTTATGTCGTCGCCGACGCAATATTTTCCGGCGCTCGAGGATAACAACTTTTCAACGGCTGTAAAAAAATAAAATGGTAAATTTAAAAAATTGAAACTTTTGTTCATTTAATTATCAATCAATGTGAATTATTGAGGAGGTTGGAGCTCCACACACTGGTCGAATGAGTGCTACATTTTTATTCGTTTATGCAACCTTTTACGCATCTATTGATTATAGTGAATGGTTATTTGTGTTGCAGCAGATGCAACGCAAAGTAACGTAGAAAAACATTAATTGCAATGGATTTGCAAAAATATTAACTGGTTTTAGCTAATTTTCGAAAAGGCACATATTCCCTTAGCTTATTAAAAAAATAATCCGTAATTTTTGCTCGAATTTGATGTATTATGGCTCATTCTTTTTCTTAAAAACTACTGTACGAATTCACCATATATATATGCGATACTACTTTCCGTTTAAAAATTACGATCCACTATAATCAATAGATGCGTAAACGTTTGTATAAAGGACTTTAAAAACGTAGCGCTCATTTGACTAACGTGAAGCACTCCGACCTCCTTCAGGTAGTACCAGCGCAATGACTGACGCCGCCTAAGTTTAAGAGGAATAAAAGAGAATTACAAACACTTCTCGATCTGAAAAAAATCTGAAAAATCTGAAAAATCTGAAAAATCTGAAAAATCTGAAAAATCTGAAAAAAATCAAGCATATGGAAGATGCTGATAAGAGTGTTCGACCATAATAATGATCCCAAAATGTTATTCGTTTCCTTTATGTTAAAATTTGTTTGAAATCGTAATTTTCAAGTATTAGATAAAATTCTGAAAAAATTCATACGTATTCAGAAAAATTAACAAATCATTTCCGTAATAAAAAAAAATTTGTTTGCCGGGTAATCTGTTGCACAATTTTTTTTTCAGTCATTTGTTATGAACATTCTGAAATTATTATTATGCACAAACAATCTTTTCAGCACCTTTTATATGCTAGAATTTTTTCAGATTTTTTTCTCATCCAGAAGTGTTTGTAATCTTTGTCTTTTTTCTCTCGAACTCAGGCGGCGTCAGTCATTGTGCAGTATTACCTTAAAGCCGGAGTCAAATTCACGAATGCGTCTTTTACCTGTGAAACCTCTGGTTATCCAGTGCTGCGCCCATTCCTTCTTTCGCTCTTCGCCCACGTAGATTAGGACCACCAAATTTTGCAGAGGCTGTATGCCGCTCGCGATAACTTCGCAGATTTCCCTAACTCTGGCTCTCTTGACTGGGTCCGCCGGCATCAGCGGACGATGAGGCCTCGTCTCTTCCAGATATTGCAGAATATTTAACTGCAATTTTTTAACATTAAAAAAAAAAAATCAGTAATTGAAAACATATATATATGTATATTGTTTCAAGTATAGTCCGTTTCGGACCGTCGACTTACGGATTCTATCAGAGTGTGATTGTCGATGTGGAGAGCCGGCACTTGCTCCATCGGATTCACCTCTCGGAACTCATTGCAGTGCTGCTCTCCGCCGCCCTTCACCAGGCTCACGGGCTTGATGTCGTAAGGGATCTCCTTCAAATTCAGAGCTGCAAAAAATTCACAAAAAAAAAAACATGAAAAATATACTCACAACATTTTTTTTCCATCCACCAGGCTAGGATAAATTCCTCTTTAAGTCGATGAACAAAACTTAGAGAAAAAAAAATATAAATTTTTCCTATTTTTTAATTGGTTAACTTACCGATTCGCACCCTCCACGAGCACGAGCTCCGCCAATAGGAGTAGAGGACCGGCTGTTCGGATAAGATAAGCTTGAGAATCTTCATATTATTTTTATTATTATTTTTCAATGAAGCCCGGTTATTGTGTTTACGAGTCGCCCCGAACGCCGAGCGAGCACCGCCGTTCAAGGCCGTAATTCTCGCGAACCGGAATCAGTCGGAGACGCAATAACGCCTTGAGCATAGACGAGAAAATATGTTCGATAAGGGGTATGCACAGCGCGCGCCAGTTGGGAGGCGTATTGTTGTAATTAGCGAGCGAACGGAAGCTGCAAGCTCCGACGAAGGGGTTGACTCGGTGCGGCGACCGGATGACAATGAAATTGTCGTTTCTCTCCGGTGGAGTTAACTCACCTTGCCCATCACCGACATAGCGTCACGTACGAGCGTTATTTCACGGATAGTTTTACGATAAACCGGCGTTGACCGCGAGTGCGACGAGCCGAGTGTTCACCGAAAATATTCGGAATCCGTTCCAACGCGCGAAATCGCTACTCCTTCCACCTTTTATTCGATTGCCAGACTACCCATTCCACCGCGTCGATGCCGTGGGTATGTTGTATGTGCTTCCGAGGAGCCAATCCCCGTCCGCTTGCCGGTAGACGCAGGAACGTCGACGACCGCCGCTAGGACCCCGACAAGTCATCCCAGCGTTGCGTCTGACAATCACATTGGAAGGGTTTTTTATTAATTAATTTTTTTAATCGATAATAGATCGAAGATCCTCGGAGCTGTGTGAGTTTGTACTTTCAATTCATGTTCAATCGCGGAGATTAACAGAATTGTTTTTCTCATGACTCTTAAGGAGGTTCGAGCGCTTCGTGACAGTCAAATGAGTACTACGTTTTTAAAGTCGTTTATATACAAACTTTTAGGCATCTGTCGATGAGAGTGGATGGTTATTTGTATTAGAGCGGATGTCCTTAACCTAGAGAAACAATTGCCATGGATTTGCAAAAATATTATCTGATTTGTGCTGATTTTCGAAAAGGATTCATTTTTTACTAAAAATAATCTGTTATTTGAGCTCGATTTCGATGTTTACGGCTAATTCTCTTCCTTGAAAGATACTTTGCGAATTCACCGTCTAGATATTTGATAGTGGTTTTCCTTTTAAGAATTACACATGTTTGTTTATGAAGGAATTTCGTCGATGGATCAACGAAAGGCTGTCATTTTTAAACGGTAAATACTATCGAATATCTAGACAGTGAATTCGTAGAGCATCTTTCGAGGAAGAGATTGAAGCGTGATACATCAAAATCGAATGAAAATTGCGGATTATTCTTTGAAAAAACTAAACGAATATGTACCTTTTTGAAAATTAGCACAAATTAGTTAATTTTTTTGGAAACCCATTGCAATTAATGTTTTTATAGATTAAGGACGTGTGTTGTAATACAAATAACCATCCAGTATTATCAATAGAGGCGTAAAAGTTTCTACAAACAATTTTTTAAATGTTGCATTCATTTGACTAGTGTGAGACCCTCCAACCACCTTAAGATCAAACAGTCGGTTCTGTTGCTGGAGTAATCGCGATAAAACAATTGCAAGTACAAGGTCAAAGCTCTTCGATGATTTAACTAATCGGAGATTTAATAAAAAAAAATTTGACAAAATCCATTTTTGACGTAATCAATATGTGACAAAACCAATTTTTGGCAAAAACCATTTTTGACGTAATCAATTTTTAACAAAAACAATTTCTGTCAAATCAATGTTTGACAAATTAATTTTTGATAAAAACAATTTTTGTCCGTCTGGATTATTTGAAATATTTAAGCGTGCTGGCGGAGATGAATCGACACGGTACTGCGGGCCCGGCGAGCCAATCCAAGGGGAAAGTGTCGATCGGGTTGGTAGTTGCATCCGAAGCCCGGCCGGGAGCGTCAGGGCGATCGTCGTTGTGGCGGCCTGGCAACAGCGGGGAGTCGAGGAGAAACGATTGGAAAACAAGTTTTCACAGTGGTGTTTCGTAATTGTTTACAAGAGATTCACGGTTAACGAGATTAATTTGCATGCGGCATTCCTGCATCGGCATCGTGGCGCCGGCTTCGGAGAGTCGACGAAACGGAATCTCTCGCATGTAAACTTCGACGATAGGGTTACACACGCAGAGCTCTGGCCACCGAGCGATCTGCCGTACCGGCTCGCTTATGTAAACACAAGCGTAACGTAACGCACATGCTCGACGGATAATCGAATAAAAAAAAAACATAAATAAACAAACACTCGTTAAATCATCGTACGTAACGTTACAATAAAAATAATCATTCGTTCGAACTACGAACGATTACTACGATTACTACGAAAAATTATTTATTTTTTTTTCATCGTTGCAGTAACCTAAAGATGGGCTGGCTCAGAAATTTAGTTCGGAAGCATATGAAGCCGATACCCAAATCACATGCCATGAAGATGAAGAGCCGTCTCTCGTTCGTGTACTATTTCGCCGCATGGAACCTCTTCATTCTCGTGATAATCTACACAGCGAAGTATTCCTTTCCGGAGACCGAAGAAGACAAACATTACCGGGGTAATACATCAAATATTGCCGTGCTCCGTCGTTATTTGTACTTCCTAATAGAGGAAGCTTTGTTTTCATGTTGTTTTTCTTTTTTTTTTGAGATTTATGTCAGAATTTTAAAAATGTTATAAAACATCGAAAAATCATTTAGAAAAAGTGTCTGCACATGTGTGTGTGTGCACGCGTGTTTGTGTGTGTCTGCCCTGTAAAATTTCACAGTCTATAACGCAAGAATGGCCTTATCAAGGGGATTGAAATTTGGCACGCAAGTAGAGCAGTTGTTTGTTACAATTCACGCAGTAATTCAGACATTCGTTCAGATTTTATCAGATTTTGAATTTTTTCGAAAAAGAAGTGTTTGCGCTCCACCGTTTTCGCAAATTTCGGGCTGAACTTCCTACAGAAGTAGACTATCATGAAATTATTTTCGCTATTGAGTTTGATAAGAAGCGATCGACGGGTAATGCATCAAATATTGTCGTGCTCCGTTGTGATTTTTAATTCCTCATAGAGAAGGCTTTGTTTTCATGATATTTTTTTTCTGAGGTTTTTATGTCAATATGTTCAAAATGTTACAAAACATCGAAAAATTATTTGGAAAAAAATGTCTGGCTATATGTGTGTGTGTGTCAGACGCCTGTAAACTTCAACAGTCTATAACTCAAAAATGACTTCATCAATCGAGCAATTGGGTGCCTCCGTTCGTTGCAATTTACGCAATAATTCAGACATTCTTTCAGATTTTATAAGATTTTGAATTTTTCAAAAAAAAGTGTGTTCGCGCTCCGGCTTTCGCAAATTTTCAGTCATCGGGCTGAAACTGTCTGCAGAACTTAGATTTAACATCAAACAATATTCGCTATCGAATTTGGTAAAAATCGGTCGAGGGGTCTTGGCTCTAGCTCTTATAATTTTTTAGATATTTCCCTAAAACAATTCAACATAAATTATTATGAACCCACGTTTCCACATTAAATTTGGCAAGAATCAATCGACCCGTTTAAATTTTGTAAAATAAATTAAATCTTGTAAATACTCTTACCTCACAACAGACGCACGTGTCCGTTTCAAATATTGAAGTACAAGCGAAATAAGTGGCAGATTCGCGCTCGGTGGGGGGAAAAAATCATGAAAGCAATTTGCACCATGGCTTCCTCATTTATTACAATTTCGTTCATAGCTTCCTCCGCGCGGAAGCCAAACACCGAACAACGAACTTTCTCGTAGAGAAAGCTACGCGCAAAATTGTAACAAATGCGGAAGCCGTGTGCACCTTGAACCATTTTACAATATTTTTTTCGTCTTCACGAAAAATATGCTTTTTTTTCAGGCCGCTATTATGCCAGAATGCTCGGCACGGGAGATGCGCGGGTGATAAAATTCCGCGGTTTGACGAAGGTCGGCGAGTACGAGATAAAGGGAACGAAGAGAGAACCAGGCAGAACGAAAGAGGAGCGCGAGGAAGCGCAGCGCCGGTCCGATGAGTACCATGAAAAGATGCAGGCGAGGAGAAGACGCGAATATCTCGGTCTTCCCGAACCGGTCGAAGAGGAAGAGGAGGAGAAATTGCTGGAGGAAGGCCGCATACGCACCGAGTTCGAGGCCGCGAACCGCGAAGATTTGAATCTTTTGGTAGAGGAGACGAGTAGCCTGTAACTTTATATAATATTGTAAAGATATATAGTTTTCAGTTCTTACAAAACGGCGTATTTCGTTTTCGCCGTTTCAATAAAATATTTAACAATAATATGTAATAGAGGATGTAGAAAAATAGTGAATCGCGAGGACTCGGGGATGGGAGTGGGGGAAGGTCACTATGGTAATTTAAAAGTACGTAAAGACACGATTAGCAGCTAAAGGTAAAAACGTAGCCAAGGAACGATCACGTCAGTCGAGAGGACACGATTGCGTGCAGCAGCTTCTTCACGGTAGAGATCGTCGGAGCGCGACCGCACCGGCCGAAGCTCCGGACTCGGGATTTAGTTCCTTGAGTCTTTGCTCCATTTCGCAGAGCAAAGCGGACCTGCGAAGATAACGAAAAATTAACAAAAAAATAATCAACGCTGCGAAAACATGAAGAGACACTGGAGTGTCTCGACGCTGAGAGTTAAGGTATCACAAAATGTAATCAACTTTTCTCACGGGTTCTTCAAATAAAAGTCTCATGGGAAGCGGATATCATCTCAGCTTTCGATGAGACTTTTCTTTTGACCGCACATGCCAGAATCCGTGAGAAAAGCTGATTACAGTTTTTATTACCTATCGCGGTATTGGATATGCTCTTAAGGTAATTCTTGCGGTCAAGTCAATCGAGTACCAAGATTTTGAAACTAGTTTCATTTATAATTGAAGATTAGTGCGAATTAAAGTGGATCTAGATGAATGACTTCTTACTCTATGTAGAGAAACTTGTACATCAATGAACTTGCAGAAAAGTTTACGCCAATAAATCCACGGTCACATTTTTACGCTGTTTTTGTAAAGTTAAATTTGTAATTTTCCTTCGATTTTGACAAGTGAAAGCTCATTTTGCTGCTCGATAAATACTCTACGTATTCACCGAATAACATTAATGATAACATTCATCGTTGACAAATTAGCCATTGTTTATGAAAAAAAAATACGACGTTAACTAAACTTTTCTTCTGATTGAGAATCTAAACAAAACAACTTACTCGGTGATTTCGTAAAACATATTTCAACAAATAAAATAAACTGTCCTTCGTCCGGATCGACCAAAATCACAAACTGGACTTTACAAAAATTGCGTAAAAATGTACCCGTTGATTTATTGGCCTTTATTGGCCGCTGAATTATTTTCAATATTAAAATATTGAAATATTTTCTGTAAATTCATTGATGTACATGTTTTTTCTATATAAAGTAGGAGCGCTTTAATCTAGATCCACCATAGTTTGCAAAAGTCTCTTTTAAAACGTGTACAAACAGTTTTTAAAATTTGGCTACTCGATTAATTTGACTGTGCCGCACGGACTACCTTCAAAAAAGATAGCGAGACCTAAATTATTTTTCGAGGTCGACGAACCTGTATTCCTCGTAGCGCATGACGACCTCCTCGAGCTCCTGCTTGTACAGTCTAGTCAGCATAGCGTTGAAGCAATCGAGCTCCGGCAAGCGGAAAAGCTCCCATCGAAGTTTTCTGTCCAACGATATCGAGGCTCTGCTATAGACGTAAAGCCAGTGAGGGATTTCCTCGTTCAGATATGGATTGGCCGGTACGAGAACGCTGTGCGAGTGGAAGTGCGTATGTCTGGGTGGCGAGACGACGCGTACCGCTTGCATCTCCAGCGGATAGCACGGATGTTCGTACTGGGCTTGTCGGGTGATGTGGCTGTAAAAAAAAAAAACAAAAAAATAAAGGAATATTATCAGAAAGCGATATGAAAATTTCAATTTTTCCATTTTTTAAATTATATTTTACAGCCAACTATAGAAAAGTCGTGTGCAAATTATTTTACCCCTTTTTTCGTAACATGAAAAATGTCTCGATCTCATAAAATTGAAACCGTCGAAACTTACATGAAAATCTATTACGGGAAATCCTAAACTGAAGGTTGCGGATTTTGTCGTTTGAAGGCAATTTTTAATCTATTCTTCACTACTGATTACAAAATTATAACTCATCGCTCTGCGTGATATTTGATTCTGAAACTCGTGTCAAGCGTTAAAAGACAAATTGTTCAAAAAATGTTTAATTCTCAAAATCTGACACTAAAGTCTCAATTTTTTTTACCAAAACATCTTTCTCTATGACGAAGCTAAAAGTTAGACAAAAAAAAAATTGAATTCTGTAAGATATTTTGTTGCAGCGAGGTTGGTGATGCGAAACTCACTTGACGTAATAAACTCCGTACTCCGGTGACTCGATTCTCTCCCAGCCGGTCGGCAAGCCCTCTTTCTCAAGCGGATGGGACCAGTGCGTGGTTTTCGTGTTATGATCTATGTAATACTTTCTGCCGCGTAGAGTAAAATCCACGGACCAGCCAGGCGGCAGAGGCAACTCCTCGGGTTGTTCGCTCCGCGAGCTCGATCGCTCCGACTGGGCTCTGCTGTAGCCAGCATTCTGACGATAAGGCACGACTTGATTGAACTCCTCGTAGGCCGCTCCGTCGACCTCGAACGGGACGTAAGGCATCTGCGGGGTTTGCACCCGATCGAGATTGTACTCCGAGCCCGCGTACTGATTAACGTACGTGTGAGATATCGCCGGCGACAGGCCCGGATGATACATTGGCGTCGCCGTGCGCGACACCGCTCCGTCGCCGAGACCGGAGTTCACGGAGAGGCTGGCAAACCTGTTGGCAAAAAATCATCCATTCGATAATTTGTCACAAAAATTTTCCAAGGGTGTTAAAAAAATATTTGGCAAAATTTAAATACTACTAAGGTAAACGGCCCAGTTTCCGCCGCTGTCCCAGTTACCGCCATTAATAGCAATTTATACTGATAATAAATATAGTATATGTTAAATACAAACAAAATTGATATCATGTGGAAAAGCGGTTTACTCTTGATTAATGCCGCGATACGTATATTTTTAATAACATGTTCCCTTTAACAATTGAAGATGGCGGAAACTGGACCTAAAGGTGGCGGAAACTGGGCCACGTACCTTACAAAAAAAATTATAAATCTATGCTGATCGCAGATAAGGAGGTTGATTTGTATTATTGCATGTGTTCTCAACCAAGAGAAATATTAATCACCACGGTCTTGCAAAAATAACTGGTAAATACAAATTTCCATGATATAGTCCCTTTTTGTTAGGTTTTTCCAATGTCAAATCCCTATTTTCTAACCGATTTTAATGTACCACGGCTCATTTTGCTTCTTAAACTTTGCTCTACGAATTCGCCAAGTCGATTTTATGTAGGTTCGACCGTTCGACAAATACAGCCCATTGTTCAACCAGCGAGTCCCCATAAAGAAACTACAGTAATTTTGAAGCGGTCAAAACTATAAAAAAAAATATATATAAATATATATATATATTTATATATATTTATAGTCTGTGAATTCATAGAGCAACGTTTGAGAATTTGCATTTATCCGTTTATGCATTCGCAAAAACATCATTATTAATAGTTTCCTTCATTGACGAGCTGTGCCATAATATAAATAGACTTCCGTCACTGTTAATAAATGCGTAACATTTTGCATAAGCAGTTGCAAGTATTTAGCACTCGTTTGACTGGTGTTCCGTGCCGCAAGCTATCTTACAGCATCGATCTATAGGTTTTCGCATAAAGACTGTCCACACGTTTCCGTACGGTAAATCTACAAATATTTTTCAGCGAAGCTTCGATCGCCTCTCCGGAAGTACCTCTGAGCCAGGTCAGGAACGGAGCTGTTAGGCGTGTACTTTCCCTCGTGACTTCCCAAGCCGACGGCGCTCATGGTCGTCTTCGTGTTGCCAAATTTTTGAACCATGCTGGGCTGCTGCTGCGGAACTGGCTGCAAAGTTTACAAAGGCCAATATTTCGCGCGAAACTCTTGGGACCTTATTTTTATCCTCGAGACTTTCTTACCAACGACGGAGGCGGCAGAGCTTGCTGATTGTTGCGTCTGGTGGTCCTCGTTCGTCTGTTCGGCTCGGTCGTCCACACGTTGATTACTGAAATTCGCACGATTCTAGAGGATCTTCGCAGCGCGGACTTCCGCGCCCGATCGTCAACGCACAAAAATTGAGCGGGCAAAGACCGCGGATTTTCTTTCGTACTCACTTGGTATTTCCGGTGGAGTTTCTTTTTTAACATATTTCCCGACGACTCCCTCCTTTATCGTTCGGAGATCTTTGTTCTTTCGCGACAACATCGCGACTCTCCGTTCACCGCGATGTTCCCTCGTTTAGTTTTTTTTTATTTATTTTTCCTCACTGTGCGCGCGTCAACAAACCGTGAAGTGTCAAAACTCGACGATGGGAGGCTCGCTCGATCGGTGAATTGTGAATCGTCGCTCGTTCTCGTTCGCATGATGCACGATTCTTATTGCGTAACGCGCGCTCTCGCACATTTTAATAATTGCTTATAGACGCGCATAAGTGTGTAAACGGAATTCGACATTAACGGGTTAAAATTGCGATATCGTCTCGAGCTCACTGCTCCGTACGGCCCGACGGGGCGGCCATTTTGGCTCCTGCGCCATCTCACCGGAAGTGCAACAACGGAGAAACTACCTTCCATTGCCATTGTTGCACCAAATTTCGAATACCACGCTCTCACTTCCGGCTTGCGCGATAGGAAAATGTTAATTGGGAGAAATTAAATAAAGAATGGGCTGAAGGACTTAGGTCGATGGCCCGTTGGCAATGGTAATAGCAGAGGAATATATTATGTAAATAATCGCGCAAATGTATCACCGTACCATGTAATACATTGTCAATAAATACATTTACTACTACTAAATAAAGAAAAAAGATTGTACAGTCGTCAGCCGTGTAACTTGAATCTGTAATCGATTATTTAACTATGAACCTATCGCCTTCAGTTCTCATAGTGTGAACGTTTACGGTGTTCATTCGATATACTGCCCTACCGTCTTTAGGACTGTTCGTTACTAGAGTAAACTTTTACTCCGAGCGCTTCTAGAGTACTTCCAGAGTGTTCCAGAGCGCTCGGAACCGGAAACGTTCCGACAGGCTTTTTCCAGGAACTTTCATTAGAGGTTAGCAGCACAGAAAAAAATAGAAACCTCGGTGCATTTGACGCCTCTATCGAAACCCAAGGCACCAGGGGGCGCAGCAGTACTTCCGGCTAAACGAACGCTCTGCTTGCGCTCCACTCTGATCTAATCTCGTAACGAAATGACCTATCGAACACGAAACAAAAAAATGTCAATTATATTATGTCACGATGAATTTTTATGGAAGAGCTCTGTGACTTCATGGCCGGATGGGCGGCTGGTGAGTTGTGCCAGCAAAGGAACGAACCTTTGCGCTTCGAGCGATTGCCAAATGCCTGAACGCCGTAATCTTTAATATTAAAAACAAAATATTCAGGAGCGATCGGTCTTGCGGTCGGTCATCCGATGGACACCATCAAGACTATACAGCAGATGGACAATCGGAGCTTGTCCAGCGGCGAAGTCATAGCTCGAATAATGAGAAACCAGGGTGTCATTGGATTCTACAAAGGCATGCTGTTCCCCCTCGTGAGCGCGGGAACTTTGAACTCAGTCTTCTTCGGAGTTTACGGCAACAGTCTGAGAGCTTTGCAAATGTCCCGGGGCATCGATCCGGAGAACATAACTCCCCAGGGTGCGACGATCTACGAGGACACTTTCATAGCCGGCTGCATCGGCGGGGTCTTTCAAGCGATCATCGCATGTCCCAGCGAGTTCATCAAAGTTCGCATGCAAACTGGCAAAGGTGAAATTCCGGAGGGTTAAATAAACAAATAATACGAAAATAGTCGTAACATACATTACTAATTGTCATTATCATCGATAATAATAAAAAAATTATTATTTTGAATTATTAATAATTAATAATAATTCATATTAATTAATTATTATTATTTTGAATTATTAATAATTAATAATAATTCATATTAATTAATTATTAATTATTAATCATTTTGATTATAATCTATGTATACAAACTTTTTTTTTACCGTAATCGTCCGAAGAATATTTCGGTTTCGAGGAGCAGACATTGGCGAGGAGTAGAAAATGCGGAGAGAGTCCGAGCACCCACAAGGTCATCCTGGACGCTTATAGAACCTTCGGCATGCGAGGCCTCTACACAGGATTCGTCCCGATGTTGTGGAGGTTTGTAATTTTTTTACTTACCCACAACCGATATCGGAGTGCGCTCGGACTGGATTGCACTCGGATACGCGCGTATGTAAAGCTTTTGTAATCATCAAGCGGTCTGTCTTGTAATCCTCGAGGGCAGAGATGTTACCGCGAGCGGATTGTACGTGATGGCTTATCTTTACATACGTCACCATATCCACGGTCATCTGGAGCTTCATCCCGGTGCTTTCGAGACTCTCATGGCCGGTGGCATGGCTGGTAATTACTTAAATGCTCACAGACCATCCTCTTACGGATTATTAAATTATTATATGCATTAGTCGTTTTTAATTAAGAATTGTTTTTTTTTTTTAGGAATGATATCTTGGATACCGATCGTGCCATTGGACACGATAAAGTCGAGAATGCAAGCGGACGATCTTCGGAATCCCATTTACAAAGGCATGATAGACTGCGGCATTAAACTCTTCAGACTCGGAGGAACTAGCGCGCTTTTCAAAGGTTTCGTTATGATCGCCCTGCGATCGTTTCCCGTCAACGCCTCAGTATTTCTCGGTTACGATGCCGTAACGAAACTGTTCAAACGCGTTAACGATCGTTTTAAACGTTAGACAGTTGACTCGTTGCGAGTCTCGGAAATAAAATCCAACTTATTTTTTTTGTTTCTTTTTTTTTCATTACAACAACTTTAACTAGTCCCTAATTGAAATCGTCGATTTTATACTGCATTTATTAATCTTCTGTACAGCGAGCTTCTGCGAAAGAAGAGTAACCATTCGTTACGATTCGATACAACTAATGGTAAATGGTAAAAATATATTATCATAATAATGTAAAACAATTTTGTTTCTTTTTTTTTCTTTTTTCGTTTCGAGATGTACAACTCCTGTGTTCCTTCCTCTTCTTCCACTTCGTCCTTTTTTTCCTTTTATCTCTTCTTTACTTCCATTTTTTTTTTTTTTTTTTTTTTTTTCATTCGCAAAATAAGCCAGTGACGACTAAAGAAAGTGACAAGAGTAAAAATAAATTGTACATTAGTTTTCGTTAGAAATGCCTATTCACGCGTGTCGAAATAAAGAACAAAAAAAATTCTTTGCCGCTGTCTCTAAAGCATCTTCTACAACTCTCTGAGGTCAGTTACAACATTTACAAATCATAAACGGCCGTGTTCCCCTCGTAGTGTTGTGAATTCGTGAATTACCGCGCGCTCTTTTTTCTTTTTTTACTATTTTTTTTTCTTTCATTTTCTTATTTCTTCATGTTCGAATGGTTTTCTTTTTGTTATTCATGGAGCGGAGGAAAACGTAGATTCGTGTCTGAAGAATAAAGAGAAAAAAACAGAAATGGATTATTATTGCGCGTACGATAGAGTCTTCCGTCTTCCTCTTGGCGCGCAAAAGAGAGCAAATCTTATTATTGGTTTTTTTTTTCCTTACTAATTCACGTAGGTATGTCTTGACTAATTAATGAAAATGTGAGCAAGCAATCACTCTCATTCGTTATTCCCATCTATTTTTTATTAATAGTATTTACTATTTTGTTTGTTTGTTTGTTTGTTTTTTTTATTCATTTAGTTATTATTATGCAATTGTAAGAAATTTTAAAAACGATCCCACGTACACTTTCACGGTGGCCGGTGGGAGCACAGCTCCGAATAAATCTTATGCGTTGTATCTCTATTATTTATTATATTTATAAGCAACCATGGATATTTTGGTACAATTAAAATTTTTTATTGTATATCTGTCCCCTCTTCGCTTTCGTCTTTTTTTATTTCATTTATTTATTTCCTTTTTTTTCTTTATTTAAAAAACAACATATATTTTTACGTTTTTTTCATTCCTCCCAATGGGTCTCAATCTTATTATTCATTAATGTTACTTATTTTTCAGTTTTTTTCTTATTTTTTTCTCATTTCTTCATGCCACTCGGCACAACTGTACGGTTTGTTTGCCATTGTTCATTTTATTTTACTTTTTTAATTATTTTTATTCGTAATCTTTTCCATTGTTGAAAAAAGTTTCAGCACGACCAAACTGCGGGAGTGCGCGGTCGGCTCTCATTTGTTAGTATCGGTAGCACATGGGTCTGCTGTGAGCGGTTACTCGTGTGTTTCTTTCGAACCACAGTTCTCTCTCTCGTGTTATATTTATTTTATTTTATTTTTTTCCCCCTCGTGTCTCATTTCATGTAATTGTTCTGATGTCGCGTCAGTGTTAAACAGTGCGTGTGTGTGTCGCTCTCTCTCTCTCTCTCTCTCTCACTCTCGCTCTCTCTCTCTCTCTCGCGCTCTCTCTCTCACTTTCTCTCTCTGCGTATAACATGTTTTTTTTTCTATGACTGTGTGGGTCTTCTTGTGAGACTTGTCGGTCGTATCATCAATATTCCTATATTTTTATCATATATATTGTATTATATATATATTTACCTATTTTATTATGTTTTTTTTTCTTTTTTGTTTTGTTATAGTTATCATTATCATTAATACGAATATATGATACATTTCAAACAACGCCCCTGCCGGCATGTCGGGAGGCGATGATCAGTGTGAGGGTCTTTAGAGTTCCATGCGAGGGGCGGGAGGGGGGAGAGGATTGGGGAGGGGGAGGTTAAAGAAAAGCTTCCCCAGCTTCCTAGATGCGAAGGGCCTATATATCACATCCAAAATAATAATAGGGTATCTAACACGATGACGGCGGTGGCTAAACGGCGACGGCTTCACGGATCTGTGTCTTCGTTAAACGCGACGAACATGCATCGATCAGAGTCGCTCGGAGGCCCGTCTCTCTCTCTCTCTCTCTCTCTGTCTTTCTATCTTGAATTTCCCACCTTGATCGTCTCCTCCCAAACCACAGAGCACGGCAAACCTTAATTAATAAGGGACTAACATTCTCATATTATGTGCTGACACTGAGAGTACACCATACAAATTAAATCATTGCCGTCGAAAAATGATAATTAAAAAAAAAACAAAAATTAATGTACACAATAAAAATCCATCGTTATAAATGATCGTCGGGTCGTAGCGCAGCGTCAAAGTAAGAATTACAATAATCATTAGATTCTTTTTTTTATCTCTCCTCTAACGTGTACGCGTGAGTTATTTGTTTTTTTTTCTTTTTCATTACACTTTTTTTCTTTTCTTTTGTTCATGTGTGTGTTTTTTTGTATCTGTCGCCCTCCTCCCCCCCCCCCCCTCCCGCCGTCCCATTCGGATCAGTCTCTCTCTACCCGCGCGTCGAGATAATTCTCACGACTCTCCGTAGCTCGCTGCTCCCCGTTGTCCTTCCGTTTTTATGTATATATATTTCTATCTTTCTCTCTCTCTCTCTCTCTCTCGGTCTCGCTCTCATCACAAATCCGCCTTTCAGACGCAACTAACGAGAGGAATTACTCACACGTCAAGAACGCCGTTGCATAGAGACGTTGGTTTGTTTCTTTTTTTTCATGTCTGTTTGTTTTTTTTTTCTTCATTCTTTTTTCGCTAACAACAATAATTTGCTTTTTTTTTGTTTGCTCTGCATTTTCGTTTAGTGTACGGACAATTCGACGTAAACTAAGGACTAACGATTGGGCAGCGTGGTAGTGTGTTTCCACCTGCAAAGGAAACGAGATCGTTTTTGTTTTTTTTTTCTTCCGGCATTCGACGTCGAAAATCCGCGCTCGACGAGCACGCTCGCGCGAGTGCGACGGTACGTTTTCTTCTCTTTTTTTTGTTTGCTTTTTTTTTGTTTTAAATATTATTTATAAACGCGCTCTTGTCTACCTTTCTTTCGCACGTCAAGGGTTAGACCAATTATTCTCACCAGCTCAGGGGCGGGCTCGGGTCGCAGGTGCGGTTGTGGCGGAAACTGGAGTGTTGCTCGTTGCCGTCAGAGCACCGCGTCGTTCCACCTCCAGCTCGTTCAGTTTCTTCCATAATTCGTCTCTCTCCTTCTCTCGTTTCTTTTCTCTGTGTGGAATCGAGCAAAAAATAATTAATAGAAGAAACAAAAGGTAGCGGTGTTGGAAATAGAATGAATGGAATAAGAACAAATATAGAATGTTGCTGAGAATCGACAAGCGATGACGATCCCAGCGCAACGACGACAATTAATACGGGTCGTATTAAGGAGGTTGGAGCGCTTCGCACTAGTCAAATGAGTGCTACATTTTTAAAGTCGTTTGTACAAACTTTTGCGCATCTACTGATTATAGTGGATGGTATTTTGTATTACCGGAGATTTGCTTAGCGTAGATGAACATCAATTGCATTGGATTTGCAAAAATATTAACTGGTTTATGCTAATTTTCGAAAAGGCACATTCGTTCAGTTTTTTCGAAGAATAATCCGTAATTTTTGCTCAATTTTGATGTTTTGCGGCTCATTCTCTTCCTTGAACGATGCTCTACGAATTCGCCGTCCAGATATTCGATAGCATCTTCTGGTTAGAAATTACAGCCTTTTGTTTATCCATCGACGAAATTCATTCACAGACAGCTGTAATTTTTTAACGGAAAATACTATCGAATATCTAGATGGCGAATTTGTAGATAATTTTTCAGTAAAGAGAATGAGCTGTAATATATAAAAAATTGCGGATTATTCTTTGCAAAAACGAAATGAATATGTACCTTTTCGAAAATTGGCATAAACCAGTTAATATTCCTTAAAAGAAATCATTAAAAGAAAATTGTACGAAAATCTACAGCAATCACTCACTTTTGCCTCTCAGACTTATAGCTGGCAGTAAGTTCGTCGAAGAGCTTGCTGTTCATTTCCATGAAGGTTTTGAGAACGTTATAGACGAGAGCTACGATCGTCTGATTCCAGTGCTCCTTGCTAATCCTGTACAACGCTGGGAACATTATTCCCATTATCACATGATTGTTCTCTTCAATCAGCGACATAATATATTCATTGTTCCAGAAGTACAATGCTCTCTCGGCGACCTGGAAGCCAAACAGAAACCCATTATTATTCCGCTGAGAAGTCACCGCGAGCCAAACGCGGAAACTCCCGACTCGGAGCTCTCGGCGGCTTCGGTCAACGCGTCCGTTATTGGACGAGTGATTTAGAAAAAAAAAAAAATTAAGCTAGTACTTGCGGACAGTCCGAATTCACGTGAGTTTAGAGAGAATTGAGAGAGAATTGCCAACACTTCTCGATGGGATAAAAATTTGCAAAAAATCAGCCACATGAAAGATACTGAAAGATTGATGTTGCAGAATAATAATTCCAAAATGTTATTAACAAATTAATGAAAAAAAAAATTGGTCAACAAATCTCCCGAAACCGAACTTTATATGAAAACGATTTGTTAATCCTTTTGAATGAGTCTGAATTTTTTCAGAATTTTGTGTAATTTCTGAAAATTGCGTTTTTTTATTACCTAAAAAACGCAACGTTAAAAAATTACATAAAATTCTGAAAAAATTCATACGTATTTAGAAAAACTAACAAACCGTTTTCATTTTTTTAAAAGTTAGGTTGCCGGGTGATTTGCTGATCAATTTTTGTCATTATTTTGTTAACAACATTTTGGAATTCTTATTGTACAAAATCAATCTTTTCAGCACTTTCCATATGCTTGTTTTTTTTAGATTTTGATCCCATCGAGAAGTGTACGCAATTCCTCTCTCAATTCTCTCTGAAAGCACATGGGGTCAGACTGTCCGCAAGTACAACTTTAACCCTTCACGTACGTGATCCTTGTTTAACGAGGAGCTAGAATTTGCCAAGACGCAATCTTTGAACGATTCGAATTACAAATTGATCTGCTGACAAAAAAAACTGCAAAAATTCACAAACGGACCTTGAAGTGTTGCTTTTTTGATAACATAGGAATTTATTACGAGCATCCGTGTCGTTTTTGTGCTCAAAGAAAGACATAGTCCCCGCAAAAAGTCCCCGCACTTGAAGGCTTGAATAAAATTCGCACGATCTTCTTACCTGAAAGTGCGGTGACGATACGCAACGGGCGATTTGCCTGAACAAGGGTTCCTGTATTTTAACAAATTGGCTAGGTTCTATGACATCCAATATCTCCTCGATTTCGCCCAGGAACATCACCTCCTTCTGGCTACATGTTTTAGGCCAGAATTTTAGGAGGCCTCGTACAACCGGCTCCGTTAGAGTCGCGTCCTTCTCCAAAAACTGCACGACGCAGTAAGCGAGCTGCGCATGATAGAGCGACAGACACTTGACCTTGTGTAGCGGCAGCAGCACCTGAGGGCAAGAAACGGCAGGACGACGATCGTTAGAGGGAGCGGAAAGGCCCGAGATAAAAGGGTCGAGAGTGCACGCCGGCATGTAAACGGCGGGGAATAAAATAGGCGAGTGAATTTCTTTAATTTCATCTTTCATGGAATTCTGGGATTTTTCTTCATTTTTTTTTTTTTTAATTACCTTCACCAAGAACTGCTTGTGCTCGACCTTCAGTGGAAGAGCGAACCCGTTGATGATACTACCAAGAATCTCCAGCAGCTCGCCGACACCGTTGAAATGTTCCGTCTCGTACACGAACCTGATGAGTTACGGCACCGTTAGTAGCGTTTGAACGTTTCAATGGTAATTAAAAATGCGGTCAAACTAAGGATAATTGCTATTTAAATGTATCGCCGTACCTGAGAAAGATGTTGTTTATCTGTTTGCGTATGAAGGCTCGAAGGCCGAGGAACTTTCCATAAATACGGTGCAAGACTGTCTTCAAGAAATCTCTTTCCCTAGGGTCTTCCGAGTCGAATAAGTCCAACAACTGCAATACAAGTTGATATATATTATAATGACAATTAATATATTTATATTATATTATGTCGAAAGTAAAAAAGGTGCAAAGTAACTTCCACATGGCTTACACATTTATTACAGTCTTGCGCGTGTATGAGAAAGTTCGCTGATAGATTTTTGGCTTTCTCACGGAGGAAGTTATGCTCGAAATTGTAACAAATGCGAAACTCAGATGCACATGTTTTTAGGACGATAGCTAGTAATATACATTTAGAAGCAGGCTCAGATTTATGGGGGGAAAAAAATTCGAAGACGTTAAGTGAAATTCAAGGACATTCTAGGACAGTTCCAGGACTTCAAAGACCGCTGGACACGATGGAAAATATATCTAAATACATATATTATTATCATCTTTTTTTTAGTACGACAGTCGATGTTTCGAAGCCGTTTTTTTTTGCGCACCTGTAAAACAAATTTTTGGTCGATAACTCGCTTGCCGATCGTCGGCTGAAAATCCGACGACTCGAGAAAGCGTAGAAAGAACTCGTAGACCAACTGTAGGTGGGGCCAGCTCGCCTCGAGGGTCGGGTCGTCTTCCTCCGGGTCGAAGTCCGGATTTTCACTAGGCGGCAATGTTCGAAACAAGTTTGCCGAGATCTGCGTGGTAAAAAAAAAAATATACCAAAATTAGTATTTTTCATCGTAAACGTATAATAATTGAATACCGAGATTGGGTCTTACCATCTTGATAATCTCGGGGTAGACGGGCTCGGTGAGAACACCCCGTCCCGCTGTGATGTATTCGACGAGTTCATTGAGAGTGCTGCGCTTGATCTCCTTGCCCTTGAGATCGGCGACCGGATCCATGAAGTCGAAAGCGACGCAACATTGCTGCAACTTCCTGATGAACAGGTCTTCCTGCTCCGACGGCGTGACATCTGAAGAAACAATTAAAAATTGAAAATTAATAAGTTAAACAGTAAAAACAAATCAATTAAACATTAAAAATAAACAAATAAAAAATTAAAGCTTCTGCAGACAAAATTAATTGTATGTAAATAATTAGTACTTAATCAATTAATAATAATGAATGAAATGAAAAATAAAAAATAAAAAATTAAAGCTTCTGCTCACAAAATTAATGTATGTAAAATAGTCTGTACTTCATCGATTAATAATAATAAATAAAAAATAAATCCATTAAAAATTAATGATTAAACCAAGAGATTTATTACGAGTTTTTGGAGAGAAACGCAACTTGTTCGACGATCGATAGAATTATGTTGTGACATAAAATTCAAGGTGCATAAATCTTCGTTTCATTCAAGCGGGACAGTTTGAGCATTCCTAGCGGTCTCGCAGTGTCCCCGTGCCCGCGGGTGTTAAAGTCGACGGGCGTTACGTTCAGGCAACGGTAGCTCTTCGATCTCCCCGCCGGCTCCGTATACGAGAACGTAAAATCACTATTGCGTTACGTAATCGTACTTTCTAAGGTTTGCCGATGGTTCCACAGCAGTCGTCAAGTAGACGGGGAACGTGACGACAAACGGCTTGCACCGATGCGGTATCCATCATTGGTTGATTATTGTTATTATCATCATCTTTTTTTTTTTATTTCGATACTGTTTGTCTGGCTCGTGACTGTAAATGCAACGTCGTAACGCTCTCGTCACCGTGGGTGGTTCGAAAAAAAAAAAAAATAATGATTCGAAAAGAAAAGAATCCAAAGTTTTTAATAATCGTTTATCGAGCCATTCAAAGGCTCGATAAACGATTGTTAAAAATGTTGAATAATTTTTTTTCTCATCTTATTTTTCAACCACTAGGTTGAAAAAAAAAGATGAATTTGAAATAAAATATATGCTAAAAACTTTTGGCTCGCCGCTGATGAGAGAATTGCGATGTTAAATTAACCTAAATGAACAGCTCAATAAACAATTTTTTTTTTCTTTCGACCATCACCGTGGTCAACTATATACTAAAAACTCCTGGCACTTTGCTGACGACAGCGTTAGGACGTGAAATGATTCTCATTGAACAGTAATGAAAAATTGTTGATTCTTTTTTATCTAATTTTTTGTATTTAAACCAAAACAAAAATCAAATATAAGCTAAAAACTAATACGACAAGTGTTATACTCTTGTCGCAAATATTGCTTCAACTGTGTAACATTTCGTAGCGCGTGTCTATCTACGAAATATATGAAAGTCGGCTTTTTCGTAGTCAATAGATCAACCTTATGTAAATTAATGAGAATTTCATGACGCCTATTTCTAAATATCTGTTCCGAAACAAATTCGAAAAGTACATTAATTTTTCCGGTGAAAATTTCATTTCGTGCCTCGCCGATATAATTTTCTATGCGTACGGCACACATGCTTTTTTGTACGTGTTTTAACAATGAAAAAATTGGTTCGTTTCGTTTGTTCCCCATCGACTATAATTAGCAATGAGATAAACACAAATGCGTGAAAATTTTGTGCGCGAAACGGCTGTCTCGAGTAACAAAAGGCTCATCCGAGTGTCTCACAAAGCTCGCAGACACAAACGCACCGAAAGGTTCGCAGTGACGGATTATCGTCTGCAGAAAAGGTGGAACGAGAGGAGGTTCGAGTATCGATTATTCCGATCCGCCGCATGCAGAGTCAATGACACAGAGGCAATTTACAAAGGCACGATTCCTAACAGCCAGTCTCCGTGAGATCGAGCCTACGATACGTACGCTAGTCAATTGATAATTAAAAAGGAAAAAAAAGTGAGAATAAAAAAAAGACGTGTAAAGAAAAGGTGTAAAGCTCGGCCGACTGTACGGTACGGAAGTGGCCGATGTTCCTCGACCTCGGGTTGTAACCCAACGCGAGAAAGGAAAATATAATAAAAATGTCACGCGGTCGTAATGTCAGTGAGGTGAGGTAAACGAAAAATTAATTAAAGAAATGAAACTAACGAAAAAAATTATATTTAGGCGAAACAATGCCGAGTTAACTTCTTCGAACTGCCCGATTATTGGATCGCGTATGTAGCAACGCGTGCACCAATTTTCGGACACTATATCGACTGTCCTTTAACAAAATGTAACAATAGAAAATAATTTGGGTTTGAAACTTGTATAACTTTTGTTTTACTCGGTGCGAAAATTGCAGCTTTGCGCACACTTTGCAAAGTGAAAGTCACGTGACGGTGCCAGGAGTGTGAGAGAGATAGCGGCATTGGTTTTACGGGGGAACGAGAGAGAGCGACAGAGAAAATGTTTCACTTCACCTTAAGACCATATGAAACACCCCCCTTCCCGTCCATCCCGGGCTCAGTCGGTATCAAAAACTGTAATCAACTTTTCTCACTGGATCTCGCATATACGGTCAAAAGAAAAGTCTCATGGGAAGCCGAAATGATATCCACTTCCGATGAGACTTTTCTTTTGACCGTATATGCCAGAATCCATGAGAAAAGTTGATTACAGTTTTTATTACCGACCGCGGTATTGCACATGCTCTTAAGGTAGTACTAGCGCAATGACTGACGCCGCCTAAGTTTGAGAGGAATAAAAGAGAATTACAAGCACTTCTCGATCGGATAAAAATCTGAAAAAAATTAAGCATATGGAAGATGCTGATAAGATTGTTCGTCCATAATAATGATCCCAAAATGTTATTCGTTCCCTTTATGTTAAAATTTGTTTAAAATCGTAATTTTCAAGTATTAGATAAATTCTGAAAAAATTCATACGTATTCAGAAAAATTAACAAATCATTTTCGTAATAAAAAAAAATTTAGTAGCCGGGAAATTTGTTGCACAATTTTTTTTTCAGTAATTTGTTATGAACATTCTGAAATTATTATTATGCACAGACAATCTTTTTAGCACCTTTTATATGCTAGAATTTTTTCAGATTTTTTTCTCATCGAGAAGTGTTTGTAATCTTTGTCTTTTTTCTCTCGAACTTAGGCGGCGTCAGTCATTGTGCTAATGCTACCTTAACGCGGAGGGCTCGGATGAGTTGGGTGCTTCGGATAACGCGGAGGGCTCAGATAATCGAAGGTCGGATAAGCGCGGTTCTGCTGTATTTAGCAAATTTTTTTTTTACGAAACTTCGTATTACGATTTTACTAAATAATTTTTTACTGTCTACTGTTGCTTCAATACTGAGTGTCTGTGTGTGTGTGTCGACGATGCGATATCCATTCGGGCGCAGCGCAAAAGGGAACAAAAATTAGCCGAGGCATATTGGATTCGAGTTTGTCGCGTCGATATCGAGGATGCCGTCCGATGCCACCTGCGTGGATCATGGAAGGGGGGGGGGGGGAGGGAAGAGCGCGCGCGGGGTCAGCAGGCCAGTAACGGTTATTTCGGTACGCCTCGTCGACTGGCGGGCATCGTCGTCGATGGGAGAGGGCTACGTGTGTAGTCGCGTCCGTCGGTTGTCCTTTGAGTGCTCGACCAAACTCTATTGCCACTGCCGCTGCAACCAACTATCCGACGGAAAGTGCTCGGGGGAGTCTCTCTTCCTCTATCTCCATGCATCTCCGTTCTCTTCTGTATATCGCGTACAAGGTGTACGCCACTCAACCGATATATATAATAACGTCGTGAAACTGAAACGAGAACGCCGAGATACGGACACGATTGTACTGGCGATCACAGCTCGACCGTGAGAGAGAAGAAAGAGATAGATTGATTTATTTTATTAATGCCTTAGTTAAAAACTATGAGGCAAAGTAGATAATGGAATACACCGATAAAAATATGGAAGCAAAGTTGTTTGTTCATCCCCTCTTAAAAAAAAGACATGACCTCGAATGATCGAGATAAATATATCGAATTAATCGAAAACGTGAAGCCAGTTTTCGTAGCCAATCGGAATCGTCCGTTTCGTTAGTAAGATCGGCACACCTAACGTAAAAGAAATGAAATAAGCGCGAGCGAAACGAGCGCGTCGTCGCTAGTAAGGTAAATGTCCCTATTCCCGACCATTTTGGTATATAACGTCATTTACGAAGCAGCCAATGCACAAAAACGTTTATTAGTGGTCTGGAAATATTGACTAATTTGTGTAGTGTGAAAGGGTTGTAAATTGCAGAGCAAGTGTAATAAGTGTGTGTAATTCTCTTTTATTCCTCTCAAACTTAGGCGGCGTCAGTCATTGCACTAGTACTACCTTAAAACTGCTTAGACTAGTGAGAAAGGGAGAGAAAGAGAGAGAGAGAGAGAGAGAGAGAGAGAGAGAGAGAGAGAGAGAGAGAGAGAGAGAGAGAGAGAAACGGAGAGAAAGAGAGAAAGAGAGAAAAAGAGAGAGAAAGAGAAAGATAAACAAAGAGAGAGAGAGAGCGATCGACGTGAGGGATAGAGAAATTTCGAAGGAATTGGCCTCTTTCAGCTTCGATCCTATTTCTCCTCGTTCCCGGGTTAAATGGACCGCGTGTATTCGGATAAAGGAATATAGATACAGGGGACAGCGGGAGATGAGAATCGGAAAAGTGGGACTCGGACGGAGAGACCAATTAGCGGAATGGGGAAGGCGGCGAGGGATTCGGTCGGGAGATTGGTCACGTGATTCTGGCACGATATCCGATATCCCAGCGCAGACGGATAGACGGTACTGAGATTACAGCCGCGATTGTGTGGCGATGAATTTTATTGTCCTTTCACATGGGGGGGGGGGGGGGGAGAACAAACCGAATTGACCCAAATAAAATCCATTTCAAGAAAAAAGAAAAAGAGAAAACAGATTTAAGGGTTTGAAGATAGTTCAGGAAAAAAAACTTTAACACAACGGCTGTATTACAGCCGTCGAGATGAATCCCGACAGATATTCGTTTAATCTACTCGTTAGCCGTGACTCGGTAAGAAGCCCGTCGATGCAGAGGCGATACGACGGAGCTTGGCGAGATGCATTAACAAATGCGAGCAATTCGTTTCATCATTATCGTCGTACGAGCGGGAGTTCTCTGCCTACGTAATATATTCTCCACGTGTTTATGCGCGTACTCGTGTGATCGGGGCCAAGTCGACAGAGGCAGAGTCGCCGGGAGCATAAATACATCATAATATACATATATTTATAAATATATATATATATGTATAGCATCCCACGAGTTATAGAGCGACATCAGATCGGAGTAATCGATTTCCTGGCCGTCGGGATTATACGGTTTAACATTGCATTTTCATAGTCACCTGTAATGAAGGGTTTTACGTTTGAACTATATCACTCGCATATCACGTGTCATTCCATCGCAGACACGAATAGAAGGGCATTGTAATAATTGCTTGATTTGGCGTGGGAGAATTGCGCACATACTGCCATATGCG